>CM042892.1:33551094-38351094 GCA_023653625.1 Triadica sebifera | reverse complement strand
AGAGAAAATAATTAAGGGTATTATTATTTGGAAATTAAAAAGATTAGTGCTGGAACTAAAAAAAATAAAATTACCCTACGGACAAAATCGGTATTATTGGAATTGTTGGGGAAAAAATTGTGAAGATGAGGAATTTCTCAAAATTTAAAAGTTAATCAAGATTAATTAAGTTAATGAAACAATAAAAATTAGGATTAAGTTTAATTAGTGGGGCTCACACCTTAATTTTAGTATAAAAGTCAAAAAGAGTAAGAATTCTACATTCTTCCACCTAAATATCTAACTCATCTTCTTCCTCTTTTTCTTCTCTTTGTGTCGTCCATTCCAGCCTTCCAAAGCCACCATTTTCGCTTCATTTCAAGCTTAAAAAAGAGAAGAAAAATAAGCTTTTAGAGAGAAAAATTCAGAAACTAAAGATTTTTTTTCCATAAAGAGAGCTAATAGCAAAAAGGAAAAAAGAAAGAAAGAAAGAAGAAAGGAAAAAGGGAGAAGACTTTGGGAAAGCTTCAGCCCACTTTGGAGAGCCATTAAGGTGAGTTTATTTTTTTAAAAATTTAACATGTTTCCTTCCATTTAAGACCTATAAAGATGATAGATATGATTAGGATTGGTAGATTATGGTTGTTTGGCAAGAATTGACATAGGATTTGGATTTGGTAACTAGTTGAAGAAAAGTGAAGCTAAACCTTTAATTAATGATAATTGATATTAGTTAATTATTTTATGACTTAAAAACTAAATAAAGATAACTCTAGTAGAGGAAGAAGGGGCTTCCTTAGTTAAGGTAATTTGGAAAAAAATGAAATTAACCTAGGGGCAAGACAATTGGTAATGAGTGAAGTGTGATTATAGTGTTAATTTGAAGAAAATAAATTGGGAGCTATGATAATATTTTTGGGCAACCATGACCTATCAAAAAAGGAGTTTACCTTAGTACATTTTGGCTAAAATAAAATATAAAATATATTAGGAACATTAGAATTTTATGTAGGCATGAAAAGTTGTGAAAATGGATGATAGAAATGGGATATGGTATGGTTGTGTAGGAAAATCAAGTGAGCAAAAGAAAGGTCCTCAAGAGGATGACAAAGGCAAGAAAAAAGCTATTTAGTGAGGGGATGAAAAGAAGGGAAAAGGAAAGCTTCAAGGCTGATTAGATATGTGGTTCATTGATAAAAATCTTACATGTTATTTAAATGTGTAAAATTATGTGTTAATGCTTGATATGAATGTAGCTTGCCATAGAATGTGGTAGTTATTTTTTTTATGGTAATGGGGTTAAATAGTGTGAAGATATTAAGATATATGAATGTAATTGTGATTTGGAATTTTTGGTATAAAAATGAATACATATGATGGATGTATTTATTAGATAGGTTTATGCCAATTGATGACTCTGCTACAAAATTCTAGGAGCAGTGTTGATATTTTTTATCATAACTAATTTTTTGGTAATGTGATTGAGATGAAATTAGTTGGAAATAAAATTGGACTTATAGGGCTAAAACTTTCATTAAGAACCTAACTTCAAATTTTAATTACAAATATGCTAAAACTTAGACACAAAATCCCGGACCTGTAGGTACCTAGAAAATACTGGGTAAAAACTAATGGAACGTCTTTCAGTAAAAAGCTCATAACTTGTGCTATAAAACTTGTATTTAGATGATTTTTAATGAATTTGAAAGATGAGACATTAGACTACAAAATAATAGAGACCATAAATTCAAATTCGAACTATAAATAGGCTAAAAATGAGGCCCAAAATTAGGGCCGAAATCTGTCATAAATAAAGAATTGGCCTATTGGGCTTTTGCATGTGGTGTGATGAATACATATGTTAATTAATGAGAATTTTAACTTTAATTGTATTTATAAATATTTAATAAATTATTTATGGATGATGTTCTAATTCAATAATAAGGGAAACAAATAACAAAAACAAATAGACATATAAATAGAAATTTGGTATGATTATCATTTTTAAAAATATTGTGAATAATAATCTCAATGTTGGGAGTAAATATAAAAATAGTTATGCCCTAAAACATCTAACATAGTACTAGAATAGAGAATAGTTTGGCATGCCAATCAGAGAATTTGAAGCACTCAATGCCAAAATATGAAAGTCGGTAATGATAATTCTATAAATGCATTTGACGCAAAATTATTAAATCGGTAATGACAATATTATGAAAGTCGGCAATGACATTATTATAAAAGCGTTCAGCACAATATTATAAAAGCCGGTAATGACAACCCCATTGGTGTTATGGGAACAAAGAAAATGAAAATAACAATAACAATAATGTAAAAGTGTGTCATTTTGACAATGTTGTGTTAAATCAAAATTGCTAAATATTAAACGTCTGATAACATTTCTTTGATTTCATGTATTTCTTTTATTTTATGCCTTATTTGTAAAAATTATGAAATGACATGTAAGAAAATATATTTATATAAGATTTTTATCCCTGAAGCACCACTAAGCTAGTAGCTTAGCGCGGGTGGTTTCCTCTCACGTAGGTTCTAAAGACTAGCCGTAGATAGTATAGTTGTTAGAAAAATAAGGGTACTCAGACGGAAAGTGGCTTAAAGTTTTGGAATATTTTTGGTATATTTTGTTAAAATTTTTATATGTTAAATTATATTTTTATCTCATCTAGTATGTATTGGAAATGTGTAAAACTAATGTAATGAACATAGTTTAGATGTAAAATAATATATTTTATAAATAAATAAAATTTTGAATATTGGTGTTCGTAATAATTTAATTTTTGTATTGTAATATTTTTGCAAAAAAAAATTATACTTCATTTAGTTAATCTTATAGGACAGTTTGTGACAAACTTATAACACTTATTTTATACGTACGTTACGTGGGTTAATATACTTATAGCATATGTGTGCCAATTTTTTTAATTCTTAATTTAATTTAATGACCATACTATTATTAGCACTTTAATTAATCATTTTTATTTTTTAAAAATTTCGGCAGCATAATGGCTATAAATTAATTATCTCACCTGCAATGCAAAAAATTATCAACCTATTTTTGGGCACAACAATACACATATCATACAAAATAGTTTTCATTCAACCATAAGTCAATTTTCCATTCTTCACACATATAATAATTTACAAATATTATTTATCATAACATATACATAATTTTAATCCTACGACTCCATATACGTATAAATATATCATAACATATACATATTCTTTATCATAACATATCCTTATCATATTTTTCACTTAAATCATTTTTATCACATTATTCATTTTTACTACTTTTATTCACATTTACCCCTAATTTCCATCCGATAGAAAATTTTCGGATCAGATACATGAGACGTGGATTCAAAAGTCCACTACACTGAAGAGTAATTTTGAAGGATCACCCGAGCACTGCATTGTACACTGTTTATTGAATTACTATTACTGTAGTAAACCATAATTGGCTTACATAAGTGAGTCGCCATAACCCGCACCGCGGTAATGGTATCCCTATGGCTAGCAAATTATATCCTGAGCTATATTTAACCATAAAAAAAAAACTAAGGGCATTATTTTATTCATTTAATTCAATTTCCATTAAATTCATACATTTTATTATTTTTACATTATTAATCACTTAATATTTTATTTATTCATAACAAATTTATCACTACCATAATTTTTTCATATTTTCCATTCTAATATATCAATATTTCATTATGAATATTCAATTAAGTTATTAAACATCACTAAACATACTCTATTCATTATTTTTCATTTCATGCATAATATAATCAGTAATTAGAAAAAATTATTCAATATTTCATTTTAAAATTTCCAATAAATTTTTACACACTCAAAATCATAATTTCTTGCATTTCATGACTTAATTTTTATTTAATTAGTAAGGAAAATATTAATTTTTTCTTCTTCATATTTCGGCCTAATATTAATTTTTATCATTAAAATGTTTCTTTCACCTTCTAATTATTTATTTCACTAATTTATACATTCATTATTCCATACGTATCATAATATTACAATAAAATGGATTTATTCCTTAATATTCATTTTTCACATAATAGGATCATATTTCTCAATTTCCACTAATTAATTTTTTAAATTGAAATTAACCATTCTAATTCACTTTTCATAATCTCTTAATCATGTTTTAAGCATTAATTAGCAATTACATGCAAAACACACAAAATTTCTAATTTTCTATAAACCTAAATCATGCTTAATTAATGGAAATAAATAGATTTTGAAATCATTAACCTTAATTTCTTATTTTGGCCTTCTTAAGCTTCCTTTTTCTTAGCCTTTCCCTTGGAAGCACCTTGACCTTCTCTTGAACCTACCATGACCAAAATTTTCCCTTCATTAATCCACCATTATTTTGCTTCCTTAACTCAAATAAACTTCATATTTATCATCTACATACCTTAAACTACTTATTTGAACCATTAAACTAATTTAAAACTATAAATTTCACTTACCTCAAATTGGTATCCTAACTTTTGTCTTTTGATTTTCTTCCACTCTAGCCCTCCAATTGAAGATTAAAAACTTCTATTAGCTACTAGAGATACTGAAATTATTTTTGGGCGGTTATTTTGGTGTAAAAATTGAAGAAAATTGAAGAATTTTGGAAGAGAAAAGTGGGAAGCAAGTTTCAGCCATAAGGGAAAGAAAAAGGAAGAAAATGAAGCCGAATTCTCTCTTGAGAATTCTGATTTTTGAGCCTATTTATAGTGGTATAAATTGGGTGGGCATAGGCCAAATAAAGCCCAACCCATTTAGGTCCAATTATGCACTATAATTTATTTTTTTCACTTTCCAAGCTCAATTTCATCCAAATTTGATTCCATAATTCATAAAATATTTTTATATAACTACAAAAAAATTTTCAACTCAATCAGAGTCTATTTTCTGTCCAGCTCACTCAAATCGGACTGATAATTCAATTTTTGGTATTACCATAAAATTTCTTTTTTATTGTCAAATAATCCCAAATATTATTTAGAGTCTATCCATGACTTAAAATAAATTTTTATATATCGTTTTCTATTTTTCATAGCTCAGTCAAAGTACAGTCAACTAACTATTTAATTAAATCGAGTCTGATTTGTTTTTAGTTTTGACTTTTGAGAACTTATTTGATCTCATTTTCACTCCAAATTTTGCCTCTGGACTAGTCATAATCTATATTTTTCGATGATCAAATAAAATATTTTCACCCATGGGTGTATTTTTGACCATCGAGTATGCTGATCAATCTCGGAAACTACAGTTTACGACTAACCTGGTATTTGGGCTATTACAATTCTCCCCTAGTAATAAAAATTTCATCCTCGAAATTTTACTTGTATTGAACAGTTGTGGATACTGTTGCCTCATTATTGCTTCTGGCTCCCACGTGGCTTCTTTCAGATTGTGGTGACTCCATAACATCTTCACTAGTGGGATTTGCCTGTCTCTAAGCTACCTAATCTCTTTGGCTAGGATCTTTAGTGTTTTCTCTTCATAAGTTAGATCAACCTGTATCCAAATTTCTTCTGGCTTGATTACGTGGCTAGGGTCTGACCTATGCATCCATAACATTGACACATGGAACACATCATGAATCTTTTCCAACTCTTGAGGCAGCTTCAATTGATAAGCTATGAGTACCACTCGCTGTATAATCTCATAAAGTCCTAAAAATCTCGGACTTAGTTTGCCCTTTTTGCCAAATCTCATAACCTTCTTCCAGAGTGATACATTCAAAAATACTCAACGATCTCCGATCTGGAACTCTATATCCTTTCTTCTTAAGTCCGCATATGATTTCTGTCGATCCATGGCTTCTTTCAATCTATCATTAATCACTCGTACCTTCTCTTCCGTTTCTCGAACCAAGTTTGTTCCCATTAGCTTCTTCTCACTCAATTTTGTCCAATATAAAGGAGTTCTACATTTCCTCCCATATAGTGCTTCATATGGTGTCATTTTAATACTGGACTAATAGTTGTTGTTGTAACCAAATTCGGCTAATGGTAAATACTTTTTCCAACTACTTTCAAACTCAAGGATGCAACTTCACAACATATCCTAAAGTATCTGAATCACACGCTCTGACTGCCCATCAGTTTGAGGATGAAAAACTGTACTAAAATGAAGTCTTATCCCCAATGCTTCCTGTAACTTCTTCTAGAATTGGGAAGTAAATATTGGATCCCTGTATAAAATAATGGAGGATGGTACTCCATGAAGTCTCACTATCTCATTAATGTAGCTTTCTGCCAACTTGGTCTATGGATAGTCCCTCCGTACTGGTATGAAATGGGTTGATTTCATGAGTCTATCAACGACTACCCAGATAGCATCATGCTTCTTTCCAGTCAGAGGCAACGTCACAAAATACATGATCACTCAATCCCATTTCCACTCTGGTATCGCAATAGGCTGAAGTAAACCTGATGGAACTTGATGTTTAGCTTTCACCTGTTGGCATATCAAACATTTACTCACGAATTCTGTCACATCACGTTTCATTCTTGGACACCAATAGTGTACTTTCAAATTCTGATACATCTTATTACCACCATGATTTTTCGCATAGTTGTTATAATGAGCTTCAGTGAGAATGTTCTTTCTCAATTCATCTTGATCAGGTACACATAATCTCCAATTGAAATAAAGTCTTCCATCTTCACCCAAAGAATAATCACCTTTATTGCCCTCTTTTACTCGGTTCACTATGAAAATCAACCGATCATCTAACTTTTGTGCCGCTTTCACTTGCTAAAGAAAGTCTAGTTTTACTTGCATTTCCGCTATTATTGCTCCATCTTGTGCCATATCCAATCTGACATTCATCATTCGAAGGGCTGCCATTAATTTTCTACTAAGTGCATCAGCTACTATATTTGCCTTTCCTGGATGGTAGTTGATTAAACAGTCATAGTCTTTTATCAATTCAAGCCAATGCCTCTGTCTCAAATTAAGTTTCTTCTATGTGAGCAAGGATTTCAAATTTTTGTGATATGTGTAAATGTAACATTTCTCACCATAAAGATTGTAACACCACATCTTATGCATTTGAGTATAACCTATCCCTGTATCAAGTAATCATAAATAGCATACTGGAAAGGTAAAATACCCTGTTAACAGTAGTAGTAATTTTTTTTTTCCATATCCTGTAATATAATTCAATGACTTTGCAAGTCTCATATCCTGTAATATTATTCACTAACTTTGCAAAGTTAACACTGAGGTTTTCACCACAATATAATATATCACATATATCAAAACATAAACTTTACACCTAAATATTTTCGAGTTGATTTCATTTATACATTTTTAGACTCATTCCAAAATGACTATACATATTCAAGCACGTAAATACAAAACACATATGACATATTTTCATGCTTGTGTGGAATGCAAGGAGAGAGAGTGATGAGGCTCGGCCAGTGACCTGTGCTCCATGTCTTTTATACGCTACTCAAAATGAGCTATCACTTTTCTTTACCTGAAAAATGATGCAAATTGATGAGTTGCGGCTCAGTGAGAATAACCATCCAATGAGCTCTAAAGTACCAAACAACTCATAGTAATAAATCAGAATTCCAATATATACCATGTATTCCATTCCATTCATCAGTATCATATAAGTATTAATAAAGTTGAAACATATAATCATTACTCTTTATGTATGAAAATGCTTTGCTTATTTCATTTTGTTGTGACTAAGTTAAACAAACATTGCCCCGGGTTTCCATGTGAACATTTGCATTTGCATTTGCTAGCTAGCTTGATCATTTGCTTTATTTGCACATTTGTTAGGCCATAGGCCTCTTCTTTTGCTTTACAATATCGATTAACTAGTCACAATGCCTTTTTAGCCCATATGCATATGCACTTGTATTTAAGCATTCATCAACCATTGCATCTTTATCATATACAACATACATATATTCCATATATACCTCATATGTCAAGCATATACCTTGCATATACTATACATATACCATGTATATATATATCACATTTGTCAAACATATACCTCAAATATACTGCAAGTATACCATTTATGTGTACCACAATGTCACAAATTATCCATCATTACATTATCAAGGACCAATCATGACAATCACATGAATCACATAGCAAGCAACATTCATTTGCACTAAAGAATTCAATCGATAATTAGACTCACCGTTCTCCTTTGATTCCGAACCCTAACTTATTGTCTATCTGCTCCTTGTGGGTCTCCAATATGTTGCGAGCCTAATATGAAAACATAATCGATTAACTCATGATTAGGGAGACTTAATGTGGCTTAAACAAATTAATATGCATTGTTCATGTCAATAGCTAAGATTTTTCCTATGAGGCAGTGTGACCTTATGGGACTGTTTAGCCTATAACTTTTTCTATAATTGACCAATTAATCTAATTATTGTTCCTAATTAAAAATAACATATAATTATAGAACATATTAAAATATCAGACCAATTAGATCATTGAAAAATATTTGGTGGAATTTCTAAGAGTGTTATGTTTTCTACCTTGTTTTCTGCCTTTAGGCAGTTTCAGGGTACTCATTTGGATTCATCATAACTTATAATATATAAGTCCTATTTTAATAAAACTTTACAGACACTTATCGGGGTGCATTTGGAACATGTTTCATGTTTACAACTTTTACAAATTATGTCTCTATGGTCTTCTAATTATACCAAACAATTTACTGGTCCAGAATAGAATTGACTTCCGGATCAGTATGGCTTCCAAAGGCCATAACTTCGTCTATACATAACCAATGAAGTTTAAATTAGTACCAAATTTTAGCTAAGACATATACCTATAACTCTAATATTTTGATCATTTACAGAATCTAGTTCTAACAAGCTCAAATTAGCCAAACAATTTACTGTATCTTCCCAGGGCACTCAATATGCAGTTCAAACCATGGATCAGTCATGGTTCCATTCACTATAACTCACAATTTACAAGGTCTATGAACCTGAAATTTGGTAGAAAGATACAAAACACATATATCTAAAACTATTATGTTTTGAGAGACTTCAAATAAGGGCTTTAACATATTCGAAATCAAACCACACAGTAGCTAACTTGGTTAGGGTTTACACCCTTACCAGTTTCAGTACGAAGAGCATATCTCTCCCTATACATAACATCTTGCAAAAATGTTTACATATCCATAAATATAAGATATAAAGGAACAACGTTTGTGTTTTACACATTTCCTGAATAAATTTCTATTAACATCAAAATCGGGGTACAATTCAATGCCTAATATTGAACCTAAGCAACTCAAATCAACCCTATAGCAATAATAATTGATTACTTACCAAGAACAACCTTGAAAGGGATAAATTTGGTGCAAAAACTAGGTGAAACAAGGAAGAATTGAAGTCTGAAATGGAGGAAATTGAAGAAGAAAATGGGGCTGAAGTGAGGAGGCAGAAATGGGAAGATAAAGCTAACTTTTGGTTTTTGTCTTTTTATCTTTTTCTCATCTCTTTTCTCCTTTCTCTTCTGCTTTCTCTTCTATTCTCTTCTATTTCTCTTTATGTCATTTTCATTTTATTTTTTCTATATTATTATTTTTATTTACATAGATTTATAATTCCACTAATTCACACAATGATACAGCTTAATCATTTGACCCGATTTAACTAAATTAGCAATGTAAATGTTCACTAATCTTAATCTAATCATTTTTCTTACTTTAATTTAGTCACCTTATTCAATTCATTTCTAATACTTTGTTATCCTTATTTAGGTTATAAGGATACACGTGTGACTCGATATAATTGCCAAATACTAGGACACGTAGCTAGTGCATGCCATGAACTTGTTCCTACAAAAATACGTATGAAATGCACGTGTTCAATTGAATTATATGCAAGATGCTTATGTTCGATGAAATGCATGTGGGGAAGGTCAAGGATGTTACAAAGATAATGTCTCCAAATCTTCCTGGAGAGTACAATTGCTGCAAGCTCAAAATCGTGAGTAGGATAGTTCTTCTCATGAGTCTTGAGTTGTCGGGAAGCATATGCAATCACTTTACCTTCCTACATCAATACACAACCTAACCTATTCCTTGACGCATCATTGTAAATCACAAAATCCTTACCAGATTCTGGTTGAGTTAACACCGGGGCTTCTGTCAACAGGTTCTTAAGCTTTTCAAAGCTTCCTTGATATTTATTCATCCACTCAAACTTAATATGCTTCTATAACAGTCAAGTGAGCGGCGCTACCATAGTGGAAAAACCTTTTACAAATCTTTTGTAATACCCAGCCAAACCTAAGAAACTTTTTACTTCTGTAACAGTCTTAGGTATTCTCCACTGTAAGATTGCTTCAATCTTTTTTTGGATCCACCTTTATCCCTTCAGCTAAAATTACATGACCCAAGAATGATACTCATTCAACAAGAAGTCACACTTACTGAACTTTGCATACAACTGTTTCTCTCTCGATATCTGCAAGACAATTCATAGGTGTTTGTCATGTTCTTATAGAGTTTTCGAATACACTAGAATGTCATCAATAAGTACCACCATGAACTAGTCTAGATAAGGATGAAAGATCCTATTCATTAGATTCATGAAAGTTGCTGGGGCATTCATAAGGCCAAATGGCATGACTAAAAATTCATAATGGTCATATCTTGTGTGAAAAGCAATCTTGGACATATCTGCTTCTTTTACTTTCAACTGATGGTAGCCGATCATAGGTCAATTTTGAGAACACACCTTATCTCTTTAATTGATCAAATAAGTCTTCAATATGTGGAAGGGGATACTTGTTCTTGATTATCACCTTATTCAGCTGTTTGTAGTCAATGCATAATCTGAGAGACCCATCCTTCTTTTTTACAAAGAGTATCGGTGCTCCCCATGGTGAAATACTGGGTCTAGTAAAGCCTTTATCAAGCAATTCCTGCAGTTGAATCTTCCATTCCTTGAGTTCTGTAGGCACCATTCTGTAGGGTGCAATTGAAATAGGTGTCGTGCCTGAAGCTACATCAATAGTGAATTCAACTTCCTTGTCAAGTGGCAAGCCTAGTAATTCATCAGGAAAGACATCTGGATAATCTCTCACTGTAGGAACATCTGAAATCTTAAGATCTTCCTTTTTAGCTTCCATTGTATAACACAAGTAAGCAATGCACCCCTTCCTTATGAGTCTCTTAGCAGCTATAGCTGAAATCACATCCGATAAGAAGTCTGTTCTTTCACCCACAATAGTGATTTCCCGATTATCAGAAAGTTTAAGTGTCACTCTCTTCCGTTTACAATCTACTGTCGCTTGATGAGCGAATAACCAATTCATCCCCAATATCACATCAAACTCGCGGAATGAGAGTTCAATTAGGTAAGCTAGGAATTCATAACCTTGTGCACTAATGGGACTATTCCTATACACCCTGTTCACCACAACACTATTCCTTAAAGGATTGCTCACTAGGATGTCCTTGTCTAATTGTGAATATTTTAACCCTTTCCCATATGCAACATCAGTATTTATGTATGAATGAATGGAACCAGGATCAATAAGTGTATAAACAGAATCATTCATAAGCATAAATTTACCTACTATCACATCAGGAGCATTCGCCTCTTCTATGGCTCTCACTGCATAAGTACAACCTGTAGCTTATCCCTGACCCTAGGTGGTTGTGCAGAAGGTCTAGATGCTAATGGATTAAGGGTTGCTCCCCTACCTCGGCCTCTGGATGGTAAAGATCCAATACTAGGTGCTAGTGACATAGCTGTAAAAGCTTGAGCCACTAGATAATCCCTGACCTGATGATCTTTTCAACCGTACTTAAAACAGGCACCAGTCAAATATCTGCTCTTTCCTGGGTGAGATCTACCACAATGGCTATAAGTTTGAACTATACCTGCCCTCCGCCTCTAGGTGTACTGCCCACAGAAATGACTTGAGGCATTACCGCAAAATGTATTTCCTTGCCCATGCCCTAGTGCAACTGATGTACGACTCTGTGATGGAGCTAGTCCTCTAGAATTCTTGCTCTGAGCACCCGAACCACTGAACTATCTCGGCTTTCTCTTCTGCTGAAACTGAATTTTCCTGTTAGCCTCATCTGACTAAATACTTTCCACTTTAATAGCAGCTTCCACTAAAGCATGCAAATTTGGATGTTGTTGTGCACCCACTATCTGTCTGATCTTGTTATAGAGACCTCTCTCAAATCTTTGACATAACTTCTCCTTTGTCAGCTGCTCAAACTCGTGCTCATACTCTGCTACTGTCTTGTTTCCTTCTCTGAGTCTCCAGAAAGCATCTTGCATCTCTACTTTATACTCTGATCCTATGTATTTCTTTTCAAACTGGGCCAAGAAGAAATCCCAATTTAACTGTTCACTTGGGGTATGCTTACATACTGAATCCCACAAAATGAATGCAGGACTATTGTTGTGCACTGACTATCTATCTGATCTTGTTATGGAGACCTCTCTCAAATCTCTAACATAAATTCTCCTCTATCAGCTGCTCAAACTCGCGCTCATACTCTACTACTGTCTTGTTTCCTTGCCTGAGTCTCTAAAAAGTATCTTGCATCTCTACTTTATACTCTGATCCTATGTATTTCTTTTCAAATTGGGCCAAGAAGAAATCCCAATTTAACTGTTCACTTGGGGTATACTTACGTACTGAATCCCACCAAATGAATGCAGGACCCTAAAGTAATGCCACAGTACCTTCAAATTTCTCTTCAGACGGGCTGTGAGTGATTTCAAATAACCTCTTTATTTTAAACAACCATTCTTCAACTTGCACAGGTGTCAATGGATCACGCCTATAAAAATCTTAAGCTCCCAATTTCTTTAACTGCTCCAAAATAGGCTTCATTTTAAGTGGAGCCGGAGGCTGTACCTGTGCCGCTAGATGTGGCCGTTGAGCTTGTTCAGTTTGCATTATGTGTTGAATATAATCAACCATGAGATGGGGAAAATCTGACTGAGGTGGTGGAGATGGTGCAACTGGTGGAATGATATTCTGTTGCAAGGCTTCAGCTTGCCCAACACTAACCGACATTTCACTCTCACCGTCCCCAACACCACCTTGTTGGGATGTCATCATTCACTATAAAATAGGAAATGTGCAAGCATACGTTAGACTTATAACACACTTCATCCATCAATTGGCATGTATATACATATAATCCATTCACTTAATTCCCACTCCGATCTTAGAATCATTTAAACCATGCTCTGATACCACCCACTAAAACTGTGACACACTTATAACATTTATTCTATATGTACGTTACGTGGGTTAATACACTTATAGCTAATGTGTGCCAAAAAAAATTTTAATTCTTAATTTAATTTAATGACCATACTATTATTAACACTTTAATTAATCATTTTTATTTTTCAAAAATTTCGGCAGCATAACGGCTATAAATTAACTACCCCACCTGCAATGCAAATAATTCTCAGCCCATTTTTGGGCACAACAATACACATATCATACAAAATAGTTTTCATTCAACCATAAGTTAACCTTTCATTCTTCACACATATAATAATTTACAAATATTCTTTATCATAACATATACATAATTTTAATCATACAACTCCATATATATATATATATATATATATATATATATATATATATATATATATATATATAGCATAGCAGAAGAATATGGAATCAAACTCATATATGCCCTCTCATCTTGTGTCTTTGGACATATAGACTTTAAGAGAGTAATCCCATGGGTCATGGGGGTATATCCTCTCTTGGACTACACCATGTTAAACCTCTTTTGCATCTTGTCTATATATGTAGATTGTGAAAGGCCAAATAATCTTTTAGATCTATCTCTATAAATCTTTATCCCTAAAATATAGACTGCTTCTCCAAGGTCAATTACAGAGAAATTCTTGGATAACCAAATTTTGACTGATTGTAAGGCTGAGACATTATTTCCTATTAGCAGTATGTCATCTACATACAATACAAGGAATACAATCGCACTCCTACTAACCTCTTTGTATACGCAAGGTTCATTTAGATTTTATAAGAAACAAAACTGTTTGATTGTCTCATCAAACCAAATATTCCAACTCCTGGATGCTTGCTTTAATCCATAAATGGATCTTTGAAGCTTGCACATCTTTTTTCCATCTTTGGATATGAAGCCTTGTAGTTGTGTCATGTACACATCCTGGGTTAGATTTCCATTAAGGAAAGTTGTCTTCACATCTATTTTCCATATCTCATAATCATAATGAGTAGATACTAGGAGTATCCTTATGAATTTAAGTATAGCTATTGGGCTAAAAGTTTCATCATAGTCAATTTTTTATCTTTGATGATAACCTTAGGTTACAAGTCTAGTTTTATAGGTAACCACATTACTATCCATTTCAGATTTCTTTTTGAAAACCCATTTGCACCCTATAGGCGTTTTATCCTTTTGGATGGGTTAACCAAAATCCATACTTGGTTTTCATACATGGAATCCATTTTTGACTTCATAGCATGAAGTCATTTGTGAGATTCTAAACTATTCAGAACTTCTTCATAGGTTGTAGGCTCATCATTTTCTATAAGCAATACATCGTTTTGTTCAGTAATGAGTAATCCATATCTCTTTGGAATAGTACGTATCCTACTTGATCTACGAAGCTCTTATGCTTTAGAAGGTTAAGCTGTTATATCATTTGTATGAATAACAGACTTAGGTTCAGGCAGTTGATCAACATCTGCTTGAGCATCTTGAACTTCCTCAAGTTTAATTTTGCTCCCAATATCTCTTTTTAGAAGAAATTCTCTTTCTAAAAAGATGGCACATCTTAAAACAAACACCTTTTGTTCCAAGGGGTGCTAGAATTGATATCCATATGATACTTTTGGATATCCCCCCAAGATACATCAGTCAGATTTAGCTTTTAGCTTATCTGACATTATCAGCTTCACATAAGCAGCACAACCCCAAACTCTCATGTAAAAAAGTGTGGGCTTCTTGTTATTCCACATCTCATATGAAGTAATATCAACTGACTTTAAATGGACTTCATTTAATATATAAATGAAAGTCTCTAATGCATGGCCCCAAAAGGATTTAGGGAGTTCCACAAAGCTCATAATAGACCTTACCATGTCTAACAGGGTTCAGTTTCTCCTTTCAGCTACACCATTGTGTTGTGACATGTAAGGTGGAGTCTATTGAGATAATATCCCTTTATCCTTAAGATAATCTAGAAACTCTTGGCTCAAGTATTCAACTCCTCAATCTGATCAAAGTGTTTTAATACTTTTGACAAGTTATTTCTCTACTTCATTTCTGAATTCTTTGAACTTTTCAAAGGCTTCAAATTTGTATCTCATAATATACACATACCCATATTGTGAGTAGTCATCGATAAAAGTAATGAAGTAAATGAAACCACCTCTAGCATATGTGGACATTGGATCACATACATTCGAATGCATTAAGTCTAAAAGCCCATTATCATGTTCTCCCTTTCCCTTAAAGGGTAATTTAATCATCTTTTCTAATAAGCAAGATTCACATGTGTCATATGATTCATAATCAAATGGCTCCAAACTACCATTCTTGTATAGCTTAGCCATGTATTTCTCACTTATATAACCAATGCAACAATGCCATAAGTAAGATGATTTCAACATATCTTGTTTTTGCTTTTTATTATCATTGATGTTTAAAATTGGATTTGACATATCTGTATATTCATTGCATAATGCACTGCAAGCACAAAGAATACCATTCAACATAATAGAACAACAATTGTTACTAAAAGCTATTTAAACTAGAAATAGGAATAATATTTTTAGTCAAAGTAGGTATATAATAACAATTATCCAAATTTAACATAACCCCACTAGAGAGGGTCAATACATAAGTTCCTATATTTAATGCAACAACCTTTGATCCATTTCCAACGTGCAGGTCCAACTCTCCTTTATTTTCCTTAGGCCCTGCCTATCAGTGCATATGTGTGAGCCACAATCGGTATCTAATACCCATATATTATTATCATAAACATTATTAATTTCAATGACAAAAATACCTAAAGTAGATGTGGTATCAGATGCCTTCTTCTTCAAGGACTCCAAGTAGGCCTTATAGTTTCTTTTCCAGTGGTCATCCTTGCCATACTGGAAGCATGTTCCTTTTGGGGCAGTCTCCTTGGCCTTCTTTTTTGTCACACCTCCCTTAGACTTTATTGACTTCTTCTTCTTCTTAAGGTTCTTCTTCTTAGAACCAGAAGTGTCCACTAGCATCATAACCTTACTATCCTTCTTGACATATAGCTCAGCTATATTGAGCATGTTGATCAGCTCAGGAACAAAATGTGAAAAACTATCAAACAAACCAGATAGAATTAAGTCAATACTTAATTCATGGTCCATCACAAATCCCAAGGTGGCCAGCCTCTCAATATAGTCATTCATCTTCAGTGCATATTGAACTAGAGATGTCCCCTCAACCATCTTAGTGCGAAAGAGCAACCTTTAAGTTTTGAACCTTTCGAAACATGTTTGCTCATCAAAAAACTCTCTTAGATGGTAGACTATATAATTAGGTAACACTCCCTCAATTCTACCAACACATGCCCGGATGAGGAAGTGCTACACTTTATTCAGTTAAATTCACAATTTAATAATCACTGAAAAATAACATATAATATTATTAATTTTATGTTTTAACTTAAAAATATACTTACAAGTTAAGCTACTAGAAATGTTTAAAATAACTCTTATATATTTCTTATAATAAAATTTAAGTGCATTAAAACATGATCCAAATTTCATGTTGACATAATGAATATATATATATATATATATAATCATATAAAAATGCAATCATGCAAACCAAATGTGTGAGTGTAATAATCACCAACATTTGGAGGTTCATAGCTGCTTCACTGACCTGGATTTCTACTAATCTTTGTCTTTATTCACTATTTAATTTTTTTAGCTTCTACCGTCACCTCTAACCTGCATGAGAGAAATTAACAACTCCCATGCTAAGCATAAATACATAGTGGTGTATACAAATAGGCAATAATCTATAGACTATGTTATGACATACATTTGTATTTAGATCTAGCATTTATAAAATACGCAACAAATCTAGCTATTTATACCTTTGTTAATTTTAATTGTTTTTATAAGTACTTATGATTGTTGCGATTAATGTTATTATATTCTTCACTGTATTAATCTACATTTAACATTCTTACTCAACAACATTAAAATCATAATGCATTATTATGTATTTCTTATTTCATTTGGATAACATATACAATTTCATACTAGCCTCTATTTTTTATATTTATTCTATACTTGTGAGACATTTATTGTTCACATCCTTATTGCATTATCTATGAGGTCATATATATATATATATATATATATATATGTATCAACTTGTGAAGAGTTATGTTCAACTTATTCTTTACAACTATGCATTTCATTTTTGGTAGGCTACATTATTTTTATCATATCATAAACCAACAAAATAAATTTAGTTAAACATTTTAAATCATAAATATTCTTGTACTTAATAATAACACATGACATGCATTATCTTTCAACAAAAACTTTACTGGTTCGCCCATATCACTCAAAACTAGACAAAACTAGATATGGGCTATGGATCAGAGGCGTTCCCAGAGCTAAAGCCACACTATCCACTATTTGGCTCATATGAGCTTCTCAGCTCAAGGGCACTCGTAGAGCTAAAGCCACCTTGACTGAGTAATATATCATCATGTAAAAATTACCAGACCAAAGGTGCTCCCAGAGCTAAAGCCATATTGCCCTTGATTTGTATATGCTCAACTGAGTTTCTCAAATCAATGGCACTCCCAGAGCTAAAGCCACATTGACTGAGCAATATATTTCTTATTCTACAATACCGTTCATCCCCTTAATGACATGTCATCTATCCTAATTCTAGTCATAGATAAGAGTAATGGGCATATCTATTTCAAAATTCATATATTACCGTCATCACATTTCATTATTTTCTTTCTTTCTTTCTTTTAATTTTTATCATATAATTCCATGCATTTTTTGTAAAAATGATCTTACAACTATATAACATAATTGCTAACATCCATATACTTAACATTTCAGGGCAACACCAAGATTAAAAATCAATATATATATATATATATATAGTACAATCATATACCTTATTCTACTTTATTTTGTTTTATATTCTCTTTTATGTATATTCAATTTTTTTAGGCTACCAGGAGAGTCACTGACTCTAACTATCATCCATGTACGATCCATACTAGATCTGACCAACTGCCCATACATACTTCACATTAATCCCTTCATAGCATAATCACATTGTTGTCATTCATATCATATAATCAAACATTCACTATGTCGTGTCATTCATGTGAATTATAATACAAAATCCCATTTATGATATATAAATATAAATGATATAATTTTATTTTCAAAATTTATTCCACAACTATAAGAAAAGAAACATGTATCTCTTTCATTATTTCAATCATACAATATTCAACCATGATTTGATTTTCTACATTATTTTTATGGACCTAATAAATCCTTTGATTTCTCATATATTTTCATTTGATTAAAATTCACATTATAAGACTAAACCCAATATAACTTAAATATTTTATTTTTATTTTTTTTCAGCCTACCCTGTTTCAGGTAGACTTCATGCCCAATTTTACACCTCAATTTTAGCCCTGATCGCATCCTAATTTGATCAAATTTCATTCTAGAGAGTTATAGCTCATGATATTATATTTAATATTCAATTTGAATTACTTAATTATAAGTTTTGTAGAAAAAGTTACATCAATTTGATTACTGACTGCTAATAAATTACTGACATATTTTATGTTTTGTGTTTGATTTTATTTTTAGTCATATTACAGTCAAAATTTCATTTAATTATCTTCTTAAGAATTATATCCATGGATCTTATATTTAATATGAAATTTTAATCACTTAATTTGGAGTTCTGTATCAAAATATATGATTAATTGAATACTAACTGGTTATTAAAATCGTTGTCTAGAATTTTATGGACAGTTTTCTAGTCTAATGTTTATTCCCAATTTAAGCATAGATATGATCAAAATAACATTTTGTATTCTTCATAAAAGTTTTAGTCCCATGTCTTAAGTTTCAAACCAATAAATAATATACCAATCCTAATTATAGAACTTAAGTTATAGAATATTATATGCAGGCTGCCTCCTATTAATTTCCAGCAAATCAACACAAATGTTATAACTCATATTACCATGTTTCAATCCCAAATTCATGCAAAGTTACCAAACCAAATTCATCCTAATTACCACCTAACATGCCAAATATTTAAATTATGTAAACATATAACAATTCTATAGGCTATTGTCTTATTGTATACACATACCTTCTTTATTCATTTATTTTTTTCTTTTCTTTCTCTTTGGTCTTTTTTATCTCCTTCCCCTTTCCCTTATCTTTTTTCTCTTCTTGAGCACCTAAAACATACAAGAATCTCATAAAAAATATTTCTTCCATCATATATCTCGAACCCCTAAACTCTCTCTCTCCTCCAAAACATACTCTAATCACTATCTTTCTTTAGAGAAAACATAAAAGAGAAGAAAAACTACCTTACCTTTACTTCTTTGCTTCCATTGCCAAAAATCTAAGATTTTTCCTCCCCTCTTTTCTTTCTTATCTCTTTCTCATTTTTCCCACTCAAGTTTTCTTAAGCTCTTTTATTCATGAAAATGGCTTTTTTTCACTTTTTTTTCTCTTTATTCTCATTTTCTCTCACTAGAAGGAAGCTTTGGCTATGGAGGATGGTAGAAACGTGGGGCTAGTTTAGAAGAGTAAAAAATTACAGATGGAAAGAGATAAGGAAGGAAGAAGAAGAATGAGAGAGAAGAAAATGACAAAAATCATTAATGATGGTCCCATTTTCTTAATAAATATGTAGATATTTATGTTAATTAGATTTTTAATGTATGACACTTGGTGTGGCTAGCTAATTCAGGTATCATGTGCCCAAATTATGTTTTTAATGCTCATATGAAACACATTATGAATCTGAGTCATCTCTGGTGGTAAAACCAATATATACACTAATGGACCAACCTTCTCAAGAATTTCATAAGGCCCTATGTACCTTGGGCTCAATTTATCCTTTTTGCCAAATCGAATTACCCCTTTCTATGAAAATACTCGTAGAAACACCTTCTCACCCAACTCATATTTCATTTCCCTTCTATACTGATCGGCATAACTTTTCTATCTATCTTATGCTGCCTTTAGCTTGTTCTTGACAACTTTAATTTTATCCACTTTATTTTGTACAATCTTTGGCCCTTCTAATGCACGTGCTCCTTCTTCATCCAAAATGATGGAGCTTCTGCACTTTCTACTATACAGTGCCTCATATGATGCCATCTGGATACTGTTATGACATTGATTGTTGTATGTAAATTCTATCTGATGCATCCCACATCGGTTGCGGCGGAACTCCTGGACTGGTTTATAAGGTTGGGTTCAAACCTTCCCTTTTGAGCGCGCTTTTGGGGCGAAGTTAGAAGTTTACATTCTTATCATTTGGTATCAGAGCCAGCCCTGTACACCGGTGTCTCTTCGGGTTACAACAAATCACCGACCAAGGCAGTCAGGGTCTTAAGGGGGTGGGGATGATGCGTCCAACATCGGTTCTGGAAGAACTCCTGGACTGGTTTATAAGGCTGGGTTCAAACCTTCTCCTTTGAGCACGCTATTGGGGCAAAGTTAGGAGTCCACATTCTTATCAATTGGTATCAGAGCCAGCCCTATACACCGGTGTCCCTTCGGGATACGACAGATCGCCGATCGAGGCAGTCGGGGTCTTAAGGGGGTGGGTATAATGCGTCCCACATCAGTTGCGGAGGAACTCCTGAACTGGTTTATAAGGCTGGGTTCAAACCTTCCCCTTTGAGCACGCTTTTGGGGTGAAGTTAGGAGTCCACATTCTTATTATTAATGATGCAAGCCAAGACAACATAAATGATTTTACATGCCATGGAGGAGATGGATTAGTGAAGCCACTTGGTCCAATCGTAAGATCAAGTAGAAACAAGCTCAAGGCAGCCTTGCAAATGTATATTCAGAGCTTAGTGACAAGAGATATCAAAAAAAAGACTTGGGTCATTTTTTGATCCTGCTAAGAAAATATTCATTCTTCAGCTCATTTCAAAATACTTCAATTGGTACACGCAAAAAATAGGCCAATTCTGCTACTTTTTGCTCAATTTCTCGTGGAGTCAAATTCTCATCAGTACGAGTCAAAGGAAAGGCTTGAAGAGATGGAATCGGTTGGCGATCCAAAGCTTGTGACATTCATTGGGGCATGTGATGGTGAAGACAACTAGCCTAATGGGCTAGAGAAGAAGTCTATATTACAAGGTTCAACTCATGTGCAATATGCTATGTTAAGGTGGACTTATGTTATGTCATGGTTAGGCCTAAGATTAAATTTAGTGTGTTGTTTTATTTTAATTATTGGAATGTAATTTCATTTAAAGACACATGATCATCCTTATTTTAACTCGTCTTAGGTGTGTAGGCCTTATAAAATTAAGCTCATTCATTTGTCCTTAAGTCATTAGGGTCAGATTGGTCTTTTCTTCATTTTTGCACCTAGGGTTTGGTTTGTAGAGGTATAAATACCTCCTTATGCATGTAAGACAATCATATTGGTGATTAAGATCCAAATTTGAGTGTTCTTCAAGTGGGAGGTGTGATCTCCATTGATATACCAAGGATTGTTTTCACTTATCAGGTTGGTATTAATTTGTGGCGTGAATCCAATTCTCTCTTCATACTCTTTGTTACCAATTCCTTGCTATTTTGGGGGTGAAGAGTCTAATCTTGCAATTGGTTAAACTTAAGATTTGTATCAAATTGATTTGGAGGTTGTCTAGACTTAGATTCTCGGTGGTTGCTGCATCATTTGGTATATGAGCTTTGGTTCTAAATCAATTGTACTTATCTTTATTTTTCTGGTTTTAGAGATATTTGTTCAAGTTACAGCATAAAAAAATTAAAAATTTTTTTTTATCTATTTGTGGCTGAATTTGCCTATATTGCTGTCTATTGAAGTTTGGTTTTTTTTTTTTGTACGAATTTTTGGTGTTTTTTAATTTTTTTTGTTTATCAGATTGCAAAGAAAACAACAAAAAAAATTCATGCATATTGGCATTGATTTATTGCTGGAAATTGTGCAATTAGTGGATCATAGTTACTAATAGGCATACAATTAGCTTATTTGGCAGTAAGTTGGGAATGGTTTAGTGAATTTTAGGTTTTGGTTCGAATTCTATTACGGCAGTAGCACATATACACTTAATTTTTTCTAGTTTTGTCAATTTATTGCATTCTTTGTTTTATATTCTTGACTGTTGTCCTACTTGTTTCCATTACATTAGTTGAGTAATTTTGCATTCCATATTACTCAAATAACAATATTATATCTGCACACCTCATTCTTCATTCGTGTGTGCATATATCATATACTTGTCATTCCTTGCTTTCATTTCATTAATTTTGCTTCTAGTTTTGTGACATTTCCTTTCTTTCTTAGGAATTGTCTATTTTAATTTTCTTGTTGATATTGTTGCTCATTATTATTGATCTGGTTGGTTGAAATTGATCCGGAAATATATCATAGTGAGGACACAAGAGCGGTAAAAGGCAAGAGTGGTTAGCTCAAAAGAGGGTAAAAAGCCTTAATTGAGTGAAACACGAGTGAACATACACCTTTTGAGTAAAACATGTGAGGGAGTGTGTGAGGCCATTTATTTATATCATGTTTAAATCAAGTAACCAGGAAAGAAGTAGTGATGAAGGAAACAAAACTTTCTTCACATTGGAGGCTATGCAACAACAATTTGGAAGGCTTGAGATTCTGCTCTAAGATATGAATGATTGGTTTGACAAGTATGATAGGAGGTTAGAAGGCCATGATCAAGCTCTACAGAATCTTAGAAGAGATACATCCTTGCAAAGTCGAATTGGAGGGAGAAGGGAAAGGTTAGCAACTCCACCTCAATCTGACTATGAAGAAGATTTTGATGAGTTTGATGATGATAGGGATAGAAATCAGTTTAGAGGTAGAGGGGGCAGAAATGATAAAGGAAGGAATAGGAGATAACATAGAGGCAGGGTAGAGGCGGATAGATTTGGGAACGTTGAGAATCAGATAGATCATAATTTGGGGAGTATTAAAATGAAAATCCCTACTTTTCAAGGTAGGAATGATGTTGATGCTTACTTGGACTAGGAGAAAAAAGTGAAATTGGTGTTTAAATGTCATAACTATTCTGAGGAAAAAAAGTAAAGTTGGCAGTCGTGGAATTCACTGACTATGCCTTGGTATGGTGGGACCAAATCATCCTCAATAGGCGTAGGAATGGGGAAAGGCCTATAAACAAATGGGTGGGGATGAAAGCAGTCATGAGAAAGAGGTTTATCCCTAGTTACTATTATAGGGAACTACATCAAAGGATCCAAACTTTGAGGTAAGGGAATAAAAGTGTTGAGGACTATCATAAAGAAATGGAGATAGCTATGATGAGGGCTAATATTGATGAAGATAGGGAGGCTACCATGGCACGTTTCTTGGCTGGTCTAAATAAGGAAATTGCAAATGTTATTCAGCTATACCACTATGTAGAGTTAGAGGAGATGGTGAATATGACTATAAAGGTGGAGAAGCAACTAAAGCAAAAGGGAACCAACAAACCAACCTATTTGGGTTCCACATCTAATTGGAGCTCAAAGTGGCCCAAAAAGGAAGACAAGGCCAAAGACAAGGTAAGAGAAGAAAAGGGTAAAGTAGAGCAAAAAGGTAACCCTAAAGCTAATGCTACTTCTTCTTTCAATACTGAAAAGCATAGAAACATAAAATGCTTTAAGTGCCTTGGAAATGGACATATTGCATCTCAATGCCCAAATAAAAAGGTTACGATATTGAAAGATAATGGTGTAATTGAATCTGAAAGTGAGAAAGAATCTGATTCAATGCCTTCATTTGAAGATTGTAGTGATGATGATGATGAGGTCGAGCATGCTGTTGGCAGGGATTTAAATCTTGTGGTTAGGTGTGTACTAAATGCACAATTGAAAGAAGATGGGGTTGAACAAAGGGAAAATATCTTCCATTCCAGATGCTTGATAAATGGCAAAATTTGTAGTCTTATAATTGATAGAGGAAGTTGTACTAATGTTGCAAGTACTATTTTATTTGATAAGTTGGGGCTGGATTATTTGAAACATCCTAGGCCATATAGACTACAATGGCTTAATGATTGCGGAGAGATAAGGGTAAATAAACAAGTTTTAATTTCATTCTCCATTGGAAGATATTCTGACCATGTACTTTGTGATGTAGTACCTATGCATGCAGGTCATGTGTTGCTTGGTAGGCCATGTCAATATGACAGAAAGGTGACGCATGATGGGTATAGAAATAGACACTCATTCATGATGGGAGATCAACGTATCAATCTGGCTCCTATGATTCCTAGTGAAGTTTATGAAGATCAAATGAAGCTAAAAAGGAGCATGGAGTAAGAAATGCAAAAAGAAGCCGAAAGGTCCAAATTGAGAGAGAAGGAGCAAAAAGAAAATGGAAAGGCCAAGAGTTGCAAAATAAGAGAGAAGATAGGAAAAGAAAAAGGAGAGGCTGAGAAAGAGAGAAAAATGGGAGGAAAAGAGGCCCAAAAAGAAAAGCAAATAATTGGCCTAAAGGAGAGTGGTACAAAGAGAAACAATTTTTATGCAAAAGTAAGGGATATGAGAGTGGCTTTTGAGAATCAACAATGTTTACTTGTACTCATGTACAAGGAATCTTATTTTAATGAAGCTGACCTTAACCCTTCTTTGTCTAGTGTTGTTGTTTCTTTATTACAGAAATATGAGAATGTATTCCCTGAAGAGTTACCACAAGGATTGCCACCAATAAGAGGAATTGAACATCAAATTGATTTCATACCAAGAGCTCAAATTCCAAACTGGCCAGCCTATAGGAACAACCCCGAAGAGACAAAGGAACAACCCCGAAGAGACAAAGGAACTTCAAAGGCAAGTGGAGGAGTTGTTAGCAAGGGGGCATATCCGTGAGAGTTTTAGTCCGTGTGTAGTGTCGGTGCTTTTGGTGCCAAAAAAGGATGGGAGTTGGTGCATATGTGTTGATTGTAGGGCTGTGAATCGCATAACAGTGGTGTTTCGAGGATGAATCCTTTTGAGGAGGGAGGGAATGATGCGAGCCAAGACAACATAAATGATTTTACATGCCATGGAGGAGATGGATTAGTGATGCCACTTGGTATAATCATAAGATCAAGTAGAAATAAGCTCAAGGCAGCCTTGCAAATGTATATTCAGAGCTTAGTGACAAGAGTTATCAAAGAAGAGGGTTGGGTCAGGCTTGAAGAGATGGAATCAGTTGGTGATCCAAAGATTGTGACACTCGTTGGGGCATGTGATGGTGAAGACAACTAGCCTAATGGGCTAGATAAGAAGTCTATATTACAAGGTTCAACTCATGTGATGTTAAGGTGGACTTATGTTATGTCATGGTTGGGCCTAAGATTAAATTTAGTGGGCTATTTTATTTTAATTATTGGAATGTAATTTCCTTTAAAGACACATGATCAGCCTTATTTTAACTTGTCTTAGGTGTGTAGGCCTTATAAAATTAAGCTCATTCGTTTGTCCTTAAGTCATTAGGGTCATATTGGTCTTTTCTTCATTTTTGCACCTAGGGTTTGGTTTGTAGATGTATAAATACCTCCTTATGCATGTAAAACAATCAGATTGGTGATTAAGATCAAACTTTAAGTGTTCTTCAAGTGGGAGGTGTGATCTCCATTGATATACTAAGGATTGCTTTCACTTATCAGGTTGGTATTAATTTGTGGCGTGAATCCAATTATCTCTTCATACTCTTTGTTACCAATTCCTTGCTGTTTTGGGGGTGAAGAGTCTAATCTTGCAATTGGTTAAACTTAAGATTTGTATCAAATTGATTTGGAGGTTGTCTAGACTTAGATTCTAGGTGGTTGTTGCATCACTATCAATGTTATATATTCATCCCAAACTCTTCTGAATTCCATAGACCATGCCCTGGGCATTTCTTCCAATGTCTATATTGTCCTCTCTGATTGTCCATAAGTTTTTGGGTGGAATGTAGTACTGAAGTTCAAATTTGTTCCTAATACATCTTGTAAACTCACCCAAAAATGTGAAGTAAACCATGGATCTCTATCAGACACAATGGACACTGGAATATCATGTAATCTGATTATCTCTTTCACATATAATTTTGTCAAACTCTCAAGTGTACACCCCCATCTGATAGGCAGAAAATGCGCTGACTTGGTTAATCTGTCAATAATTACCCATACGGTGTCATTTTTCCGTGGAGTTCTTGGCAACCCATAAACAAAATCCATCATTATTTTCTCTTATTTCCATTCTGGCACTAGCAATGGTGTAGTTTACCAACTGGTGACTGGTGCCTGTGTTCAATTTTAACCTACTGACATGTCAAACATTTAGAAACATGAGCCACCAGTAATAAGATCTTAAATTGTGATACATCTTTGTCATCTTTGTGTGCATTGTGTAGGTTGCATTATGTGCCTCTTCCATTTGTGATACATCTTTGTCATCCTTAGGTGCATTGTGTAGGGTGCATTATGTGCCTCTTCCATTACTTTTTTATGCAAGTTTTCAGTATATAGAACACATATGCAGGACTTTAACATCAGTATATCATCTAGTAAATGAAACTCTATATTATTTCCTTGTCTTACCATTGCACTTGTCTCACACAATTAAGGACCTTTGCCCTGTGCTGCTTTGATCCTTTCCTTTAGCATAGGTTTAGCCTGAAAAGTAGCAATTGGTTATCCACCATAATGCATATTCAATTCAACATTCATGGACTGTAATTGAATCAAATATGGAAAAAAGGATGCTTGTAAGTGAGCTACACTGCTATTGGATTTCCTGCTCAATGCATTTGCTACTTCATTGGCTTTCCCTAGATGGTATTCAATTGTGTAGTCATAATCTTTTAATGGCTCTAACCATCGCCTCTGTCTCATGTTTAGCTCTTTTTTTGTCAGCAAATAACCTAAATTCTTATGGTCTGTGAAGATCTAGAATGTCTCACCATATAGATAATGCTTCCAAATCTTCATTGCAAATACAACTACAGTGAATTCTAAATCATGCATGGGATATGATATCTCATGTGGTCTCAATTGTCTGGATGGATAAGCTATCACCTTACCATACTGCATCAATACACATCCTAAAGTGAGAAGCATCACTATATACCGTAAATCCACCTGTACCCGTAGGAATAACTAACACTGATGCTGAGGTTAACTTCTATTTTAGCTCATCAAAACTTATTTTGCATTCTGGAGCCCATTTGAAAGGCACATTCTTTCTAAGTAATTTAGTCAAAGGGATGGTAATCAATGAAAATTCGTCAACAAATCTGCAGTAGTATCCTGCTAAACCTAGAAAACTATACACTTCTGAAATATTTTTAGGAGCTTTCCAATTTACCATGGCTTCTATTTTCTTTAGGTCTACCTCTATGCCCTTGCCTAATACCACATGTCCAAGAAACACCAAATGATCCAACCAGAATTTGCATTTACACAAGCATACAGTTGTTTCTCCCTTAAAGTTTGCAACACAATTTTTAAATGTTATTCATGTTCTCCCCTATTCTTTGAGTACACCAATATTTCATCAAAAAATACTATCACAAACATGTCCAGTTGTGGTTGAAATACTTTATTCATTAATACCATAAATGCAGATGGAGCATTAGTCAACCCAAATGACATTACTAAAAATTCATAATGTCCATACCTGGTTCGAAAGTTAGTCTTCAGAATATCTACTTCTGCTACCTTCAGCTGGTAATAGTTTGATTTCAAATCAATCTTGGAAAATATATGAACTCCTTGCAGCTGATCAAACAAATCATCTATTCTGGGCAATGGATATTTGTTCTTGACTGTCGTTTTGTTCAGTTGTCTGTAATCAATGCACAATCTCATTGTTCCATATTTCATTTTAACAAATAATATTGGAGCTCCCATGGCAATACACTAAGTCTGATATGCCATTTATGAAGAAATTCATGCAATTGGGTCTTCAATTCTTTCAACTCAATTGGAGCCATTCTATAGGGTGTCATTGATGTTAGCATTATTCCCGGTACCAGTTCAATAGTGAATTCAATCTATCTATCAAGTGGTAAACCAGATAGATCATCTAGGAATACATCAGAAAATTCCCTCACCACTAGTATATTTTCAAGCAAGCTATCAGTGGTTCTAGTATCAGTCACATATGCCAAATATGTTTCACATCCTCCTTTGATCATTTGAAATGCTTTTACAGCTGAGATTAAACATGTAAGCACAAGTTTTCTTTCACCTAGAAGTAAAACCCTTGGCTGGTTTGGTGATTCCAGAATTACTTCCTTAGTAAAGCAATTTACTATTGCATGATGTTTAGTTAGCCAGTCCATTCCCAATATCACATCAAATTCTTATAGTGACAATAAGATCATATCAACTATCAATTCAGCTTTATCAATGCATATTAAGCAATCACGACAGACATTATGCACAACTATTACTGTTCCCAGTGGAGTACTCACATTTATGTTAAATCTCCAAAGGCTCATGCTTTTGATGCAATTTGGAGGCCATATGCAATTATATAAATGAATGCGTGGAACCAAGATCAATCAATGCATATGCTAATATATAAAAAATATAAATATTGCTAGTGATTACTTGGGAGCATCAACTGCCTCCTGCTTAGTCATGGCAAACACCCTAGCCTGTGTAAGGGGTTTAGAACTATGACCTTCAGATCCGGTCACTCCTCTGCCTCTTGTACCAGTTCTTTACCTTGCCTCTGCCTTTGCCCTATGTCCCATTGGTAGGGTAGACCCTCGGTGCCTCAACCGTAGTCTCAAATACTCATCTGCCTCTACTGGTCTCTGCTAGTTTGGTTTTCTTTTGGACAATCTCTATACATGTGCTCCATTGACCCATAGAAATAACATGCTACTATGAGCCTTCTGCATTCATCTGTATGTTGTCTACCACAATAAGTACATGTAGACCTTTGTTTAGTATATTGGCTCTGCCCTCTGCCTTAAAAGGTGTTGGATTTTGAAGACAAATCTCATTCATAAAATGCAACAGAAAAATAAAATTTTCAAAATCTGAAACAAGAATCTTGTTTGTGCCATTAAAAATAAATTTATCAAAACATAGAGGTAAGAAATTATACCTTGTAATTTCTTGATTTATTCTTCAAATTTTCACCTTGTTGTGTTGTTGCAAATCACAACAATCCACTTTAGGATGTCTCTAATATTAATTTACAAGAAAATATGAAAAGAAACTACAAGAGAAATGGTTGAACACACCTCAAAGTGAGAGAATATGAAAAATAACTATTATTTTTCTTTTTGAATTTCTTAATTTTCAAAAACAATTTTTAGACTTTTAAACTATTCAAAAATGTTTTTACCCTAAAAATAGTCGAGGTACAAAATGCACAAGAAAATGGAAGGGATTTTGAGGTTTTTACCTTAATTGGCCAATTAAGGCCAATTAGGCCAGATGCTGGGCAAACCAATAGCCAGCAGCCCGTATAAGCCCGTGACCCCCATTGAACAATTTTTTTGTGCGATCTCATCACAATTTATTTCAAAATAATTCTTTCATATTTTTGGATCTCATCCAATATCATTTTACTCATTTATCACATCTCCAATGCATGTAACCCATTAGGTTCACAGTTATGTTGACCACTTAAATTAACAATTAATTTAAGCAAGTCATAAGTGGTATATAGCAACATATCATGACCCTCAATTGATCGGAAAGTCAGTGGTTTGACTACGAACTCTTCCATAAACAATTTTCGTGCAATTATTCCTTTCACCATTTTATACCCCACTTGGTTTAAAGTATGGATATATGTCAACGCCCACTAGACTAACTACTGTTAGAGAAGTGCTCTAAAGACAATCACCTTCAGAACTTATTGTACATATTTATTTGATTAATAAAAGACATTTTTAATAATTTGATATTCATTTGTTATATGAATTGATAGTGATGTTAAATCAATTAATGAAGTCCTTGCTACATAACATAGCATGAAGAAAATAGTGATGAGATCATGATATTAAGTTTCTTATCATGTGTAATTATGTTAGTATCTAAATTATCCCTAGTCATAGGATTAATGAGACGAGACATTGTTCATCCGGATAGACTAGCATAGGTTATACTATTTGATTGGATCAAGCAGTAGGTCTCAGAATATTTAAACATGAGATGTTTAGAATTAACATGTGGATGCTTCATAACTGTAGCTGAGTACATTGGATGACCAACTATGAGACAATCATATGGATAATCTATTCAAATGTCAATGATAGTCTCATCATGCCAATGGTGCAAGTATCCTTAGACTTGAGATACTCAAGGATATCTTGGATACTGATTTTGTATTTTGATACTATTCCTTGTTGCCTTAAAGAGGTTGCTCATAGGGTGGTGATTGGATACATCTTGAGGTATTCAAAGGTAATTTGGTAACTAACATAGGAATCATCATTCTTGATAGAAGGAGTGTATACCCATGGCCTCTTATCGGGGTCATTACTTGGGAATCTCTGGCGGAGTGAAAATGTCATGAAGATAGTTTGCAATGACATGTCTAACAGAGTAATGAGCATTAGGGATAAGAACCAACATTACTTGGACTAGACGTGATGTAGTCAGTCTTGTGAGAATTGACATATGTCCATACTTTGAACCAAATGGGGTAGAAAATGGTGAAAGGAATAATTGCATGAAAATTGTCTATGAAAAGGTTCTTAGTCAAACCATTGACTTTCTAGTCAATTGAGGGTCATGATGTGTTGCAATACCGCTCATGACTTGCTAAAATTAATTGTTCATTTAAGTGGCCAATATAACTGAAAACCTAATATGTCACACGTATTGGAGATGTGAAGAATGAGTAAAATAGTATTGGATGAGATCCAAAAATATGGGAGAATTATTTTGGTACGAATCATGATGAGATCGCAAGAAAAAATTGTTTGGAGGGGGTTACGGGTCCGTGCAGGCTACTAGCCTACCCAGTAGGCCTGCCAGGCAAGCCAGCTGGGCTACTGGCCTACCCAGCTGGCCTAATAGTCCTTAATTGGCCAAGTAAGGCTAATTAAGGAAAAAACCCTAAAATCCCTCCCTTTGTCTTGTGCATTTTGTACCTAGACTATTTTTGGGGTAAAAATATTTTTGAAATATTTAAAAGTCTGAAAATTATTTTTGGAAATTATGAAATTCAAAAAGAAAAATAGTAGTTATTTTTCATATTCTCTCAAATTGAGCATACACCATTGCAAGCACTTTGAGATGTTTCCAACCATTTCTCTTGTACTTTCTTCTCATACTTTCGTGTGGATTAACATTAGAGACATCCTAAAGTGGATTGTTATGGTTTGCAACAACCCAACAAGGTGAAAATTTGAAGAATAAATCAAGAAATTACAAGGTATAATTTCTTACCTCTATGTTTTGATAAATTAGTTTTAATGACACAAGCAAGATTCTTGTTTTGGATTTTGAAAATTTTATTTTTTCGCTGCATTTTATGAATGAGATTCATTCTCAAAACCTAACAACTATGTCACATCTTGTCCAACTAATATTAATTCTTGTCCTTGAGGCTCATTACTCTATTAGACATGTCATTGAAGACTATCTTTATGATATTTTTACTTCGGCCAGAGATTCCCGAGTAATGATCCTGATAAGAGGTCATGGCTATACACTCCTTCTATCAGGAGTAGTGAATCCTTTGTTGGTTACCCAATTACCTTTGAATACCTCAAGTTGTATCAAATCGCCACCCTATGAGCAACATCCCTAAGGCAACAAGGAATAGTGTCAAAATACATAATTAGTATCTAAGATATCTTTAAGAACCTCAAGTCTAAGGATACTTGCACCATTGCTATGTTTAGACTATCATTGACATTTGAATAGATTATCCAGATGATTATCTCATAGAAGGTTATCCAATGCACTTAGCTACACTTAGCAAGCATCCACATGTTAACTCTAAACATCTCATGTTTACAGATTATGAGATCTACTATTCAATCGAATCAAGGAGTGTAACATGTGCTAGTATATCCAGATTAACAATATCCCATCTCATTAATCTTATGACTAGGGATAATTAGATACTAACATAATTACATATGATAATAATCTCAATATCATGATCTCATCATGATTTTCTTCATGTTATGTTATGTATCAATGACTTCATTAATTGATCTTATCAATTCATATATCAAATGAACATCAAATTAATGAAAAAACCTTTTATTAATCAATTAAAGTTGTACAATAAGTGTTAAAGGTGATTGCATTTAGAGCAATTTTCTAACGACCTCCCACTTGCACTAAAGCCAATCACCTTTGTATTTAATTTCATAGGCGAGTACATGAGAATCATATTTCTTTTGGGTCAATGGCTTAGTTAAATGATCAACAATATTCTAATTAGTGACACTTTTTCTATCTTTACGTCATTGCTACCAATGATTTTCTCTAATCAAATGGTATCTTCTGAGTACATGTTTAGATCTTTTATGAGACCCTGGCTCCTTTGCTTATACAACGGCTCCATTATTATCACAATGTAATTGTATAGGATCAATAATGCTAGGAACCACTCCAAGTTCCATGATGAATTTCTTTATCCAAATTGCTTTTTTTGCTGCTTTACAAGCTGTAATGTACTCTGCTTTTGTTGTGGAATCAACAGTCATTTTCTATTAAGAACTCTTCCAACTGACTGCTCCACCATTTAGTGTGAATAAATAACCTAACTGAGATTTTGAGTCATCATTGTTAGATTGGAAGCTAGCATTGGTATACGCACTCACAATAAGATTTCCATCTCCATATACTAAGTATACATCTTCATTCCTTCTCAAGTACTTAAGGATATTCTTAACAGCCAACCAATGACTCTCACCTGGGTCCAATTGGTATTTGTTCATGACACTCAGAGCATATGAAACATCGAGTCTTGTACATATCATAGCGTACATGATGGATCTTATAGCCGAAGCATATGGAATCAAATTCATGTGTGTCCTCTCATCTTGTGTCTTTGGACATATAGACTTTGAGAGAGTAATCCCATAGGTTATGGGAATATATCACCTTTTGGACTGCTCCATGCTAAACCTCTTTAGTATCTTATCTGTGTATGTGGACTATGAAAGACCAATCAATCTTTTAAATATATCTTTATAGATCCTTATCCCCAAAATAAATACTTATTCTCCAAGGTCTTTCGTAGAGAAATTTTTGGATAATCAAATTTTGACAAAATGTAAGGCTGAGACATCATTTCCCATTAGCAATATGTCATTTATATACAACACAAGGAATACAATTGCACTCTCACTAACCTTCTTGTATAAACAAGGTTCATATGGATTTTGTAAGAAACCAAACTGTTTGATTGTCTTATCAAAACGAATATTCCAACTCCTGGATGCTTTCTTTAATCCATAAATGGATCTTTAAAGCTTGCATACCTTTTTTCCATCTTTGGATATGAAGACCTCTAGTTGTCCTGTACACATCCTCAGTCATATTTCTATTAAGAAAATTCATCTTCATATCCATTTGTCATATCTCATAATCATAAAGAGCAGCAATAGCTATGAGTATCCTTATGAATTTGAGCATAGCTATTGGGCTAAAAGTTTCATCTGTAACATCCCCTTACCCCACTACCATTTAGCAAGCTAAGTGAGCATTACTCATCCAACTTGTTTATTAAATTAATGAAATGAAGTATAAATTTTTTTTTAAAAAAATATTGCAGATGTTGAAATAAAAATTATGACAATCACAAGTATCCAAAATTTTATTTATTTATAAAATATATTAATTACATTCATTTATGTCTCTTACTTTATAATTCACATTTTCATACACATTATATGAAATAAAACTATAATTTAATTTATAAATTTTTTGATAAAATATACAACAAGAGACCAAAGCTTTTAGCTTATTGTCTTAGCTTTCAGACATATCAAAAATCACTCAAATCCCAGTTTCCTATCAAAAGTGATGACCAATTGAACACTGCATCATCACAAAAATTTCTACCTAGAATTTTCTAGACAGATTCTAGGTTTGAACTTCATGCATTTTTCTGGATAAATTCAGACATAATTAGATTTTATGGTCTAAATAAAAATTAAATTCATGTGTCTTATCTTTCATTTCCAATAAAGAACATACAAAATGAAATTCCAGGACCCAAGTTATAATCAAAATAGTCAAGACTGTTCCAGAATCCCTACAACAGAGTCATCAATTAGCATCAATCCACTTTTCAACCAAATTCATCATTTGTATTCATTTTGATACTAAAATTTTCAAATTTTAACTACATTCATATATCTCAATTATTTTACACCATTTGATCCCATTGCCATATAAAATATCAAAAGCCACAACAAATCACATAACATATCAAAACACAATCATATCAATCCTTAATACATAATTCCATACATATTAACAACATGTAAGATTTTTATCAATGAAGCACATACCTAATCAGTCTTGGCTCTTCCCTTAATCCTTCTTTTTCTCCCCTTATTAGCTAGCTTTCTCCCTGCCTTTGTCACCCTCTTGAGGGCCTCTCATTGGTTCATTTATTTTTCCTACACAACCATACCATATCTCAATTCCAATATCTATTTTCAAGACTTTTCATGTCTACAAATTCTTCTAATGCTCTTGATATGTTTTATACCTTAATTGAGCCAAAATATACTAAGGTTAAACTTCCCTCTGAAGATGTCATGGCTGCCCAAAAATATTACCATAGTTCCCAATTTATTTTCTTCAAATTAACACTCAATTCACATTTCCCTTATCACCAATTATGGTGTTTCCATGTTAATTTCAATTTATCCCAAATTACTTTAACTATGGAAGCCCCTTCTTCATCCTTTAACATCATATTTCTCTAGTTTTTTTAAGTCATAAAATAATTAACTAACATCAATTATCATTAATTCAAAGTTTAACTACACTTTCATCAACTAATCACAAACTTGAATTTCTATGTTCACTCTTGTAATATAACCTAAATCTACTAAACCTAATCACATCTATCATCCTTTTGGGTCTCAAATGGAAAGAAAAAGGTTGAATTTAAGAATAATAAACTCACCTTAAGATCTTTCCAAGTGGGCCAAAATTCCCCTTAATTTGTTTCTCTTTTCTTTTCTTCTTTCTTCCTTCCTTCTTGCTCCTTTCGTACCTTTTATGGTAAGAACTCTTTAATTCAGAATTTTCCTCTATCAAAACTATTTTTTTCTCATTATTAGAATGCTAGAAAAGGAAGAAAATGGAGATTTTTGGGTAAGGAGGGGGACGACAACATATGAAGAAGAAGGTGGTGATTGTTTTCTAATTGGTGGAAAATGATGATATTTATCTTTTTTTTTAAAGGTGAGTATTTGGTGGTTCCATGACTACATCAAGCTCTTCATCCATTGGTCCAAAATAAAAATTAATTTTGATTAAATTTTAAACTTTAAGAAATTTCTTATTTGTCATATTTTCCTCCATATTCACATTTTTTCCCCTAACAATTGCCATAATACCAATTGTTTCCATAGAAAATTTTATTTTTTTTCTAATTCTAGCACTAATCTTTTTTTATATTCCCAAATAATAATACCCTTAATTATTTTCCCTTAGTATTAGTTATTTTTTTATGGGTTCAAATTTGGACTCCGATTGAACTTGAGCACCCCATTACGGTCACGCACAATTGGGGCCTAAATCACTAGATGTTACAATTCTCTCCCCACTTAAGAAAATTTCATCCTCGAAATTTACCCGATTAGCTGGAGCCGAATAGCTGAGGATACTGAGTTCTCATCATTTCTTCACTCTCCCAGGTGGCTTCTTCTACTGCATGATTGTACCATAGGATCTTTACCAATGGTACCTTCTTGTTTTGTAGTTCCTTGACTTCTCGAGCTTTGATTTTCACTGGTTCTTCTGCATAGGTCAAGTCTGATTGTACCTCTATTGATTCCACTAGTATTACATATGCTGGATCTAATTTATATCTTCTTAATATTGAGACATGAAACACATTGTGAATCTTATCCAATTCTGGTGGTAAAGCCAACTGGTAAGCCACTAAACCCACACATTCAAGTACTTTCTTCCAAGGTGAAACTTTAAGAAATACCTTGTCTCCGACAGTATATTCAATGTCTTTCCTCTTCAAATCGGCATAGGACTTTTGTCGATCAGTTGCAGCTTTTAATCGATCTTGGATTAATTTTACCTTCTCCTCTGTTTGTTGCACCAATTCTGGGCCCATTAACTTCTTTTCACTAAGTTCTGTCCAACATAACGGTGTTCTTCTTCTCCTTCCATACAAAGCTTCGTATGATGCCATGCCGAGACTAGTTTAATAACTATTGTTATATACAAATTCCATCAATGGTAAGTACTTATACTAGCTACCCTCAAAGTCAATTACATAACTTCTAAGCATGTCTTCCAACAATTGAATAACTCGTTCGGATTGCCCATCTATTTGTGGGTGAAATGTTGTACTAAAAGTAAGTCGAGTCCCCAATGCTTGCTGTAGACTTTTCCAAAACTTTGATGTGAACCATGGATTTCGATCATAAATAATAGATACTGGCACCCCATGCAGTCGAATTATCTCATTAACATATAATTCTGCTAACTAGCTCAACGAATACTCCATTCGAACTGGCAAAAAGTGAGCTGATTTGGTAAATCTGTCAACAATTACCCATACTGCATCATGCTTCTTTTGCATCAAAGGTTGATGGTACCTGGTGCTCTTCTTTCATTTGTTGGCATGTCAAGCATCTTGTAGTGTATTCCACGATATCCTTCTTCATTCTTAGCCACCAATAATGAGTCTTCAGGTCTTGATATATTTTATTGCTTCCTGGATGCATGAAATAAGTTGTATTATGTGCCTCTTTTAGAATTATTTACTTTAATCTGCTATCATTTGGCACATACAATCTTCTTTTATAACTTATGCTTCCATCATTTTCAATCTTAAATTCAGGTCTCTCCCCCTTTTTAACTACCTCAACAACTATCATCAGTTTCTAATCTTGCCTCTAAGCTTCTCTCACTTGTTGCCTTAACGAAGGTTGAATCCATAACTCTGGCAAAATAACTTATGAGTCTCATTTTAATTTATTATTAATTTCTATGTATTATATTATAATTGAGAAAATTTTTAAACTATACCTGCCAGTGTTTTTCTACTTAAGGCATCAGCTACTACATTGGCTTTGCCTGGCTGATAATCAATAATACAATCATAATCCTTGATTAACTCCAACCAGCATCTTTGCCTTAAGTTCAACTCCTTTTTTATGAGCAAATATTTGAGACTCTTATGATATATGTATATGTAACACCACTCGCCATACAAATAATGTCGCCATATTTTTAAAGCAAACACTATTGTTGCCAACTCCAAATCATAAGTAGGGTAATTTAGCTCATGAGGCTTCAATTGCCTAGATGCATAAGCAACTACTTTACCCTGTTGCATTAATACACAACTTAGCCCATTATGAGAGTTATCATTGTCTATCACAAAATCTTTCCTTGGAGTAGGTTGGGTCAAAACAAGTGCTTCGGTCAACATGACTTTTAGTTTCTCAAAACTTGCCTAACACCGATCTGTCCAATCAAACTTAGTTTCTTTTCTGAGCAACTTAGTAATTGGTGTAGTTACGCTTGAAAATCCCTTCACAAATCTATTGTAGTAACCAGCTAATCCAAAGAAACTCCAGACTTTTGTCACATTGCGGGGCGGCTTCCAACTTAGAATCGCTTCTATTTTGTTAGGATCCACACAGATTCCTTCAACGACACTACATGCCCTAAGAATCCTACTTCTTCCAACCAAAACTCACATTTTGACATTTTTGCATACAACTGATTTTCCCTTAAAGTCTGAAGTACTATTGTAAGATGTCTGTCATGTCCTCCCTTGTCCCTCGAATACACCAGGATATCATTTATAAAAACTACCACAAACTGATCAAGGTAAGGCCTAAAATTCCTATTCATCATATCCATAATGGCAGCTGGTGCATTCGTTAAGCCAAAAGGCATAACTAGAAATTCATAGTGGTCATATCGAGTCCTGAAGGTTGTTTTGGACACATCTGACTCTTTAATTTTCAGTTGATGATACCTGGATTTGATATCAATCTTAGAGAATACTCCTGCTTCCTTTAATTGATCAAACAAATCATCAATTCTAGGTAGTGGGTATTTATTTGTAATCGTCACCTTGTTCAATTGTCGATAATCAATACATAATCATAGGGTGCCATCCTTCTTTTTCACAAACAACACCGAAGCACCCCATGGTGACACACTAGGTCTTATGAACCCTTTGTTGAGCAATTCCTGCAATTGAACCTTTAACTCTCTCAATTCTGCAAGTGTCATTCTATAAGGAGTAATTGATATCGGGGCTGTACCAGGATTCACATCAATAGCAAACTCTATCTCCCTATCTGGTGGTAATCCCGGCAAATCTTCAGGAAACACATCTGGGAACTCAAACATTATGGGGATGTCTTTGAGTTCTGGGCTCTTTTCCTGGTATCTATCACATGGGCCAAATATGCCTCACATCCTTTCCTAATGTATTTCCAGGCTTTTAATGCAGAAATAACACTGGTCAAACATGTTTGACCTTCACCTTGAATGATGGTGTCATCCTGCCCGAGAATTTTAAGTACAACTTTTCTAGATCGGCAGTTAACTATAGCTCCATGCTTTGTTAACCAATCCATACCCAGAATAACATCAAATTCATGGAAAGGTAATTCTATTAAGTCTATTGGAAATTCTCTACCCTGAATTATTATTGAACTGTTTCTATAAATCTGATTCACTTTCACACTATGTCCTAGCAGATTGGTCATAACTATCTCATATTCTAAGGTCTCAGGTATCATGTTCCTTTGTTTAAGTGCAGTTGTCCTTATGTATAAATGCGTGGAACTAGAATCTATTAATGCATGTAAATCAAAATCAAATAAAGATAATTTACCAAATCTGACGTCTGGTTCATCCTAGTCCTCACGAGCTCTCATCACATATGCTCAAGCTGGAGCTCTACTACCTCTAGGTCTATCTACTGTCTCTGATACCCCCTGACTCTGTTCGGTATGACCACCTCTAAACTGGCCTCGACCTCTACCATAACCCTGTATTGGTGCCATACTACTTGTACTAAGTCTGGGACAATCTTTCTTCATATGGTCAGTAGCTCCACATCTCAAACATGCCCCAGTCAACCACCAACACTCTCTTGTATGAGCTTTACCACAATGCTGACACATAACAGAAGCTGGTCTCTTGGAAAATGATGCTTGGGAACTAGTAGATGATGCTGCGAGTCTGAAATGCTGACCTCGTTTACTAGAAAATGTCTGCCCAGCAACCTGTGACTAAAATGGTCTTGGTACTATCCATCCTTTCCTACCAGATGTCTAGGCCACACTAGCTGTCGATTTCTTGGAGAACTCTTCTGTCTTCATCTTTTTCCTTCTTTCAACACTAATAGCAGAGGATACTAGTGTAGCAAAATCTGTATGCTGGTGGGAAGCCACTAAATATCCAATATCCTCATCAAGGCCATCTTCAAATCTATGACATTTGTCAGGTTCATCTCCAATAATCCCTGTGGCATACTTGCTCAACCTGGTGAACTCCATCTCATACTCATCTACTGTCATACCCTTTTGCTTCAAATTCAGAAATTCTCGCTTTTCTCATCCACATAAACTCTTGGCACATATTTCTTTTTAAACTCTACCACAAAGAAATCCCATGTATGAGGGTTTGGAGTCTGGGGTTTTGTTAACACCAACTTCCACCAGTCATAGGCATGCTCTTGAAGGAGGGACACTACATATCTAACCTTGTACTCCTCTGGACATTGTAGGTCCTCAAAAACTTGTTCTGTCTTTTCCAACCAAAATTCTGCTGCGGCTGGGTCATCCTCTTTCTTGCCCTTAAAATCCGTAGCCCCATATTTTCTTAATTTATCAATCTGGGTTTTGGTTGAGGTGGGGCAGGTGGTGGAGTTGGTGGTGGCACAACTTGTGCTATTTGCTGTAACAAGGTAGTCATCTGTTGCATAAGGGGTACCTGACCTGGATCAATTTGTTCTTCCGTATGTTGTAGAGCTATCATGTTGGGCTCCGAAGCTCTAATTGATGCTGACTGTCTATGAGCATCTGAATTAGCTATATTATTAGCCTCTTATTCTTCGTGACTTTGTCTTGATTCCAAATCCATTAAAACCTATATTGTCAGAAGAAGGGTCCCTTATCAGAATATAGCAGCTGAAAACAATGCAAATGCTGAAAACATGTACTTATTTTCCTACACCCACTAAGTAAGAATCATTAAAATCTATGGCTCTGATACCAAAAATTGTAACACCCCTTTACCCCACTACCGTTCAGCAAGGTAAATGAGCATTACCCGTCTAACTGTTTTATAAAATTAATGAAATGAAGTGTAAATTTTTTTTGAAAAAATATTGCAGATGTTGAAATAAAAATTATTACAAGAACAAGTATCCAAAATTTTATTTATTTATAAAATATATTAATTACATTCATCTATGTCTCTTACTTTATAATTCACATCTTTAATACACATTATATGAAATAAATCTATAATCTAAATTACAAAGTTTTTAATAAAATATACCAAAAAGAAAGCAAAGCTTTTAACTTATTGTCTTAGCTTTCAGACGCATTAAAAATCACTCAAATCTCAATTTCCTATCAAAAGTTATGATCAATTGAACACTACATCATCACAGAAATTTCTGCCCAGAATTTTCTGGACATATTCTAGGTTTGAACTTCATACATTTTTTTGGGCAAATTCAGACAATTAGATTTTATGGTCTGAATGAAAATTAAAGGCCTGTGTCTTAGCTTTCATTTCCAATAAAGAACATACAAAACGAAATTCCATGACTCAAGTTATAATCAAAAGAGTCAAGACTGTTCTAGAATCCCTACAGCAGGGTCATCAATTAGCATCAATCCACTTTTCAACCACATTCATCATTTGCATTCATTTTAATACTAAAATTTTCAGATTTTAACTACATTCATATATCTCATTTATTTTACACCATTTGATCCAATTGTCATATAAAATATCAAAAGCCACAACAAATCACATAACATATCAAAACACAATCATATCAAACCTTAATACATAATTCCATACATATTAGCAACATCTTAATCCTTCTTTTTCTCTCCTTATTAGTTAGCTTTCTCCTTGCCTTTCTCACCCTCTTAAGGGCCTCTCATTGGTTCATTTATTTTTCCTACACAACCATACCATATCTCAATTCCAATATTCATTTTCAAAGCTTTTCATGTCTACAAAATCTTCTAATGTTCCTAATATGTTTTATACCTTAATTTAGCCAAAATATACTAAGGTTAAACTTCCCTCTTAATATGTCATGGCTGCCCAAATGTTACGTCACACCTTATGCATTTAAGTATAACCTATCTCTTTATCAAATAATCACACATAGCATGCTAGAAAGACAAAATATCTTGTTAATAGTGATAGTAAATTTTTTTTTCATATCCTGTAATATTATTCAATGACTTTGCAAGTCTCATATCCTGTAATATCATTTAATGACTTTGCAAGTCAACACTGAGGTTTTCACCACAATATAATATATCACATATATTAAAATATAAATTTTGCACATAAGTATTTACGAGTTGCTTTCATTTATATATTTTTAAGACCCATTCCAAAATGACTATACATATTCAACACGTAAATACAAAATGCAGATGACATATTTTCATGCTCATGTGGAATGCAAGGAGAGAGAGTGATGGGGCTCGGCCAGTGACCTATGCTCTATGTCTTCTATACACTACTCAAAATGAGCTATCACTTTTCTTTACCTGAAAAATGATGCAAATTGATGAGTTGTGGCTCAGTGAGAATAATTATCAAATGAGCTCTAAAGTACCAAGAAACTCATAGTAATAAATTACAAATCCAATACATACTATGTATTCCATTCCACTCAACAGTATCAATAAAGTTGAAACATATAATCATTACTCTTTACATATGCAAATGCTTTGCTTATTTTATTTTGTTGTGAGCAAGTTAAACAGATATTGCCCCGAGTATCCATGTGAACATTTGTCATGTGAACATTTGCATTTGCTAGCTAGCTTGATCATTTGTTTCATTTAGACATTTGTTGGGGCATAGGCCTCTTCTTTTGCTTTACAATATCGATTAACTAGTCATAACGCCTTTTAAGTCCATATGCATATGCACTTGTACTCAAGCATTCATCAACCATTGTATCTTATCACATATAGCATACATATACCACATATATGCCTCATATGCCACACATATATGCCTCATATGCCACGCATATACCTTGCATATACTGTACATATACCATGTATATATATCACATATGTCCAACATATACCTCAAATATACCACAAGTATACCACTTATGTGTACCACAAATGTCACAAATTATCCATCATCATATTATCAAAGACAAATCATGACAATCATATGAATCACATAGCAAGCAACATTCATTTGCACTAAAGAATTCAATTGATAATTAGACTCATCATTCTCCTTTGATTCTGATCCTTACTTATTGTCTATCGGCTCCTTGTGGGTCTCCAATATGTTGTGAGCCTAATATGAAAATATAATTGATTAAATCATGATTAGAGAGACTTAATATGGCTTAAACAACTTAATATGCATTGTTCATATCAATAGTTAAGATGTTTCCTATGAGGCAATGTGACCTTACGGTACTGTTTAGCCTATAGCTTTTTCTATACTTGACCAATTAATATGATTCTTGTTCCTAATTACAAATAACATATAATTATGTAACATATTTAAATTTCAGACCAATTGGATCATGGTAAAATATTTGGTGGAATTTCTAAATGTGTTATGTTTTCTACCCTATTTTTTGCCCTTTGGCAGTTTCAGGGTACCAAATTTGGTTCATCATAACTTATAATATATAAGTCATATTTCAATGAAACTTTACAAAAACTTATATGGGTTCAAATGGAACATTTTTTATGTTTACAAATTTTATCCATTATATCTCTATGGTCCTAAAATTATAAGAAACATTTGACTGGTCCAGAATAGAATTGGCTTCCAGACAGTATGACTTAAAAAGGCCATAACTTAGTCTTTGGATAACATATTAAGCTGAAATTGAACCAAAATTTAGCTAAGATATATACCTATAACTTTCGCGTTTTGATAATTTACAGAATCTATCTCTAAGGATCTCAAAATGGCTACACATATTTCTGGAACTGCCCAGAGCACTAAGCAGTCAGCTCAACTATGGAACAGTCATGGTTCCATTCACAATAACTCAAAATCCACAAGCCATATGAACCTTAAATTTGGTATAAAGATACATAACACACACACACACACACACATATATATATATATATATATATATAACTTTTATGTTTTGAGATATTTCAAATAATGGCCTTAACATATTCAAAACCAACAAACACAGTAGCTAACTCATTTAGGGTCTACATCCAGACCAGTTTCAGTAAGAGAGGATATATCATTCTATACACCACATCATGAAAACATGTTTACATATACATAAATATAAGACATAAAGGAACAACTTTTGTGTTTTAATCTTTTCCAAAATCAATTTCTATTGATATCAAAATCGGGGTGCAAATCAGTACCTATTAATGAACCTTAGCAACTCAAATCAACCTTATAGCAATAAGAATTGATTACTTACCAAGAACAAACTTGCAAGGGATCAATTTGCCTCAAATACTAAGTGAAACAAGGAAGAATTGAGTTCTGGAATGGAGGAAGATGAAGAAGAAAACGGGATGGAGTGAGGAGGCAGAAATGGGGGAGGAAGATAAAGCTAACTTTTTTGTTTTTGTCTTTTTATCTTTTTCTCTTCATCTCTTCTCTTTTCTCTTCTCCTTTCTTTTATTTTCCTTTTGTTTCATTTTCATTTTATTTTGTCATTATTATTATTATTATTATTATTATTATTATTATTATTATTATTATTATTTACATATATTTATAATTCCACTAATTCACACAATAATACAGCTTAATCATTTGGCCCGATTTAACTAAATTAACAATGTAAATGTTTACTAATCTTAATCTAGTCATTTTGCATACTTTAATTTGGTCACCTTATTCAATTTATTTCTAATGCTTTTTTATCCTCCTTTAGGTTATAAGTACACACGTGTGAGTCGATACAATTGCAATGTACTAGGACATGTAGCCAGTGTGTGTCATGGACTTGTTCCTATGAAAATACGTATGAAATGCACGTATTCAATTGGATTATATAGAAGATGCATATGTTTAAATGAAATGCATGTGGATATGCATGTGGGGAAGGTCGAGGATGTTACACAAAAACATTACCATAGTTCCCAATTCATTTTCTTCAAATTAACACTCAATTCACATTCCCCTTATCACCAATTGTGGTATTTCCATGTTAATTTCAATTTTTTTCCAAATTAGTTTAACTATGGCAGCATCTTCTTCATCCACTAACATCATATTTCTCTAGTTTTTTTTAAGTCATAAAATAATTAACTAATATCAATTATCATTAATTCAAAGTTTAACTATACTTTCATCAACTAATCACAAACTTGAATTTCTAAGTTCACTCTTACAACATAATATAAATCTACCAAACCTAATCACATCTATCATCCTTATGGGTCCCAAATGGAAGGAAAAAGATTGAATTTAAGAATAATAAACTCACCTTAAGATCTTTCCAAGTTGGCCGAAATTCCCCTTAATTTTTCTCTCTTTCCTTTTCTTCTTTCTTCCTTCCTTCTTGCTCCTTTGGTACCTTTTATGGTAAGAACTCTTTAATTTAGAATTTTCCTCTCTCAAAACTATTTTTTTCTCATTATTAGCATGCTAGAAAAGGAAGAAAATGGAGATTTTTGGGTAAGGAGGGGGACAGCAACATATGAAGAAGAAGATGGTGGTGATTTTTTTCTAATTGGTGGAAAATGATGATATTTATCCTTTTGTTTAAAGGTGAGTATTTGGTGGTTCCATGACTACATTAAGCTCTTCATCTATTGGTCCAAAATAAAAATTAATTTTGATTAAATTTTAAACATTAAGCTCTTCCTCCATATTCACATTTTTCCCCCAAAAATTGCCATAATACCAATTTTGTCCATAGAAAATTTTATTTTTTTCTAATTCTAGCACTAATCTTTTTTTATTCCCAAATAATAATACCCTTAATTGTTTTCCCTTAGTATTAGTTATTTTTTTATGGGTTCAAATTTAGACTCCGATTAAACCTACTCACCCCACTACGGTCATGCGCAATCGGGGCCTACATCACTGGATGTTACATCATCATTGCCAATTCCTTATTTTTTATGATAACCTTTAACTACGAGTCTAGCTTTATAGGTAACCACATTACCATCCATATTAGTTTTCTTTTTGAAAATCCATTTGCACCCTATAGGATTTATCCCTTTAGATGGGTTAACCAAAGTCCACAATTGCTTTGCAAACATGGAATCCATTTCTGACTATATGACTTTTAGCTATTTGTTAGATTCTGAACAATTCATAACTTCTTCATAGGTTGTAGGCTGATCGCTTTCTATGAGCAATACGCCGTTTTGTTCACTAATGAGAAATACATATCTCTCTAAAATACTATGTACCCTACTTGACCTACAAAGCTCTTATACTTCTGAAGGTTGAGAAATTATATCATCTGTATAAATAACAGGCTCTAGTTCAGGTAGTTGATCAGCATTTGCTTGAGCATCTTGAACTTTCTCAAGTTTAATTTTGCTCCCACTATCTCCTTTTAGAAGAAATTCTCTCTCTAAAAAGATAGCATGTCTTGAAACAAACACCTTTTATTTTTTGTTCCAAGGGGCGGTAAAATTGATATCCATATGATTCTTTTGGATATCTCATAAATAGACATCAGTCAGACTTAGCTTTTAGCTTATCTTACATTGTCTGCTTCACATAAGCAGGACAACTCCAAACACTCATGTAAGAAAGTGTGGACTTCTTATTATTCCATATCTTATATGGAGTAACATCAACTGACTTCGAAGAGACCCCATTTAATATATAAATGGTAGTCTCTAGTGTAACACCACATCTTATGCATTTTAGTATAACCTATCCAAACATCAAGTAATCATACATGGCCTACTGGAAAGGTAAAATACCCTGTTAACAATAGTAGTAAAATTGTTTTTCATATCCTGTAATATAATTCCATGACTTTGCAAGTCTCATATCCTATAATTTCATTCAATGACTTGCAAGTCTCATATCCTGTAATATTATTCACTGACTTTGCAAAGTTAACACTGAGGTTTTCACCCCAATATAATATATCACATATATCAAAACATAAACTTTTCACATAAGTATTTTCGAGTTGATTTCATTTATACATATTTAGACTCACTCCAAAATGACTATACCTATTCAAGCACGTAAATACAAAAAAACACATATGACATATTTTCATGCTTGTGTGGAATGCAAGGAGAGAGAGAGTGATGAGGCTCGGCCAGTGACCTGTGCTCCATGTCTTTTATACGCTACTCAAAATGAGCTATCACTTCTCTTTACCTGAAAAATGATGCAAATTGATGAGTTGCGGCTCAGTGAGAATAACCATCCAATGAGCTCTAAAGTGCCAAACAACTCATAGTCATAAATCACAATTCCAATATATACCATGTATTCCATTCCATTCATCAGTCAATAACATATAAATATAGATAAAATCAAGTATTCAATAATTGTTATTTACTTATGCTTTGCTTGTACATTTTATTTTGTTGTGACCAGATTAAACGAATATTGCCCCGGGTTTCCATGTGAACATTTGCATTTGCATTTGCTAGCTAGCTTGATCATTTGTTTCATTTGCACATTTGTTGGGCCATAGGCCTCTTCTTTTGCTTTGCACATTTGTTGGGCCATAGGCCTCTTCTTTTGCTTTGCAATGTCGATTAACTAGTCACAACGCCTTTTTAGCCCATATGCATATGCACTTGTATTTAAGCATTCATCAACCATTGCATCTTTATCATATACAACATACATATATTCCCTATATACCTCATATGTCAAGCATACACCTTGTATATACTATACATATACCATGTATATATATCACATTTCTCAAACATATACCTCAAATATACCACAAGTATACCATTTATATGTACCACAATTTCACAAATTATCCATCATTACATTATCAAGGACCAATCATGACAATCACATGAATTACATAGCAAGCAACATTCATTTGCACTAAAGAATTCAATCGATAATTAGACTCACCGTTCTCCTTTGATTCTGACCCCTAACTTATTGTCTATCTGCTCCTTGTGGTTCTCCAATATGTTGCGATCCTAATATGAAAACATAATCGATTAACTCATGATTAGAGAGACTTAATGTGGCTTAAACAAATTAATATGCATTGTTCATGTCAATAGTTAAGATTTTTCCTATGAGGCAGTGTGACCTTATAGGACTGTTTAGCCTATAACTTTTTCTATAATTGACCAATTACTCTGATTCTTGTTCCTAATTAACAATAACACATATATATAGTACATATTCAAATTTCAGACCAATTGGATCATTGTATAATATTTGGTGGAATTTCTAAGAGTGTTCTGTTTTCTGCCTTGTTTTCTTCCTTTAGGCAGTTTCAGGGTACTCATTTGGGTTCATCATAACTTACACTCTATCAGTCCTATTTTAATGAAACTTTACAGACACTTATATGGGTTCATATGGAACATGTTTCATGTTTACAACGTTTACCAATTATGTCTCTAAGGTCTTCTAATTATACCAAACATATTACTGTTCCAGAATAGAATTGGCTTCCGGACCAGTATGATTTCCAAAGGCCATAACTTAGTCTATAGATAAAAAATTAAGCTAAAATTTGTACCAAAATTTAGCTAAGACATATACCTATAACTTTTATGTTTTGAGAATTTACAGAATGTATCTCTAACAAGCTCAAATTAGCCAACCAATGTACTGGATCTGCCCAGGGCACTCAGTAGGCAGTTCAAACCATGGAACAGTCATGGTTCCCTTCACCATAACTCCCCATTTACAAGCTCTATGAACCTGAAATTTGGTATACAGATACAAAACACATATATCTACAACTTTTATGTTTTGAGAGACTTCCAATAAGGGCTTTAACCTATTCTAAATCAAACCACACAGTAGCTAACTTGGTTAGGGTTTATACCCTGACCAGTTTCAGTACGAAGGGAATATCTCTCCCTATACATAACATCTTGCAAAAATGTTTACATATCCACAAATATAAGATATAAAGGAACAACCTTTGTGTTTTACACATTTCCAGAATCAATTTCTATTAATATCAAAATCGGGGTGCAATTCAGTGCCTAATATTGAACCTAAGCAACTCAAATCAACCCTATAGCAATAAGAATTGATTACTTACCAAGAACAACCTTGAAAGGGATCAATTAGCTTCAAAAACTAGGTGAAACAAGGAAGAATTTAAGTCTGAAATGGAGGAAATTGAAGAAGAAAACGGGGCTGAAGTGAGGAGGCAGAAATGGGGAAGAAAGATGAAGATAAAGCCAACTTGTTTTTTTGTCCTTTTCTCTTTTTCTCTTTTTCTCTTTTTCTCTTCTCTTTTCTCTTCTCATTTCTCATTTCTCTTCTCTTATATTTCTCTTTTGTTTCATTTTCATTTTATTTTATATTGTTATTATTATTATTTACATATATTTATAATTCCATTAATTCACACAATAATACAACTTAATCATTTGATCCGATTTAACTAAATTAACAATGTAATTGTTTACTAATCTTAATCTAATCATTTTTCTTAGTTTAATTTAATCACCTTATTCAATTTATTTATAATGCTTTGTTATCTTCATTTAGGTTATAATTACACAAGTGCGACTCGATACAAGTGCCAAATACTAGGACACGTAGCTAGTGCGTGTCATAAACTTGTTCCTATAGAAATACGTATGAAATGCATGTGTTCAATTGAATTGTATGCAAGATGCTTATGTTCGATGAAATGCATATGGGAAAGGTCAAGGATGTTACAATTCTCCCCTCCTTTTAAAAATTTCGTCCTCGAAATTAATACCTGAAAAACAGGTGTGGATATTGCTTTTTCATATTTTCTTCTGTTTCCCATGTTGCCTCTTCTTGTAAATGGTTACGCCATAATACCTTAACCAAAGGTATTTCGCGATTTCTTAGCTGTTTAGTCTTGTATCCAATGATTTGCACTGGTTCCTCAACATAACTCATGTCTTCTGCAATCTCAATGGCTTGATCTTTAAGTACATGTGTAGGATCTGACCTGTATCTTCTAAGCATGCTCACATGAAACACATTATGTATCTGAGCCATCTCGGGTGGTAAAGCCAACCTATAAGCCAATGGACCAATCCTCTCAAGAATTTCATATGGCCCTATATACCTTGGGCTCAATTTACCCTTTTTGCCAAATCGAATTATTCCTTTCCATGGAGATACACGAAAAAATAGCTTTTCACCTGACTCGTATTCCATCTCCCTTCTATGCTGATCAACATAACTTTTTTGCCTATCCTGTGCTGCCTTTAGCTTGTTCTTGACAACCTTGATCTTATCCACTGTGTCTTGCACTAGCTCTGGCCCTTCTAATGCACGTGCTCCTTCTTCATCCCAAATGATAGGGCTTCGACACTTTCTGCCATACAATGCTTCATATGGTGCCATCTGGATACTACTATGATACTGGTTGTTGTAAGCAAATTCAACCAATGCTATATATTCATCCCAAGCACCTCTGAATTCCATAAAACATGCCCTAAGCATTTCATCCAATGTCTGTATAGTCCTTTCAGATTGTCCATCAGTCTATGGGTGGAATGCAGTGCTAAAGTTCAATTTTGTTCCCAATGCATTCTGTAAACTCACCCAAAAATGTGAGGTAAACCGTGGATCTCTATCAGACACAATGGATACTGGAATGCCATGTAATCTGACTATCTCATTCACATATAATTTGGCCAAACTCTCAAGTGTACAACCCCATCTGATAGGTAGAAAATGTGCTGACTTGGTTAATCTGTCAATAATTACCCATACTGCATCATTTTTCCGTGGAGTTCTTGGCAATCCATAGACAAAATCCATTGTTATTCTTTCCCATTTCCATTCTGGCACTGGCAATGGATGTAACTTACCAATTGGTGCCTGATGTTCAATTTTAATCTGCTGACATGTCAAGCATTTGGAAACATATTCTGCTATATCTTTCTTCATTCTTGGCCACCAGTAATGAGGCCTTAAACTGTGATACATCTTTGTCATCCCTGGGTGCATTGCATAGGGTGCATTGTGTGCCTCTTCCATTATTTCTTGACGCAAGTTCTCAGTGTCTGGAACACATATGCGTGACTTTAACATCAGTACATCATCCTGCAATTGAAAATCTTTACTGTTTTCCTGCCTTACTGATTCAATTTTCTCACACAATTTAGGATCTTTGTTTTGTGCTTCTTTGATCCTCTCCTTTAGTATAGGTCTGACTCGAAGAGTAGCAATAAGTGATCCTTCATCATGTATATTTAATTCAACATTCATAGATCGTAATTGAATCAAATATGGAAAAGAGGATACTTGCAAGTGAGCTACACTGCCACTAGCCTTCCTACTCAATGCATCTGCTACCACATTGGCTTTCCCTGGATGGTATTCAATTGTACAATCATAATCTTTCAATAGCTCTAACCACCGCCTCTGCCTCATGTTTAATTCTTTCTGTGTCAGCAAATAACCCAAGCTTTTATGGTCTGTGAAGATTTGGAATGTCTCACCATACAGATAATGCCTCCAAATCTTCAAAGCAAATACGACTGCAGCCAGTTCTAAATCATGCACTGGATATGAGATCTCATGTGGTCTCAGTTGTCTGGATGCATAAGCTATCACCTTACCATGTTGCATCAACACACATCCCAAGCCTTGGTGAGAAGCATCACTATATACTGTAAACCCACCTGTACCTGTAGGGATGGTTAACACTGGTGCTGAGGTTAGCCTGTGTTTTAGTTCATCGAAACTCCTCTGACATTCTGGAGTCCACTTGAAAGGCACATTCTTTCTCAACAATTTAGTCAAAGGGCTAGCAATTAAGGAGAATCCATCAACAAATCTACGATAATATCCGGCTAAACCCAAAAAACTACGCATTTCTGAAATATTTTTAGGAGCTTCCCAATTTACCATAGCCTCAATTTTCTTTGGGTCAACCTCTATGCCCTTACACGACACCACATGTCCAAGAAACACCAAATGATCTAACCAGAATTCACATTTACTCAATTTGGCATATAATTGTTTCTCCCTCAAAGTTTGCAACACAATTTTTAAATGTTGTTCATGTTCTCCCCTATTCTTTGAGTACACCAATATGTCATCAATAAATACTATCACAAATCTATCCAGATATGGTTGAAACACCTTATTCATTAAAGCCATAAATGCAGCTGGAGCATTAGTCAATCCAAATGGCATTACTAAAAATTCATAATGCCCATACCTGGTTCGAAAGGCAGTCTTTGGAACATCTGCTTCTGCTACCTTCAGCTGGTAATAGCCTGATTTCAAATCGATCTTGGAGAATATTTGGGTTCCTTGCAACTGGTCAAACAAATCATCTATTCTGGGTAACGGATATTTGTTCTTCACTGTCATTTTATTCAGTTGCCTGTAATCGATGCACAATCTCATAGTTCCATCTTTCTTTTTAATAAATAACACTGGAGCTCCTCAAGGTGATACACTAGGTGTAATATACCCTTTGTCAAGTAACTCCTACAATTGGGCCTTCAGTTCTTTCAACTCAACTGGGGCCATTCTGTAGGGTGACCTTGATATTGGTGTTGTTCCTGATACTAGTTCAATAGTGAATTCTATCTCTCTATCTGGTGGTAAACCAGGTAGATCATCTGGAAATACATCAGCAAATTCCCTTATCACTGGTATATTTTCAAGCAAGCTATCAGTGGTTCTAGTATCAGTCCCATATGCCAAATATGCTTCACATCCCCCTTTGATCATTCGAAATGCCTTTACAGCTGAAACTAGACATGTAGGCACAAGTTTTCTTTCACCTAGAAATACTACCCTTGGCTGGTTTGGTGATTCCAAAATTACTTCCTTAGTAAAGCAATTCACTATTGCATGATGTCTAGTTAACCAGTCCATTCCCAGTATCACATCAAATTCATATATTGGCAATAAAATCATATCAGCTATTAACTCAGCTCTGTTAATGCATATCAGGCAATCACGATAGACATTATTCACAACTACCACTGTTCCCAATGGCGTACTCACATTTATGTCAATCCCCAAAGGCTCATGCATTTGATGCAATTCAGATGCCATATGCAATGATATAAATGAATGAGTGGAGCCTGGGTCAATCAATGCATATGCTAATATTTCAGAAATATAAATATTACCAGTGACTACTTCGGGGGCATCCACTGCCTCTTGTCTAGTCATAGCAAACACCCTGGCCTGAGTAGGAGGTCTAGAACTCTGACCTTCGGATCTGGTCACTCCTCTGCCCAGTGTACCAGTCCTGCCCCTACCTCTTCCTCTGCCTTGTGTCCCACTAGTAGGGTAGACCCTCGGTGCCTCAACAGTAGTCTCAGATACTCCTCTGTCTCTGCTAGTCTCTGCTAGTTTGGCTCTATTTGGACAGTCTCTATACATGTGCTCCATCGATCCACAGAAATAACATGCTCCTGTGAGCCTTCTACATTCGCCCGTATGCTGTCTGCCACAATGACTACATGTGGGCCTCTGTTCAACATATTGGCTCTGCCCTTTGCCTGGGTAAGAGAAAGTCATTCCTCGACCTCTAGAACTGGAGTACCCACTTCTGTTACCAGATTGTGCAGGCATATATCTACCTCTTTTCCTCAACCTTCTGCTAGACTCACCAAAGAATTCACGTGATGGCCTTTTTATTTGTTGTTCCCCAGCTTCTTTCATTAACCGTTCAGCTCTGATTGCAGCAGCTCTGAGCCTAGCATAACTATCAAGATCAGTAGTCGTGATTCTATTTCTGATCTCATATTTGAGTCCCTCTTCAAACTTCCTGCATTTGTCTCTTTCAGTAGAGACCATGAAAGTGGCATAATGGGAAAGCTTGTTAAATTGTACTTCATACTCCGCAATAGACATATTCCCCTGTTTCAGATTCAGGAATTCCTTCCTCTTCTCATCTTTATATGCTTCAGGCATGTAATTGTTCTAAAATTCCAGGAGAAAATCATTCCATGTCAACACCGGTGGTTGTGCATCACTGTCAGGGACTGTCTCCCACCATTCATAAGCATTTCCTTGCAGTAAGGATACTGCATAATCGAATTTCTCATCTGGAGTACATCTCATCATATTCAGTACCCTCTGTGTCCTTTTCAGCCATGTCTCAGCTTCTGCTGGGTCTGTTGTGCCACTGAAATCAGTTGCACCATGTTTCCTCAGCTTGTCATACCGTCTTTCCTTGTACATTTCAGGACCATATACTTCTTGTTCTAGGTTTTCATGGGGTACTTCTGCATGAGATGACTGTGATGCATGTACTGGAGCTCTAGCTCCTAGTGCTGGTTGCTCTCTATGTAAATGAGGTGATGCCTCATGAGAATGCATTTCGGCCGGCCTCTCCCTCCTTGGTGAATTATGTCTTATGATGTCCCTAAAATAAATGAAAGTATGTCACTACATAATGTTCAACACATAGGATGCATATGTTATCATGCTCTTATGCTTATGCATGTTCCCATGGAACCTATCCCTGCTCTGATACCAAAAATTTAACACCACATCTTATGCATTTTAGTATAACCTATCCAAACATCAAGTAATCATACATGGCCTACTGGAAAGGTAAAATACCCTGTTAACAATAGTAGTAAAATTGTTTTTCATATCCTGTAATATAATTCCATGACTTTGCAAGTCTCATATCCTATAATTTCATTCAATGACTTGCAAGTCTCATATCCTGTAATATTATTCACTGACTTTGCAAAGTTAACACTGAGGTTTTCACCCCAATATAATATATCACATATATCAAAACATAAACTTTTCACATAAGTATTTTCGAGTTGATTTCATTTATACATATTTAGACTCACTCCAAAATGACTATACCTATTCAAGCACGTAAATACAAAAAAACACATATGACATATTTTCATGCTTGTGTGGAATGCAAGGAGAGAGAGAGTGATGAGGCTCGGCCAGTGACCTGTGCTCCATGTCTTTTATACGCTACTCAAAATGAGCTATCACTTCTCTTTACCTGAAAAATGATGCAAATTGATGAGTTGCGGCTCAGTGAGAATAACCATCCAATGAGCTCTAAAGTACCAAACAACTCATAGTCATAAATCACAATTCCAATATATACCATGTATTCCATTCCATTCATCAGTCAATAACATATAAATATAGATAAAATCAAGTATTCAATAATTGTTATTTACTTATGCTTTGCTTGTACATTTTATTTTGTTGTGACCAGATTAAACGAATATTGCCCCGGGTTTCCATGTGAACATTTGCATTTGCATTTGCTAGCTAGCTTGATCATTTGTTTCATTTGCACATTTGTTGGGCCATAGGCCTCTTCTTTTGCTTTGCACATTTGTTGGGCCATAGGCCTCTTCTTTTGCTTTGCAATGTCGATTAACTAGTCACAACGCCTTTTTAGCCCATATGCATATGCACTTGTATTTAAGCATTCATCAACCATTGCATCTTTATCATATACAACATACATATATTCCCTATATACCTCATATGTCAAGCATACACCTTGTATATACTATACATATACCATGTATATATATCACATTTCTCAAACATATACCTCAAATATACCACAAGTATACCATTTATATGTACCACAATTTCACAAATTATCCATCATTACATTATCAAGGACCAATCATGACAATCACATGAATTACATAGCAAGCAACATTCATTTGCACTAAAGAATTCAATCGATAATTAGACTCACCGTTCTCCTTTGATTCTGACCCCTAACTTATTGTCTATCTGCTCCTTGTGGTTCTCCAATATGTTGCGATCCTAATATGAAAACATAATCGATTAACTCATGATTAGAGAGACTTAATGTGGCTTAAACAAATTAATATGCATTGTTCATGTCAATAGTTAAGATTTTTCCTATGAGGCAGTGTGACCTTATAGGACTGTTTAGCCTATAAATTTTTCTATAATTGACCAATTACTCTGATTCTTGTTCCTAATTAACAATAACACATATATATAGTACATATTCAAATTTCAGACCAATTGGATCATTGTATAATATTTGGTGGAATTTCTAAGAGTGTTCTGTTTTCTGCCTTGTTTTCTTCCTTTAGGCAGTTTCAGGGTACTCATTTGGGTTCATCATAACTTACACTCTATCAGTCCTATTTTAATGAAACTTTACAGACACTTATATGGGTTCATATGGAACATGTTTCATGTTTACAACGTTTACCAATTATGTCTCTAAGGTCTTCTAATTATACCAAACATATTACTGTTCCAGAATAGAATTGGCTTCCGGACCAGTATGATTTCCAAAGGCCATAACTTAGTCTATAGATAAAAAATTAAGCTAAAATTTGTACCAAAATTTAGCTAAGACATATACCTATAACTTTTATGTTTTGAGAATTTACAGAATGTATCTCTAACAAGCTCAAATTAGCCAACCAATGTACTGGATCTGCCCAGGGCACTCAGTAGGCAGTTCAAACCATGGAACAGTCATGGTTCCCTTCACCATAACTCCCCATTTACAAGCTCTATGAACCTGAAATTTGGTATACAGATACAAAACACATATATCTACAACTTTTATGTTTTGAGAGACTTCCAATAAGGGCTTTAACCTATTCTAAATCAAACCACACAGTAGCTAACTTGGTTAGGGTTTATACCCTGACCAGTTTCAATACGAAGGGAATATCTCTCCCTATACATAACATCTTGCAAAAATGTTTACATATCCACAAATATAAGATATAAAGGAACAACCTTTGTGTTTTACACATTTCCAGAATCAATTTCTATTAATATCAAAATCGGGGTGCAATTCAGTGCCTAATATTGAACCTAAGCAACTCAAATCAACCCTATAGCAATAAGAATTGATTACTTACCAAGAACAACCTTGAAAGGGATCAATTAGCTTCAAAAACTAGGTGAAACAAGGAAGAATTTAAGTCTGAAATGGAGGAAATTGAAGAAGAAAACGGGGCTGAAGTGAGGAGGCAGAAATGGGGAAGAAAGATGAAGATAAAGCCAACTTGTTTTTTTGTCCTTTTCTCTTTTTCTCTTTTTCTCTTTTTCTCTTCTCTTTTCTCTTCTCATTTCTCATTTCTCTTCTCTTATATTTCTCTTTTGTTTCATTTTCATTTTATTTTATATTGTTATTATTATTATTTACATATATTTATAATTCCATTAATTCACACAATAATACAACTTAATCATTTGATCCGATTTAACTAAATTAACAATGTAATTGTTTACTAATCTTAATCTAATCATTTTTCTTAGTTTAATTTAATCACCTTATTCAATTTATTTATAATGCTTTGTTATCTTCATTTAGGTTATAATTACACAAGTGCGACTCGATACAAGTGCCAAATACTAGGACACGTAGCTAGTGCGTGTCATAAACTTGTTCCTATAGAAATACGTATGAAATGCATGTGTTCAATTGAATTGTATGCAAGATGCTTATGTTCGATGAAATGCATATGGGAAAGGTCAAGGATGTTACATCTAGTACACAACCCTAAAAGGATTTAGGGAGTTCCATGAGTAACATCAACTGACTTCGAAGAGACCCCATTTAATATATAAATGGTAGTCTCTAGTACACAACCCTAAAAGGATTTAGGGAGTTCCACAAAGCTCATCATAGACCTTACCATGTCTAACAGGGTTTGGTTTTTTCTTTCAGCCACACCATTATGTTGCGGCATGTAAGGTGGAGTCCATTGAGATAATATCCCATTATCCCTATGATAATCTAAAAACTTTTGACAAAAGTATTCACCTCCTCAATCTGATTCAAGTGTTTTAATACTTTTGCTAAGTTGTTTTTCTACTTCATTTATGAATTTTTTGAACTTTTCAAAAGCTTTACATTTGTATTTCATAAGATACACATGCCCATATCGTGAGTAGTCATCAATAAAAGTAATGAAGTGGATGAAACCACCTATGGTGTATGTGGACATTGGACCACATACATCATAATGTATTAAGTCTAAAAGCCCATTAACATGTTCACCCTTTCTCTTAAAGGGTAATTTAGTCATCTTGTCTAATGAGCAAGATTCACATGTGTCATATGATTCATAATCAAATGACCCCAAACTACCACTCTCGTATAACTTAGTCATGCATTTCTCACTTATATGACCAAGGCGACAATGCCCATAAGTAAGATGATTTCAACATATGATTTTGCCTTTTATTATCATTGATGTTAAAATTTGGTTTTTATATATCAAATATGTATATCCCATTACATAATGTACCTCTAACACAAAAAATACCATTCAACATAATAGAACAACAATTGTTACTAAAAGCTAAATGGAAACCATCTTTATTTAAAGTAGAAACAAAAATAATGTTTTTAGTTAAAGCAGGTACATAAAAAATAATTATCCAAATTTAACATAAGCCCACTAAAGAGGGTCAATACATAAGTTTCTACAGCTAATGCAATAACCCTTACTCTATTTTCAACATGCAGGTCCAACTCTCTCTTATTAAGCTGCCTACTGTTCCTTAGGCCCTGCATATTAGTACATATGTGTGAGCCACAACCGATATCTAATACCCATATATTATTATTGGAAACAATATTAATCTCAATGACAATAATACTTGAAGTAGATGGGGCATTAGATGCCTTCTTCTTCAAGGACTCCAAGTAGGCCATGTAGTTTATATTCCAATGGTCATCCTTGCCATAATGGAAGCATGTTCCCATTAGGGTAGTCTCCTTAGCCTTCTTCTTGGTCACATCTCCCTTAGGCTTCACGGACTTCTTCTTCTTCTTAAAGTTCTTCTTCTTCTTAAAGTTCTTCTTCTTAGAACAAGAAGAGTCCACCAGCATCACAGCCTTAATGTCCTTCTTGATATGGCTTAGTTGTCTTGAGCATGTTGATCAGCTCAGGAATAGTAGTGGATATTTGGTTCATCCTATAGTTAAGCACAAAATGTGAAAAACTATCAGACAAACTAGTTAGAATTAAGTCAATACTTAATTTATGATCCATCACAAATCCTAAGGTGTCCAACCTCTCAATATAATCATTCATCTTCAGTGCATATTGCACTGAAAATTTCCCCTCAACCATCTTAGTGCGGAAGAGCAACCTTGAAGTTTCTAACCTTTTGGAACTTGTTTGCTCATCAGAAAGCTCTCTTAGATAGTAGACTATGGATTAACATCTATAGCCTCATGCTACTTTTGTAACTCAACTGACATCGTAGCAAGCATAGTACAACTTATCATCTCACTATCATCGAGATGCTTTTGATATGCCTTCTGAACATCTTCAGAAGCATTAGTAGTTGGGGGATTCAAGAATGCCTCATCTAGGACATAACCAATCTTTTCGGATTTGAGAACTATTCTCAAATTCCTTAGCCAACCTAAAAAATTAGGCCCAATCAACTTATTTGACTCCATTAGTGATCACAAATTCACACTTGTCGACATGATGATGATTCTAGCAATCTAGATGTAAAATAGAGCATGTTAGAATATATATAAAATTACATGTTTATTAGGCCTTTAATAAATCGTATTATGACTCCCACTATTTTATTGCGAATCCATAGCCCTCACTATGAACTCGAAAGAACCTATATAAAAGTTCTTCTAGTGGGTCGATACCCAACTAGCTAAAAATAACCTTGATGCAACTAAACAAGTTATCCTTAGTTTGGTTGGTAGGTATCTAATCTACTCCAATTGCATTATTCATGCAACTATCGAATCTTGTGTTATGAACTAATTGATGTGTGCACATACTTTGGGCTATTAACTTTTGATATGTGTAAATCTCATGTACACTAACCCAACTTTGCCTCCAATACAAATTAACATTAGCGCAAATCCAACAAGCTAATGATATCGGTTAAGTCCAATCCATTAATCATGAAATCTAATTTCAATGGTTTGAACATATTTTTATAGAGCAAGCTTGAGGCAACTCAAAAAACCTAACTCTAGAAGAACTCTGGTTCTCCATATATTAATGGAAGGCATAAAACTTAATTGTTTATTTAGTGAGAAATTTCTTTGTTAAGTCTCATCATATTTTTATTGTGTGCTTTTATATATCACACATTCATCATTTGGATATATAAAGATAGTTACATTAACTATATAGCATGATTATGGACATACTAAATTTAATATCTTGAGCCAAAGAGAAATTTACTAGGTCTTATGTAGGTATTTGCATGAATTTACAACCCAAAATAGAAATCAAATTCCTATTTCTAAGTATACTGGTTTATGGCACCACTTCCTTTGCTTCTTGCTCCTTTGTATCTTCATTCTATCCTAATTTGATGTAATATAATTACATATTTCAAAATATAAAAAACCTCAATTTACATTTGAGGGCAGTAAGATGAGAAGAGAAATACATGAAAAAAAGATAGAAAGGCAAGGACATGCAGACCCTATTTACCATAAACAAAAATATCATGCATGCTCAATCACATTAGGTCTAAGTCCATAATCATCTATTACGCCTTTTCATACACCCCTAACATGCATTCCCAATGCATAAAATAAAATATTGATAATTTTGGATTTCAATTTGAAAATTGATTCAACTCTTGAACCAAAATTTCCTACAAGTGTTGTTTTGGTTAATTTAATTTTGTAAGTCATTTCAATGTGGAATTCAATATTGAATAAAATTAAATTAAATTTCAAATTTTTAGAATTAATTCAAAATGAATTTACCTTAAAAATAAATTATTAAGATGTCAAAATTAAATAATTTAATTTTAATATACATACCAATTTCTAGCCATACTAGAATTACCATTGCTCCACTTAAATTAAATCCAAATTAATTTCCAAAAATTATAAAAATTTTCAGAACTTCAAATCATCATTCTAAGTATCTTTAGGTCAGCTCAAGTTCATCAAAATATTTTTGGCACAAGCCAAAATTACTAAGACAAACGAACCCAACACACTCATTCGATATCTAGAATTTTTTTAAAAATTTAAATTCAAGCAAATTAATTTTATCATGCATCTAACATCAAAACAACATATTTTAATCACATAAAAATTATTTCAAGGTCCTGGAAACAAAATAATCATATACAAAAAAATAATAATAATAAAACAGTCCCATCGGGTATGTCAAAACAGTCTTATTTTTATGTTTGTGTAAAAAATTAATTAAAATAATTTTAATTAATTATTGGATACTTCCAGAGGCTTAAAAACATTCTTAATATGTATGAATAATTTTTTCATAATCAAATTATAAGAAAAATATAGTGTCATATCCGCTAACTTAGGCACCGAATTGCACGTGTCGCGAAGTTAATGCGTTTGACCGATCGAAGTTTAAATTTTGATTTTGATATGGATTAATCAAGTAATGATTTAATTATGTTGATATATGCTTAATAAAGTATATAAAGAGTTTAAAAGATGTTAAAAATGGTAAAGGATGAAATTACAAATTTGGTTAGTTTTGAGGGTCAATTTGCAATTTACCGAAAATTGAAAGATTTTATGAGTTGTTTGTTGGTTAAAAATAAGTTATGGACATGATTATATATATATATGGCCGATTTTCTTAAGGAAAGAAAGAGGATTAATGTGTTGTTATGCTAATTGATCAAATGTTGATATACAAGTCAAAGGTATGGGTCCCTAGTTGGACTTTTTCTTTATTTTTATTTTTCTTCTTTCTTTTCTTCCTTCTTCCTTAACATTTCTTCTTCTTTTTTCTTTCTCTGCCCAAACCAGTCACACCATCCACCCTTGTGAATCCTCCATAACCAATCTTGAGTTCTAGTGAGAGAAAGGAAGGGAACAGAGGGAAAAGAACAAGACAAAAGTGATTTTCATGATCTACAAGTCTTCAAGAAGCTTGGAAGAGCAAGAAGGAGGATGAACAAACAAGTTTAGTGTTGAGAGAGAGTCTCTAAGGTTGTGATCAAGTGAAGAAAAGTGTAAAGTAAGAAGCTTTTCTTCTTCTCTTTCATCTTTTCTTAAGAAAGTTAGGGTTTTGAGCTCATTTAAAGCTTATAAGGAAGGAGAGAGAGTTTAGGGTTTTGTGAGAGAGAGTTTAGGGTTTTGTGAGAGAGAGTTTAGGGTTTAGAAAGTTTTGAGAAAGTAAGGTTTTGATGATGACTTTATGATGTTGTAGGAGTTCTAAGTGACAAGGAACAAGCTCAAGAGAGTAAAGGCAAAAAGAAAGCTACTTAAAAGAGTGAAGGAGAAAAATAGAGGTTTGTACATAATTGAAGGCAATAGCCTATCTTTGTTTGAAATAATGCATGTTTAACATGATAATTAATGATTGAATTTCACTAATGATGATTATGGCATGAAACCATAGGGTTTAGATATAAAGAATGAGATTTTGTGATATATTCAGTTAAGTAATGTATATTAGAGAATTGAGTTATGATAAAGGCATTTATATGTATTAGAACATGATATGTTGAGTAAAGGACTTTAAAATTGCATGAGTTTGTATTTGGTATGACTTTGTTGCAACTAGAAATGAATAAGGAAAGTGAATATGCAGGTTTCCCACAGATAGACACAGACATGACTTTTGGGTCATGGACGTGAACTTGCTAAGTTCACAGGCATGACTAAATTGCATCACGGTTGTGTCTTTTGTGTGGTAATGACATTATTCATTCCAGAAGCGTTCACAGCTTTAAATCGCGGACGTGAATGAGTAATCATGGTCGTAAATGCTCTATTTTAGTAATTATGAATATTGTTAACTAATAGGGTATTCAGGTAAGTAAATGAAATGATACTATTTATCAAGTAAAATAAGAATGTTGATATGTTTGTAAAGGTAATTATGTAAAGATATATGAAAAATGTGGAAATATGGATATGCCCATTACTCTAACTCTGAACTAGAGACAGGATAAATGACATGTCATTATGGGAGCGATCGATACTGTACAATGTGAGATATTTCTTAGTCAATGTGGCTTTAGCTCTAGGAGCCCCATTCACTTGAGATGCTCAGTTGAGCATACATAAATTGAGGATAAGGTGGCTTTAGCTCTAGGAGTGCCCTTGGTATGGTAACTCATATATGATGATATATTACTCAATCAATGTGGCTTCAGCTCTGGGAGCGTCATTGATTTGAGAAGCTCAGATGAGCCAGATAATGGATAGGGTGGCTATAGCTCTGGGAGCGCTCCTAATCCATAACCCGTATCCAGTTAGTCCAATTAGGGTGATGTGGGCGAACTAATGAAGTTAAGTTGAAAGATAATGAAAAATATATGAAATTAATATAGAATATTAAAGAGATGATAAGAGTAACTTATAATTAAAGATAAATGAAAATAACATTGTACATGTATGCATGATGCTCATAATCGTATGAAATAGGGACATGAGGAGGAGAATAGCATGAAAAGATATTAATGCATAAAATGACATATGCTAATGCTTGTTGCATAACATAGTATATTGCCTTATTTATATGCACCACTAATCCTAGAGCTTAGCGTGGGAGTCTTCCTTCCTCACAGATATAAAAAGGTAGCTGAAGGTTGTAGATAAAGTGAGCGGTGATCCTAGTCAAGTAAAGCAGTCGATCTTGAAATAGTGGGTCACGATCTTTTGAACTTATATATATATATATATATATATGTATGTATGTATATTTCAAATTATATACTTTCAGATTTGTAAATTGACTTTCATAGATATACAAGAATTAACTTGATATTTATAATTACTATCTTATGTAAATAAAATGTACATTATTTCTTGTATATCTATGAACTTTGAGTTCTAAAAAAAATTATGTATGAATTTCTAGTATTTATTAGAATAGTGATTTAAAGAAGTCAGTATAGCGCTCCCTTATCCGGGCACGTACTGTTTGGGTAAGGGGGTGTTACAAATTTTGGTATTAGAGCTCGGTTTTGGTGGTTTTGTATTTTAAAAGTGAGTTTTGAAAATGTTTATTACTTAAATGTACCCACATTTGAATTTTTGGAGTCACTGCTTTACTGATTAGGGTTGTTACCTTTATGTTAGAGGTAGGGTATGGCTTCATGATCAAGAAAGATAGTAGCAGAAGAAGCCAATAGTAATGAGCCCTCAAAGGCAAGAGCTTCATCGCGACCAAGTCATCGTCGAGCTGTAGCATCAAGATTTGGTGCTAGCACATCCCGTGAGCAGTCAGTTACTAATACGGGTCAAATGGAGTTCATGAGAAATTTGATAGAATTGCTACAGAGAGCAACAAAGCCACCCCATCGGTATTACAATTTGAGAGATTGAGAAAGTTGGAGGCACCAGACTTCCATGAGAAGAGAGAGGATGATCCTTCCATGGCAGAGTTTTGGTTAAAGCAAGTTGAAAGGATTTTTGATCAACTGCACTGTACAGATGAGCAAAAATATGAGTATGCAGTATCTTTGATACATGAGCATGCTTATGATTGGTGGCAGTCAAAGTCATAAAGCTCGGAAGCACTCGACCTTATGACATAGGAGTTCTTTCTAGAGAAGTTTAAAGAGTAGTATATTCCTCCTATTTATACAGATGACAAGAAGAGAGAGTTTCTGATGCTGAAATAAGGAAACATGTCAGTAACATAATATGAGAAGGAATTCACAAATTTATGCAAGTATGCTGAGGGCACTGTATCCAAAAAAGCTAATAAATGTTGATGTTTTAAAGATGGGTTGAGGGATCCGATCAAGCTATAGGTCTCGGCTCTACATCTGACAAGCTTCCCCAGTTTACTAGCATCTGCTAGAACAGTTGAAAGAGTCTTGGCAACACAGCAGCCAGTGCAGGTTAGTGGAGATGGTAGACCCACACCACAGCCAAGTGGGGGGCAGTCAAGTGGAAAGAGAGCCAGATCTTTTAGTGGTCGATTCCAAGCAGGGGGTTCCAGTAGACCTCCTCATAGGTGGGGACAGCTCACAAGATCTATTTCATCAGCAGCCAGTGCACCGACACAGGTATCCCACATATCTATACCTCTATTAGTGTGTCGGCATTATGGTCGTCCTCACCTAGGAGAGTGTTGGTGGATTACAAGAACGTGCTTGAGATGTGGCTCCACAGACCATCTAAGAAGAGATTGTCCATGGCTACAGTTTGGCAGAGGTTGATGGAGTGTTCAGTCAGGACCAATACAGATTATAGGGTAAGGCAGAGGTCGAGGCCGAGGGAAGGTAGAGGAGGTCGTGCAGGGCCAAGCCAGTTTAGGTCAGACACAGTGGAGAGGCCAGAAGGCAATAGAGCTGCTCTAGCAAAAGCTTATGCAATACGAGACCGAGAGGAGCAGGATGCACTTGACGTCATAATGGGTAAATTCTTTCTCTTTGGCTCTTATATACATGCATTAATAGATCCGGGGTCAATGCATTCATACAAATGCACACCACGAGTTTGATGTGATCTTAGGAATGGATTGGCTAGCTCATCATGGAGTGATAGTGGATTGTGTAAGAAGGCAGATGAGGATTAAAGTTCCAGATTTGGAGAAAGAGATAGTGGTGATGGGTGAGAATAAAAAATATCCAAATAATGTGATATCGGTGCTAAAAGCTCAGAAACTCATCAATAGGAGATGTGAGGCTTACCTGGCATATGTGATTGATACAAGAAAGAATAGTCCAAAATTGGCCGACATCCTAACTGTTAGTGAGTTTCCAGATGTGTTTCCTGAGGAGTTGCCAGGATTACCACCTAACCAAGATATAGAGTTTGCTATCGAATTAATACCTGACACCACTTTTATATCTATTATACCATACCGGATGGCACCTATGGAGTTGAAAGAGTTGAAGGTGCAGTTGCAAGAATTGTTAGATAAGAGATTTATACGACCCAGTGTAACACCATGGGGTTCTCCAGTGTTGTTTGTATAGAAGAAAAATGGCACCTTAAGGTTGTGCATCAATTATAGGCAACTTAACAGGGTGACTATTAAGAATAAGTATCAATTACCTAGGATTGATGACCTTTTTGATCAATTGAAAGTTGCAAGCATATTTTCAAAGATAGATCTGCGATCAGGGTATCATCAACTGAAGATCAAGGAGTTAGATGTACCGAAGATAGGGTTCAGGACTCGTTACGGTCATTATGAGTTCCTGGTGATGCCATTTGGTTTGATGAATGCACTAGCAATGTTTATGGACCTGATGAATCGAGTGTTCAAGCCATATCTTGAACAGTTTGTAGTGGTGTTCATTGATGATATTTTGATATACTCTAGAGATAGAAAAGAGCATGATCAACATCCTAGAATAGTATGCAGACCTTGAGGGAGAAACAATTGTGTGCAAAGCTATCTAAGTGTGAGTTTTTGTCAGAATCAGTTAGTTTTCTGGATCATGTGGCATCAGCAGAGGGTATTCAACTTGATCCTGGTAAGATTGAAGCTATTCTTAAATGGAAACCACCTCGTAATGTGACCAAAATGAGTTTCCTTAATTAGCTGGATATTATAGCAGGTTTGTGAAGGGATTTTCATCCATAGTGACTCCTTTGACCCGATTGTTGCAAAAAGACATCATGTTCGAATGAACGGACAAGTGTCAGGCTAGTTTTGATAGACTCAAGGCAATGTTGACCAAAGTACTAATCTTAACTCAGCCTACTCCAGGAAAAGATTATGTTGTATATAGTGATGCAAGTCACAATGGGCTAAGTTGTGTTCTTATGCAAAAGGGCAAAGTGATTGCATATGCCTCCAGACAGCTAAAGCCTTATGAGCTTAACTATCCGACGCATGATTTAGAGCTTGCAGCGATAGTTTTTACTTTTAAGATCTGGAGACATCATCTGTATGGAGAAAGATGCTACATTTATACAGACCAAAAAAGTCTTAAGTACCTTCCTTCACAGAAAGAGTTGAACCTGAGGCAACGAAGATGGTTGAAGTTGATTAAAGACTATAATTGTATGATTGACTACCAACCAAGAAAAGCAAATATGGTGGTTGATGCCTTAAGCAGAAAAATATTAGCTAAATTGCAAGTGGAGTCTACTTTAATGCAGAAGATTAAAAGGGTTCAGAGGTAAGATGAAAAGATAGTGAAGATAGTTAAAGCTGTGAAAAATGGAGAAAAATCAGAATTTTCTTTAACAGATGATGGTACCATGTATTTCAAGAACTGGATTTGTATACCGAGTATAAAAGAATTGAAGTCAGAGATTTTAAATGAAGCTCATGAAATGGTATATTCTATGCATCCAGGTGGAAATAAAATGTACCAATATGTGAAAGCACAATACTGGTGGCCAGGGATGAAGAAGGATATCACTGAGTATGTTGCTAAGTGTTTAACATGTCAACAAGTGAAATCTGAACATCAATTACCCACAGGATTATTACAACCGATTTCCATACCAGAATGGAAGTGGAAAAGAATCATGATGAATTTTGTGTCCAATTTACCGGTAACTTAGAGGAAGCATGATGCAGTATGGGTGATAGTAGATCGATTAACGAAGTCAGCACATTTTCTACTAGTCCAGATGGACTATACGTTGAACAAGTTGGGAAAGATTTATGTGAATGAGATAGTGAGACTTCATAGAGTGCCTTTATCTATGATCTCTTATAGAGATCCAAGATTTACATCGCAGTTTTGGAAGAGCTTACACCAGGCTTTGGGGACTCGACTTAGTTTCAGCACGGCTTTTCATCTGCAGATGGATGGACAATCAAAGCGAGTTATTCAGTTATTAGAAGACATTATGAGAAGTTGTGTGCTCGATTTTGATAGAAGTTGGGATCAATATTTACCTCTTATAGAATTTTCCTACAATAATAGTCATTAAACAAGCATTAGCATGGCTCCTTATGAGGCTTTGTACAGAAGAAAGTGCATGAACCCAGTTTATTGGATCGAGTTAAATGAAAAAAAGTTGATCAGACCAAAGCTAGTGCAACAAACCGATGAGAAAGTTAAGGTGATTAAGGAAAGATTGAAAGTGGCACAAGATCGACAAAAGTTATACGCTGACCTAAAGAGGCGAGACATAGAATATATTGTAGGTGATAAAGTTTTCCTTAAAGTTTTACCTTGGAAGAAGATATTAAGATTTGGCAGAAAGGGAAAGTTGAGTCCAAAGTTTATTGGTCCTTATGAGATTTTGGAAAGGATAGGACCAGTGGCATACTGATTAGCTCTTCCTCCGGAGTTGAAAAGAATTCATAATGTGTTCCACATGTCGATGTTGAGGAGATATTGCTTGGACCCGACCCACATTATACCGATTGAAGAGATAGAGGTGCGGATAGACATGTCTTATGAAGAGAAACCAGTGGCTATAATAGCATATGAAGAGAAAGTTCTTAGGAACAAAAGAGTTCCTCTAATTAAAGTCTTATGGCGGAACCATGCAGTGGAAGAAGCCACATGGGAAAGTGAAGAAGTGATGAAGAAGCAGTCTCCCCAGTAGTTCAACCCAAAATGAACAGGTAAATTTTGAGGAAAAAATTTATTTTAAGGAGGAAAGAATGTCATATCCAATAACTTAGGCACCGAATCGCACGTGTCGTGAAGTTGATGCGTTTGACTGATCAAAGTCTAAATTTAGATTTTGACATGGATTAATCAAGTAATGATTTAATTATGTTGATATATGCTTAATAAATTATATAAAGAGTTTAAAATATGTTAAAAATTGTAAAGGATGAAATTACAAATTTGACTAGTCTTGATGGTCAATTTGTAATTTACCGAGAATTGAAAGATCTTATGAGTTGTTTGTTTGTTAAAAACAAGTTATGGATATATATATATATAGCCAATTTTCTTAATGAAAGAAAGAGGATTAATGTGTTATTATGCTAATTGATCAAGTGTTGATATACAAGTTTTCTTCTTTCCTTTCTTCCTTCTTCCTTAACATTTCTTCTTCTTCTTTCTTTCTCTGCCCAAACCAGTCACGCCAGCCACCCTCTTGAATCCTCCATAACTAACCTTGAGTTCTAGTGAGAGAAAGGAAGGGAAGAGAGGGAAAAGAACAAGGCAAAAGTGATTTTCATGATCTACAAGTCTTAAAAAAGCTTGGAAGAGCAAGAAGGAGGATGAAAAAACAAGTTTAGTGGAGAGAGAGAGTCTCCAAGGTTGTGATCAAGTGAAGAAAAGTGTAAAGTAAGAAGCTTTTCTTCTTCTCTTTCATCTTTTCTTAAGAAAGTTAGGGTTTTGAGCTCATTTAAAGCTTATATGGAAGGAGAGAGAGTTTAGGGTTTATAAATTTTTGAGAAAGTAAGGTTTTGATGATGATTTTAGGATGTTGAAGGAGTTCCAAGTGACAAGGAACAAGCTCAAGGGAGTAAAGGCAACGAGAAAGCTACCTAGAAGAGTGAAGGAGAAAAATAGGGGTTTGTGCATAATTTAAGGCAATAGTCTGTCTTTGTTTGAAATAATGCATGTTTAACATGATAATTATTGAATTGCACTAATGATGATTATGGCATGAAACCATAGGTTTAGATATAAAGAATGAGATTTTGTGATATGTTGAGTTAAGTAATGTATGTTAGAGAATTGAGTTATGATAAAGGCATTTATATGTATTAGAACATGATATGTTGAGTAAAAGACTTTAAAAATGCATGAGTTTGTATTTGGTATGACTTGGTGCAACTAGAAATGAATAAGGAAAGTGAATATACAGGTTTCTCGCAGATAGTCAGGGGCATGACTTTTGGGTCACAGGCGTGAACTTGCTAAGTTCACGGGCGTGACTGAATTGCATTACTGTTGTGACTTCTGTGTGGTAATTACACTATTTATTCCAGAAGCGTTCATAGCTTTGAATCATGAGTGTGAATGAGTAATCATGATCATGAATACTTTATTTTTAGTAATTATATATATTGTTAACTAATGGAGTATTCAGGTAAGTAAATGAAAAGATATTATTTATCCAGTAAAATAAGAATGTTGATATGTTTGTAAAGGTAATTATGTAAAGATATATGAAAAATGTGGAAATATGGATATGCCCATTACTCTAACTCCGGACGAGAGACAAAATAGATGACATGTCATTATGGGGGCGATCACTATCGTACTATGTGAGATATTTCTCAGTCAATGTGGCTTTAGCTCTGGGAGCGCCATTGACTTGAGATGCTCAATTGAGCATACGTAAATTGAGGACAAGGTGGCTTTAGCTCTGGGAGCGCCCTTGGTCTGGTAATTCATATATGATGATATATTACTCAATCAATGTGGCTTTAGCTCTAAGAGCATCATTGATTTAAGAAGCGTGGATGAGCCAGATAGTGGACAGCGTGGCTATAGCTCTAGGAGCGCCCCAGATCCATAACCCGTATCCAGTTAGTCCAATTTAGAGTAATGTGGGTGAATTAATGAAGTTAAGTTGAAAGATAATGAAAAATAATATGAAATTAATATAGAATATTAAAGAGATTATAAAAGTAACTTATAATTAAAGATAAATGAAAATAACATTGTACATGTTTGCATAATGCTCGTAATCATATGAAATAGGGACATGAGGAGAAGAATAACATGAAAAGATATTAATGCATAAATTGACATATGTTAATGCTTGTTACATAACATAGTATATTTCTTTATTAATATGCACCACTAAGCCTAGAGCTTAGCGCGAGAGTTTTCCTTTCACGCAGATATAGAAAGGTAGTTGAAGGTTATAGATAAAGCAAGCGGCGATTCTAGTCAATTAAAGCAGCTGATCTTGAAATAGTGGGTCACAATCTTTTGAACTTTTATATTTTGCTTTTCATATTATATACTTTCATATTTGTAAATTGACTTTTATAGTTTGTTAAGAATTAACTTGATATTTATAATTACTATCTTATGTAAATAAAATGTACATTATTTCTTGTATATCTATGAACTTTGAGTTTTAAAAAAAATTATGTATGACTTTTTAGCATTTATTAAAGTAGTGATTTGAAAAAATCAGTGTAGCGCTCCCTTATCCGGACACGTGCTGTTTGGGTAAGGAGTTATTACAAACAGTCTAGATATAAAGTGCATATGACAAGGGAAGAGATTTTGGGATTTTTACCTTAATTGGCCAATTCGGACCAATCAAGCCAGCAACATGCTAGCCAGGGCTATTAGGCAAGCTAGCAAGCCAGCTATCTTGCCTGGCAGGCCAGCAGTCCGCGCAGGCCCATATGGACTTGTGACCCCACTCTCTAAACAATTCTTTCGTGCGATCTTATCACGATCTGTCCCAAAATAGTTCTCTCATATTTCTGGTCCTCATCTAATACCATTTTACTCATTATTCACATCTCTAATGCGTGTGACCCAAGTTTTTGGTTATCTTACCCACTCAAATTAAAAATTAATTTAAGCAAGTCATGAGCAGTATCTAGCAATCTATAATGACCTCCAATTGACCGAAAAGTAAGTGGTTTGACTACGAACCTTTCCATAGACAATTTTTGTACAATTATTTCTTTCACCATTTTATACCCCACTTAGTTTAGAGTATGGACATGTGTCAACTTTTACTAGACTAACTACATCACATCTAGTCTAAATAATATTAGTTCTTGTCCTTGAGGCTCATTACTCTGTTAGACATATCATTGAAAACTATCTTCATGACATTTCCACTCCGGCCATAAATTCTCGAGTAATGATATCGATAAGAGGCCATGGATACTCCTTCTATCATGAGTGGTGAACCATTTGTTAGTTACCCAATTACCTTTGAATACCTTAAGTTGTATCCAATCATCACCCTATGAGCAACCTCCCTGAGGCAACAAGAAATAGTGTCAAAATACATAATCAGTATCCAAGATATACTTGAGTACCTCAAGTCTAAGGATGTTTGCACCATTGCTATGTTCAGACTATCATTGACATTTGAATAGATTATCCATATAATTGTCTCATAGTAGGTCATCCAATGTACTTAGCTATACTTAGCAAGCATCCACATATTAACTCTAAATATCTCACAGTTATAGATTATGAGATCTACAACTCGATCCAATTAAGGAGTGTAACATATACTAGTATGTCCGGATTAACAATGTCTTTTCTCATTAATCTTATGACTTGGGATAATATAGATACTAACATAATTATATATGATAAGAATCTCAATATCATGATCTCATCATAATTTCTTTCATATTATGTTATATATGAAGAACTTTACTAATTAATTTAAGATCACTATCAATTTATATATCAAATGAACATCAAATTAATGAAAAAATATTTTATTAATCAAATAAATTTGTACAATAAGTACTAAAAATGGTTACCTTTAGAGCACTTCTCTAACAAAAGGAAGTCATAGCATGACCTCTAGAGCTCAAGTCACCACATGTGATACCAGATTATGTTGGCATGTATCTTCCTTTCTTTCCCTACCTTCTACTAGACTATCTAGAAAACTCTCATTAACTTTTTAAATTGTTGATCTCCAGCTTCTTTCATTAACTTTTTGCTCTAATTACAACCGTTCAAAGTCTGGTATAACTGTCAAGATCAGTAATTGTGATTCTATTTCTGATATCATATTTGAGGCCCGCTTCAAACTTCCTACATTTGTTTCTTCAGTAGAGACCATAAATGTGGCATAGTGGGAAAGTTTATTGAACTGTACCTCATACTCAGCAACAGACATATTCCCCTATTTTAGGTTTAGGAATTCTTTTCACTTTTCATCCTTATATGCCTCAGGCATGTAGTTATTCTAAAATTCTAGGAGGAAATCATTCCATGTCAAAACTGGTGGTTATGCATCACTATTTGGGACTATCTCCCACCATTGATAGGCATTACCTTGAAGCAAGGACACTACATAATCAAATTTATCATCCGGGGTACATCTCATCATATTTAGTACCCTTTGTGTCCTTTTAAGCCATGTCTCTACTTCTGCTAAGTCTATGGAAATCAATTGAACCTTATTTTCTCAACTTGTCATAACATATTTCCCTATAAATTTCAAGCCCCTGTACTTTCTGTTCTGGGTTTTCATAGGGTACTTCTACATGTGATGATTGTGATGCATGTATTGGAGCCCTAGCTCCTAGTGCTTGTTGATCTCTATGCAAATGAGGTGATGCCTCATGAGAATGCATTTCGGTCGGCTTTTCCCTCCTTGGTGAATCATGTCTTATGAGTGCCCTAAAATTCATAAAAATGTGTCACTACATAATGTTCAACACATATGATGCGTATGTTATCATGCTTGTATGCATATGCATGTTCCCATTGAATATATCTCTGCTCTGATACCAAAAATGTAACATCATATCTTATATATTTAAGTACAACATATTCCTATGTCAAATAATTACATGTGGCAGACTAGTAAGACATAAGATTCTGTTAACATCGATAGTAAAAAAAATTTCATCACATCCCATAACATTAGTCAATGAATTTGTAATTCAACATTGGGCTTTCAGTACAACATAATATATCATATGTATTTTAAAACTTAAACTTTACATCTAAAGGTTTACAAGTTGTATTCATTTACATTTCATAGTCAACTTTGAGTAAATATAGATATATATTCATGTAAGTCCAAATGCAGATAACATGATTTCATGTTTGTGTGGAATGCAAGGAAAGAGAGTGGTGAGGCTCAACCGGTGACCTTTGTTCCATATCTTCTATATGTTAACCAAAATGAGCTATCATTTTTTTTACTTAAAAAATGATGCAAATTGATGAGTTCCAGCTTAGTCAAAGTAATCATCAAACAAATTCTAAAGTACCAAGTAACTCATAGTAACTATAACACCACATCTTATTCATTTAAGTATAACATATCTTTGTATCAAATAATCACAAATTGCATGCTGGAAAAACAAAATATCCTGTTAATAGTGGTAGTAAAATTTTTTTTATATCCTGTAATATTATTCAATGACTTTGCAAGTATCATATCCTGTAATTTCATTCAATGACTTGTAAGTCTCATATCCTGTAATATTATTCAACGACTTTGCAAAGCTAACACTAAGGTTTTCACCACAATATAATATATATCACATATATCAAAACATAAACTTTACACATAAGTATTTTAGAGTTACTTTCATTTATACATTTTTAAACTCATTCCAAAATGATTATACATATTTAAGCACGTAAATACAAAACATAGATGACATATTTTCATGCTTGTGTGGAATGCAAGGAGAGAGAGTGATGAGGCTCGACCAGTGACCTGTGCTCCATGTCTTTTATATGCTACTCAAAATGAGCTATCACTTTTCTTTACCTGAAAAATGATGCAAATTGATGAGTTGCAGCTCAGTGAGAATAACCAACAAATGAGCTCTGAAGTACCAAATAACTCATACTAATAAATCACAAATCCAATACATACCATGTATTCCATTCCATTCATCAGTATCATATAAATATCAATAAAGTTGAAATATATAATAATTACTCCTTACATATGCAAATGTTTTGCTTATTTCATTTTGTTGTGACCAAGTTAAACAGACATTGCCCCGGGTTTTCATGTGAACATTTGTCATGTGAACATTTGCATTTGCTAGATAGCTTGATCATTTGTTTCATTTGCACATTTGTTGGGTCATAGGCCTCCTCTTTTGCTTTACATTATCGATTAACTAATCACAATGTCTTTTAGGTCCAGATGCATATGCACTTGTACTTAAGCATTCTTTAACCATTGTATCTTATCACATATAACATACATATACTGCATATATGCCTCATATTGCACGCATATACCTTGCATATACTATACATATACCATGTATATATATCACATATGTCAAACATATACTTCAAATATATCACAAGTATACCATTTATATGTACCACAATGTCACAAATTATACATCATCATATTATCAAGGACCAATCATGACAATCATATGAATCACATAGCAAGCAACATTCATTTGCACTAAAAAATTCAATTGATAATTAGACTCACATTTCTCCTTTGATTTCGACCCCTAACTTATTGTCTATCTGCTCCTTGTGGGTCTCCAATATGTTGTGAGCCTAATATGAAAACATAATCGATTAACTCATGATTAGGGAGACTTAATGTGCCTTAAACAAATTAATATGCATTGTTCATATCAATAGTTAAGATTTTTCCTATGAGGTAGTGTGACCTTATGGGACTGTTTAGCCTATAACATTTTCTATACATGACCAATTACTCTAATTCTTATTCCTAATTACAAATAACATATAATTATATAACATATTACAATTTCATACCAATTGGATAATTGTACAATTTGTGGTGGAATTTCTCAGTGTGTTTTGTTTTCTGCCTTTAGGCAGTTTCAGTGTACTCACTTTGGTTCATCATAACTTATAATCTATAAGTCCTATTTTAATGAAACTTTACAGATACTTATATGGGTGCATATGGAACATTTTTCATGTTTTCAACTGTTATCAATTATGTCTCTAAGGTCTTCAAATTATAACAAATATTTCACTGGTCCAGAATAGAATTAGCTTCCGGACCAGTATGGCTTCCAAAGGCCATAACTTAGTCTATACATAACATATCAAGCTGAAATTAGTACCAAACTTTAGCTAAGACATATACCTATAACTTTCCTATTTGATAATTGACAGAATCTAGCTCTAACGAGCTCAAATTAGCCAAACAAATTGCTAGATCTGCCCAGGGCACTCAGTAGGCAGTTTAAACCATGGAGCAGTCATGGTTCCATTCACCATAACTCCAAATTTACAAGACCTATGAACTTGAAATTTGGTATACGGATACATCACATATATATACAACTTTTATGTTTTGAGTTACTTCAAATATTGTCTTTATCATATTCAAAAAAACCAAATACAGTAGCTAACTTACTTAGGGTTCACATCCGGACCAGTTTCAGTACAAAGAGAATATCTCATTCTATACACCACATCTTATAAAAATATTTACATATCCAAAAATATAAGACATAAAGGAACAACTTTTATGATTTAATCTTTTTTAGATTCAATCTCTAAGATCATCAAAACCATGGCACAATATACTGCTTATTAATGAACCCTAAACACCATAATCAAGCTTAACACAAAAATAAATGTTTACTCACCTATAATCACTCTTGGCTAATCTTGTTGTTGCAATCTTTGGAGTGAAAAAGGGAAGAAATGGTGGCTGGAACTTGAAAGAAAATAGATTGAAGAAATGAAGCAAAGAAGAAGAAGAAGGTGAGGAAGGAAATGAATATGGTGGCTGTCTAATAAGTTAAAAGGCACCACCATTTCATTTGTTTCACCCGTCCACTTCCCTTTTTTTTTTCTTTTTCTGACTTTTTATTTTTTTATTTTATTTTATTTTATTTTGTTTTGTTTTTTTTCTAATTATTCTTATTATTATTACACAATTCAACACAATATGCAATTTAATCTTAATCTAGTCATTTTGCATACTTTAATTTGGTCACCTTATTTCATTTATTTTTAATACTTTTTATCCTCATTTAGATTATAAATACACATGTACAACTCGATACAATTGTAATGTACTAGGACACGTAGCTAGTGCGTGTTATGGACTTGTTCCTACAAAAATGTGTATGAAATGTATGTGTTCAATTGATTTATATGCAAGATGCATATGTTCAAATGAAATGCATATGGGGAAGGTTAAGGATGTTACAATTCTCCCTTCCTTTTAAAAATTTCGTCCTCGAAATTTAATACATGGAAACAGGTGTAGATATTGCTTTTTCATATTTTCTTCTGTTTCCCATGTTGCCTCTTCTAGTAAATGGTTACGCCATAATACCTTAACTAAAGGTATTTCTCGGTTTCTTAGCTGTTTAGTCTTGTATCTGATGATTTGCACTGCTTCCTCAACATAACTCATGTCCTCTACAATCTCATGGCTTGATCTTTAAGTACATGTGTAGGATCTGACCTGTATCTTCTAAGCATGCTTACATGAAATACATTATGAATCTGAGTCATCTCTTGTGGTAATGCCAATCTGTATGCCGGTGGACCAACCTTCTCAAGAATTTCATAAGGCCCTATATACCTTGGGCTCAATTTATCCTTCTTGCCAAATCGAATTATCCCTTTCCATAGAGATACACGAAGAAATACCTTTTCACCCAACTCGTATTCCATTTCCCTTCTATGTTAATCAGCATAACTTTTCTGTCTGTCCTGTGTTGCCTTTAACTTATTCTTGACAACTTTTATTTTATCCACTGTATCTTGTACTATCTCTGGCCCTTCTAATGTACGTGCACCTTCTTCATCCCATATGATAGGGCTTTGGCACTTTCTTCCATACAATGCTTCATATGGTGCCATCTGGATACTGCTATGATATTGGTTGTTGTAAGCAAATTCAATCAATGTTATATATTCATCCCAAGCACCTCTGAATTCCATAGAACATGCTCTAAGCATTTCTTTCAATGTCTGTATAATCCTTTCCGATTGTCCATCAGTCTATAGGTGGAATGCAGTGCTGAAGTTCAATTTTGTTCCCAATGCATCTTGTAAACTCACCCAAAAGAGTGAAGTAAACCGTGGATCTCTATCAGAAACAATGGACACTGGAATGCCATGCAATCTGACTATCTCATTCACATATAATTTTGCCAATCTCACGAGTGTACACCCCCATCTGATAGGTAGAAAATGTGCTGACTTGGTTAATATATCAATAATTACTCATACTGCATCATTTTTTCATGGGGTTCTTGGCAATCCACAAACGAAATCCATCGTTATTCTTTCCCATTTCCATTCAGGTATTGGCAATGGATGAAGTTTTCCAATTGGTGCCTGATGTTCAATTTTAATCTACTGACATGTCAAGCATTTGGAAACATATTATGCTATGTCTTTCTTCATTCTTGGCCACCAGCAATGAGACCTTAAACTGTGATACGTCTTTGTCATCCCTAGGTGCATTGCATAAGGTGTATTGTGTGCCTCTTCCATTATTTCCTGGCGCAAGTTTTCAGTGTTTGGAACACATATGCATGACTTTAACATCAGTGTATCATTCTGCAAATGAAACTCTGTACTATTTCCCTGCCTTATCATATCAACTTTCTCACATAATTGAGGATTTTTGTTTTGTGCTTCTTTGATCCTCTTCTTTAGTATAGGTCTGACTTGAAGAGTAGCAATCAGTGATCCTATATCATGTATATTTAATTCAACATTCATAGATCGTAATTCAATCAAATATGGAAAAGAGGATAATTACAAGTGAGCCACACTGCTACTAGCCTTCCTACTCAATGCATCTGTGACCACATTTGATGCGAACCAAGACAACAAAAATGATCTTACATGCCATGGAGGAGATGGATTAGTGATGCCATGTGGTCCAATCATAAGATCAAGTAGAAACAAGCTCAAGGCAGCCTTGCAAATGTATATTCAGAGCTTAGTGACAAGAGATATCAAGGAAGAGGCTTGGGTCAGGCTTGAAGAGATGGAATCAGTTTGCGATCCAAAGCTTGTGACACTCATTGGGGCATGTGATGGTGAAGACAACTAGCCTAATGGGCTAGAGAAGAAGTCTATATTACAAGGTTCAACTCATGTGCAATATGCTATGTTAAGGTGGACTTATGTTATGTCATGGTTGGGCCTAAGATTAATTTTAGTGGGCTGTTTTATTTTAATTATTGGAATGTAATTTCATTTAAAGACACATGATCAGCCTTATTTGAACTTGTCTTAAGTGTGTAGGCCTTATAAAATTAAGCCCATTCGTTTGTCCTTAAGTCATTAGGGTCAGATTGGTCTTTTCTTCATGTTTGCAGCTAGGGTTTGGTTTGTAGAGGTATAAATACCTCCTTATGCGTGTAAGACAATCAGATTGGTGATTTAAGATCAAAATTTCAGTGTTCTTGAGTGTTCTTCAAGTGGGAGGTGTGATCTCCATTGATATACCAAGGATTGTTTTCACTTATCAGGTTGGTAATTAATTTGTGGCGTGAATCCAATTCTCTCTTCATACTCTTTGTTACCAATTCCTTGCTGTTTTGGGGGTGAAGAGTCTAATCTTGCAATTGTTTAAAACTTAAGATTTGTATCAAATTGATTTGGAGGTTGTCTAGACTTAGATTCTAGGTGGTTGCTGCATCATTTGGTATCAGAGCTTTGGTTCTAAATCAATTGTACTTATCTTTATTTTTCTGGTTTTAGTGATATTTGTTCAAGTTACAGCATAAAAAAAAATCAAAAAAAAAAAAGTTTATCTATTTGTGGCTGAATTTGCCTATATTGCTGTCTATTGAAGTTTGGTTTATTTCTTTTTTTGGGGTACGAATTTTTGGTGTTTCAATTTTTTTTTTGTTGTATATCAGATTACAAAAAAAAAAACAAACAACAAAAAAAAAATTCGTGCATATTGGCATTGATTGCCAAAAGTGGGACTGTTTGGATTCAATTGATTGCAGACATATATTAAATGAATTTCCTCTGAATATGTTTGCTCTATTCTGATTAAAATTGATAATTTGAGCAATTTTGAGTGGAGTTCGTAGTTGAAATTGATTGGTTTCATATTGAGGTATAAGTTGAGATTTCATTGCTTATTGCTGGAAATTGTGCAATTGGTGGATAATAGTTACTAATAGGCATACAATTAGCTTATTTGGTAGTAAGTTGGGAATGGTTTAGTGAGTTTTAGATTCTGGTTCGAATTCTTTTAGGGCAGTAGCACATATGCACTTAATTTTTTCTAGTTTTGTCAATTTCTTGCATTCTTTGTTTTATATTATTGACTGCTGTCCTACTTGTTTCCATTACATTAGTTGAGTAATTTTGCATTCCATATTACTCAAATAACAATATTATATCTGCACACCTCATTCTTCATCCGTGTGTGCATATAGCATATACTTGTCATTCCTTGCTTTCATCTCATTAATTTTGCTTCTAGTTTTGTGATATTTCCTTTCTTGCTTAGGAATTGTCTATTTTAATTTTCTGTTGGATATTGCTGCTCATTGTTATTGATCTGGTTGGTTGAAATTGATCCAGAAATATATCATAGTGAGTACACAAGAGCGGTAAAAGGCAGGAGTGGTTAGCTCAAAAGAGGGTAAAAGCCTTAATTGAGTGAAACACGAGCGAACATACACATTTTGAGTGAAACACGTGAGGGAGTGTGTGAGGCCATTTATTTACATTATGTCTAAATCAAGCAACCAGGAAAGAAGTAGTGATGAAGGAAACAAAACTTTCTTCACATTGGAGGCTATGCAACAACAATTTGGAAGACTTGAGATTCTGCTCCGAGACATGAATGATCGGTTTGACAAGTATGATAGGAGGTTAGAAGGCCATGATCAAGCTCTACAGAATCTTAGAAGAGATACATCCTTGCAAAGTCGAATTGGAGGGAGAAGGGAAAGGTTAGTAACTCCACCTCAATCTGACTATGAAGAAGATTTTGATGACTTTGATGATGATAGGGATAGAAATCAGTTTGGAGGTAGAGGGGGCAGAAATGATAGAGGAAGGAATAGGAGAGAACATAGAGGCAGGGTAGAGGCGGATAGATTTGGGAATGTTGAGAATCGGATAGATCGTAATTTGGGGAGTATTAAAATGAAAATCCCTACTTTTCAAGGTAGGAATGATGCTGATGCTTATTTGGAGTGGGAGAGAAAAGTGGAATTGGTGTTTGAATGTCATAACTATTCTGAGGAAAAAAAAGTAAAGTTGGCAGCCGTGGAATTCACTGACTATGCCTTGGTATGGTGGGACCAAATCATCCTCAATAGGCGTAGGAATGGGGAAAGGCCTATAAACACATGGGTGGGGATGAAGGCCGTCATGAGAAAGAGGTTTGTCCCTAGTTACTATTATAGGGAACTACATCAAAGGCTTCAAACTTTAAGGCAAGGGAATAAAAGTGTTGAGGACTATCATAAAGAAATGGAGATAGCTATGATGAGGGCTAATATTGTTGAAGATAGGGAGGCTACCATGGCACGTTTCTTGGCTGGTCTAAATAAAGAAATTGCAAATGTTATTGAGCTGCACCACTATGTAGAGTTAGAGGAGATGGTGAATATGGCTATGAAGGTGGAGAAGCAACTAAAGCAAAAGGGAACCAACAAACCAACCTATTTGGGTTCCACATCTAATTGGAGCTCAAAATGGCCAAAAAGGGAAGACAAAGCCAAAGACAATGTAAGAGAAGAAAAGGGTAAAGTAGAGCAAAAAGGCAACCCTAAAGCTAATGCTACTTCTTCTTCCAATACTGAAAAGCATAGAAACATAAAATGCTTTAAGTGCCTTGGCAATGGACATATTGCATCTCAATGCCCAAATAAAAAGGTTATGATATTGAAAGATAATGGTGTAATTGAATCCGAAAGTGATAAAGAATCTGATTCAATGCCTTCATTTGAAGATTGTAGTGATGATGATGAGGCTGAGCATGCTGTTGGGGGGGATTTAAATCTTGTGGTTAGGCGTGTACTAAATGTACAATTGAAAGAAGATGGAGTTGAACAAAGGGAAAATATCTTCCATTCCAGATGCTTGATAAATGGCAAAATTTGTAGTCTTATAATTGATGGAGGAAGTTGTACTAATGTTGCAAGTACTACTTTAGTTGATAAGTTGGGGCTGGATTGTTTGAAACATCCTAGGCCATATAGACTACAATGGCTTAATGATAGTGGAGAGATAAGGGTAAATAAACAAGTTTTAATTTCATTCTCCATTGGAAGATATTCTGACCGTGTACTTTGTGATGTAGTACCTATGCATGCAGGTCATGTGTTGCTTGGTAGGCCATGGCAATATGACAGAAAGGTGACACATGATGGGTATAGAAATAGACACTCATTCATGATGGGAGATCAACGTATCATTCTGGCTCCTATGACTCCTAGTGAAGTTTATGAAGATCAAATGAAGCTAAAAAGGAGCATGGAGGAAGAAATGCAAAAAGAAGCCGAAAAGTCCAAATTGAGAGAAAAGGAGCAAAAAGAAAATGGAAAGGCTGAGAGTTGCAAAATAAGAGAGATGAGAGGAAAAGAAAAAGGAGAGGCTAAAAAAGAGAGAAAAATGGGAGGAAAAGAGGCCCAAAAAGAAAAGCAAATAATTGGCCCAAAGGAGAGTGGTACAAAGAAAAACAATTTTTATGCAAAAGTAAGGGATATGAGAGTGGCTTTTGAGAATCAACAATGTTTACTTGTACTCATGTACAAGGAATCTTATTTTAATGAAGCTGACCTTAACCCTTCTTTGCCTAGTGTTGTTGTTTCTTTATTGCAGGAATATGAGAATGTATTCCCTGAAGAGTTACCACAAGGATTGCCACCAATAAGAGGAATTGAACATCAAATTGATTTCATACCAGGAGCACAAATTCCAAACCGACCAGCCTATAGGAGCAACCCCGAGGAGACAAAGGAACTTCAAAGGCAAGTGGAGGAGTTGTTAGCTAGGGGGCATATCCGTGAGAGTCTTAGTCCGTGTGCAGTGCCGGTGCTTTTGGTACCAAAAAAGGATGGGAGTTGGCGCATGTGTGTTGATTGTAGGGCTGTGAATCGCATAACAGTTAAGTATCGCCATCCAATACCCAGATTGGATGATATGTTAGACGAACTGCATGGCGCTTGTGTCTTTACTAAGATTGATTTGATGAGTGGATATCACCAAATTAGGATGAAAGTTGGTGATGAATGGAAAACAGCATTTAAAACAAAGCTTGGTTTATATGAGTGGCTCGTTATGCCTTTTGGTCTAACCAATGCCCCTAGCACTTTTATGAGATTGATGAATCATGTTTTGCGTCAGTTCATTGGAAAATTTGTTGTTGTTTATTTTGATGATATTTTGATTTATAGTAAATCTGTTGATGAGCATGTACATCATCTTAGGGCTGTTTTGGATACACTTAGGAGAGAAGAATTGTATGCTAAACTCAAAAAGTGCACATTTTGCATGAATAGAGTTATATTCTTAGGGTATGTGGTGAGTGCCAATGGAATTGAGGTTGATGAGGAGAAGATAAGGGCTATCCAAGAATGGCCAACCCCTAGGAATGTGAGTGATGTTAGGAGCTTTCATGGCCTTGCTAGCTTTTACAGGAGGTTTGTAAAGGATTTTAGTGTCATTGCTGCTCCTTTAACTGAAATCATTAAAAAGGATGTGGGGTTTAAGTGGGGCGAGGCGCAAGAACTTGCATTTAATACTTTGAAAGATAAAGTTTGTTCTGCACCTGTTTTGAGTTTGCCTGATTTTAATTCTACTTTTGAAATTGAATGTGATGCCTCCGGGATAGGTATTGGTGCTGTTTTGATGCAGGGTAGGCGTCCAATTGCTTTCTTTAGTGAAAAGTTGAGTGGTGCACAACTCAATTATTCCACGTATGACAAGGAGTTGTATGCATTGGTGAGGGCTTTGGAGACTTGGCAGCATTATCTTTGGCCTAAAGAGTTTGTGATTCATAGTGATCATGAGTCTTTAAAGCATCTCAAGGGTCAAGGTAAGTTGAACAAACGACATGCCAAATGGTTGGAGTTCATTGAGACCTTTCCTTATGCGATTCAATACAAACAAGGTAAGGAAAACGTGGTTGCTGATGCATTATCTAGAAGATATACTCTTATTACTACTTTGAGTTCTCGATTGATGGGATTTGAATATATAAGGGAATTGTATGCTTCTGATTCTGATTTTTCAAATGTCTATAATGCATGTGAACAATCTGCATTTCAAAGGTTTTATAGGCATGATGGTTATTTATTTAGAGAAAATAAACTGTGTGTGCCTAATTGTTCCATGCGTGAGTTGCTTGTGCGTGAGGCTCATAATGGTGGTTTGATGGGTCATTTTGGTATTGCTAAGACACTTGACATCTTGCATGAGCATTTTTATTGGCCTAATATGAAGAAACATGTTGAGAAAATTTGCTCTAGGTGTGTTGCATGTAAGCAAGCCAAGTCAAGAATTCAACCTCATGGGTTGTTTACTCCTTTACCCATCCCTAGTCAGCCCTGGATTGACATTTCTATGGATTTTGTGTTGGGACTGCCCAGGACTAAAAGGGGAAGAGATAGCATTTTTGTTGTAGTTGATAGGTTTAGCAAGATGGCACATTTCATTGCTTGCCATAAAACTGATGACGCTACACATATTTCTGATTTGTTCTTTAATGATGTTGTGCGTTTGCATGGTGTTCCTAAAACTATTGTTTCTGATAGAGATTCTAAGTTTTTGAGTCATTTTTGGCGTGTGTTGTGGGGAAAGTTGGGAACAAAGTTGCTATTTTCTACTACTTGTCATCCTCAAACAGATGGTCAAACTGAAGTGGTTAATAGAACTTTAGGATCATTATTACGTGCTGTTGTTGGAAAGAATTTGAAAACTTGGGAAGATTGTTTGCCATTAGTAGAATTTGCATATAATAGAAGCATTCATTCATCAACAGGTTATTCTCCGTTTGAAATTGTCTATGGTTTTAATCCGCTAACCCCTTTGGATTTGTTGCCTATACCTGTGAATGATATTTCTAACTTAGATGGACAAAAGAAGGCAGATTTGGTTAAGTCCATACATGAGAAGGCAAAGCAGCACATTGAGTTAAAGAACAAAAGTTATGCACAAAAAGCCAACCAAGGACGTAAAGTTGTGAAATTTGAACCTGGAGATTGGGTATGGGTGCATTTTAGGAAAGAGAGATTTCCTAACCAAAGGAAATCCAAGTTGGATCCAAGAGGGGATGGACCTTTTCAAGTGGTTGAGAGGATCAATGACAATGCCTATAAGATTGACTTGCCCGGTAAGTATGGTGTTTCAGCAACTTTTAATGTTGCTGACCTTTCTCCTTTTGATAATGCAGGTGGTGATTCGAGGACGAATCCTTTTGTGGAGGGAGGGAATGATGCGAACCAAGACAACAAAAATGATCTTACATGCCATGGAGGAGATGGATTAGTGATGCCACGTGGTCCAATCATAAGATCAAGTAGAAACAAGCTCAAGGCAGCCTTGCAAATGTATATTCAGAGCTTAGTGACAAGAGATATCAAGGAAGAGGCTTGGGTCAGGCTTGAAGAGATGGAATCAGTTTGCGATCCAAAGCTTGTGACACTCATTGGGGCATGTGATGGTGAAGACAACTAGCCTAATGGGCTAGAGAAGAAGTCTATATTACAAGGTTCAACTCATGTGCAATATGCTATGTTAAGGTGGACTTATGTTATGTCATGGTTGGGCCTAAGATTAATTTTAGTGGGCTGTTTTATTTTAATTATTGGAATGTAATTTCATTTAAAGACACATGATCAGCCTTATTTGAACTTGTCTTAAGTGTGTAGGCCTTATAAAATTAAGCCCATTCGTTTGTCCTTAAGTCATTAGGGTCAGATTGGTCTTTTCTTCATGTTTGCAGCTAGGGTTTGGTTTGTAGAGGTATAAATACCTCCTTATGCGTGTAAGACAATCAGATTGGTGATTTAAGATCAAAATTTCAGTGTTCTTGAGTGTTCTTCAAGTGGGAGGTGTGATCTCCATTGATATACCAAGGATTGTTTTCACTTATCAGGTTGGTAATTAATTTGTGGCGTGAATCCAATTCTCTCTTCATACTCTTTTTTACCAATTCCTTGCTGTTTTGGGGGTGAAGAGTCTAATCTTGCAATTGTTTAAAACTTAAGATTTGTATCAAATTGATTTGGAGGTTGTCTAGACTTAGATTCTAGGTGGTTGCTGCATCAACATTGGCTTTCCCTGGATGGTATTCAATTGTACAGTCATAATATTTCAATAGTTATAACCACCGTCTCTGTCTCATGTTTAATTCTTTCTGTCTCAGTAAATAACCCAAGCTTTTATGGTCTGTGAAGATTTGGAATGTCTCACCATACAGATAATGCCTCCAAATCTTCAATGAAAATACGACTATAGTCAGTTCTAAATCTTGCACTGGATATGAGATCTCATGTGATCTCAACTATCTAGATGCATAAGCTATCACCTTACCATGTTGCATTAATACACATCTCAAGCCTTGGTGAGAAGCATCACTATATACTATAAATCCACCTGTACCCGTAGGAATAGCTAGCATTGGTGCTGAGGTTAGTCTGTGTTTTAGTTCATCGAAACTCCTTTGACATTCTGGAGTCCACTTGAAAGGCACATTCTTTCTCAACAATTTAGTCAAAGGGCTAGCAATTAAGGAGAATCCATCAACAAATCTGCGATAGTATCCGGCTAAACCTAGAAAACTACTCATTTCTGAAATATTTTTAGGAGCTTCCCAATTTACCATAGCCTCAATTTTCTTTGGGTCAACCTCTATGCCCTTACACGAAACCACATGTCTAAGAAATACCAAATGATCTAATCAGAATTCGCATTTACTCAATTTGGCATATAATTGTTTCTCCCTCAAAGTTTGCAACGCAATTTTTAAATGTTGTTCATATTCTCCCCTGTTCTTTGAGTATACCAATATGTCATCAATAAATACTGTCACAAACCTATCCAGATATGGTTGAAACACCTTATTAATTAATGCCATAAATGCAACTGCAGCATTAGTCAACCCAAATGGCATTACTAAAAATTCATAATGTCCATACCTAGTTCGAAAGGCAGTCTTTGGAACATCCGCTTTTGCTACCTTCAGCTGGTAATAGCCTAATTTCAAATCAATATTGGATAATATTTGGGCTCCTTGCAACTGGTCAAACAAATCATCTATTTTGGGCAACGGATATTTGTTCTTCACAGTCATTTTATTCAGTTGCCTGTAATTGATGCACACTCTCATTGTTCCATCTTTCTTTTTAACAAATAATACTAAAGCTCCCCAAGGTGATACACTAGGTCTAATATACCCTTTGTCAAGTAACTCCTGCAATTGGGCCTTCAGTTCTTTCAACTCAACTGGGGTCATTCTGTAGGATGACCTTGATATTGGTGTTATTCCTGGTACTAGTTCAACAGTGAATTCTATCTCTCTATCTGGTGGTAAACCAGGTAGATCATCTGAGAATACATCAGGAAATTTCCTTACCAGTTGTATATTTTCAAGCAAGCTATTAGTGGTTCTAGTATCAGTCACATATGCCAAATATGTTTCACATCCCCCTTTAATCATTCAAAATGCCTTTACAGCTGAGACTAGACATGTAGGCACAAGTTTTCTTTAAACTAGAAATACTACCCTTGGCTGGTTTGGTGATTCCAAAATTACTTCCTTAGTAAATCAATTCATTATTGCATGATGTCTAGTTAACCAGTTCATTCCCAATATCACATCAAATTCATATATTGGCAATAAAATCAGATCAGCTATTAACTCGGCTCTATCAATGCATATCAGGCAATCACGACAAATATTATTCACAACTACCACTATTCCCAATGGAGTACTCACATTCATGTCAATCCCAAAGGCTCATGCGTTTTATGCAATTTAGATGCCATATGCAATAATATAAATGAATTAGTGGAGTCTGGGTCTATCAATGTATATGCTAACATATCATAAATGTAAATATTACTGGTAACTATTTCAGGAGCATCCACAGCCTCTTGTCTAGTCATAGCAAACACCCTGGCCTGAGTACGGGGCCTAGAACTCTGACCTTCAAATTTGGTCACTCCTCTGCCCATTGTACCAGTCCTGCCCCTGCCTCTTCCTCTGCCCTGTGTCCCACTAGTAGGGTAGACCCTCGATGCCTCAACAGTAGTCTCAGATACTCCTCTGCCTCTGCTAGTTTGGCTCTATTTGGACAGTCTCAATACATATGCTCCATCGATCCATAGAAATAACATGCTCCTGTGAGCCTTCTACATTCGCCCGTATGCTGTCTACCATAATGACTACATGTGGGCCTCTGTTCAACATATTGGCTCTACCCTCTACCTAGGTAAGAGAAAGTCATGCCTCAACCTCTAGAACTGGAGTACCCATTTCTGTTGCCAAACTGTGCAGGCATATATCTACCTCTTTGTCAAGACCTTATGCTAGACTCACCAAAGAACTCACGTGCTGCCTTTTTAATTTGTTGCTTCCCAGCTTCTTTCATTAACCGTTCAGCTCTTATTGCAGCAGCTCTGAGTCTGGCATAATTATCAAGATCAGTAGTTGTGATTCTGTTTCTGATCTCATATTTGAGGCCCTCCTCAAACTTCCTGCATTTGTCTCTTTCAGTAGAGACCATGAAGGTGGCATAATAGGAAAGTTTATTAAACTGTACTTCATACTCAGCAACATACATGTTCCCCTGTTTTAAATTCAGGAATTCCTTTCTCTTCTCATCTTTATATGCCTCAGGCATGTAATTGTTCTAAAATTCCTGGAGGAAATCATTCCATGTCAAAACCGGTGGTTGTGCATTACTGTCAGGGACTGTCTCCCACCATTCATAAGCATTACCTTGAAGCAAGGATACTGCATTACCTTGAAGCAAGGATACTGCATAATCAAATTTCTCATCTGGGGTACATCTCATCATATTCAGTACCCTCTGTGTCCTTTTCAGCTATGTCTCAGCTTCTGCTGGGTCTGTTGTGCCATTGAAATCAGTTGCACCATGTTTCCTCAGCTTGTCATAACGTCTTTCCTTGTATATTTCAGGACCATATACTTCATGTTCTAGGTTTTCATGGGGTACTTCTGCAGGAGATGACTGTGATGCATGTACTGGAGCTCTAGCTCCTAATGCTGGTTGATCTCTATGTAAATGAGGTGATGCCTCATGAGAATGTATTTTAGCCGGCCCCTCTCTCCTTGGTGAATCATATCTTATGATGGCCCTAAAATAAATAAAATTATGTCACTACATAATGTTCAACACATATTATGCATATGCTATCATGCTCTTATGTATATGCATGTTCCCAAGGAACCTATCCCTGTTTTGATACAAAAAATGTAACACCACATCTTTGTATCAAATATAAAAAAGATAGGTTATGCATTAAGTATAACCTATCTTTGTATCAAATAATCACACATAGCATGCTGGAAAAACAAAATATCTTGTTAATAGTGGTAACAAATTTTTTTTATATCCTGTAATATTATTCAATGACTTTCCAAGTCTCATATCCTGTAATTTCATTCAATGACTTGTAAGTCTCATATCCTGTAATATTATTCAATGACTTTGCAAAGCCAACACTGAGGTTTTCACCACAATATAATATATATCACATATATCAAAACATAAATTTTACACATAAGTATTTTTGAGTTGTTTTCATTTATACATTTTTAAACTCATTCCAAAATGACTATATATATTCAAGCACGTAAATACAAAACATAGATGACATATTTTCATTCTTGTGTGGAATGCAAGGAGAGAGAGTGATGAGGCTTGGCCAGTGACCTGTGCTCCATGTCTTTTATACGCTACTCAAAATGAGCTATCACTTTTCTTTACCAGAAAAATAATGCAAATTGATGAGTTGCGGCTTAGTGAGAATAATCATCAAATGAGCTCTGAAGTATCGAATAACTCATAATAATAAATCACAAATCCAATACATACCATGTATTCCGTTCCATTCATCAGTATCATATAAATATCAATAAAGTTGAAACATATAATCATTACTCCTTACGTATGCAAATGCTTTGCTTATTTCATTTTGCTGTGACCAAGTTAAACAGACATTGCCCCGGGTTTCCATATGAACATTTTCCATGTGAACATTTGCATTTGCTAACTAGCTTGATCATTTGTTTCATTTGCACATTTGTTGGGTCATAGACCTCTTCTTTTGCTTTACAATATCAATTAACTAGTCACAATGCCTTTTAGGTCCATATGCATGTGCACTTGTACTTAAGCATTCATCAACCATTGTATCTTATCACATATAACATACACATACTGCATATATGCCTCATATTGAACGCATGTACCTCGCATATACTATCCATATACCATGTATATATATCACATATGTCAAACATATACTTCAAATATATCACAAGTATACCATTTGTATGTACCACAATGTCACAAATTATTCATCATCATATTATCAAGGACCAATCATGACAATCATATGAATCACATAGCAAGCAACATTCATTTGCACTAAAGAATTCAATTGATAATTAGACTCACCTTTCTCCTTTGATTCCGACCCCTAACTTATTGTCTATCCACTCCTTGTGGGTCTCCAATATGTTGTGAGCCTAATATGAAAACATAATCGATTAACTTATGATTAGGGAGACTTAATGTGGCTTAAACAAATTAATATGCATTGTTCATATCAATAGTTAAGATTTTTCCTATGAGGCAGTGTGACCTTATGGGACTGTTTAGCCTATAACATTTTCTATACTTGACCAATTAATCTGATTCTTGTTCCTAATTAACAATAACATATAATTATATAACTTATTAAAATTTCAGACCAATTGGATCATTTTACAATTTGTGGTGGAATATCTAAATGTGTTCTATTTTCTGCCTTTAGGCAGTTTCAGCGTACTCATTTTGGTTCATCATAACCTATAATCTATAAGTCCTATTTTATTGAAACTTTACAGATACTTATAGGGGTTCATATGGAACATGTTTCATGTTTAAAACTTTTATCAATTATGTTTCTAAGGTCTTCAAATTATAACAAATATTTCACTGGTCCAGAATAGAATTAGCTTCCAGACCAGTATGACTTCCAAAGGCCATAACTTAGTTTATACATAACATATCAAGCTGAAATTAGTACCAACATTTTGCTAAGACATATACCTATAACGTTCCTATTTTATAATTTATAGAATCTAGCTCTAACGAGCTCAAATTAGCCAAACAAGTTGCTGGATCTGCCCAGGCCACTCAGTAGGCAGATCAAACCATGGAACAGTCATGGTTCCATTCACTATAACTCCAACTTTACAAGATCTATGAACCTAAAAGTTGAAATACGGATACATAACACATATATCTAAAACTTTTATGTTTTGAGGTACTTCAAATATTGGATTTATCATATTCAAAACTACCAAACACAGTAGCTAACTTACTTAGGGTTCACATCCAAACCAATTTCAGTACAATGGGGATATCTCATTCTATACACCACATCTTGCAAAAATATTTACATATCCAAAAATTTAAGACATAAAGGAACAACTTTTATGTTTTAATCTTTTTTAGATTCAATATCTAAGATCATCAAAACCATGGCACAATATACTGCTTATTAATGAACCCTAAACACCATAATCAAGCTTAACACAAAAATAAATGTTTACTCACCTATAATCACTCTTGGCTAATCTTGTTGTTACAATCTTTGGAGTGAAAGAGGGAAGAAATGGTGGCTGGAACATGAAAGAAAATAGATTGAAGAAATGAAGCAAAGAAGAAGCAGAAGGTGAGGAAGGAAATGAATATGGTGGCTGCCTAATAAGTTAAAAGGCACCACCATTTCATTTGTTTCACCCGTCCACTTCCCTTTTTTTTTCTTTTTCTGACTTTTTATTTTTTTATTTTATTTTATTTTGTTTTTTTCTAATTATTCTTATTATTATTACACAATTCAACACAATATGCAATTTAATCTTAATCTAGTCATTTTGCATACTTTAATTTCGTCACCTTATTTCATTTATTTTTAATACTTTTTATCCTCATTTAGATTATAAATACACATGTACGAGTCGATACAATTGTAATGTTTTAGGACATGTAGCTAGTCCGTGTTATGGACTTGTTTCTACGAAAATACGTATGAAATTCATGTGTTTAATTGAATTATATGCAAGATGCATATGTTCAAATGAAATGCATGTGGAGAAGGTTAAGGATGTTACAGTAAAAAATCAAAAACACATTGCATTCAACATTATCATATAATTACGAGTAAAATTTAAACATATAATCACCAATCATTGGTTATGCTCATGCTTAGCTGATTTCATTTTGTTATGACTAAGTTAAATAGACATTGCCCCGGATTTCCATATGAACATTTGTCACGTGAACCTTTGCATTTACTAGCTAGTTTGATCATTTGTTTCATTTGCATATTTGTTGGGCCATAGGCCTCTTCTTTTGCCTTACAATATTGATTAACTAGTCACAATGTCTTTTTAAGTCTTTATGCATATGCATTTGTAACTAAACATTCATCATCCATTATATCATTTTACATCTACCATGCATATACCACATGTATGCTATGCATATACCTTAAATATGCTATATATATACCATGTATGTATCACATATTCCAAACATATACCTCAAATATACCACTTATATATACCACATGATAAATTATCCACCATTTCATTATAAAGATCAAATTATGACAATCATATAAATTACATAACTATAAATCATCTCACATATCACATAGCAAGCAATATTCATATGCACTAAAGAAATCGTTTGATAACTACACTCACTTTTCTCATTTGATTCTGACCCTTAACTTATTGTTTATCCCCTTCTTGTGGATATCCAATTTGTTGTAAACCTAATATAGGAATATAATTAAATAATTCATAACTAGAGAAACTTAATGTGTTTTAAACAAATTAATGTGCATAGTTCATATAGATAGAGTTTTTCCTATGAGATTGTGTGACCTTATGGGACTTATTAGCCCATAACTTTTTCTAAAATTGTCCAGTTTGTATGATTCTTATTTCTAATTAAATTTAACTCATAATTATATAACATATTCAAATTTCAGAGTAATTTGAGCATCATACAAGTTCTGGTGAAATTTCAATTATATTCTATTTTCTGCCCTTAGGCAGTTTTAGGGTACCAACTTTGGTCCTTCATATCTTACATTATACTATTTTCATATTTAAAACTTTTATTAATTATATATCTAAGGTCCTCAAATTATAAGAAATATTTCATTGGTCTAGAACATAGTTGGCTTGCGGACCAATATGATTTGTAAAGATCATATCTCACACTATACATAGAATACTAAGGTGATATATTCACTAAAATTTAGCTAAAACATAAACCTATAACTTTAATGTTTTGATAAATTGCATATTTTATCTATAATGAGTTCAAAATGACCAAACAATCATCTATACCTGTCCAAAGCACTAAGCTAGCATTTCAAACAATGGAATAGTCATGGTTCCATTCATCATAACTCAACATCCACCGTACAAGTGAACTTGAAATTTGGTATCACAATTTTTTAACACATTTATCTAAAACTTTCTTGTTTTGATCTACTTAAAATAAGGGCTCTATCATGTTCAAAATTATTATTATCTCTTCTACAAATTTGCATGTATCTAGGCCTACTAGTCAATACCAAAATTATAATTTAATCAAGTAGTCTCATTTAATTATATTAACTATATCAAATTTCTTTATTAATTCAACCTAATCATTTTATTCACATAAATTTCAATTTCAAGTCATCAACTAAATTATAAAATAGACACGTGCAATTTAGTATAATTACAAAATAGATATAAAATGCATGTATTTAAGTCAAATATATGCAAATGTATATATCCAAATGAAATGCATGTAAAAATACATATGTGGGAAGTCGACGATGTTACACTTGGAGCCCAAATTAGCAGATATAACAATTAGCATCAATAGTCTTATGTTGCTTTTGCAACTCAACTGACATTGTAGCAAGCATAATGCAGCTTGTCATCTCACTATCATCGAGATGCTTTTGATATGCCTTTTGAACATCTTCAGAAGGGGGATTGGGGAGTGTCTCATTTAGAACATAGTCAATCTTTTTGGATTTGAGAACTATTCTCAAAATTCCTTACCCAATCCAAAAAGTTAGACTTAGTCAACTTATTTGACTCCATTAGTGATTGCGAATTCACACTCGTTGATATGATTATGATTCTAACAACCTAGATATAAAATAGAGCATGTTAGAAAATACATAAAAATGCATGTTTATTAGGCTTTTAATAAATTGCATTATAACTCCCACTATTTTATTGTAAAATTGTAGTCCTCACTATGAATCTGAGATAATCTATATGGAAGTTCTCCTAATTGGTCGATATCCAACTAGCTAAGAATAACCTTGAGACAACTCAACATGTCATCTTTAGTTTGGTTGGTAGGTATCTAATTTATATTAATTGCATTAGTCATGAAATTATTGAATTTTGTACTATCAACTAATTGATATGTGCACATACATTGAGCTATCAACTCTTGATATGTCTACATCGCATTTCCACTAACCCCACTTGACCTCCAATATACATTAACCTTGGAGCAAATCCAATAAGTTAATGATATCGGTTAAGTCCAACCTATTAATTGTGAAATCTTATTTCAATTGTTTGAATATATTCTTATAGAGTGAGCTTGATACAACTCAACAAACCTAACTCTAGTTCTCCTCAAATTAACGGAAGGTGTAAGACTTAATTGTTTATTTAGCGAGAGATTTCTTTGTTAAGTCTCATCATGTTATTATTGTATGCTTTTCTATATCATACATTCATCACATGGTGTAACGTCACACCTTATGCATTTGAGTATAACCTATCCCTGTATCAAGTAATCATACATAGCATACTGAAAAGGTAGAATACCCTGTTAACAATAGTAGTAGATTTTTTTTTCATATCCTGTCATATAATTCAATGACTTTGCAAGTCTCATATCCTATAATTTCATTCAATGACTTGCAAGTCTCATATCCTATAATATTATTCACTGACTTTGCAAAGTTAACACTGAGATTTTCACCACAATATAATATATCACATATATCAAAACATAAACTTTACACCTAAGTATTTTCGAGTTGATTTCATTTATACATTTTTAGACTCATTCCAAAATGACTATACATATTCAAGCACGTAAATACAAAACACATATGACATATTTTCATGCTTGTGTGGAATGCAAGGAGAGAGAGTGATGAGGCTCGGCCAGTGACTTGTGCTCCATGTCTTTTATACGCTACTCAAAATGAGCTATCACTTTTCTTTACCTGAAAAATGATGCAAATTGATGAGTTACGGCTCAATGAGAATAACCATCCAATGAGCTCTAAAGTACCAAACAACTCATAGTAATAAATCACAATTCCAATATATACCATGTATTTCATTCCATTCATCAGTATCATATAAGTATCAATAAAGTTGAAACATATAATCATTACTCTTTATGTATACACATGCTTTGCTTATTTCATTTTGTTGTGACCAAGTTAAACAGACATTGCCCCGGGTTTCCATGTGAACATTTTCCATGTGAACATTTGCATTTGCATTTTCTAGCTAGCTTGATCATTTGTTTCATTTGCACATTTGTTGGGCCATAGGCCTCTTCTTTTGCTTTACAATATCAATTAACTAGTCACAACGCCTTTTTAGCCCATATGCATATGCACTTGTATTTAAGCATTCATCAACCATTGCATCTTTATCATATACAACATACATATATTCTATATATACCTCATATGTCAAGCATATACCTTGCATATACTATACATATACCATGTGTATATATCACATTTTTCAAACATATACCTCAAATATACCACAAGTATACCATTTATATGTACCACAATATCACAAATTATCCATCATTACATTATCAAGGACCAATCATGACAATCACATGAATCACATAGCAAGCAACATTCATTTGCACTAAAGAATTCAATCGATAATTAGACTCACCATTCTCTTTTGATTTCGACCCCTAACTTATTGTCTATCTACTCCTTGTGGGTCTCCAATATGTTGCGAGCCTAATATGAAAACATAATCGATTAACTCATGATTAGAGAGACTTAATGTGGCTTAAACAAATTAATATGCATTGTTCATGTCAATAGTTAAGATTTTTCCTATGAGGCAGTGTGACCTTATGGGACTGTTTAGCCTATAACTTTTTCTATAATTGACCAATTAATCTGATTCTTGTTCCTAATTACAAATAACATATAATTATAGAACATATTCAAATTTCAGACCAATTGGATCATTGTACAATATTTGGTGGAATTTCTAAGAGTGTTCTATTTTCTGCCTTGTTTTCTGCCTTTAGGCAGTTTCAGGGTACTCATTTGGATTCATCATAACTTATAATCTATTTGTCCTATTTTAATGAAACTTTCCAGACACTTATATGGGTGCATTTGGAACATGTTTCATGTTTACCACTTTTACCAATTATATCTCTATGGTCTTCTAATTATACCAAACATTTTACTGGTCCATAATAGAATTGACTTCCGGACCAGTATGGCTTCCAAATGCCATAACTTAGTCTATACATAACCAATGAAGTTGAAATTAGTACCAAAATTTAGCTAAGACATATACCTATAACTCGAATGTTTTGATCATTTACAGAATCTAGTTCTAACAAGCTAAAATTAGCCAAACAAGTTACTGTATCTTCCCAGGGCACTCAGTATGCAGTTCAAACCAGGGAACAGTCATCGTTCCATTCACCATAACTCACAATTTACAAGGTCTATGAACCTGTAATTTGGTAGACCGATACAACACACATATAGCTACAACTTTTATGGTTTGAGAGACTTCAAATAAGGTCTTTAACATATTCGAAATCAAACCACACAATAGCTAATTTGGTTAGGGTTTACACCCTTACCAGTTTCAGTACGAAGAGCATATCTCTCCCTATACATAAAATCTTGCAAAAATGTTTACATATCCACAAATCTAAGACATAAAGGAACAACTTTTGTGTTTCACACATTTCCAGAATCAATTTATATTAACATCAAAATCGGGGTACAATTCAGTGCCTAATATTGAACCTAAGCAACTCAAATCAACCCTATAGCAATAAGAATTGATTACTTACCAAGAACAACCTTGAAAGGGATCAATTAGCTTCAAAAACTAGGTGAAACAAGGAAGAATTGAAGTCTGAAATGGAGGAAATTGAAGAAGAAGTCGGGCTGGAGAATAAGGCAGAAATGGGAAGATAAAGCTAACTTTTGGTTTTTGTCCTTTTTATCTTTTTCTCATCTCTTTTCTCATCTCTTTTCTCCTTTCTCTTCTCCTTTCTCTTCTCTTCTCTTCTATTTCTCTTTTATGTCATTTTCATTTTATTTTGTCTATATTATTAGTATTATTTACATAGATTTATAATTCCACTAATTCACACAATGATACAGCTTAATCATTTGACCCGATTTAACTAAATTAGCAATGTAAATGTTCACTAATCTTAATCTAATCATTTTTCTTACTTTAGTTTAGTCACCTTATTCAATTCATTTCTAATACTTTGTTATCCTTATTTAGGTTATAAGGATACATGTGTGACTCGATATAATTGCCAAATACTAGGACACATCGCTAGTGCATGTCATGAACTTGTTCCTACGAAAATACGTATGAAATGTACGTGTTCAATTGAATTGTATGCAAGATGCTTATGTTCGATGACATGCATGTGGGGAAGGTCAAGGATATTACTATTCTCCCCTCCTTTTAAAAATTTCGTCCTCGAAATTAATACCTGAAAACAGGTGTGGATATTTCTTTTTCATATTTTCTTCTGTTTCCCATGTTGCCTTTTTTTGTAAATGGTTACGCCATAGTACTTTAAGCAAAGGTATTTCTCGATTTCTTAGCTGTTTAGTCTTGTATCCAATGATTTGCACTGGTTCCTCAACATAACTCATGTCCTTTGCAATCTCAATGGCTTGATCTTTAAGTACATGTGTAGGATCTGACCTGTATCTTCTAAGCATGCTCACATGAAACACATTATGTATCTGAGTCATCTCTGGTGGTAACGCTAATCTATATGCCAGTGGACCGATCTTCTCAAGAATTTCATAAGGCCCTATATACCTTGGGGTCAATTTACCTTTTTTGCCAAATCGAATTATCCCATTCCATGGAGACACACGAAGAAATACCTTTTCACCCAACTCGTATTCGATTTCCGTTCTATGCTGATCAACATAACTTTTCTGCCTATCCTGTGCTGCCTTTAGCTTGTTCTTGACAACCTTGATCTTATCCACTGTGTCTTGCACTATCTCTGGCCCTTCTAATGCACGTGCTCCTTCTTCATCCCAAATGATAGGGCTTCGGCACTTTCTACCATACAATGCCTCATATGGTGCCATCTGGATACTGCTATGATACTGGTTATTGTAAGCAAATTCAATCAATGTTATATATTCATCCCAAGCACCTCTGAATTCCATAGAACATGCCCTAAGCATTTCTTCCAATGTCTGTATAGTCCTTTCTGATTGTCCATCAGTCTGTGGGTGGAATGCAGTGCTAAAGTTCAATTTTGTTCCCAATGCATTCTATAAACTCACCCAAAAATGTGAAGTAAACCGTGGATCTCTATCAGACACAATGGACACTGGAATGTCATGCAATCTGACTATCTCATTCACATATAATTTGGCCAAACTCACAAGTGTACAGCCCCATCTGATAGGTAGAAAATGTGCTGACTTGGTTAATCTGTCAATAATTACCCATACTACATCATTTTTCCGTGGACTTCTTGGCAATCCATAGACAAAATCCATTGTTATTCTTTCCCATTTCCATTCTGGCACTGGCAATGGATGTAGTTTACCAACTGGTGTCTGATGTTCAATTTTATTCTGCTGACATGTCAAGCATTTGGAAAAATATTCTGCTATGTCTTTCTTCATTCTTGGCCACCAGTAATGAGGCCTTAAACTGTGATACATCTTTGTCACCCCCGGGTGCATTGCATACGGTGCATTGTGTGCCTCTTCCATTATTTCCTAACGCAAGTTCTCAGTGTCTGGAACACATATGCGTGATTTTAACATCAGTACATCATCCTGCAATTGAAAATCTTTACTGTTTCCCTGCCTTACTGATTCAATTTTCTCACACAATTTAAGATCTTTGCTTTGTGCTTCTTTGATCCTCTCCTTTAGTATTGGTCTGACTTGAAGAGTAGCAATCAGTGATCCTTCATCATGTATATTTAATTCAACATTCATAGATAGTAATTGAATCAAATATGGAAAAGAGGATACTTGCAAGTGAGCTACATTGCTACTACCTTCCTACTCAATGCATCTGCTACCACATTAGCTTTCCCTGGATGGTATTCAATTGTACAGTCATAATCTTTCAATAGCTCTAACCACCGTCTCTGCCTCATGTTTAATTCTTTCTATGTCAGCAAATAACCCAAGCTTTTATGGTCTGTGAAGATTTGGAATGTCTCACCATACAGATAATGCCTCCAAATCTTCAATGCAAATACGACTGCAGCCAGTTCTAAATCATGCACTGGATATGAGATCTTATGCGGTCTCAGTTGTCTGGATGCATAAGCTATCACCTTACCATGTTGCATCAACACACATCCCAAGCCTTGGTGAGAAGCATCACCATATACTGTAAACCCACTTGTACCTGTAGGGATGGTTAACACTGGTGCTAAGGTTAGCCTGTGTTTTAGTTCATCGAAACTCCTTTGACATTCAGAAGTCCACTTAAAAGGCATATTCTTTCTCAACAATTTAGTCAAAGGGCTAACAATTAAGGAGAATCCATCAACAAATCTGCGGTTGTATCCGGCTAAACCCAAAAAACTACGCATTTCATAAACATTTTTAGGAGCTTCCCAATTTACCATAGACTCAATTTTCTTTGGGTCAACCTCTATGCCCTTACATGACACCACATGTCCAAGAAACACCAAATGATCTAACCAGAATTCACATTTACTCAATTTGGCATATAATTGTTTCTCCCTCAAAGTTTGCAACACAATTTTTAAATGTTGTTCATGTTCTCCCCTATTCTTTGAGTACACCAATATGTCATCAAGAAATACTATCACAAACCTATCCAAATATGGTTGAAACACCTTATTCATTAAAGCCATAAATGCAGCTGGAGCATTAGTCAATCCAAATGCATTACTAAAAATTCATAATGTCCATACCTGGTTCGAAAGGCAGTCTTTGGAACATCTGCTTCTGCTACCTTCAGCTGGTAATAACCTGATTTCAAATCAATCTTGGAGAATATTTGGGCTCATTGCAACTGGTCAAACAAATCATCTATTCTAGGCAATGGATATTTGTTCTTCACCGTCGTTTTGTTCAGTTGCCTATAATCGATGCACAATCTCATTGTTCCATCTTTCTTTTTAACAAATAACACTGGAGCTCCCCATGGTGATATACTAGGTCTAATATACCCTTTGTCAAGTAACTCCTGCAAATGGGTCTTTAGTTCTTTCAACTCAATTGGGGCCATTCTGTAGGGTGACCTTGATATTGGTGCAGTTTCTGGTACTAGTTCAATAGTAAATCCTATCTCTCTATCTGGTGGTAAACCAGGTAGATTATCTGGGAATACATCAGCAAATTCCCTTACCACTGGTATATTTTCAAGCAAGCTATCAGTGGTTCTAGTATCAATCATATATGCCAAATATGCTTCACATCCCCCTTTGATCATTTGAAATGTCTTTACATCTGAAACTAGACATGTAGGCACAAGTTTTCTTTCACCTAGAAATACTACCCTTGGTTGGTTTGGTGATTCCAAAATTACTTCCTTAGTAAAGCAATTCACTATTGCATGATGTCTAGTTAACCAGTCCATTCCCAGTATCACATCAAATTCATGTATTGGCAATAAAATCAAATCAGCTATTAACTCAGCTCTGTCAATGCATATCAAGCAATCACGACAGACATTATTCACAACTACCACTGTTCCCAATGGCGTACTCACATTTATGTCAATCCCCAAAGGCTCATGCATTTGATGCAATTCAGATGTCATATGCAATTATATAAATGAATGAGTGGAGCCTAGGTCAATCAATGCATATGCTAATATTTCATAAATATAAATATTACCAGTGACTACTTCGGGAGCATCCACTGCCTCTTGTCTAGTCATATCAAACACCCTGGCCTGAGTAGGAGGTCTAAAACTCTGATCTTCAGATCTGGTCACTCCTCTGCCCAGTGTACCAGTCCTGCCCCTGCCTCTTCCTCTGCCTTGTGTCCCACTAGTAGGGTAGACCCTCGGTGCCTCAACAGTAGTCTCAGATACTCCTCTGCCTCTGCTGGCCTCTGCTAGTTTGGCTCTATTTGGACAGTCTCTATACATGTGCTCTATCGATCCACAGAAATAACATGCTCCTGTGAGCCTTCTACATTCACTCGTATGTTGTCTGCCACAATGACTACATGTGGGCCTCTGTTCAACATATTGGCTCTGCCCTCTGCCTGGGTAAGAGAAAGTCATTCCTCGACCTCTAGAACTAGAGTACCCACTTCTGTTACCAGATTGTGTAGGCATATATCTACCTCTTTTCCCCAACCTTCTGCTAGACTCACCAAAGAATTCACGTGATGGCCTTTTTATTTGTTGTTCCCCAGCTTCTTTCATTAACCGTTCAGCTCTGATTGCAACAGCTCTGAGCCTAGCATAACTATCAAGATCAGTAGCTGTGATTCTGTTTCTGATCTCATATTTGAGGCCCTCCTCAAACTTCCTGCATTTGTCTCTTTCAGTAGAGACCATGAAGGTGACATAATGGGAAAGTTTGTTAAATTGTACTTCATACTCCGCAATAGACATATTCCCCTGTTTCAGATTCAGGAATTCCTTCCTCTTCTCATCTTTATATGCTTCAGGCATGTAATTGTTCTGAAATTCCAGGAGAAAATCACTCCATGTCAACACCGGTGGTTGTGCATCACTGTTAGGGACTGTCTCCCACCATTCATAAGCATTTTCTTGTAGTAAGGATACTGCATAATCGAATTTCTCATCCGGGGTACATCTCATCATATTCAGTACCCTCTGTGTCCTTTTCAGCCATGTCTCAGCTTCTGCTGGGTCTGTTGTGCCATTGAAATCAGTTGCACCATGTTTCCTCAGCTTGTCATAACGTCTTTCCTTGTACATTTCAAGACCATATACTTCTTGTTCTAGGTTTTCATGGGGTACTTCTGCATGAGATGACTGTGATCCATGTACTGGAGCTCTAGCTCCTATTGTTGGTTGCTCTCTATGTAAATGAGGTGATGCCTGATGAGAATGCATTTCGGCCGGCCTCTCCCTCCTTGGTGAATTATGTCTTATGATGTCCCTAAAATAAATGAAATTATGTCACTACATAATGTTCAACACATACGATGCATATGTTATCCTGATCTTATGCTTATGCATGTTCCCATGGAACCTATCCCTGCTCTGATACAAAAAATGTAACGTCACACCTTATGCATTTGAGTATAACCTATCCCTGTATCAAGTAATCATACATAGCATACTGGAAAGGTAGAATACCCTGTTAACAATAGTATTAGATTTTTTTTTTTCATATCCTGTAATATAATTCAATGACTTTGCAAGTCTCATATCCTATAATTTCATTCAATGACTTGCAAGTCTCATATCCTGTAATATTATTCACTGACTTTGCAAAGTTAACACTGAGATTTTCACCACAATATAATATATCACATATATCAAAACATAAACTTTACACCTAAGTATTTTCGAGTTGATTTCATTTATACATTTTTAGACTCATTCCAAAATGACTATACATATTCAAGCACGTAAATACAAAACACATATGACATATTTTCATGCTCGTGTGGAATGCAAGGAGAGAGAGTGATGAGGCTTGGCCAGTGACTTGTGCTCCATGTCTTTTATACGCTACTCAAAATGAGCTATCACTTTTCTTTACCTGAAAAATGATGCAAATTGATGAGTTGCGGCTCAGTGAGAATAACCATCCAATGAGCTCTAAAGTATCAAACAACTCATAGTAATAAATCACAATTCCAATATATACCATGTATTCCATTCCATTCATCAGTATCATATAAGTATCAATAAATTTGAAATATATAATCATTACTCTTTATGTATGCACATCCTTTGTTTATTTCATTTTGTTGTGACCAAGTTAAACAGACATTGCCCCGGATTTCCATGTGAACATTTGCCATGTGAACATTTGCATTTGCATTTTCTAGCTAGCTTGATCATTTGTTTCATTTGCACATTTGTTGGGCCATAGGCCTCTTCTTTTGCTTTACAATATCGATTAACTAGTCACAACGCCTTTTTAGCCCATATGCATATGCACTTGTATTTAAGCATTCATCAACCATTGCATCTTTATCATATACAACATACATATATTCTATATATACCTCATATGAAAAGCATATACCTTGCATATACTATACATATACCATGTGTATATATCACATTTGTCAAACATATATCTCAAATATACCACAAGTATACCATTTATATGTACCACAATATCACAAATTATCCATCATTACATTATCAAGGACCAATCATGACAATCACATGAATCACATAGCAAGCAACATTCATTTGCACTAAAGAATTCCATTGATAATTAGACTCACCGTTCTCCTTTGATTCCGACCCCTAACTTATTGTCTATCTACTCCTTGTGGGTCTCCAATATGTTGCGAGCCTAATATGAAAACATAATCGATTAACTTATGATTAGAGAGACTTAATGTGGCTTAAACAAATTAATATGCATTGTTCATGTCAATAGTTAAGATTTTCCTATGAGGCAGTGTGACCTTATGGGACTGTTTAGCCAATAACTTTTTCTATAATTGACCAATTAATCTGATTCTTGTTCCTAATTACAAATAACATATAATTATAGAATATATTCAAATTTCAGACCAATTGGATCATTGTACAATATTTGGTGGAATTTCTAAGAGTGTTCTGTTATCTGCCTTGTTTTCTGCCTTTAGGCAGTTTCAGGGTACTCATTTGGATTCATCATAACTTATAATCTATTTGTCCTATTTTAATGAAAATTTCCAGACACTTATATGGGTGCATTTGGAACATGTTTCATGTTTACCACTTTTACCAATTATGTCTCTATGGTCTTCTAATAATACCAAACATTTTACTGGTCCAGAATAGAATTGACTTCCGGACCAGTATGGCTTCTAAATGCCATAACTTAGTCTATACATAACCAATGAAGTTGAAAGTAGTACCAAAATTTAGCTAAGACATATACCTATAACTCTCATGTTTTGATCATTTACAAAATCTAGTTTTAATAAGCTAAAATTAGCCAAACAAATTACTGTATCTTCCCAGGGCACTCAGTATGCAGTTCAAACCACGGAACAGTCATCGTTCCATTCACCATAACTCACAATTTACAAGGTCTATGAATCTGTAATTTGGTAGACCGATAAAACACACATATAGCTACAACTTTTATGTTTTGAGAGAGTTCAAATAAGTTCTTTAACATATTCGAAATCAAACCACACAATAGCTAATTTGGTTAGGGGTTACACCCTGACCAGTTTCAGTACGAAGAGCATATCTCTCCCTAAACATAACATCTTGCAAAAATGTTTACATATCCACAAATCTAAGATGTAAAGGAACAACCTTTGTGTTTTACACATTTCCAGAATCAATTTATATTAACATCAAAATCGGGGTACAATTCAGTGCCTAATATTGAACCTAAGCAACTCAAATCAACCCTATAGCAATAAGAATTGATTACTTACCAAGAACAACCTTGAAAGGGATCAATTAGCTTCAAAAACTAGGTGAAACAATGAAGAATTGAAGTCTGAAATGGAGGAAATTGAAGAAGAAGTCGGGCTGGAGAAGAAGGCAGAAATGGGAAGATAAAACTAACTTTTGGTTTTTATCCTTTTTATCTCTTTCTCATCTCTTTTCTCATCTCTTTTCTCCTTTCTCTTCTCCTTTCTCTTCTCTTCTCTTTTATTTCTTTTATGTCATTTTCATTTTATTTTGTCTATATTATTATTATTATTTACATAGATTTATAATTCCACTAATTCACACAATGATACAGCTTAATCATTTGACCCGATTTAACTAAATTAGCAATGTATGTTCACTAATCTTAATCTAATCATTTTTCTTACTTTAGTTTAGTCACCTTATTCAATTCATTTCTAATACTTTGTTATCCTTATTTAGGTTATAAGGATACACGTGTGACTCGATATAATTGTCAAATACTAGGACACATAGCTAGTGTGTGCCATGAACTTGTTCCTACGAAAATACGTATGAAATGCACGTGTTCAGTTGAATTGTATGCAAGATGCTTATGTTCGATGACATGCATGTGGGAAAGGTCAAGGATATTACACATGGATATATAAAAATACTTATATTGACTATATGACATGATTATGGACATACTAAAATCAATATCTTGAACCAAAAAGAGATTGACTAAGTTTTATCTTGGAATATGCATGAAATAGAAATCAAATTTCTATTTCTAAATCTTCTTATTTATGACACCACCTCCTCACTTATTGCTCTATTGTATCTTCATTTTATCATAATCCTATATAATCTAATTACACATTTCAAAGTATAGAAAACCTCAATTTACATTTGAATAGAATAAGATAAAAAGAGAAATATATGAAAAAGATAGAGAGACATGGACACGCAAACCCTATTTACTATAAAACAAAACAAATTCATAAATGTTCAATCACATTAGGCCTAAATTCATAATTATCTATCGTGTCCATACACCCCTAACATGTATTCTCTAATGTATAGAATAAAATAAAATAGACAATTTTGGATTTCAATTTAAAAATCGATTGAACGCTTGATCCAAAATTGTCTACTTGTATTATTTCAGTTAATTAAACCTTGTATGTCATTTCAATGTGGAATTTAATATTTAATCAAATTAAATTAAATTCCATATTTCTATAATTAATTCAAAATTAATTTATCTTTAAAATCAAATTATTATAATGTCAAAATATTAAAATTTAATTTTAATATACATATCAATTTCTAGTCATACTAAAATTACAATTGCTCAACTTAAACTAATTCACAATTAATTTCCAAAAATTCTAAAAATTTCTAGAATCTCAACTCATCATTCTAAGCATCTTTAGGTTAGCTCAAATTCATCAAAATATTTTTGGTACAACCCAAAATTACTAAAACAAACGAACCAAAATACCTAGATGCTCAAAATGACTCATTTGATATCTAGAATTTTTTAAAATTTAAATTCAAGCAAAATAATTTTGGCAAGCATCTAATATCAAAATAACATATTTTTAATCACATAAAAATTATTTTCAAGGAACTGGAAACAAAATAATTACATACAAAAAAAAAATCAAACAAAATAGTCCAACCGAGTATGCCAAAACAGTCTCATTTTTGTGTTTATTTGAAAAATTAATTGAAACAATTCTTAATTAATTATTGAAAAATTCCAATGGTTTAAACACATTCTCAACATGTATAAATTTTTTTATAATCAAAATACAAGAAAAATATACATAGTCTCGTTAATTAACTCAAACAACAACACATATTCATAAACACATCAGCATCAATTCTGTTACTTTCTTCAACCCCAGAAGATCAATTATGTTTAATATCTCTAAACTCGATCTAACTGGAGGTGCGATGTCTTTGATAATTCTGTTTTTGATAAATGCATTCTTGTTACATCTAAATGGATGATCAGGTTCTAAGAACTTCCTATTATTATCAAACCAGGATTGCTTACTGCTCCTACTTAGTCTGAAGGCATCTGAGTCATCCATGCAATAAGGACAAGCCAATCGTCCTGCTGTTGACCATCCAGATAACATTGCAAAAGCAGGAATGTCGTTGATAGTTCACATTAATGCTGCTCATAGTTGGAAATTTTGATTTTGAGAAATGTCATATGCTTCAATCCCATAATATGTTCATCTCATGCATCAATGGTTGTAAATGTATATGTGGCTTGTCTTAAGGATTCTAAGGTCTTGGGACAAGAACAATTAAGAACATGGTTGTGTCCTTCATACACAACCAAGGAGATAGATTATACCATAGTTGTCTCAACTCCTCTATCATCTTCAAAATATTCATTAACATCCATCCACGAATTGTCTATCGGTAGACAAGGCTCTTCAACTTCCGTAATCCATTCATCATCGGACTTCATATCACTCAAACAAATAGGATCATATGTCTCACCTCTTTCCTCTCTATTTGATTGCCTTAATTCAAGTTGAATATTGTATTTTACAAATACAAGAGCATTCAATCTTTGTTGTTCTAAATGATTCCTCTTTGTTGTTCTAAATGATTCCTCTTTTTTGTATGGACATGTTCAAATGTGCTCCAATTTCTCTCACATCCCGTAGCACTACATGTGAGGCTTGAAACCCTTATTGCAAGACTTTGAAGCTCCTTACATTCTTCTCCATAACTTTTCCACCGTAAAGCTAAAATTAAAAAAAATGAGGGTCAAATGGGTTTTATTTTTCATAGATAAGAACATTCAAAATATAATAATCCAACAAATAAATACCAAATTAAAACAATACCCGGTTGTTTCTTGTCTCTAGTCAAAATAGTCATGCTCATGCCAAACATTCCTTCTCTTCTTTTGAACTTCTCTAATTGTTGATCAACTTTAATCCTTGATTCGATATCTGAGAATATTTTTTCAATTATCTTGTATAAACCAACTTTTACTTCCATATCCGCATCAAATGAATCATCATATTAAAACCTATACAAACACAATATAAATAAATTTAATTATTTTGAATTTTTTATTTTATTTTTGGTGTTTACAATATAAATTTGAAAAAAAAAATTGAAATACTTACTTAGGATTAAGAAAATATCCTGCGGCTTGAAGTGGCTTATAAAGTTGCAAATCCCATCTCAAATCAATAATGTCCCAAATGAGTTGATACTTCGTCTTTTGATGATTAAAATTTTGTGCAATTTGTTCCTTTGCTCTATCCATAGCTTCATATATGTACCTCATTGCCGGTTTTGCATTGCCATCAATTAGTCTTAAAACTTTAAAAAGTGGGCTCACACACTTCAAACAAAATTTGATTGATTTCTAAAATTTATATTAAGATAAATTTATTGCCCCCACTTTTTTTCTTTTACCTTAAAAGCATATTGACTTTTAGCTCATTCTTCTGATGCAAACATAGCTCTAAGAGGAAATTTGTTTTCCTCAAAACTCTTCATGGTGAGAAATGATGCAGCAAATCTAGTTACCTCTGCTCTCTTTAACTCTCTTTTCTTAGAATACTTCCTAAACAAGGCAAAAACTCAAGCATATCTATAAATATTAACGCAAACTTCCTTAGCCTTACTAATTGTATCCTTGAGATGGGTAATTCACTTATATCCTCGAATATATTGTCAATGCAGTGAGCAGCACAAGGAGACCAAAATAATTTTTTTCTTTTTTCCATTAACAAATCACCTGCTGCCATATAAGTTGAAGCACTATCGGTCACCACTTGAACAACATTTTCCTCTCCAATTTCTTCCACTAATGAGTCAAGCAATTCAAACAATTTATGTGCATCTTTTATCACATCAAATATGTCCTCTGATTTAAGAAAAATTGTACCACTTGGACTATTAACTAAGAAATTAGTGAGAGACCTATTCTTTTTATCTGATCATCCATCAGATATCAAAGTACATCCAATTTTTCTCCACTCCTTTTTAACATTAAATTCACATTGTCCACTTCTTTTTTCAAAAATGTGACTCTAGCATCATAATAACTATGAGGTTTTAATTCCCTACCATATTCACCAATTTTTTCCACAATAGAAGCAAACAATGGACTCTTCACTAAGACAAAGGGTAGTGCATGCCCATATAAAAATCTACATATGCTTTGAACTACAAATTCTCTATTTTTAATAATTGCATTCAATGTTTGTTGTTTAATACCTTTCCTTTAGTTACAAATGCATCTATAGAAGTTTCTTTTTCCACCTAAAATTTGATCTTGTCCCTCACCTATTTTTTGAAAGCATTCTTTTGCATTTATAGATTTTTGTATTTCTAATTGTCCTAAAATTTTAATGCATAAGTCTCACATTTTTTGGACATTGAGTACAATGAGCAACATTATCATGATCACCCGTTAAATGAGATTTCATTCTATTTATTTTCCCCGTCTTTTAAGTCCACAATAGCTACACTTTAGATTCATTCGATTTCTATTAACTCGAGAACAGTGTTCCCAAATTCATTAACTTTTGCATTTCCCTTTTTAAAAGTCATCAAATTTAAAACCTTCAATTTAGAAAAAAAAATAATTTAAAAAAAATAACAAATTAAATTAGTAATATGAATTGATTTAGATTGAAACTAAAATTCTATACACAAAAGAACATGAAAATGAACAATAAAACAAATTCTAGATTCCTTTCAGCAACTTTTTAAAGAAATTAGTGCATAATATAATACTATATAATTGAAATAAAACTTTATGATAAATGAAAATTATAAAAAAATAAAAAAATTAAGAATTAAATTAATAGAAATAAATAGACAACAAACTTAAAATTACATAATACTGAAGTTTAAAATTTTTTTAAATAAAACTCACTGAAAATTTCAATTATGGCTCATTATAAAAAAAATACTCTTTTATTAGAACTTTAACATATATGTATATCATGATTCATGAGTCGGAAAAAAGAAATTATTATATAAAAAAATGTCACGATATTGTTTAATAAAATGTTCAATTATTTATTCACTAAACAAAATTTACAAAATGTCCATTAATTAAAACAATGCTAAGTGACTTTAACATGCTCTCTTTTTAGTAGTTGATCACATGCATGTCCTCAATTCCACATCCAATTTACTTTAGTTTAGTCATCAGTATCACGTGTCCACTTTTTAACAAACAATGCTCAGTACTTTAATACATCCAATCCTATCATTACAAATTTACAATTTACATTTTGTTTTTTATTTTGTTTTTTTGAAAAAAATACAAAGATAACCAGAAAAACTAAAAAAAATTGCAGAATCACCTTCTTCCTTTAAGAAAATACAGAGCTAACAAAAAAAATAAAACAAAAAAAATTACAGAATCACCTTTCTTCAAGTTCCAGAAGCACCACTTGAACTCCCGATTTCTTCAAACCTTGAACTCCCAAGCACGAGGCATGAGCTACTTCTATTCTGATTTCTTCAATTCCCAAAAGAGAATGCACGAGGGAGATCGAGAATGCCTATTTATCCAACTCTCTGGTGCTTCAACTCCCATAAAAAAAAGCTTCCTATTTCTTCACGATTCTACCTAAAAAGGTTTTTATTTCTTTAGGCAATCTCAGTCCTAAAAGGATTGTTTCCTTCTTTTTTTTTTCTATTTTTCTACGATCTAATGATTCCATCGATTTAACATCAATTCGTCCGATTCTTTCACGATTTTGTGTGTGCGCCGAATCTAAGAGTCGACTCATTTTCTATGTGACTTAATCCGACTCAAACGATTCAAATCGTGAATCGAACGATTCTAACAACAGTAGATTATACACAATCACAATAACCGACCAGCACAAGTATTGTTGCTCAGACTGACCAAAAAGTTGAAAACCATCTATACATAGGTTGAGACACATTTCTAATTTCTATTGCAAAATTAGGGTGAAATCATTTAAATGCTTCCAAGCAAGCAATTGAATTATAAGAATGTTGCATTACACCATCATTAACCTTATGTTTTGCATGCCACCTCATATCATTAGCAGTGGCTTTAGATGCATATAATCTTAGAAGTCGCGATGTCAACGAGAAGTAATACATTTTCTTGAAAGGCATCCTCCCCTTTCCATTAGTGTCGCATCTTCCTTTAAAACGTGTATGATTACAGGACTTGCAAAAAGTCATGTTCATATCTTCACCCAAATAAAATCATGCATCCATTAGGACAACATTGTATCTTCTCGACTGGTAAACTCAAACCCCGAACCATACACTATGTTTCATAAAGGCTATCAACGACAAGATTTTTTTCAGGCACAACCTCTTTCATCAGTTGAGCTATTGTCTCAAATGCATGCTCAGATAGATGGTGCTCGACCTTGATCTTCAACATTCTGACAACCACTGATAACTGTGAATGATTTTCACACTCAGGCCACAATGGATTATTGGCAGTGTTTAGCATATTACAAAATTGTTGCATTGCGGGATTAGGATTCTCCTCATCAAGATAATCTTTGATTGAATGAAAGACCAACAACATCTATAATCATTGTCTAGTAATCAATGACTGGATCAAAAGAGCCGAATGCATTCACCGTATATTGTTCATTTATCACTTGCTCTTTTTCCCTATGCATATTTCACACAAATATTTTGGTTTAAAACCATATCTCAGTAGATGATATTTCACTGTCCACATCAAGAAACTGACGATTCTGACACTTGTATTTTAGACACAGACACTTTATTTTTTTCTCCTCCAACCATTTTAGATTACCTTACGCAAATTCTAAGAATATTTCAACCCCATAAACAACCTCCAAATTAAGAAGACCATCTATCAACGTCTAATACATCCAATTTCTATCCTCACTCATTGTTGACAACTACAATAAGTATCTCATAACATTAGGGACATAACACAACTGCATACTTATAGTTTATTTACTTTTTGTCATCCTTATCACTCATGTATTCATTATAAAGGTAAGAACATATCTCATTTAAGAATGCGTCGTCTATATGCTATGATCATACACGTTATATACATATGCAAAAAATTTGGTAGCATATCCCCCCATTTCTTCAACTGCAAGAACTGGAAAATTCCTTTATGCAATTGAGGAATGAAATGATATACTACCAAATTTCTACATATGTAAATCATATAACATGTAATAAGTCATAATTCATATATATATATATATATATATATTCTCAAACTATCCCCACTGAACAATTTAGTGATTTCTCATAATCCAATGAGAAAGACACCAAATGGGTTTTCATGTAAAGAAAAACATTGTACAATTAGTTTTTAATTTAGTTTTCTTATCTATAAAAATCTACCAAAATTTTCCTAGAATTTCCCTTAAAACTAAAGACACTTTCGATTATTATTTTTTTGTTGTGAGATGTCAAACATAATCATATACTCAAAAACTAGATCCAAATTTCTTCATTTTTATATGTTGCATATTAGCACAATTTTACTTTTTAAATGACTACTAGTAACCAACAAAGTCACAAAGCACGTCAATATACAAAGTCATACGTAAATGATGTTTACAATTAAAGTGGTCATCACAACTTTAGGCATAAAGATAGCATAAACACCAATCCATTTTTTCACACTCTTCATATGAGAAATAACTAACATAGTTTAACAGAATAAAATGTAGGTAAAAGAAAGAACCTGCAATTCACTAATTTTCTATATCTTAGTCTCTAGCAACCAAAACTAATAGTACTTGATGTCACCAAAATAAGTTCAAACCCTGTTATTTCAACTCTTTAATTTGCATGTACATAACATAACGCAATAAAAAAAATCACAATTTTGGCATCCAAAACAAAACTCATAAATCACTCATCCTATAAAGGTACGTGAATTATAAAATTTAAAGAGAAAATATTGGAATTTCAGCTTAATTGCCAGAAAGAAAATTAATCCATATCTAGATAGTGATGTTAGCCTAATTGATAGAAACTATAAGAAAACTTTTTAGGGACAAATTATTTCGTGGCTCAAAGTTTTAATACTTGCAACAATCCACTACAATTGTCACATATGAATTTCACAAGTGTGTGGATTTATTCCGAGTCAAATGTTCAGAAGGTTTAGGATCAATTAAATATCAATGCTTGTAATACTTGCAACAAAATTTCTAACAATTAGGCTACTTTGGATAGTGTGATGTTGTTCCATCCTAGTTGTTATGTCTATGGAACCTTGTGTGTGATGCCTACGGACTCCGAAATGGTGATTAAAATTTTATTTGATCCTTATTCTGTCATATAAACAATACCAACCTGTTTTCTTATGTTTTAGCTGTCTATAACCTGATTATGTGTAATGAAAGAATCAATTGAAACTTAAATTCAATAGCAATTTATGAGAATAAAAAAAAACAAGAATTTATGTCTCAAAACACCAAAAGTGAGATTAAAAACTATGCAGAACTATCCGTTCAACTATTATTGGCAATCTATGCTTCTAGCATTAAACACAAAAGCTTATAATATCAATTTCACTTAAACTAAATATATTAGTCCTTGTTCGGTTTTTTTTCAAAGTTTTCTTAATACAAATTGCATTTAGCTTTTTCTAAATCGAGCAGAACACTCGTAAAATTATTGATTTCCAAACAATTGTTTCACATAATATTTTTTGATTTTCAATCATTTCACATAGACTACATCTTTAATCAAATATGGATGACCTATTATAAACCTACCTAGAGAGTGGATTTAGTTTGTGCTCGCTATACTTCAAAAAATGAAAATACTTCCAAAAAGAATTATTTATAAGACAGTAGAATAACAAGAAAAGAAAGATTCCATATCTAATAATATAGAAAAGAAAAATGCAAAACAATAATAGACTTCTTACCATCTACATATATCCAAGCAAGCATCAAGGTCACATACTGCAACATAAGAACTAGATCTATACAAGTAAATTCAGTCTAATAGCTAAGTAGAAGAATGTATGTTCAATACAGAAACATAAAGATTCATTCAAGACTTACTACAAATAGATGAATAGACTGCATCTTATCCTATTCAATTTCAATACCTGCCTTAGAAATGACATTATAAGAATAATAACAATGTTCTAGGAAATTTATAGCATATTAGAGTTACCATGTTAGGTCCTCCCTTTATTCTTCAAGAGAATATACAAAGGAATAGTAGAACAATTTATTGCAGAACAAAAGCCACATCATTTAAAAAATATAACATGAAGGAATTAACTCTATGAACCTATTTAATAGAAAATCTTCTTCAATTCATCCAATCCTTATCCATCACATATACTAGAGTATATAAAAGAATCAGATATATTAAAACAAAGCACATCAAAAAAATAAGACGCACAAAATAAAGCACATAAATATCAAAATCAAACCGCATTGAGAACTAAATAGAGAAGCATTAGTGATTGAAAGAAGTGTCATAAAAACTGAGTTGATAACTTGTTGGTAATCAACACCATCCTACATAATATTCATATTACTCCCCTATGGCTAATTGGCTATCCACTTCCATGTACCCACAGTTGCATTATCATGGCTATTCTAAGTCACTAAACTTTAGTTTTTCGACAAAATATTTTAATCCTTGAATATCAAGATATGATATACTTCATTACAATGATGTGCAGAATATGTAAAACATAGTCTGTAGTTTTCAATTTGTGATTATTTAAAAAAGGGAACATGTATCCTTATGGTCTTATCCAATAGATTCAAAGTGCAGTTTGGGAATGTTATAACTTTTTAAAAGCATTTATTTGGATTTATTTGTTATAAAAAATGGTTTGTGGTAGGCTATTGTAATTTAGTAAAATGTTGCCTTGATTGTACATAAGTGTAAGAAAAATTCTTAACATTTAATTAGGTGTATTATGTTAAATTTTGGTCCAACTTTTGGAATAGATGGATAATTAACATATACATTTCAATTCTATCAAGGGAATATATTATTGAAGAGGAAAAAACTCACAATAATATATGGCTATAGATTAATATTTGTCAAATAAAAAGAAGTGATCTCTTTGAACTTTTGCAGTAGAATGAGGAGGAGAACTAAAGGTATGGCATCAAATTGATTGAGAAAAGTAACCAAAGCTTGAGCTGGAGGATGATTTATTCTCCTATTTGCGTAGTTAAATGTGCAAACAGTAAGGTAACTACTATACATATTTTATGGCATTCCTATTCATGAAACATAGACTTATTACTTGAATTTTTGCTGTTGTTGGTGATAATATATTCATTTTAACATATACACATATATAATGCATACTTGTTATTATATAACTCAGAGTTAATAAAAAAATAATCAAAGTTTTTAAAAGTTTGGTTGTCCAGCATATGTTATTGTAAGGGTTTTAAGTTTCCAATTGCACCAACACTGCCTAAATTTTTCAGTTGTCTAAGGTGTGTGTCGCATCTTATGTGCTAGTGGATTGCTGTAATATATTAGTTACAAAGGAAAATAAGTGCAAGAATAAACTATTTTCAATTACCTGAACCAAGTTTTCATGGACTAAAAAAACATTAATTACCAGCAATTATTATCATTCTCTCTATATACCAAATTTGAGTTCAAAACTAAGTTTTTTCATTTATTCTCTTATCTTCTTTCAATGTCTCTTTGCAATTAGAAATCTTTGATTAATTACATGTGCCCTTTTTTATTTCAAATTAAATCCTCAACATAACTACATATTTTTCAAATCTTGTACAATTTGTATCAGATCTCACTATTGTTTCTAATGGATATGTGGTTTTTTGTGAATTATGAAGCTAACACATAAAACCCTAATAATCACGACAAATATAAACTAAGATCTACAAAAGATGAAGAGAGATCAAAGAACAAGAAAATACAAATTACCTGAACTTAAATTCCATAAAATCAATCGGGAATGTACCAGATTAGTCAAGAAAACGATGCAAAGAAGCTGGAATGCGAAGCAAGTGATGCTAGGTTTTCTATGTCGTTCTTGGCTTTGATCTCCTCTTTCTTTGCAAACTCAACCTTCTCCTTTTTACCAACTTCTTTCATCATCTTCTTCTAGGGCAGCTTGAGAAGCAACAAAGTTCTATTTGAGAAAAGGATGTTGGGTGATGGGGGAGAAGGCTGCACTCTTCCACATAGAGATAAGGAAAGCAGAAAATATAGGGGGGAAGGGAGTTAGGCTTTGGTTTCGTTATACAACAATAACACGACGTCATTTTGGATATTTTGGTTAATTATTGATTTTGTTATTTTTATTATGTTTTAATTATATATTTTATAGAATTTTTAATAAATTCTATAATAATAATAATAATTATTATTATTATTATGAGAATAACATATGGACATCAGACCACGTCGTTGACATTTTTAAATTCAATTTATGTATTTAATTTTGTATTTTTATTTTTAAACAATTTTTAATATATTTAATTTATTAATAATTATAATTTAAAAAGCTTTTATTAAAATTTAATAATAATTTTAATCTTCTAATATTATAGAAAAGATGAACTAATTTTTATTTTCAATCCTCTAATATTATAGTTTAATTGGTTAATAAGAAATTGAAAAACTAATTGTATATAGTTGAATTATATATATATATATATAAAGTTTAATATGATATAAGTATTTGATAATTGAACTTAAATTTAATAAAATTAACATTATTAAATTTAACATCAGCTTATTAAATTACGGTTAACTTAAATTGATATTCAATAAATTAGACGTTAAACTTAAAATTATTAAATTTAATCAAATTGAGGTTCAAATCATTAATTGAATTTAAATTGAATAATTTTTTATTAAATTCAAGCTTAATTTATTAAATTGTCCTTAAATCATGAGTTCAATTTATCAAATTGGAATAAAATTTTATTGAATTTTAATATATTAAATTGGATGCATTAATTATTAGATTAATCTAATAACAAGTATTATTATATATATTAATAAATATTATATATATTATTATTTATTATTATATTAATATTAATTATTATATTTACATATTATATTAATAATTATAATATATTATATTAACAAATATTATATACTTATTATTAATAATAATTATTATATATTATTAAAAAATAGCAACCACAACAAAAGTGGTCGCAATTTAGAGACTACAAAAACATCTGGTATCTAAATAGAGACCACTTTTTCTGTGATCTCTAAATAGAGACTATAAATAAATGGGAGTTTCTAAATAGCTACCACATAGAAATGTGGTCTCTAAATATAGACCACAAATAAATAGAGTCTCTAAATAGAAACTGCACAGAAATGTGATTAAATAAATGTGATCTCTAAATAGAGACCATATATGTGTGGTCTCTAAGTCGATAAGCTTCAACAACAAATTATGAAATTGTTTTATTTTATGAACTCAGCTGTGGTCGCAAAATAGATACCACAAAATATGTAGTCTCTAAATAGTGACCACATATATTTGTGATCGTTAAATCACAACTACTTGTGGTCGCAACTCCATTGCAAAAACTCGCGCTAAGTCTAACAACCAAACTTTATTGTCTCTAAAATGTGGTTGCAATGTGGTTGTAAATTGGTTTATGTATGGCCACTATTTTATTTAATTATTATTTGGTTTTTTGTAGTCACGATGTGGTCGTAAATTAGACTTTATTTAGAAACTACATTTGCTGTATTTTTTTAGTGTCAGATGGACAGTCAGTGCGACAGGATAATATAGATCTTAGAAGATATGATGAAGGGATACATTATAGAATTTGAAGGAAATTAGAAAAAGTATCTATCGTTGATGAAGTTTGTCGACAACATAGTTACTATTGGAGCATTTAGATGGCTCCCTATGAGGTACATTATGGTAGAAGGTATCGGTTACCATTATATTGGACCAAGCTTAACAAAAGTTGGCTAATGGGACTAGAGCTAGTGCAAGAGACAAAAGAGAATGTGAAAATTATTCAGGATCATTTAAAGGCAGCTTCAAATAGACAAAAGTCATACACATATCTCAAGAGGAGAGATGTAAAATACATAGTAGGAGATAAAATGTTTCTTAAGGTTTCTCCATGAAAGAATGTAACACCCCCTTACCTCACTGTAGTTCAGCAAGGTAAGTGAGCATTACTCGTCTTACTGTTTTATAAAATTAATGAAGTAAAATAAATATTTTTTTTATGAAAATATTGTCTAAACTAAAATAAAATTTCATACAAGCCCAAATATTAAAAATTTTATTTATTTATAAAGTCATTAATTTACATTCAAATCATGTTCTTTTACATAGTGACTCACATATTTAATACACATGATATGAAATAAAAACGATTCTTTAATTTACAAAGTTTTTAACAAAATATACCAAAAATAAAATCAAAGTTTTTTACTGTTTCCCTCTGGATACCCTTCTTCTTCTAACAGTCTATTTTCTATGACTACCCTTCTAAATCTATGCAAGAAAAAACATCCGCGCTAAGCTACTAGTTTAGTGGTACTTCAATGATAAAAATTTTACATATATATATATATATATATATATATATATATTTCATATTAATTAGTCATTTAATAAATAAAATATACAATAAAGAATTATATAAATTTAATAAATTCCAACAAATATTCAACATTTAACATCTTTAATTCATGTAACATTCATCAAAATCACATACTTCAATATTATTATTATTTTCTTGTTGCTTATAATACCTATAACTGAACTATCTAATAGGAATAATGGGGTTGTTATTCCCGGCTTTCATAATGTAGCGCTGAGCGCTTTTATAATAATGACATTACCGATTTAATAAATTTTCGCCGAGCGCATTTAATAATTGTCATTACCGACTTTCATATTTGGCACCGAGTGCCTTAAATCTCCTGATTGACATGTCAAACTATTCCCTATTCTAGTTCTAGACTAGATGTTTTTGGACTTAACTATTTTTATATTAATTCACTATATTTCAAAAATGACAATATTATTTGACTATCATAATTATGTTTATTTATTTTTGTTCTTTATTTCCATTATTATTGCAATAAAATCTCATACATAAATAATTTGTTAAACATTTATAATTACCATCAAAGTAAATATTTGAATGGATTATTACATATAATTATAACAACACATGCAAAAAGCCCAATATTGTATGTTTTTACTTATGGCAGATTTCAGACATATTTTTTGGCTTCATTTTTAGCTCATTTATAATTCGAATTTGCAGTTCTGACCTTCTAACAATTTTTAGCTTATTGTCTTAACTTTCAAATATATCAAAAATCACTTAAATCGCAGTTTGCTATCAAAATGTATGATCAATTCACTAATGCATCATCACAGAATTTTCTGCCCATAATTTTTTGGATAGATTCTAGGTTTAAACTTCATGTATTTTTCTGGACAAATATAGACATAATTAGATATTATAGTCTAAATACAAATTAAAGCCATGTGTCTTAGCTTTCATTTTCAATAAAAAACATACAAAAACGAATTCCAGAACTAAAGTTATCATCAAAAGAGTCAGGGCTGTTCCTGGAACACTGAACCCGAGCCATCAAATGACATCCATCCACATTTCAACCTCATTCATCATTTGCATTCATTTTGATACTAAAATTTTCAGAATTACAACTACATTCATATGCTTCAATTATTTCACACCATTTAATTTCATTACCATATAAAATATCATAGGCCACAACAAATCACACAACATATTATAAATACAAACATATCAAACCTTAATATATAATATTTCCATACATATTAACAAAATGTAAAATTTTTATCAATGAATCACATACTTAATCAGCCTTAGCTCTTCTCTTAATCTTTCTTTTTCTTCCCTTATTAGCTAGCTTTCTCCTTGCCTTTGTCACCCTCTTTATGGCCTCTCACTTGTTCACTTATTTTTCCTACACAACCATACCACATCTCAATTCCAATATCCAATTTCAATACTTTTCATGTCTACATAATATTCTAATGCTCCTAAAATGTTTTACACCTTAATTAAGCTAAAATGTACTAAGGTTAAACTTCCCTCTTATTATGTCATGACTGCCCAAAAATTATATCCTAGTTTCCAATTCATTTTATTCAATTCAACACTCAGTTCACCCTTAATCTATCACCAATTGTGGTATTTTTATGTTAATTTCAATTTTCCCCAAATTTCTTTAACTATGGCAGCTCCTCATTCATCCATTACCATCATATTTTCTTTAGTTTTTAAGCCATAAAACAATTAACTAATTTCAATTATCATTAATTCAAAGTTTAATTACACTTCCATCAACTAATCACAAACTTAAATTTCTACTTCCAATCTTGCAACATAAGTTCAATCTACCAAACCTAATCATATCTATCATCATTATGGGTCTCAAATAGAAGGAAAAAAGTTGAATTTAAGAAGAATAAACTCACCTTAAGATCATTTCAAAGCTGACCGAATTTCCCCTCAATTTTTCTATTTTATTTCTCTTCTTTCTTCTTCCTTTCCTGTTTCTTTACTCTACTTTGTAGTAAAAACTCTTTAATTCTGATTTTTCCTCTCTCAAAACTTATTTCTTTCCTCACTTTTTCAAGCTTGATTTGAATAGAAATGGAGATTTTTGGGAGAGCTATGGTGGATGACAAAGAGAGGAGAGAAGATGAGGGAAATGGGTTTTTAATTGGTGAAGAAAATGAGATATTTATCTTTTTTTTTAGGTGAGTATTTGGTAGTTCCATGACTACATTAAGCTCTTCATCCATTGGTCCACAATACAAATTAATTTTAATGAAATTTTAAACTTTAAGAAATTTCTTATTTGCCACATCTTCCTCCATATTTACACTTTTTTCCCAAACAATTGCCATAATACCGATTTTGTCCATAGAAAATTTTATTTTTTTCTAATTCTACCCCAAATATTTTTAATTCCCAAATAATAATACCCTTAATTATTTTCTCTTATTATTAGTCATTTTTTTATAGGTTTAAATTTAGACTCCAATTGAACCAGTGAACCCCACTACGGTCACGCGCAATCGGGGCTTAAATCATTGAATGTTACAAAGAATGTCTTTAGGTTTGAAAAGAATGGAAAGTTAAGCCTCAGATTCATTGGATCTTATGAAATCTTGAAAGGATTGGACCAATCTCTTACATACTTATGTTGCTGCCAGAGTTGAGTAGAATATATAATATTTTTCATGTATCAATATTGAGTAGGTACCGATTGGATCCTTCTCACAATATCCCAATTGAAAGCATTGATGTGAGACTAGACTTGTCATATGAGGAAAAACTAGATGAAATATTGGCTCGGAAAGTCAAAGAGTTGAGGAACGAACAAGTACTATGAGTTAAGGTGTTATGGATAAATCATATTATTGAAGAGGCGATATGGGAAAGTGAAAAAGTGGTGAGAGCTCAGTATCCCTAGTTGTTTCAACCCAAACAAACAGGTAAACTTTAAGGACAAAATTTTTTGAAGGTGAGAGAATTGTAACGCCCAATTTTTAGGGTTTATAGGTTATGTTGGTTTTTAAGAGAGAGTTTAGGATTTTGGGTGTTTTAAAATGTTAAAGTTTTTGTGGAAATAAAGTTTTCACGCTTGTGACTATGGTGTCATGCCCATGAAAGTTGATGTATGCGCGGGAACCATGTGATGCGACTGGGCCAAGGTATTCCCAGAAAGTCACCCATCCTGGTACTGACCCTCTCAAGAATGTTTAATTGGCCGTTTAATCGCCTTGAGCCAAGTACTTCCCAGGAGGTCACCCATCATGGTACTCCCCCTGCTCAAGCACGCTTAACCGGAAAAAGCGCTTACCGTTCTGCCAAAAGCTTAAGCTGATAGCAGATGCACAACTCTATTCCTTTATCCAGAATCAAACAAGGGCCACCAGTCTCTTTCGACTTTGTGTGTCACCTGGCCAAATCCGTTCCACACCCTCCAGACCCGAGACGTATCATTCCCTCCCTCTTTGAGGAGGTTCGTCCTCGAACCTGGCACACGGCAGTGGAATCCGAACATGACTTCAGGCTCTGATACCAAATGATGCGACTGGGCCAAGGTATTCCCAAAAAGTCACTCGTCGTGGTACTGACCCTGCTCAAGAATGTTTAATCAGCTGCTTAACCGCCTTGAGCCAAGCACTTCCCAGGAGATCACCCATCATGGTACTCCCCCTGCTCAAGCACACTTAACTGGAAAAAGCGCTTCCCGTTCTGCCAAAAGCTTAAGCTGATAGCAAAGGCGCAACTCTATTCCTTTATCCAGGATCAAACAAGGGCCACCAGTCTCTTTCGATTTTGTATGCCACCTGGCCAAACCCGTTCCACACCCCCTAGACCTGAGACATATCACCATGCATGAAAGTGTTTTTATCAATGGAATGGAGTAATCATATATCATTGAAATGGTCCTAGAAAGGAGTTCAAAAGCCTTTTCGTAGGATCCAATTCAATGTAAGGTGTGTTTCAAGTCATAGGAGGTAGCATTGGAGGTTGGTTGTTATATTGGGCCTAAAATCTATAATCAAGCTTATAGGCTAACACTAAACAAAGGAAAGCCTAAAATGAAAATAAAATAAGCATTTCATAAGGATTCAAGTCAATTAGGCTTAACCACTAGGTGTCCAAATCCATTGGGCGAATTTGAAGAATCATGTGCAATGCATGTGCAATTTAAGTGATAATGTGTGAGGCATGTGCACAACTTATGGAAAACCTTATGAGGCTTGTTGGGCTTAATATTTGGGTTTTAATATATTATTTTTAAGTCTAATTCGTGTGGTTAAGCTATATAATCATATTAGATATAGTTTTCCTATTTCTAGTAGGATTCTATTTGTTTTCCTTATTTGACAAGGATTTGAGTTATTAGTTGTCATATCTCTATTTCAAGGGATTTAGATTACTTGAATGTAAATCCCTATCTTTAAAGGATTAGATTACTTGAATGTAAATATCTATCCTTAAGTGATTATATTAGATTTTAGCTATCTTTTTAGAATTTTGGTTAGAATATGACTTAATTATCCTTTTCCATGAAGGATTCAAAGATTTAGGGCTATAAATACTCATTTAGGCTTATTTTAAAAGGCATTTATGAATAAAAATGAATTTTGAGTATTTCTTTAAAAGTGAGGCAGATTTGCATCTCTTTATTATTTTTAAGAATTAGTTACTTATCAAGTAATATTACTTGTGGTGTGGTTATTTAAAATAAACCTTATAATCTTGGATATTTGCTACATTGGTTAGCTTTAAGTCAGATTCAATCGATGATCACCATAGCTTAAGGTTTATTTATCTTATCTTATTGAGGGGTTTCAAGGCACGGTCTTTGGGGTTCCACATCATTTTGGCATTAAAAGCTTTTGTTTAGGTAATGATTATCTATCCCTTTATTTTTCTTTTTAGTAGTTGATTTAGATAGTTTCAATTTCTGCCATTAGAGGTACCTTAGTGTTATTTTCCACTATAGTTAGAAAAGTTGCATGTTTTGAGTTTCTTTTTGGTTCTAGTGGTGCGATTTGCATCTAATTTGCATCAATAGCATCATATTTGATAAAAAATAAAAAAAATAGAAATTCGGATTTACCACAAAGTTGTGAAAAAGTATGCTATTTGTGCTTTAAATTAAGATCTTGTGATTTTTGGTTGCTATAACTATTTGATGTCATAATTATTTATCGCAATCAATCAAAAAATTGTGGAAAATTGAGGATAAAAGTGCAACTTTGAATTTGGGTATAACACTCATCTATACAATAAGGCAAACTCCACTGTACAGACGGAATGCCACATGACTATATTTATATAAACTTGTTACAATTAATTTTTTTCCTAACTTATATCGCATATATGTTCATGTTCACATTATCTATATAAAGCATCTCTTTATATCATAATTAAAATCAACATTTATACTACAATTAAATTAAGAATTTATAAAATTTTCATATCCTTACTTTCAAAATAAACTGGTTTGGGCATACAAAAGCCCTTATTATAGAATCAACCTAATTAATAAAACTAAAATTCAATATATGTTTTTATTCCATGTCGTGAAAAATAGCTAATGAATGAAATAAAAGAAATAAAGAAATTTGATCCAAACACAAGTCTCAACTTTAACTGTCTTGAACTCCTCTTCACGTCAACTCAACTATCTAATAGCTCCAAACCCACGCACAAAAAAACCCACACACTAAACTACTGAAAGCATATTGGTACATATAAGGATAAAAATTCTACATATATTTATACATTGTCATAGCACATACAAGCATACTGTAAATGTATATGTTCGCTCGATCATACCACCATATAAAATTTTACTGTATTCATGCTGACTTATTTGGAATACAGTCCATTCATGGCATATATAACATAAATGTATCCACATCATCATATTTAAATTGAATTTGTATCATATAAGATAAGAATCTAACTTTTAGTTCCATATGTTTGATTACTTGATTTCCATATTCCTTTTTCCCATTATGTAACTGTATTCAGATTTCATAATTCTGATTCACTTTCTATATTACTAGTTTTACATTTTTCATTGTATACTAATTTACAGTTTAACATGTTTTGCTTTATAATTTCTATGTACTGGTTTACAATTTAACATGTTCGACTTTACAATTATTGTGTATTGCCCAACACTCTATAGACTCGGACAACTTAGATGCAGGTTGTAAAACAAGAGTGCTCTAACTCAAGCTTAAGTCACTCTGCTCACTAATTGATTTGTCTATATAATACTCAACCAAGCTTCTCAAATTAGGAGCTCTCTAACTTGAACTTAAGTAAATGTAATAACTGCATGCATATGGGATCAAGAGTGCTCCAACCTGAGCTTAAGTCACCTTGTCCCTAAATAATCAGGAACGCTTTAACTCAAGCTTAGGTCACCTTAATTAAATCCATTATCATATCATACGATACCATAACCCCCTCAATAGCATGCCACCTATCCTGGATAGTCCTTAAATAGTGAATGGATATTCTAAATTAATATAGAGCAAATAATCATGTTTCATAGTTCATTTCAGGATTTTCACATCACACATTGTGTTTAAAGCACAACAATCACATTCACATTTATGTTCAAATTATCATACTTTTTACCATCTCATTTGATCATGTAAGGTGTGTGTAGATATCAAAATCATGTAATTCCATCATAGAAATCAAATGCAAATTTCTGGTAACAAGGCATTCACGGGCGTGAATGGTAATTCACATACATTAAGTCTCCTTTCACAGGTTATCTACCTGTGACTAGCTTTGTGTTGACGTTCACAGGCATAAATATCTTTTGTGTGGCTATTCACGGGCATAAAGCTTTTTATCACGGTCTTGAAATGTCTGTTTGTGTCAATTTCCAGCACTGTTTTAAAGCAAATTTCACATATAATTATGCAAGACTCTATAGCTAACCAATGTTAGTCACACTTATTAATACTTTCCAGCATTTTTCAGTATTAAACAAACTATAAACATGCACATTATATCCTTTAGCCAATCATATAAGAATTCATGCCTTAATTAACAACCACAACATCAATAATCATTAATTATTATTACTTCTAATGAATTCAAAGTATAAAACAACATATCAACTCAATTCCAATATTGAATATACCAAACTATACCAAGAACAATATCATAATTATCACACAACAAGCCATAAAAATGAATAATTATGCATATATCTACACATCTTAAAATGGAGCCTGATGTGAGCCAAGACATGGATCATTGTTGTTCACGCCAAAGAGATGGAAGAATGGTTATGCTACTGGAACCAATCATAAGATCAAGAGCAAATAAGCTTAAGGAAACCTTACAAATATTGTATTTCTTACTATTTGGAAGTCATAAATGTGTTGTATTTATACTTCCATATCAAATATAGCCATTTTGGGGTGCATTAAATGCGAATATAGTCGTTCAACTGCTTTCCCATTTGCGTCTGTCAAGTTTCTTTCTCCAGAATCACGAGCGTGACTGATTTTTGACTTGCATAACTGTTCTTCGTAGTCGTGAATGAAATTTATGACTTTGGCTATGATTCATTCTGCCTAAAAATAAATGGTTCTTCATGGGCGTGACACTTTGCATTTTATCAATGTTTTGAAATTTTAATTCTTTTCTTTCAACTTGCTTCATGATTTTGGGAATCCATAACCTGTCTAACACATTTAGAGGACAAAAAGTAATTAAATTTCTTGTTACTTAATTATTTATTATCATCAAAATGGTGCAAATATCCTTCAAGGTTCAATAATCTCCCTTTTTTTATAGTGACAAATAATTAAGCAATATAGGGGTCTTAAGAGAAATAAAATTTCCCCCCCTTAATTTGTGCTAAGCATGAATAAATAAGAAGTACAAGATGCTTCAAAAGAAATTGAAGTAAGCAATAAATATAGCATTTGTATCAAGATAAACAAAGTATTCATGCAAAATATATGAAGGTTATATTGCAAGTTGATTAGGCCAAGTCATATTAACACAGTATTTAATTGCTTACTTATTCTCCCTCTTTGTCACAATAAAAAAGGAGATAAGACAAGAAAGAATAAAATAAAATATATATCATTGCATAAATAAAAGTTTTATGTAGCACCACATCTTATACATATAAGTTCAACCAATTCATGTATCAAATAATCACACATAGCATACTGGAAAGGCAAAATATCATGTTAACAATGGTAGTAATTTTTTTTTTCATTTCATCATATCCTGTCATATCATTCAATGACTTTGCAAGTCAACTTTGAGGCTTTCGCCACAATATGATATATCACATATATTAAAATATAAACTTTGCACATAAGTATTTATGAGTTCCTTTCACTTATAAATTTTTAAAATCCATTCCAAAATGACTATATATATTCAAATACATAAATACAAAATACAGATGACATGTTTTCATGCTCGTGTGGAATGCAAGGAGAGAGAGTGATGAGGCTCGGCCAATGACCTGTGCTCCATGTCTTCTATACACTACTCAAAATGAGCTATCAGTTTTCTTTACCTAAAAAATGATGCAAATTGATGAGTTGCGACTCAGTGAGAATAATCATCCAATGAGCTCTAAAGTACCAAACAACTCATAGTAATAAATCATAAATCCAATATATACCATGTATTCCATTCCATTCATCCATATCATATAAATATCAATAAAGTTGAAACATATAATCATTACTCTTTACGTATGCAAATGCTTTGCTTATTTCATTTTGTTGTGACCAAGTTAAACATACATTGCCCCGGGTTTCCATATGAACATTTACCATGTGAATATTTGCATTTGCTAGCTAGCCTGATCATTTATTTCATTTGCACATTTATTGGGCCATAAGCCTCTTCTTTTTCATTACAATATCGATTAACAAGTCACAACTCCTTTTAAGTCCATATGCATATGCACTTGTACTTAAACATTCATCAACCATTGCATCTTATCATATATAATATACATATACCACATATATGCCTTATATGCCACGTATATACCTTGTATATACTATACATATACCATGTATATATATCACATATGTCAAACATTTACCTCAAATATACAACAAGTATACCATTTATATGTACCACAAACGTCACAAAATATAATTGATTAACTAATGATTAGGGAGACTTAATATGGCTTAAACAAATTAATATGCATTATTCATATCAAAAGCTAAGATTTTTCCTATAAGGCAGTGTGATCTTATGGGATTGTTTAACCTATAAATTTCTTTATACTTGACCAATTAATCTGATTCTTATTGATAAATAAAAATAAGATATAATTATATAACATACTCAAATTTCAGAGGAATTGGAGCATTCTAGAATTTTTGGTGGAATTTCTAAGTGTGTTATGTTTTCTGCCCTTTGGTAGTTTCAGGATACCCATTTTGGTTCATCATAACTTATAATATATAAGTCATATTTCAATGAAAATTTACAAACAATTATATGGGTTCAAATGGAACATGTTTCATGTTCACAACCTTTATGAATTATGTCTCTAATGTGTTCAAATTATAAGAAACATTTCACTAGTTCAGAATAGAATTGGCTTCCAGACCAGTATGACTTCCAAAGGCTATAACTTAGTCTATACATACAATATTAAGCTTAAATTAGTATAAAAATTTAGATATGACATATACCTGTAACTTTAATGTTATGATAATTCAGAGAATATATATCTAAGGAGCTCAAAATGGCTACACAAATTTCTGGAACTGCCCAGGGCACTAAGCAGGCAGTTCAAACTATGGAACAGTCATGGTTCCATTCAACATATATATATATATATATATATATATATATATATATATATATATATATATATATATATATATATACAACTTTTATGTTTTGAGATACTTCAAATAATAGCTTTAACATATTCAAAACCAAAGAACACAGTAGCTATCTTGGCTAGGGTTCACACTCTGACCAGTTTCAGTAGAGAGAGGATTTCTCTTCTTATGCACCAAATCTTGCAAAACGGTTTACATATCCATAAATCTAAGACATAATGGAACAACTTTTATGTTTTAAAATTTTCCATAATCAATTTCTATATGTAATAAAATTGGGGTTCAAGTCAGTGTCTATTAATGAACCTTAGCAACTCAAATCAACCCTATAGCAATAAGAATTGATTACTTACCAAAAACGAACTTGCAAGGGATCAATTTGCTTCAAAAACTAAGTGAAATAAGGAAGAATTGAAGTCTGGAATGGAGGAAGAGGAAGATGAAGAAGAAAACGGGATGGAGTGAGGAGGCAGAAATTGGGGAGGAAGATAAAGCTAACTTTTTTTTGGGTTATAAGTACACATGTGCGACTTGATACAATTGCCAAATACTAGGACACGTAGCTAGTGCGTGACATAAACTTGTTTCTAAGAAAATATGTATGAAATGCACGTTTTCAATTGGATTATATGAAAAATGTATATGTTCAAATGAAATGCATGTGGGGAAGGTCGAACATGTTACAATTCTCCTCTCCTTTTAAAAATTTTTTCCTCAAAATTTAATACCAGGAAACAAGTGTGGATATTGCTTTTTCATATTCTCTTCCGTTTCCGATGTTGCCTCTTCTTCTGAATGATTTCTCCATAATACCTTAACTAAAGGTATTTCTCTGTTTCTCAATTGTTTAGTCTTATATCTAATGATTTCCACTGGTTCTTCGATATAACTCATGTCCTCTGTAATCTCGATGACTTGATATTTAAGTACATGTGTAGGATCTAACATATACCTTCTAAGCATGCTCACATGAAACACATCATGTATTTGAGCTATCTCTAGTGGTAAAGCCAACCTATAAGCCAATGGATCAACCTTCTCAAGAATTTCATAAGGCCTTATGTATCTTGGACAATTTACCCTTCTTGCCAAATCGGATTATCCCTTTCCATGGAGATACACGAAGAAACACTTTTTCACCTAACTCGTATTCCATCTCCCTTCTATGCTGATCAGCATAACTTTTATGTCTGTCCTGTGCTGCCTTTAGCTTGTTCTTGACAACCTTGATTTTATCCACTGTGTCTTATACTATCTCTGGCCCTTCTAATGCATGTGCTCCTTCTTCATCCCAAATGATGGGGCTTCAACACTTTCTGCCATATAATGCCTCATATGGTGCCATCTGGATACTGCTATGATACTGGTTGTTGTAAGCGAATTCAATCAATGCTATATTCATCCCAAGCACCTCTGAATTCAATAGAACATGCCCTAAGCATTTCTTCCAATGTCTGTATAGTCCTTTCAGATTGTCCATCAGTCTGTGGGTGGAATGCAATGCTGAAGTTCAATTTTGTTCCCAATGCATTATGTAAACTCACCCAAAAACGTGAAGTAAACCATGGATCTCTATCAGACAAAATGGACAATGGAACACCATGTAGTCTAACTATCTCATTCACATATGATTTTGCCCAACTCTCGAGTGTACACCCCCATCTGATAGGTAGAAAATGTGCTGACTTGGTAATCTGTCAACAATTACCCATACTGCATCTTTTTTCCGTGGGGTTCTTGGCAATCCATAAACAAAATCCATCATTATTTTCTCCCATTTCCATTCTGGCACTGGCAATGGATGTAGTTTACCAATTGGTGCCTGATATTCAATTTTAATCTGCTAACATGTCAAGCATTTGAAACATATTATGCTATGTCTTTCTTCATTCTTGGCCACCAGTAATGAGGCCTTAAACTGTGATACATCTTTGTCATCCCTGGGTGCATTGCATAAGGTGCATTGTGTGCCTCTTCCATTATTTCCTGACGCAAGTTCTCAGTATTTGGAACACATATGCATGACTTTAATATCAGTGTATCATTCTGCAAATGAAACTCTGTATTATTTCCTTGCCTTACCACATCAATTTTCTCACATAATTGAGGATCTTTGCTCTGTGCTTCTTTAATTCTCTCCTTTAGTATAGGTCTGACTTGAAGAGTAGCAATCAGTGATCCTCTATCATGCATATTTAATTCAACATTCATAGATCGTAATTAAATCAAATACGAAAAAGAGGATGCATGTAAGTGAGCTATACTGCCACTAGACTTCCTACTCAATGCATCTGCTATCACATTGGCTTTCCCTGGATGGTATTCAATTGTACAGTCATAATTTTCAATAACTCTAACCACCATCTCTGTCTCATGTTTAATTCTTCCTGTGTCAGCAAATAACCCAAGCTTTTATGGTCTATGAAGATCTAGAATGTCTCACCATACAGATAATGCCTCCAAATCTTCAATGCAAATACAACTACAGCCAATTCTAAATCATGCACTGGATATGAGATCTCATGTGGTCTCAGTTGCCTAGATGCATAAGCTATCACTTTACCGTGTTGCATTAATACACATCCCAGGCCTTGGTGAGAAGTATCACCATATACTGTAAACCCACATGTACCCGTGGGGATAGTTAACACTGGTGCTGAGGTTAGCCTATGTTTTAGTTCATCAAAACTCCTTTGACATTCTGGAGTCCACTTGAAAGGCACATTCTTTCTGAGCAACTTAGTCAAAGGGCTAGCAATTAAGGAGAATCCATCAACAAATCTGCGATAGTATCCAGCTAAACCTAGAAAACTATGCATTTCAAAAATATTTTTAGGAGCTTCCCAATTTACCATAGCCTCTATTTTCTTTGGGTCAACCTCTATGCCCTTACCCAACACCACATGTCCAAGAAACACCAAATGATCTAACCAGAATTCGCATTTACTCAATTTGGCATATAATTGTTTCTTCCTCAAAGTTTGCAACGCAATTTTTAAACGTTGTTCATGTGCTCCCCTATTCTTTGAGTACACTAATATGTCATCAATAAATACTATCACAAACCTATCCAGATATGGTTGAAACACCTTATTCATTAATGCCATAAATGCAGCTGGAGCATTACTCAATCCAAATGACATTACTAATAATGTCCATACCTGGTTCGAAAGACAATCTTTGGAATATCTGCTTCTGCTACTTTTAATTGGTAATAGCCGATTTCAAATCAATCTTGGAAAATATCTGGGTTCCCTGCAATTGATCAAACAAATCATCTATTCTGGGCAACTGATATTTGTTCTTCACTATCATTTTGTTCAGTTGCCTATAATTAATGCACAATCTCATTGTTCCATCTTTCTTTTTAACAAATAATACTGGAGCTCCCCAAGGTGATACACTAGGTCTCACATACCCTTTATCAAGCAACTCCTGCGATTGGGCCTTCAATTCTTTCAACTCAACTGGGGCCATTCTATAGGGTGACCTTGATATTGGTGCTGTTCCTGGTACGAGTTCAATAGTGAATTCTATATCTCTATCTGGTGGTAAACCAGGTAGATCATCTGGGAATACATCAGAAAATTCCCTTACTACTGATATATTTGCAAGTAAGCTATCAGTGGTTCTAGTATCTGTCACATTTGCCAAACATGCCTCACATCCCCCTTTGATCATTCGAATGCCTTTACAACTGAGATTACACATGTAGGCGCAAGTTTTCTTTCACCCAAAAATACAACCCTTGGTTGGTTCGGTGATTCTAAAATTACTTCCTTAGTAAAGCAATTCACTATTGCATGATGTCTAGTTAACTGGTCCATTCCCAGTATCACATCAAATTCGTATATTGGCAATAAAATCAGATAAGCTATTAACTTAGCTTTATCAATGCATATCAAGCAATCATGACAAACATTATTCACAACTACTACTGTTCCCAGTGGAGTACTAACATTTATGTCAATCTCTAAAGGCTCATGCATTTGATGCAGTTTAGATGTCATATGTAATGATATAAATGAATGAGTGGAGCCTGGGTCAATCAATGCATATGCTAACATATCATAAATGTAAATATTACCTGTAACTACTTCAGGAGCATCGACCGCCTCCTGTCTAGTCATAGCAAACACCCTAGCCTGAGTAGGGGGTCTAGAAATCTGACCTTCAGATCTGGTCACTCCTCTGCCCATTGTACCAGTCTTGCCCCTGCCTCTTCCTCTGCCCTGTGTCCCACTAGTAGGGTAGACCCTCGGTGCCTCAACTGTAGTCTCAGATACTCCTCCATCTCTACTAGTCTCTGCTAGTTTGGCTCTTTTCGGACAGTGATACATGTGCTCCATTGATTCACAAAAATAATATGCTCCTGTGAGCCTTCTCCATTCGTCCATATGTTGTCTATCACAATGAGTACATGTGGGCCTCTATTCAACATATTGGCTCTGCCCTCTGCTTGGGTAAAAAGAAGTCATAGCACGACCTCTAGAGCTTGAGTATCTACCTCTAGTACCAGACTGTGCAGGCATATATCTACCTCTTTTTCCGGACCTTCTGCTAGACTCACCAAAGAACTCACGTGTTGCCCTTTTAATTTGTTGTTCCCCAGCTTCTTTTATTAATCGTTTAGCTCTGATTGCATCAGCTTTGAGTCTGGCATAACTATCAAGATTAATAGTTGTGATTATGTTTCTGATCTCATATTTGAGGCCCTCCTCAAACTTCCTACATTTGTCTCTTTCAGTAAAGACCGTGAAGGTAGTATAGTAGGAAAGTTTGTTGAACTGCACCTCATACTCAGCAATGGACATATTTTCCTATTTTAGATTTAGGAATTCCTTTCTCTTCTCATCTTTATATGCCTCAGCCATGTAATTATTCTGAAATTCCCAAAGAAAATCATTCCATGTCAAAACTGGTGGCTGTGCGTCACTGTCGGGGACTGTCTCCCACCATTCATAAGCATTGCCTTGAAGCAAAGATATTGCATAATCGAATTTCTCTTTTGGAGTGCATCTCATCATATTAAGTACTCTCTGTATTCTTTTAAGCCATGTCTCAACTTCTGCAGGGTCTGTAGTGCCATTAAAATCAACTGCACCTTATTTCCTCAACTTCTCATATCATCTTTTCCTATACATTGCAGGACCATGCACTTCTTGTTCTGGGTTTTCATAAGGTACCTCTGCATGTGATGATTGGGAGACATGCACTGGAGCCTTAGCTCCTGGTGCTGGTTGATCTTTATCCAAATGAGGTGATGCCTCATAAGAATGCATTTCGGCCGGCCTCTCCCTCTTTGGTGAATCATGTCTTATGATGTCCCTAAAATATTTAGAATTATGTCACTACATAATGTTCAACATATATGATGCACATGTTATCATGCTCTTATGCATATGCATGTTCCCATGGAACCTATCCCTGCTCTGATACCAAAGATGTAGCATCACATCTTATACATTTGAGTTCAACCGATCCTTGTATCAAATAATCACACATAACATACTGGAAAGGCAAAATACCCTGTTAACAATGGTAGTAAATTTTTTTTCATATCATCATATCCTGTAATATCATTCAATGACTTTGCAAGTCAACTTTGAGGCTCTCTCCACAATATGATATATCACATATATTAAAACATAAACTTTGCACATAAGTATTTACAAGTTCCTTTCATTTATACATTTTTAAAACCCATTCTAAAATGACTATACATATTCAAATACATAAATACAAAATACAGATGACATATTTTCATGCTCGTGTGGAATGCAAGGAGAGAGAGTGATGAGGCTCGGCCAGTGACTTGTGTTCCATGTCTTCTATACACTACTCAAAATAAGCTATCACTTTTCTTTATCTGAAAAATGATGCAAATTGATAAGTTACGGCTCAGTGAGAATAATCATCCAATGAGCTTTAAAGTACCAAACAACTCATAGTAATAAATCATAAATCCAATATATACCATGTATTCCATTCCATTTATCCGTATCATATAAATATTAATAAAGTTGAAACATATAATCATTACTATTTACGTATGCAATTGCTTTGCTTATTTCATTTTGTTGTGACCAAGTTAAACAGACATTGCCCCGGGTTTTCATGTGAACATTTGCCATGTGAATATTTGCATTTGCTAGCTAGCTTGATCATTTGTTTCATTTGCATATTTGTTGGGTCATAGGCCACTTATTTTGGTTTACAATATCGATTAACAAGTCACAACGTCTTTTAAGTCCATATGCATATGCACTTGTACTTAAGCATTCATCAACCATTGCATCTTATCACATATAACATACATATACCGCATATATGCCTCATATGCCACACATATACCTTGTAAGTATACCATTTATATATACCACAAACGTCACAAATTATTCATCATCATATTATCAAGGACCAATCATGACAATCATATGAATCACATAGCAAACAATATTCATTTGCACTAAAGAATTCAATTGATAATTAGACTCACCTTTCTCCTTTGATTCTGACCCCTAACTTATTGTATATCCCCTCTTTATGGGTCTTCAATATATTGTGAGCCTAATATAAAAATATAATCGATTAACTCATGATTAGGAAGACTTAATGTAGCTTAAACAAATTAATATGCATTGCTCATATCAATAGCTAATATTTTTCCTATGAGGTAGTGTGACCTTATGGGACTGTTTAGCCTATAAATTTCTCTATACTTGACCAATTAATCTAATTCTTATTCCTAACTAAAACTAACATATAGTTATATAACATATGCAAATTGCAGAGGAATTATAGCATTTTACAAGTTTTGGTAGAATTTCTAAGTGTGTTCTGTTGTCTGCCCTATTTTATGTCCTTTAGCAGTTTCAGGGTATCCAGTTTGGTTCATCATAACTTATAATATATAAGTCATATTTTAATGAAACTTTACAAAAACTTATATAGGTTCAAATGGAACATTTTTCATGTTTAAAACTTGTATCAATTATGTTTCTATGGTCTTCAAAATTATAAGAAATATTTCACTCGTCTAGAATAGAATTGGCTTCTGGACCAGTATGACTTCCAAAGGCCATAACTTATTCTATACATAACATATTAAGCTGAAATTAGTATAAAACTTTAGATAAGACATATACCTATAACTTTAATGTTTTGATAATTTAGAGAATATATCTCTAAGGAGCTCAAAAGGGCTACATAGGTTTTTGGAATTGCCCAGGGCACTAAGCAGGCAGTTCAAACTTTGGAACAGTCATGGTTCCATTCAACATAACTTAAAATATACAAGACATATAAACCTAAAGTTTGGTATAAAGATACATAACACACACACACACACACACACACACATATATATACAAATTTTATGTTTTGAGATACTTCAAATAATAGCTTTAACATATTCAAAACCAAAGAACATAGTAGCTATCTTGGCTAGGGTTCACACCCTGACCAGTTTCAGTAGAGAGAGGATTTCTCTTCCTATACTCCAAATCTTGCAAAACGGTTTACATATCCATAAGTCTAAGACATAAAGGAACAACTTTCATGTTTTAAACTTTTCCATAATCAATTTCTATATGTATCAAAATCGGGGTTCAAGTCAATGCCTATTAATGAACCTTAGCAACTCAAATCAACCCTATAGCAATAAGAATTGATCACTTACTAAGAATGAACTTGCAAGGGATCAATTTGCTTCAAAAACTAAGTGAAACAAGGAAGAATTGAAGTCTGGAATGGAGGAAGATGAAGAAGAAAACAGGATGGAGTGAGGAGGCAGAAATGGGGGAGGAAGATAAAGCTAACTTTTTTTTGTTTTTGTCTTTTTATCTTTTTCTCTTCTTCACTTCTCTTTTCTTTTATTTTTCTTTTGTTTCATTTTCATTTTATTTTATCTATATTATTATTATTATTATTATTATTATTATTATTATTATTTACATATATTTATAATTCCACTAATTCACACAATAATACAACTTAATCATTTGGCCCGATTTAACTAAATTAACAATGTAAATGTTTACTAATTTTAATCTAGTCATTTTGCTTACTTTAATTTATTCACTTTATTCAATTTATTTCTAATGCTTTGTTATCCTCATTTAGGTTATAAGTACACCTGTGCGACTCGATACAATTGCCAAATACTAGGACACGTAACTAGTGCGAGTCATGAACTTGTTTCAAAGAAAATATGTATGAAATGAACGTGTTCAATTGGATTATATGGAAGATGCATATGTTCAAATGAAATGCATGTGGATATGCATATGGAAAATGTTGAGGATGTTACAATTTACATGTCATATGAGTTGTAAAATAAATAAAAGATACTTGATCCTAAGAGAGTATTGTGATAACATAATCCTAAGACATAAAAAGTAAACAAAAGATAATGACAATCATGGCTTGAAGCCAGACATCTACTTGCGAAGATGATTTACCTCCTCCTTGAGGCTATCAATCCTGGATTCCATGAAGTCCTTGAGGTTTTCCAATTTTGCATCAATAGACTCCTGAAAAGTGTTCATGCTTTCCTAAAGCATGTCAAAATGAGGAGTCAGTAGTGTGGCAATCTGTCTAGTGGAGGTGCCGAAAAGGTCTCAGTGGTAGGAAGAGCATTTGGAATAGTTGGAGATGGAGTTGCAATACGGGCTCTCTTCCTCTACTGGAGCCCTTGAAGTCCCGCTTTGAATTCCTCGGAGACTTCAGGCTCCTATGCCACTTCTCCTACTAGGGTGATAAAGTGGTAAGACATTTTATCCTTATAGTGGACTCTCACTGCTTCTCCCATCTTGATAAATGACTCGATGTCGAGTCGGTCTCTAGGACAAACCAGAATGATGATTATTGAGGTCATTTAATGCACCCCAAAATGGCTATATTTGATATGGAAGTATATAGTCGTTCAACTGCTTTCCCATTCGCGCCTGTCAAGTTTTTCTCTCTAGAATCACGAGTGTAACTGATTTTTCACCGGCGTGACTGTTCTTCTAGCCGTGAATGAAAGTCATGACTTTGGCCGTGATTCATTCTGCCTAAAAATGAATGGTTCTTCACGGGCGTGACACTTTGCATTTTATCAATGTCTTGAAATTTTAATTCTTTTCTTTCAACTTGCTTCATGATTTTGGGAATCCATAACCTATTTAACACATTTAGAGGACAAAAAGTAAATAAATTTCTTGTTACTTAATTATTTATTATCATCAAAATGGTACAAATATCCCTCAAGGTTCAACAATCTCCCCCTTTTTGATGGTGACAAATAATTAAGCAATATAGGGGTCTAAAGAGAAATAAATTTCTCCCCCTCAATTTGTGCGAAGCATGAATAAATAAAAAGTACAAGATGCTTCAAAAGAAATTGAAGTAAGCAATAAATATAGCATTTGTATCAAGATAAACAAAGTATTCATGCAAAATATATGAAGGTTATATTTCAAGTTGATTAGGCCAAGTCATATTAACACAGTATTTAATTGCTTATTTAATTGCTTACTTATTCTCCCTCTTTGTCACAATCAAAAAGGAGATAAGACAAGAAAGAATAAAATAAAATATATATAATTGCATAAATAAACTTTTTACATGTCATATGAGTTGTAAAATAAATAAAAGATACTTGATCCTACAACATAAAAAGTAAACAAAAGATAATGACAATCATGGCTTGAAGCCAGACATCTACTCACGAAGATAATTTACCTTCTCCTCGAGGCTATCAATCCTGGATTCCATGAAGTCCTTGAGGTTCTCCAATTTTGCATCAACTGACTCTTGAAAAGTGTTCATGTTTTCCTAAAGCATGTCAAAATGAGGAGTCAATAGTGTGGCAATCTATATGGTGGAGGTGCCAAAGAGGTCTTAGTGGTAGGAGGAGCATCTGGAATAGTTGGAGATGGAGTTGCAATACGAGCTCTCTTCCTCTACTGGAGCCCTTGAAGTCCTGCTTTGAATTCCTTAGAGACTTTAGGCTCCCATGCCACTTCTCCTACTAGGGTGATAAAGCGGTAAGACACTTTATCCTTATAGTGGACTCTCACTACTTCTCCCATCTTGAAAAATGACTCGATGTCGAGTCGGTCTCTAGGATAAGCTAGAATGATATTGTAAACATGATTATTGAGGTCCAAAAGTCCCAGCTCTACCGCCAAATGAGTCACATATCCTCCAATAAGAATATCTCCTGAAGGCTTGGAAGCAATGGATTGTAGGTGAGAGGCAAACCATCGGGATAGTGTCACTGGCTCACTCTTTCAAGCCATATCAAACAAAAGCAAATCAGACTTCTAAATTAAGCCATTGCTATCACCCTGAGCAAAGATGTTGTAGGTGAGAAATTGGTAAATGTAGCGAAGCACTGGTGATATCATATGTGTGCTCATCATCTTCTTAACGTCCTAGACTCAAAGATATCATATATACTGATTATGTATTTTGACACTATTCCTTGTTGCCTCAGGGAGGTTTCTCATAGGGTGGTGATTAGATATAGCTTGAGGTATTTGAAAGTAATTGGGTAACTAACGAAGGTTCACCACTCATGATAGAAGGAGTGTATGTATACCCATGGCCTCTTGTTGGGGTCATTACTCAGGAATCTCTAGCCGAAGTAGAAATATCATGAAGATAGTCTTCAATGACATGTATGTTAGATTTTGAAGACGAATTTCATTCATAAAATGCAGTGAAAAAATAAAATTTTCAAAATCCGAAACAAGAATCTTACTTGTTCCATTAAAACTAATTCATCAAACATAGAGGTTAGAAATTATACCTTGTAATTTCTTGATTTGTTATTCAAATCTTCACCTTGTTGGGTTGTAGCTGTAACATTCAGTGATTTAGGCTCCGATTGCACGTGACTATAGTGGGGTCCACTGGTTCAATCGGAGTCTAAATTTAAACCCAAAAAAAATGACTAATAATAAAAGAAAATAATTAAGGGTATTATTATTTTGGAATTAAAAAGATTTGGGGTAGAATTAGAAAAAAATAAAACTTCCTATGGACAAAATCGGTATTAGGGACAAAATCGGTGATGGAAGTGTAATTAAACTTTAAATTAATGATATTTGATATTAGGTAATTATTTTGTGGCTTAAAAATTGAAGAAAATATAATGTTAAAGGATGAATGAGGGGCTGCCATAGTTAAATAAATTTGGAGAAAATTGAAATTAACATAGAAACACCGCAATTGGTGATAGATTAAGGGTGAATTGAGTGTTGAATTGAAGAAAATAAATTGGGAACTAGGATATAATTTTTGGGCAGCCATGACATGTGAAGAAAGAAGTTTAACCTTAGTACATTTTAGCTCAATTAAGGTGTAAAACATATTAGGAGCATTAGAATATTATGTAGACATGAAAAGCATTGAAATTGAATGTTGGAATTGAGTTATGGTATGTTTGTGTAGGAAAAATAAGTGAAAAAGTGAGAGGCCCTCAAGAGGGTGACAAAGGCAAGGAGAAAGCTAGCTAATAAAGGAAGGAAGAGAAGGCTTAAGGGAAGAACCAAGGCTGATTAGGTATGTACTTCATTGATAAAAATTTTGCATGTTGTTAATATGTATGGAATTGATAAAAATTTTGCATGTTGTTAATATGTATGGAATTATATGTTAAGGTTTGTTATATTTGTGTTTTTGAGATGTTATGTGTTTTGTTGTGACTTTTGATATTATATATGGAAATGAGACCAAATGGTGTGAAATAATTGAGACATATGAATGTATTTGTAATTCTGGAAATTTTATTATTAAAATGAATGCAAATGATGAATGTGGTTGAAATATGGATTGATGTCAATTGATGGCTCGGGTACAGAATTCCAGGAACAGCTCTGTCTATTTTGATGATAACTTGAGTTATGGAATTCCGTTTTGTATGTTCTTTATTGGAAATGAAAGATAAGACACAGGGATGTAATTTTTATTTAGACTATAATATCTAATTATATCTAGATTTTTCCAGTTAAATGCACGAAGTTTAAACCTAGAATCTGTCCAGAAAATTCTGGGCAGAAAATTCTGTGATGATGCAGTAGTAAATTAATCATAACTTTTGATAGAAAATTGGGATTTATTTGATTCTTGATGAATCTGAAATCTAAGACAATAAGCTAAAAATGGTTAGATGGCCAGAACTTCAAATTCGAATTATATATGGGCTAAAAATGAAGCCCAAAAATAAGTCTGAAATCTGCCATAGGTAAAAACATACAATATTGGGCTTTTTGCATGTGTTGTTATAACTATATGTAATAATCCATAAAAATATTTACTTTGATGGTAATTATAAATGTTTAACAAATTATTTATGTATGAGATTTTATTTCAATAATAATGGAAATAAAGAACAAAAATAAATAAGCATAATTATGATAGTTAAATAATGTTGATATTTTTGAAATATAGTGAATTAATATAAAAATAGTTAAGCCCAAAAACACCTAGTCTAGAACTAGAATAGGGAATAGCTTGGCATGCCAATCAGGGGATTTAAGGCACTCAGTGCTAAATATAAAAGCCGGTAATGACAATTTATAAATGTGCTCGGCGCAAAATTATTAAACCGGTAATGACAATATAACAAAAGCCGGTAATGACATTATTATAAAAGCGCTCGGTGCTATATTATGAAAGCCGGAAATGACAATCTCATTATTCCTATTAGTTAGTTCGGTTATAGGTGTTATGGGCACAAATAAATAATAATGATAATAATAATAATAATAATAATAATAATAATAATAATAATAATAATAATAATAATAATAATAATAATAATAATAATAATATCGAAGTATGTGATTTTTATAAATGTTATATAAATTAAAGTTGTTAGATATTGAGTGTTTGAAGAAATTTATTGATTTTATATAATTTTTTATTTTATTCCTTATTTATTAAATGGGTAATTAATATGTGAGAAAATATATATGTATGTAAAATTTTTATCATTGAAGCACCACTAAGCTAGTAGCTTAGCGCGGGTGGTTTCCTCTCGCGCAAGTTTAGAAGGGTAGCCATAGAAAATAGACTGTCAGAAGAAGAAGGGTACCCGGAGGAAAGCAGCAAAAAGCTTTGGGTTTTATTTTCGGTATATTTTGTTAAAAACTTTGTAAATTAAAGTATCATTTTTATTTCATATCATGTGTATTAAATATATGAGTCACCATGTAAAAGAACATGATTTGAATGTAAATTAATGTACTTTATAAATAAATAAAATTTTTAATATTTGGACTTGTATGAAATTTCATTTTAGTTTATGCAATATTTTCAAAAAAAAAATATTTACTTCACTTCATTAATTTTATAAAATAGTAAGACGTGTAATGCTCACTTACCTTGCTGAACTATAGTGGAGTAAGGGGGTGTTACAGTAGCAAATCACAATAATTCATACTATGATGTCTCTAATAATAATCCATGAAAAGAATGAAGAAGAAACTAACAAAAAAAAATGGTTTGAACAAATTCAAAATGCTAGCTTTGAAAATGTTTTTGAGAGAATTTTTCTTGTGTCTCAAAAATTTTTTTTTCAAAAAAAATATTTTCATGTCTTTTTTCTGCCATTTGATATATTTTCTATTTGAATCATATTCAAAGAAAAGATCAAAAGTTAAAAATGGAGAAAATGAAACTTGATGAATTATGAATGCCAATTATGGGCTAATTAAGGCCAAAGAAAGCCAACGACCACTATTGCAAGCTTTGTTGTGCACACGCTGGGCTAGCTACGGGCTGCCATTGGGCAGACCAATAGCTTGCCTAGTCCGCATGAGCCTGTTACACTCCCGAATGAATCTTTCGAGCAATCTCATCGCGATTCGTCCCAAAATAATTCTCTCATATTTTTGGATCCCATCCAATACCATTTTACTCATTCTCCATATCTTTAATGTGTGTGACCCATTAGGTTCTCGGTTATGTTGGCCACTTGAATTAAATAATTTAAGCAAGTCATGAGTGGTATCTAGGAATACATCATGACCCTCAATTGACTAAAAAGTTAGTAGTTTGACTACGAACTATTTTTATAGACAATTTTCATGCAACTATTCATTTTACCATTCTATACCCCACTTGATTCAAAGTATGGGCATGTGTTCACTCTCACTAGATTGACTACGTCATGTCTAGTCTAAGTAATGTTAATTGTTGTCCCCGAAGCTCACTACTCTATTAGAAATGTCATTAAAGACTATTTTCATGACATTTCCACTCCAGCCAGAAATTTCCAAGTAATAACCCTGATAAGAGGCCATGGGTATACACTCCTTTTATCAGGAGGGGTGAATAATTTGTTTGTTATCCAATTACCTTCGAATACCTCAAGTTGCATCCAATCACCACCTTATGAGCAACCTCTATGAGCCAATAAAGAATAGTGTCAAAATACAAAATCAGTATTCAAGATATCCTTGAGTATCTAGAGTCTAAGGATACTAGCTCCATTGCTTGTGATGTGGCTATTTTTAATAAACCATATAATCTTGGTTCTTTGCTACATTGGCTAGCTTTGGGTCGGATTCAATCTATAATCACCATAGCTTAAGGTTTGTTTACAAGTCTTGTTGAGAGGTTTCAAGGCATGGTCTTTGGGGTTCCGCATCAGTTTGGTATCAGAGCTTTTGGTTAGGTAATCATTATCTATCTTTTAAAATTGCTTTCTAGTTATTAACTTAGCTAGATTTAAATTCTACCATTAGAGGTACCTTAGGAAAAATTTCTTCCATAAAGAGTAAAATTGCAAGTTTGGGTTTCTTTTCAATTTTGATATGTTTGAGGTTTATTAAGCATTAGTTTAGTGTTATTTGCTATTAAAAAAACAAAACAAAAATAAAACAAAAAAAGAAAAAAATCAGAATTTCGAATTTAGCACCAAAATTGTGAAATTATGCTATTTTGAGCTTCAAGTTGAAATTTTGTGTTTATTGATTGCTGGAATTATTTGGTATCATCATAAACTATTGCATTCCAACTTAAATAATTGGTTTTGAGGTTGAAAAGTACAACTTTTGAATTCAGATATCTTAGTGATCATATTGAGCATTGATTTGATCTTGAGGAATTGAGCTTATCTATTAAATATACCTTGAGTTCTTGCTAGTTGGTGATAAATTAAGGTTGAATACAGGTTTAATTAAGGGACAATCGGCTACTTCCTAGGAGGAAACCGATTCTGAATTTTTTTCAATATTGTCTAATTCTTTGTGCTCTTAAGTTTTCATTCTTTTAATTCTGTCCTTTTTGCGTCTAATTACATTAGTTAAGTCAAATTTGCATTCTTAGATTTAATTTGAATAAAAATCAGTAGCATACACCTATTTAAATTCGTGTATAGCTTTAAATATAAATTTCTTTCACATCAGTTTGCTTCTAGACTTTGTTCCATTCATTCTTATTAGGGTTCATTGTTAATTCTTAGCATAGATCACTTGCATATTGTTTGTTTTTGTTTCTGGTTCTTACTTGTAATTTAGAGATTCAAATTTTGAGTGGTAAGAGGCAAGAGAGATGAGCTTAAAAAAGGGTAAAAGCCATTATTTGTGTGAAACACGAGAGTAGTTATATTATGATTTGAGTGAAACATTTTTCTTTAGACATAGGTAAAGATTCGAGGACGAACCTTCTTGAGGAACGGGGGAATGATGTATGCACGGGAACCATACATGAAGGAAATGAATTACAATCTTTTGTCAATGGAGATGAGCAATCTTATATCAGTGAAATGGGCCTAAAAGGAGTTCAAAAGCCTTTTCATATAATCCAATTCAATGTGGGGCGTGTTCCAAGTCATAGAAGGCAGCATTGGAGCATTGGTTTCTATATTGTGCCAAAAATCCACAATCAAGCTTATGGGTTAATACTACACAAAGGCAAGCCTAAGGTGAAGATAAAAGGAGTCTTTCATGAAGATTAAAATCAAATGGGCTAAACAAGACAAAGTCCATAAACCTTGAAGAGTACAAGTCATGTGTAAATCATGTGCTAGTAGTCATATGCAAATCATGTACGAGGAGTCATGTGCCAAACATGTGCAAGACATGTGTCATCCATGCGGAAGCCATCATATGCCAACCATGTGCTCAAGATCATGTGCCATGCATGTGCCTACTTATGGGATTGGTACCATAGCACGTTTCTTGGCTAGTCTGAATAAGGAAATTGCAAATGTTATTGAGCTGCACCACTATGTAGAGTTAGAGGAGATGGTGAATATGACTATGAAGGTGGAGAAGCAACTAAAGCAAAAGGAAACCAACAAACCAACCTATTTGGGTTCCACATCTAATTGGAGCTCAAAGTGGCCTAAAAGGGAAGACAAAGCCAAAGACAAGGTAAGAGAAGAAAAGGGTAAAGTAGAGCAAAAAGGTAACCCTAAAGCTAATGCTACTTCTTCTTCCAATACTGAAAAGCATAGAAACATAAAATGCTTTAAGTGCCTTGGCAATGGACATATTGCATCTCAATGCCCAAATAAAAAGGTTATGATATTGAAAGATAATGGTGTAATTGAATCTGAAAGTGATAAAGAATCTGATTCAATGCCTTCATTTGAAGATTGTAGTGATGATGATGAGGCCGAGCATGCTGTTGGCGGGGATTTGAATCTTATGGTTAGGCATGTACTAAATGCACAATTGAAAGAAGATGGGGTTGACAAAGGGAAAATATCTTCCATTCCAGATGCTTGATAAATGGAAAAATTTGTAGTCTTATAATTGATGGAGGAAGTTGTACTAATGTTGCAAGAACTCTTTAGTTGATAAGGTGGGGCTGGATTGTTTGAAACATCCTAGGCCATATAGACTACAATGGCTTAATGATTACGGAAAGATAAGGGTAAAAAAACAAGTTTTAATTTCATTCTCCATTAGAAGATATTCTGACCGTGTACTATGTGATGTAGTACCTATGCATGCAGGTCATGTGTTGCTTGGTAGGCCATAGCAATATGACAGAAAGGTGACACATGATAGGTATAGAAATAGACACTCATTCATGATGGGAGATTAACGTATCATTCTGGCTCCTATGACTCATAGTGAAGTTTATGAAGATCAAATGAAGTTAAAAAGGAGCATGGAGGAAGAAATGCAAAAAGAAGCCGAAAGGTCCAATTGAGAGAAAATGAGCAAAAAGAAAATGGAAAGGTCGAGAGTTGCAAAATAAGAGAGATGAGAGGAAAAGAAAAAGGAGAGGCTGAGAAAGAGAGAAAAATGGGAGGAAAAGAGACCCAAAAAGAAAAGCAAATAATTGGCCCAAAGGAGAGTGGTACAAAGAAAAAAAATTTTGTGCAAAAGTAAGGGATATGAGAGTGGCTTTTGAGAATCAACAATGTTTACTTGTACTCATGTACAAGGAATCTTATTTTAATGAAGTTAACCTTAACCCTTCTTTTCCTAGTGTTGTTTCTTTATTGCAGGAATATGAGAATGTATTCCCTAAAGAGTTACCACAAGGATTGCCACCAATAAGAGGAATTGACCATCAAATTGATTTCATACCAGGAGCTCAAATTCCAAACCACCCAGCCTATAGGAGCAACCCCGAGGAGACAAAGGAACTTCAAAGGCAAGTGGAGGAGTTGTTAGCAAGGGGGCATATCCGTGAGAGTCTTAGTCCGTGTGCAGTGCCGATGCTTTTGGTGCCAAAAAAGGATGGGAGTTGGCACATGTGTGTTGATTGTAGGGCTGTGAATCACATAACAGTTAAGTATCGCCATCCAATACCCAGATTGGATGATATGTTAGACGAACTGCATGACACATGTGTCTTTACTAAGATTGATTTGATGAGTGGATATCACCAAATTAGGATGAAAGTTGGTGATGAATGGAAAACAACATTTAAAACAAAGCTTGGTTTATATGAGTGGCTCGTTATGCCTTTTGGTCTAACCAATGCCCCTAGCACTTTTATGAGATTGATGAATCATGTTTTGCGTCAGTTCATTGGAAAATTTGTTGTTGTTTATTTTGATGATATTTTGATTTATAGTAAATCTATTGATGAGCATGTACATCATCTTAGGGCTGTTTTGGATACACTTAGTAGAGAAGAATTGTATGCTAAACTTAAAAAGTGCACATTTTGCATGAATAGAGTTATATTCTTAGGGTATGTGGTGAGTGCCAATGGAATTGAGGTTGATGAGGAGAAGATAAGGGCTATCCAAGAATAGCCAACCCCTAGGAATGTGAGTGATGTTAAGAGCTTTCATGGCCTTGCTAGCTTTTACAGGAGGTTTGTAAAGGATTTTAGTGTCATTGCTGCTCCTTTAACTGAAATCATTAAAAAAGATGTGGGGTTTAGGTGGGGCAAGGCTCAAGAACTTGCATTTAATACTTTAAAAGATAAACTTTGTTCTGCACCTGTTTTGAGTTTGCCTGATTTTAATTCTACTTTTGAGATTGAATGTGATGCCTCCGAGATAGGTATTGGTGATGTTTTGATGCAGGGTAGGCGTCCAGTTGCTTTATTTAGTGAAAAGTTGAGTGGTGCACAACTTAATTATTCCACGTATGATAAGGATTGTATGCATTGATGAGGGCTTTGGAGACTTGGCAGCATTATATTTGGCCTAAAGAGTTTGTGATTCATAGTGATCATGAGTCTTTAAAGCATCTCAAGGGTCAAGGTAAGTTGAACAAACAACATGCCAAGTGGTTGGAGTTCATTGAGACCTTTCCTTATGTGATTCAATACAAACAAGGTAAGGAAAATGTGGTTGCTGATGCATTATCTAGAAGATATACTCTTATTACTACTTTGAGTTCTCGATTGATGGGATTTGAATATATAAGAGAATTGTATGCTTCTGATTCTGATTTTTCAAATGTTTATAATGCATGTGAACAATCTGCGTTTCAAAGGTTTTATAGGCATGATGGTTATTTATTTAGAGAAAATAAACTTTGTGTGCCTAATTGTTCAATGCGTGAGTTGCTTGTACATAAGGCTCATAATAGTGGTTTGATGGGTCATTTTAGTATTGCTAAGACACTTGACATCTTGCATGAGCATTTTTATTGGCCTAATATGAAGAAAGATGTTGAGAAAATTTGCTCTAGGTGTGTTGCATGTAAGCAAGCCAAGTCAAGAATTCAACCTCATGGGTTGTATACTCCTTTACCCATCCCTAGTCAGCCCTGGATTGACATTTCTATGGATTTTGTGTTGGGACTGTCCAGGACTAAAAGGGGAAGAGATAGCATTTTTGTTGTAGTTGATAGGTTTAGCAAGATGACACAATTTATCGCTTGCCATAAAACTGATGACGCTACACATATTTCTGATATGTTCTTTAAGGATGTTGTGCATTTGCATGGTGTTCCTAAAACTATTGTTTCTAATAGAGATTCTATGTTTTTGAGTCATTTTTGGCGTGTGCTGTGGGGAAAGTTGGGAACAAAGTTGCTATTTTCTACTACTTGTCATCCTCAACACAGATGGTCAAACTGAAGTTGTTAATAGAACTTTAGGATCATTATTACGTGCTGTTGTTGGAAAGAATTTGAAAACTTAGGAAGATTGTTTGCCATTAGTAGAATTTGCATATAATAGAAGCATTCATTCATCAACAGGTTATTCTCCATTTGAAATTGTCTATGGTTTTAATCCGCTAACCCTTTTGGATTTGTTGCCTATACCTTTGAATGATATTTCTAACTTAGATGGGCAAAAGAAGGCAGATTTGGTTAAGTCCATACATGAAAAGGCAAAGCAGCACATTGAGTTAAAGAACAAAAGTTATGCACAAAAAGCCAATCAAGGACGTAAAGTTGTGAAATTTGAACCTGAAGATTGGGTATGGGTGCATTTTAGGAAAGAGAGATTTTCTAACCAAAGGAAATCCAAGTTGGATGCAAGAGGTGATAGACCTTTTCAAGTGGTTGAGAGGATGACAATGCCTATAAGATTGACTTGCCCGGTGAGTATGGTGTTTCAGCAACTTTTAATATTGCTGACCTTTCTCCTTTTGATAATGCAGGTGGTGATTCGAGGATGAATCCTTTTAAGGAGGGAGGGAATGATGCTAGCCAAGACAACAGAAATGATCTTACATGCCATGGAGGAGATGGATTAATGATGCCACTTGGTCCAATCATAAGATCAAGTAGAAACAAGCTCAAGGCAGCCTTGCAAATGTATATTCAAAGCTTAGTGACAAGAGATATCAAGGAAGAGGCTTAGGTCAGGCTTGAAGTGATGGAATCGATTGGCGATCCAAAACTTATGACACTTATTGGGGCATGTGATGGTGAAGACAACTAGCCTAATGGGCTAGAGAAGAAGTCTATATATTACAAGGTTCAAGTCATGTGCAATATGCTATGTTAAGGTGGACTTATGTTATCTCATGGTTGTGCCTAAGATTAAATTTAGTGGGTTGTTTTATTTTAATTATTGAAATGTAATTTCATTTAAAGACACATGATCAGCCTTATTTAACTTGTCTTAGGTGTGTAGGCCTTATAAAATTAAGCCCATTCATTTGTTCTTAAGTCATTAGGGTCATATTGGTCTTTTCTTCATTTTTGCACCTAGGGTTTGGTTTGTAGAGGTATAAATACCTCCTTATACATGTAAGACAATCATATTGGTGATTAAGATCAAAATTTGAGTGTTCTTGAGTGTTCTTGAAGTGGGAGGTGTGATCTCCATTGATATACCAAGGATTGTTTTCACTTATCAAGTTGGTATCAATTTGTGATTTGAATCCAATTCTCTCTTCATACTCTTTGTTGCCAATTCCTTGTTATTTTAGGGGTGAAGAGTCTAATCTTGCAATTGGTTAAACTTAAGATTTGTATCAAATTGATTTGGAGGTTGTCTAGACTTAGATTCTAGGTGGTACCAAATGATAAGAATGTGGACTCCTAACTTCACCCCAAAAGCGCGCTCAAAGGGGAAGGTTTGAACCCAGCCTTATAAACCAGTCCAGTAATTCCTTTGCAACTGATGTGGAACGCATCATCCCCACCCCCTTAAGACCCCGACTGCCTCGGTCGGCGATCTGTCGTAACCCAAAGGGACACCGGTGTACAGGGCTAGCTCTGATACCAAATGATAAGAATGTGAACTCCTAACTTCACCCCAAAAGCGCGCTCAAAGGGAAAGGTTTGAACCCAGCCTTATAAACCAATCCAGTAATTCCTCTGCAACCGATGTGGGACGCATCATCCCCACCCCCTTAAGACCTCGACTGCCTCGGTTGGTGATCTATCGTAATCCGAAGGGACACTGGTGTACAAGGCTGGCTCTGATACCAAATGATAAGAATGTGGTCTCCTAACTTCACCCTAAAAGCGCGCTCAAAGGGGAAGGTTTGAACCCAGCCTTATAAACCAGTCCAGTAATTCCTCCACAACCGATGTGGCACGCATCAGTAGCCCTCACTATGAACCCAAGAGAACCTATATGCAAGTTCTCCTAGTTGGTCGATATCCAACTAGTTAAGAATAACCTTGAGGTAATTCAACAAGCCATCATTAGTTTGGTTGGTAGGTATTTAATCCATACCAATTGCGTTATTCATAAAACTATCGAATCTTGTGCTATCAACTAATTGATGTGTGTACATACATTGGGCTATCAACTCTTGATATGTGTGCATCTAATATATACTAACTCAACTTTGCCTCCAATACACATTAACCTTGACGCAAATCCAACAAGCTAATGATATCAATTAAGTCCAATTCATTAATCATTAAATCTAATTTAAATGGTTTGAACATATTCTTATAAAGTGAGCTTGAGGCAACTCAACAACTTTAACTTTAGAAGAACTCTGGTTCTCTCCATATTAATGGAAGGCGTAAGACTTATTTGTTTATTTAGCGAGAGATTTTTTGTTAAGTCTCATCATGTTTTTATTCCATGCTTTTATATATCATACATTTATCACATGGATATATAAAGATAGTTACATTAACTATGTGGCATGATTATGGACACTCCAAAGTCAATCTCTTGAGCCAAAGAGAAATTAAATAGGTCTTACATAGGTATATGCATGAATTTACAAGCCAAAATAGAGATTAAATTCTTATTTCTAAGTCTACTAGTTTATGGCACCACTTGTGTTGCCTAAATATTGAACCAAGAAGGGGGGGGGTTGAATTGGATATTAAAAATTTAACTTTTAAGTGCGGAAAGAAAAGTTAAGTTTAGTAGGGATAGAAAAAATATGACACAGCAATTTTTATATGGATTCAGGTGTTAACAAACCCTACTCTTCTCCCCAATCTCAATTGGGAGTTTCACTAACACACTAAGTGTTACAATGGAGTTTTACAAGCTCACTCCCAACTATGGTGTTTCTAACAATGGATCACACCTAACCCAAAAATCCCTTGTGTTTTGATGGCTCACACAATAACCAATTCCTTATTTTTTAAAGGCTCACACAAATAACCTTTACCTTGTGTTTTAAAGGCTCACACAAATAACCTTTCTTTGTGTTTTAGAGGCTCACACAAATATGTAACATCCTTGACCTTCCCCACATGCATTTCATTGAACATAAGCATCTTGCATACAATTCAATTGAACATGTGCATTTCACACATATTTTCTTAGAAACAAGTTCATGGCACGCACTAGCTACGTGTCCTAGTATTTGGTAATTATGTCGAGTCACACATGTATCCTTATAACCTAAATGATGATAACAATACATTAGAAATAAATTGAATAAGGTGACTAAATTAAAGTAAGAAAAATGATTAGATTAAGATTAGTAAATATTTACATTGTTAATTTAGTTAAATCGGGCCAAATGATTAAGTTGTATTATTGTGTGAATTAGTGGAATTATAAATATATAATAATAATAATAATAATAATAATAATAATAATAATAATAATATAGACAAAATAAAATGAAAATGACACAAAAGAGAAATAGAAGAGAAGAGAAATGAGAAATGAGAAATGAGAAGAGAAAAGAGAAGAGAAAAAGAGAAAAAGAGAAAAGGACAAAAAACAAGTTGGCTTTATGTTCATCTTTCTTCCCCATTTCTGCCTTCTTCTCCAGCCCGACTTCTTCTTCATTTTCCTCCATTTCAAAATTCAATTCTTCCTTTCACTTATTTTTTTGAAGCTAATTGATCCCGTGCAAGGTTGTTCTTGGTAAGTAATCAATTCTTATTGCTATGGGGTTGATTTGAGTTGCATAGGTTCATTAATAGGCACTGCTTTGCAACCCGATTTTGCTGCATATAGAAATTGATTATGGAAATATTTAAAACACAAAATTTGTTCCTATATGTCTTATATTTATGGATATGTAAACTTTGTTGCATGATTTGGTGTATAGGAGGAGAAATCCTCTCTCTACTGAAATTGGGCAGGGTGTAAACTCTAACCAAGTTAGCTACAGTGTGCTTTGATTTTGAATATGTTAAAGCCATTATTTGAAGTATCTCAAAACATAAAAGTTGTAGATAGATGTGTTTTGTATCCGTATACCAAATTTCAGGTTCATAGGTCCTGTAAATGTTGGTTTATGGGGAATGGAACCATGACTATTCCATGATTTGAACTGCCTACTGAGTGCCCTGGGCAGATATAGTAACTCGTTTGGATAATTTGAGCTTGTTAGAGCTAGATTCTGTAATTTATCAAAACATAAAAGTTATAGTTATATGTCGTATATAAATATTGGTACTAATTTCAGATTAATTGGTTATGTATGGACTAAGTTATGGCCTTTGGAAGTTATACTGGTCCGGAAGCCAATTCTATTCTGGACCAGTAAAATGTTTGTTATATTTGTAGACCTTAGAGACATAATTGATAAAGGTTGTAAACTGGAAAAATGTTCCATATGAATCCATATATGTTTCTGTAAATTTTCATTAAAATATGACTTATATATTATAAGTTATGATGAACCCAAATGAATACCCTGAAACTGCTTAAAAGCAGAAAACAAGGCAGAAAACAGAACACACTTAGAAATTCCACAAAATATTGTACAATGATCCAATTGGTATGAAATTTTAATATGTTCTATAATTATATGTTATTTTTAATTAGGAATAAGAATCATATTAATTGGTCAAGTATAGAAAAAGTTATAGGCTAAACAGTCTCATAAGGTCACACTGCCTCATAGGAAAAATCTTAACTATTGACATAAACAATGCATATTAATTTGTTTAAGCCACATTAATTCTCCCTAATCATGAGTTAATCAATTATGTTTTCACATTAGGCTCGAAACATATTGGAGACCCACAAGGAGCAGATAGACAATAAGTTAGGGGTCGGAATCAAAGGAGAACGATGAGTCTAATTATCGATTGAATTCTTTAGTGCAAATGAATGTTGCTTGCTATGTGATTCGTATGATTGTCATAATTGGTCCTTGATAATGTAATGATGGATAATTTGTGACACTGTGGTACATATAAATGGTATACTTGTGGTATATTTGAAGTATATGTTTGACATATGTGATATATATACATGGTATACGTACAGTATATGCAAGGTATATGTGTGACATATGAAGTATATATGTGGTATATGTATATTATATGTGATAAGATACACTGGTTGATAAATGCTTAAATACAAGTACATATGCATATGGACTAAAAAGGTGTTGCGACTAGTTAATCGATATTGTAAAGCAAAAGAAGAGGCCTATGGCCCAACAAATGTGCAAATAAAACAAATGATCAAGCTAGCTAGCAAATGCAAATACAAATGTTCACATGGAAACCCGGGACAATGTCTGTTTTGGTCACAACAAAATGAAATAGGCAAAGCATTTGTATACATAAAGAGTAATGATTATATGTTTCAACTTTATTGATACATATATGATACTGATGAATGGAATGGAATATATGGTATATATTGGATTTGTGACTTATTACTATGAGTTGTTTGGTACTTTAGAGCTCATTGGATAATTATTCTCACTGAGCCGCAACTCATCAATTTGCATCATTTTTCATGTAAAGAAAAGTGATAGCTCATTTTGATTAGTGTAAAGAAGACATGGAGCACAAGTCATTGGCCGAGCGTCATCACTCTCTCTCCTTGCATTCCACACAAGCATGAAAATATGTTATATGTGTTTTGTATTTACGTGCTTGAATATGTATAGTTATTTTGGAATGAGTCTAAAATGTATAAATGAAATCAACTCGAAAATACTTATGTGTAAAGTTTATGTTTTGATATATGTGATATATTATATTGTGGTGAAAACCTCAGTATTGACTTTGCAAAGTCAGTGAATAATATTACAGGATATGAGACTTGCAAGTCATTGAATGATATGAGACTTGCAAAGTCATTGAATTATATTACAAGAAATGAAAAAAAATTTACTACTATTGTTAACAGGATATTTGACATTTCCAATATGCTATGTATGATTACTTGATACAGGGATAGGTTATACTCAAATGCATAAGATGTGGTGTTATATTTTTGGTATCAGAGCAGGGATATGTTCCATGGGAATATGCATATGCATAAGAGCATGATAACCTATGCATCCTATGTGTTGAGTATTATGTAGTGACATAATTTTATTTATTTTAGGGACATCATAAGACATAATTCACCAAGGAGGGAGAGGCCGACTGAAATGCATTCTCATGAGGCATCACCTCATTTACATAGAGATCAACCAGCACTAGGAGCTTGAGCTCCAATACATGCATCACAATCATCTCATGCAAAAGTACCCCATGAAAACCTAGAACAAGAAGTATATGGTCCTGAAATGTACAAGGAAAGACGTTATGACAAGCTGAGGAAACATGGTGGAACTGATTTCAATGGCACAACAGACCCAGCAGAAGCTGAAACATAGATGAAAAGGACACAGAGGATACTAACTATGATGAGATGTACCCCGGATGAGAAATTCGATTATGCAGTATCCTTGCTGCAAGGAAATACTTATGAATGGTGTGAGACAGTCCCCGACAGTGATGCACAACCACCGGTGTTGACATGGAATGATTTCCTCCTGGAATTTCAGAATAATTACATGCCTGAAGCATATAAAGATGAGAAGAGGAAGGAATTCCTAAATCTAATACAAGGGAACATGTCTATTGCGGAGTATGAAGTACAGTTCAACAAACTTCCCCACTATTCCACCTTCATGGTCTCTATTGAAAGAGACAAATGCAGGAAGTTTGAGGAGGGCCTCAAATATGAGATCAAAAATCGAATCACGACTACTGATCTTGATAATTATGCCAGACTCAGAGCTGCTGCAATTAGAGCTGAATGGTTAATGAAAGAAGCTGAGGAACAACAAATAAAAAGGCCATCACGTGAGTTCTTTGGTGAGTCTAGCGGAAGGTCGGGAAAAAGAGGTAGATATATGCCTGCACAATCTGATAACAGAAGTGGGTACTCCAGTTCTAGAGGTCGAGGCATGACTTTCTCTTACCCAGGCAGAGGGCAGAGCCAATATGATGAACAAAGGCCCACATGTAGTCATTGTGGTAGACAACATACGGACGAATGTAGAAGGCTCACAGGAGCATGTTATTTCTGTGGATCGATGGAGCATATGTATAGAGACTGTCCAAATAGAGCCAAACTAGTAGAGACTTGGGGCAGAGGAGTATCTGAGACTACTGTTGAGGCACCGAGGGACTACCCTACTAGTGGGACACAGGGCAGAGGAAGAGGCAGGGGCAGGACTCGTACAATGGGCAGAGGAGTGACCAGATCTGAAGGTCAGAGTTCTAGACCCCCTACTGAGGCCAGGGTGTTTGCTATGACTAGACAGGAGGCGATGAATGCTCCCGAAGTAGTTACCGATAATATTTACATTTATGATATGTTAGCATATGCGTTGATTGACCCAGGCTCCACTTATTCATTTATATCATTGCATATGGCATCTAAATTGCATCAAATGCATGAGCTTTTGGGAATTGACATAAATGTGAGTACACATTGGGAACAGTGGTAGTTGTGAATAATGTCTATCGTGATTGCCTGATATGCATTAATAGAGCTGAGTTAATAGCTAATCTGATTTTATTGCCAATATATGAATTTGATGTGATACTGGGAATGGACTGGTTAACTAGACATCATGCAATAGTGAATTGCTTTACTAAGGAAGTAATTTTGGAATCACAAAACCAGCCAAGGGTAGTATTTCTAGGTGAAAGAAAACTTGTGCCTACATGTCTAATTTCAGCTATAAAGGCATTTCGCATGATCAAAGGGGGATATGAAACATATTTGGCATATGTGACTGATACTAGAACCACTGATAGCTTGCTTGAAAATGTACCAGTAGTAAGGGAATTTGCTGATGTATTCCCAGATGATCTATCCGGTTTACCACGAGATAGAGAGATAGAATTCACTATTGAACTAGTACCAGGAACAACACCAATATTAAGGTCACCCTACAAAATGGCCCCAGTTGAGTTGAAATAACTGAAGGCCCAATTGCAGGAGTTACTTGACAAAGGGTATATTAGACCTAGTGTATCACCTTGGGGAGCTCCAGTATTATTTGTTAAAAAGAAAGATGGAACAATGAGATTGTGTATCGATTACAGGCAACTGAATAAAATGACAGTGAAGAATAAATATCCGTTGCCCAGAATAGATGATTTGTTTGACCAGTTGCAAGAAGTCCAAATATTCTCGAAGATTGATTTGAAATCAGACTATTACCAGCTGAAGGTAGCAGAAGCGGATGTTCCAAAGACTGCCTTTCGAACCAGGTATGGATATTATGAATTTTTAGTAATGCCATTTGGGTTGACTAATGCTCCATCTGGATAGGTTTGTGATAGTATTTATTGATGACATATTGGTATACTCAAAGAATAGGGGAGAACATGAACAACATTTAAAAATTGTCTTGCAAACTTTGAGGGAGAAACAATTATATGCCAAATTGAGTAAATGTGAATTCTGGTTAGATCATTTGGTGTTTCTTGGACATGTGGTGTCGTGTAAGGATATAGAGATTGACCCAAAGAAAATTGAGACCATGGTAAATTGGGAAGCTCCTAAAAATATTTCTGAAATGCGTAGTTTTCTGGGTTTAGCCGGATACTATCACAGATTTGTTGATGGATTCTCCTTAATTGCTAGCCCTTTGACTAAATTGTTGAGAAAGAATGTGCCTTTCAAGTGGACTCTAGAATGTCAGAGGAGTTTCGATGAACTAAAACACAGGCTAACCTCAGCACCAGTGCTAGCTATTCCTACGGGTACATGTGGATTTATAGTATATAGTGGTGCTTCTCACCAAGGCTTAGGATGTGTATTAATGGAACACGGTAAGGTGATAGCTTATGCATCTAGTGTTTCTATAACCAATACTCATTTAATATTAACATAATCATATATTCACAATTTATTTCAAAACCATGTAATAACATAATATTTTATCAAATGTTAACACAATATTAAGTTCATAGTTAATAACATTCTTACAACCTTAAAACATGCCATAATATATAATTTCATCATTGTGACATATAATTTATGTCATACACACAATTATGCATAAAGGCAAAACAAAATACATATATGTACAAACCTCGATAGTATTTTCCTTTTTCCAAAATATAAGTCCAGAGCTTGTTCACTTTTGTTGGTCTTCTTCTTGTTGAAATCCTAATTTAAAAAATATAATTAATTAATAGCTTGATAAAATATTTATTCTTAACATAACTTAAATAAATAATTTCAATTTCTATTAAGCTAGAATAAGAACTCTAAGGACTGTTGGATTAATAACTTTTCCTACACTTATCTAATTTGTATGATTCTTGATTCTGATTAACTATAACATGTAAAACTAAAATATACTAAAATTTTAGAATTTTTGAACCTTTACATAATTTTTGGTATAATTTTAAATATTGATCTGTTTTCTGCCCTTAGGCAGTTTCAAGGTACCCAATTCAAAAATTCATAACATTCAATGTTTAGCTTCAATTATTCTGAAACTTTTTATAAAGTTATATACATTAATTGGGAACATATTTCATGTTTAACTAATTTCCTGATTCAGTCTCTAAGGGTCTCAAATGTTGGAGGATATATAACTGGTTCAACATAGAGTATCAACCCGACCAGTTTAATTGTTCAGCTCATAACTCACAAAATACATGACATTTTAAGATGAAACTTTCACAGAAATTTAGATAAGACATAAGAGTAAAACTGTTATGTTTTGAACTTTGTCCAATTCGATCTAAAAATAGGTGAAATATAAGGACGAAGTTACTGGAACTGCACAGGTATATGAAACCAGTTCAATCAAGGAACAGTCATGGTTAATTTTAGAATAACTCAACCTACACAAGAGCAATTCATACGAAATTTTGCAGAGACCTCAATAACATATATACCTACAACTTTCATGTTTTACACAAACTCAGAATAATCCAATAAGATGGTCAATTTGTACAAAACCGTAGGTTATTTGGTTGATATGTCCAGAACCAGTTTCACCCCAATAACCATATCTCTTCATATACTCAAAATCGTTCAATCAAATTTGGCAGAGAGATACACAAGACATAGATGAACAACTTTTATGTTTAACATATCCCCAAATTCGAGTCACAAAATAATCAAAAACAGAGTGCAATATTTTGTCAAAATATAACCTAAACAGTTCTAATAACACAATAATCATGGGGAAACTATTTCTTACCAAGATCAGGTTTAATTGGACTGATTTTTGATGCAATTCTTGAAGAATATGATAAGTAATTTGATCTGATATGTGGAGGAAGAAAAAAGGATGAAGAAGAATAAGACATGAAGGAGAAAAGAGAATTTGGGATTCAGCCCCTTTTTCCCATTTTTGTATTCTGCCCTTTTTTTTTTTTTGCTGCTGTCCATTTTACTGTTCATTTTAATTTATTTTTTTTTAATTTTAATTTTCTTCTTCTTCTTCTTCTTCTTCTTATTATTATTATTATTATTATTATTATTATTATTATTATTATTATTATTATTATTATTATTATTATTATTATTATTATCATATTCACATAATTGTTTATAGCTAATATTTTTAATTTTATTTAATCAAAAATACAATTTAATTATATGGTCTAAATTATTCAAATTAAACTCTAATTAGTGGTTATTACAAGACATGTGTCATTCATGTGCAAGACATCATGTGCCTACTTATGTGATTTGGGGCTTAACTTGTAATTGGGCTTAATTATGTATGTGGGCTGCCTATTTTAAATTACCTTAGGCTTTAATTAGTGATAGACATGTGGGCCAAAGAAATAAAGTCCAACCCACACTTGTCTTATTTTAGAAGGATTTAATTAGTATCATAATTCAAGTAGGACTCTACTTTTTAGAATATGAGTTAGATTATGACTTTACTTTTAGGAGTTGAGTTAGAATAGGACTTAGTTATCCTTTACCATAAAGGATTCAAAGACTTAAGGCTATAAATACTCATCTAGGCTTCTTTTACAAGACATCAACGAATAAAAATGAATTTGAGAGTTTTCTTTAAAGTGAGGCAGATTTGCATCTCTTTATTACCTTTAGGAATTAGTTACTTATCAAGTAATATTGCTTGTGGCATGACTATTCTTAATAAACCATATAATCTTGGTTCTTTGCTACATTGGTTAGCTTTGGGTCAGATTCAATCTATGATCGCTATAGCTTAAGCTTTGTTTACCTTGTCTTGTTGAGGGGTTTCAAGGCACGGTCTTTGGGGTTCCGCATCAGTTGGGTGGAGATGATGCATCCCACATCGGTTGCGGAGGAACTCCTGGACTGGTTTATAAGGCTCTGTTCAAACCTTGCCTTTTGAGGGCGCTTTTGGGGTGAAGTTAGGAGTCCACATTCTTATCATTTGGTATCAGAGCCAGCCCTGTACACCGGTGTCCCTTTGGATTATGACAGATCGCCGACCGAGGCAATTGGGGTCTTAAGGGGGTGGGGATGATGTGTCCCACATCGGTTGCGGAGGAACTCCTGGACTGGTTTATAAGGCTGGATTGAATCCGACCTAAAGCTAACCAATGTAGCAAAGAACCAAGATTATATGGTTTATCAAGAATAGCCACGCTACAAGCAATATCACTTGATAAGTAAGTAATTCCTAAAAGTAATAAAGAGATGCAAATCTGCCTCACTTTAAAGAAAAACACTCAAATTCGTTTTTATTCATTCATGTCATGTACAAGAAGCCTAGATGAGTATTTATAGCCCTAAGTCTTTGAATCATTTATGGTAAAGGATAACTAAATCATATTCTAACTCAACTCCTAAAATTACAGTCATATTCTAACTCATATTCTAAAAAGTAGAGTCCTACTTGAATTAGGACACTAATTAAATCCTTCCAAAATAAGACAAGTGGTGGGTTGGGCTTTATTTCTTTGGCCCACATGTCTATCACTAATTAAAGTCTAAGGTAATTTAAATTAGGCAGCCCACATACATAATTAAGCCCAATTACAAGTTAAGCCCTAAATCACATAAGTAGGCACATGGTTGGCACATGACTTGTAATCTTTAATTTTATGGACTTTGCCTTGTTTAGCCCATTTGAATTGAATCTTCATGAAAGACTCCCTTGATATTCACTTTAGGCTTCCCTTTGTGTATTATTGGCCCATAAGCTTGATTGTGAATTTTAGGCCCAATAAGACAACAAATGCTTCAATGTTGCCTTCTATGACTTGGAACACGCCCCACATTGAATTGGATCATATGAGAAAGCTTTTGAACTCCTTTTATGCCTATTTCAATGAATAAGATTGCTCCTCTCCATTGACAAAAGATTGTAATTTATTTCCTTCATGTATGGTTCCCGTGCATACATCATTCCCTCTTTCCTCAAGAAGATTCGTCCTCGAATCTTTACCTATATGAAACGAAAAATGCACCAAACGAAACAAAGAATAATTAAAATTGTTAGTAAAAATTTCACTTTTCGCCTCTTTTTCTTTTTCACACAGATTCACTATTTTCTCTCTTTGCTCATTACTACTACTTTTATCCATCAAAACCTCATCTCTCCCAATTCTCTCTTTAGCTTCTCCATAAACAACCCTTTCTTTCATCTCAATCTCACTCTCACTCTCTTTTACTCCCTCAAGCTCATCCAATTTGTGTTCATCACTCACCTCTATGGATTCACTATCATTAGCTACAAATTCATCTTGAATGATGTTCTCACTTTCAATTGCAATGCTCTCGAAAACACTAACAACATTAACTTCTTCTAGTGAAATAGAATCAATACTCTCACCTACAATTTCAACTTCACTAGTATGAGCATCATTAATATCCTCATGAATTTGACTCTTACCATCATCCACTATTTTAAACTTAGGAACAAAATCAAATTCATAATGAAAATTTGATTTTTCAATTTTATAAGGATTCTTCATTTCATTATCTTCCTCTTCATGCCCCCACCTATCAATCCTAGAACGCATCTTGTCAATTTCTTTGTGTTTCTTTCTTTCTCTTCTTTGTCTATCATTATCATAATGTTCAAAATACTCTTTTTCTTCATGAGATTGAAACCTCCTAATGCCTTGAGGTCGAGACCCCTTTCTTGATCTTATTGTGTCAATGATACTTTGTTGCCTTAAATCTTCAATTTTTTGATTTTGTCTCTCCATCTTGTCTATAATTTTTCCAATCTTTACCTCCAATATTTGAATGTAAGATTGAACAACATATGTTGGCACATAATCACCATGTTCCTTGTGCCCACTACTTCCTCTTGTGCTTTCCTTTGACATGGTTAGTAATTCAAGAAAGTAATAATGAAGTAAAAGGACCTCACAATCACTCCCTCACGTGTTTCTCTCAAAACAGACTATATACCACTCGTGTTTCACACAAATAATGGCTTTTGCCCTCTTTTAAGCTCACATCTCTTGCCTTTTACCACTCAAAGTTTGAATCTCAAGATTACAATTAAGAACCAGAAACAAAATCAAACAATATGCAAGTGATCTATGATAAGAATTAACAATGAACCCTAACAAGAATGAATGGAAAAAGTCTAGAAGCAAACTGATGTGAAAGAAATTTATATTTAAAGCTATACACGAATGCAAATAGGTGTATGCTACTGATTTTTGTTCAAATTAAATCTAAGAATGCAAATTAGACTTAACTAATGTAATTAGATGCAAAAAGGATAGAATTAAAAGAATGAAAACTTAAAAGAACAAAGAATTAGACAATATGGAATAAAAATCAGAACCAGTTTCCTCCTAGTGAGTAGCCGATTTAACCCTTATTCAACCTCAATTTATCACCAACTCACAAGAACTCAAGGTATATTTAATAGATAAGCTCAATTCCTCAAGATCAAATCAATGCTTAATAAGATCATTAAGGTACCTGAATTCAAAAGTTGTACTTTTCAACCTCAAAACCAATTATTTAAGTTGGATTGCAATAGCTTATGATGATACCAAACAATTCCAACAATCAATAATCACAAGATTTCAACTTGAAGCTCAAAATAGCACACTTTTCACAATTTTGGTGATAAATTCGAAATTTTAAATTTTTTTTTCGTTTTCCTTTTTTTTATCAAATAACACTAAACTAATGCTTAATAAACCGAACTAATCATGAATTGAAAAGAAATCCCAACTTGCAATTTTACTCTTTATGGAAGAAATTTTTCCTAAGGTAACCTCTAATGGCAGAATTTAAATCTAGCTAAGTTAACAATTAGAAAGCAATTTTAAAAGATAGATAATGATTACCTAAACAAAAGCTCTGATACCAAATTGATGCAGAACCCCAAAGATCGTGCCTTGAAACCCCTCAACATGACAAGGTAAACAAACCTTAAGCTATGGTGATCATAGATTGAATCCGACCCAAAGCTAACCAATGTAGCAAAGAACCAAGATTATATGATTTATCAAGAATAGCCACGCCACAAGCAATATCACCTGATAAGTAACTAATTCCTAAAAGTAATAAAAAGATGCAAATCTGTCTCACTTTAAAGAAAAACACTCAAATTCATTTTTATTCATTCATGTCATGTACAAGAAGCCTATATGAGTATTTATAGCCCTAAGTATTTGAATCCTTTATGGTAAAGGATAACTAAATCATATTCTAACTCAACTCCTAAAATTACAGTCATATTCTAACTCATATTCTAAAAAGTAGAGTCCTACTTGAATTAGGACACTAATTAAATCCTTCCAAAATAAGACAAGTGGTGGGTTGGGCTTTATTTCTTTGGCCCACATGTCTATCACTAATTAAAGTCTAAGGTAATTTAAATTAGGCAGCCCACATACATAATTAAGCCCAATTACAAGTTAAGCCCTAAATCACATAAGTAGGCACATGGTTGGCACATGACTTGTAATCTTTAATTTTATGGACTTTGCCTTGTTTAGCCCATTTGAATTGAATCTTCATGAAAGACTCCCTTGATCTTCACTTTAGGCTTCCCTTTGTGTATTATTGGCCCATAAGCTTGATTGTGAATTTTAGGCCCAATAAGACAACAAATGCTTCAATGTTGCCTTCTATGACTTGGAACACGCCTCACATTGAATTGGATCATATGAAAAAGCTTTTGAACTCCTTTTATGCCTATTTCAATGATATAAGATGTAACATCCTTAACCTTCCCCACATGCATTTAATTGAACATAAGCATCTTGCATACAATTCAATTGAACACATGCATATCATATGTATTTTCGTAGGAACAAGTTTATGACACGCACTAGCTACGTGTCCAAGTATTTGGCACTTGTATCGAGTCGCACTTGTGTAATTATAACCTAAATGAGGATAACAAAGTATTAGAAATGAATTGAATAAGGTGACTAAATTAAAGTAAGCAAAATGATTAGATTAAGATTAGTAAACATTTACATTGTTAATTTAGTTAAATCGGACCAAATGATTAAGTTGTATTATTGTGTGAATTAGTGGAATTATAAATATATATAAATAATAATAATAATATAGACAAAATAAAATGAAAATGACACAAAATAGAAATAAAATAGAAGAGAAGAGAAAAGAGAAGAGAAAGGAGAAAAAAGATGAGAAAAAGATAAAAAGACAAAAAATAAAAAGTTAGCTTTATCTTCCCATTTCTGCCTTCTTCTCCAGCCCAACTTCTTCTTCAATTTCCTCCATTTCAGACTTCAATTCATCCTTGTTTCACTTAGTTTTTGAAGCTAATTGATCCCTTGCAAGGTTGTTCTTGGTAAGTAATCAATTCTTATTGCTATAGGATTGAATTAAGTTGCTTAGGTTCATTAATAGGCACTGATTTGCAACCCAATTTTTATGCATATAGAAAGTGATTCTGGAAATGTTTAAAACACAAAAGTTGTTCCTTTATGTCTTATAATTATGGATATGTAAACAGTTTTGCATTATTTGGTGTATAGGAAGAGAAATCCTCTCTCTACTGAAACTGGTCAGGGTGTGAACCCTAACCAAGTTAGCTACTGTGTGCTTTGATTTCGAATATGTTAAAGCCATTATTTGAAGTATCTCAAAAAATAAAAGTTATCGATATATGTGTGTTGTATCTGTATACAAAAGTTCAGGTTTATAGGTCTTGTAAATTTTGAGTTATGGAAAATGAAACCATGATTGTTCCATGGTTTGAACTGCCTAGTGAGTACCCTGGGCAGATCTAGTAAATGGTTTGGATACTTTAAGCTTTTTAGAGCTAGATTCTGTAAATGATCAAAACATAAGAGTTATAGGTATATGTCTTATATAAATTTTGGTACTAATTTCAGCTTAATTGGTTATGTATAGACCTATGGCCTTTGTAAGTCATACTGGTCCGGAAGCCAATTCTATTCTAGACCAGTAAAATGTTTGTTATAATTTGAAGACCTTAGAGACATAATTGATAAAAGTTTTAAACATGAAAAATGTTCCATATGAACCCATATAAGTTTATGTACATTTTCATTAAAATAGGACTTATAGATTATAAGTTATGATGAAACCAAATGAGTACCCTGAAACTGCCTAAAGGCAGAAAACAAGGCAGAAAACAGAATACACTTAGAAATTCTACAAAATATTGTACAATGATCTAATTAGTCTGAAATTTTAATATGTTATATAATTATATGTTATTTTTAAGTAGGAATAAGAATCATATTAATTGGTCAAGTATAGAAAAATTTATAAGCTAAACAGTCCCATAAGGTCACACTGCCTCATAGGAAAAATCTTAACTATTGACATGAACAATGCATATTAATTTGTTTAAGCCACATTAAGTCTCCCTAAGCATGAGTTAATCGATTATATTTTCATATTAGGCTCACAACATATTAGAGACCCACAAGGAGTGGATCGACAATAAGTTAGGGGTCGGAATCAAAGGAGAAAGGTGAGTCTAATTATCGATTGAATTCTTTAGTGCAAATGAATGTTGCTTGCTATGTGATTCATATGATTGTCATGATTGGTCCTTGATAATGTAATGATGGATAATTTGTGACATTGTGGTACATATAAATGGTATACTTGTGGTATATTTGAAGTATATGTTTGACATATGTGGTATATATACATGGTATACGTACAGTATATGCAAGGTATATGTGTGACATATGAGGTATATATGTGGTATATGTATATTATATGTGATAAGATACAATGGTTGATGAATGCTTAAATACAAGTGCATATGCATATGGACTAAAAAGGCGTTGTGACTAGTTAATCGATATTGTAAAGCAAAAGAAGAGGCCTATGGCCCAACAAATGTGCAAATGAAACAAATAATCAAGCTAGCTAGCAAATGCAAATGCAAATGTTCACATGAAAACTCGGGGCAATGTCTGTTTAACTTGGTCACAACAAAATGAAATAGGCAAAGTATTTGCACACATAAAGAGTAATGATTATATGTTTCAACTTTATTGATACATATATGATACTGATGAATGGAATGGAATATGATGTACATCAAGGACATATAAGTCAATCTTCACAAAAGGAGAATGATGCACTAGTCATGTCAAGTGGTGCTATCACAAGATCAAAAGCTAACAAACTAAGGCAAGCAATGGAAGGATATATTCAAGGCTTGGTCTCTAAGGAGATCACAAAAGATGCATGCATGACAAAGGAGATGGAGTTGATTGAAGACCCAAGGCCCATTACTTATCTTGGGGTGTGTGAAGAACCATCTTACATGGACTAGTCCAATGGGCTAAACAAGGCAAAGTCCATAAAATTAAAGATTACAAGTCATGTGCCAACCATGTGCCTACTTATGTGATTTGGGGCTTAACTTGTAATTGGACTTAATTATGTGTGCGGGCTGCCTAATTTAAATTAACTTAGACTTTATTTAGTGATAGACATGTGGGCCAAAGAAATAAAGCCTAACCTACCACTTGTCTTATTTTGGAAGGATTTAATTAGTGTCCTAATTCAAGTAGGACTCTACTTTTTAGAATATGAGTTAGAATATGACTGTAATTTTAGGAGTTAAGTTAGAATATGATTTAGTTATCCTTTACCATAAAGGATTCAAACACTTAGGGCTATAAATACTCATCTAGGCTTCTTATACATGACATGAATGAATAAAAACAAATTTGAGTGTTTTCTTTAAAGTGAGGCAAATTTGCATCTCTTTATTACCTTTAGGAATTAGTTACTTTTCAAGTAATATTGCTTGTGGCGTGGCTATTCTTAATAATCCATATAATCTTGGTTCTTCGCTATATTGGTTAGCTTTGGGTCGGATTCAATCTATGATCACCATAGTTTAAGATTTGTTTACCTTGCCTTGTTGAGGGGTTTCAAGGCACGGTCTTTGGGGTTCCGCATCAGTTTGGTATCATATCTTTTGGTTAGGTAATCATTATCTATCATTTACAATTACTTTCTAGTTGTTAACTTAGCTAGATTTAAATTCTGCTATTGGAGGTACCTTAGGAAAATTTACTGCCATATAAAATTACATGTTTGGATTTCTTTTCAATTCATGATATGTTTGAGGTTTATTAAGCATTAGTTGAGTGTTATTTACTATAAAAAAAACAAAAAGAAGGAAAAAGGAAAAAAAAATCAGAATTTCGAATTTAGCACTAAAATTGTGAATTTGTGCTATTTTGAGCTTCAAGTTGAAATCTTGTGATTTTTTATTGCTGGAATTGTTTGGTATCATCATAAACTACTGGAATCCAACTTAAATAATTGGTTTTGAGGTTAAAAAGTACAACTTTTGAATTCAGATACCTTAGTGATCATATTGAGCATTGATTTGATCTTGAGGAATTGAGCTTATCTATTAAATATACCTTGAGTTCTTGCTAGTTGGTGATAAATTAAGGTTGAATACGGTTTAATTAAGGGACAATCGGCTACTTACTAGGAGGAAACCGATTCTGAATTTTTTTTTCAATATTGTCTAATTCTTTGTGCTCTTAAGTTTTCATTCTTTTAATTCTGTCCTTTTTGCATCTAATTACCTTAGTTAAGTCTAATTTGCATTCTTAGATTTAATTTGAACCAAAATCAGTAGCATACACCTATTTAAATTCGTGTATAGCTTTAAATATAAATTTCTTTTCACATCAGTTTGCTTCTAGACATTGTTCCATTCATTCTTGTTAGGGTTCATTGTTAATTCTTAGCATAGATCACTTGCATATTGTTTGTTTTTTGTTTCTGGTTCTTACTTGTAATTTTGAGAATCAAATTTTGAGTGGTAAAAGGCAAGAGTGGTGAGCTTAAAAGAGGGTAAAAGCCATTATTTGTGTGAAACACGAGTGGTATATAGTCTATTTTGAGAGAAACACGTGAGGGAGTGATTGTGAGGTCCTTTTACTTCATTATTACTTTCTTGAATTACTAACCATGTCAAAGGAAAACACAAGGGGAAGTAGTGAACAAAAGGACTAGCTGAAACTCATACCATTAGAGGCTGTCCAATCTGAATTCCAAAGGCTATTTTCCATGATTGAATCTTTTAATGAAAAGATGGAGAGACAAGATCGAAAAATTGAAGAGGTGAGACAACAAAGCACTTCAAATTCCAAAAAAACAAGAGAAGAGTCATGGACTCATGGGAAATGGAACATTCACAATTCTGGAATAGGGAGGTTTCGGCCTCAAGAAGAAGATGAGGACTTTGATTCCTATGATGATGAAGATGATACCCATTCAACGAGGAGAGGAGATAAGCGTGATAGCAACATCAATTCCATCAAAATGAAAATTCCACCTTTTAAAGGGAGGAATGATGCTGAAGCATACCTAGAATGGGAGAGAAAAGTGGAGCTCATTTTTGAATGCCACAACTATACTGAAGAGAAAAAAATAAAACTTGTTATTGAATTCATTGATTATGCTCTTGTTTGGTGGGATCAGATCATGATGACTAGAAGAAAGAATGGAGAAAGACCCATTAGAAGGTGGGAGGAGATGAAGAGGGTGATGAGAAAATGATTTGTGCCAGCCTATTACTATAGGGAGTTGCACCAAAAATTGCAGCGCCTTACACAAGGATCCATGACCGTTGAAGATTACCATAAGGAGATGGAGATGGCAATGATGAGAGCTAATGTGGAGGAGGATCCAGAAGTCACCATGGCACGTTTCCTAGGGGTTTGGAACAAAGATATTGCTAATGTTATTGAATTACAACACTATGTGGACTTTGAAGACATGGTCAATATGGCCATAAAAATTGAAAAGCAACTAAAAAGCAAGGGGGCAGCAAGGAGTTACACGAATTCCACATCCAAATGGAGTTCAAAATGGCCTAAAGGGGAAGAAAAGGGTAAAGAAAAGGTGACTGACCCGAAAGAGGTAAGGAAAGAAAAATGGGTAAAAGATGATGGAAAATCAAAAACACCTAGTGCTAATGATAAACATAGTAAAATTAAATGTTTAGATGTTTGGGTGTAGGGCATATTGCATCTCAATGTCCTAATAAGAAAACTATGTTATTAAAAGATAATGGTGTAATTGATAGTGAAAGTGAAGAAAGTAGTGATAGTGATGGTATGCCTTCCTTAGTGGATGCTAGTGATTGTGATGATGATGATGTGCAATATGGGAATGATGTGCATATTGAATCTTTGGTTGTTAAGAGAGCCTTGAATATGCATGTTAAAGATGAAACTAGTGATCAAAGAGAAAATATTTTTCATACACGTTGCATAGTCAATGGAAAGGCATGTAGTTTGATTATTGATAGAGGTAGTTGTACTAATGTGGCTAGTGCAACACTTGTTGAAAAGTTGGGTTTGAATTGTATTAGACATCCTAATCCATATAAGTTGCAATGGTTGCATGAATGTGGTGAAATAAGGGTGAATAAACAAGTGATGCTTGCATTCTCTATTGGTAGATATAAGGATGAGGTGTTATGTAATGTTGTACCTATGCATGCTAGTCATGTTTTACTTGGAAGGCCTTGGCAATATGATAGACATGTGATGCATGATGGGTATAGGAATCGGTATTCATTTAGCTTGAATAAACAAAATTACATTCTTGCACCTTTATCTCCATTGGAAGTATATGAAGACCAAATGAAAATCCAAAAATCCATTGTGGGGAATTCAGATAGTGAGGCAAGTTCAAGTAAAAGAATTGAGAGAAAAGAGGCCTTGAATGATAAAAATGAAAGAAATACAAATAAAGGCCCAATGGTGAGTGATGGAGCAAGAGAGAAAAGTAAGGGTGAGATTGTGAAGAGAGAAAAGAAAGTAAGCCTGTATGCAACGGAGAAAGACTTGAGAGGTGCTTTTAATGCACAAAGGAGTCTTATTGTATTTAGGTACAAGGAGAATCTTTTAATTTTGACTGACATTGACCCTTGTTTGCCTAGTGTTTTTGTGTCTTTGTTGCGGGAATTTGAAGATGTTTTTCCTAAAGAGATTCCTAAAGGCCTCCCTCCATTAAGAGGTATTGAACATCAAATTGACTTTGCTCCCGGGGCTGCCATACCAAATAGATCAGCCTATAGAACCAATCCTGAGGAGACAAAGGAGATACAAAGACAAGTTGAAGAGCTTTTAGAGAAGGGGCACGTGAAGGAAAAGTTTGAGTCCATGTGTCGTTCCTGTGTTGTTAGTGCCTAAAAAGGATGGATCTTGGAGGATGTGTGTGGATTTTCTTGCCATTAATAAAATAACAGTAAAGTATAGACATCCTATTCCTAGACTTGATGATATGCTTGATGAATTATGTGGGGCATGTTACTTTTCCAAAATTGATCTTAAAAGTGGTTATTTTCAAGTTAGGATGAAAGTAGGAGATGAATGGAAAACCGCGTTTAAAACTAAACAAGGTTTATATGAGTGGTTGGTAATGCCTTTTGGTTTAACTAATGCACCTAGTACTTTCATGAGACTTATGAATCATGTTTTGAGACAACTTATTGGTAAGTTTGTTGTGGTTTATTTTGATGATATACTTATATACAACAAATGTTTTGATGATCATATTATACATGTTAGGGCTGTATTAGAAGTATTGAGAAAAGAGAAATTATATGTCAACTTAAAGAAGTGCACGTTTGCTAGTGAAAAACTTGTATTTCTTGGATTTGTTGTTAGTGCTAAAGGAATTCAGGTAGATGAGGAAAAAGTGAAAGATATTAGAGATTGGCCAATGCCTACAAATGTTAGTGAGGTTAGGAGTTTTCATGGATTGGCTAGTTTTTATAGAAGGTTTGTTAAAGATTTTAGTTCCGTTGCAGCACCTTTAAATGAGTTAGTTAAAAAGGATGTTAAATTTAAATGGACTGAATCACAGGAAAAGGCATTTAATTTGCTTAAGGATAAACTATGTAGTGCACCTATTTTGTCCTTGCCTGATTTTAACAAAACTTTTGAGCTTGAATGTGATGCCTCAGGAGTTGGCATAGGAGTTGTTTTAATGCAGGAGGGGCGACCAATAACATACTTTAGTGAGAAGCTGCATGGAGCTCAATTGAATTATTCCACCTATGATAGGGAATTATATGCTTTAATGAGCGCCTTGGACATGTGGCAACATTATCTCCTTCCTAAAGAGTTTGTCATACATACTGATCATGAGTCGTTAAAGCATTTGAAGGGACAAATGAAACTCAATGGTAAGTGGGTGGAATTTATTGAGACATTTCCATATGTGATAAAATACAAGCAAGGTAAAGATAATGTGGTGGCTGATGCACTTTCAAGAAGATATACTTTAATTTCTACTTTAAGTTCTAAATTGTTGGGATTTGAACAAATTAAAGAACTTTATGCCACTGATCTTGATTTTGCTAATGTGTATGATGCATGTGAACAAGCTGCTTTTCAGAAATTTTATAGGCATGATGGATATTTGTTTAGGGATGGTAAACTTTGTGTGCCTATATGTTCATTAAGGGAGCTACTTGTGCGTGAAGCTCATAGTGGGGGTTTGATGGGGCATTTTGGTGTTAATAAGACTTTGGATATGTTGCATGAAAACTTTTATTGGCCACATATGCGTAAGGATGTTGAAAGAATTTGTGTTAAGTGTGTTGCATGTAAACAAGATAAATCTAAAGTTATGCCTCATGGATTGTATACACCTTTACCTATTCCTATTGCACCTTGGATTGATATTTCAATGGATTTTGTATTGGGATTGCCTAAGACTAGGAGAGGTAAAGATAGCATATTTGTTGTAGTTGATAGATTCAGTAAAATGACTCATTTTATTGTGTGTGCTAAAACGAATGATGCAACAAATATAGCTGACTTGTTCTTTAGAGATGTAGTGCGTTTGCATGGTATTCCTAAATCAATTGTTTCTGATAGAGACGCTAAATTCCTTAGTCACTTTTGGCGTGTTTTGTGAGGTAAACTTGGTACTAAATTGCTGTTTTCTACTACTTGTCATCCACAAACTGATGGACAAACCAAAGTGGTCAATAGAACTTTAGGTGCTCTATTGCGTGCTGTTGTGGGTAGAAATTTAAAATCATGGGAAGATTGTTTGCCATTGGTTGAGTTTGCTTATAATAGATACATACATTCTTCTACTGGTTTTTCACCTTTTGAACTTGTGTATGGTTTTAATCCATTAACTCCATTGGATCTAACATCTTTGCCTTTTAATGAGTTAACTAATTTAGATGGTAAGAAAAAGGCAAATTTTGTGAAAGCTATGCATGAGAAAGCAAAATATCACTTGGAGAAGAAGAATGAGTCATATGCACGACAAGCTAACAAGGGGCGTAGAAAAATGGTGTTTGAACCAAGCGATTGGGTGTGGGTGCATATGAGAAAAGAGAGATTTCCTCATCAAAGGAAGAATAAACTTTATCCTAGAGGAGATGACCCATTTCGCGTACTTGAAAGGATCAATGATAATGCTTACAAGATAGAACTTCCTGGTGAGTATGGTGTTTCTGCATCATTTAATGTTTCTGACCTTACTCCTTTTGACAATGTAGGAATAGTAGATTCGAGGATGAATCCTTTTGAGGAGGGGGGGAATGATGTAGATCAAGGACATATAAGTCAATCTTCACAAAAGGAGAATGATGCACTAGTCATGCCAAGTGGTGCTATCACAAGATCAAGAGCTAACAAACTAAGACAAGCAATGGAAGGATATATTCAAGGCTTGGTCACTAAGGAGATCACAAAAGATGCATGCATGACAAAGGAGATGGAGTTGATTGAAGACCTAAGGCCCATTACTTATCTTGGGGTGTGTGAAGAACCATCTTGCATAGACTAGTCCAATGGGCTAAATAAGGCAAAGTCCATAAAATTAAAGATTACAAGTCATGTGCCAACCATGTGCCTACTTATGTGATTTGGGGCTTAACTTGTAATTGGGCTTAATTATGTATGTGGGCTGCCTAATTTAAATTACCTTAGACTTTAATTAGTGATAAACATGTGGACCAAAGAAATAAAGCCCAACCCACCACTTGTCTTATTTTGGAAGGATTTAATTAGTGTCCTAATTCAAGTAGGACTCTACTTTTTAGAATATGAGTTAGAATATGACTGTAATTTTAGGAGTTGAGTTAGAATATAATTTAGTTATCCTTTACCATAAAGGATTCAAAGACTTAGGGCTATAAATACTCATCTAGGCTTCTTGTACATGACATGAATGAATAAAAACGAATTTGAGTGTTTTTCTTTAAAGTGAGGTAAATTTGCATCTCTTTATTACCTTTAGGAATTAGTTACTTATCAAGTAATATTGCTTGTGGCGTGGCTATTCTTAATAATCCATATAATCTTGGTTCTTTGCTACATTGGTTAGCTTTGGGTCGGATTCAATCTATGATCACCATAGCTTAAGGTTTGTTTACCTTGTCTTGTTGAGGGGTTTCAAGGCACGGTCTTTGGGGTAACGCATCAGAATATATATTATATATTGAATTTGTGACTTATTATTATGAGTTGTTTGGTACTTTAGAGCTCATTGGATGATTTTTCTCACTAAGCCGCAACTCATCAATTTGCATCATTTTTCAGGTAAAGAAAAGTGATAGCTCATTTTGAGTAGTGTATAGAAGACATGGAGCACAGGTCATTGGTCGAGCCTCATCACTCTCTCTCCTTGCATTCCACACAAATATGAAAACATGTCATCTGTATTTTGGACTTATATGCTTGAATATGTATTATCACTCTAGATTAGTTTTGAAATGTATAAATGGAAACAACTCGTAATCCTTCGGATGGGAAGTTTATGTTTTAATATATGTGATCTATCGTATTGTGGTTTTTAATGTTGACTTGAAAATTCATTGAGTGATATTACAGGATATGAGACTTGCAAAGTCATTGAATAGAATTACAGGATATAAGACTCGTAAAGGCATTAGTTGATTTTACAGGATATGATATGAAAAAAAAAATTACTACCACTGTTATCAGGGTATTTTCTCTTTCCAACATGCAGTATGTGATTATTTGATACAGAAATAGGTTATACTTAAATGCATATGATGTGGTGTTACATAAGATTGCTCCTCTCCATTAACAAAAGATTGTAATTCATTTCCTTCATGTATGGTTCCCGTGCATACATCACTCTGGTCGTGAAGCTCTCTGGAAGAATTTGTCATGTATTCTCACGGGCGTGACTTTAATTCACAGGCGTGACTGAAATGTTCATTCACGGTTGCTATCATCATTCTTCATGGCCGTGAACTTTAAATGTTGGATTGTTGGCACTAAGCTTCATCACAGGCATGACATATAACGTCATGGACGTGAACTTGATATTTCTTTAATTTTATCTTTTTAAGATTAATCTTCTATTCTCCATTCTTGCTATCATATTCCATACCCTGTTTAATAGACTTAGAAAACAAGTATGTTAAATACATTATTGCTATTTTATTTGTTAGCATCAAAATAACAGAAATATCTCTCAAGGTTCAACATTTTGCTTCTTGCTCGTTTGTATCTCCATTCTATCCTAATCCTATGTAATCTAATTATATATTTCAAAATACAAAAAACTTCAATTTACATTTAAGGAAAGTAAGATGAGAAGAGAAATACATAAGAAAGGAAGAGAGGTAAGGATACGCAAACCCAATTTGCCATAAAACAAAACAAATTCATGCATGCTCAATCACTTTGGGCCTAAGTCCATAATTATCCATCATGTCTTTCCATACACCCCTAACATACATTGTCTAATACATAAAATAAAATAATGACCATTTTGGATTTCAATTTGAAAATCGATTCAATGCTTGAACCGAAATTGCCTACTAGTGTTATTTCGGTTAATTTAATTTTGTATGTCATTTCAAAGTGGAATTTAATATTTAAGCAAATTAAATTAAATTCCATATTAATATAATTAATTTAAAATTAATTCACCTTAAAATCAAATTATTATGATGTCATAATTAACCAGATTAATTTTAATATACAAACCAATTTCTAGTCATATTAGAATTACCATTGTTCAACTTAAATTTATTCAAAATTAATTTTCCAAATATTCCAAAAATTTTCAAAACTTGCATCTTTAAGTCAGCTCAAGTTCATCAAAATATTTTTGGCATAAGCCAAAATTACTAAGATAAATGAACCAACACACTTAGACGCTCAAAATGACTCATTCGACATTTAGAATTTTTAAAAATTTTAAATTCGTGCAAAATAATATTTCTATGCATCTAACATCAAAATAACATATTTTTAATCATATAAAAACTATTTCAAGGTGTTGGAAACAAAATAATCACATACAAGAAAAATCAAACAAAACAGTCCTACCAGGCATGCCAAAACAGTTCCGGTTTTGTGTTTGTTTGAAAAATTAATTAAAATATTTTTTAATTAATTATTGAATACTTCCAGAGCCATAAAAACATTCTCAATATATATAAATAATTTTTTCATAATTAAATTACCAGAAAAATATAAACAACCTCATCAATTAAGCCAAACAACAACATATGTTCATAAACAAGGCAATTTTCAATATTTTGTAATAAATCAAAAATTAATTATTTGAATCACATTCAAACTATTTTTCAATCAAAATAATAATCCTTAATCATCTCATGATCATATTAAAGAGAAAAATGTATAAAGGAAATTTTACAAATTAATTTCAATTATTCTATTATATTGACCCAAAATCATCAAAACCATGCAATCCTATTGTACTTTCAACTAAAATTAATTTTAATGGACACAAGGGTGCTCTGATACCACTGTTAGGTTTTGAAGATGAATCTCATTCATAAAATGCAATGAAAAAATAAAATTTTTAAAATCCGAAATAAGAATCTCGCTTGTGCCATTAAAACTAATTTATCAAACATAAAGGTTAGAAATTATACTTTATAATTTCTTGATTTGTTATTCAAATTTTTATCTTGTTGGGTTGTAGCAAATCATAATAATTCATACTAGGATGTCTCTAATGATAATCCATGTGAAGAATGAAGATACAACTAACAAAATAAATGGTTTGAACAAATTCAAAGTGTTAGCTTTGAAAGTATCTTGAGAGAATATTTCTTGTCTCAAAATAATTTTTTCACAAAAAAATATTTTAATGTCTCTTTTTCTGTCATTTGATATTTTTTCTATTTGAATTATATTCAAATATAAGATCAAAAGTCAAAAATGGAGAAAGAGAAACTTAATGAATAGTGAATGCCAATTATGGCCAATGACCGTTGTTGCACGTTGTGTTGTGTGCATGCTGGGCCTGCCGCAGGTGCCACTGGGCAGGCCAACAGTCTGCCTAGCCCACGCAGGCCCGTTACACTTCTGAAAAAATTTTTTGTGCGATTTCATTACAAATCCATCCTGAAATAATTATCGCATATTTTTGGATCTCATCCAATATCCTTTTACTCATTCTCCATATATTCAATATGTGTTATCCATTAAGTTCCCGGTTATATTGATCACTTAAATTAACAATTAATTTAATTTAAGCAAGTCATGAGCGATATCTAACAATATATTATGACCTCCAATTGACTGGAAAGTCAGTGGTTTGACTACAAAGCTTTCCTTAGATAATATTCGTACAATTATTCCTTTCACCGTTCTATACTCTACTTAGTTCAGAATATGAACATGTGTCAACTCTCATTAGACTAACTATGTCACGTCTAGTCCAAGTAATGTTAGTTCTTATCCCTGAGGTTGATTAATCTATTAAATATGTTATTGAATACTATCTTCATGACATTTCCACTCCAGCCAGAGATTCCCGAATAATGACCCCGACAAGAGGCCATGAGTATACACTCCTTCTATGAAGAGTAGTGAGTCCTTTGTTGGTTAACCAATTATCTTCAAATACATCAAGTTGTATCCAATCATCACCCTATGAACAACATCTCTGAGGCAATAAGGAATAGTATCAAAATACAGAATTAGTATCCAAGATATCCTTGAGTACCTTAAGTCTAAGGATACTTGCACCATTGGTATGTTGAGACTAACACTAACATTTGAATAGATTATCCATGTGATTGTCTCATAGCAGGTCATCCTATGTACTTAGCTACACTTAGCAACCATCTACGTGTTAACTCTAAATATCTCATGTTTATAAATTATGAGATCTACTGCTCGATCCAATCAAGGAGTATATCATGTGCTAGTCTGTTCAGATTTTGTGATTTATAGTGATGCCTCCAAGAATGGGTTAGGCTGTGTATTGATGCAAGAAGGTAAAATGATTGCATATGCTTCCCGACAACTCAAGACTCATGAGAGGAACTATCCTACTCACGATCTTGAGCTTGCAGCAATTGTACTCGCCTTGAAGATTTGGAGACACTATCTTTATGGTGAGAAATGTTACATTTACACAGATCACAAAAGTCTGAAAATATTTGCTCACACAGAAGGAACTTAATTTGAGGCAGAAGCGATGACTTGAATTTATAAAAGACTATGATTGTCTAATCGACTATCATCCAAGAAAGGCGAATGTAGTAGTTGATACACTTAGTAGAAAATTTATAGCAGCCCTTCAAGTAATGAATGTCAAATTGGATATGGCACAAGATGGAGCCATAATAGCAGAAATGCAAGTAAAACCAGATTTTCTTTAGCAAGTAAAACCAGATTTTCTTCAGCAAGTGAAAGCGGCACAAAAGTTAAATGATTGTTTGATTTCCATAGTGAATAGAGTAAAAGAGGGCAATAAATGTGGTTATTTTTTGGGTAAAGATGGAAGTCTTTATTTCAACCGGAGGTTATGTGTACTGGATCAAGATGAATTGAGAAAGAACATTCTCACAGAAGCTCATCATAGCAGCTATGCGATACATCCTGGTGGTAACAATATGTATCAGGATTTGAAAGTACACTATTGGTGTCTTGGAATGAAACGTGATGTGACAGAATTCGTAAGTAAATGTTTGATATGCCAACAGGTGAAAGCTGAGCATCAAGTTCCATCGGGTTTACTTCAACCTATTGCGATACCAGAGTGGAAATGGGATCGAGTGACCATGGATTTTGTGACAGGATTGCCTCTAACAGGAAAGAAGCATGATGCTATCTGGGTAGTCATTGATAGACTGACGAAATCAGCTTATTTCATGCCAGTACGGAGGGACTATCCACTGACCAAGTTGGCAGAAATCTACATCAATGAGATAGTGAGACTCCATGGAGTACCATCCTCCATTATTTCAGACAGGGATCCCAAATTTACTTCTCAGTTCTGGAAAAAGTTGCAGAAAGCATTGGGGACAAGACTTCATTTTAGTATAGCTTTTCATCCTCAGTCTGATGGGCAGTCGGAGTGTGTAATTTAGATACTTGAGGATATGTTGCGATGTTGTGTCCTCGAGTTTGAAAGTAGTTGGGAAAAGTATTTGCCATTAGCAGAGTTTGCTTACAACAATAGCTATAAGTCCAGCATAAAAATGGCACCATATGAAGCACTGTATGGGAGAAAATGTAGAACTCTTTTATGTTGGACAAAATTGAGTGAAAAGAAGCTTATGGGGTCGATTTGGTTTGAGAAACCGAAGAGAAGGTACGGGTAATCAAGGATAGATTGAAAAAAGCCATGGACCGACAGAAGTCATATGCAGATTTAAGAAGAAAAGATATAGAGTTCCAGGTCGGAGATCAAGTATTTCTGAAAGTATCACCCTGGAAGAAAGTTATGCGATTTGGCAAGAAGGGCAAGCTAAGTCCGAGATTTTTAGGCCCTTATGAGATTATACAGTGAGTGGGACCCATAGCCTATCGATTGAAGTTGCCTCAAGAGTTGGAAAAGATTCATGATATGTTCCACGTGTCAATGCTAAGGAGGTATAGGTCAGACCCAAGTCAAGTGATCAAGCCAGAAGAAATTCAAATACAGGCTGATCTGACTTATGAAGAGAAACCATTAAAGATCCTAGCCAAAGAGATTAAACAGCTCAAGAACAAGCAAATCCCACTAGTTAAGGTATTATGGAGTCACCACAATGTGGAAGAAGCCACGTGGGAGCCAGAAGCTGCGATGAGGCAACAATATCCGCAATTGTTTAATACAAGTAAAATTCGAGGATGAAATTTTTATTGGTAGGGGAGAATTATAATGGCCCAAATACAGGATTAGTCATAAACTGTAGTTTCTGAGATTAATCAGTATACCCGGGAGTTAAAAATACACCTGTGGATGAAAAATATTTTATTTGATCATCGGAAAATATAGGTTATGACTAGTCTGAGGGTAAAATTTGGAGTGAAAATGAGGTCAAATAAGTCCTCAAAAGTCAAAATTAAGAAAAAAATGGACATGGTTTAATTAAATAGTTGGTTGACCGTAAATTGACCGGGCTATGAAAAATAGCAAACAACATCTAAAAATTTATTTTAAGATATGGATAGACTCTAAATAATATTTAAGATTATTTGATAGTAAAAACGGAATTTTACGGTAACACCGAAAATTGAATTATCTGTCCGATTTAACTGAGTTGGATAGAAAATGAACTCCGATTGAGTTGAAATTTTTTGTGTAGACATATAAAAATATTTTATGAATTATGGGGTCAAATATGGGTGAAATTGAGTTTGGAAAGTGAGAAAAATGATTTATAGTGCATAATTGGGCCTAAATGGGTTGGGCTTTGTTTGGCCCAAGTCCACCCATTTAAGACCACTATAAAAGGGACCAAAATTAGCAGATTTCTCTAGAAAATTCTGTATCATCTCTTTCCTCTTTCCCCTTTCTTACCCGTGCTATGCCTTCCTTGCTTTTCTTCAAAATTTCTTCATTTTCCTTCAATTCTCACACCAAAATCAACTACCCAAAATTAATTTCAGCCTTTTTAGTAGCTAATAGAAGTTTTTAATTTTCATTTGGGAGGTTAAAGTGGAAGGAAATCAAAGAAGAAAGTTTATGATTTTAAATTAATTTAATGGTTCAAATAGGTAGTTTAAGATATGTAGATAATAATTATGAAGTTTATTTGAGCTAAGGAAGTAAATTAATGATGGATTAATGAAGAAAAAATTTTATCCATGGTAGGTTCAAACAAGGTGAAAGTGCTTCCAAAGGAAAGGAAAAGGAAAAGGAAGATTAGAAAGGCCTAAATAAGCAATTAAGGTTAGTGATTCCATAATCTAATTATTTCCACTAATTAAGTATGATTTAAGGTTATGAAAATTTAGAAAATTGTGTGTTTTGCATATAATTGTTAATTAATGCTTAAAATATAATTAATGGATTATGAAAAGTGAATTAGAATGATTAATTTCAATTAAAACAAATAATTAGTGGAAATTGTAAAATGTGACCTTATTATGTAAAAAATGAATATTAAGGAATAAATACATTTTAGTGTAATATTATGATATATATGGAATAATGAATGTATTAATTAGTGAAATGAATAATTAGAAATTGAAAGAAAAATTTTAATGATGAAAATTAAATATAGGCAAAAAAAAAAGAGAAATTAATATTTTCTTTGCTAATTAAATGAAAATTTAGCCATGAAATGTAAGAAAATATGATTTTAAGTGTGTAGAAACTTATTGAAAATTTTTAAATTAAATATTGAATATTTCTCTATTTATTTATGATATTATGTATGAAATAAAAAATAATGAATAAAATATATTTAGTGAGTTTATAACTTAATTGATATATTAGAATGAAAAATGTGGAAAAAATTTGGTAATGATAAAATTGTTATGAAAGAATAAATTATTAAGTGATTAATAATGTAAAAATAATGAAATTTATGGTTTAATAGAAATTGAATTGAAGAAATAAAATAATGCCCTTAGTTATTTTTTTGATGGTTAAATCTAGCTCAGGATATAATTGGCTAGCCATAAGGACACTATTACCGCGGTGCGGGTCAGGGCGACTCGCTTATGTAGGCCAATTATGGTCTACTTCAATGATTGTAACTCAGTGATTCAATGTACAGTATAGTGCTCGGGTGATCCTTCGGGATTACTCTTCAGTGTAGTGTGGACTCTTGGAGTCCACGACCCATGTATCCGGTCCGAAGATTTTATATCGGATTGAAACTAGAGGCAAGTGTGAATGAAATGATTAAAGTGACAATTATGAATAAAATATGAGAAAAGTGATTAAAATGAAAAATAGGATAAACATGGAATAAGTGAAAATATAAGAAAAATAATAAAGTTAAAAAAAATGAAAAATAAGTGGAAGATAGATATTAAATTGTGTAGTAAAGATAAAAAATCAAATAAATAAATATAAATAAAAAAATAAAAATAAAAATGTTAGTGGAAAAAGTGTAAATAATATATAGTTAATGACATAATTGTAAATAAATGAAAATCTAGGAAATTAAGTGAAATTTGTAACAAATAAAAAAAAAACTGAAAAGTAGAAAGAAAAGAAGGATTAAAAAGAAAAAAAATTATTGAAAAAAAAGTTGATAAAATTAATTAAGGTATTAAATAGTGAATTAAGAGTACTTAAAAATAATAAAATGAATGAGAAAAATTGAATAGTATATTAAAAATATAATTGCATGAAAATATAATTAGTGGAAATTTTTAGATTAGTAGTCACCACTGAGCATATTAATGCTTAGCACAGAGTTATTTGACTGCGTACAGGCAGTAGCAGAAAAAACAGGAGCAAGTATGCAAATTTTGGGAGCAGACGGAAGAACAAAATTGTAATAGGATATTACTAATAATGACATGTATATATATGCATAGATATGGAGTTGTAAGAATGACCTTTGTACATATTATGACAAAAATAGTATTTGTAAAGTATTATGTGTGTGAAGAATGAAAGGATGATTTGTGGATGAATGTAAAATATTTTTGTATTATATGTGAATTGTTGTGCCCAATAATGGGTTGTGGATTGTTTGCTTTGCAGGTGAGTGAGTTAGTTTATAGCCGTTATGCTGCCGAAATTTTTGGAAAAGTAAAAATGAGTAATTAAATATTGATAATATTATAGTCATTAAATTAAGATTAAAATTTTTTTTGGCATACATCGGCTATAATCGTATTTACCCACGTAACATGCGTATAGAATAAGTGTTATAAGGGTGTTACAGAAGTTGTACTAATGTTGCATGTACTACTTTAGTTGATAAGTTGGGGCTGGATTGTTTGAAACATCCTAGGCCATATAGACTACAATGACTTAATGATTGCAGAGAGATAAGGGTAAATAAACAAGTTTTAATTTCATTCTCCATTAGAAGATATTCTGACTGTGTACTTTGTGATGTAGTACCTATACATGCAGGTCATGTATTGCTTGATAGGCCATGGCAATATGACAGAAATGTGACGCATGATGGGAGAAATAGATACTCACTCATGATGGGAGATCAACGTATCATTTTGGCGCCTATGACTCTTAGTGAAGTTTGTGAATATCAAATGAAGCTAAAGAGAAGCATGGAGGAAGAAATGCAAAAAGAAGCCGAAAGGTCCAAATTGAGAGAAAAGGAGCAAAAAGAAAATGGAAAGGCCAAGAGTTGCAAAACAAGAGAGGTGAGAGGAAAAGAAAAAGGAGAGGCTGAGAAAGAGAGAAAAATGGGAGGAAAAGAGGCCCAAAAAGAAAAGCAAATAATTGGCCCAAAGGAGAGTGGTACAAAGAAAAACAATTTTTATGCAAAAGTAAGGGTTATTAGAGTGGCTTTTGAGAATCAACAATGTTTACTTGTACTTATGTACAAGGAATCATATTTTAATGAAGCTGACCTTAACCCTTCTTTGCCTAGTGTTGTTGTTTCTTTATTATAGGAATATGAGAATGTACTCCTTGAAGAGTTGCCACAAGGATTGCCACCAATAAGAGGAATTGAACATCAAATTGATTTCATACCTGGAGCTCAAATTCCAAACTGCCCAGCCTATAGGAGCAACCTCGAGGAGACAAAGGAACTTCAAAGGCAAGTGGAGGAGTTGTTGGCAAGGGGGCATATCCGTGAGAGTCTTAGTCCATGTGCAGTGCCGGTGCTTTTGGTGCCTAAAAAGGATGGGAGTTGGCGCATGTGTGTTGATTGTAGGCCTGTGAATCGCATAACAATTAAGTATCGCCATCCAATACCCATATTGGATGATATGTTAGACGAACTGCATGGCGCATATGTCTTTACTAAGATTGATTTGATGAGTGGATATCACCAAATTAGGATGAAAGTTGGTGATGAATGGAAAACAACATTTAAAACAAAGCTTGGTTTATATGAGTGGCTCGTTATGCCTTTTGGTCTAACCAACGCCCCTAACACTTTGATATATGTACGTACATCATCTTAAGGCTGTTTTGGATACACTTAGGAGAGAAGAATTGTATGCTAAACTTAAAAAGTGCACATTTTGCATGAATAGAGTTATATTCTTAGGATATGTGGTGAGTGCCAATGGAATTGAGGTTGATGAGGAGAAGATAAGGGCTATCCAAGAATGGCCAACCCCTAGGAATGTGAGTGATGTTAGGAGTTTTCATGGCCTTGCTAGTTTTTGCAGGAGGTTTGTGAAGGATTTTAGTGTCATTGCTGCTCCTTTAACTGAAATCATTAAAAAGGATGTGGGGTTCAAGTGGGGTGAGGCGCAAGAACAAGTTTAATACTTTAAAAGATAAACTTTGTTCTGCACCTGTTTTGAGTTTGCCTGATTTTAATTCTACTTTTAAGATTGAATGTGATGCCTCCAGGATACATCTACAAGTTATTCTCCATTTGAAATTGTGTATGGTTTTAATCCCTAACCCTTTTGGATTTGTTACCTATACCTTTGAATGATATTTCTAACTTAGATGGGCAAAAGAAGGCAGATTTGGTTAAGTCCATACATGAGAAGGCAAAGTAGCACATTGAGTTAAAGAACAAAAATTATGTACAAAGTGTCAATCAAGGATGTAAAGTTGTGAAATTTGAATATGGAGATTGGGTATAGGTGCATTTTAGGAAAGAGAGATTTCCTAACCAAAGGAAATCCAAGTTGGATCCAAGAGGCGATGGACCTTTTCAAGTGGTTGAGAGGATCAATGACAATGCCTATAAGATTGACTTGTCGGGTGAGTATGGTGTTTTAGCAACTTTTAATGTTGTTGACCTTTCTCTTTTTGATGATGTAGGTGGTGATTCGAGGATGAATCCTTTTGAGGAGGGAAGGAATGATGTGAGCCAAGACCACATAGATGATCTTACATGCCATGAAGGAGATGGATTGGTGATGCCACCTAGTCCAATCATAAGATCAAGCAGAAACGAGTTTAAGGCAGCCTTGCAAATGTATATTCAAAGCTTGGTGACAAGAGACATCAAGGAAGAGGCTTGGATCAGGCTTGAAGAGATGGAATCGATTGGTGATCCAATGTAACACCACATCTTATACATTTGAGTACAGTGATAGTAATCACATATGACATGCTAACAAGACATAAGATCCTGTTAACAGTTATCGTAATTTTTTTTTCTTCATCATATCCTATAATATCATTCAATGACTTTTCAAGTTAACATTGAGGCTTTCACCACAATATGATATATCACATATATTAAAACAGAAACTTTGCACATAAGTATTTACTAGTTGTTTTCATTTATATATTTTTAAAATAAATCCAAAGTGACAATACATATTCAAACATATAAGTCCAAAATACAGATGACATGTTTTCATGCTTGTGTAGAATGCAAGGAGAGAGAGTGATGAGACTTGGCCAGTGACCTGTGCTCCATGTCTTCTATACGCTACTCAAAATGAGCTATCACTTTTCTTTACTTGAAAAATGATGCAAATTGATGAGTTGTGGTTCAGTGAGAATAATTATCAAATGAGCTCTAAAGTACCAAATAACTCTTAATAATAAATCATAAATCCAATACATACCACGTATTCCATTCCATTCATCAGTATCATATAAATATCAATAAAGTTGAAACATATAATCATTACTCTTTACGTATGCAAATGCTTTGCTTATTTCATTTTGTTGTGACCAAGTTAAACAGACATTGCCCCAGGTTTCTATGTGAACATTTGCATTTGCTAGCTAGCTTGATCATTTATTTCATTTGCACATTTGTTAGGTCAGAGGCCTCTTCTTTTGCTCTATAATATTGATTTACTAGTCACAATGCCTTTTAAGTCCATATGCATATGCAAACTAAGCATTCATCAACCATTGCATCTTTATCATATATGTCATACATATATCACATATATACCTCATATGTTACGCATATACCTTGCATATATATCACATATGTCAAACATATACCTCAAACATACCAAAAGTATACCACTTTTATATACCACAAACGTCACAAATTATCCATCATCATATTATCAAGGGAAAATCATGACAATCATATGAATCACATAGCAAGCAACATTCATATGCACTAAAGAATTCAATTGATAATTAGACTTACATTTCTCTTTGATTCCGACCCCTAACTTATTGTCTATCCACTCTTTGTGAGTCTCCAATATGTTGCGAGCCTAATATAAAAATATAATCGATAAACTCATGATTAGAGAGACTTAATGTGGCTTAAACAAATTAATATGCATTGTTCATATCAATAGTTAAGATTTTTCCTATGAGGCAGTGTGACCTTATGGAACTGTTTAGACTGTAAATTTTTCTATACTTGACCAATTATTCTGATTCTTATTCCCAATTGAAATTAACATATAATTATGTAACATATTAAAATTTCAGACCAATTGGATCGTTATAAAATTTTTGGTGGAATTTCTAAATGTGTTCTATTTTCTGCCATGTTTTCTGCCCTTAGGCAATTTCAGGGTACCAACTTTGGTTCATCATAATATAAAAGTTATATTTCAATGAAAATTTAAGACACTTATATGGTCAAATGGAACATTTTTCATGTTTTCAACTTTTATCAATTATATCTCTAAGGTCTTCAAATTATAAGAAATATTTTACTGGTCCATAACATAGTTGGCTTCCGGAACAGTATGACTAGTGAAGACTCTATATCACTCTATACATAACATATTAAGGTGATACTTATACAAAATTTAGCTACGACATAAAACTATAACTTTAATGCTTTGATAATTTACAGAATTGATCTCTAAGGAGCTCAAAACTGGCAAATACTTTTCTGGATCTGCCCAGGGCACTAAGCAGGCAGTTCAAACTATGGAACCGTCATTGTTCCATTCACCATAACTGAAAATATACAAAACATGTGAACCTAAAATTTGGTATAAAGATACATAACACATATATCTACAACTTTTATGTTTTGATACTTAAAATAACGACTTTATGATATTCAAAACCAAAAAACACAGTAGCTAACTCAGCTAGGGTTCACACCCTGACCAGTTTCAGTAGAGTGAATATTTCTCTTTTCGTACACCAAATCTTGCAAAACCGTTTAATTTCCATAAATATAAGACATAAAGGAACAACTTTCATGTTTTAAACTTTTCCAGAATTAGTTTCTAGATATATCAAAATCGAAATGAACCTTAGCAAATCAAATAAACCCTATAGCAATAAGAATTGATTACTTACCAAGAACGAACTTGCAAGGGATAAATTTTTTGTAAAAACTAAGTTAAACAAGGAAGAATTGAAGGCTGGAATGGGGGAAGATGAAGGAGAAAACGGGGCGGAGTAAGGAGGCAGAAATGGGAAGAAGAAGATAAAATCAACTTTTTCTTTTTGTCCCTTTTGTCTTTTGTTTCTTCTTCTATTCTCTTTTCTCTTCTCTTCTCTTTTATTTTTCTTTTGTTTCATTTTCATTTTATTTTATCTATATTATTATTATTATTATTTACATATATATATATAATTCCACTAATCCACACAATAATACAACTTACTCATTTGGCCCAATTTAACTAAATTAACAATGTAAAATGTTTAATAATCTTAATCTAGTCATTTTTCTTACTTTAATTTAGTCACCTTATTCAATTTATTTCTAATACTTTGTTGTCCTCATTTAAGTTATAAGTGCACATGTGCGACTCGATACAATTGCCAAATACTACGACATGTAGCTAGTGCGTGCCATGAACTTATTTCTAAGAAAATATGTATGAAATGCACGTGTTCAATTGAATTATATGGAAGATGCATATGTTCAAATGAAATGCATGTGGATATGCATATGGGGAAGATCGAGGATGTTACATCCAAAGCTTGTGACACTTATTGGGGTATGTGATGGTGAAGACAACTAGCCTAATGGGCTAGAGAAGAAGTCTATATTACAAGCTTCAAGTCATGTCCAATATGCTATGTTAAGATGGACTTATGTTATTTCATGGTTGGGCCTAAGACTAAATGTAGTGGGATGTTTTATTTTAATTATTGACATGTAATTTTATTTAAAGACACATGATCAACCTTATTTTAACTTGTCTTAGGTGTGTGGGCCTTATAAAATTACGCCCATTCGTTTGTCCTTAAGCCATTAGGGTCAGATTGGTCTTTTCTTCATTTTTGCACCTAGAATTTGGTTTGTAGAGGTATAAATACCAAATTGGTGATTAAGATCAAAATTTGAGTTTTCTTGATTGTTCTTCTAGTGGGAGGTGTGATCTCCATTGATATATCAAGGGTTGTTTTCACTTATCAGGTTGGTAACTAATTTGTGGCGTGAATCTAATTCTCTCTTCATACTCTTTGTTACCAATTCCTTGCTGTTTTGGGGGTAAAGAGTCTAATCTTGCAATTGGTTAAACTTAAGATTTGTATCAAATTGATTTGGAGGTTGTCTAGACTTAGATTCTAGGTGGTTATTGTATCAATTATTGTAGGAAAATTCTATCAATGGAAGATGTTCGTCTCAACTGCCTTCAAATTCCATCACACAACTCCTCAACTTATCTTCCAATATTTGTATGACCCTCTCTGATTGTCCATTCATTTATAGGTGGAAAGCTGTGCTGAAATTGAGCCAAGTACCCATGGCTTGATGTAAACTTTTGCAGAATTATGAAGTGAACCTCGGTCTTAATATGAAATAATTGAAATTGGGATACCATGTAAACAGATTATCTCATTAACATAGATCTCTGTGAAGCATTTAAGTGGATAATCCATCATGATCTGTAGAAAATGAGCTGATTTGGGGAACTGGTCCACCACTACCTATACTGCATCATGTCTCTTTTGTATTAAAGGCAAACCAGAGACAAAATCCATTGCAAGTCTTTCCCATTTCCACTCTGGAATTGACATTGATTGCAATAATCCACTTGGTATTTAATGCTCAGCCTTCACTTGCTGACAAGTTAAACATCTGGTAGTATACTCTGTGTATCTCTCTTCATCCCTGGCCACTAGTAATATGCTTTCAAGTCATGATACATTTTATTGCTCTCAGGTGCATTGCATAAATAACAATATGAGCCTCTTTTAAAATATTTTGTTTCAATTATGGTATGTCTGGTATAAATAACCTTCCCTTATGCCTTAAACTCCTTCTGCTTCAATAGTAAATTCTGGTTTTTGACCATTTTTTACCATTTCAAAGATTTTCTTTAATTTTCATGTCTTGCTTTTGATTGTCCTTTACTTGTTGGATCAATGTGGGTTGAATCCATAGTTCTGCCAAAATAATATTTAAATTACTTATTATCACATTATTAGTTATTTAATCTTGTTCGTTCAATAAATTTAAATTTTAACGTTTACTTGCCAGAGTTTTTCTACTGAAAGCATTAGCTACCACATTGGTCTTACCTGACTGATAATCAATAATATAATTGTAGTCTTTGATCAATTCTAGCCATCGCCTCTATCTCAAATTGAGTTCATTTTATGAAGGCAAATGTTTCATACTTTTATGGTCTATATAGATATAACATTTCTCGCTATACAGGTAGTGTCACCATATTTTCAATGCAAATACAATGGCTGCTAGTTCTAGATCATGTGTCAGATATTTTCTCTCATGAGGCTTCAGTTGTCTTGAAGCATAAATGATCACTTTACCTTCTTGCATTAATACGCAGCCCAAACCATTAAGGGAAACATCATTGTACACCTCATAATCTTTTCCCGCAGTAAGATATGTCAACACTAATGCCTCTGTCAACATTTTCTTTAACTTATCAAAACTAGTCTGACACTAGTCTATCCACTCAAATATGGTTTCTTTTCTAAGAAATTTTGTCAGTGGTGAAGCTATCATTGAAAATCCTTTCACAAATCTCCAATAATAACCAGTCAAACCAAGAAAACTTCTCACCTCTGTCACAGTCGGAGGCGGTTTCTAGTTGAGGATTGCCTCTACATTCCGAGGCAATTTCCGGATAAAGAATATTCTATTTTATTGAAAGAAAATTCTAGAATATTCCATTTTATTGAAAGAATATTCTAGAATATTCCATTTTATCCAAAGAATATTCATTTCCTTAGATAAAGAATATTCTATTTTTATTCCTTCTTAAAAATAAATGTGTTAAGAATACTATAAATTTAAATTCTATTCAGCAAAAAATTATTATTTTCTAAATTTTAGGTTTGAACCTCAAAATTTTCAATTTTATTATCATTTTTCTCATATAAGAATACTATAATATCCAATATATTTTTCTCATATTTTATTATCATTTTATTTTTTTCTTTCATGTCCAAATTTAGAACCCGATTGGTTCAGTGCGCCGGATTTCAGTCACCCACAACTGTGGCATAAATTATCAAGTATTATCACAACACAATGGTGTGGTTGAAAGGAGAAACCGAACTTTGTTAGACATGATAAGGTTTATGATGAGCTTTGCAGATTTACCTAAGTCCTTTTGGGGTCATGTACTAGAGACTTCTATTATATACTGAATAAAGTTCCTTCTAAGTCAGTTGATAGTACTGTAACATCCTTGACCTTTCCCATATGCATTTCATCGAACATAAGCATCTTGCATACAATTCAATTGAACACATGCATTTCATACGTATTTCTATAGGAACAAGTTTATGACACGCACTAGCTACGTGTCCTAGTATTTGGCACTTGTATCGAGTCGCACTTGTGTAATTATAACCTAAATGAAGATAACAAAGCATTAGAAATAAATTGAATAAGGTGATTAAATTAAACTAAGAAAAATGATTAGATTAAGATTAGTAAACAATTACATTGTTAATTTAGTTAAATCGGATCAAATGATTAAGTTGTATTATTGTGTGAATTAATGGAATTATAAATATATGTAAATAATAATAATAACAATATAAAATAAAATGAAAATGAAACAAAAGAGAAATATAAGAGAAGAGAAATGAGAAATGAGAAGAGAAAAGAGAAGAGAAAAAGAGAAAAAGAGAAAAAGAGAAAAGGACAAAAAACAAGTTGGCTTTATCTTCATCTTTCTTCCCCATTTCTGCCTCCTCACTTCAGCCCCGTTTTCTTCTTCAATTTCCTCCATTTCAGACTTAAATTATTCCTTGTTTCACCTAGTTTTTGAAGCTAATTGATCCCTTTCAAGGTTGTTCTTGGTAAGTAATCAATTCTTATTGCTATAGGGTTGATTTGAGTTGATTAGGTTCAATATTAGGCACTGAATTGCACCCCGATTTTGATATTAATAGAAATTGATTCTGGAAATGTGTAAAACACAAAAGTCGTTCCTTTATATCTTAGATTTGTGTATATGTAAACATTTTTGCAAGATGTTATGTATAGGGAGAGATATGCCCTTCGTACTGAAACTGGTCAGGGTATAAACCCTAACCAAGTTAGCTACTGTGTGGTTTGATTTCGAATAGGTTAAAGCCCTTATTGGAAGTCTCTCAAAAAATAAAAGTTGTAGATATATGTGTTTTGTATCTGTATACCAAATTTCAGATTCATAGAGCTTGTAAATGGGGAGTTATGGTGAAGGGAACCATGACTGTTCCATGATTTGAACTGCCTACTGAGTGCCCTGGGCAGATCCAGTACATTGGTTGGCTAATTTGAGCTTGTTAGAGCTACATTCTGTAAATTCTCAAAACATAAAAGTTATAGGTATATGTCTTAGCTAAATTTTGGTACAAATTTTAGCTTAATTTTTTATCTATATACTAAGTTATGGCCTTTGGAAGTCATACTGGTCCGGAAGCCAATTCTATTCTGGAACAGTAATATGTTTGGTATAATTAGAAGACCTTAGAGACATAATTGGTAAACGTTGTAAACATGAAACATGTTCCATATGAACCCATATAAGTTTCTGTAAAGTTTCATTAAAATATGACTTATAGAGTGTAAGTTATGATGAACCCAAATGAGTACCCTGAAACTGCCTAAAGGAAGAAAACAAGGCAGAAAACAGAACACTCTTAGAAATTCCACCAAATATTATACAATGATCCAATTGGTCTGAAATTTTAATATGTACTATATATATGTGTTATTTTTAATTAGGAACAAGAATCAGAGTAATTTGTCAATTATAGAAAAAGTTATAGGCTAAACAGTCCCATAAGGTCACACTGCCTCATAGGAAAAATCTTAACTATTGACATGAACAATGCATATTAATTTGTTTAAGCCACATTAAGTCTCTCTAATCATGAGTTAATCGATTATGTTTTCATATTAGGATCGCAACATATTGGAGAACCACAAGGAGCAGATAGACAATAAGTTAGGGGTCGGAATCAAAGGAGAACGGTGAGTCTAATTATCGATTGAATTCTTTAGTGCAAATGAATGTTGCTTGCTATGTGATTCATGTGATTGTCATGATTGGTCCTTGATAATGTAATGATGGATAATTTGTGATATTGTGGTACATATAAATGGTATACTTGTGGTATATTTGAGGTATATGTTTGACAAATGTGATATATATACATGGTACATGTATAGTATATACAAGGTGTATGCTTGGCATATGAGGTATATAGGGAATATATGTATGTTGTATATGATAAAGATGCAATGGTTGATGGACGCTTAAATACAAGTGCATATGCATATGGGCCAAAAAGGCGTTGTGACTAGTTAATCGACATTGCAAAGCAAAAGAAGAGGCCTATGGCCCAACAAATGTGCAAAGCAAAAGAAGAGGCCTATGGCCCAACAAATGTGCAAATGAAACAAATGATCAAGCTAGCTAGCAAATGCAAATGCAAATGTTCACATGGAAACCCGGGGCAATGTTCGTTTAATCTGGTCACAACAAAATAAAATGTACAAGCAAAGCATAAGTAAATAACAATTATTGAATACTTGATTTTATCTATATTTATATGTTATTGACTGATGAATGGAATGGAATACATGGTATATATTGGAATTGTGATTTATGACTATGAGTTGTTTGGTACTTTAGAGCTCATTGGATGGTTATTCTCACTGAGCCGCAACTCATCAATTTGCATCATTTTTCAGGTAAAGAGAAGTGATAGCTCATTTTGAGTAGCGTATAAAAGACATGGAGCACAGGTCACTGGCCGAGCCTCATCACTCTCTCTCTCCTTGCATTCCACACAAGCATGAAATCATGTCATCTGTATTTTGACTTATATGCTTGAATATGTATTATCACTCTAGATTAGTTTTGAAATGTATAAATGGAAACAACCCGTAATCCTTCGGATGGAAAGTTTATGTTTTAATATATGTGATATATCATATTGTGGTTTTTAATGTTGACTTGAAAAGTCATTGAGTGATATTACAGGATATAAGACTTGTAAAGTCATTAGTTGATTTTACAGGATATGATATGGAAAAAAAATTTACTACCACTATTATCAGGGTATTTTACCTTTCCAGTACGCCATGTATGATTACTTGATATTTGGATAGGTTATACTAAAATGCATAAGATGTGGTGTTACATTTTTGGTATCAGAGCAGGGATAGGTTCCATGGGAACATGCATAAGCATAAGAGCATGATAACATATGCATCCTATGTGTTGAACATTATGTAGTGACATACTTTCATTTATTTTAGGGACATCATAAGACATAATTCACCAAGGAGGGAGAGGCCGGCCGAAATGCATTCTCATGAGGCATCACCTCATTTACATAGAGAGCAACCAGCACTAGGAGCTAGAGCTCCAGTACATGCATCACAGTCATCTCATGTAGAAGTACCCCATGAAAACCTAGAACAAGAAGTATATGGTCCTGAAATGTACAAGGAAAGACGGTATGACAAGCTGAGGAAACATGGTGCAACTGATTTCAGTGGCACAACAGACCCAACAGAAGCTGAGACATGGCTGAAAAGGACACAGAGGGTACTGAATATGATGAGATGTACTCCAGATGAGAAATTCGATTATGCAGTATCCTTACTGCAAGGAAATGCTTATGAATGGTGGGAGACAGTCCCTGACAGTGATGCACAACCACCGGTGTTGACATGGAATGATTTTCTCCTGGAATTTCAGAACAATTACATGCCTGAAGCATATAAAGATGAGAAGAGGAAGGAATTCCTGAATCTGAAACAGGGGAATATGTCTATTGCGGAGTATGAAGTACAATTTAACAAGCTTTCCCATTATGCCACTTTCATGGTCTCTACTGAAAGAGACAAATGCAGGAAGTTTGAAGAGGGCCTCAAATATGAGATCAGAAACAGAATCACGACTACTGATCTTGATAGTTATGTTAGGCTCAGAGCTGCCGCAATCAGAGCTGAACGGTTAATGAAAGAAGCTGGGGAACAACAAATAAAAAGGCCATCACGTGAATTCTTTGGTGAGTCTAGCAGAAGGTTGGGGAAAAGAGGTAGATATATGCCTGCACAATCTGGTAACAGAAGTGGGTACTCCAGTTCTAGAGGTCGAGGAATGACTTTCTCTTACCCAGGCAGAGGGCAGAGCCAATATGTTGAACAGAGGCCCACATGTAGTCATTGTGGCAGACAGCATACGGGCGAATGTAGAAGGCTCACAGGAGCATGTTATTTCTGTGGATCGATGGAGCACATGTATAGAGACTGTCCAAATAGAGCCAAACTAGCAGAGACTAGCAGAGACAGAGGAGTATCTGAGACTACTGTTGAGGCACCGAGGGTCTACCCTACTAGTGGGACACAAGGCAGAGGAAGAGGCAGGGGCAGGACTGGTACACTGGGCAGAAGAGTGACCAGATCTGAAGGTCAGAGTTCTAGACCTCCTACTCAGGCCAGGGTGTTTGCTATGACTAGACAAGAGGCAGTGGATGCTCCCGAAGTAGTCACTGGTAATATTTATATTTTTGAAATATTAGCCTATGCATTGATTGACCCAGGCTCCACTCATTCATTTATATCATTGCATATGGCATCTGAATTGCATCAAATGCATGAGCCTTTGGGGATTGACATAAATGTGAGTACGCCATTGGGAACAGTGGTAGTTGTGAATAATGTCTATCGTGATTGCCTGATATGCATTGACAGAGCTGAGTTAATAGCTGATCTGATTTTATTGCCAATATATGAATTTGATGTGATATTGGGAATGGACTGGTTAACTAGACATCATGCAATAGTGAATTGCTTTACTAAGGAAGTAATTTTGGAATCACCAAACCAGCCAAGGGTAGTATTTCTAGGTGAAAGAAAACTTGTGCCTGCATGTCTAGTTTCAGCTGTAAAGGCATTTCGAATGATCAAAGGGGGATGTGAAGCATATTTGGCATATGTGACTGATACTAGAACCACTGATAGCTTGCTTGCAAATATACCAGTGGTAAGGGAATTTGCTGATGTATTCCCAGATGATCTACCTGGTTTACCACCAGATAGAGAGATAGAATTTACTATTGAACTAGTACCAGGAACTGCACCAATATCAAGGTCACCCTACAAAATGGCCCCAGTTGAGTTGAAAGAACTAAAGGCCCAATTGCAGGAGTTACTTGACAAAGGGTATATTAGACCTAGTGTATCACCATGGGGAGCTCTAGTGTTATTTGTTAAAAAGAAAATGGAACTATGAGATTGTGCATCGATTACAGGCAACTGAATAAAATGACAGTGAAGAACAAATATCTGTTACCCAGAATAGATGATTTGTTTGACCAGTTGCAAGGAGCCCAAATATTCTCCAAGATCGATTTGAAATCAGGCTATTACCAGCTGAAGGTAGCAGAAGCGGATGTTCCAAAGACTGCCTTTCGAACCAGGTATGGGCATTTTGAATTTTTAGTAATGCCATTTGGATTGACTAATGCTCCAGCTGCATTTATGGCTTTAATGAATAAGGTGTTTCAACCATATCTGGATAGATTTGTGATAGTATTTATTGATGACATATTGGTGTACTCAAAGAATAGGGGAGAACATGAACAACATTTAAAAATTGTGTTGCAAACTTTGAGGGAGAAACAATTTATGCCAAATTGAGTAAATGTGAATTCTGGTTAGATCATTTGGTATTTCTTGGACATGTGGTGTCGTGTAAGGGCATAGAGGTTGACCCAAAGAAAATTGAGGCTATGGTAAATTGGGAAGCTCCTAAAAATATTTCAGAAATGCATAGTTTTCTGGGTTTAGCCGGATACTATCACAGATTTGTTGATGGATTCTCCTTAATTGCTAGCCCTTTGACTAAATTGTTGAGAAAGAATGTGCCTTTCAAGTGGACTTCAGAATGTCAGAGGAGTTTTGATGAACTAAAACATAGGCTAACCTCAGCACCAGTGTTAACCATCCCTACAGGTACAGGTGGGTTTACAGTATATAGTGATGCTTCTCACCAAGGCTTGGGATGTGTGTTGATGCAACATGGTAAGGTGATAGCTTATGCATCTAGGCAACTGAGACCACATGAGATCTCATATCCAGTGCATGATTTAGAACTGGCTGCAGTTGTATTTGCATTGAAGATTTGGAGGCATTATCTGTATGGTGAGACATTCCAAATCTTCACAGACCATAAAAGCTTGGGTTATTTGCTGACACAGAAAGAATTAAACATGAGGCAGAGACGGTGGTTAGAGCTATTGAAAGATTATGACTGTACAATTGAGTACCATCCAGGGAAAGCCAATGTGGTAGCAGATGCATTAAGTAGGAAAGCCAGTAGCAGTGTAGCTCATTTACAAACATCCTCTTTTCCATATTTGATTCAATTACGATCCATGAATGTTGAATTAAATATGCATGATAGAGGATCACTGATTGCTACTCTTCAAGTTAGACCTATGATAAAGGAGAGAATTAAAGAAGCACAAAGCAAAGATCCTGAATTATGTGAGAAAATTGATGGGGTAAGGCAGGGAAATAATACAGAGTTTCATTTGCAGAATGATACACTGATGTTAAAGTCACGCATATGTGTTCCAGAAACTGAGAACTTGCGTCAGGAAATAATGGAAGAGGCACACAATGCACCTTATGCAATGCACCCAGGGATGACAAAGATGTATCACAGTTTAAGGCCTCATTACTGGTGGCCAAGAATGAAGAAAGACATAGCAGAATATGTTTCTAAATGCTTGACATGTCAGCAGATTAAGATTGAACACCAAGCACCAATTGGTAAGTTACATCCATTGCCAGTGCCAGAATGGAAATGGGAGAAAATAACGATGGATTTTGTCTATGGATTGCCAAGAACTCCACGGAAAAATGATGCAGTATGGGTAATTATTGACAGATTAACCAAGTCAGCACATTTTCTACCTATCAGATGGGGTTATACACTTGAGAGTTTGGCCAAATTATATGTGAATGAGATAGTCAGATTGCATGGCATTCCAGTATCCATTGTGTCTGATAGAGATCCACGGTTTACTTCACATTTTTGGGTGAGTTTACAGAATGCATTGGGAACAAAATTGAACTTTAGCACTGCATTCCACCCACAGACTGACGGACAATCAGAAAGGACTATACAGACATTGGAAGAAATGCTTAGGGCATGTTCTATGGAATTCAGAGGTGCTTGGGATGAATATATAGCATTGATTGAATTTGCTTACAACAACCAGTATCATAGCAGTATCCAGATGGCACCATATGAAGCATTGCATGGCAGAAAGTGTCGAAGCCCTATCATATGGGATGAAGAAGGTGCACGTGCATTAGAAGGGCCAGAGATAGTACAAGATACAGTGGATAAGATCAAAGTTGTCAAGAACAAGCTAAAGGCAGCACAGGATAGGCAGAAAAGTTATGTTGATCAGCATAGAAGGGAGATGGAATACGAGTTGGGTGAAAAGGTATTTCTTCGTGTGTCTCCATGGAAAGGGATAATTCGATTTGGCAAAAAGGGTAAATTGAGCCCAAGGTATATAGGGCCATATGAAATTCTTGAGAAGATTGGTCCACTGGCATATAGATTGGCGTTACCACCAGAGATGGCTCAGATACATAATGTGTTTCATGTGAGCATGCTTAGAAGATACAGGTCAGATCCTACACATGTACTTAAAGATCAAGCCATTGAGATTGCAGAGGACATGAGTTATGTTGAGGAACCAGTGCAAATCATTGGATACAAGACTAAACAGCTAAGAAATCGCGAAATACCTTTGGTTAAGGTATTATGGCGTAACCATTTACAAGAAGAGGCAACATGGGAAACAAAAGAAAATATGAAAAAGCAATATCCACACCTGTTTTCAGGTATTAATTTCGAGGATGAAATTTTTAAAAGGAGGGGAGAATTGTAACATCCTTGACCTTTCCCATATGCATTTCATCGAACATAAGCATCTTGCATACAATTCAATTGAACACATGCATTTCATACGTATTTCTATAGGAACAAGTTTATGACACGCACTAGCTACGTGTCCTAGTATTTGGCACTTGTATCGAGTCGCACTTGTGTAATTATAACCTAAATGAAGATAACAAAGCATTAGAAATAAAATGAATAAGGTGATTAAATTAAACTAAGAAAAATGATTAGATTAAGATTAGTAAACAATTACATTGTTAATTTAGTTAAATCGGATCAAATGATTAAGTTGTATTATTGTGTGAATTAATGGAATTATAAATATATGTAAATAATAATAATAACAATATAAAATAAAATGAAAATGAAACAAAAGAGAAATATAAGAGAAGAGAAATGAGAAATGAGAAGAGAAAAGAGAAGAGAAAAAGAGAAAAAGAGAAAAGGACAAAAAACAAGTTGGCTTTATCTTCATCTTTCTTCCCCATTTCTGCCTCCTCACTTCAGCCCCGTTTTCTTCTTCAATTTCCTCCATTTCAGACTTAAATTATTCCTTGTTTCACCTAGTTTTTGAAGCTAATTGATCCCTTTCAAGGTTGTTCTTGGTAAGTAATCAATTCTTATTGCTATAGGGTTGATTTGAGTTGATTAGGTTCAATATTAGGCACTGAATTGCACCCCGATTTTGATATTAATAGAAATTGATTCTGGAAATGTGTAAAACACAAAAGTTGTTCCTTTATATCTTAGATTTGTGTATATGTAAACATTTTTGCAAGATGTTATGTATAGGGAGAGATATGCCCTTCGTACTGAAACTGGTCAGGGTATAAACCCTAACCAAGTTAGCTACTGTGTGGTTTGATTTCGAATAGGTTAAAGCCCTTATTGGAAGTCTCTCAAAAAATAAAAGTTGTAGATATATGTGTTTTGTATCTGTATACCAAATTTCAGGTTCATAGAGCTTGTAAATGGGGAGTTATGGTGAAGGGAACCATGACTGTTCCATGGTTTGAACTGCCTACTGAGTGCCCTGGGCAGATCCAGTACATTGGTTGGCTAATTTGAGCTTGTTAGAGCTACATTCTGTAAATTCTCAAAACATAAAAGTTATAGGTATATGTCTTAGCTAAATTTTGGTACAAATTTTAGCTTAATATGTTATCTATATACTAAGTTATGGCCTTTGGAAGTCATACTGGTCCGGAAGCCAATTCTATTCTGGAACAGTAATATGTTTGGTATAATTAGAAGACCTTAGAGACATAATTGGTAAACGTTGTAAACATGAAACATGTTCCATATGAACCCATATAAGTTTCTGTAAAGTTTCATTAAAATATGACTTATAGAGTGTAAGTTATGATGAACCCAAATGAGTACCCTGAAACTGCCTAAAGGAAGAAAACAAGGCAGAAAACAGAACACTCTTAGAAATTCCACCAAATATTATACAATGATCCAATTGGTCTGAAATTTTAATATGTACTATATATATGTGTTATTTTTAATTAGGAACAAGAATCAGAGTAATTTGTCAATTATAGAAAAAGTTATAGGCTAAACAGTCCCATAAGGTCACACTGCCTCATAGGAAAAATCTTAACTATTGACATGAACAATGCATATTAATTTGTTTAAGCCACATTAAGTCTCTCTAATCATGAGTTAATCGATTATGTTTTCATATTAGGATCGCAACATATTGGAGAACCACAAGGAGCAGATAGACAATAAGTTAGGGGTCGGAATCAAAGGAGAACGGTGAGTCTAATTATCGATTGAATTCTTTAGTGCAAATGAATGTTGCTTGCTATGTGATTCATGTGATTGTCATGATTGGTCCTTGATAATGTAATGATGGATAATTTGTGATATTGTGGTACATATAAATGGTATACTTGTGGTATATTTGAGGTATATGTTTGACAAATGTGATATATATACATGGTACATGTATAGTATATACAAGGTGTATGCTTGGCATATGAGGTATATAGGGAATATATGTATGTTGTATATGATAAAGATGCAATGGTTGATGGATGCTTAAATACAAGTGCATATGCATATGGGCTAAAAAGGCGTTGTGACTAGTTAATCGACATTGCAAAGCAAAAGAAGAGGCCTATGGCCCAACAAATGTGCAAAGCAAAAGAAGAGGCCTATGGCCCAACAAATGTGCAAAGCAAAAGAAGAGGCCTATGGCCCAACAAATGTGCAAATGAAACAAATGATCAAGCTAGCTAGCAAATGCAAATGCAAATGTTCACATGGAAACCCGGGGCAATGTTCGTTTAATCTGGTCACAACAAAATAAAATGTACAAGCAAAGCATAAGTAAATAACAATTATTGAATACTTGATTTTATCTATATTTATATGTTATTGACTGATGAATGGAATGGAATACATGGTATATATTGGAATTGTGATTTATGACTATGAGTTGTTTGGTACTTTAGAGCTCATTGGATGGTTATTCTCACTGAGCCGCAACTCATCAATTTGCATCATTTTTCAGGTAAAGAGAAGTGATAGCTCATTTTGAGTAGCGTATAAAAGACATGGAGCACAGGTCACTGGCCGAGCCTCATCACTCTCTCTCTCCTTGCATTCCAGACAAGCATGAAATCATGTCATCTGTATTTTGACTTATATGCTTGAATATGTATTATCACTCTAGATTAGTTTTGAAATGTATAAATGGAAACAACCCGTAATCCTTCGGATGGAAAGTTTATGTTTTAATATATGTGATATATCATATTGTGGTTTTTAATGTTGACTTGAAAAGTCATTGAGTGATATTACAGGATATAAGACTTGTAAAGTCATTAGTTGATTTTACAGGATATGATATGGAAAAAAAAATTTACTACCACTATTATCAGGGTATTTTACCTTTCCAGTACGCCATGTATGATTACTTGATATTTGGATAGGTTATACTAAAATGCATAAGATGTGGTGTTACAAGTACTACATATGAGATATGGAATAACAAAAGACCTATTCTTTGACATATGAAAATATGGGGTTATCCTACTTATGTGAAGAGGACAATGTCAAACAAGCTAGAAGCTAAGTCTGATAAGTGTCTATTTATGGGATATCTAAAAGAGTCATTTGGATATCAATTCTACCACCTTTTGGAACAAAAGGTGTTTGTTTCAAAGCATGTTGTCTTCTTAGAGAAAGGGTTTCTTCTAATAGAAGATAGTAGGAGCAAAATTGAACTTGATGAAGTTCAAAATGCTCAAACAGATGCAAATCAACTAATTAAATGCGAATATGTTGCTCATACATATGAAGTAATAACTACACCTTCTGAAATACAAGAACTTCATAGATCAAATAGGATATGCACTGTTCCTAAAAGATATGGATTTCTCGTAAGTGAATATAATGATGTATTGCTCATAGAGGATGATGAGCCTACTTCTTATGAAGAAGTTCTGAATAGTTCAGAATCTAACAAATGACAAAAAGTCATGCAGTCAGAGATGGATTCCATATATGAAAACCAAGTGTGGACTTTGGTTGACCCACCTGAAGGGATTAAACCCATTGGGTGCAAATGGGTCTTCAAGAAGAAGACCAATATGGAATGTAATATAGTTACCTTAAAGCTAGGCTAGTAGTTAAAAGATATCATCAAAGATGTTGACTATGATGAAATTTTATATCCAGTTGCTATGCTTAAATCCATTAGGATACTCCTAGCCATTTCTACTCATTATGATTATGAGATTTGAAAAATGGATGTGAAAATAACTTTCCTTAATAGAAATTTGACTAAGGATGTGTACATGACACAACCTTAGGATTTCACATTAAGTGATGGTACAAAGGTATGCAAATTGTAAAGATCCATTTATGGATTGAAACAAGCATTTATGAGTTAAAACATTTGATTTGATAAGATAATCAAAGAGTTTGGTTTCTCACAAAATGTGGATGAACCTTGTGTTTACAAGAAGGTTAGTGGGAGTGCAGTCGTATTCCTAGTATTGTATGTAGATGACATATTTCTTATAGGAAATGACATCTTAGTTTTTCAATCAGTCAAAATTAGGCTTTATAAGAATTTTTCCATGAAAGATCTTAGAGAAGCGACCTACATACAGGGGATAAAGATCTAAAAGGTTGCTTGGTCTTTCTCAGTCTACATATATAGATAAGATGCTAAAGAGGTTTATCATGGAATAGTCTAAGAGAGGATTAATTCTAATGACTCATGGGATTACCCTTTCTAATTCCATGTGTCCAAAGACACATGATGAATGAACATGCATGAGTATGATTCCAAATGCTTCGACTATTAGATCTATCATGTATATTATGTCATGTACTAGACCTAATTATCATATGCTTGAGTGTCACAAGCAGATATTAGTCAGATCCCGATGAGGCGTATTAAATGGCTGTAAAGAATATCCTTAAGTACTTGAGAAGAACTAAGACTATATTCTTAATTTTATGGAGATGGTGATCTTTAAGTAAGCTGGTATACAGATGCCAACTTCCAAACTAATATGGATGACTCAAAGTCCCAATCAGGCTATATTTACACGTTAAATGGCAGTGCAATCAATTTGAAGAGTTCCAAATAAGAGACGACTGCAGATTCCACAACCAAAACAAAGAATATTGTAGCTTCTAAGATAGCTAAGGAAACAATTTGGATAAGAAAATTCATCACAAAGATAGAAATGGTTCCTAGCATTGTTGATCCAATACCCTTAAATTGTGATAACAATGGAGACATTGCACAAGCAAAAGAGCCACAACCTCATCAAAGATCCAAGCATGTACTTGAACATTACCATCTGATTTGGGAAATCATAGGTAGATATGATGTAAAGATAGAGAGAGTTCCCACTTATCAGAATATAGTTGATCCTTTGACTAAGACTCTTCCCCAAAAGAAATATAATAGTCATGTACTCGCCTATGGTATAATGTATAAAGGAAATTGACTTTAGTGCAAGTGGGAGATTGTTAGAAGGTACCCTAAAGGAAATCACCTTATGCACTTGATATACTCATTTATTTTTAATAAAAGACATTTTCATTATATGATATTCATTGCAAATGAATTGATATAGATCTTAGTCCGTTTAATGAAGTCCTTGGTATGTAACACAACATGAAGGAAATCATGATGAGATTCCTATCATGTGCAATTGTGTTTATACCTAAATAATTCGTAGTCATAGGATTAACAAGACAAGACATTGTTAATCTGAATAGACTAGCACATGTTATACTATTTGGCTAGGTCAAATAACTAATCTCATATGCTGATAACATGAGATGTTTAGAGTTAACATGTAGATACTTGCTAGAGTAGCCAAGTACATTGGATGATCTGCTAATGAGGCGATCACATGGGTATTTATTCAATGTCAGTGATAGTCTAATCATAACAATGGTGCAAGTATCCTTAGATATGAGATACTTAAGGTTATCTTAGATACTGAATCCTATTCTTTGACTCCATTCCTTGTTGCCTCATAGAGGTTTCTCATAGGATGGTGATTAGGTATAGCATAAGGTATTCAAAGGTAGCTAAGTAGTGAATAAAGGATTCACCACTTATGATAGAAGGAGAGTATACCTATGGCCTCTTATAGAGAACATTACTCAGAAATCATTGGCTGATGTGAACATTTCTTGAAGAAGATCTTCAAAAACATATATGATCGAGGTAATAAGTCTCATAGACAAGAACTAATATCATTTGGACTAGATGTGATGTAGTTAGTCTAGTGGGAGCTTATTCACAAGCCATGCTCTGAACCAAATGAGGTATATCTTGGTGAAAGGATGAATTGCATGATAATTGCCTATGGAAGGGTTTACAGTTAGACAATTGACTTTTCGGTCAATTGGAGGTCATGATGTGTCACTAGATACCGCTCATGATTTGCTCGAAATCATATAATGATTTGAGATGCTAACATAACTAGGAACCTGATGAGTCACACGCATAGAAGGAATAAAAGAAATGTGAAATGGGCTTTTGATTGTATCCAAGACATGGGAGAGAAATGATTTGCCCATGCACCATGTGTCGGCCTTGACAAAGGTTGTCACACCTATGACAAAGGGGTGTCATGGTCATGACACTACTATTCATGGTCGTGAAAGCCTCGATATCAGCTTTTGCGATTTAGGTTTTTCTATTTCGAATGGAACTCCTATGCATGGGTTACATATGTCCAACCCTAAAATGATTAGAGGACATATAAATACCCTTTAAGGGAAAAATTCGTAGCTACAACCCTAAGGAATATAAGTTATTCTCTCTTCTTCTTCTTTTTCAAGTTGAAACACAATAGTTAGCACTTTAGTGCTTGGACACCCCATCTCCCTTTGAGATTGTTTCTTTTGTTCCTTCATATGGATTACTGTTAGAGACAACTCAGCCTTGTATTGTAGTGGTTTGCAACAACCCAACATAAAGGAAAGGCTCACAAACTTGAAAGATTGAAAAGAAACAAACAAGGCAATCAACTTCTTCCATATTGATAGTATGATCCGATTTTAATGTTCATAGGGCATTCCATAGCTTTGGGTTTAATTAATTTTTAAATTTCTACTGTGCCATGTATGAGATGCATATTAAGAACCCAATAACTAGGACATCTCTAATGTTAATCCACTCAAAAATGTGAGAAGAAACTACAAGAGAAATTGTTGAACACACCTTAAATTGCTAGCAATGGTGTATGCTCAATTTGAGAGAAAATGAAAAATAACTTTTATTTTTCTTTTTGAATTTCTTAACTTTCAAAAAGAATTTTTAGACTTTTGAATTCTTCAAAAATATTTTTACCATAAAATTAGTCTAAGTTCAAAGTGAACAAGACAAGGGGAGGGATTTGGGGGGTTTAATTAAGGCCAATTAGGCCAACAGCCCGCGCGGACCCGTGACACCCTTGAGCAATTTTTCTGTACAATCTCATTGTGATCCAAACTAAAATAATTCTCTCATATTTTTGGATCCCATCCAAAATCATTTTACTCATTCTTCACATCTCCAATGCATGTGACCCATTAGGTTCCTAATTATGTTGGTCACTTAAATTAATAATTAATTTAAGCAAGTCATAAATAGTATCTAGCAACACATCAAGACCTCCAATTGACCAAAAAGTCAGTGGTTTGATTATAAACCTTTCCAAAGCCAATTTTCATACAAGCCTTTCACTATTCAATACCCCACTTAGTTCAGAGTATGGACATGTGTCAACTCCTACTAGACTTATTATATCACATTTAGCCCAAGTAATATTAATTTTTGTCTTTGAGGCTCATTACTCTATTAGATATGTCATGGAAGACTATCTTCAGGATATTTTCACTCCAACCAGAGATTACCGAGTAATGACCCCGATAAGAGGCTATGGGTAGACACTCCTTCTATCAGGAATGGTGAATCCTTTATTAGTTACCCAATTACCTTCGAATACCTCAAGTTGTATCCAATCATTACCTTATGTAATGCATGATAATTTTATTATGTTTGGCACTATTGTAGTTGGTTGAATTTTATCTAATGTTGTTGGATTGATAATTTGTTTGAGGGAAAGAGTTGTGACGAGCTACTGGATTGAAACCCCTTCCTTCCTCTAGAGTTGAATCTTCCTCTATGGCAACTGCATCCTCTTCCTCGTTGACTAACAAAAGCTTGATTGTGTCTTGTCAAGTTGTTATCTTAAATGGTATTGTCACTATTTATTTGTTCATAAGCTTGGAGTGCCATGAAAAATTGATGGAAAGAAGGATATGGAGGTTTAGTGAGCATAGCAATTTTGAAGTCTTGATATTTAGCTCCAAGTCCTCTTCCTCATTGAAAGAATTTCTTGGTTTCATCTATTGGGTTTTGATAGCAACAAGACGATATAGTCCTTTGAATTTCTTGATGACATCAAGAGAAGAATTTCCTTTCTTTAATGACATCAGTGTTTCATTGAGAATCGTTTTCTTTCCACTATGGTGGGAAGAATTTGCTCTTCTATTGATTTCCATACTTTGTAGGCTATGCCAATATTCTCGAGTAATACCAACACTTTGGTATCAATGCTTCTCAATAAAAAAGTAGTGAGAAGTCCATCGTTCTTTTTCCAAATAGAAAAGTTTGGATTTGCTTCTACTTTTTCTTCTTTGATTATTTTGCTAGGAGTTTCACTGCCTTCGATGAGATGATGAGCCATGTCGATGCTTTGGATTAATGGCTCCATCTGAGATTGCCAAAGTAGGTAATTGGTATTATCAAATTTTAGTGATATAAGGTTGGAGCATTGATGTAGGTTTGCAAAGAGAGTTCAGTTTCAGATTGAGATTTGAAAGAGGGAGGACTGGCCATGAGGATTAATTTACTTGAGCTTTCAACTTGCTCTAATACCATGAAAGCTTTTGATAATAAGGATAATTCTCATTCCCATTTCTACAAGAGATATATATAAAAGATGCTCGCAAGAGTAGCGAAATACATTGGATGACCTACTATGAGACAATCATATGGATATCTATTCAATATCAGTAATAGTCTCATCATAGTAATGGCGCAAGTATCCTTAGACTTGAGATGCTTAAGGTTATCTTGGATAATGTATCCTATACTATGACTCCATTCTTTGTTGCCTCTCAAGGTTGCTCATAAGGTGGTAATTAGGTATAGCATGAGATATTCGAAGGTAGTTGAGTAGTCAATAAAGGATTCACCCCTCCTAATAGAAGGAGAGCATACCTATGGCCTCTTCTAGAGATCATTACTTAAAAATCCTTAGCCAAGGTGGACATGTCTTGAAGAAGGTCTTTAAGGACATATCTAATAGATTAATGAGTCTCATAGACAAGAACTAATATAATTTGGACTAAGTGTGACATTATCAATGTTGGGATCTTTGCATGCATCACAAACATGGCACAACAGAAAATTAAAATCAATTGGACCCAAAAACCATGGAACGCCCTATGAACATTAAAATCGAATCACACCATCAATATGGAAGAAGTTGATTACCTTGTTTGTTTCTTTTCAATCTTTCAGGTTTGTGAACCTTTGCTTCAAGTTGGGTTGTTGCAAATCACAACATTCAAAGATTGGATTATCTCTAACGGTAATCCATGCAAAGGAACGGAAGAAACAACCACAATGGGAGATGGGGTGTCAAAGCACCAAAGCGCTAGCTATGGTGTTTCAACTTCATAAAGATGAAAAGAGAATAACTTTGATTCCTCAAGGTTGCAGCTACAAATTTGGCCCTTAAAAGGGTTATTTATATGTCCTCTAATCATATTAGGATTGAAAATATGTAACCTATGCATAGGAATTCCATTCAAAATAGAAAAACCTAAATCACAAAAGCTGATATCGGGCCTTTCACGGTCGTGATTCCCCTTTGTCATGGGCATGACAACCTTTGTCACGGCCGTGACACATGATGCTTGGCCAAATTGTTTTCTATCTCATGTCTTGGATCCAATTCAAGACCCATTTCATATTTCCTTCATTCCTTCTATGTGTGTGATTTATTAGGTACCTGTTATGTTGGCAGCTCAAAACATCACATGCTTTCAGCTTATGAGATCAGCTGCTTGACCTATTCAAGAAGTATAACATGTGCTCGTCTATCCGGATTAATAATATCTCATCTTGTTAATCCTATGACAAAGGATAATTTGGGTATAAACACAATTGCACATAATAGAAATCTCATCATCATGATCTCATCATGAATTCCTTCATACTATATACTAAGGACTTCATTAAACGGTTTAAGAACTATATCAATTATATGCAATGAATACCATATAATAAAAAATGTTTTTTATTAATAATAAATGAGTACATCAAGTGCCTAAGGTGATTGCCTTTAGGGAAGCTCTCTAACAATCTCCCATTTGCACTAAAATCAATCACCTTTATACATTATACTATAAACGAGTACATTACTATCATGTTTCTTTTAGGAAAGTGGCTTAGTGAGAGGATTAGTTATATTCTAATCAGTGGGAACTCTCTCTATCTTTACATCATGTCTGCCTATGATTTTCCAAATTAGATGGTAAAGTTTGAGTACACGCTTGGATCTTTGATAAAGTTGTGGATCCTTTGCTTGTGCAATAGCTCCATGGTTATCACAGTATAAGTGTATTAAATCAACAATGTTGGGAACCATTTCAAACTCTGTGATGAATTTTCTTATCCAAACCGCTTTCTTAGCTGCCTCAAAAGCTGCAATGTACTCTGCTTCGATTGTGGAATTTGTAGTCGTCTCTTGTTTGGAACTCTTTCAACTAACTGCACTGTCATTTAATATGTAAGTATAGCTTGATTGAGACTTGGATTCATCCTTATTAGTTTGGAAGTTCACATTTGTATACCCGCTTACTTTAAGGTCACCATCTCCATAAACCAAGAATGCATATGTTATATCTGCTAATTTAGGCCCCTAGTCGCGCGAGTTGTTAAATCGACTCTACAGTTTGATCGAAGTCTAAATTTGGATTTTGATTGAAAAATAATTAAAATAATGGCAAATAGTTATGGAAAATATTCAATAAAAGTATTTAAAATATTTAAAGATGTTAGATTATGATAAGGGATGAAACTGCAAAATTTGAAAAGTTTAGGGCCTAATTTATAATTTACCAAAAAATTGGAGGATTAATTGGGATAACCATCAAATAAATGCATGATTGGGACATTAAAACATGGAGTGGGCTAGCCACACCAAGTGGCAAATTGTAAACAACCAATTAACATGCATGAATACATGAATTAAACATTAAATTCATATGGGCTTAGGTGATACGAACCAAGACAACAAAAATGATCTTACATGCTATGGAGGAGATGGATTAGTGATGCCACTTGGTCCAATCATAAGATCAAGTAGAAACAAGCTCAAGGCAGCCTTGCAAATGTATATTCAGAGCTTGTGACAAGAGATATCAAGGAAGAGGTTTGGGTCAGGCTTGAAGAGATGGAATCAGTTGGCGATCCAAAGCTTGTGACACTCATTGGGGCATGTGAGGGTGAAGACAACTAGCCTAATGGGCTAGAGAAGAAGTCTATATTACAAGGTTCAACTCATGTGCAATATGCTATGTTAAGGTGGACTTATGTTATGTCATGGTTGGGCCTAAGATTAATTTTAGTGGGCTGTTTTATTTTAATTATTGGAATATAATTTCATTTAAAGACACATGATCAGCCTTATTTTAACTTGTCTTAAGTGTGTAGGCCTTATAAAATTAAGCCCATTCGTTTGTCCTTAAGTCATTAGGGTCAGATTGGTCTTTTCTTCATGTTTGCACCTAGGGTTTGGTTTGTAGAGGTATAAATACCTCCTTATGCGTGTAAGACAATCAGATTGGTGATTAAGATCAAAATTTCAGTGTTCTTGAGTGTTCTTCAAGTGGGAGGTGTGATCTCCATTGATATACCAAGGATTGTTTTCACTTATCAGGTTGGTAATTAATTTGTGGCATAAATTCAATTCTCTCTTCATACTCTTTGTTACCAATTCCTTGTTGTTTTGGGGGTGAAGAGTTTAATCTTACAATTGTTTAAAACTTAAGATTTGTATCAAATTGATTTGGAGGTTGTCTAGACTTAGATTCTAGGTGGTTGCATCATCATTAGGTGTCCCATTACTAATTAAATTTGTCCACTTTCTCTTAATTATCTCTCCTTCCTCCTCATCACTTAACATCTATAATACTCTAATCTCCTCAAACTAGCTCACGTTCTTCTCCTCCCAAATCCTCCATAGCTAAAACTTGAGTCTAAGAAGAGAAAATGAGAAAAAAAGGGAGAAAGGCATGGAAGAGTAGATTTCATACATAGTTGATCAAAAGGAAGCTAGAGAAAGTAAAAAGAACGAAAAAGTAAACAAGGAAATAAAAGAAAAAAAAAACCTTAAGGTTTGGCTATAAAAGCAAGGAAGTGAAGGTAAGGTGATTTTTCTTCTTTCCATGTTCTCTTTAAAGAGAGGTAGAGATTAGAGCATGGTTTAAAGAGAGACAGAGAGGGAGGTTAGGGTTATGGAGTTTTAAGGAAGTAGTGTTTTAATGATCTCTTTTATGTATTTTAGGAACTCAAATTGACAAGGAACTAGCTCAAAGGAGCAAAGGAAAAGAGAAAGAAAAGTAAAATAAGAGGTTTGTGCATAACTTAAGGCAATAGCCTATGTTTTGTCTTTAAGTTGCTTGATTTGAGCATTTGGCATGTTTATGATTGTAAATTAATAATATTTTGTGATAAAATCTTAGGGTGTTTGCTAGACTTAGGATTAATTTTGGTAAAAATTGAATGTGATTAATATGTATGTTATTTGTTAAAAATTTAGGAGCATTGAGTATTTAAACTGTTATAACTTAAGTTCTAAAATTCGGTTTTGTGTATTGTTTGTTGGGTCTGAAAGCTAAGATATATGGCTATAACTTTTATTCAAACCATAAAATCTGAATATGTATATTTTCAGAAAAATACATAAAATTCAGACATAAAATCTGTCTAGAAAATTCTAGACAAAATTGTTAGTGACCAGTCAGTGTTCTTTTGGTCATATCTTTTGATACAACACTACAAATTAAGTGATTCAATTGCATATTAAATTTAAGATCTAGATCTAAAATTGTTAAGAAGACCTTGTAATTAAATTCAGATCATAATAGGACTAAAATGAAGGTCCAAAACAGAGCACATAATCTACTAGTGACAGGACAACATTTGAGTTGCGGAATTTAATGAGTAAAATAATGTGAACCTTATTATGTTATGCAAACACGATTTTTATTGAGTGATTAATTGAGTATTTAAATGCATGAAAAGTGTGAATTTTATACTATGAATTTTAATGACATTAACTAAGCCCTAGAATACCTAACTTGAAACTAGACTCGGGATAGTTTGGCATGCCAAGCAGGGGGGTATGATGAAATCCATTAATGGTATGATTATTGAAGCCGGTAATGACATTATTATTGAAGCTGGTAATGACACTATTATTGAATCCAGTAATGACACTAGTGCGCGTACATCATATTGCCCGAGTGACACTCTTAAGTGCTAGGATGGAAACTCCGTTATCCTAGTCAGTGGTTCATAGGTGTTGTGGATTTAAAGAGGTTATGAAAAATAAATGGAATCATAACTTGTGATATGATTAATTATGATGGATTATATAATGATGTTTTAATTAATTAAAACAGGTATGAGATAAAAGAATATAATTTGATGTTTATGCATGCTAAAATATTAGAAGATGTATATTTGCATGAAAAGATGATTGAGTATAAATTGATATATGACAATGCATGTTGCATGTAATAGTTTATTACCTTATTTATATGCACCGCTAAGCCAAGAGCTTAGCGTGGGAGTTTCTCTCGCACAAATATAGTGAAGAATAAATAGAAGATAGTAGATGAAACTAGTAGTAACCTGATCCAGTAAAGCAATTTGTTTCACATACTGTGGGTCACACAACTTTTGTATATTTTGGTTTGAACTTTATTTTATAATGGTTGTATAATAACAACACGTTTTGTAAATAATACTTTACTATATAAAATGTATCTGTTTCCTTATTATAATTTCTTTTACACCATAAAGTAAATAAATAGTAAATAATAAATAATAATAAAGAAATAAAAATATACGAGTGTCTCATTTTCATATATTTATATGAAATGATATTTTAACCAATGAAGTTAGCATAACACTCCTTTATCCGGGCACGTATTGCTGGGGTGAGAGGGTGTTACAGAATCCTTAGTTCTTCTCAAGTACTTATGGAAATTCTTGACAGCCACCCTATGCCCCTTACCAGGATCTGACTGATATCTGCTAATGACACTCAGAGCATATGGTACATTAGGTCTAGTACATAACATAGCATACATGATGGATCCAATAACGGAAGCATATGAAATCCTACTCATGCGTGTCTATTCATTTTGTGTCTTTGGACACATGGACTTAGAGAGGGTAATCCCATGCGTCATTGTAATTAATCTTCTCTCTGACTGTTCCATGCTAAACCTCGTTAGCATCTTATCTATGTATATAGAATAAGAAAGACCAAGCAACCTCTAAGATATATCTCTATAGATCTTAATCCCCAGTATATAGGTTGCCTCTGCATGGTCTTTCATGGAGAAATTCCTAGAAAGGCAAATATTGACTGATTGAAGAACTAAGACATCGTTTCCTATAAGAAGTATGTCATCTACATACAATACTAGGAATACGACTACACTCCCACTAACCTTCTTGTAAACACAAGGTTCATCTACATTTTATGAGAAACCAAACTCTTTGACTATCTCATCAAAGCAGATGTTCCAACTCCTAGATGCTTGCATCAATCCATAAATGGATTTTACAATTTGCATACCTTTTTTTCCACCACTTGATGTGAAACCCTCAAGTTCTGTCATGTACATATCCTCAGTTAGATTTCCATTAAGGTAAGATATTTTCACATTCATTTGTCAAATCTCATAAATCATAATGAGCAGCAATGGCTAGGGTATCCTCATGGACTTAAGCATAACAACTGGGAAGAAAGTTTTGTCATAGCCAACACCTTGTCTTTGGCGATATCCTTTAGCTACCAGCCTAGGTTTACAGGTAACTACTGACGCGGAACCCCAAAGATCGTGCCTTGAAACCCCTCAACAAGACAAGGTGAACAAACCTTAAGCTATGGTGATCAAATATTGAATCCGACCCAAAGCTAACCAATGTAGCAAAGAACCAAGATTATATGGTTTATAATAGCCACACCACAAGCAATATTACTTGATAAGTAACTAATTCCTAAAAGTAATAAGAGATGCAAATCTGCTTCACTTTAAAGAAAACTCTCAAATTCGTTTTTATTCATTGATATCTTGTAAAAAAGGCCTAAATGAGTATTTATAGCCCTAAGTCTTTGAATCCTTTATGGTAAAGGATAACTAAGTCCTATTCTAACTCAACTCCTAAAAGTACAGTCATATTCTAACTCGTATTCTAAAAAGGTAGAGTCCTACTTGAATTAGGACACCAATTAAATCCTTCTAAAATAAGACAAGTGGTGGGTTGGGCTTCATATCCTTTGGCCCACATGCCTATCACTAATTAAAGCCTAAGGTTATTAAAATAGGCAGTCCACATATATAATTTAGCCCAATTACAAGTTAAAACCAAATTCCATAACTAGGCACATGCAAGGCACATGATCTTGAGCACATGGTTGGTACATGATGTCTTCCACATGGATGGCACATGTCTTGCACATGACTCCTAGCACATGATTTGCGCATGACTTGTAATCTTCAATTTTATGGACTTTGTCTTGTTTAACCTATTTACTTGAATCTTCATAAAAGACTCCTTTTAACTTCACTTTAGGTTTGCCTTTGTGTAGTGTTAGCCCATAAGCTTGATTTTGGATTTTAGGCCCAATATAGCAACCAATGCTCCAATGCTGCCTTATATGACTTTGAACACGCCCCACATTGAATTGGATCATATGAAAAGGATTTTGAACTCCTTTAAGACCCATTTCAATGATACGATTGCTCCACTCCATTGACAAAAGATTGTCGTTCATATCCTTCATTTGTGGTTCCCATGCATACATCATTCCCCCTTTCCTCAAGAAGATTCGCCCTTGAATCTTTGCCTACATCAATAGAAAAATGCACAACACAAAGCAAAGGATAATTAAAATTGTTAGTAAAAAATTTACTTTTCACCTCTTTCTCCTTTTCACACACATTCACTATTTTCTCTCTTTGCTCATTACTACTACTTTTATCCCTCAAAACCTTATCTCTCTCAATTCTCTCTTTAGCTTCTCCAAAAAAAATCCCTTCTTTCATCTCAATATCACTCACCTTTACTCCCTCAAGCTCATCCAATTCATGTTCATCACTTACCTCTATGGATTCATTATCGTTAGCTACAAATTCATCTCGAATGATGTTTTTACTTTCAATTGCAATGCTCTCAAAAACACTAACACCATTAACTTCTTCTAGTCAAATAGAATCAATACTCTCACCTACAATTTCAACTTCACTAGTATGAACATCATTAATATCCTTATGAATTTGATTCTTACTATCATTCACCATTTTACACTTAGGAACAAAATCAAATTCATAATGAAATTTTGATTTTTGAATTTCACACTTTCTTGTTTAAGGATTCTTCATTTCATTCTCTCTCTCTCTTCATGCCCCCACCTATCAATCCGTGCCAGCATCTTGTCCATTTCTTTTTGAAAGGCACTCATTGAAGATGCTTTGTCTTTCTTTCTTTCTCTTCTTTGTCTGTCATTATCATAATGTTCAAAATATTCTTTTTCTTTATGATATTGAAACCTCCTAATGCCTTGAGGTCAAGACCCCTCCCTTGATCTTCTTGTGTCAAAGATACTTTGTTGCCTCAAATCTTCAATTTTCTGATTTTGTCTCTCCATCTTGTCTATAATTTTTCCAATCTTTACCTCCAATATTTGAATGTAAGATTGAACAACATCCGTTGGCACATAATCACCATGTTCCTCATGTCCACTACTGCTCCTCATACTTCCCTTAGACATGGTTAAGCTACAAGAAAGAGTTAATGAAGATAAAAAGTCCTCACAATCACTCCCTCACATGTTTCACTCAAATCATAATATAACCACTCTTGTGTTTCACATAAATAATGACTTTTACCCTCTTTTAAGCTCACCTCTCTTGCCTTTTACCACTCAAAGTTTGAATCTCAAGATTACAAGTAAGAACTAGAAATAAAATCAAACTATATGCAAGTGATCTATGCTAAGAATTAACAATAAACCCTAATAAGAATGAATGGAACAAAGTCTAGACGCAAATTGATGTGAAAGATATTTATATTTAAAGCTATACACGAATTTAATTAGGTGTATGCTATTGATTTTTGTTCAAATTAAATCTAAGAATGAAAATTAAACTTAAATAATGTAATTAGATGCAAAAAGGACAGAATTAACAGAATGAAAACTTAAGAGCATAAAGAATTAGACAATATGAAATAAAAATCAGAACCGGTTTTCTCCTAGTAAGTAGCCGATTGTCCCTTAATTAAACCCTTATTCAACCTTAATTTATTACCAACTACCAAGAACTCAAGGTATATTTAATAGATAAGCTCAATTCCTCAAGATCAAATCAATGGTCAATATGATCACTAAGGTATCTGAATTCAAAACTTGTACTTTTCAACCTCAAAACCAATTATTTAAGTTTGATTGCAATAGTTTATGATGATACCAAACAATTCAAGCAATCAATAATCACAAGATTTCAATTTGAAGCTCAAAATAGCACAATTTCATAATTTTTGTGCTAAATTCAAAATTCTGATTTTTTTCTTTTTCCTTTTTGTTTTGTTTTCTTTATTGAAAATAACACTAAACTAATGCTTAATAAACCTCAAACATATCAAAGAATTGAAAAGAAACCCAAACTTGCAATTTTACTCTTTATGACATAAATTTTTTCTAAGGTACCTCTAATGGAAAAATTTTAATATAACTAAGTTAACAATTAGAAAGCAATTTTAAAGGATAGATAATGATTACAAAACCAAAAGCTTTGATACCAAACTGATGCGGAACCCCAAAGATCGTGCCTTGAAACCCCTCAACAAGATAAGGTGAACAAACCTTAAGCTATGGTGATCAAATATTGAATCCGACCCAAAGCTCACCAATGTAGCAAAGAACCAAGATTATATGGTTTATAATAGCCACACCACAAGCAATATTACTTGATAAGTAACTAATTCCTAAAAGTAATAAGAGATGCAAATCTCCCTTACTTTAAAGAAAACTCTCAAATTCGTTTTATTCATTGATATCTTGTAAAAAAGCCTAAATGGGTATTTATAGCCCTAAGTCTTTGAATTCTTTATGGTAAAGGATAACTAAGTCCTATTTTAACTAAACTCCTAAAAGTACATTCATATTCTAACTCATATTCTAAAAAGGTAGAGTCATACTTGAATTAGGACACTAATTAAATCCTTCTAAAATAAGACAAGTGGTGGGTTGGGCTTCATATCCTTTGGCCCACATGCCTATCACTAATTAAAGCCTAAGGTTATTAAAGTAGGCAGTCCACATACATAATTAAGCCCAATTACAAGTTAAAACCAAATTCCATAAGTAGGCACATGCAAGGCACATGATCTTGAGCACATGGTTGGCACATGATGTCTTCCACATGGATGGCACATGTCTTGCACATGACTCCTAGCACATGATTTGCACATGACTTGTAATCTTCAATTTTATGGACTTTGTCTTGTTTAACCTATTTACTTGAATCTTCATAAAAGACTCCTTTTAACTTCACTTTAGGTTTGCCTTTGTGTAGTGTTAGCCCATAAGCTTGATTTTGGATTTTAGGCCCAATATAGCAACCAATGCTCCAATGCTGCCTTATATGACTTTGAACACGCCCCACATTGAATTGGATCATATGAAAAGGATTTTGAACTCCTTTAAGACCCATTTCAATGATATACGATTGCTCCACTCCATTGATAAAAGATTGTCGTTCATATCATTCATTTATGGTTCCCGTGCATACATCAACTACATTACCTTCCATGTCGGTCTTCAATTTGAAGACCCAATTGCACCCAATGGGTTTAATCCCTTCAGGTGGATCAACCAAAGTCCACACTTGGTTTTCATACATGGAATCAATCTCTGACTGCATGGCTTTTAGCCATCTATCAGATTCTAAACTATTCAGAATTTCTTCATAGGAAGTAGGCTCATCATCCTCTATGAGCAATATATCATTATGCTCACTTATTCTCAGGAAAAATGCATATCCTACTTGATCTACAAAGTTTTTGTGTTTTAGAAGGTGTAATTGTTACTTCATCTCTATGAGTAGCAGATTTGGGTTCTATCAGTTGATCTGCATCTGTATTAATATCTTGAACTTCATCAAGTTCAATCTTGCTCCCATTATCTTCTTTTAGAGGAAACTCTTTCTCTAAGAAGACAACATGCTTTGAAATAAACACCTTTTATTCCAAAGTGCGGTAGAATTGATATCCAAATGTCTCTTTTGGATATCCCACAAACATACACTTATCAAACTTAACTTCTAGCTTATTTGACATCATCCACTTCATGTAAGCAGGACAACCCCATACTTTCAAGTGAGAAAGAATAGGTCTCTTGTTAGTTCGTATCTCATATGGAGTAACCTTAACTGACTTAGAAGGGACTCTATTTAATATATAAACAGAAGTCTCTAGTGCATGACCCCAAAAGGACTTAGGTGGTTTTGTAAAGCTCATCATTGACCTCACCATGTCTAACATGGTTCAGTTTCTCCTTTTAGGCACACCATTATGTTGTGGTGTGTAAAGTGGAGTCCATTGAGATAAAATTCCATTAGGCTTAAGTATTCACCACCTTTATCTGATCTAAGTGCTTTAATACTTTTGCCAAGTTGTTTCTCTACTTAATTTCTAAATTCCTTAAACTTTTCAAAAACTTCATATTTGTATCTAATCAAATACAAATACCCATATCGTGAATAATCATCAGTGAACGTAATGAAGTAGATAAAACCACCTCTAGCGTGCACTGACATTGGTCCATATACATCTGTATGTATAAGGTCTAATAGACCATTGACACGTTCACCCTTTCCACTAAAAGGTGATTTTGTCATCTTTCTTAACAAACAAGATTAACATATATCCTATGATTCATAATCAAATGACCCTAAGTCACCGTTCCTGTGTAACTTAGTCATGCACCTCTCATTTATATGATCAAGACAACAATGTCATAAATATGATAGTTTTAGGTTATCCATCTTTTGTCTTTTATTATTGATATTGAGGATTAAATTAGACATGTCAAGAATGTAAATCCCATTACATAATGTGCCAGTTCCATAAAGAATATCATTCAACCATATAAAGCAACCACTGCCATTAATAGTTAAATGAAAACCTTTTCTATTTAAACAAGAAACAGAAACAATATTCTTTGTTAAAACTGGAACATAATAACAAATGTCTAATTCTAAAACAAGTCCACTTGGGAGTGTCAATACATAAGTTCCTATAGCTAATGCAGTAACTCTTGCTCCATTGCCTACATGTAGGTCTAACTTGATCTATATTATGTTCCTTAGGCCCTGCATATCAATACATATGTGTAAGCCATATCTAACATCCAATACCCATGCATTATTAATAGAAAGAGTATTAACCTCGGTAATATAAATACCTGAAGTAGGAGGTGCATCCAAAGTCTTATCCTGCTCCTTTTTCTAAGACTCCAAATAGGTCTTGCAGTTCTTTTTCTTACCACAATGGAAGCAAGTCCCTTTTGAAGCAGTCTCTTTGCCCTTCTTCTTCACACCTCCTTGGGTCTTTGTGGACTTCTTCTTCTTTTTCTTGTCCTTTCTTTTCTTAGAAGAACCAAAAGTGCCCACCATCATCACAGCCTTTTGCTCTTTCTTGATATAAGGCTCAGCTGTCTTGAGTATATTGATCAATTCGGGGATTGAAGTGGATATCTTATTCATCTGATAGTTTAGCACAAAGTGTCCATAACTATGAGGAAAACTTTGGAGAATTAAGTCTATACTTAAATCATGATCCATTACAAATCCTAAAGTAGCCAATCGTTCAATGTACCTATTCAACTTCGATGCATGTTGCATTAGAGAAGTCCCCTCTATCATCCTAGAGCGGAAGAGCAACTTGGATATCTCATATCACTTGGTTCGAGCTTGCTCATTGAAAAGCTCCCTAAGATAATACACAATGGTATTAGCATCCATGTCCTCATGCTGCTTTTGAAGCATGGGAGACATAGAGGCAAGCATAATGCAACCCGCCAACTAAATATTATGCACTTGCTTATTATATGTCAACTGTTCATCAATAGATGCATCATCTGTAGGAGGGAAGGGAAACAATTTTTCCAAGACATAGGCTATCTTTTCAACTTTGAAAACAATTCTCAAATTCCTTAGCCAATCTAAGAAGTTTGGGCCAGTCAATTTGTCGGACTCAAGAATTGAGTGTAAGTTCACATTTGATGACATGATTCTAGCAATCTAAATGTAAAAAAATCATGTTAGAAAATGTATTAAATTCATGATTATTAGGTCTTTAATAAATGCGCGTTATAACTCCCATTATTTTATTGTAAACCCATAGCACTCACTATGAATCCGAGAGAACCCATTGGAAGCTCTCCTAGTGAGTTAGTATCCAACATCACTAAGAATGACCTTAGGTTTTCCCAACAAGCCATCTTAGGTCAATTAGTAAGTATCTCATGCTAATTGCATCAAAACATGCAACTACTGAATCATTGGGCTATCAACTCTTGTTATGTGCACATCTCATATACACTTACCCAATACTACCTCTAATTCACATTGACCTTAGGTTCACCCAACAAGCCAATGTAATTAGTTAAAGTCGGCCCATTGATCATGAAAACATATTTCGATGGTTTAAACATATTTGTGTAGAGTGGGCTTGGGTTTGTCCAACAACCTAGACTCTAAAAGAACTATAGTTCTTGGCATATTAATGGAAGGCATTGGCCTTAATATAATTTAAGAGGGATTTCTTTACTTAGGTCTCATTGTGGCAATTTAGCATTCATACTAAATCCATTCATCACATATAAATATATTCAAGATAATTACACTTATTATATGGTCATGATTATGAACATAATCTTGCATCAATCATTTGAGCCATGAAATGATTGACTAGGTCTCACCTAAGGTAGATGCATGAAATTACAACACCAAAATAGAAAACAATTTCCTATTCTAATGCTCTTTTGTTTTTGGCACCATCTCCTTGGCTTATTACTCCTTTGCATTTCAATTCTATTTTAATCCTATGTAATCTAATTACATAAATTATTTATAAGAATACCTCAACTTACATTTGTGGAGAGTAAGATGAGAAGAGAAATACAATAGAGAGAAAAGAGAAGGCAGGGACTCGTAGGCCCTATTTACCAAAAAAAAAATTCCATGCGTGATCTATCTTATTAGTCAAGTCCATAATCATACCATCATGTCATTCCATACACCCTTAGCATACATTCTATAATGCATAATTAAAGGTAATCAATTAAAAAAATAATTTGGATTCCCTTTATTTCAACTCTTGAAATTTTGTTTTGATTGTTTGGACTTTTATTGTGATTCATCATAAATCATTATTTAATCTCATTAAATAATCATATGAACATTTAGAAACACTTTCCAAATGGAAATCACGCATTTTAGGCATATATTTGAACTTGCTCTAATCACTACCTTTCTTTAGAGAAAACATAGAAGAGAAAAACAATCACCTTACCTTCACTTCCTAGCTTCCATGGCCGATTCTTGAGGTTTTTTTTCTCCTTTTTTTTTATTTCTTATTTTCCATTTATAAGACTCCTACTAAGTTACTCTCACTTCCTTGAGTATATTCTATGTCTTGCCTGTTGAGGTCAACATATGATTTCTGTCGATCTTCAGTTGTCTTCAATCTTTTCTTGATAATTCTAACCTTTTCTTATGTCTGTTGCACTAAATTTGGCCCTATCAACTTCTTTTCACTCAACTCAGCCCAACAAACTGGTATCTTACACTTTCTTCCATACAATGCCTTACAAAGAGCCATACCTATACTCGTCTGATGACTGTTGTTATAGGAAACTCCATAAGAGGTAGATATTGATCTCATCTTCCTTCAAACTCAAGCACACAACTTTTCTCATCATGTCTTCTAATAACTGAATTACCAGCTCAGATTGTTCATCAGTTTGTGGATGAAAGGTTATACTGAAACTGAGTCGACTTCCCAAAGCTTGTTGTAGGCTCTTCCAGATTTGTGACATAAAGTGAGGATCTCTTTTGGAGATGATAGACATTGGTACTCCATGAATTCTTACTATCTCATTCACATTGATCTCAGCTAATTTGTTCAATGTATAATCCATCCAAAATAGTAGAAAATGTGTCGACTTTTTTAGTCAATCCACTATCACCCACACTGCATCATGCTTTCTCTAAGTCATTAGAAAACTAGACATGAAATCCATCATGATTCTTTTCCGCTTCCATTCTAATGTATTGGTTATAGCAATCCTGTGGGCAATTGGTGTTCTACTTTCACTTGTTGACAAGTCAGACACTTAGCAACACACTCTGTCATATTCTTCTTCATTCCTTACCACTAGTATTGAGTTTTCAAGTCTTGATACATCTTGTTCCTGCCTGGATGAATTGTATATACCATTTTAAGTGCTTCTTTTAAAATATTAGACTTTAGCTCTTCTATACTGAGCGCACAAATCTTATTCCTGAAGTACACTATGCGATCTTCCATCAATAAAAACTCAGGCTTTTCTCCCTTTTTCACTGCCTCAACTATCTCTACTAGTTTCTCACCTTACTTCTGAGCATCTTTGATCCTCTACATCAAGGTGGATTATACTCATATCTCAACTAAAATCTTTCTGCTTAGTGCATCTGTAACCACATTTGCTTTCACACAGTTATAATCTTTAATTAACTCCAACCATCTTTTTTGCCTCTGGTTCAGTTCTTTCTGTGTAGGAAGGTACTTGAGACTCTTGTGATCTATATAGATATAACATATTTCCCTATACAGATAATGTCTCAAGATCTTCAAAGCAAAAACAATAGCAACTAACTCTAAATCATGCGTCGGATAATTAAGCTCATGAGTTTTAAGTTGTATGGAAGCATAAGTAATCACTTTTTCCTTCCTGTATAAGGACACAACCCAACCCATTATAACAAACACCGATGTACACTACAAAGTCATTTCCAGGTGTGGGCTAAGTCAAAATTGGTGCTTCAATCAACATTGCCTTCAGTCGATCAAAGCTTGCTTGACATTTATCCATCTATTCAAATTGAACATATTTCCATAGAAATCATGTCAAAGGAGTCACTATGGATGAAAATCCCTTCATGAACCTCCTATAATATCCGGCTAATCCAAGGAAACTTCTCACTTGTGTCACATTATGAGGTGGTTTCCAATTAAGAATAGCCTTGATTTTACTAGGGTCAACCTGAATACCTTCTGCTGAAACTACGTGACTAGAAAACTTACTGTTTCAAGCTAAAACTCACACTTTGATAACTTTGCATGCAGTTGCTTCTCCTTCACTGTTTGCATCACTATTCTGATATATTGATCATATTCTTCTCAATCTCTAGAGTACATAAGGATGTCATCACAAATTGATCAAGATATGGTCTAAACACTCGATTCATCAGGCCCATAAAAGTTGGTGCATTCGTCAATCCAAAGGGCATAACCAGGAAATCATAATAACCATCTCGAGTCCTGAATGTTGTCTTAGATACATCTGACTCCTTGATCTTCAGCTGATGATACCCCGATCAAAGATCTATCATTGAAAATACGGATGCACCTTTCAACTAATCAAATAAATCATTAATCTTGGACAACGAATACTTATTCTTAGCAGTCACCCTATTAAGCTACCTGTAATCGATGCAGAGACATAAGGTGCCATTTTTTTCACAAATAACACTGGAGCACCCCAAGGTGATACACTAGGTCGTATAATCCCTTATCTAACAATTCTTATAATTGTATCTTCAGCTCTTTCAACTCCACTAGTGTCATCTTATATGGTGCACTGGAAATAGAAGTGGTGTCGGGTACCAAATTGATAGCAAAATCAATTTCTTTATTCGATGATAACCCTGGCAACTCCTTTGGAAATACATCAGGAAACTCACTAATAGTAGGAATATTTACCAACTTCAAACTTGCTTTTTTCATATCAATCACATGCACTAAGTATGCTTCGCATCCTTTACTGATGAGTTTCCGAGCTTTCAACATTGATATCACATTGTCTGGATATCATCAACTATCACCCATCACCACTATCTCATCTTGTTTCAGAATTCTGATGATGATCTGTCTCCTCCCATAATCCACTACCACTGCATAATGGGCTAACCAATCTATTCCCAAAATCATATCAAACTCGTGGAATGGTAACTCTATCTAAGTCTCCTAGGAATTGCCTACCTTAAATTTCAACTGGGTAACCCTTAAACACCTTGCTAACCCTCACATTATGCCCTAATGGGTTAGTCACCAGAATCTCAAATTCTGGAGCCTGTGGTTCTAAATCCTCTCGACTTAGTGGTGGTGTGCATATGTATGAATGCGTCAACCCTGGATCTATCAATGCATGTATGTTAGAGCCAAAAAGAAGGAAATTACCAATTATGACATCAGGTGCATCAAGCTCTTCTTGGCCTCGCATAGCATATGCCCTGGCTGGGGAAGCTCTACTACCTTCTAGCCTCTCAACTATCTCTAATCTAAATTGAATGGTCCCTGATCGGCTTCCTTTACCTTGCCCTCCACCTCGGCCTCTACCTTGCCCAAAAGCCTACATTTGTATCATCTTAGTGCTTCTTGAACCTCTACCATACTGTAATATAGGATAATTTCTTCTCATATGATATTTGGAGCCACACCTTAAGCATGCTCCTATTGTCCACTAATACTCTCCTAAATGAGGACAACCACAATGCTGACATTCTGGTAGAGGTAGAGATCTACGTGGTGTTTGTGTTCATGCATTAGCTACCAAAGAAATAGATCTCGTGGACTATCCCCACCTGAAAGAAGAAAGTTTACTGGAACTCCCAACCTGAAATCGGCCACTGAAAGATCTGGCTCTCATTCCACTTAATGGTCCTCCACTCAATTGTGACATGGGTCTCCTTAACCCTCTATCTTGTGTTGGTTGTTGTGCTGCTAGAACTATCTCAATTGTTCTGGTAGATGCTAGCAAACTAGGAAAGCTTATTAGGCATAAGGCTGAAACTTGTAGCTTGATCGTGTCTCTCAATCCATCTTCAAATAGTCAGCATATTTGCAAAAATGTGTGAATTCTCTTTCATATTTTGTTACTGACATTTTTCCCTATTTCAGTATAAAATACTCTCTTTTCTTGTCATCTGTGTAAATAGGGGGAATATATTGCTCTTTGAACTTCTCTTGAAAAAACTCCCAAGTCATGGGATCAAGTGTCTCTGAACTCTGTGACTCAAACCGCCACCAGTCATATGCATGATTTTGTAACAAGGATACTGCATATTCATATTTTTGCTTGTCCGTGCAATGCAGATGATCAAAGAATTTCTCTTCTCATTCTAACCAAAACTCTACGATGCAGGGGTCATCTTCCCGTTTACCATAGAAATTGGGTGCCCCTAACTTCTGCAGTCTCTCAAATTATAACACAGACGGGGCTAGTTGTATCATATTCCTCATAAGCTCTATCAATCATGTACCAACAACAAACTATCCCTGTGATGAGCTAGCACTAGATCTCGATGCAATAGCTCGGCAACAACTGGGTCGCAATGAATCCTTTGTTTCGATAAGCTCATTACTTTTGCCTCATTCAGCCATAATCTATCATGACCCTGAAGTCATACTCTACCTATATCGTAAAAGTAATGGCCCCAATCATTAAGTAACAACTTTTATACTCAATTGTGGGTACACACGTCATAATTATTTTTGAAATTTTTTTTAAAAATCCCAATACCTCCCAAACCGGTCTCTAATGTCAAACACTGTAACACTCCCTTATCTAGGCACGTATTGATGGGGTGAGGGGTGTTAAATACCAAATATAAGTTTTGACTTCCATTGGCCCTGTGTTTACAAAATACATATGATCTAAATAAAAATATATATTCCCTTCATAAAAGAAAAAAACTACTCTTAAAAACCATAATTATACTCATATTCCATGACATGTAGATAAGAATAAAATGTATGTCATGTAAGGCACCAACCCTCTTACATGGATTTACTTTTTTTGACTCTGTCTGGGCTTGCTTCTCCTACTTGATGCAGCAACCACCTAGAATCTAAGTCTAGACAACTTTCAAATCAATTTGATACAAATCTTAAGTTTAAACAATTGCAAGATTAGACTTTTCACCCCTAAAACAGCAAGAAATTGGTAACAAAGAGTATGAAGAGAGAATTGGATTCAAGCCACAAATTAATTACTAACCTAATAAGTGAAAACAATCCTTCCTATGTCAATGGAGATCACACCTCTCACTTGAAGAACACTCAAAAACACTCAAATTTTGATCTTAATCACCAATCTGATTGTCTTACATGCATAAGGAGGTATTTATACCTCTACAAACCAAACCCTAGGTGCAAAAATGAAGAAAAGACCAATCTGACCCTAATGACTTAAGGACAAACGAATGGGCTTAATTTTATAAGACCTACACACCTAAGACAAGTTAAAATAAGGCTGATCATGTGTCTTTAAATGAAATTACATTCCAATAATTAAAATAAAATAGCCCACTAAATTTAATCTTAGGCCCAACCATGACATAACATAAGTCCACCTTAACATAGCATATTGCACATGAGTTGAACCTTGTAATATAGACTTCTTCTCTAGCCCATTAGGCTAGTTGTCTTCACCATCACATGCTCCAATGAGTGTCACAAGCTTTGGATCGCCAACTGATTCTATCTCTTCAAGCCTGACCCAAGCCTCTTCCTTGATATCTCTTGTCACTAAGCTCTGAATATACATTTGCAAGGCTTCCTTGAGCTTGTTTCTACTTGATCTTATGATTGGACCAAGTGGCATCACTAATCCATCTCCTCCATGGCATGTAAGATCATTTATGTTGTTTTGGCTCGCATCACTACTATCAACTTCTCTCTATAGGTTCCAAACTTGTATATGGAAAAATACCCACATGCTAAGTAACCAGATGTTTAGTGGTATATATATGCATAAAAATTTATACATGCATTCATGACATGTAATAGCAATTCCATGTTCACAATTATCCAATTCATGCTCATGCTTTGATATACATATACATTCATGTAATTCTCACTTTGCTACTATTTTAACATGCACACTTGTATGTTAGATCACAAAATGATATAAGTATTTATATCTACATGATACCAAATCATATTTCTTTTTCAATATTTTCATATATTACAATAATTTTCATAGCAATATTAAATATCAATTCATTATATATCAATAAGAGATATTGCATACTTGGTTTTCTGGTTTAACACATATACATTCATAATTTACTAAATAAATTCATATATTTATAACCATATAGCAACAATACCAATTTGTTTCTTCCATTTACTTGGTAATTGGTCTTCTATATTTTTTTTATATTTTATAGCCCAAAACCTAAACCTAAACTATCCAGATGCAGGTTGTGAAATATGAGCTCTCTCACCCCAGCTTAAGCCACCTCACTCACTATCTATATCTATATATTTAAGTGCTTAATTGAGCTTCTCAAGTTAAGAGCGCTCTCATCCAAGCTTAAGCCACTTTGACTAAGTAAAATAAATCAATACATGCAATTAGGACCAAGGGTACTCTCACCCAAGTTTCAGCCACCTTGTCGTTATAATAAAATTTTCACATCATTATAAAATCATACGATACTATAAACCCCTTAATGGCATGCCATCTATCCTACGTTAAGTCTTAGATTAAAGAAATGGGCTTTCCTCCTTTATTCTTTATTATCTATATAACTCATCATATACATATTCACATTATCAAAGTTATAATATTTCTTCAACCAAATATTTTTATGAAATCATGCCTTACATATATAATGTATGTCCTCATATATATACCATATCATGTTCTTTGAATTAATAACATAGTATCTCATTAAGCATATAATAATAATGATAATGTCATGTCATGTATGTCTCATATGTATTTCAAAGTATCATACCAAATCTTACCTATTGGGACTTACAAATCTTATACATTCATTAACTCATATACATACCAAATTAACTTAGCCAATATATTATAAAATTTTTAAAGATAATTACTATCACATGATTCACACACACACACATATATATGTCACACAATATTTGGAAGATTAAGTTACTAAATTTTTATTCCTAGACAGATTCATTGTCCTGATTTTAGGCCACATTTTTCACCTACTTCTATTTGGAATTTGAACACATATGAATTTTTATTTCAATGTCTTATCTTTATATGTAAAAAGAATCACATAAATCCAAAATTTATAGCATAAGTTATGGCCAAATTACCATATAGTGTTCAATAAAAATTTGTCTAGTATTTTCTGAGTATTTCCAGGTTTGAGATTTTGTAGTCAATTTTAGGTCAAATTTAAATTAGAAATAGTATTCACATTCTTAATAAGAATTTTAGATCTACATATCTACTTTCATTTTCAATTAGTTTCATATCAATCCAAGGCCCAGAACATAAGATATGGCCAAATTACAATGTGATGTTCAGAAAAAATCTGCCTAGTATTTTTTAGGTATTTCCAGATCTGAGATTTTGTAGAAAATTTTAGGTTAACTTGCTATCAGATATACATTCACACTCTTCATAATATTTTTATATATGCGTTTACTTTCATTTTTAATTAATTTCATCCTAATCCAAGTTCTAAAACAAAAGATATGACTACATATATCAAGATTTTTCTAGATGAATTTTAACAAAATCACCAAACACATCTAAGCTATTTAATCAAACGTCATTGAAATGCAAAAAAAATGCACAAATGAATAAATATTCTCATATGTACAAACTTTGGCACAATGAAGTCTTAACCTCTTCAAACCTTAAGCAAGAAGAATAAGATGTAAAAGAATGGTGGAAGAAGATAGGTTTTATTTCTATGGGAGAGAGGAAGGACAACTAGGTTTGAAAATGAAGAATAAGAATGGAAAGTAACCCTTTTATAGCTATGGAAAATATCATTTTAAGTCTCTCATTGTTTTTGCCAAATACTCACGTAAATCCTTATTTTTATGTCTTTCTTATTAACTCACCCAACTATTCTATTTATTTTATTAAAACACATAACTTAATAAAATTTTCTTATAAATCTTTTTATTATATTTTATTCCTGAATTAGACTTCGACAATTTTAATTGCAACCATTAGACACACTAGTTATTCGGACATAAATTAATGGGCATTACAAATCATGAGCTTAAGGGTTGGAAGGACTATTGCCTTTAGCAGCATTGTGAGGATATATCTCTTTTAATTTCAATAACACTCATCTAAACCTACAAGTTGATAAAGAAATAGCTCATGTCAGATTTAGATAAGACACAATGAATGCATGATAAAATCCTTTATCCCACTCAGGTTTAGAAATACCTAAACCAAGCTCTGATACCAATAAATGTAGCACTTGCCAATATAAATCAGAAGACCTCAACTTTACCGACGGATACTACGAAACCTTTTTGTGAAAGATTGGTTAAATTAAAATTTTTCATATAAAAAGCTTGTTTAAACATAAATATGTATTTGAAAATGTAAAACACCATATACTTTAAAACTCAACCTAACCAATCGATATATTAAAACATGTTTGGGCATACACTAACTAGTATTACAAAATACATCATAAAATTACATACATAATTTATAAAGCTTATACAAAACCATATTCATATCCTATGACAAGAACAAAAAGAATCATAACAAATATCATAAATAACATGCTGGGCTTTAAATATGAATCTCATTCATAAAATGCAGTGGAAAAATGAAATTTTCAAAACTCAAAGCAAGAATCTTGCTTGTGCCATTAAAACTAATTTATCAAAACATAGAGGTAAAAAATTATACCTTGTAATTTCTTGATTTATTCTTCAAATTTTCATCTTGTTGGGTTGTTGCAAACCACAAAAATCCATTTTAGGATGTCACTAATGTTAATCCACATAAAAATATGAGAAGAACTATAAGATAAATGGTTGAACACACCTCAAAGTGCTAGCAATGGTTTAATGATAAGAATGTGGACTCTTAACTTCGCCCCAAAAGCACGTTCAAAGAGAAAGGTTTGAACCCAGCCTTATAAACCAGTCCAGGCATTCCTCCGCAACTGATGTGGGACGCATCATCCCCACCCCCTTAAGACCCCGACTGCCTCGGTCAGCAATCTGTCGTAATCCGGAGGGACACTGGTGTACAGGGCTGGCTCTGATACCAAAAGATAAGAATGTGGACTTTTAACTTCGCCCCAAAAGCGCGTTCAAAGGGGAAGGTTTGAACCCAGCCTTATAAACCAGTACAGGAATTCCTCTGCAACTGATGTGGGATTCATCATTTATGCTCAATTTGAGAGAATATGAAAAAATAACTATTATTTTTCTTTTTGAATTTTAGCATTTCCAAAAATAATTTTCAAACTTTTAAACATTTTAAAAATATTTTTACCCCAAAAATAGTCTATGTGCAAAGTGCACAAGACAAGGGATTTTGGGTTTTTTGCCTTAATTAGCCTTAATTAGCCAATTAAGGCCAATTAGGCCAGCTGTTGGCCAACAACCCAACTGGTCAGAGATTCCCAAGTAATGACCCTGACAATAGGCCATGGGTATACACTCCTTCTATCAGGAGTGACAAATCATTTGTTGGTTACCCAATTACCTTCGAATACCTCAAGCTATATCCAACCACCACCTTATGAGCAACCTCCCTGAGGCAACAAGGAATAGTGTTAAAATACAGAATCAGTATCCAAGATATCCTTGAGTACCTCAAGTCTAAGGATACTTGCACCATTGCTATGTTGAGACTATCATTAACATTTGAATAGATTATCCATATGATTGTCTCATTGCAGGTCATCCAATGTATTTAGCGACACTTAGCAAGCATGCACATGTTAACATAAATATCTCATGTTTATGATTATGAGATCTACTACTCGATTCAATCAAGAAGTGTAATATGTGTTAGTCTTCAGGATTAACGATATCTTGTCTCATTAATCCTATGACTAGGGATAATTTAGATATTAACATAATTACACATAATAAGAATCTCAATATCATGATCTTATCATGATTTCCTTCATGTTATGTTATGTATCAGGGACTTCATTAATTGATTTAAGATCACTATCAATTCATATATCAAATAAACATCAAATTAATGAAAAAGCCTTTTATTAATCAAACAAATTTGTACAATAAGTGCAAAAGGTGATTGCCTTTAGAACACTTGTCTAACAAGCTCCCACTTGCACTAAAGCCAATCGCTTTTGTATTTAATTCCATAGGCGAGTACATGAGAATCATATTTCTTTTGGGGAAGTGGCTTAGTTAAAGGATCAGCAATATTCTAATCAGTGGGCACTCTTTCTATCTTTATATCATTCCTACCAATGATTTCTCTAATCAATGGTATCTTTTGAGTACATGTTTGGATCTCTGATGAGACCGCGGCTCCTTTGCTTGTGCAATGGCTCCATTATTGTCCCAATACAGTTTTATTGGATCAACAATACTAGGAACCACTCCAACTTTCGTGATGAATTTCTTTATCCAAAGCACTTCATTTATTGCTTCGGAAGCTGCAATGTACTAGACTTCGGTTGTGGAATCAACAATCATTTTCTATTTGCAACTCTTCCAACTGACTGCTCCACCATTTAGTAGGAGTATATAACCTAATAGAGATTTTGAGTCATCCTTGTCAGAATTGAAGTTGGCATTGGTATACCTGCTCACAACAAGATCTCCATCTCTATATACTAAAAATACATCCTTAGTCATTTTCAAGTACTTAAGGATATTCTTGACTACCACCCAATGACTCTCACTAAGGTCTGATTGGTATCTACTCATGACACTCAAATCCTATGATACATCTGGCCTTGTACATATCATAACTTATATGATTGATCCTATAGCTGAAGCTTATGGAATCAAACTCATGCGTGTCCTCTCTCATCTTGTGTCTTTGGACATATATAGACTTTGAGAGAGTAATCCCATGGGTCATGGGAATATATCCTCTCTTGGGCTGCTCCATGATAAACCTCTTTAGCGTCTTGTCTATGTATGTAGACAGTGAAAGACCAAGCAATCTTTTAGATCTATCTATATAAATTTTTATCCCCAAAATATAGACTACTTCTCCAATGTCTTTCATAGAGAACTTCTTGGATAACTAAAATTTGATTGATTGTAAGGTTGTGAGATATCATTTCCCATTAGCAATATGTCAGCTACATAAAACAAAAGGAATACGATTGCACTCCCACTCACGTTCTTGTGAACACAAGGTTCATCTGGAAATTCTAAGAAACCAAACTGTTTGATGGTCTCATCAAATCAAATATTCCAACTTCTGGATGTTTGCTTTAATCCATAAATGGACCTTTGAAGCTTGCATACCTTTTTGCCATCTTTATATATGAAGCCTTCTAGTTGAGTCATGTACACATCTTCGATCAAATTTTCATTAAGGAAAGTTGTATTGACATCCATTTGTCATATCTCATAATCATAATAAGCAGCAATGCCTAGGAGTATCCTTATGGATTTGATCATAGCTATTGGGCTATAAGTTTTATCATAGTCAATTCTTTATCTTTGACGATAACCTTTAGCTACAAGTCTAGCTTTATAACCAACCATGTCAGTTTTCTTTTTGAAAATCCATTTGCACCCTATAGGCTTTATCCCTTCAAGTGGGTCAACCAAAGTCCATACTTGGTTTTCATACATGGAATCCATTTCTGACTTCATTGTTTGAAGCCATTTGTCAGATTCTAAAATATTCAGAACTTATTCATAGGTCGTAGGCTCATTATTTTCTATGAGCAATATGTCATTCTGTTCACTAATGAGAAATCCATATCTCTCTGGAACAGTATGTATTGTACTTGACCTACAAAGCTCTTGTGCTTCAGAAGGTTGAGCTACTATATCATCTATATGAATAACAGGCTCGGGTTCAGGCAGTTGATCAACATCTACTTGAGCATCTTTAACTTACTCGAGTTCAATTTTGCTCCCACTAGATCCTTTTAGAAGAAATTCTTTTTCTAAAAAGATAGCATGTCTTGAAAAAAACACCTTTTGTTCCAAAGGGTGGTAAAAATGATATCTATATAATGCTTTTAGATATCCCACAAACAAACATCAGTCAGAATTAGCTTCCAGCTTATCTAACATTGTCCACTTGACATAAGCACGACAACCCCAACTCATGTAAGAAAATATGGGCTTCTTGTTATACCATATCTCATATGGAGAAACATCAACTGACTTCAAAAGAACTCCATTTTAATATATAAAAGGTAGTCTTTAGTGCATAACCCTAAAAGGATTTAGGGAGTTCTGCAAAGCTCATCATAGACCTTAGGATTTCTTCTTTCAGTCATACCATTGTTTTGTGGCGTGTAAGGTGGAGTCCATTGAGATAATATCCCATTATCACTAAGATAATCTAGAAAGTCTTATCTCAAGTATTCTCCACCTTGATCTGATTGAAGTGTTTTAATAATTTTGCCAAGTTGTTTCTCTACTTCATTTTAGAACACTTTGAACTTTTCAAAAGCTTTAGATTTGTATCTCATAAGATACACGTACCCATTTCTTGAATAGTCATCGATAAAATTAATTAAGTCCAACAGCCCATTATCATGTTCACCATTCCTCTTAAAGGGTAATTTAGTCATCTTGCCTAATAAGAAAGATTCACGTGTCATATGATTCATAATCAAATGACCCCAAACTACCACTCTTGTATAGCTTAGTCATGTGTTTCTCACTTATATGACCAAGACGACAATGCCATAAGTAAGATGATTTCAACATATCTTAGTTTTGCCTTTTATTATCATTGATGTTTAAAATTGAATTTGACATATCTAATATGTATATTCCATTGCATAATGTACTGCTTGCACAAAGAATACCATTCAATATAATAGAACAACAATTGTTACTAAAAGCTAAATGAAAACCATATTTATTTAAACTTGTAACAGAAATAATATTTTTAGTTAAAGCAGGTATATAATAGAAATTATCCAAATTTAATATAAGCCCATTAGAGAGGGTCAAAACATAAGTTCCTATAGCTAATGCAGCAACCCTTGCTCTATTTCCAATGCATAGTTGATGCGTCCCACATCGGTTGCGAAGGAACTCCTGGACTGGTTTATAAGGCTGGGTTCAAACCTTTCCCTTTGAGCGCACTTTTGGGGCGAAGTTAGGAGTCCACATTCTTATCATTTGGTATCAGAGCCAGCCCTGTACACCGGTGTCCCTTCAGATTACGATAGATCGCCGATCGAGGCAATCAGGGTCTTAAGAGGGTGGGGATGATGTGTCCCACATCGGTTGCGGAGGAACTCCTGGACTGGTTTATAAGGCTGGGTTCAAACCTTCCCCTTTGAGCGCACTTTTGGGGTGAAGTTAGAAGTCCACATTCTTATCAATAGGTCTAACTCTCCCTTATTGAGCTATTTACTGTTCCTTATGCCTTGCATATTAGTGCATATGTGTGAGCTACAATCTGATGTAGATCAAGGACATATAAGTCAATCTTCACAAAAGGAGAATGATGCACTAGTCATGCCAAGTGGTGCTATCACAAGATCAAGGGCTAACAAACTAAGGCAAGTAATGCAATGCTTTATTCAAAGCTTGGTCACTAAGGAGATCACAAAAGATGCATGCATGACAAAGGAGATGGAGTTGATTGAAGACCCAAGGCCCATTACTTATCTTGGGGTGTGTGAAGAACCATCTTGCATGGACTAGTCCAATGGGCTAAACAAGGCAAAGTCCATAAAATTAAAGATTACAAGTCATGTGTCAACCATGTGTCTACTTATGTGATTTGGGGCTTAACTTGTAATTGGGCTTAATTATGTATGTGGGCTGCCTAATTTAAATTACCTTATACTTTAATTAGTGATAGACATGTGGGCCAAAGAAATAAAGCCCAACCCACCACTTGTCTTATTTTGGAAGGATTTAATTAGTGTCCTAATTCAAGTAGGACTCTACTTTTTAGAATATGAGTTAGAATATGACTGGAAATTTAGGAGTTGAGTTAGAATATGATTTAGTTATCCTTTACCATAAAGGATTCAAAGACTTAGGGCTATAAATACTCATCTAGGCTTCTTGTACATGACATGAATGAATAAAAACGAATTTGAGTGTTTTTCTTTAAAGTGAGGCATATTTGCATCTCTTTATTACCTTTAGGAATTAGTTACTTATCAAGTAATATTGCTTGTGGCGTAGCTCTTCTTAATAAACCTTATAATCTTGGTTCTTTGCTACATTGGTTAGCTTTGGGTCAAATTCAATCTATGATCACCATAACTTAAGGTTTGTTTACTTTGTCTTGTTGAGGGGTTTCAAGGCACGGTCTTTGGGGTTCTTCATCAGTTTGGTATTAGAGCTTTTGGTTAGGTAATCATTATCTATCCTTTAAAATTGCTTTCTAGTTGTTAACTTAGCTAGATTTAAATTCTGCTATTAGAGGTATCTTAGGAAAATTTTCTGCCATAAAGAGTAAAATTACATGTTTGGATTTCTTTTCAATTCATGATATGTTTGAGGTTTATTAATCATTAGCTCAGTGTTATTTGCTATAAAAAAACAAAACAAAAAAAAAGGAAAAAGGAAAAAAAATCAGAATTTCGAATTTAGCACTAAAATTGTGAATTTGTGCTATTTTGAGCTTCAAGTTGAAATCTTGTGATTTTTGATTGCTGGAATTGTTTGGTATCATCATAAACTACTGGAATCCAACTTAAATAATTGGTTTTGAGGTTGAAAAGTACAACTTTTGAATTCAGATACCTTAGTTCATTAGCTCAATATGATTATTGAGCATTGATTTCATCATGTGGAATTGAGCTTATCGATTAAATATACCGTGAGTTCTTGCTAGTTGGTGATAAATTAAGGTTGAATACGGTTTAATTAAGGGACAATCGGCTACTTACTAGGAGGAAACCGATTCTGAATTTTTTTTTCAATATTGTCTAATTCTTTGTGCTCTTAAGTTTTCATTCTTTTAATTCTGTCCTTTTTGCATCTAATTACCTTAGTTAAGTCTAATTTGCATTCTTAGATTTAATTTGAACAAAAATCAGTAGCATACACCTATTTAAATTCGTGTATAGCTTTAAATATAAATTTCTTTCACATCAGTTTGCTTCTAGACATTGTTCCATTCATTCTTGTTAGGGTTCATTGTTAATTCTTAGCATAGATCACTTGCATATTGTTTGTTTTTGTTTCTGGTTCTTACTTGTAATTTTGAGATTCAAATTTTGAGTGGTAAAAGGCAAGAGTGGTGAGCTTAAAAGAGGGTAAAAGCCATTATTTGTGTGAAACACGAGTGGTATATAGTCTGTTTTGAGAGAAACACATGAGAGAGTGATTGTGAGGTCCTTTTACTTCATTATTACTTTCTTGAATTACTAACCATGTCAAAGGAAAACGCAAGGGGGAGTAGTGAACGAGAGGACCAGCTGAAACTCATACCATTAGAGGCTGTCCAATCTGAATTCCAAAGGCTATTTTCCATTATTGAATCTTTTAATGAGAAGATGGAGAGACAAGATCGAAAAATTGAAGAGGTGAGACAACAAAGTACTTCAAATTCCAGAAAAACAAGAGAAGAGTCACGGACTCATGGGAAATGGAACATTCACAATTCTGGAATAGGGAGGTTTCGGCCTCAAGAAGAAGATGAGGACTTTGATTCCTATGATGATGAAGATGATACCCATTCAATGAGGAGAGGAGATAAGCGAGATAGCAACATCAATTCCATCAAAATGAAAATTCCACCTTTTAAAGGGAGGAATGATGCTGAAGCATACCTAGAATGGGAGAGAAAAGTGGAGCTCATTTTTGAATGCCACAACTATAGTGAAGAGAAAAAAAATAAAACTTGCTATTTTTGAATTCAATGATTATGCTCTTGTTTGGTGGGATCAGATCATGATGACTAGAAGAAAGAATGGAGAAAGACCCATTAGAAGGTCGGAGGAGATGAAGAGGGTGATGAGAAAACGATTTGTGTCAGCCTATTACTATAGGGAGTTGCACCAAAAATTGCAGCGCCTTACACAAGGATCCATGACCGTTGAAGATTACCATAAGGAGATGGAGATGGCAATGATGAGAGCTAATGTGGAGGAGGATCCAGAAGTCACCATGGCACATTTCCTAAGGGGTTTGAACAAAGATATTGCTAATGTTATTGAATTACAACACTATGTGGACTTTGAAGACATGGTCAATATGGCCATAAAAATTGAAAAACAACTAAAAAGCAAGGGGACAGCAAGGAGTTACACGAATTCCACATCCAAATGGAGTTCAAAATGGCCTAAAAGGGAAGAAAAAGGTAAAGAAAATGTGACTGACCCGAAAGAGGTAAGGAAAGAAAAATGGGTAAAAGATGATGGAAAATCAAAAACACCTAGTGCTAATGATAAACATAGTAAAATTAAATGTTTTAGATGTTTGGGTGTAGGGCATATTGCATCTCAATGTCCTAATAAGAAAACCATGTTATTAAAAGATAATGGTGTAATTGATAGTGAAAGTGAAGAAAGTAGTGATAGTGATGGTATGCCTTCCTTAGTGGATGCTAGTGATTGTGATGATGATGATGTGCAATATGGGAATGATGTGCATATTGAATCATTGGTTGTTAGGAGAGCCTTGAATATGCATGTTAAAGATGAAACTAGTGATCAAAGAGAAAATATTTTTCATACACGTTGCATAGTCAATGGAAAGGCATGTAGTTTGATTATTGATGGAGGTAGTTGTACTAATGTGGCTAGTGCAACACTTGTTGAAAAGTTGGGTTTGAATTGTATTAGACATCCTAATCCATATAAGTTGCAATGGTTGCATGAATGTGGTGAAATAAGGGTGAATAAACAAGTAATTCTTGCATTCTCTATTGGTAGATATAAGGATGAGGTGTTATGTGATGTTGTACCTATGCATGCTAGTCATGTTTTACTTGGAAGGCCTTGGCTATATGATAGACTTGTGATGCATGATGGGTATAGGAATTGGTATTCTTTTAGCTTGAATAACCAAAATTACATTCTTGCACCTTTATCTCCATTGGAAGTATATGAAGGCCAAATGAAAATCCAAAAATCCATTATGGGGAATTCAGGTAGTGAGGCAAGTTCAAGTAAAAGAATTGAGAGAAAAGAGGCCTTAAATGATAAAAATGAAAGAAATACAAATAAAGGCCTAATATTGAGTGATGGAGCAAGAGAGAAAAGTAAGGGTGAGATTGTGAAGAGAGAAAAGAAAGTAAGCCTGTATGCAAGGGAGAAAGACTTGAGAGGTGCTTTTAATGCACAAATGAGTCTTATTGTACTTAGGTACAAGGACAATCTTTTAATTTTGACTGACATTGACCCTTGTTTGCCTAGTGTTTTTGTGTCTTTGTTGCAGGAATTTGAGGATGTCTTCCCTGAAGAGATTCCTAAAGGCCTCCCTCCATTAAGAGGTATTGAACATCAAATTGACTTTGTTCCCGGGGCTGCCATACCAAATAGACCAGCCTATAGAACCAATCCTGAGGAGACAAAGGAGATACAAAGACAAGTTGAAGAGCTTTTAGAGAAGGGGCACGTGAAGGAAAGCTTGAGTCCATGTGTCGTTCTTGTGTTATTAGTGCCTAAAAAGGATGGATGTTGGAGGATGTGTGTGGATTGTCGTGCTATTAATAAAATAACAGTAAAGTATAGACATCCTATTCCTAGACTTGATGATATGCTTGATAAATTATGTGGGGCATGTTACTTTTCCAAAATTGATCTTAAAAGTGGTTATTTTCAAGTTAGGATGAAAGTAGGAGATGAATGGAAAACCGCATTTAAAACTAAACAAGGTTTATATGAGTGGTTGGTAATGCCTTTTGGTTTAACTAATGCACTTTCATGAGACTTATGAATCATATTTTGAGACAACTTATTGGTAAGTTTGTTGTGGTTTATTTTGATGATATACTTATATACAGTAAATTTTTTGATGATCATATTATGCATGTTAGGGCTGTATTAGAAGTATTGAGAAATGAGAAATTATATGCCAACTTAAAGAAGTGCACGTTTGCTAGTGAAAAACTTGTATTTCTTGGATTTGTTGTTAGTGCTAAAGGAATTGAGATAGATGAGGAAAGTGAAAGCTATTAGAGATTGGCCAATGCCTACTAATGTTAGTGAGGTTAGGAGTTTTCATGGATTGGCTAGTTTTTATAGAAGGTTTGTTAAAGATTTTAGTTCCATTGCAGCACCTTTTAATGAGTTAGTTAAAAAGGATGTTAAATTTCAATGGACTGAATCACAGGAAAAGACATTTAATTTGCTTAAGGGTAAACTATGTAGTACACCTATTTTGTCCTTGCCTGATTTTAACAAAACTTTTGAGCTTGAATGAGATGCCTCAGGAGTTGGCATAGGAGCTGTTTTAATGCAGGAGGGGCGACCAATAGCATACTTTAGTGAGAAGCTGCATGGAGCTCAATTGAATTATTCCACCTATGATAGGAAATTATATGCTTTAGTGAGAGCCTTGGACATGTGGCAACATTATCTTCTTCCTAAAGAGTTTATCATACATATTGATCATGAGTCCTTAAAGCATTTGAAGGGATAAATGAAACTCAATAGGCGGCATGGTAAATGGGTGGAATTTATTGAGACATTTCCATATGTGATAAAATACAAGCAAGGTAAAGATAATGTGGTGGTTGATGCACTTTCAAGAAGATATACTTTAATTTCTACGTTAAGTTCTAAATTGTTGGGATTTGAACAAATTAAAGAACTTTATGCCACTGATCTTGATTTTGCTAATGTGTATGATGCATGTGAACAAGCTGCTTTTCAGAAATTTTATAGGCATGATGGATATTTGTTTAGGGATGGTAAACTTTGTGTGCCTATATGTTCATTAAGGGAGCTACTTGTGCGTGAAGCTCATAGTGGGGGTTTGATGGGGCATTTTGGTGTTAATAAGACTTTGGATATGTTGCATGAACACTTTTATTGGCCACATATGCGTAAGGATGTTGAAAGAATTTGTGTTAAGTGTGTTTCATGTAAACAAGCTAAATCTAAAGTTATGCCTCATGGATTGTATACACCTTTACCTATTCCTATTGCACCTTGGATTGATATTTCAATGGATTTTGTATTGGGATTGCCTAAGACTAGGAGAGGTAAAGATAGCATATTTGTTGTAGTTAGATTCAGTAAAATGGCTCATTTTATTATGTGTGCTGAAACAAATGATGCAACAAATATAGCTGACTTGTTCTTTAGAGAGGTAGTGCGTTTTCATGGTATTCCTAAATCAATTGTTTTTGATAGAGACGCTAAATTCCTTAGTCACTTTTGGCGTGTTTTATGGGGTAAACTTGGTACTAAATTGTTGTTTTCTACTACTTGTCATCCACAAACTGATAGACAAACCGAAGTGGTCAATTGGACTTTAGGTGCTCTATTGCGTGCTGTTATGGGTAGAAATTTAAAATCATGGGAAGAGTTTGCTTATAATAGATGCATACATTCTTCTACTGGTTTTTCACCTTTTGAACTTGTGTATGGTTTTAATCCATTAACTCCATTGTAACATCTTTGCCTTTTAATGAGTTAACTAATTTGGATGGTAAGAAAAAGGCAGATTTTGTGAAAGCTATGCATGAGAAAGAAAAACAGCACTTGGAGAAGAAGAATGAGTCATATGCCCGACAAGCTAACAAGGGGCGTAGAAAAATGGTGTTTGAACCAGGCGGTTGGGTGTGGGTGCATATGAGAAAAGAGAGATTTCCTCATCAAAGGAAGAATAAACTTGATCCTAGAGGAAATGACCCATTTCGCGTACTTGAAAGGATCAATGATAATGCTTACAAGATAGAACTTCCTGGTGAGTATGGTGTTTCTGCATCATTCAATGTTTCTGACCTTACTCCTTTTGACAATGTAGGAATAGTAGATTCGAGGACGAATCCTTTTGAGGAGGGGGGAATGATGTAGATCAAGGACATATAAGTCAATCTTCACAAAAGGAGAATGATGCACTAGTCATGCCAAGTGGTGCTATCACAAGATCAAGGGCTAACAAACTAAGGCAAGCAATGCAAGACTATATTCAAAGCTTGGTCACTAAGGAGATCACAAAAGATGCATGCATGACAAAGGAGATGGAGTTGATTGAAGACCCAAGGCCCATTACTTATCTTGGGGTGTGTGAAGAACCATCTTGCATGGACTAGTCCAATGGGCTAAACAAGGCAAAGTCCATAAAATTAAAGATTACAAGTCATGTGCCAACCATGTGCCTACTTATGTGATTTGGGGCTTAACTTGTAATTGGGCTTAATTATGTATGTGGGTTGCCTAATTTAAATTACCTTAGACTTTAATTAGTGATAGACATGTGGGCCAAAGAAATAAAGCCCAACCCACCACTTGTCTTATTTTGGAAGGATTTAATTAGTGTCCTAATTCAAGTAGGACTCTACTTTTTAGAATATGAGTTAGAATATGACTATAAATTTAGGAGTTGAGTTAGAATATGATTTAGTTATCCTTTACCATAAAGGATTCAAAGACTTAGGGCTATAAATACTCATCTAGGCTTCTTGTATATGACATGAATGAATAAAAACGAATTTGAGTGTTTTTCTTTAAAGTGAGGCATATTTGCATCTCTTTATTACCTTTAGGAATTAGTTACTTATCAAGTAATATTGTTTGTGGCATAGCTCTTCTTAATAAACCTTATAATCTTGGTTCTTTGCTACATTGGTTAGCTTTGGATCAGATTCAATCTATGATCACCATAACTTAAGGTTTGTTTACCTTGTCTTGTTGAGGGGTTTCAAGGCACGGTCTTTGGGGTTCTGCATCATAATCGGTATCTAATACGCATATATCATTATTGGAAACAGTATTAATTTTAAAGACAAAAATTCCTAAAGTAGATGGGGTATCAAATGTCTTCTTCTTTAAAGACTCTAAGTAAGCCTTACAGTTTCTCTTCCAATAGCCATCCTTGCCACAATGGAAGCATGTCCCCTTTGGAGCAGTCTCATTAGCCTTCTTCTTGGTCACGCCTCCCTTAGGCTTTATGGACTTCTTCTTCTTCTTCTTAAGGTTATTTTCTTAGAATCAGAAGAGTCCACCAACGTCACAACCTTACTGTGTTTCTTAACATGTGGCTCAGTTGTCTTGAGCATGTTGATCAGCTCAAGAATAGTGGTGGATATTTGGTTCATCCTATAGTTAAGCACAAAATGTGAAAAACTATTGGACAAACCAATTAGAATAATTCATACTTAATTCATGATCCATCACAAATCCCAAGGTGGCCAACCTCTCAATATAGTCATTCATCTTCAGTGCATATTGAACTGGAAATGTCCCCTCAACCATCTTAGTGCAAGAGAGCAACCTTAAAGCTTCGAACCTTTCAGAACGTGCTTTCTCTTCAAAAACCTCTCTTGGATGGTAAACTATGGAATTAACATCCATAGCCTCATGCTGCTTTCACAACTCAGCTGACATAGTAGCAAGCATAATACAACTTGTCATCTCATTATCATCGAGATGCTTTTGATATGCCTTCTGTTCATCTTCAGAAGCATTAGCAGTAGGGGGATTCGAGAGTGTCTCATCTAGAACATAACCAATCTTTTCATATTTGAGAACTATTCTCAAATTCCTTAGCCAATTCAAAAAATTATGCTCAGTCAACTTATTTGACTCCATTAGTGATCGCAAATTCACACTTATCATGATAATGGTTCTAGCAACCTAGATGTAAAATAGAGCATGTTAGAATGTACATGAAAATGTATTTTTATTAGGTCTTCACTAAATTGCTTTATGACTCCCACTATTTTATTGTGAATCCATAATCCTCACTATGAACTCGAGAGCTTATATGGAAATTCTCCTAGTAGATCGATATCCAACTAGCTAAGAATAACCTTGAGGCAACTCAACAAGTCATCCTTAAGTTGGTTGGTAGGTATCTAATCCATACTAATTGTTACACATTTCAAAATTATTTTTACCCCAAAAATAGTTTAGATACAAAGTGTACAAGACAAGGGGAGGGATTTTGGGATTTTTGCCTTAATTGGACAAATAAGGCCAATTAGGCCAACTGCATGCTGGGTAGGCCTGCGACCTCCCCAAACGATTTTTTTTCCGATCTCATCACAATCCATACCAAAATAAGTATCATATTTTTGGATCTCATCCAAGACCATTTTACTCATTCTTCACATCTCCAATACGTGTGACCCATTTGGTTCCCAGTTATATTGGCCACTTAAATTAACAAATAATTTAAGCAAGTAATAAGCGGTATCTAGCAACATATCATGACCCCCAATTAATTGGAAAGTCAGCGGTTTGACTATGAACCTTTCCACAGACAATTTTCGTACAATTATTCATTTCACCATTTTATACCCCACTTGGTTCTGAGTATGGGCATGTATCAACTCCTACTAGACTGACTATGTCACGTCAAGATGATTTTCAGCATTTTGAAATAAAACTGAAATTAATTATTTGAATCACATTCAAACAATTTTTCAATCATAATAATCATCCTTAATCATCCTATGATTAAATAAATAAAAATGTGTAAAATAAATTTTACAAATTAATTTCAATTATTCAAACATATTGATTCAAAACCATCAATATCGTGCAATCCTATTACACTTTCAATTAAAATTAATTTTAATGGACACAAGGGGGCTTTGATACCAATATTGGGTTTTAAAGATGAATCTCATTCATAAATCACTGTGGAAAAATAAAATTTTCAAAATCCGAAACAAGAATCAGACTTGTGCCATTAAAACTAATTTATCAAAACATAGAGGTAAGAAATTATATCTTGTAATTTCTTGATTTATTCTTCAAAATTTTCACCTTGTTGGGTTATTGCAAGCAATAACAATCCACTTTAGGATGTCTTTAATATTAATCCACGGGAAAATATGAAAACAAACTATAAGAGAAATGGTTAAACACACCTCTAAGTGCTAGCAATGGTATATACTCAATTTGAGAGAATATGAAAAGTAACTATTATTTTTCTTTTTGAATTTCATCATTTCCAAAAATCATTTTCAAACTTTTAAACATTTCAAAAATGTTTTTACCTCAAAAATAGTCTAGGTACCGAGTGCACAAGACAAGGGGAAGGATTTTGGGGTTTTTTTTTTGCCTTAATTAGCCTTAATTGGCCAAATAAGGCCAATTAGGCCAGTTGTATGCTGGGCAGGCTAGTAGTCTATGCGGGTCTGTAATCCCCCCTCCAAACGATTTTTCTGTGCGATTTCATTGCAATCCATACCAAAATAATTCTCTCATATATTTGGATCACATCCAAAACCATTTTACTCATTATTCACACTTTTAATGCATATAACCCATTATGTTCCCGGTTATATTGGTCACTTAAATTAACAATTAATTTATGCAAGTCATGAGCGCTATCCAACAACACATCATGACTCCCAATTGATTGGAAAGTTAGTGGTTTGATTATGAATATTTTCATAGACAATTTCCATGTAATATACTTTCACCATTCTATACCCCATTTGGTTCAGAGTATGGACATATGTCAACTCCCACTGAACTAACTACATCAGGTCTACTCCAAGTAAAGTTAGTTCTTGTTTTTGAGACTCATTACTCTGTTAGACAGACAATTTTTATGACATTTTCACTCTGGTCAGAGATTCCCAAGTAATTACCCTGACAAAAGGTCATTTGCTTTAGAGTATGGACATATGTCAACTCCCACTGGACTAACTATATCAGGTCTAGTCCAAGTAATATTAGTTCTTGTTCCTGAGGCTCATTACTCTATTGGACAGACAATCTTCATGACATTTTCACTCCACCCAAAGATTCCCAAGTAATGATCCTCACAAGAAGAGGCCATGGGTATACACCCTTCTATCAGGAGTGGTGAATCCTTTGTTGGTTATCTAATTATCTTCGAATAGCTCAAGTTGTATCCAACAACCACCCTATGTCACAATAAGGAATTGTGTCAAAATACAGAATCAATATCCAAGATATCCTTGTGTGTCTCAAGTCTAAGGATACTTGCACTATTACTATGTTGAGACTATCATTAACATTTGAATATATTATCCATATGATTGTTTCATAGCAAGTCATCCAATGTACTTAGCTACACTTAGCAAGCATCTACATGTTAACTCTAAATATCTCATGTTTACAGATTATGAGATCTACTACTCGATCCAATCAAGAAGTGTAATATGTGCTAGTCTTTCCAGATTAACAATGTCTCGTCTCATTAATCCGATGACTAGGGATAATTTAGATATTAACATAATTACACATGATAAGAATCTCAATATCATGATCTCATCGTGATTTCCTTCATGTTATGTTATGTATCAAGGACTTCATTAATTGATTTAAGATCACTATCAATTCATATATCAAATGAACATCAAATTAATGAAAAAGTCTTTTTATTAATCAAATAAATTTGTACAATAAGTACTAAAGATAATTGCCTTTAAAGCATTTCTCTAACATAACCGACCCCTATCCGGGTCTGCTATGATTGAACTCTATATGGGCACCACTTCTCGACCAATCAATTTCAGTTTACTGGCTTCAAATCTGTATGCAAAAAACTCACACGCTAAGCAACCTAATGCTAAGTGGTATATATGTACATAAATCTTCAATAATATATATATCATGTCATGTCATACCTTCACCATGTCATGCTCATATCATAACTCGTGATCATCCCTAAAAACATACATTTTAGATGTTACAAGCCTTAATGTTATATTATCATACCTACTTGTACAATAGACATAACATATATAATAAACATATATCTAAAATCATTTTTCGTACACTATAAATAAAAACCATATGTAACAAAAACATATATCAGTTCACTATATCCTTTTTAGTTCATTTTCGCATTTCCAATTCCCATTCATTTTTAGTTTCTTGTTTCTGCCTAAAACTTACAATTTTTTGTTATGTTATTTACCTACCCAAGACTCTAATCCTGATTATCTGAATACGAGTTGTGAAACATGGGCGCTCATAACTCTAGCTTAACTCACATTGCTCACTATTTGTATCAATTCATTTGAGCTCCTCAAATCAAGAACGCTCATAACCAGAGCTTAATGTTACGTCCCGCTCAAATTGTCCCTCAGAATCCAAAGAAATAGCGCTGAAAGGTGCTACAAGGTTCTGGAAGGCACCATAATATTCTAGAACATGCTGGATGGTTCATGAAGGATGTAGAAGTCTCTAGAAGCTTTTGGAGCATCCTAGAATTTGCATGAAGGAACTAGACAATCCTAGAAGACTCTAGAGTTGGCTAGACTTGACTAGAAGGTCCTAGAACCTTGTGGTATGTTGTAGACACTCTTGTACATTCTAGAATTGGTAGGATCTAGAAACTTGTGGCATAGTCTTAGGCTTGGTGCCACACTATAAATAGGCCTCTTGGCCTTCATTTGTATCATCTTTGCAAATCCTTGGGAAGTTGTAAGATAACCTCTCTAGAGCAATACAAAGCATTCTTCACAAACTCTCTTGTGTTCTTGTTTTGCTCTTAAACCCTCTAAATCTGTAAGTCCCTTTCTAGTCTCTTTGGAGTATTTTGTTTGGTTGGAAGGAAGGCTTAATGCAACAAACCGTGCTAAGTGTCGCACGATTGCTAGTTGAAGTCTAGGGTGGTGATATTAAGCAACCTTGTCCTTATAACAATATCAAATATATTCTGCTATATCGTAATCCCTCCTCAATGGCATTACATGTAATGGCCCAAATACAGGGTTAGTTGTAAACTGTAGTTTCTGAAATTGATCTGCATACCTAGGGATTAAAAATACACCAGTGGGTGAAAAATATTTTATTTGATCATTGGAAAATATAGGTTATGACTAGTCTAAGGGTAAAATTTAGAGTAAAAATGAGGTCAAATAAGTGCTCAAAAGTCAAAACTAATAAAAAATGGAACCCAATTTAATTAAATAGTTGTGATAAGAGTGTGAACTCCTAACTTCGCCCCAAAAGCGCGCTCAAAGGGGAAGGTTTGAACCCAGCCTTATAAACCAGTCCAGAAGTTCCTCTGCAACCAATGTAGGATGCATCATCCCCACCACCTTAAGACCCCGACTGCCTCGGTCGGCGATCTGTCGTAACCCGAAGGGACACCAGTGTACAGGGCTGGCCCTAATACCAAATGATAAGAATGTGGACTCCTAACTTCGCCCCAAAGGCGCGCTCAAAGGGGAAGGTTTGAACCCAGCCTTATAAACTAGTCCAGGAGTTCCTCTGCAACCAATGTGGGACGCATTAAGTTGGTTGACCGTACTTTGACCGAACTATGAAAAATAGCAAACGACATCCAAAAATTTATTTTAAGATATGGATAGGCTCTAAATAATATTTAGGATTATTTGATAGTGAAAAAGAAATTTTACAGTAACATCGAAAATTGAATTATCAGTCTGATTTGAGTAAGCTGAAAAGAAAATGAACTCCGATTGAGTTAAAAAAAATTTTGTAGATATATAAAATATTTTATGAATTATGGAAGTAAATTTGGGTGAAATTGAGCTTGGAAAGTGAGAAAACTAATTTATAATTATTAATTGGGCCTAAATGGGTTGGGCTTTATTTGGGGGGCTTTATTTGGCCCAAGCCCACCCAACTTAAGCCACTATAAATAGCCTTAAATATCAAAATTCTCTAGAGAATTCCGCAACTCCTTCCCCAAACCCCCTTGCTTGGCCGAAGTCATCATTTTCCATTTTCCTTCCATTTTCTTCACTTTTTACACCAAAATCAACCATCCAAAAATAATTTCAGCATCCTTAGTAGCTAATAGAAATTTTTAATCTTCATTTGGAAGGCTAAAGTGGAAGGAAATCAAAGGAGAAAAGTTAGGATACCAAATTGAGGTAAGTGAAATTTATAGTTTTAAATTAGTTTAATGGTTCAAATAAGTAGTTTAAGGTATGTAGATGATAAATATGAAGTTTATTTTAGTTAAGGAAGCAAAATAATGGTGGATTAATGAAAGGAAAATTTTGGCCATGGTAGGTTCAAGAGAAGGTGAATGTGCTTCCAAAGAAAAGGCTAAGGAAAAGAAAGATTAGGAAGGCCTAAACAAGAAATTAAGATTAGTGATTTCAAAATCTATTTATTTCCATTTATTAAGCATGATTTAGGGTTATAGAAAATTAAAAAATTTATGTGTTTTGCATGTAATTGCTAATTAATGCTTAAAACATGATTAAGGAATTATTAAAAGTGAATTAGAATGGTTAATTTCAATAAAAAAATTTATTAGTGGAAATTGGAAAATATGACCTTATTATGTGAAAAATGTAAATTAAGGTATAAATACATTTTATTGTAATATTATGATATATATGGCACAAGGAATGTATAAATTAGTGAAAGGAATATTAAGAAGATGAAATAAAAATTTTAATGATGAAAATTAATTATAGGCCAAAAATTGGAGGAAAATTAATATTTTTCTTACTAATTAAATGAAAAATTAGTTATAGAATGCAAGAAAATATGATTTTAAGTGTGTAGAAATTTATTGAAAATTTTTAAATTATATATTGAATATTTTTCTAATTAATGATTATATTATGCATGAAATGAAAAATAATGAATAAAGTGTATTTAGTGTTGCTTAATTACTTGATTGAATATTCATAAGGAATTATTGATATATTAGCATGGAAAGTGTGAAAAATTATGGTAGTGATAAAATTGTAGGGATGAATAAAATTTTAAGTGATTAATAATGTAAAAATAATGGAAATTATGAATTTAATGGAAATTGAATTAAAGAAATAAAATAATACCCTTAGTTATTTTTCTGATGGTTAAATCTAGTCCAGGATATAATTGGCTAGCCATAGGGACACACTTACCGCGCTGCGGATCATGGCGACTCACTTATGTAGGACAATGTGTCTACTACAGTAATAGTGATTCAGTGAACAGTGTACAATGCAGTACTCGAGTGATCCTTCGGGATTATTCTATCGGATGAAAACTAGGGGCAAATTTGAATAAAAGTAGTAACAATGATAAAAGTGAAAAACAAATGAAAAACATGATAAAATGGTATAATTGTAAAAAAGATAAAAGTGACAAATGTGAATAAAATAATAAAAGTGAAAATATGAGAAAAATAATAAATGTAAAAAATATAATAAAAGTGATAAAAGTGACGAATGTGAATAAAATGATAAAAGTGAAAATATGAGAAAAATGATAAATGTGAAAAATATAATAAATATGATAAATATGATAAAAATGACATAAGTGATAAATTTGATAAATATGATAAAAGTGATAAAGATAATAAAATGATATAACAATAATAATGATAAAAGTGATAATTGTGACAAAAGAAAAAAATAGTAAAATTGAAAAATGAGAAATAAGTGGAAGAAAATGAAATAAAATGTTAAATTATGTAGATAAAAAGGTAAATAAATGAAAAATAAAATTTCTTAGTAGCAAAAGTATAAATAAATATAAAGTAGTGGTATAACCATAAATAAATGAAAATTTGAGAATTAAAGTGAATTTTGTAGCTAATAAAATGAAAAATTGAAAAGAATGATTAATTAAAGAAAAAAGTGAAAAATGATCAAATTGAGAGGAATTGAAAAAAAAACCTATGAGATAAAATGAGAAATATTATTAATTGAATAAGATATTAAATAGTGAATTAAAAGTAAAATATTTATGAAAGAATAATAAATATATATTAAATAGAAAATTTGAATGATGTATTAAAATGTTATTGCATGTATAAATGCATAAAAATATAAACAATGAAAATTTTTAGATTAGTAATCAGCACTGGACATATTAATGCTCAGCACGTAGTTATATGACTGCGTGCATATAGTCGCGGAAAAGGCGGGAGCAAGTGTATAAGTTTTGGAATTTGACTGAAGAATAAAATAATAGTAGGTTAGTATGACATGTATATATACGTATGGATATTGAGTTGTAGGAATAAAATTTTGTAAATGTTCTTATAAGGATATTTATGAATTATTATTATATATGTAAAGAATGAAATATGGATTTATGGTTGAATGAAGTATTGTATTTTATATATATATATATATATATATATATATATATATATATATATATATATATATATATATATATATATATATATATATATATATATATATATATATATATATATATATTGTTGTGCCCAGAAATGGGATGCGGATTGTATGCTTTGCAGATGAGGTAGCTAGTTTATAGTCATTATGCTGCCGAAATTTTTGGATAATAAAAATGATTAATTAAGTGCTAATAATATTATGGTCATTAAGTTAAAATAAGAAAAAAAATTGGCACACATTGATTATAATCGTATTAACCCACATAACATACGTATAGAATGATTGTTATAAGGGTGACACATTACACCTATCCTATGTCAAGTCTAAGATATAGAGAACTAGGCATTTAGATCGTATTCCATTACCATATTATTGTCATTATCACATTACATGTAATTAAGCATTTACCATAGGTGATGTGCCTTAATAACATCATACACATGTGTTTAATCATACTTTCGTACATCTCATATCATCTTATTATATAACCCCATCATATAACATCAAAGTCATAAACTGCATAATAATAAATTACTGTGATTCATAGGCATGAATAGTTATTCACAATCGTGAAGGTGTCTTTCACAGTTACCTTACCCATGAATCCAAAGTGTGAAAGTTATTGCTTCAAAAACACATCATTCAAGGGCATGAAGTATATCTTTAAGGTCATGATACTATATTTCACGACTTTCTGACCACGAAACAAGCTATGAAATTTTGGGTTCAAACATGAATTAATGGGTCTCAATATTTATAGTCATGACTACATGTTCATGGTTATGAACCCTTGCATGTCACGACTTTCCTAGCCTTGAAACAAGATATGAAAGCTAATGCCTTTTCTGGGCACATGTGTCACAGGCGTGACTCTCTTGTCACAAGCATGAAATATAGTTTTATTCATGCATTCATGACCGTGAATCCTGTGTCACGATATAAGAATTTTCATGGCAGAATATGAGCCAAAACATATCAACTTATGTAAAACATTTATAAGTAAAAGATTGACCAATATCAATCACTCCTACCAACATTTCAACTCTTATAACATACACATAACATGTCTTAACAACATTTAATCCATTTACATCACAAATCATGCTATAAATACTAACTTTAATTCATTTCTATCATAACAAGCATTATTGATGTATGCACGAGAACCATGCATGAAGGATATGAAGAACAATATTTTACCAATGAAGTAGAGTAATCTTATATCATTGAAATCGGTCTAAAAAGAGTTCAAAAGTCCATTAATATGATCAAAATGCTTATGGGTTGTATTCCAAACCATATGAGATAGAAATGGATCTTTGAGAGCAACAATGGGCCTAAAATTCAGAATCAAGCTTATGGGCCAATATTATACAAAGGGAAGTCTCAAGTGAAGATCAAGGGAGTCTTTCATGAAGATTGAATTCAAAATGGGCTAAACAAGGCAAAGTCCATAAACCTTGAAGATTACAAGTCATGTGCAACTCATGTGCAAATCATGTGCTAGGAGTCATGTGCCAAATATGTGCAAGACATGTGTCATCCATGTGGAAGACATCATGTGCCAACCATGTGCTCAAGATCATGTGCCATGCATGTGCCTACTTATGGGATTTGGGCTTAACTTGTAATTGGGCTTAATTATGTATGTGGGCTGCCTAATTTATATTACCTTAGGCTTTAATTAGTGATAGACATGTGGTCCAAAGAAATAAAGCCCAACCCACCACTTGTCTTATTTTAGAAGGATTTAATTAGTGTCCTAATTCAAGTAGGACTCTACCTTTTTAGAATATGACTTTACTTTTAGGAGTTAAGTTAGAATAGGATTTAGTTATCCTTTACCATAAAGGATTCAAAGACTTAGGGCTATAAATACTCATCTAGGCTTCTTTTACAAGACATCAATGAATAAAAACGAATTTGAAAGTTTTCTTTAAAGTGAGGCAGATTTGCATCTCTTTATTACCTTTAGGAATTGGTTACTTATCAAGTAATATTGCTTGTGGTGCGGCTATTCTTAATAATAATACTTATAATATTGGTTCTTTACTACATTGGTTAGCTTTGGGTCGGATTCAATTTATGATCACCATAGCCTAAGGTTTGTTTACCTTGTCAGTTGAGGGGTTTCAAGGTACGGTCTTTGGGGTTTCGCATCAGTTATCTATAGTTTAAATAAGATGGGCCAAAGGAATAACTGATACGGAACCCCAAAGATCGTGCCTTGACCCCTCAATAAGACAAGGTAAACAAACCTTAAGCTATGGTGATCATAAATTGAATCTGACCCAAAGCTAACCAATGTAGCAAATAACCAAGATTATAAGTATTATTAAGAATAGTCACGCCACAAGCAATATTACTTGATAAATAACCAATTCCTAAAGGTAATAAAGAGATGCAAATCTGTCTCACTTTAAAGAAAGCTCTCAAATTCATTTTTATTCATTGATGTCTTGTAAAAGAAGTCTAGATGAGTATTTATAGCCCTAAGTCTTTGAATCCTTTATGGTAAAGGATAACTAAATCATATTCTAACTTAAATCCTAAAAGTACAGTCATATTCTAACTCATATTCTAAAAAGGTAGAGTCCTACTTGAATTAGGATACTAATTAAATCCTTCTAAAAAAAGACAAGTGGTGGGTTGTGCTTTATTTCTTTGGCCCACATGTCTATCACTAATTAAAGCCTAAGGTAATTTAAATTAGGCAGTCCACATACATAATTAAGTCCAATTACAAGTTAAGCCCAAATCCCATAAGTAGGCACATGGTTGGCACATGATCTTGAGCACATGGTTGGCACATGATGTCTTCCACATGGATGACACATGTCTTGCACATGTTTGGCACATGACTCCTAGCATATGATTTGCACATGTTTGGCACATGACTCCTAGCACATGATTTGCACATGACTTGCACATGACTTGTAATCTTCAAGGTTTATGGACTTTGCCTTGTTTAGCACATTTTGAATTCAATCTTCATGAAAGACTCCCTTGATCTTCACTTTAGGCTTCCCTTTGTGTAATATTGGCCCATAAGCTTGATTCTGAATTTTGGGCCCATTGTTGCTCTCAAAGATCCATTTCTGTCTTATATGGTTTGGAACTCATTTTAAGCCCATTTCAATGATATAAGGTTGCTCCACTCCATTGATAAAATATTGTTCTTCATGTCATTCATGCATGGTTCTCGTGCATACATCAATTATAACACATTTCAACCTTTAAAACATATAACCAACAAGCCATTTAACATATTTCATGCCTTATCATCTTTATCATGCATTTACAACACATTTCACATGCCAAAATGCAATGAGAACAAATTTAAATGTCAATATGTACTAACTTTTAAATAAATGGTGTCAAGCTTGTTTCCCCTTTTGTGATGTTTCAACACCCTCTATACAATAGAGCAAATCCTATACAGATGAATGCCACATGACTGATCTATATAATCCTATTATGAATTAATTTTTCTCTAACTTATAACACTATATATAACATGCAACTTTATAAAAACTATATATGATTTATTACATAATTACTTATCTACATCTAGATAAATTCATCAACAATTCAATATCTAGTTTGGGCAAAAATCTCGCCCTTATTACAAATTCATCTTTATTGATAATAAATTAATAAAATTACATGTCCATTTCAGAAACATGAATAGTTACTGTCGCTATTCCATGTCATGAAAGATAATCTACTAAATGAAATGAATAGACAGACCCAATACAGGCCAACTCTAACTGCTCTGACTAGTTTGGTCTTCTCTTTACATGAACTCAACTTTCTACTGACTCCAAACCAGCATGTAGGGAAACCCACACGCTAAGCTATTGAAAGTTTAGGGTATAAGCATTAAAATTTTAGTATGCATTCACACATTAAAAATAGCATTCATATTCATAACCTTACCTAGGTGCTTGACCATATCGTCATATATAAATATACATATCCACATATTACCTCATTTATTTTAAATCGATTTGATTTCAACACATTCATAGCATGTTTAGCATAAGTGAATACATGTCATCATAGTCATAATACATTTCATTAATAGTACTTCTATATCATCATAATCATAGTGAATTTCATCATATATTGCAATTATCTAACTTTTTATTCCATATATCTAATTACTAGTTCACATTCCTTTTTCTAGGATGTAACTATATTCTGATTTACAATACCACTGTGTACTGCATTACCATTTATTGTATTATGTATTACCATAATTCACTATTTGTTTGCCCAATAATTTAGTGTATATTGTCCAATACTCTAGACTCAGATTACTCAAATGCGGGTTGTGATATAGGAGTAGTCTAACCCGAGCTTAAGCCACAGTGCTCACTAACTGTATCTATCTTTATCGCTACTACTGAGCTTCTCAAATCAGGAGCACTCTAACCCGAACTTAAGCTACCCTAATGAGTAAATATAATATATGCATGTATATGAGTACAATGACGCTCTAACCCAAGCTGGAGCCATATTGTCCCTAAATAATAAAAAATGTTCTGACTCGAGCTTAAGCCACCCTGATTATATCATAATAATATCCTACAGTACTGTAACCCCCTCAATGGTATGCCACATATCCTAAGCTAGTCCTCAAAATCGAGACTGGGCATTACTGGTATCATTTAAGTTATTCATGGTTCAATATGTCCATTACATAATAGTTTGAAATATAAAGAACCTAGTGCATATCCTTTATTCATCATCATATTATCAAATGTATACTATCTCACTTTATCATGTCAAATGTGTGTTTACAACAAACTCAAATAATTTCAACATATAATCCAAATTACAAATTCTAGATACAGGGCATTCATAGGCGTAAAGCCTTTTGTCGCGGGTTGTCTAACCATGACTAGCTCTATGTATACATTCACGGGTGTGAACTTATTCTGTGCAACAATTCACAGGCATGCAATACATTTATGGGCATGTAATCATTCACGAGGGTGAAGACTTCTTTCACGCCTATGAATCATCATATTATCAAATGTATACTATCTCAATTTATCATGCCAAATGTATGTTTACAACAAACTCAAATAATTTCAACATATAATCCAAATTGCAAATTCTAGATACAAGGCATTCATGGGCGTAAAGCCTTTTTGTCGCAGGTTGTTTAACCGTGACTGGCTCTATGCATACATTCACGGGTGTGAACTTATTCTGTGCAATAATTCATGGGCGTGCAATACATTCATGGGCGTGCAATCATTCACGGGGGTGAAGACTTCTTTCACGTCTATGAAACATTAGTCTGAAACAATATTTCAACATTATGTAAAGGAAATTCTGCAAACATCATGCAATAGTTGTACGGCTAACCAATGTTAGCCACTCCTATCAATACTTTCCTGCATTTATCATCAAATATCAAGCTAATAATTATACAACCATATCACTTAGCTATTCAAATAAGGTAATTACCTCATCATAACATCAAGGACCCTCATATACCATGTCTTCACATGCATTCAGAGTTTAACATATTATTTAGACTTAGTTCTAGCAACTCTTGGATATCATAACATGCCAATTAACTTAACAATTTCAAAAAACAAAGGCATAACATAATTCAAATTAAAATACGTATATGTACAAACCTTAATAATAGAGCCTTAAAACTCAACTTTTTTGCATCTACTACCTCTGGTGGTTGCCTCCACCTTCAATCTCAGTCCCTAATACAAAATCAGAGATCACATTACATGATATTCTCTACATTTTTAATCTATTTTTTAAGCTCTTTTTATAGTGGGGATTCATATTTTATAAATCAGAATCGAAAGGGAATGAGGGAGAATTGATTTTGGGGATTCAGAGGTCTAATGGCTAGGGTTTAAAATTTGGATTTTCGTGAGTTTCTACCACAAACACAAAACTACTCAATTTAAACTGCAGGGCTTCATAGGCGTTAACACATAAGTCATGGTTGTGAAAATCCTCAACTTTAGAATCTGAAATTCATGACATTTACGGTCATGCTTACATATGTCATGGGCATGAACAATGAAAATTTCATTTTTTAATATTTTTTTATTGTATTTCATATTTCCAAACCCATAAGCATTATATACCTTACATATTCCTTTATTAATATATTATTTCTGTAATGCCCGATAATTTAGACCACGGTTGCGGTTGACCGAAATCCGACTTGCCGAACCGATCGGGGTCTAAATTTGGACATGAAAGAAAAAAATAAAAATGATAATAAAATATAAGAAAAATATTTTGGATATAATTAATTTAGAATTTTGAAGTTCAGAATTAAAATTTGGAAAAAAAATAATTTTTCGCTGAACAAAATTGAAAATTGCGGTTTTTTTGGCACATATATTTTAAGAATGCATAAAAATGGAATATTCTTTATCTAAGAAAAGGAATATTCTTTGGATTAAAATAAAGTAAGAGTGATTTAAGTTAATGGACCAATGAGGAACAAGATTATCTAATTAACCCTAACCACCTACCTAATCCAACTATAAAAGTCAACTTTTACCTTTTTGCCTTTATTCTTCTTCTTCCTCATCTTAATCAAACCAAATTCTCTCCCTTTTCTTCCCTTTTGTCATGACTTGTTTCCCCCATTGTTCGTCTTTTTTTCTTTTCTTCAATCAAAGCTAAGATTAGATGGAAAAGGTTGGATTAAGATAAGAACGACAAGAACAACAAGAAAGTGAAACATAGTGAGCAAAACTAAGGGAGAGGAAAGAAGAAAGGAAGAGAAAAAGAGAATGAAGGTTTTTAGTCATTTTGAAGATCTACAAAGGTGAGGTTAGATCTTCTATTTTCTCACTTTTCTTCTTCTCTTTTCTTTGATTTTGGGGTTAGTTACCATTAAAGTTAGTAATTTAGGGTGATTAATATGTTAATGGTGATTAAGGGTGGATTAGTGTTTGATTAGTATGAAATTTGTTGTTAGGCTAAGGAGGTGAACAATCTTTGAACCAAAATCAAAGAGAAAGTAAGGGCAAGGAGAAAGCTAATTAGAAGGAGAGAAGAGTGAAAAGAAGTAGACTTTTTTTTAGGTATGTACATTTAGCAAAAATTCAATATGGAAAATGTGATTTTTGATTTTGTGATATTATGTGTAATTGTGTATGTGATTCTTGATATTTTGATTAAATGATGCCAAGAATGTGGAAAAAAAATTGAATATGAGATTGATGCATGAAGATGGAAATTGTATGAATTAATTGAAGTGCTGGAAAATTCGTCTTATAAATAGTGTCTACTTTTCTGGTCATAACTTGAGTTCTAGAAATTCTTTTTGAGTGTTTCTTATTGGTTAGAAAGTTAAGACATAAGACTTCAACTTTTATTTAGATCATTAGACCCGAATATGCCTGAAATTAGGTAAAAAATAGACTCAAAATTTGAACTAGAAATCTGTCCAGTAAAATACTGGACAGAATGGAATGAATGTATCTTAGAAACAAATTCATAACTTTTGCTACAAAAATCGGTTTAATGTGATTATAGTTGAAAATTAAAGATAAGATATGTACCTACATTTAGTAGTAGATCTTGTCCAAATTCTATCTAAAAATAGATGAGAAATGTAATATAAGACAGAAATGTTGTCCAAAATAGGGCAGTTTGTATGTATGTATTGATTGTGGAATTTTATGATGGAAAAGTATATTATTTAACTTTTTTTATATTCATAATGATTAAATGAGCAAGTATGATGTTATAAAATATTTAATGGAGATTAATGCATTTATGTGAAATTATATTAGTGTTACATACCTATTTTATGTAAATAATAATGAAGATAACAAATATAATTAAGCCCTATAACATCTAGTCGAGAGCTAGAAATTAGGATAAGTTGGCATGCCAATAAAATGGTAGAAATATAGGCACTAGAAAATAGTGCTGAGATTTAATTTACGTAGGCACTAAGAAATAGTGCTGAATTCGAAATTATGTAAGCACCAAAAAGGTGCTGAGTTATTGTTGAAAATGTAGGTGTTAAGCGTCGAGTTATAAAATAATTAAGTAGATATCGAGTATACTACCGGAGAGCAGAAACCCTATATACAGTATTTAATTCCGGTCTAAAATATTGTGGGCTATCAAATAAGTAACAGGAAAAAAATGTAAATTATTAAATTGATATTTTAAATTGTATATTTTGTATTGTTAAACAATTTCAAGTATGCTTAATGAATGAAATGTTATAATTGATGAATTGTATATTTTTGCATGATGTAAATGGTTTTGATATTATTTGAATATTTTTGGCATGCTTTGTAAATTAATTGTAATTTCTAAAATTTTATTTTAGAAATATTTATACAATTATTAGATAGTTGTCAAACATACTACTAAGCTAGTAGCTTAGCACTGTGTTTCACACGTAGATAAAATAGATGTAACTGTTGTGTTAGGGCGACAGAAGAACAGGGGAACCCCAAGATCAAATTGCAACAATTTATTTTCTTTTTGTATGTTTTGGAAATTTTATTATAAAAATTAAATTTTAAGAATTTCTCTTGATCTAAATTGTGGCACGTAGGATTTATAAGGAGTGAATTTTGTAATTAATATATTTGGTATTATTGTAAATGTATTTCTAAATATTATGGTTTAATGAATGAATTCTTTTAAATAAAAATATTTACATCACTAGTTCCATATTTAAATGATATAAAAAAATATAGTAATAAATATTCCGCTAATAATGAACTCGAAGATTGGAAAAAAATTATACAATAATTTTAGCATTGGTTTTTACAAAAAAAAAAAGAGCTGAGTAACACTTCCATATACTATTAACGACTAGTAGGGTAAGGGAGCGCTACATTTAGTGGTATCAGAGCTCAGGTTAATTGATTCTTAAACAGTGGGTGTAAAATAAAAAGTGTGTCTCATGCATATGCATAAAATGCTGCAATTATCTGATTTGAATCAATTCTTCTAGTTTATAGGTATATATGGATTCGGGATCGGAACAAGATTTCTCGAAAGATGATCTGAGTAACAGTCTTTCAGACTTAGCAAATTTTGGACAACCTCCATTAATGAGAGATTTCGGGCCGAGTGTAGTAGCTTTGCCCAGAGCAGAGGGACGAGCTAATTTAGGACAAGAACCTCTTATGGAACATATAGCAAATTTGTTGTAATGGATAGTATAAGTAGTTCTTCAATTTGGATGGACATACGGACTGAGCCTTCAACAGGAATTGGTTGTCCTCTCAGCCCTACTAAGGGAATTACGACCAATTAGAGAAAAGATACTGAGCCTTTGAGAGCCTTGTATACCTGCAGGGTAATCAAGTTGACCACACTTCCATTATCTATCAGGATGCATTTCAATAAAATAGTGTGAATTCTCCCATCGATGACCAAGGCATCTTCATGGACCTCTTTGACCCATTGACCATATGCCTCTAAGAATATGATTGGGCTCGAGGTAGCCTTCTTATTTATGTTTTGTCTGCCAGAGTAGTGTCGTTTCTTGGCCAGGTGAGCACACTGGTTAACTCCTCCTAGAAAGACATTGATCATTGAGGAGGGTTTTCCATGAGATCTCCTTTCACTGGCTAGAAGGCCTTTTAACTGTTGGGGTCTGTTGATTGTCCTTGTTTCGCAATGTATTGCTTCAGGATGCCCCTCTGAATAAGTCATTCAATCTCCTCCTTTAGTTTCCAGCAATCTTTTATGTCATAATTATGATCTCTATGGAAATCACAATACTTTCTATAATCCCTTATGTCCATATGCTTATTATTCATTCATTGTGGCCATCAAGTTCTTTCTCTTGTTTGTATAGTCACCATGAGTACCTAATTCCTGGATACATTAAATGGGGTATACCATTTGTCATGTTTCTGCTAAGGAGGGCGGTACAATATCTGGGCAACAATTGGTATCAGAGCTTAGTTTAGCATCGAAGCCTAAACAACGCTAGCAAATATCAAGATATGGCCAATGAAGAATTCCAAAGTCTCAAGCCTTACTTTGATAGAGCAAATTATGCTCATTGGAAGTTTCAGATGGAGACATATCTAGATAGTGAAGGAATTAAAGTCTGGGATAGTGTTCGGAAAGAATGGACACCACCAACTAGAAGAGGAGTTGATGGTGAAGAAGAAATCTTGTCAAGAGATGATTGGACAGAGCCTCAAAGAAGAGCAAACTTCAAAAACAAGAAGGCAATGACAATTCTCTCAAGCTCATTATCCATTGAAGAATGTGGCAGAATACAACATTGTCCAACTGCTTACAACATTGTCCAACTGCTTACAACATGTGGAAAACATTGGAAAACTATAAATGATATGAAAAATATATATAGTAATAAATATTCCGCTAATAATAAACTGGTTTTTACAAAAAAAAATGAGATTAGTAGCAGTTCCATACACTATTAACGACTAGTAGGGTAAAAGAGCGCTACAACTAGAGATTAAAATTTGGATTTTTGTGAGTTTCTATCACAAACACAAAACTACTCAATTTAAATTGCAGGGCTTCATAGGCATTAATACATATATCACAGCCATGAAGATCCTCAACTTTATAATATGAAATTCACGACATTCACAGTCATGTTTACATATATCACGGGCATGAACAATGAAAATTTCACTTTTTCATATCTTTTTTATTATATTTCATATTTCCAAACCCATAAGCATTATATACCTTACACATTCCTTTATTAATATATTATTTCTAAGCCCTAACTTGTGATCATTACATATGTTTTTTCTTGCACATAATTAGATCCTAAGAACACAAACATGTTCTTATCATATCTAGAAAATGTAAAACAAGCTCAAACTAACCCTAAAATCGAGCTCTACCTCAACTTATCAATAACTCTCTCAAAATTCCATAACTTTCAAGCTCTTCAAGCTTCCAACAATGGTGTTTGGTCTAAAAGTAGTTAAGTGTAACATCATCGATTTTTCACATATGTATTTTTACATGCATTTCATTTGGACATGTGCATTTGCATATATTTCACTTGAACACGTGCATTTTAAATATATTTTTCTAGGGACAAGTTGTGACACTCTTATAACACTTATTCTATACGTACGTTACGTGAGTTAATACACTTATAGCCGATGTGTGCCAAATAATTTTTTATAATTTTAATGATCATTTTATTATTGACACTTAATTAATCCTTCTTATATTTTTAAAATTTTGACAGCATAACAGCTATAAATTAACTACCTCACCTGCAATGCAAATAATTCACAGTCAATTTTTGGGCACAACAATACATATATCATACAAAATAGTTTTCATTCAACCATAAGTCAACCTTCCATTATCCACACATATAATAATTTACAAATATTATTTATCAGAACATATACATAATTTTAATCCTACAACTTCATATCCATATATATATATATATATATATATATATATATATATGTCATTCTTTGTACTAACCTACTATTTTATTTATTCTTCAATTTGTCAGCTCCCAAAATTTGTATGTTTGCTCCTGCTCTCTTTTTAGCTACTACCTGCACGCAGTCAAATAACTACTTGTTGAACATTAATATGCCCAGCGGTAATTACTAATCAAAAAATTTCTATCGTCCTATATTTTCATGCATTCATACATGCAATAACATTTTTAATACACTATTTAAATTTTCTATTTAATATATATTTATTATTCTTTTTATCAATATTTTACTCTTAATTCACTATTTAATATCTTTATTCAATTAACAATATTTTTTATTTTATCTTATAGTTTTTTTTAATCATTTTCACTTTACTTCTTTAATTAATCATTCTTTTCAATCTTTCATTTAATTAGCTATAAATTTCACTTTAATTCTTAAATTTTCATTTATTTACAATTATGTCACTACTTTATATTTATTTACACTTTTGCCACCAATGAATTTTATTTTTCATTTATTTACCTTTTTAACTATATAATTTAACATTTTATTTCATTTTCTTCCATTTATTTCTCATTTTTCAATTTTACTATTTTTTGTCACAATTATTGCTTTTATCATTATTATTATTATACCATTTTATTATCTTTATCACTTTTATCATATTTATCAAATTTATCATTTATGTCATTTTTATCATATTTTTTATTTTTATTATTTTTCTCATATTTTTTACTTAATTCATTTTTATCATATTTTTCACATTTATTTTTTACTTAATTCATTTTTATCATATTTTTCACATTTATTTTTTACTTCTATCATTATTATTACTTTTATTCACATTCGCCCCTAGTTTCTATTTGACAGAAAATTTTCGAACCAGATACATGGGACGTGGACCTAAAAGTCCACTACATTGAAAAGTAATCCCGAATGACCACCACCCGAGCACTGCATTATACATTGAATCACTGTATCAATATCACTGAAGTAGACCATCATTGGCCTACATAAGCGAGTCGCCATGACCCGCACCACGGTAATTGTGTCCCTATGGCTAACCAATTATAATACCATGGGCTAGATATAACTATCAGAAAATAACTAAAAACATTATTTTACTCCTTTAATTCAATTTCCATTAAATTCATAAATTCCATTTTTTTTACATTATTACTCACTTAATATTTTATTCATCCACACAATTCTATCACTACCATAATTTCTCACACTTACCATTCTAATATCTCAATATTTCATTATGAATAATCAATTAAGTTATTAAACTCACTAAACACACTTTATTCATTATTTTTCATTTTATGCATAATATAATCAATAACTAGAATAACTAAATTTTCATTTAATTAGCAAGAAAAATATTAATTTTTCCTTCATATTTCGGCCTATAATTAATTTTCATCATTAAAATTTTTATTTCACCGTCTAATTATTAATTCGCTAATTTTTACATTCATTATTCCATATGTATCATAATATTACAATAAAATGTATTTATTCTGTAATATTCATTTTTCACATAATAAGGTCATAATTTATAATTTCCACTAATTAATTTTTTTAATTGAAATTAACCATTCTATTTTCACTTTTCAAAATTTCTTAATCATGTTTTAAGCATTAATTAGCAATTACATGCACAACACACAAATTTCTAAATTTCTATAACCTTAAATCATGTTTAATTAATGGAAATAAATAGATTTTGAAATCACTGACCTTATTTTCTTGTTTTGGCCTTCCTAATCTTCTTTTTCCTTGGTCTTTCCTTTGGAAGCACCTTCACCTTCTCTTGAACCTACCATGGCCGAAATTTACCCTTCATTAATCCACCATTCTTTTGCTTTCTTAACTCAAATAAACTTCACATTTATCATCTACATATCTTAAACTACCCATTTGAACCATTAAACTAATTTAAAACTATAAATTTCACTTACCTCAAATTTGCATCCTAACTTTCTCCTTTGATTTCTTTCCACTTTAGCCTTCCAAATGAAGATTAAAAGCTTCTACTAGTACTAGAGATGCTGAATTTATTTTTGGGTGGTTGATTTTGGTGTAAAAGTGAAGAAAATAGAATAAAATTGGAGAAGAAATGAGAAGAAGATGGTTCGGCCAACCAAGGGAGGAGAGGAAGGAGATGAAGCAGAATTCTCTCTAGAGAGAATTCTAATAATTTGGGTCTATTTATAGTGGTCTAAGTTGGGTGGGCTTGGACCAAACAAAGCCCAACCCATTTAGGCCCAATTATGCACTATAAATTATTCTTCTCACTTCCCAAGGTCAATTTCACCCAAATTTGATTCCATAATTCATAAAATATTTTTATATATCTACACAAAATTTTCAACTCAATCGGAGTCCATTTTCTGTCTAGCTCACTCAAATCGGACTGATAATTCAATTTTTAATGTTACCGTAAAATTCCTTTTACACTGTCGAAAAATCCTAAATATTATTTATAGAGTCTATCCATGTCTTAAAATAAATTTTTGGATGTCGTTTTCTATTTTTTATAGCCCGATCAAAGTATGATCAACAACTATTTAAATTAAACCATATCCTTTTTTTTTCTTATTTTTGACTTTTGAGAGCTTATTTGACTTCATTTTCACTCTAAATTTTACCCTCAGACTAGTCATAATCTATATTTTTTTATGATTAATTAAAATATTTTTCACTCATTGGTGTATTTTTAACTCCCAGATATGCAGATCAATTTCGAAAACTACAGTTTATAACTAACTCGGTATTTGGGTCATTACATAAGTTCACGACACTCACTAGCTATGTGTCTGAGTATTTTGTAATTGTGTTGAATTGCATGTGTCCATTTTATAATTTAGTTGAGGATGACATAAAATTAGAATTTATGTGAATAATGAAAATAATGAAGAAAGGAAAGAAAAAAAACAAAAGAGAGAAGATGAAAAAAATGAGGAGGTGGGAGGTGGACCTTATCTTCCTCCTCACCATTCTGCCTCTCTCACTTCAGATTCATTTCTTCTTCTTCTTCCCCCATTTCAGCCTTCATTTCTTCCTTATTTCACTTAGATTTTGTAGCAAATTGATTTATTTCAAGTTCGTTCTTGATAAGTAACATTCTCTCCATTGCTCTAGTATTGGTTTGAACTGTTAGGGTTATTTTGCAGAAGTATTTTGCACTCTAATTTGGATGACCTTATGGACCGCATTTGGATAAGTTTCAAACATAAAGGTTGTTCCTTTATGTCTTAGGTTTATGGATATATAAATAGTTTTGTAAGATTTGGTGTATATGAAAATATATTGGCATCTTATTGGAACTGGTCCTGGTGTGAACCCTAGCTAAATTATCTACTATGTTCGTTGATTTTGATTATGATATATCCCTTATTTTAGGAAGATCAAAACATGAAAGTTGTAGATACATGTGTTATATATATGTATACCAAATTTTAGGTTCATAGCTCTTGTGGATGTTGAGTTATGGTGAATGGAACCATGATTGTTCCTTAGTTTGAACTACCTGTGATGCGAAACCCCAAAAACCATGCCTTGAAACCCCTCAACAAGACAAGGTAAACAAACCTTAAGCTATGTTGATCATAGATTGAATCTGACCCAAAGCTAACCAATGTAGTAAAGAACCAAGATTATAAATATTATTAAGAATAGCCACGCCACAAGCAATATCACTTGATAAGTAACTAATTCCTAAAGGTAATAAAGAGAAGCAAATTTATTTCATTTTAAAGAAAAATACTCAATTTATTTTTTATTCATTCATGTCTTGTAAAAGAAACCTAAATAAGTATTTATAGTCCTAAGTCTTTGAATCCTTAATGGTAAAGGATAACTAAGTCGTATTCTAACTCAACTTCAAAAAGTACAGCCATATTCTAACTCAAATTCTAACAAGTAGAGTTCTACTTGAATTAAAACACTAATTAAATCCTTCTAAAATAAGACAGGTGGTGGACTGGGCTTCATATCCTTTGGCCCACATGCCTAACACTAATTAAAAGTTTATGATAATTAAAATAGGCAGCCCACATACATAATTAAGCCCAAATCCCATAAGTCGGCTCATGCATGACACATGGTTGGCACATGATGTCTTCCACATGTTTGGCACATGACTCCTAGCACATGATTTGCACATGACTTGCACATTACTTGTAATATTCAATTTTATGGATTTTGCCTTGTTTTGCCCATTGACTTGGATCTTCATAAAAAAATTCCTTTTATCTTCACTTTAGGTTTGCCTTTGTATTGTGTTAGCCCATAAGCTTGATTGTGGATTTTAGGCCCAATATAGCAACGAATGGTCTAATTCTGCCTTCTATGACTTGGAACACGCCCCATATTGAATCGGATCATATGAAAAGGCTTTTGCACTCCTTTAAGGCCTATTTCAATGATATAAGATTGTTCCACTCCGTTGATAAAAGACTGTCGTTCATATCCTTCATTTATAGTTATCGTGCATACATCACTCCCCCTTTCCTCAAGAAGATTGGTCCTCGAATCTTTGCCTACTTCAAAAGAAAAATGCACAACACGAAGCAAAGGATAATTAAAATTGTTAGTAAAAAATTCACTTTTCACCTTTTTTTCTTTTTCACACAAATTCATTATTTTCCCTCTTTGCTCATTATTAACACTTTCATCCCTCAAAACCTCATCTCTCTCAATTCTCTGTTTAGCTTCTCCATAAACAACCCTTTCTTTCATCTCAATCTCACTCTCTTGTACTCCCTCAAGCTCATCCAATTCATGTTCATCACTCACCTCTATGGATTCACTATCATTAGCTACAAAGTGATCTTGAATGATGTTTTCACTTTCAATTGCAATGCTCTCAATAACACTAACACAATTATCTTCATCTAAAGGTGACTTAAAATCTTCATTTGCATTTTGTTTTTGCTCTTTTGGACTTTCTTTTTTCTTCAATGTTAGTTTTTCTTTTTACTTTATCTTCTTTCCTCTCGATTTCATGTTGCTTCTATTTCTCAAACTTTTTTTTTCCTAGGTTTTCATATAATCTTCATAAACTTCCTTGAAAGTCAAAGCTGTAAGAATCACTTTCCTTCCATCTTTCACAACAAAATAGCGATTCTTAACATTATCATAGATTGCACCTTTTTCATATTGCTAAGACCTTCCCAATGAAATATGACAATCATCAATTGCTATTACATCACACAACACCATATCAAAATATCTACCAATGGTGAATGCCATTTGCACTTGCTCATGCACCCTAACGTCACCACCATCCAAACGTGGAACTTTATAATGTCTAGGATGTTTAGTGCATTGCAAACCCAACTTCTCAACTAGCTCAGTGCTATATTTCTGTCAATTACTCTATCAATCACCATGCGACACATCTTGCCATTGATAAGGCATCTAGTATTAAAATTGCAAAACATGATGATAAATCTACAAAAAGTAAATGTCCTCACAACACTCCCTCACATGTTTCACTCAAAACAGAATATAACCACTCTCGTGTTTCACACAAATAATGGCTTTCACCCTCTTTTAAGCTCACCTCTCTTGCCTCTTAACACTCAAAATTTAACTCTCAAAATTACAAGTAAGAACCGGAAACAAAATCAAACAATATGAAAGTGATCTATGCTAAAAATTAACAATGAACTCTAACAAGAATGAATGGAACAAAGTCTAGAAGAAAACTGATATGAAAGAAATTTATTATATTTAAAGCTATACATGAATGCAAATAGGTGTATGCTACTGATTTTTTTCCAAATTAAATCTAAGAATGCAAATTAGATTTAACTAATGTAATTAGATGCAAAAAGGATAGAATTAAAAGAATGAAAACTTAAGAGCACAAAGAATTAGACAATATGGAATAAAAATTAGAACCGGTTTCCTCCTAGTGAGTAGCCAATTTACCCTTATTCAACCTTAATTTATCACCAACTAGCAAGAACTCAAGGTATATTTAATAGATGAGTTCAATTTCTCAAAATCAAATCAATCCTCAACATGATCACTAAGGTACCTGAATTCAAAAGTTGAACTTTTCAACCTCAAAACCAATTATTTATGTTGGATTGCAGTAGTTTATGATGATACCAAATAATTTCAGCAATAAAAAATCACAAGATATCAACTTGAAGCTCAAAATAGCACAATTTCACAATTTTGGTGCTAAATTCGAAATTCTATTTTTTTTTTCTTTTTCCTTTTTCTTTTGTTTTTTTTTTATCAAATAACACTAAACTAATGCTTAATAGACCTCAAACATATCAAAGAATTGAAAAGAAACCCAAAATTGCAATTTTACTCTTTATGGTTGAAATTTTTCCTAAGTACCTCCAATGGTAGAATTTAAATCTAGCTAAGTTAACAACTAGAAAGCAATTTTAAAGGATAGATAATGATTACCTAACCATAAGCTCTGATACCAAACTGATGCGGAATCCCAAAAACCGTGCCTTGAAACCCCTCAACAAGACAAGGTGTTTAACCTTAAGCTATGGTGATCATAGATTGAATCCGACCCAAAGCTAACCAATGTAGCAAAGAACCAAGATTATAAGAATTATTAAGAATAGTCACACCGCAAGCAATATCACTTGATAAGTAACTAATTCCTAAAGGTAATAAAGAGATGCAAATCTGCCTCACTTTAAAGAAAAACACGCAAATTCATTTTTATTCATTTATTGATTCATTCTAAAAGATGCCCAAATGAGTATTTATAGCTCTAAGTCTTTGAATCCTTTATGGTAAAGGATAACTAAGTCTTATTCTAACTCAACTCCTAAATGTACAGTCATATTCTAACTCAAATTCTAACAAGTAGAGTCCTACTTGAATTAGGACACTAATTAAATCCTTCTAAAATAAGACAAGTGGTGGGGTAGGCTTCATATCATTTGGCCCACATGACTAACACTAATTAAAAGTTTATGATAATTAAAATAGATAGCCCACATACATAATTAAGCCCAAATCCCATAAGTAGGCACATGCATGACACATGATCTTGAGCATATGGTTGGCACATGATGTCTTCCACAAGGATGGCACATGTCTTGCACATGTTTGGCACATGACTCCTAGCATATGATTTGCACATTACTTGTAATTTTTTTTTATGGATTTTGCCTTGTTTTGCCTATTGACTTGGATCTTCATAAAAGACTCCTTTTATCTTCACTTTAGGCTTTCCTTTGTGTTGTGTTAGCTCATAAGCTTGATTGTGGATTTTAGGCCCAATATAGTAACGAATGCTCCAATGCTGCCTTTTACCAAAAATTGTACAATGCTCCAGTTTCTCTGAAATTTGAATATATATGTTAATTTTAATTAGGAACAAGAATCACATAAATTGGACAATTTTAGAAAAAATTATTGGCTAATCAGTCCCATAAGGTTACACTGCCCCATAGAAAAAATCTATGTATATGAACTATGCACATTAATTTGTTAAGCCACATTAAGTTGTTTTAGTCATAAAGTAATCGATTATATTTTTATATTAGGCTCACAACATATTGGAGACCCATAAGGAGGGAATAGACAATAAGTTAAGGGTCAGAATCAAAGGAGAAAGGTGAGTATAGTTATCAAATGATTTCTTTAGTGCATATGAATATTGCTTGCTATGTAATATGTGAGATGATTTATGGTTATGTGATTCATATAATTGTCATGATTTGATCTTGATAATGAGATGATGGATAATTTGTGACATATGTGGTACATATAAGTGGTATATGTGTGATATATTTGAGATATATGTTTGGCATACATGATATATACATGGTTTATGTATAGTATATGTGAAGTATATGCGTGGAATATGTGGTATATATGTGATATATGTATGGTATATGTGATGAAGATACAATGGTTGATGGATGTTTTGTTACAAATGCATATTCATACTTAAAAGGCATTGTGACTAATTAATCGATATTGTAAAGCAAAAGAAGAGGCTTATGGCCCAACAAATATGCAAATGAAATAAATAATCAAGATAGCTAGTGAATGCAAATGTTCACATGGAAACCCGGGACAATATCTATTTAAGTTGGTTACAGCAAAATGAAATAACCAAAGCATGTACATATATAAAGAGTAATGATTATATGCTTTAATTTTACTAGTAACTATATGATCCTAATGAATGAAATGGAATACGTGGTATGTGTTGTATTTGTGATTTGTTACTATGAGTTGTTTGGTATTTTAGAGCTTATTTGATAATTACTCTTACTGAGCCGCAACTCATCAAATTGCATTATTTTTTCAGGTAAAGGAAAGTGATAGCTTATTTGAGTGGTATATAGAAGACATGGAACACAGGTCATCGACCAAGCCTCACCACTCTCTCTCTCTTTGCATTCCACCTGAACATGAGATCATGTCATTTACATTTTGGATTTATATGAATATACATGTATATTGCTTAGAGTTGTACAATGATATGTAAATGGATGCAACTAGTGTAACACCACATCTTATGCATTTTAGTATAACCTATCCAAATATCAAGTAATCATACATGGCGTACTGGAAAGGTAAAATACCCTGTTAACAATAGTAGTAAATTTTTTTTTCATATCCTGTAATATAATTCCATGACTTTGCAAGTCTCATATCCTATAATTTCATTCAATGACTTGCAAGTCTCATATCCTGTAATATTATTCACTGACTTTGTAAAGTTAACACTGAGGTTTTCACCACAATATAATATATCACATATATCAAAACATAAACTTTACACATAAGTATTTTCGAGTTGATTTCATTTATACATATTTAGACTCATTCCAAAATGACTATACATATTCAAGCATGTAAATACAAAAACACATATGACATATTTTCATGCTTGTGTGGAATGCAAGGAGAGAGAGAGTGATGAGGCTCGGCCAGTGACCTGTGCTCCATGTCTTTTATACGCTACTCAAAATGAGCTATCACTTTTCTTTACCTGAAAAATTATGCAAATTGATGAGTTGTGGCTCAGTGAGAATAACCATCAAATGAGCTCTGAAGTACCAAATAACTCATAGTAATAAATCACAAATCCAACACATACCATGTATTCCATTCATCCGAATCATATAAATATCAACAAAGTTGAAACATATAATCATTACTCTTTACAGATGCAAATGCTTTGCTTATTTCATTTTGTTGTGACCAAGTTAAACAGACATTGCCCCGGGTTTCCATGTGAACATTTGCCATGTGAACATTTGCATTTGCAATTGCTAGCTTGATCATTTGTTTCATTTGCACATTTGTTGGGCCATAGGCCTCTTCTTTTGCTTTACAATATCGATTAACCAGTCACAACGCCATTTAAGTCCATATGCATATGCTCTTGTACTTATGCATCCATCAACCAATGCATCTTATCATATATAATATACATATACCGCATATATGCCTCATATGCCACATAATACCTCGCATATACTATATATATACCCTGTATATATATCACATATGTCAAACATATACCTCAAATATATCACAAGTATACCACTTATGTATACCACAATGTCACAATTTATCCATCATCATATTATCAAGGGCAAATCATGACAATCATATAGCAAGCAACAATCATTTGCACTAAAGAATTCAATCGATAATTAGACTCACCGTTCTCCTTTGATTCCGACCCCTAACTTATTGTCTATCCGCTCCTTGTGGGTCTCCACTATGTTGCGAGCCTAATATGAAAACATAATCGATTAACTCATGATTAGGGAGACTTAATGTGGCTTAAACAATTTAATATGCATTGTTCATGTCAATAGTTAAAATTTTTCCTATGAGGCAGTGTGATCTTATGGGACTGTTTAGCCTATAACTTTTTCTATAATTGACCAATTACTCTGATTCTTGTTCCTCATTAACAATAACACATATATATAGTACATATTCAAATTTCAGACCAATTGGATCATTGTATAATATTTGGTGGAATTTCTAAGAGTGTTATGTTTTCTGCCTTGTTTTCTGCCTTTAGGCAGTTTCAGGGTACTCATTTGGGTTCATCATAACTTACACTCTATAAGTCCTATTTTAATGAAACTTTACAGACATTTATATGGATTCATATGAAAAATGTTTCATTTTTACAACATTTACCAATTATGTCTCTAAGGTCTTCTAATTATACCAAACATATTACTGTTCCATAATAGAATTGGCTTCTGGACCAGTATGACTTCCAAAGGCCATAACTTAGTCTATAGATAACAAATTAAGCTAAAATTAGTACCAAAATTTAGCTAACACATATCCTATAACTTTCATGTTTTGATAATTTACAGAATGTAGCTCTAACAAGCTCAAATTATCCAAACAAGTTACTGTATCTGCCCAGGGCACTCCATAGGCAGTTCAAACCATAGAACAGTCATGGTTCCGTTCACCATAACTCACAATTTACAAGGCCTATGAATCTGAAATTTGGTATACAGATAAATAACACATATATATACAACTTTTATGTTTTGAGAGACTTCAAATAATGGCTTTAACATATTATAAATCAAACCACACAGTAGCTAACTTGGTTAGGGTTTACACCCTGACCAGTTTCAGTACGAAGAGCATATCTCTCCCTATACATAAAATCTTGAAAAAATGTTTACATATCCACAAATATAAGATATAAAGGAACAACTTTTGTGTTTTACAAATTTCCAGAATCAATTTCTATTAATATCAAAATCGGGGTGCAATTCAGTGCCTAATATTGAACCTAAGCAACTGAAATCAACCTTATAGAAATAAGAATTGATTACTTACCAAGAACGAACTTGCAAGGGATCAATTTGGTGCAAAAACTAGGTGAAACAAGGAATAATTGAAGTCTGAAATGGAGGAAATTGAAGAAGAAGTCGGGGCTGAAGTGAGGAGGCAGAAATGAGGAAGAAAGATAAAGCCAACCTTTTGTTTTTTTTTGTCATTTTCTCATTTTCTCTTCTTCTCTTCTCTTTTCTCTTCTCATTTCTCATTTCTCTTCTCTTCTATTTCTCTTTTGTGTCATTTTCATTTTATTTTCTCTATATTATTGTTATTATTTACATATATTTATAATTCCACTAATTCACACAATAATATAGCTTAATCATTTGGCCCGATTTAACTAAATTAACAATGTAAATGTTTACTAATCTTAATCTAATCATTTTTCTTACTTTAATTTAGTCACCTTATTCAATTTATTTCTAATGCTTTGTTATCTTCATTTAGCTTATAATTACACAAGTGCGACTCGATACAAGTGCCAAATACTAGGACACGTAGCTAGTGCGTGTCATAAACTTGTCCCTACGAAAATACGTATGAAATGCACGTGTTCAATTGAATTGTATGCAAGATGCTTATGTTCAATGAAATGCATGTGGGGAAGGTCAAGGATGTTACAACTAGTAAATCTTAGATGTAAAGTTTAAGTTTTAATATATGTGAGATATGTTGATTTGCAGATTTATTGAATGATGATATGGATGTGATGAAAAAAATTACTATCAATGTTAATAGGTTTATTTAACTTACTTGTATGCCATACGTAAGTGGTAGACACAGGGATAGGTTTTTCTTAAATGCATAAAGTATGATGTTACATAAGGATGGTGGAGAAGAAGTCTATGGGGTGTCAGAGGAAGATCATAGGTGGTGGGAAGTTGCTATAATAGAGATATGGAGTAGAGGATAGAGAAAAGTGTAGCTACAACTTGGCTAATCGACCTACATTCATGGACATGACTCGAAATTCATGGGTATGACAAATGTCATTTACGAACATGACTAAACCATTTATGAGAATGAATGTCCTCTCTACTCAAAATGATCCTACCACATTCAAAACTCTATCATTGGACCTTGGCATGACTTTCACTAGCGTGACACTTTAGTCATAGGCATGAAAGCACTCACATCATAAAAACTTAAACTATTAAAACACCTAAATTTCAATCTATCTTACAAACCAATATTACTTCTAGACCCTGAAACCAAACATTACATGGCATAAGAAAAAGAAATTTTTTTAACATAGTATACAATGTCATTATTGCATGAAATTTGGCCATATTCATGCATATTATTTTATAAGGAAGACTCATCTCTTCAAAGGTGAAGATTCTAGTAATAACCTCATACCAAAAGGCACTATCACTTGATTTTTATAGGTGCAGTCATAACAATTTGTATTCCCTTAACAAGCTCAACAAATGATTTTCAAGATACAACAATTGGTGCAATAACACTTGGAATTAAGAGAACAAGAATTGATTAAATTGGAATGAATTAAGGGGGAGCCATTTTGTGCCTAAGAAAAAGAGGTGCCAAAATCCAGACAATTGGTATCATACACTAATTAAGGGGGAGCTAATGTGTTCTTATTTGTTCTAGTTTTTATTAATATTTCTTATGTCTAATTATAGGTTTTTATTATATTTTGGTACCTAAATTGTTTTTTTATTTTGTGTTTGCAAGAAGAGAAGTTGAAAAGTAGGAAAAGACCAAAGGTCTCACGCATGTGAGGAGAAGACATCTTTGAAGCCTCGCACAAGGATAGGATGTCACACACATAGGAGTGTCTCTGGTCATCAAGATTTTCTCCTTTCACTTTGTCATCAGGTTTTGATTGGGAGCATGAAGTTTTTAAAGCCTAGTCTTCTGTCGCGGGCGTGCCAATTTGATTGTGGGTACATCGCTACTTTGTTTTCCTATCACGCATGCAAGGAATGATCACAATCATGCTAAGTATTTTGCTGAAGAATGTGTCATGCACATGACACCTTGCCATGTGCATGACACTTATCTTCTTACTACAGAATTTCAGTCGCACTCAAAGTCCTATTCTGATCAAATAGAGCCCGAATTTTTAAGATCAATGTTATTCTAAAGATCAACTTTGTGAGAAATTCTCTCTTAAATTAGGGAAATGTTTTATTTTTAAGAGTTAGAATGTGATTAGAACTCTAAGAGTTATAAAAGAAAGTTTTCTTTTGTAAATAGGGGTTCAACAGATTTCTTGAGAAGGGTGGCTGAAGAAAACTCGAAAGCCATTATGTTTTGTATTGTTCTAGTGAGATTTTTATTGTTTTAAGGAGTTAATTTCACATTTGAAGATTAGTTTTGGAGTAAATTTTGAAGATTCGGGAACTAACCAGCCTTAAGTTTAATTTTGCATCAATTTTCAAGGAAGCAATTAATTTTCTATTTCTTCATTATTGTAGAGTATAGCGTTTGATATTAACATGATCATTGTAATATCAATGCTAGACTAAGTTTCTATTGAGTATTTAGTAAGTTGACCCAATTTATATTTATTATTTATGAAGTATGACTTCTTTTCTAATCTCAATTATGCCTATTTAATTTTCAGATTGAATGATTTACTAAAAACCTTTTATTTAATTCAGAGTGAAAATTTAAGGTTATATTATTAGAAATGCCACCTTTAATTTAACCTAAAAATTGGATTAGACATTAGTTACACCATTGGCTTAGGTAATTGGTGGGAGAAAGTGAGAGTCATTGAAAACTTACTTCATAGGACTAAATTGAATAAGAGAAAAATATTACAAATTGGGGAGGTGAACTAAATGCTTGCTCAGTCTCATTTAAACTTAATTCGTTAGATTCACGTATTAGTTTAATTATTTAGTCTTTACTTACATTACTTTAATCAATTCAACCTTGGTTAGAGTGTTTAGGATTTAATTTTCTTGTTCATTGGTACTCTGATCTTCATTAAAAATCTAAGCCAATAAATTCCTTGAGAGATCGACCTCGGGAGTGAGTTTGCCAGTATCACAATTGGCTCATGTACTTGGAAGTACACTTTGAGATGCATCAAGAGCAAGCCACAAATGAGGAGTAATCCAACTTTTGGTATCATTTTCTTAAGCTCTGTGCATTTTATTTGTGGCATATAATCTTTTAGAATGACCATTTTTTTTCAAACAATTGGTAATTTTTTTAAAATTCTCTCTTATATTTTACAAAATCCCTTCTTTTGTTTATTTTTTTTTTAAAAACTCTCTTTATTTCTCTCCATCTCTCTTGATCTAAGTGGTGCATTAACCCTTTTTAATCTTGCCAAAGGGGGCAGGATTGTGGATATTAGCAAAAAATTGCTAAAAAATGGAGAGTCTATTTCAAAACTTTATTTAACAAAGAGGCAGAGATATTTTGAAATTGCTTGGCTTGCATTTTTTTTTTTATGTTCAAAATTGTTTTAAGATGCTCAAAATGGCATGTGCATTTTGAATTTTAATTTTTTCTCAAATTGATTGTCAAAATCAAAAAGGGAGAGATTCTTAGCCTAAGTGGTGCATCTCTTTATTTTGATCTTGAGAATCAAATTGAGAAGTCACTAACATATTTATTTTAATGTTGTTTTATATGTCATAAAACATTTAGTAAAATTTGAAAAAGCTTGGCAGAATACTAAATTTGTAATCGCAACACACATGGCTACCACAACAAGGTTTTTACAACTAAGCTGAAGATTTTTGCAACCGCGAATTCAACGAAGCTGAAGAATTTTGCAACCTCAAATATGATTTCATGACAGCAAATTCAACAAGGGAAAACCCCAAGAGGTAGACTAATTTACGGTGTCAAGCGTGACTATGAAACAAATTGTGAAAAAGGCATTCCGATCGCGAAATAAATTTGCAACCACAAAAATCATAAAGAATTTGACCGATTCGGAGCTAGCCAATCAGAAGTTGTCATGTGTCACTAGTCATAGGAGCCGAAGAAATTCACAATCTCGAATTTAATTTTGTGATGCAAATTTGAGTCTGATAGCAAAAATAAAAAGATACAGAAAACTGGTGTTGGAAGGGGAACGTTGTGCAATGGCTTTTAAAAGTTTTTAGGCTATATAAATCCTCTCCAAATTCCTTTGAATGTATTGATTTTATAGCCCATATGCCCAAGCTTTCTAATGCAGATCTTATTTCTTTTTATTTATGAGTGATATAATGGTTTTGAGTGTTCAACCATAAAACACTTGGAGTTTAATTTTAGTGTTAGCTTGGGATAAAACACTAGGAAAGATTGGAATTTAGCTTAACTCTTATAAAGGGTTTTGAACGAGCACTTGAGAAAAACTCAAGCTGTGTTGGTTAGAGTGTGAGCCCTAGTAAAATACCTGAGGTAGAGAGCTAGCCCCAATAAAAACTCTAGATAAGTCTGAGGTGAGCTTGGAAAAATTCATTTGTAATCTTATTGATTCAAATTAGTAGAAATCTTAATTAAGGTTGGGGAGAGGACATGGGGCTAGTTAACACCTGAACCTCTATACAAAATTTTGTATCTCATTTCTCCTACTCTCCATCTCTTTTATCTTAGTTTATCCATCGCAAAGCTTAGAATTTTAATTTTCCTTTAGCCTAAAATTTTTCCTTAAAAACCAATTCATCCCCCCTTCTTTGTATGCCATCTTCTATACAACCCCCTCTAAATCTATATGTTTAAAGACATAGGATGATCGAGCATGCATGAGTAAGATTTTATATGCATTTACTATTGGGTCTGTAACGCCTACAAGTTAGGGCCTAGAATTAATGGGTTAAATAAAGGTATATTAAGGGTATATGGAAAGTATATGGGTGGTTATGGGTGTTAGGAATTTTATTATCATGAAAATAATAGGAAAAGTGAAATTTTCAGAGTTCATGCCTGTAATGTAGTTAATCACAGCCATGAATGTCATGGAATTCAGATTGTGAAGCTGATGAGCTTCACGGCTGTGACACTAAGGTTCACAGCTGTGATACTATGGTTCATCCCTATGAATGTTCACAGTTTATATATGGCAATTTTGTGTTTTGACAGAAACTCACGTAAAATCACTCCTAACCTTAGCCACCACGCTCTAAAACCTCAAAAACATATTTCCATCATTCCTTTTTCAACTCTAATTGATTAAACATGAACTAACCACCCAAAAATGCATTTGAAACTGATAAAAAACAATAAATTCGGTATAAAAATCGAGGTGTGTGACAAGGAGCTTTGGAACACATTCTGAAACATAGATAATGATCTGTTATTGTCAAAATAGAGGTAAGAAGGGTTGTTTTCGTTAATCTTTGATTGTTTCGATTCGGATTAAAGGTAGAGTTAGGTTTATAAGCTTTAAATCAATTAAAGTTAAGATTTTGGTTAGTTTATGGCATAATTAGATGAATATCAAAATTTGTATATTAATATAGCCTCTGATTATGTGTTAGGGGCTAAAATAGAAGGTAGAGAAGTTCATCAGAGGCAGCAGACGTGAGAGTGTCAAGTGTTAGGGCTCTAATATTAAGGTTTGTGAGTATAAACATTTTTATTCGATTTTATTGTGATTGTGATATGAACTACTGTTTTGGTGTATTAAATGGTAATTTTAGTTGATATTAATGGTATAATTGGATGGAAACATCCTGAAATGCATGTTGAGGTTGATATAGGGGAAAATGAATATGAAATGTTGTTATGTGTTGATAATTAAGGCATTAAGTGTAATGTCCGATAATTTAGGCCACGATCGCGGTTGACCGAAATCCAGCGCGCCGAACCAATTGGGGTCTAAATTCGGACATAAAAGAAAAAATTAAAATAATAATAAAATATGAGAAAAATATTTTGGATATTATTAATTGAGAATTTTGAAGTTCGGAATTTAAATTTAGAAATAAATAATTTTTCACTGAACGAAATTGGAAATTGCGGTGTTTTTGGCACAGATATTTTAAGAAAGCATAAAAATGGAATATTTTTTATCTAAGAAAATGAATATCTTTGGATTAAAATAAAGTAAGAGTGATTTAAGTTAATGGACCAATGAGGGACAAAATTATCTAATTAATCCTAACCACCCACCTAATCCAACTATAAAAGTCAACTTTCACCTTGTTGCCTTATTCTTCTTCTTCCTCATCTTAAAAAAACCAAAAACTCTCTCTTGTTCTCCTTTGTTGTCGTGACATACATCCCATCTTATTCTTCCTTTTTTCTTCAATCAAAGCTAAGGTTAGATGGAAAAAGGGTTGAATTAGTAAGATCAACAAGAAGGTGAAGCAAAGTGAGCAAAACTAAGGAAGAGGAAAGAAGAAAGGAAGAGAAAAAGAGAAGGAAAATGCTGGTCATTTTTGAAGATCTACAAAGGTGAGGTTAGATTTTCCATCTTCTACTTCTCTTCTTCTCTTTTCTTTGATTTTGGGGTTAGTTGTCATTAAAGTTGGTAATTTAGGGTGATTATTATGTTAATGGTGATTAAGGGTAGATTAGTGTGTTTATTGCTTGATTAGTTTGAAATTTGTTGTTAGGACAAGAAGGTGAACAATCTTTGAACCATAATGAAAGAGGAAGTAAGGGCAAGGAGAAAGCTAACTAGGAATAAGGGAAAAGTGAAGAGAAGTTGATTTTGTGAGGTATGTACATTTAGCAAAAATTAAATATAGAAAATGTGATTTTTGATTTTGTGATATTATGTGTAATTGTGTATGTAATTCTTGATATTTTGATTAAATGATGCCATGAATATGGAAATAAAAATTTGAATATGAGGTTGATGCATGAAGATGGAAATTGTAGGAAATAATTGAAGTACTAGAAAATTCGTCTTATAAATAGTATCTACTTTTCTGGCCATAACTTGAGTTCTGTAAATGCTTTTTGAGTAATTCTTATTGGATTGGAAATTTTAGACATAGCAACTTTCATTTATGCTATTAGACCTGAATATATCTGCAATTAGGTGAAAAATACACTCAAAGTTCGAACTAGAAATATGTCCAGTAAAATACTCAACAAATTGGAATTAATGTATCTTAAAGAAAAATTCATAATTTTTGCTACAAAATTCGGTTTAATGTGATTTTAGTTGGAAATTAAAGATAAGACATGTACCTACTTTGATAGTTGATCATTTGTCCAAATTCCATCTAAAAATGGATGAAAAATATAGGGCAATATAAGACAGAAATGTTGTCCAGAATAGGGCAGATTGCATATATGTATTAATTGTGAAAGTTTGTGATAGAAAAATATATTATTTGACTTTTCTTATAGTTGTAATGATTAAATGAGCAAGTATGAGGTTGTAAAATATTTAATGGGAATTATTGCATTTATATGGAATTTATATTAGTGTTTATCTACATAATTTATGTAAATAATAATAAAGATAATAAATATAATTAAGTCCTACAACATCTAGTCGAGAACTAGAAATTAAGATAAGTTGGCATGCCAATAAAAGGGTAAAAATATAAGCACAAGAAAATAGTGTTGATATTTAATTTACATAGGCATTAAAAGATGGTACTGAGTTGAAATTACGTAAGTACTAAAAAATAGTGTTGAGTTCAAAATTACATAGGCACCACAAAAATGTTGAGTTATTATTGAAAATATAAGCGTTAAACACCGAGTTGTAAAATAATTATATAGACACTGAGTATACTGCCGGAAAGCAGAAATCTTGTATCTAGTGTTTAGTTCCGGTATAAGATGTCGCAAGCTATCATATAAATAATAGAAAAAAATATAGAAATTATTAAATTGATATTTTAAATTGTATATTTTTATATGACGTAAATATTTTTGATACTATTTTAATATTTTGGTATGCTTAATAAATTAATTGTAGTTTTTAAAGTTTTATTTTAGAAATATTTATATAATTAATGGATAGTTTCCAAACATACCACTAAGCTAGTAGCTTAGCGCGTGTATTTTACGCATAGATAAATAGATGTAGCTTTTTTATTAGGGTGGCCGAAGATAAGGGGAACCCCAAGATCATATTGCAACAATTTATTTTTTTGTATGTTTTGAAAATTCTATTATAAAAATTAAATTTTAAGAATTTATTTTGATGTAAATTATGTCATGTAGGATTTATAAGGAGTGAATTTTGTAATTAATATATTCGGTATTATTGTAAATATATTTTTAAATATTATGGTTTAATGAATGAATTCTTTTAAATCAAAATATTTACATCACTAGTTCCATATTTAAATGATATGAAAAAAAATATAGTAATAAATATTCTGCTAATAATAAACTTGAATATTGGAAAAAAAAATTATACAATAATTTGAGCATTGGTTTTTATAAAAAATGAGCTTAGTAGCACTTTCATACACTATTAACGACTAGTAGGGTAAGAGAGCGCTACATTAAGCCTAAAGTAAGCGGTCAATTGTGATTAAATGGATGTTTTTGGTTGTGTTCAAATTCTTGAATTATGTAAAGTGTTGATAGGTGTGGCTAACATTGGTTAGTTTTAGATCCTCTGCATGTTGTGTGTGAAATTGAGTGAAACTAGTGTTGAAATATAGTTTATTTGTAATGAATCATGCCTGTGAAGCCAAGCTTCATGCCCATAAAAGGATTTCACTCCTGTGAATCCAAGCTTCACCCCCGTGAAAAGTATGAATTTCATGCTCGTGAATAAACCATTCACACCTGTAAATGACCTGTTTCCAAAAATGAATAAATAGATTTATATAATGAGACTACTTGAGTAGTACATGCATACCTTTGATATGATTAAGTGAGATTTTATATAATATGATAACATAATTGAGGAACTTGATTAAACAAATGGTCTTCTACATCACATCATGTTATGTGGTGATCTTGTTACATTATGAAATATAACATAATTGATGCTTATAACTAGAATATGAATAAGAATGTTCATTTTCTATCCAGGGACTAGTTATGATAGGTGGTATGTTATTAAGGGGGTTACGGTACTGTAGAAATATTTATGCATGCAATCATTTCATTTGCTCATCAGGGTGGCTTAAGCTCATGTTAGAGCGCTCCTGATTTAAAAAGCTTAGTGGTAGCATATCCGGATTAGGGATAATGTGGCTTAAGTTCGTGTTAAAGTGCTCTTGTACCCATATGCATGCAATTTTTGCTCACCAGGGTGGCTTAAGTCCATGTCAGAGCGCTTCTGATTTGACAAGCTTAATGGTAGCAATACAGACAAATACAATAGTGAGTAGGATAGCTTAAGCTCGTGTTAGAGCGCTCCTATTTCACAATCTGTAAACTAGTAATACAGAAAGTTGAATAAGTTAAAGAAATCAGTAAATTTGAATATATAATGATAAGTAGATATGATAAACGACGTGTAATACTATTCTGATGATGAACTCACATGTTATGAATATTTAATATTATGCATAGTATGATTAAGTTATCTTATGAATAATTGTATGTTTGATAATATGGCTAAGCACACAGATATGTTATTAAATATTAAATGTTATATTAATATGTGAATGCATGCTAAAATTTAAATATTTATATGTACCACTAAGATTTCAGTAGTTTAGCGTGTGAGGTTTTTCCTGCACTCAGGTTTGGAGTCGTAAATTGTGGGATGACGTGAAGAAAAGATAAAGTCAATCAAAGCAGTCAGAGTTGACCCGAGTTGGGTTTGTTCTTTTATTCATGTATTTTATTTATTTTTTCACGTATCATGAGACAGACCATTAATTTATATTTTAATAAAGGCATGTATTCGGAATTGTGAAATTTGAATTAGTACATATTTTGTATTAAGGGCTAGTGATGTCTAGATAGTTATAAATTCGATAATATTTGATAGCTAGTTACATTAATTGATTATTATGTTATATGATTGTTATGATTCAAAAATCTTATTTTTGAAAGATGTAGAAAGGTTTTAATTCATACAGATAGATACAGTTGTGTGACATCCGTCTATATAGAGAGGTTTTATTCTATCTATGTAGAGGGTGCTACAGGGTCTATCATATATGATATATTATGTACTATACCCAATATATTATATGTTCGGAGTTTCATGAGAAAATATCAATCAGATCCTAGTGAGGGGCATTGGGTATCTATTAAGAACATCTTTAAGTACTTGAGAAGAACTAAGGATTAGTTTATGGAGAAGGTGTGAGCTCAAGGTAAATAGGTATACAAATGCCAACATCCAATTTGACAAGGATGACTCTAAATCTTAATCAGGCTATGTTTTTGCATTAAATGGTGGTGCAATCAGTTAGAAGAGTTTCAAATAGGAGATGACTGTGAATTCAACAACCAAAGCAGAGTACATTATAGATTATGAGATAGCTAAGGAAGTAGGTTGGATCAAAAAATTCATTGCATAAGCAAATGATCATAGTATCATTAGAGATCCAAAAGGCGCTACCATCTTATTAGGAAGATCATTGATAGGCAAGACATAAAGATTGAAAGAGTTTTCACATATCAGAATATAGCTTATCCGCTCACTAAGCACTACCCTAGAAGAAGTACGATAGTTATGTACTCGTTGATAGTCTTATGTACAAAAGCAATTGGCTTTAATGCAATTGGAAGATTGTTAGAAAAATGTCCTAAAGGCAATCAACTTATAATGTTATTTGTACGCATTTATTATTATTAAAGAAAACATTTATTATTGAATGTTCATTTAATTATGAATATAATTAATTATATTAAATTGTATAATAAAATTTTTGGTATGTAACACAATATAAAGAAAATAATGATGCGATCATGATAATGAAATTCTCATCATTTGTAATTTTATTTATACATAAATTATCTCTAATCATAGTATTAACAAGACTAGCAAATGTTAATATGGATAGATTAGCAAATGTTATACTTTTTTATTATATCTAAGCAATGAATCTCATAAACTGTAAATATGAGATATTTATTTGAAGATAATCATTAGTATTTAATATAAGGTAATATTCTTAAAGGTATAATGTATGTACTTGATAATTTTTTTTTTTTTTACGTCAAATAAGCATTATATGTTTTTTGTGTCAAATAACTATAATTAATTTGATTTTAGAGATTTAATAATTTGTATCTTTGTTTTTATACCCTTTTCTTACCAACCAATGGAAATGAGTCCTCAACATTTATGTATTGAACAACAAAATCGATAGTTTCACCTCCAAAGTTTTCGACTGCCATTCATTTTAAATATTAAATTTCTATTTCTGTCCAAATGCTTTCCGATTGCAGGTAAATCTTATCCGGTATGCAGATAAAACACGATTTACAAAGAAATTTTCAACCAATAATCGTTGAGCTTCATATTTTGAAGTCACAGGAGTACCAACGATCCAAAATCGACTGCATTTCCCACAAATGTGGGTTCAATTCCCAGAAATCAAGTACAATGCTGGGGAGGATTATTCAAGTAGCTCAACGAAAACATCCTCAAAATATTGCTATTAAGTTCAAAGAAAGACCTTTGCTAAGATCTTATTTGGTCACCGTCAGATAACCTGCCACAAGATTTCTTCAATTAACCCTCCAGCGCTGAAGCTCCGGATATAATTTCAATCAACTCGGTAGTGATAGATGCTTGACGAGTTCTATTACAAAATCAACAACAAATTGTTGAAATAAATCATGTAGATTGATAAAAAAAAAAAAAAAATAGTTTAGCCCCAATCGGGGGCATGCAAAAAAAATAAAATAAAAGTGCTCAACCACCAGCCATTACAGATGATCAACCAAGTAAATAACCTTAATGGGAACTCCAAAATTTCAAAGCAGGAAGACCAACCAAAGTCAGTTTTGCAATAGCCATGGAAAATATCCACCCCTTTTCCCAGATATGATGAAATTTCCGGTTTGCATATATTGTTTATCTGGGGAGACAGTGAGAAAGATACCTATTGTATGTAAGTGTCAGGCGATCAAGCATCTCGCCAGCATTTCTGCTCGAGCTATCCATAGCAGACATCCTTGCTCCCTGCTCACTGCATGCGTTCTCCAATACAGCATTGAACAAGACCTGTAAAAGTTTATAACACATTCTAGATAAATCCAAGAAACCATCATAAATTGATAAAAATGAAAAATCTCAAGTTAAATAAAGCTGTTATGAATCAACTTTGACCAGACAGCTGTTTCAGGCATCAGACTTGAGTAATAGGATTAAGTATATTAGCATAGCATCATCAATGGGTCTTTTGCAGATGAACAATTTCCTTGTCTGCACAAAATTGCTGTTAGAGGTGGCAGTTCTAGTGCATCAAGATTCCAGATTCACAGTTTACATTGCAATTGTTTCCAAAACGATGCATTTGTATTAAACACTGCAGAGAGCAAATTTTTGTCAATGCTTACACAAGAAAACTGAAACTCGGCAAGATTCTGAAGTATTTCACCCTTTGTTTCACCACCTTCAATTTCATAAGAGTCAAGATCTCCAATTTTTCCACCAGATTCAGCCTCCCTCTCCACAACCTATATCAAACATATCACATACAACATCCACAATCTAATAAACACATAAAAGCAAAAAAATACCAACTTCTTAGGTCCAGCATTCTAAATTACCTCAGGAGATAATAGAGTTGACATGGTTGGCAGAAAAGAGACAACAGATTGGAACTTGTTGTAGACGATCCTCAGAGCATCATATTCCACATTCTTTAATATGTCATCTGCCAGAACAGAGACCTGAAAGGCCGACAATTTCAGTTGAATCGAGAGAAAGAAGAATATCACAGTAAAAAATTTCATATCAAATTTGAAGCAGTTTGGCTCAACATTGAATTCAACCAGACGTAGAACTGCCATAATAATACATGCTTATCACAAATTATAAGAGAGTTCTGACGGAAACAGATGAAATAAAATCAATAAGACAAATAATGTTTCCTGGTCCATATAGCAGCACAAACCAAAGCATATTCTAAAATTTGTGTGCATTCAAACATGACTGTTGGAGACAAAAAGAATAAATTTCTATAATAAATAAAATTATAACCAGCTGACCTGGGTATAATTCAATGGATTCTTCTGCAGCTCAGTGATGGATAATTCAATGTACTTCTTTGAGTCACGCACCAACTGAGCTTTTGCCTTTTCTCCCAAGACAACATATTTTGTTTCTTTATTGGGACCTATGGCAATGGAAACATATATTTAAATTTTTCAAAACATCCAAAACTTTCAGCTTAAAATCTGAAGGAATCCATTGCAAGCAAAATCTACCAGAAGTCAACTTGTGCATAGCCCTGCTTATCTTGACTGATGTTGAGTTAATTCCTCCACACAGACCTTTGTCCGAGGAAATAGTGATGATCACATTCTTCTTTACATCGACACCTAACAAACACAACATAATGCAAAATGGAGGAATTAAAATAAAAAAAAATTATTTAGAGAGAGAATAGCTAGTGGCATAAGGTTTGGTAAAATCACCAAAGCATATAAATTATCACATTAGAATGGAATCAGCATCCTCCATTAAGCATTTGCCAGATGCGAAACTTAGACAGAATCTGATGTATGCACGGGAACCATACATGAAGGAAATGAATTACAATATTTTGTCAATGGAGAGAAGCAATTTTATATCATTGAAATGGGCCTTAAAGGAGTTCAAAAGTCTTTTCATATAATTCAATTCAATGTGGGGCGTGTTCCAAGTCATAGAAGGCAGCATTAGAGCATTGGTTGCTATATTGGGCCAAAAATCCACAATCAACCTTATGGGTTAACACTACAGAAAGGGAAGTCTAAAGTGAAGATCAAGTGTAATTCATTTCCTTCATGTATGGTTCCCGTGCACACATCAAAATCCCTAGTCCATATTTTAACCCAAGCTTCGCACCAATTTAGAATGAACATCCGACATATGTCTTCAGCATCCTAATGCAATCCTCTGAAGATTAAAGGATGAACACCTAATATCTTGCACTTCCTTAAGGGTTAAATTTTCCCTAAGTTTAGATGATTCTTTCTCCACAATTCCACATGCTATCATCTGTTACCCCGAAGAGGAAGTAAGAAAGGCACCAAGACACTGGCTTGCCTGACAAAGTATTTGTACTCACATGCCATGGATATGTAATCTAATTTTTTAGAGAAATACAGAAATTAAAACAGTCCAAATGAATATCATTGGCAGAGTGCAGAGGGTAATTTGCCTCAACATTATAAAATAATATAAGAATGTTAAACACCACCAAAACATTGTCAGTTCTAAACATGACACGCATACAGGTGCTGCAGATAAAGAACCCAGTAAACTTATGGTTAGAAGTTAAAACGAAAACATTAACAGATGCAGCCATAGTGAGAAACCTTATGGTTGCTCGTTATATTTAATTTGAAAATTTTATCTGGAAGTTAAATGAACTGGAAAAGATATAAAAGCCAATAAGCTTAAATGTTTGTCAGTAAACATACTAGGAGCATCGCCAAGGAGTGCAGTAAATGGCTGCCATAGGCCACGAGAATTTTCCGCTCTGGTTTGAATTGCTCGTAGCTTTGAGGCTGCAACCATCTTCATAGCCTTTGTAATTTTCTGAATATTCTTGACACTCTTCATGCGATTTCTAACTGCACAAGAGACATCAACAAAGAAATATCCAAATTTTAAGGGGCTTAATGAAACACAGGAAAATAAAAATTACGAGTCTAAATTCAATAGAAGAAGGCATTAACTACTGAATGGAAATAATACTCACCAACTTGAGTGGAAATAGAACGTATGCCAAGAGGAACCTGCTCCCTGTCCACCATTGTTTAGTTATTTAGCTGTTTAGTATGAAAAGGCAAAGAGAAATACACAATTTTCTAAAAAAACAAAATTGCAATCAGGACATACTAATCATGATATGAAGAACATATGAGCAAGGAGATTAACATAATGAGTCATATTTTCTCCCAATATAGGAGACTTCTCAAACTTTCTAGAGAACATTGTACGTAAATATGTCATTGTTTTCATTGTGGGTCCTATTATAATGTTTTATGGGCACATATTGCTATCCTATATCGAAGCCCTATGAAAACTATACACAAGTCCCTTTAAATACTAAAAAAGTCAAAAACCCATGAATTCAAACAATATCAAAAATAAAGTAGAGCATTCTTAAATGGAATTTGAGGCAGTTTGAGCTCCATATATAAAGTTCAAACAACACAAAAGTTGAATTTATAAATCAAAGACTTTTTATGCTACTTCAATGCTACAATGGACCCAAATGTTATTCAGTTCTAAGAATTCCAAGACCAATTACGATTTCTTATATCTCCACCATTTCATATTAGAAGTTCATTGATGTTGTAGTCAGTGCGCTTGAAGGCCTCGTATATATACTGCAGTCTTTTTCAGCACAATAACTAAAGAATGGCTTGGTTTTCACTTGGCAGCACTTTTCTCCACTATGGAACACCTCTCCCCTCACACAACATCAAATTAAAAATCCTATATTCTTATTTTCATAAAACCAACTCTTTAGAATGCACTTCACAATACTTTTTCTCAAAAGACTCAATTGAAAATAACTCAAAAAATAATAATAATAATAATAATAATTCCACCATTTCATAATTACAATTAGAAGCAAGTCCAGAAACACATGTAGAAGAGCAAGATAATTAGAACAACAAGTTTTACAAAACCACAATTTTCTATTTGACTTTATTGATGTAAAATCATCATGATTTCACAAAATTAAAAACAAGAATAATTCCCCCATTTTATCTTCATCCAAATAGAGGATCAATAGGGGAAGATATTAAACAAAAGGAAAGATAGAAGGAGATCGAACTCCGCAGTACGAGAGGATCGTAGAACGGTGATCGGTTGAGGAGAGATCAGAGGGGCGGCAAATCGCCTCCCTTCGCGTCTCAAAGCAGCCATCGCCATTGTTGAAAGATTCTATCAGTGAAACCCTAGAAAAGCCTATGCGCCTTAGATCCAAGTTTTTGCAATGGCAGCGAGCTCTGGTGTGAGTTCAACTTCTATTCTCTCTTTCTATTATTTTGGTCCTTCGTTAAAAATGAAAAAAATGGGCAATGGGGACTTTATTATGGGAAAAATTATAGCAATAAACCGAAAACTTTTGGCATATGCAAAGTAAACCTTTTATAAGACTATTTCTAATTTATTGCGCTAAAATAGTATAATTTTTACATCAAAATGATATAATTACAGTAAATTTATTTTTAATCTATTACATCATTTTTTACACCAAAAATAATATTTTATATATATTCCTCTTTATACTTTATTTTATATTATTTTTTATTAATTTTAGACTATATAATTATTTTACAAAATAAATATTTTTTTAATATATTCATCCAATATTAAAAATTTTATTATTTAATAATATTATAAAATACAAATTCAATTTAATATCAAATATTAATAAAATTTTTAATTAAAAAATATTAAATAAAATGCAAATTTATTAAAAACGCAATAAAAAAAATTTGACATTGAATAATTAATAATATAATATTACAATAAAAAAATAATATTATTATTGATTCAATCATTTAAATTAGTATATTGCTCCCATAAATGCTCTATTAATGAATTACGAAACACAATATGAACATCTTTATATTTGATTTATTTATGTCGAGCAAGAAATTGTTGAAATCGAAAATTTTCATCCACTGTCATTTCAACTATAGAATCGGGTGCATTCACTGTTTCATTAATTGGTGTGTTTAGATCACGTTCATCCTCAATTATCATATTGTGCATGATAATACATGCAGTTATTATATCATGCAACACTTATTTTCTCCAAAATCGTGCTGGCCCTGCAATAATTGCAAATCGTGATTGCAGAACTCCAAACGCACACTCAACATCTTTTCTACAAGCCTCCGGTCTCATTGCAAAATATATTTTCTTCGGACCGCGCGGCTCATGAATTGTTTGTTCAATGGTGGACCATTTTGAATATATATTATCGACTAAATAATAACCCATATTATATTTTTTTCCTTTAATAACATAATGAGCAGGAGGAACAATACCTTGAGTAAGATTAGAAAATAAATGTGATGACTCCAAGACATTAATGTCATTATTTGTGCCCAACACACCAAAATATGCATGTCATATCCATAGATCATAATCCGCTACAGCTTCAAGAATAATTGTTGGTGATCCACTTCGACCTACATATTGTCTGGCCCATACTGTTGGATAAATTTTTCACTTCCAATGTATACAATCAACACTGTCTAACATTCCTGGAAAATCACGTTGATGAGCAACATGTCTAGCGATGTCATTAGCATTAGGTGATCTAAGATATCTCTCTGCAAAAATTTCTACGATAGCACGATAAAATCTTTTTAAACTTTTAATTGCAGTTGACTTACCAATTTTAATATATTCATCAGTAGCATATGCTGGTAAACCATACGCTAACATTCGAAACACTGCTGTGACTTTTTGTAAAGTTGATAATCCAACTCTATCCAAGTCATTTATTCGTTGCTGGAAGTAGTTATCATAATCTTTAATTACATTAGTAATACGTAAGAATAAACTTCGAGACATACGATATCGGCGACGAAACATATCTTCACTGTATCGTGGCCGATCAGAAAAATAATTATTAAATAAATTACAATATGCACCTTCACAATCATGATTGATCACAATATGACATGGAATAGAGCCACCATGAGTACTCTGATTGCTTTGTTGATTGATGTAAGACTCCAAAATCATGTAGTTATTGTGAATTGCATGACAAATTGCTTCTTGTTTAGCAATAAAATTACTCATTACTGATATATCTTCATTGTCATCTAAAGATGAAGATGAATTTTCGAATTGCACATTTGATAGACCTCTAATATTGAAGTTCATCTTTAAAGATTATCGTTTGAATAATTTGGAGAGTATGAATACAAATATTTGATACGTAAATGATAATCAGTATGAATAAATTTCATAAATAATGGTTTTATGTATAGAAAAAATTTGATGAAATCCTAAGGTTAAAAAATATAATCTGACGGCTAAATTATAATGAAATTCATCTGACGGCTAAGATTATGACAGCAATTGTGATAAGATTTAGATAAGAAATAAATTAATCCAAAGGCTAAGATTATGATGAAATTCATCCGACGGCTAAAATTATGATGAAATCCATTTGACGACTAAGATTATGACAGCAATTGTGATAAGATTTAGATAAGGAATAAATTAATCCAATGGCTAAAATTATGATGAAAAAATTCATCTGACGGCTAAGATTAAGATGAAATTAATTTGACGACTAAGATTATGACAACAATCATGATAAGATTTAGATAAGGATAAAATTCATCTGACGACTAAGATTATCATGAAATCCATATGCGGATAAAAAATATTGACTAGATATTCATTATCTATACTTTATTTGTATCACATGCTATATATATGTGTATACATCTTATATTATTTGTCCAACTTATATTTTGTATTTCATTACTCTACTACAAACTCTACTTCAAACACTCTTTGCAAATATGTCTATTAGATCTTCTTCTTACATTGTTAATGAAAATGTGCTACTGTGTCAAGTTTATATGGATATTTCTCAAGACTCTATTACGGGTGTGAACCAGTCTTCAAGTCAATTTTGTTCTCGTGTGGAAGATACATATAACAGCGCAAGAACTGAATATTGAGAGTATCGTAATAAAAGATCTGTGCAATCCTGAATTCAAACTATAGAGAAAGTTATTCGAAAATGAATTCTTGTATCCAACAAGTTGAAAATATGCATCTTAGTGGTGTATCAGATAAAGATATTGTGAGTATTTTTTTTTGCAAATATTTTTATTTATTATTATTATATCTCTGAAAAACTAAAATGTTATAGTTCAAATTATTTGCAGATAAATAGACCTAAAATATTATTGATGCAAGATGACAATTACAAAAAGGGATTCAAATTTGACCATGTATGGAATATGGTGAAAAATTTTGAAAAATTTAAAGATAATGTCAGCACATCAAGAAAAACAAATCGAAAGCAAAATTTAAATTATATTTCATCAGAATTAGATAATCTCACTCCTGAGTCTCAAATATCGGCATCTCCCGGGTTGTCATCATTTTCTCTTAATTTAGATGATGATATTGGCGGTTCGTCATCAGAACGATCAATGGGGGTCAAAAATGTCAAATTGAAGAGAACAAATGATGAATAAATGTCATCTGTCATTAACAGTCTCAAAGAGAAAAATCGACAACTTTTAGAAATGTTGAAGAAGAATAATTCAGATCGACAATAACACCTTGAAATTCAAAGAAAAAATTTGGCATTAAAAGAATTGAAAGAAGAAAATAAAATTTTGATGCGAAACTTAAATACTATTAGCGATCCAAGAATTCGTATATATATCGAAATTGAACAAATACGAATTTTAGAAAACCGATCTCAACAGCATCAAACACAACCACCTTCAGCATATAATGAGTTTGGAGATTATTTTAATCATATTGGAGGATCTGGAACCGGTCTTCTAGATTATTAAATAATTAATTATTGCATTTTGTTTGTTTTATGTTAGACATTTTAAATTTTCGTTATTAGTTTAGTTTTAATATTTTGTAATCTTATTATATGTTAGTAATAAATGTATTATTGTTTTAAATTATAATATATGCATTTTATATTTATATATTTTTTACATTTTATTTAATTTTTTTGGTTCAATTATATTCAATTAAGAAATTAAATTGTTATGCACTTAAAATTACATAATATTAAAAATATTATAATATAATTTAATTGGATGATATAATTTAATTAAATTGCAATTTAATTATGAACAAGACAAAAAAAGATCAATTTAAATATTACTATTAATTAAACATCAATTTACTATTAATTAATTTTCAATTTACTAACATTATTTTTATTTAATTTTTCAATTAAATATATTTTAATATTAATTAAAATATATTTACTAATAAAAATTTTATTTATTCAAATATAATAAAATTATTTATAAAAAAATATAAAATTTGGTAATTAAAAATTTTATTTTTAAATATAAATAAAATTATTTAACTTAAAAAAAAAAAAACCAACAAAGCCAGTGCCCTCACTCTCTCTTTCTCATTTTCCCTTTCTTCTTCTTCTTCTTTCTCCTGCAACTTACCTTTTTTTTTTTAATCTGAAATGGCATAGCTACAGTGCAATGCCAGATATGGCGCGGTACTGTAGCTAGCACCATTTTTTTATACCATTTTGGTGTTCGGTTGGAGATCAAAATTTTTACACCATTTTTATTTTTTTCTTATTTTTGCACCAATTTGGTGCTGGTTGAAGATGGCTTAAAAGACATGTTTTCCATATTTTAAAAAAATATATAAAAAAATAGAAATTATCAAACTGTTCAGTTTAAAATAGTCAAAATGATATCATTTAGCCTCTATATATTAAAACCTAAAAAAATCATTTTGATATTAAATGTCTCCACTCACTAACTCACATATGTCTTCATTGCTTCAACTTCAAACTTTTTCACTCACAGATTTTAGTTCATCAGTTTGTATAACTTATATTATAAGTTTTTTCAGTTTTTTCAGTTGTAAGAAATTCTTAGAATGATCGTTGTTTATATGATTTAGTAATCTATGACAATTATGGCAGTAAATAAATGAAAATCATTGTCACTTCTTTTAAATAAACTTCAGACTCTCGAAAGTCATTTTCATCTTCCACTCCTATGGATGAAAAAATATATTCAACTAACTATTTTTCAAAATAAAATATTCCAATAAAACCATCACATTTTCTTATAACAAAATCCCTAATAAATTGTGGTAGAATAGGAACAACGGTCGGATAAAAATATTCCGACGATCGAAAAAATCATAAATACTATCGGGATGTAGAACTGATAGCCGGGACAACGTTGTCGATGGTCAACAAACAAAATCACTATGGTCAAGTATGGAAAAAAAACAAAGCAATTTGTTGGAGATGATTTCTTCCCATGGAACTTTATTACCACCAATAAGAGTTATAATAAGATGTTTTGTGAAAATAATTTAACAAAATGTATATTCTAGATACAAAAACCTCAATTTCGGGCACTTTTAACTTTAATTCGATATGATAAGATCAATTCATGCATTGCGTGAATCACGAATTCAAATTAGCTTTCATTATATTCAATTGAGATAAATTTAAATGTTTTTGTGGGGTCAATTTTGAAAAATACATATTTTATGACCAAAAACCTCAATGTTTTAGGCACTAAATGCGTAAACTAAGTGAAAGGTAAATATTATGTCATCAATTCTTAGATTAAACAATTAGAAACTATAAATTACAATGATGATCACGAAATATGTTTGAAATATTATATTTCACATAATACAATCACATTTTCTTGTAACAAGATCCCTAACAAACTGTGGTAGAATAAGAACGACGATCAGATAAAATTATTTCGATGATCGAAAAATTCAGAAATACGGTCATGATGTAGAATCAACAGTCGGGACAATGTTGTCGATGGTCGGCAATCAAAATAACTACGGTAAGGTATGGAGAAAAAAGCGAAACAATTGTTTGGAGGTGATTTGTTTAAATGAGACTTTTTTTAAGCACCAATAAGGATTGTAATAAGATGCTTTGTGTGATCAATTTAACAAAATGCATGTACTAGATCCAAAAACCTCCAATTTCGAGCACTTTAAATGCTAATTCAATATGATAAGATCAACTATTGCATTGTGTGAATTAAAAATTCAAATTGGCTTTGATTATATTTAATTAATGAAAACAATTAGATGTTTTGTTTGTTCAATTTTGAAAAATGCATATTTTAGGTCTAAAAAATCCAATTTTAGTACTATAAACCCTAATTTGATATAATAAAATCAGCCATTGCATATCATGAATCATGAGGGTCAAATTTGAAAAATGCATGTCCTATGACCAAAAATCTCAATTTCTAGGCACTTAATTCTTGGACTAAACAATTAGAAATTGTAAATTGGAATGATGATGCCTAATATGTTCAAAATAATATGTTTCACATAATACAATCAAATTTTTTGCAATAAAATCCCTAATAAACTTTGGTAGAATAAGAACGATAGTCGGGTAAAATTATTCCGACGATCAGAAAAATCAGAGATATGATTGGAACGTATAACCAACAGTTGGGACAATGTTGCCGATGGTCGGGAAACAAAATCACTACAGTTGGTTATGGGGAAAAAAAGACGAAGCAATTTTTTGGAGATGATTTTTTTAAATGAGAATTTCTTACACCAATAAAAGTTATAATAAGATATTTTGTTAGATCAATTTAACAAAATGCATATTCTAGATCCAAAAACTCTAATTTCGGGCACTTTAAATCCTAATTCAATATGATAAGATCAACTCTTGCATTGTGTGAATCAAGAATTCAAATTGGCTTTGATTATTTTCAATTGATGATAAAATTACATGTTTTGTTTGTTCAATTTTGAAAAATGAATATTTTAGGTTCAAAAACACCAATTTTGGAACTATAAACCTTAATTCGATATAATAAGATCAACCATTGCATTATGTGAATTGCGAATTCAAATTGACATTGATTACATTCAATTGATGATAAAAAATTATATATTATATTTGTTCAATTTTGAAAAAGGCATGTTCTAAGTCCAAAAATCCTATTTGGCACTATAAACCCTAATTCGACATGGTAAGATCAAACCTTGCATAGAGTGAATCACAAATTCAAATTGACATTGATTATATTCAATTGATTATAAAATTAGATGTTTTGAATATAATTAAAGCCAATTTGAATTCTTGATTCACACAATGCAAGGGTTGATCTTATCATATTGAATTAGGATTTAAAGTGCTCAAAATTGGTGGTTTTTAGATCTAGTACATGCATTTTGTTAAATTGATCCCATAACAATATCTTATTACAACCCTTATTGGTGCTAAGAAAGTCTCATTTAAACAAATTATCTCTAAACAATTGTTTTGCCTTTTTTCTCCATACCCGATCATAGTGATTTTGTTTCTCGACCATCAACAACATTGTCCCGACTGTTGGTTATACATTCCGATCGTATTTCTGGTTTTTCCGATCATTGGAATAATTTTACCTAACCATTGTTCCTATTCTACCACAGTCTATTAGAGATTTTGTTGCAAGATAATGTAATTGTATTATGTGAATATTTTGAACATATTTAGGGATCATGATTCCAATTTACAATATCTAATTGTTTAGTACAAGAATTGGCGGTATAACATTTACCTTTCACTTAGTATGTACGTATTTAGTGACCAAAAATTGAGGTTTTTGATCATAGAACATGTATTTTTCAAAATTGACCCCACAAAACGTTTAATTTTATCATCAATTGAATATAATCATGACTAATTTGAATTCATGATTCATACAATGCAAGTGTTGATCTTATCATATTGAATCAGGGTTTAGAGTGCTCGAAATTGGGGTTTTTGGATTTAGAACATGCATTTTGTTAAATTGTTTGCACAAAACATCTTATTATTGCCCTTATTAGTGCTAAAAAAAGTTTCATTTGAAGAAATCATTTCTAAACAAATTTATTCATCCTTTTTTATGCGGAACCCTAAAGACTGTGCCTTGAAACCCCTCAATAAGACAAGATAAACAAACCTTAAGCTATGGTGATGATAAATTGAATCTGACCCAAAGCTAACCAATGTAACAAAGAACCAAGATTATAAGTATTATTAAGAATAACCACACCACAAGTAATATCACTTGATAAGTAACAAATTCCTAAAGGTAATAAAGAAATGCAAATCTACCTCGCTTTAAAGAAAACTCTCAAATTCGCTTTTATTCATTGATTCATTATAAAAAAAGCCTAGATGAGTATTTATAGCTCTAAGTCTTTGAATCATTTATGGTAAAAGATAACTAAATCCTATTATAACTCAACTCCTAAAAGTACAGTCATATTCTAACTCAAATTCTAACAAGTAGAGTCCTATTTGAATTAGGACACTAATTAAATCCTTCTAAAATAAGACAAGTGGTGGGTTGGGCTTCATATCCTTTGGCCCACATGCCAATCATTAATTAAAGCCTAAGGTTATTAAAATAGGCAGTCCACATACATAATTAAATCCAATTACAAGTTAAGACCAAATCACATAAGTAGGTATATGTGTGGCATATGATCTTGAGCACATGGTTGGCACATGATGTCTTGTACATGGATGACACATGTCTTGTACAGGTTTGGTACATGACTCCTAGCACATGATTTGCACAAGACTTGAATATGAGTTGCACATAACTTGTAACCTTCAATTTTATGGACTTTGCCTTGTTTAGTCCATTCAACTTGAATCTTCATATAAGACTCCTTTTATCTTCACTTTAGGCTTGCCTTTGTGTAGTGTTAAGCCCATAAGCTTGATTGTGGATTTTGAGACCCAATATATCCAATGTTGCCTTTTATGACTTGAAACACACCCCGCATTGAATTGGATCATATGAAAAGGCTTTTAAACTCCTTTTAGGCCCATTTCAATGATATAAGATTGCTCATATCCATTGACAAAAGATTGTAATTCATTTCCTTCATATATGGTTCCTGTGCATACATCACCTTGTCCTAGCTAATGATGTGTAGTTTGACTTGTATAAATGTGTAGTTTCTCATATTACCAATTGCAAAAACCGCATATGAATGTGAGGACATTTTAGTGACAATCCTTCTCAATGAGAATAGAATGGAGGTTTGATTTAAACAACAAACTTGTTTTCATCTATTTTTTTATGTTTATGTGACAAAATGAAGTTGGATAACTATGTTGAATTTAGTTGATTGACGTTTTTGATGATTCTCATGGCCTGGAGAATTCTTTGAAGGACCCAACTTCCAAGGCCTTTGCCCTAGTATTCTCAAATGACCTTTTAAACATCTTTTGAGGCCATGTATGTATGTTGTGTTTATCTATCCTTATCACAACTTCTTGTTGTTTTTTTAAAAATTTTTCCCTTTTCCTAGTTCTAGTCTTCAAATGTTTTAAGTTTATAATCAATAATATAATTATATCATATTATTCTATAATAATAATAATAATAATAATAATAATAATAATAATAATAATAATAATAATAATAATAATAATAATAATAAATAATATGTTATTCTAAGGTATAAATTAAAATAAATATAAAGTAATACAAGAATTGATTCATCAAGCCATTTTTAAGCAATTAATTATATAACTATTTTCTTAATTGATAAAATCAAAATTTAATGGTTATGTTTAATTTATACACTCTATATAATTCCACCTATTCTAAATTAGAAAGCAAAAAAATTAATTATCATTAGTATAGAAAGTGCCAAACAATTTTTGCCACTTATTTTTTTTATTACAACCAAATAGTGGAAAATGAATTATTTTCCTAGAAAACATTTTCCACAAAAAGTTATTTTCTATAAGACAAACAGAGCCTCATTTTTTGCTTTCCGTGCTTCAATTTACAATATTTATGAACTTGTATTGAGTATAATTACATTTTCATTTTCGCGATTGACGTAGATGACAACTAATTATGGACCATATATTGATATATTAATCTATCTTTAAAAAGTGCATTAACAAGGATTTTGAAATTGGATAATCTGGTGTTTAAGGGAGAGAGTATATAGATTAAAGTTTGCTATGAATGTCAATTTTGGATTGTCTAGCATTAAGTCTAATTCTTTATGTATTATCTTTCTTTTATTTGATCATTTACATTATCTTCAGACCTTTGGAAATGTTGCTAAATGTGTAGTTGGTCGAATTTATCATGGAGTGCATTTATTTCATTTCTCATGAAGAAGCAAACTAAATTATATATATGCCTTAATTTGCTTTAGCATTTGTATTTTGTTATGTGAAATGATCCTAATTTAAGCCTCTTTTGGGGAACATCTTCAACTGTCAACTATGATCCATGCTTGGCTAGCATAATTTCTGAGACAAACATATTAGTGGTTAAAGGTTATTTGTTTGAGCTTTTTGATACAATTAGAACAATTACAAGAGCATGTGAAGAAACACACAAAAATGGTGCACTCGTTGTAATCACAACATCTAATGTTTCCTGCATTGAGAGACACTATGATGATTTTTCTGGTATGAGTGAAATTGCTAGATACTTACTCATTATTTTTTAGTTTTTGTTTGTTTTGAATTTTATTCTTACATGTCATTACCTCCTTATGAGATTGGATGGTCAATTTTGTGGAACTTGTCCCTATTGAAAACTCCTTTTGAATTGGGATGAATATGTCCTCTCACATTTTGGTAACTGTGCCATGCATGAAGAGGAATTGTCAATTTTTAGATGTAATTAAAGGATTAAGTCTTGTGTTATGGTTTTTGTTGAATATGTATATTTTGGGAAACAAGTTGCACTAGATAACTTTAAGAGTATGGATAAATTTTGTAGGGTAATATGCTAACAAAATATTTTAAAAAAATTGAAATATAGCAACGTCCTTAGCGACACCAAGTAGCTTATTTAATAAGCAGGACAATTTTTACAAATATTAAAAAAATAAAAATTAAGTGACGCCGGGCTGTGTCGCTAATATAATTTATAATTGAAAAAAATTGAATATTACTACTTTAGGGACGAACAGAAGCATCTCAAAGGTCGTCGCTAACAACATTGCTTGATGATTCTTGTTGCCAATTTAATGATGTTATTTTTGCTAGCGACACAAGACCTGTGTCACTATTTAGCGACGCCACAGAGGTGTCGCTATGCAGTGACACATTTTTTGGTGTTGCTAAATCAGCTCAACGACGAGATTTTTAGAGATACATTTATAGTGTCGCTAAATCACATTAAGCGTTGCTAAATCATAAAATTATTGTAGTGAATTTACTTGCGATAAATTAAACTATGCAATGCAGCCCTTTTTTTTAATCAGTATTTTAATTTTCTATTGCACTTCATTTATAATTAAATTTTACATTTTTCTTTAAATTTATTTGATTTACAGTATTAAAAATTTCAAAAAAGAAAAAAAATTAAAATAGTTTTTATGATATAAATAGAGTTTAGAAATAAATATGATTTTAATATTTTATTAAAATTTAATTACGAACTAAATAAATCTTTGTAGATAAATATTTATTAGTAAAATAAGATAATATATATAATATAAATTACCTTCATTAATATAAGGTGTTAAAATTTTAAAAATTAAAAAACCTCAAAATTTTGTAAAAATAAAAAATAAATAGGAAAAAATATTATTTTCTACTCATAGAGAATGCCTTATTAGCATTATATAAAAATTTCCATGTCTTATACTTCATATTATTGATATGAAATGATATAATTGTTGTGCTTGAATTTTATAAAGATATTTTTTTGAATGAGAAAAAATAAAAGTTTAATACAAAAAAATTATTATTTTATAATTGGATCGAACTTTGCTAGGCTCTTTTTTGTACTTCTTTGTTGAACAAAAGAAGTACTAAATGGCCATAATAAAGGGGGACTTTTCAAAATTAACCTTAAAAATATTTAAAATTGAAAAATTGACTTCAATGTTTCTATTTTTAGAAAAGTAACTCTTTTAATGATATTTTCATAATACCAATAATGCTCTTATCTGAAATTATAAAAATAAAAAATATTAAACATCCTTCTTCTCCCTTTCGCCAAAAAAAAACATTTTTCTTGTAGAGGTTCATCTTCAAAAATCAAAACTTTTTAACTAATTGCATAGATTTAGCTTTAAAAACTCAATTTTCGGACTTTTCAATATGCAGTTTGAAAATTTCGATGTCGTTATTAAACTTCGTAATTCATGTGAGTATACTATACAAATCTAAAATAGATAGCCTTTAATCCATATTCTAAATGAAAATGCACTTAGAATTAGAGACCATAAATTGGAATGATGATCCCTAAATATGTTCAAAATAATATGTTCTAATAAAACCATCACATTTTCTTGCAATAAAATTCCTAATAAACTATGGTAGAATAGGAAAGACGGATGGGTAAAAGTATTTTGACGATTGGAAAAACTATAAATACGGTCGGGATGTGGAACCAACAACTGGAACAACGTTGCTGATGGTCGTCAAACAAAATCACTACAATTAGGTATAAGGAAAAAAGTGATGTATGCACGGGAACCATACATGAAGGAAATGAATTACAATCTTTTGTCAATGGAGATGAGTAATCTTATATCATTGAAATGGGCCTAAAAAGAGTTCAAAAGTCTTTTCATATGATCCAATTCAATTGGGGCATGTTCCAAGTCATAGAAGGCAACATTGGAGCATTGGTTGCTATATTGGGCTTAAATTCCACAATCAAACTTATGGGCTAACACTACACAAAGGCAAGCCTAAAGTGAAGATAAAAGGAGTCTTATATGAAGATTCAAGTCAAATGGACTAAACAAGGCAAAGTCCATAAAATTGAAGGTTGCAAGTTATGTGCAACTCATGTTCAAGTCATGTGCAAATCATGTGCTAGGAGTCATGTGTCAAACCTGTGCAAGACGTGTACAAGACATCATATGCCAACCATGTGCTCAAGATCATGTGCCACGCATATGCCTACTTATGTGATTTGGTCTTAACTTGTAATTGAGCTTAACTATGTATATGGACTGCCTATTTTAATTACCTTAGGCTTTAATTAATGATTGGCATGTGGGCCAAAGGATATGAAGCCCAACCCACCACTTGTCTTATTTTAGAAGGATTTAATTAGTATCCTAATTCAAGTAGGACTCTACTTGTTAGAATTTGAGTTAGAATATGACTGTACTTTTAGGAGTTGAGTTAGAATAGAATTTAGTTATCCTTACCATAAAGGATTCAAAGACTTAGGGCTATAAATACTCATCTAGGCTTCTTTTACAATGAATCAATGAATAAAAATGAATTTGAGAGTTTTCTTTTAAAGTGAGGCAGATTTGCATCTTTTTATTACATTTAGGAATTAGTTACTTATCAAGTGATATTACTTGTGGTGTGACTATTCTTAATAATACTTATAATTTTGGTTCTTTACTACATTGGTTAGCTCTGAGTCAGATTCAATTTATGATTACCATAGCTTAAGGTTTGTTTACCTTGTCTTGTTGAGGGGTTTCAAGGCACGGTCTTTGGGGTTCCGCATAAGCTTGGTATCAGAGCTTTTGGTTAGGTAATCATTATCTATCATTTAAAATTGCTTTCTAGTTGTTTACTTAGTTAGATTTAAATTCTACCATTAGAGGTACCTTAGGAAAAATTTATGCCATAAAGAGTAAAATTGCATGTTTGGGTTTATTTTTTAATTCTTTGATATGTTTGAGATTTATTTAGTATTAATAACTTCTAATTAGTGTTATTTGATTAAAAAAAGGAAAAAAATCAAAATTTCGAATTTAGCACCAAAATTGTGAAAATTGTGCTATTTTCAGCTTCAAGTTGAAATCTTGTGATTATTGATTGCTGAAATTGTTTGGTATCATCATAAACTACTACAATCGAACTTAAATAATTGGTTTTGAGGTTGAAAAGTACAACTTTTGAATTCAGGTACCTTAATGATCATGTTGTGCATTGATTTGATCTTGAGAAATTGAATTGATCTATTAAATATACCTTGAGTTCTTGCTAGTTGGTGATAAATTAAGGTTGAATAAGGGTTAAATTGGCTACTCACTAGGAGGAAACCGGTTATGATTTTTATTTCATATTGTCTAATTCTCTGTGCTCTTAAGTTTTCATTCTTTTAATTCTGTCTTTGTTGCTTCTAATTACATTAGTTAAGTCTAATTTGAATCCTTAGGCTTAAAATTAACAAAAATACACATCTCTACATCTGTGTATAGCTTTATATGTATTGATTTTTTTTTTCACATCAGTTTGCTTCTAGACTTTGGTCCATTCATTCTTATTAGGTTTCATTGCTAATTCTTAGCATAGAACACTTGCATATTGTTTGATTTTGTTTCTGGTTCGTACTTGTAATTTTGAGATTCAATTTTGAGTAGTAAGAGGCAAGAGAGGTGAGCTTAAAAGAGGGCACAAGCCATTATTTGTGTAAAACATGAGTGGTATATATTCTGTTTTGAGATAAACACGTGAGAAAGTGATTGTGAGGTCATTTTACTTCATTGTTGCTTTCTTGAATTACTAACCATGTCAAAGGAAAGCACAAGTGGAAGTAGTGGACATGAGGAACATGGTGATTATGTGCCAATGAATGTTTTTCAATCTTACATTCAAATATTGGAAGTAAAGATTGGAAAAAAATGATAGACAAGATGGAGAGACAAAATCAGAAAATTGAAATTTTGAGGCAACAAAGCATCTTCGACACAAGAAGATCAATTGAGGGGTCTCGACCTCAAGACATTAGGAGGTTTCAATCTCATGAAGAAAAAGGCTATTTTGAACATTATGATAATGATAGACAAATAAGAGAAAGAAAGAAAGACAAAGAAACTTCGGTAAGTACCTTTCAAAAAGAAATGGACAAGATGTGTGCTAGGATTGATAGGTGGGGGCATGAGAGGATTGATAGGTAGGGGCATGAAGAGAAAGAGAATGAAATGACGAATCCTTATCCAAGAAGGTGTGAAATTCAAAAATCAAAATTTCATTATGAATTTGATTTTGTTTCTAAGTGTAAAATGGTGAATGATGGTAAGAGTCAAAATCATGACAATATTAATGATGTTCATACTAGTGAAGTTGAAATTGTAGGTGAGAGTATTGATTCTATTTCACTAGAAGTTAATGGTGTTAATGTTGTTGAGAGAATTGCAATTGAAAGTAAAAACATAGTTCAAGATGAATTTCTAGCTAATGATAGTGAATCCATGGAGTTAAGTGATGAATATGAATTGGATGAGCTTCGGGGAGTAAAGGTGAGTGAGATTGAGATGAAAGAAGGGTCTGTTTATGGAGAAGCTAAATAGAGAATTGAATGAGCAAAAAGAAAAAATAGTGAATATGTGTGAAAAAGAAAAAGAGGTGAAAACTTTTTACTAACAATTTTTATTATCCTTTACTTTGTGTTGTGCATTTCTCTTTTGATGTAGGTAAAGATTCGAGGATGAATCTTCTTGAGGAAAGGGGGAACTGATGCAGAACCCCAAAAATCATGTCTTAAAACCCCTCAATAAGACAAGATAAACAAACCTTAAGCTATGGTGATCATAAATTGAATCTGACCCAAAGCTAACCAATGTAGCAAAGAACCAAAATTATAAGTATTATTAAGAATAGCCACGCTACAAATAATATCACTTGATAAGTAACTAATTCCTAAAAGTAATAAAAAGATGCAAATCTACCTCACTTTAAAGAAAACTCTCAAATTCATTTTTATTCATTGATTCATTGTAAAAGAAGCCTAGATGAGTATTTATAGCCCTAAGTCTTTGAATCCTCTATGGTAAAGGATAACTAAATCCTATTATAACTCAACTCCTAAAAGTACAGTCATATTCTAACTCAAATTCTAACAAAGAGAGTCCTACTTGAATTAGGACACTAATTAAATCCTTCTAAAATAAGACAAGTGGTGGGTTAGGCTTCATATCATTTGGCCCACATGCCAATCATTAATTAAAGCCTAAGGTTATTAAGATAGACAATCTACATACATAATTAAGCCCAATTACAAGTTAAGACCAAATCACATAAGTAGGCATATGCGTGGCACATGATCTTGATCACATGGTTGGCATATGATGTCTTGTACATGGATGACACATGTCTTGCATAGGTTTGGCACGATTTACACATGACTTGAACATGAATTGCACATAACTTTTAACCTTCAATTTTATGGACTTTGCCTTGTTTAGTTCATTCGACTTGAATATTTATATAAGACTCCTTTTATCTTCACTTTAGGCTTGCCTTTGTATAGTGTTAGCCCATAAGCTTGATTGTGAATTTTAGGGCCAATATAGCAACCAATGCTCCAATGCTGCCTTCTATGACTTGGAGCATGCCCCACATTGAATTGGATCATATGAAAAGACTTTTGAACTCCTTTTAGGCTCATTTCAATGATATAAGATTGTTGCTCTCCATTGACAAAAGATTGTAATTCATTTCCTTCATGTATGGTTCTCATGCATACATCACAATACATTTGATATTTAAGAAATTAAACTTGTGCTTCTTGTTTATTTACCATGAAATTAATAAGTTAAGACCAAGAATGTAATGGCTTGAATACCGAGTTAGTCGTTAACTGTAGTTTCTGAAATTGATCAGTATACCCGAGAGTAAAAAATACACCTGTGGGTGAAAAATATTTTATTTGATTATCAAAAAATATAAGTTATGATTAGTTCGAGGGTAAATTTTGGAGTGAAAATGATTTTAAATAAGTTATCAAAAGTCAAAACTAAGAAAAAACGAGACGCAGTTTAATTAAATAGTTGGTTGACTATACTTTGACCGAGCTATGAAAAAATAGCAAAAGATATCTGAAAATTTATTTTAAAACATAGATATACTATAATATTTAGGATTATTTGACAGTCAAAAAGAAATTTTACGTAAAAACCAAAAATTGATTTATCAGTTCGATTTGAGTGAGCCGGACAGAAAATAGACTTCGATTGAGTTGAAAATTTTTGTATAGACATATAAAAAATATTTTATGAATTATAGAATCAAATTTGGGTGAAATTGAGCTTATTAAGTGAGAAATAATTTAGAGTGCTTAATTGAGCCTAAATGGGTTGGACTTTGTTTGACCCAAGCCTACCCATCTGAAGCCACTATAAATAAGCCAAAATATCAGAATTCTCTAGAGAGAATTCTGCAATCCTTCTTCCCCAAATCCCCTTGCTTGGCCAAACCTATCTTCTCCCATTTATCTTCCAAAATTCTTCCAATTGCTTCAATTTTTACACCAAAATCAACGATTCTAATATAATGTCAATAATCTCTAGTAGCTAGTAGAAGCTTTTAATCTTCATTTGGAGGGTTAGAGTGGAAGAAAATCAAAGAAAACAAGTTTAGATACAAATTAGAGGTAAGTAAAATTAATAGTTTTAAATTGGTTTAATGGTTCAAATAGATAGTTTAAGGTATGTAGATGATATTTATGAGGTTAGATTGAGTTAGAAAAGCAAAATAATGGTAGATTAATTGAGTGTGAGTTTCAGCCATGGTAAGTTCAAAGGGAAATGAAAGTGCTTCCAAGGAAAAGGCTAAGGAAAAGGAAGCCTAGGAAGGCCAAAGGAAGAAAATAAGATTAATGATTTCAAAATCTATCTATTTCCAATGATTAAGTATGAATTAGGGTTATGAAAATTATGAATTTTATATGTGTTTGCATGTAATTGTTAATTAATGCTTAAAACATGATTACGGGAATATAAAAAGTAAATTAGAATGGTAAATTTTTAATTAAAAAAATTAATTAGTGGAAATTGAAAAATATGACCCTATTATGTGAAAAATGCAAATTAAGGTATAATTATATTTTAGTGTAATATTATGATACATATGGAATAATGAATGTATAAATTAGTGAAATGAATATTTAGAAGGTGAAAATTTTAATGATGAAAATTAAATATAGGCCGAAAAATGAAGAACAAGAAATTAATATTTTTCTTGCTAATTAAATAAAAATAAGTCATAAAATGCAAGAAAATATGATTTTGAGTGTGTAGAAATTTATTGAAAATTTTTAAATTATATATTGAATATTTTTCTAATTATTGATTATATTATGTACAAAATGAAAAATAATGAATAAAATGTGTTTAGTAAGCTATAATTGAATACTCATGATGAAATATTGATATATTAGAATGAAAAGTGTGAAAAATTGTGGTAGTAATAAAATTGTATGGTTGAATAAAATGTTGAGTGATTAATAATGTAAAAATAATGGAATTTATGAATTTAATGGAAATTGAATTAAAGGAATAAAATAATGTCCTTAGTTATTTTTCTGATGGTTAAATCTAGTTCATGATATAATTGGCTAGCCATAGGAACAACATTACTGCGGTGCCGGTCATAGCGACTCGCTTATGTAGGCCAATGATTGTCTATTTCAGTGATAGTGATTCAATGATCAATATACAATACAATATTCGGGTGATCCTTCGTGATTACTTTTTAGTACACTAGACTTTTGGATCCACGAGTCATGTATTTAGTTTGAAGATTTTCTATCAGATTAAACTAGGGGCAAATGTGAATAAAAGTAGTAAAAATGATAGAAATGAGAAATAAGTGAAAAATATGATAAAAATGAATAAAAGTGAAAAATACGATAAAAATGAAAAAATATAATAAAAATGATAAATGTGAAAAATATGATAAAAATGATATAAGTGATAAATGTGGTATAATAATAAAAGTGATAAAAGTGATAAATATGATAAAAATAGTCAAATTGAAAAATGACAAATAAGTGGAAGAAAAATGTTAAATTATGTAGTTAAAAGGAAAATGAATGAAAAATAAGATAGTTAGTGGCAAAAGTGTAAATAAATGTAAAATAGTGGCATAATTATAAATAAACGAAAATTTAGGAATTAAGTGAAATTTGTAGCTAATTAAATGAAAGATTGAAAAAGATGAAAGAAAATAAGGGTTAATTAAAGAAGTAAAGTAAAAAATGGTTAAATTGAAAGGAATTGAAAGTTTAGAGGAAAAAAAACTATAAGATTAATTGAGAAATATTGTTAATTGAATGAAAATATTAAATAGCAAAGTAAGAGTAAAAAATAATAAAGCATTGATAAAAAGAATAATAAATATATTAAAGAGAAGATTTGAATAGTGTATTAAAAATATTATTATATGTATGAATGCATGAAAATATAAAACAATGAAAATTTTTAGATTAGTAATCACCACTGGGCATATTAATGCTCAACATGTAATTATTTGACTGCATGCGAATAGTAGTGGCAAATGCAAGGGCAAACGTGCAAATTTTGGAAGCTGACGGAAGAATAAATAATAGTAGGGTAGTATTAAGAATGATATGTACATATATGTATGAATATAGAGTTGTATGAATGAAACTATGTATATATTCTGATAAAAAATATTTATGAATTATTATATGTGTAAAGAATGAAAATATTGATTTGCGGTTGAATGAAGACTATTTTGTATTATGTATGTATTGTTATGCCCAAAAATAGGCTGTGGATTATTTGAATTGTACGTGAGGTAGTTAATTTATAACTGTTATGTTACCAAAATTTTTGAAAAATAAAAATGATTAATTAAGTGCTAATAATATTATGATCATTAGATTAAATTAAGAATTTTTTTGGCACACATCGGTTATAATCGTATTAACTCACATAACGTACGTATAAAATGATTGTTATAAGAATGTCACAAAAAAATACTTCAGATAGCTTAAACTAATGAAGCCCAACCTTTGTTCTATCTAGTGCTCACATGATCAAGAAAGAATATGAGGTATCAAAGAGTTGTAATGCTAAAGAGAACTCCTACTTCTCTACGTGTAGAACATTGAGCCACTCTCCATTGAAAGCTCACACTCAAATATATGTATAGTTTAAAGAAAGCAATTCAGATATGTATAGTTAAAAAAGCACAATTCAGATATCGAAAACTACAATCGTAGGTAAAATATTTCAACAAATAAGATATGTGTAGTTAAAAAAGTAATAGAATGTCAAAAGGAAATCCAATTAACGAGAGGGCCTTATATAACTTTATTACTTAAAAATGTTAATCTACCATAACTCACAATGTTAGAAGTTCAAATGTGTACAAAATACAATGTTCACATATCTATTCATAACAACCTAAAAATTTGCAATGCGTTAATGGTTACATGTTGTAGAGTTTTTACATTGTATAAATTTCAATCTACAAAATTATGTCAAAAAAAAATTATTCAATGATAAAAGAGTACAAAGGAAAAAAGGAAACACTTAATTAAGACCTTACACTTGCATTGTACTCTTTCTCAACTCCCAAAACCTTCTTCAAGTAGTCTTCTCATTTCCTGACTTCGGTTAAACTAGATTTTAACACAACTTCCTTATGCTTGTGCGTTAGTTCAGCAACAATCTCAACTTGTTCATATTTTGAAGCAAATTCTTTTCTCTCTAATATGAGAAGACCCACGTGGTGTTGAAAGTCAAAGATCTACATTAAGTGAATCAAAAACATATTGCCAAAGCTAGCTTGCATTTTAGTATAACAATAAAAGCTTAAAAAAAATACACCTATTATGAAAATAACAGTGGCAAACTTACAGCAGACATAGAAAAAAGCTTTCTTGAAAACACACCAATGCCCTCCAAGCTAGTAACTTTTTTGTAGATGTAACACCCACAAGTTAGAGCTTAGAAATAATGTGTTAATTGTATATAAAGCGCATATGAAAAATATATGTGTGGTTATGAGTTTAGAATCATGAAAATAATAAAAAAGATATGAAAAGAGGACTTTCCAATATTCACGCTCGTGACAGATATAATTTGTAAGACCACATCTTATGCAATTAAGTATAACCTATCTCTGTATCAAGTAATCATAGCAGAGTGGAAAGACAAAATACCCTGTTAACATTGGTAGTAAATTTTTTTCATATCCTGTAATATCATTCAATGACTTTACAAGTCAACTTTGAGGCTTTCGCCACAATACGATATATCACATATATTAAAACATAAACTTTGCACATAAGTATTTACGAGTTGCTTTCATTTATACATTTTTAAAACCCATTCCAAAATAACTATACATATTCAAACACATAAATACAAAATGCATATGACATATTTTCATGCTCGTGTAGAATGCAAGGAGAGAGAGTGATGAGGCTCGGCCAGTGACATGTGCTCCATGTCTTCTATACGCTACTCAAAATGAGCTATCACTTTTCTTTACCTGAAAAATGATGAAAATTGATGAGTTGCGGCTCAGTGAGAATAACCATCAAATGAGCTCTAAAGTACCGAACAACTCATAGTAATAAATTACAAATCCAATACATACTATGTATTCCATTCTATTCATCAGTATCATATAAATATCAATAAAGTTGAAACATATAATCATTACTCCTTATGTATGCAAATGCTTTGCTTATTTCATTTTGTTGTGACAAAGTTAAACAGATATTGCCCCGGGTTTCCATGTGAACATTTGTCATGTGAACATTTGCATTTGCTAGCTAGCTTGATCATTTGTTTCATTTGCACATTTGTTGGGCCATAGGCCTCTTCTTTTGCTTTACAATATCGATTAACTAGTCATAACGCCTTTTAAGTCCATATGCATATGCACTTATACTTAAGCATTCATCAACTATTGCATCTTATCACACATAACATACATATACTGGATATATGCCTCATATGCCACGTATATACCTCATATATACTATACATATACCATGTATATATATCACATATGTCAAACATATACTTCAAATATATCACAAGTATACCACCTGAGTACCAAAAATGTCAAAAATTATCCATCATCATATTATCAGGGACCAATCATGACAATTATATGAATCACATAGCAAGCAACATTCATTTGCACTAAAGAATTCTATTGATAATTAGACTCACATTTCTCCTTTGATTCCAACCCCTAACTTATTGTCTATCCGCTCCTTGTGGGTCTCCAATATATTGTGAGCCTAATATGAAAATATAATCGATTAACTCATGATTAGGGAGACTTAATATGGATTAAATAAATTAATATGCATCGCTCATATCAATAGCTAAGATTTTTCCTATGAGGCAGTGTGATCTTATGGTACTGTTTAGCCTATAACTTTTTCTATACTTGACCAATTAATTTGATTCTTATTCCTAATTAAAACTAACATATAATTATGTAACATATTAAAATTTCATATCAATTGGATTATTGTACAATTTTTGATGGAATTTCTAAATGTGTTATGTTTTCTACCCCGTTTTCTGCCCTTTGGCAGTTCCAGGGAACCAACTTTGGTTTATCATAACTTATAATATATAAGTCATATTTCAATGAAACTTTACAGAAACTTATATGGGTTAAAATTGAACATTTTTTTTTATGTTTACAACTTGTATCAATTATGTCTCTAAAGTCTTCAAATTATAAGAAATATTTCACTGGTCCAGAATAGAATTGGCTTCCAGACCAGTATGTCTTCCAAAGGCCGTAACTTAGTCTATACATAACATATTAAGCTAAAATTAGTACAAACATTTAGATAGGAAATATACCTATAACTTTCATGTTTTGATAATTTAGATAATATATCTCTAAGGAGTTAAAAATGGCTACACAAGTTACTGGAACTGCCCAGGGTACTAAGCAGTCAGCTAAACTATGGAACAGTCATGGTTCCATTCATAATAACTCAAAATACACAAGACATATGAATCTGAAATTTGGTATACAGATACATAATACATATATCTACAATTTATATATTTAGTTACTTCAAATAATGACTTTATCATATTCAAAATTAACAAACACAGTGGCTAACTCACTTAGGGTCCACATCCGCACCAGTTTCAATAGAGAGAGGATATCTCATTCTATACACCACATATTGCAAAAATATTTACATATCCATAAATACAAGACATAAATAAACAACGTTTGTGTTTTTAGCTTTTGCAGAATTAATTTCTATTGATATCAAAATCGAGGTGCAAATCAGTGCCTATTAATGAACCTTAGCAACTCAAATCAACCTTATAGCAATAAGAATTGATTACTTATCAAGAACAAAATTGCAAGGGGTCAATTTGCCTCAAAAACTAAGTGAAACAAGGAAGAATTGAGTTCTGGAATGGAGAAAGATGAAGAAGAAAACGGGATGGAGTGAGGAGGCAGAAATGGGGGAGGAAGATAAAGCTAACTTTTTTATTTTTATCTTTTTCTCTTCATCTCTCCTCTTTTCTCCTCTTTTCTCTTTTCTTTTCTCTTCTCTTTTCTTTTCTCTTCTCCTTTCTTTTATTTTCATTTTGTTTTATTTTCATTTTATTTTATTTATATTATTATTATTATTTACATATATTTATAATTCCACTAATTCACACAATAATACAACTTAATCATTTGACCCGATTTAACTAAATTAACAATGTAAATGTTTACTAATCTTAATCTAGTCATTTTGCTTACTTTAATTTAGTCATCTTATTCAATTTATTTCTAATACTTTGTTATCCTCATTTAGGTTAAAAGTACACACGTGCGACTTGATACAATTGTCAAATACTAGGACACGTAGCTAGTGCGTGTCATGAATTTGTTTCTAAAAAAATATGTATGAAATGCACTTGTTCAATTGGATTATATGGAAGATGCACATGTTCAAATAAAAATACATGTGGGGAAGGTCGAGGATATTACAGAATCACTATCATAAATCTCAGATTCTGGAGCTGAGTATCTTCACGACCGTGATACATGTGTGAGCCCATGAAGCCCTGCAATTTAAATTGAGCAGTTTCATATTTTTCATAGAAACCCACGAAAATCCAATCTTAAACCCTAGCCATCAGATCTTTGAATCCCCATAACCAATTCTCCTCATTTCCTTTCAATTCTAATTTATAAAATATGAATCGCCACCATAAAGAGAGATTAAAAACGGATTTAAAATAAGGTTTTCGCTATAGATATTGAAATTTGAACCAAGGGGATATAAAACACATTTTGAACCTTTTCTGGAATCTACGAAATAGAGGTAAAGTACCACATTTTCCTTAATCTTTCAATGTTTTGACTTGTTTTGTAACACCACATCTTATGCATTTAAGTATAACATATCTCTGTATCAAATAATCACATATAGCGTGCTGGAAAGACAAAATATCCTGTTAACAATGGTAGTAATTTTTTTTTTCATATCCTGTAATCTCATTCAATGACTCTGCAAGTCAACACTGAGGCTTTCACCACAATACGATATATCACATATTTTAAAATATAAACTTTACACATAAGTATTTACGAGTTGATTTCGTTTATATATTTTTAAACTCATTCCAAAATGACAATACATATTCAAGCACATAAATACAAAACATAGATTATATTTCATGCTTGTGTGGAATGCAAGGAGAGAGAGTGATGAGGCACGACCAGTGACCTGTGCTCCATGTCTTTTATACACAATTCAAAATGAGTTATCACTTTTTTTTACTTGAAAAATGATGCAAAATGATGAATTGTGGCTCAGTGAGAATAACCATAAAATGAGCTCTGAAGTACCAAACAACTCATAATAATAAATCACAAATCCAATACATACAATGTATTCCATTCCATTCATCAGTATCATATAAATATCAATAAAGTTGAAACATATAATCATTATCCTTACGTATGCAAATGCTTTGCTTATTTCATTTTATTGTGACTAAGTTAAACAGACATTGTCCCGGGTTTCCATGTGAACATTTATATTTGCTAGCTAGCTTGATCATTTGTTTCATTTGCACATTTGTTGGGCCATAGGCCTCTTCTTTTGCTTTACAATATCGGTTAACTAGTCACAACGCCTTTTAAGTCAATATGCATATGCACTTGTACTTAAGCATTCATCAACAATTGTATCTTTATCATATATAATATACATATATTCCATATATACCTCATATGTCACACATATACCTTGCATATACTATACATATACTATGTATATATATCACATATGTCAAACATATACCTCAAATATACCACAAGTATACCATTTATATGTACGACAATGTCACAAATTATCCATCATTACATTATCAAGGACCAATCATGACAATCATATGAATCACATAGCAAGCAACATTCATTTGCACTAAAGAATTCAATTGATAATTAGACTCATAGTTCTCCTCTGATTCCGACCCCTAACTTATTGTATATCCGCTCCTTGTGGGTTTCTAATATGTTGCGAGCCTAATATAAAAACATAATCGATTAACTCATGATTAGGGAGACTTAATATGACTTAAACAAATTAATATGCATTGTTCATATCAATAGTTAAGATTTTTCCTATGAGGCAGTGTGATCTTATGGGATAGTTTAGCCTATAACATTTTCTATACTTGACCAATTAATCTGATTCTTATTCCTAATTAAAATTAATATATAATTATATAACATATTAAAATTTCAGACCAATTGAATTATTGTACAATATTTGGTGGAATTTCTAAGTGTGTTATGTTTTCTGCCTTTAGGCAGTTTCAGGGCACTCACATGGTTCATCATAACTTATACTATATAAGTCATATTTTCATGAAACTTTACAGAAACTTATATGGGTTCATATGGGATATTTTACATGTTTACAACTTTTATCAATTATATCTCGAAGGTCTTCAAATTATAACAAACAATTTTACTGGTCCAGAATAGAATTGGCTTCCGAACCAGTATGACTTCCAAAGGTCATAACTTAGTATATATATAGCCAATTAAGCTAAAATTAGTTTCCAAATTTCTATAAGACATATACCTATAACTTTTCTGTTTTGACAATTTATAGAATCTAGTTCTAATGATCTCAAATGGGCTAACAAAGTTGCTGGATCTACCCAGGTCACTCAGTTGGCAGTTCAAGTCATGGAACAGTCATAGTTTCATTCACCATAACTCAAAATATACAAGTCATATGACCCTAAAATTTGGTATAATGATACATAACACATATATCTATAATTTTTATGTTTTGAGATACTTCAAATAATGACTTTAGCATATTCTAAATCAAAGAACATAGTAGCTAACTTGGTTAGGGTTCACACCCTAACCAATTTCAGTAAATAGAGGATTTCTCTTCCTATACACGAAACCATGTAAAACCATTTATATATCCATAAATATGAGATATAAAGGAACAACGCTTGTGTTTTAAAATTTTCCAGAATCAATTTCTATATGCATCAAAATCGGATTGCAAATCAGTGTCTATTAATGAACCTAAGCAATTCAAATCAACTTTATAGCAATAAGAATTGATTATTTACCAAGAACGACCTTGCAAGGGATCAATTAGCTTCAAAAACTAAGTGAAACAGGGAAGAATTGAATTCTGAAATGGAGAAAAATGAATAAGAAATCGGGCTGGAGAAGAAGGCAGAAATGGGGAAGGAAGATGAAAATAAAGCCAACTTGTTTTTTGTCCTTTTCTCTTTTTCTCTTCTTCTCCTCTTTTCTCTTCTCTTCTATTTCTATATTGTGTCATTTTCATTTTATTTTGTCTATATTATTATTATTATTATTTACATATATTTATAATTACACTAATTCACATAATAATATAGCTTAATTATTTGGCCCGATTTAACTAAATTAACAATGTAAATGTTTACTAATTTTAATCTAATAATTTTTCTTACTTTAATTTGGTCACCTTATTCAATTTATTTCTAATGATTTGTTATCATCATTTAGGTTATAAGGATACACGTGTGACTTGATACAATTGCCAAATACTAGGACACGTAGCTAGTGCGTGCCATGAACTTGTTCCTACGAACATACATATGAAATGCACGTGTTCAATTGAATTGTATGCAAGATACTTATGTTCAATGAAATGCATGTGAGAAAGGTCAAGGATGTTACCATTCTCCCCTCCTTTTAAAAATTTCGTCCTCGAAATTAATACCTGAAAACAGGTGTGAATATTACTTTTTCATATTTTCTTCTGTTTCTCATGTTGCCTATTCTTGTAAATAGTTACGCCATAATACCTTAACCAAAGGTATTTCTTGGTTTCTTAGCTGTTTAGTCTTGTATCCAATGATTTGCACTGGTTCATCAACATAACTCATGTCCTCTGCAATCTCAATGGCTTGATCTTTAAGTACATATCTAGGATCTGACCTGTATCTTCTAAGCATGCTCACATGAAACACATTATGTATCTGAGCCATCTCGGGTGGTAAAGCCAACCTATAAGCCAATGGGCCAATCTTCTCAAGAATTTCATAAGGCCCTATGTATCTTGGGCTCAATTTACCCTTCTTGCCAAATTGGATTATCCCTTTCCATAGAGATACATCAAGAAACACCTTTTCACCTAACTCGTATTTCATCTCCCTTCTATGCTGATCAGCATAACTTTTCTGCCTACCCTGTGCTGCCTTTAGCTTGTTCTTGACAACCTTGATCTTATCCACTGTGTCTTGCACTATCTCTGACCCTTCTAATGCACGTGTTCTTTCTTCATCCCAAATGATGGGGCTTTGGCACTTTCTGCCATACAATGCTGGATACTGCTATGATACTGGTTGTTGTAAGCAAATTCAATCAATGCTATATATTCATCCCAAGCATCTCTGAATTCCGTAGAACATGCTCTGAGCATTTCTTCTAATGTCTGTATAGTCCTCTCTGATTGTCCGACAGTTTGTGGGTGGGATGCAGTGCTAAAGTTCAATTTTGTTCCTAATGCATCTTGTAAACTCATCCAAAATCGTGAAGTAAACCGTGGATCTCTATCAGACACAATGGACACTGGAATGCCATGCAATCTGACTATCTCATTCACATATAATTTTTCCAAACTCTCGAGTGTACAACCCCATCTGATAGGTAGAAAATGTGCTAACTTGGTTAATCTGTCAATAATTACCCATACTGCATCATTTTTCCGTGGAGTTCTTGGCAATCCATAGATAAAATCCATCGTTATTCTTTCCCATTTCCATTATGGCACTGGTAATGGATGTAACTTACCAATTGGTGCCTGATGTTTAATTTTATTCTACTGACATGTCAAACATTTGGAAACATATTATGCTATGTCTTTCTTCATTCTTGGCCACCAGTAATGAGGCCTTAAACTGTGATACATCTTTGTCATCCTTAGGTGCATTGCATACGGTATATTGTGTGCCTCTTCCATTATTTCCTGACGTAAGTTCTCAGTGTCTGGAACATATATGTGTGACTTTAACATCAGTGTATCATTCTGCAAATGAAATTCTGTATTATTTCCCTGCCTTACCACATCCATTTTCTCACATAATTCAGGATCTTTGCTTTGTGCTTCTTTAATTCTTTCCTTTACCATAGGTCTGACTTGAAGAGTAGCAATCAGTGATCCTCTATCATGCATATTTAATTCAACATTCATGGATCATAATTGAATCAAATATGGAAAAGAGAATGTTTGTAAATGAGCTACACTGCTACTGGCCTTCCTACTTAATGCATCTGCTACCACATTGACTTTCCCTGGATGGTACTCAATTGTACAGTCATAATCTTTCAATAGCTCTAACCATCGTCTTTGCCTCATGTTTAACTCTTTTTGTGTTAGCAAATAACCCAAACTTTTATGGTCTGTGAAGATTTGGAATGTCTCACCATACAGATAATGCCTCTAAATCTTCAATGCAAATACAACTGCAGCCAATTCTAAATCGTGCACTGAATATGAGATCTTATGTGGTCTCAGTTGCCTAGATGCATAAGCTATCACCTTACCATGTTGCATTAATATACATCCCAAGCCTTTGTGAGAAGCATCACTATATACCGTAAACCCACCTGTACCTATAGGGATAGTTAACACTGGTGCTGAGGTTAGTCTGTATTTTAGTTTATCGAAACTCCTCTGACATTCTGGAGTCCACTTGAAAGGCACATTCTTTCTCAATAATTTAGTCAAAGGGCTAGCAATAAAGGAGAATCCATCAACAAATCTGCGGTAGTATCCGGCTAAACCCAGAAAACTACGCATTTCTGAAGTATTTTTAGGAGCTTCCCAATTTACCATGACCTCAATTTTCTTTGGGTCAACCTCTATGCCCTTACATGACACCACATGTCCAAGAAACACCAAATGATCTAACCAGAATTCACATTTACTCAATTTGGCATATAATTGTTTCTCCCTCAAAGTTTGCAATACAACTTTTAAATGTTGTTCATGTTCTCCCCTATTCTTTGAGTATACCAATATGTCATCAATAAATACTATCACAAACCTATCTAGATATGGTTGAAACACCTTATTCATTAATGCCATAAATGCAGCTAGAGCATTAGTCAACCCAAATGGCATTACTAAAAATTCATAATGTCCATACCTGGTTCAAAATGCAGTCTTTGGAACATCTGCTTCTGCTACCTTCAGCTGGTAATAGCCTAATTTCAGATCAATCTTGGAGAATATTTGGGCTCCTTGCAACTGGTCAAACAAATCATCTATTCTAGGAAATAGATATTTGTTCTTCACTGTCATTTTGTTCAGTTGCCTGTAATCGATGCACAATCTCATTGTTCCATCTTTCTTTTTAACAAATAATACTGGAGCTCCCCATGGTGATACACTAGGTCTAATATACCCTTTGTCAAGTAACTCATGCAATTGGGCCTTCAGTTTTTTCAACTCAACTGGGGCCATTCTGTAGGGTGACCTTGATATTGGTGTTGTTCCTGGTACTAATTCAATAGTGAATTCTATCTCTCTATCTGGTGGTAAACTAGGTAGATCATCTGGGAATACATCAACAAATTCCCTTACCACTGGTATATTTTCAAACAAGCTATCAGTGGTTCTAGTATCAGTCACATATGCCAAATATGTTTCACATCCCCCTTTGATCATTCGAAATGCCTTTACAGCTGAAACTAGACATGTAGGCACAAGTTTTCTTTCACCTAAAAATACTACTCTTGGCTGGTTTGGTGATTCCAAAATTACTTCCTTAGTAAAGCAATTCACTATTACATGATGTCTAGTTAACCAGTCCATTCCCAGTATCACATCAAATTCATATATTGGCAATAAAATTAGATCAGCTATTAACTCAGCTCTATCAATGCATATCAGGCAATCACGACAGACATTATTCACAACTACCACTGTTCCCAATGGAGTACTCACATTTATGTCAATCCCCAAAGGCTCATGCGTTTGATGCAATTTAGATGTCATATGCAATGATATAAATGAATGAATGGAGCCTGGGTCAATCAATGCATATGCTAACATATCATAAATGTAAATATTACCGGTAACTACTTCAGGAGCATCCACCGCCTCCTGTCTAGTCATAGCAAACACCCTGGCCTGAGTAGGGGGTCTAGAACTCTGACCTTCAGATCTAGTCACTCCTCTGCCCATTGTACTAGTCCTGCCCTTGCCTCTTCCTCTGCCCTGTGTCCCACTAGTAGGGTAGACCATCGGTGCCTCAACTGTAGTCTCAGATACTCCTCTACCTCTACTAGTCTCTGCTAGTTTGGCTCTTTCAGGACAGTCTCTATACATGTGTTCCATCGATCCACAGAAATAACATGCTCCTTTGAGCCTTCTGCTCCATATGTTGTCTACCACAATGGGTACATGTAGGCCTCTATTCAACATATTGGCTCTACCGTCTGCCTGGGTAAGAGAAAGTCATACATCCACCTCTAGAACTGGAGTACCCACTTCTGTTACTAGACTGTGCAGGCATATATCTACCTCTTTTTTCTGACCTTCTACTAGACTCACCGAAGAACTCACGTGCTGCCCTTTTAATTTGTTGCTCCCCAGCTTCTTTCATTAATCGTTCAGCTCTGATTGTAGCAGCTCTGAGTCTGGCATAATTATCAAGATCAGTAGTCGTGATTCTATTTCTAATCTCATATTTGAGGCCCTCCTCAAACTTCCTGCATTTGTCTCTTTCAGTAGAGACCATGAAGGTGGCATAATGGGAAAGTTTATTAAACTGTACTTCATACTCCGCAACAGACATATTCCCCTATTTCAGATTCAGGAATTCCTTCCTCTTCTCATCTTTATATGCTTCAGGCATGTAATTATTCTGAAATTCCAAGAGGAAATCATTCCACGGCAACACCGGTGGTTGTGCATCACTGTCGGGGACTGTCTCCCACCATTCATAAGCATTTCCTTGCAGCAAGGATATTGCATAATTGAATTTCTCATCCGAGGTACATCTCATCATATTCAGTACCTTATGTGTCCTTTTCAGCCATGTCTCAGCTTCTGCTGGGTCTGTTGTGCTATTGAAATCAGTTGCACCATGTTTCCTCAGCTTATCATAATGTCTTTCCTTGTACATTTCAGGACCATATACTTCTTGTTCTAAGTTTTCATGGGGTACTTCTGCATGAGATGACTATAATGCATGTATTGGAGCTCTAGCTCCTAGTGCTGGCTGATCTCTATGTAAATGAGGTGATGCCTTATAAGAATGCATTTCGGCCGACCTCTCCCTCCTTGGTGAATCATGTGTTATGATGTCCCTAAAATAAATGAAATTATGTCACTACATAATGTTCAACACATATTATGCATATGTTATCATGCTCTTATGCATATGCATGTTCCCATGGAACCTATCCCTGCTCTGATACCAAAAATGTAACACCACATCTTATGCATTTAAGTATAACCTATCTCTGTATCAAATAATCACATATAGCATGCTGGAAAGACAAAATATCCTGTTAACAATGGTAGTAAATTTTTTTTTCATATCCTGTTATCTCATTCAATGACTCTGCAAGTCAACACTGAAGCTTTCACCACAATACGATATATCACATATTTTAAAATATAAACTTTACACATAAGTATTTACAAGTTGATTTCATTTATACATTTTTAAACTCATTCCAAAATGACAATACATATTCAGGCACGTAAATACAAAACATAGATTATATTTCATGCTTGTGTGGAATGCAAGGAGAGAGAGTGATGAGGCTCGACCAGTGACCTGTGCTCCATGTCTTTTATACACTACTCAAAATGAGTTATCACTTTTCTTTACCTGAAAAATGATGCAAATTGATGAGTTGCGGCTCAGTGAGAATAACCATCAAATGAGCTCTGAAGTACCAAACAACTCATAATAATAAATCACAAATCCAATACATACCATGTATTCCATTCCATTAATCAGTATCATATAAACATCAATAAAATTGAAACATATAATCATTACTCCTTACGTATGCAAATGCTTTGCTTATTTCATTTTGTTGTGACTAAGTTAAACAGTCATTGCCTCGGGTTTCTATGTGAACATTTGTATTTGCTAGCTAGCTTGATCATTTGTTTCATTTGCACATTTGTTGGCCCATAGGCCTCTTCTTTTGCTTTACAATATCGGTTAACTAGTCACAACGCCTTTTAAGTCAATATGCATATGCACTTGTACTTAAGCATTCATCAACAATTGTATCTTTATCATATATAACATACATATATTCCATATATACCTCATATGTCACGCATATACCTTGCATATACTATACATATATCATGTATATATATATCACATATGTCAAATATATACCTCAAATATACCATAAGTATACCATTTATATGTACCACAATGTCAAAAATTATCCATCATTACATTATCAATGACCAATCATGACAATCATATGAATGACATAGCAAGCAACATTCATTTGCACTAAAGAATTCAATTGATAATTAGACTCACCGTTCTCCTTTGATTCTGACTCCTAACTTTTTTATATCCGCTTCTTGTGGGTCTCCAATATGTTGCGAGCCTAATATGAAAACATTATCGATTAACTCATGATTAGGGAGACTTAATGTGGCTTAAACAAATTAATATGCATTGTTCATAATCAATAGTTAAGATTTTTCCTATGAGACAGTGTGATCTTATGGGACTGTTTAGCCTATAACGTTTTCTATACTTGACCAATTAATCTAATTCTTATTCCTAACTAAAATTAACATATAATTATATAACATATTAAAATTTCAGACCAATTGGATCATCGTACAATATTTGGTGGAATTTTTAAGTGTGTTCTGTTTTCTGCCTTTAGGCAGTTTCAGGGTACTCACTTTGGTTCATCATAACTTATACTCTATATTTCATATTTTCATGAAACTTTACAAAAAATTATATGGGTTCATATGGGACATTTTACATGTTTACAACTTTTATCAATTATATCTCTAAGGTCTTCAAATTATAACAAACAGTTTTACTGGTCCAGAATAGAATTGGCTTCCGGACCAGTATGACTTCCAAAGGACATAACTTAGTCTATACATAACCAATTAAGCTGAAATGAGTTCACAAATTTCTATAAGACATATACCTATAACTTTCATGTTTTGACAATGTACAGAATCTAGCTCTAACGAGCTCAAATGGGACAAACAAGTTGCTAGATCTGCCTAGGTCACTCAGTTGGCAGTTCAAGTCATGGAACAGTCATGGTTCTATTCACCATAACTCAAAATATACAAGTCATATGATCCTGAAATTTGGTATAAAGATACATAACACATATATATACAACTTTTATGTTTTGAGATACTTCCAATAATAGCTTTAACATATTATAAATCAAAGAACATAGTAGCTAACTTGGTTAGGGTTCACACCCTGACCAATTTCAGTAGAGAGAGGATTTCTCTTCCTATACACCAAAACATGTAAAACCATTTACATATCCATAAATATAAGATATAAAGGAACAATGCTTGTGTTTTAAAATTTTCCAGAATTAATTTCTATGTGCATCCAAATCGGATTGCAAATCAGTGTCTATTAATGAACCTAAGCAACTGAAATCAACTCTATAGCAATAAGAATTGATTACTTACCAAGAACGACCTTGCAAAGGATCAATTAGCTTCAAAAACTAAGTGAAACAAGGAAGAATGGAATTCTGAAATGGAGAAAAATAAAGAAGAAATCGGGCTGGAGGAGAAGGCAGAAATGGGGAAGGAAGATGAAAATAAAACCAACTTGTTTTTTGTCCTTTTCTCTTTTTCTCCTCTTTTCTCTTCTCATTTCTCTTATCTCTTCTCTTCTATTTCTATTTTGTGTCATTTTCATTTTATTTTGTCTATATTATTATTATTATTATTATTATTTACATATATTTATAATTCCTCTAATTCACACAATAATACAGCTTAATCATTTGATCTGATTTAACTAAATTGACAATGTAAATGTTTACTAATCTTAATCTAATCATTTTTCTTACTTTAATTTTGTAACACCACATCTTATGCATTTTAGTATAACCTATCCAAATATCAAGTAATCATACATGGCGTACTGGAAAGGTAAAATACCCTGTTAACAATAGTAGTAAATTTTTTTTTTTCATATCCTGTAATATAATTCCATGACTTTGCAAGTCTCATATCCTGTAATATTATTCATTGACTTTGCAAAGTTAACACTGAGGTTTTCACCACAATATAATATATCACATATATCAAAATATAAACTTTACACATAAGTATTTTCGAGTTGATTTCATTTATACATATTTAGACTCATTCCAAAATGACTATACATATTCAAGCACGTAAATACAAAAACACATATGACATATTTTCATGCTTGTGTGGAATGCAAGGAGAGAGAGAGTGATGAGGCTCGGCCAGTGACCTGTGTTCCATGTCTTTTATACGCTACTCAAAATGAGCTATCACTTTTCTTTACCTGAAAAATGATGCAAATTGATGAGTTGCGGCTCAGTGAGAATAACCATCCAATGAGCTCTAAAGTACCAACAACTCATAGTAATAAATCACAATTCCAATATATACCATGTATTCCATTCCATTCATCAGTATCATATAAGTATCAATAAAGTTGAAACATATAATCATTACTCTTCATGTATGCAAATGCTTTGCTTATTTCATTTTGTTGTGACTAAGTTAAACAGACATTGCCCCGGGTTTCCATGTGAATATTTTCCATGTGAACATTTGCATTTGCATTTGCTAGCTAGCTTGATCATTTGTTTCATTTGCACATTTGTTGGGCCATAGGCCTCTTCTTTTGCTTTACAATATCGATTAACTAGTCACAACGCCTTTTTAGCCCATATGCATATGCATTTGTATTTAAGCATTCATCAACCATTGCATCTTTATCATATACAACATACATATATTCCATATATACCTCATATGTCAAGCATATACCTTGCATATACTATACATATACCATGTGTATATATCACATTTGTCAAACATATACCTCAAATATACCACACGTATACCATTTATATGTACCACAATGTCACAAATTATCCATCATTACATTATCAAGGACCAATCATGACAATCACATGATTACATAGCAAGCAACATTCATTTGCACTAAAGAATTCAATCGATAATTAGACTCACCGTTCTCCTTTGATTCCGACCCCTAACTTATTGTCTATCTGCTCCTTGTGGCTCTCCAATATGTTGCGAGCCTAATATGAAAACATAATCGATTAACTCATGATTAGAGAGACTTAATGTGGCTTAAACAAATTAATATGCATTGTTCATGTCAATAGTTAAGATTTTTCCTATGAGGCAGTGTGACCTTATGGGACTGTTTAGCCTATAACTTTTTCTATAATTGACCAATTACTCTGATTCTTGTTCCTAATTAACAATAACACATATTTATAGTACATATTCAAATTTCAGACCAATTGGATCATTGTATAATATTTGGTGGAATTTCTAAGAGTGTTATGTTTTCTGCCTTTAGGCAGTTTCAGGGTACTCATTTGGGTTCATCATAACTTACACTCTATAAGTCCTATTTTAATGAAACTTTACAGACACTTATAAGGGTTCATATGGAACATGTTTCATGTTTACAACGTTTACCAGTTATGTCTCTAAGGTCTTCTAATTATACCAAACATATTACTGTTCCAGAATAGAATTAGCTTCCGAACCAGTATAACTTCCAAAGGCCATAAATTAGTCTATAGATAACCAATTAAGCTAAAATTAGTACCAAAATTTAGCTAATACATATACCTATAACTTTTATGTTTTGAGGATTTACAGAATGTAGCTCTAACAAGCTCAAATTAGCCAACCAATATACTGGATCTGCCCAGGGTACTCAGTAGGCAGTTCAAACCATGGAACAGTCATGGTTCCATTCACCATAACTCACCATTTACAAGACCTATGAACCTGAAATATGGTATACAGATACAAAACACATATATATACAACTTTTATGTTTTGAGAGACTTCAAATAAGGGCTTTAACATATTCGATATCAAACCACACAGTAGCTAACTTGGTTAGGGTTTACACCCTGACCAGTTTCAGTACGAAGAGCATATCTCTCCCTATACATAACATCATGAAAAATTGTTTATATATCCACAAATCTAAGATATAAAGGAACAACTTTTGTGTTTTACACATTTCCAAAATCAATTTCTATTAATATCAAAATCAGGGTGCAATTCAGTGCCTAATATTGAACCTAAGCAACTCAAATCAACCCAATAGCAATAAGAATTGATTACTTACCAAGAACAACCTTGAATGGGATCAATTAGCTTCAAAAACTAGGTGAAACAAAGAATAATTGAAGTCTGAAATGGAGGAAATTGAAGAAGAAGTCGGGCTGGAGTGAGGAGGCAGAAATGGGGAAAGATATATGAAGATAAAGCCAACTTGTTTTTTGTCATTTTGTCATTTTCTCTTCTTCTCTTCTCTTTTCTCTTCTCATTTCTCTTTTCTCTTCTCTTCTATTTCTCTTTTGTGTCATTTTCATTTTATTTTGTCTATATTATTATTATTATTTACATAGATTTATAATTCCACAAATTCACACAATAATACGGCTTAATCATTTGACCCCATTTAACTAAATTAGCAATGTAAATGTTCACTAATCTTAATCTAATCATTTTTCTTACTTTAATTTAGACACCTTATTCATTTCATTTCTAATACTTTGTTATCCTCATTTAGGTTATAATTACACATGTGCGACTCGATACAAGTGCCAAATACTAGGACACATAGCTAGTGCATGCCATGAACTTGTTCCTATAGAAATACGTATGAAATGCATGTGTTCAATTGAATTGTATGCAAGATGCTTATGTTCGATGAAATGCATATGGGGAAGGTCAAGGATGTTACAAATTTGGTCACCTTATTCAATTTATTTCTAATGATTTGTTATCATCATTTAGGTTATAAGGATACACGTGTGAATCGATACAATTGTCAAATACTATGACACGTAGCTAGTGCGTGCCATGAACTTGTTCCTACGAACATACGTATGAAATGCACGTGTTCAATTGAATTGTATACAAGATACTTATGTTCAATGAAATGCATGTGGGGAAGGTCAAGGATGTTACATGTTTTTCCATGGGGGTGATGTTTAAAGGGTTTTATTAGGTTTCTATATTATGAATGGTTTAGTTAAATATAATGTAATGTGGTTTATGATTTCATATTAGGGACTGAGGTTGAAGATGGAGATAACCACCAGAGGTAGTAGATGCAAAATAGTTGCATTTTAGGGCTTCGACAATTTAGGTTTGTACATATACGCATTTTAATTCAAAAATTTGTATATTTGCATGATGAATTGTATGAATGACATGTTATTTGGTTCATATAATTATATAGTAATTGCTGGAATTAAAATAGATGACATGATTGAATTTTAATTGGATATTGAAGATTGGTATATGAAGCTTCATAATGTGGTAACATTGAAAATGGTTGTATAAATTTAATTATATGATGGAACTACATGAGTATGTTATGCACTCACATTTGACATAATTATTTGAGATGGTAAATAGTATGATAATATGATTATGAATAATGATTATGCACTAGGTGCTCTAAATTGCAAAGTATTATGTATTGAATATGTTGAATCATGAAATGAGTATAAATTGTACAAATAACCAGAATATGATTAAGTATGTCCATTCTCTATTCGATGACTAACTTATGATAGATGGCAAATCATTGAAGGAGTTATAGTACCATAAAATATTATTATATTTAAATAGGGTAGCTTAAGCTCGGGTCAGAGTGCTCCTAATTATTTAAGGACAATGTGACTTAAGCTCGAGTTAGAGCACTCTTGTACCCATATGTATGTAGATATTATATTTACTCATCAGGGTGACTTAAGCTTGGGTTAGAGTGCTCATGATTTGAGAAGCTCAGTAGTAGCGATATGAACAAATATAGTTAGTGAACAAGGTGACTTAAGCTCAGGTTAGAGCGTTTCTATTTCACAAACCACATCTGGGTAATTCAAGTCTAGAGTATTGGACAAACAAACAATGAATTATTATAATACATAATAGAGTAAATTATAATGCAATGCACAGTGGTATCGTATACCAATAATATAGAAAGTAAATTAAAATTATGAAATCAGAATACAATTACATCTTGGAAAAAGAATGTGGAAACCAATAATCAAATATATGGAATAAGAATTTAGATAATTGCAATATATGATGAAATTCACTATAATTATAATGATATAGAAATTCTATGAATGAAATATATAATGACTATGATAACATATATTCATTTATGTTGATATATGCTATGAATGTGTTGAAATCAAATCAAATCAGAATGAATGAGGTATTATGTGGATATCTATATATATATATATATATATATATATATGAATATTATGTTAATGTGTGAATGTATGCTAGAATTTTTATATTTATATGTACTACTAAGTTTTTAATAGCTTAGCGTGTGAGTTTTCTTGCACGCAGGTTTGGAGTCGATGGATAGTTGAGTTGATTCGAAGAGAAGATCAAGCCAATTAGAGTTGACCTAAGTTGAGTCTGTTCATTTATATAATTTATTTCATCTATTTGTTATTCATCATAATATAGGATAGAGACATAATTTTAGAATATATTTTAATAAGGATGGATTTTTGTAATAAGGGCTGAATGTTGCCTAATCTAGTTATTGATTATGTTTATGGTTATTATTCAGATACATATGAGTTTTATACTGTAAATAAGATTTGGTTATTATAAAGATGCATATTATATAGATACATTGATATAAGTTAGAAAAAGTTTTAATTTGGAATAAGATTTTTCAAATTCAGTTATGTGACATCTGTTTGTGTAGTAGAATTTGTTCTGTTGTACAGAAGGTGTTATAGTAGAAATATAATATGGATGGACCATCAAGCATGATAGCCTACAATTTGATCACAAAAGATGTACTAAAAACAAACATGAGAATGTTTAATATATAAAAACCATAGTTTTGTAACCAAAAATAAACATTTTAGAATTCTTGTGAAGAATAGCATAGAGTAAAATCCAAAACCATAAATAAAAACAAAAGCTAAGTGATAGGAGGAAATATTTTGAGTAAACATCTTATCAAAATAGAAATAAATTTAATGTCATCTACATTTAAAACTAAACTAAGGCTATAAACTAGAATTCAGATTCCACACCTCTAAAAGATAAAGTCAATCCTATCATAAAATGCTAATCTTACCATCAAAGCAAACAAAAGACGAAACAAAATCGGTGAAGAGATATGTAACTTATACCAAAAAATTTCTAACACTAAATAAACACAAAACAAGAAACTAGAAGAATTTGGACAAAATAACAAATAATAGGAAATAAACCGAAATCAAACAATTTTTGAATGCATCAGATCTTTAAGACACATTGCAGAAGATGGAACTCATGGTTCTTAAGCCAATCATGGCAACAACATGTTTGGATAATCTCAATCTCATTACCAGAACATTAGTTATGATAAAAAAAAATATCAAGATGCTCGTACAATTATGTAATAGAGTCATCAATTGGCACAAACCTATCTAATAAATACATCCATCATATAACTCTAATCTACCAATCCTAATCATATCTATTATCCTTATGGGTCTCAAATGGAAGGAAAAATATTGAATTTAAGAAGAATAAACTCACCTTAATGGAGTTATAGGGCTGGTTGAATCTGCCCCAACTCTTGACCCTTTTTCTTATTCTTTCTTCCTTCTTTCTTGCTCCTTAGCTCTTTTTATGACAAGAACTCTTTAATTTCTTGAATCTTCTCTATCACAACTCATTTTTCCCATTCTTAGCATATTGGAAAAAGGAAGAAAAATGGAAGTTTTTGGATAAGGAGAGGGACGAAAATAAAAGAAAAAGGAGATGGTGGTAGTTGTTTTCTAATTAGTCAAAAATGAAGATTTTATCTCTTTATATATATATATAAGGTAAGTATTTGGTGGTTCCATGACTACATTAAGCCCTTCATCCATTGGTCCAAAATATAAATTAATTTTGTTTAACTTTTAATTATTATAAATTCATCATTTTCCACAAATTTCCTTATATTCACAAAATTTTCCCCAACAATTCCAATAATATTGATTTTGTATGTAGGGTAATTTTATTTTTTTCTAGTTCTAATACTAATATTTTTAATTCCCAAATAATAATACCTTAATTTTTTTCTTATTATTTGTCATTTTTTATGGGTCCAAATTTAAATTCCGATTGAACCAACTCATTCCACTACGGTCATGTGCAATCAGGGCCTAAATCACCGGATGTTACAATTCTCTTCCCTTTAAAAAAAATTCATCCTTGAAATTTACCTAATTAGCAGAAGCTGAATAACTGAGGATACTGAGTTCTTATCATTTCTTCACTCTCCTAGGTGGCTTCTTTTACTGCATGATTACACCATAGGACCTTTACCAATTGTACTTTCTTGTTCCGTAGTTCCTTGACTTCTCTAGCTAATATTTTCACAGGTTTTTTTGCATAGGTCAAGTTTGATTGTACCTCTATTGATCCCACATGTATTACATGTGTCAGATTCGATCGATATCTCCTTAATATTGAGATATGAAACACATAGTGAATCTTATCCAATTTTGGTGGTAAGGCCAACTGGTAAACCACTAGATCCACACGTTCAAGTATTTTGTCTAGTCCAATAAACCTAGGACTCTGTTTCCCTTTTATACCAAAACGAAGTACTTTCTTCCAAGGCAGGATTTTTAAAAATACCTTATCCCGGGCAACATATTCAATATCCTTCCTCTTTAAATTAGCATAGGATTTTTGTCGATCAGTTGCAGATTATAAGTCATGTGCAAGTCATGTGAAAATCATATGCTAGGAGTCCTATGCCAAACATGTACAAGACATGTGCCATCTATGTGCAAGATATCATGTGTCAACCATGTGCTCAAGATCATGTGCCACGCATGTGCCTACTTATAGGATTTGGGCTTAAGTTGTAATTGGGTTTAATTATGTATGTGGGCTGCCTATTTTAATTATCATAAACTTGTAATTAGTGATAGGCATGTAGGCCAAAAGAAATAAAGCCCAACCCACCACTTGTCTTGTTTTAGAAGGATTTAATTAGTATTCTAATTCAAGTAGGACTCTACCTTTTTAGAATATTAGTTAGAATATGAATGTACTTTTAGGAATTGAGTTAGAATAGGACTTAGTTATCCTTTACCACAAAGGATTCAAAGCCTTAGGCTATAAATACACATCTAGGCTTCTTTTACAAGACATCAATGAATGAATCAATGAATAAAAATGAATTTGAGAGTTTTGTTTAAAGTGATGCAGATTTGCATCTCTTTATTACTTTTAGGAACTAGTTACTTATCAAGTGATAGACATGTGGGCCAAAGAAATAAAGCCCAACCCACCACTTGTATTATTTTAGAAGGACTTAATTAGTATCCTAATTCAAGTAGGACTCTACCTTTTTTAGAATATGGGTTAGATTATGACTGTACTTTTAGGAGTTGAGTTAGAATATGATTTAGTTATCCTTTACCATAAAGGATTCAAAGACTTAGGGCTATAAATATTCATCTAGGCTTATTTTACAAGACATGAATGAATAAAAACGAATTTGAGTGTTTTTCTTTAAAGTGAGACAGATTTGCATCTCTTTATTACCTTTAGGAATTAGTTACTTATCAAGTAATATTGCTTATGGCGTGGCTATTCTTAATAAACCATATAATCTTGGTTATTTGCTACATTGGTTAGCTTTGGGTCAAATTCAATCTATGATCACCATAGCTTAAGGTTTGTTTACCTTATCTTGTTGAGGGGTTTCAAGGCACAGTTTTTGGGGCTTTGTATCAGTTGATGATGCATCCTACATCGGTTGCGGAGGAACTCCTGGACTGGTTTATAAGGCTGGGTTCAAATCTTCCCCTTTGAGCGTGCTTTTGGGGCGAAGTTAGGAGTCCACATTCTTATCATTTGGTATCAGAGCCAGCCCTGTACACCGGTGTCCCTTTGGGTTACGACAAATCGCCGAACGAGGCAGTTGGGGTCTTAAGGGGGTGAGGATGATGCGTCCCACATCAGTTGCGAGGAACTCCTGGACTGCTTTATAAGACTGGGTTCAAATCTTCCCCTTTGAGCGCGCTTTTGGGGCGAAGTTAGGAGTCCACATTCTTATCATCATCTATGAACATCACTACGAACTGGTCCAAATAAAGTCTAAAGATTCTATTCATTAGATCCATAAATGCTGCTGGGGCATTCGTCAGGCCAATAGACATTACTAAGAACTCGTAATGACCATATGAGTCCTAAATACTGTTCTTGAAATATCTAATTCTCTAATTCTCAATTAGTGATAACCTGATATGAGGTCAATTTTAGAAAATACCCCTGCTCCTTTAAACTGGCCAAATAAGTCATTTATTCTCAACAATGGATATCTGTTCTTAATTGTCATCTTGTTCAACAGACGATAATCAATGCATAAACGAAAGGTGTCATCCTTCTTTTTCACAAATAGAACTGGAGCACCCTGAGGTGAGACACTGGGTCTGATAAACCCTTTCTCTAACAACTCTTGCAACTGCACTTTTAATTCCTTTAGTTCAGCAGGTGCCATTTTGTAGGGAGTGATCGATATTGGGGTTGCGCCTAACAAAACATCTATGGAAAACTCTATCTCCCTAAGAGATGGTAACCATTGAAAGTCCTTAGGGAATATCTGGATATTCACATGCTATAGAAATCTCCCTGAGATCTATTGTTGAAAGTCACTCTCCTATACTGACCATCCACCACTACCTTGTGCTGAGTTAACCAATTCATCCCCAAGCTTGACCATCTGTTTGAGGATGACAAGTAGTAGAAAATAGCAACTTTGTTCCCAACTTTCCCCACAGCACACGCCAAAAATGACTCAAAAACTTAGAATCTCTATCAAAAACAATAGTTTTAGGAACACCATGCAAACACACAACATCCTTAAAGAACAAATCAGAAATATGTGTAGCGTCATCAGTTTTATGGCAAGTGATGAAATGTGCCATCTTGCTAAACCTATCAACTACAACAAAAATGTTATCTCTTCCTCTTTTAGTCTTGGGCAGTCCCAACACAAAATCCATAGAAATGTCAATCCAGGGCTGACTAGGGATGGGTAAAGGAGGATACAACCCATAAGGTTGAATTCTTGACTTCGCTTGCTTACATGCAACACACCTAGAGCAATTTTTCTCAACATCTTTCTTCATATTAGGCTAATAAAATTGCTCATGCAAGATGTCAAGTGTCTTAGCAATACCAAAATGACCCATCAAACCACCATTATGAGCCTCACGTACAAGCAACTCATGCATTGAACAATTAGGCAGACAAAGTTTATTTTCTCTAAATAAATAACCATCATGCCTATAAAACCTTTGAAATGCAGATTGTTCACATGCATTATAAATATTTGAAAAATCAGAATCAGAAGCATACAATTTCCTTATATATTCAAATCCCATCAATCGAGAATTCAAAGTAGTAATAAGAGTATATCTTCTAGATAATGCATCAGCAACCACATTTTCCTTACCTTGTTTGTATTGAATCACATAAGGAAATGTCTCAATGAACTCCAACCACTTGGCATGTCATTTGTTCAACTTACCTTGACCCTTGAGATGCTTTAAAGACTCATGATCACTATGAATCACAAACTCTTTAGGCCAAAGATAATGCTGCCAAGTCTCCAAAGCCCTCACCAAAGCATACAACTCCTTGTCATACGTGGAATAATTAAGTTGTGCACCACTCAACTTTTCACTAAAGAAAGCAATTGGACGCATACCCTGCATCAAAACAGCATCAATACTTATCCCGGATGCATCACATTCAATCTCAAAAGTATAATTAAAATTAGGCAAACTCAAAACAGGTGCAGAACAAAGTTTATCTTTCAAAGTATTAAATGCAAGTTCTTGCGCCTCGCCCCACTTAAACCCGACATATTTTTTAATGATTTCAGTTAAAGGAGCAGCAATGATACTAAAATCCTTTACAAACCTTATACAGGGCTGGCTCTGATACCAAATGATAAGAATGTGGACTCCTAACTTCGCCCCAAAAGCACGCTCAAAGGGGAAAGTTTGAACCCAACCTTATAAACTAGTCCAGGAGTTCCTCCGTAACCGATGTGGGATGCATCACAAGGCCATGAAAGCTCCTAACATCACTCACATTCCTAGGGGTTGGCCATTCTTGGATAGCCCTTATCTTCTCCTCATCAACCTCAATTCCATTGGCACTCACCACATACCCTAAGAATATAACTCTATTCATGCAAAATGTGCACTTTTTAAGTTTAGCATACAATTCTTCTCTCCTAAGTGTATCCAAAATAGCCCTAAGATGATGTACATGCTCATCAACAGATTTACTATAAATCAAAATATCATCAAAATAAACAACAACAAATTTTCCTATGAACTGAGGCAAAACATGATTCATCAATCTCATAAAAGTGCTAGGGGCATTGGTTAGACTAAAAGGCATAACGAGTCACTCATATAAACCAAGCTTTGTTTTAAATGCTGTTTTCCATTCATCACCAACTTTCATCCTAATTTGGTGATATCCACTCATCAAATCAATCTTAGTAAAAATACATGCGCCATGCAGTTGGTCTAACATATCATCCAATCTGGGTATTGGATGGCGATACTTAATTGTTATGTGATTCACAGCCCTACAATCGACACACATGCACCAACTCTCATCCTTTTTTGGCACCAAAAACACCGGCACTGCACTCGGACTAAGACTTTTACAGATATGCCCCCTTGCTAACAACTCCTCCACTTGCCTTTGAAGTTCCTTTGTCTCATCGGGGTTGCTCCTATAGGCTGGGCGGTTTGGAATTTCAACTCCTGGTATGAAATCAATTTGATGTTCAATTCCTCTTATTGGTGGCAATCCTTGTGGTAACTCTTCAGGGAATACATTCTCATATTGCTGCAATAAAGAAACAACACTAGGCAAAGAAGGGTTAAAGTCAGCTTCATTAAAATAAGATTACTTGTACATGAGTACAAGTAAACATTGTTGATTCTCAAAAGCCACTCTCATATCCCTTACTTTTGCATAAAAATTGTTTTTCTTTGTACCACTCTCATTTGGCCCAATTATTTGCTTTTCGTTTTGGGCCTCTTTTCCTCCCATTTTCTCTCTTTCTCAGCCTCTCCTTTTTCTTTTCCTCTCATTTCTCTTATTTTGCAACTCTCGGCCTTTCCATTTTCTTTTTGCATTTCTTCCTCTATGCTCCTTTTTAGCTTCATTTGATCTTCATAAACTTCATTAGAAGTCATAGGAGCCAGAATGATACGTTGATCTCCCATCATGCATCACCTTTCTGTCATATTGTCATGGCCTACCAAGCAACACATGACCTGCAAGCATAGGTACTACATCACAAAGTACACGGTCAAAATATCTTCGCAATCATTAAGCCATTGTAGTCTATATGGCCTAGGATGTTTCAAACAATCCAGCCCTAACTTATCAACCCACCAACAGCATGCTCGGCGTAATCATCATCACTACAATCTTCAAATGGAGGTATTGAATCAGATTCTTTATCACTTTCAGATTCAATTACACCATTATTTTTCAATATCATAACCTTTTTATTTGGGCATTGAGATGCAATATGTCTATTGCTAAGGCACTTAAAGCATTTTATGTTTCTATGCATTTCAGTATTGTAAGAAGAAGTAGCATTAGCTTTAGGGTTACCTTTTTGCTCTACTTTACCCTTTTCTTCTCTTACCTTGTCTTTGGCTTTGTCTTCCCTTTTAGGCCACTTTGAGCTCCAATTAGATGTGGAACCCAAATAGGTTGGTTTGTTGGTTCCCTTTTGCTTTAGTTGCTTCTCCACCTTCATAGCCATATTCACCATCTCCTCTAACTCTACATAGTGGTGCAGCTCAATAACATTTGCAATTTCCTTATTTAGACCAGCCAAGAAACGTGCCATGGTAGCCTCCCTATCTTCATCAATATTAGCCCTCATCATAGCAATCTCCATTTCTTTATGATAGTCCTCAATACTTTTATTCCCTTGCCTCAAAGTTTGGAGCCTTTGATGTAGTTCCCTATAATAGTAACTAGGGACAAACCTCTTTCTCATGATTGCCTTCATCCCCACCCATGTGTTTATAGGCCTTTCCCCATTCATAAGCCTATTGAGGATGATTTGGACCCACCATATCAAGGCATAGTCAGTGAATTCCACGGCTGCCAACTTTACTTTTTTTTTCCTCAGAATAGTTAGGACATTCAAACACCAATTCCACTTTTCTCTCCCACTCCAAGTAAGCATCAGCATCATTCCTACCTTGAAAAGTAGGGATTTTCATTTTAATACTCCCCAAATTATGATATATCTGATTCTCAACGTTCCAAAATCTATCCACCTCTACCCTGCCTCTATGTTCTCTCCTATTCCTTCCTCTATCATTTATGCCCCCTCTACCTCCAAACTGATTTCTATCCCTATCATCATCAAACTCATCAAAATCTTCATCATAGTCAGATTGAGGTAGGGTTGCTAACCTTTCCCTTCTCCCTCCAATTCGACTTTGCAATGATGTATCTCTTCTAAGATTATGTAGAGCTTGATCATGACCATCTAACCTCCTATCATACTTGTCAAACCGATCATTCATATCTCAGAGCAGAATTTCAAGCCTTCCAAATTGTTGTTGCATAGCGTCCAATGTGAAGAAAGTTTTGTTTCCTTCATCACTACTTCTTTCCTGGTTGCTTGATTTAGACATGATGTAAATAAATGGCCTCACACACTCCATCTCCTGTTTCACTCAAAAGGTGTATGTTCGCTCATGTTTCACTCAATTAAGGCTTTTACCCTCTTTTGAGCTAACCACTCTTGCCTTTTACCGCTCTTGTGTCCTCACTATGATATATTTTTGGATCAATTTCAACCAACCAGATCAATAATAATGAGCAACAATATCCAACAAAAAATTAAAATAGACAATTCCTAAGAAAGAAAGGAAACATCACAAAACTAGAAGGAAAATTAATGAGATGAAAGCAAGGAATGACAAGTATATGATATATGCACATACGGATGAAGAATGAGGTGTGCAGATATAATATTGTTATTTGAGTAATATGGAATGCAAAATTACTCAACTAATGTAATTGAAACAAGTAGGACAGAAGTCAAGAATATAAAACAAAGAATGCAATAAATTGACAAAACTAGAAAAAAAATTAAGTGTATATGTCCTACTGCCCTAATAGAATTCGAACCAGAACCTAAAATTTAGTAAACCATTCCCAACTTACTGCCAAATAAGCTAATTGTATGTTTGTTAGTAACTATTATCCACCAATTGCACAATTTCCAGCAATAAGCAATGAAATCTCAACTTATACCTCAATATGAAACCAAAGAATTTCAATTACGAACTCCACTCAAAATTGCACAAATTATCAATTTTATTCAGAATAGAGCAAATATATTCAGAGGCAATTCATTTTATATATGTATGCAATCAATTGAATGCAAACAGTCCAACTTTTGGCAATCAATGCCAATATGCTGGAATTTTTTTTTGTAATCTGATAAACAAAAAAAAAATTAAAAACACCAAAATTCGTACCGCAAAAAAGAAATAAACCAAACTTCAATAGACAGCAATATAGGCAAATTCAGCTACAAATAGATAAACTTTTTTTTTAATTTTTTTATGCTGTAACTTGAACAAATATCACTAAAACCAGCAAAATAAAGATAAGTACGATTGATTTAGAACCAAAGCTCTGATACCAAATGATGCAGCAACCACCTAGAATCTAAGTCCAGACAACCTCCAAATTTATTTGATAGAAATCTTAAGTTTAACCAATTGCAAGATTAGACTCTTTACCCCCAAAACAGCAAGAAATTGGTAACAAAGAGTGTGAAGAGAGAATTGGATTCACGCCACAAATTAATACCAACCTGATAAGTGAAAACAATCCTTGGTATATCAATGGAGATCACACCTTCCACTTGAAGAACACACAAATTTTGATCTTAATCACCAATCTTATTGTCTTACATGCATAAGGAGGTATTTATACCTCTACAAACCAAACCCTAGGTGCAAAAATGAAGAAAAGACCAATCTGACCCTAATGACTTAAGGACAAACGAATGGGCTTAATTTTATAAGGCCTACACACCTAAGACAAGTTAAAATAGGGCTGATCATGTGTCTTTAAATGAAATTACATTCCAATAATTAAAATAAAACAGCCCACTAAATTTAATCTTAGGCCCAACCATGACATAACATAAGTCCACCTTAACATAGCATATTGCACATGACTTGAACCTTGTAATATAAACTTCTTCTCTGGCCCATTAGGCTAGTTGTCTTCACCATCACATGCCCCAATGAGTGTCACAAGCTTTGGATCGCCAACTGATTTCATCTCTTCAAGCCTGACCCAAGCCTCTTCCTTGATATCTCTTGTCACTAAGCTTTGAATATACATTTGCAAGGCTTCCTTGAGCTTGTTTCTACTTGATCTTATGATTGGACCAAGTGGCATCACTAATCTATCTCCTCCATGGCATGTAAGATCATTTTTGTTGTCTTGGCTCGCATCACATCAAGTGCCAACCATGTGCTCAAGATCATGTGCCACGCATGTGCCTACTTATGCGATTTGGGCTTAACTTTTAATTGGGCTTAATTATGTATGTGGGCTGCCTAATTTAAATTATCTTAGGCTTTAATTAGTGATAGACATGTGGGCCAAAGAAATAAAGGTCAACCCACCACTTTTCTTATTTTAGAAGGATTTCATTAGTGTCCTAATTCAAGTAGGACTCTACCTTTTTAGAATATGAGTTAGATTATGATTGTACTTTTAGGAGTTAAGTTAGAATAGGATTTAGTTATCCTTTACCATAAAGGATTCAAAGACTTAGGGCTATAAATGCTCATTTAGGCTTCTTTTACAAGATATCAATGAATAAAAACGAATTTGAGAGTTTTTTTTAAAGTGAGGCAAATTTGCATCTCTTTATTACCTTTAGGAATTAGTTACTTATCAAGTAATACTGCTTGTGGCGTGGCTATTCTTAATAAACTATAATCTTGGTTCTTTGCTAAATTGGTTAGCTTTGGGTTGGATTCAATATTTGATCACCATAGCTTAAGGTTTGTATACCTTGTCTTGTTGAGGGGTTTCAAGGCACGATCTTTGGGGTTCCTCATCAGTATGACTCTTTAATGAGACCCATATGAGGAGAGCTCCAGACGGGTCGAAGGAGTATGTTGATTAGCATGCAAGACAAGTTGGGGTAAGTTATCGAAAAACCTAACTTATACTCTAATTAAGATAACTGCTTATTTGATATGAATTTTTGTTTTAGGAGCAAATTTAGGAACTCATTACTGTTGCATCCCAGGACGAATCTAGGAATTAGGTTGATCTGACACATGATGATGAGGATTGAATATTCTTAGAAGCTATTAAGGCTTCATTGCAGAGCAGATACATGCACGAGATAGGTTGAAATAAGTCATTCAGCTCTTCATCCAAAGCCTCTACATTCTTTGCACCCTTTCTTAAGGCAACTCATCAACAGATTAGGGAGCTTGAGGCATCACACTCTCAACTGTAGGATGAGGTACATGATCTACGTAGTACTGTTCAAAACTTTAATGAGTGGAGACGCTAGACCGAGGTGATGATGCGCCAGACTGAGGAGATGATGTGCCATATGGAATAACAAATGAAGGTGTTGAAGGAGAGAGAGAGGATTCGTGCTAGTCAGCCACCACCAAATGGTCCTAACGGGGATCTCACTCAGCCGCTACCAGATCCTTATTCTTGAGATTATATTTCATGTTTATTATTTTTATGATAGACGTACAAATAATATATTTTAAATATTTCATTGTATTTTGCACATTTAATATTTTAATGCATTACAAATTTTAAATTTAAATAATAATCACTTAATTAATTATAAATTAAAAAATTACTTATTTTAATTATTACTAATAATAATATTTTAATAATCATCATCATTATAAATAGTAATAATAATAATAATAATTAATTAATTAATTAATAAAATAGCGACCAAAATAGAGACCATATTTTACAACTACAAATCTACAAATTTGGTTGCTAAAAGTGCATAACTAAGAACACAACTAGTGACCACTTTGTGACCACATATGTTGTGGTCACTATTCTAAGACCACCTATGTAGTTGCTAATATGCAACCACAATTGTGGATGCTAATCTATGACCACAAAAGTGGTTACTAATTTGTGACCATAAGAGTGGTCGCTATTCTATGACCACATGTGTGGTCGCTACTCTGATTGTAACATCCTCGAGTTGCCATATATGTATTTCTACATGCATTTCATTTGGACATATGCATTTGCATATATTTCACTTGAACACATGCATTATATATGCATTTTATAGGGTGAAATTCATGACACGCACTAGCTATGTGTTTGAGTATTTTGCAATTGTGCTGAATTACACGTGTCCATTTTATAATTTAGTTGAATATGACATGAAATTGAAATTTATGTGAATAAAATTATTAGATTGAATTAATAAAAAAATAAAAGAAACAAAAAAAAGGGAAAGAAAAAGAAAAGAAAGGAAGAAATAAAAAGGGGAAAATGACAAAAGTGAGGAGGTGGGAGGTGGACCTTATCTTCCTCCTCACTATTCTGCCCCCTCACTTCAGCTTCTTTTCTCCTTCTTCTTCCACCATTTCAGCCTTGTTTTCTTCTGTATTTCACTTAGGTTTTGCAGCAAATTCATCCCTTTCAAGTTCATTCTTGGTAAGTAATCTTCTGTACATTGTTTTAGTGTTGGTATGAACTGTTAGGGTTATATTGTATCAGTGTTTTGCACTCTGATTTGGATGACCTTATGATCCGAATTTGGAGAAGTTTAAAACATAAAATTTGTTCATTTATGACTTATGTTTATGTATATATGAATATTATTACAAGATTTGGTGTATATGAGCATCTAATTGGATCTGGTTCAGGTGTGAACCCTAGCTGAGTTAGCTATTGTATCCGTTTGTTTTGAATATGATAGTGCCCTTATTTTAAGTATCTCAAAACATACATGTATTATCTATATGCATACCATATTTTAGGTTCCTATGGCTTGTGTATATTGATTTATGGTGAATATAACCATGACTGTTCTATAGTTTGAGCTGCCTATTTAGTTCTCTAGGCAGATCCAGTAGATTATTTGGTCATTTTGAACTCCTTAAAGATGAAATATTTAATTCATAAAAATATAAAAGTTATAGATTTATGTCTTAGAGAAAACCTTGGTAAAAATTTCACCAAAATATGTGATTTATAGAGTAACATATATCCTTCACAAATCATACTAGTATGAAAGCCAACTATGTTCTGAACTAGATATTTCTTATAATTTGAGGACCTTAGATATATAATTGATAAAAGTTTTAAATATAAAAAAAATTCCATTTTAACCTATATAAGTTTTTACCAAGTTTCATTATAATCTTACTTACATACTGTAAGATATGAAGGACCAAAATTGGTACCCTAAATCTGCCTAAAGGCAGAAAATATAACACAATTAGAAATTCCACCATAAATTGTACAATGCTCAAATTTCACTGAAATTTGAATATGTTATGTAATTATATGTTAAATATAATTAGAAGCAAGAATCAGATTAATTGGTCACACTGCCTCATATGAAAAACCCTAACTATATATATGAACTATGCACATTAATTTGTTTAAGCCACATTAAGTTTATTTAGTCATAAATTAATTGATTATATTTCCATATTAGGCTCACAATAAATTAAAGACCCACAAGGAGGGGATATATAATAAGTTAAGAGTCGGAATCAAATGAGAAAGGTGAGTTTAATTATCAAATGATATCATTAGTGCACATTGACATCACTTGCTATGTGAAATGTGATTTGACATAGGGATAGGTTTATAGGGTATGATGTTACACTTTTGGTATTAGAGTAAGGATAGGTTCCATGAGAACATGCATTTTCATAAGATCATGATAACATATGCATCCTATGTGTTGAACATTATGTAGTAACATAATTCTATGAATTTTAGGGCCTTCAACAAACATGATTCACCAAGGAGGGAGAGGTCAGCCAAAATGCATTCTCATGAGGCATCACCTTATTTGCATAGAGATCAGCCAACACCCGAAGCTAAGGCTCGAGTACATGCATCACAATCATCATATGCAGAAGTACCCTATGAAAATGCTTAAACATGAAGTATGGGGGCCTAAATATATAGGGAAAGATGTTATGACAAGTTGAGAAAATAAGGTGCAGTTGATTTCAATGGCATAACAGACCCAGCAGATGCAGAGACATGGCTTAAAAGAACATAGAGGGTATTGAATATGATGAGATGTACTCTTTATGAGAAATTTGATTATGTTGTGTCCTTGCTTCAAGGCAATGCCTATGAATGGTAAAAGATAATCCCAGGTAGTGATGCATAACCACTATTTCTGACATGGAATGATTTCCTTTGGGAATTCCAGAATAATTACATGCCTGAAGCATATAAGGATGAGAAAAGAAAAAAAATTCCTAAATCAAAAACAAGGGAACATGTATGTTGTTGATTATAAGGTGCAATTCAACAAACTTTCTCACAATGCCATCTTTATGGTCTCTACTGAAAGAGACAAATGCAGGAAGTTTGAGGAGGGACACAAATATGAGACCAAAAATAGACTTACAACTACTAATCTTAACAGTTATACCAGACTCAGAGTTGCAGCAATTAGAGCTGAAAGATTGATGAAAGAAGCTGGAGAACAACAGTTTAAAAAGGCAGCACGAGAGTTTTTTGGAGAGTCTAGCTGAAGGTAGGGAAAGAGAGAAAGATACATGCCAACACAATTTGGTAATAAAGGTGGATACTTGAGCTCCAGAGGTCAAGGCATGACTTTTTTTTATCCAAACAGAGGACAAAGCCAATATGCAGAACAAAGGCCTTGATGTACTCATTGTGGTAGACAACATACAGGTGAATGCAGAAGGCTCATAGGAGTATGTTATTTTTGTAGGTCGATGGAGCACATGTATAGAGACTGTCCAGAAAGAGCTAAACTAGCAAAGACCAATAGAGGCAGAGAAGTATCTAAGACTATGGTTGAGGCATCGAGGGTCTACCCTACCAGTAAGACATAGGGCAGAGGCAGAGACAGGGGCATAACTGGTACAACAGGTAGAGGAGTTACCAGATTTAAAGGTCAGAGTTCTAAACCCCCAACACAGGCTAGGGTGTTTTCCATGACTAGGCAGGAGGTAGTTAATGCTCCAGAAGTAGTCACTAGTAATATTTATATTTTTGATATATTAGCATATGCATTGATTGATCATGGGTCCACACATTCATTTATATCATTGCATATGGTATCTAAATTGCATCAAAAGCATGAGTCTTTAGGGATTGACGTAAATGTGAACACTTCACTAGGGACAATATTATCTGTGAATAATGTTTGTCGTGATTGCTTGATATGCATTGATAAAGTTGAATTGATAGTTGATATGATCTTATTGCCACTATATGAATTTGATGTGATATTGGGAATGGACTGATTAACTATACATCATGCAATAGTGAATTGCTTTACTAAGAAAGTATTTGTAGAATTACTAAACCAGCCAAGGGTTGTATTTTTTGGTGAAAGAAAACTTGTGCCTACATGTCAAATCTCAGTTGTAAAAGAATTGGATGATTAAAGGAGGATGTGAAGCATATTGGCATATGTGACTGATACTAGAACCACTGATAGCTTGCTTGAAAATATACAAGTGGTGAGGGAATTTTCTAATGTATTTCCAGATGATCTACCTAGTTTACCACCTGATAGAGAGATAGAATTCACTATTGAACTAGTACCAAGAACAACAACAATATCAATGTTACCCTACAAAATGGCCCTAGTTGAGTTGAAAGAATTGAAGATCCAATTACAGGAATTGCTTGATAATATATCTGACCTAGTGTATCACCTTGGGGAGCTCCAATATTATTTGTTAAAAAGAAAGAAGGAACCATGAGATTGTGCATTGACTATAGGCAACTTAACAAAATGACAGTCAAGAACAAATTCATCGGTGGTCAGGATTTTCTCCTGCTTGCAAAGCTGGAAGGAGATTTTCCCATCGGAGAGACCTACAATGTGCTAAGAAATTCTAAAGTTAGGTCCCGAAAGGTGGGTCAATAGATGTTAACAAACTCCAACAAGCTGCACTTGCATAACTAAACCTTTATGTTGGAGGTAAGACCCAATGTCTTGACACACCCCCATCGAAGGTCATCATTGATAAGAGAGGCCATTTTTTTTAGGCTAGCATATTTTGGATGGCAATGTCAGGGTATGACATTGAGTAAATAATCCGTGTGTAGCTTTGTTGTCGTACTCTTCTTCCTCCCTTTTGATTGATCGAATCCTAAAGCCATTGAGGAATTTGAAAGTTTGAGAGCAAATAGAAACTCTAACTTAGGGTTTCAAATCGGACCCTAAAATTCAGAAACGAAAGTGATTTAGGTACTTGGTGATTGATTTTGACAAGGATATGTGGTAAAAAGGTGTTGGGGAGGCCAGATTTGGCCGGAATGGATGGGAAATCATGACTGTTGAGAGTTTGAAGAGAGAGAAAGTGAGAGAGAATAGTGAAATTCAAGTTATATTTTGATTGATTCACGGTCGTGAATTAATGTTCAAGGGAGTGCATGATTATGTTCACGGTTAGGTAAGGTAATGACTTAAACCGTGACTCAGGGCGTGAACGATACTGCCTAAAAATTGAGGCATTTTCACGGTCATGACATTGAATAGTCATGGGCGTGAATAAAATCTGTCACGGGATCAAACCGTGATCCAAGGCATGACACAAGCCATGATCAAATCTGTTGGTTTTGGCTATCATTTTGAATATCTAAAAAATTATAAAAGGAAAAACTAAGTGTTATTCAAGAGTATGTGTTATCTAAACATTTCCTAAACATTTTAAACATAAAAAAATAAATACTTTGTCATATAATATGATCATGCAAATCGTCAAATAATCACAATATCACTCAAAATTCATAAATGTAAAAAAAAAAAAAAAGTATACTCATGACATAAGAATTATCATTTAAGGCAATGTGGTGCCATCAAACATTTGAAGCTCTCTTTTTATAAAGCAGAAGCTTTCATCATTGAGAGGCTTGGTAAGAGTATCAGCCACTTAGTTGTTTATGTCAATGAATTCTAACACAACATCTTCATTTTGGACATTATCTCTTAGGAAGTGATGCCTAATGTTTATATGTTTACTCCTAAAGTGCTGGATAAGGTTCTTAGAAAAAAATTTATAGCACTAGTATTGTCACATTTGATGGGAATATGATCCATAATTTGACCATAATCTTTAAGTTATTGTCTCATCCAAAGAACTTGAGTGCAACAACACTCTACTGCCACATATTCCGCTTCAGAGGTAGATAAAACAATTGAAACTTATTTCTTACTAAACCAAGAAACTAGGCGTTCTCCAATAAAGTGACAAGTACTTGAATTGCATTTTCTATCTAATAGACTACCGACATAATCGACATCTGAAAATCCAATAATATGAAAAGAACTATTCTTAGGATACCATCGACCTAGATGTAGAAGGCCATGTAAATATTTTAAGATTCTTTTACCAACATTCAAATGTAATTCTTTAGGACATGATTGAAATCTAGCACATAAGCATACACTATACATAATATCAGGTCTAGAAGCATAAGGTATAAAAGAGATCCAATCATACCTCTATAAAGCTTTTCATCTATACTCTTACCCTTTTCATCTTTGTCCAACTTGGTTGATGTGCTCATTGGAGTCTTTGCAATCTTACACCCTTCCATTCCAAATTTCTTTAATAGTTCTTTGGTATACTTGGATTGTTTGGTGAAGATGCCATCATTAAATTGCTTGATTTGAAGATCAAGGAAGAATTTGAGCTCACCCTAGTCATACACTTAGCAAATTCTTGGCAAAACAATTCATTAGTAGACCCAAAAATGATATCATCAACATAAATTTGAACAAGTAATATATAATGCTTGTGATTTTTAATAAAAAGAGATGTGTCTATATGTCATTTTGAAAAATCGTTTTCTAATAAAAATGCACTAAGCCTTTCTTCCAAGCTCATAGAGCTTGTTTTAAACCATATAAGGCCTTAGTGAGCTTAAACACATAATTTGGCAATGTATGACTTTCAAAACTAGGAGGTTGTTCAATATAGACTTCCTCTTCTACAATGCCATTTAAAAAGGCATTTTTGACTTCCATTTGAAATAGTTTAAAATTCATGTGGCATGCAAAAGCTAAAAGTATTTTAATTGCTTCTAATCTGGCGACCGGAGCATAGGTTTCATCATAATCTATGCCTTCCTCTTGATTGTACAATTTGGCAACTAATCTAGCTTTATTTCCATTTATAAGACCTCTTTCATGTAACTTATTTCTAAACACCCATTTACTACCAATGATTGGATAGTCATTGGGTCTAGGAACTAAGGTCCCAATCTTATTTCTCTCAAATTGGTTGAGCTCCTCTTGCATAGCAATTACCCAATTTTCATCATTTAGAGCCTCATAAATATTCATTGGCTCAATTTGTGAGACAAAAGCAAGATTAAAATCTAAAAGTTTAGATTAGATCTAGTACTTACACCCTTGGTCGAATTACCAATAATTTGTTCCATGGGGTGGTTTCTTATAAATTTCCACTCCTTTGTAAGCTCTTGAATACCTTGCTCTTGAGCTTGAGGTAGTGAATTATCTTGTTGTTGCTCCTCTTGATCATCATCTTCTTTCATTAAGGTTCCATCATCCTTTTCATGATCAATGTCAAGCCTTTTCATTGTAGTGACCTTTCACAAGATCAAGTTTACTAGATTCATAAAAAACAACATGCACAGATTTTTCTACAACTAATGATCTTTTATTAAAGACTCTATAAGCTTTGTTAGAAGTGGAGTATCCTAAGAAGATACCTTCATCGGATTTAGAAGTAAATTTTCCAAAGTCATCCTTAGTGTTTAATATAAAACACTTGCATCCAAATACTCTAAAATATGAGATCATAGGTTTTTTCCATTCCATAGCTCAAAAGAGGTTTTATTTAATAGAGGTCTTTTGAAAACACGGTTAGAAATGTAGCATGTGGTATTTGTGGCTTCGGTCCAAAAGTAGGTTGGTAAACCATACTTATTGAGCATTGATCGAGCCATTTCAATTGAAGTCCTATTTTTCCTTTCAACTACCCCATTTTGTTCAGGTGTTCTAGGAGTTGAAAAATTATGAGAAATATCATATTCAAATAAAATTTTTCAAAATTTTTATTTTCAAATTCGTTGTCATGATCACTTCTTGATGTAGCAACTTCTTGATGCAGTAACCACCTAGAATCTAAGCCTAGAAAACCTCCAAATCAATTTCATACAAATCTTAAGTTTAAACAATTGCAAGATTAGACTCTTCACCTCCAAAACAGCAAGGAATTGGTAACAAAGAGTATGAAGAGAGAATTGGATTCACGCCACAAATTAATTACCAACCTGATAAGTGAAAACAATCATTGGTATATCAATGGAGATCACACCTCCCACTTGAAGAACACTCAAATTTTGATCTTAATCACCAATCTAATTAACTTACATGAAGAAGGAGGTATTTATACCTCTACAAACCAAACCCTAGTTAAAAAGATAAATTTTGACGATCAAATTTTTTTTTAAATGAGGGAAAAATTGTAATGCCCGATAATTTATGTGACGGTTGCGGGTGACCGAAATTTGGCAAGTCGAACCAATTGAGTCTAAATTCAGAAATGAAAGAAAAATTTAAAATAATAATAAAATATAAGAAAAATATTTTGGATATTATTAATTGAGAATTTTGAGGTTCAGAGCTAAAATTTAGAAAATAATAATTTTTTGTTGAACGAAATTTGAATTTACGGTGTTTTTGACATAAATATTTTAAGAAGGCATAAAAATGGAATATTTTTTTATCTAAGGAAAGACATATTCTTTTGATTAAAATAAAGTAAGAGTGATTAAATTAACATACCAATGAGAGATAAGATTATCTATTAATCCTAACCACCCACCTAATCCAACTATAAAAGTCAAATTTTACTTTTTTTTGTCATTAATTCTTCTTCTTCTTCCTCATCTTAACCAAAGAAACCGTATCTTTTTCTCTCCCTTTTGCTGTGAGCTTCACTTCACATTTCTTCTTCTGTTTCTTCAAATTAAAGCTAATATCTTAGATAGAAAAGATGGATTAGGGAATGATCAACAAGAAGGTAAAGCAAAGTGAGCAAAACAAAGGAAGAGGATGGAAGAAAAGAAGAGAAAGAGAGGGAAGAATTTTGGTCATTTTGAAGATCTACAAAGGTGAGGTTAGATTCTTCATCTTCTTATTTTTTTTCTCCTTTTTACTTCCATTTTGAGGTTAGTTACCTTTAAGGTTGGGAATTTAGGGTTATTAGTATGTTAATGGTGATTAATTGTTGATTAGTGTATATAATGCTTGATTAGAGTGAAATTATTATTAGGCCAAAGAGGTGAGAAACTTTTGTTCTATAATCAAAGAGGAAATAAGGGTAAAGAGAAATCTAAATAGGAGGTAGAGAAGAGTAAAGAAAACTGGACTTTTTGTGGTATGTACATTTGGCAAAACTTCAATATGGAAAAAAATGTTAATTGTTGATTATGTTATTATGTTCAGTATGATATTATATATAATTGTGTATGTAATTATTGATATTTTGATTGAATGATGAAATGGTGATTAAGTAATGCCATGAATATGAAAATAAAATTTAGAATATGTTGTTGATGCATGAAGATAGGAAATTATAGGATTTAATGAAGTGCTGAAAATTCGTCTTATGAATAATGTCTAAATTTTACGAAATAACTTGAGTTCTGCATACGATTTTTAGGTATTTCTTATTGGGTTGGAAAGTTAAGACATAAGGCTTTAATTTTCATTTAGACTATTAGATCTAGATATGCTTACATTTAGGTTTAAAATTGACTCAAAATTCAAATTGGAAATATATCTAGTAAAATATTGGATAGAATGAAATGAACGTAGCTGGAGTGAAAAATCCATAACTTTTGCTACAAAATTTAGTTTGATGTGATTCCAGTTGGTAATAAAATATAAGACCTATATTTTTTAGTTGATAACTTATCTGAATTTCATTTAAAACTAGATGAAAAATAAAGGAAAATATGAGACATAAATTCTACCCAGAATAGGGCGACTTGTATATATGAGTTTATTATTGATTTTTATGATAGAAAAATATATTGTTTGGCTTTTGTTATGTTTATAATGATTTAATGAGTGAGTATGATGTTGTAATATATTTAATGTAGATTAATTCATTTATGAGAAATTATATTAGCATTTCATACCTAATTGATGTAAACTATAAAGGTAACAAACATGATTAAGCCCTATAACATCTAGTCGAGAACTAGAAATTAGAATACGTTGGCATGCCAATAAAAGGGTAGAAATGTAGATACTAGAAATAATGTTGAGATTTAATTTATGTAGGTACTAAGAAATAGTGCTGAGTTGAAAAATTACGTAGACACCGAAAAGGTGCTGAGATATTATTGAAAATATAGGCGTTAAATGCCGAATTATAAAATAATTAAGTAGGCTCCGAGTATACTGTCGAAGAGCGAAAACCCTGTATTCAGCATTTAGTTTCAGTCTAAGATATCGTGGGCTATCAAATAAATAAAGAAAAAAATACAAATTATTAAAATGATTGTCTTGTATTATTATTAATGAATTTTAGTATGCTTAATGAATGAAATGATATAATTGATTAATTACACATTTTGTATGATTTATATAGTTTTTATTTAATTTGAATGTTTTGACATACTTAGAAAATTTATCGTAATTGATAAAAAATTTATTTTAGAGATATTTATATAATTATTGGATAGTTGTCAAACATACCACTAAGCTAGTAGTTTAACACATGTGTTTCATGTACAGGTTAGTAGAAGTAGCTGTTGCGTTAGGACCGACCGAAGAAAGGGGAACCCCAAGATCAAATTGCAGCAGTTTATTTTCTTTTTGTATATTTTGGATATTACATTTATAATTAAATTTTAAGATTTTCTTTTGATGTAAATTTGTCGCTTGTAGGATTTATATAAGAGTGAATTTTGTAATTAATATATTTTCTTTTTTCCATCTAACCTTAGCTTTGATTGAAGAAAAAAAAGAAAAACAAAGGGGGAAGAGTCACGGCTACAAGGAGAAGAAGAAGAGAGAGTTCTCTTTGGTTAAGATGAGGAAGAAGAAGAATTTATGACCAAAAAGTGGAATTTAACTTTTATAGTTGGATTAGGTGGGTGGTTAAGATTAATAGATAATCTTGTCCCTTATTGGTCCATTAATTTAAATCACTCTTAATTTATTTTAATCTAAATAATATTCTTTTTCTTATATAAAGCATATTCCATTTTCATACCTTCTTAAAATATATGTCAAAAACACCGTAAATTCCAATTTTGTTCAGCAAAAAATTATTAACTTCTAAATTTTTGTTTCAAACTTCAAAATTCTAAATTAATAATATCCAAAATATTTTTCTCATAATTCATTATCATTGTAATTTTTAATGTCCGAATTTAGACCCCAATCGGTTTGGCATGCCGGATTTCGTTCAACCGCGAATGTTGATGTATGCATGGGAACTATAAATAAAAGATATGAACGACAGTCTTTTGTCAATGGAGTGGAGCAAACTTATCTCATTGAAATAGACCGAAAAGAAGTTCAAAAGTCTATTCAAATGATCCAAATCAAAGTAGGGCATATTCCAAGTCATTGGAGGCAGCATTGGAGCTTTAAAAGCAATATTGAGCCAAAAATCCATAATCAAGCTTATGGGCTAACACTACACAAAGGCCTAAGGAGAAGATAAAAGGAGTCTTTCATGAAGGTTAAATTCAAATGGGCTAAACAAGGCAAAGTCCATAAACCTTGAAGATTACAAGTCATGTGCAACTTATATGCAAGTCATGTGAAAATCATGTGCTAGGTGTCCTATGCCAAACATGTGCAAGACATGTGCCATCTCTGTGGAAGACATCATATGCCAACCATGTGCTCAAGATCATGTGCCATGCATGTGCCTACTTATGGAATTTGGGCTTAACTTGTAATTGGGCTTAATTATGTATGTGGACTGCCTATTTAATTATCATAAACTTTTAATTAGTGTTAGGCATGTGGCCCAAAGGATATGAAGCTCAGCCCACCACTTGTATTATTTTAGAATGATTTAATTAGTGTCCTAATTCAAGTACGACTCTACTTGTTAGAATTTGAGTTATAATATGACTTAACTTTTAGGAGTTGAGTTATAATAGGACTTAGTTATCCTTTATCATAGAGGATTCAAAGACTTAGGGCTATAAATACTCATTTAGGCTTCTTTTACAATACATCAATGAATAAAAACTAATTTTAGTGTTTTTCTTTAAAGTGAGGCAGATTTGCATCTCTTTATTACCTTTAGGAATTAGTTACATATCAAGTGATATTGCTTGTTGATGCGAAACCCCAAAGACCATGCCTTGAAACCCCTCAACAAGATAAGGTAAACAAATCTTAAGCTATGGTGATCATAGATTGAATATGACATAAAGCTAACCAATGTAGCAAAGAACCAAGATTATATGGTTTATTAAGAATAGCCATGCCACAAGCAATATTACTTGATAAGTAACTAATTCCTAAAGGTAATAAAAAGATGCAAATCTGCCTTACTTTAAAGAAAAATGCTCAAATTCGTTTTTATTCATTCATGTCATGTACAAGAAGTCTAGATGAGTATTTATAGGCCTAAGTCTTTGAATCCTTTATTGTAAAGGATAACTAAATCATATTCTAACTCAACTCCTAAAATTACAGTCATATTCTCACTCATATTCTAAAAAGTAGAGTTCTACTTGAATTAGGACACTAATTAAATCCTTTCAAAATCAGACAAGTGGTGGGTTGGGCTTTATTTCTTTGGCCCATATGTCTATCACTAATTAAAGTCTAAGATAATTTAAATTAGGCAGCCCACATACATAATTAAGCCCAATTACAAGTTAAGCCCCAAATCACATAAGTAGGCACATGGTTGGCACATGACTTGTAATCATTAATTTTATGGACTTTGCCTTGTTTAGCCCATTGGACTAGTCCATGCAAGATGGTTCTTCACACACCCCAAGATAAGTAATGGGCCTTGGGTCTTCAATCAACTCCATCTCCTTTGTCATGCATGCATCTTTTGTGATCTCCTTAGTGACCAAGCTTTGAATATAGCCTTGCATTGCTTGCCTTAGTTTGTTAGCCTTTGATCTTGTGATAACACCACTTGGCATGACTAGTGCATCATTCTCCTTTTGTGAAGATTGACTTATATGTCCTTGATCTACATCATTTTCCCCCTCCTCAAAAGGATTCATCCTCGAATCTACTATTCCTACATTGTCAAAAGGAGTAAGGTCAAAAACATTGAATGATGCAGAAATACCATACTCACCAGGAAGTTCTATCTTGTAAGCATTATCATTGATCCTTTCAAGTATGCGAAATGGGCCATCTCCTCTAGGATCAAGTTTATTCTTTCTTTGATGAGGAAATCTCTCTTTTCTCATATGCACCCACACCTAATCACCTGGTTCAAACACCATTTTTCTACGCCCATTGTTAGCTTGTCGTGCATATGACTCATTCTTCTTCTCCAAGTGCTGTTTTGCTTTCTTATGCATAGCTTTCACAAAATCTGCCTTTTTCTTACCATCCAAATTAGTTAACTCATTAAAAGGCAAAGATGTTAGATCCAATGGAGTTAATGGGTTAAAACCATACACAAGTTCAAAAGGTGAAAAACCAGTAGAAGAATGTATGCATCTATTATAAGCAAACTCAACCAATGGCAAACAATCTTCCCATGATTTTAAATTTCTACCCACAACAGCACGCAATAGAGCACCTAAAGTCCTATTGACCACTTCGGTTTGTCCATCAGTTTGTGGATGATAAGTAGTAGAAAACAACAATTTAGTACCAAGTTTACCCCACAAAACACGCCAAAAGTGACTAAGGAATTTAGCGTCTCTATCAGAAACAATTGATTTAGGAATACCATGCGAACGCACTACCTCTCTAAAGAACAAGTCAGTTATATTTGTTGCATCATTTGTTTTCGCACACGCAATAAAATGAGACATTTTATTGAATCTATAAACTACAACAAATATGTTATCTTTACCTCTCCTAGTCTTAGGCTATCCCAATACAAAATCTATTAAAATATCAATCCAAGGAGCAATAGGAATAGGTTAAGGTGTATACAGTCCATGAGACATAACTTTAGATTTAGCTTGTTTACATGCAACACAGTTAACACAAATTCTTTCAACATCCTTACGCATATGTGGCCAATAAAAGTGTTCATGCAACAAATCCCAACAATTTAGAACTTAAAGTAGAAATTAAAGTATATCTTCTTGAAAGTGCATCAGCCACCACATTATCTTTACCTTGCTTGTATTTTATCACATATGAAAATGTCTCAATAAATTCCACCCACTTACCATGCCGCCTATTGAGTTTCATTTGTCCCTTCAAATGCTTTAAGGACTCATGATCAATATGTATGACAAACTCTTTAGGAAGAAGATAATGTTGCCACATGTCCAAGGCTCTCACTAAAGCATATAATTCCCTATCATAGGTGGAATAATTCAATTGAGCTCCATGCAACTTCTCACTAAAGTATGCTATTGGTCGCCCCTCCTGCATTAAAACAGCTCCTATACCAACTCCTGAGGCATCACATTCAAGCTCAAAAGTTTTGTTAAAATCAAGCAAGGACAAAATAGGTGCACTACATAGTTTATCCTTAAGCAAATTAAATGTCTTTTCCTGTGATTCAGTCCATTTAAATTTAACATCCTTTTTAACTAACTCATTTAAAGGTGCTGCAATGGAACTAAAATCTTTAACAAACCTTCTATAAAAACTAGCCAATCCATCAAAACTCCTAACCTCACTAACATTAGTAGGCATTGGCCAATCTCTAATAGCTTTCACTTTTTCTTATCTACCTCAATTCCTTTAGCACTAACAACAAATCCAAGAAATACAAGTTTTTCACTAGCAAACGTGCACTTCTTTAAGTTGGCATATAATTTCTATTTTCTCAATACTTCTAATACAGCCCTAACATGCATAATATGATCATCAAAACATTTGTTGTACATAAGTATATCATCAAAATAAACCACAACAAACTTACTAATAAGTTGTCTCAAAACATGATTCATAAGTCTCATGAAAGTACTAGGTGCATTAGTTAAACCAAAAGGCATTACCAACCACTCATATAAACCTTGTTTAGTTTTAAACGCGGTTTTCCATTCATCTCCTACTTTCATCCTAACTTGAAAATAACCACTTTTAAGATCAATTTTGGAAAAGTAACATGCCCCACATAATTCATCAAGCATATCATCAAGTCTAGGAATAGGATGTCTATACTTTACTGTTATTTTATTAATGGCACGACAATCCACACACATCCTCCAAAGATCCATCCTTTTTAGGCACTAACAACACAGGAACGACATATAGACTCAAGCTTTCCTTCACGTGCCCCTTCTCTAAAAGCTCTTCAACTTGTCTTTGTATCTCCTTTGTCTCCTCAGGATTGGTTCTATAGGCTACTCTATTTGGTATGGCAGCCCCGGGAACAAAGTCAATTTGATGTTCAATACCTCTTAATGGAGGGAGGCCTTTAAGGAAGACATCCTCAAATTCCTGCAACAAAGACACAAAAACACTAGTCAAACAAGGGTCAATGTCAGTCAAAATTAAAAGATTCTCCTTGTACCTAAGTACAATAAGACTCCTTTGTGCATTAAAAGCACCTCTCAAGTCTTTCTCCCTTGCATACAGACTTACTTTCTTTTCTCTCTTCACAATCTCACCCTTACTTTTCTCTCTTGCTCCATCACTCACCATTGGGCCTTTATTTGTATTTCTTTCATTTTTATCATTTAAGGCCTCTTTTCTCTCAATTCTTTTACTTGAACTTGCCTCACTACCTGAATTCCCCATAATGGATTTTTGGATTTTCATTTGGTCTTCATATACTTCCAATGGAGATAAAGGTGCAAGAATGTAATTTTGGTTATTCAAGCTAAAAGAATATCGATTCCTATACCCATCATGCATCACACGTCTATCATATTTCCAAGGCCTTCTAAGTAAAACATGACTAGCATGCATAGGTACAACATCACATAATACCTCATCCTTATATCTACCAATAGAGAATGCAAGCATCACTTGTTTATTCACCCTTATTTCACCACATTCATGCAACCATTGCAACTTATATGGATTAGGATGTCTAATACAATTCAAACCCAACTTTTCAACAAGTGTTGTACTAACCACATTAGTACAAGTACCTCCATCAATAATCAAACTACATGCCTTTCCATTGACTATGCAACGTGTATGAAAAATATTTTCCCTTTGATCACTAGTTTCATCTTTAACATGCATATTCAAGGCTCTCCTAACAACCAAAGATTCAATATGCACATCATTCCCATATTGCACATCATCATCATCACAATCACTAGCATCCATTAAGGAAGGCATACCATCACTATCACTACTTTCTTCACTTTGACTATCAATTACACCATTATCTTTTAATAACATAGTTTTCTTATTAGGACATTGAGATACAATATACCCTACACCCAAACATCTAAAACATTTAATTTTACTATGTTTATCATTAGCACTAGGTGTTTTTGATTTTCCATCATCTTTTACCATTTTTCTTTCCTTACCTCTTTCGGGTCAATCACCTTTTCTTTCCCCTTTTCTTCCCTTTTAGGCCATTTTGAACTCCATTTGGATGTGGAATTCGTGTAACTCCTTGCTGCCCCCTTGCTTTTTAGTTGCTTTTCAATTTTTATCGCCATATTGACCATGTCTTCAAAGTCCACATAGTGTTGTAATTCAATAACATTAGCAATATCTTTATTCAAACCCCCTAGGAAATGTGCCATGGTGACTTCTGGATCCTCCTCCACATTAGCTCTCATCATTGCCATCTCCATCTCCTTATGGTAATCTTCAACGGTCATGGATCCTTGTGTAAGGCATTGCAATTTTTCGTGCAACTCCCTATAGTAATAGGCTGGCACAAATCGTTTTCTCATCACCCTCTTCATCTCCTCCCACCTTCTAATGGGTCTTTCTCCATTCTTTCTTCTAGTCATCATGATCTGATTCCACCAAACAAGAGCATAATCAGTGAATTCAATAACAGCAAGTTTTATTTTTTTCTCTTCACTATAGTTGTGGCATTCAAAAATGAGCTCCACTTTTCTCTCCCATTCTAGGTATGCTTCAGCATCATTCCTCCCTTTAAAAGGTGGAATTTTCATTTTGATGGAATTGATGTTGTTGCTATCACGCTTATCTCCTCTCCTCGTTGAATGGGTATCATCTTCATCATCATAGGAATCAAAGTTCTCATCTTCTTCTTGAGGCCGAAACCTCCCTATTCCAGAATTGTGAATGTTCCATTTCCCATGAGTCCGTGACTCTTCTCTTGTTTTTCTGGAATTTGAAGTACTTTGTTGTCTCACCTCTTCAATTTTTCGATCTTGTCTCTCCATCTTCTCATTAAAAGATTCAATCATGGAAAATAGCCTTTGGAATTCAGATTGGACAGCCTCTAATGGTATGAGTTTCAGCTGGTCCTCTCGTTCGCTACTCCCCCTTGCGTTTTCCTTTGACATGGTTAGTAATTCAAGAAAGTAATAATGAAGTAAAAGGACCTCACAATCACTCTATCACGTGTTTCTCTCAAAACAGACTATATACCACTCTGTTTCACACAAATAATGGCTTTTACCCTCTTTTAAGCTCACCACTCTTACCTTTTACCACTCAAAATTTGAATCTCAAAATTACAAGTAAGAACCAGAAACAAAAACAAACAATATGCAAGTGATCTATGCTAAGAATTAACAATGAACCCTAATAAGAATGAATGGAACAATATCTAGAAGCAAACTGATGTGAAAGAAATTTATATTTAAAGCTATACACAAATTTAAATAGGTGTATGCTACTGATTTTTGTTCAAATTAAATCTAAGAATGCAAATTAGACTTAACTGAGGTAATTGGATGCAAAAAGGACAGAATTAAAAGAATGAAAACTTAAGAGCACAAAGAATTAGACAATATTGAAAAAAATTCAGAATCGGTTTCCTCCTAATAAGTAGTCGATTGTCCCTTAATTAAACCATATTCAACCTTAATTTATCACCAACTAGCAAGAACTCAAGGTATATTTAATAGATAAGATCAATTCCTCAAGATCAAATCAATGCTCAATATGATGACTAAGGTATCTGAATTCAAAAGTTGTAGTTTTCAACCTCAAAACCAATTATTTAAGTTCGATTGCAATAGTTTATGATGATACCAAACAATTCCAGCAATCAAAAATCACAAGATTTCAACTTGAAGCTCAATATAGCACAAATTCACAATTTTAGTGCTAAATTCAAAATTCTGATTTTTTTTCCTTTTTCCTTTTTTTTTTGTTTTATTTTTTATAGAAAATAACACTGAAATAATGCTTAATAAACCTCAAACATATCAAATAATTGAAAAGAAACCCTAACTTGCAATTTTACTCTTTATGGAAGAAATTTTTCATAAGGTACCTCCAATGGCAGATTTTAAATCTACCTAAGTTAACAACTAGAAAGCAATTCTAAATGATAGATAATGATTACCTAACCAAAAGCTCTGATACCAAACTGATGCGGAACCTCAAAGACCGTGCCTTGAAACCCCTCAACAAGACAAGGTAAACAAACCTTAAGCTATGGTGATCATAGATTGAATCTGACCTAAAGCTAACCAATGTAGCAAAGAACCAAGATTATATGGTTTATTAAAAATAGCCAAGCCACAAGCAATATTACTTGATAAGAAATTAATTCCTAAAGGTAATAAGGAGATGCAAATCTGCCTTACTTTAAAGAAAAATGCTCAAATTCGTTTTTATTCATTCATGTCATGTACAAGAAGACTAGATGAGTATTTATAGCCTTAAGTCTTTGAAAGGATAACTAAATCATATTCTAACTCAACTCCTAAAATTGCAGTCATATTCTAACTAATATTCTAAAAAGTAGAGTCCTACTTGAATTAGGACACTAATTAAATCCTTCCAAAATAAGACAAGTGGTGGGTTGGGCTTTATTTCTTTGGCCCACACGTCTATCACTAATTAAAGTCTAAGGTAATTTAAATTAGGCAGCCCACATACATAATTAAGCCCAATTACAAGTTAAGCCCCAAATCACATAAGTAGGCACATGCATGACACATGATCCTGAGCACATGGTTGGCACATGATGTCTTCCACATGGATGGCACATGTCTTGCACATGTTTGGCATAGGACTCCTAGCACATGATTTGCACATGACTTGCACATGACTTGTAATCTTCAAGGTTTATGGACTTTGCCTTGCTTAGCCCATTTGAATTTAATCTTCATGAAAGGCTCCTTTTTATCTTCACCTTAGGCTTGCCTTTGTGTATTATTGGCCCATAAGCTTGATTGTGAATTTTAGGCCCAATATAGCAACGAATGCTCCAATGCTGCCTTCTATGACTTGGAACACGCCCCACATTGAATTGGATCATATGAAAAGACTTTTGAACTCCTTTAAGGCTCATTTCAATGATATAAGATTGCTCCACTCCATTGACAAAAGATTGTCGTTCATATCCTTCAATTATGGTTCCCGTGCATACATCAAGAAGGTTCTCAATGAGCCTTCCTTATAAAATAATGTTTGTTTATATGTCCAATTTTCATGCAATAATGGCATTGTTTAGACTTATAGATGTTTTTCCACTTTGCCATGTATTTAGGCTTCGTTATTTTCCTAGGTGGTGTTTGTTCACAATAACATAAACATCCATTAGTGATAGGTGCTTTCCTAGGAGGATGCTTCTTGTATAAGAAAGCTTGATTGGCTTTTTGAGGTTTCCCTTTTGAGCCAAATGACCCTTGATTACTCTTCTTTTGAGTAGAGGATTTTGTGTGTGCATTGCCTTTAGCCCTTGGGGCTATTACCTCTTTTTGTAGAGGTTTGTGATGTGCTTGATTTAACAAATATGGTTTTAGGTGAGGTTGATGATGATGCTCCCTTGGAGCCTAGATCATGTCTAACTAAGGGAGGTTTTTATGATATAATTAAAGTATCTAAACTCTGTTTCCTTTTGTGGAATCTAGAAATAGAATTTCTAAGCTCCTCAACTTCATTTTTCAAAGCACTATTTTCTTTTAAAAGATAATTTGTTGAGGATTTTGAAGAAATTTCATCTAATGATCTTTTTAAATAGTCATTTGAAATTTTTAGCTCTTCAACTACCTTTTAAAGGTCATTGAAATTAATTCTAAGCTTTGAGCTATTCTTTCTATAAAGTTCAAGTTTCTTTTTGTATCTTTTTATTTCAAGATTCAAGACTTCAACTATATCATCATCATCATCATCAATTAAATTACATAGATAATCACAATGTTGGGATATAAAGCATACCTCATAATGGAGTCATCCTCAATAGCCATGAAGCACAAGTTAGCCACCTCTTCTTCCTCTTTTTCTTCAATGATTGAGGAAGAATCATCATCCCAAGTGGCTTTGTGATCCTTTTCTTCATCTTCTTTATTGGGTCTCCTCTTGTACTTCTTGAGCTTAGGACACTTAGATTTGATGTGACATTGCCTTTATTGGATGAGAAGTTTCTAGGAGGGAACTTTGAAGCCCTTTGCTTGCAGTTCTTGATTGAGCCATGTAATTTAAAATTAATCTCTTGATCCTCCTTGAAAGTAGGGCTATTTGCTCATATCATTCATCAACTAATTCTTTATCATTATGAAGATCTCCATCTATAGGCATGGAAGTTGATGCTTTGAGTGCAATTGACTTTCTCCTCTCTTTTTCTTTTTCATTTTCTTTATCTCTTACTAGAGTCATCTCATGAGTGAGAAGTTTGCCAATTAGCACATCGGTGGGGATCACACTTAAGTCTTCATTTGCTTCTTGCTCATAACTTTTGAGGCATAATCCTTCATTAGAAGAATCTTTAAAATCTTATTTTTTATGTCTTCCAAGCTTCCTACGCCATTGACAATGGCAAAAAAATGGTTTGTTATTTTTGTTATGGTCTTGTTTGGCTTCATCTTGAAGAGATCATATTTGGTGACAAAAAGTTGAACCTTCTTAGACTTAACTTGTTTGGTGCCTTTATGGTAGCTCTCCAAAGTCTTCTAAAAAGAGTAGGTAGTAGTAAGAAAATGTTGAATCCTACTACACTCTTCAAGAGATAAAGAGCTGATTAGGATAGTCATGGCCTTCTTGTTCTTGCCATTTGCTCTTTTCTGAATTTCTGTCTATTCATCCCTTAGAGTGATGATTTCTTCTTCTCCTTCAAATCTTCCACAATGCTGACATATGACAGATATAAATCTCCTGTTACTCGAAGTTGGTGCACTAGCTGTAGACACTTCTGGCCTCGACTGTTGGTTTTGCCTAGCTGAAAAGGTTGGTCCAAAATCCCGTGACTGAAAAAACCTAGGTGTTGTTCGCTCCCTTTTACTTGATGTCTGGACCATGTAATTGTCGATCTCCGGGGTGGTTCTTCTATCCTCTTTCTCTTTGACCTTTTTTTCACATTGATGGATGAGGATACTAGTGTAGCAAAATCCTCAATTTGAAGGGTGGTAACCATATTTCCAATATCATCATTAAGTCCATCCTCAAATCTACGACATATATTTGCCTCATCAACAATGATTCCAGTTGCATATTTACTTAGTCTAGTGAATTCCATCTTGTATTCTACCACTACATGCTTCCTTGCTTCAGGTCTTAAAACTCCTTTTTCTTTTCATTAACATAAACTCTAGGCACATATTTCTTGCTAAATTATGCCTTGAAGAAATTCCATGAAGGTGGGTTCGGTGTCTGCGGCTTCGATAAGATTGATTTCCACTAGTCATAGGCATGATCTTTTAGAAGGGACACTGCATACTTGACTTTCTATTCCTTTAGACACTCGATTCCTCAAACACCCTTTATGTTGATTCCATCCAAACTTTGATGCTGCTAGGTCATCCTCTTTCCGTCCCATAAAATCTGTGGGCGGTGTCTATTCTTTCTAAACAAACTCCCAAACATCTATTCCTTCACTATCAAGATAGATTTCCATCTTGAATTTGCAATTCGCATAGCTCTATCAAATAAGGGCTTGAGACTATGAAATCCTTTGTTGGCCATAGTTTGATCTTTACTAATGCTTTTTAGGCTTGATTGCTAGTCCTAGATTTGATACTAATTGTTACCCAAAACAATAACCAAAAAGAGGGGTTGAATTAGTTGGCAAATAAAAATTATTTGAAGAGAGAAGCAGCTAAATTATGAATGGTGAAAGGAAGAGGAATATTGATGCGGAACCCCAAAGACCGTGCCTTGAAACCCCTCAACAAGACAAGGTAAACAAACCTTAAGCTATGGTGATCAAATATTGAATCCGACCCAAAGCTAACCAATGTAGCAAAGAACCAAGATTATAAGGTTTATTAAGAATAGCCACGCCACAAGAAATATTACTTGATAAGTAACTAATTCCTAAAGGTAATAAAGAGATGCAAATCTACCTCACTTTAAAGAAAAACACTCAAATTCGTTTTTATTCATTCATGTCTTGTACAAGAAGCCTAGATGAGTATTTATAGCCCTAAGTCTTTGAATCCTTTATGGTAAAGGATAACTAAACTATATTCTAACTCAACTCCTAAAAGTACAGTCATATTCTAAAAAGTAGAGTCCTACTTGAATTATGACACTAATTAAATCCTTCTAAAATAAGACAAGTGGTGGGTTGGGCTTTATTTCTTTGGCCCACATGTCTATCACTAATTAAAGTCCAAGGTAATTTAAATTAGGCAGCCCACATACATAATTAAGCCCAATTATAAGTTAAGCCCCAAATCACATAAGTAGGCATATGGTTGGCACATGATCTTGAGCACATGGTTGGCACATGACTTGTAATCTTTAATTTTATGGACTTTGCCTTGTTTAGCCCATTGGACTAGTCCATGCAAGATGGTTCTTCACACACCCCAAGATAAGTAATGGGCCTTATGTCTTCAATCAACTCCATCTCCTTTGTCATGCATGCATCTTTTGCGATCTCCTTAGTGACCAAGCTTTGAACATAGCCTTGCATTTTTTGCCTTAGTTTGTTAGCCCTTGATCTTGTGATCGCACCACTTGGCATGACTAGTGCATCATTCTCCTTTTGTGAAGATTGACTTATATGTCCTTGATCTATATCAAATATAGTGCACACAAGATTTATAGAGGTTCGGGTATTAACAAACCCTGCTACTCTTCCCAATCTTGATTGGGTGTTTCACTATCACTTGAAGTGTAACATCATACCTTATGCATTTCGGAAAAACCTATCCTTGTGTCTAGTACTCACATATGACATACAGGTAAGTTAAATGAACCTGTTAACATTGACAGTAGTTTTTGTTTATCATCAAACCATATCATTATTCAATCAATCAATCTGCAAATCAACATATCTCACATATATTAAAAATTAAATATTTAATCATCATCAAACCATATCATTTTTATGTTTTAAGACCAATCTTAAGTAGCTATACATGTCCAAAATATGGATGTCATGATCTCATGTTTGTGTGGAATGCATGAAGAGAGAATGATGAGACTCGGCCGGTGGCCTGTATTCCATGTCTTATATATGACACTCAAAATAAGCTATCACTTTCTTTTACCTGAAAAATGATGCAAATTGATGAGTTGCGGCTTAGTGAAAGTAATCATCAATCAAACTCTAAAGTACCAAGCAACTCATGGTAACAAATAACAAATCTAATGCATACCACATATTCCATTTCATTCATCAGTATCATATAGTTACTAGTAAAATTAAAGTACATAATCATTGCTTTTTACGTATGCACATGCTTTGCTTATTTCGTTTGACCAAGTTAAATAGACATTGCCTTGAGTTTCCATGTGAACATCATTTATTTCATTTGCACATTTATTGGGCTATAGGCCTCTTCTTTTGTTTTACAATATCGATTAACTAGTCACAATGCCCTTTTAGTCTATATGCATATGCACTTGTCACTAAGAATTCATCAACTATTTGATCTTTATCACATATACCATGCATATATCACATATATACCTTATATTCCACCCATATACTAAACAAATACCATGCATACATCACGTATGCCACATATATACCTCAAATATACAATACATATGTCACATATGTCACAAATTATCCATCATCTCATTATCATGGTCAATTCATGAAAATCATATGAATCACATAATCACAAGTCAATTCACATTTCACATAGCAAGCAATGTCCATATGCACTAAATAAATCATTTGAAAATTAAACTCACCTTTCTCCTTTGATCTCGACCCTTAACTTATTATTTATCCCCTCCTTGTGGGTCTCCAATATATTGTGAGCCTAATATAAAAATATAATCGATTAATTTATAACTAAAGAAACTTAATGTGGCTTAATTTAATTAATGTGCATAGTTCATATACATAGGGTTTTTCCTATGAGGCAATATAACCTTTTGAGACTGATTAGCTAATAATGTTTTCTAGAATTGTTCAATTTATGTTGTTCTTGCTCCTAATTAAAATATAACATATTCAAATTTCAGAGCAATTAGAGCATTGTACAGTGTTTGGTGGAATTTCCAATTGTGTTATGTGTTATGCCCTATTTCTTCCCTTTGGCAGTTTTAGGGTACCAATTGTTGTCCTTCATATCTTAAAATATGTAAGTAATTATAATGAAACTTGGTATGCAATTAGATAGGTTCAAATGGAACATTTTTGGAATTTACAATTTTTAACAATTATGTCTCTAAGGTCCTCAAATTATAAGAAATAATTCACTAGTCTAGAACAGAGTTGACTTTCCTAAACAGTATGGTTTTTGAAGGCCCTATCTCACTCTATACATAACATATTAAGGTAATATTTATACAATAATTTATATAAGACATAAACTTATAACTTTCATTTTTTGATAATTTACATAATCCATCTCTAAGGAGCTAAAAATGGCCGAACAATTTGTTGGATCTGCCTAGGGCACTAAGCAGGCAGTTAAAACTATGGAATAGTCATGGTTGTATTCACCATAACTCAACATACACAAAAAAAATATCAGCCTGAAATTTGGTATACATATAGATAGTACATATATACATAACTTTCATGTTTTAAACCCTTCCAAAATCAGTTTATATTGGTATCAAAATTAGGGTAAAAAAATACTGGTTCAACTTAACCCTAACAGCTCAAACAACACTAGAACAATGGAGAGAATATTACTTACCAAGAATGAACTTGAATGGGATCAATTTGCTGCAAAAATTAAGTGAAATAAGGAAAAAAATAAGGCTGAAATGGTGGAAGAAGGAGAAGAAATGAATCTAAAGTGAGGGAGGCAGAATGGTGAGGAGCAAGATAAGGTCCACCTCCACCTCCTCACTTTTGTCATTTTCCCTCTTTTGTTTTTTTTTTCCTTCCTTCTATTTTTTTTTTGTTTTGTTTCTTTTCATTTTTCTTCATTAATTTGATCTAATAATTTTATTCACATAAATTTCAATTTCATGTCATCCTCAACTAAATTATAAAATGGATACATGCAATTCAGCACAATTGTAAAATACTCAGACACCTACCTAGTGTGTGCCATGGACTTGTTCCTATAAAAATACATATAAAATGCACGCGTTCAAATGAAATATATGCAAATGCATACGTCCAAATGAAATGTATGTAGAAATGGATATGTGGAAAGTCGAGGATGTTACATAAAGTGTTACAATGGAGTTTTATCTTTAACTCACTCCAACTATGGTGTTTCTCTCTTGGATAACACCTAACCCAGAAACAACCCTAGTGTTTTAATGGCTAACACAACAACCAAATCCTTGTGTTTTTTATGGCTCACACAAAAAAACCTTACAAGTGTTTCACTCACAACCCAACTCACTCAAACTCATTTTTGAGTAATTGATTACAAGATGAAAATACTCACCAACCAAAATGCTCAACAATTATAAGCAATTTATGGTTTTACAATCTCAAATAATAAAAGTTATTGAATCAAAAGTAAATGCACAAAGCTATACAAGATTAGAAGAATGAATGATTGTTTTTCTTACTTGTAGAAGTCATAAATGTGTTGCATTTATACTTCAAAATCAAATATAGCCATTTTGAGGTGCATTTAATGAAAAAATAGTTGTTCAACTGCTTTCTTGTTTGTGCCTAACAAGTTTCTCTCTTGAGGGTCACGAGTGTAACTGATTCTTTATAGCCATGAATCAAAGTCACGACTCTGGCCGTGACTCACTCTGTTTGAAAATGAATGGTCATTCACAGGCGGGATACAGGCATGACTATCAATCTTCACAGTTGGGCCAATGCTTCACTGTCGTGAATGTTTGAATTAACAGTCTTGGCATTTACTTGTTTCACGGATGTGAAGAGCTATTTTCCAGAGGTGGTGATCATTCACCACGGGCATGACTCTTTGCATTTTTTCAATATCTTGATCTTTAATTCTTCTCTTTTAAGTTGCTTCAAGGTTTTAGGAATGCATAACCTGTGTAACTGATGCGTCCCACATCGGTTGCGGAGGAACTCCTGGACTGGTTTATGAGACTGGGTTCAAACCTTCCCCTTTGAGTGCGCTTTTGGGGCGAAGTTAGGAGTCCACATTCTTATCAGTAACTCATTTAGAGCACAAAATGTGGTTAAATTTCTTGTTGCCTAATTATTTGTTATCATCAAAATGACAGAAATATCCCTCATTGTTCAACAAATGTAAATGTTTTCTTAATTCTAAAAGTATGGTAGTAGAATGAATTTTTGTCTTCATGTTCTTTCATAGCTTCTATAATATATCTTTTCAGCATGTCTGTTTCTATGAACATAAGTTACCATTAGCTGGAAAATTATTTATAGTGCAAAATATCATAGCATGTAAGGTAAGTTGCGGCTATTGTCTTTGTATTAAAGATATGGCATCACTATCTCTATGGGGAGATGTTTCATCTATATAGATCATAAGAGTCTAAAATACATGCCTACACAGAGGGACCACAACTTGAGATAGAGGCAGTGGTTAGAGCTATTAAGGGACTACAACTATGTGATTGACTACCACCCCGACAAAGCCAATGTAGTGGCAGACGCTTTGAGTAGGAAGATGGTGGCTGAGTTACACATCCAACTGCCACTTAATAAGGAGATTATTGCTGCACAGAGACAGGATGGTAAACTTGTTAAGTTACTCGAGTCAATTTCTAAGGGGGAGAGATTATATTTTACAGTTGAGTCTGATGGTGGAATATACTATTATGGCTGCTTCTATGCACCCAGTGGTGTTGAGTTGAGATAGAAGATATTACAGAAAGCACATGAGACCAGATATACTATGCATCCAAGAAGCACAAAGATATATAACGACTTGAAGAGTAAGTATTGGTGGACAAACATGAAAAGAGATATCATAGAGTATACTACTAGAAGTCTAACTTGTTAGCAAGTCAAGGTAGAACATCAGGTACCATTATGATTATTATAGCCCATCGCAGTACTAGAATGGAAATAAGAGTAGATTACTATGGACTTCATGATTGGGTTGCCAGTAACCCCTCAAAAATACAATGTTGTATGGATTAGTGTAGATAGGCTTATGAAGTCAGCTCATTTCTTGCCTATTAGGAGGGATTTTCCTTTTGAACAAGCTGACAGAACTGTATGTCAATGAGATAGTATGAGTTCATAGAGTGCCAATCTCCATTGTTTCAGATAGAGACCCCAGATTTACTTCTCAATTTTGGGATAGTCTATAGAGAGCTTTGGGTACCAAGATCAGTTTTAGCACAACTTTTCACCCCCAGACAGATGGTCAATCAGAAAAGGTCATACAAATCTTAGAGGATATGATGAGGAGTTGTGTGATTGAATTTGAGGGTAGCTGGGTTAAAAATATTCCATTGATGGAATTTGCTTATAATAACAACTATCAAGATGGCTCCTTATGAGGCACTATATGGCAGGAAGTGTCGAATACCCTTGTGTTGGACAGAGCTTGGTGAGAGAAGACTAGTGGGGCCAAACTTGGTACAGAAAACTGAGAAAAATGTATGGGTTGTGTCAGGAAAGATTGAAAGCAGCTTCTGATAGACAGAAGTCATGTGCATCTCTCAAGAGAAAAGATGTCGAGTATGCAGTGGGAGACAAGTTTTCCTTGAAGTCTCTCCTTGGAAAAAGGTTTTGAGATTTGGTGAAAAGAAAGGCAAATTAAGCCCAAGATTCATTGGCCCTTTTGAAGTGCTAGCGAGAATGGGACCGGTCGCTTATGGACTTACTCTACCACCTGAGTTGAGCAAGATTCATGATGTGTTTCATGTCTCCATATTCAGGAGATACCAATCAGATCCTTCTCATATTATTCTAGTTGAAGACATTGAGGTGAAACTAGATTTGACCTATGAGGAAGAACTAATGCAGATTCTCCCCAGAATAATCAAGGAACTCAAGAACAAACGAATACCATTAGTCAAGATATTATGGAGAAACCATTAAATAGAAGAGGCTACATGGGAAATTGAAGAGGTGATGAAAGTGCAGTATCCACAATTGTTTAGAGACAGTACATCATGTAATTTTGAGGATGAAATATCTTTAAGGGGGAGAGAAATGTAATACCTGCAAGTTAGAGCCTGAAATGTATATGTTAAATAAAGGTATATTGAGAGTATATGGGAAGTATATGTGCGGTTATGAGTGTTAGAAACCTTCATACAGTGAAAATAATAGAAAAAAGTGAAGTTTCCAGTGTTCACACTCGTGACATATTCAATCATGACCATGAATGTTGTGAAATTTAGATTCTGAAGTTGAGTAACTTCATAGCCATGATACTATGGTTCACGCCCATGAATCCCTACAGTTTATATATGACAGTTTCGTGTTTTTGACTGTAACTCCCAAAAAACTCTGCCAAAAACCTAGCAATCCTCTAAAACCATAGAAACGAATTGCCCTTGTTCCCTTTCAATTCTAGTTGATAAAATAAAAGATTTCTACCATAAACGGAGTAAAAACAGATTAAAAATGAAGATTTTGGTATAGAAATCGAAGTCAAAATAGAGAGCTTAAGAACACATTTTGGAAGTGTAGAACCCTTCTGTAATAATCTATATAGGGGTAGGGAGTTTGGTTTGCATTGATATTTTAATGATTATAATCCATTTTCAATAAGGGGAATGATAATTAAGGGATTATGTTAAGGTTTTGATTAGTCATGGTTTAATTTGATAGAAAGTCATTATAGAACATTGGGATAGTCTGTTTTCATGTTAGGGACAGAAACTAACTATGGAGAACCCCATTAGAGGTAGTAGACACGAGAGAGTTACGTTTTAGGGCTCCATTATTAAGGTTTGTGCATATACACATTTTTATTCAATTATATTATGCTTGTGGTATGAATGATGATTCTGATATGATTATTGACATGAAATAATTGTTTTGGTATTGCTAGTATCATGATAATCGACTTGTTAGATTCTGGAATAGATGATGAAATTGATTTAATAACCATTAAGCGTGAATGGATGTCATTGTGTTGATATGTAAGGTATTGAGCCTAATTTGATTGTTGAAGTAAGATTAATTGCATGTTTATAGTTGAATTTGGTTGCTGGAATATTGGAAGTGTTGATAGGAGTTACTAACTTTGGTTAGCCTTATAATCATTGCATGATTTTTTGTGAAATTGGCTTAAAACAAAGTTGAAATAGGTTAATGCCTAATGTGTCACACCTGTGAAGTCAAGCTTCACAGCCATGAAAGGATTTCACGCCCTTAAAGCCAAGCTTCGCTCTTGTTAAAAGCATGAATTTCATACATTAACAAATATTCACACCCGTAAATATCTAATATGATGATATTAGATATTTTTTAATGATAATTAAAAGGTTTGAGTTTGATTTAAATATGAAATTCAAAGTTATGCTTAGTTGCTGAATTTCTAGGGTTTATGAAACCTAGTTGTGCCAATTGAGTTGTTTGAGGGGCTGTTTGAATTTAGTTTGTTGATTTGATTAATAAATAATGTTTATGACATATTTATAATGTGTTTTAACTCCTAGGAAGCACCTATAATGCTGTAAAAATTGTTTTTGATTGTGGAACAAACAAAATAAGTAACTAGGTTAAAAACCTTACCATATGATGGGAATATTTTGTTTTGTTTGATTAAATGGAATGTAACTTGAAGAACATAACCTTAATTCATGTTTATGAGATATTCATGATTTTATTTTATTTTTTTATATTAATTACATGCTAAAGTCAAATTAAATTTGTGTTTAAGTTCCTAAAGAATCCTAATTTATGTATAATTCAATTTAGGCAATTTTGAGTAATTGGTTTGCTAGTTGAATGATTAATGATTTAGATTATCTACTGAATGAATTTAATTAGTTTAAACTGATTATAAGTTGCTTATAATGATGAGAATGAAATCTGAAAATTTTGAAAAAAATTTCGATGGAATTTGATTTGAATTTGAAAAGGGTTTTCAAAGTTCTAGTTTGATTATGATTCTAGTATGCTATTATAACTAGGATTTTTTAAATCCTATTTGGCATCAAACTAATAACTAATTAAAGCTATTTAATTATGAATTCATTACTAGTCATATTTAATTTAATATTTAATTTGATTTAATTATTAAATTTTTAATATTGCATGCATTAAATTGGAAGTAACCTAGTTGACAAAGTAGGCAATTTTAGGAAACTTTTTGATATGATCAAATGTATATCTAATTTGCATGATTTTCTTTTAGAAAGTGTTTCTAAATATTTATATGATTATTTAATGTGATTAAATAATTAACTTATGATGAATTTCATTGAAGGCTTTGAATCAAAAAAATATTTCAAGTCTTAAAACAATCAGACCCCAAATTGTTACTTTAATAGATTTCCTTTATTTATGCTTTAGAGAATACATACTAGAGGTGTATAAAATAGCATGATGGTATGATTATGGGCTTGACCAATAATATTGATCATGTTTTCATCATGAACCATCATTACAACCCTCGTAGATAAAAGTATATAATGATGGGAAAAGGGTCCCGTCATTATTGACATGATTTTTTTTTATGACGAAGTTTTACTGTCATTAAAAATTGATTTAAATGATATATCATATATCCTATAATTAATTGTCATTTGCCTCTCATTAAATTTTCACTATAATGACAATATATTTTGTCATTATATATAATTTTATTGATATTGCCATAATTAGTTATCAACACTTCACTAAAAATCAATATAGCAATAGAATTATTCATCGTTGAATTAATAATTTCCCTCATTAAAAATATTTGAGACAAATTTATAAATGATTATTAAATAAAAATATTGTAATAATTAAAAAAGAAAAATGGCAAAATATTTAGAACAAATAATTTTTTTAAAACAAAATATTGCATAGAAACAACCACATCCACAAACATATGCAAAATATGCACAATTGTAATTTGTTCCAAAGTATCAAAGTATGAGTTCCATATGGATGGATAAATTATTTCCTAATATCTACTCCTTGGATTACAGAAAGAATGAGTTTCATGAATGTGGATCCCTTGGTTGTTCCTTCAAAATACCTAATTTCTAATCTAAACTTGAGTTCATCTTTGAAGAAACTTCAAAAATGAAAAGAATTAATCTCAATAGCAAAGAATGACATTCAAAGACTGTAACACCACACCTTATGCATTTGAGTATAACCTATCCAAATATCAAGTAATCATACATGGCATACTGGAAAGGTAAAATATCCTGTTAACAATAATAGTAAATTTTTTTTTTTCATATCTTGTAATATAATTCAATGACTTTGCAAGTCTCATATCCTATAATTTCATTTAATGACTTGCAAGTCTCATATCCTGTAATATTATTCACTGACTTTGCAAAGTTAACACTGAGGTTTTCAGCACAATATAATATATCACATATATCAAAACATAAACTTTACACATAAGTATTTTCGAGTTGATTTCATTTATACATTTTTAGACTTATTCCAAAATGACTATACATATTCAAGCACGTAAATATAAAACGCATATGACATATTTTCATACTTGTGTGGAATGCAAGGAGAGAGAGTGATGAGGCTCGGCCAGTGACCTGTGCTCCATGTCTTTTATACGCTACTCAAAATGAGCTATCACTTTTCTTTACCTGAAAAATGATGCAAATTGATGAGTTGCGGCTCAGTGAAAATAATCATCCAATGAGCTCTAAAGTACCAAACAACTTATAGTAATAAATCACAAATCCAATATATACCATATATCCATTCCATTCATCAGTATCATATAAGTATCAATAAAGTTGAAACATATAATCATTAGTCTTTATGTATGCAAATGCTTTGCTTGTTTCATTTTGTTGTGACTAAGTTAAACAGACATTGCCCCGGGTTTCCATGTGAACATTTGCCATGTGAACATTTGCATTTGCATTTGCATTTGCTAGCTAGCTTGATCATTTGTTTCATTTGCACATTTATTGGGCCATAGGCCTCTTCTTTTGCTTTACAATATCGATTAACTAATCACAACACCTTTTTAGCCCATATGCATATGCACTTGTATTTAAGCATTCATCAACCATTGCATCTTTATCATATACAACATACATATATTCCATATATACCTCATATGTCAAGCATATACCTTGCATATACTATACATATACCATGTATATATACCACATTTGTCAAACATATACCTCAAATATACCACAAGTATACCATTTATATGTACCACAAGTCACAAATTATCCATCATTACATTATCAAGGAGCAATCATGACAATCATATGAATCACATAGCAAGCAACATTCAATTGCACTAAAGAATTCAATCGATAATTAGACTCACCATTCTCTTTTGATTCCAACCTCTAACTTATTGTCTATCCGCTCCTTGTGGGTCTCCAATATGTTGCGAGCCTAATATGAAAACATATAATCTATAAGTCCTATTTTAATGAAACTTTACAGCCACTTATATAGGTTTATATGGAACATGGTTCATTTTTACAACTTTTACCAATTATGTCTCTATGGTCTTCTAATTATACCAAATAGTTTACTGGTCCATAATAGAATTGACTTCCGGACCAGTATGGATTACAAAGGCCATAACTTAGTCTATACATAACCAATGAAGTTGAAATTAGTACCAAAATTTAGCTAAGACATATACCTATAACTCTAATGTTTTGATCATTTACATAATTTAGCTCTAATAAGCTCCAATTAGCCAAACATGGTAATGTATCTTCCCAGGGCACTCAGTAGGCAGTTCAAACCATGGAACAGTCATGGTTCCATTCACCATAACTCACAATTTACTAGGCCTATGAATCTGAGATTTGGTAGAACGATACAACACACATATATCTACAACTCTTATGTTTTGAGAGACTTCAAATAAGGGCTTTAGCATATTCGAAATCAAACCACACAGTAGCTAACTTGGTTAGGGTTTACACCCTGACCAGTTTCAGTACGAAGAGCATATCTCTCCCTATACATAACATCTTGCAAAACTGTTTATATATCCACAAATCTAAGACATAAAGGAACAACTTTTATGTTTTACATATTTCCAGAATCAATTTCTATTAACATCAAAATCGGGGTGAAATTCAGTGCCTAATATTGAACCTAAGCAGCTCAAATCAACCCTATAGCAATAAGAATTGATTACTTACCAAGAACAACCTTGAAAGGGATCAATTAGCTTCAAAAACTAGGTGAAACAAGGAAGAATTGAAGTCTGAAATGGAGGAAATTGAAGAAGAAGTCGGGCTGGAGAAGAAGGCAGAAATGGGAAGATAAAGCTAACTTTTGGTTTTTGTCCTTTTTATCTTTTTCTCATCTCTTTTCTCATCTTTTTTCTCCTTTCTCTTCTCCTTTCTCTTCTCCTTTCTCTTCTATTTCTCTTTTATGTCATTTTCATTTTATTTTGCCTATATTATTATTATTATTTACATAGATTTATAATTTCACTAATTCACACAATGATACAGCTTAATCATTTGACCCGATTTAACTAAATTAACAATGTAAATGTTCACTAATCTTAATCTAATCATTTTTCTTACTTTAATTTAGTCACCTTATTCAATTCATTTCTAATACTTTATTATCCTCATTTAGGTTACAATTACACAAGTGCGATTCGATACAAGTGCCAAATACTAGGACACGTAACTAGTGTGTGTCATAAACTTGTTTCTAAGAAAATATGTGTGAAATGCACGTGTTCAATTGAATTGTATGCAAGATGCTTATGTTCAATGAAATACATGTGGGGAAGGTCAAGGATGTTACAAAGACTAAAATACATGTACTAATAGAATAATTATCTAAGTGTTATAAGCAAAAAATTGTTCATATTTGTAGCTCTAAGCATCCTGCAAAATGTAGAAAAAATGAAGTGTTAATTGATAAAACAAATCAAGTTAAAAAAATGTAGAACAAAAACAATTGAAAGAGAAATGAAAGAATGGAAAATGGGAAGAATCAAAGTCAACTATTTGATACATGTTGAAGGTCATTGCAAGATGTTGGAGGCGCATCTATAGTTGGTTGGTTGTTATTCTCTATCTGGGCCAATCTACTTTCAATTCCATCCATATGTCTCTTGAGGTTATTATTTTCTTCTTCAGTTTCACATATCTTAGCCTCAAATACAATCTCATCCTATAAAGGTCATCACTTATAAGCCATATGATTAAATGATAAACATAGAACTAAAGCTAAAAGATTAAGTTGCGATAATTACATATTTTTCTTATGTTATTGGATCTAACTTTCCATTTGATGCGGAATCCCAAAGACCGTGCCTTGAAACCCCTCAACAAGACAAGATAAACAAATCTTAAGCTATGGTGATCATAGATTGAATCCGACCCAAAGCTAACCAATGTAGCAAAGAACCAATATTATAAGTATTATTAAGAATAGCCACGCTACAAGCAATATTACTTGATAAGTAACTAATTCCTAAAGGTAATAAAGAGATGCAAATCTACCTCACTTTAAAGAAAAACACTCAAATTCGTTTTTATTCATTCATTCATTCATTGATAAAAGAAGCCTAGATGAGTATTTATAGCCCTAAGTATTTGAATCCTTTATGGTAAAGGATAACTAAATCCTATTCTAACTCAACTCCTAAAAGTACAGTCATATTCTAAAAAGGTAGAGTTCTACTTGAATTAGGATACTAATTAAATCCTTCTAAAATAAGATAAGTGGTGGGTTGGACTTTATTTCTTTGACCCATATGTCTATCAGTAATTAAAGCCTAAGGTTGGCACATGCATGGCACATGTTCTTGAGCACATGGTTGGCACATGATGTCTTCCACATAGATGCCACATGTTTGGCACATGACTCCTAGCACATGATTTGCACATGACTCTTAGTACATGATTTGCACATGACTTGTAATCTTCAAGATTTATGGACTTTGTCTTGTTTAGCCCATTTGAATTCAATTTTTATGAAAGACTCCCTTGATCTTCACTTTAGACTTCCCTTTGTGTAATATTGGCCCATAAGCTTGATTCTGAATTTTAGGCCCATTGTTGCTCTGAAAGATCCATTTCTGTCTCATATGGTTTGGAACACGTTCCACATTGAATTGGATTATATAAAAAAGATTTTGAACTTCTTTTAGGCTCATTTCAATGATATAAGATTGCTCCACTCAATTGATAAAATATTGTTCCTCATTCAATTATGGTTCCCGTGCATACATCACCATTTGTCAGTCGAGTCTCATAAAAGTTTTTTGCAATGTTAGGTGGGTTACTATCCTTACCTCCCTACAAGATTTAAGAAAGGAAAATAACATTGTATATGTTAATTAAGCAACAACATTAGATATGGAACACAAGAATTATAGACTTTTTACTACCATATCATATATAATTTGTCTATATGGCTTGCTTCTGGTTTGATGAGGCATCACTCCATTAACACAATGGTTAGAATTCTAATTACTGGATTTCTACATTAATTATGGATAAATTTTGACATTAGATTTCCTATTTGAAACAATTAAAATAAATAATGAAGATATCTCTTAATATTTTTTACCAGCATTAAAACTCTTCCGTTAAGTACATGTTATTCACAAGCCACTCCCAATCTTTATCATTCATCCCTTGTGGCATATTTTTCAAAATTTTACCTTTCGTTTTGCAAGATATTATGTAATTGACATTGAAGGATGATCTCCATGCTACCCACAGAGCACTCATATGCTCCAAGGTATGCTCACGATAAAACTCTATATTAGGATTGGAGAAGCATTCCTACAACATATTATGTACATAAGAAAATGAATATTTAACTTGATGGTCCATGGTAATTTAATAGTTGTTTAGCAATGAAATTTTACTTCAATAATACAAAACACATTAGTAGCATAAATAGTAAGAAAAAGGCCACAATTATTTTAACCAAAGTAATTGAATACTATAAATGCTAAGAAAACAAAAGGTTGCTGCAACTTATAAAAAGCCACAAGACATAAGTACCAGATTCACGATGCCCAAAGAAATAAGGATGAGTAATAAATGATATTCATATACATACATAAATAGTAAGAAAAAGGCCACAGTGATTTTAACCAAAGTAATTGAATACTATAAATGCTAAGAAAACAAAAGAAGGTTGTTGTAACTTATAAAAAGCGACAAGCCACAAGTACCAGATTCACAATGCCCAAAGAAATAAGGATGAGTAATAAATGATATTCATATATATATATATATATATATATATATATATATATATATATATAAGGAGAAATAGGATAGGTTGCAATTGATTATTTCAATTAATGAGCTGGAATTTTCTAAAATTATAAAGTGTGAAATGGCAGTAGCAACGAATAGCATTTGAAGAAAATCAAATGAAGAATATGAGTGAATCTAGTTGAAAAATGACTTAAATTTTTCTATGTTTATCAAATGAAAAATATGAGTGAATCTCATTAAAATCATATTACTTTAGCAATAACCAAATAGACATACATGGCCTTTCACCCAACCAATGCCAGAAAATGAATTGCAACTAATCAATTTTTAGCTAGCTGGATATTGATGCGAACCAAGACAACAAAAATGATCTTACATGCCATGGAGGAGATGGATTAGTGATGCCACGTGGTCCAATCATAAGATCAAGTAGAAACAAGCTCAAGGCAGCCTTGCAAATGTATATTCAGAGCTTAGTGACAAGAGATATCAAGGAAGAGGCTTGGGTCAGGCTTGAAGAGATGGAATCAGTTTGCAATCCAAAGCTTGTGACACTCATTGGGGCATGTGATGGTGAAGACAACTAGCCTAATGGGCTAGAGAAGAAGTCTATATTACAAGGTTCAACTCATGTGCAATATGCTATGTTAAGGTGGACTTATGTTATGTCATGGTTGGGCCTAAGATTAATTTTAGTGGGCTGTTTTATTTTAATTATTGGAATGTAATTTCATTTAAAGACACATGATCAGCCTTATTTGAACTTGTCTTAAGTGTGTAGGCCTTATAAAATTAAGCCCATTCGTTTGTCCTTAAGTCATTAGGGTCAGATTGGTCTTTTCTTCATGTTTGCAGCTAGGGTTTGGTTTGTAGAGGTATAAATACCTCCTTATGCGTGTAAGACAATCAGATTGGTGATTTAAGATCAAAATTTCAGTGTTCTTGAGTGTTCTTCAAGTGGGAGGTGTGATCTCCATTGATATACCAAGGATTGTTTTCACTTATCAGGTTGGTAATTAATTTGTGGCGTGAATCCAATTCTCTTCATACTCTTTGTTACCAATTCCTTGCTGTTTTGGGGGTGAAGAGTCTAATCTTGCAATTGTTTAAAACTTAAGATTTGTATCAAATTGATTTGGAGGTTGTCTAGACTTAGATTCTAGGTGGTTGCTGCATCATTTGGTATCAGAGCTTTGGTTCTAAATCAATTGTACTTATCTTTATTTTTCTGGTTTTAGTGATATTTGTTCAAGTTACAGCATAAAAAAAAATCAAAAAAAAAAAAGTTTATCTATTTGTGGCTGAATTTGCCTATATTGCTGTCTATTGAAGTTTGGTTTATTTCTTTTTTTGGGGTACGAATTTTTGGTGTTTCAATTTTTTTTTTTGTTGTATATCAGATTACAAAAAAAAAACAAACAACAAAAAAAAATTCGTGCATATTGGCATTGATTGCCAAAAGTGGGACTGTTTGGATTCAATTGATTGCAGACATATATTAAATGAATTTCCTCTGAATATGTTTGCTCTATTCTGATTAAAATTGATAATTTGAGCAATTTTGAGTGGAGTTCGTAGTTGAAATTGATTGGTTTCATATTGAGGTATAAGTTGAGATTTCATTGCTTATTGCTGGAAATTGTGCAATTGGTGGATAATAGTTACTAATAGGCATACAATTAGCTTATTTGGTAGTAAGTTGGGAATGGTTTAGTGAGTTTTAGATTCTGGTTCGAATTCTTTTAGGGCAGTAGCACATATGCACTTAATTTTTTCTAGTTTTGTCAATTTCTTGCATTCTTTGTTTTATATTCTTGACTGCTGTCCTACTTGTTTCCATTACATTAGTTGAGTAATTTTGCATTCCATATTACTCAAATAACAATATTATATCTGCACACCTCATTCTTCATCCGTGTGTGCATATAGCATATACTTGTCATTCCTTGCTTTCATCTCATTAATTTTGCTTCTAGTTTTGTGATATTTCCTTTCTTGCTTAGGAATTGTCTATTTTAATTTTCTGTTGGATATTGCTGCTCATTGTTATTGATCTGGTTGGTTAAAATTGATCCGGAAATATATCATAGTGAGTACACAAGAGCGGTAAAAGGCAGGAGTGATTAGCTCAAAAGAGGGTAAAAGCCGTAATTGAGTGAAACACGAGCGAACATACAAATTTTGAGTGAAACACGTGAGGGAGTGTGTGAGGCCATTTATTTACATCATGTCTAAATCAAGCAACCAGGAAAGAAGTAGTGAAGAAGGAAACAAAACTTTCTTCACATTGGAGGCTATGCAACAACAATTTGGAAGGCTTGAGATTCTGCTCCGAGACATGAATGATCGGTTTGACAAGTATGATAGGAGGTTAGAAGGTCATGATCAAGCTCTACAGAATCTTAGAAGAGATACATCCTTGCAAAGTCGAATTGGAGGGAGAAGGGAAAGGTTAGTAACTCCACCTCAATCTGACTATGAAGAAGATTTTGATGACTTTGATGATGATAGGGATAGAAATCAGTTTGGAGGTAGAGGGGGCAGAAATGATAGAGGAAGGAATAGGAGAGAACATAGAGGCAGGGTAGAGGCGGATAGATTTGGGAATGTTGAGAATCGGATAGATCGTAATTTGGGGAGTATTAAAATGAAAATCCCTACTTTTCAAGGTAGGAATGATGCTGATGCTTACTTGGAGTGGGAGAGAAAAGTGGAATTGGTGTTTGAATGTCATAACTATTCTGAGGAAAAAAAAGTAAAGTTGGCAGCCGTGGAATTCACTGACTATGCCTTGGTATGGTGGGACCAAATCATCCTCAATAGGCGTAGGAATGGGGAAAGGCCTATAAACACATGGGTGGGGATGAAGGCAGTCATGAGAAAGAGGTTTGTCCCAAGTTACTATTATAGGGAACTACATCAAAGGCTCCAAACTTTGAGGCAAGGGAATAAAAGTGTTGAGGACTATCATAAAGAAATGGAGATAGCTATGATGAGGGCTAATATTGTTGAAGATAGGGAGGCTACCATGGCACGTTTCTTGGCTGGTCTAAATAAAGAAATTGCAAATGTTATTGAGCTGCACCACTATGTAGAGTTAGAGGAGATGGTGAATATGGCTATGAAGGTGGAGAAGCAACTAAAGCAAAAGGGAACCAACAAACCAACCTATTTGGGTTCCACATCTAATTGGAGCTCAAAATGGCCAAAAAGGGAAGACAAAGCCAAAGACAATGTAAGAGAAGAAAAGGGTAAAGTAGAGCAAAAAGGCAACCCTAAAGCTAATGCTACTTCTTCTTCCAATACTGAAAAGCATAGAAACATAAAATGCTTTAAGTGCCTTGGCAATGGACATATTGCATCTCAATGCCCAAATAAAAAGGTTATGATATTGAAAGATAATGGTGTAATTGAATCCGAAAGTGATAAAGAATCTGATTCAATGCCTTCATTTGAAGATTGTAGTGATGATGATGAGGCTGAGCATGCTGTTGGTGGGGATTTAAATCTTGTGGTTAGGCGTGTACTAAATGTACAATTGAAAGAAGATGGAGTTGAACAAAGGGAAAATATCTTCCATTCCAGATGCTTGATAAATGGCAAAATTTGTAGTCTTATAATTGATGGAGGAAGTTGTACTAATGTTGCAAGTACTACTTTAGTTGATAAGTTGGGGCTGGATTGTTTGAAACATCCTAGGCCATATAGACTACAATGGCTTAATGATAGTGGAGAGATAAGGGTAAATAAACAAGTTTTAATTTCATTCTCCATTGGAAGATATTCTGACCGTGTACTTTGTGATGTAGTACCTATGCATGCAGGTCATGTGTTGCTTGGTAGGCCATGGCAATATGACAGAAAGGTGACACATGATGGGTATAGAAATAGACACTCATTCATGATGGGAGATCAACGTATCATTCTGGCTCCTATGACTCCTAGTGAAGTTTATGAAGATCAAATGAAGCTAAAAAGGAGCATGGAGGAAGAAATGCAAAAAGAAGCCGAAAAGTCCAAATTGAGAGAAAAGGAGCAAAAAGAAAATGGAAAGGCTGAGAGTTGCAAAATAAGAGAGATGAGAGGAAAAGAAAAAGGAGAGGCTAAAAAAGAGAGAAAAATGGGAGGAAAAGAGGCCCAAAAAGAAAAGCAAATAATTGGCCCAAAGGAGAGTGGTACAAAGAAAAACAATTTTTATGCAAAAGTAAGGGATATGAGAGTGGCTTTTGAGAATCAACAATGTTTACTTGTACTCATGTACAAGGAATCTTATTTTAATGAAGCTGACCTTAACCCTTCTTTGCCTAGTGTTGTTGTTTCTTTATTGCAGGAATATGAGAATGTATTCCCTGAAGAGTTACCACAAGGATTGCCACCAATAAGAGGAATTGAACATCAAATTGATTTCATACCAGGAGCACAAATTCCAAACCGACCAGCCTATAGGAGCAACCCCGAGGAGACAAAGGAACTTCAAAGGCAAGTGGAGGAGTTGTTAGCTAGGGGGCATATCCGTGAGAGTCTTAGTCCGTGTGCAGTGCCGGTGCTTTTGGTACCAAAAAAGGATGGGAGTTGGCGCATGTGTGTTGATTGTAGGGCTGTGAATCGCATAACAGTTAAGTATCGCCATCCAATACCCAGATTGGATGATATGTTAGACGAACTGCATGGCGCTTGTGTCTTTACTAAGATTGATTTGATGAGTGGATATCACCAAATTAGGATGAAAGTTGGTGATGAATGGAAAACAGCATTTAAAACAAAGCTTGGTTTATATGAGTGGCTCGTTATGCCTTTTGGTCTAACCAATGCCCCTAGCACTTTTATGAGATTGATGAATCATGTTTTGCGTCAGTTCATTGGAAAATTTGTTGTTGTTTATTTTGATGATATTTTGATTTATAGTAAATCTGTTGATGAGCATGTACATCATCTTAGGGCTGTTTTGGATACACTTAGGAGAGAAGAATTGTATGCTAAACTTAAAAAGTGCACATTTTGCATGAATAGAGTTATATTCTTAGGGTATGTGGTGAGTGCCAATGGAATTGAGGTTGATGAGGAGAAGATAAGGGCTATCCAAGAATGGCCAACCCCTAGGAATGTGAGTGATGTTAGGAGCTTTCATGGCCTTGCTAGCTTTTACAGGAGGTTTGTAAAGGATTTTAGTGTCATTGCTGCTCCTTTAACTGAAATCATTAAAAAGGATGTGGGGTTTAAGTGGGGCGAGGCACAAGAACTTGCATTTAATACTTTGAAAGATAAACTTTGTTCTGCACCTGTTTTGAGTTTGCCTGATTTTAATTCTACTTTTGAAATTGAATGTGATGCCTCCGGGATAGGTATTGGTGCTGTTTTGATGCAGGGTAGGCGTCCAATTGCTTTCTTTAGTGAAAAGTTGAGTGGTGCACAACTCAATTATTCCACGTATGACAAGGAGTTGTATGCATTGGTGAGGGCTTTGGAGACTTGGCAGCATTATCTTTGGCCTAAAGAGTTTGTGATTCATAGTGATCATGAGTCTTTAAAGCATCTCAAGGGTCAAGGTAAGTTGAACAAACGACATGCCAAATGGTTGGAGTTCATTGAGACCTTTCCTTATGTGATTCAATACAAACAAGGTAAGGAAAACGTGGTTGCTGATGCATTATCTAGAAGATATACTCTTATTACTACTTTGAGTTCTCGATTGATGGGATTTGAATATATAAGGGAATTGTATGCTTCTGATTCTGATTTTTCAAATGTCTATAATGCATGTGAACAATCTGCATTTCAAAGGTTTTATAGGCATGATGGTTATTTATTTAGAGAAAATAAACTGTGTGTGCCTAATTGTTCCATGCGTGAGTTGCTTGTGCGTGAGGCTCATAATGGTGGTTTGATGGGTCATTTTGGTATTGCTAAGACACTTGACATCTTGCATGAGCATTTTTATTGGCCTAATATGAAGAAACATGTTGAGAAAATTTGCTCTAGGTGTGTTGCATGTAAGCAAGCCAAGTCAAGAATTCAACCTCATGGGTTGTATACTCCTTTACCCATCCCTAGTCAGCCCTGGATTGACATTTCTATGGATTTTGTGTTGGGACTGCCCAGGACTAAAAGGGGAAGAGATAGCATTTTTGTTGTAGTTGATAGGTTTAGCAAGATGGCACATTTCATTGCTTGCCATAAAACTGATGACGCTACACATATTTCTGATTTGTTCTTTAAGGATGTTGTGCGTTTGCATGGTGTTCCTAAAACTATTGTTTCTGATAGAGATTCTAAGTTTTTGAGTCATTTTTGGCGTGTGTTGTGGGGAAAGTTGGGAACAAAGTTGCTATTTTCTACTACTTGTCATCCTCAAACAGATGGTCAAACTGAAGTGGTTAATAGAACTTTAGGATCATTATTACGTGCTGTTGTTGGAAAGAATTTGAAAACTTGGGAAGATTGTTTGCCATTAGTAGAATTTGCATATAATAGAAGCATTCATTCATCAACAGGTTATTCTCCATTTGAAATTGTCTATGGTTTTAATCCGCTAACCCCTTTGGATTTGTTGCCTATACCTGTGAATGATATTTCTAACTTAGATGGACAAAAGAAGGCAGATTTGGTTAAGTCCATACATGAGAAGGCAAAGCAGCACATTGAGTTAAAGAACAAAAGTTATGCGCAAAAAGCCAACCAAGGACGTAAAGTTGTGAAATTTGAACCTGGAGATTGGGTATGGGTGCATTTTAGGAAAGAGAGATTTCCTAACCAAAGGAAATCCAAGTTGGATCCAAGAGGGGATGGACCTTTTCAAGTGGTTGAGAGGATCAATGACAATGCCTATAAGATTGACTTGCCCGGTGAGTATGGTGTTTCAGCAACTTTTAATGTTGCTGACCTTTCTCCTTTTGATAATGCAGGTGGTGATTCGAGGACGAATCCTTTTGTGGAGGGAGGGAATGATGCGAACCAAGACAACAAAAATGATCTTACATGCCATGGAGGAGATGGATTAGTGATGCCACGTGGTCCAATCATAAGATCAAGTAGAAACAAGCTCAAGGCAGCCTTGCAAATGTATATTCAGAGCTTAGTGACAAGAGATATCAAGGAAGAGGCTTGGGTCAGGCTTGAAGAGATGGAATCAGTTTGCAATCCAAAGCTTGTGACACTCATTGGGGCATGTGATGGTGAAGACAACTAGCCTAATGGGCTAGAGAAGAAGTCTATATTACAAGGTTCAACTCATGTGCAATATGCTATGTTAAGGTGGACTTATGTTATGTCATGGTTGGGCCTAAGATTAATTTTAGTGGGCTGTTTTATTTTAATTATTGGAATGTAATTTCATTTAAAGACACATGATCAGCCTTATTTGAACTTGTCTTAAGTGTGTAGGCCTTATAAAATTAAGCCCATTCGTTTGTCCTTAAGTCATTAGGGTCAGATTGGTCTTTTCTTCATGTTTGCAGCTAGGGTTTGGTTTGTAGAGGTATAAATACCTCCTTATGCGTGTAAGACAATCAGATTGGTGATTTAAGATCAAAATTTCAGTGTTCTTGAGTGTTCTTCAAGTGGGAGGTGTGATCTCCATTGATATACCAAGGATTGTTTTCACTTATCAGGTTGGTAATTAATTTGTGGCGTGAATCCAATTCTCTTCATACTCTTTGTTACCAATTCCTTGCTGTTTTGGGGGTGAAGAGTCTAATCTTGCAATTGTTTAAAACTTAAGATTTGTATCAAATTGATTTGGAGGTTGTCTAGACTTAGATTCTAGGTGGTTGCTGCATCAGATATCGACCCACTATGAGAACTTTCGTATAAGTTCTCTCGGATTCATAGTGAAGGCTATGGATTCACAATAAAATAGTGGGAGTCATAATGCGATTTATTAAAAACCTAATAAACATGCATTTTATGTACATTCTAATATGTTCTATTTTACATCTAGGTTGCTAGAATCATCATCATGACAAGTGTGAATTTGCGATCAGTAATGGAATCAAATAAGTTAAGTGGGCCTAATTTTTTGGATTGGCTAAGGAATTTGAGAATAGTTCTCAAATCCGAAAAGATTGGCTATGTTCTAAATGAGTCACTCCCTAATCCCCCTGCTTCTAATGCTTCTGAAAATGTTCAGAAGGCATATCAAAAAAATCTTGATGATAGTGAGATGTCAAGCAGTATTATGCTTGCTACTATGTTAGCTGAATTGCAAAAGTAGCATGAGGCCATGGATGCAAATTCCATAGTATACCATCTAAGAGAGCTTTTTGATGAGCAAGCGATGAGAGAATTATTTTGGGATGCTAATTCCATACTATACCAAAATAGGAGAGAATTATTTAGGGATGGATCGCGATGAGATCGCATGAAAAAATCATTAAGGAGGGTCATGGGCCCATGCAGGCTAGGTACACAGGCCAGCTGGGCTACCCAACGGCAGCCCGTAGCAGGTAGCAGGCCCAATGCACACGCTGTTGCCTCCCATTGGCAAATGGATAAATTTGGCCACAATTAGGCCAATAATCAAATTTACTATCAATTCAAGTTTCATTTTCTCCATTTTTGACTTTTGATCTTTTCTTTGAATTTGATTCAAATAAAAAAGACATCAAATGGCAAAAAATAGACATGAATTTTTTTTTGAAAAAACTATTTTTAAGACACAATAAAATTCTTTCGAGAACATAAACTTTGAATTTGTTCAAACCATTTCTTTTGATAGTTTCTTCTTCATTCTTCACATGGATTATCATTAGAGACATCCTAGTATGGATTTTTGTGGTTTTCTACAACCCAACAAGGTGAAGATTTTAATAACAAATAGGAAATTATAAGGAATAGTTTCTAACCTCTATGTTTATATAAATTAGTTTTAATGACACAAGTATGATCTTTTGTTTCAAGTTTTGAAAATTTTATTTTTCTGCTGCATTTATGAATGTGATTCGTTCTTCAAAACCCAACAAAACCCATTTCATCTCTATGAGAGCTCACATGAGCCTTACCTTTAATTCCATGATTTCATTCTTAAATTAGCCTATCCTAAGCCTCTTGGTACCATAAAACCTTAATGGCAAGCTGATGCGGAACCCCAAAGACCGTGCCTTGAAACCCCTCAACAAGACAAGGTAAACAAACCTTAAGCTATGGTGATCATAGATTGAATCCAACCCAAAGCTAACCAATGTAGCAAAGAACCAAGATTATATGGATTATTACGAATAGCCACGCCACAAGCAATATTACTTGATAAGTAACTAATTCCTAAAGGTAATAAAGAGATGCATATGTGCCTCACTTTAAAGAAAAACACTCAAATTCGTTTTTATTCATTCATGTCATGTACAAGAAGCCTAAATGAGTATTTATAGCCCTAAGTCTTTGAATCCTTTATGGTAAAGGATAACTAAATCATATTCTAACTCAACTCCTAAAATTGCAGTCATATTCTAACTCATATTCTAAAAAGTAGAGTCCTACTTGAATTAGGATACTAATTAAATCCTTCTAAAATAAGACAAGTGGTGGGTTGGCCTTTATTTCTTTGGCCCACATGTCTATCACTAATTAAAAGATTATGGTAATTAAAATAGGGAGCCCACATACATAATTAAGCCCAATTACAAGTTAAGCCAAAATCCTATAAGTAGGCACATGCATGGCACATGATCTTGAGCACATGGTTGGCACATGATGTCTTCCACATGGATGGCACATGATCTTGAGCACATGGTTGGCACATGATGTCTTCCACATGGATGGCACATGTTTGGCATAGGACTCCTAGCACATGATTTGCACATGACTTGCACATGACTTGTAATCTTCAAGGTTTATGGACTTTGTCTTGTTTGGCCCATTTGAATTGAATCTTCATGAAAGACTCCCTTGATCTTCACTTTAGGCTTCCCTTTGTATATTATTGGCCCATAAGCTTGATTGTGAATTTTAGGCCCAATATAGCAACAAATGCTCCAATGCTGCCTTCTATGACTTGGAATACGCCCTACATTAATTTGGATCATTTGAATGGGCTTTTGAACTCCTTTTCGGTCTATTTCAATGATATAAGATTGCTTCTCTCCATTGACAAAAGATTGACGTTCATATCCTTCAATTATGGTTCCCGTGCATACATCATTCCCCCTTTCCTCAAGAAGATTCGCCCTCGAATCTTTGACTACATCAAAAGAAAAATGCACAACACGAAGCAAAGGATAATTAAAATTGTTAGTAAAAAATTTACTTTTCATCTCTTTCTCCTTTTCACACACATTCACTATTTTCTCTCTTTGCTCATTACTACTACTACTACTTTTATCCCTCAAAACCTCATCTCTCTCAATTCTCTCTTTGGCTTCTCCATAAACAGCCCCTTCTTTCATCTCAATCTCACTCATCGTTACTCCTTCAAGCTCATCCAATTCATGTTCATCACTCACCTTTATGGATTATCATTAGCCAAAAATTCATCTTGAATGATGTTTTCACTCTCAATTGCAATGCTCTCAAAAACACTAACACCATTAACTTATTCTAGTGAAATAGAATCAATACTCTCACCTACAATTTCAACTTCACTAGTATGAGCATCATTAATATCCTCATGAATTTGATTCTTACCTTCATCCACCATTTTAAACTTAGGAACAAAATCAAATTCATAATAAAAATTTGAATTTTGAATTTTACACCTTCTTGGATAAGGATTCTTCATTTCATTCTCTTTCTCTTCATGCCCCCACCTATCAATCCTAGCACGCATCTTGTCCATTTCTTTTTGAAAGGCACTCACCGAAGATGCTTTGTCTTTCTTTCTTTCTCTTCTTTGTCTATCATTATCATAATGTTCAAAATACTCCTTTTCTTCATGAAATTGAAACCTCCTAATGCCTTGAGGTCGAGACCCCTCTCTTGATCTTCTTGTTTCAAAGATACTTTGCTGCTTCAAATCTTCAATTTTATGATTTTGTCTCTCCATCTTGTCTATAATTTTTCCAATATTTGAATGTAAGATTGAAAACATCCATTGGCAAATACTCATCATGTTCCTCATGCCCACTACTCCTCATACTTCCCTTAGACATGGTTAAGCTACAAGAAAGAGTTAATGAAGATAAAAAGTCCTCACAATCACTCCTTCACGTGTTTCCCTCAAAACAGAATATAACCACTTGTGTTTCACACAAATAATGGCTTTTACCCTCTTTTAAGCTCACAACTCTTGCCTTTTACCACTCAAAATTTGAATCTCAAAATTACAAGTAAGAACCAGAAACAAAATCAAACAATATGCAAGTGATCTATGCTAAGAATTAACAATAAACCCTAACAAGAATGAATGGAACAAAGTTTAGAAGCAAACGAATGTGAAAAAAAAAATCAAAACATATAAAGCTATACACGGATGCAGAGATATGTATGCTACTGATTTTTTGTTAATTTTAAGTCTAAGGATGCAAATTAGACTTAAAATAGATGCAAAAAGGACAGAAGTAAAAGAATGAAACTCAAGAGCACAAAGAATTAGACAATATTGAATAAAATTCAGAATCAATTTTCTTCTAGTAAGTGGCAGATTGTCCCTTAATATAAAACAAAGAATGCAATAAATTGACAAAACTAGAAAAAATTAAGTGTATATGTGCTACTGCCCCAATAGAATTCGAACCAGAACCTAAAATTCACTAAACAATTCCCAACTTACTGCCAAATAAGCTAATTGTATGCCTATTAGTAACTATTATCCACCAATTGCACAATTTCCAGCAATAAGCAATGAAATCTCAACTAATACCTCAATATGAAACCAATCAATTTCAATTACGAACTCCACTCAAAATTGCTCAAATTATCAATTTTAATCAGAATAGAGCAAATATATTCAGAGGCAATTCATTTTATATATGTGTGCAATCAATTGAATCCAAACAGTCCCATTTTTTGGCAATCAATGCCAATATGCACAAATTTTTTTTGTAATCTAATAAACAAAAAAAAAATTAAAAACACCAAAATTCGTACCCCAAAAAAAAGAAATAAACCAAACTTCAATAGACAGCAATATAGGCAAATTCAGCTACAAATAGATAAACTTTTTTTTTAATTTTTTTATGCTGTAACTTGAACAAATATCACTAAAACCAGCAAAATAAAGATAAGTACAATTGATTTAGAACCAAATCTCTGATACCAAATGATGCAGCAACCACCTAGAATCTAAGTCTAGACAACTACCAAATCAATTTTGATGTATGCACGGGAACCGTAATTGAAGGATATGAACGATAATCTTTTGTCAATGGAGTGGAGCAATCTTATATCATTGAAATGAGCCTTAAAGGAGTTCGAAAGTCTTTTCATATGATCCAATTCAATGTGGGGCGTGTTCCAAGTCATAGAAGGCAGCATTGGAGCATTCGTTGCTATATTGGGCCTAAAATTCACAATCAAGCTTATGGGCCAATAATAAACAAAGGCAAGCCTAAGGTGAAGATAAAAAGGAGCCTTTCATGAAGATTAAATTCAAATGGGCTAAGCAAGGCAAAGTCCATAAACCTTGAAGATTACAAGTCATGTGCAAGTCATGTGCAAATCATGTGCTAGGATTCCTATGCCAAACATGTGCAAGATATGTGCCATCCATGTGGAAGACATCATGTGCCTACCATGTGCTCAAGATCATGTGCCATGCATGTGCCTACTTATGTGATTTGGGGCTTAACTTGTAATTGGACTTAATTATGTATGTGGGCTGCCAAATTTAAATTACCTTAGACTTTAATTAGTGATAGACGTGTGGGCCAAAGAAATAAAGCCCAACCCACCACTTGTCTTATTTTGGAAGAATTTAATTAGTGTCCTAATTCAAATAGGACTCTACTTTTTAGAATATGAGTTAGAATATGACTGTACTTTTAGGAGTTGAGTTAGAATAGGATTTAGTTATCCTTTACCATAAAGGATTCAAAAACTTAGGGCTATAAATACTCATCTAGGCTTCTTTGTACAAGACATGAATGAATAAAAACGAATTTGAGTGTTTTTCTTTAAAGTGAGGCAAATTTGCATCTCTTTATTACCTTTAGGAATTAGTTACTTATCAAGTAATATTGCTTGTGGCGTGGCTATTCTTAATAATCCATATAATCTTGGTTCTTTGCTACATTGGTTAGCTTTGGGTCGGATTCAATCTATGATCACCATAGCTTAAGGTTTGTTTACCTTGTCTTGTTGAGGGGTTTCAAGGCACGGTCTTTGGGGTTCCTCATCACATGTCATTTATTAATTATACAAATAAGACATAACACAAAAGAATTCTATGAAATCAAATAAAATTCATCAAACATTTAATATTTAACAATTTTAATTTAACATAACATTATCAAAATCACATACTTTTATATTATTCTTATTTTTCATTTTTCTTGTATCTATAATACCTATAACCGAACTAACTAATAAGAATAATGAGGTTCTCATTATCGGCTTTCATAATATTGCGTTGAGCGCTTTTATAATAGTATTATTACCGTTTTTTGTAATATTGTCATTACCTGCTTAATAATTTTGTACCGAGCATATTTATAAATTTGTCGTTACCGGCTTTTATATTTAGCACTGAGTGCCTTAAATCCCCTGATTGGCTTGCCATATATTATCTATTCTAGTTCTAGATTAGGTGTCTTAAGTCTTAACCATTTTTATATTTATTCACAATATTTTCAAAAATGATATTTGTACTACATTTTTACATATATGTATATTTATTTTTTGTTCTTTGTTTCCATTGTTATTGTATTAAAATCTCACACATAAAGTATTACATATATAATTTATGTAAATAATAATAAAAGTAACAAATATAATTAAGTCCTATAACATCTAGTCGAGAACTAGAAATTAGGATAAGTTGGCATGCCAATAAAATGGTAGAAACATAGGCACTAGAAAATAGTATTGAGATTTCATTTAAGTAGGCACTAAGAAATAGTGCTGAGTTTGAAATTACGTGGGCACTATGAAATAGTGTTGAGTTCAAATTTACGTAGCCACCAAAAAGGTACTGAGTTATAATTGAAAATGTAAACATTAAACGATGAGTTATAAAATAATTAGATAGACATCGGGTATACTGGCGGATAGTAGAAACCATGTATCCAGTGTTTAGTTTCAGTCTAAAATGTCATAGGCTATCAAATAAATAGAAAAAAATGTGTAAATTATTAAATTGATATTTTAAATTGCATGTATTGTTAAAGAATTTCAAGCATGCTTAATGAATGAAATGTTGTAATTGATAAATTGTATATTTTTGTATGACATAAATAGTTTTGATATTATTTGAATGTTTTGACATGCTTAATAAATTAATTGTACTTTCTAAAATTTTATTTTATAAATATTTATATAATTATTGGATAATTGTCAAACATACCACTAAACTAGTAGCTTAGCGCATGTTTCACATGCAGATTAATAGACGTAGCTGTTGTATTAGGATGACCCAAAAAAAGGGAAACTCCAAGATCAAATTGTAGCAGTTTATTTTCTTTTTGTATGTTTTGGAAATTGTATTGTATAATTAAATATTACGAAATTCCTTTTGATGTAAATTTGTGGCATGTAGGATTTATAAAAGAGTGAATTTTGTAATTAATATATTTGGTATTATTTGTAAATGTATTTCTAAATATTATGGTTTAATGAATGAGTTGTTTTAAATAAAAATATTTACATCACTAGTTAAATAATTAAATGATATAAAAAATAAAGTAATAAATATTCCGGTGATAATAAATTCAAAAATTGAAAAAAAAATTATACAATAAATTGAGCATTTTTTTTTTTTACAAAAAAGAGCTTAGTAGCACTTCCATACACTATTAACAACTAGTAGGGTAAGGGAGCGCTACGCTTAACATACTCATTTATTATTAACAAGAAAAGGAATATTCTTTATATTAGTGTTCACTCATATATGAATCTAATTTATATGTTAGGCCAATTAATGAAGTCATTGGTATGTAACACAAAATGAAGGAAATTATGATGAGATCATAATGATGAGATTCCTATCATGGTATTTTAACCTAAAGAATCCCTAGTCATTGGATTAACAAGATGAGATATTGTTGATATGGATATACTAGAATATGTTATACTCCTTGACTAGGTCCAGCAGATGATCTCATAAGCTGAAGATATGAGATGTTTGGAATTAACATATTGATGTTTGCTAAAGTAGCCAAGTATATTGGATGACCTGCTATGAGTCAATCACATGGATAGATTCAATTTCAGTGATAGTCTCATCATAGCAATGATGCAAGTATCCTTAGACTTAAGATGCTCAGGCTTATTTTGGATATTGAATCCTATACTTTGACTCCATTCCTTATTTCCTCTCAGAGGTTGCTCATAGGGTGGTAATTTGATATAGCATGAGGTATTCGAAGGTAGTTGTGTAGTCATTAAATGATTCACCACTCCTGATAAAAAGAGAGAATACATATGGTGTAACGTCACACCTTATGCATTTGAGTATAACCTATCCCTGTATCAAGTAATCATACATGGCATACTGGAAAGGTAAAATACCCTGATAACAGTGGTAGTAAAATTTTTTTCATATCATATCCTGTAAAATCAACTAACGACTTTACAAGTCTTATATCCTGTAAAATTACTAAATGACTTTTCAAGTCAACATTAAAAACCACAAATACGATATATCACATATATTAAAACATAAACTTCACATCCGAAGGATTACGGGTTGTTTCCATTTATACATTTCAAAACTAATCTAGAATAATAATACATATTCAAGCATATAAGTCCAAAATACAGATGACATGTTTTCATGCTTGTGTGGAATGCAAGGAGAGAGAGTGATGAGGCTCGGCCAGTGACCTGTGCTCCATGTCTTTTATACGCTACTCAAAATGAGCTATCACTTTTCTTTACCTGAAAAATTATGCAAATTGATGAGTTGCGGCTCAGTGAGAATAACCATCCAATGAGCTCTAAAGTACCAAACAACTCATAGTAATAAATCACAATTCCAATATATACCATGTATTCCATTCCATTCATCAGTATCATATAAGTATCAATAAAGTTGAAACATATACTCATTACTCTTTATGTATGCAAATGCTTTGCTTATTTCATTTTGTTGTGACCAAGTTAAACAGACATTGCCCCGGGTTTCCATGTGAACATTTGCCATGTGAACATTTGCATTTGCATTTGCTAGCTAGCTTTATCATTTATTTCATTTGCACATTTGTTGGGCCATAGGCCTCTTCTTTTGCTTTACAATATCGATTAACTAGTCACAATGCCTTTTTAGCCCATATGCATATGCACTTGTATTTAAGCATTCATAACCATTACATCTTTATCATATACAACATACATATATTCCATATATACCTCATATGTCAAGCATATACCTTGTATATATATCACATTTGTCAAACATATACCTCAAATATACCACAAGTATACCATTTATATGTACCACAATGTCACAAATTATCCATCATTACATTATCAAGGACCAATCATGACAATCACATGAATCACATAGCAAACAACATTCATTTGCACTAAAAAATTCAATCGATAATTAGACTCACCGTTCTCCTTTGATTCCGACCCCTAACTTATTGTCTATCTGCTCCTTGTGGGTCTCCAATATATTGCGAGCCTAATATGAAAACATAATCGATTAACTCATGATTAGAGAGACTTAATGTGGCTTAAACAAATTAATATGCATTGTTCATGTCAATAGTTAAGATTTTTCCTATGAGGCAGTATGACCTTATGAGAATGTTTAGCCTATAACTTTTTCTATAATTGACCAATTATACTGATTCTTGTTCCTCATTAACAATAACACATAATTATAGCACATATTCAAATTTCAGACCAATTGGATCATTGTACAATATTTGGTGGAATTTCTAAGAGTGTTCTGTTTTCTGCCTTTAGGCAGTTTCAGGGTACTCATTTGGGTTCATCATAACTTATACTCTATAAGTCCTATTTTAATGAAACTTTACAGAAACTTATATGGGTTCATATGGAACATGTTTCATGTTTACAACTTTTACCAATTATGTCTCTAAGGTCTTCTAATTATACCAAACATATTACTGTTCCAGAATAGAATTGGCTTCCGGACCAGTATGACTTCCAAGGGCCATAACTTAGTCTATAGATAACCAATTAATCCTAAATGAGTACAAAAATTTAGCTAATACATATACCTCTAACTTTCATGTTTTGAGAATTTACATAATCTAGCTCTAACAAGCTCAAATTAGCCCACCAATGTACTGGATCTGCCCAGGGCACTCAGGAGGCAGTTCAAACCATGGAACAGTCATGGTTTCATTCACCATAAATCACCATTTACAAGACCTATGAACCTGAAATTTGGTATACAGATAAAAAACACATATATCTACAACTTTTATGTTTTGAGAGACTTCCAATAAGGGCTTTAACATTTTCTAAATCAAACCACACAGTAGCTAACTTGGTTAGGGTTTACACCCTGACCAGTTTCAGTACGAAGAGAATATCTCTCCCAATAGATAACGTCTTGCAAAACTGTTTACATATACATAAATATAAGATATAAAGGAGCAACTTTTGTGTTTTACACATTTCCAGAATCAATTTCTATTAATATCAAAATCGGGGTGCAATTCAGTGCCTAATATTGAACCTAAGCAACTCAAATCAACCCTATAGCAATAAGAATTGATTACTTACCAAAAACAACCTTGAAAGGGATCAATTAGCTTCAAAAACTAGGTGAAACAAGGAAGAATTGAAGTCTGAAATGGAGGAAATTGAAGAAGAAAACGGGGCTGAAGTGAGGAGGCAGAAATGGGGAAGAAAGATGAAGATAAAGCCAACTTGTTTTTTGTCCTTTTCTCTTTTTCTCTTCTCTTTTCTCTTCTCATTTCTCATTTCTCTTCTCTTATATTTCTCTTTTGTTTCATTTTCATTTTATTTTATATTGTTATTATTATTATTTACATATATTTATAATTCCATTAATTCACACAATAATACAACTTAATCATTTGACCCGATTTAACTAAATTAACAATGTAATTGTTTACTAATCTTAATCTAATCATTTTTCTTACTTTAATTTAGACACCTTATTCAATTCATTTCTAATACTTTGTTATCCTCATTTAGGTTATAATTACACATGTGCGACTCGATACAAGTGTCAAATACTAGGACACATAGCTAGTGCATGCCATGAACTTGTTCCTATGGAAATACGTATGAAATGCACGTGTTCAATTGAATTGTATGCAAGATGCTTATGTTCGATGAAATGCATATGGGGAAGGTAAAGGATGTTACATATGGCCTATTGTAGAGATCATTACTCAAAAATTCTTGGCTAAGGTGGACATGTCTTGAATGAGGTCTTCAAGGACATCTCTAAGACAGTTGAGTCTTATAGACAAAAACTGTTATGGTCATAAAATAAGGTCCATTTGATGTAACTCACACAAGACAATTGTAATACTTACAAGTTACTCCCGAGATTGATCTCTCAAGGAACTTTTGTAGGGTTAAACTCTTAATTTACTTAAAATTACCAATGAGCAATGAATTAAAATGTTAATCACTCTAACCAAGTATGTTATATTGATTAAGCTAAAACAAGAGAATTAATCATTAACTAAGATTGTGGTAGAAAGTGATAAAGGAAATTAATCAGAGAACAAATAGGAACTTAGCTCACAACCCCTAATTTGCATATCCTTTAACAAATTAGGAACTAATGAATGTAGATATTATGACTCACATTTAAGGCACCAATTAATCACACTAATGAATTAACTAGTATTCAACTCAATTTTTAGGTTAATTTATGGATGGTGTGTCTAATAATCTAGTCTTAATATGTCCATTTAAAGTTGAATAATTGGTGATCAAACAACTATCAAATTAGAAACTTATTAAGCACAATTGAAATTGAAGAAAAATCTTGCATTCATTAAAAAGATAAAAAGAGAGCCATAGAAACCACGACTGCTTATTAGGCACCCATAAAGTATTTAGCTTAACATCTTAATAAGAATGATAATGTCTATTTTGATGACTACACTAAACATTGAAGAAAATAAAGATGAGGAACTTCCTGAAATTCAAAAAGGTAAACTTCTCATAAACTTGTTAAGCTCTATGTCTGTGTGTCCCCTATAACCTAAAACAAAACTAGAATTTATAATCTAAAATGTCGTACTTGAAATATAACTCAAAAAATATAATTCTTCCTAATTTAAGTGATAATCTCCCACAAAGTTGATCCTAATATCGACATTTATCTTTAAAGTTGATGCAGCAACCACCTATAATCTAAGTCTAGACAACCTCCAAATCAATTTGATACAAATCTTAAGTTTAACCAATTGCAAGATTAGACTCTTCAGCCCCAAAATAGCAAGGAATTGGTAACAAAGAGTATGAAGAGAGAATTGGATTCACGACACAAATTAAATACCAACCTGATAAGTAAAAACAATCCTTAGTATATATGGAAATCACATATAATATACATATACCACATATATACCTCATATGCCACACATATACCTTGCATATACAATACATATACTATGTATATATATCACATATGTCAAACATATACTTCAAATATACCACAAGTATACCATTTATATGTACCACAATATCACAAATTATCCATCATTACATTATCAAGGACCAATCATGACAATCATATGAATCATATAGCAAGCAACATTCATTTGCACCAAAGAATTCAATCGATAATTAGACTCACCGTTCTCCTTTGATTCCGACCCCTAACTTATTGTCTATCCGCTCCTTGTGGATATCCAATATGTTGCGAGCCTAATATGAAAACATAATTGATTAACTCATGATTAGGGAGACTTAATGTGGCTTAAACAAATTAATATGTATTGTTCATGTCAATAGTTAAAATTTTTCCTATGAGGCAATGTGACCTTATGGGACTGTTTAACCTATAACTTTTTCTATACTTGACCAATTAATCTGATTCTTGTTCCTAATTACAACTAACATATGATTATAGAACATATTAAAATGTCAGACCAATTTAATCATTGTACAATATTTTGTGGAATTTCAAATTGTGTTCTGTTTTCTGCCTTGTTTTCTGCCTTTAGGCAGTTTCAGGGTACTCATTTGGGTTCATCATAACTTATAATATATAAGTCTTATTTTAATAAACAATTTACATAAACTTATATGGGTTCATATGGAACATTTTTCATGTTTTCAACTTTTATCAATTATGTCTCTAAGGTCTTCAAATTATAACAAACAATTTAATGGTCCAGAATAGAATTGGCTTCCCGACCAGTATAACTTCCAAAGGCCATAACTTAGTCTATACATAACCAATTAAGCAGAAATTAGTATCAAACGTTAGCTAAGAAATATACCTATAACTTTTCTGTTTTGATGATTTACAGAATTGATGCGAACCAAGACAACAAAAAAGATCTTACATGCCATGGAGGAGATGGATTAGTGATGCCACTTGGTCCAATCATAAGATCAAGTAGAAACAAGCTCAAGGCAGCCTTGCAAATGTATATTCAGAGCTTAGTGACAAGAGATATCAAGGAAGAGGCTTGGGTCAGGCTTGAAGAGATGGAATCAGTTGGCAATCCAAAGCTTGTGACACTCATTGGGGTATGTGATGGTGAAGACAACTAGCCTAATGGGCTAGAGAAGAAGTCTATATTACAAGGTTCAACTCATGTGCAATATGCTATGTTAAGGTGGACTTATGTTATGTCATGGTTGGGCGTAAGATTAATTTTAGTGGGCTGTTTTATTTTAATTATTGGAATATAATTTCATTTAAAGACACATGATCAGCCTTATTTTAACTTGTCTTAAGTGTGTAGGCCTTATAAAATTAAGCCCATTCGTTTGTCCTTAAGTCATTAGGGTCAGATTGGTCAGATTGGTCTTTTCTTCATATTTGCACCTAGGGTTTGGTTTGTAGAGGTATAAATACCTCCTTATGCGTGTAAGACAATCAGATTGGTGATTTAAGATCAAAATTTCAGTGTTCTTGAGTGTTCTTCAAGTGGGAGGTGTAATCTCCATTGATATACCGATGATTGTTTTCACTTATCAGGTTGGTAATTAATTTGTGGCGTGAATCCAATTCTCTCTTCATACTCTTTGTTACCAATTCCTTGCTGTTTTGGGGGTGAAGAGAATCTTGCAATTGTTTAAAACTTAAGATTTGTATCAAATTGATTTGGAGGTTGTCTAGACTTAGATTCTAGGTGGTTGCTGCATCATTTGGTATCAGAGTTTTGGTTCTAAATCAATTGTACTTATCTTTATTTTTCTGGTTTTAGTTATATTTGTGGCTGAATTTGCCTATATTGCTGTCTATTGAAGTTTGGTTTATTTCTTTTTTTTTTGGGGTACGAATTTTTGGTGTTTCAATTTTTTTTTGTTGTTTATCAGATTACAAAAAAACAACAAAAAAAAAATTCTTGCATATTGGCATTGATTGCCAAAAGTGGGATTGTTTGGATTCAATTGATTGCACACATATATAAAATGAATTGCCTCTGAATATATTTGCTCTATTCTGATTAAAATTGATAATTTGAGCAATTTTGAGTGGAGTTCGTAATTGAAATTGATTGGTTTCATATTGAGGTATAAGTTGAGATTTCATTGCTTATTGCTGGAAATTGTGCAGTTGGTGGATAATAGTTACTAATAGGCATACAATTAGCTTATTTGGCAGTAAGTTGGGAATGGTTTAGTGAGTTTTAGGTTCTGGTTCGAATTCTTTTAGGGCAGTAGCACATATGCACTTAATTTTTTCTAGTTTTGTCAATTTATTGCATTCTTTGTTTTATATTCTTGACTGTTGTCCTACTTATTTCCATTACATTAGTTGAGTAATTTTGCATTCCATATTACTCAAATAACAATATTATATCTGCACACCTCATTCTTCATCCGTGTGTGCATATAGCATATACTTGTCATTCCTTGCTTTCATCTCACTAATTTTGCTTCTAGTTTTGTGATGTTTCCTTTCTTGCTTAGGAATTGTCTATTTTAATTTTCTGTTGGATATTGCTGCTCATTGTTATTGATCTGGTTGGTTGAAATTGATCCGGAAATATATTATAGTGAGTACACAAGAGCGGTAAAAGGCAGGAGTGGTTAGCTCAAAAGAGGGTAAAAGCCTTAATTGAGTGAAACACGAGCGAACATACACATTTTGAGTGAAACACATGAGGGAGTGTGTGAGGCCATTTATTTACATCATGTCTAAATCAAGCAACCAGGAAAGAAGTAGTGATGAAGGAAACAAAACTTTCTTCACATTGGAGGCTATGCAACAACAATTTGGAAGGCTTGAGATTCTGCTCCGAGACATGAATGATCGGTTTGACAAGTATGATAGGAGGTTAGAAGGCCATGATCAAGCTCTACAGAATCTTAGAAGAGATACATCCTTGCAAAGTCGAATTGGAGGGAGAAGGGAAAGGTTAGTAACTCCACCTCAATCTGACTATGAAGAAGATTTTGATGACTTTGATGATGATAGGGATAGAAATTAGTTTGGAGGTAGAGGGGGCAGAAATGATAGATGAAGGAATAGGAGAGAACATAGAGGCAGGGTAGAGGCGGATAGATTTGGGAATGTTGAGAATCGGATAGATCGTAATTTGGGGAGTATTGAAATGAAAATCCCTACTTTTCAAGGTAGGAATGATGCTGATGCTTACTTGGAGTGGGAGAGAAAAGTAGAATTGGTGTTTGAATGTCATAACTATTCTGAGGAAAAAAAAGTAAAGTTGGCAGCCGTGGAATTCACTGACTATGCCTTGGTATGGTGGGACCAAATCATCCTCAATAGGCATAGCAATGGGGAAAGGCCTATAAACACATGGGTGGGGATGAAGGCAGTCATGAGAAAGAGATTTGTCCCTAGTTACTATTATAGGGAACTACATCAAAGGCTCCAACCTTTAAGACAACGGAATAAAAGTGTTGAGGACTATCATAAAGAAATGGAGATAGCTATGATGAGGGCTGATATTGCTGAAGATAGGGAGGCTACCATGGCACATTTCATGGCTGGTCTAAATAAAGAAATTGCAAATGTTATTGAGGTGCACCACTATGTAGAGTTAGAGGAGATGGTGAATATGGCTATGAAGGTGGAGAAGCAACTAAAGCAAAAGGGAACCAACAAACCAACCTATTTGGGTTCCACATCTAATTGGAGCTCAAAATGGCCAAAAAGAGAAGACAAAGCCAAAGACAAGGTAAGAGCAAAAAGGTAACCCTAAAGCTAATGCTACTTCTTCTTCCAATACTGAAAAGCATAGAAACATAAAATGCTTTAAGTGCCTTGGCCATGGACATATTGCATCTCAATGCCCAAATAAAAAGGTTATGATATTGAAAGATAATGGTGTAATTGAATCCGAAAGTGATAAAGAATCTGATTCAATGCCTTCATTTGAAGATTGTAGTGATGATGATGAGGCCGAGCATGCTGTTGGCGGGGATTTAAATCTTGTGGTTAGGCGTGTACTAAATGTACAATTGAAAGAGGATGGGGTTGAACAAATGGAAAATATCTTCCATTCCAGATGCTTGATAAATGGCAAAATTTGTAGTTTTATAATTGATGGAGGAAGTTGTACTAATGTTGCAAGTACTACTTTAGTTGATAAGTTGGGGTTGGATTGTTTGAAACATCCTAGGCCATATAGACTACAATGGCTTAATGATTGTGGAGAGATAAGGGTAAATAAACAAGTTTTAATTTCATTCTCCATTGGAAGATATTCTGACCGTGTACTTTGTGATGTAGTACCTATGCATGCAGGTCATGTGTTGCTTGGTAGGCCATGACAATATGACAGAAAGGTGACACATGATGGGTATAGAAATAGACACTCATTCATGATGGGAGATCAACGTATCATTCTGGCTCCTATGACTCCTAGTGAAGTTTATGAAGATCAAATGAAGCTAAAAAAGAGCATGGAGGAAGAAATGCAAAAAGAAGCCGAAAAGTCCAAATTGAGAGAAAAGGAGCAAAAAGAAAATGGAAAGGCTGAGAGTTTCAAAATAAGAGAGATGAGAGGAAAAGAAAAAGGAGAGGCTAAAAAAGAGAGAAAAATGGGAGGAAAAGAGGCCCAAAAAGAAAAGCAAATAATTGGCCCAAAGGAGAGTGGTACAAAGAAAAACAATTTTTATGCAAAAGTAAGGGATATGAGAGTGGCATTTGAGAATCAACAATGTTTACTTGTACTCATGTACAAGGAATCTTATTTTAATGAAGCTGACCTTAACCCTTCTTTGCCTAGTGTTGTTTCTTTATTGCAGGAATATGAGAATGTATTTCCTGAAGAGTTACCACAAGGATTGCCACCAATAAGAGGAATTGAACATCAAATTGATTTCATACCAGGAGCTCAAATTCCAAACCGACCAGCCTATAGGAGCAACCCCGAGGAGACAAAGGAACTTCAAAGGCAAGTGGAGGAGTTGTTTGCAAGGGGGCATATCCGTGAGAGTCTTAGTCCGTGTGCAGTGCCGGTGCTTTTGGTGCCAAAAAAGGATGGGAGTTGGCGCATGTGTGTTGATTGTAGGGCTGTGAATCGCATAACAGTTAAGTATCGTCATCCAATACCCAGATTGGATAATATGTTAGACGAACTGCATGGCGCTTGTGTCTTTACTAAGATTGATTTGATGAGTGGATATCACCAAATTAGGATGAAAGTTGGTGATGAATGGAAAACAACATTTAAAACAAAGCTTGGTTTATATGAGTGACTCGTTATGCCTTTTGGTATAACCAATGCCCCTAGCACTTTTATGAGATTGATGAATCATGTTTTGCGTCAGTTCATTGGAAAATTTGTTGTTGTTTATTTTGATGATATTTTGATTTATAGTAAATCTGTTGATGAGCACATCTTAGGGCTATTTTGGATACACTTAGGGGAGAAGAATTGTATGCTAAACTTAAAAAGTGCACATTTTGCATGAATAGAGTTATATTCTTAGGGTATGTGGTGAGTGCCAATGGAATTGAGGTTGATGAGGAGAAGATAAGGGCTATCCAAGAATGGCCAACCCCTAGGAATGTGAGTGATGTTAGGAGCTTTCATGGCCTTGCTAGCTTTTACAGGAGGTTTGTAAAGGATTTTAGTGTCATTACTGCTCCTTTAACTGAAATCATTAAAAAGCATGTGGGGTTTAAGTGGGGCGAGGTGCAAGAACTTGCATTTAATACTTTGAAAGATAAACTTTGTTCTGCACCTGTTTTGAGTTTGCCTGATTTTAATTCTACTTTTGAGATTGAATGTGATGCCTCCGGGATAGGTATTGGTGCTGTTTTGATGTAGGGTAGGCGACCAATTGCTTTCTTTAGTGAAAAGTTGAGTGGTGCACAACTCAATTATTCCACGTATGACAAGGAGTTGTATGCATTGGTGAGGTCTTTGGAGACTTGGCAGCATTATCTTTGGCCTAAAGAGTTTGTGATTCATAGTGATCATGAGTCTTTAAAGCATCTCAAGGGTCAAGGTAAGTTGAACAAACGACATGCCAAATGGTTGGAGTTCATTGAGACCTTTCCTTATGTGATTCAATACAAACAAGGTAAGGAAAATGTGGTTGCTGATGCATTATCTAGAAGATATACTCTTATTACTACTTTGAGTTCTCGATTGATGGGATTTGAATATATAAGGGAATTGTATGCTTCTGATTCTGATTTTTCAAATGTTTATAATGCATGTGAACAATCTGCATTTCAAAGGTTTTATAGGCATGATGGTTATTTATTTAGAGAAAATAAACTTTGTGTGCCTAATTGTTCAATGTGTGAGTTGCTTGTACGTGAGGCTCATAATGGTGGTTTGATGGGTCATTTTGGTATTGCTAAGACACTTGACATCTTGCATGAGCATTTTTATTGGCCTAATATGAAGAAAGATGTTGAGAAATTTTGCTCTAGGTGTGTTGCATGTAAGCAAGCCAAGTCAAGAATTCAACCTCATCGGTTGTATACTCCTTTACCCATCCCTAGTCAGCCCTGGATTGACATTTCTATGGATTTTGTGTTGGGACTGCCCAGGACTAAAAGGGGAAGAGATAACATTTTTGTTGTAGTTGATAGGTTTAGCAAGATGGCACATTTCATTGCTTGCCATAAAACTGATGACGCTACACATATTTCTGATTTGTTCTTTAAGGATGTTGTCCGTTTGCATGGTGTTCCTAAAACTATTGTTTCTGATAGAGATTCTAAGTTTTTGAGTCATTTTTGGCATGTGCTGTGGGGAAAGTTGGGAACAAAGTTGCTATTTTCTACTGCTTGTCATCCTCAAACAGATGGTCAAACTGAAGTGGTTAATAGAACTTTAGGATCATTATTACGTGTTGTTGTTGGAAAGAATTTGAAAACTTGGGAAGATTGTTTGCCATTAGTAAAATTTGCATATAATAGAAGCATTCATTCATCAACAGGTTATTCTCCATTTGAAATTGTCTATGGTTTTAATCCGCTAACCCCTTTGGATTTGTTGCCTATACCTGTGAATGATATTTCTAACTTAGAAGGCAGATTTGATTAAGTCCATACATGAGAAGGCAATGCAGCACATTGAGTTAAAGAACAAAAGTTATGCACAAAAAGCCAATCAAGGACGTAAAGTTGTGAAATTTGAACCTAGAGATTGGGTATGGGTGCATTTTAGGAAAGAGAGATTCCCTAACCAAAGGAAATCCAAGTTGGATCCAAGAGGCGATGGACCTTTTCAAGTGGTTGAGAGGATCAATGACAATGCCTATAAGATTGACTTGCCCGGTGAGTATGGTGTTTCAGCAACTTTTAATGTTGCTGACCTTTCTCCTTTTGATAATGCAGGTGGTGATTTGAGGACGAATCCTTTGGTGGAGGGAGCGAATGATGCGAACCAAGACAACAAAAATGATCTTACATGCCATGGAGGAGATGGATTAGTGATGCCACTTGGTCCAATCATAAGATCAAGTAGAAACAAACTCAAGGCAGCCTGCAAATATATATTCAGAGCTTAGTGACAAGAGATATCAAGGAAGAGGCTTGGGTCAGGCTTGAAGAGATGGAATCAGTTGGCGATCCAAAGCTTGTGACACTCATTGGGGCATGTGATGGTGAAGACAACTAGCCTAATGGGCTAGAGAAGAAGTCTATATTACAAGGTTCAACTCATGTGCAATATGCTATGTTAAGGTGGACTTATGTTATGTCATGGTTGGGCCTAAGATTAATATTAGTGGGTTATTTTATTTTAATTATTGGAATGTAATTTCATTTAAAGACACATGATCAGCCTTATTTTAACTTTTCTTAAGTGTGTAGGCCTTATAAAATTAAGTCCATTCGTTTGTCCTTAAGTCATTAGGGTCAGATTGGTCTTTTCTTCATATTTGCACCTAGGGTTTGGTTTGTAGAGGTATAAATACCTCCTTATGCGTGTAAGACAATCAGATTGGTGATTTAAGATCAAAATTTCAGTGTTCTTGAGTGTTCTTCAAGTGGGAGGTGTGATCTCCATTGATTTACCAAGGATTTTTTTCACTTATCAGGTTGGTAATTAATTTGTGGCGTGAATCCAATTCTCTCATCATACTCTTTGTTACCAATTCCTTGCTGTTTTGGGGGTGAAGAGTCTAATCTTGCAATTGTTTAAAACTTAAGATTTGTATCAAATTGATTTGGAGGTTGTCTAGACTTAGATTCTAGGTGGTTGCTGCATCAAGAATTAAGCTATAACGAGCTCAAAGTAGCCAAACAAGTTACTATATCTGCCCAGAGTACTCAGTAGGCAGTTCAAACTATGGAACAATCATAGTTCCATTCCCCATAACTCAACATTTACAAGACCTATGAACCTGAAATTTGATATACAGATACAACACACATATATATACAAATTTTATGTTTTGATATACTTCATATAATGACTTTAACATATTCGAAATCAAAGAACACAGTAGCTAACTTGGTTAGGATTCACACCCTGACCAGTTTCAGTAGAGAGAGGATTTCGATTCCTATACACCAAATCATGCAAAACCGTTTACATATCCATAAATATAAGACATAAAGGAACAATGTTTGTGTTTTAAACTTTTCCAGAATCAATTTCTATGTACATCAAAATCGGGTTGCAAATCAGTGCCTATTAATGAACCTAAGAACCTCAAATCAACCCTATAGCAAAAAGAATTGATTACTTACCAAGAACGACCTTGCAAGGGATCAATATGCTTCAAAAACTAGGTGAAACAAGGATGAATTGAAGTTTGAAATGGAGGAAATTGATGAAGAAGTCGGGCTTGAGAAGAAGGCAGAAATGGGAAGATAAAGCTAACTTTTTGTTTTTTGTCTTTTTATCTTTTTCTCATCTCTTTTCTCCTTTCTCTTCTCTTCTCTTTTATTTCTCTTTGTTTCATTTTCATTTTATTTTATTTATATTATTATTATTATTTAAATATATATATATAATTCGACTAATTGACACAATAGTACAACTTAATCATTTGGCCCGATTTAACTAAATTAACAATATAAAATGTTTACTAATCTTAATCTAATAATTTTGCTTACATTAATTTGGTCACCTTATTCAATTTATTTCTAATGCTTTGTTATCATCATTTAGGTTATAAGGATACACGTGTGACTCGATACAATTGCCAAATACTAGGACACGTAGCTAGTGCGTGCCATGAACTTGTTCCTACGAAAATACGTATGAAATGCACGTGTTCAATTGAATTGTATGCAAGATGCTTATGTTCAATGAAATGCATGTGGGGAAGGTCAAGGATGTTACACTTCACCCCCAAAACAGTAAGGAATTGGTAACAAAGAGTATGAAGAGAGAATTGCATTCACACCACAAATTAGTTACCAACTTGATAAGTGAAAACAATCCTTGGTATATCAATGGAGATCACACCTCCCACTTGAAGAACACTCAAATTTTGATCTTAATCACCAATACAATTGTCTTACACGCATAAAGAGGTATTTATACCTCTACAAACCAAACTCTAGGTGCAAAAATGAAGAAAAGACCAATCTGACCCTAATGACTTAAGGACACACGAATGAGCTTAATTTTATAAGGCCTACACACCTAAGACAAGTTAAAATAAGGCTGATCATGTGTCTTTAAATGAAATTATATTCCAATATTTAAAATAAAACAGCCCACTAAATTTAATCTTAGGCCCACCCGTGACATAACATAAGTCCACCTTAACATAGCATATTGCACATGACTTGAACCTTGTAATATAGACTTCTTCTCTAGCCCATTAGGCTAGTTGTCTTAACTATCACATGCCCCAATGAGTGTCACAAGCTTTGGATCGCCAACCGATTCCATCTCTTCAAGCCTGACGCAAGTCTCTTCCTTGATATCTCTTGTCACCATGCTTTGAATATACATTTGCAAGGCTGCCTTGAGCTTGTTTCTACTTGATCTTATGATTGGACCAGGTGGCATCACTAATCCATCTCCTCCATGGCATGTAAGATCATTTTTGTTGTCTTGGCTCGCATCATTCCCTCTCTCAAAATGATTCATCCTTGAATCACCACCTGCATTATCAAAAGGAGAAAGGTCAGCAACATTAAAAGTTGCTGAAACACCATACTCACCAGGCAAGTCAATCTTATAGGCATTGTCATTGATCCTCTCAACCACTTGAAAAGGTCCATCGCCTCTTGGATTCAACTTGGACTTCCTTTGGTTAGAAAATCTCTCTTTCCTAAAATGCATCCATACCCAATCTCCAAGTTCAAATTTTACAACTTTACATCCTTGATTGGCTTTTTGTGCATAACTTTTGTTCTTTAACTCAATGTGATGTTTCGCCTTCTCATGTATGGACTTCACCAAATCTGCCTTCTTTTGCCTATCTAAGTTAGAAATATCATTCAAAGGTATAGGCAACAAATCCAAAGGGGTTACGGATTAAAACCATTCATAATTTCAAATGGAGAATAATCTGTTGATGAATGAATGCTTCTATTATATGCAAATTCTACTAATGGCAAACAATCTTCCCAAGTTTTCAAATTCTTACCAACAACAGCATGTAATAATGATCCTAAAGTTCTATTAACCACTTCAGTTTGACCATCTGTTTGAGGATGACAAGTAGTAGAAAATAGCAATTTTGTTCCCAACTTTCTCCACAGCACACACCAAAAATGACTCAAAAACTTAGAATCTCTATCAAAAACAATAGTTTTAGGAACACCATGTAAACGCGCAACATCCTTAAAGAACAAATCAGAAATATGTGTAGCGTCATCAGTTTTATGGCAAGCGATGAAATGTGTCATCTTGCTAAACCTATCAACTACAACAAAAATGCTATATCTTTCCCTTTTAGTCCTGGGCAGTCCCAACATAAAATCCATAGAAATCTCAATCCAGGGCTGACTAGGGATGGGTAAAGGAGTATACAATCCATGAGGTTGAATTCTTGACTTGGCTTGCTTACATGCAACACACCTAGAGCAAATTTTCTCAACATCTTTCTTCATATTAAGCCAATAAAAATGTTCATGCAAGATGTCAAGTGTCTTAGCAATACCAAAATGACCTATCAAACCACCATTATGAGCCTCACGCACAAGCAACTCACGCATTGAACAATTAGGTACACAAAGTTTATTTTCTCTAAATAAATAACCATCATGCCTATAAAACCTTTGAAATGCAGATTGTTCACATGCATTATAAACATTTGAAAAATCAGAATCAGAAGCCTACAAATTCCCTTATATATTCAAATCCCATCAATCGAGAACTCAAAGTATTAATAAGAGTATATCTTCTAGATAATGCATCAGCAAGTACATTTTCCTTACCTTGTTTGTATTGAATCACATAAGGAAAGGTCTCAATGAATTCCAACCACTTGGCATGTCATTTGTTCAACTAACCTTGACCCTTAAGATGTTTTAAAGACTCATGATCACTATGAATCACAAACTCTTTAGGCCAAAGATAATGCTGCCAAGTCTCCAAAGCCCTCACCAATGCATACAACTCCTTGTCATACGTGGAATAATTGAGTTGTGCACCACTCAACTTCTCACTAAAGAAAGCAATCAGATGCCTACCCTGCATCAAAACAGCACCAATACCTATCCCAAAGGCATCACATTCAATCTCAAAAGTAGAATTAAAATCAGGCAAACTCAAAAATAGGTGCAGAATAAAGTTTATCTTTCAAAGTATTAAATGCAAGTTTTTGCGCCTCGCCCCACTTAAACCCCACATCTTTTTTAATAATTTCAATTAAAGGAGCAGCAATGACACTAAAATCCTTTACAAACCTCCTGTAAAAGCTAGCAAGGCCATGAAAGCTCATAACATCACTCACATTCTTAGGGGTTGGCCATTCTTGGATAGCCCTTATCTTCTCCTCATCAATCTCAATTCCATTGGTACTCACCACATACCCTAAGAATATAACTCTATTCATGCAAAATGTGCACTTTTTAAGTTTAGCATACAATTCTTCTCTCCTAAGTGTATCCAAAACAGCCCTAAGATGATGTATATGCTCATCAACAGATTTACTATAAATCAAAATAAACAACAACAAATTTTCCAATGAACTGACGCAAAACATGATTCATCAATCTCACAAAAGTGCTAGAGGTGTTGGTTAGACCAAAAGGCATAACGAGCCACTCATATAAACCAAGCTTTGTTTTAAATGCTGTTTTCCATTCATCACCAACTTTCATCCTAATTTGGTGATATCCACTCCTCAAATCAATCTTAGTAAAGACACATGCACCATGTAGATATTGGATGGCGATACTTAACTGTTATGCGATTCACAACCCTGCAATCAACACACATGTGCCAACTCCCATCCTTTTTAGGCACCAAAAGCACCGACACTGCACACGGACTAAGACTCTCATGGATATGCCCCCTTGCTAACAACTCCTCCACTTGCCTTTGAAGTTCCTTTGTCTCCTCGGAGTTGCTCCTATAGGCTGGTCGGTTTGGAATTTCAGCTCCTGGTATGAAATCAATTTGATGTTCAATTCCTCTTATTGGTGGCAATCCTTGTGGTAACTCTTCAGGGAATACATGCTCATATTCCTGCAATAAAGAAACAACAACACTAGGCAAAGAAGGGTTAAGGTCAGCTTCATTAAAATAAGATTTCTTGTACATGAGTACAAGTAAACATTGTTGATTCTCAAAAGCCACTCTCATATCCCTTATGATAAGGACATATAAGTCAATCTTCACAAAAGGAGAATGATGCACTAGTCATGCCAACTGGTGCTATCACAAGATCAAGGGCAAACAAACTAAGGCAAGCAATGCAAGGCTATATTCAAAGTTTGGTCACTAAGGAGATCACAAAAGATGCATGCATGATAGAGGAGATGGAGTTGATTGAAGACCCAAGGCCCATTACTTATCTTGGGGTGTGTGAAGAACCATCTTGCATGGACTAGTACAATGGGGTAAATGAGCAAAGTCCATAAAATTAAAGATTACAAGTCATGTGCCAACCATATGCTTACTTATGTGATTTGGGTCTTAACTTGTAATTGGGCTTAATTATGTATGTGGGCTGCCTAATTTAAATTACCTTAGACTGTAATTAGTGATAGACATGTGGACCAAAGAAATAAAGCTCAGCCCACCACTTGTCTTATTTTGAAGGATTTAATTAGTGTCCTAATTCAAGTAGGACTCTACTTTTTAGAATATGAATTAAAATATGACTGTTATTTTAGGAGTTGAGTTAGAATATAATTTAGTTATCCTTTACCATAAAGGATTCAAAGACTTAGGGCTATAAATACTCATCTAGGCTTCTTGTACATGACATGAATGAATAAAAATGAATTTGAGTATTTTTCTTTAAAGTGAGACAGATTTGCATCTCTTTATTACCTTTAGGAATTAGTTACTTATCAAGTAATATTGCTTGTGGCGTGGCTATTCTTAATAAACCATATAATCTTGGTTCTTTGCTACATTGATTAGCTTTGGGTTAGATTCAATCTATGATCACCATTGGATTCATATGATCCAAATCAATGTAGGGCATATTCCAAGTCATTGGAGGCAACATTGGAGCTTTAAAAGCAATATTGGGCCTAAAATCCACAATCAATCTTATGGGCTAACACTACACAAAGGCAAGCCTAAAGTGAAGATAAAAGGAGTCTTATATGAACATTAAAGTCGAATGGACAAAACAAGGGAAAGTCCATAAAATTGAAGGTTACAAGTTATGTGCAACTTATGTTCAAGTCATGTGCAAATCATGTGCTAGGAGTCATGTGACAAACCTGTGCAAGACATGTGCCATCCATGTGCAAGACATCATGTGCCAACCATGTTCTCAAGATCATGTGCCACGCATATGCCTACTTATGTGGATTGCCTATTTTAATAACCTTAGGCTCTAATTAATGATTGGCATGTGGGCCAAAGGATATGAAGCCCAACCCACCACTTGTCTTATTTTAGAAGGATTTAATTAGTGTCCTAATTCAAGTAGGACTCTACCTTTTTAGAATATGAGTTACAATATGACTGTACTTTTTGGAGTTGAGTTAGAATAAGATTTAGTTATCCTTTACCATAAATGATTCAAAGACTTAGGCCTATAAATACTCATTTATGCTTCTTTTACAAGACATCAATGAATGAATAAAAACGAATTTAAGTGTTTTTCTTTAAAGTGAGGCAGATTTGCATCTCTTTATTACCTTTAGGAATTAGTTACTTATCTATTGATATTGCTTGTGGCCTGCCTATTCTTAATAATCCTTATAATCTTGGTTTTTTACTACATTGGTTAGCTTTGGGTTGGATTCATTTTATAATCGCCATAGCTTAAGGTTTGTTTACCTTGTCTTGTTGAGGGGTTTCAAGGCACGGTCTTTGGGGTTCCGCATCAGTTTGGTATCAGAGCTTTTGGTTAGGTAATCATTATCTATCCTTTAAAATTGCTTTCTAGTTGTTAACATAGCTAGATTAAAATTCTGCTATTGGAGGTACCTGAGGAAAATTTTCTGCCATAAAGAGTAAAATTACATGTTTGGATTTCTTTTCAATTCATGATATGTTTGAGGTTTATTAAGCATATTAGTTCAGTGTTATTGCTATAATAAAAAAAAACAAAAAAATGGAAAAAAGGAAAAAAAATTTGAATTTCGAATTTAGCACTAAAATTGTGAATTTGTGCTATTTTGAGCTTCAAGTTGAAATCTTGTGATTTTTGATTGCTGGAATTGTTTGGTATCATCATAAACTACTGCAATCCAACTTAAATAATTGGTTTTGAGGTTGAAAAGTACAACTTTTGAATTCAGATACCTTAGTCATCATATTGAGCATTGATTTGATCTTGAGGAATTGAGCTTATCTATTAAATATACCTTGAGTTCTTGCTAGTTGGTGATATATTAACATTGAATATGGTTTAATTAAGGGACAATCGGCTACTTACTAGGAGGAAACCGATTCTGAAGTTTTTTCAATATTGTCTAATTCTTTGTGCTCTTAAGTTTTCATTCTTTTCATTCTGTCCTTTTTGCATCTAATTACCTTAGTTAAGTCTTGAACAAAAATCAGTAGCATACACCTATTTAAATTCATGTAGAGTTTTAAATATAAATTTCTTTCACATCAGTTTGCTTCTAGACATTGTTCCATTCATTCTTGTTAGGGTTCATTGTTAATTCTTAGCATAGATCACTTGCATATTGTTTGTTTTTGTTTCTGGTTCTTACTTGTAATTTTGAGAGTCAAATTTTGAGTGGTAAAAGGCAAGAGTGGTGAGCTTAAAAGAGGGTAAAAACCATTATTTGTGTGAAACAGAGTGGTATATAGTCTGTTTTGAGAGAAACACGTGATAGAGTGATTGTGAGGTCCTTTTGCTTCATTATTACTTTCTTGAATTACTAATCATGTCAAAGGAAAACGCAAGGGGGACTCATGGGAAATGGAATATTCACAATTCTGGAATAGGGAGGTTTCGGCCTCAAGAAGAAGATGAGGACTTTGATTCCTATGATGATACCCATTCAACAAGGAGAGGAGATAAGCCTGATAGCAACATCAATTCCATCAAAATGAAAATTCTACCTTTTAAAGGGAGGAATGATGCTGAAGCATACCTAGAATGGGAGAGAAAAGTGGAGCTCATTTTTGAATGCCACAACTATAGTGAAGAGAAAAAAAAAATAAAACTTGCTGTTATTGAAATCACTGATTATGCTGTTGTTTGGTGGGATCAGATCATGATGACTAGAAGAAAGAATGGAGAAAGACCCATTAGAAGGTGGGAGGAGATGAAGAGGGTGACAATAAAACGATTTGTGCCAGCCTATTACTATAGGGAGTTGCACCAAAAATTGCAACGCCTTACACAAGGATCCATGACCGTTGAAGATTACCATAAGGAGATGGAGATGGCAATGATGAGAGCTAATGTGGAGGAGGATCCAGAAGTCACCATGGCACGTTTCCTAGGCGGTCTGAACAAAGATATTGCTAATGTTATTGAATTATAACACTATGTGGACTTTGAAGACATGGTCAATATGGCCATAAAAATTGAAAAGCAACTAAAAAGCAAGGGGGCAGCAAGGAGTTACACGAATTCCACATCCAAATGGAGTTCAAAATGGCCTAAAAGAGAGAAAAGGGTAAAGAAAAGGTGACTGACCCAAAAGAGGTAAGGAAAGAAAAATGGGTAAAAGATGATGGAAAATCAAAAACACCTAGTGCTATTGATAAACATAGTAAAATTAAATGTTTTAGATGTTTGGGTATAGGACATATTGCATCTCAATATCCTAATAAGAAAACTATGTTATTAAAAGATAATGGTGTAATTGATAGTGAAAGTGAAGAAAGTACTGATAGTGATGGTATGCCTTCCTTAGTGGATGCTAGTGATTGTGATGATGATGATATGCAATATGGGAATGATGTGCATATTGAATCTTTGGTTGTTAGGAGAGCCTTGAATATGCATGTTAAAGATGAAACTAGTGATCAAAGAGAAAATATTTTTCATACACGTTGCATAGTCAATGGTTGCATGAATGTGGTGAAATATTTTTCATACACGTTGCATAATCAAAGAGAAAGGCATGTAGTTTGATTATTGATGGAGGTAGTTGTGCTAATGTGGCTAGTGCAACACTTGTTGAAAAGTTGGGTTTGAATTGTATTAGACATCCTAATCCATATAAGTTGCAATGGTTGCATGAATGTGGTGAAATAAGGGTGAATAAACAAGTGATGCCTGCATTCTCTATTGGTAGATATAAGGATGAGGTGTTATGTGATGTTGTACCTATGCATGCTAGTCATGTTTTACTTGGAAGGCCTTGGCAATATGATAGACGTGTGATGCATGATGGGTTTAGGAATCAGTATTCTTTTAGCTTGAATAACCAAAATTACATTCTTGCACCTTTATCTCCATTGGAAGTATATGAAGACCAAATGAAAATCCAAAATTCCATTATGGGGAATTCGGGTAGTGAGGCAAGTTCAAGTAAAAGAATTGAGAGAAAATAGGCCTTGAATGATAAAAATGAAAGAAATACAAATAAAGGCCCAATGGTGAGTGATGGAGCAAGAGAGAAAAGTAAGGGTGAGATTGTGAAGAGAGAAAAGAAAGTAAGCCTGTATGCAAGGGAGAAAGACTTGAGAGGTGCTTTTAATGCACAAAGGAGTCTTATTGTACTTAGGTACAAGGAAAATCTTTTAATTTTGACTGACATTGACCCTTGTTTGCCTAGTGTTTTTGTGTCTTTGTTGCAGGAATTTGAGGATGACTTCCCTGAAGAGATTCTTAAAGGCCTCCCTCCATTAAGAGGTATTGAACATTAAATTGACTTTGTTCCCGGGGCTGCCATACCAAATAGACCAGCCTATAGAACCAATCCTGAGGAGACAAAGGAGATACAAAGACAAGTGGAAGAGCTTTTAGAGAAAGGGCACTTGAAGGAAAGCTTGAGTCCATGTGTCATTCCTGTGTTGTTAGTGCCTAAAAAGGATGGATCTTGGAGGATGTGTGTGGATTGTCGTGCCATTAATAAAATAACAATAAAGTATAGACATCCTATTCCTAGACTTGATGATATGCTTGATGAATTATGTGGGGCATGTTACTTTTCCAAAATTGATCTTAAAAGTGGTTATTTTCAAGTTAGGATAAAAGTAGGAGATGAATGGAAAACCACGTTTAAAACTAAACAAAGTTTATATGAGTGGTTGGTAATGCCTTTTGGTTTAACTAATGCACCTAGTACTTTCATGAGACTTATGAATCATGTTTTGAGACAACTTATTGGTAAGTTTGTTGTGGTTTATTTTGATAATATACTTATATACAACAAATGTTTTGATGATCATATTATGCATGTTAGGGCTGTATTAGAAGTACTGAGAAAAGAAAAATTATATGCCAACTTAAAGAAGTGCACGTTTGCTAGTGAAAAACTTGTATTTCTTGGATTTGTTGTTAGTGCTAAAGGAATTGAGGTAGATGATGAAAAAGTGAAAGCTATTAGAGATTGGTCAATGCCTACTAATATTAGTGAGGTTAGGAGTTTTCATGGATTGGCTAGTTTTTATAGAAGGTTTGTTAAAGATTTTAGTTCCATTGCAGCACCTTTAAATGAGTTAGTTAAAAAGGATGTTAAATTTAAATGGACTGAATCACAGGAAAATGCATTTAATTTGCTTAAGGATAAACTATGTAGTGCACCTATTTTGTCCTTGCCTGATTTTAACAAAACTTTTGAGCTTGAATGTGATGCCTCAGGAGTTGGTATAGGAGCTGTTTTAATGCAGAAAGGGCGACCAATAGCATACTTTTGTGAGAAGTTGCATGGAGCTCAATTGAATTATTCCACCTATGATAGGGAATTATATGCTTTAGTGAGAGCCTTGGACATGTGGCAACATTATCTTCTTCCTAAAGAGTTTGTCATACATACTGATCATGAGTCCTTAAAGCATTTGAAGGGACAAATGAAACTCAATAGGCGGCATGGTAAGTGGGTGGAATTTATTGAGACATTTTCATGTGTGATAAAATACAAGCTAGGTAAAGATAATGTGGTGGCTGATGCACTTTCAAGAAGATATACTTTAATTTCTATTTTAAGTTCTAAATTGTTGGGATTTGAACAAATTAAAGAACTTTATGCCACTGATCTTGATTTTGCTAATGTGTATGATGCATGTGAACAAGCTACTTTTCAGAATTTTTATAGGCATGATGGATATTTGTTTAGGGATGGTAAATTTTGTGTGCCTATATGTTCATTAAGGGAGCTACTTGTGCGTGAAGCTCATAGTGGGGGTTTGATGGGGCATTTTGGTGTTAATAAGACTTTGGATATGTTGCATGAACACTTTTATTGGCCACATATGCGTAAGGATGTTAAAAGAATTTGTATTAAGTGTGTTGCATGTAAAAAAGCTAAATCTAAAGTCATGCCTCATGGACTGTATACACCTTTACCTATTCCTATTGCACCTTGGATTGATATTTCAATGGATTTTGTATTGGCATTGCCTAAGACTAGGAGAGGTAAAAATAGCATATTTGTTATAGTTTATAGATTCAGTAAAATGACTCATTTTATTGCGTGTGCTAAAACAAATGATGCAACAAATATAGCTGACTTGTTCTTTAGAGAGGTAGTGCATTCGCATGGTATTCCTAAATCAATTGTTTCTGATAGAGACGCTAAATTCCTTAGTCACTTTTGGCGTGTTTTGTGGGGTAAACTTGGTACTAAATTGCTGTTTTCTACTACTTGTCATGCACAAACTGATGGACAAACCGAAGTGGTCAATAGGACTTTAGGTGCTCCATAAGAGATTTCTGTCTTAAATTAGCATGTCCCTCTCCTCTCAACGGAGCTAATACAATCAGCCCGCAATCTCTCACTGATGGAGGTTGTCCAAGATCGGTTGAGTCTGAAAGACTGTTACTCAGTTCATCTTCTAAGAAATCTGACTCCGATCGCGAATCCATATCTACCTATAAACCAAAAGAAGGGACCCAAATCATATCATTGCAGCATTTTATGCATATGCAAGAGACACACTTTCTATTTTACACCTACTATTCAAGAATCAATTAGTCTGGGCTTTGATACCACTAAATGTAGCGCTCCCTTACCCTACTAGCCGTTACCGATGGTCAAATTATTGAATTATTGAATTATTTATTTTTTCAATTTTTGAGTTTATTATTAGCTGAATATTTATTACCATATTTTTTTATCATTTTAAATATGTAAGTACTAATGTAAATATTTTGATTTAAAAGTACTCATTCATTAAATCATAAATATTCAAAAATACATTTACAAATAATACCAAATATATTAATTACAAAATTCACTCTTATATAAATCTTACATGCCACAAATTTACATGAAAAAAAAATCTTAAAATTTAATTATACAATGTAATACCCAAAATATATAAAGAGAATAAACTGTTGCAATTTAATTTTAGGGTTCTCCTTTCTTCGGTCAATCATAACGCAATAGCTACTTCTACTAACATGTGCATGAAACACACGCACTAAGCTAGTCTAAGCTACTAGCTTAGTAGTATGTTTGACAATTATCCAATAATTACATAAAAATCTCTAAAATAAAATTTTTATCATTTACAATAAATTTTCTAAGTATGCCAAAATATTCAAATTAAATAAAAACTATATAAATCATACAAAATGTATAATTAATCAATTATATCATTTTAATAATTTACAATGATATAAGACAATCATTTTAATAATTTACATTTTTTTCTTTATTTATTTGATAGCCCACGACATTTTAGATCAGAACTAAATACTGAATATATGTTTCTACTCTTCAAAAGTATACTCGGTGCCTACTTAATTATTTTATAACTTCTTGTTTAACACTTACATTTTCGACAATAACTTAGCATATTTTCGGTGCCTACGTAATTTTTCAATTCAACACTATTTCTTAGTGTCTACATAAATTAAATCCCAACACTATTTTTTAGTGCCTACATTTCTACCCTTTTATTTGCATGTCAGCATATCATAATTTATAGTTCTCGACTATATGTTATAGGGTTTAATCATGTTTATTATCTTTATTATTATTTACATCAATTAGGCATGAAATGCTAATATAATTTCTCATAAATGCAATAATCTCCATTAAATAAATTACAACATCATACTCACTCATTAAATAATTACAAATACAAGAAATCTAAAGGAATATATTTTTCTATCATAAAATTCAACAATAAACTCATATATACAAGCTGCCCTATTCTGGGCAGAATTTGTCTCATATTTCCCTGCATTTGTCATCCATTTTTAAATGGAATTCAGACAAGTGATCAATTAATAAAATATAGATACATGTCTTATATTTAATTAACAACTACAATCACATCAAACCAAAATTTGTAGCCCTTATAGATTTTTTACTCGACTACATTCATTTCATTCTGCCTAGTATTTTACTGGCATATTTCTAGTTTGAAATTTGAGTCAATTTTAAACCTAAATGAAGGTATATTCGACTCAATAATAAACACTCAGAAAGCATATCCAGACCTCAAGTTAAACCCTCAATTTAGATACTATTCACAAGAAGAATTTCCAGTACTTTATTAAATCCTACAATTTCCTATCTTCATGCATCAACAATATATTCTAAATTTTATTTTAACATTCATAACTTCACTTAATCACCATTTCATAACTCAATAAAAATATCAATAAGTATATATACAATTATACATAATATCATACTCAACATAATAACACAATCAACAATTAACATTTTTTTCCATATTGAATTTTTGCCAAATGTACATACCTCAAAAAGTCCACTTTTCTTCATTCTTCTCTACCTCCTATTTAGCTTTCTCCTTGCCTTTATTTCTTCTTTGATTATAGCCCAAAAGTTGCTCACTTCCTTGCCCTAACAACAATTTCACACTAATCAAGCACTAAATACTAGTATCAACCCTTAATCACTATTAACATACTAATAACCCTAAATTACCAACCTTAGTGGTAACTAACCTCAAAATGGATTTAAAAAGGAGAAGAAAAGCAAGAAGATGAATAATCTAACCTCACCTTTGTAGATCTTCAAAATGACCAAAATTCTTCCCTCTCTTTCTCTTATTTTCTTCATTTTTTTGCTCACTTTGCTTTAATTTCTTGTTGATCTTGCCTTAATCCATGTTTTCTATCTAAAATCTTAGTTTAATTTGAAGAAAAAGAAGAAGAAATGTGAGGTGAAGGTCACAGCAAAAGGGAGAGAAAAAAAGAGGGTTTTCTTTGGTTAAGATGAGGAAGAAGAAGAATTAATGACCAAAAAAGTGAAATTTGACCTTTATAGTTGGATTAGATGGGAGATAATATTGTCCCTCACTGGTCCATTAATTTAATCACTCTTACTTTATTTTAATCCAAAGAATATTCCTTTTCTTAGATAAAGAATATTCCATTTTTATTTCTTTTTAAAATATATGTGTCAAAAACACCATAAATTCAAATTTTGTTCAACAGCACCTTGAAATATTTTTTATGTGATTAAAAATATTTTATTTTGATGTTAGATGTATGCCAAAATTATTTTTCATGCATTTGAAATTTAAAAATAAAAATTATTGATATCGAAGGAGTCGTTTTGAGCATCTTTGTTTGTCTTAGTAATTTGGGTTTGTACCAAAAATATTTTGATGAACTTGAGCTGACCTAAATAAGATTAAATTTAGTGGGCTATTTTATTTTAATTATTGGAATGTAATTTCATTTAAAGACACATGATCAGTCTTATTTTAACTTGTCTTAGGTGTGTAGGCCTTATAAAATTAAGCTCATTCATTTGTCCTTAAGTCATTAGGGTCAGATTGGTCTTTTCTTCATTTTTGCACCTAGGGTTTGGTTTGTAGAGGTATAAATACCTCCTTATGCGTATAAGACAATCAGATTGGTGATTAAGATCAAAATTTGAGTGTTCTTCAAGTGGGAGGTGTGATCTCCATTGATATACCAAGGATTGTTTTCACTTATCAGGTTGGTATTAATTTGTGGCGTGAATCCAATTCTCTCTTTATACTCTTTGTTACCAATTCCTTGCTGTTTTGGGGGTGAAGAGTCTAATCTTGCAATTGGTTAAACTTAAAATTTGTATCAAATTGATTTGGAGGTTGTCTAGACTTAGATTCTAGGTGGTTGCTGCATCATTTGGTATCAGAGCTTTGGTTCTAAATCAATTGTACTTATCTTTATTTTTCTGGTTTTAGTGATATTTGTTCAAGTTACAGCATAAAAAAATTAAAAAAAAAAGTTTATCTATTTGTGACTGAATTTCCCTATATTTCTATCTATTGAAGTTTGGTTTATTTCTTGTTTTTTTGGGGTACGAATTTTTAGTGTTTTTAATTTTTTTTTGTTTATCCGATTACAAAAAAAATAAAAAAAAATTCGTGCATATTGGCAATGATTGCCAAAAGTGGGACTGTTTGGATTCAATTGATTCCACACATATATAAAATGAATTGCCTCTGAATATATTTGCTCTATTCTGATTAAAATTGATAATTTGAGCAATTTTGAGTGGAGTTCGTAATTGAAATTGATTGTTTCATATTGAGGTATAAGTTGAGATTTCATTGCTTATTGCTGGAAATTGTGCAATCGGTGGATAATAGTTACTAATAGGCATATAATTAGCTTATTTGGCAGTAAGTTAGGAATGGTTTAGTGAATTTTAGGTTATGGTTCGAATTCTATTAGGGCAGTAGCACATATACACTTAATTTTTTCTAGTTTTGTCAATTTATTGCATTCTTTGTTTTATATTCTTGACTACTGTCCTTCTTGTTTCCATTACATTAATTGAGTAATTTTGCATTCCATATTACTCAAATAACAATATTATATCTGTTGCACCTCATTCTTCATCCGTGTGTGCATATATCATATACTTGTCATTCCTTGCTTTCATTTCATTAATTTTGCTTCTAGTTTTGTGATGTTTCCTTTCTTTCTTAGGAATTGTCTATTTTAATTTTCTGTTGGATATTGTTGCTCATTATTATTGATCTAGTTGGTTGAAATTGATCCGGAAATATATCATAGTGAGGACACAAGAGCGGTAAAAGGCAAGAGTGGTTAGCTCAAAAGAGGGTAAAAGCCTTAATTGAGTGAAACATGAGCGAACATACACCTTTTGAGTGAAACACGTGAGGGAGTGTGTGAGGCATGTCTAAATCAAGCAACCAGGAAAGAAGTAGTGATGAAGGAAACAAAACTTTCTTCACATTGGAGGCTATGCAACAACAATTTGGAAGGCTTGAGATTCTGCTCCGAGATATGAATGATCGGTTTGACAAGTATGATAGGAGGTTAGAAGGCCATGATCAAGCTCTACATAATCTTAGAAGAGATACATCCTTGCAAAGTCGAATTGGAGGGAGAAGGGAAAGGTTAGCAACTCCACCTCAATCTGACTATGAAGAAGATTTTGATGAGTTTGATGATGATAGGGATAGAAATCAGTTTGGAGGTAGAGGGGGTAGAAATGATAGAGGAAGGAATAGGAGAGAACATAGAGGCAGGGTAGAGGCGAATAGATTTGGGAACTTTGAGAATCGGATAGATCGTAATTTGGGGAGTATTAAAATGAAAATCCCTACTTTTCAAGGTAGGAATGATGCTGATGCTTACTTGGAGTGGGAGAGAAAAGAGGAATTGGTGTTTGAATGTCATAACTATTCTGACGAAAAAATAGTAAAGTTGGCAGCCGTGGAATTCACTGACTATGCCTTGGTATGGTGAGACCAAATCATCCTCAATAGGCGTAGGAATGGGGAAAGGCCTATAAACACATGAGTGGGGATTAAGGCAGTCATGAGAAAGAGGTTTGTCCCTAGTTACTATTATAGGGAACTACATCAAAGGCTCCAAACTTTGAGGCAAGGGAATAAAAGTGTTGAGGACTATCATAAAGAAATGGAGATAGCTATGATGAGGGCTAATATTGATGAAGATAAGGAGGCTACCATGGCACGTTTCTTGGCTGGTCTAAATAAGGCAATTGCAAATGTTATTGAGCTACACCACTATGTAGAGTTAGAGGAGATGGTGAATATGGCTATGAAGGTGGAGAAGTAACTAAAGCAAAAGGGAACCAACAAACCAACCTATTTGGGTTCCACATCTAATTGGAGCTCAAAGTGGCCTAAAAGGGAAGACAAAGCCAAAGATAAGAGAAGAAAAGGGTAAAGTAGAGCAAAAAGGTAACCCTAAAGCTAATGCTACTTCTTCTTCCAATACTGAAAAACATATAAACATAAAATGCTTTAAGTGCCTTGGCAATGGACATATTGCATCTCAATGCCCAAATAAAAAGGTTATGATATTGAAAGATAATGGTGTAATTGAATCCGAAAGTGATAAAGAATCTGATTCAATGCCTTCATTTGAAGATTTGTAGTGATGATGATGAGGCCGAGCATGCTGTTGGTGGGGATTTAAATCTTGTGGTTAGGCGTGTACTAAATGCACAATTGAAAGAAGATGGGGTTGAACAAAGGGAAAATATCTTCCATTCCAGATGCTTAATAAATGGCAAAATTTGTAGTCTTATAATTGATGGAGGAAGTTGTACTAATGTTGCAAGTACTACTTTAGTTGATAAGTTGGGGCTGGATTGTTTGAAACATCCTAGGCCATATAGACTACAATGGCTTAATGATTGCGGAGAGATAAGGGTAAATAAACAAGTTTTAATTTCATTCTCCATTGGAAGATATTATGACCGTGTAGTTTGTGATGTAGTACCTATGCATGCAGGTCATGTGTTGCTTTGTAGGCCATGACAATATGACAGAAAGGTGGCGCATGATGGGTATAGAAATAGACACTCATTCATGATGGGAGATCAATGTATCATTCTAGCTCCTATGACTCCTAGTGAAGTTTATGAAGATCGAATTAAGCTAAAAAGGAGCATGGAGGAAGAAATGCAAAAAGAAGCCGAAAGGTCCAAATTGAGAGAAAAGGAGCAAAAAGAAAATGGAAAGGCCGAGAGTTGCAAAATAAGAGAGATGAGAGGAAAAGAAAAAGGAGAGGTTGAGAAAGAGAGAAAAATGGGAGGAAAAGAGGCCCAAAAAGAAAAGCAAATAATTGGCCCAAAGGAGAGTGGTACAAAGAAAAATAATTTTTATGAAAAAGTAAGGGATAAGAGAGTCACTTTTGAGAATCAACAATGTTTACTTGTACTCATGTACAAGGAATCTTATTTTAATGAAGCTGACCTTAACCCTTCTTTGCCTAGTGTTGTTGTTTCTTTATTGCAGGAAAATGAGAATGTATTCCTTGAAGAGTTACCACAAGGATTGCCTCCAATAAGAGGAATTGAACATCAAATTGATTTCATACCAGGAGCTCAAATTCCAAATAGCCCAGCCTATAGGAGCAACCCTGAGGAGACAAAGGAACTTCAAAGGCAAGTGGAGGAGTTGTTAGCAAAGGGGCATATCCGTGAGAGTCTTAGTCCGTGTGCAGTGTCGGTGCATTTGGTGCCAAAAAAAATGGGAGTTAGCGCATGTGTGTTGATTGTAGGTCTGTGAATCGCATAACAGTTAAGTATCGCCATCCAATACCCAGATTGGATGATATGTTAGAAGAATTGCATGGCGCATATGTCTTTACTAAGATTGATTTATTGAGTGGATATCACCAAATTAGGATGAAAGTTGGTGATGAATGGAAAACAGCATTTAAAACAAAGCTTGGTTTATATGAGTGGCTCGTTATGCCTTTTGGTCTAACCAATGCCCCTAGCACTTTTATGAGATTGATGAATCATGTTTTGCCTCAGTTCATTGGAAAATTTGTTGTTTATTTTGATGATATTTTGATTTATAGTAAATCTGTTAATGAGCATGTACATCATCTTAGGGCTGTTTTGGATACACTTTGGAGAGAAGAATTGTATGCTAAACTTAAAAAGTGCACATTTTGCATGAATAGAGTTATATTCTTAGGGTATGTGGTGAGTGCCAATGGAATTGAGGTTGATGAGGAGAAGATAAGGGCTATCCAAGAATGGCCAACCCTTAGGAATGTGAGTGATGTTAGGAGCTTTCATGGCCTTGCTAGCTTTTACAAGAGTTTTGTAAAGGATTTTAGTGTCATTGCTGCTTCTTCAACTGAAATCATTCAAAAAGATGTGGGGTTTATGTGGGGTGAGGCGCAAGAACTTGCATTTAGTACTTTGAAAGATAAACTTTGTTCTGCATCTATTTTGAGTTTGCCTGATTTTAATCCTACTTTTGAGATTGAATGTGATGCCTCCAGGATAGGTATTGGTGCTGTTTTGATGCAGGGTAGGCGTCCAATTGCTTTCTTTAGTTAAAATTTGAGTGGTACACAACTTAATTATTCCACATATGACAAGGAGTTGTATGCATTGGTGAGGGCTTCGGAGACTTTGCAGCATTATCTTTGGCCTAAAGAGTTTGTGATTCATAGTGATCATAAGTCTTTAAAGCATCTCAAGGGTCAAGGTAAGTTGAACAAACGACATGCGAAGTGGTTGGAGTTCATTGAGACATTTCCTTATGTGATTCAATACAAACAAGGTAAGGAAAATGTGGTTGCTGATGCATTATCTAGAAGATATACTCTTATTGCTACTTTGAGTTCTCGATTGATGTGATTTGAATATATAAGGGAATTGTATGCTTCTGATTCTGATTTTTCAAATGTTTATAATGCATGTGAACAATCTGCGTTTCAAAGGTTTTATAGGCATGATGATTATTTATTTAGAGAAAATAAACTGTGTGCCTAATTGTGCAATGCGTGAGTTGCTTGTACGTGAGGCTCATAATGGTGGTTTGATGGGTTATTTTGGTATTGCTAAGACACTTGACATCTTGCATGAGCATTTTTATTGGCCTAATATGAAGAAAGATGTTGAGATAATTTGCTCTAGGTGTGTTGCATGTAAGCAAGCCATGTCAAGAATTCAACCTCATGGGTTGTATATTCCTTTACCCATCCCTAGTCAGCCCTGGATTGATATTTCTATGGATTTTGTGTTGGGACTGCCCAGGACTAAAAGGGGAAGAGATAGCATTTTTGTTGTAGTTGATAGGTTTAGCAAGATAGCACATTTCATCGCTTGCCATAAAACTGATGACGCTACACATATTTCTGATTTGTTCTTTAAGGATGTTGTGCGTTTGCATGGTGTTCCTAAAACTATTGTTTCTGATAGAGATTTTAAGTTTTTGAGTCATTTTTGGCGTGTGCTGTGGGGAAAGTAGGGAACAAAGTTGCTATTTTCTATTACTTGTCATCCTCAAACAAATGGTCAAACTGAAGTAGTTAATAGAACTTTAGGATCATTATTACGTGCTGTTGTTGGAAAGAATTTGAAAACTTGGGAAGATTGTTTGCCATTAGTAAAATTTGCATATAATAGAAGCATTCATTCATCAACAGGTTATTCTCCGTTTGAAATTGTCTATGGTTTTCATCCGCTAACCTCTTTGGATTTGTTGCCTATACCTTTGAATGATATTTCTAACTTAGATGGGCAAAAGAAGGCAGATTTGGTTAAGTCCATACATGAGAAGGCAAAGCAGCACATTGAGTTAAAGAACAAAAGTTATGCACAAAAAGCCAATAAAGGATGTAAAGTTGTGAAATTTGAACCTGAAGATTGGGTATAGGTGCATTTTAGGAAAGAGAGATTTCCTAACCAAAGGAAATCCAAGTGGTTGAGAGGATCAATGCCAATGCCTATAAGATTGGCTTGCCCGGTGAGTATGGTGTTTCAGCAACTTTTAATGTTGCTGTCCTTTTGATGCATCCCACATCGGTTACGGAGGAACTTCTGGACTGGTTTATAAGGCTGGGTTCAAATCTTCTCCTTTGAGCGCGCTTTTGGGGCGAAGTTAGGAGTTTACATTCTTATCATTTGGTATCAAAGCCAGCCCTATACACCGGTGTCCCTTCGGATTATGATAGATCGCCGACCGAGGCAGTCAGGGTCTTAAGGGGGTGGAGATGATGCGTCCCATATCGGTTACGGAGGAACTCCTGGACTGATTTATAAGGCTGGGTTCAAACCTTCCCCTTTGAGCGCGCTTTTGGGGCGAAGTTAGGAGTTCACATTCTTATCACTTTTCTCTTTTTGATAATGCAGGTGGTGATTTGTAACACCACACCTTATGCATTTGAGTATAACCTCTCTCTATATCAAGTAATCATACATGGCATACTGGAAAGAGAGAATACCTTGTTAACAGTAGTAGAAGTAAAATTTTTTTTCATATCCTGTAATATAATTCAATGACTTTGCAAGTCTCATATCCTATAATATTATTCACTGACTTTGCAAAGTTAACACTGATATTTTCACCACAATATAATATATCACATATATCAAAACATAAACTTTACACATAAGTATTTTCGAGTTGATTTCATTTATACATTTTTAGACTCATTCCAAAATGACTATACATATTCAAGCACGTAAATACAAAACACATATGACATATTTTCATGCTTGTGTGGAATGCAAGGAGAGAGAGTGATGAGGCTCGGCCAATGACTTGTGCTCCATGTCTTCTATACACTACTCAAAATGAGCTATCACTTTTCTTTACCTGAAAAATGATGCAAATTGATGAGTTGCGGCTTACTGAGAATAATCATCCAATGAGCTCTAAAGTACCAAACAACTTATAGTAATAAGTCACAAATCCAATACATACCATGTATTTCATTCCATTCATCAGTATCATATAAATATCAATAAAGTTGAAACATATAATCATTACTCTTTATGTATGCAAATGCTTTGCTTATTTTATTTTGTTGTGACCAAGTTAAACAGACATTGCCCCGGGTTTCCATGTGAATATTTTCCATGTGAACATTTGCATTTGCATTTGCATTTGCTAGCTAGCTTGATCATTTGTTTCATTTGCACATTTGTTGGGCCATAGGCCTCTTCTTTTGCTTTACAATATCGATTAACTAGTCACAATGCCTTTTTAGCCCATATGCATATGCACTTGTATTTAAGCATTCATCAACCATTGCATCTTTATCATATACAACATACATATATTACATATATACCTCATATGTCAAGCATATACCTTGCATATACTATACATATACCATGTGTATATATCACATTTGTCAAACATATACCTCAAATATACCACAAGTATGCCATTTATATGTACCACAATGTCACAAATTATCCATCATTACATTATCAAGGACCAATAATGACAATCATATGAATCACATAGCAAGCAACATTCAATTGCACTAAAAAATTCAATCGATAATTAGACTCACCGTTCTCCTTTGATTTCGACCCCTAACTTATTGTCTATCTGCTCCTTGTGGGTCTCCAATATGTTGCGAGCCTAATATGAAAACATAATTGATTAACTCATGATTAGAGAGACTTAATGTGGCTTAAACAAATTAATATGTTTTGTTCATGTCAATAGTTAAGATTTTTTCTATGAGGCAGTGTGACCTTATAGGACTCTTTAGCGTATAACTTTTACTATAATTGACCAATTAATCTGATTCTTGTTCCTAATTAAAAATAACATATAATTATAGAACATATTAAAATTTCAGACCAATTGGATCACTGTACAATATTTGGTGGAATTTCTAAGAGTGTTCTGTTTTTTGCCTTGTTTTCTGCCTTTAGGCAGTTTCAGGGTACTCATTTGGATTCATTATAACTTATAATATATAAGTCCTATTTTAATAAAACTTTACAGACACTTATATGGGTTCATATGTAACATGTTTCATGTTTACTACTTTTACCAATTATGTCTCTAAGGTCTTCTAAATATACCGAACATTTTACTGGTCTAGAATAGAATTGACTTCCGGACCAGTATGGTTTCAAAAGGGCATAACTTAGTCTATACATAACCAATGAAGTTGAAATGAGTACCAAAATTTAGCTAAGACATATACCTATAACTCTCATGTTTTTAGAATTTACAGAATCTAGCTCTAATAAGCTCAAATTAGCCAAAACAGTTACTGTATCTTCCCAGGGCACTCAGTAGGCAGTTCAAACCATGGAACAGTCATGGTTCTATTCACCATAACTCACAATTTACAAGGCTGATGAACCTAATATTTGGTATAAGGATACAATACACATATATCTACAAATTTTATGTTTTGAGAGAATTCCAATAAGGGCTTTAACATATTCAAAATCAAACCACACAGTAGCTAACTTGGTTAGGGCTTACACCCTGACCGGTTTCAGTACGAAGAGCATATCTCTCCCTATACATAACATCTTTCGACAATTTTTACATATCCACATATCTAAGACATAAAGGAACAACTTTTGTGTTTTAAACTTTTCCAGAATCAATTTCTATTAATATCAAAATTGGGGTGCAATTCAGTGCCTAATATTAAACCTAAGCAACTCAAATCAACCCTATAGCAATAAGAATTGATTACTTACCAAGAACAACCTTGCAAGAGATCAATATGCTTCAAAAACTAGGTGAAACAAGGATAAATTGAATTCTGAAATGGAAGAAATTGAAGAAGAAAACGGGGCTGAATTGAGGAGGCAAAAATGGGGAAGAAAGATGAAGATAAAGCCAACTTGTTTTTTGTCCTTTTCTCTTTTTCTCTTTTTCTCTTCTCTTTTCTCTTCTCATTTCTCATTTCTCTTCTCTTCTATTTCTCTTTTGTTTCATTTTCATTTTATTTTGTCTATATTATTATTATTATTTACATAGATTTATAATTCCACTAATTCACACAATGATACAGCTTAATCATTTGACCCGATTTAACTACATTAGCAATGTAAATGTTCACTAATCTTAATCTAATAATTTTTCTTACTTTAATTTAGTCACCTTATTCAATTCATTTCTAATACTTTTTTATCCTCATTTAGGTTACAATTACACAAGTGCGATTCGATACAAGTGCCAAATACTAGGACACGTAACTAGTGTGTGTCATAAACTTGTTTCTAAGAAAATATGTGTGAAATGCACGTGTTCAATTGAATTGTATGCAAGATGCTTATGTTCAATGAAATACATGTGGGGTAGTAGTAAAATTTTTTTCATATCCTGTAATAGAATTCAATGACTTCGCAAATCTCATATCCTATAATTTCATTCAATGACTTGCAAGTCTCATATCCTGTAATATTATTCACTGACTTTGCAAAGTTAACACTGAGGTTTTCACCACAATATAATATATCACATATATCAAAACATAAACTTTACACATAAGTATTTTCGAGTTGATTTCATTTATACATTTTTAGACTCATTCCAAAATGACTATACATATTCAAGCACATAAATACAAAACACATATGACATATTTTCATGCTTGTGTGGAATGCAAGGAGAGAGAGTGATGAGGCTCGGTCAATGACCTGTGCTCCATGTCTTCTATACACTACTCAAAATGAGCTATCACTTTTCTTTACCGGAAAAATGATGCAAATTGATGAGTTGCGGCTTACTGAGAATAATCATCCAATGAGCTTTAAAGTACCAAACAACTTATAGTAATAAGTCACAAATCCAATACATACCATGTATTCCATTCCATTCATAAGTATCATATAAATATCAATAAAGTTGAAACATATAATCATTACTCTTTATGTATGCAAATGCTTTGCTTATTTCATTTTGTTTTGACTAAGTTAAACAGACATTGTCCCGGGTTTCCATGTGAACATTTGCCATGTAAACATTTGCATTTGCATTTGCTAGCTAGCTTGATCATTTGTTTCATTTGCATATTTGTTGGGCCATAAGCCTCTTCTTTTGCTTTACAATATTAATTAACTAGTCACAACGCCTTTTTAGTCCATATGCATATGCACTTGTATTTAAGCATTCATCAACCATTGTATCTTATCACATATAATATACATATACCACATATATACCTCATATGCCACACATATACCTTGCATATACTATACATATACCATGTATATATATCACATATGTCAAACATATACTTCAAATATACCACAAGTATACCATTTATATGTACCACAAAGTCACAAATTATCCATCACTACATTATCAAGGACCAATCATGACAATCACATGAATCACATAGCAAGCAACATTCATTTGCACTAAAGAATTCAATCGATAATTAGACTCACCGTTCTTATTTGATTTCGACCCCTAACTTATTGTCTATCCGCTCCTTGTGGGTCTCCAATATGTTGTGAGCCTAATATGAAAACATAATCGATTAACTCATGATTAGAGAGACTTAATGTGGCTTAAACAAATTAATATGCATTGTTCATGTCAATAGTTAAGATTTTTCCTATGAGGTAGTGTGAGCTTATGGGACTTTTTAGCCTATAACTTTTTCTATAATTTACCAATTAATCTGATTCTTGCTCCTAATTAAAAATAACATATAATTATAGAATATATTAAAATTTCAGACCAATTGGATCATTGTACAATATTTAGTGGAATTTCTAAGAGTTTTGTTTTCTGTCTTTAGGCAGTTTCTGGGTACTCATTTGGGTTCATCATAACTTATAATCTATAAGTCCTATTTTAATTAAACTTTACAGAAGCTTATATGGGTTCATATGGAACATGTTTCATGTTTAAAACTTTTACCAATTATGTCTCTAAGGTCTTCTAATTATACCAAATATTTTACTGGTCCAGAATAGAATTGACTTCCGGACCAGTATGGTCTCCAAAGGCCATAAAGTAGTCTATACATAACTAATGAAGTTGAAATTAGTACCAAAATTTAGCTAAGACATATACCTATAACTCTCAAGTTTTTATCATTTACATAATCTAGCTCTAACAAGCTCAAATTAGCCAAACAAGTTACTATATCTTCCCAGGGCACTCAATAGGCAGTTCAAACCATGAAACAATCATGGTTCCATTCACCATAACTCTACATTTACAAGGCCTATGAACCAAAATTTGGTAGAAAGATACAATATATATCTACAAATTTTATGTTTTGAGAGACTTCAAATAAGGGCTTTAACATATTCGAAATCAAACCACACAGTAGCTAACTTGGTTAGGGTTCACACCCTGACCAGTTTCAGTATGAAGGGCATATCTCTCCCTATACATATCATCTTGCAACAATGTTTACATATCCATATATCTAAGACATAAAGGAACAACTTTTGTGTTTTACACTTTTTCAGAATCAATTTCTATTAATATCAAAATCGGGGTGCAATTCAGTGCCTAATATTGAACCTAAGCAACTCAAATCAACCCTATAGTAATAAGAATTGATTACTTACCAAGAACAACCTTGAAAGAGATCAATATGCTTCAAAAACTAGGTGAAACAAGGATGAATTGAATTCTGAAATGGAGGAAATTGAAGAAAAAAACGGGGCTGAAGTGAGGAGGCAGAAATGGGGAAGAAAGATGAAGATAAAGCCAGCCCTGTACACCGGTGTCCCTTCGGGTTACGATAGATTGCCGACCGAGGTAGTCAGGGTTTTAAGGGGGTGGAGATGATGCGTCCTATATCGGTTACGGAGGAACTCCTGGACTGATTTATAAGGCTGGATTCAAACCTTCCTCTTTGAGCGCGCTTTTGGGGCGAAGTTAGGAGTTCACATTCTTATCACCTTTCTCTTTTTGATAATGCAGGTGGTGATTCGAGGACAAATCCTTTTGAGAAGGGAGGGAATGATGCGAGCCAAGACAACAGAAATGATCTTACATGCCATGGAGGAGATGGATTAGTGATGCCACTTGGTCCAATCATAAGATCAAGTAGAACAAGCTCAAGGCAGCCTTGCAAATGTATATTCAGAGCTTAGTGACAAGAGTTATCAAGGAAGAGGCTTGGGTCAGGCTTGAAGAGATGGAATCAGTTGGCGATCCAAAGCTTGTGACACTCATTGGGGCATGTGATGGTGAAGACAACTAGCCTAATGGGCTAGAGAAGAAGTCAATATTACAAGGTTCAACTCATGTGCAATATGCTATTTTAAGGTGGACTTATGTTATGTCATGGTTGGGCCTAAGATTAAATTTAGTGGACTGTTTTATTTTAATTATTGGAATGTAATTTTATTTAAAGACACATAATCAGCCTTATTTTAACTTGTCTTAGGTGTGTAGGCCTTATAAAATTAAGTCCATTCGTTTGTCCTTAAGTCATTAGGGTCAGATTGGTCTTTTCTTCATTTTTGCACCTAGGGTTTGGTTTGTAGAGGTATAAATACCTCCTTATGCGTGTAAGACAATCAGATTAGTGATTAAGATCAAATTTTGAGTGTTCTTCAAGTGGGAGGTGTGATCTCCATTGATATAGCAAGGATTGTTTTCACTTATTAGGTTGGTATTAATTTGTGGCGTGAATCCAATTCTCTCTTCATACTCTTTGTTACCAATTTCTTGCTGTTTTGGTGGTGAAGAGTATAATCTTGCAATTGGTTAAACTTAAGATTTGTATCAAATTGATTTGGAGGTTGTCTAGACTTAGATTCTAGGAGGTTGCTGCATCATATTCTCTAGTGCATAACCCCAAAAGGATTTAGGGAATTTCGCAATGTTCATCATAAACCTTACCATGTCTAACAGGGTTTGGTTTCTCTTTTTAGTCACACCATTGTGTTGCAGAATGTAAGGTGGAGTCCATTGAGATAGTATCCCATTATCCCTAAGATAACCTAGAAACTTTTGGCTCAAGTATTCACCTCCTCGATCTAATCGGAGTGTTTTAGTATTTTTGTCAAGTTGTTTCTCTACTTCACTTTTTAATTCTTTGAACTTTTCAAAAGCTTCAAATTTGTATCTCATAAGATACAAGTACACATATCATAAGTAGTAATCGATAAAAGTAATGAAGTAGATGAAACCATCTCTAGCGTGTGTGGACATTGGATCTCATACATCCAAATGTATTACGTCTATAAACCCATTAGCACGTTCTCCTTTTCCCTTAAAGGTTAATTTAGTAATCTTGCCTAATAAGAAAAATTCACATGTGTCATATGATTCATAATCAAATGACCCAAAACTACCACTCTTGTGTAGCTTAGCCATACGTTTCCCACTTATATGAGCAAGGCGACAATGCCATAAGTAAGATGATTTCAACATATCATTGATGTTTGAAATTGAATTTGACATATCTAATATGTATATTCCATTGCATAATGTACCACTTGCATAAATAATGTCATTGTTACTAAAAGCTAAATGGAAACCATCTTTATTTAAACAAGAAACAAAAATAATATTTTTAGTTAAGCAGGTACATAATAACAATTATCCAAATTTAACATAAGCCCACTAAAGAGGGTGAATACATAAGTTCCTATAACTAATGCAACAACTTTTGCTCCATTTCCAAAATGCAGGTCCGACTCTCCCTTATTGAGTTGCCTACTATTCCTAAGGGCCTACATATCAGTGCATATGTGTGAGTCACAACTAGTATCTAATACCCATATATTATTATCAGAAATAGTATTAATTTCAATGACAAAAATACCTGAAGTAGATGGGGCATCTGATACCTTCTTCTTCAAGGACTCTAAGTAGGCTTTGCACTTTCTCTTCCAATGGCCATCATTGCCACAATGGAAGCATGTCCCCTTTGGAATAGTCCATTTGGCCTTCTTCTTAGCCATACCTCCCTTAGGCTTCATGGACTTCTTCTTCTTGAACTAGAAGAATCCACCAGCATCACAACCTTACTGTCCTTCTTGACAGATACTGGAAAGGCAAAATACCTTGTTAACAATGGTAGTAAAAATTTTTTCATATCCTGCAATATCATGATGCGTCCCACATCGGTTGCGGGGGAACTCCTGGACTGGTTTATAAGGCAGGGTTCAAACCTTCCCCTAAGAGCGCGCTTTTGGGGCGAAGTTAGGAGCCCGTGACAGATCGCCGACCGAGGCAGTCACCTTATCGTTTGGTATCAGAGCCAGCCCGTGTTCCCGGTGTCCCTTAGGGTTGCGACCGATCGCCGACTGAGGCAGTCGAGGTCTTAAGGGGGTGGGGATGATGCGTCCCACATCGGTTGCGGGGGAACTCCTGGACTGGTTTATAAGGCAGGGTTCAAACCTTCCCCTAAGAGCGCGCTTTTGGGGCGAAGTTAGGAGCCCGTGACAGATCGCCGACCGAGGCAGTCACCTTATCGTTAATGATGCGAACCAAGACAACAAAAATGATCTTACATGCCATGGAGGAGATGGATTAGTGATGCCACGTGGTCCAATCACAAGATCAAGTAGAAACAAGCTCAAGGCAGCCTTGCAAATGTATATTCAGAGCTTAGTGACAAGAGATATCAAGGAAGAGGCTTGGGTCAGGCTTGAAGAGATGGAATCAGTTTGTGATCCAAAGCTTGTGACACTCATTGGGGCATGTGATGGTGAAGACAACTAGCCTAGTGGGCTAGAGAAGAAGTCTATATTACAAGGTTCAACTCATGTGCAATATGCTATGTTAAGGTGGACTTATGTTATGTCATGGTTGGGCCTAAGATTAATTTTAGTGGGCTGTTTTATTTTAATTATTGGAATGTAATTTCATTTAAAGACACATGATCAGCCTTATTTGAACTTGTCTTAAGTGTGTAGGCCTTATAAAATTAAGCACATTCGTTTGTCCTTAAGTCATTAGGGTCATAGTGGTCTTTTCTTCATGTTTGCAGCTAGCGTTTGGTTTGTAGAGGTATAAATACCTCCTTATGCGTGTAAGACAATGAGATTGGTGATTTTAAGATCAAAATTTCAGTGTTCTTGAGTGTTCTTCAAGTGGGAGGTGTGATCTCCATTGATATACCAAGGATTGTTTTCACTTATCAGGTTGGTAATTAATTTGTGGCGTGAATCCAATTCTCTCTTCATACTCTTTGTTACCAACTCCTTGCTGTTTTGGGGGTGAAGAGTCTAATCTTGCAATTGTTTAAAACTTAAGATTTGTATCAAATTGATTTGGAGGTTGTCTAGACTTAGATTCTAGGTGGTTGCTGCATCATTTGGTATCAGAGCTTTGGTTCTAAATCAATTGTACTTATCTTTATTTTTCTGGTTTTAGTGATATTTGTTCAAGTTACAGCATAAAAAAAATAATAAAAAAAAAAGTTTATCCATTTGTGGCTGAATTTGCCTATATTGCTGTCTATTGAAGTTTGGTTTATTTCTTTATTTTTTGGGTACGAATTTTTGGTGTTTCAATTTTTTTTTGTTGAATATCAGATTAGAAAAAAAAAACAAAAAAAAAACAACAAAAAAAAAAAAATCGTGCATATTGGCATTGATTGCCAAAAGTGGGACTGTTTGGATTCAATTGATTGCACACATATATAAAATGAATTGCCTCTGAATATATTTGCTCTATTCTGATTAAAATTGATAATTTGAGCAATTTTGAGTGGAGTTCGTAATTGAAATTGATTGGTTTCATATTGAGGTATAAGTTGAGGTTTCATTGCTTATTGCTGGAAATTGTGCAATTGGTGGATAATAGTTACTAATAGGCATACAATTAGTTTATTTGGAAGTAAGTTGGGAATGGTTTAGTGAGTTTTAGGTTCTGGTTCGAATTCTTTTAGGGCAATAGCACATATGTACTTAATTTTTTTTCTAGTTTTGTCAATTTTTTGCATTCTTTGTTTTATATTCTTGACTGCTGTCCTACTTGTTTCCATTACATTAGTTGAGTAATTTTGCATTCCATATTACTCAAATAACAATATTATATCTGCACACCTCATTCTTCATCCGTGTGTGCATATAGCATATACTTGTCATTCCTTGCTTTCATCTCATTAATTTTGCTTCTAGTTTTGTGATGTTTCCTTTCTTGCTTAGGAATTGTCTATTTTAATTTTATGTTGGATATTGCTGCTCATTGTTATTGATCTGGTTGGTTGAAATTGATCCGGAAATATATCATAGTGAGTACACAAGAGCGGTAAAAGGCAGGAGTGGTTAGCTCAAAAGAGGGTAAAAGCCTTAATTGAGTGAAACACGAGCGAACATACACATTTTGAGTGAAACACGTGAGGGAGTGTGTGAGGCCATTTATTTACATCATGTCTAAATCAAGCAACCAGGAAAGAAGTAGTGATGAAGGAAACAAAACTTTCTTCACATTGGAGGCTATGCAACAGCAATTTGGAAGGCTTGAGATTCTGCTCCGAGACATGAATGATCGGTTTGACAAGTATGATAGGAGGTTAGAAGGCCATGATCAAGCTCTACAGAATCTTAGAAGAGATACATCCTTGCAAAGTCGAAGTGGAGGGAGAAGGGAAAGGTTAGTAACTCCACCTCAATCTGACTATGAAGAAGATTTTGATGACTTTGATGATGATAGGGATAGAAATCAGTTTGGAGGTAGAGGGGGCAGAAATGATAGAGGAAGGAATAGGAGAGAACATAGAGGCAGGGTAGAGGCGGATAGATTTGGGAATGTTGAGAATCGGATAGATCGTAATTTGGGGAGTATTAAAATGAAAATCCCTACTTTTCAAGGTAGGAATGATGCTGATGCTTACTTGGAGTGGGAGAGAAAAGTGGAATTGGTGTTTGAATGTCATAACTATTCTGAGGAAAAAAAAGTAAAGTTGGCAGCCGTGGAATTCACTGACTATGCCTTGGTATGGTGGGACCAAATCATCCTCAATAGGCGTAGGAATGGGGAAAGGCCTATAAACACATGGGTGGGGATGAAGGCAGTCATGAGAAAGAGGTTTGTCCCAAGTTACTATTATAGGGAACTACATCAAAGGCTCCAAACTTTGAGGCAAGGGAATAAAAGTGTTAAGGACTATCATAAAGAAATGGAGATAGCTATGATGAGGGCTAATATTGATGAAGATAGGGAGGCTACTATGGCACGTTTCTTGGCTGGTCTAAATAAGGAAATTGCAAATGTTATTGAGCTGCACCACTATGTAGAGTTAGAGGAGATGGTGAATATGGCTATGAAGGTGGAGAAGCAACTAAAGCAAAAGGGGACCAACAAACCAACCTATTTGGGTTCCACATCTAATTGGAGCTCAAAATGGCCAAAAAGGGAAGACAAAGCCAAAGACAATGTAAGAGAAGAAAAGGGTAAAGTAGAGCAAAAAGGCAACCCTAAAGCTAATGCTACTTCTTCTTCCAATACTGAAAAGCATAGAAACATAAAATGCTTTAAGTGCCTTGGCAATGGACATATTGCATCTCAATGCCCAAATAAAAAGGTTATGATATTGAAAGATAATGGTGTAATTGAATCTGAAAGTGATAAAGAATCTGATTCAATGCCTTCATTTGAAGATTGTAGTGATGATGATGAGGCTGAGCATGCTGTTGGTGGGGATTTAAATCTTGTGGTTAGGCGTGTACTAAATCTACAATTGAAAGAAGATGGGGTTGAACAAAGGGAAAATATCTTCCATTCCAGATGCTTGATAAATGGCAAAATTTGTAGTCTTATAATTGATGGAGGAAGTTGTACTAATGTTGCAAGTACTACTTTAGTTGATAAGTTGGGGCTGGATTGTTTGAAACATCCTAGGCCATATAGACTACAATGGCTTAATGATAGTGGAGAGATAAGGGTAAATAAACAAGTTTTAATTTCATTCTCCATTGGAAGATATTCTGACCGTGTACTTTGTGATGTAGTACCTATGCATGCAGGTCATGTGTTGCTTGGTAGGCCATGGCAATATGACAGAAAGGTGACACATGATGGGTATAGAAATAGACACTCATTCATGATGGGAGATCAACGTATCATTCTGGCTCCTATGACTCATAGTGAAGTTTATGAAGATCAAATGAAGCTAAAAAGGAGCATGGAGGAAGAAATGCAAAAAGAAGCCGAAAAGTCCAAATTGAGAAAAAAGGAGCAAAAAGAAAATGGAAAGACTGAGAGTTGCAAAATAAGAGTGATGAGAGGAAAAGAAAAAGGAGAGGCTAAAAAAGAGAGAAAAATGGGAGGAAAAGAGGCCCAAAAAGAAAAGCAAATAATTGGCCCAAAGGAGAGTGGTACAATGAAAAACAATTTTTATGCAAAAGTAAGGGATATGAGAGTGGCTTTTGAGAATCAACAATGTTTACTTGTACTCATGTACAAGGAATCTTATTTTAATGAAGCTGACCTTAACCCTTCTTTGCCTAGTGTTGTTGTTTCTTTATTGCAGGAATATGAGAATGTATTTCCTGAAGAGTTACCACAAGGATTGCCACCAATAAGAGGAATTGAACATCAAATTGATTTCATCCCAGGAGCTCAAATTCCAAACCGCCCAGCCTATAGGAGCAACCCCGAGGAGACAAAGGAACTTCAAAGGCAAGTGGAGGAGTTGTTAGCAAGGGGGCATATCCGTGAGAGTCTTAGTCCATGTGCAGTGCCGGTGCTTTTGGTGCCAAAAAAGGATGGGAGTTGGCGCATGTGTGTTGATTGTAGGGCTGTGAATCGCATAACAGTTAAGTATCGCCATCCAATACCCAGATTGGATGATATGTTAAACGAACTGCATGGCGCATGTGTCTTTACTAAGATTGATTTGATGAGTGGATATCACCAAATTAGGATGAAAGTTGGTGATGAATGGAAAACAGCATTTAAAACAAAGCTTGGTTTATATGAGTGGCTCGTTATGCCTTTTGGTCTAACCAACGCCCCTAGCACTTTTATGAGATTGATGAATCATGTTTTGCGTCAGTTCATTGGAAAATTTGTTGTTGTTTATTTTGATGATATTTTGATTTATAGTAAATCTGTTGATGAGCATGTACATCATCTTAGGGCTGTTTTGGATACACTTAGGAGAGAAGAATTGTATGCTAAACTTAAAAAGTGCACATTTTGCATGAATAGAGTTATATTCTTAGGGTATGTGGTGAGTGCCAATGGGATTGAGGTTGATGAGGAGAAGATAAGGGCTATCCAAGAATGGCCAACCCCTAGGAATGTGAGTGATGTTAGGAGCTTTCATGGCCTTGCTAGCTTTTACAGGAGGTTTGTAAAGGATTTTAGTGTCATTGCTGCTCCTTTAACTGAAATCATAAAAAAAGTTGTGGGGTTTAAGTGGGGCGGGGCGCAAGAACTTGCATTTAACACTTTGAAAGATAAACTTTGTTCTGCACCTGTTTTGAGTTTGCCTGATTTTAAATCTACTTTTGAAATTGAATGTGATGCCTCCGGGATAGGTATTGGTGCTGTTTTGATGCAGGGTAGGCGTCCAATTGCTTTCTTTAGTGAAAAGTTGAGTGGTGCACAACTCAATTATTCCACATATGACAAGGAGTTGTATGCATTGGTGAGGGCTTTGGAGACTTGGCAGCATTATCTTTGGCCTAAAGAGTTTGTGATTCATAGTGATCATGAGTCTTTAAAGCATCTCAAGGGTCAAGGTAAGTTGAACAAACGACATGCCAAATGGTTGGAGTTCATTGAGACCTTTCCTTATGTGATTCAATACAAACAAGGTAAGGAAAACGTGGTTGCTGATGCATTATCTAGAAGATATACTCTTATTACTACTTTGAGTTCTCGATTGATGGGATTTGAATATATAAGGGAATTGTATGCTTCTGATTCTGATTTTTCAAATGTCTATAATGCATGTGAACAATCTGCATTTCAAAGGTTTTATAGGCATGATGGCTATTTATTTAGAGAAAATAAACTGTGTGTGCCTAATTGTTCCATGCGTGAGTTGCTTGTGCGTGAGGCTCATAATGGTGGTTTGATGGGTCATTTTGGTATTGCTAAGACACTTGACATCTTGCATGAGCATTTTTATTGGCCTAATATGAAGAAAGATGTTGAGAAAATTTGCTCTAGGTGTGTTGCATGTAAGCAAGCCAAGTCAAGAATTCAACCTCATGGGTTGTATACTCCTTTACCCATCCCTAGTCAGCCCTGGATTGACATTTCTATGGATTTTGTGTTGGGACTGCCCAGGACTAAAAGGGGAAGAGATAGCATTTTTGTTGTAGTTGATAGGTTTAGCAAGATGGCACATTTCATCGCTTGCCATAAAACTGATGACGCTACACATATTTCTGATTTGTTCTTTAAGGATGTTGTGCGATTGCATGGTGTTCCTAAAACTATTGTTTCTGATAGAGATTCTAAGTTTTTGAGTCATTTTTGGCGTCTGCTGTGGGGAAAGTTGGGAACAAAGTTGCTATTTTCTACTACTTGTCATCCTCAAACAGATGGTCAAACTGAAGTGGTTAATAGAACTTTAGGATCATTATTACGTGCTGTTGTTGGAAAGAATTTTAAAACTTGGGAAGATTGTTTGCCATTAGTAGAATTTGCATATAATAGAAGCATTCATTCATCAACAGGTTATTCTCCATTTGAAATTGTCTATGGCTTTAATCCGCTAACCCCTTTGGATTTGTTGCCTATACCTGTGAATGATATTTCTAACTTAGATGGGCAAAAGAAGGCAGATTTTGGTTAAGTCCATACATGAGAAGGCAAAACAGCACATTGAGTTAAAGAACAAAAGTTATGCACAAAAAGCCAACAAAGGACGTAAAGTTGTGAAATTTGAACCTGGAGATTGGGTATGGGTGCATTTTAGGAAAGAGAGATTTCCTAACCAAAGGAAATCCAAGTTGGGTCCAAGAGGCGATGGACCTTTTCAAGTGGTTGAGAGGATCAATGACAATGCCTATAAGATTGACTTGCCCGGTGAGTATGGTGTTTCAGCAACTTTTAATGTTGCTGACCTTTCTCCTTTTGATAATGCAGGTGGTGATTCGAGGACGAATCCTTTTGTGGAGGGAGGGAATGATGCGAACCAAGACAACAAAAATGATCTTACATGCCATGGAGGAGATGGATTAGTGATGCCACGTGGTCCAATCACAAGATCAAGTAGAAACAAGCTCAAGGCAGCCTTGCAAATGTATATTCAGAGCTTAGTGACAAGAGATATCAAGGAAGAGGCTTGGGTCAGGCTTGAAGAGATGGAATCAGTTTGTGATCCAAAGCTTGTGACACTCATTGGGGCATGTGATGGTGAAGACAACTAGCCTAGTGGGCTAGAGAAGAAGTCTATATTACAAGGTTCAACTCATGTGCAATATGCTATGTTAAGGTGGACTTATGTTATGTCATGGTTGGGCCTAAGATTAATTTTAGTGGGCTGTTTTATTTTAATTATTGGAATGTAATTTCATTTAAAGACACATGATCAGCCTTATTTGAACTTGTCTTAAGTGTGTAGGCCTTATAAAATTAAGCACATTCGTTTGTCCTTAAGTCATTAGGGTCATAGTGGTCTTTTCTTCATGTTTGCAGCTAGGGTTTGGTTTGTAGAGGTATAAATACCTCCTTATGCGTGTAAGACAATGAGATTGGTGATTTTAAGATCAAAATTTCAGTGTTCTTGAGTGTTCTTCAAGTGGGAGGTGTGATCTCCATTGATATACCAAGGATTGTTTTCACTTATCAGGTTGGTAATTAATTTGTGGCGTGAATCCAATTCTCTCTTCATACTCTTTGTTACCAACTCCTTGCTGTTTTGGGGGTGAAGAGTCTAATCTTGCAATTGTTTAAAACTTAAGATTTGTATCAAATTGATTTGGAGGTTGTCTAGACTTAGATTCTAGGTGGTTGCTGCATCATATCATTCAATGACTTTGCAAGTCAACTTTGAGGCTTTCGCCACAATATGATATATCACATATATTAAAACAAAAACTTTGCACATAAGTATTTATGAGTTGCTTTCATTTATACATTTTTAAAACCCATTCCAAAATGACTATACATATTCAAACACATAAATACAAAATAAAGATGACATATTTTTATGCTTGAGTGGAATGCAAGGAGAGAGAGTGATGAGGCTCGGCCAGTGACCCGTGCTCAATGTCTTCTATACGCTACTCAAAATGAGCTATCACTTTTTTTTACCTGAAAAATTATGCAAATTGATGAGTTGCGGCTCAATGAGAATAATCATCCAATTATCTCTAAAGTACCAAACAACTCATAGTAATAAATCACAAATCCAACACATACCATGTATTCCATTCCATTCATCAGTATTATATAAATATCAATAAAGTTGAAACATATAATCATTACTCTTTACGTATGCAAATGCTTTGCTTATTTCATTTTGTTGTAACCAAGTTAAACAGACATTGCCCTGAGTTTCCATATGAACATTTGCCATGTGAACATTTGCATTTGCTAGCTAGCTTGATCATTTGTTTCATTTGCACATTTGTTGGGCCATAGGCCTCTTCTTTTGCTTTACAATATTGATTAACTAGTCACAATGCCTTTTAAAGTACATATGCATATGCACTTGTACTTAAGCATTCATCAACCATTGTATCTTATCACATATAACATACATATACCGCATATATGCCTCATATGCCACGCATATACTTCGCATATACTATACATATACCATGTATATATATCACATATGTCAAACATATATCTCAAATATATCACAAGTATACCATTTATGTGTACCACAAATGTCACAAATTATCCATCATCATATTATCAGGGACCAATCATGACAATCACATGAATTACATAGCAAGCAACATTCATTTGCACTAAAGAATTCAATTGATAATTATTGTCTATCCGCTCCTTTGATTTCAACCCCTAACTTATTATCTATCCGCTCATTGTGGGTCTCCAATATGTTGTGAGCCTAATATGAAAACATAATCAATTAACTCATGATTAGGGAGACTTAATATGACTTAAACAAATTAATATGCATTGTTCATATCAATAGTTAAGATTTTTCCTATGAGGCAGTGTGACCTTATGAGACTGTTTAGCCTATAAATTTCCTATACTTCACCAATTAATATGATTCTTGTTCCTAATTCAAATTAGTACAATTTTTGGTGGAATTTCTAAATGTGTTCTGTTTTCTGCCCTTAGGTAGTTTCAGGATACCAACTTTGGTTCATCATAATTTATAATATATAACTCATATTTTAATAAAACTTTATAGAAAATTATGTGGGTTCAAATGGAACATTTTTCATGTTTACAACTTTTATCAATTATATCTCTATGATCCTCAAATTATAAGAAACATTTAACTGGTGCAGAATAGAATTGGCTTCCGAACCAGTACGACTTATAAAGACTATAACTTAGCCTATACATATTAAGCTGAAATTAGTACCAAAATTTAGATAAGACATGTCCTATAACTTTTATATTTTTATAATTTAGAGAATCTATCTCTAAGGAGCTCAAAATGGCTACACAAGTTGCTGTAACTGGCCAGGCAGTTCAAACTATGGAACAGTCATGGTTCCATTCACCATAACTCAAAATATACAAGATATATGAATCTGATATTTGGTATAAATATACATAACACATATATATACAACTTTTATGTTTTGAGATACTTCAAATAATGGCTTTAACATATTCAAAACTAAATAAAACAGTAGCTAACTCACTTAGGGTTCACATCCAGACCAGTTTCAGTAGAGAGAGGATATCTCATTCTATAAACGAAATCATGAAAAAATATTTATATATCCATAAATCTAAGACATAAAGGAACAAATTTTGTGTTTTAATCTTTTCTAGAATCAATTTATATTGATATCAAAATTGGGGTGCAAGTCAGTGCCTATTAGTGAACTTTAGCAACTCAAATTAACCTTATAGCAATAAGAATTTATTACTTACCAAGAACGAACTTGCAAGGGATCAATTTGCTTCAAAAACTAAGTGAAACAAGGAAAAATTGAAGTCTGGAATGGAGGAAGATGAAGAAGAAAATAGGCTGGAGTAAGGAGGCAGAAATTGGGAAGGAAGATAAAGCTAACTTTTTTTCTGTTTTTGTCTTTTTATCTTTTTCTCTTCTTCTCTTCTCTTCTTCTCTTCTCTTTTCTCTTCTCTTCTTCTCTTCTCTTTTCTCTTCTCTTTTCTTTTATTTTTCTTTTGTTTCATTTTCATTTTATTTTATTATTATTATTATTATTATTATTATTATTATTATTATTATTATTTACATATATTTATAATTCCACTAATTCACACAATAATACAACTTAATTATTTTGCCCGATTTAACTACATTAACAATGTAAAATGTTCACTAATATTAATCTAGTCATTTTTCTTACTTTAATTTAGTCACCTTATTCAATTTATTTCTAATAATTTGTTATCCTCCTTTAGGTTATAAGTACACACGTGCGACTCGATACGATTGCAATGTACTAGGACACGTAACTAGTGCGTGTCATAAACTTGTGTCTACAAAAACACATATGAAATGCATGTGTTCAATTGAATTATACGCAAGATGCATATGTTCAAATGAAATGCATGTGGATATGCATCTGGGGAAGGTCGAGGATGTTATAGACTATGTCACATCTAGCCCAAGTAATGTTAGTTCTATTCTTTGAAACTCATTACTCTATTAGACATGTCATTGAATACTATATTTATGACATTTCCACTCCGACCAGAGATTCCCGAGTAATGACCCCAATAAGAGGTCATAGTTATACATTCCTTATATCAGGAATGTTGAATCCTTTGTTGGTTACCTAATTACCTTTGAATACCTCAAGTTGCACCCAATCACCACCCTATGAGCAACCTCCTTAAGGAAATAAGGAATAGTATCAAAATACAGAGCCAATATCCAAGATATCCTTTAGTACCTCAAGTCTAAGGATACTTACACCATTGTTGTGATGAGACTATCATTAACATATGAATAGATTATCCATATGATTGTCTCATAGCAGGTCATCCAATATAATTAGCTACACTTAGCATGTATCCACATGTTAACTCTAAACATCTCATGTTTACATATTGTGAGATCTAATGCTTAATCCAATCAAATAGTATAACATGTGCTAGTCTGTCTAGATTAACAATATCCTGTCTCATATGCCACACATATATTTCGCATATACTATACATATACCATGTATATATATCACATATGTCAAACATATACCTCAAATATATCACAAGTATACCATTTATGTGTACCACAAATGTCACAAATTATCCATCATCATATTATCAGGGACTAATCATGAGAATCATATGAATCACATAGCAAGTAACATTCATTTGCACTAAAGAATTTAATTGATAATTAGACTCACCTTTCTCTTTTGATTCCGACCCCTAACTTATTGTTTATCTGCTTCTTGTGGGTCTCCAATATGTTGTGAGCCTAATATGAAAATATAATCGATTAACTCATGATTAGGGAGACTTAATGTGGCTTAAACAAATTAATATGCATTGTTCATATCAATAGTTAAGATTTTTCCTATGAGGCAGTGTGACCTTATGGGACTGTTTAGCCTATAAATTTCCTATACTTCACCAATTAATATGATTCTTGTTTCTAATTCAAATTAGTACAATTTTTTGTGGAATTTCTAAATGTGTTATGTTTTCTGCCCTTAGGGAGTTTCAGGGTACCAACTTTGGTTCATCGTAATTTATAATATATAACTCATATTTTAATGAAACTTTACAGAAAATTATATGGGTTCAAATGGAACATTTTCATGTTTACAAATTTTATCAAATATATCTCTATGACCCTCAAATTATAAGAAATATTTAACTGGTCCAGAATAGAATTGGCTTCCGAACTAGTACGACTTATAAAGACCATAACTTAGCCTATACATAACATATTAAGCTGAAATTAGTACCGAAACTTAGATAAGACATGTCCTATAACTTTCATGTTTTTATAATTTAGAGAATCTATCTCTAAGGAGCTGAAAATGGCTACACAAGTTGTTGTAACTGCCCAGGCAGTTCAAACTATGGAATAGTCATGGTTCCATTCACCATAACTCAAAATATACAAGATATATGAATCTGCAATTTGGTATAAATATACATAACACACATATATACAACTTTTATGTTTTGAGATATTCAAATAATGGCTTTAACATATTCAAAACTAAATAAAACAGGAGCTAACTCACTTAACATTCACATCCAGACCAGTTTCAGTAGAGAGAGGATATCTCATTCTATAAACCAAATCATGAAAAAATGTTTACATATCCATAAATCTAAGACATAAAGGAACAAATTTTGTGTTTTAATCTTTTCTAAAATCAATTTCTATTGATATCAAAATTGGGGTGCAAGTCAGTGCCTATTAGTGAAGTTTAGCAACTCAAATTAACCTTATAGCAATAAGAATTTATTACTTACCAAGAACGAACTTGCAAGGTATCAATTTGCTTCAAAACCTAAGTGAAACAAGGAAGAATTGAAGTCTGGAATGGAGGAAGATGAAGAAGAAAATAGGCTGGAGTAAGGAGGCAGAAATTGGGGAGGAAGATAAAGCTAACTTTTTTTCTGTTTTTGTCTTTTTATCTTTTTCTCTTCTTCTCTTCTCTCTTCTCTTCTCTCTTGTCTTTTCTTTTATTTTTCTTTTGTTTCATTTTCATTTTATTATTATTATTATTATTATTATTATTATTATTATTATTATTATTATTTACATATATTTATAATTCCACTAATTCACACAATAATACAACTTAATCATTTTGCCCGATTTAACTAAATTAACAATGTAAAATGTTCACTAATATTAATCTAGTCATTTTGCTTACTTTAATTTAGTCACCTTATTCAATTTATTTCTAATACTTTATTATCCTCCTTTAGGTTATAAGTACACACGTGCGACTCGATACGATTGCAATGTACTAGGACACGTAGCTAGTGCGTGTCATAAACTTGTTCCTAAGCAAACACATATGAAATGTATGTGTTCAATTGAATTATACGCAAGATGCATATGTTCAAATGAAATGCATGTGGATATGCATCTGGGGAAGGTCGAGAATGTTATAGACTATGTCACATCTAGCCCAAGTAATGTTAGTTCCATTCTTTGAAGCTCATTACTCTATTAGACATGTCATTGAATACTATATTTATGACATTTCCACTCCGACCAGAGATTTTCGAGTAATGACCCCAATAAGAGGTCATAGGTATACATTCCTTATATCAGGAATGTTGAATCCTTTGTTGGTTACCTAATTACCTTTGAATACCTCAAGTTGCACCCAATCACCACCTTATGAGCAACCTCCTTAAGGCAATAAGGAATAGTATCAAAATACAGAGCCAATATCCAATATATACTTGAGTACCTCTAGTCTAAGGATACTTACACCATTGTTGTGATGAGACTATCATTGACATATGAATAGATTATCCATATGATTGTCTCATAGCAGGTCATCCAATATAATTAGCTACACTTAGCATGTATCCACATGTTAACTCTAAACATCTCATGTTTACAGATTGTTAGATCTAATGCTTAATCCAATCAAATAATATAACATGTACTAGTCTGCCTAGATTAACAATATCCTATCTCATTAATCATATGACTAGGGATAATTTAGATACTAACTTAATTACACATGATAAGAATCTCAATATGATGATCTCATCATGATTTCCTTCATAGTATATTATGTATCAAGGACTTCATTAATTGATTTAAGATCACGAGCAATTCACATATCAAATGAACATCAAATTAATGAAATTTTTTTTTATTAGTCAAATAAATTTGTACAATAAGTGCTAAAGGTGATTGTCTTTAAAGTACTTCTCTAACAAACCTAAACAACATAAATACTTGAAGTAGAAAGTGCATCCAATGTCTTATTCTTCTTCTTTAAAGACTTCAGATAGGCCTTGTAGTTCATCTTCATTTGGCGATTCTTGCCATAATGGAAGTAAGTCCCTTTTGATGTCTTCTCTATGCCTTTCTTCCTCATAATCAATGTACGTTGCATTGGATATCTCATATCACTCAATTTGAGCTTGGTCATCAAAAAGCTCCATTATATGATACACAATGGTATTTTGCATTCATAGTCTCATACTGTTTTTGAAGCTCAGGAGACATAGAGGTGAGCATAATGCAACTTGCCAATTCACTATCATCTACTTACTTCTTATAAGCCAACTATTCATCAATAGACGCATCATTAGTATAAGGGGAGGAAAGTGGCTCTTCCAAGACATAGACTATTTTTTCGGTTTTGAGAACTATTCTCAAATTCCTTAGCCAATCATGGAAGTTCAGACCAATCAATTTATTAGAGTTGAGAATTGAGCATAAGTTCACATTTGATGACATGATTCGATCAACCTAAATGTAAAGAAAGATCATGTTTTGAGAATTTACTAAATGCATTAATATTATGTCTTTAATAAACAAGCATTATAACTCTCACTATTTTATTGTTAACCTATAGCTCTCACTATGAATCCGAGAGAACTCATTGGATGGTCTCCTAGTGGGTCAATATCCAACATCACTAAGAATGACCTTGGGTTTGCCTGATAAGTCATCTTAGGTCAATTGGTAGATATCTCATACCAATAGCATCATCCTCTATGCAACTATTGAATCATTGGGCTATCAACTCTTGATATGTGCACATTTCATGTACACTTATCCAACTTTGCCTCTCATTCACATTGACCTTGGGTTTGTTGAACATGCCAATGTAACTAGTTAAAATCATCTCATTAATCATGAAATCATATTTCTATGGTTTCAATATATTTGTATAGAGCAGGCTTGGGTTTGCCCAACAATTTAGACTCTAAAAGAACTCTGGTTCTTGCCATATTAATAGAAGGCATTGGCCTTAATATTATTAATGAGGGATTTCTTTAATTTTAGGTCTCATCATGGCAATTTGGCATGCATAATATATCCATTCATCACATATTGATATATAAGATAATTACACTAATTATATAGTTATGATTATGGATATAATCTAATATCAATCCTTCTACCCATGAAAGGATTGACTAAGTCTCACATGGATAGATGCATGAAATTACAATACCAAAATAAAAAAATAATTTCCTATTCTAATTCTCCTTTGTTTTTGGCGCCATCTCCTTGGTTTCTTGCTCCTTTGCATTTCAATTCTAATCCAATGTAATCTAATTACATAAATTTTTTATAAGAAAACCTCAAGTTACAATTGAGGGGAGTAAAATGAGAAGATAAAAACAATAGAAAGAAAAGAGAAGGCAAGGACTCGTAGGCCCTATATACCCAAAAAAATTATATGTATGATCAATCACATTGGTCAGTTCATAATCATGTCATTCCATACACCCCTAGCATGCATTCTCTAATGCATAAACAAAGGTAATCTATTAAAGTAACAATTTGGGTTCCCTTTGTTTCAACTCTTGAAACATTATTTTGATTGTTTGGACTTTAGTAAAATTCATCATATATCCATTAGTTAATCTCATTAAATAATCATATGAATATTTTCAAACACTTTCTAAAAGGAAATCATGCATTTTAGGCATACATTTGATCATATCAAAAACTTTCCTAAAATTGCCTACTTTGCCAACTAGGTTATTACCAATTTAACATATGTAATATTAAATCCGAATTTAATAACTAAATCATCTTAAATATTAAATTAAATATGACTAGTAATTAATTCATAATTAAATTACCTTAATTATTGTTTTGATGCCAAATAGGATTAAACAATCCTAGTCAAAATTGCATACTAGAATCCTAGTCAAATTAGGACTTTGAAAACCCTTTTCAAATTCAAATCAAATTCTATTTAATTTGACTATAGCATGAAATTGACATCAAAATAACATGATGAATATCTCATAAACATGAATTAAGGTTCTAATCATTAAGTTACATACCATTAAATTAAACAACAAAAAACAATCCCATCACATGGTAAGGTTCTCAACCTAGTAACATGTTTTGTTTGTTCCATAATCAAAAACGATTTTTATATCATTATAGGGGCTGTTCAAAAGTTAAACATATTCTAAATATGTCATAAATATTTTTGATTAATCAAATTAATAAACCAAATTCGAACAGCCCCTCAAACAACTCAATTGGCACAACTAGGTTTCATAAACCCAAGAAATTCAACAACTATGCATAACTTCGAATTTCATGTTAAAATCAAATTTTAATCTTTTAATTATCATCAACAACATCTAATGTTGTAACACCCCCTTACCCCACTATAGTTCAGCAAGGTAAGTGAGCATTACCCATCTTACTGTTGAATTTTTTTTAACGAAAATATTGCAGATATTGAAATAAAAATTATTACAAGCATAAATACTCAAAATTTTATTTATTTATAAAGTACATTTATTTACATTAAACTATATTCTTTTACATAGTGACTCACATATTTAATACACGTTATATGAAATAAAAATAATACTTTAATTTACAAAGTTTTTAACAAAATATACCAAAAAGAAAACCAAGCTGCTAGCTGCTTTCCTCCAGGTACTCTTTTTCTTCTGACAATTATAATTTCTACGGCTACCCTTCTAACCTGTGCGAGAGGAAACTACCCGCGCTAAGCTACTAGCTTACTGGTGCTTCAATGATAAAAAATTTACATACATACATATTTTCTCACATATTAATTAACCATTTAATAAATAAGACATAAAATAACGAATTATATAAAATCAATAAATTTCAGCAAATACTCAATATTCCACAACTTTAATATAACATTTATAAAAATCACATACTTCGCTATTATTATTATTATTATTATTATTATTATTATTATTATTATTATTATTATTATTATTATTATTATTATTATTATTATTATTATTTTCTTGTGCCCACAACACATATAACCGAACTAACTAATAGGAATAATGGGGTTATCATTTCTGTCTTTCATAATGTTGCGTCGAGCGCTTTTATAAAAATATCATTACTGATTTGATAATTTTGTCATTATCGGCTTAATAATTTTGCACCGAGCGCATTTATAAATTACCATTACCGGCTTTTATATTTGACACCGAGTGCCTAAATCCTCTGATTGACATGCCAAACTATTCTCTATTCTAGTTCTAGCCTAAGTGTTTTTGGGCTTAACTATTTTTATTTTAATTCCCAATATTTCCAAAAATGCCAATATTATTCAATTATCATATTTATGCTTATTTATTTTTGTTATTTATTCCTATTATTATTGCACTAAAATCTCACACATAAATAATTTGTTAAATATTTATAATTATAAATAAAGTAAATATTCACATTAATTATTACATATAATAATCACAACACAAGCAGAAGTAATGCGTCCCACATCGGTTGCGGAGGAACTCCTGGACTGGTTTATAAGGATGGGTTCAAACCTTCCCCTTTTGAGCGCATTTTTGGAGCGAAGTTAGGAGTCCACATTCTTATCATTTGGTATCAGAGCTAACCCTATATACCGGTGTCCCTTCGGGTTACAACAGATCGCCGATCGAGGCAGTCGGGGTCTTAAGGGGGTGGGGATGATGCATCCCACATTGGTTGCGGAGGAACTTCTGGACTGATTTATAAGGCTAGGTTCAAACCTTTCCCTTTGAGCACGCTTTTGGAGCGAAGTTAGGAGTCCACATTCTTATCATTTGGTATCAGAGCCAGCCCTGTACACAGGTGTCGCTTTGGGTTACGACAGATCGTCGACCAACGCAGTCGAGGTCTTAAGGAGGTGGGGATGATGCGTCCCACATCAGTTGCGGAGGAACTCCTGGACTGGTTTATAAGGCTGGGTTCAAATTTTCCCCTTCGAGCGCGCTTTTGGGGCAAAGTTAGGAGTCCACATTCTTATCAAAAAGCCCAAGATTTCATATTTTTACATATGGTAGATTTCAGACCTATTTTTGGGCTTCATTTTTAGCCCATTTATACTTTGAATTAGGAGTTCTGGTCTTTTAACAAGTTTTACCTTATTGTCTTAGATTTTAGATGCATCAATAATTACTTAAATCCCAGTTTTATATCAAAAGTTATGATCAATTGAATACTGAATCCTCACAAAACTTTCTGCCCATAATTTTCTGGACAAATTCTAGGTTTAAACTTCATGCATTTTATCTGGGCAAATCTAGATATAATTAGATTTTATGGTCTAAATAAAGATTAAAGCCCAATGTCTTAGATTTAATTTTCAATAAAGAACATACAAAAATGAGTTCCATAACTCAAGTTATCATCAAAATAGTCAGAGCTGTTCCTGGAATTCTGTACCCGAGTCATCAATTGGCATCAATCCATATTTCAACCACATTCATCACTTGCATTCATTTTGATACTAAAATTTCCAGAATTACAACTAAATTCATATGTCTCCATTATTTTACACCATTTAATTCCATTGCCATATAAAATATCAAAGGCCATAACAAATCACACAACATATTACAAACACAAACATATCAAACCTTAATATATAATTCCATGCATATTAACAAAATGTAAGATTTTTATTAATGAAGCACATACCTAATCAGCTTTAGTTCTTCCCTTAAATCTTATTTTTCTTCCCTTATTAGCTAGCTTTCTCCTTGACTTTGTCACCCTCTTGAGGGCCTCTCACTTGTTCATTGAGTTTTCCTACACAACCATACCATATTTCAACTCCAACATCCATTTCCAATACTTTTCATGTCTATATAATATTCTAATGCTCCTAATATGTATTACACCTTAATTAAGCTAAAATGTACTAAGGTTAAACTTCCTTCTTCATATGCCATGGCTGCCCAAAAACCACATCCTAGTTCCCACTTCATTATCTTCAATTCAACACTCAAATCCTACTTCATTTTATCACCAATTGTGGTGTTTCTATATTAATTTCAATTTCTCCCAAATTTCTTTAACTATGGCAGCCCCTCATTCATCCCTTAACATCATATTTTCTTTAGTTTTTAAGCCATAAAACAATCAACTAATATCAATTATCATTAATTCAAAGTTTAACTACACTTCCATCAACTAATCACAATCTTACATTTTCTAAATTCAATCTTGCAACATAACCTAAATCTACCAAACCTAATCACATCTATCATCAATATGGATCTCAAATGGAAGGAAAAAGGTTGAATTTAAGAAGAATAAAATCACCTTAAGGATCTTCCAAGTGGGCCGAAATTCCCCCTAACCAATCTCCCTTTTCTTGTCTTCTTTCTTCCTTTTTTCTTGTTCCTTTACTCCTTTTATGGCAAGAACACCCTAATTCCGAATTTTACTCTCTCAAAACTACTTTCTTTCCTCACTTTTTCAAGCTTGATTTGAAGGAAAATGGTGGCTTATAGAAGGCTAGAGTGGACAGCAAAGAGAGGAGAAAAGAACATGAAGAAGAGTTAGATATTTTGGTGGAAGAATGGAGAATTCCTCCCATTTTTTACTTTTACACTTTGATTAAGGTGTGGATCCCACTAATTAAAATTAATCCTAATTCTTATTGGTTCATTAAGATAATTAATCTTGATTAACATGTAAACTTTGAGAAATTCAATATTTTCCACATCTTCCTCCATATTCACACTTTTTCCCCAAACAATCTCCATAATACCGATTTTGTCCATAGAAAATTTTATTTTTTTCAAATTCTACCCCTAATTTTTTTAATTCCCAAATAATAATACCCTTAATTATTTTTCCTTATTATTAGTCATTTTTTATGGGTTCAAATTTAGACTCCGATTGAACCAGCGCACCTCACTACGGTCACACGCAATCGGGGCCTAAATCACTGAATGTTACAAATGTGATCAAGAGCAAACAAACTAAGGCAAGCAATGCAAGGCTATATTCAAAGTTTGGTCACTAAGGAGATCACAAAAGATGCATGCATGACAGAGGAGATGGAGTTGATTGAAGACCCAAGGCCCATTACTTATCTTGGGGTGTGTGAAGAACCATCTTGCATGGACTAGTACAATGGGGTAAACGAGCATAGTCCATAAAATTAAATATTACAAGTCATGTGCCAACCATGTGCCTACTTATGTGATTTGGGTCTTAACTTGTAATTGGACTTAATTATGTATGTGGGCTGCCTAATTTAAATTACCTTAGATTGTAATTAGTGATAGTAATGTGGACCAAAGAAATAAAGCCCAGCCCACCACTTGTCTTATTTTGGAAGGATTTAATTAGTGTCCTAATTCAAGTAGGACTCTACTTTTTAGAATATGAATTAAAATATGACTGTAATTTTAGGAGTTGAGTTAGAATATAATTTAGTTATCCTTTACCTTAAAGGATTCAAAGACTTAGGGCTATAAATACTCATCTAGGCTTCTTGTACATGACATGAATGAATAAAAATGAATTTGAGTATTTTTCTTTAAAATGAGACAGATTTGCATCTCTTTATTACCTTTAGGAATTAATTACTTATCAAGTAATATTGCTTGTGGCGTGGCTATTCTTAATAAACCATATAATCTTGGTTCTTTGCTACATTGGTTAGCTTTGGGTCAGATTCAATCTATGATCACCATTGGATTCATATGATCCAATTCAATGTAGGGCATATTCCAAGTCATTGGAGGCAACATTGGAGCTCTAAATGCAATATTGGGCCTTAAATCCACAATCAATCTTATGGGCTAACACTACACAAAGGCAAGCCTAAAGTGAAGATAAAAGGAGTCTTATATGAAGATTAAAGTCGAATGGACAAAACAAGGCAAAGTCCATAAAATTGAAGGTTACAAGTTATGTGCAACTTATGTTCAAGTCATGTGCAAATCATGTGCTAGGAGTCATGTGCCATCCATGTGCAAGACATCATGTGCCAACCATGTTCTCAAGATCATGTGCCACACATATGCCTACTTATGTCGATTGCCTATTTTAATAACCTTAGGCTCTAATTAATGATTGGCATGTGGGCCAAAGGATATGAAGCCCAACCCACCACTTGTCTTATTTTAGAAGGATTTAATTAGTGTCCTAATTCAAGTAGGACTCTACCTTTTTAGAATATGAGTTACAATATGACTGTACTTTTTGGAGTTGAGTTAGAATAAGATTTAGTTATCCTTTACCATAAATGATTCAAAGACTTAGGCCTATAAATACTCATTTAGGCTTCTTTTACAAGACATCAATGAATGAATAAAAACGAATTTGAGTATTTTTCTTTAAAGTGAGGCAGATTTGAATCTCTTTATTACCTTTAGGAATTAGTTACTTATCAAGTAATATTGCTTGGGACGTGGCTATTCTTAATAAACCATATAATCTTGGTTCTTTGCTACATTAGTTAGCTTTGGGTCAGATTCAATCTATGATCACTATAGCTTAAGGTTTGTTTACCTTGTCTTGTTGAGGGGTTTCAAGGCATGGTCTTTGGGGTTCTGCATCACCTTACTTTTGCATAAAAATTGTTTTTCTTTGTACCACTCTCCTTTGGGCCAATTATTTGCTTTTCTTTTTGGGCCTCTTTTCCTTCCATTTTTCTCTCTTTCTTAGCCTCTCCTTTTTCTTTTCCTCTCATCTCTCTTATTTTGCAGCTCTCGGCCTTTCCATTTTCTGTTTGCTCTTTTTCTCTCAATTTGGACCTTTAGGCTTTTTTTTACATTTCTTCCTCCATGCTCCTTTTTAGCTTCATTTGATCTTCATAAACTTCACTAGGAGTCATAGGAGCCAGAATGATACGTTGATCTCCTATCATGAACGAGTATCTATTTCTATACCCATCATGCATCACATTTCTGTCATATTGCCATGGCCTACCAAGCAACACATGACCTGCATGCATAGGTACTACATCACAAAGTACACAGTCAGAATATCTTCCAATGGAAAATGAAATTAAAACTTGTTTATTTACCCTTATCTCTCCTCAATCATTAAGCCATTGTAGTCTATATGGCCAAGGATGTTTCAAACAATCCAGCCCCAACTTATCAACTAAAGTAGTACTTGCAACATTAGTACAACTTCCTCCATCAATTATAAGACTACAAATTTTTCCATTGATCAAGCATCTGAAATGAAAGATATTTTCCCTTTGTTCAACCCCATCTTCTTTCAATTGTGCATTTAGTACATGCCTAACTACAATATTTAAATCCCCGCCAATAGCATGCTCGACCTTATCTATACTTTTCAGTATTGGAAGAAGAAGTAGCATTATCTTTAGGGTTACCTTTTTACTCTACTTTACCCTTTTCTTCTCGGTCTTTGGCTTTGTCTTCCCTTATAGGCCACTTTGAGCTCCAATTAGATGTGGAACCCAAATAGGTTGGTTTGTTGGTTCCTTTTTGCTTTAGTTGCTTCTCCACCTTCATAGCCATATTCATCATCTCCTCTAACTCTACATAGTGGTGCAACTCAATAACATTTGCAATTTCTTTATTGAGACTAGCCAAGAAGCGTGTCATGGTAGCCTTCCTATCTTCATCAATATTAGCCCTCATCATAGCTATCTCCATTTCTTTATGATAGTACTCAACACTTTTATTCCCCTGTCTCAAACTTTGGAGCCTTTGATGTAGTTTCCTATAATAGTAACTAGGCATAAACCTCTTTCTCATGACTGCCTTCATCCCCACCCACGTGTTTATAGGCCTTTCCCCATTCCTATGCCTATTGAGGATTATTTGATCCCACCAAACCAAGGCATAGTCAGTGAATTCCATGGCTGCCAACTTTACTTTTTTCTCCTCAGAATAGTTATGACATTCAAACACCAATTCCACTTTTCTCTCCCACTCCAAGTAAGCATAAGCATCATTCCTACCTTGAAAAGTAGGGATTTTCATTTTAATACTCCCCAAATTACGATCTATCTGATTCTCGACGTTCCCAAATCTATCCGCCTCTACCCTGCCTCTATGTTCTCTCCTATTCCTTCCTCTATCATTTCTGCCCCCTCTACCTCCAAACTCATTTCTATCCCTATCATCATCAAACTCATCAAAATCTTCTTCATAGTCAGATTGAGGTGGAGTTGCTAACCTTTCCCTTCTCCCTCCAATTTGACTTTGCAAGGATGTATCTCTTCTAAGATTATGTAGAGCTTGATCATGGCATTCTAACCTCCTATCATACTTGTTAAAATGATCATTCATATCTCGGAGCAAAATCTCAAGCCTTCCAAATTGTTGTTGCATAGCCTCCAATGTGAAGAAAGTTTTGTTTTCTTCATCACTACTTCTTTCCTGGTTGCTTGATTTAGACATGATGTAAATAAATGGCCTCACGCACTCCCTCACGTGTTTCACTCAAGAGGTGTATGTTCGCTCGTATTTCACTCAATTAAAGCTTTTACCCTCTTTTGAGCTTGCCTTTTACCGCTCTTGTGTCCTCACTATGATATATTTCCATATCAATTTCAACCAACCAGATCAATAATAATGAGCAGCAATATCCAACAGAAAATTAAAATAGACAATACCTAAGAAAGAAAGGAAGCATCATAAAACTAGAAGCAAAATTAATGAGATGAAAGCAAGGAATGACAAGTATATGATATATGCACACACGGATGAAGAATGAGGTGTGCAGATATAAATGTGTTATTTGAGTAATATGGAATGCAAAATTACTCAACTAATGTAATGGAAACAAGTAGGACAGTAGTTAAGAATATAAAACAAAGAATGCAACAAATTGACAGAACTAGGACAAATTAAGTGTATATGTGCTATTGCCCTAATAGAATTCGAACCAGAATCTAAAATTCACTAAACCATTCCCAACTTACTGCCAAATAAGCTAATTGTATGCCTATTAGTAACTATTATCCACCAATTGCACAATTTCCAGCAATAAGCAATGAAATCTCAACTTATACCTCAATATGAACCCAATTAATTTCAATTAGGAACTCCACTCAAAATTGCTCAAATTATCAATTTTAATTAGATTAGAGCAAATATATTCAGTGGCAAATCATTTTATATATGTGTACAATCAATTGAATCCAAACAGTCCCATTTTTGGCAATCAATGCCAATATGGACAAATTTTTTTTTGTTATCTGATCTACAAAAAAAAAATTAAAAACACCAAAAATTCGTACCCCAAAAAAAGAAATAAACCAAGCTTCAATAGACAGCAATATAGGCAAATTCAGCAGCAAATAGATAAACTTTTTTTTTAATTTTTTATGCTGTAACTTGAACAAATATCACTAAAACCAGCAAAATAAAGATAAGTACAATTGATTTAGAACCAAAGCTCTGATATCAAATGATGCAGCAACCACCTAGAATCTAAGTCTAGACAACCTCCAAATCAATTTGATACAAATCTTAAGTTTAACCAATTGCAAGATTAGACTCTTCACCCCCAAAACAGCAAGGAATTGGTAACAAAGAGTATGAAGAGAGAATTGGATTCACGCCACAAATTAGTTACCAACCTGATAAGTGAAAACAATCCTTGGTATATCAATGGAGATCACACCTCCCACTTGAAGAACACTCAAGAATACTCAATTTTTGATCTTAATCACCAATCCGATTGTCTTACACGCATAAGGAGGTATTTATACCTCTACAAACCAAACCCTAGGTGCAAAAATGAAGAAAAGACCAATCTGACCGTAATGACTTAAGGACAAACGAATGGGCTTAATTTTATAAGGCCTACACACCTAAGACAAGTTAAAATAAGGCTGATCATGTGTCTTTAAATGAAATCACATTCCAATAATTAAAATAAAACAGCCCACTAAATTTAATCTTAGGCCTACCCGTGACATAATATAAGTCAACCTTAACATAACATATTGCACATGACTTGAACCTTGTAATATAGACTTCTTCTCTAGCTCATTAGGATAGTTGTCTTAACCATCACATGCCCCAATGAGTGTCACAACCTTTGGATCGCCAACCGATTCCATCTCTTCAAGCCTGACCCAAGCCTTTTTCTTGATATCTCTTATCACCATGCTTTGAATATACATTTGCAAGGCTGCCTTGAGCTTGTTTCTACTTGATCTTATGATTGGACCAGGTGGCATCACTAATCCATCTCCTCCATGGCATGTAAGATCATTTTTGTTGTCTTGGCTCGCATCAATTTGCCCCTGATAATATGATGATGGATAATTTGTGACATTGTGGTACACATAAGTGGTATACTTGTGATATATTTGAGGTATATGTTTGACATATGTGATATATATACAGGGTATATGTATAGTATATGCGAGGTATACGTGTGACATATGAGGCATATATGCGGTATATGTATGTTATATGATATAAGATGCAATGATTAAGTACAAGTGCATATGCATATGGACTAAAAAGACGTTGTGACAAGTTAATCGATATTGTAAAGCAAAAGAAGAGACCTATGGCCTAACAAATGTGCAAATGAAACAAATGATCAAGCTAGCTAGCAAATGCAAATGTTCACATGGCAAATGTTCACAAGGAAACCCAGGGCAATGTCTATTTAACTTGGTCACAACAAAATGAAATAAGCAAAGCACTTACATATGTAAAGACTAATGATTATACGTTTCAACTTTATTGATATTTATATGATACTGATGAATGGAAGGGAATACATGGTATGTATTGGATTTGTGATTTATTACTATGAGTTGTTCAGTACTTCAAAGCTTATTTGATGGTTATTCTCACTGAGCCACAACTCATCAATTTGCATCATTTTTCAGGTAAAGAAAAGTGATAGCTCATTTTGAGTAGCGTATAAAAGACATGGAGCACAGGTCACTGGCCGAGCCTCATCACTCTCTCTCCTTGCATTCCACACAAGCATGAAAATATGTCATCTATGTTTTGTATTTACGTGCTTGAATATGTATAGTCATTTTGGAATGAGTTTAAAAATGTATAAATGAAAGCAACTCGAAAATACTTGTGTAAAGTTTATATTTTGATATATGTGATATATATTATATTGTGGTGAAACCCTCAGTGTTAACTTTGCAAAGCCATTGAATAATATTACAGGATATGAGACTTGCAAGTCATTTAATGAAATTACAAGATATGAGACTACAAGATATGAGACTTGCAAAGCCATTGAATAATATTACAGGATATAAAAAAAATTTACTATCATTATTAACAGGATATTTTGTTTTTTCAGCATGCTATGTGTGATTATTTGATACAGAGATAGGTTATACTTAAATGCATAAGATGTGGTGTTACATAGTCCACATATATAATTAAGCCCAATTACAAGTTAAGACCAAATCACATAAGTAGGCATATACGTGGCACATGATCTTGAGCACATGGTTGGCACATGATCTTGAGAATATGGTTGGCACATGATGTCTTGCACATGGATGGCACATATCTTGCACAGGTTTGGCACATGACTCCTAGCACATGATTTGCACATGACTTGAACATGAGTTGCACATAACTTGTAACCTTCAATTTTATGGACTTCGCCTTGTTTAGTCCATTCGACTTGAATCTTCATATAATACTCCTTTTATCTTCACTTTAGGCTTGCCTTTGTGTAATGTTAGCCCATAAGCTTGATTGTGGATTTTAGGCCCAATATTGCTTTTAAAGTTCCAATGTTGTCTCCAATGACTTGGAATACGCCCTAAATTGATTTGGATCATATGAATAGGCTTTTGAACTCCTTTAAGGCTCATTTCAATGATATAAGATTGCTCCACTCCGTTACAAAAGACTGTCATTCATATACTTCATTTATGGTTCCTGTGCATACATCATTCCCCCTTTCCTCAAGAAGATTCGTCCTCAAATCTTTACCTACATCAAAAGAAAAATGCACAACACGAAACAAAGGATAATAAAAATTGTTAGTAAAAAGTTCGCTCTTCACCTCTTTTCTTTTCACACACATTCACTATTTTCTCTATTTGCTCATTACTACCACTTTTATCCCTCAAAACCTCATCTCTCTCAATTCTCTCTTTAGCTTCTCCATAAACAACCCTTTTTTTCATCTCAATCTCACTCTCTTTTACTCCCTTAAGCTCATCCAATTCATGGTCATCATTTACCTCCATGGATTCACTATCATTAGCTATAAATTCATCTCGAATAATGTTTTTACTTTCAATTGCAATGCTCTCAAAAACACTAACACCATGAACTTCTTCTAGTGAAATAGAATCAATACTCTCACCTACAATTTTAACTTCACTAGTAAGAGCATCATTAATATCCTCAGGATTTTGACTCCTACCATTATTCACCATTTTACACTTAGGAACAAAATCAAATTCATAATGAAAATTTGATTTTTTAATTTCACACCTTCTTGGATAAAGATTCTTCATTTCATTCTCTTTCTCTTCATGCCCCCACCTATCAATCCTAGCTCGCATCTTGTCTATTTCTTTTTGAAAGGCACTCACTGAAGAGGCTTTGTCTTTTTTTCTTTCTCTTCTTTGCCAATCATTATCATAATGTTCAAAATACTCTTTTTCTTCATGAGATTGAAACCTCCTAGTGCCTTGAGGCCAAGACCCCTCTCTTGATCTTGTGTTGGAGATGCTTTGCTTCCTCAAATCTTCAATGTCAGTTTTTCTTTTTACTTTATCTTCTCTCCTCTCAGTTTCATGGTGCTTCTATTTCTCAAGATTTTACTTTGCGTAGCTTTTCATATAATCTTCAAAAACTTCCTTGAAAGTCAAAGCTGTAAGAATCACTTTCCTTCCATCTTTCACAACAAAATAGCGATTCTTAACATTATCATAGATTGTACCTTTTTCATATTGCCAAGACCTTCCCAATGAAACATGACAATCATCAATTGGTATTACATCACACAACACCATATCAGAATATCTACCAATGGTGAATACCACTTGCACTTGCTCATGCGCCCTAACGTCACCACCATCCAACCGTGGACTTTATATGGTCTAGGATGTTTAGTGCATTGCAAACCCAACTTCTCAATGCTAGCTATATTTCTGTCAATTACTCAATAAATCACCATGTGACACATCTTGCCATTGATAAGGCATCTAGTATTAAAATTGCAAAACATGATGATAAACCTGCAAAAAATAGATGTCCTCACAACACTCTTCACGTGTTTCACTCAAAATAGAATTTAACCACTCTCGTGTTTCACACAAATAATGGCTTTTATCCTCTTTTAAGCTCACCTCTCTTGCCTCTTGCCACTCAAAATTTGAATCTCAAAATTACAAGTAAGAACCAGAAACAAAATCAAACAATATGCAAATGATCTATGCTAAGAATTAACAATGAATCCTAAACAGAATGAATGGAACAAAGTCTAGTAGAAGCAAACTGATGTGAAAGAAATTAATTTTATCTAAAGCTATACACGAATGCAAATAGGTGTATACTGATTTTTGTTCAAATTAAATCTAAGAATGCAAATTAGACTGAACTAATGTAATTAGATGCAAAAGGACAAAATTAAAAGAATGAAACTGAAGAGCACAAAGAATTAGACAATATTGAATAAAATTCAGAATCGGTTTCCTCCTAGTAAGTAGCCGATTGTCCCTTAATTAAACCCTTATTCAACCTTAATTTATCACTAACTAGCAAGAATTTAAGGTATATTTAATAGATAAGTTCAATTCCTCAAGATCAAATCAATGCTAAAAATGATCACTAAGGTACCTGAATTCAAAAGTTATACCTTTCAACCTCAAAACCAATTATTTAAGTTGGATTTCTGTAGTTTATGATGATACCAAATAATTCAAGCAATCAATAATCATAGGATTTCAACTTGAAGCTCAAAATAGCACAATTTCACAATTTTGGTGCTAAATTCAAAATTCTGATTTTTTTTCCTTTTTTTGTTTTTTTATCAAATAACACTAAACTAATGCTTAATAAACCTCAAACATATCAAAGAATTGAAAAGAAATCCAAACATGTAATTTTATTCTTCATGGTCGAAATTTTTTCCTAAGGTACCTCTAATGAAAGAATTTAAATCTAGCTAAGTTAACAACTAGAAAGCAATTTTAAAGGATAGATAATAATTACCTAAACAAAAACTCTGATACCAAACCGATGCAGAACCCCAAAGATCGTGCCTTGAAACTCCTCAACAAGACAAGGTAAACAAACCTTAAGCTATGGCGATTATAAAATGAATCCAACCCAAAGCTAACCAATGTAGCAAACAACCAAGATTATAAGAATTATTAAGAATAGCCAGGCCACAAGCAATATCAATAGATAAGTAACTAATTCCTAAAGGTAATAAAGAGATGCAAATCTGCCTCACTTTAAAGAAAAACACTCAAATTCGTTTTTATTCATTCATTGATGTCTTGTAAAAGAAGCCTAAATGAGTATTTATAGGCCTAAGTCTTTGAATCATTTATGGTAAAGGATAACTAAATCTTATTCTAACTCAACTCTAAAAAGTACAGTCATATTGTAACTCATATTCTAAAAAGGTATAGTCCTACTTGAATTAGGACACTAATTAAATCCTTCTAAAATAAGACAAGTGGTGGGTTGGGCTTCATATCCTTTGGCCCACATGCCAATCATTAATTAGAGCCTAAGGTTATTAAAATAGACAATCCACATAAGTAGGCATATGCGTGGCACATGATCTTGAGAACAAGGTTGGCACATGATGTCTTGCACATGGATGGCACATGTCTTGCACAGGTTTGGCACATGACTTGAACATGAGTTGCACATAACTTGTAACCTTCAATTTTATGGACTTTGCCTTGTTTTGTCCATTCGACTTTAATCTTCATATAAGACTCCTTTTATCTTCACTTTAGGCTTGCCTTTGTGTAGTGTTAGCCCATAAGATTGATTGTGGATTTTAGGCCCAATATTGCTTTTAAAGCTCCAATGCTGCCTCCAATGACTTGGAATATGCCCTACATTGATTTGGATCATATGAATAGGCTTTTGAACTCCTTTAAGGCTTATTTCAATGATATAAGATTGCTCCACTCTGTTGACAAAAGACTGTCGTTCATATCCTTCATTTATGGTTCCTGTGCATACATCAGATTGCATTCCGCTAACCTTCTTGTAAACACAATATTCATCTGGATTTTGTAAGAAACCAAAATATTTTATTGTCTCATCAAACCGAATATTCCAACTCCTGGATGCTTGCTTTAATCCATAAATGGATCTTTGAAGCTTACATACCTTTTTGCTATATTTGGATATGAAGGCTTCTGGTTGTGTCATGTACACATCCTCAGTTAGATTTCCATTAAGGAAAGTTGTCTTCACATCCATTTGTCATATCTCATAATCATAATTAGTAGCAATGGCTAGGAGTATCCTTATGGATTTAAGCATAGCTACTAGGCTAAAAGTTTCATCATAGTCAATTCCTTTCTTTGACGATAACCTTTAGCAACAAGTCTAGCTTTATAGGTAATCACATTACCGTCCATGTCAGTTTTTTTTGAAAACCCACTTGCACCCTATAGGCTTTTTCCCTTCAGGTGGGTCATCCAAAGCCTATACTTGGTTTTCATACATGGAATCCATTTTTGACTTCATGGCTTGAAGCCATTTGTCAAATTCTGAACTATTAAGAACTTTTTCATAGGTTGTAGGCTCATCGTTTTCTATGAACAATATGTCGTTCTGTTCACTACTGAGAAATTCATATCTCTCTAGAACAATACATATCCTACTTGACATATGAAGCTCTTATGCTTCAGAAGGTTGAGCTATTATATCATATGTATGAGTAATAAGCTCAGGTTTAGGCAATTGATCATCATCTGTTTGAGCGTCTTGAACTTCCTCAAGTTCAATTTTGCTCCCACTATCTCTTTTTAGAAGGAATTCACTCTCTAAAAAGATAGCCTTGAAACAAAAGCATTTTGTTCCGAAGGGTGGTTAGACTTAGCTTCTAGCTTATTTGACATTGTCATCTTCACATAAGCAGTACAACCCCAAATTCTCTTGTAAGAAAATGTAAGCTTTTTGTTATACCATATCTCATATGGAGTAACATCAACTGACTTTGAAGGAACTCCATATAATATATAAATAGCAGTCTCTAGTGCATAACCCCAAAAGGATTTAGGGAGTTCCACAAAACTCACCATAGACCTTACCATGTCTAACAAGGTTCAGTTTCTCCTTTCTACCACACCATTGTGTTGTGGCATATAAGGTGGAGTCCATTAAGATAAAATCTCATTATCCCTAAGATAATCTAGAAACTCTTGTCTTAAGTATTCACCTCCTCGATCTGATCGAAGTGTTTTAATACTTTTTCTAAGTTGTTTCTCTACTTCATTTTTGAATTCTTTGAACTTTTCAAAAGCTTCAGATTTGTATTTCATAAGATACACATACCCATATCGTGAGTAGTCCGATAAAAGTAATGAAGTAGATGAAACCACCTTTGGCGTGTGTAGACATTGGACCACATACATCTGAATGTATTAAGTCTAAAAATCCATTAGCACCTTCACCCTTTCCCTTAAAGGGTAATTTAGTCATCTTTCCTAATACCCATATCGTGAGTAGTCCGATAAAAGTAATGAAGTAGATCAAACCACCTTTGTCGTGTGTAGACATTGGACCACATACATCTGAATGTATTAAGTCTAAAAATCCATTAGCACCTTCACCCTTTCCCTTAAAGGGTAATTTAGTCATCTTTCCTAATAAGCAAGATTTACTTGTGTCATATGATTTATAATCAAATGACCCCAAACTACCACTCTTGTGTAGCTTGGCCATGCATTTCTCACTTATATGACTAAGGCGACAATGCCATAAGTATGATGATTTCAACATACCTTGTTTTTGTCTTTTATTATCATTGATGTTTAAAATTGGATTCGGCATATCTAATATATATATTTCATTTCATGCTTTTATATACCATACATTCATCACATGGATATATAAAGATAATTATATTAACTATATGGCATGATTATGGACATACTAAAGTCAATCTCTTGAGCCAAAGAGAAATTGAATAGGTCTTACCTAGGTATATGCATGAATTTTACAACCCAAAATAGAAATCAAATTCCTATTTCTAAGTCTTCTTGTTTATGGTACCACCTTTGCTTCTTGCTCCTTTGTATCTTCATTCTATCCTAATCCTATGTAATCTAATTACTTATTTCAAAGTATAGAAAAACTCAATTTACATTTGAGGGGAGTAAGATGAGAAGAGAAATACATAAGAAAGAAACAAAGGTAGGGACACACATGCCCTATTTACCATAAACAAAACAATTCTATGCATGCTTAATCACATTGGACCTAAGTCCATAATCATCCATCATGTCTTTTCATTCACCCCTAATATGTATTCTCTAATGCATAAAATAAAAAATTACAATTTTGGATTTCAATTTGTAAATCGATTCAATGCTTGAACCGAAATTGCCTACTTGTTTTTTTTCGGTTAATTTAATTTTTTTTATGTCATTTTAAAGTGAAATTTAATATTTAATCAAATTAAATTAAATTTCATATTTTCAGAATTAATTCAAAATTGATTCTCCTTAAAATCAGAATATTATGATGTTAAAATTAAACAATTTAATTTTAATATACATACCAATTTCTAGTCATACTAGAATTACAATTGTTCAACTTAAATTAATTCAAAATTAATTTTCAAAAATTTTAAAATTTTTCATAATTTCAAATAATCATTCTAATCCTCTTTAGGCCAGCTCAATTTCATCAAAATATTTTTGGCACAAGCCAAAATTACTAAGACAAACGAACCAACACACTTAGACGCTCAAAACGACTCATTTGACATCTAGAATTTTTTAAAATTTCAGATGCGTGCAAAATAACTTTGGCATGTATCTAACATCAAAATAATATATATTTAATTACATAAAAAATATTTCAAGGTGCTGGAAACAAAATAAACATATACAAAAAATCAAACAAAACAGCCCCACCAGATATACTAAAACAGTATCGTTTGTGTTTGTTTAAAAAATTAATTAAAATAATATTTAATTAATTATTGGACACTTCTAAATGCATAAAAACATTCTCAATATGTCTAAATAATTTTTTCATATTCAAATTACAAAAAACAATATAACCAACCCCATCAATTAAGCCAAACAACAACACATGTTCATAAACAAGACAATTTTAGGCATTTTGAAATAAATTCGAAATTAATTATTTGAATCACATTCAAATCATTTTTCAATCAAAATAATCATCCTTAATCATCCCATGACCAGATTAGAGAAAGAAAAATGTGTAAAACATATTTTACAAAGTAATTTCAATTTTTCAAAACCTATTGATCCAAAATCAATTTATATATCAAATGAACATCAAATTAATGTAAAAGTCTTTTATTAATCAAATAAATTTGTACAATAAGTACTAAAGGTAATTGCTTTTATACCACTTCTCTAACAACAACAAGGTCTATCTAGAGTCTTTAAAGAAGGATAAGGATAAGACATTGGATGCATCTTCTACTTCAGGTATTTATGTTATTGAGGTTAATACTATTTATAGTAATAATACATGGGTATTGGATGCCAAATGTGGCTCACATATATATATATATATATATAGAGAGAGAGAGAGAGAGCCTAAGGAACAATAAATAGCTCAAGAAATGAGAGTTTGACCTGCGTGTTGGCAATAAATAGCTTCATTAGTTGTATGAACATATGTATTGAGACTCCCTAATGGGTTTATTTTCGAATTGGACAATTGCTATTATATTCTAGTTTTAAATAAGAATATTATTTCTATTTCTTGCTTAAATAGAAAATTTTTTCATTTAACTATTAATGGCAATGGTTGCTCTATGTGGTTGGAAGATATTATTTTTGGAATTGGTTCATTGTGCAACATGAATTATATTTTTGATATATCTAATTCAATCCTCAATGTCAATAATAAAAGATAGAAATTGGGTAACGTAAATCATCATATTTATAGTATTATCGCAATGGCCATATAATTGTTAGGAACATGACTAAGTTACACAAGAATGATGACTTAGGATCATTTGATTATGAATTATATGATACATGTGAATCTTGTTTATTAGAAACAAAATGATAAATTCACTTTTTAGTAGAAAAGGGTGAACGTACCAACATACTATTGGACCTTGTACATACAAATGTATATAGACCAATGTCAGTACACACCAGATGTCGTTTTATCTACATTATCTTTATTGATTATTTTTATTCATGATTTGGGTACTTGTATCTAATGAAATACAACCCTTAAGTCTTTGAAAACTTCAAATAATTCAGAAATGAAGTAGAGAAACAACTTGGAAAAAGTATTAAAATACTTAGATCAGATTAAGGTGGAGAATACTTAAGTCAGGAGTTTCAGGGTTATCTAATGGATAATGGGATTTTATCTAAATGTGATGTAGATCAAGGACATATAAGTCAATCTTCACAAAATGAGAATGATGCACTAGTCATGCCAAGTGGTGCTATCACAAAATCAAGGGCTAACAAACTAAGGCAACCAATGCAAGGCTATGTTCAAAGCTTGGTCAATAAGGAGATCACAAAAGATGCATGCATGACAAACGAGATGGAGTTGATTGAAGACCCAAGGCCCATTACTTATCTTGGGGTGTGTGAAGAACCATCTTGCATGGACTAGTCCAATGGGCTAAACAAGGCAAAATCCATAAAATTAAAGATTACAAGTGATGTGCCAACCATGTGCTCAAGATCATGTGCCAACCATGTGTCTACTTATGTGATTTGGGGCTTAACTTGTAATTGGGCTTAATTATGAATGTGAGCTGCCTAATTTAAATTACCTTAGGCTTTAATTAGTGATAGACATGTGGGCCAAAGAAATAAAGTCTAACCCACCACTTGTCTTATTTTAGAAGGATTTAATTAGTGTCCTAATTCAAGTAGGACTCTACTTTTTAGAATATGAGTTAGAATATGACTGTACTTTTAGGAGTTTGAGTTAGAATATGATTTAGTTAACCTTTACCATAAAGGATTCAAAGACTTGGTGTTATAAATACTCATCTAGGCTTCTTGTACAAGACATGAATGAATAAAAACAAATCTGAGTATTTTTCTTTAAAGTGAGGCAGATTTGCATCTCTTTATTACCTTTAGGAATTAGTTAGTCATCAAGTAATATTGCTTGTGACATGGCTATTCTTAATAAACCATATAATCTTGGTTCTTTGCTACATTGATTAGCTTTGGGTCAGATTCTATCTATGATCACCATAGCTTAAGGTTTGTTTACCTTGTCATGTTGAGGGGTTTCAAGGCACGATCTTCGGGGTTCCGCATCAGTTTGGTATAAGAGCTTTTGGTTAGGTAATCATTATCTATCCTTTAAAATTGCTTTCTAGTTGTAAAGTTAGCTAGATTTAAATTCTGCCATTTGAGGTACCTTAGGAAAAATTTCTTCCATAAAGAGTAAAATTGCAAGTTTGGGTTTCTTTTCAATTCTTTGATATGTTTGAGGTTTATTAGCATTATTTCAGTGTTATTTGCTATAAAAAAACAAAACAAAAAAAAAAAGGAAAATGGAAAAAAAATCAGAATTTCGAATTTAGCACCAAAATTGTGAACATTGTGCTATTTTGAGCTTCAAGTTGAAATCCTGTGATTATTGATTGCTGGAATTATTTGGTATCATCATAAACTACAACAATCCAACTTAAATAATTGGTTTTGAGGTTGAAAAAAACAACTTTTGAATTCAGATACCTTAGTGATCATATTGAGCATTGATTTGATCTTGAGGAATTGAGCTTATCTATTAAATATACATTGAGTTCTTGCTAGTTGGTGATAAATTAAGGTTGAATAGGGGTTTAATTAAGGGACAATCGGCTACTTACTAGGAGAAAACTGATTCTGAATTGTTTTCAACATTGTCTAATTCTTTGTGCTCTTAAGTTTTCATTCTTTTAATTCTGTCCTTTTTGCATCTAATTACCTTAGTTAAGTCTAATTTGCATTCTTAGATTTAATTTGAACAAAAATCAGTAGCATACACCTATTTAAATTCGTGTACAGCTTTAAATATAAATTTCTTTCACATCAGTTTGCTTCTAGACTTTGTTCCATTCATTCTTGTTAGGGTTCATTGTTAATTCTTAGCATAGATCACTTGTATATTGTATGATTTTGTTTCTGGTTCTTACTTGTAATTTTGAGATTCAAATTTTGAGTGGTAAAAGGCAAGGGTGGTGAGCTTAAAAGAGGGTAAAAGCCATTATTTGTGTGAAACACGAGTGGTATATTGTCTGTTTTGAGAGAAACCCGTGAGGGAGTGATTGTGAGGTCCTTTTACTTCATTATTACTTTCTTGGATTACTAACCATGTCAAAGGAAAACGCAAGGGGAAGTAGTGAACGAGAGGACCACCTGAAACTCATACCATTAGAGGCTGTCCAATCTGAATTCCAAAGGCAATCCATGATTGAATCTTTTAGTGAGAAGATGGAGAGACAAGATCAAAAAATTGAAGAGGTGAGACAACAAAGCACTTCAAATTCCAGAAAAACAAGAGAAGAGTCACGAACTCGTGGGAAATGGAACATTCACAATTTTGGAATAGGGAGGTTTTGGACTCAAGAAGAAGATGAGGACTTTGATTCCTATGATGATGAAGATGATACCCATTCAACGAGGAGAGGAGGAGATAAGCGTGATAGCAACATCAATTCCATCAAAATGAAAATTCCACCTTTTAAAGGGAGGAATGATGCTGAAGCATACCTAGAATGGGAGAGAAAAGTGGAGCTCATTTTTGAATGCCACAACTATAGTGAAGAGAAAAAAATAAAACTTTTTATTGAATTCACTAATTATGCTCTTGTTTGGTGGGATCAGATCATGATGACTAGAAGAAAGAATGGAGAAAGACCCATTAGAAGGTGGGAGGAGATGAAGAGGGTGATGAGAAAATGATTTGTGCCAGCCTATTACTATAGGGAGTTGCACCAAAAATTGCAACGCCTTACACAAGGATCCATGACCGTTGAAGATTACCATAAGGAGATGGAGATGGCAATGATGAGAGCCAATGTGGAGGAGGATCCAGAAGTCACCATGGCACGTTTCCTAGGGGGCTTGAACAAAGATATTGCTAATGTTATTGAATTACAACACTATGTGGACTTTGAAGACATGGTCAATATGGCCATAAAAATTGAAAAGCAACTAAAAAGCAAGGGGGCAGCGAGGAGTTACACGATTTCCACATCCAAATGGAGTTCAAAATGGCCTAAAAGGAAAGAAAAGGGTAAAGAAAAGGTGACTGACCCGAAAGAGGTAAGGAAAGAAAAATGGGTAACAGATGATGGAAAATCAAAAACACCTAGTGCTAATGATAAACATAGTACAATTAAATGTTTTAGATGTTTGGGTGTAGGGCATATTGCATCTCAATGTTCTAATAAGAAAACTATATTATTAAAAGATAATGGTATAATTGATAGTGAAAGTGAAGAAAGTAGTGATGGTGATGGTATGCCTTCCTTAGTGGATGCTAGTGATTGTGATGATGATGATGTGCAATATGGGAATGATGTGCATATTGAATATTTGGTTGTTAGGAGAGCCTTGAATATGCATGTTAAAGATGAAACTAGTGATCAAAGAGAAAATATTTTTCATACACGTTGCATAGTCAATGGAAAGGCATGTAGTTTTATTATTGATGGAGGTAGTTGTACTAATGTGGCTAGTGCAACACTTGTTGAAAAGTTGGGTTTGAATTGTTTTAGACATCCTAATCCATATAACCAAAATTACATTCTTGCACCTTTATCTCCATTGGAAGTATATGAAGACTAAATGAAAATCCAAAAATCCATTATGGGGAATTCCGGTAGTGAGGCAAGTTCAAGTAAAAGAGTTGAGAGAAAAGAGGCCTTGAATGATAAAAATGAAAGAAATACAAATAAAGGGCCAATGGTGAGTGATGGAGCAAGAGAGAAAAGTAAGGGTGAGATTGTGAAGAGAGAAAAGAAAGTAAGCCTGTATGCAAGGTAGAAAGACTTGAGATGTGCTTTTAATGCATAAAGGAGTCTTATTGTACTTAGGTACAAGGAGAATCTTTTAATTTTGACTGACATTGACCCATGTTTGCCTAGTGTTTTTGTCTCTTTGTTGCAGGAATTTGAAGATGTTTCCCTGAAGAGATTCCTAAAGGCCTCCCTCCATTAAGAGGTATTGAACATCAAATTGACTTTGTTCCCGGGGCTGCCATACCAAATAGACCAGCCTATAGAACCAATCCTGAGGAGACAAAGGAGATACAAAGACAAGTTGAAGAGCTTTTAGAGAAGGGGTACGTGAAGGAAAGCTTGAGTCCATGTGTCGTTCCTGTATTGTTAGTGCCTAAAAAGGATGGATCTTGGAGGATGTGTGTGGATTGTCGTGCCATTAATAAAATAACAGTAAAGTATTGACATCCTATTCCTAGACTTGATGATATGATTGATGAATTATGTGGGACATGTTAATTTTCCAAAATTGATCTTAAAAGTGGTTATTTTCAAGTTAGGATGAAAGTAGGAGATGAATGGAAAACCGCGTTTAAAACTAAACAAGGTTTATATGAGTGGTTGGTAATGCCTTTTGGTTTAACTAATGCACCTAGTACTTTCATGAGACTTATGAATCATGTTTTGAGACAACTTATTGGTAAGTTTTTTGTGGTTTATTTTGATGATATACTTATATACAAAAAATGTTTTGATGATCATATTATGCATGTTAGGGCTGTATTAGAAGTATTGAGAAAAGAGAAATTATATGCCAACTTAAAGAAGTGCATGTTTGCTAGTGAAAAATTTGTATTTTTTGGATTTGTTGTTAGTGCTAAAGGAATTAAGGTAGATGAGGAAAAAGTGAAAGCTATTAGAGATTGGCCAGTGCCTACTAATGTTAGTGAGGTTAAAAATTTTCATGGATTGGCTAGTTTTTATAGAAGGTTTGTTAAAGATTTTAGTTCCATTGCAGCACCTTTAAATGAGTTAGTTAAAAAGGATGTTAAATTTAAATGGACTGAATCACAGGAAAAGACATTTAATTTGCTTAAGCTATGTAGTGCACCTATTTTGCCCTTACCTGATTTTAACAAAACTTTTGAGCTTGAATGTGATGCCTCAGGAGTTGGCATATGAGCTGTTTTAATGCAGGATGGGCGACCAATATCATACTTTAGTGAGAAGTTGCATGGAGCTCAATTGAATTATTCCACCTATGATAGGGAATTATATGCTTTAGTGAGAGCCTTGCACATGTGGCAATATTATCTTCTTCCTAAAGAGTTTTTCATACATAATGATCATAAGTCCTTAAAGCATTTGAAGGGACAAATGAAACTCAATAGGCAGCATGGTATGTGAGTGGAATTTATTGGGACATTTCCATATGTGATAAAATACAAGCAAGGTAAAAATAATGTGGTGGTTGATGCACTTTCAAGAAGATATACTGTAATTTCTACTTTAAGTTCTAAATTGTTGGGATTTGAACAAATTAAAGAACTTTATGCCACTAAACTTGATTTTGTTAATGTGTATGATGCATGTGAACAAGCTGCTTTTCAGAAATTTTATAGGCATGATGGATATTTTGTTTAGGGATGGTAAACTTTGTGTGCCTATATGTTCATTAAGGGAGCTACTTGTGCATGAAGCTCATAGTGGGGGTTTGATAGGGCATTTTGGTGTTAATAAGACTTTGGATATGTTGCTGATGTGGAACCCCAAAGACCGTGCCTTGAAACCCCTCAACAAGATAAGGTAAACAAATCTCAAGCTATGGTGATCATAGATTGAATCTGAACCAAAGCTAACCAATGTAGCAAAGAAACCAAGATTATATGGTTTATTAAGAATAGCCACGCCACAATCAATATCACTTGATAAGTAACTAATTCCTAAAAGTAATAAAGAGATGCAAATCTGCCTCACTTTTAAAGAAAAACACTCAAATTCATTTTTATTTATTCATGTCTTGTACAAAGAAGCCTAGATGAGTATTTATAGCCCTAAGTCTTTGAATCCTTTATGGTAAAGGATAACTAAATCCTATTCTAACTCAACTCCTCAACTCCTAAAAGTATGGTCATATTCTAAAAAGTAGAGTCCTACTTGAATTAGGACACTAATTAAATCCTTCTAAAATAAGACAAGTGGTGGGTTGGGATTTATTTCTTTGACCCATATGTCTATCACTAATTAAAAGATTATTGTAACATCCTTGACCTTCCCCACATGCATTTCATTGAACATAAGCATCTTGCATAGAATTCAATTGAACACGTGCATTTCATACGTATTTTCTTAGGAACAAGTTCATGGCACACACTAGCTACGTGTCCTAGTATTTGACAATTATATCGAGTCACACGTGTATCCTTATAATCTAAATAAGGATAACAAAGTATTAGAAATGAATTGAATAAGGTGACTAAATTAAAGTAAGAAAAATGATTAGATTAAGATTAGTGAACATTTACATTGCTAATTTAGTTAAATCGGGTCAAATGATTAAGCTGTATTATTGTGTGAATTAGTGGAATTATAAATATATGTAAATAATAATAATAATATAGACAAAATAAAATGAAAATGACATAAAAGAGAAATAGAAGAGAAGAGAAATGAGAAATGAGAAGAGAAAAGAAAAGAGAAAAGAGAAGAGATGAAGAGAAAATGATAAAAAGCCAAAAAAGCAAAAAGGTTGGCTTTATCTTCCTTCCCCATTTCTGCCTTCTTCTCCAGCCCGACTTCTTCTTCAATTTCCTCCATTCCAGCCACAAATTCTTCCTTGTTTCACTTGATTTTTGAGTCAAATTGATCCCTTGCAAGTTTTTTCTTGGTAAGTAATCAATTCTTATTGCTACCGATTTGAGTTGCTAGGTTCAATATTAGGCACTGAATTGCACCCCAATTTGGATACTAATAGAAATTGATTCTAGAAAAGTGTAAAACACAAAGATTGTTCCCTTATGTCTTAAATTTGTGGATATGTAAACATTTTTGCAAGATATTATGTATAGGGAGAGATATTCTCTTCGTACTAAAACTGGTCAGGGTGTAAACCCTAACCAAGTTAGCTACTGTGTGGTTTGATTTCAAATATGTTCAAGCCATTATTAGAAGTCACTCAAAACATAAAAGTTGTAGATATATGTGTTTGGTATCTTTCTACAAAATTTCAGGTTCATAGGTCTTGTAAATGTTGAGTTATGTTGAATGGAACCATGACTGTTCCATGGTTTGAACTGCCTATTGAGTGCCCTGGGCAGATACAGTAATTTGTTTGGCTAATTTGAGCTTGTTAGAGCTATATTATGTACATGATCAAAACATTAAAGTTATAGGTATATGTCTTATCTAAATTTTGGTACTAATTTCAGCTTCATTGGTTATGTATAGACGACATTATGGCCTTTGGAAGCCATACTGGTCCGGAAGTCAATTCTATTCTGAACCAGTAAAATGTTTGGTATAATTAGAAGCCCATAGAGACATAATTGGCAAAAGTTGTAAACATGAAACATGTTACCAATGAACCCATATAAGTTTCTGTAAAGTTTCATTAAAATAGGACTTATATATTATAAGTTATGATGAACCCAAATGAGTACCCTGAAACTGCCTAAAGGCAGAAAACAAGGCAGAAAACAGAACACTCTTAGAAATTCCACCAAATATTGTACAATGATCCAATTGGTCTGAAATATGAATATGTTCTATAATTATATGTTATTTGTAATTAGGAACAATAATCAGATTAATTGGTCAATTATAGAAAAAGTTATAGGCTAAACAGTCCCATAAGGTCACACTGCCTCATAGGAAAAATTTAACTATTGACATGAACAATGCATATTAATTTGTTTAAGCCACATTAAGTCTCTCTAATCATGAGTTAATCGATTATGTTTTCATATTAGGCTCGCAACATATTGGAAACCCACAAGGAGTAGATAGACAATAAGTTAGGGGTCGGAATCAAAGGAGAACGGTGAGTCTAATTATCGATTGAATTCTTTAGTGCAAATGAATGTTGCTTGCTATGTGATTCATGTGATTGTCATGATTGGTCCTTGATAATGTAATGATGGATAATTTGTGACATTGTGGTACATATAAATGGTATACTTGTGATATATTTGAGGTATATGTTTGACAAATGTGATATATATACATGGTATATGTACAGTATATGCAAGGTATATGCTTGACATATGAGGTATATATGGAATATATGTATGTTATATGTGATAAGATGCAATGGTTGATCAATGATTAAGTACAAGTGCATATGCATATGGACTTAAAAGGCATTGTGACTAGTTAATCGATATTGTAAAGCAAAAGAAGAGGCCTATGGCCCAACAAATGTGCAAATGAAACAAATGATCAAGCTAGCTAGCAAATGCAAATGTTCACATGGCAAATGTTCACATGGAAAATGTTCACATGGAAACCCGGGGCAATGTTTGTTTAACTTAGTCACAACAAAATGAAATAAGCAAAGCATTTGCATACATAAAGAGTAATGATTATATGTTTAAAATTTATTGATACATATATGATACTGATGAATGGAATGGAATATATGGTATATATTGGATTTGTGATTTATTACTATGAGTTATTTGGTACTTTAGAGCTCATTGGATGATTATTCTCACTGAGCCGCAACTCATCAATTTGCATCATTTTTCAGGTAAAGAAAAGTGATAGCTCATTTTGAGTAGTGTATAGAAGACATGGAGCACAGGTCATTGGCCGAGCCTCATCACTCTCTCTCCTTGCATTACACACAAGCATGAAAACACGTCATCTGTATTTTGACTTATATGCTTGAATATGTATTATCACTCTAGATTAGTTTTGAAATGTATAAATGGAAACAACCTGTAATCCTTCGGATGGAAAATTCATGTTTTAATATATGTGATATATCGTATTGTGGTTTTTAATGTTGACTTGAAAAGTCATTGAGTGATATTACAGGATATAAGACTTGTAAAGTCATTAGTTGATTTTACAAGATATGATATGAAAAAACAAATTTACTACCACTGTTATCAGGGTATTTTCTCTTTCCAACATGCAGTATGTGATTCTTTGATGCAGGGATAGGTTATACTCAAATGCATAAGGTGTGACGTTACATTATGGTAATTAAAATAGGGAGCCCACATACATAATTAAGCCCAATTACAAGTTTAGCCCAAATCCTATAAGTAGGCACATGCATGGCACATGATCTTGAGCACATGGTTGGCACATGATGTCTTCCACATGGATGGCACATGTCTTGCACATGTTTGGCATAGGACTCCTAGCACATGATTTGCACATGACATGCACATGACTTGTAATCTTCAAGGTTTATGGACTTTGCCTTGCTTAGCCCATTTGAATTTAATCTTCATGAAAGGCTCCTTTTATCTTCACCTTAGGCTTGCCTTTGTGTATTATTGTTCCATAAGCTTGATTGTGAATTATCTTCACCTTTTAAGCTTGATTGCCTTTGTGTATTATCTTCACCTTAGGCCCAATATAGTAACGAATGCTCCAATGCTGCCTTTTATGACTTGGAACACGCCCCACATTGAATTGGATCATATGAAAAGACTTTTGAACTCCTTTAAGGCTCATTTTAATGATATAAGATTGCTTCATTCCATTGACAAAAGATTGTCGTTCATATCCTTCAATTATGGTTCCCGTGCATACATCATTCCCCTTTTCCTCAAGAAGATTCATCCTCGAATCTTTACCTACATCAAAAGAAAAATGCACAATATGAAGCAAAGGATAATTAAAATTGTTAGTAAAAAATTCACTTTTCACCTCTTTCTCCTTTTCACACAAATTCACTATTTTCCCTCTTTGCTCATTACTAACACTTTCATCCCTCAAAACCTCATCTCTCTCAATTCTCTCATTAGCTTCTCAATAAACAACTCTTTCTTTCATCTCAATCTCACTCTCTTTTACTCCTTTAAGCTCATCCAATTCATGTTCATCACTTACCTCCATGGATTCATTATCATTAGCTACAAATTCATCTCGAATGATATTTTTACTTTCAATTGCAATGCTCTCAATAACACTAACACCATTAACTTCTAGTGAAATAGAATCAATACTTTCACCTACAATTTCAACTTCACTAGTATGAGCATCATTAATATCCTCATGAATTTGATTCTTACCATCATCCACCATTTTAAACTTAGGAACAAAATCACATTCATAATGAAATTTTGATTTTGAATTTCCCACCTTCTTGGATAAGGATTCTTTATTTCATTCTCTTTCTCTTCATGCCCCCACCTATCAATCCTATCACGCATCTTGTCCAATTCTTTTTGAAAGGCACTCACCGAAGATACTTTGTCTTTCTTTCTTTCTCTTCTTTGTCTATCATTATCATAACGTTCAAAATACTCTTTTTCTTCATGAGATTGAAACCTCCTAATTCCTTGAGGTCGAGACCCCTCTCTTGATCTTCTTTTGTCAAAGATACTTTGCTGCCTCAAATCCTCAATTTGCTGATTTTGTCTCTGCATCTTGTCTATAATTTTTCCAATATTTACCTCCAATATTTGAATGTGAGATTGAACAACATCTGTTGGCACATAGTCCCCATGTTCCTCATGTCCACTACTGCTCCTCATACTTCCCTTAGACATGGTTAAGCTACAAGAAAGAGTTAATGAAGATAAAAAGTCCTCACAATCACTCCCTCATGTGTTTCACTCAAAACAGAATATAATCACTCCTGTGTTTCACACAAATAATGACTTTTACCCTCTTTTAAGCTCACCACTCTTGCCTTTTACCACTCAAGATTTGAATCTCAAAATTACAAGTAAGAACCAAAAAAAAATCAAACAATATGCAAGTGATATATGCTAAGAATTAACAATGAACCCTAATAAGAATGAATGGAACAAAGTCTAGAAGCAAACTGATGTGAAAGAAATTTATATATAAAGCTATACATGAATTTAAATAGGTGTATGCTACTGATTTTTGTTCAAATTAAATCTAAGAATGCAAATTAGACTTAAATAATGTAATTAGATGCAAAAAGGATAGAATTAAAAGAATAAAAACTTAAGAGCACAAAGAATTAGACAATATTGAAAACAAATTCAGAATCGGTTTCCTCCTAGTAAGTAGCCGATTGTCCCTTAATTAAACCCATATTCAACCTTAATTTATCACCAACTAGCAAGAACTCAAGGTATATTTAATAGATAAGCTCAATTCCTCAATATCAAATCAATGCTCAATATGATCACTAAGGTATCTGAATTCAAAAGTTGTACTTTTCAACCCCAAAACCAATTATTTAAGTTGGATTGCAATAGTTTATGATGATACCAAACAATTCCAGCAATCAATAATCACAAGATTTCAACTTGAAGCTCAAAATAGCACAATTTCACAATTTTGGTGCTAAATTCGAAATTCTGATTTTTTTTCTTTTTCCTTTATTTCTCTTTTTTGTTTTATAGCAAATAACACTAAACTAATGCTTAATAAACCTCAAACATAAAAGAAACCCAAACATGCAATTTTACTCTTTATGGAAAAAAAAAATTTCTATGGTACCTCTAATGGTAGAATTTAAATCTAATGAAGTTAATAACTAGAATGCAATTTTAAAGGAAAGATAATGATTACCTAACCAAAAGCTCTGATACCAAACTGAGGTGGAACCCCAAAGACCGTGCCTTGAAACCCCTCAACAAGACAAGGTAAACAAATCAGAAGCTATGGAGATCATAGATTGAATCTGACCCAAAGCTAACCAATGTAGCAAAGAAACCAAGATTATATGGTTTATTAAGAATAGCCACGCCACAGTCAATATCACTTGATAAGTAACTAATTCCTAAAAGTAATAAAGAGATGCAAATCTGCCTCACTTTAAAGAAAAACACTCAAATTCATTTTTATTCATTCATGTCTTGTACAAAGAAGCCTAGATGAGTATTTATAGCCACCATATGTTTGACATGTCAGCAGGTCAAGGCAGAACACCAGGTACCATAAGGGTTGCTGCATCTTATTAGTGTGCCAAAATGGAAATGGGAGCAGATTTATATGGATTTCATGATTGGGTTGCAAGTAACTTCTTGAAAATTTGATGTCGTATGGGTTATTGTGGATAGACTTACGAAGTTAGCTCACTTTTTTCCTATCATGAGGGATTTTCCTTTGAACAGACTAACAGAGCTCTATGTCAATGAGATAGTATGACTTCGTGGAATGCCAGTCTCTATTATTTCAGATAGGGAATCCAGGTTTACTTCTCAATTTTGGGGTAGTCTGCAAAGAGTTTTGCGTACCAAGCTCAGTTTTAGTATAACTTTTAATCCTTAGACGGGTACTCAATCAGAGAGGGTCATACAGATCCTAGAGGATATGATGAGGAGTTGGGTAATTGAATTTGATGGTAGCTGGGATAAATATATTCCATTGATGAAATTTGCTTATAACAACAGCTATCAGTCTAGTATCATGATGGCTCCGTATGAGGCACTATATGACAGGAAGTGTCGAACACCTTTGTGTTGGACAGAACTCAGTGAGAGAAGACTAGAAGGGCCATACTTGGTATAGGAGACCTAACAAAAAGTAAGGGTTATTCAGAAAAGATTGAAGGCAACTTCTAATAGACAGAAGTCTTATACAGATCTCAAGAGAAAAGATGTCGAGTATGCAGTGGGAGACAAAGTTTTCCTTAAAGTCTCTCCATGGAAGAAGGTTTTGAGATTCGAAAAGAAAGGCAAATTGAGCTCGAGATTCATTGGGTCGTATGAGGTACTTGGTATATTAGGACTAATTGCTTATAGGCTTGCTCTACCACCAGAGTTGAGCGAGATCCATGATGTATTCCACGTCTCCATATTGGTGAGATACTAGTATGATCCTTCTCATATTGTTTTAGTAGAGGGCATTGATGATAAGAATGTGGACTCCTAACTTCGACCCAAAAGCGCGCTCAAAGGGGAAGGTTTGAACCCAGCTTTATAAATCAGTCTAGGAGTTCCTCCGCAACCGATGTGGTACGCATCATCCCCACCCCCTTAAGACCCCGACTGCCTCGATCGGCGGTCTGTCATAACCCAAAGAGACACCGGTGTATAGGACTGGCTCTGATACCAAATGATGCAGCAACCACCTAGAATCTAAGTCTAGACAACATCCAAATCAATTTGATACAAATATTAAGATTAACCAATTGCAAAATTAGACTTTTCACCCCCAAAACAGCAAGGAATTGGTAACAAAGAGTATGAAGAGAGAATTGGATTCGCGCCACAAATTAATTACCAACCTGATAAGTGAAAACAATCCTTGGTATATCAATGGAGATCACACCTCCCACTTGAAGAACACTCAAGAACACTCAAATTTTGATCTTAATCACCAATCTGATTGTCTTACACGCATAAGGAGGTATTTATACCTCTACAAACCAAACCCTAGGGGCAAAAATGAAGAAAAGACCAATCTGACCCTAATGACTTAAGGACAAACGAATGGGCTTAATTTTATAAGGCCTACACACCTAAGACAAGTTAAAATAAGGCTGATCATGTGTCTTTAAATGAAATCACATTCCAATAATTAAAATAAAATAACCCACTAAATTTAATTTTAGGCCCAACCATGACATAACATAAGTCCACCTTAACATAACATAGTGCACATGACTTGAACCTTGTAATATAGACTTATTCTCTAGCCCATTAGGCTAGTTATCTTCACCATCACATGCCCCAATGCGTGACACAAGCTTTGGATTGCCAACCGATTCCATCTCTTCAAGCCTGACCCAAGCCTCTTCCTTGATATCTCTTGTCACCAAGCTTTGAATATACATTTGCAAGGCTGCCTTGAGCTTGTTTCTACTTGATCTTATGATTGGACCAAGTGGCATCACTAATCCATCTCCTCCATGGCATGTAAGATCATTTCTGTTGTCTTGGCTTGCATCATTCCCTCCCTCCTCAAAAGGATTCGTCCTCGAATCACCACTTGCATTATCAAAAGGAGAAAGGTCAGCAACATTAAAAATTGCTGAAACACCATACTCACCGGGCAAGTCAATCTTATAGGCATTGTCATTGATCCTCTCAACCACTTGAAAAGGTCCATTGCCATACCCAATCTCCTAAAATGCACCCATACCCAATCTCCAGGTTCAAATTTCACAACTTTACGTCCTTGATTGGCTTTTTGTGCATAACTTTTGTTCTTTAACTCAATGTGCTGCTTTGCCTTCTCATGTATGGACTTAACCAAATTTGCCTTCTTTTGCCCATCTAAGTTAGAAATATCATTCAAAGGTATAGGCAACAAATCAAAAGGGGTTAGCGGATTAAAACCATAGGCAATTTCAAATGGAGAATAACCTATTGATGAATGAATGCTTCTATTATATGCAAATTCTACTAATGGCAAACAATCTTCCCAAGTTTTTAAATTCTTACCAACAACAGCACTTAATAATGATCCTAAAGTTCTATTAACCACTTCAGTTTGACCATCTGTTTGAGGATGACAAGTAGTAGAAAATAGCAATTTTGTTCCCAACTTTTCCCACAGTACATACCCAAAAATGACTCAAAAACATAGACTCTATCAGAAATAATAGTTTTAGGAACACCATGCAAACGCACAACATCCTTAAAGAACAAATCAGAAATATGTGTAGTGTCATCAGTTTTATGGCAAGCGTTGAAATGTGCCATCTTGCTAAACCTATCAACTACAACAAAACTGTTATCTCTTCCCCTTTTAGTCCTGGGCAGTCCCAACACAAAATCCATAGAAATGTCAATCCAGGGCTTACTAGGGATGGGTAAAAGAGTATACAACCCATGAGGTTGAATTCTTGACTTGGCTTGCTTACATGCAACACACCTAGAGCAAATTTTCTCAACATCTTTCTTCATATTAGGCCAATAAAAATGCTCATGCAAGATGTCAAGTGTCTTAGCAATACCAAAATGACCCATCAAACCACCATTATGAGCCTCACTCACAAACAACTCATGCATTGAACAATTAGGCACACAAAGTTTATTTTCTCTAAATATATAACCATCATGCCAATAAAACCTTTGAAATGCAGATTGTTCACATGCATTATGAACATTTGAAAAATCAGAATCAGAAGCATACAATTCCCTTATATATTCAAATCCCATCAATCGAGAACTCAAAGTATTAATAAGAGTATATCTTCTAGATAATGCATCAGCAACCATATTTTCCTTACCTTGTTGGTATTTAATCACATAAGGAAAGGTCTCAATGAACTCCAACCACTTGGCATGTCGTTTGTTCAACTTACCTTGACCCTTGAGATGCTTTAAAGACTCATGATCACTATGAATCACAAACTCTTTAGGCCAAAGATAATGCTGCCAAGTCTCCAAAGCCCTCACCAATGCATACAACTCCTTGTCATATGTGGAATATTGAGTTGTGCACCACTCAACTTTTCACTAAAGAAAGCAATTGGATGCCTACCCTGCATCAAAACAGCACCGATACCTATCCCGGAGGCATCACATTCAATCTCAAAAGTAGAATTAAAATCAGGCAAACTCAAAACAGGTGCAGAACAAAGTTTATCTTTCAAAGTATTAAATGCAAGTTCTTGCGCCTTGCCCTACTTAAACCCCACATCTTTTTTAATGATTTCAGTTAAAGGAGCATCAATGACACTAAAATCCTTTACAAACCTCCTGTAAAAGCTAGCAAGGCCATGAAAGCTCCTAACATCACTCACATTTTTAGGGGTTGGCCATTCTTGGATAGCCCTTATCTTCTCCTCATCAACCTCAATTCCATTGGCACTCACCACATACCCTAAGAATATAACTCTATTCATGCAAAATGTGCACTTTTTAAGTTTAGCATACAATTCTTCTCTCCTAAGTGTATCCAAAACAGCCCTAAGATGATGTACATGCTCATCAGCAGATTTACTAGAAATCAAAATATCCTCAAAATAAACAACAACAAATTTTCAAATGAACTGATGCAAAACATGATACATCAATCTCATAAAAGTGCTAGGGGCGTTGGTTAGACCAAAAGGCATAATGAGCCACTCATATAAACCAAGCTTTGTTTTAAATGCTGTTTTTCATTCATCACCAACTTTTATCCTAATTTGGTGATATCCACTCATCAAATCAATCTTAGTAAAAACACATGCGCCATGCAGTTCATCTAACATATCATCCAATCTGGGTATTGGATGGGGATACTTAACTGTTATGCGATTCATAGCACTACAATCAACAGACATGCGCCAACTCCCATCCTTTTTTGGCACCAAAAGCACCGGCACTGCATACGGACTAAGACTCTCACGGATATGCCCCCTTGCTAACAACTCCTCCACTTGCCTTTGAAGTTCCTTTGTCTCCTCGGGGTTGCTCCTATAGGCTAGGCAGTTTGGAATTTGAGCTCCTGGTATGAAATCAATTTGATATTCAAATCCTCTTATTGGTGGCAATCCTTGTGGTAACTCTTCAGGGAATACATTCTCATATTCCTGCAATAAAGAAACAACACACTAGGCAAAGAAGGGTTAAGGTCAGCTTCATTAAAATAAGATTCCTTGTACATGAGTACAAGTAAACATTGTTGATTCTCAAAAGCCACTCTCATATCCCTTACTTTTGCATAAAAATTGTTTTTCTTTGTACCACTCTCCTTTGGGCCAATTATTTGCTTTTCTTTTTGGGCCTCTTTTCCTCCCATTTTTCTCTCTTTCTCAGCCTCTTCTTTTTCTTTTCCTCTCATCTCTCTTATTTTGCAACTCTCGGCCTTTCCATTTTCTTTTTGCTCCTTTTCTCTCAATTTGGACCTTTCGGCTTCTTTTTGCATTTCTTCCTCCATGCTCCTTTTTAGCTTCATTTGATCTTAATAAACTTCACTAGGAGGCATAGGAGCCAGAATGATACGTTGATCTCCCATCATGAATGAGTGTCTATTTCTATACCCATCATGCATCACCTTTCTGTCATATTGCCATGGCCTGCCAAGCAACATATGACCTGCATGCATAGGTACTATATCACAAAGTACACGGTCAGAATATCTTCCAATGGAGAATGAAATTAAAACTTGTTTATTTACCCTTATCTCTCCGCAATCATTAAGCCATTGAAGTCTATATGGCCTAGGATGTTTCAAACAATCCAGCCCCAACTTATCAACTAAAGTAGTACATGCAACATTAGTACAACTTTCTCCATCAATTATAAGGCTACAAATTCTGCCATTTATCAAGCATTTGGAATGGAAGATACTTTCCCTTTGTTCAACCCCATCTTCTTTCAATTGTGCATTTAGTACACGCCTAACCACAAGATTTAAATCCCTGCCAATAGCATTCTCGGCCTCATCATCATCACTACAATCTTCAAATGAAGCCATTGAATCAAATTCTTTATCACTTTTGGATTTAATTACACCATTATCTTTCAATATCATAACCTTTTTATTTGGGCATTGAGATGCAATATGTCCATTGCCAAGGCACTTAAATCATTTTATGTTTCTATGCTTTTCAGTATTGGAAAAAGAAGTAGCATTAGCTTTAGGGTTACCTTTTTGCTCTGCTTTACCCTTTTCTTCTCTTACCTTGTCTTTGGCTTTGTCTTCCCTTTTAGGCCACTTTGAGCTCCAATTAGATGTGGAACCCAAATAGGTTGCTTTGTTGGTTCCCTTTTGCTTTAGTTTCTTCTCCACCTTCATAGCCATATTCACCATCTCCTCTAACTCTACATAGTGGTGCAGCTCAATAACATTTGCAATTTCCTTATTTAGACTAGCCAAGAAACGTGCCAGGTAGCCTCCTTATCTTCATCAATATTAGCCCTCATCATAGCTATCTCCATTTCTTTATGATAGTCCTCAACACTTTTATTCCCTTGTCTCAAACTTTGGAGCCTTTGATGTAGTTCCCTATAGTAGTGACTAGGGACAAACCTCTTTCTCATGACTACCTTCATCCCCACCCATGTGTTTCTAGGCCTTTCCCCATTCCTATGCCTATTAAGGATGATTTGGTCCCACCATACCAAGGCATAGTCAGTGAATTCCATGGCTGCCAACTTTACTTTTTTCTCCTCATAATAGTTATGACATTCAAATACCAATTCCACTTTTCTCTCCCGCTCCAAGTAAGCATCAGCATCATTCCTACCTTAAAAAGTAGGAATTTTCATTTTAATACTCCCCAAATTACGATCTATCTGCCTCTACTCTGCCTCTCTGTTATCTCCTATTCCTTCCTCTATCATTTCTGCCCCCTCTACCTCCAAACTGATTTCTATCCCTATCATCATCAAACTCATCAAAATCTTCTTCATAGTCAGATTGAGGTGGAGTTGCTAACCTTTCCCTTCTCCCTCCAATTTGACTTTGCAAGGATGTATCTCTTCTAAGATTATGTAGAGATTGATCATGGCCTTCTAACCTCCTATCATAATTGTCAAACCGATCATTCATGTCTCGGAGCAGAATTTCAAACCTTCCAAATTGTTGTTGCATAGCCTCCAATATGAAGAAAGTTTTGTTTCCTTCATCACTACTTCTTTCCTGGTTGCTTGATTTAGACATGATGTAAATAAATAGCCTCACACACTCCCTCGCGTGTTTCACTCTAGTGCAAATGAATGTTGCTTGTTATGTGATTCATATGATTGTCATGATTGGTCCTTGATAATATAATGATGGATAATTTGTGACATTGTGGTACATATAAATGGTATAGTTGTGGTATATTTGAGGTATATGTTTGACATATGTGATATATATACAAGGTATATGCATGACATATGAGGCATATATGTGGTATATGCATGTTATATGTGGTAAGATACAATGGTTGATGAATGCTTAAGTACAAGTGCATATGCATATGGACCTAAAAGGAGTTGTGACTAGTTAATTGATATTGTAAAGCAAAAGAAGAGACCTATGGCCCAACAAATGTGAAAATAAAACAAATGATCAAGCTAGCTAGCTAGCAAATGCAAATGTTCACATGGAAACCCGGGGCAATGTCTGTTTAACTTGGTCACAACAAAATGAAATAAGCAAAGCATTTGCATACATAAAGAGTAATGAGTATATGTTTCAATTTTATTGATAAATATATGATACTGATGAATGGAATGGAATATATGGAATGTATTGGATTTGTGATTTTTTATTCATTTGAGTAGCGTATAGAAGACATGGAGCATAGGTTACTGGCCGAGCCTCATCACTTTCTCTTCTTGCATTTGACACCAGCATGAAAATATGTCATCTGCATTTTGTATTTACGTGTTTGAATATGTATAGTCATTTTGGAATGGGTTTTAAAAATGTATAAATGAAAGCAACTCGTAAATACTTATGTGCAAAGTTTATGTTTTAATATATGTGATATATCGTATTGCGGCGAAAGCCTCAAAGTTGACTTGCAAAGTCATTGAATGATATTACAGGATATGAAAAAAAAATTATTACCATTGTCAACAGGGTATTTTACCTTTCTAGTATGTTTATATGTGATTCTTTGATATAGGAATAGGTTGAATACTTAATTGCATAAGATGTGGTCTTAAATTTTTGGTATCAGAGTAGGGATAGGTTCCATGGGAACATGCATATGCATAAGAGTATGATAACATGTGTGTCATATATGTTGAACATTATGTAGTGACATAATTTTATATATATTTTAGGGACATCATAAGACATTATTCACCAAGGAGGGAGAGGCCAGCCGAAATGCATTCTCATGAGGCATCGCCTCATTTACATAGAGATCAACCAGCACTAGGAGCTAGAGCTCCAGCACATGCATCACAGTCATCTCATGCAGAAGTACCCCATGAAAACCTAGAACAGGAAGTATATGGTCTTGAAATGTACAAGGAAAGACATTAGGACAAGCTTAGGAAACATGGTGCAACTAATTTCAGTGGCACAACAGACCCAGCAGAAGCTGAGACATTGCTGAAAAGGACATAGAGGGTACTGAATATGATGAGATGTACCCCATATGAGAAATTTGATTATGTAGTATCTTTGTTTCAAGGCAATGCCTATGAATGGTGGGAGATAGTCCCTGACAGTGACGCACAACCACCGGTTTTGATATGGAATAATTTTTTCCGGGAATTTCAGAACAATTACATGCCCGAGGCATATAAAGATGAGAAGAGAAAGAAATTCATGAATCTAAAATAGGGGAACATGTCTGTTGCGGAGTATGAAGTACAGTTCAACAAACTTTCCCACTATGCCACCTTCATGGTCTCTACTGAAAGAGACAAATGCAGGAAGTTTGAGGAGGGCCTCAAATATGAGATCAGAAACAGAATCACAACTACTAATCTTGATAATTATGCCAGACTCAGAGCTGCTGCAATCAGAGAGCTGAATAGTTAATGAAAGAAGTTGGGGAACAACAAATTAAAAGGGCAGCACATGAGTTCTTTGGTGAGTCTAGCAGAAGGTCAGGAAAAAGAGGTAGATATATGCATGCACAGTCTGGTAACAGAGGTGGATACTCGAGCTCTAGAGATCGTGTTATGACTTTTGTTTACCCAGGTAGAGGGTAGAGCCAATATGTTGAACAGAGGCCTACATGTACTCATTGTGGTAGACAACATACGGGCGAATGTAGAAGGCTCACAGAAGCATGTTATTTCTGTGGGTCGATGGAGCACATGTATAAAGACTGTCCGGAAAGAGCCAAACTAGCAGAGACTAGATGAAGGCCCAATTGCAGGAGTTACTTGACAAATGGTATATTAGACCTAGTATATCACCTTGGGGAGCTCCAGTATTATTCGTTAAAAAGAAAGATGGAACAATGAGATTGTGCATCGATTACAGGCAATTGAATAAAATGACAATGAAGAACAAATATTCGTTACCCAGAATAGATGATTTGTTTGACCAGTTGCAAGGAGCCCAAATATTCTCCAAGATTGATTTGAAATCATGTTATTACCAGTTGAAGGTAGCAGAAGCGGATGTTCCAAAGATTGCCTTTCGAACCAGGTATGGACATTATGAATTTTTAGTAATGCCATTTGGGTTGACTAATGCTCCAGCTGCATTTATGGCATTAATGAATAATGTGTTTCAACCATATCTGGATAGGTTTGTGATAGTATTTATTGATGACATACTGGTGTACTCAAAGAATAGGGGAGAACATCAACAACATTTAAAAATTGTGTTGCAAACTTTGAGGGAGAAACAATTATATGCCAAATTGAGTAAATGCGAATTCTGGTTAGATCATTTGGTATTTCTTGGACATGTGGTGTCGTGTAAGGGCATAGAGGTTGACCCAAAGAAAACTGAGGCTATGGTAAATTGGGAAGCTCCTAAAAATGTTTCTGAAATGCGTAGTTTTTTGGGTTTAGCCTGATACTACCACAGATTTGTTGATGGATTTTCATTAATTGCTAGTCCTTTGACTAAATTGTTGAGAAAAAATGTGCCTTTCAAGGAGACTTCAGAATGTCATAGGAGTTTCGATGAACTAAAACACAGGCTAACCTCAGCACCAGTGTTAACTATCCCTACAAGTACAGGTGGATTTACGGTATATAGTGATGCTTCTCACCAAGGCTTGGAATGTGTATTGATGCAACATGGTAAGGTGATAGCTTATGCATTTAGACAGTTAAGACCACATGAGATCTCATATCCAATGCATGATTTAGAATTGGTTGCAGTTGTATTTGCATTGAAGATTTGGAGGCATTATCTGTATGGCGAGACATTCTAGATTTTCACATACCATAAAAGCTTAGGTTATTTGCTGACATAGAAAGAGTTAAACATGAGGCAAAGACGATGGTTAGAGTTGTTAAAAGATTATGACTGTACAATTGAATACCATCCAGGGAAAGCCAATGTAGTAGCAGATGCATTGAGTAGGAAGACTAGTAGCAGTGTAGCTCACTTGCAAGTATCCTCTTTTCCATATTTGATTCAATTACGATCTTTGAATGTTGAATTAAATGTACATGATGGAGGATCACTGATTGCTACTCTTCAAGTTAGACCTATACTAAAGGAGAGGATCAAAGAAGCACAAAACAAAGATCCTCAATTATGTGAGAAAGTTGATATGATAAGGCAGGGAAATAGTACAGAGTTTCATTTGCAGAATGATACACTGATGTGTTAAAGTCATGCATATGTGTTCCAGACACTAAGAAGTTGCGCCAGGAAATAATGGAAGAGGCACACAATGCACCTTATGCAATGCACCCAAGGATGACAAAGATGTATCACAGTTTAAGGCCTCATTATTGGTGGCCAAGAATGAAAAAAGATATAGCAGAATATGTTTCCAAATGCTTGACATGTTAGCAGATTAAGATTGAACACCAAGCACCAATTGGTAAGTTACATCCATTGCCATTGCCAGAATGGAAATGGGAAAAAATAACGATGGATTTTGTTTATGGATTGCCAAAAACTCCATGGAACAATAATGCAGTATGGGTAATTGCTGACAGATTAACCAAGTCAGCACATTTTCTACCTATCAGATGGGGGTGTACACTCAAGAGTTTGGCAAAATTATATGTGAATGAGATAGTCAGATTGCATGGCATTCCAGTATCCATTGTGTCTGATAGAGATCCAAGGTTTACTTCACATTTTTGGGTGAGTTTACAAGATGCATTGGGAACAAAATTGAATTTCAGCACTGCATTCCACCCATAGACTGATGGACAATCAGAAAGGACTATACAGACATTGGAAGAAATGCTTAGGGCATGTTTTATGGAATTCAGAGGTGTTTGGGATGAATATATAGCATTGATTGAATTTTCATACAACAACCAGTATTATAGCAGTATCCAAATGGCACCATATGAGGCATTGTGTGGCAGAAAGTGCCGAAGCCCTATCATATGGGATGAAAAAGGTGCACGTGCATTAGAAGGGCCAGAGATAGTACAAGATACAGTGGATAAAATCAAAATTATAGGCAGCACAAGACAGACAGAAAAGTTATGTTGATCAACATAGAAGGAAAATGCAATACGAGAGGTATTTCTATGAGTATCTCCATGGAAAGGGGTAATCCGATTTGGCAAGAAGGGTAAATTGAGCCCAAGGTACATAGGACCTTATGAAATTCTTGAAAAGGTTGGTACACTGGCATACAAATTGGCGTTACGACCAGAGATGGCTCAGATTCATAATGTGTTTCATGTGAGCATGCTTAGAAGATACATGTCAGATTCTACACATGTACTTAAAGATCAAGCCATTGAGACTGCGGCGGACATGAGTTATGTTGAGGAGCCAGTAGAAAATATTGGATACAAGACTAAACAACTAAGAAATCAAGAAATAACTTTAGTTAAGGTATTATGGCGTAACCATTTACTAGAAGAGGCAACATGGGAAACGGAAGAAAATATGAAAAAGCAATATCCACACATGTTTCAAGGTATTAAATTTCAAGGACGAAATTTTTAAAAGGAGGGGAGAATTATAACATCCTTGATGATGTAGATCAAGGACATATAAGTCAATCTTCACAAAAGGAGAATGATGCACTAGTCATGCCAAGTGGTGCTATCACAAGATCAAGGGCTAACAAACTAAGGCAAGCAATGCAAGGCTATATTCAAGGCTTGGTCACTAAGGAGATCACAAAAGATGCTTGCACGACAAAGGAGATGGAGTTGATTGAAGACCCAAGGCCCGTTACTTATCTTGGGGTGTGTGAAGAACCATCATGCATGGACTAGTCCAATGGGCTAAACAAGGCAAAGTCTATAAAATTAAAGATTACAAGTCATGTGCCAACTGATGTATGCACGGGAACCATAATTGAAGGATATGAACATCAATCTTTTGTCAATGGAGAGGAGCAATCTTATATCATTGAAATAGACCAAAAAGGAGTTCAAAAGCCCATTCAAATGATCCAAATTAATGTAGGGCGTATTCCAAGTCATAGAAGGCAGCATTGGAGCATTTGTTGCTATATTGGGCCTAAAATTCACAATCAAGCTTATGGGCCAATAATACACAAAGGGAAGCCTAAAGTGAAGATCAAGGGAGTCTTTCATGAAGATTCAATTCAAATGGGCTAAACAAGACAAAGTCCATAAAATTGAAGATTACAAGTCATGTGCAAGTCATGTGCTAGGAGTCATGTACCAAACATGTGCAAGACATGTGCCATCCATGTGGAAGACATCATGTGCCAACCATGTGCTCAAGAACATGTGCCATGCATGTGCCTAGTTATAGGATTTGGGCTTAACTTATAATTGGGCTTAATTATGTATGTGGGCTGTCTATTTTAATTACCTTAGGTTTTAATTAGTGATAGACATGTGGGCCAAAGAAATAAAGCCCAACCCACCACTTGTATTATTTTAGAAGGACTTAATTAGTATCCTAATTCAAGTAGGACTCTACCTTTTTTAGAATATGGGTTAGATTATGACTGTACTTTTAGGAGTTGAGTTAGAATAGGATTTAGTTATCCTTTACCATAAAGGATTCAAAGACTTAGGACTATAAATATTCATCTAGGCTTATTTTACAAGACATGAATGAATAAAAACGAATTTGAGTGTTTTTCTTTAAAGTGAGGCAGATTGGCATCTATTTATTACCTTTAGGAATTAGTTACTTATCAAGTAATATTGCTTGTGGCGTGGCTATTCTTAATAAACCATATAATCTTGGTTCTTTGCTACATTGGTTAGCTTTGGGTCAGATTCAATCTATGGTCACCATAGCTTAAGGTTTGTTTACCTTGTCTTGTTGAGGGGTTTCAAGGCACGGTCTTTGGGGTTCCGCATCAGTTTGGTATCAGAGCTTTTGGTTAGGTAATCATTATCTATCCTTTAAAATTGTTTTCTAATTGTTAACTTAGCTAGATTTAAATTATGCCATTGGAGGTACCTTAGGAAAAATTTCTTCCATAAAGAGTAAAATTGCAAGTTTGGGTTTCTTTTCAATTCTTTGATATGTCTAAGGTTTATTAAGCAGTAGTTCAGTGTTATTTGCTATAAAAACAAAACAAAACAAAAAAAAAAGGAAAAAGGAAAAAAAAATCAGAATTTCGAATTTAGCACCAAAATTGGGAAATTGTGCTATTTTGAGCTTCAAGTTGAAATCTTGTGATTATTGATTGCTGGAATTATTTGGTATCATGATAAACTACAACAATACTACTTAAATAATTGGTTTTGAGGTTGAAAAGTACAACTTTTGAATTCAGAAACCTTAGTGATCACATTGAGCATTGATTTGATCTTGAGGAATTGAGCTTATCTATTAAATATACCTTGAGTTTTTGCTATTTGGTGATATATTAAGGTTGAATACGGTTTAATTAAGGGACAATCGGCTACTTACTAGGAGGAAACCGATTCTGAATTTTTTTTCAATATTGTCTAATTCTTTGTGCTCTTAAGTTTTCATTCTTTTAATTCTGTCCTTTTTGCATCTAATTACCTTAGTTAAGTCTAATTTGCATTCTTAGATTTAATTTGAATAAAAATCAGTAGCATACACCTATTTAAATTCGTGTATAGCTTTAAATATAAATTTCTTTCACATCAGTTTGCTTCTAGACATTGTTCCATTCATTCTTGTTAGGGTTCATTGTTAATTCTTAGCATAGATCACTTGCATATTGTTTGTTTTTGTTTCTGGTTCTTACTTGTAATTTTGAGAATCAAATTTTGAGTGGTAAAAGGCAAGAGTGGTGAGCTTAAAAGAGGGTAAAAGCCATTATTTGTGTGAAACACGAGTGGTATATAGTCTGTTTTGAGAGAAACATGTGAGGGAGTGATTGTGAGGTCCTTTTACTTCATTATTACTTTCTTGAATTACTAACCATGTCAAAGGAAAACGCAAGGGGAAGTAGTGAACGAGAGGACCAGCTGAAACTCATACCATTAATGGAACATTCACAATTCTGGAATGGGGAGGTTTCAGCCTCAAGAAGAAGATGAGGACTTTGATTCCTATGATGATGAAGATGATACCCATTCAACGAGGAGAGGAGATAAGCGTGATAGCAATATCAATTCCATCAAAATGAAAATTCCACCTTTTAAAGGGAGGAATGATGCTGAAGCATACCTAGAATGGGAGAGAAAAATGGAGCTCATTTTTGAATGCCACAACTATAGTGAAGAGAAAAAAATAAAACTTGCTGTTATTGAATTCACTGATTATGCTCTTGTTTGGTGGGATCAGATCATGATGACTAGAAGAAAGAATGGAGAAAGACCCATTAGAAGGTGGGAGGAGATGAAGAGGGTGATGAGAAAACGATTTGTGCCAGCCTATTACTATAGGGAGTTGCACCAAAAATTGCAGCGCCTTTCACAAGGATCCATGACTGTTGAAGATTACCATAAGGAGATGGAGATAGCAATGATGAGAGCTAATGTGGAGGAGGATCCAGAAGTCACCATGGCACGTTTCCTAGCGGGTTTGAACAAAGATATTGCTAATGTTATTGAATTACATCACTATGTGGACTTTTAAGACATGGTCAATATGGCCATAAAAATTGAAAAGCAACTAAAAAGCAAGGGGGCAGCAAGGAGTTACACGAATTCCACATCCAAATGGAGTTCAAAATGGCCTAAAAGGGAAGAAAAGGGTAAAGAAAAGGTGACTGACCCGAAAGAGGTAAGGAAAGAAAAATGGGTAAAAGATGATGGAAAATCAAAAACACCTAGTGCTATTGATAAACATAGTAAAATTAAATGTTTTAGATGTTTGGGTATAGGGCATATTGCATCTCAATGTCCTAATAAGAAAACTATGTTATTAAAAGATAATGGTGTAATTGATAGTGAAAGTGAAGAAAGTAGTGATAGTGATGGTATGCCTTCCTTAGTGGATGCTAGTGATTGTGATGATGATGATGTGCATATTGAATCTTTGGTTGTTAGGAGAGCCTTGAATATGCATGTTAAAGATGAAACTAGTGATCAAAGAGAAAATATTTTTCATACACGTTGCATAGTCAATGGAAAGGCATGTAGTTTTATTATTAATGGAGGTAGTTGTACTAATGTGGCTAGTGCAACACTTGTTGAAAAGTTGGGTTTGAATTGTATTAGACATCCTAATCCATATAAGTTGCAATGGTTGCATGAATGTGGTGAAATAAGGGTGAATAAACAAGTGATGCTTGCATTCTCTATTGGTAGATATAAGGATGAGGTGTTATGTGATGTTGTACCTATGCATGCTAGTCATGTTTTACTTGGAAGGCCTTGGCAATATGATAGACGTGTGATACATGATGGGTATAGGAATCGGTATTCTTTTAGCTTGAATAAACAAAATTACATTCTTGCACCTTTATCTTCATTGGAAGTATATGAAGACAAAATGAAAATCCAAAAATCCATTGTGGGGAATTCAGGTAGTGAGGCAAGTTCAAGTAAAATAATTGAGAGAAAAGAGGCCTTGAATGATAAAAATGAAAGAAATACAAATAAAGGTGAGTGATGGAGCAAGAGAGAAAAGTAAGGGTGAGATTGTGAAGAGAGAAAAGAAAGTAAGCCTGTATGCAAGGGAGAAAGACTTGAGAGGTGCTTTTAATGCACAAAGGAGTCTTATTGTATTTAGGTACAAGGAGAATCTTTTAATTTTGACTGACATTGACCTTTGTTTGCCTAGTGTTTTTGTGTCTTTGTTGCAGGAATTTGAGGATGTTTTCCTTGAAGAGATTCCTAAAGGCCTCCCTCCATTAAGAGGTATTGAACATCAAATTGACTTTGTTCCCGGGGCTGCCATACCTAATGCGAACCAAGACAACAAAAATGATCTTACATGCCATGGAGGAGATGGATTAGTGATGCCACTTGGTCCAATCATAAGATCAAGTAGAAACAAGCTCAAGGCAGCCTTGCAAATGTATGTTCAAAGCTTAGTGACAAGAGATATCAAGGAAGAGGCTTGGGTCAGGCTTGAAGAGATGGAATCAGTTGGCGATCCAAAGCTTGTGACACTCATTGGGGCATGTGAGGGTGAAGACAACTAGCCTAATGGGCTAGAGAAGTAGTCTATATTACAAGGTTCAACTCATGTACAATATGCTATGTTAAGGTGGACTTATATTATGTCATGGTTGGGCCTAAGATTTATTTTAATGGGTTGTTTTATTTTAATTATTGGAATGTAATTTCATTTAAAGACACATTATCAGCCTTATTTTAACTTGTCTTAAGTGTGTAGGCCTTATAAAATTAATCCCATTCGTTTGTCCTTATGTCACTAGGGTCAGATTGGTGTTTTCTTCATGTTTGCACCTAGGGTTTGGTTTGTAGAAGTATAAATACCTCCTTATGTGTGTAAGACAATCAGATTGGTGATTAAGATCAAAATTTCAGTGTTCTTGAGTGTTCTTCAAGTGGGAGGTGTGATCTCCATTGATATACCAAGGATTATTTTCACTTATCAGGTTGGTAATTAATTTGTGGCGTGAATCCAATTCTCTCTTCATACTCTTTGTTATCATTTCCTTGCTGTTTTGGGGGTGAAAAGTCTAATTTTGCAATTGGTTAAACTTAATATTTGTATCAAATTGATTTGAAGGTTGTTTAGACTTAGATTTTAGGTGGTTGCTGCATCATTTGGTATCAGAGCTTTGGTTCTAAATCAATTGTACTTATCTTTATTTTTCTGGTTTTAGTGATATTTGTTCAAGTTACAGCATAAAAAAATTAAAAAAAAAAGTTTATCTATTTGTGGCTGAATTTGCCTATATTGCTGTCTATTGAAGTTTGGTTTATTTCTTTTTTTTTTTTGGGGTACGATTTTTTGGTGTTCTATTTTTTTTTGTTTATCAGATTACAAAAAAAAAAAGAAAAAAAACAACAAAAAAAATTCGTGCATATTGGCATTGATTGCCAAAAGTGGGACTGTTTGGATTCAATTGTTTGCACATATATAAAATGAATTGCCTCTGAATATATTTGCTCTATTCTGATTAAAATTGATAATTTGAGCAATTTTGAGTGGAGTTCGTAATTGAAATTGATTGGTTTCATATTGAGGTATAAGTTGAGATTTCATTGCTTATTGCTGGAAATTGTGCAATTGGTGGATAATAGTTACTAATAGGCATACAATTAGCTTATTTGGCAGTAAGTTGGGAATGGTTTAGTGAATTTTAGGTTCTGGTTCAAATTCTTTTAGGGTAGTAGCATATACACTTAATTTTTTTCTAGTTTTGTCAATTTATTGTATTCTTTGTTTTATATTCTTGACTTCTGTCCTACTTGTTTCCATTACATTAGTTGAGTAATTTTGCATTCAATATTACTCAAATAACAATATTATATCTGCACACCTCATTCTTCATCCGTGTGTGCATATAGCATATACTTGTCATTCCTTGCTTTCATCTCATTAATTTTGCTTCTAGTTTTGTGATGTTTCCTTTCTTGCTTAGGAACTGTCTATTTTAATTTTCTATTGGATATTGCTGCTCATTATTATTGATCTGGTTGGTAGAAATTGATCCGGAAATATATCATAGTGAGGACACAAAAGTGGTAAAAAGCAGCAGTGGTTAGCTCAAAAGAGGGTAAAAGCCTTAATTGAGTGAAACACGAGCGAACATACACATTTTGAGTGAAACACGAGCGAACATACACATTAAGATCAAAATTTCAGTGTTCTTGAGTGTTCTTCAAGTGGGAGGTGTGATCTCCATTGATATACCAAGGATTGTTTTCACTTATCAGGTTGGTAATTAATTTGTGACGTGAATCCAATTCACTCTTCATACTTTTTATTACCAATTCCTTGCTGTTTTGGGGGTGAAGAGTTTAATCTTGCAATTGTTTAAAACTTAAGATTTGTATCAAATTGATTTGGAGGTTGTCTAGACTTAGATTCTAGGTGGTTGCTGCATCAATACCAAATAGGCCAGCCTATAGAACCAATCCTGAGGAGACAAAGGAGATACAAAGACAAGTTGAAGAACTTTTAGAGAAGGGGCACGTGAAGGAAAGCTTGAGTCCATGTGTCGTTCCTGTGTTGTTAATGCCTAAAAAGGATGGATCTTGGAGGATGTGTGTGGATTGTCGTGCCATTAATAAAATAACAGTAAAGTATAGACATCCTATTCCTAGACTTGATGATATGCTTGATGAATTATGTGGGGCATGTTACTTTTCTAAAATTGATCTTAAAAGTGGTTATTTTCAAGTTAGGATAAAAGTAGGAGATGAATGGAAAACCGCGTTTAAAACTAAACAAGGTTTATATGAGTGGTTGGTAATGCCTTTTGGTTTAACTAATGCACCTAGCACTTTTATGAGACTTATGAATCATATTTTGAGACAACTTATTGGTAAGTTTGTTGTGGTTTATTTTGATGATATACTTATATACAACAAATATTTTGATGATCATATTATGCATGTTAGGGCTGTATTAGAAGTATTGAGAAAAGAGAAATTATATGCCAACTTAAAGAAGTGCACGTTTGCTAGTGAAAAACTTGTATTTCTTGGATTTGTTGTTAGTGCTAAAGGAATTGAGGTAGATGAGGAAAAAGTGAAAGCTATTAGAGATTGGCCAATGCCTACTAATGTTAGTGAGGTTGGGAGTTTTCATGGATTGGCTAGTTTTTATAGAAGGTTTGTTAAAGATTTTAGTTCCATTGCAGCACCTTTAAATGAGTTAGTTAAAAAGGATGTTAAATTTAAATGGACTGAATCACAGGAAAAGACATTTAATTTGCTTAAGGATAAACTATGTAGTGCACCTATTTTGTCCTTGCCTGATTTTAACAAAACTTTTGAGCTTGAATGTGATGCCTCAGGAGTTGGCATAGGAGCTGTTTTAATGCAGGAGGGGCGACCAATAGCATACTTTAGTGAGAAGTTGCATGGAGCTCAATTGAATTATTCCACCTATAATAGGGAATTATATGCTTTAGTGAGAGCCTTGGACATGTGGCAACATTATCTCCTTCCTAAAGAGTTTGTCATACATACTGATCATGAGTCCTTAAAGCATTTGAAGGGACAAATGAAACTCACTAGGCGACATGGTAAGTGGGTGGAATTTATTGAGACATTTCCATATGTGATAAAATACAAGCAAGGTAAAGATAATGTGGTGGCTGATGCATTTTCAAGAAGATATACTTTAATTTCTACTTTAAGTTCTAAATTGTTGGGATTTGAACAAATTAAAGAACTTTATGCCACTGATCTTGATTTTGCTAATATGTATGATGCATGTGAACAAGCTACTTTTCATAAATTTTATAGGCATGATGGATATTTGTTTAGGGATAGTAAACTTTGTGTGCCTATATGTTTATTAAGGGAGCTACTTGTGCGTGAAGCTCATAGTGGGGGTTTGATGGGGCCTTTCCCCATTCCTACGCATATTGAGGATTATTTGGTCCCACCAAACCAAGGCATAGTCAGTGAATTCCACGACTGCCAACTTTACTTTTTTCTCCTCAGAATAGTTATGACATTCAAACACCAATTCCACTTTTTTCTCCCACTCCAAGTAAGCATCAGCATCATTCCTACCTTGAAAAGTAGGGATTTTCATTTTAATACTCCCCAAATTACGATCTATCCGATTCTCGATGTTCCCAAATCTATCCGCCTCTACCCTGTCTCTATGTTCTCTCCTATTTCTTCCTCTATCATTTCTGCCCCTTCTACCTCCAAACTGATTTCTATCCCTATCATCATCAAACTCATCAAAATCTTCTTCATACTCAGATTGAGGTGGTGTTGCTAACCTTTCCCTTCTCCTTCCAATTCGTCTTTGCAAGAATGTATCTCTTCTAAGATTATGTAGAGCTTGATCATGGCCTTCTAACCTCCTATCATACTTGTCAAACCGATCATTCATATCTCATAGCAGAATCTCAAGCCTTCCAAATTGTTGTTGCATAGCCTCCAATGTGAAGAAAGTTTTGTTTCTTTCATCATTACTTCTTTCCTAGTTGCTTGATTTAGACATGATGTAAATAAATGGCCTCACACACTCCCTCACGTGTTTCACTCAAGTGGTGTATGTTCGCTTGTGTTTCACTCAATTAAGGCTTTTACCCTCTTTTGAGCTAACCACTCTTGTGTCCTCACTATGATATATTTCCGGATTAATTTCATCCAATCATATCAATAATAATGAGCAGCAATATCCAATAGAAAATTAAAACAAACAATTCCTAAGAAAGAAAGGAAAACTAGAAGCAAAATTAATGAAATGAAATCAAGGAATGACAAATATATGATATATGCACACACAGATGAAGAATGAGGTGTGCAGATATAATATGTATTATTTGAGCCATATGGAATGCAAAATTACTCAACTAATGTAATAGAAACAAGTAGGAAAACAATTAAAAATATAAAACAAAGAATGCAACAAATTGACAAAATTAGAAAAAATTAAGTGTATATGTGCTACTGCCCTAATAGAATTCGAACCATAACCTAAAATTCACTAAACCATTTCCAACTTACTGTCAAATAAGCTAATTGTATGCCTATTAGTAACTATTATCCTTCAATTGCACAATTTTTAGCAATAAGCAATGAAATCTCAACTTATACCTCAATATGAAACCAAACAATTTCAATTACGATCTCCACTCAAAATTGCTCAAATTATCAATTTTAATCAGAATAGAGCAAATATATTCAGAGGCAATTCATTTTATATATGTGTGCAATCAATTCAATCCAAACAGTCCCACTTTTGGCAATCAATGCCAATATGCACGATTTTTTTTGTAATCTGATCTACAAAAAAAAATTAAAAACACCAAAAATTTGTACCCCAAAAAAAAAAAGAAATAAACCAAACTTCAATAGACAACAATATAGGCAAATTCAGCCACAAATAGATAATTTTTTTTTTAATTTTTTTATGCTGTAACTTGAACAAATATCACTAAAACCAGCAAAATAAAGATAAGTACAATTGATTTAGAACCAAAGCTTTGATACCAAATGATAAAAATGTGGACTCCTAATTTCGCCCCAAAAGCGCGCTCAAAGGGAAAAGTTTGAACCTAGCCTTGTAAACCAGTCCAAGAATTCCTCCTCAACCGATGTGGGACGCATCAAATGACTTCATTAATTGATTTAAGCTATCAATTCATATATCAAATGAACATCAAATTAATGAAAATGCATTTTATTAATCAAATAAATTTGTACAATAAGTGCCAAATGCCTTTAGAGCACTCCTCTAACAGTTTTTAACTAACATGCACAATTCTAATCTTCATTATCTTCAAGTTTCACTAATGTACCAACCTGACTCATATCAAACCCATATAGTTTAACTAAACCCAAAATAATCCTAATGTAGAATCCATACTCAAGAATTAAAAATCAAAACAACCTGACTCATATCAAACCCATATAGTTTAACTAAACCCAAAATAATCCTAATGTAGAATCCATACTCAAGAATTAAAAATCAAAACAACTTAATCACATCATTGCCTCAACATATATAGTGAAAATAAATCTAAACAAGCTATTGATTACCAATTGCTAAAAACTTATATATTAAACCCCCACACTTATTGGTTTAATAGCTCTTTTAATTTGCTTTTGAATTTTGATTTTTTTCTCTTCTTTGTAGTTAACAATTCTTCTCTTTAGATCTTAGTGCATTTATTTATTTGAACTATTTTGTTCTTATTTTGTTCTTTTTTTTTCTATTTACAAACACACTATGATCATATAAGGCATTTTGTATACTCTTATCCTTGGTAGGATAGCAAAGTTGATAAGGCAAGTGCATTTTATGCTCCTTCTTGATATTTTTACTAACTCTGTAATTTAATTGAGCTTTTGATTATTTAATGGTGTTTAAGGACTTTAATATATGAGTTTAATACATTTAATAATCTAAAGCTTAAGTATTGATACTATATATATGAGGCAACAAAAATAACTAGACTAAAATGCCTTTCTAAAGTATGTAATTAACATTAAACTATCTTAAACTTAATCAAACTAAGTAATTTAATATAAAATCAAGATCTAACATTCCTTCATTAACTTTATTATGAGAAAATTAAGAAAAGAAATCAAACATATTAATTAAAACACAACACACATTTGTTTTTTTTTTGGATTTTTTATATTTTATTATTATAAATGGAAACAGAAAATAATCACTCCTTCTAGAAAATATAATTTCTTCCCCCACACGTATTTTAGACATTGTCCTCAATGGATAAGAAAGAGCATAAATAAAATAAAAAAATGAATACTCCCCTGGTGTGAAAATGCCTCACCAAGATGGAGGAGGAAGACGCTCCAAACTTTGGCGAAGATGGTTGGTGTGTTGGGTAGTAGTGTGCTCGAAATAGTCCTTCCTATGATCCATATGGTCTAGGCATTGTGTAACTCTTTGTGCCTCAGGTATAGAGGATTGCTTAGGCTCACTTGAATATGGAGGTTGTTGCTTAGCTGTCTTTTCATTGCCTTCCTGTTGTGAAGATTCACCCCTATCACTTGGTAATATTGACCATCTAATACTATCTCGCTCTCTGGTTACCAGATTAGATCACTGTAAAGAAATACTATCAAAATTTCTATGGCTAGGAATCAATGTCAACGTATTAATGAAGACATTGAAAGCACGAAAATGCCTAGCAAAGGCAGTGTTATATATTATGGCCTAGACCAAGTGTAGTGCTAGGGTGTCTGATGATCAATGGCATATGCTTTAAAATAAATGCAGATGTGCATACTCTAGTTCTTGAATTCATCCACCATAACATATATAACTCAATTTTAGAAACCTTGTTACTCTTAAACTTTCCAATATCGCATGACACATAAATTTATAAAAGAGAGCAACACGTAAATCTTTGAAACTCATTATAGAGGCATTCTTAGGACTATAATGTGGTTCTCCAATCAGCACTTGCCAAATGTCATCAACATTAAAATTATCAGGCATATCTTAAACCTTTTCAATAAAGAATTTAAAAATCCTTCTCATAGTTTTATGGTTTACCTTCAAGCACCATCGGCATAATAATTTGAATTTCGTTTGAGAGCATGCTTTCTTCAAAGTCCAGTAAAATTCTAACGCCAGCTTTCTGAAACTAGGGTCCATCATAGTGATAAATTATGTTCATCCTAAACACCTAGCATAAGCCTTAATGGTGTCTAGACTATTTAATTGCTCTAAAGTCTCAAAATCAAAGAATCTGCAAGCAACCATTGTCCTAGACACACTGTATTCATATCTGTCACCTTCTTCTGCTAAATAAATATCAAAGGGAGCATCATACCTAAAACAGATGTTGATTTCATGTTCTTCAGCTTCCTCAGTACTGTCATGTGTTGTTTCTACTTCTTCATGCTCATGATCTTGTGGTGGTGAAGGGTCACACATGCCCACTAGGTCTTTCCATGGTTTTGGGATGAAATTTATGTCTTGGGGAAGTTGATTTCTCATAAAATTTGGTAAATTAGGCCGAACATTCAATGGGTTTGTGAAATTTTTGTGGGATTTGGACTAAAAATGGGAAATTATAGGACCATTAGGAGTTAGGGTTTAGGAATAGTTGAGAGAAAATGAAGAAGAAAAAGGAAATTTGGGAAATGGAAGCACGGTCATGAGGAAATGAATGATTTACACAAATAAATTTGGGGTCCGTGACACCAATTCTTATCTTAGGGTGTCACACATGTGAGGCTCTCTCACTGGCGTGACACCATTTTCTCCTCCCATGCATGTCTTCCATCCTTGTTTTGATCATTTCAGTGCACCATCTCTTCTATACTAAACACAAGTTAGAGTCAGAATTCAAGTAAAAACTTAAAAACTAAAAATAAAAATAAAAATTAAAGCTAATAAACTAAAAATAACATAAAGAACAAGGGTTTCTATCTATAAAGTGTCACATTTATTATCTAGGCAAGCCAATACTTAATATAGTACTTTCAAGGTGGCTTGAATGTCATTTGAAGCTTGTCATCCCTTCCTGTTCTATTCTCAAATTCACTATACTCATACACCTTTGAGCTTATTTCAAAAACATATTTATTAGCCGAAAAAAATGGAAAAACATTGATTTGCAGCAAGTAAAGTTAAAATATCACATACCTTAACTTAATTAGTTACACCTAATACTATCATAGTTAGTTTCCTAAGTTTAACATTAATTTGGTTGCCTATTGTGGCCATAAAAGGTCTACCAAGTAGTATTATTTAAATTTCTTTTAAACTTTCATTCTTAGTATTCATGACTATAAAATCAACAAGCATAGTTACCTTACCGACTTGAACCTTAAAGTTTACAACTATACCTAAGGGAATTTTATTGAACCGTCAACTAACTAGAGGCCCATGGTAGTTGGCTTCAAATCTCCTAAACTTAGTTGCTTAAAAATGGAATAGGACATCAAATTAATACTAACACCTAAATCTAGCATGACCTCTGCTTTGGTTCCTTCTCCAAAGGTAATGTTAACATTAAAATTTCCAGGGTCTTTCCTCTTTCAAGTAATGGTGATATTGTTATAGGCATTTCATTGCATATGAATGGATATAGATCTTAGACCATTTAATAAATTTCTTAGTATTTAACACAACATGACGAAAATTATAATGAGATCATGATAGTGAGATTCCCATAATGTGTAATTGTGGTTATACTTAAATTACACCAAGTCATAATAGGTACATTAGATGACTTGCTTATGAGAAAATCACATGGATATCCATTCAATATCAGTGATAGTCTCATCATAGCAATGGTGTAAGTATCCTTAGACTTGGGATGCACAAGGTTATTTAAATGTTGAATCCTATACTTTGATTCTATTCCTTGTTGCATCTCAAAGATTGCTCATAGGGTGGTAATTGGATATATCATGAGGTATTCAAAGGTAATTAAGTAGTCAAGAGAGGATTCACCACTCTTGATAGAAGGAGAGTATACCTATGGCTACTTATAGAGATCATTACTCAGAAATGCTTGACCGAGGTGGACATATTTTGAAGAACGTCTTCAATGGCATTTAATAAAACAATGAGTCTCATACATAAGAACTAATATCATTTGGAGTAGCTGTGATGTAGTCAGTCTAGTGGGAGTTGACACACAGTTTATGCTCTGAACCAAATGAGGTATAGCTTCGTGAAAGGATGAATTGCACGGTAATTGTCTATGGAAGGGTTTAAAGTTAGACCACTGACTTTCTGGTTAATTGGGGGTTATGATGTGTTGCGAGATATTGGTCATGATCTACTCAAAATCATATGATGATTTGAGCTGCCAACATAGCTAGGAACCTAATAGGTCATATGCATAAAAGGAATGAAAGAAATGTGAAATGGGCTTTGGATTGGATCCAAGATATAAGACAAAAACAATTTGGCCAAGCATCATGTATCATGACCATGACAAGGGCTATCACGAGCTTGACAACATGAGAGTCATGTCTATGACACAATTAGTCATAGGTGTGAATGCCCCAATAGTACCAATTATGATTTTAGATTTTCTATTTCGAATAGAACTCCTATGCATGGAAAACTTATTTCCAACCCTAATTATGATTAGAGGACATATAAATAACCCTTTTAAGGGCCAAATTCATGGTTTCCAATTTAGAGAAAAAAAAAAGTTGCCTCTCTCCCATCTCTCATAAAAAGACTAACTTCCATTGGTAGCATTTTGTTGGTTAATCACTCTATCACCATTGATTATTTTGTTTATTCCCTCATATGGATTACTGTTAGAGACAATCTAGAATTTGGATTGCTGTTTTTTGCAATAACCCAACTTGAATGAAAGGCTCACAAGTTTGAAGAACAAGGAACAATCAAAAGGTAATCAACTTCTCCCATTATATAGTTTAATCTGACCTTAATATACATAGGGCATTCTTTGGGTTTTGATTTTGATAAAAAAATTTATTTTTTCTGCCATATTTATAAAATGAATGTTCAAAAATTCAATAGTAGTATCAGAGCCACGCTATGTAAATTAAATTTGGATTTAATTGAAGTATCAATGAGATTTATTGAAAAGAAACAACTCAGATTCCCTTCTTTCATTAAAATCGAATTTGAATCTATTTGGCCTAAAATTTTATTTTAATCCAATGATATGTTAATATGATGATATTAGATGTTGTTGACGATAATTAAAGTTTTGAATTTGATTTCAACATAAAATTCGAAATTGTGCATGTTGCTGAATTTTAGGGTTTATGAAACCTAATTTTGCCAATTGAGTTCTTTTTGGTGCCATTCGAATTTGGTTTGTTAATTTTATTATTAAAATATATTTAGAATGTGTTTTAACTTCTGTACAACACCTATGATGATGCAAAAATTATTTTTGATCATGGAACAAACAAAACTAGTAACTAGGTCAGAAACCTTACCATGTGATGACACTATTTTGTATTGTTTAATTTAATGGGAAGTAACTTCATGTCTAGAACCTAAATTTTATATTATGAGATATTCATGATGTTATTTTGATTTCAATTGAATGCTAAAGTCAAATTAAATTTGTGGTAAAGTTCCTAGAGAATCCTATTTCATGTATGATTCAATTTAGACAATTTTTGAGTTATTGGTTTACTAGTTGAATAATTAATTATTTAGATTGTCTAATGAATGAATTTAATTGGTTTACAATAATTATAAGTTGCTTATAGTGATGATAATGAATTCTAAAAATTTTGAAAATTTTTAAATGGAATTTGATTTGAATTAGAAAAGGGTTTTCTAAATCCTATTTTGACTAGGATTCTAGTATGCAATTGTAACTAGAATTATTTAATTCGATTTTTCATCAAGATAATAATTAATTGAGGTAATATAATTATGAATTAACTACTTGTCATATTTGGATTTAAATATTGCTTGCATTAAATTCGTAAGAACATAGTTGGCAAAGTAGGCAATCTTAGGAAACTTTTTGATATGATCAAATGTATGGCTAATTTATATGATTTCTTTTAGAAAGTATTTCTAAATATTTATATGATTATTTAATAATATTAAATAATTAATTTATGATGAATTTCATTCAAGTCCAATCAATCAAAACAAAGTTTCAATAGTTGAAGTGAAAGGAATCCAAATTGTTACTTTAATAGATTACCTTTATTTATGCATTTAGAGAATGCATGCTAAGGGTGTATGGAATGGTATGATTGCAAGATTATGGACTAGACCAATATTATTAATCATGCATGGAGTTTTATTTTTGGTAAATAAGACTTATGAGTCCCTAACTTTTCTATTCTCTCTATTGTATTTCTTTTCTCATCTTACTCCCCTCAAATGTAACTTGGGGTTTTCTTATGAAAAATTTATGTAATTATAATAAAATTGAAATGCAAATAAGTTGTTAGAAAGGTGTCCTAAAGTCAAACACCTTAGGCACTTGATGTACTCATTTATTATTAATAAAAGGCATTCTCATTATATGGAATTCATTGCATATGAATTGATATAGATCTTAAACCATTTAATGAAGTCCTTGGTATGTAACATGACTTGAAGGAATTCATGATGAGATTCCTATCATGTGTAATTGTGTTTATACCTAAATAATTCATAGTCATAGGATTAACAAGACAGGACATTGTTAATCCGGATAGACTAGCACATGTTATACTCCTTGACTAGGCCAAGCAACTGATCTCATAAGTTGATAACATGAGATGTTTAAAGTTAACATGTGGATGCTTGCAAAGAGTAGCAAGTACATTAGATGACCTGCAATGAGGCAGACACATGGATATCGATTCAATGTCAGTGATAATCTCATCATAGCAATGGTGTAAGTATCCTTAGACTTGAGATACTCAAGGTTATCTTAGATGCTAAATCCTATACTATATTTCTCTGAAGAGGTTTCTCATAGGGTGGTGATTGGATATAGCATGAGGTATTAGAAGGTAGTTAAGTCGTCAACAAAGGATTCACCACTTATGATAGAAGGAGAGTATATCTATGGCCTCTTGTAGAGATCATTACTCGGAAATCTTTGGCCAAGGTGGACATGTCTTGAAAAAGGTCTTCAAGGGCATATATGAACAGAGTAATGAATCTCATAGATAAGAACTAATATCATTTGGACTAAATGTAATACAGTCAGTCCAGTAGGAGTTGACACATAATCCATGCTCTAAACCAAATGAGGTATAGTTTGGTGAAAGGATGAATTGAACAACAATTGTCTATGAAAGGGATAAAAGTCAAGCCACTTACTTTCTGGTTAATTGGGTGGTCATGATGTGTTTTTAGACACTACTTATGATCTGCTAAGTTAAGGGAAATTGATTATGGGTCAAAAGTGTTTGACTCGTAGAATCTTAATTGGATTATGATTCCTCCTGAGATTTCAGCTATTAAGATGACTAGAAAACCTATTAGGTCACACGTATAGAGGGAATGATAAAAATATAAAATGGATTTTGGATAAGATTCAAATGAGAAAGAAAGAGAATTGAGTCTTTTATAAGAGTTATAAAAATGGGCCTAATCCAAACTGGATTTAGGATTGTTGACTTGGTCAACATTGGGCTTTATACCTTAGAGAAATGGGCCCATTAGGGCTTTTACTTTTCCAATCCTAAAAGGGATTAGAAAGTGTATAAATACTCCTTTTAAGGAGTCAATTTTCTAGTGCCCTATTAAGAAAAATAAGAGTTATTTTCCCCTCTCCCTTTTCACTTTCATAAGACAATTTTCCATAGCACTTTGATCCTTTGTTACCCCATCTCCTTGGATGTTTTCTTCTTCTTCCTTTGTGCGGATACTATTAGAGGCGCAATCCTAGCTTTGAATTGTTGTGGTTTGCTACAACCCAACAAAGAAGGAAAATCTCACAACTTGGAAGATCAGGAGTTGCAAACAATGGTAATCAATTTCTCTCATATTGATGGTATGATCCAATTTTAATGTTCATAGGGCGTTCTATGGTTTTGGGTTCAATTAATTTTAATTTTCTGCTATGCCATGTATGAAATGCATGTTTAGAACCCAACAAAATAAGCTAAAGAGATAGTTCCAAAAGCTAAATAGGAAATTATTTTCTATTTTGGTGTTGTAATTTCATACAATTACCTAGGTGAGACTTAGTTAATCCTTTAATGGCTCGAAGGATTGATGTTAGATATGTCCATAATCAAGACCATATAATTAGCATAATTATCTTGTATATCTATGTGATAAATGGATATACTATGCATGTCGAATTGCCATGATAAGACCTAAATTAAAGAAAATTCCTCATGATAACATTAAGGCCAATGCCTTCCATTAATATGGCAAGAACTAGAGTTCTTTTAGAGTTTGGATTGTTAGGCACACCCAAGCCCACTCTAAAAGAATATGTTCAAACCATTGAAATATGATTTGATGATTAATGGGTCAGTCTAACTAGTTACATTGGCTTGCTGGGCACACTCAAGATCAATATGAATTAGAGACAATATTTGAGAAGTGTACATGAGATGTGTACATATTAAGAGTTGATAGCCCAATGATTCAATAGTTGTATGATATGATGTAATTGGCATGAGATAGCTACCAGTTAAACTAAGGTGGCTTGTTAGGCACACACCCAAGGTCATTCTTAGTGATGTTTGATACTAACCCACTAAGAGAACTTCCAACGGATTCTCTTGGATTCATAGTGAGGGCTATGGGTTCACAAAAAAATAATAAGAGTAATAATGCACATTTATTGAAGACCTAATAATCATGCATATAATACATTCTTTTAACATGATTTTTCTTTATATCTAGGTTACTAGAATCATGTCATCAAATTTGAACCTATGCTCAATTCTTGAATCCAACAAATTGACTAGACCGAACTTCCTTGGTTGTCTAAGAAATTTGAGAATAGTTCTCAAAGCCCAAAAATTTACCTATATCTTGGAAGAGCCACTTCCCTTCCCTTTTGCTAGTAATGCATCTGTTGATGAACAGTTGGCATATAAGAAGCATGTGGTTGATAGTGAGTTGGTGGGTTGCATCATGCTCACCTCTATGTCTCCCAAGCTTCAAAAGCATCATAAGACTATGGATGCAAATACCATTACGGATCATCTAAGGAAGCTATTAAATGAGCATGCTCAAACTAAGAAATATGAGATATCTAAAGTGCTTTTCAGTTCCAAGACGGTAAAGGGGACATCTCCAATGCAACATGCATTTGAAGATGAGAAAAACAAAAGGCAAAAAGATGGTTTCAAAAGGAACTTATCTTCATTGTGGAAAAAGTTGCCAATGGAAAACAACAAGGCCAATTTGGAGTCTTCAAATAAGCAAAAGGATAAGACATTGGATATGTTGTGTTTTGAAGGTGAATCTCATTCGTAAAATGCAATGGAAATAAAATTTCAAAACTCAAGAGAAGAAACTTGCTTGCGCCATTAAAACTAATTCATTAAATCATATAGATTAGAAATTATACTTTGTAATTTCTTGATGGTTTTAACAAATTTCAAAGTGCTAGTTTTGAATTTGTTCTTAAGATAATTTTTGTCTCAAAATTTATTTTTCACTAAAAATAATTTTCATGTCTCTTTTCTACCATTTGTTATCTTTTCAATTTGAATCATATTCAAAAAAAATATTAAAGGTCAAAAATAGAGAAAAGAAAATCCAATGAATAGTAATTGAGGCCATAGATGGTCGTTGGCCAACGGAGTGCATCAACGATCTATGTCATGCGCATTGGGCTGGCTGTTGGGCAGGCCTAGCTGGCCAGTGAGCCTATGACCCCTCCTGAGCAATTTTTTCTGCAATCTTATTGCGCTCTAACTCGAAATAATTCTCTCATATTTTTGGATCCTATTTAAGACTATTTTATTCATTCTCCATATCTCCAATGTGTGTGACCCATTAGATTCCAAGTTACCACTTAAATTAACAATTAATTTAAGCAAGTTATGAGCGGTATCTAGTAACACATCATGACCCCCAATTGACCAAAAAGACAATGGTTTAACGATAACCTTTCTATAGATAATTTTCGTGCAATTATTCCTTTCACCATTCTATATCTCACATGGTTCAGAGTATGGATATGTGTCAACTCCCACTAGACTGAATAAGTCATATCTAGCCCAAGTAATGTTAGTTCTTTTCCTTAAGACTCATTACACTGTTATATATGTTATTCAAGAGAATCTTCATGACATTTCCACTCTAGCTAGAGTCCTGGGTAATGATCCCGATAAAAGGCCATGGGTATCCATTCCTTCCATTAGGAGTTGTGAATCCTTTGTTAGTTATCCAATCACCACCCTATGAGCAACTTCCTTAAGGCAACAAGAAATAGTGTCAAAATGCAAAATCAGTATCCAAGACATCCTTGAGTACTTCAAGTCTAAGGATACTTACACCATTGCTATGATGAGACTATCATTGACATTTGAAAAAAATTATCCATATGATTGTCTTATAGTATGACATACAATGTACTTAGCTACACTTAGCAAGCATCCACATGTTAACTCTAAGCATCTCATATTTACAGATTATGAGATCTACTGTTTGATCCAATCAATGAGTATAACTTGTGTTAGTCTATCCAAATTAATAATGTCTCATCTCATTAATCCTATGACTAGGGACAATTTAGATACTAACTTAATTACACATGATAAGAAGCTCAATATCATGATCTCATCATGATTTCCTTCATGCTATGTTATGTATCAAGGACTTTATTAATTGATAGACGATCACTATCAATTCATATATTAAATGAATATCAAATTAATGAAAATGGCTTTTATGAATCAAATAAATTTGTACAATGTGTTAAAGGTGATTGCCTTTAGAGCACTTCTCTAACAACCTCCCACTCAAACTAAAGTCCGCCTTTATATTTAATTATTTAGGTGAGTACATAAGAATCATATTTCTTTTGGGGAAGTTGCTTAGTTAAAGGATCAACAATATTCTGATTAGTGGACACTCTTTCTACCTTTACATCATTCCTAATAATAATTTTTCTAATCAAATGGTATCTTCTGAGTACATGTTTGGATCTCTGATGAAAACGTGGCTCTTTTTCTTGTGCAATGGCTCCATTATTGTCACAATACAATTGTATTGGATCAATAATGCTCGAAACCACTACAAGTTCCATGATGAATTTCTTTATCCAAAATGCTTCCTTTGCTGCTTTAGAAGCTACAATGTACTGTATATCAGTTGTGGAATCAATAGTTGTTTCCTATTTGGAACTCTTCTAACTGATTGCTCCATCATTTAGTATGAATATATAACCTGACTGGAATTTTAAGTTATCCTCATCGAATTGGAAGTTGGCATCGGTATACCCGATCACAACAAGATCTCCATTTCCATATATCAAGAATACATCATTTTTCCTTCTCAAGTAGTGAAGGATATTCTTGACAACCACCCAATGACCATTAGCGTCTGATTGGTATCTGCTCGTGACACTCAGAGCATATAATATATTGAGTCTTGTACATAACAAAATGTACATGATTGATCCTATAGCTAAATCATATGGAATCAAACTCATGTGTGTCCTTTCATCTTATGTCATTAGACACATAAACTTTGAGAGAGTAATCCCATGGGTCATGGGAATATATACTCTCTTGCACTGCTCCATTCTAAACCTCTTTAGCATCTTGTTTGTATATGTAGACTGTGAAAGACTAAACAATCTTTTAGATCTATTTTTATAAATCCTTATCCCCAAAATATAGACTGCTTCTTTAAAGTCTTTCATAGAGAAATTCTTGGATAACCAAAATTTGACTAATTGTAAGGATGAGACATCATTTCCTATTACCAGTATGTCATCTCCATACAACACAAGGAGTATGATTGCTCTCTCACTAATCTTCTTATATACATAAGGTTCATCTGGATTTTGTAGGAAACCAAACTGTTTGATTGTCTCATCAAACAAAATATTCTAACTCCTGGATGCTTGCTTTAATCCATAAATGGATCTCTGAAGCTTGCATACCTTTTTACCATCTTTGGATATGAAGCCTTCTAGTTGTGTCATATACACATCCTTGATTAGATTTCCATTAAAGAAAGCTATCTTCAAATCCATTTGTCATATCTCATAATCATAATGAGCAATAATGGCTAGGAGTATCCTTATGGATTTAAGCATAGCTACTAGGCTAAAAGTTTCATAATAGTCAATTCCTTGTTTTTACGATAACCTTTAGCTACAAGTCTAGCTTTATAGATAATCACATTACCATCCATGTCAGTTTTCTTTTTGAAAACCAATTTGCACCCTATAGGGTTTATCCCTTAGGGTGGATCAACCAAAGTCCATACTTGGTTTTCATACATGGATTCCATTTCTGACTTCATGGCTTGAAGCTATTTGTTAGATTCTAAACTAATTAGAACTTCTTCAGAGGTCGTAGGCTCATAATTTTCTATGAGCAATATGGAGTTTTGTCCACTAATGAAAAATCTATATATCTTTAGAACATTACGTATCCTGCTTGACATACGAAGCTCTTGTGCTTCAAAAGGTCGAGCTGTAATATCATCTGTATGAATAACAGGCTCAGGTTCAAACGATTCATTAGCATCTGCTTAAGCAACTTGAACTTTCTCAAGTTCAATTTTGTGCCCACTATCTCTTTTCAAAATAAATTCTCTTTCTAAAAGGATAGCATGTCTTGAAATAAAAAATTTTTGTTCCAAAGGGTGGTAGATTTGATATCCATATGATGTTTTAGGGTATGCCATAAATAGATATCAGTCAAATTTAGCTTTCAGCTTATTTGATATTATCTACTTCACATAAGCAGGATAACCCCAAACTCTCATATAAGAAAATGTAGGCTTCTTGTTATTCCACATCTTATATGGAGTAACATCAACTAACTTTGAAAGGACTTTATTTAATTATAAATGGCAGTCTCTAGTGTTTAACCCCAAAAGGATTTAAAGAGTTTTGCAAAACTCATCATAGACCTTACCAAGTCTAACAAGGTTCAGTTTCTCCTTTCTGCCACACCATTGTGTAGTGGCATTTAAGGTGGAGTCCATTAAGATAAATTCTCATTATCTCTAAGATAATCTAGAAACTCTTGGCTCAAGTATTCACCTCCTCGATCTAATCAAAGTGTTTTAATACTTTTGCCAAATTGTTTCTCTACTTCATTTCTCAATTATTTAAACTTTTCAAAGGCTTCATATTTGTATCTCATAAGATACACGTATCCATATCATGAGTAGTCATCGACGAAAGTAATGAAGTAGATGAAACCACCTTTATCTTGTGTGGACATTGGGCCAAATACATTCGAATGTATTAAGTCTAAAAGCCCATTAGCACATTTACCCTTTCCCTTAAAGGGTAATTTAGTCTTCTTACATAATAAGCAAGATTCACATGTGTCATATGATTCATAATCAAATGACCCCAAACTACCACTCTTGTGTAGTTTAGTCAAGCGTTTCTCACTTATATGACCAAGGAGACAATGCCATAAGTAAGATGATTTCAACATATCTTATGATGCGGAACCCCAAAAACTGTGCCTTGAAACCCCTCAACAAGACAAGGTGAACAAACCTCAAGCTATGGTGATCAAATATTGAATCTGACCCAAAGCTAACCAATGTAGCAAAGAACCAAGATTATAAGGTTTATTAAGAATAGCCACACCACAAGCAATATTACTTGATAAGTAACTAATTCCTAAAGGTAATAAAGAGATGCAAATCTGCCTCACTTTAAAGAAAACTCTCAAATTCATTTTTATTTATTGATGTCTTGTAAAAGAAGCCTAGATGAGTATTTATAGCCCTAAGTCTTTGAATCTTTTATGGTAAATGATAACTAAATCCTATTCTAACTCAACTCCTAAAAGTACAGTCATATTCTAACTCATATTCTAAAAAGGTAGAGAGTCCTACTTGAATTAGGACACTAATTAAATCTTTCTAAAATAAGACAAGTGGTGGCCTAGGCTTCATATCCTTTGGCCCATATGTTGCCATTCTCCTTATTTAAACAATAGATAGATAATAGAAAGTTCATTTACATTATTAAGCCCAATTAAAAGTTGAGCCCAAATTGCATAAGTAGGCACATGTGGCACATGATGTTGAGCACATGTCTTGCATATGTTTGGCACAGGACTCTTAGCACATGATTTTCACATGACTTGTAATCTTCAAGGTTTATGGACTTTGCCTTGTTTAGCCCATTTGAATTCAGTCTTCATGAAAGACTCCCTTGATCTTCACTTTAGGCTTCCCTTTGTGTAGTATTGACCCATATGCTTGATAGTGGATTTTAGATCCAATATTGCTTTTAAAGCTCAAATGTTGCCTCTAATGACTTGGAATATGCCCTACATTTATTTGGATCATATGAATAGGCTTTTTGAACTCCTTTTCAGTCTATTTCAATGAGATAATATTGCTTAACTCCATTGACAAAAGACTATCGTTCATATCCTTCATTTATGGTTCCCGTGCATGCATCATCTTATTTTTTCCTTTTATTATCATTGATGTTTAAAATTGGATTTGACATATTAATATATATATTCCATTGCATAATGTACTGTTAGCAAAAAGAATACCATTCAACATAATAGAACAACAATTGTTACTAAAAGCTAAATGGAAACTATCTTTATTTAAACTTGAAATATTAATAATGTTTTTAGTCAAAGTACATACATAATAACAATTATCCAAATTTAACATAAGCCCACTAGAGAGGCTCAATACATAAGTTCCTACAGCTAATGCAGCAACCCTTGCTCCATTTCCAACACACAGGTCTGACCCTCCCTTATTGAGCTGCCTACTGTTCCTTAGGCCCTGCATATTAGTGCATATGTGTGAGCCACAACTTGTACCTAATACTCATATGTTATTATTGGAAATAATATTAATTTCAATGACAAAAATACCTGAAGTAGATGGGTAAACAGATGCCTTCTTCTTCAAGGACTCGAAGTAGGGCTTGCAGTTTATTTTCCAATGGCCATCCTTGCCACAATGGAAGCACTTTACTTTTGGAGCAGTCTCCTTAGCCTTCTTCTTGGCCACACCTCCTTTTGGCTTTATGGACTATTTCTTCTTCTTTAAGTTCTTCTTCTTAGAACTAAAAAAGTCCACCTATATCATAGCCTTACTATCCTTAATGACAAATGGCTCAACTGTCTTGAGCATGATGATCAGCTCGGAAATTGTGATGGAGATTTCGTTCATTCTATAGTTAAGCACAAAATATGAAAAAGTTAAGTACAAAATATGAAAAAACTATCAGAAAAACCAGTTAGAATTAAGTAAATACTTAATTCATTATCTATCACAAAACCTAAGGTGGCCAACCTCTCAATATAGCCATTCATCTTCAGTGCATATTGCACTGGAGATGTCCCCTTAACCATCGTAGTGCAGAAAAGCAACCTTCAAGTTTTGAACCTTTCAGAACATACTTGCTCATCAACAAGCTCCATCAGACGGTAGACTATGGAATTAGCATGTGGGTTCTTAACATACATCTCATACATGACACAGTGGAAATTTAAAATTAATTGAAACCAAAACCTATGGAACGCCTGTAATGCTCCCTTACCCTACTAAACGTTAATAGGATATTGAAGTGCTAATAAGCTCATTTGTTTTACAACCAATGTTCAAATCATTGGAATAATTTTTTTTTTCGAGTTTATTATTAGCGAAATATTTATTACCATTTTTTTCTATTTAAATATATAACTAGTGATGGAAATAGTTTGATTTAAAAGAACTCATGCAATTAAACCATAATATTTAGAAATAATACTAGATTTATAAAATTACAAAATTCATTCCTTATAAATCCTACATGCCACAAATTTACATCAAAAAAAGATTCTTAAAATTTAATTTTTACAATATAATTTTCAAAACATACAAAAAGAACTAGACTGCTGCAATCTGATTTTGGGTGTTCCCTCTTCTTCGGTCGCCCTATCGGAACATCTACTTCTATTTATTTGCGCGTGAAACATACGCGCTAAGCTTCTAGCTTAGTGGTACGTTTGACAACTATCCAATAATTACATAAATAATTATAAAATAAAATTTTTGAAACTACAATTAATTTATTAAACATGCCAAATATTCAATTAATAATAAAACCATTTTTTTCATGCAAAAATATTTAATTCATCAATTATGACATTTCATTCATTAAGCATGCTTGAAATTTCTTAACAATTCAAGATATAAAATTTACAATATCAATTTCATAATTCATATATATATATATATATATATATTATTTATTTAATAGCCCACGACATCTTAGACCAGAACTAAAAACTGGATACAGTGTTTCTACTCTCCGGCAGTATACTCAGCGCCTACATAATTATTTTATAACTCGGCATTTAATGCCTACATTTCCAATAACAACTCAGTACCTTTTTGGTGCCTACATAATTTCAAACTCATCACTATTTCTTAGTGCCTATGTAATTTCAACTCAACACTATTTCTTACTGCTTACTTAAATTAAATCTTAGCACTATTATTTTTAGTGCCTATATTTCTACCTTTTTATTGGCATGCCAACTTATCCTAATTTCTAGTTCTCGACTAGATGTTATAGAGCTTAATTATATTTGTTATATTTATTATTATTTACATAAATTATGTAGGTAACATTAATATAAATTCTACATAAATGCAATAATTCCCATTAAATATTTTACAATCTCAAACTTGCTCATTTAATCATTATAACCATAAGAAAAGTCAATTAATATATTTTCTATCACAAAATTTCACAATCAATATACATTTGTTTTACAAGCTGTCCTATTCTAGACAGTATTTCTGCCTTATGTTGCTCTGTATTTTTCATCCATTGTTAGATAGAAATTGGACAAGTGATAAACTAACAAAATGTGGGTACATGTCTTATATTTAATTTTCAATTGGAATCACATTACAAAGAATTTTGTAGCAAAAGTTATGAATTTTCTCCTAAGATACGTTCACTTCAATCTGCCCAGTATTTTACTGGACAGTAATTTTGCCTTATATTTCTATGTCTTTTTCATTAATTTTTAGATGAAATTTGGACAAGTGATCAACTAGAAAAATGTAGGTACACATCTTATTTTTAATTTTCAACTAGAATCACATTAAAAAGAATTGTTTTGCAAAAGTTATAAATTTTCTTCTAACCTATACTCACTGCAATCTGCCTAGTATTTTGTTTTCTGGACAGATTTATAGTTCAAAGTTTGAATCCATTTTTCACCTAATTCTAGGCATATTGAGATATAATGGTCTGAATAAAAATTGAAGCCCTGTGTCTTAACATTCCAACACAATAAGAATCACTCAAAAATCATTTCCAGAACACAAGTTATGATTAAAATACTCTAATTCATAAGTCGAATTTTCCAACACCTCAATTAAATCATACAATTTCCATTTTCATGCATCAACTTCATATTCTAGTTTATATTTTCACATTCATGGAATCATTTAATCACCACTTAATTTCTCAATCAAATATCCAGAATTTCATGCACATCACAAAATCAAAATTAACATTTTTATACATTGAATTTTTGTCAACTGTACATACCTCAAAGTTCTACTTCTCTTCACTTTTCTCTTCCTCTTAGATAGCCTTTTCCTTGTCCTTACTTCCTCTTTGATTTTGGTTCAAAGGTTGTTCACTTCCTTGCCTTAACAATAAATTTTACACTAATCACACTAATCCACCCTTAATCACTATTAACATACTAATAACCCTAATTTACTAGCTATAATGGCAACTAACCCCAAACTCAAAGAAAAGAGAAGAAGAAAGTAAGGAGATGGAAAATCTAAACTCACCTTTGATGATCTTCCAAATGGCTAAAATCTTCTTTATCTCTTTTTCTTTTCCTTTCTTCCTTCCTCTTCCTTGGTTTTGCTCACTTTACTTCACTTTCTTCATGATCTTGCCTAATCCTATCTTTTTTTCCATTTAATCTTAGCTTTATTTGAAGAAAGAAAAGAAGAACAATGGGGGAGAAGGAGTTCACGGAAAGAGAAGAAGAAAAGGGAAAGAAATGAGTTTGGTCAAGATGAAAAAGAAGAAGAATGGTAAAAAATGGAAAATTGACTTTTTATAGTTGGATTAGGTGGGTGGTTAGGATTAGTTGTTAATCTTGCTTCCCATTGGTCCATTAATTTAAATCACTCTTACTTTATTTTAATCAAAAGAATAATCTTTTTCTTAGATAAAGAATATTCCATTTTTATGCTTTCTTAAAATATCTATGCCAAAAACATTGCAATTCCTAATTTCGTTCAGCGAAAAATTATTTTTTTCCCAATTTTAATTCCAAACTTCAAAATTCTCAATTAATAATATCCAAAATATTTTTCTCCCATCTTATTATTATTTTAATTTATTTCTTTCATATTCGAATTTAGACCCGATCAGTTTGGCATGCCGGATTTCGGTCAACCGCGATCGTGGCCTAAATTATCGGGCATTACAATGCCCATGTAATTTAAAATCGAAACATACTATCTAATGGGAGAAATTTGTTACCTTTGTTTGCAACTCTTGATCTTCCAAGTTGTGAGATTTTTCTTCTTTGTTGAGTTGTAGCAAACCATAACAATCCAAAGCTAGGATTGCCTCTAAGAGTATCCACGTAAAGGAAGAAGAAGAAAACCTCCAAGGAGATAGGGTGACAAAAGTCCAAAGTGCTAAGTTATGGAAAATTGTCTTATGAAAGAGAAAAGGGAGAGGAGGAGAAAAATAACTCTTATTTTTCTTAATGGGGCAGCCACGAAATTGACTCCTTAAAAGGTATTTATACACTTTCTTATCCCTTTTAGTGTTGGAAAAGGAAAAACCCTAATAGGCCCATTTTTCTAAGGTATAAGGCCCAATGTTGACAAAGTCAACAATCCTAATCCAATTTGGATTTGTCCCATTTTTGTAACTCTTATAAAAGGCCTAATTCTCTTTCTTTCTCATTTAGATCTTATCCAAAACCCATTTTACATTTTCTTCATTCCCTATATGCGTGTGACCTAATATGTTTTCTGGTCATATTGGCAACTTAAGTATTGAAAGGAATCCTAATCTAATTAGGATTCTACAAGTCAAACAATTTTGACCCATAATTGATTTCTAATCAAATTTCCTTGACTTAGCAGATTATGAGCAATATCTAGCAATATATCATGACCACACAATTAACTAGAAAGCCAGTGGTTTGACTTTTAACCCTTCCATAGATAATTACCATGCAATTCATCCTTTCACCAAACTATACCTCATTTAGTTCAGAGCATGGATTGTGTGTCAACTCCCACTAGACTGACTACATCACATCTAGTCCAAATCATATTAGTTCTTGTCTATGAGACTCATTACTCTAATCAAATACGTCCTTGATGACATATTTCAATACATGTCCACCTCAACCAAGGATTTCTGAGTAATGGTCTCCACAAAAGGCCATAGGTATACTTTCCTTCTATCAGGGGTGGTGAATTCTTTATTGACTACTAAATACCTTCGAATATCTCATGCTATGCCCAATCATAACCCTATGAGTGGCCTCTTCAAAGGCAAAAAGGAATGGAGTTAAAGTATAGGATTCGTTATCCAAGATAGCCTTGAGTATCTAAAGTCTAAGGATACTTGCATCATTGCTATGATGAGACTATCAATGACATTGAATAGATATCTATGTGATTGTCTCATAGCAGGTCATCTAGTGTACTTACTACTCTTAGCAAGCATCCACATGTTAACTCTAAACATCTCATGCTTTCAACTTATGAGATAAGCTTATTGACTTAGTCAAGGAGTACAATATGTCCTACTAGTCTATCCGGATTAACAATGTTTCATCTTATTAATCCTACAACTTGGGGTAATTTAGGTATAAATACAATTACACATGATAGGAATCTCATCATCATGAATTATTTCATGTTGTGTTACATACCAATGACTTCATTAAATGATTTAAGATATATATCAATTCATATGCAATGAATACCATATAATGAGAATGCCTTTTATTAATAATAAATGAGTACATCAAGTGCCTAAGGTGATTGCCTTTAGGGCACCTTTCTAATAATGTCCCATTTCCACTAGAGTCAATCGCCTTTGTACATTATACCATAGGCAAGTACATGACTATCATGTTTCCTTTAGGGAAATGGCTTAGTGAGAATATCAGCTATATTTTGATAAGTGGGAACTCTCTCAATCATTACATCATGTCTACCAATGATTTCCAAAATCAAATGGTAATGTGTGAGTACAAGTTTGGAACTTTGATGAGACTGTGGTTCCTTTGCTTATGCATTGGCTCCATTATTATCTCAATACCAGGGTATTAATTCAACAATGCGAGGAACCACATCCAATTTAGTAATGAATTTTTCTTATCCAAACTACTTCTTTAGCTTCCTTAGAAGCTGTAATGTACTATGTTTCAGTTGTGTAATTTGTAGTCATCTCCTGTTGAACTCTTCCAACTAACTACCCTGTCATTTAACATGAAAACATAACTTGATTGAGTTTGAAAGCTAGCATCCGTATATCAGCTTACTTCAAGCTCACCCTCTCCATAAACCAAGAATGAATCCTTATTTTTTCTCGAGTATGTAAGGATATTCTTAATAGTTAGAGCATATGATACATCGGTTCTAATACATAACATAGTATACATGATAGATCCAATAGCCAAAGCAAATAGGATTCTTCTCATGTGCATCCGTTCATTCTGTGTCTTTAGACATATAGACTTTGAGAGGGTTATCCCATGAGTCATCGAAATCAATCCTCTCTTGGACTATTCCATGCTAAACCTCTTTAGCATCTTTTTATGTATGTAGACTGAGAAAGACCAAGCAACCTTTTATATCTATCTCTATAGATCTTTATGCCCAATATGTAGGTTTCTTCTATAACGTCATTCATGGAGTGTAGCACCCCCTCACCCGACCAACACATGCCCGGATGAGGGAGCACTGCTGCCTGACTTCTTTACTTCTTCAAATCGCTATTATTATTATTTTACCTTTATTTTCTCAATATCCATATATATATATATATATATATACAAAAACTATGGTACAATTTATTTACATAAGATAGTAATTTTAAATATCAAATTAATTCTTAAACAAACTTTAAAAGTAAGTTTTACAAACTCTAAAACTCTTTAATATAAAAAGCCAAATACAAAAATTTCAAAGCTTGTAACCCACTTTCTCAAGGTTCGGCTGCTTTACTTGAATAGGATCACCGCTTGCTCTATCTATCACTTTCAGTTATCTTTCTATATCTGTGCGAAAGGAAACTCCCACGCTAAGCTCTAAGCTTAGTGGTGCATATAAATAAGGCAATATACTATATCATGCAACAAGCATTAACATATATCATTTATGCATTAAAATGTTTGCATGCCATGACTATCAACATATTCCTATTTCATGCAAGTATAAATGTCATGCTCACATAGACAATGTTATTTTCATTTATCTTTGATGGTAATTTACTCTGTTAATCTCTTTATCATTATAACTCAATCTCTGATGCAGCAACCACCTAGAATCTAAGTCTAGACAACCTCCAAATCAATTTGATACAAATCTTAAGTTTTAAACAATTGCAAGATTAGACTCTTCACCCCCAAAACAGCAAGGAATTGGTAACAAAGAGTATGAAGAGAGAATTGGATTCACGCCACAAATTAATTACCAACCTGATAAGTGAAAACAATCCTTGGTATATCAATGGAGATCACACCTCCCACTTGAAGAACACTCAAGAACACTGAAATTTTGATCTTAAATCACCAATCTCATTGTCTTACACGCATAAGGAGGTATTTATACCTCTACAAACCAAACCCTAGCTGCAAACATGAAGAAAAGACCACTCTGACCCTAATGACTTAAGGACAAACGAATGGGCTTAATTTTATAAGGCCTACACACTTAAGACAAGTTCAAATAAGGCTGATCATGTGTCTTTAAATGAAATTACATTCCAATAATTAAAATAAAACAGCCCACTAAAATTAATCTTAGGCCCAACCATGACATAACATAAGTCCACCTTAACATAGCATATTGCACATGAGTTGAACCTTGTAATATAGACTTCTTCTCTAGCCCACTAGGCTAGTTGTCTTCACCATCACATGCCCTAATGAGTGTCACAAGCTTTGGATCACAAACTGATTCCATCTCTTCAAGCCTGACCCAAGACTCTTCCTTGATATCTCTTGTCACTAAGCTCTGAATATACATTTGCAAGGCTGCCTTGAGCTTGTTTCTACTTGATCTTGTGATTGGACCACGTGGCATCACTAATCCATCTCCTCCATGGCATGTAAGATCATTTTTGTTGTCTTGGTTCGCATCATTCCCTCCCTCCACAAAAGGATTCGTCCTCGAATCACCACCTGCATTATCAAAAGGAGAAAGGTCAGCAACATTAAAAGTTGCTGAAACACCATACTCACCGGGCAAGTCAATCTTATAGGCATTGTCATTGATCCTCTCAACCACTTGAAAAGGTCCATCGCCTCTTGGATCCAACTTGGATTTCCTTTGGTTAGGAAATCTCTCTTTCCTAAAATGCACCCATACCCAATCTCCAGGTTCAAATTTCACAACTTTACGTCCTTGGTTGGCTTTTTGTGCATAACTTTTGTTCTTTAACTCAATGTGCTGTTTTGCCTTCTCATGTATGGACTTAACCAAATCTGCCTTCTTTTGCCCATCTAAGTTAGAAATATCATTCACAGGTATAGGCAACAAATCCAAAGGGGTTAGCGGATTAAAACCATAGACAATTTCAAATGGAGAATAACCTGTTGATGAATGAATGCTTCTATTATATGCAAATTCTACTAATGGCAAACAATCTTCCCAAGTTTTCAAATTCTTTCCAACAACAGCACGTAATAATGATCCTAAAGTTCTATTAACCACTTCAGTTTGACCATCTGTTTGAGGATGACAAGTAGTAGAAAATAGCAACTTTGTTCCCAACTTTCCCCACAACACACGCCAAAAATGACTCAAAAACTTAGAATCTCTATCAGAAACAATAGTTTTAGGAACACCATGCAATCGCACAACATCCTTAAAGAACAAATCAGAAATATGTGTAGCGTCATCAGTTTTATGGCAAGCGATGAAATGTGCCATCTTGCTAAACCTATCAACTACAACAAAAATGCTATCTCTTCCCCTTTTAGTCCTGGGCAGTCCCAACACAAAATCCATAGAAATGTCAATCCAGGGCTGACTAGGGATGGGTAAAGGAGTATACAACCCATGAGGTTGAATTCTTGACTTGGCTTGCTTACATGCAACACACCTAGAGCAAATTTTCTCAACATCTTTCTTCATATTAGGCCAATAAAAATGCTCATGCAAGATGTCAAGTGTCTTAGCAATACCAAAATGACCCATCAAACCACCATTATGAGCCTCACGCACAAGCAACTCACGCATGGAACAATTAGGCACACACAGTTTATTTTCTCTAAATAAATAGCCATCATGCCTATAAAACCTTTGAAATGCAGATTGTTCACATGCATTATAAACATTTGAAAAATCAGAATCAGAAGCATACAATTCCCTTATATATTCAAATCCCATCAATCGAGAACTCAAAGTAGTAATAAGGGTATATCTTCTAGATAATGCATCAGCAACCACGTTTTCCTTACCTTGTTTGTATTGAATCACATAAGGAAAGGTCTCAATGAACTCCAACCATTTGGCATGTCGTTTGTTCAACTTACCTTGACCCTTGAGATGCTTTAAAGACTCATGATCACTATGAATCACAAACTCTTTAGGCCAAAGATAATGCTGCCAAGTCTCCAAAGCCCTCACCAATGCATACAACTCCTTGTCATACGTGGAATAATTGAGTTGTGCACCACTCAACTTTTCACTAAAGAAAGCAATTGGACGCCTACCCTGCATCAAAACAGCACCAATACCTATCCCGGAGGCATCACATTCAATTTCAAAAGTAGATTTAAAATCAGGCAAACTCAAAACAGGTGCAGAACAAAGTTTATCTTTCAAAGTGTTAAATGCAAGTTCTTGCGCTCTGCCCCACTTAAACCCCACATCTTTTTTTATGATTTCAGTTAAAGGAGCAGCAATGACACTAAAATTCTTTACAAACCTCCTGTAAAAGCTAGCAAGGCCATGAAAGCTCCTAACATCACTCACATTCCTAGGGGTTGGCCATTCTTGGATAGCCCTTATCTTCTCCTCATCAACCTCAATCCCATTGGCACTCACCACATACCCTAAGAATATAACTCTATTCATGCAAAATGTGCACTTTTTAAGTTTAGCATACAATTCTTCTCTCCTAAGTGTATCCAAAACAGCCCTAAGATGATGTACATGCTCATCAACAGATTTACTATAAATCAAAATATCATCAAAATAAACAACAACAAATTTTCCAATGAACTGTCGCAAAACATGATTCATCAATCTCATAAAAGTGCTAGGGGCATTGGTTAGACCAAAAGGCATAACGAGCCACTCATATAAACCAAGCTTTGTTTTAAATGCTGTTTTCCATTCATCACCAACTTTCATCCTAATTTGGTGATATCCACTCATCAAATCAATCTTAGTAAAGACACATGCGCCATGCAGTTCGTCTAACATATCATCCAATCTGGGTATTGGATGGCGATACTTAACTGTTATGCGATTCACAGCCCTACAATCAACACACATGCGCCAACTCCCATCCTTTTTTGGCACCAAAAGCACCGGCACTGCACATGGACTAAGACTCTCACGGATATGCCCCCTTGCTAACAACTCCTCCACTTGCCTTTGAATTTCCTTTGTCTCCTCGGGGTTGCTCCTATAGGCTGGGCGGTTTGGAATTTGAGCTCCTGGGATGAAATCAATTTGATGTTCAATTCCTCTTATTGGTGGCAATCCTTGTGGTAACTCTTCAGGAAATACATTCTCATATTCCTGCAATAAAGAAACAACAACACTAGGCAAAGAAGGGTTAAGGTCAGCTTCATTAAAATAAGATTCCTTGTATATGAGTACAAGTAAACATTGTTGATTCTCAAAAGCCACTCTCATATCCCTTACTTTTGCATAAAAATTGTTTTTCTTTGTACCACTCTCCTTTGGGCCAATTATTTGCTTTTCTTTTTGGGCCTCTTTTCCTCCCATTTTTCTCTCTTTTTTAGCCTCTCCTTTTTCTTTTCCTCTCATCACTCTTATTTTGCAACTCTCAGCCTTTCCATTTTCTTTTTGCTCCTTTTTTCTCAATTTGGACTTTTCGGCTTCTTTTTGCATTTCTTCCTCCATGCTCCTTTTTAGCTTCATTTGATCTTCATAAACTTCACTAGGAGTCATAGGAGCCAGAATGATACGTTGATCTCCCATCATGAATGAGTGTCTATTTCTATACCCATCATGTGTCACCTTTCTGTCATATTGCCATGGCCTACCAAGCAACACATGACCTGCATGCATAGGTACTACATCACAAAGTACACGGTCAGAATATCTTCCAATGGAGAATGAAATTAAAACTTGTTTATTTACCCTTATCTCTCCACTATCATTAAGCCATTGTAGTCTATATGGCCTAGGATGTTTCAAACAATCCAGCCCCAACTTATCAACTAAAGTAGTACTTGCAACATTAGTACAACTTCCTCCATCAATTATAAGACTACAAATTTTGCCATTTATCAAGCATCTGGAATGGAAGATATTTTCCCTTTGTTCAACCCCATCTTCTTTCAATTGTACATTTAGTACACGCCTAACCACAAGATTTAAATCCCCACCAACAGCATGCTCAGCCTCATCATCATCACTACAATCTTCAAATGAAGGCATTGAATCAGATTCTTTATCACTTTCAGATTCAATTACACCATTATCTTTCAATATCATAACCTTTTTATTTGGGCATTGAGATGCAATATGTCCATTGCCAAGGCACTTAAAGCATTTTATGTTTCTATGCTTTTCAGTATTGGAAGAAGAAGTAGCATTAGCTTTAGGGTTGCCTTTTTGCTCTACTTTACCCTTTTCTTCTCTTACATTGTCTTTGGCTTTGTCTTCCCTTTTTGGCCATTTTGAGCTCCAATTAGATGTGGAACCCAAATAGGTTGGTTTGTTGGTTCCCTTTTGCTTTAGTTGCTTCTCCACCTTCATAGCCATATTCACCATCTCCTCTAACTCTACATAGTGGTGCAGCTCAATAACATTTGCAATTTCTTTATTTAGACCAGCCAAGAAACGTGCCATGGTAGCCTCCCTATCTTCAACAATATTAGCCCTCATCATAGCTATCTCCATTTCTTTATGATAGTCCTCAACACTTTTATTCCCTTGCCTTAAAGTTTGAAGCCTTTGATGTAGTTCCCTATAATAGTAACTAGGGACAAACCTCTTTCTCATGACTGCCTTCATCCCCACCCATGTGTTTATAGGCCTTTCCCCATTCCTACGCCTATTGAGGATGATTTGGTCCCACCATACCAAGGCATAGTCAGTGAATTCCACGGCTGCCAACTTAACTTTTTTTTCCTCAGAATAGTTATGACATTCAAACACCAATTCCACTTTTCTCTCCCACTCCAAGTAAGCATCAGCATCATTCCTACCTTGAAAAGTAGGGATTTTCATTTTAATACTCCCCAAATTACGATCTATCCGATTCTCAACATTCCCAAATCTATCCGCCTCTACCCTGCCTCTATGTTCTCTCCTATTCCTTCCTCTATCATTTCTGCCCCCTCTACCTCCAAACTGATTTCTATCCCTATCATCATCAAAGTCATCAAAATCTTCTTCATAGTCAGATTGAGGTGGAGTTACTAACCTTTCCCTTCTCCCTCCAATTCGACTTTGCAAGGATGTATCTCTTCTAAGATTCTGTAGAGCTTGATCATGGCCTTCTAACCTCCTATCATACTTGTCAAACCGATCATTCATGTCTCGGAGCAGAATCTCAAGCCTTCCAAATTGTTGTTGCATAGCCTCCAATGTGAAGAAAGTTTTGTTTCCTTCATCACTACTTCTTTCCTGGTTGCTTGATTTAGACATGATGTAAATAAATGGCCTCACACACTCCCTCACGTGTTTCACTCAAAATGTGTATGTTCGCTCGTGTTTCACTCAATTAAGGCTTTTACCCTCTTTTGAGCTAACCACTCCTGCCTTTTACCGCTCTTGTGTACTCACTATGATATATTTCCGGATCAATTTCAACCAACCAGATCAATAACAATGAGCAGCAATATCCAACAGAAAATTAAAATAGACAATTCCTAAGCAAGAAAGGAAATATCACAAAACTAGAAGCAAAATTAATGAGATGAAAGCAAGGAATGACAAGTATATGCTATATGCACACACGGATGAAGAATGAGGTGTGCAGATATAATATTGTTATTTGAGTAATATGGAATGCAAAATTACTCAACTAATGTAATGGAAACAAGTAGGACAGCAGTCAATAATATAAAACAAAGAATGCAAGAAATTGACAAAACTAGAAAAAAATTAAGTGCATATGTGCTACTGCCCTAAAAGAATTCGAACCAGAATCTAAAACTCACTAAACCATTCCCAACTTACTGCCAAATAAGCTAATTGTATGTCTATTAGTAACTATTATCCACCAATTGCACAATTTCCAGCAATAAGCAATGAAATCTCAACTTATACCTCAATATGAAACCAATCAATTTCAACTACGAACTCCACTCAAAATTGCTCAAATTATCAATTTTAATCAGAATAGAGCAAACATATTCAGAGGAAATTCATTTAATATATGTCTGCAATCAATTGAATCCAAACAGTCCCACTTTTGGCAATCAATGCCAATATGCACGAATTTTTTTTTGTTGTTTGTTTTTTTTTGTAATCTGATATACAACAAAAAAAAAATTGAAACACCAAAAATTCGTACCCCAAAAAAAAGAAATAAACCAAACTTCAATAGACAGCAATATAGGCAAATTCAGCCACAAATAGATAAACTTTTTTTTTTTGATTTTTTTATGCTGTAACTTGAACAAATATCACTAAAACCAGAAAAATAAAGATAAGTACAATTGATTTAGAACCAAAGCTCTGATACCAAATGATGCAGCAACCACCTAGAATCTAAGTCTAGACAACCTCCAAATCAATTTGATACAAATCTTAAGTTTTAAACAATTGCAAGATTAGACTCTTCACCCCCAAAACAGCAAGGAATTGGTAACAAAGAGTATGAAGAGAGAATTGGATTCACGCCACAAATTAATTACCAACCTGATAAGTGAAAACAATCCTTGGTATATCAATGGAGATCACACCTCCCACTTGAAGAACACTCAAGAACACTGAAATTTTGATCTTAAATCACCAATCTCATTGTCTTACACGCATAAGGAGGTATTTATACCTCTACAAACCAAACCCTAGCTGCAAACATGAAGAAAAGACCACTCTGACCCTAATGACTTAAGGACAAACGAATGGGCTTAATTTTATAAGGCCTACACACTTAAGACAAGTTCAAATAAGGCTGATCATGTGTCTTTAAATGAAATTACATTCCAATAATTAAAATAAAACAGCCCACTAAAATTAATCTTAGGCCCAACCATGACATAACATAAGTCCACCTTAACATAGCATATTGCACATGAGTTGAACCTTGTAATATAGACTTCTTCTCTAGCCCACTAGGCTAGTTGTCTTCACCATCACATGCCCTAATGAGTGTCACAAGCTTTGGATCACAAACTGATTCCATCTCTTCAAGCCTGACCCAAGACTCTTCCTTGATATCTCTTGTCACTAAGCTCTGAATATACATTTGCAAGGCTGCCTTGAGCTTGTTTCTACTTGATCTTGTGATTGGACCACGTGGCATCACTAATCCATCTCCTCCATGGCATGTAAGATCATTTTTGTTGTCTTGGTTCGCATCAATCTCATATCATCATCATTTTCTGATTCTTTTCTTTTCTTATTTTTCCGACATATCCTCATTATCTTGCCCACATCACTCTAAATTTGGACTGACTGGATACGGGTTATGGATCAGGAGCGCTCCAAGAGCTTAAGCCACCTTGTCCATTATCTGGCTCAAAAGAGCTTCTCAATCAATGACGCTCCTCGAGCTTAAGCCACATTGATTGAGTATAATTTCATCATAGATGAATAACTGGACCAAGGGCGCTCCCCGAGCTTAAGCCACCTTGTCCTCATTTACATGTGTTCATCAGAGCTTCTCAAGTCAATAGCGCTCCCAGAGCTTAAGTCACATTTACCGAGCATCTCAGACCAATGGCGCTCGCAGAGCTTAAGCCACATTGGTTAAGGAATAGTACGGTACTGTTCGCCCCCTTAATGACATGTCATCTATCCTGATTCTAGTCCGCAGGTAGAGTAATGGGCTTCTTTATATTTTCACATCAATCATAGTTCTCAAATTTCAACACATCAATATTCTTATATTTATCAACATCTCAATTTTCTTGTTTTGCAAACATATAATCATACTCATACATACTGGATAATGTCTTTTCATTTATTTCACTAGGTACATCAATAGTCTCATGCTTATTATCCGCATCAGATTTCATATATCATCCATGACAATTCACATATTTCATCCGTGACAAATTCATTTTTCTATATCACAACATAACGCGTTCTCACATAAATAATATACATATATACATATCCATATCATTCTTATTTCACTGGATAGACAATGACTTTCATTTACTTACTTGAATTATTCATTTGATAACCACATTCATAATTACAAATACAGAGTATTCACGACCGTGATTACTAATTTCATGTCTGTGAATTAGTTCACGCCCGTAATCCCAAGCCGTGAACGCTACTGGAATGAATCTCCCAAAAGCATTCAAGGCCGTGATTACTCATTCACGCCCGTGAATAAGTTCACTTCCGTGATTCCAACCTGTGAACGCTTCTGGAATGAATAGTACCATTTCCACACAGAAGTCGTGATACAATCAGTCACAACCGTGAACCCTCAAGTTCACGCCCGTGACTTTCAACAGGAAATCTGCACATTCACTTTTCATTCATTCTAACATCATCCAAATCATACCAAATTCTATTTCATGCATTTTCTAAGGTTCTTTACTCAACTTATTACTTTCTAATACATGTAAATGTCTTGATCATACAAGATTTTCTAACATGCATCATTAATTCAATGTCACACAAGGATCTCATTCATACATGTCTAAACCTATGGTTTCATGCCATAATCATCATCATTCTTGAAATGCATTTATCTAAAACCATGTTCAGCATGCATTATTTCAAACAAAAATAGGCTATTGCCTTAAGTTATGCACAAACCTTAATCTTTCTCCTTCACTCTTCTAGATAGCTTTCTCTTTTTCTTTGCTCCTTAGAGCTTGTTCCTTTTCACTTGGAACTCCTACAACATCATAAATCATTATTATCATCTGATTTTCTCAAGAACCTAAACTCTCTTTTTCTCTCTGAAAACCCTAGTTTCTCTCTCTTTCCTCATAAGTCTTGGATGAGCTCAAAATTCAAACTTCCTTTAAGAAAAGATGAAGAAGAAGAAGAAATGCTTCTTACCTTATACTTTTCTTCACTAAATCACCACTTTGGAGATTTTCTCTCTACCAAACTTGATTTTTCTTCCTCTTTCTTGTTCTTTCTAGCTTCCTTAGGAGTTATGGACCATGATGATCACCTTGTCTTGCTCTTTCCTTTCTCTTCCCTTCCCTTCTCTCTCTAGAATTCAAGATTGGCTATGGAGGAGATGAAATGGCTGTCGTGACTGGTATTTTAAGAGAGAGAAGAAGGCAGAAAATGAAGAGAAGAAGAAGAAAAGGAAGTCTTAAATAGGGTACCCAAAAGTCTTCATATGGGACCCACCATTTTGACCATCTTCTTCCAATTTTATGCTTAATCAATATTAACCCTCTTTCTTTAATGTCATGGCCGGCCAACCCAAATTTTAAGTGTCCAAATTTTCTAGGTTAATTAGCAATTAGTCTCATTAATCCTCCAATTTCTGGTAAATTGCAATTTGCCCCAAAACTTATCAAATTTTGCAATTTAGTTCTTTACCGTAAATCAACCTCTTTAAACTTTAAAATCACTTAATGAGGCATTTATCATTTAATTTAGCCATTATTTGATCAATTTTTGTAAAAATTCGAATTTAGACTCCGATCGGTCAAACGCGTCAACTTCGCGACACATACGACTCGGGGCCTAAATTAGCGGATGTTACATGGAGAAATTCTTAGAAAGCCAAATTTTGATTGATTAAAGAACTGAGACGTCATTTGGTATAAGAAGTATGCTATTGTTGCCCAGATATTGAACCAAGAAAGGGGGTTGAATTGGATATTAAAAATTTAACTTTTAAGTGCAGAAAGAAAAGTTAAGTTTAGTAGGGATAGAAAAAATATAACACAAGAATTTTTATAGAGGTTCAGGTATTAACAAACACAATCTCAATTGAGAGTTTCACTAACACACTAACTGTTACAATGGAGTTTTACAAGCTCACTTCCAACTATGGTGTTTCTAACAATGGATCACACCTAACCCAGAAATCCCTTGTGTTTTGATGGCTCACACAATAACCAAAATTCCTTGTGTTTTAAAGGCTCACACAAATAACCTTTACCTTGTATTTTAAAGGCTCATACAAATAACCTTTCTTTGTGTTTTAGAGGCTCACATAAATAACCCTTACAAGTATTCTACTCTTAACCCCGAAATACCCAAAACTCACTTGAGTAGATGATTACAGAGAGAAACACTTACAAATCTATATTGCTCAATGAATGATGAGCAAAAAGATTTTCACAGAGAATAAATGTTTGTTTTGAAAATATCAAATGTACAAATGGCTTACAATAAGATTTTGATTTAAAATATCAGCTATTCTTTTGTTCTCTTATTCTCCTCTTATTCTGAATGCATAAATGACTTGCATTTATACTTCCATAGCAAATTATAGCCGTTAGAATGCATTTAATATGGACTAGTCGTTGCACCAATCCTTATTGTCGCGCCTGACATGTTTCTCTTTCATCTTTCATGGTCGTGAATATGCATGTCACAGTTGTGACTATTCTTCCAAGCCATGACTTGAGTGGTGACCTTGGCCGTGAAGCATTCTCGAAGGTTTTGAAGTGTTTGATCACGGGCGTGACATTTTATCTTCACGGGCGTGACATCCTTCTAAGCCGTGGTCCAAGTAGTGACTCTGGTCGTGAAGCTCTCTGGAAGAATTTGTTATGTCTTCTCACGGGCGTGACTGAAATGTTCATTCACGGTTGCTATCATTCTTCATGGCCGTGAACTTTAAATGTTGGCGCTAAGCTTCATCACGGGCATGACATATAAGGTCGCGGGCGTGAACATGCTATTTCTTTAATTTTATCTTTTTAAGATTAATCTTCCATTCTCCATTCTTGCTATCATATTCCATACCATGTTCAATAGACTTAGAAAACAAGTATGTTAAATACATTATTGCTATTTTATTTATTAGCATCAAAATGATGGAAATACCCCTCAAGGTTCAACAGCTATCTATGTACAATATTAGGAATACAACTGCACTCCCACTAACCTTCTTGTAAACACAAGGTTCATCCACATTTTGTGAGAAACCAAACTCTTTGATTATCTCATCAAATTGGATGTTCCAACTCCCAGATGCTTGCTTCAATCTATAAATGGATCATTGCAAGTTGCATACCTTTTTGCCATCACTTGATATGAAACCCTCAGGTTCTATCATGTACACATCCTTAATCAGATTTCCAATACGGAAAGTTATTTTCACATTCGTTTGCCAAATCCTATAATTATAATGAGCAGCAATGGCTATGAGTATTCTGATGGATTTAAGCATAGCAACTGGAGAGAAAGTATTGTCATAGTCAACACCTTATCTTTGACGATATCCTTTAGCTAACAGCCTAACTTTATAGGTAACTATATTACTTTCCATGTTGGTCTTCTTCTTAAAGACCCATTTTCACCTAATGGGTTTAATCCATTTAGGTGGGTCAACCAAAGTCCACACTTGGTTTTTATACATGGAATCCATCTTTGATTGCATGGTTTTTAACCATCTGTTAGATTTTGAATGATTTAGAACTTCTTCATAGGAAGTAGGCTCATCATCCTCTATGAGCAGTACACCATTATGTTCACTTATAAGAAATTCATATCTTTCAAGAACAATGTGTATCCTACTTAATCTAAATTTCTTGTGTTTCAGATGGTGTAGTTGTTACTTCATCTGTATGAGTAACATATTTGGGTTCAGTTAGCTAATCTTCATCTGTTTGAGCATCTTGAACTTCATCAAGATCAACTTTGCTCCCACTGTCTTCTTTTAGAAGAAACTCCTTCTCCAAGAAGACATCATGCCTTAAAACAAACACATTTTGTTCCAAATTGTGGTAGAATTGATATCCAAATGACTCTATTGGATATCCCACAAACATACATTGATTAGACTTAACTTTTAGCTTATCTGACATTGTCTACTTCACATAACTAGGACAGCCCCATACTTTTGAGTGAGAAAGAGTAGGTCTCTTGTTAGTCCATATCTCATATGAAGTAACCTCAACTGACTTAAAAGGGACTCTATTTACTATATAAACAAAAGTCTCTAGTGCATGACCGTAAAAGGACTTATGCAATTCTGCAAAGCTCATCATAGACATCACCATGTCTAACAAGGTTTTGTTTCTCCTTTCAGCCACACTATTATGTTGTGGTGTGTAAGGTAGATTCCATTGAGATAAAATCCCATTATCTCTTAAATAACCTTGAAACTTTTGGTTTAAGTATTCTCCACCTCAATCTGATCTAAGTGTTTTAATACTTTTGCCAAATTGTTTCTTTACTTCATTTCTGAATTCTTTGAACTTTTCAAAAGTTTTAGATTTATATTTCATCAAATATAAGTACCCAAATTGTGAATAATCATCGATAAAGGTAATGAAGTAGAAAAAACCATCTCTGGCATGCACTGACATTGGTCCACATACATTTGTATGTACAAGGTTGAATAGCCCATGCACATTCACTCTTTCTACTAAAAGGTGATTTTGTCATCTTACCTAATAAACAGCATTCACATGTGTCATATGATTCATAATCAAATGACCCTATGCCACCAATCTTGTGTAAGTCATGTGCCTCTGATTTATATGGCCAAGATGATAATGCCATAAATATGATGGTTTTAGGTTATCCATCTTTTGTCTTTTATTATTGATATTGAGGATTGAATTAGACATGTCAAGAATGTAAATCCCATTACATAATGCGCTAGCTTTATAAAGAATATCATTCAACCATATAGAGCAACCATTGCCTAATTAAATGAAAACATTTTCTATTTAAACAAGAAACTAAAATAATATTCTTTGTTAAATATGGAACATAATAAAAATTGTCTAATTCTAAAACAAGCCCTTTTGGGAGTGTTAATACATAAGTTCCTGCAGCTAATGCAACAACTCTTGCTCCATTACCAACACATAGGTTTGACTCTCATTTCTTTAACTGTCTACTTTTCCTTAGGCCTTTCATATCTATGCATATGTGAGATCCACATCTAGTATCCAATACCCATGTGTTATTAATAGAAATAGTATTAACCTTATATCATAAATACTTGAAGTAAAAGGTGCATCCAATGTCTTACCCTTCTTCTTCTTTAAAGACTTTAGATAGGCCTTGCAATTCATCTTCCATTGGCAACTCTTGTCATAATGGAAATAAGTCCCTTTTGATGTCGTCTTTAAGCCTTTCTTCCTTATCTTCAATGTACGCTACATTGGAGATGTCCCCTCTACCATCTAGGAGCTAAAGAGCAATTTAGATATCTCATATCACTCAGTTCGAGCTTTCTTATCGAAAAGCTCCCTTAGATGATACACAATGGTATTTACATCCATAGACTCATGCTGCTTTTGAAATTCAGGTGACATACTCACTATCATCCACATGCTTCTTATATGCCAACTATTCATCAATGTATGCATCATCATCAGGAGGGAAGGGAAGCATCTCTTCCAAGACATAGGTTATGCTTTCGGTTTTGAGAACTATTCTTAAATTCCTTAGCCAATCATGGAAGTTTAGGTCAGTTAATTTATTGGATTCGAAAATTGAGCATAAGTTCATGTTTGATGACATGATTCTATCAACTTAGATGTAAAGAAAGATCATGTGTAGAGAATGTACTTAAATGCATGTTTATTAGGTCTTTAATAAATGTGAATTATAACTCCCACTATTTTATTACAACCCATAGCCCTCACTTGAATCTGAGAGAACCCGTTGGAAGCTCTCCTAGTGGGTCAGTATCCAACATCACTAAGAATGACCTTGGGTTTGCCCAACAAGCCACCATAAGTCATTTGGTAGGTATCTAATACCAATTGCATCAAAACATGCAACTACTGAATCGTTGGGCTATCAACTTTTGCTATGTGCACATCTCAAGTACACTTATCTAATACTGCCTCTAATTCACATTGACCTTGGGTTTTCCTAACAAGTTAATGTTAACTAGTTAAAGTCAGCCCATTAGTCATGAAATCATATTTCGATGGTTAATATATTCGTGTAGAGTGGGCTTGGGTTTTTCCAACAACCCAGACTCTAAAAGTACTTAGGTTCTTGCCATATTAATGGAAGGCATTGGCCTTAATATAATTTAAGAGGAATTTCTTTATTTAGGTCTCATTATGGAAATTTGGCATGCATAATATATCTATTCATCACATATAGATATATAAGATAATTACACTAACTATTTGGTCATGATTATGGACATAATCTAACATCAATCCTTTAAGCTATGAAAGGATTGACTAGGTCTCACCTAGGTAGATGGATGAAATTACAACATCAAAATAGAAAACAATTTCCTATTATAATGATCCTTTGTTTTTGGTGCCATCTCTTTGGATTCTTGCTTCTTTGCATTTCAATTCTATTCTAATCACATGAATTCTTCATAAGAAAACCTTAAGTTTCATTTGAGGGGAGGAAGATGAGAAGAGAAGGGAAATACAATAGAGAGAAAAGATAAGGCAGGGACTCGTATACCCTATTTACCAAAGAAAAAATTTCATGCATGATCAATCTCATTGGTCAAGTCCATAATCACACCATCATGTCATTCCATACACCCTTAGCATGTGTTCTTTAATGCATAATTAAAGGTAGTCTATTAAAGTAACAATTTGGGTTGCCTTTGTTTCAACTCTTGAAATATTATTTTGATCGTTTGGCCTTTAGTGAAATTCATTATATATCCATTAGTTAATGTCATAAAATAATCATATGAAGATTTAAAAACACTTTCTAAAAGGAAATTATGAATTTGGCATACATTTTATCATATCAAAAAGTTTTCTAAAATTACCTACTTTGCCAACTAGGTTATTACCAATTTAATGCATGCAATAATTAAATCCGAATTTAATAATTAAATCTCATTTATTATTAAATCCAAATATGACCAATAGTTAATTAATAATTAAATTACCTTAATTAATTATGAGTTTGATGTCAAATAGGATTAAACAATCCTAGTTACAATTGCATACTAGAATCCTAGTCAAACTATGACTTTGAAAACCCTTTTCAAATTCAAATCAAATTCTATTTAAAAATTTTCAAAATTTTCAGATTTTATTCTCATCATTATAAGCAACTTATGATCAATTTAAACTAATTAAATTCATTCATTAGAAATCTAAATCTTTCATCATTCAATTAGCAAACCAATTACACAAAAATTGCTTAAATTGAATCATACATGAATTAGGATTCTTTAGGAATTTAACTAGGAATTTAATTTGGCTCTAACATTTGACATCAAAATAACATCATCAATATCTCATAAACATGAATTAAGGTTTTGATCATCAAGTTACATGCCATTAAATTGAACAACATAAAACAGTCTCATCACATGGTAAAGTTCTCAACCTAGTTACATGTTTTATTTGTTCCATGATCAAAATTGATTTTTGTATCATTATAGATGTTGTCAAAAAGTTAAAACACATTCTAAATATGTCATAAAATTTTTTTATTAATCCAATTAATAAACCAAATTTGAATAGCTCTCCAAAAAACTCGATAGGCACAACAAGGTTTCATAAACTATAGAAATTCAACAACTATGTATAACTTCAAATTTCATGATTCAAACCTTTTAATCATCATAAACAACATCTAACATCATCATATTAACATATCATTTAATTACAATTAAAATTTAAGGCCAAACTGAATTAAATTCGTTTTTAACAAAAGGAGAGAATCCAAGTTGTTCCTTTTTAATCAACCTCATTGATACTTAAATTAAATTCGAATCTAATTTACATAAATTGCCTCTGATACCACTGTTGGGTTCTTAACATGCATCTCAAACATAGCACAGTAGAAATTTAAAATTAATTGAATCCAAAACCCATGGAATGCCCTATGTAATTTAAAATCAGAACATACCATCTAATGGGAGAACTTGATTACCTTTGTTTGCAACTCTTGATCTTCCAAGTTGTGAGCTTTTTCTTCTTTGTTGGTTGTAGCAAACCACAACAATCCAAAGCAAGGATTTTCTCAAAGAGCATCTACATGAAGGAAGAAAGAGAAAACCTCCAAGGAGATGAGGTGACAAAAGTCCAAAGTGCCTATAGAAAATTGTCTTATGAAAGAGAAAAGGGAGAGGAGTAAAATAATTCTTATTTTTCTTTATGGGGAAGCCATGAAATTGACTCCTTAAAAGGATTATTTATACACTTTCTAATCCTTTTAGTATTGGAAAAGGAAAATCCTAAATAGGGTCATTTTCCTAAGGTGTAAGACTCAATGTTGATCAAGTCAACAATCCTAATCCAATTGGATTTGTCCCATTTTTATAACTCTTATAAAAGCTTAATTCCCTTTCTTTCTCATTTGGATCTTATCCAAAACCCATTTTACATTTTCTTCATTCTCTCTATGCGTGTGACCTAATAAGTTTTCTAGTCATGTTGGCAGCTCAAGTATCGGAAGGAATCCTAATCCAATTAGGATTCTACAAATCAAAAACTTTTGACCCATAATTGATTTCTAATCAATTTCCCTTCACTTAGCAAATCATGAGCAGTATCTAGTAATACATCATGACCACCCAATTAATAAGAAAGACAATGGTTTGACTTTTAACCCTTCCATAGATAATTACTGTGCAATTCGTCCTTTCACCAAAACTACACCTCATTTGATTCAGAGCATGGACTATGTCAATTCCCACTAGACTAACTACATCACATCTAGTCCGAATGATATTAGTTCTTGCCATTGAGATTCATTATTCTAATCAGATATGTCCTTGAAGACCTTCTTCAAAACATATCTACCTCAGCTAAGGATTTTTGAGTAATGATCTCCATAAGAGGCCATAGGTATACTCTCTTTCTATCAAGAATGGTGAATCCTATATTAACTACTCAACTACCTTTGAATACCTCATGTTATACCCAATCAGCACCCTATAAGTGAATTCTTTAGAGGCAACAAGGAATGAAGTCAAAGTATAGGATTCAGTATCCAATATAACTTTGAGTATCTCAAGTCTAAGGATGCTTGCACCATTACTATGATGAGACTATCACTGACATTGAATATATATCTATATGATTGTCTCATAGCAGGTCATCCAATGTACTTGCTACTTGTAGCGCTCCCTTACCCTACTAATCGTTAATAGGATATGAAAGTGCTACTAAACTCATTTGTTTTAAAAACAAAGCTCAATTTATTGTATAAATATTTTTATTTCAATTTTCGAGTTTATTATTAGCGAAATATTTATTACCATATATTTGTTTTATTTAAATATGCAACTAGTGATGTGATTAATTTAATTTAAAAGAACTCATTCAATTAAACCATAATATTTAGAAATATATTTAGAAATAATACTAGATATATAAAATTTACAAAATTCATTCCTTATAAATATTACATGCCACAAATTTACATCAAAAGAAATTTTTACAATATAATTTCCAAAACATATAAAAAGAAACTAGACAGCTGCAATATAATCTTGGAGTTTCCCTTATCTTCAGTCACCCTAATGTAACAGCTACGTCTATTTATCTGCGCGTGAAACACACGTACTAAGCTACTAGCTTAGTGGTATGTTTGGCAACTATCCAATAATTACATAAATATTTCTAAAATAGAATTTTAGAAACTACAATTAATTTATTAAGCATGCCAAATATTCAATTAATAGTAAAACTATTTTCTTCATGCAAAAATATATAATTCATCAATTATGACATTTCATTCATTAAGCATGCTTGAAATTTTAACAATACAAGATATACAATTTGAAATATTAATTTAATAATTTACATTTTTTATGTTATTTATTTGATAGCCCACGACATCTTAGACCGGAACTAAACACTGAATACATGATTTATGCTCTCTGGCAGTATACTCAGCGCCTATATAATTATTTTATAACTCGGCGTTTAACGCCTACATTTTCAATAATAACTCAGCACTTTTTTGGTACCTACATAATTTCAAACTCAGCACTATTTCTTAGTACCTATATAATTTCAACTCAGCATTATTTCTCAGTGCCTACATAAATTAAATCTCAACACTATTTTATAGTGCCTACATTTCTACCCTTTTATTGGCATGCCAACTTCTCCAAATTTCTAGTTCTCGACTAGATGTTATAGGCTTTAATTATATTTGTTACCTTTATTATTATTTACATAAATTATATAGGTAACATTAATATAAATTCCATATAAATGCAATAATTCTCATTAAATATTTTACAACCTCATACTTGCTCATTTAATCATTATAACTATAAGAAAAATTAATTACTATATTTTCTATCACAAAATTTCATAATCAACACATATTTACAAGTTGTCATATTCTGGACAACATTTCTGCCCAATTTTTCCCTGTATTTTTCATCCATTTTTAGATGGAATTTGGACAAGTAATCAACTAAAACAATGTAGATACATGTCTTATCTTTAATTTCCAACTAGAATGACATTAAACCAAAATTTTTAGCAAATGTTATGAATTTTTTTCTAAGATATGTTCACTACAATCTACCCGGTATTTTACTGGACAGATTTCTAGTTCAACATTTGAGTCCATTTTTTATCTAATTTCAGGCATATTCAGATCTAATAGTCTAAATAAATATTGAAGCCCTATGTCTTACTTTCCAATCCAATAAGAATCACTCAAAAAGAATTTTCAGAACTCAAGTTATGACCAGAAAACTAGACATTGTTTATAAGACAAATTTTCTAGCACATCAATTAATTCATACAATTTCGATTTTCATGCATCAACCTCATATTCTAATTTTTATTTTCACATTCATGGCATCATTTAATCACCAATTCATCACTCAATGAAATATCCATAATTTTATACATAATTTCACAAACATCACAAAATCAAAATCAATATTTTTCTATATTGAATTTTTGCCAAATGTACATACCTCACAAAATTCACTTCTCTTCACTTTTATCTTCTTCCTAGCTAACTTTCTCTTTGCCCTTACTTCCTCTTTGATTTTGATTCAAAGTTTGTTCACTTCCATGTCCTAACAAGAAATTTTACACTAATTAAGCACTAATCACACTAATTCACCCTTAATCACCCTTAATATAATAATAACCGTAAATTACTAACTTTAATGGCAACTAACCCCAAAATTGAAGAAAAATGAGAGTATGGAAGATCTTACCTCAACTTTGAAGATCTTCAAAATGACTCTTTTTATCTTCTTTTCTTCCTTCCTCTTCCTTGGTTATGCTCACTTAGCTTCACTTTTTTTTTTTGTTGATCTTACTAATCCAACCCTTTTCTATCTAACTTTAGCTTTGATTTAAGAAAGAAAAAGAAGAACTAGGGGAAAGGGAGGCCACGACTACAAGAGAGAAAATGGAGAGAATTTGCTTTGGTTAAATGAGGGATAAGAAGAAATAATGACCAAAAAGTAAAAATTTGACTTTATATAGTTGGATTATGTGACGCCCCACTTCTATATTAGGGATAATCCCATATATATTATCCCTAATATATAAGAAAGATGTCACAAGGTTAACTCAATAAATCTATCTTATTAAGCTTTTCTATCGATTAAATTAAAATAATCCATTTATTTATATTGGATTTGGCTTATTGTTCTAATTATATATATATATATATATATATATATATATATATATATATATATATATATATATATATATATAGTTGATCATTTATGCATACCAGCCTCACACATGACTACTTACAATATAATATCAAAATATAAGACATTCTCTTGAACCAAATACATGACATGTCTACCAAAACCCATATGTCTGGTCAAAATAAAAAAGAAAAGTAATTAGTAATAAACTCTATAACTAAGTCTTTTATGCCTCTTCTGATATGAGCTTGGATTTCCTTCCCGACCAACTTCACTTTCTACCATCTATAGTTCCAATTCCTGCATGAGAAGAACCCACGCTAAGTTATCTCTAGCTTAGTGGTACATATAAGCATTAAGTTTTTTCCAAGCAGTCACACAAATGCATCTCTCAAATAAATCATGACACACTAAATTGTTATTGCATATTTGTCATATAAAAGAAATAACCCCATCATATAACAGTATAAACATAATAACCATATTCAATAATTAAATTCTCACTACCTCATATAAGCAATTCATGTTTTGTCACTTATGTCAATAATAAATTTTCCACATTTCATTCCATAGTCTTTAATTAGTATCAGCCCAAATCTCTTTCCCGAACTGTCCGGATTGAGGTGTGAAATAAGAGCGCTTGCGAAGCTTAAACCACCCTACTCACTATAATCTCAAGTCAAGGGTGCTCCCAGAGCTTAAGCCACATTGACCGAATATAATCATGTCATCTGTGTGTAATCGGGATCAGGGACGCTCCCAGAGCTTAAGCCACCATGTCCCTAAATCATATCCATATCGGTACTATAACTTCTCTATAATGGTGCACCATCTATCCTATGTTAATCCTCAGGTAGAGAAATTGGCAATTAACACCATTAATTACTTGGTTCTATAACCAATACTCGTTTCATATTAACACAATTATATACTCACAATTTATTTCAAAACTATGTACTAGCATGATATTTTATCAAATATTAGCATAATGTTAAGTTGATAGTTAATAACATTTCTACAACTTTAAAACATGCCATAATATATAATTTCATCATTGTGACATATAATTTATGTCATGTACATACAATCATGCATAAGAGTAAAACAAAATACATATATGTACAAATCTCGATAGCGTTTTTCTTTTCCAAAATTTAAACTCAGAGCTTGTTCACTTTTGTTGTTCTCCCTCTTGTTGAGAGCCTAATTTGAAAATATGATAGTTAATAATTTGTTAAAATACTCATTCTTGATATAGTTTAAATAAATTACTATAATTATTTTTAATTTTTAATATTTTTAAAGTTGGAACATGACTTCTTAGGACTATTGACTCTATAAATTTTTATACACTTATCCAATTAATATGATTCCTATTTATAATTAAATTTAACATATAAAACTAAAACATACTAAAATTTCAGAAATTTTGAACCATTACAAAATTTTTAGTGTAATTATATATATTGCTCTGTTTGCTGCCCCTTAGGCAATTTCGGGTACCATATTTAAAAATTAATATCTTTCAATGTGTAACTTGTTTTATTACTAAAATTTCTAAAAATTTGTAAAAGGTAATTTGGAACATTTTTCTTGTTTACCACTTTTCCAAATTTTGTTTGTAAGGTCCTCAAACACTAGATAACCTATAACTGGTTCAGCATAGAGTACCAACCTGACCAGTTCAATTTTTCAGCTCATAACTCACACAATAAATGAAATTTTAAGGTGATACTTTCATAGAAACTTAGATAATACATATAAATAAAACTTTCATGTTTTGAAGTTTAGCTAATTCGACCTTTAAGAAGCTCAAAAAGGAGCACAAATTTATTGGAGCTGTATAGCCACCAGAACACAACTCAATCAAGGAACAACTATAGTTCATTTCACTATAACTGAACCTACACAAAATATATTTATACGCAATTTGGCAGAGACCTAAATAACACATAGATATACAACTTTTATGTTTAACAAAACCTTAGATGCAGCCATTTAAATGATCAAATTAAACAAAAACCATAGGTTATTCTGTTGACACATCTCCCTAAATCAGTTTCACTCAAACAAGTTTATCTCTTTATATACGCAAAATAATTTTATGAAATTTGACAGACATATAAACAACATATATATAAACAACTTTCATGTTTTATACTTCTTCAAATTCAGTTGATAACTCTCTCGAAAATGGAGTGTAAAAGACTGATACTATACAGTCCTAATACTCTAAAAACACAAGAATAATTGAAAGAGGATTACTTACCAAGAACAAATCTATTTAGAGTGAACTTCTTGCAAATCATGAAGAAGATGATGAAGAAATGGAAGCTGGTGGTTTGAGGAGAAGAAGAAGAAGAATGGAGATTGGTTTTAATATGGTAATAAATGCCATTAACTCAAATACACTTCCCCCTCCCATAAAACCACAATCGGCCCCCCTATCCTCTTTTCTTTTTCTTTTTCTTTTTTTTTTTAACTTATTCTATTTTATTTATTTATTTATTTATTTTTACATGTACTAAATTTCTCTAGCTTTTATTAAATTGTAATTTCATTATGATATGTCTAACCAAATTAACTTTATCAATCTATTTAGTTCATTTTTATTTCTTATTTAATAATTTACTCAATTTATTTTAATCTCTAATGTCAATCATATATTTTCTATGCATATCATACACTTATTCTAACAAGACTCTAATTAGTGACCATTACAAATTAGGTGTGTGGTTAAGATTAATATATAATATTGTCCCTCATTGGTCGATTAATTTAAATTACTCTTACTTTATTTTAATCAAAAGAATATTTCTTTCCTTGGATAAAGAATATTACATTTTTATGCATTCTTAAAATATATGTGCCAAAAACACTACAATTTCAATTTCATTTAGCGAAAAATTATTTTTTTCCAAATTTTAATTCGGAACTTCAAAATTCTCAATTAATAATATCCAAAATATTTTTCTGATACCTTATTATTATTTTAATTTTTTTCTTTCATGTCCGAATTTAGACCCTGATTGGTTCAGCACACCGAATTTCGATCAACCGCAACCGTGGCCTAAATTATCGGGCATTACAATTTTCCCCTTCTTAAAAAAAATTTGTCCTCGAATTTTTCCTTTTTCGCTGGAGTGAAATAATTGTGGATACTAAGCCTTCATCACCTTTTAACCCTTCCATAGATAATTACCGTGTAATTCGTCATTTCACCAAAACTATACCTCATTTGATTCAGAGCATGAACTGTGTCAATTTTCACTAGACTAACTACATCATATTCAATCCAAATGATATTAGTTCTTGTAATTGAGACTCATTATTCTAATCAGATATGTCCTTGAAGACTTTCTTCAAAACATATCCACTCCGGCTAAGAATTTCTGAGTAATGATCTCCACAAGAGGCCAAAGGTATACTCTCTTTCTATGAGGAATGGTGAATCCTATATTGACTACTCAACTACCTTTGAATACCTCATGCTATACCCAATCAACACCCTATAAGCGAACTCTTTAGAGGTAACAAGGAATGGAGTCAAAGTATAGGATTCAGTATCCAAAATAATTTTGAGTATCTCAAGTCTAAGGATGCTTGGACCATTACTATGATGAGACTATCACTGGCATTGAATATATATCCATATTATTGTCTCATAGTAGGTCATCCAATGTACTTGCTACTCTTAGCAAACATCATGATGTTAACTCTAAACATCTCGAGCTTCAGCTTATAAGATCAGCTACTTGACCTAGTCTATTCGGATTAACAATGTCCCATTTTGTTAATCCTAAGACTAGGAAAAATTTAGGTACAAACGCAATTATACATGATAGAAATCTCATCATCATGGTCTCATAATGAATTCCTTCATATTGTGTTACATACCAAGGATACCTTGTAATGAAAATGCCTTTTATTAATAATAAATGGATACCATGTAATAAAAATGTCTTTTATTAATAATAAATGAGTACATCAAGTGCCTAAGGTGATTGCCTTTAGGGCAACTCTCTAACATAACATGCATAGCCTCATGCTTGTTTTGCAACTCAACTGACCTAGTGGAAAGCATAATGCAGCTTGCATTCTCACTATCATCAATATGTTTTTCATATACCATCTGAACATTTTCATAAGCATTTAAAGTAGGGGGATTGAGAAGTGCCTCATCTAAGACATAGCCAACCCTTTTGGATTTGAGAACTATTCTCAAATTCCTTAGGCAATCTAAAAAGTTAGGCCCAATCAACTTATTTGACTCCATTAATGATTACAAATTCACATTCATCAATATGATGATGATTGTAGCAACCTAGATATAAAAATATAGCATGTTAAAATATACATAAAAATGCATGATTATTAGGCTTTAATAAATTGCATTATGACTCCCACTATTTTATTTCAAATCTATAGCCCTTACTATGAACCCAAGATAACCTATATGGAATTCTCCTAGTAGATCGATATCCAACTAGCTAAGAATAACCTTTAGGCAACTCAATCAGTCATCCTTGGTTTGGTTGGTAGGAATCGAATCCATACCAATTATATTATTCATGTCATTATCCAATCTTGTGCTATCAACTAATTGATGTGTGCACATACATTGGGCTATCAACTCTTGATATGTGTACATCTCATGTACACAAACCTAACTTCGCCTATAATACACATTAACCTTGGCGCAAATCCAACAAGTTAGTGATATCAGTTAAGTCCAACCCATTAATTATGAAATCTAATTTCAACGATTTCAACATATTCTGTAAAGACCACATCTTATGCAATTAAGTATAACCTATCCCTGCATCAAGCAATCACACATAACATACTGGAAAAGGCAAAATACCCTGTTAACATTGGTAGTAAATTTTTTTCATATCCTATAATATCATTCAATAACTTTGCAAGTCAACTTTGAGGCTTTTGCCACAATACGATATATCACATATATTAAAACATAAACTTTGCACAGAAGTATTTACGAGTTGCTTTCATTTATACATTTTTAAAACTCATTCCAAAATGACTATACATATTCAAACACGTAAATACAAAATACATATAACATATTTTCATGCTCGTGTGGAATGCAAAGAGAGAGAGTGATGAGGCTCGGCTAGTAACCTGTGCTCCATGTCTTCTATATGCTACTCAAAATGAGCTATCACTTTTCTTTACTTGAAAAATGATGCAAATTGATGAGTTGCAGCTCAGTGAGAATAATCATCAAATGAGCTCTGAAGTACCAAACAATCCATTGTAATAAATCATAAATCCAATAAATACCATGTATTTCATTTCATTCATTAGTATCATATAAGTATCAATAAAGTTGAAACATATAATCATTACTTTTTATGTATGCAAATACTTTGCTTATTTTATTTTATTGTGACCAAGTTAAACAGACATTGCCCCGGGTTTCCATGTGAACATTTGTCATATGAACATTTGCATTTGCTAGCTAGCTTGATCATTTATTTCATTTGCATATTTGTTGGGCCATAGGCCTCTTCTTTTGCTTTATAATATCAATTAACTAGTCTATGCATATACACTTGTACTTAAGCATTCATCAACCATTGTATCTTATCACATAGAACATACATATACCGCATATATGCCTCATATGCCACACATATACCTTGTATATACTATACATATACCATGTGTATATATCACATATGTCAAACATTACCTCAAATATACCACAAGTATACCATTTATATGTACCACAAATGTCACAAAATTATTCATCATCATATTATCAAGGACCAATCATGACAAACATATGAATCACATAGCAAGAATTCAATTGATAATTAGACTCACCGTTCTCCTTTGATTCCGACCCTTACTTATTATCTATCCACTTTTTGTGGGTCTCTAATATGTTGTGAGCCTAATATGAAAATATAATCGATTAACTCATGATTAGAGAGACTTAATGTGGCTTAAACAAATTAATATTACATTGTTCATATCAATAGTTAAGATTTTTCCTATAAGGCAGTGTGACCTTATGAGACTATTTAGCCTATAACTTTTTTTATACTTGACCAATTAATCTGATTCTTATTTCTAATTTAAAGTAACATATAATTATGTAACATATTAAAATTTCAGACCAATTGTATCATTGTACAAGTTTTGGTGGAATTTCTAAATGTGTTATATTTTCTGCCCTGTTTTTTGCCCTTAGGCAGTTTCAGGATACCAAATTTGGTTCATCATAACTTATAATATATAAGTCATATTTCAATGAAACTTTACAGAAAATTATATGGATTCAAATTGAACATTATTCATGTTTACAACTTTTATCAATTACTTCTCTATGGTCTTAAAATGATAAGAAATATTTTATTGGTCCATAATAGAATTGGCTTCCGAACCAGTATGATTTATAAAGACCATAACTTAGCCTATAAATAAGATATTAACTGAAATTAGTTCCCAAATTTATATAAGACACATACCTATAACTTTAATATTTTGATAATTTAGAGAATCTATCTCTAAGGAGCTCAAAATGGCTACGCAAGTTGCTGGAACTGCCTAGGGCACTAAGCAGGCAGTTCAAACTATGGAACAGTCATGGTTCCATTCAACATAACTCAAATTATACAAGACATATGAACCTAAAATTTGGTATAAAGATACATAACACATATATATACAACTTTTATGTTTTGAGATACTTCAAATAATGGCTTTATCATATTCAAAATCAAAGAACACAGTAGCTAACTTGGCTAGGGTTCACACCCTGACCAATTTCAGTAGAGAGAGGATATCTCTTCCTATACACAAAATCTTGTAAAAATGTTTACATATAAATAAATATAAGACATAAAGGAACAACTGTTATGTTTTAAGCTTTTCCATAATCAATTTTTATTGATATCAAAATTGGGATGCAAATCAGTGCCTATTAATGAACCTTAGCAACTCAAATCAACCTTATAGCAATAAGAATTGATTACTTACCAAGAACGAACTTGCAAGGGATCAATTTGCTTCAAAAACTAAGTGAAACAATGAATAATTGAAGTCTAGAATGGAGGAAGATGAAGAAGAAAACGGGCTGGAGTAAGGAGGCAGAAATGGGGGAGGAAGATAAAGCTAACTTTTTTATTTTTTTGTCTTTTTATCTTTTTCTCTTCTTCTCTTTTCTCTTCTCTTTTCTTTTATTTTTCTTTTGTTTCATTTTCATTTTATTTTATCTATATTATTATTATTATTTACATATATTTATAATTCTACTAATTCACACAATAATACAACTTAATCATTTGGCTCGATTTAACTAAATTAACAATGTAAAATGTTTACTAATATTAATCTAGTCATTTTGCTTACTTTAATTTAGTCATCTTATTCAATTTATTTCTAATACTTTGTTATCCTCCTTTAGGTTATAAGTACATATGTGCAACTCGATACAATTGTCAAATATTAAGACACGTAGCTATTGCGTGTCAAAAATTTGTTCCTACGAAAATACGTATGAAATGCACGTATTTAATTGAATTATATGCAAGATGCATATGTTCAAATGAAATGAATATATTCATGTGGGGAAGGTCGAGGATGTTACATATTCTTATAGAGCGAGCTTAAAAGTAACTCAACAAACCTAATTCTAGAAGAACTGCGGTTCTCCCCATATTAATAAAAAGGGCAAAACTTAATTGTTTATTTAGCTAGGGATTCCTTTGTTAAGTCTCATCATGTTATTATTGCATATTTTTATATATCATACATTCATCATATGGATATATAAAGATAGTTACATTAACTATATGGCATGATTGTGGACACACTAAAGTCAATCTCTTGAGCCAAAAAGAGATTGACTAGGTCTTACCTAGGTATATGCATGAATTTACAAACCCAAAATAGAAATCAAATTCCTATTTCTAAGTCCTTTTTTTAATTTCACCACCTCTTTTGCTTCATGCTCCCTTGTATCACCATTCTATCCTAATCCAATGTAATCTAATTATATATTTCAAAGTATAGAAAACCTCAATTTACATTTGAGGGGAGTAAGATAAGACAAAACAAATCCATGTATGCTCAAATACATTGGGCCTAAGACCATAATCATCCATCATGTCATTCCACACACCCCTAACATGCATTCTCTAATGCATAAAATAAAATTAAATAATGACAATTTTGGATTTTAATTTGAAAATCAATTCAACTCTGGAACCAAAATTGTCTACTTGTATTGTTTAAGTTAATTTAATTTTGTATATCATTTCAATGTGAAATTTAATATTTGATTAAATTAAATTAAATTTCATATTTTCAGAATTTATTGAAAAATAATTCACCTTTGAAATTAAATCATTATGGCATTAAAATTAAACAATTTAATTTTAATATACATACCAATTTCTAGTCATACTATAATTACCATTGTTCTACTTAAATTAATTCAAAATTAATTTCTAAAAATTCCAAAAAAATTCCAGAATCTCAAATCATCATTCTAAGCATCTTTAGGTCAGTTCAAGCTAAGCAAAATATTTTTGGCACAAGCCAGAATTACTAAGATAAACAAACTAACACATTTAGACGCTCAAAACAACTCATTCGATATATATAATTTTTTTAAAATTTAAATTCGAGAAAAATAATTTAGATATGTATCTAACATCAAAATAATATATTTTTAATTATATAAAAATTATTTCAAGGTGCTAAAAATAAAATAATTATATACAAAAAAATCAAACAAAATTAAATAGTTCCCTTTTTTTGTTTATTTGAAAAATTAAATAAAATTTTTTAATTAATTATTAGACACTTCCAGAGGCTTAAACATAATCTCAATATGTATAAATAAATTGGTCATAATTAAATTACAAGAAAAATAAAAACAGCCCCATCAATTAAGCCAAACAATAACATATGTTAAAAAATAAAGTAATTTTCAGCATTTTCAAAATAAATCCGAAATTAATTATTTTAATTATATTCAGTCCATTTTTCAATTAAAATAATCATCCATAATCATTACATGATAAGATTAGAGAAATAAAAATATGTAAAATAAATTTTACAGATTCATTTCAATTTTTCAAACCTATTGCTCAAAAATCGTCAAAATTGTGCATTCTCATTGCATTTTCAATTAAAATTAATTTTAATATACACAAGGGAAGCTCTGATACTACCAATGATTTTGAAGGTGAATCTGGTTCATAAAATGCAGTGAAAAATAAAATTTCAAAACATGAAAGAAGAATCTTGCTTGTGTCATTAAAACTAATTCATTAAATCATATAGATTACATATTATACCTTATAATTTCTTGATGTGTTCTTCAAATTTTCACCTTATTTGGTTATAGAAAACCACAACAATCCACACTATGATGTCTCTAATGATAATCCACGCAAAAAAATGAATAAGAAACTAACAAGATGAATTGTTTTAACAAATTTCAAAGTGTTAGCTTTGAATTTGTTCTTGAGATAATTTTTGTGTCTCAAAAATTATTTTTCAATAAACACAATTTTCATGTCTCTTTTATACCATTTGATATTTTTTCAATTTGAATCATATTCAAAAAAAAAGATTAAAAGTAAAAAATGGAGAAAAGGAAGCTCAATGAATAGTTTTTGGTCTAATTAAGGCGAAAGATGGTCATTGGCCAATGGGGTACATCAACGCACTCTGTCGCGCGCACACAAACCCGTGACCCATCCTGAGTAATTTTTTTCAATGATTTCATAGAAATCTAACCCAAAATAATTCTCTCATATTTTTAGATCTCATCCAAGTCCATTTTACTCATTCTCCATATCAACAATGCGTGTGACCCATTAGGTTTTCGGTTATGTAGGTCACTTAAATTAATAATTAATTTAAACAAGTCATGAGCAGTATCTAGTAATACATCATGACCCCCAATTGATCGAAAAGTCAATGATTTGACTACGACCCTTTACATAAATAATTTTCGTGCAATTATTTCTTTCACCATTCTATATCCCACTTTGTTCAGAGTATGAACATGTATCAACTCCCACTAGACTAACTAAGTCACATCTAGCCCAAATAATGTTAGTTTTTGTTCCTGAGGCTCATTACTCTATTAGATATGTCATTAAAGACTATCTTCATAACATTTTCACTCCGACCACAGATTCTCAAGTAATGACCCCAATCAGAGGCCATGGGTATACACTCCTTCTATCATGAGTGGTGAATACTCAATTACCTTTGAATACCTCAAGCTGCACCCAATTACCACATGTTAATTCTAAATATCTCATGTTTACAAATTATGAGATCTGCTGTTTGATCCAATAAAGAAGTATAACATGTGCTAGTATATCCGGATTAACAATGTCCCGTCTCATTAATCATATGACTGTGGATAATTTAGATACTAACTTAATTACACATGATAAAAATCTTAATATCATGATCTCATCATGGTTTTCTTCCTCCTACGTTATGTATCAAGGACTTAATTAATTGATTTAAGATCAATATCAATTCATATATTAAATGAATATCAAATTAATGAAAATGTCTTTTATTAATCAAATAAATTTGTACAATAAGTGTTAAAGGTGATTGCCTTTATAGCACTTCTCTAACAGGATGCACCTTATACTTTAAGTATTTATGTTATTAATGTTAATATTATTTTTAATAATAATACGTGGGTATTAGATACCATATGTGCGTCTCACATATGCATAAATATGCTAGGATAAAGGAATAGTAGATAGCTCAAGAAAGAAGAGTCAGACCTACGTGTTGGTAATAGAGCAAGCGTTACTGCATTAGTTGTAGGAACTTATGTCCTCCCTAGTAAGTTTGTTTTAAAATTAAACAATTATTAATATGTTCCATTTTTAACAAAGAATAATATTTCTATTTCTTGTTTAAATAGAAAAGGTTTTCATTTAACTATAAATGGCAATGGTTGCTCTATATGATTGAATGACATTCTTTATGAATCTGACACATTATGGAATGGAATTTACATTCTTGACATATAGAATTCAATCCTCAATAATAAAAGACAAAAGTTGGATAACCTAAAACCATCATATTTATAGCATTGTCACCTTAGTCATACAAATGAGAAGCACATGACTAAGTAACACAAGAACAGTGACTTAGGGTTATTTGATTATAAATCATATGACACATGTAAATCTTGTTTGTTAGGAAATATGACAAAATTAACTTTAAATGGAAAGGTGAACATGTCAATAGGCTATTGGACCTTATACATACAAATGTATATAGACCAATATCAGTGCCTGTTAGAGGTAGTTTTATCTACTTCATTACTTTTATTGATGAATATTCACGATATGGGTACTTGTATCTAATGATATACAAATATGAAGCTTTTAAAAACTTTAAAGAATTCATAAATGAAGTAGAGAAACAACTTAGCAAAAGTATTAAAACACTTAGATCAGATCGATATGGTGAATACTTAAGCCAAGACTTTTAAGGTTATCTAAGAGATAAAGGGATTTTATCTCGATGGACTCCACCTTACATGTCACAACACAATGGTGTGGCTAAAAGAAGAAACCAAATCTTGGTAGATATGGTGACGTCAATGATGAGCTTTGTAGAATTACCTAAGTCCTTTTGGGGTCATACACTAGTGACTGTTGTTTATATATTAAATAAAGTGTCCCTTCTAAGTCAGTTGATGTTACTCCATATGAGATATGGAATAACAATCGACCTATTCTTTTCACACATGAAAATATGGGATTGCCCTGCTTATGTGAAGCATGCAATGTCAAACAAGCTATAAGTTAAGTCAGATAAGTGTTTGTTTATGGGATATCCAAAAGAGTCATTTGGATATCAATTCTACCACCATTGTTTCAAAGCATGTTGTCTTCTTAGAGAAAAATTTTCTTCTAAAAGAATATAGTGGGAGCAATATTGAACTTGATGAAGTTTAAGATGCTCAAATAGATACAAATCAACTAATAAAACCCAAATATGTTACTTATACAAATGAAGTAACAGCTACACCTTTTGAAACATAATAACTTTGTAGATCAAGTAGGATACACATTGTTCCTGAGTGATATGAATTTTCTCATACGTGAACAAAATGGCATATTGCTCATAGATGATGATAAGTCTACTACCTATGAAGAAATTATGAATAGTTCATAATCTGATAGATGGCTAAAAGCCATGCAGTCAAAGATGGATTCCATGTATGAAAACCATGTATGGACTTTGGTTGATCCATCTGTAGGATAAAACCCATGGGGTCCAAATGGGTCATTAAAAAGAATACTGTCATGGAAGGTATTGTAGTTAACTATAAAACTAGGATAGTAACTCATGGATATCATCAAAGACAGGGTGTTGACTATTACAAAACATTCTTCTCTCCACTTGCTATGCTTAAATCCATCAGGATACTCCTAGCCATTGCAGCTCATTATGATTATAATATTTGGAAAATTGATGTAATATATGGATGTGCACATGAGGGTTTTACATCCTAAGGGTGTGTAAAATATGGAAATCTAACTAAGGGTGTGTACATGACACAACCTAAGGGTTTTACATCCCATGATGGCAAAAAGGTATCAAAATTACAAATATCCATTTATGGATTGAAGTAAGCATCTGAGAGTTGGAACATTCGTTTTGATGAGACAATCAGAGATTTTGGTTTCTCATAAAATATGGATGGACCTTTTGTTTACAAGAAGGTTAGTCAGAGTGTAATCGTATTCCTAGTATTGTATGTAGAAAACATACTTCTTATAGGAAATGACATCTCAGTTCTTCAATCAGTCAAAATATGACTTTCTAAGAATTTTTCTATGAAAGACCTTAAAGAAAAAACATATATATTGGGGATTAAGATCTATAGAGATAGATCTAAGAGATTGCTTGGTATTTCTCAGTCTACATACATAGATAAAATGCTAAAGAGGTTTAGCATAGAACAATCCAAGAGAGGATTAATTCTTATGACTCATAGGATTACTCTTTCTAAATCCATGTGTCCAAAGACACATGATGAATGGACACACATGAGTAAGAATCCATATGCTTCGGCTATTAAATCTATCTTGTATGCTATTTTATGTACTAGACCCGATGTATCATATGCTCTGAGTGTCACAAGTAGATATCAACCAGATCCCATGAGGGGTATTGGGTGGTTGTCAACAACATCCTTATGTACTTAAGAAGAACTAAGGATTCATTGTAGCTTCCATAACTGATGCAGAATATATTATAACTTCTAAGTAACAAAGGAAGCAGTTTGGATAAGTAAATTTATTATAGAGTTATAAGTGGTTCCTAGCACTATTGATCCAATACCCTTGTACTGTGATAACAATAGAGCCATTGCACATGCAAAGGAGCCATGGTCTCATCAAAGATCTAAGCATATACTCAGACATTACCATTTGATTTAGAAAATCATAGGTAGACATGATATAAAGATAGAAAAAGTTCGCACTGATTATAATATAGTTGATATTTTCACTAAGCCACTTCCCCAAAAGAAATATGATAATTATATACTTGCCTATAGCATAATGTATAAAGATGATTGGCTTTAGTGTACGTGGGAGATTATTAGAGATGTGCCCCAAAGGAAATAGCCTTAGGCACTTGATATACTCATTTATTATTAATATAAACTAATTTTAATTATATGGTATTCATGGCTTATGAATTGATATAGATCTTGGACTGTTTAATGAAGTCCTTGGTGTGTAACACAACATAAAGGAAAACATGATGAGATTATGATAGTGAGATTCCTATAATGTGTGCCTGTGTTTATAACTAAATTATCCATTTGTTAATCTAGATAAACTAAAACATGTTATAATCTTTGACTAGGTCAAACAGTGATCTCATAAGCTGAAGATATGAAATGTTTAGAGTTAACATGTGGATGTTATTGGATTTAGAACATGCATCTCATACATGGCACAGTAGAAATATAAAAATTTAATTAAAACCAAAGCCCAAAGAATGCCCTATGTAATTTAAAATCGGATCATAGCATTTAATGGGAGAAGTTGATTACCTTTGTTTGCAACTCTTGATCTTCCAAGTTATGAGTTTTTTCTTCTTTGTTGGGTTGGAGCAAACCATAACAATCCAAAGCTAGGATTGTCTCTAAGAGCATCCATGTGAAGGAAGAAGAAGAAAACCTCTAAAGAGATGGGTGACAAAGGTCGAAAATGCTAGTTATGGAAAATTATCTTATGAAAGAAAAAAAAAAGAGAGCAAAAAAATAAACTTATTTTTCTTAATGGGACAGCCACAAAATTGACTCATTAAAATGAGTATTTATACACTTTCTAATCCCTTTTAGTGTTGAAAAAGGAAAAGCCCTAATGGCCCAATGTTGACCAATTCAACAAACCTAATCTAGATCATTAGTTAGAAATCTTAGATAGTTTAGGTGGATATGTCTTGAAGAAGGTATTCAATGACATTTAATAGAGAAATGAGTCTCATAGTAGTGGGAGATGACACACAATTCATGCTCTAAACCAAATGGGCTATAGCTTGCTGAAACAATGAATTGCACAGTAATTGTCTATGGAAGGGTTTAAAGTCGTACCACTGACCTTTCGATTAATTGGGGTTCATGATGAGTTGCTAGATATCGCTCATGATCTACTCAAAATCATGCAATAATTTGAGCTACCAATATAGTTGGGAATCTAATGGGTCACACGTATAGAAGGAATGAAGGAAATGTGAAATGGGCCTTGCATTGGATCTAAGACATGAGAGAGAAACAATTTGGCCAGACATCATGTGTCACGACCCTAACAAAGATTGTATGAGATTAATTAGCCTTTGGATTGTTATGGTTTGTAATAACCCAACTTGAAGGAAAGGCTTACAAGTTTAGAGGAACACAGAACAATCAAAAGGTAATCAACTTCTCTCGTTAGAAGGTTCAATCCGATTTTATTATACATAGGGCATTCCTTGGATTTTGGTTTTGATAAAATTTTATATTTCTGCTGCCATATGTATTAGATGAATGTCCAAAAACCCAACATATGTATTTTCAGGATCCGTCATCATATTTTTCACAACTGAAGCATGTTCTTATACACATTTTTTAAGTAGAATTACTTTCCTAACATAATCAATCAAGTGTGAGTAAATTTACCTTGAAAAGATGTCCTACCATTATTATGTTCCCTCTGTTTTAGGAAATGTGGCTTATAAGGCTCAGTTGTTTTGTGCAATTGAGGTGCTACAACCTCAACCCTTTTTTTCTCCCATTCTCCTTCAATTTCTAGAGTTTGTAATTCTTGGATCTGTATCTCATGTGTACCTACAAGAGAACAATACTTCATGTTAGTTACAAAAATTACTTCATGATTACAGGGATTACCTTTTGTAGTTATAGACTTGCCTTGCTCTATTTGGCTTAGTAACTTCTCTTTTTTATTCTCCTATACAACCTCTACAATTTGCTCAATTCACATCTCTAGCCTTTTAAATGAAGCTTATATTGAATCCAGCCTCTTATTCATTCTCTTTTGCTTGTCTTGAGTTGGTAGTATAAAACTATTTAAAGTTTTTTCCATTGATGGTTTTCTATATGTACTAGCATGCCCAATTTGGTTAGGATGTGGGAATGACTATTGATTTGAAGGTTCCTAGTGGTTATACTGTGGTTTTGATTTTGATTCCAGAGGAGTTTTGGTGAGTTCTAATCAACATTTCTCCTAGAGAAATTTGGGTGGTTTATCCAACTAGGGTTGTAGGTATTTGAATAAGGATTGTTTTGTTGCCTTGTCAAGAAAGAATTCATAGCACTTGTTTGCTCTACGTCATTCCTTGTTAAAGAATCAAATGATGAACATATATTAGCTCTATGTCCATAAATACCACAAATTCCTCATACTTGATTTACAGACACGAGTTCTTTATTGGTTAACATTTAGACTTGTCTTGTGAGCTCAACAATATGTAATTTTGCTAAGAATTATCTCCTAGAAGTTCAAATATGTCATATACTTTGGCTGTTGTCTTCTCTCTCATGGCTTCTTCAGCTGTGTTGTCAACCATGCATTGATATTATTGAATCAAACCATCATAGGACTAATTCATTACTGGAAGAGGGTACCCATGGTGAGGTCACAGCAAAAAAAACATCTTCAAACTATCCAAAGCTTTCTAGAATGTTTCAGATTGTTTTTGGTGAAAATTAGTAATTTCAGCACTCCACTCCTTTATTTTCTAATGCGAATAGAATTTTCCCATGAATTTGTGATAAAACTCTGTCTAGTTATTCAGAGAATCAGTAGCTAAAGTCATCAACGATGCTTTGGATTTGTCTTTTAAGGTGTAAGGAAAACACCTCATCCTCAATTGATCTTCATTTAGCCCATTCAAAGAGAAAGTGTTGATTGTTGCAGAAAATTCCCTTATGAATATTAGAGGGTCTTTATTAATTAACCCATAAAAAGATGGAAGCATATTCAAATGTATGTTTTTCAACTCATAATTCCTAGCCACTTCTCCTAACACAATATACGAGGTATAATTTCCAATTACTAGTCTGGCATAATCCTTCATGGCTAACTACCTTTGTTCACCAACTACTATTGGTTGAACGACAATTAGTTCGTTCGCAATTTCTTCTTCCAAATTTTCAAGAGTTTCAATAATTTCTTCTTTCTCTTTAAAGGGTATTTCTTCTAATAGATGTGTTCTAGATTTCAATTAGTAATTCCTTTGAGTGCATGTTTCTCTTGACTTTGATCATTTACTTGTACATGACATAAAACTAAAGTTAGTAATTAAATAATAATGAAAAATACGAAATGAAATAAAATTTACAGAGAATTCATTTACAACTATGTAAAAGACAAACGTTGGCAATCTAATTAACTAAAAATCTAACAAACAGTAGTTCCCTAGCAACAACAATAATGCCTAGAAGTTAGGGAAAGTATATGGGAAGTATATGTGTGGTTATGGGTGTTAGGAACTGTTGCCCAGATATTGAACCAAGAAGGGGGGTTGAATTGGTTATTAAAAATTTTAACTTTTAAGTGCAGAAAGAAAAGTTAAGATGAGTAAGGATAAAAAGATAAGACACAAGAATTTTTATAGAGGTTCGGCTGTTAACAAACCCTACTTCTCTCTCCAATCTCAATTGGGAGTTTCACTAACACTCTAAGTGTTACAATATAGTTTTACAACTCACTCCCAACTATGGTGTTTCTAACAATGGATCATACCTAACCCAGAAAATCCCTTATGTTTTAATGGCTCATACAATAAACCAATTCCTTGTATTTTAAAGGCTCACACAAATAATCCTTACAACTATTCTACTCTTAAACCCAAAATACCCAAACTCACTTGAGTAGATGATTACAGAGAAAAACACTTACAAATCTTTAATGCTCAGAGAATGATGAGCAAAAAGATTTTCACAAAGAATAAATGTTTGTTTTCAAAATATCAAATGCACAAATGGCTTACAACAAGATTTTGATTCGAAGCATTAGCTATTCTCTTGTTCTGGATTCATAAATGACTTGCATTTATACTTCCATGGTGAATTATAGCCGTTTGATTGCATTTAATGCGGAAATAGCTGTTGCACCAACTCTTATTTTTGCGTCTGACATGTTTCTCTTTCCTCTTTCACGATCGTGATTATGGTTATCACGGTCGTGACTGTTCTTCCAAGCCGTGACTTGAGTGTTGATTTTGGCCGTGAAACATTCTGGAAGGATTTGAAGTGTTTGATCATGGGCGTGACATTATATCTTCACTGGCGTGAACATCCTTCCTAGCCATGGTCCAAGTGATGATCTGGCCTTGAAGCTCTCTGGAAGAATTTTTCATGTCTTCTCACAGGCGTGATTTTCTTTCACGGTCGTGACTGATATGATCATTCACGGTTGATATCATTCTTCATGGCTGTGAACTTTAAATATTGGATAGTTGGCACTAAGATTCATCACAGGCGTGACATATAAGGTTACGGGCGTGAACATGCTATTTCTTCATTTTTTGTCTTTTTAAGATTAGTCTTCCATTCTCCATTCTTGCTATTATATTTCATACCCTGTTCAATAAACTTAGAAAACAAGTATGTTAAACACGTTATTGCTATTTTATTTGTTAGCATCAAAATGACGGAAATACCCCTCAAGGTTCAAGAATCTCCACCTTTTGATGGTGACAAATAATCTAGCAATATGTGCTTTTGAGAAGTCTCCCCCTCAAAAGATGCTTAGGATAAAAAATGCTGAAGTGCAAAAATTATAAAGAATGATAAAATGTAGCATCAAAATATGCTTTCTAGTTTTAGTTATATGCAAGGTATATCTAATGTATACCAAAATTTTTCCTTAATTCAAGTTATATTTATGCCAAGTATATTTAAGGTATATGAAGAGTATATCAAGTGCATATTCATTCATGTAACTTGCAACAAGGTATATGGAAAGTATACTTAAGGTATATTTAAGGTATATATTGCCCAGATATTGATCCAAGAAGGGGGGTTGAATTGAATATTAAAAATTTAACTTTTAAGTGCAGAAAGAAAAATTAAGTTTAGTAGGGATAGAAAAATATGACATAAGGATCTTTATAGAGGTTCGGGTGTTAACAAACCCTACTCCTCTCCCCAATCTCAATTGGGAGTTTCACTAACACACTAAGTATTATAATGGAGTTTTACAAGCTCACTCCCAACTATGGTGTTTCTAATAATGGATCACACCTAACCCATAAATCCCTTGTATTTTGATGGCTCACACAATAACCAATTCCTTGTGTTTTAAAGGCTCACATAAATAACCTTTACTTTGTGTTTTAAAGGCTCACACAAATAACCTTTCTTTGTGTTTTTGAGGCTCACACAAATAACCCTTACAAGTGTTCTACTCTTAACCCTGAAATATCCAAAACTCACTTGAGTAGATGATTACAGAGAAAAACACTTACAAATCTATATTGCTCAATAAATGATGAGCAAAAAGATTTTCACAGAGAATAAATGTTTGTTTTGAAAATATCAAATGCACAAGATGGCTTACAACAAGAATTTGATTCAAAATATTAGCTATTCTCTTGTTATCTTGTTCTCCTCTTCTCTCTTCTTGTTCTGGATGTATAAATGACTTGCATTTATACTTCCATAGCAAATTATAGCCGTTAGAATGCATTTAATATGAAACTAGCCGTTGCACCAACCCTTATTATCGCGCCTAACATGTTTCTCTTTCATCTTTCACGGTCGTGACTATGTGTGTTATGGTCGTGACTATTCTTCCAAGCCGTGACTTGAGTGGTGACCTTGGCCGTGAAGTATTTTGGAAAGTTTTGAAGATCATGGGCGTGACATTCTTCCAAGTCATGGTCCAAGTGGTGACTCTGGTCGTGAAGTTCTCTGGAAGAATTTGTCATGTCTTCTCACGAGCGTGACTGAAATGTTCATTCATGGTTGCTATCATTCTTCATGGTCATGAACTTTAAATGTTGGATTGTTGGTGCTACACTTCATCACGGGCATGACACATAAGGTCACGGGCGTGAACATGCTATTTCTTCAATTTTATCTTTTTAAGATTAATCTTCCATTCTCCATTCTTGCTATCATATTTCATACCCTATTCAATAGACTTAGAAACACAAGTATGTTAAATACATTATTGCTATTTTGTTTGTTAGTATCAAAATGATAGAAATACCCCTCAAGGTTCAACAATCCCCCCCTTTTTGATGGTAACAAATAATCTAGCAATACATGCTTTTGAGAAGTCTTCCCCTCAAAAGATGCTTAGGATAATGAATGCTGAAGTGCAATAATTGTAAAGATTGATGAAGTGTAGCATCAAAATATGTTTCCTAGTTTTAAGTATATGCAAGTTATATGCAAAGTATATCCAATGTATACCAAAATTTTCTTTAAAGCAAGTTAATTTTATTTAAGGTATATTCAGAGTATATCAAGTGCATATTCATTCATGTGACTTGCATTAAGGTATATACAAAGTATACTTAAGATATATTTAAGGTGTATAAAGCTCATTTGCATACTTGCATATTCATTTTGATTCAAAATAAGTATTGCACTTACTTTAAACAATATTTTGCAAGGTTCTCCCCCTTTTGTCATCAACAAAAAGAATAACAAAAATATAAACATAATGGAAAACAAAAGCAAATATATTAATATAGAAAGAAAAGTACAAAAGAGATTGAAATTCTGAAAGGAAATTTAAAATTCCTACAACAAGCAAGCTAGAAAATAACATATCTAACATAAAATCTAGCCGACATCCTATCTCTAAGGTGAGCTACATCCACCTCTAGGCTGTCCATGCGAGACTCCATGAAATCCTTGAGGTTCTCTAACCTCTCATCCATCGAAGCCTGCAATTGCTCAAACCGTGGTGCCAAGAGGTCAACCACTTGCTAAGCCAAGTTTGGTGTGGTGGTAAAGGATTGTCCCATTTCCTGCTCAATCTCTAGAGGTGCCACCTCAACTCGAACTCTCTTCCTCTGCTGGATTCCTTGGAGGCCAGCTTTGAAGTCATCTGAGTCATTGTCCTCCCAAATGATTTCACCAGCAGTGTTGGTGAAGCGGTAGTAGATGTTGTTCTCAAACACTATACGAATAGCCGCTCCCATTTTGATGAAGGACTCGACGTCTAGTCAGTCTCGAGGATGCCCTGGTATGAGGTTGAAATGATGTTCATCTAGCTTCAAGTATCCGAGCTTCAAGGCGATGTGAGTCATGTACCCACCAATCAAAATGTCTCCGGATGGCTTAGTGGCAATTGACAAAAGATGGTTTGCAAACCATCGAGATAAAGCCACTGTTAGGTCTCTTCGGCCCATCTCTAGGAGAAAGAGCTCTGACTTCCTGATTGTGCCATTGCTGTCTCCTCTGGCAAAGATGCTATAGGTTAAAAACCTATGGAAATACTTGTGCACTGGGGATCGAAGGTGGGTGCTCTTCATCTTTTTGACGTCCCAGCTACAATCAAGACCAAAGTGAGTCCATGCCTGAGTAGCATAGAACTCCACTTCACTGTCATTCAGGATGCCATCAGAGGGAAGGTTGAACAAGTCTCCAAACTCTGTGGCAGAGAGGGTGTTCGGATGCTTACAAAGATTGAATTTCACCGTGCCGATAGGAGATACTTGCGAAGTGCTCATAAATTCTAAGGTTGGCTCCTTCAGAGTTGGTTGATGGATATCAACGAATTCTTTCAGATGACAAGCCTGGAGTTGTTCCGTCATGCTTGTCTCGAGGCCGAGTGTATGGATGGTTTGCCACTCAAATGATCTAGAGGAAAGGAGTGGTCTTTTCTTGAGCATTGAGTATTTAGGATGGCAATGCTCCGGAATGATATTTAGAAGGTAATCTGTGTACCTTCTTGCAGCATAAGACTTCTTCCTTGTACCCTTGGAAGAACTGGTTTCCATTTTGATTGAAAGAATAAACTCTGAAGAGTGAAAAATTTGATAGAAATTTTGGAGTAAAACCTAGGGTGATGTGATTTCTGATGATGGAAATGGTTTTTGAAGATATTTATAGATGGAATGAGTTGCTAGGGGGCCGGAATCTTCAAAATGGTATTCAATGGTGATAAATAAGAGAAGTTGAGAGAAGTTGGAGAGTTAGAATGAGAGAAATAACGGCAGAAATATTATATAGATGACATATTCACGGGCGTGAAAAACTAAGTCACGGGAGTGAAGCGTCGTGTTCACGGTTTGCTAAAGAGATGCTCTACCTGTGAAGAAAGGCGTGAAATTGTTCATGGTCATGAAATTTAAAGGTCACGGGCGTGAAGTATTAAACTTCACTACTTGTGATCGTGAAACAAAGCGTGAATGCTTCTATAAGTTTTGGTGGAAATATTCACGGTTGTGAAAAAGTATCATAGGCATGAACAAAGGGTTTCACGGGGGTGAATGAAAAAGGTTGTAGTCGTGAAACATAGTCTGTCACTACCTTAAACCGTGAAGCATATCGTGAAGCAAGTCGTGAAAGCTACTGGTTCTTTTGGTGATTTAGTTCACGGTTGTGAATATTTGTCACGGGCATGAATTGCCTAAAAACCTTATCAAATAAAATTAAGTCTAAAACAAGACTAAAGCATATCAAAGGAGCTTCTATCCCCTATAACATATATTTCCATCAAATTAGCTACCTTATTTCTAGTAAGATGAGACAAAAAAAACACAAGATTATCAATCAAGGTTTGACAATTTTCGCAATCACAAAGTTAATCCATCATACCAAGCTCTCTTCTTATGAAATTAAATCTTTTCTCATTTAGAGACTTAGTGAAGATATTTGCCAATTGATTATCTGTGCTTATAAATTCCAATACAACATCTCCATATTGAACATGATCTCTAATAAAATGGTGTCTAATGTCAATATGCTTACTTTTAGAGTGTTGAATGGGATTCTTAGATAGATTTATAGCACTTGTATTGTCACATCTAATAGGTATATGGTTCATACTATGACCATAATCCTTAAGTTGTTGTTTCATCCAAAGGATTTGTATACAACAACATCTACTGCCACATACTCCGCTTCAGCGAGAAAGAGAAACTTAAACTTGTTTCTTGCTAAACCAAGAAACTAAGCATTCTCCAATAAAGTACAATTACCTGAAGTACTTTTTCTATCTAAAAGACTTCCAGCATAATCAGCATCTGAATATCCTATAATATAAAATGATGAATTTCTAGGATACCATAAACCTAGATGCAATGAGCCATGTAAATATTTTAGAATTCTTTTTACTGCATTTAAATGAGACTCTTTTGGACATGATTAAAAGCATGCACATAAGCATACACTATACATTATGTCGGGTCTAGAATCAGTAAGATATAAAAGTGATCCGATATTACCTCTATAGAGTTTTTCATTAATGCTCTTACCTTTTTCATCCTTGTCCAATTTTGTTGATGTGCTCATTGGAGCCTTGACATTCTTGCATCATTCCATTCCAAATTTCTTAAGTAAGTCTTTGGCATATTTGGATTGGTAGATGAATATGCCTTCATTGCCTTGTTTTATTTGTAGACCAAGAAAATATTTAAGCTCATCCATCATGCTCATTTCGAATTCCCTAGTCATACACTTAGCAAATTCCTAACAAAGTAATTCATTAGTAGACCCAAATATGATATCATCAACATAAATTTGAACAATTAAAATATCATGCTTATACTTTTTAGTGAATAATGTAGTGTCAACATTCCCCTTTGTAAAGTTATTTTCTAAAAGAAAACAACTTAGTCTTTCATACAAGCTCTTGAGGCTTCTTTCAAACCATATAAAGCTTTTGAAAGTTTAAAAACATGATTAGGCAAATCAAAGCTTTCAAAACCTGGTGGTTGTTCTACATAGACTTCTTCTTCTATATAACCATTTAAAAAGACACTTTTTACATCCATTTAAAAGAGTTTGAAATTCATGTGGCATGCATATGCTAAAAGTATTCTTATGGTCTCTAATCTAGCTACAGGAGCATATGTCTCATCATAATCTATTCATTCTTCCTGATTATACCCTTTTGCAACCAACCTAGTCTTATTCCTATTTATTGAACCTTGTTCATCTAGTTTATTTCTAAATACCCATTTGCTACCTATAATTTGATGATCCTTGGGTCTAGGTACTAAGGTCCATACCTTACTTCTCTCAAATTGGTTGAGTTCCTCTTGCATTGCAATCACCCAACTTTCATCATTAAGAGCCTCATCAATATTTTTAGGCTAAATTTGAGAAATAAAAACAAGGTCTTAAATGTTTGAAATGAGATCTAGTACTTGATGCAACAACCACCTAGAATCTAAGTCTAGATAACTTCCAAATCAATTTGATACAAATCTTAAGTTTAAACAATTGCAAGATTAGACTCTTCACCCCCAAAACAGCAAGGAATTGGTAACAAATAGTATGAACAGAGAATTGGATTCACGCCACAAATTAATTACCAACCTGATAAGTGAAAACAATCCTTAGTATATCAATAGAGATCACACCTCCCACTTGAAGAACACTCAAATTTTGATCTTAATCACCAATCTGATTGTCTTACACACATAAGGAGGTATTTATACCTCTACAAACAAAACCCTAGGTGCAAAAATGAAGAAAAGACCAATCTGACCCTAATGACTTAAGGACAAATGAATGGGCTTAATTTTATAAGGCCTACACACCTAAGACAAGTTAAAATAAGGCTGATCATGTGTCTTTAAATGAAATTACATTTCAATAATTAAAATAAAACAGCCCATTAAATTTAATCTTAGGCCCAGCCATGACATAACATAAGTCCACCTTAACATAGCATATTGCACATGAGTTGAACCTTGTAATATAGACTTCTTCTCTAGCCCATTAGGCTAGTTGTCTTCACCATCACATGCCCCAATGAGTGTCACAAGCTTTGGATCGCCAACCGATTCCATCTCTTCAAGCCTGACCCAAGCCTCTTCCTTGATATCTCTTGTCACTAAGCTCTGAATATACATTTGCAAGGCTGTCTTGAGCTTGTTTCTACTTGATCTTATGATTGGACTAAGTGGCATCACTAATCCATTACCTCCATGGCATGTAAGATCATTTATGTTGTCTTGGCTTGCATCATTCCCTCCCTTCTCAAAAGGATTCGTCCTCAAATCACCACCTGCATTATCAAAAGGAGAAAGGTCAGCAACATTAAAAGTTGCTGAAACACCATACTCACCGGGCAAGTCAATCTTATAGGCATTGTCATTGATCCTCTCAACCACTTGAAAAGGTCCATCGCCTCTTGGATCCAACTTGGATTTCCTTTGGTTAGGAATTCTCTCTTTCCTAAAATGCACCCATACCCAATCTCCAGGTTCAAATTTTACAACTTTACATCCTTGATTGGCTTTTTGTGCATAACTTTTGTTCTTTAACTCAATGTGCTGCTTTGCCTTCTCATGTATGGACTTAACCAAATCTGTCTTCTTTTGCCCATCTAAGTTAGAAATATCATTCAAAGGTATAGGCAACAAATCCAAAAGGGTTAGCGGATTAAAAACATAGACAATTTCAAATGGAGAATAACCTGTTGATGAATGAATGCTTCTATTATATGCAAATTCTACTAATGGCAAACAATCTTCCCAAGTTTTCAAATTCTTTCCAACAATAGCACGTAAATAATGATCCTAAAGTTCTATTAACCACTTCAGTTTGACCATCTGTTTGAGGATGACAAGTAGTAGAAAATAACAACTTTGTTCCCAACTTTCCCCACAGCACACGCCAAAAATGACTCAAAAACAATAGTTTTAGGAACACCATGAAAACGCACAACATCCTTAAAGAACAAATCAGAAATATGTGTAGCGTCATCAGTTTTATGGCAAGCGATGAAATGTGCCATCTTGCTAAACCTATCAATTACAACAAAAATGCTATCTCTTCCCCTTTTAGTCCTGGGCAGTCCCAACACAAAAATCCATAGAAATGTCAATCCAGGGCTGACTAGGGATGGGTAAAGGAGTATACAACCTATGAGGTTGAATTCTTGACTTGGCTTGCTTACATGTAACACACCTAGAGCATATTTTCTCAACATCTTTCTTCCTATTAGGCCAATAAAAATGCTCATGCAAGATGTCAAGTGTCTTAGCAATACCAAAATGACCCATCAAACCACCATTATGAGCCTCACGTACATGCAACTAACGCATTGAACAATTAGGCACACAAAGTTTATTTTCTCTAAATAAATAACCATCATGCCTATAAAACCTTTGAAACACAGATTGTTCACATGCATTATAAACATTTGAAAAATCAAAATCAGAAGCATACAAATTCCTTTATATATTCAAATCCCATCAATCGAGAACTCAAAGTAGTAATAAGAGTATATCTTCTGGATAATGCATCAGCAACCACATTTTCCTTACCTTGTTTGTATTGAATCACATAAGGAAATATCTCAATGAACTCCAACCACTTGGCATGTCATTTGTTCAACTTACCTTGACCCTTGAGATGCTTTAAAAACTCATGATCACTATGAATCACAAACTCTTTAGGCCAAAGATAATGCTGCCAAATCCCCAAAGCCCTCACCAATGCATACAATTCCTTGTCATACGTGGAATAATTAAGTTGTACACCACTCAACTTTTCACTAAAGAAAGCAATTGGACGCCTACCCTGCATCAAAACAACACCAATACCTATCCCAGAGGCATCACATTCAATCTCAAAAGTAGAATTAAAATCAGGCAAACTCAAAGCAGGTGCATAACAAAGTTTATCTTTCAAAGTATTAAATGCAAGTTCTTGCGCCTCGCCCCACTTAAACCCCACATCTTTTTTAGTGATTTCAGTTAAAAGAGCAGCAATGACACTAAAATCCTTTACAAACCTCCTGTAAAAGCTAGCAAGGCCATGAAAGCTCATAACATCACTCACATTTCTAGGGGTTGGCCATTCTTGGATAGCCCTTACCTTCTCCTTATCAACCTCAATTCCATTGGCACTCACCACATACCCTAAGAATATAGTTCTATTCATGCAAAATGTGCACTTTTTAAGTTTAGCATACAATTCTTCTCTCCTAAGTGTATCCAAAATAGCCCTAAGATGATGTACATGCTCATCAACAGATTTACTATAAATCAAAATATCATCAAAATAAACAACAAATTTTCCAATGAACTGACGCAAAACATGATTCATCAATCTCATAAAAGTGCTAGGGGCATTGGTTAGACTAAAAGGCATAACGAGCCACTCATATAAACCAAGCTTTGTTTTAAATGCTGTTTTCCATTCATCACCAACTTTCATCCTAATTTGGTGATATCCACTCATCAAATCAATCTTAGTAAAGGCACATGCATCATGCAGTTCGTCTAAAATATCATCCAATTTGGGTATTGGATGGCGATACTTAACTGTTATGCGATTCACAACCCTACAATCAACACACATGCGCCAACTCCCATCCTTTTTTGGCACCAAAAGCACCGACACTGCACACGGACTAAGACTCTCACGGATATGCCCCCTTGCTAACAACTCCTCCACTTGCCTATGAAGTTCCTTTGTCTCCTCGGGGTTGCTCCTATAGGCTGGGCGATTTGGAATTTGAGCTCCTAGTATGAAATCAATTTGATGTTCAATTCCTCTTATTGATGGCAATCCTTGTGGTAACTCTTCAGGGAATACATTCTCATATTCCTACAATAAAGAAACAACAACACTAGGCAAAGAAGGGTTAAGGTCAACTTCATTAAAATAAGATTCCTTGTACATGAGTACAAGTAAACATTGTTGATTCTCAAAAGCCACTCTCATATCCCTTACTTTTGCATAAAAATTGTTTTTCTTTGTACCACTCTCCTTTGGGCCAATTATTTGCTTTTCTTTTTGGGCCTGTTTTCCTCCATTTTTTCTCTCTTTCTCAGCATCTCCTATTTCTTTTCCTGTCATCTATCTTATTTTGCAACTCTCGGCCTTTTCATTTTCTTTTTGCTCCTTTTCTCTCAATTTGGACCTTTCGACTTGTTTTTACATTTCTTCTTCCATGCTCCTTTTTAGCTTCATTTGATCTTCATAAACTTCACTAGGAGTCATTGGAGCCAGAATGATACGTTGATCTCCCGTCATGAATGAGTGTCTATTTCTATACCCATCATGTGTCACCTTTCTGTCATATTGCCATGGCCTACCAAGCAACACATGCCCTGCATGCATAGGTATTACATCACAAAGTACATCAAAATATCTTCCAATGGAGAATGAAATTAAAACTTGTTTATTTACCCTTATCTCTCCGCAATCATTAAGCCATTGTAGTCTATATGGCCTAGGATGTTTCAAACAATCCAGCCCCAACTTATCAACTAAAGAAGTACTTGCAACATTAGTACAATTTCCTCCATCAATTATAAAACTACAAATTTTGCCATTTATCAAGCATCTGGAATGGAAGATATTTTCCCTTTGTTCAACCCCATCTTCTTTCAATTGTGCATTTAGTACACGCCTAACCACAAGATTTAAATCCCCGCCAACAGCATGCTCGGCCTCATCATCATCACTACAATATTCAAATGAAGGCATTGAATCAGATTCTTTATCACTTTCGGATTCAATTACACCATTATCTTTCAATATCATAACCTTTTTTATTTGGGCATTGAGATGCAATATGTCCATTGCCAAGGCACTTAAAGCATTTTATGTTTCTGTGCTTTTCAGTATTGGAAGAAGAAGTAGCATTAGCTTTAGGGTTACCTTTCTGCTCTACTTTACCATTTTCTTCTCTTACCTTGTCTTTGGCTTTGTCTTCCCTTTTAGGCCACTTTGAGCTCCAATTAGATGTGGAACCCAAATAGGTTGGTTTGTTGGTTCCCTTTTTCTTTAGTTGCTTCTCCATCTTCATAGCCATATTCACCATCTCCTCTAACTCTACATAGTGGTGCAACTCAATAATATTTGCAATTTCCTTATTTAGACCAGCCAAGAAACGTGCCATGGTAGCCTCTCTATCTTCATCAATATTAGCCCTCATCATGGCTATCTCCATTTCCTTATGATAGTCCTCAACACTTGTATTCCCTTGCCTCAAAGTTTGGAGCCTTTGATGTAGTTCCCTATAATAGTAACTAGGGACAAACCTCTTTCTCATGACTGCCTTCATCCCCACCCAAGTGTTTATAGGCCTTTCCCATTCCTACGCCTATTGAGGATGATTTGGTCCCACCATACCAAGGCATAGTTAGTGAATTCCACGGTTGCCAACTTTACTTTTTTTTTCCTCAGAATAGTTATGACATTCAAACACCAATTCCACTTTTCTCTCCCACTCCAAGTAAGCATCAGCATCATTCCTACCTTGAAAAGTAGGGATTTTCATTTTAATACTCCCCAAATTACGATCTATCCGATTCTCAATGTTCCCAAATCTATCCGCCTCTACCCTGCCTCTATGTTCTCTCCTATTCCTTCCTCTATCATTTCTGCCCCCTCTACCTCCAAACTGATTTCTATCCCTATCATCATCAAACTCATCAAAATGTTCTTCATAGTCAGATTGAGGTGGAGTTGCTAACCTTTCCCTTCTCCCTCCAATTCGACTTTGCAAGGATGTATCTCTTCTAAGATTCTGTAGAGCATGATCATGGCATTCTAACCTCCTATTATACTTGTCAAACTGATCATTCATATCTCGGAGCAGTATATCAAGCCTTCCAAATTGTTGTTGCATAGCCTCCAATGTGAAGAAAGTTTTGTTTCCTTCATCACTACTTCTTTCCTGGTTGCTTGATTTAAACATGATGTAAATAAATGGCCTCACACACTCCCTCACGTGTTTCACTCAAAAGGTGTATGTTCGCTCGTGTTTCACTCAATTAAGGCTTTTACCCTCTTTTGAGCTAACCACTCTTGCCTTTTACCGCTCTTGTGTCCTCACTATGATATATTTTCAGATCAATTTCAACCAACTAGATCAATAACAATGAGCAACAATATCCAACAAAAAATTAAAATAGACAATTCCTAAGAAAGAAAGGAAACATTACAAAACTAGAAGCAAAATTAATGAGATGAAAGCAAGGAATGACAAGTATATGATATATGCACACACGGATGAAGAATGAGGTGTGCAGATATAATATTGTTATTTGAGTAATATGGAATGCAAAATTACTCAACTAATGTAATGGAAACGAGTAGGACAGCAGTCAAGAATATAAAACAAAGAATGCAATAAATTGACAAAACTAGAAAAATTAAGTGTATATGTGCTACTGCCCTAATAGAATTCGAACCATAACCTAAAATTCACTAAACCATTCCCAACTTATTGCCAAATAAGCTAATTTTATGCCTATTAGTAACTATTATCCACCAATTACACAATTTCCAGCAATAAGCAATGAAATCTCAACTTATACCTCAATATGAAACCAATCAATTTCAATTACAAACTCAACTCAAAATTACTCAAATTATCAATTTTAAACAAAATAGAGCAAATATATTCAGAGGCAATTCATTTTATATATGTGTGCAATCAATTGAATCCAAACAGTCCCACTTTTGGCAATCAATGCCAATATGCACGATTTTTTTTTGTTGTTTTTTTTGTAATCTGATAAACAAAAAAAAATTAAAAACACCAAAAATTTGTACCCAAAAAAAAAAGAAATAAACCAAACTTCAATAGACAGCAATAGGCAAATTCAGCCACAAATACATAAACTTTTTTTTTTAAATTTTTTTATGCTGTAACCTGAACAAATATCACTAAAACCAGAAAAATAAAGATAAGTACAATTGATTTAGAACCAAAGCTCTGATACCAAATGATGCAGCAACCACCTAGAATCTAAGTCTAGATAACCTCCAAATCAATTTGATACAAATCTTAAGTTTAAACAATTGTAAGATTAGACTCTTCACCCCAAAAACAGTAAGAAATTGGTAATAAAGAGTATGAAGAGAGAATTGGATTCATGCCACAAATTAATTACCAACCTAATAAGTGAAAATAATCCTTGGTATATCAATGGAGATCACACCTCCCACTTGAAGAACACTCAAATTTTGATCTTAATCACCAATCTGATTGTCTTACACGCATAAGGAGGTATTTATACCTCTACAAACCAAACCATAGGTGCAAAAATGAAAAAAAGACCAATCTAACCCTAATGACTTAAGGACAAATGAATGGGCTTAATTTTATAAGGCCTACACACCTAAGACAAGTTAAAATAAGGCTGATCATGTGTCTTTAAATGAACTTACATTTCAATAATTAAAATAAAACAGCCCACTAAATTTAATCTTAGGCCCAACCATGACATAACATAAGTCCACCTTAACATAGCATATTGCACCTGAGTTGAACCTTGTAATATAGACTTCTTCTCTAGCCCATTAGGCTAGTTGTCTTCACCATCACATGCCCCAATGAGTGTCACAAGCTTTGGATCGCCAACCGATTCCATTTCTTCAAGCCTGACCTAAGCCTCTTCCTTGATGTCTCTTGTCACTAAGCTCTGAATATACATTTGCAAGGCTTTCTTGAGCTTGTTTCTATTTGATCTTATGATTGGACCAAGTGGCATCACTAATCCATCTCCTCCATGGCATGTAAGATCATTTATGTTGTCTTGGCTCGCATCAGTACTTACTCCCCTAGAAGGATCACCAATGATTTGCTCTTTGGGGTGATCTTTTGTCAATCTCCATTCCTTTGGGAGCTCTTGCCTGTTTTTCTCTTGAGCTTGAGGTAGAGAATCATCTTGATCATTTTATTCTTTTCCATTTTCAAGATCAAGTCTTTCCATGGTACCTATAACATCATCAAGAACACTACCTTTCACAAGATCAAGTCTACTAGATTCATTAAAAATAACATGCATAGATTTTTTAACAGTTAATGACTTTTTATTAAATACTCTATATGCTTTGCTAGTTGTAGAGTATCCTAAAAAGATACCCTCATCAGATTTAGAAGCAAAATTTCCAAGGTTGTCCTTGGTATTCAATATGGAGCACTTGCATCCAAATACTCTAAAGTATGATATCAAGGGCTTTCTTCCATTCCATAGCTCAAATGAAGTTTTGTTTAGGAGAGGTCATTTGAAAACTCGATTTGATATTTAACAAGCAGTATTTGTGGCTTCTGCCCAAATGTAAGTTGGTAAACCATACTCATTGAGCATTGTTCTAGCCATTTCAATTAAACTTTGATTTTTCCTTCAACTACCCCATTTTGTTGAGGTGTCCTAGGAGATGAAAAATTATGCAAAATGCCATGTTAAGACAAAAGCTTTCAAAGTTTTCATTTTCAAATTTTTTACCATAGTCACTTCTTATTTTTAAAATACAATATCCTTTTTTCATTTTGAACTCTTTTAGCAAAATTTTTGAAGTTTTCAAAAGAATCACTCTTTTGAGCTTAAAAAATTACCCAAGAAAATGTAGAGTAATCATCTACGATGACAAAAGGCATAATGTTTACCTCCTAAGCTTGCAATTCTAGTAGGTCCAAATAAATCTAGATACAAGAGTTGTAGAGGTTTTGAGGTACTTACTATGTTTTTGGATTTGAAGGATGACTTGTGTTGCTTCCCTCTTTGGCAAGGTTCGCATATCTTGTCTTTTTCAAATTTGACTTTTGGCAGTCCCTTTACCAGCTCTTATGTGCTGAAGCTTTGAATTAAGTACATTTTCACATGACCAAGCCTTCTATGCCACAACCAAGATTCATCACTTGTAGTCACAAGACACTTAGAGGAATGGTTAGATATCTTGTGTAAGTCTATTATGTAGGTGTTGACATATCTATTTCCTTTAAATATCTTTTGACCATCAATAGAGGTTACAAGACATTCGTTGGAAGTAAAGGTTACTTTGTTTCCCTTATCACATAATTGACTTACACTCAAAAAGTTATGTTTCAAGCCATCAACAAGTAAGACATCTTTAATAAAAGTAGTACCATTAATACCAATAGAGCCAATGCCAATTACCTTACCCTTAGCATTGTTTACAAAGGTAACTTTACCTCCATCAATACTTTTGATTTCATTGAAGAGTTCTTTGTCTCTTGTCATATGCCTTGAGCATCCACTGTCTACTAGCCAAGCATTTTTATTTATTGTAGACTGGAGGCATACCTATAGGTACCCAAATGAGCTTGCGTCCTTGGGGGTTAGCACATGAAGGTTCCGAATGAGCCTTCCTTATCCAGCAATGTTTATTTATGTGACCAATTTTCATACAATAGTTACTATTTAGTTCTAAAAATGTTTTTTGGTCTCACAATGCTTTTGAATGCCATATTTCTATTAGACTGAGTTTAAGAGCAATGGCATGCACAGTCATGATTAATTGGTGCTTTGCTATATGCATGCTTCTTATACATAAATGCATGATTAGCCTTTTGAGGTCTCTTGCTTAGGCTTACCAATCCCTAATTATTCCTTTTATCTATAAAAGGTTTAGTGTACTTATTCCTTGGTGCTGTTCCAGCAAGTGTGGAGATGTGAGGTTCACTTGACTTAACAAAAATGGTTTTGTGAAAATATGATGATGTGCCCTTAAATTCTAGATCGTGTCTAATTAAAGGTAGTTTTGAGATACAATGAGAGTATCTAAGCTTTTCTTTCCTTTGTGGAATTTTGAAATGGAGTTTCTAAGTTCCTCAACTTCATTTTTCAAAGTATTATTTTCTTTAAGCAAGGATTTAGTTGAGGGTCTTGAAGAGTATTCATCTAATGACTTTTGAAGAGATTCATTAGATGATTTAAGCTTAAAGTTCTCCTTTTCTAAAGCATCCATTTTGATTTTCAAATTGGAAATATTATTTTTATAAGTATTGAATTTACTCCTATATTTCTCTAGTTCTAGATTCAATTCTTCTATTAGACTTTGCTCATCATAATCATCTTCACTATTACTATCATTATCACTACTATCATTATTGAAAGAGTATGAGTGAAGTGATCTTACCTTATCCGAGACGTGATCCTCTATAGCCATGAAGCATAAGTTGACCTCTTCACTTTCATTGTCATCTTTTTCACTTGAAGAGCTTTCATCATCCCATGTGGCTTTGTGGCCTTCATGATAGTTTTCCAATATTTTCCACATGCTATATACAGTTGAACAATGTTCTATCCTGCCACATTCTTCAATGGATAATGAGCTTGAGAGAATTGTCATTGCCATCTTGTTTTTGAAATTTGCTCTTCTTTGAGGCTCTGTCCAATCATCTCTTGACAGGATTTCTTCTTTACCATCAACTCCTCTTCTAGTTGGTGGTGTTCATTCTTTTCAAATACTATCCCAGACTCCAATTCCTTCATTATCCAGATATGTCTCCATCCGAAACTTCCAATGAGCATAATTTGCTCCATCAAAGTAAGGCTTGAGACTTTGAAATCCTTATATCTTGATCTTTACTAGCACTGTTTAGGCTTCGATGCTAGACTTAGCTCTGATACCAATTTTTGCCCAGATATTAAACCAAGAAGGGGGGTTGAATTGGATATTAAAAATTTAACTTTTAAGTGCAAATAGAAAAGTTAAGTTTAGTAGGGATAGAAAAATATGACACGAAGATTTTTATAGAGGTTTGGGTGTTAACAAACCCTACTCCTCTCTCCAATCTCAATTGGGAGTTTCACTAACACACTAAGTATTACAATGGAGTTTTACAAGCTCACTCCCAACTATGGTGTTTCTAACAATGGATCACACCTAACCCAAAAATCTCTTGTGTTTTGATGGCTCACACAATAACTAATTCCTTGTGTTTTAAAGGCTCACACAAATAACCTTTACCTTGTGTTTTAAAGGCTCACACAAATAACCTTTCTTTGTGTTTTTGAGACTCACACAAATAACCCTTACAAGTGTTCAACTCTTAACCCCAAAATACCCAAAACTCACTTGAGTAGATGATTATAGAGAGAAACACTTACAAATCTATATTGCTCAATAAATGATGAGCAAAAAGATTTTCACAGAGAATAAATGTTTGTTTTGAAAATATCAAATACACAAGATGGCTTACAATAAGATTTTGATTCAAAATATTAGCTATTCTCTTGTTATCTTGTTCTCCTCTTCTTTCTTCTTGTTCTGGATGAATAAATGACTTGCATTTATACTTCCATAGCAAATTATAGTTGTTAGAATGCATTTAATATGGAACTAGCCATTGCACCAACCCTTATTATCGCGCCTAACATATTTCTCATTCATCTTTCACGGTCGTGACTATGTGTGTCACGGTCGTGACTATTCTTTCAAGTCGTGACTTGAATGGTGACCTTGGCCATGAAGCATTCTGAAAAGTTTTGAAGTGTTTGATCACGGGTGTGACATTATATCTTCACGGGTGTGACATCCTTCCAAGTCGTGGTCCAAGTGGCGACTTTGGTCGTGAAGTTCTCTGGAAGAATTTGTCATGTCTTCTCATGGGCGTGACTTTAATTCTCAGGCATGACTAAAATGTCCTTTCACGGTTGCTATCATTCTTCATGGCTGTGAACTTTAAATATTGGATTGTTGGCGCTAAGTTTTATCATGGGCGTGACACATAAGGTTATGGGTGTGAACATGCTATTTCTTCAATTTTATTTTTTTAAGATTAATCTTCCATTCTCCATTCTTGCTATCATATTTCATACCCTGTTCAATAGATTTAAAAAACAAGTATGTTAAATACATTATTACTATTTAATTTTTAGCATGAAAATGATGGAAATACCCCTCAAGGTTCAACAGTATATGAAGCTCATTTGCATACTTGCATATATGAAGCTCATTTGCATACTTACATATTCATTTGATTCAAAATAAGTATTGCTTTTAACTTTAAACAATATATTGCTAGGTTCTCCCCCTTTTGTCATCAACAAAAAGAATAACAAAATGATAAAACATAATGGAAAACAAAAGAAAATATATTAATATAGAAAAAACAAATATAAAAGAAATTGAAATTCTGAAAGGAAATGGAAATTCCTACAGCAAACAAGATAGAAAATAACACAGCTAACATAAAGTCTAGCCAGACATCCTATCTCTAAGGCGAGCTACTTCCGCCTCGAGGCTCTCCATGCGAGGCTCCATGAAATCCTTGAGGTTCTCTAACCTCATATCCATCGAAGTCTGCAATTGCTCAAACCGTGGTGCCAAGAGGTTAGCCACTTGTTGAGCCAAATTTGGTGTGGAGGCAGAGGATTGTCCAATTTCCTGCTCAACCTCTGGAGGTGCCACCTTAACTCGAACTCTCTTCCTCTACTGGATTCTTTGGAAGCTAGCTTTGAAGTCATCTGAGTCATTGTCCTCCCAAATAATCTCACCAGCAATGTTGGTGAAGCGGTAGTAGATGTTGTTCTCAAATATTATACAAATAGTCGCTCCCATTTTGATGAAGGACTAGACGTCTAGTTGGTCTCGAGGATGTGCTGGTATGAGGTTGAAGTGGTGTTCCTCTAGCTTCAAGTATCCTAGCTTGATGGCGATGTGAGTCATGTACTCTCCAATCAGAATGTCTCTGGAGGGCTTGATGGCAATTGACAAAAGATAGTTTGTAAACCATCGAGATAAAAGCCACTATTAGGCCTCTTCGGGCCATCTCTAGGAGAAAGAGCTCTGAGTTCCTGATCGATCCATTATTGTCTCCTCTGGCGAAAATGCTATAGGTTAAAAACCTATGCAAGTACTTGTGCACTGGGGATTGAAGGTGGGTGCTCTTCGTCTTCTTGACGTCCCAGCTGCAGTCAAGCCCGAAGTGAGTCCATGCTTGAGTAGCATAGAACTCCACTTTACTCTCATTCAGGATACCATCAGAGGGAAGGTTGAACATGTCTCCAAACTCTGTGACAGAGAGGGTGTTCGGATGCTTGCAAAGTTGGAATTTCACCTTACCGGTAGGAGAGACTTGCAGGGTGCTCAGGAATTCTAGAGTTGGTTCCCTCAGTGTTGGTTGATGTATATCAACGAAGTCTTTCAAATGACAAGCCAGAAGTTGTTCCGTCATGCTTGTCTCGAGGCCGAGTGTACGGATGGTTTGCCACTCAAATGATATAGAGGAAAGGAATGGCCTTTTCTTGAGAACTGAGTATATAGGATTACAATGCTCCAGAATAATGTTTAGAAGGTAATCCGTGTACCTTCTTGGAGCATGAGACTTCTTTTTTGTACCCTTGGAGGAGCCGGTTTCCATTTTGATTGAAAAATGAACTTTTGAAGAGTGAAAAATCTGATGGAATTTTTGGAGTAAAACTTAAGATGTTTCATTTCTGATAATGGAAATGGTTTTTGAAAATATTTTTATAGATGGAATGAGTTACTAGGGGGCCGGAATCTTTAAAATAGTAGTCAATGGTGATAAATGAGAGAAATTGAGAGAAGTTGGAGAGTTGGAATCAGAGAAATAACGATAGAAATGTTTTATATCCGACATCTTCACAGGTGTGAAAAACTAAGTCACCGGCGTGAAATGTCATGGTCACGATTTGTTGAGGAGACGCTCTACCATGAAGAGAGAGGTGAATTATTCACGGTCATGAAAATTAAAGGTAACGAGCATGAATGATGAACTATCATGGTGGTGACAGACGAGTCATGGGTGTGAAGTACAAACTTCACTACTTGTGATCGTGAAACATAGTGTGACATAAAGCGTGAATGCTTCTGTAAGTTTTTGGTGAAAAAGCATCATGGGTGTGAACAAAGGGTTTCACGGGGGTGAGTGAAAAAGATTATGGTCGTAAAACATAGTCTTCACTACCTTCAGCCATGAAGGATGTCGTGAAGCAAGTCGTGAAAGCTACTAGTTCTTTTGGTGATTTAGTTCACGGTCGTGAATATATATCACGGGCATGAATTGCCTAAAAACCTCATCAAATAAAATTAAGTCTAAAACAACACTAAAGCATATCAAAGGAGCTTCTATCCCCTATAACATATATTTCCATCAAATTAGCTACCTTATTTCTAGTAAGATGAGAGAAAAAAAACACAAGATTATCAATCAAGGTTTGACAATTTTCGCAATCACAAAGTTAATCCATTAATCATACCAAGCTCTCTTCTTATGAAATTAAATCTTTCCTCATTTAGAGACTTAGTGAAGATATTTTCCAATTGATTATCTGTGCTTATAAATTCCAATACAACATCTCCATATTGAACATGATCTCTAATAAAATGGTGTCTAATGTCAATATGCTTACTTTTAGAGTGTTGAATGGGATTCTTAGATAGATTTATAGCACTTGTATTGTCACATCTAATAGGTATATGGTTCATACTATAACCATAATCATTAAGTTGTTGTTTCATCCAAAGGATTTGTGTACAACAACATCTACTGCCACATACTCCGCTTCAGCGAGAAAGAGAAACTTAAACTTGTTTCTTGCTAAACCAAGAAACTAAGCATTCTCCAATAAAGTACAATTACCTGAAGTACTTTTTTTATCTAAAAGACTTCCAGCATAATCAGTATCTGAATATTCTATAATATAAAATGATGAATTTCTAGGATACCATAAACCTAGATGCAATGAGCCATGTAAATATTTTAGAATTCATTTTACTGCATTTAAATGAGACTCTTTTGGACACGATTGAAAGCGAGCACATAAGCATACACTATACATTATGTCGAGTCTAGAGACAGTAAGATATAAAAGTGATCCGATCATACCTCTATAGAGCTTTTCATTAATGCTCTTACCCTTTTCATCCTTGTCCAATTTTGTTGATGTGCTCATTAGAGTCTTGACATTCTTGCATCCTTCCATTCCAAATTTCTTAAGTAAGTTTGACATATTTGGATTGGTTGATGAAAATGCCCTCATTGCCTTGTTTTATTTGTAGACCGAGGAAATATTTTAGCTCACCCATCATGCTTATTTCGAATTCCCTAGTCATACACTTAGCAAATTCTTGACAAAGCAATTCATTAGTAGACCCAAATATGATATCATCAATATAAATTTGAACAATTATAATATCATTCCCCTTTGTAAAGTTATTTTCTAAGAGAAAAGAGCTTAGTTTTTCATACCAAGCTCTTGGGGCTTGTTTCAAACCATATAAAGCTTTTGAAAGTTTAAATACATGATTAGGCAAATCATAGCTTTCAAAACCTAGTGGTTGTTCTACATAAACTTATTCTTCTATAAAACCATTTAAAAATGCACTTTTCACATCCATTTGAAAAGAGTTTGAAATTCATATGGCATGCATATGCTAAAAGTATTCTTATGGCTTCTAATCTAGCTACATGAGCATAGGTCTCGTCATAATCTATTCCTTCTTCCTGATTATACCCTTTTGCAACCAATCTAGCCTTATTCCTAGTTATTGAACCTTGTTCATCTAGTTTATTTCTAAATACCCATTTGCTTCCTATAATTTGATGCTCCTTGGGTCTAGGTACTAAGGTCCATACCTTACTTCTCTCAAATTGGTTGAGTTCCTCTTGCATGACAATCACCCAACTTTCATCATTAAGAGCCTCATCAATATTTTTAGGCTCAATTTGAGAAACAAAAGGAAGGTCAGAAACTAAATGTTTGAGATGAGATCTAGTACTTACTCCCCTTGTAGGATCACTAATGATTTGCTATTTGGGGTGATCTTTTGCCAATCTCCATTCCATTGGGAGCTCTTGCCTGTTTTCCTCTTGAGCTTGAGGTAGAGAATTATCTTGATGTGAATCTTCTTGATCATTTTCTTCTCTTCCATTTTCAAGATCAAGTCTTTCCATGGTACCTATATGTTTTTGGATTTGAAGGATGACTTGTGTTGCTTCCTTCTTTGGCAAGGTTCACACGTCTTGTCTTTTTTAAATTTGATTTTTGGTAGTCCCTTTACCAGCTCTCCTATGCTGAGGCTTTGAATTAAGTCCATGTTCGCATGACCAAGCCTTCTATGCCACAACCAAGATTCATCACTAGTAGTCACAAGACACTTAGAGGAATGGTTAGATATTTTGTGTAAGTCTATTATGTAGGTATTGACATCTCTATTTCCTTTAAATATCTCTTGACCATCAATAGAGGTTACAAGACATTCGTTGGAAGTAAAGGTTACTTTATTTCCTTTATCACATAATTGACGTATCAACAAGTTATGTTTCAAGTCATCTTTAATAAAAGTAGTACCATTAATACCAATAGAGCCAATGTCAATTACCTTACCCTTAGCATTGTTTCCAAAGGTAACTTTACCTCTATCAATACTTTTTATTTCATTGAAAAGTTCTTTGTCTCCTGTCATATGCCTTGAGCATCCACTGTCTACTAGCTAAGCATTTTTGTTTATTGTGGACTTGAGGCATACCTATAGAATCACAATTCAAGTATGGTTTTTAGGTACCCAATTGAGCTTGGGTCGTTGGGGGTTAGCACATGAAAGTTCCCAATGAGCCTTCCTTATCTAGCAATGTTTATGTGACCAAATTTCATACAATAATTACACTATTTAGGTCTAAAAATGATTTTTGGTCTTACAATGCTTTTGAATGCCATATTTCTATTAGACTGTGTTTGAGAACAATGGCATGCACAGTCATAATTAATTGGTGTTTTTCTATATGCATGTTTCTTATACATAAAGGCATGATTAGCCTTTTGAGGTTTCTTTCTTAGGCTTACCAATCCTTGATTATTCCTCTTATGTATAGAAGATTTATTCCTTGGTGTTGTTCCAGCAAATGTGGAGATGTGAGGTTCACTTGACTTAACAAAAGTAGTCTTGTGAGAAGATGATGATGTACCCTTAAATCCTAGACCATGTCTAATTAAGGGTGGTCTTTGAGACACAATGAGAGTATCTAAGCTCTCATTTCCTTTGTGAAATTTTGAAATGGAGTTTCTAAGTTCCTCAACTTCATTTTTCAAAGTATTGTTTTCTTTTTAAGTAAGGATTTAGATGAGGTTCTGAAGAGTATTCATCTAATGACTTTTGAAAAGATTTATTAGATGATTTAAGCTTAAAGTTCTCCTTTTCTAAAGCATCCATTTTGATTTTCAAATTAGAAATGTTATTCTTATAAGTATTTGATGTAGATCAAGGACATATAAGTCAATCTTCACAAAAGGAGAATGATGCACTAGTCATGCCAAGTGGTGCGATCACAAGATCAAGGGCTAACAAACTAAGGCGAGCAATGCAAGGCTATGTTCAAAGCTTGGTCACTAAGGAGATCACAAAAGATGCATGTATGACAAAGGAGATGGAGTGATTGAAGACCCAATGCCTATTACTTATCTTGGGGTGTGTGAAGAACTATCTTGCATGGACTAGTCCAACGGGCTAAACAAGGAAAAGTCTATAAAATTAAAGATTACAAGTCATGTGCCAACCATGTGCTCAAGATCATGTGCCAACCATGTGCCTACTTATGTGATTTGGGGTTTAACTTGTAATGGGCTTAATTATGTATGTGGGCTGCCTAATTTAAATTACCTTAGGCTTTAATTAGTGATAGACATATGGGCCAAAGAAATAAAGCCCAACCCACCACTTGTCTTATTTTAGAATGATTTAATTAGTGTCCTAATTCAAGTAGGACTCTACTTTTTAGAATATGAGTTAGAATATGACTGTACTTTTAGGAGTTGAGTTAGAATATGATTTAGTTATCCTTTACCATAAAGGATTCAAAGACTTAGGGCTATAAATACTCATCTAGACTTCTTGTACAAGACATGAATGAATAAAAACGAATTTGAGTATTTTTCTTTAAAGTGAGGCAGATTTGCATCTCTTTATTACCTTTAGGAATTAGTTACTTATCAAGTAATATTGCTTGTGGCGTGGCTATTCTTAATAAACCATATAATCTTGGTTCTTTGCTATATTGATTAGCTTTGGGTCGGATTCAATCTATGATCACCATAGCTTAAGGTTTGTTTACCTTGTCTTGTTGAGGGGTTTCAAGGCACGGTCTTTGGGGTTCCGCATCAGTATTGAATTTACTTCTATATTTTTCTAGTTCTAGATTCAATACTTCTATTAGGCTTTGCTCATCATCATCATCTTCACTATTACTATCATTATCACTACTATCATTATTGAAAGAGTATGAGTGAAGTGATCTTACCTTATCCGAGACATGATCCTCTATAACCATGAAGCAAAGGTTGACCTCTTCACTTTCATTGTCATCTTTTTTACTTGAAGAACTTTCGTCATCCCATGTGGCTTTATGACCTTTCTCCCCATTGTTTCTTTGGAATTTGCTCCTGTGCTTCTTAAGCCTTGGACATTCTAGTTTAATATGCCCTTTCTTTCCACATTCATAGCACTTTACCTCTTCTTTACTTCTTTGTATATCATTAAAAGTCTATTTGAGGTTTTTTTGCTTGAATTTTCTAGAGTTGCTCATTCTTTTCTCAATGATTCTTTTCAGCCTTCTTGAGAGCATAACAATGTCCTCATTTGCATCATCACTCTTTTCTTCATCATCTTCAACTTCCTCTTGAGATTTTGAAGTAGAGGCTTTTAGTGCTAGAGGCTTTCTTATTTCTGGCTCTGCTTCAAGCTCTCTATCTCTTTTCACTGTCATTTCATGTGTGAGAAGTTTGCCAATAAGCACATCAGTATTCATGATGCTCGTGTCTTCATTTGCCTCTTCTATACTGGCAACTCTTGAACCGTAATCTTTGAGAGGAAGACTTCTCAGGATTTTGTTATTTACATCTTCCAAGCTCAGGTGTTTCCCAAGTTTTCTCATGCCATTTATGATGGCTAGAAGACGGTTGGTCATGTCAGTAATTGACTCATTGGATTTCATCTTGAAGAGCTCATACTCTAAAGTAAAAAGTTGAATCTTCTTAGATTTAACTTGCTTAGTTCCTTCATGATAGTTTTCCAATGTTTTCCACATGCTGTAAGCTATTGGGTAGTGTTGTATTCTACCACATACTTCAATGGATAATGACCTTGAGAGAATTGTCATTGCCTTCTTGTTTTTGAAGTTTGCTCTTCTTTGAGGCTCTGTCCAATCATCTATTGATAAGATTTCCTCTTCACCATCAACTCCTCTTCTAGTTGGTGGAGTCCATTCTTTTCGAACACTATCCTAGACTTCAATTCCTTCACTATCCAGATATGTCTCCATCCGAAACTTCCAATGAGCATAAGTTGCTCCATCAAAATAAGACTTGAGACTTTGGAATCCTTCATTGGCCATATCTTGATCTTTACTAGTGCTGATTAGGCTTCGATGCTAGATTTAGCTCTGATACCAATTGTTGCCCAGATATTGAACCAAATTGGATATTAAAAATTTTAACTTTTAAGTGTGGAAAGAAAAGTTAAGATGAGTAAGGATAGAAAGATATGACATAAGAATTTTTACAGAGGTTCGGGTGTTAACAACCCTACTCCTCTCCCTAATCTCAATTGGGAGTTTCACTAACACTCTAAGTATTACAATGGAGTTTTACAAGCTCACTCCCAACTATGGTGTTTCTAACAATGAATCACACCTAACCCAGAAATACCTTGTGTTTTAATGACTCACACAATAAACCAATTCCTTGTGTTTTAAAGGCTCACATAAATAACCCTTACAAGTGTTCTACTCTTAAACCCAAAATACCCAAACTCACTTGAGTAGTAGATTACAAAGAGAAAAACTCACAAATCTATAATGCTCAGAAAATAATGAGCAAAAAGATTTTTTTTTGTAGAGAATTAATGTTTGTTTGAAAGTAGTAAATGCATAAATGGCTACAACAAGATTTTGATTCGAAGTATTTGCTATTCTCTTGTTCTGGATTCATAAATGACTTGCATTTATACTTCCATGGCGAATTATAGCCGTTTGATTGCATTTAATGCGGAAATAGCCGTTGCACCAATCCTTATTTTCACGCCTGACATGTTTCTTTTTTCTCTTTCACGGTCGTGATTATGGTTGTCATGGTCGTGACTGTTCTTCCAAGCCGTGACTTGAGTGGTGACTTTGGCCGTGAAGTATTCTGGAAGGATTTGAAGTATTTGATCACGGGCGTGACATTATATCTTCACGGGCGTGAACATCCTTCCTAGCCGTGGTCCAAGTGGTGACTCTGGCCGTGAAGCTCTCTGGAAGAATTTGTCATGTCTTCTCACAGGCGTGACTTTCTTTCACAGGCGTGACTTTCTTTCACAGTCGTGACTGATATGATCATTCATGGTTGCTATCATTTTTCATGGCCGTGAACTTTAAATGTTGGATAGTTGGCCCTAAGCTTCATCACGGGCGTGACATATAAGGTCACGGGCGTGAACATGCTATTTCTTCATTTTTTGTCTTTTTAAGATTAGTCTTCCATTCTCCATTCTTGCTATCATATTCCATACCCTGTTCAATAAACTTAGAAAACAAATATGTTAAACACATTATTGCTATTTTATTTGTTTGCATCAAAATGACAGAAATATCCCTCAAGGTTCAACAATCTCCCTCTTTTGATGGTGACAAATAATCTAGCAATATGCGCTTTTGAGAAGTCTCCCCCTCAAAAGATGATTAGGATAAAAAATACTGAAGTGCAAGAATTATAAAGAATGATGAAGTGTAGCATCAAAATATGCTTCCTAGTTTTAGGTACAAGCAAGTTATATGCAAAGGTATATCTAATGTATACCAAAATTTTTCCTTAAAGCAAGTTATATTTATGCCAAGTATATTTAAGGTATATGAAGAGTATATCAAGTGCATATTCATTTATGTAACTTGCATCAAGGTATATGAAAAGTATACTTAAGGTATATGTTGCCCAGATATTGAACCAAGAAGGGGGGTTGAATTGGATATTAAAAATTTAAATTTTAAGTGCGAAAAGAAAAGTTAAGTTTAGTAGGGATAGAAAAATATGACACAAGGATTTTTATAAAGGTTCGGGTGTTAACAAACCCTACTCCTTTCCCAAATCTCAATTGGGAGTTTCACTAACACACTAAGTGTTACAATGGAGTTTTACAAGCTCACTCCCAACTATGGTGTTTCTAACAATGGATCACCCTAACCCAGAAATCCCTTGTGTTTTGATGGCTCACATAATAACCAATTCCTTGTATTTTAAAGGCTCACACAAATAACCTTTACCTTGGGTTTTAAAGGCTCACACAAATAACCTTTATCTTGAGTTTTAAAGGCTCACACAAATAACCTTTCTTTGTGTTTTTTAGGGTCACACAAATAACCCTTACAAGTGTACTTAACCCCGAAATATCCAAAACTCACTTGAGTAGATGATTACAGAGAAAAACACTTACAAATCTATATTGCTCAATAAATGATGAGCAAAAAGATTTTCACAGAGAATAAATGTTTGTTTTGAAAATATCAAATGCACATATGGCTTACAACAAGATTTTGATTCGAAGTATTAGCTATTCTCTTGTTCAGGATTCATAAATGACTTGCATTTATACTTCCATAGCGAATTATAGCTGTTTGATTACATTTAATGTGGAAATAGCCGTTGCACCAACTCTATTTTTGCGCCTGACATGTTTCTCTTTCCTCTTTCACGGTCGTGATTATGGTTGTCACAGTTGACTGTTCTTCCAAGTCGTGACTTGAGTGGTGGCCGTGGTCCAAGTGGTGACTCTGGCCGTAAAGCTCTCTAGAAGAATTTGTCATGTCTTCTCACAGGCGTGACTTTCTTTCATGGCCGTGACTGATATGATCATTCACGGTTGATAGCATTCTTCATCGTCGTGAACTTTAAATATTGAATAGTTGGCGCTAAGCTTCATCACGGGCGTGAACATGCTATTTCTTCATTTTTTATCTTTTTAAGATTAGTCTTTCATTCTCCATTCTTGCTATCATATTCCATACCCTGTTCAATAAACTTAGAAAACAAGTATGTTAACTACATTATTGCTATTTTATTTGTTAGCATCAAAATGACGGAAATACCCCTTAAGATTCAACAGGAATCTTAATATAATAAAAATAATAGAAAAAAGTGAAGTTTCCATCATTCACGCCCGTGAAGGAGGTAATCACGGTCTTGATGTTACCAAATTCAGATACTTAAGCTGAGGAGCTTAATGACTGACACTATGGTTTACACCCGTGACACTATAGTTCACACCCATGAAACCTTGTAGTTTATATATGGCAGTTTCGTATTTTGGCAAAAATCTCACAAAAACACAATCTAAAACCCTAGCTGCCAATTCTTTGAAACCCTAGAACCAAATCTCCTTCAATCCCAATTGAGTTTTGGCTTTATTTACATATAACCAACCCTTAAAACAAAATTAAAGGTGATTAAAACTATGATATTTGCCAAAGTATTGAAGTTAGAAACAAATAGTGTAAAAACATGATTTTTAACTTGTGTATCAATCTTGTTACACAAAACAGAGGCAAGAAATCATGTTCCCTTAATTCTTTTGATCCAGTTTTATTCAGGTTAGTATAGATTGAAGGATTTATAAGCTAAAATCAATAAAAATTGAATGTTTTATTAGTTTATTCCATACATAGGTTAACTATAGTATTAGAATGATAATATAGTCTTTGATTTCGTATTAGGGACTGAGGTTGAAGGTGGCGATACCCACCAAAGGCAGTAGACATGAGAGTGTCAAGTTTTAGGGTTCCAATATTAAGGTTTGTATATATACTCATTTTTATTCGATTATAATATGCATGTGATGTGAATTATGAATTTTGATGTGGTTAGTGATAAAAAATATTAATATGGTATATGCTGAAATTGAGTTAAATAGCCTGTAATACTTTGTGATGCACAATAATGCATATGTTAATGATTGATGTTGGGATGTTTGATAAATAAGGCTTAGAGCCTAGTTTGAATGTCTAAACATGATCATATGCATGTTTACAATTGATTTTATATTATAGAATATGAGAAATGTTAATAGGTGTGGCTAACATTGGTTAGCTTTAGAATTTTTCATGATTGTGTGTGAAATTGGTTGAAATCAGTGCTGGAATATTGTTTTTGTATGATCTCTCATGCCCATGAAGCTTGGCTTCATGCTCATGAAGGTATTTCATGCCCGTGAATGATCATCAGCCACTCACGGCTGAGTTACTAATAGATAATACGTGACAAAAGGCTTCACACTCATGAATATACCATTCATGTCTGTGAATGCCCTATATCCAGAAACATATAAATTAATTGATGTGATGAAACAACATGAGTATGATATATACACACATTTGGTATGATCAAATGATGTTAATATCTAAAAAGTGAATAAATATGCCCACTCTCTATTCGAGGACTAGCTAGGATAGGTAGCATGCCATTGAGGGGGTTATAGTACCATAAAATATTTATGCATGTGATTATTATATTGCTCATCAAGGTGGCTTAATTAATTAAAAATTATTTTAATTAATTTTTTAAATAAACACAAAATGAAATTGTTTTAGCATACTCGATGTGACTGTTTTGTTTGATTTTTTTGTATGTGATTATTTTATTTCCATAATCTTGAAACAATTTTTATATGATTAAAAATATACTATTTTGATGTTAGATTCATGCAAAAATTATTTTTAATGAATTTAAAATTTTTAAAAATTCTAGATATTGACTTAGTCGTTTTGAGCGTCAAGTGTATTGATTTGTTTGTCTTAGTAATTTTGGCTTATGCTAAAAATATTTTGATGAACTTGTGCTGATCTAAAGATAATTAGAATGATGATTTGAAATTCTGAAATTTTTTAGAATTTTTAGAAATTAATTTTAAATTAATTTAAGTTGAGTAATGGTAATTCTATGTATATTAAAATTAAATTGTTTAATTTTGATATCATAATATTTTGATGTTAAGGTGAATTAATTTTGAATTTAATTATGAAAATATGAAATTTAATTTAATTTGATTAAATATTAAATTCCACATTGAAATGACATACAAAATTAAATCAACCGAAACAACACAAGTAGACAATTTCGATTCAAATGTTGAATCGATTTTCAAATTGAAATCCAAAATTATCATTATTTTATTTTATGCATTAGAGAATGTATGTTAGGGGTGTATGGAAAGACATGATGGATGATTATGGACTTAGACCCAATGTGATTGAGCATGTATGGATTTATTTTATTTTATGGTAAATAGGGTCTGTGTCTCCCTACCTCTCTTTCTTTCTTGTATATTTCTCTTCTCATCTTACTCTCCTCAAATGTAAATTGAGATTTTCTATACTTTTGAATATGTAATTAGATTACATAGGATTATGATAGAATGGAGATACAAAGGAGTAATAAGCAAATGAGGTGGTGCCATAAACAAGTAAACTTAGAAATAGGAATTTGATTTCTATTTTGGGTTGTAAACTCATGCATATACATAGGTAAGACCTAGTCAATTTCTTTTTGGCTCAAGAGATTGACTTTAATATGTCTATAATCATGCCATATAGTTAATATATATCCATATGATGAATATATGATATATAAAAGCATGCAATAAAAATATGATGAGACTTAACAAAGAAATCCCTCACTAAATAAACAATTAAGTCTTACACCTTCCATTAATATGGGGAGAACTAGAGTACTTCTAGAGTTAGACTTGTTGAGTTGCCTCAATCTCGCTCTATAAGAATATGTTCAAACCATTGAAATTAGATTTCAAGATTAATGGATTGGATTTAATCGATATCATTAGCTTGTTGGATTTGCGCTAAAGTTAATGTATATTAGAGGCAAAGTTGAGTTAGTGTACATGAGATGTACACATATCAAGAGTTGATAGCCCAATGTATGCGCACACATCAATTAGTTGATACCACAAAATTCGATAGTTGCATGAATAATGCAATTAGTATGGATTAGATACCTAGCAACCACACTAATGATGGCTTGTTAAGTTGCCTCATGGTTATTCTTAGCTAGTTAGATATAAACTCAACAGGAGAACTTCCAAATAGGTTCTCTCAGGTTCATAATGAGGGCTATAGATTTGCAATAAAATAGTGGAAGAAATTATGTGATTTATTAAAGAACTAATAAACATGCAATTTTATGTACATTCTAACATGCTATATTTTACATCGAGGTTGCTAGAATCATTATCATATCGACAAGCGTGAATTTGCAATCACTAATGCAGTCAAATAAATTGATTGGACCTAATTTTTTGGATTGGCTAAGGAATTTGAGAATAGTTCTCAAATCCAAAAATATTGGCTATGTCCTAGATGAGGCACTCCCAAATCTCCCTACTACTAATGCTTCTGAAAATTTTAAGAAGGCATATCAAGAGCATCTCGATAATAGTAAGATGGCAAGTTGTATTATACTTGCTATGATGTCAGCTAAGTTGCAAAAACAACATGAGGCTATGGATGCTAATTCCATAGTCTACCATCTAATAGAACTTTTTGATGAGCAAGCACGTTTTGAAAGGTTTGAAACTTTAAGGTTGCTCTTCCGTACTAAGATGGTTGAGGGGGCATCTCTAGTGTAATATGCACTGAAGATGAATGGCTATATTGAGAGGTTGGCCACCTTGGGATTTGTGATGGATCATGAAGTATTGACTTAATTCTAATTGGTTTGTCTGATAGTTTTTCATATTTTGTTCTTAACTATAGGATGAACTAAATCTCCACCACTATTCCTGAGCCGATCCATATGCTCAAGACAGTTGAGCCATTTGTTAAGAAGGACAGTAAGGTTGTGATGCTGGTGGACTCTTCTAATTCTAAGAAGAAGAACCTTAAGAAGAAGGAGAAGTCCATAAAGCCTAAGGAAAGTGTGGCCAAGAAGAAGGCCCAAAAGACAGCTCCAAAGGGGATATGCTTCCATTGTGGCAAGGTGTAACATCCTTGACCTTCCCCACATGCATTTCATTGAACATAAACATATTGCATACAATTCAATTGAACACATGCATTTCACACATATTTTCTTAGAAACAAGTTCATGGCATTCACTAGCTACGTGTCCTAGTATTTGGCAATTATATCGAGTCACACGTGTATTCTTATAACCTAAATAAGGATAACAAAGTATTAGAAATGAATTGAATAAGGTGACTAAATTAAAGTAAGCAAAATGATTAGATTAAGATTAGTAAACATTTACATTGCTAATTTAGTTAAATCGGGTCAAATGATTAAGTTGTATCATTGTGTGAATTAGTAGAATTATAAATATATGTAAATAATAATAATAATATAGACAAAATGAAATGAAAATGACATAAAAGAGAAATAAAAGAGAAGAGAAGAGAAAGGAGAAAAGAGATGAGAAAAAGATAAAAAGACAAACAAAAAGTTAGCTTTATCTTCCCATTTCTTCCTTCTTCTCCAGCCCGACTTCTTCTTCATTTTCCTCCATTTCAGACTTCACTTCATCCTTGTTTCACTTATTTTTTGAAGCATATTGATCCCTTGCAAGGTTGTTCTTGGTAAGTAATCAATTATTATTGCTATAGGGTTGATTTGAGTTGCTTAGTTTCAATATTAGGTACTGAATTGCACCCCAATTTTGATATTAAAAGAAATTGATTCTAGAAAAGTGTAAAACACAAAAGTTGTTCCTTTATGTCTTATATTTGTGGATATGTAAACATATTTGCAAGATGTTATGTATAGGAAGAGATATGCTCTCTCTACTGAAACTGGTCAGGGTGTGAACCCTAACCAAGTTAGCTACTGTTTACTTTGATTTCGAATATGTTAAAGTCATTATTTGAAGTATCTCAAAATATAAAAGTTGTAGATATATGTGTTTTATATCGGTATACCAAATTTCAGGTTCATAGGTCTTGTAAATGGTGAGTTATGGTGAATGGAACCATGATTGTTCCATAGTTTGAACTGCCTACTGAGTGCCCTGGGCAGATCCAGTACATTGTTTGGCTAATTTGAACTTGTTAGAGCTAGATTCGGTAAATATCAAAACATGAAAGTTATAGGTATATGTATTAGCTAAAGTTTGGTACTAATTTTAGCTTCATTGGTTATGTATAGCCTAATTTATGGCCTTTGGAAGTCATACTGGTCCGGAAGCTAATTCTATTCTGGACCAGTAAAATGTTTGTTATATTTTGATGACCTTAGATACATAATTGATAAAAGTTGTAAACATGAAAAAATATTCCATATGAACCCATATAAGTGTCTGTAAAGTTTCATTAAAATAGGACTTATAGATTATAAGTTGTGATGGACCCAAATGAGTACCCTGAAACTGCCTAAAGGCAGAAAACAGAACACACTTAGAAATTCTACAAAGTATTGTACAATGATCTAATTGGTCTGAAATTTTAATATGTTCTATAATTATATGTTAGTTTTAATTAGGAACAAGAATTAGATTAATTAGTCAAGTATAGAAAATGTTATAGGCTAAACAGTCCCATAAGGTCACACTGCCTCATAGGAAAAATCTTAACTATTGACATGAACAATGCATATTAATTTGTTTAAGCCACATTAAGTCTCCCTAATCATGAGTTAATCGATTATGTTTTCATATTAGGCTTGCAACATATTGGAGACCCACAAGGAGTGGATAGACAATAAGTTAGGGGTCGGAATCAAATGAGAACGGTGAGTCTAATTATCGATTGAATTCTTTAGTGCAAATGAATGTTGCTTGCTATGTGATTCATATGATTGTCATGATTGGTCCTTGATAATATAATGATGGATAATTTGTGACATTGTGGTACATATAAATGGTATACTTGTGGTATATTTGAAGTATATGTTTGACATATGTGATATATATACATGGTATATGTATAGTATATGCAAGGTATATGTGTGGCATATGAGGTATATATGTGTGGAATATGAGGTATATATGTGGTATATGTATATTATATGTGATAAGATACAATGGTTGAGGAATGCTTAAATAGAAGTGCATATGCATATGGACTAAAAAAGCGTTGTGACTAGTTAATCGATATTGTAAAGCAAAAGAAGAGGCCTATGACCCAACAAATGTGCAAATGAAATAAATGATCAAGCTAGCTAGCAAATGCAAATGCAAATGCAAATGTTCACATGCAAATGTTCACATGGAAACCCGGGGCAATGTCTGTTTAACTTGGTCACAACATAATGAAATAAGCAAAGCATTTGCATACATAAAGAGTAATGATTATATGTTTCAACTTTATTGATACACATATGATACTAATGAATGGAATGGAATATGTGGTATATATTGGAATTGTGATTTATTACTATGAGTTGTTTGGTACTTTAGAGCTCATTGGATGGTTATTCTCACTGAGCCGCAACTCATCAATTTGCATCATTTTTCAGGTAAGAAAAGTTATAGCTCATTTTGAGTAGCGTATAAAAGACATGGAGTACAAGTCACTGGCCGAGCCTCATCACTCTCTCTCCTTGCATTCCACACGAGCATGAAAACATGTCATCTGTATTTTGGACTTATATGCTTGAATATGTATTATCACTCTAGATTAGTTTTGAAATGTATAAATGGAAACAACCCGTAATCCTTCCGATGGAAAGTTTATGTTTTAATATATGTGATATATCGTATTGTGGTTTTTAATGTTTACTTGAAAAGTCATTGAGTGATATTACAGGATATGAGACTTGCAAAGTCATTGAATAGAATTACAGGATATAAGACTTGTAAAGGCATTAGTTGATTTTACAGGATATGATATGGAAAAAAAAATTTACTACCACTATTATCAGGGTATTTTCTCTTTCCAACATGCAGTATGTGATTATTTGATACATAAATAGATTATACTTAAATGCATAAGGTGTGACGTTACACAAGGATGACCATTAAAAGATAAACTACAAGGCTTACTTGGAGTCTTTGAAGAAGAAGGCATCTGATGCTGTATCTACTTCAGGTATTTTTATTATTGAAATTAATACTGTTTCCAATAATTATATATGGGTATTAGATACCGGTTGTGGTTCACACATATGCACTGATATGTAGAGCCTGAGGAATAGTAGGTAGCTCAATAAGGAAAAGTCAGACCTACGTATTGGAAATGGAGCAAAGGTTGCTACATTAATTGTAGGCACTTATGTTTTGACCCTCCTTAGTGGGATTATGTTAAATTTGGATAATTGCTATTATGTACCTGCTTTAACTAAAAACATTATTTCTATTTCAAGTTTAAATAAAGATGGTTTCCATTTAGCTTTTAGTAACAATTGTTGTTCTATTATATTGAATGAAATTATTTATGCTAGCTGTAACACCACATCTTATATATTTGAGTTCAACCTATCTCTGTATCAAATAATCACAAATTCAACACACACCATGTATTCCATTCCATTCATCAGTATCATATAAATATCAATAAAGTTGAAACATATAATCATTACTCTTTACGTATGCAAATGTTTTGCTTATTACATTTTGTTGTGACCAAGTTAAATAGACATTGTCCCGGGTTTCTATGTAAACATTTGTCATGTGAACATTTGCATTTGCATTTGCTAGCTAGCTTGATTATTTGTTTCATTTGCACATTTGTTAGGCCACAGGCATCTTCTTTTGTTTTACAATATCGATTAACTAGTCACAACGCCTTTTAAATTCATATACATATGCACTTGTACTTAAGCATTCACCAACCATTATATCTTATCACATATAATATACGTATACCGCATATATGCCTCATATGCCACACATATACCTTGCATATACTATACATATACCATATATATATATATATCACATATGTCAAACATATATCTCAAATATACCAAAAGTATACCACTTATGTGTACCACAAATATCACAAATTATCCATCATCATATTATCAGGAGCAAATCATGACAATCATATGAATCACATAGCAAGCAACATTCATATGCACTAAAGAATTCAATTGATAATTAGACTCACCTTTCTCCTTTGATTCCGACCCCGAACTTATTGTCTATCCGCTTCTTGTGGGTCTCCAATATGTTGTGAGCCTAATATAAAAATATAATCGATTAACTCATAATTAGGGAGACTTAATGTAGCTTAAACAAATTAATATGCATTGTTCACATCAATAGTTAAAATTTTTCCTATAAGGCAGTGTGACCTTGTGGGACTGTTTAGCTTATACATTTCTCTATACTTAATCAATTAATCTGATTCATATTTCTAATTCCAACTAACATATAATTATGTAACATATTAAAATTTTAGATCAATTGAATCATTGTACAAGTTTTGGTGGAATTTCTAAATATGTTATGTTTTCTGCCCTTAGGCAGTTTCAGGGTACCAATTTTGGTTCATCATAACTTATAATATATAAGTCATATTTTAATGAAAATTTATAGACACTTATATAGGTTCAAATGTAACATTTTTTATTTTTGCAAATTTTATCAATTATGTCTCTAAGGTGTTGAAATTATAAGAAATATTTTGCTGGTCTAGAGCAAAGTTGGCATCCGGACCAATATGACTTCTAAAGACCATAACTTAGTCTATACATAATATATTAAGATGAAATTAATACCCAAATTTATATAAGACGTATACCTATAACTTTTATGTTTTAATACTTTACAGAATCGATTTCTAAAAAGCTCAAATTAGCCAAAGAGATATATGGATCTGCCTAGGGCACTAAGCAGGTAGTTCAAACCATGGAACAGTCATAGTTCTATTCACCATAACTCAACATTTACAAGACATATGAACCTAAAAGTTGGTATACAGATATATAACACATACAGATATATAACACATACATATACAACTTTTATATTTTGAGATATTTCAAATAATGGCTTTATCATATTCACAACTAACAAACACAGTGGCTAACTCACTTAGGGTTCACATACGGTCTAGTTTCAGTAGAGAGAATTTTGTCTTCCTATACACCAAATCTTTACATATCCATAAATCTAAGACATAAAGGAACAACTTTCATGTTTTAAACTTTTCCAGATTCGATCTCTAAGATCATCAAAACCATGACACAAAATACTGCCTATTTATGAACTCTAAACACCATAATCAAGCTTAACAAAAAATAAATGTTTACTCATAGAATCACCCTTGGCTAACCTTGTTGCTGTAATTTTTGGAGTGAAAGAGAGAAGAAAAAGTGGCTAGAACTTCAAAGAAAATGGATTGAAGGAATGAAGCAAAGAAGAAGAAGAAGCAAAAGAAAAGGAAAGGAATGAAGATAATAGCAGCCTAATAAGTTAAAAGCCACCACCATTTTCTCTTCCCCTTTTTCCATCCGTCCCTTTTTCTTTTTTTTTTTTTCAGAATTTTATTTATTTTTTTAATTATTCTTATTATTATTACATAAATCAACACAATATGCAATTTAATGTTAATCTAGTCATTTTGCTTACTTTAATTTAGTCACCTTATTTAATTTATTTCTAATACTTTGTTATCCTCATTTAGGTTATAAGTACACACGTGCGACTCGATACAATTGCCAAATACTATGACACGTAGTTAGTGCGTATCTTAAACTTGTTCCTACAAAAATACGTATGAAATGCACGTGTTGAATTGAATTATATGCAAGATGCATATGTCAAAATAAAATGCATGTAATAATGCATATGTGGGATGTCGAGGATGTTACACTAGACGTACATTATGCAATGGAATATACATATTAGATATGTCAAATCCAATTTAAACATCAATGATAATAAAAGGAAAAAACAAAATATCTTGAAATCATCTTGTTTATGGCATTGTCGCCTTGGTCATATAAGTGAGAAATGCATGGCTAAGCTATCCAAGAGTGGTAGCTTGGAGTCATTTGATTATGAATCATATGACATGTGAATCTTGCTTATTAGGTAAGATGACTAAATTACCTTTTAAGGGAAAGGGTGAACATGTTAATGGGCTTTTAGACTTAATACATTCGCATGTATGTGGTCTAATGTCCACACATGCTAGAGGCGGTTTCATCTACTTCATTACTTTTATCGATGACTACTCATGATATGGGTATGTGTATCTAATGAGATATAAATATGAAGCTTTTGAAAAGTTCATAGTGTTAAAAAATGAAGTAGAGAAACAACTTGACAAAAGTATTAAACACTTCAATCAGATCGAGGAGGAGAATACTTGAGCCAAGAGTTTCTAGATTATCTTATGGATAATGGGATATTATCTCAATGGACTCAACCTTACAAGCCACAACACAATAGTGTGGCTGAAACAAGAAATCAAACCTTATTAGATATGGTAAGGTCTATGATGAGCTTTGCGGAACTCCCTAAATCCTTTTGGGGTTATGCACTAGAGACTTCCATTTATATATTAAATGAAGTCCCTTCGAAGTCAGTTGATACTACTTCATATGAGAACATTTTGTTACATGAGAGTTTGGGATTGCCCTGCTTATGTGAAGCGTACAATGTCAGATAAGCTAGAAGCTAAGTCTGACCGATGTCTATTTGTAGTATATCCAAAGGCATCATATGAATATCAATTTTACCACCCCTTGGAGCAAAAGGTGTTTGTTTCAGGACATGTTATCTTTTTAGAAAAAGAATTTCTTCTAAAAAGAGATAATGGGAGCAAAATTGAACTTGAGGAAGTTCAAGATACTCAAGTAGATGTTGATCAACTTTTGAACTCAAGGCTATTATTCATACATATGATATAGTAGTTCAACCTTCTAAAACACAAGAGCTTCATAGGTCAAGTAGGATACGTACCATTCCAGAGAGATATAGATTTCTCAATAGTGAACACAACGAAGTATTACTCATAGAAAATGATGAGCCTACAACCTATGAAGAAGTTTTGAATAGTTTATAATTCGACAAATAGCTTCAAGCCATGAAGTCAGAAATGGATTCCATGTATGAAAACCAAGTATGGACTTTGGTTGACCCACCCTAAGGGATAAAGCCTATAGGGTGCAAGTGGGTTCTCAAAAAGAAAACTAACATGGATGGTAATGTGGTTACCTATAAAGCTAGACTTGTAGCTAAAAGTTATTGTCAAAGACAAGGAATTGACTCTGTTGAAAATTTTAGCCCAATAGCTACGCTCAAATCCATAAGGATACTCTTACCCATTGTTACTCATTATGATTATGAGATATGACAAATGAATGTGAAGACATCTTTTCTTAATGGAAATCTGACCGAAGATGTGTACATGATATAACCAAAAGGCTTCATATCCAAAGATGGAAAAAAGGTATGCAAGCTTCAAAGATCTATTTATGGATTAAAACAAGCATCTAGGAGTTGGAATATTCGGTTTGACTAGAGAATCAAACAGTTTGGTTTCTTACAAAATTCAGATGAACCTTGTGTATACAAGAAGGTTAGTGGGAGTGTAATCGTTTTGCTTGCGTTGTATGTAGATGACATATTTCTAATGGTAAATGATGTCTCAGACTTACAATTAATCAAAATTTGGTCATCTAAGAATTTCTCTATAAAAGATCTCGAACAAGCAATTTATATTTTGGGGATAAGGATCTATACAGATAGATTTAAAAGATTGTTTGGTCTTTCACAGTCTACATACATAGACAAGATACTAAAAATGTTTAGCATGGAGCAGTCCAAAAGGGGATATATTCCTATGATCCCTTGGGATTACTCTCTCAAAGTCTATGCATCCAAATACATAAGATGAGAGGACACACATGAGTTTGATTCCATATGCTTCAGCTATATGATCAATCATGTACACCATGATATGTACAAAACCCGATGTATCATATGCTTTGAGTGTCACAAGCATATACCAATTGAACTCTGGTGAGGGTCATTGGGTGGTTATCAAGAATATCCTTAAGTACTTGAGAAGGTCTAAGGATGTATTCTTAGTATACGGAGATGGAGATCTTATTGTGAGTGGGTATACCGATACCAGCTTCCAATCTGACAAAGATGACTCAAAATCTCAGTCAGGTTATATATTCACACTAAATGATGGAGTAGTCAGTTGGAAGAGTTCCAAATAGAAAACAAATGCTGATTCCACAACCGAAGCTGAGTACATTGCAACTTCTGAAGTATCAAAGGAAGCAGTTTAGATAAAGAATTAATCATGGAACTTGGAGTGGTTCCTAGCATTGTTGATCTAATACAATTGTATTATGATAATAATGGAGCCATTGTACAAGCAAAGGAGTCACGGTCTCATCATAAATCCAAATATGTACTCAGAAGATACCATTTGATTAGAGAAATCATTGGTAGGAATGATGTAAAGATAGAAAGAGTACCCACTGATCAAAATATTATTGATCCTTTAACTAAGCTACTTTTCCAAAAGAAATACGATTCTTATGTACTCGCCTATGGAATTAAATACAAAGACGATTGGATTTAGTGCAAGTGGGTGCTTGATAGAGATGTGCTCTAAAGATAATCACTTTTAGCACTTATTGTACAAATTTATTTGATTAATAAAAAGCTTTTTCATTAATTTGATATTCATTTGATATATGAATTGATAGTGATCTTAAATCAATTAACAAAGTCCATACATAACATAACATGAAGAAAATCATGATGAGATCATGATATTGAGATTCTTATCATGTGTAATTATGTTAGTGTCTAAATTATCATTAGTCACAGGATTAATGAGATGAAACATTATTAATCTAGATAGACTAGCACATGTTACACTTCTTGATTGGATCGAGTAGTAGATCTCATAATCTATAAACATGAGATGTTTAGAGTTAACATGTGGATACTTGCTAAGTATAGCTAAGTACATTGGATAACCTGTTATGAGACAATCATATGGATAATCTATTCAAATGTCAATAATAGTTTCAACATAGAAATGGTGCAAGTATCCTTAGACTTAAGGTACTCAAGGATATCTTGGATACTGATTCTGTATTTTGATACTATTCCTTGTTGCCTCAGGAAAGTTGCTCATAGGGTGGTGGTAGGATACAACTTGATGTATTTGAAAGTAATTGGGTAACCAATAAAAGATTCACTACTCTTGATAGAAGGAGTGTATACCCATGGCCTCTTGTCGGGGTCATTATTTGGGAATCTCTAGCCGAAGTGGAAATGTTATTAAGATAGTCTTTAATGACATGTTTAACAAAGTAATGAGTCTCAGGGATAAGAACTAACATTACTTGGACTAGACGTGACATAATCAGTTTAGTGGGAGTTAACACATGTCCATACTCTAAACCAAGTGGGTATAGAATGGTGAAAGGAATAATTGCACAGAAATTATCTATGGAAAGGTTCGTAGTCAAACCATTGACTTTCTAGTCAATTAGGGGTCATGATGTGTTGCTAGATACTACTTATAACTTGCTTAAATTAATTACTAATTTAAGTGGCCAATATAATCGGGAACCTAATGGGTCATATGCATTAGAAATGTGAAGAATGAGTAAAATGGTCTTGGATGGGATCCAAAAATATGAAAATTATTTTGGTATAGATCGTGATGAGATCGCACGGAAAAATCATTCGGGGGAAGTCACAGGCCCGTATAGGCCCGCGCGGGCTACTAGGCTGCTGGCCTACCCAGCTGACCTAATTGGCCTTAATTGGCCAATTAAGGCTAATTAAGGCAAAAATCCTAAAATCCCTCTCCTTATTTTGTGCACTTTGTACCTAGACTATTTTTGGGGAAAAAATATTTTTGAAATATTTAAAAGTCTAAAAATTATTTTTGAAAATTATAAAATTCAAAAAAGAAAAATAATAGTTATTTTTCATATTCTCCCAAATTGAGTATACACCATTGCTAGCACTTTGAGGTGTGTTCCACCATTTCTCTTGTAGTTTCTTCTCATATTTTCGTGTGGATTAATATTAGAGACATCATAAATTGGATTTTAGTGGTTTGCAACAACCTAACAAGGTGAAGATTTGAAGAATAAATCAAGAAATTATAAAGTATAATTTCTTACCTCTACATTTTGATAAATTAGTTTTAATGGCACAAACAAGATTCTTGTTTCAGATTTTGAAAATTTTATTTTTTTGCTTCATTTTATGAATGAGATTCATGCTCAAAATCCAACAATTAGGATTTTAAGAGTCAAATAATTTTGACCCATAATTGACATTATGACCACCTAATTAACCAAAAAGTCAATGGTTTGACTTTTAACCATTCCATAGACAATTATCATGCAATTAGTTCTTTCACCAAACTATACCTCATTTGGTTCAAAATATGGACTATGTGTCAACTCTCACTAGACTGATTCCATACATCTAGTCTAAATGATATTAGTTCTTATCTATAAAACTCATTACTCATTCAAATATGTCCTTGAAAACCTTTTTCAAGACATGTCCACCTCGGCCAAGACTTTTGAGTAATGATCTTTACAAGAGGTCATAGGTATACTCTCTTTTTATCAGGAGTAGTGAATCTCCTATTGACCACTCAACTACCTTCAAATATCTCATGCTATATCCAATCATCACCCTATGAGAAATGTCTAAGAGGCAACAAGGAATTGAGTCAAAGTATATGATTCAGTATCCAAGATAACCTTGAGCATCTCAAGTCTAAGGATACTTGCATGATTGCTATGATGAGACTATCACTGATATTGAATAGATATTCATGTGATTGTCTCATAGTAGGTCATCCAATGTACTTGACTACTTTAACAAGCAACCACATGTTAACTTTAAATATCTCAGTCTTTAGCTTATGAGATCAACTGCTTGACCTAGTCAAGGAGTATAACATATGCTAGTCTATCCGGATTAACAAGATGGGATTAATGATGTCTCATCTTGTTAATCCTATGACTAGGGATTATTTAGGTATAAATACAATTGCACATGAAAGGAATCTTGTAACGCCCACTAATGAGAGTTTAATTAGAATAAGTATGTGGTATATATAAGAAACATATGATAGACGATTGTAACGCCCACAAATTAGTCTAAATTAAAATAAGTATGTGGTATACATAGAAAATACATGATAGACATAAAAATTTAAATAAATTGAATAAATGACTAAATTAGAAATTAAAATAAATTAAATTTATTGACATGATAAATTTGATTAAATTATACCACATAATTAAATTATATTTTTGGTATAAAAAAATTAAAGAGATTAGATATAAGGAAATATGTGAAGATGATGATGATGATAATAATAATAATAATAATAATAATAATAATAATAATAATAATAATAATAATAATAATAATAATAATAATAATAATAATAATAATAATAATAATAATAATAATAATAATAATAATAATAATAATAATAATAATAATAATAATAATAATAATAATAATAATAATAAGAAGAAGAAGAAGAAAAAGAAGAAGAAGAAGAAGAAGAAAATTAAAAAAAAAAAAGAAGAAGACTAAAATCATGTGAAGGGGAGGAGGAGGAAATGAATTGACTTTGCCCCATTTCTTCCAACTCCATCTCTCTTCTCCTTCTCCTTCTTCATCATCCCTTTTCATTCCTCCATATTACAACCCAAAATCTTCATCATTTCCTTCAAAATTTGCATCAAAAATCAGTCCAAATAAATCTGATCTTGGTAAGAAATATTTTTCTCATGATTATTGTGTTATTAGAACTCTTTAGGTTATATTTTTACAGGATATTTCACTCTATTTTTGATTATATTGTGAATCGAATTTGGGGAAGTATTAAACATAAAAGTTGTTCATCTATGTCTTATGTATCTTTCTGCCAATTTTTATTGAATTATTTCAAGTATATGAAGAGATATGGTCATTGGGGTGAAACTGGTTTAGGGAGACATATCAACTGAATAACTTACGGTTTTTGTAACAATTGATCATCTTAATGGCTTAATCTAAGATTTTGTAAAACATGAAAGTTGTAGGTATATGTGTTATTTAGGTCTCTGCCAAATTTAGTATAAATTTCTTTTGTGTAAGTTGAGTTATTCTGAAATGAATTATGACTGTTCCTTGATTGAGCTGGTTTCATATACATGTGCAACTCTAGTAATTTCGTCCTTATAGTTCACCTATTGTTAGATTGAATTAGCCAAAGTTCAAAACATAAAAGTTTTACTCCTATGTCTTCTTATCTAAATTCCTGTGAAACTTTTACCTTAAAATGTCATGTATTTTGTGAATTATGAGCTGAACAATTAAACTAGTCGGGTTGATACTTCATGTTAAACCAGTTATAGATCCTCTAGTATTTGAGAGTCATAGAGACCGAATCTAGAAATTAGTAAACATGAAAAAATGTTTCAAATTAACTTATATAACTGTATAAAAAGTTTCATAATAATTTAAGCTACATATTGAAAGATATGAATTTTTAAATGTAGTACCCTGAAACTGCCTAAGGGTAGAGAACAGAGCAACATTTAAAAATATACTAAACATCGTGTAATGTTTTAAAAATTCTGAAATTTTAGTATGTTTTAGTTTTAGATGTTAAATTTAATTAGGATTAAGAATCATATAAATTAGTTAAGTGTAGAAAAAGTTATTGATCCAATAGTCCTAAAAGGTCATATTCTAGCTTAAAAGAAATTGTAGTTATTTATTTAAACTATATTAAGAATAAATATTTTATCAATGTATTAATTATTTATATTTTCAAATTAGGGTATCAACAAGAAGAAGACCAATAAAAGTAGACAAGCTCCAAATTTTAGATTTTGGAAAAAGCTCCATTGAGGTTTGTACATATATGCATTTTAGTTTGCCTTATTGCATGCTTGTGTGTGAATTGAATAAGTGTCATATTTGAATAATATATTAAAATGTGTAAATATGAAATGAATTGAGTGCTTAACCAACGAAATTTCATGTTAATGCATGTATAGACATATGGATGAATAATTGATTGATAAAATGTAAGAAATTTTGGTTTACAATATGTAACATAATATATTTTTCAATATAGATTATTATATATGGGATATTTATTAATGATAATTATTGAATAATTAGAACAATAAAGAGTGAAGTTAGAAAGTCATGTATGACATATGTATTTGATATGAAAAGAGAGGTTATATGGCATGCTTGGACTCATAAAGTTATTATAAATTTTAGTTTTGTATTAAAAGATTTGTTGGTTTTGATTGTATAGAAAACTAATTAAAGTATGTCAATATTACGTAAATAGTTATATATAATGGAATATCATATGATTATATGATTTTAAAATTTTATAATCATATTTTCATTATAAATGTAATAGGAATATTGATTCAGCAAATTAATATATAAAGAAAATAAATAAGTAATAACATTAATTGCCCAGTTTTCAACCTGTGGACAAATTAGGGATAGATGGTGCACCATTGCGGGGGCATTACGGTACCGATATTGATATGGTTTAGGAACAAGGTGGTATTAGCTCCGAGAGCACCCCTGTCCTAATTGTACACAGATGATGTGATTATACTCGGTCATGAGGCTTAAGCTCCGCGAGCGCTCTTGACTTGAGACTATAGTGAGTAGGGTGCTTAAGCTTCGCAAGCGGCCTTACTACATGTCCTATATCCGGACAGTACGAGAATGAGATTTGAGCTATTTATATTAAAATATTATATATAAATTTATTAAAAGACATACATGTATTTGTTGAAAGATAAAATGTGTGAAATAGTGTGAATTATAAATATTTATTAAGGTAAGCTAAATTTATAATTGAGTTATATATATATATATATATATATTATCAATGAATTTGGTATTATTGTATATTCATGTGGTTGTCCCTGTATAATGTATGTTGGAATATTGCGTACTGTATTATGAATTATCTACCATGCATTTTGGTAATTGTATGTTAAAATATTTATGCTTATATGGATTGAAATTTGAGTTAACTAAACAATCATAATTTTAGGGAAATCAATTAAATTAAAATGAGTTATGGAAACATGAGAGGAGGTAGAATGTTTAATATATTATATATTACATATGGTTGAATATATACAGTTCATGTCCTGATACAAATATAATGATAATATAATGGAACAAAAATTTTATTTTATTATAATATTTTCTAAATTTTATGCAATGATTTATTTAAATTATATCATGATTATTATGACTCACGTTTATGTGACTGCATGGAAAAACTTAAATGCTTATATGTACTACTAAGTTAGAAATGGCTTAGCGTGGATTTTTCCCGCTGGAGCTTACAAATAGTAAACTGTGAAGTTGAAAGAGCAAGTACAAGCTCATACTAGAGGAGACGCGTCAGAACTGGTTGAGGGTCGGATGCATATTATTTTTGCATTTTCTTTATTATCATGCATATGGGTTTGTTAGACATGTCTTATGTATAGTTAAGAACATATTTTGTATTTTGGTATTATATCTATATAGTTAGATGTAAGGTAAAAACCATTAATTTTGATAGTTATAATGAAGTATAATATTTATGTAATATGATGATGTATTTGATAATTGAATCCATATGTATATTTGAATATTAAAAAAATATTAATTTAGTTATTAAATAAAAATTTTAAATTCAGATTAGTTTCATTCAGATTGTCTGTGTCATTCCGCTTATGTAATGGGATTATTCCTATTATATAGGCGGGATGTCACATTTATTGATATCAAAGCTTAGGTTTAAGCATCTCTTGACTTAATTGGGGAAGGGTTTGTCATGCATACATACATGTGTCTCCTATAACTCTGATATGAGCTATTTCTCTGTCAACTTGTAGGCTTATAGAGATATGTTTTCGGATGAGCCTGGAATGGTTGAAAATTTTAGTTCTCTTGATACTAAGTCCCCACGTCAGTCTAGTGCCATGAGTGTTGGAGGAATTAGTACTACTCTTAATCCTTCTCAACCTACATCAACTACAAAAGTATAAGATAAAGAAGACTAGGAGAAAGAAAAGAAGAATAGGGGAGTCATCTAAGAAATCTGTTGTTCTAGAGACCCATTTTACTAGAAAGAAAGAATATATACCCAAGTGTGATAGTTGCAACAGACACTATAGAGGAGAATGTTGGCATGTCAGGTGCATGCGTTAAATGTGGGTCCAAGGAACATATATGGAAGGATTGCCCACTCTTGACAAATATAATTCCTACTCAAATGACAAAATCAGTTCCTACTCAGCCTAAAGTTCAGACTAGAGGAGGATCAAGTCAAACTAGGCAGGCTTTTCCAAAGACAGTGAATAGACCTGGATCTAGTAGAGTTTCAGTCTAAGCCTGTGCCATGAAAGCTAAGGAAGATTAGGCAGCAACAGATGTTATTGTTGGTATGTTTTCATTACATGATTTTGACATTTGTGTACTCATAGATCCGGGTTCCACACGTTCATGTATATTTGCACAAGTACATCTAGTTAACATATCATGATTGGAGGGGGACTAGAATATGAGATTGAGGCTATAAATTCTTTAGATCACAATGTGTAGGTAGGTAAAGTAGTTAGAGATTGCCTTTAATAATATATGGAAAAAAATTATTCTATATATGATCTAGAGCTAACAACTATAGTTTTTGCATTAAATTTTGGCACCATAATCTTCTTTGAGGGAATTTTTTTCTATACGGAAAACTAAGAATTTGAAATATTTTCTCCTTTATGAAGAGTTGAATTTGAGATAGAGTAGATATTGTGAGTAGAGATATTGTAAGGTTGTGTGTTCAACTTACTTTTACTTAGAAAATTAAGGATATTCAAAGACAAGATAATAAACTTGTTGAGTTAGCTAAGTGGGTTTCTAAGGGGGAGAGACCCGAGTTTTTTTTAGGTAGATTGTTACATCTAATCTCTATTACAAAACAAAAATATAAATAGATTAGTAGAAATTACAACCCGAGTTTTTTTATTTTGGTATTATATCTATATAGTTAGATATAAGGTAAAAACCATTAATTTTGATAGTTATAATGAAGTATAATATTTATGTAATATGATGATGTATTTGATAATTGAATCCATATGTATATTTGAATATTAAAAAAAATATCAATTTAGCTATTAAATAAAAATTTTAAATTCAGATTAGTTTCATTCAGATTGTCTGTATCATTCCGCTTATATAATGAGAATATTTCTATTATATAGGCGGGATGTCACAACGATAGAGATTAAAATAGATAGAATAAATGACTAAATTAGAAATTAAAATAAATTAATTGATTGACATGATAAATTTGATTAAATTAGACCACATAATTAAATTGTATTTTTGGTATAAAAAATTAAAGGTACTAGATATAAGTAAATATGTGAAGATGATGATGATGATGATGATGATGATGATGATGATCATAATAATAATAATAATAATAATAATAATAATAATAATAATAATAATAATAATAATAATAATAATAAGTGATCAGCAGAAAAAAAAAATAATAAGGGAAAAAAGATTAATAAACGGGAGAAGGAAGGGGGAAAAGAAGTCAATTAAGACTTTTTACACTCTTCTTCTTATCATCATATTCTCTTTCCTTCCTCCAAATAACAGCCTCAATTCTTCATCATCTCCTTCATGATTTTCAAGAAATTCACTCCAAATATATTTGTTCTTGGTAAGTAAAATTTTTTCCATAGTTATTGTGTTATTAGAGCTTTTAGGATTGTATTTCTGCAGTGTATTTTACTCTATTTTTGATTATCCTATGAACCGAATTTAGAGAAGTGTCAAACATGAAAGTTTTTCATATATGTGTTTTTTATAAGTCTGTCGTATATAAAGAGATAAACTTGTTTGAGTGAGACTGGTTTAGGGAGACGTGTCAATAGAATAACCTATAGTGTTTGCTTATTTTGATCATCTTAATGGCTTAATCTGAAGTTTAGTAAAACATAAAATTTGTAGATATATGTATTATTTAGGTTTCTGCCAAATTTCGTATAAATATCTCTTGTGTAGGTTGAGTTATAGTGAAATCAACTATGGATGTTCCTTGATTGAGCTGTTTCTTTGTACTTGTGTAGCTCCAGTAAATTCATGTTCCTTTTTAAGCTTCTTAAAGGTCGAATAAGCTAAAGTTTAAAACATCAAAGTTTTATTTCTATGTCTTATCTAAGTTCCTGTGAAAGTCTTACCTTAAAATGTCATGTATTTTGTGAGTTATGAGCTGAACCATTGAACTGGTCAGGTTGATACTTTATGCTGAACCAGTTATAGATTATCTAGTATTTGAGGACCTTAGAAATAGAATTTGGAAAACTGGTAAACATGAAAAATATTCCAAATTATTTTTTTTGAAATGTGTAAAATTTTTAGTAATAAACAAAACTATACATTGAATGATATGATTTTTTAAATGTGGTACCCCGAAACTAGCTAAGGGGCAGCAAACAAAGTAATATTTAAAATTTCAATGAAAATTATATAATGATTCAAAAATTCTGAAATTTTAGTATTTTTTAGTCTTGTATGTTAAATTTAATTAGAAATAATAATCATATAAATTGAATAAGTGTAGAAAACATTATTGATCCAAAAGTCCTAAGAGGTCCTATTCTAGCTTAAAAGAAATTGTAGTTATTTATTTAAACTATATTAAGAATAAATATTTTATCAATGTATTAATTATTTATATTTTTGAATTAGGATCTCAACAAGAAGAAGAACAACAAAAGTGAATAAGCTTTGAGTTTATATTTTGGAAAAGAAAATTACTATTGAGGTTTATACATATATGTATTTTGGTTTGACCTTGTGCATGATTGCATGCACATGACATGAATTATTTATCACAATAATGAAATAATATATTATGACATGTTTTAAAATTATAGAAATGTTATTAACTATGAACTTAACATTATGCTAATATTTGATAAAATATCATGCTATTACATGGTTTTGAAATAAATTGTGAGTATATGATTATGTTAACATGAAATGAGTATTGGTTATAGAAACAAGTAATTAATGGTATTAATTGTCCATTTTTCTACCTGATGACTAACATAGGATAGATGGTGCACCATTATGGGGAAGTTATGGTACCGATATAGATATGATTTAGGGACAGGGTGACTTAAGCTCTGGGAGCGCCCCTGATCCTGATTATACACAGATAGTCAAGGTGGTTTAAGCTCTAGGAGCGCCCTTGACTTGAGATTATAGTGAGTAGAGTGACTTAAGCTCTATGAGCGCCCCTATTTTACACCTGTATCCGAATAGTCCGCGAACAAGATTTTGAGCTAATAAATCATATAATGAAATATGAAAATTTATTAATTGATGTAAGTAACAAAGTACAAAATGTTTACATGAGGTGGTGCAAATTTAATTATTGAATAAGATTATTATGTTATCCTTTTATGTTATGTATTTATTTATTTTATATGACAGAAATATAATAAAATTTGATGTGTCATGATTTTATTTGAGACATGCATTTGTGTGACTGCTTGGGAACAACTTTAATACTTATATGTACCACTAAGCTAGAGATAGCTTAGCGTGAGTTCTTCTCACGTAGGAATTGGAATTGTAGCTAGTAGATAGTGAAGTTGATCAATAAGAAATCCAAGCTCATATTAGCAGAGGTACAAAAGACGTAGTTAAAGGGTTGGTTGCTTATTATGTTTTTTTTAGTTTGACCATGTATATGATTTGTGGTAAACATGTCTCATATGTTAATATTGTATATGTGAGTAATTATGTAATATAATCGGGTGCTATATGTGTATATAACATAATGATAAATATATATTGTTAATTAGAACGACTTGCCTTAACCAATATAAATAAATGGATTAAGTTATTTAAAATGAAAAAGTTTTAATTCGAACAAATTTATTTAGTAAATTTTGTGGCATCCTATTTATATATATGAGATTATTCCTAATATATAAGTAGGGCGTCACAAATCTCATAATCATGATCTCATCATGATTTCCTTCATGTTGTATTATATACCAAATACTTCATTAAATGGTCTAAGATCTATATCAATTTATATGTAATGAATACCAATATAATGAAAATGCTTTTTCTTAATAATAAATGAGTACATTAAGTGTCTAAGTTGATTTCCATTAGGACACCTCTCTAACAACAAGCTCTCTATGGTTCTAAGGCTAAGGAATGGATTAAAACTATAGAAGAGAAATAGATTCGATGAAATTTATTCAAGTTGGGATTTAGTTGATAGACTGCTAGGTCGTAAGACCATTGAAAATAAGTGAGTTCTCAAATTTAAATATAAGATGAATGGGACAATTGAAAGATATAAAACTCAATTAGTAGCCAAGGGCTACACACAATAAGAAAAAATTGACTATGAAGTCACATTCTCACATGTGGTCAAGTTTGCATTAGTTCATCTCATTCTAGCTATTGTAGTACAAATAGACTTAAAGATATATCAAATGGACATTAAGACTGCTTTTCTCAATGGAGAAAATGGGTCAACCCTTAGGTTTCCTACTTAAAGGTAAATAACTCAAAGTTTGTAAGCTCAAAAAATCCATTTATGGTTTTAAGCAAACGTCAAGACAATGAAACCTCAAAATTTATCAAGCCATGTTAAAGGATGGTTTTATGATGATGAAGGAGGACCATTGCATGTATATTAAATATTCTAACAATGGTTTCATAATTTTGTCCTTATTGTCGATGACATTTTAATAGCTAGAAATGATTAAAAGTTGATTGATACTACCAAAAAATGGTTATCATCGAACTTCAAAATGAAAAACCGGATGAGGCTAGTTATGTGCTTGGTGTTAAGATCCTAATGGATTACTTAAAAAGGCTTCTAAGTCCATCTCAGAAGACTTATATCAAGAAAATATTAAAGTGTTACCATATGCATGATTGCAAATCCATGGATACTCCTGTCAAAATGAATCTGAGCCTTAGTCTTGATATGTGTCCTAAGACATAAGATGAAAAAGAACGAATGCCAAAGTACCCTACTCTGGTGCTATCGGTAGTATGATGTATGCAATGATGTGCACATGTTTAGACATTTATTATGCCATTGAGCTAGCAGATTTCAATCTAGGTTTGAAACACTAGATGGAAGTCAAAAGAATATTGATATATTTAAAAGGAATTTCAAACTATGTTTTGTAGTATCAAGGCAAAGATTTGCGCTTAAATAGTTATACAGATGTTGATTGGAAAAGTGATTTTGATCAATGCAAATTGACTTCTGGATATGCATTATTGTTTAATGATTGTACAATTTTATGAAGTAGCGTGAAACAATCTTGTATAAATTTATCAACGATGGAAGCTAAATATGTAGCATATTCCTCAGCTATATAAGAGGTAGTTTAGTTGAAAAGGTATTTGCAAAGAAATTGTCATAACAACATTAAGCTTGTGACAATTTATTATGACAGTATGGTTGCATTAGTTTATGCTAAGGATCTGAAGTATCATGGAAAAACCAAACACAATCAAATGAGATATCACTATGTTAGAGAGATAATCACTCAAAAAGAAATGGTCCTGAAACACATTTCTATGAACAAAATAGTAGCAGATCCATTTACCAAATAAATAGCTAAGGATGCGTTTGTTAGACAGGTGAAATCCCTAGGCTTATGTAGAATGTAATTAATTTGTATATTGTGATAGACGACTTAGTTTTACTTACAATGAAGTAAAGCGCTTTTGTCATGATTTGCTTTTTTTTTTTTCATTATAGGAATATGTTGTAAATGTCAGTTAATACAATTTGATGATATATGTCAATAAACTTATATTAACTCATTCACATGAGTAATCGCCTCTAGCATTATAAAGTGAGTAGAGATGAGACCAAAATACAATGATATTAAGTGAATGACTAAGACGCAGTGATAGCGATCTTAGTCACATTATTTGATAAAAGGTCATCTTGTATCTTGATAAGGATCAAGATGAGATTCTTCATATATATAAGAATCAACATGAATGACTTCTCCACCATTCATATGTCTATTTGAACGAAACTAAGTATAAAACTTATTGTTTAACATTATTGAATGTGTACATAAAAGTTTTAAGTTTGGTACTTTTAGAACGACAAGACTAGGACTTATATGGTGTTATTATTTTTAAACAAAAAGCAAGACATACACTCTTTTATCTCTAAAAAGAAATGAGTAGTTCCACTATAACATGTGTTTTATACTGCATATACTAGACACCTATTAGGAAGCAAAAGAATAGATATTTGCTCTTTGCTATGTGAATTCTAGAAATTCAAAATGTGGATTTTAATTTTTTACCATTTGTGACTTTTGACTATATCATGATGTGATGGATTATTGTTGCCTATCTTAGGATACATTCTATAGTTATGAGATGATTCAACTTAATGGAACACTTATAGAAAAATGAGTTAATTCAAATCTAATTGATGTGAGAGCGAAAGAAATAGTATTTTTGTTTATACACTCGCTGCTTGTATTCATCGGTTGAAGTTATTTTTCTTAATAAAGCTTGAAGTAACTTAAAATACTAGTAATCATAAGAGTGATTTGAGTATGGTTTCTTGACGGATTGAATGATACTTGATCAGGTGTACTGAGAAAGATATTTGAGGTAAATAAACATATTTTCAGAAGTAAATATATTTTTGAGTTGATATCTCCTATATAGCTTATAGTTAGATTTATTTATTGGAGTTTCCACTATTTGCATGCTTCAAGATGCATAGTCTATTCACTTGTATGAATGATTCTCTATTTAAATTTGAGAATTTGGGATGACACTTTTTTGGGATGAGTCCACTATGGGTGATTGAGAGATATTGAGTTTTATGTATTTGGGTCGCATCATATGGGCTTGGCCCAACTTAAACTAAATTAATTAAAAGGGAGACAGTTATTTATTAAAAAATAATATGCTTCCCATTATAATTAGAAGTCAAAAAAATAAAAAACAAAAAAAATATTGTAATCCCTCTAAAATTTCTCTCTAAAATTTTTCATCTCAGAAGAAATTAACGTGTTTATAATGTGAATTAAAACAAGATTATAGTAATATAGTATGCTGAAACAATTGTAAACACTTAACAAGAAAGTATCCGTTGCCCTAATTATCTTGCAATAATAAAATCCATCATGTATAACTAAATTAATCTTGTACTTTTAATTGACTTGCTCAAAGTATTATACAATTTCAAAACAACACTTCCCATAACTCACTCAATTCATATTGCTAGTTCAACTACATAATAATTAACTTTTTTTTAAATTAATTCCAAATAATCATATTAATTTCTTCAACATTTATTTTAATTTCATTTATTAATAAAAACATGCAAAATTCATGGGATATATGCCATAAAAGTGCGCATACCTTTCTTAGAGCTTAACTTCCCCTCTTCCTCTCTTTCATTCTTGTTTTTTTTTTTTTTTTTATCTCATCCCTCTCCTATTTGGTGGTGCCTCCTTTCCCTTTTGATGTCCCTAAAAGTTCATTAAAATTTATTTATTCAATTTTATGCCTTCTAAATGCTATATGCATAATTAAATTAAACTTAAGTTCCTAATCTCCTCCATCATTTCAAATCCATTTCTTCTTTTTCTTTTACCCCAAACTCACCCAATTCCTTACTAGGGCTGGTCACGGTTTGGATTTTATCAAGGCTGCCTCTCTCTTCTTTTTTTTTTTTTCTTTTTTTTCCCTTACCTCTTTCACCATTTTTCAATCACTTACCCTACATTAATGCTTCTTCATTTTAGGTCTCATAAGGATAAAGTTCCACCTCATGAACGGCTCGGATCCATTGAATTACAAGCTGTCCAGAATTATGCTTTCATTGAATTAGGTGGTTTAGTGTTCAATTCTTTCAACAATTTGCCCTTCACATGGTCCATTGATTCCCCCATAATTACCTAACCCAACTCCATCTCAAGTACAATTGAAGGACAAGTTTCCAGATTTGAGGTGAGAATTAACCAATCAAACACCATGGCTGCTCAAAAATCACTAGGAGTGGGAAAATAAAACGTTCCTCACAATTCCTCCAAGGCTGCCCGCGGGACTCATTTAGCTTTCCTCCATTTTTTCCTTCATATCCCTTCTCCCATGGCCTTTGTTCTTGCCTTGGTTCACCCTTTTTCAACCATCTTTGACATGCAAGCATTTACTCCTACGAATCAAGCTATGGCCAAGACAAGAATGGACTAACCATAGGTTTTTATACTCAAATTAGGAGGTGAATTAATTGGAAATGATGATACATGGCCATCATTGCAAAATTGATTAAGCTTAAGTAATTAATGAAATCATAATTTTATTTCTTTTTTTTTTTACCAGATTCCCCTTTTAGTCCTGGAACTTCCACTTCTATGAAGTTCAAAGATGAATTTTCTTTTTCTCTAATTAGATCCCCCACAAATGTCCCTAAATTTATTTTTAATTATTCATTATCCAAGTTTAAGCTCTGATTGACCCGATGCGACCGATTTCGTGTGCACGCGACTCGAAATCTGATTTAGCGAACATTACAAATTATATCTCCAAAACGTTGTCGCCGTTTAGAAGAATGAGAACAACTGAGTGGTTAGCATATACTTGGGCCGCATTATCACATAGTTTGCATATCATATTGCATGAAAGGGAAGGAATAATGTGATTTTACTTGAATAAATTTACCAAAAAGATTAGGACTAGTCCACTGAGTTGAAATTTCTCTTTATATTTTACATTCAAATAGTGAACACAATGGAACAACTTTTTCCCTCATTAATGACTAACTAATACTACCAAAATAACTTTTGCAGAATCCAAAATTTAGAAGCAAACAAACTTACAAGTTGACAACTTCAAGTGAGTGTAATCCTTCCCTACTTTTTTTATTATCCTCATTAAAAGCTATCAATAATTCTTCATCTTCACCATATGACATTTTATTCCCTGCATCACTTGCTCCATAGCACTCCTCGTCATCATCCTGATCATCATTCTCATTGCCATAGTCATCATCATCATCCTCTGCGAACCTAGAGACCACTACACAACTATAATAATCTGAATGTCCTACAAGTTGATTAGCTTCGTTTTTTTCATCCGGTGTTTTGGCCAAAGATAAAAGAATGTTCTTTGATTTCTGATCAGGAGTAACCCCAAAGCGTTCCATTTCCTTATACCATATAACAGCACTTCCAAAATTCTTGTTCTTACCATGGGCATCCATTAATGTAGTGAAAATTGTTTGATTTGCTTTGATGCCATTAGACTGCATTTCTTCGTATTTTTCCATCATCTTCACAAGATTATTTATCTTTGCATACCCTTTGATCAGTGTTCCATAAGTAACCACATTTGGTTCAAGTCCATCTTTTTTCAATCTATAGAAGAACTTTTCAGCGCCCACCATGTCAGATGCATTCACATACGCTGATAACATTGTTGTGTAAGAGTAAAGATCCGGGGTGTATCTGCAACGAATGAAATGTAGAAGCACATGACCTTCGCTGAAAAATGTGTGATTAATCCATTGATGCATTATAATAATCAAACGTAACTACTTGCAATGCAGTTATTCTACACTATTTACATTGCTATAATAATCCCACATATCTACTTTTGAGTTCTTTAGGCAAACTCTAAAGTCTCATTGGAACAAGATAGCTTCAGGAGTCCAATAAGGAGCATTAGTTTGAAGTATGATTTCCTCAACTCATAGTGCTTTATAGGAGTAAAAATCAACCAATAAAAATTTCCAGCAATTTTGTTACTCCAGATTGTGCAATAAGGTGTGGTGCCCTCCGTGTGATTCTGTGCATGAAATTTAGAATCTTATCTTTTCAAGTTTAAAGCAAGATGTTAATGTCATTCAAGTCTGAAATTTGTCCTTAATAAAATAACATAAATTGCTATAAATTTCCTCCGAATTATTGTTCATGAGTAAAGTTCAAAGTATCAGTCCAGTATGTCGACAAATGTGGAATTTTCTTGTTTCTCATTTAATTTGATTTCTGATCAAAACTGTTCATGAACCTATTCTTGTTTTCTAGCTCATTTCTAGCTTCCAAATCAACAATAAAATGTTTGAAATCGGCACTCTACAATTAAAGGTGGCCAAAGACTTGAGATCCCAACTTAGGGATCTGAGGTTCAAACCACTGCAATAACAGTGGAGTGTGAGAAGCTCTACCATCAGACCCAATGAAGGGAGTGAGGGAGATACAATATCGAGGTAACCAATTATGGATTTCACATAACAGATCATTAAATTGTTTGGGAAGTCCAAAATTCGATGCAGCAGATCAATGAAAATGGAACAATTGAAAAATCTATCAATGAATTGGTCAAAACCTAAGGCGAGGTCCAAAGAACTCAAGGAAAAGCTCCCTATTGATGATAGTTACGAGTGTAAAACTCTTTCATTTGAGAAAAGCCACAAATAAGTAAGATGCAAACAATATGTCATTAGAAGTGCACCTTGCAACTTGTGTTGCAGATGGAGCAATCTTTACCTGTCTCTTCTCATGCTCTTGAACACCTTTTGAGCTTGCTCCACCATTCCCGGGATTGCAAAGGCATCAAGCAAAATGTTATATGCTTTGTGGGTTGGCCTACAAAAGGCAGCATGATCATACAGTAAACCCGAAAAGTGATGATATGCATTTGAATTTAACTTGCAAGATCTTCAAATATAATAACTATATATTGACATTATAACCAGCACAGCATATTAGTCTTCAGTAAAAAATTAAAAATTAAAAAATTAAAAAAAATAAAGCTCAATTTGACAAATGATGGTGACAGGACAGTTGACCAATAGGTAGGTCTGTATACAATACAATATTCCAATGATTAAGGGTTGCTTGGTTGGCCTCATATATAGTGCCTAATTATTTTGCCCCACCCAAGGCAAGTTCAGGCCCCATTGCAACAAATTCCCAGCCAGAAACAACCAGCATTTTGAATATATTGATCAGTGATTTAAAAACATTACTAATACTCAGAGAACTTCCTTCTTAAGTTAGATTGTCCTCAAATGTCCAATCAAGGACTTCAATATTTCTATTCTGATGTGCAATCTTCTGCATGAGTCTTCCATGTTTATAAGATCCTGATGCGAGATACCAGAAAACAAACAGACACGACATTATATAAGCTAATCTATTTGTTTCCTCAATATTAGGTTTAAATAAATATGCATCTTATGAAGCTCATGTTAGTTCCATAACAATTTAATAATCAGAAAACAGTTTATCACAGGTTTCAACTAATCGCTTCCTGTATAACATCACATGAAAAAGAATTTCAAGATGCACACACCTGACACCAGCATCCAGCATCTCCTCAAAAACAGCCAAAGCTTCATCTTCCCTCCGAGCTTTTCCATAAGCATTTATGAGTAATGCATAGCTCACAACATCAGGTCGAACACCAGATCTTTGCATCTAAAATTACGTATGTGAACAAAATATCAAAAAAGAAGGAAAAGAATAAAAATGAACAAAAAAATTCAAACCTTATGAAGCACAAAGTGTTTAAATACTCTTTCGACATGTTTAAGTGAATAGTTGTTCTCATGCACAAGCAATTACATTTGTCAAGGAAGTTGCACACTAGTATGTTCATTTCACGAAATTTAAGGCTAAAAAACTTATAGGAGGGGGAGAAAAAGGCTATTAGAACTTCTACAATTTTTGATAACCTTATAAAGGAATTAGGCAAACTCCGGACAAACCATTCTTGCCCATTTTTAGCCACTGTTTTTTTTCCTTTTTTAATCTAAAGATGCAACCTTAATACCCATGGAGGCAGACACTAACTTTCAACTCTTCTAATTTGTCTTTTAAATGCAATTCTACATCCTTAATATAGGGAGACGTACAGTTTGAGGATAATACATGAATTGTATGGTCAAATCAGAGACATCCAATTTGAAGATCCAAGAATTAAATGAAAACCCTAATCCAAAAGGGAGACAAGTTGGCCACATTAAATGGGTCTGCAGAAAAATCTACAGTTTTCTTCTAACATTTTACATTTGGGATTCAAATATAAACAAGAAAGCTTTCTAACTATTATCTCTTTTTTTTTTTGGAGTTACCAGTCCTAATAGGTGAAGGAAATATCATTTGACCTTTATAAATAATTATTTCTTCGGTTTTCATTAATGGAATTATGAAACTTGAGTTAGTCCTGGTTAGATTTTTGCCTAGCAAATTGGCTTGCAAGTTTTTTAAATTTTTATTTTTTACTTATGTGAGTGCAGGGAATTATGATTGTGCTTTCAATTAAAACCTTAAACTACTTTTCTTGCAATTATATCTCTTACTTCAGGAAACTATTAAAATTTGATCCTTTGGCTAGTCCATTATTGATTTATGGAATATTCATATAACAACCCATTAACAATCAATTTGAAATACAAGTTTTATGTTAAAATATACCATATTCAAATACAAAACTTTGAAAAAAATATCATCTTAAAATACTGAAAATAATAAAACATAATATGATGTAATATAATATTTTCTTTGAGCTTCACAATATAACATAGATAATATATGCAAACACAATTAAAAATGTTTGGACTTGTAATTAAAACTAATTTGGACTTCAATAATTATTTAAAACATAGACAAACTTTAAGATTCAATAATAATTCTTAAAAAAAAAATAAACAAACTTTAAGAATCAACAAAATTCACAAAATGAAGTATTGTCACAAGCCCTACACTAAAATACCATCAAATCAGAGTCTAAAATTTGATAATTTTGCCCCTGTATTCTAAAACTTGTGAACTAATTTCTACCACTTTGGTTTATAAATTTAAATCAACAGTTTCTTGTGAATCAACTGACAAAGAAGAATTGATAATCAGTTGCTTGAAGAAGTAATTCCATCAGAAAAATTCATCCATTTCCTTTCATTTTCTTACATCCCATGCGCTCTCATTCCTTATAACATTTTCAATCAGCGCTCTTCTATATACTTTTTCCTTTACATCTCTTCTTTTATAGAGGCAACTTGCATTAGATTAGAATGTTATCAGTCATACCAGAAAACCTAGAAGTTCAATTCTGAGCAAAATTGTCAGTTCGAACATTATGTATACATAGGATTAGAACATCCTTGTTACATGGAAATTCCAAATTAGTGCTGAAGTTATATAACTTGCTGGTGTTCTCTACAATGGACATATTTCATTTCACCACTTACACGATGGCATGTGAATCTGGCACTTGACTTTGTATGACTAAAAAAGCATCAGTCAACTTCATGTTTTCTAATATTTTAAGAAAAGCATAATTGTTAAAAAAAACTTTAACAACTCTAGCTGTTCTCTTTAATTTAGCCAACTTCAAGTCTTCTATCAAACTCTTAAAAATCATTCAAATTTGTCTCATTATAACTACCAAATAATAGTTGTATTTTCTGCAAGCTCTTGAAAGAGAAAAAAAAAACCCTGGCAATGGATTTATTTCTGTAGATTTTATTACGGATAGGACAATATATATGTTGTCTAAGCATCAAAGGTATTCAATATGCTTGATCCATTTCATATACTCATTCGAAAATTTTATGAACAATAAGGAAACTACAGCTATGGGCCAAGTTAGATTTAAATAGCAACAAATAATTGCACAAGATATTGAGGTGTTACATTATGATCAGACATTATTTGTAAACAATGTCATAGTGATAACTGAAAAGAATTATGTTTATCACTCAAGTAAAATAGAAATAAGAAATTCCAACCATGAAATTCAGAAAAGAATATGGATAACCAAGTACATCAAAACAAAAGCAGACATCCAACATGTTGCACAAAAATTTAGTCATACAAGGCATGATACATATGAAACATAAAATGAATGTTAATAACAATGAAAAAAGACAGCATTCAATCCTATCAATAATGGATATAAACTAAAAACTCCAGTTAACAAGAAATTGCATAAGAAAGATATACCAAAAACAAAATGTTGAAAATCAAGCAATAATGGATGCAAAGTTTCTTTGTATATATTCAAATGTGACCTCAGTGAATGTAACCGCATAGTGAATCCAGAAAATAAACATAACCGGATAGCTTTTCAAAGTTTACCTGGTCATAGATTTTTGAAACTTCCTTGTAATTGGTCTCAAATGACATTAGGCTATTGTAGGTGACAGTAGATTGTGGAACTCCTCGCTCTGGCATCAGCACAAATATTTTACGAGCTCTTTCGTAGTTACCAGCTTTTCTGTACATGTATATCATCATGTGGAACATTTTCTGGTCTGGTTTTAAAGGTGGTTTGTCCTCATTCAAAAGAGTCTCAAAAACTTCTTCAGCTTCCTTAAACTTGTTTCCCTATAGTAATGCCAAAAACATGATCATGCATGTAACAATGTATACTACATAATATATGGCATGTCAGAGGAAGCCAGTAAGCCAAAATTCAGAGTAGACTTTTAGAGTTAGCTCATTCCCAGCAGATAAACCCTAATGAGGATAAATTAGGAAAAAAGAATTGCATTCCAAGCTCTAGGAATATATAAAATGTTACACCTTCACAAAAATTACAAAGGATGCAGCAGAAAAATCCCCAATTAGTTCATTTTCCTAGAAAATTACTAGAAAGGACCAGCATATGCTCCCCCCCAAGCATGTGAAACCCCAAAAACAGTAATACTTGAGGTATATGCAGCCTAGAAACGATAATACTTTTCAGAGTTTCTCAGATAGGTGTCCCAGCTTCCAGCTTAGAAGTTTTGATCATGCAAAGAATGAAGATAAAAATATAGAAATATGCACTAGATATATAGTAGAACAGACAACTAGTATCATGATTTTCTTTTCTTTCATTTTCTTGTTCCTTTTCTTCCTTATGCTTCTTCTGCACTAATTTAAAGAAAGTCGGTGCAATTTTTATTTAGACAGCACGGAAGATAATATTCTATCAGTGCTAATAAAATCTATGGGGAAAAAATAATGCTCATTTGCAATGGCATGCCAAGGTTTTTATAACTAGTATGCATGCGAAGGTTACAATTGGAAGCTTCTTTTTCCTTATTGAAAACAGAAAGAAAAGTTGCTGATATGCATTCCTAGAATAGAAGTCAGTGAACAGGAATGTTGCCATTAAGTACAATGAAGATATGGCAACTCAATTTATTTGCATAGCACAGAAGAGAACAAATATATACAGAAGAATGCATTGCAGTTAATAAGAATGCAGATGCATCTACGCACATCATGCTGAGTTCCAAACAATATTGGATCACATATAATAAGCACTTGTATATATATATATGTGCTTCAACAAAGATAGATTACCTCGACAAATATTTTTAGTATTATTTGATATGTAACAGCAGAAGGCTTGGGCCCTGAAGATTGCATCCTTCTAAAAATAGCTTGAGCATTATTATATTGACCTCCTCTTCCATATGCCTCCATAAGGGCAGTATGGGATACAACATTTGGCACATAACCCATCTTATTCATATAGTTTAAGACCTTCTCAACTGCATTGAAGTTCCCTTGCTTTCCGTGAGCTGTCATAAGCATGAGCCAATCCATTTCGTTAAATTCCCACCAATGCTGCGTCCGAAGCCACTCTAGAATCTAGTGAATAAAGCAAATAAGCACACAATAAGCTAACAAAACATCCAAATATTTGAAAAAACTCTAAACAACAATGAGAGCAGAACAACAAATCATCTCCTCTCCCTTATAACTCAAACCAATGACATAACATTTGAAAGGGAGAAGATTTCAATTTGATAATTGTAGTGCTGTTGATGATAACAAAAAACCACAAAATTAGACAAAAAGTATATATATATATATATATATATATATATATATATATATATATATATATATATATATATTATCATGATTACAAACCTCTGCCACAAGATTCCATTTCTTGAGCTGCTTAAATCGAACCAAAGTACCCAAAACCAAGTCTTTAGGAAGAGCAAGATTGTTAGTCCTCTTGCTTTTGAGAACCGAAACAGCAGAACCAGAGTCCTCAATTTGCTTCATCAAACCCCTCCAATTCCTCTGGTCAGCTTCATCAGCTGCATCTTGAAACACTTCTACTTTCTTTCTCCTTTGCATAAACTTGCGAGGATACAACATACCTCTTGCCACTACCTCAAATCTTCCACTTAATTTTGTATTCAAGTTAACAGGATTGACAACCACTTTTCGCTGGCTGAAATTGGAAAACAAAAACAATGATTGACAAGAAAAACATATGAAATTTTACGGCAGAAATAGAGAGAGATAGAGAAGGACCTCCAATTATTTGAAGGAGGTGAAATGCAAGGCTTGAAGGATAGCGTTGGCGCCATTTCCGTGGGAATTCAAGTGATATTGCTTTTCTTCTTCTTCTTCTTCTTCTTCTTCTATGTGTAAAACGCGCTGACTACAGTGGAGCTCCTCAAGCCATTTGTATTAGATAGTTTCTTCTTCTCCATGATATTTGTGGATTTATTTTGTGCCAAAGGATAGCAAAACTTCTTGCCCATTCGTAGAGTGGCAGTGGGAGTTGCAAACGGTACCGTATAAATGTCTTGGAATTTGGAAAAGGACATGGTTGCTGCTTTTCATTTTTTATAAGGCAAAATGCCATATTAAGTTTGTATATATATATATATATATATTATTTATTCTTTTCAACCTTGGGGATCTTAAAAAACAGAATGAACCCAAGTGACTCTGCGCTAGTGGTATATAGAGATCCCATCTGTAGTAGGTGGAAACATCTCTCCTCCTCGGATTAAAAAAAAAAAGACAAAAAAACTTCAAGAAGATATTTTCAGTTGGAAATATAGAGAAAGATCAATTTTTTATAAGGATTATTGGAATTACTTTGCAGGACAAAGAAAGCTGTTGATTCCAACAATACACTTTCTCTAATGGAAGAAACCAGGGAATTTTAGAAACGTATTTATTTAATACGTGATATTTTTTGTATTTCTGGTCTGCATATGAAAGTTTTTACTATTATTATTATTATTAATTTTTTGCTAATTTTATGCTTTTATTTGAAGTTCCGTAAATTATTTGCGTTGCTTGCAAAGTATATACGAAATTTTGTTGACAAGTATATATCTTGAAAAGAGAAAGGATGCGATTGGAACTTACAAATATCCAAATTTTAAAATTATAATTAAATTAGGTATTGACCAATGCTTCGCATAAACAAATTTCAATCATTTACGAATTTCTTTTAAATTTGGGTATAAAAATTAACTTATTATTTTGTTTGTATCCACATTTTTTACAAAGCAACATATTTGTGGATATGAGGAAAAAAAACAAGATATATCGGTCTTTATATTAAATTTAAAACGAATTTACAAAATGTTGAGGTAAAAATTACTTCAAGGAAATAAATGAAGCCAAACTGATTTTCTATAGAGTTGAAGCAACAATTATTTGAACAGCGTTTCACTTACTATGCATAAGAATCAAAAGAAAGCAAATTATATCAAAGCCATTCATAAGATCTCTTACAAATTGTAAACTCCAAGGAAAGGCATCAATACTGAACCAATCCACAGCTTCCCATCCTTCTCTTCAACTTCACTGATGACCTTCAATGTCTTTCCATAACAATCTTCAATTTCCACAACATTTCCATCCTCACTCAGTTTTATAGCAGTAGCATGTGGCCTCCCTCCCACTAACAGTGAATGCAGTTGCTTAAAGCTAAGCGGAAGTTTTAACAAAGTCTTTCCAACCCATGAATTTGAAAGAGCTAATTTTGCAAAAACTCATTTCTTTGAATGAAGAGCTACCCAAAATTCTCCCTTCTCGTTGCGTCTGATATTGTCTGGAAATCCGGGCAGCTTTGCAAATATATCGACTTTTCCAGCATTAGGACCATGGAGCCAAAGCCTTCATATCTGACAAGTAGTGGTTTCTGCTACGAGCACAAAGAAGCCATCCTTGCTCAATGCTACGTCATTTGCAAAAGCAAGGGCTTCTGCTAATATCGTTACTTTTTTGGTTGATTTTTCATACTTTAGTAATCTACCAGTCTTATCCCCGTTCAAGATTGCTGCAAGAAATTGCCTGCCAAAAAATCGAAAGGTGAAAGGGGAAAGAGGTAATAAAAACATAAAAAGTGAGCAATCAGTTAAGGTGGTTTAGAGAGGATTCAAGAGGCAGCTTCTCATGAAATAACAAGCTTCATATTTAAAAGTTAGTATCAGTGCAATTAGCACATATCTTTTGCAAGGAAAGGGTGAAAAAGACAATAAGGAGGTTATCAGGTGTCTTTGACACAATAATTCACTGTTTTTCTTCAATTAGGCACTTCAACCTTCCTTAAATAGCCATTCCTATAAGCTTATTTAGGATGCATTGAAGAATGGAACTCAATGATTTAGACAACATGACATGGAGAATGAAATCTAACTACATGCCCTTACTGAACTAAAGTCTATAGAAGTTCTTGCAGATATTTATTTCAGTGAACCCAGACTTCAGTTTAGGTGATGCAATATACAGGCTTATTACAAGTTTGAATTCTAACAAGTTCATATTTTAATCAACCAAACGTCAGACTTCTCACTTTTTAAGTAATTTCCATTTTGGGCAATCTTCAAATTTGCAAAATGTACCTCAGGTTAAAGCCAAACGTAAATTGCCATTTGCCAATGCTCCTTGACAATTAACAATCATTTTCTCATCTTCTCGATGAAACTATTATCGCATGTATGGTAAAAAATTAAAAGATTTTCCTATAAGGCTGCTGCACACAACCTTGAATCTCAAGAAAGAAGGTCAACTTTCTCTGTTTGACTTACCTTCTTTGGAAGATTTTACTTGAATCTGAGAAGTAAATTACATCTTCCTGCTCATCGATATCCATATCATTGGTGAAGCGCAAAGGATGGCCTTCAACTTCAGAGACTACAGGAGTGGCTAAACCTCCATCTGGACCTACTACTTGCAGACCTAAGTAGGCATCAGCAATGTAGAGATTATCAGTTTTCTTATCAAACCTTAATCCCAATGGCCTTCCACAAACATGCTCCATTTCTGCTGCAAATGGGCGAATGCAGTCCTTTCTTGTACATAGAGGTTTTTTCATAAGTCAAAATTATTAAACAACATAAATTATCAAGTTAAAAAAAAAAGAGTAATTTATAATCCAGCATAGATTTGTGTTTTATTTTGATGATCTTGATTGGAACACTTGGAACTTGCGTGTAACTATGATTGTATTCCATTTCTATTCGGTTGCATATGTACAAGGCAGCAAAAGACTAAACTCAAACACCACATCTATATGTATGTTCTCAGAGTAGGGGAAAGGCAGAAGACTAATTTTATACTGTATAATCAATGATGGAAGAACAAGTTATAAAAGCAACATATAGAGACATAAACTTATATTCTAAAATCAACTGTTGTTCCATACACAGTAATGTTTGATGGAACAACTTTGCTCTAGACGAAATTATGCACATAAGAATGCAAACTATCAAATGCCAAATTGGCAACTTTATGGAGTGATTCTGAACCTTTCCTTGGGGATTCTTGTTTTGTGATTGAGCTCATTAAACAAAACTTTTCTATCCAAACAAATTGAAGAAACCATCACTGAATCTCAAAAAACAACCAAAATCAATTTATGGAATAGGCACAAATAGATTGGTAGATGTTCCAATACCTCAGATGGGATGAAGCCATTGCACAATCGAGGACAATATCCCCCTGTCATAACTCAATGGGAAGCAATAATAACAAGAATAACACAAGCTAATTCTACAGGAAGGTTTATTTATATGTTTGGCAGTCAATGTGATCTGAGGTAGTGAGTGAAAAACAGGAGTGAAGACACACTAGTCCACTATCAGATCAAATCCTTTTTTTTTCTGAAACTTCTATCAGATAAGATCAAATCCTAATTTTTGCACAAACGGGAGAAAGAGTTTTTTTCAATGATATTATTAGTTTATGGTTAATCAAAGATATGAAACATCTTATAATAACAGTTTATCCAATAACGCACACATGAGTGACTTTATCATGGCAATTAACACGGACTTGATGAGAAATGATATGCAAGTATATGGTTGAGCTGAGCCAAGCAAAATATAATATTATGCCTAGAATCAAGTATATCTTAACAAAGAATAACACCTTAAGCATAAAATTAATGGTAAACATAAAGGGTGGGTACGGTTCTTAATGGTGGAATGAGCAGATCTAATGAGTTCTTGCCTTACAAGATTAGGCAGCCCCACTGTCACTTCTCAAATCCTATATATCTTGAAAAGAATGGTATAAGATGGCACGTGTTCTTTATTCATGAAAGCTAAAATTAGGTTTCCTTGTGCTATGGAGAACTGAGAAATACAGAGTACAAGTGTACACAATCAGGAGAAGAATTATTAGGGTTTTAGTGATGCAGGAGCATCCAAATGAAGATAGGATTTCAGTTTATTAGTTTTTCAAATTTCCTACTTTATTTAGGTCCTACTTTACTTTATTTAATAAAGAATTTCACTTAAATAGTTAGGAATAGTTTTTTTTCTCTTTGTTTAAGATCCAATTTAGCAAAATTATTTATTTAATTAATTAGGTCTAATTTTCGAGTCAAAAAATAAGATATGTCCTAACTAGCATAAATAGGACAACTCCTCATTTTACATATTATATGTTTTTTTCTCAATTCATCATTTTAATTCTAAGATTTTACCACAAACAAAAAGCCTAATTATTGTCTAATTGTTCCAACCACCACAATCACTTGTTGGATATAATTGCCCTTAACTCTTTCTGTACATCTCTTAGGAGCTACTTTGTCCAATGAATAGAATAACCAGTCACAGCCTAATTTAAAAGAAACTTCAGTATGCTCGTATCATCAAGAAGTAAATTGGAAAAAAAATAAAAAAATAAAATAAACCCTTCTCAAAAGGTCTTCTCCAGCACATGCAATCAGTTAGGAGCGTCCTTTGTTTATAAAATTAAGCCAAGAATTGGTATTAATGATATTTATATAAATCCTCAAGTAGTGATAGAACTGACCTATTCTAAACCTATCAATTCTTTGATTGGTGAAAGTATCTGTTGAACTTGATAATAAGATTTCTCCCTAGATGATATTTCAAACAAATCATGTATTGTTCTTGAGTCCCTTAGTTATTCCTATTCACATCCTAGTAGAGATTTTGGTTCCTCAAAAAATGTTAATGATATGTCAATTTATTGCATTTGCCCTGTAGAGAATTTTCCAACAATAACATCATCAATCTAATTTTAGGGGGGTGGAGAAAATTTTGAGCTCTAAGCAAAGGATTTTCCTCAAAAGCTAAAATCATTTGCAGAGATACAATAACATACATCAGTATAGGAACAATAAATCTAATAAAGAAAATGAATAGCAAGCATCTGTTACCGATTAGAAGAGGTGGCAGCAAAATCCGACCACCCATGGGCATCTCCTAGCCACTTAAGGATTCTGCCATCAGCAACGCCAGTGTAGGGTCCTTCACCAATTGGATCGAAGACCAAGCTCTCCGGTCCAACAGCTCCGGTGACGAAAACAACCTCTGCCGATCGGAGATAATCACGAGAAGATGGCAAAGGAGGTGATGCAAAAATGTTGTTGGGATTCGTTATGAGGATCGACAGCAGTGCCACTCCAATCGCTAATGGCCTTTTATTTCCCTTTTCTATTCCAAATTAGATAATAATGATCTATTTATTATCTATTTATTTTGTTATTAAAGAAAAGAAGCTTTGGAGAGAGAGGATAGCTTTCTCATAAAAAAATAAAATAAAATAAGAGAAGGAAAATAAATGATAAATAATACTATTATGATAAAGCATATTCGAAAATAACAATTAAGCTGTTTGATATTCTCATTTGTAAAATTGTGGTAGTTCGAGTTCGAATATCTTGACACCATTTATCAATATTAGTATAAGTTTATTATATTTATGATGAATATATAAGAACATCTAACCTTTATTTTATAGTCCATAATCTATTGGACCTCCTAATATATATATAAAAAAAGTATACACACTTGTCACTCCAATTACTATAACAGCCAATATCAAATTTGATCTTTTATGACCTTTTTTTCTTCTTTTCTTTTTCAAATTAGATAATAATAATCTATTTATTATCTCTTTATTTTGTTATTAAAGAAAAGGAGCATAGAATAGAAAGGATAGGTTTCCCATAAAAAAAACAAAATAAGAGAGGGAAAATAAATGATAGATAATACTATTGCACTAAAACATATTCAAAAATAACAATCAAGTAGTGATTTGATTGATATTTTTATTTATAAAAATTATAATAAGACTCGAGTTTGAGTCTTTCGCCATCATCTATTAATATTAGTATGAGTTTAACACTTTTAAAGTAAGTACAAGAAAATGACTAACATTTGTTGTGTAGTCCACGACTTATTGAACCTCTTAATAAACAAAAAAAATATTTTCGATAATAGCTTTGATCTCCCATAGGTAAGAATCCAAATATCTACATGCCGCATCATTTAAACCACACATTTTTTTTTTAATTTTTAACATTAGTTCTAGTTCTCACCTCATGCCTTATACAATATATCAGCCACAATTTTAGAAGACTCTAATGCCTCTTGCGGTGTTATTGCAAAAACTCTAGTCTGAGCTAATGGTTTACTAGGTTGTATATTTCTACTTAGGCTGAGTAAACGTAGATGTAATTGCTTTAGTTGTTTTACTCGCACTTGTGCTTGTACCAGCATTCACAACTGACCTTTTTTGAGCCTGTGTCCTACCTTCTCTCTAACTCCTAGGTGTCACTGATCCCTAACCAAATTCACTAAGTTGCAAAATTCTTGGATAAGTCCTCCTAATATTGCCAAATTTCCCACATTTATAACAACCTATCTTTCCACTTTTGCGCTCACCATCATTGTTGTTTTACCACAAATAGTGCACTAGGGTTGTAACACCCATTAATTTAGGCCAGAATAATTAGCATATCTAATGGTCGCAATTAAAATTATAGGAATATAAATTCAGGAATAAAATATAATAAATTGATTTATAAATTGATTTTATTAAGTTATGGATGTTTTACAAAAGAGATAAAAAGGTCAAATTAAAAAGAAAGAGGTAAAAACTAAGAATTTAATTAAGTATTTGGAAAAAATAAGAAGAGACTTGAGTGAATATTTGTCATGAGTATAAAAACGCTCACTTATTTCCTCCATCCTATTTTTTCAAAAACCCTAGCCACACTCTACTCTCCCATAAGGAACCTTTCTTGTTTTTCTTCTTCTTTCTCTCCCTAAAGTCTTAAAACAACTATAAAAGCTTGAGGTTTACATAAGTTAAGGCTCTATTGTCTCAAAGTTTGTACATATGAGCATATTTAAATTTTTGTGCATTTTACTTGTATTTCTATGATGTTTTGTGTTTGAAATGATGATTTGAATAAAAGTATGATTTAGTTATTTTATTAAAATTCGTCTGAAACAGTCTTGATATATTTGTTCATGTCTTATGTTCTGGAGCTTGAATTTGCATGAAACCAATTACAAATAAAAGCTTGAGGTTTACATAAGTTAAGGCTATATTGTCTCAAAGTTTGTACATATGAGCATATTTAATTTTTTGTGCATTTTACTTGTATTTCTATGATGTTTTGTGTTTGAAATGATGATTTGAATAAAAGTATGATTTAGTTATTTTATTAAAATTTGTCTGAAACAATCTTGATATATTTGTTCATGTCTTATGTTCTGGAGCTTGAATTTGCATGAAACCAATTACAAATGAAAGTAGATACATATAACTAAAATTATTATGCAGAGTGTGAATACTAGTTTTGACTTCAAGTAGACCTAAAATTGGCTACCAAATCTCAGACTTAGAAGTACCCAAAAATTATTGGGCAGATTTTTACTGAGCACTATACAGTAATGTAGTCATATCTTATATTTTGGAACTTGGATTAACAAAAAACTAATTTGAAATTAAAGTAGACACACAGATATAAATTTTCTATGAGAGTATGAACAATAATTATTATTTCAATTGGACCTCAAATTGACTACAAAATCTCAAACCAAGAAGTATTTAGAAAATATATGGCAAATTTTTACTGAACTTCATACGATTATTTGGTTATAACATATGCTAGAAAATTTGGATTTATGTGTTTTTTTTTGCATATCGAAGATAAGACTTAAAATAAAAATTCATAGAAGACCATGAGGTCTAATTCAAATCTAAAATGGGTGAAAAATGCAATCCAAAATTAGGGCAGAAATCTATCCAGAAATAAAAATTTAGTAATTTTTTCTTTTAAATATTATGTGATATATATATATATATATATATATATATATTTGTGTGTGTGTGTGTTTTGATTGTAAAAAAAATGTGATAGTAAAATTACCTTTAAATTTTTATGGTAAATTGGTTAAGTTAATTTGGTATGTATATGAGTTAATATAAATAAAGAATGTATAAGACTTGTATTTCCCAAAAAAGGATAAATATTGGCATGATACACACATTATAAATGGATGAATACCTAGGGGTTTCTCTTCGAACATGAAATTCTATGTTGAATGTGAAGACATGTGATATGGATATGTTGAATTGATATGATATACGAACATGTATGACATGATGACATAAAAATACATGATTGATGAGATGTTATAATCATGATCATATGAACATGTACATTATGAGTTATGTGAACTACAAAGGATAATGGTTGAAAGGTTGTTTCTCTAATATTGGACTTGATATAGGATAGATGACATGTTATTGAGGGAGTTGTTAGGTTTTGAAGGCAAATCAAATTCATAAAATGCATCGGAAAAATAAAATTTTCAAAACCCGAAATAAAATATCATACTTGTGCCATTAAAACTAATTTATCAACCATTGAGATTACAAATTTACCTTGTAATTTCTTGACTTGTTATTCAAATCTTCATCTTGTTGGGTTGTAACAAACCACAATAATCTAAACTAGGATGTCTCTAATAATAATTCACGCAAAGAATGAAGAAAAAACTTACAAAAAAAAAATGGTTTGAACAATATTCAAAGTGTTAGCTTTGAATATATTTTTGAGAGAATTTTTGTGTCTCAAAAATTATTTTTCACCAAAAATAATTTTTATATCTTTTTTCTATAATTTGATGTCTTTTCAATTTAAATCATATTCAAAAAGAAGATTAAAATCAAAAGAGAAGAAAAACAAATTGAATGAATAGTAATGGCCATAATTGGCCTAATTAAGGCCAATTATGGCCTAACACCAACAACATGCTACAACGGGTAGTGCCATGCACGTTGGGCCTGTTGTTGGGCAGGTCCAGCAACCTTGGCTAGCGGGCCCGCATGAGCCTGTGACTGCTCCCAAGCGATTTGTTTTCCATGATCTCATTGTGATTCAACCCGAAATAATTATTTCATATTTTTTAGATCATATCCAAGACTATTTTACTCATTCTCCATATCTCCATTGCGTGTGACCCATTAGGTTCCTGGTTATATTGGTCACTTAAATTAACAATTAATTTAAGCAAGTCATTAGTGGTAACTAGCAACATATCATGACCCCCAATTGATCGAAAAAATCAATGGTTTGACTATGAACCTTTCCTTAGACAATTTATGTGCAATTATTCCTTTCACCATTCTATAGCTCACTTGATTCAAAGTATAGACATGTGTTAACTCCACTAGACTAACTACGTCACATTTAGTCCAAGTAATGTTAGTTCTCATTCTTAAGGCTCATTATTCTATTAGACATGTAATTGAAGACTATTTTCATGACATTTCCACTCCAGCTAGAGATTATCGAGTAATGACCCCAACAAAATGCCATGGGTATATACTCCTTCTATCAGGAATGGTGAATTTTTTGTTGGTTATCCTATTACCTTCAAATACCTTAAGCTACACTCAATCACCACCCTATGAGTAACCTTCTTGAGGCAACAAGGAATAGTGTCAAAGTGCAGAATCAATATCCAAGATATCCTTGAGTACTGCAAGTCTAAGGATACTTGCATCGTTGCTATGATAAGACTGTCATTGATATTTGAATAGATTATCTATATGATTGTCTCATAACAGGTCATCAAATGTACTTAGCTACACTTAGTAAACATCCACATGTTAACTCTAAACATATCATATTTACAAATTATGAGATCTACTGCTTGATCCAATCAAGGAGTATAACATGTGCTAGTCTATCCAAATTAACAATGTCCCATCTCATTAATCTTATGACTAGGGATAATTTAGATACTAATATAATTACACATGATAAGAATCTCAATATCATGATCTCATCATAATTTTCTTCTGTTATATTATGTATCAATGACTTTATTAATTGATTTAAGATCACAATCAATTCATATATCAAATTAATGAAAATGTCTTTTATTAATCAAATAAATTTATACAATAAGTGCTAAAGGTGATTGCTTTTAGAACACTTCTCTAACAGGAGTTATGGTACCGTGAGATATGACTGTGTACTCAATCAGGGTAGCTTAAGCTTGGATGAAAGCGCTCCTGATTTAAAAAGCTCTGATTATCTAGATAAAGGACAGGGTGCCATAAGCTCAAGTGAAATTGCCCTATTAGAGAGGTGCCCTAAATGCAATCACCTTAGGCATTTGATGTACTCATTTATAATTAATAAAAGACATATTCATTATATTGTTGTTCATTTATATATGAATTTGATTTAAATCTTAGACCATTTAATGAAGTCCTTAGAATGTAACACAACATAAAGAAAATCATAATGAGATCATGATAGTGAGATTGTTATCATGCTATTTAAATAATCTTTATCAAAGAATTAACAAGATGGAACATTGTTAATCTGGTTAGAATAACACATGTTATATTCCTTGACTAAGTCAAATAACTGATCTTATAAGTTAAAGATATGAGATATTTAAAATAACACATAGATGCTTGCTAAAGTAACCAAGTACATTGGATGACTTGCTATGAGATAATCACATGGATATCTATTCACTGTAAGTGATAGTTTCATCATAACAATGGTCCAAGATCCTTAGACTTGAGATGCTCAAGCTTATCTTGGATATTGAATCCTAAACTTTAACTCCATTCCGTGTTGCCTCTTAGAGGTTGCTTATAGGGTAGTGATTGGGTATAACATGTAGTATTTGACGGTATTTGAGTAGTCAATAAAGTATTTACCACTAGTGATAGAAGGAGAGCATACCTATAGTCTCTTATAATGATCATTACTTACAAATCATTGGCTAAGGTGGACAAATCTTGAAGAAGGTCTTTAAGAATGTGTCGAATGGAGTAATGGGTCTCATAGATAAAAACTAATATCATTTGGACTAGATGTGACATAGTCAGTTTAGTGGGAGTTGACACACAATCCATACTCTGAATCAAATGAGGTATAGTTTGGTGAAATGATGAATTGCATAGTAATTTATCTATGAAGGGTTTACAGTCAGACTACCAATTTTCTGGTTAACTAGTTGGTCATGATGTGTTACTAGATACTACTTATGATCTACTAAAGTCATGTAATGATTTGAGCTGCCAACATAACTAGGAACCTGATAGATAACATGCATAGAAGGAATAAATAAAATGTGAAATGAGTTTTGGATTGGATCCAAAATATCAGAGTGATATTTGTACAAAAGAGTTTTGCATTTACGGGGCAAAATGTTGCATGTCACTCACGTGACAGCCATGAATTGTGTACGATATAAGCTAGTGCCAACTAACACTCGTAATTGCTAAATAGGTTGTCATGTGCATGATGATTAGTCATGGGCATGACAGTCGACATCATCACAAGTGTGATGATTTGTCATGGGTGTGACAGAAGCTTGATAGCTTTTGCTTGCCCATGCCCCATGGCATGTTATGTGCATGGCACCCGAGATTTTGCAATTTTCTATTCTAAATAGGAAGCCAAACATAGAGTTTAAGTGTCCAACTCTAATTATGATTAGAAAACATATAAATACCCTAAAAATGTCTCGAAAAGTAAGCTACCTTCTTAGAGAAAATAAGAGTTGTTTTCTTCTTATTCTCTCTCAAATAAATCTTTCCCATTGCTAGCACTATAGTAGAATATCACCTCATAGCCTTTAAGGTTATTTCCTTATCTCCTTTGCATGAATACTATTAGAGAAATCCATAAGTTTTGGGTTATTATGGTTTGCAACAAACCAACTAGAAGGAAAGCTTACAACTTGAATTTTGAAGTTGCAATCAAACAAAGGTAATTATACTTCTTCCATGTGATGGTTATTCTGATTTTAAATTACATTAGATGTTCAATGAGATTTGGGTTCAATTTAATTTTAAATTTTTATTGTGTTATATATGTGATATGTGATATATATTCAAAATCCAATAGTGGTATCAGAGCCATTCTATGTAAATAAAATTTTGAGTGTTTGGCCACACTAAGTATTAATGAGATTAATTGAAAAAGAACAACTTAGATTCCCTCATTCCATTAAAAATGAATTTGAATGTGTTTGGCCTCAAATTTTATTTTTCATTCAATAACATGTAATAATGATATTAGATATTGTTAATGATAATGGAATGAATTAAATTTGATATAAACATGAATTTCAAAATTGTGCATGTTGCTAAAATTGTAGGGTTTATGAAACATAGTATTTCCAATTGAGTTCTTTATGGGGTTGTTCGATTTGGTTTATTTATTTGATTATTCAAACATATTTAAGACATATTTAGAATATGTTTCAAGGTCTGAAAAACCACTTAATTGAATCAAAAATTATTTTTGATTATGGCATTAACAAAACTAAAGTAAGGGCAAAAACTCTACCATGTGATGAGACTATTTTGTTCTATATAATTTAAAGTTATGTAATTTTATGAACAACACCTTAATTACATATTTATGAGATATTTATGATGTTATTCTAATATCAATTGCATTCCAAAGTCAAATTAAATTCACAACTAAATTCCTAGAGGATCATATTTCATGTATTATTCAATTTAGACAAATTTTGAGCCATTGGTTTGTTGGTTAAGTTTTTAATTATTTAGATGTCTAATTAATGAATTTACTTAGTTTAAACTAATTATAAGTTGCTTATAATTATAAGAATGAATTCTAGAAACTTTGAGAATTTTTTCAAATAGAGTTTGATTTGAATTAGAAAAGAGTTTTTTATTTCTAGTTTGACTAGGATTTTAGTATGCAATTGTAACTAAGATTGTTTAATTCTATTTGGCATCAAACTAACGAATAATTAGGATAATTTAATTATGAATTAACTACTGATCATATTTGAATTTGATATTTAATTTGATTTAATTATTAAATTCGGATTTAAATGTTGCATACATTAAATTGGTATTAACCTAGTTAGCAAAGTAGGCAATTTTAGCAAATTTTTTGATATAATAAAATGTATATCTATATTGCATGATTTACTATTAGAAAGTAATTCTAAATGTTCATATGATTATTTAATGAGATTAAATAATAAATGTGTGATGAATTTCATTAAAAGGGCAAACAATCAAAACAATGTTCCAAGAGTTGAAACAAATACAACCCAAATTATTACTTTAATAGATTATCTTTATTTATACATTAGAGAATGCATGCTAGGGATGTATGGAATGACATGATTGCATGATTATAGACTTGACCAATGTAATTGTTCATGCATAGATTTTGTTTTTGGTAAATAGTGCCTACAAGTCCCTGCCTTCTCCATTCTCTCCATTGTATTTCTCTTTTCATCTCTCTCCCCTCAAATGTAACTTGAGATTTTCTTATGAAGAATTTATTTAATTAGATTACATAGGATTATAATATAATTTAAGTTCAAAGAAGCAATAATCAATAGAGTTGGCACCAATTACAAAAAGACTTAGAATAGGAAATCATTTTTTATTTCAAAGTTGTAATTTCATGCATCTACCTAAGTGAGACCTAGTTAATCATTTCATGGCTCAAATGATTGATGTTAGATATATCCATAATCATGATCATATAATTAGTGTAATCATTTTATATATCTAAATGTGATGAATGAATATATTATGCATGCTAAATAACCATAATGAGACTTAATTAAAGAAAATCCCTCATAAATTATATTAAGGTCAATGTCTTCCATTAATATGGCAAGAACTAAAGTTCTTTTAGAGTTTCAGTTGTTGGGCACACTCAAGCCCGCTCTACAAGAATATATTGAAACCATCGAAATATTATTTCATGATTAATGGATTGGCTTTAACTAGTTACATTGGCTTGTTGAATAATGAGACTGCTTCAAAAGGGACTTGCTTCCATCGTAGCAAGAATGACCATTGGAAGAGGAACCACAAAGACTATCTGGAGTCTTTAAAGAAGGGGAAGGAAAAGACATTGGATACACATTCTACTTTAGGTATTCATGTTATTGAGGTTAATATTGTTTCTAGTAATAATACATGGGTATTGGATACCGGGTGTGGCTCACACATATGTATAAATATGCTAGGCCTAAGGAATAGTAGACAACTTAAGAAATTAGAGTCAGATCTATTAGAGAGTTGCCCTAAAGGCAATTACCTTAGGCACTTGATGTACTCATTGGTATTCATTGCATATGAATTGATATAAATCATATATTGTTTAATGAAGTCCTTGGTATGCAATATAACATGAAGAAAATCATGATGAGATCATGATAGTGAGATTTCTATTATGTGAAATTGCATTTCTACCTAAATAATCCATAGTTTTAGGATTAACAAGATGAGACATTATAATTTGGATGGATTAATGCATGTTATACTCCTTGACTAGGTCAAACAACTAATCTCATAAGCTGAAAATGTAGCGTTCCCTTACCCTACTAGTCATTAATAGTGTATGGAAATGCTACTAAGCTCTTTTTTTTTTTTGTAAAAATCAATGCTCAAATTATTGTATAATTTTTTTTCCAATTTTCGAGTTTATTATTAGTGGAATATTTATTACTATATATTTTTTTCGTAACACTTAAATATGGAACTAGCGCTGTAAATATTTTGATTTAAAAGAATTCATTCATTAAACCATAATATTTATAAATACATTTACAATAATACCAAATATATTAATTACAAAATTTATTCCTTATAAATCCTACATGTCACAATTTGCATCAAAAGAAATTTTTAAAATTTAATTTTTGCAATACAATTTCCAAAACATACAAAAATAAAATAAACTGCTGCAATTTGATATTAGGGTTCCCCTTTTCTTTGGTCACTCTAACGCAACTGTAATATCCGCTAATTTAGGCCCCAAGTCGCACGTGTCGCGAGGTTGACTCGTTTGACCGATCAGAGTCTAAATTCGGATTTTTACAAAAAATTGATCAAGTAATGGCTAAATTAAATGATAAATGCCTAATTAAGTGATTTTAAAGTTTAAAGAGGTTGATTTATGGTAAAGGACTCAATTGCAAAATTTGATAAGTTTTGGGGTCAAATTGCAATTTACCAAAAATTGGAAGATTAATGAGACTAATTGCTAATTAACCTAGGAAATTTGGACACTAAAAATTTGGGTTGGCCAGCCATGACATTAAAGAAAGAGGATTAATATTGATTAAGTATAAAATTGGAAGAAGATGGTCAAATGGTGGGTCCCATATGAAGACTTTTTGGGTATCCTATTTAATGCCTTCATTTCTTCTTCTTCTCTTCATTTTTTGCCTTCTTCTCTCTCTTTTCTACCAATCACGCCAGCCATTTCATATCCTCCATAACCAATCTTGATTTCTAGAGAGAGAAAGGAAGAGAAGAGAAGGGAAAGAGCAAGACAAGGAGATCTTCATAGCCCATAACTCCTAAGGAAGCTGGAAAGAATAAGAAAGAGGAAGAAAAATCAAGTTTGGTAGAGAGAGAAAATCTCCAAAGTGGTGATTTAGTAAAGAAAAGTGTAAGGTAAGAAGCATTTCTTCTTCTTCTTCATCATCTTTTCTTAAAGGAAGTTCAAAATTTGAGCTCATCCAAGACTTATGTGGAAAGAGAGAGAAATTAGTGTTTTGAGAGAGAATAAGAGAGTTTAGGGTCTTGAGAAAATCAGATGATAATAATGATTTATGATGTTATAGGAGTTCCAAGTGACAAGGAACAAGCTCTAAGGAGCAAAGGAAAAGAGAAGGCTACCTAGAAGAGTGAAGGAGAAAGATTAAAGTTTGTACATAACTTAAAGCAATAGCCTATTTTTGTTTGAAATAATGTATGGTGAACATGATTTTTGATAAATGCATTTCAAGAATGATGATGATTATGGCATGAAACTATAGGTTTAGACATGTAAGAATGAGATCCTTGTGTGACATTGAATTAATGATGCATGTTAGAAAATCTTGTATGATTAAGACATTTACATGTATTAGAAAGTAATAAGTTGAGTAAAGAACCTTAGAAATGCATGAAATAGAATTTGGTATGATTTGGATAATGTTAGAATGAATGAAAAGTGAATATGCAGATTTCCTGCTGAAAGTCACGGGCGTGACTATTGAGTCACGGGCGTGAACTTGAGGTTCACGGTTGTGACTGATTGTATCACGGTTGTGACTTCTGTATGGAAATGGTACTATTCATTCCAGAAGCGTTCACGGGTTGGAATCACAGACGTGAGCTTATTCATGAGTGTGAATGAGTAAGCACGACCGTGAATGCTTTTGGGCGATTCATTCCAGTAACGTTTACGGCTTGGGATTATAGGCATGAACGAATTCACAGGTGTGAAATTAGTAATCACGGCCATGAATGCTCTGTATCTGTAATTATGAATGTGGTTATTAAATGAGCAATTCAGATAAATAAATGAAAGTTATTGTCTATCCAGGGAAATAATAATGATTATATTTATATATATAAATTGATGTGAGAACATATTATGTTGTGATATAGAAAAATGAATGTTGATACGGATGAAATATGTGAATTGACACGGATGATATATGAAATATGATACGGATGAAATACGTGATCCAATACATATAATAAATATGAATATTGATATGGTTGTGATTGGAAGTAAATAGAGATATATGAATTATATGATATTGAATAAGCCCTAGAATAACCACCTAGAACTATACTAAGGATAGTTTGACATGCCAAGCAGGGGGGAGTATGATGAAAAACCATTAATGGAATGATTTTCTACGCCGGTAATGGCACGGATTATGAATACTATGCCGGTAATATCACGATTTTCTACACCGATAATGACACTTATATGCGCATATCATATTATTGTGTGGCACTCCTAAGTGCCTGGATGACAACTCCGTTATCCTAGTCTGAAGTTCATAGGTGTTGTGGGCTAATAATGATAATATATATATATATATATATATATATATATATATATATATATATATATATATATATATATATATATATAAACGATGGAAAGTGGTATACATATATAAATACATGATTGATGATGTAAAAGAGATGTTTATAATTAATGGAAATGAAAATGATATTTTTCATGTATGCATGAAGTCATTATTGAATGAGATAGGATCATAAGGAATAGAATTGTATGGAAGAACATTAATATGAAAAAAAAAATGATTCATGTTATTGTCTGTTGCATGACATAGTATATTGCCTTATTTATATGCACCACTAAGCTTAGAGCTTAGCGTGGAGTTTTCTTTCCACGCAGATATAGAAAGGTAGCTGAAGGATTAGATAAAGCAAGCGGTGATCCTATTCAAGTAAAACAGCTGAACCTTGAAAAAGTGGGTTACAATCTTTGAAATTTTTGTATTTGGCTTTTATATTAAAGAATTTTAGAGTTTGTAAAACTTACTTTTGAAGCTTGTTAAGAATTAATTTGATGTTTAAAATTACTATCTTATGTAAATAAATTATACCCTGTTTTTGTATATATATATATATATATATATATATATACATGAATGTTGAGGAAATAAAGGTAAAATAATAATAATAATAGCAATTTGAAGAAGTAAAGAAGACAGACAACAATGCTACCTTATCCGGGCACGTGTTGGTCGGGTGAGGAGTTGCGCTGCTGCAACAACAGCTACGTTTATTTATCTGCGCGTGAAATACACACGCTAAGCTACTAGCTTAGTGGTATGTTTGGAAAATATCCAATAATTATATAAATATTTCTAAAATAAAAATTTAGAAACTACAATTAATTTATTAAGCATGCCAAAAATATTCAAATAATATCAAAACTATTTACGTCATGCAAAAATATACAATTCATCAATTATAACATTTCATTCATTAAGCATGCTTGAACTTGTTTAACAATACAAGATATACAATTTAAAATATCCATTTAATAATTTACCTTTTTTTCCTATTGTTTATTTGATAGTCCACGACATCTTAGACTAGAACTAAACACTGGATACAAGATTTTTGCTCTCCGATAGTATACTCAGTGCCTACTTAATTATTTTATAACTCGGCATTTAACGCGTACATTTTTAACAATAACTCAACACCTTTTTGGTGCCTACATAATTTTCAACTCAACACTATTTTTTAGTGCTTACATAATTTCAACTCAGCACTATTTCTTAGTATCTACATAAATTAAATCTCAGCACTATTTTCTAGTGTCTAAATTTATACCCTTTTATTGACATGCCAACTTATCCTAATTTTTAGATGTTGACTAGATGTTACTGGGCTTAATTATATTTGTTACCTTCATTATTATTTATATAAATTAGGTATGTAACACTAATATAATTTCACATAAATGCATTAATCTCCATTAAATATTTTATAATATCATACTTGCTCATTTAATCATTATGACTATAAGAAAAGTCAAATAATATATTTTTTCATCACAAAATTCCACAATCAACACATACATATAAACTGTCATATTTTGGACAACACTTCTACCTTATATTTTCTTGCATTTCTCATCTATTTTTAGACAAAATTTGGACAAGTGATAAAATGTAGATACATATCTTATATTTAATTTTCAACTAGAATCACATTAAACCGAATTTTGTAGAAACAATTATGAATTTTTTTCTAAGATACGTTCATTCCATTCAGTCCAGTATTTTATTGGACAGATTTCTAGTTCGGACTTTGAATCTATTTTTCACCTAATTTCAGATATATTCAGATCTAATGGTCTGAATAAAAGTTGAAGCCATATGTCTTAACTTTCCAACCCAATAAGAAAAACTTAAAAAGAATTTTCAGAACTCAAGTTATGATAAAAAAAAATGTACATACTGTTCATAAGACGAATTTTCCAGCATTTCAATTAATTCCTAGAATTTCTATCTCCATGCATCAACTTTATATTCAAATTTTTATTTCCACATTCATGGCATCATTTAATCAAAATATCAATAATTACATACACAATTACACATAATATCACAAAATCAAAAATCACATTTTCCATATTGAATTTTTGCCAAATGTACATATCTCAAAAAGAGTCTACTTCTTTTCACTTTTCTCTCCTTCTAATTATTAGCTTTCTCCTTGCCCTTATTTCCTCTTTAATTTTGGTTGAAAGATTATTCACCTCCTTGGCCTAACAACAAATTTCACACTAATCAAGCACTAATCACACTAATCCACCTTTAATCACCATTAACATAATAATCACTCTAAATTACTAACTTTAATGGTAATGAACCCCAAAATCAGAGAAAAAAGAAGAAGAAAAGCAAGAAGATGGAAGATCTAACCTCACCTTTGTAGATCTTCAAAATGACTAAAAACCTTCCTTCTCTTTTCCTCTTCCTTTCTTTTTTCCTCTCCCTTAGTTTTGCTCAATTTGTTTCAGTTCTTTGTTGATATTGTCTTAATCCAGCTTTGTCCATCTAATCTTAGCTTTGATTGAAGAAAACAAAAATGGGGGAAACAAGTCACAGCAAAAGGGAAGAAAAAGGGAGAGAATTTGGTTTGATTAAGATGAGGAAGAAGACGAATAAAGGTAAAAATGTGAAAGATAACTTTTATAGTTGGATTAGGTGGGTGGTTAGGATTAATTAGATAATCTTGTCCCTCATTGGTCCATTAACTTAAATCACTCTTATTTTATTTTAATCCAAAGAATATTCCTTTCCTTAGATAAAGAATATTCCATTTTTATGCCTTCTTAAAATATCTGTGCCAAAAACACTGCAATTTCCAATTTCGTTAAGCAAAAAATTATTTTTTTCCAAATTTTAATTTTGAACTTCAAAATTCTAAATTAATAATATCCAAAATATTTTCTCATATTTTATTATCATTCTAATTTTTTTCTTTCAAGTCCGAATTTAGACCCCGATCGGTTCGGCAAGCCAGATTTTGATCAACCACAACCGTGGCCTAAATTATCGAGCATTACAGAAAAATATGAAATCTTTAGAATTAACATATGGATGGTTACTAGAGTAGCCAAGTAAATTGGAATGTCCTTTTATGAGACGATCATATGGATATCTATTCAATGTTAGTGATAGTCTCATCATGGCAATGATGTAAGTATCCTTATATTTGAGATGCTTAAAGTTATCTTGGATGTCGCTCATACGATGATGATTGGGTATAGTATAAGATATTCAAAGGTAGTTGATTAGTCAATAAAGGATTCATCACTCCTGTAGGAGAGTGCCTATGGCCTTTTGTAGAGATCATTACTCATAAATCTTTGATCGAAGTGGATAAGTCTTGAATAAGGTCTTCAAAGACATGTCTAATAAAGCAATGAGTCTCTTAGACAAGAACTAATTTCATTTGGACTAGATGTGATGTTGTCAGTCTAGTGGGAGTTGACACAGTCCATGCTAAATGAGGTATAGTTTTGTGAAAAGACAAATTGTACAGTAATTGTCTATGAAAGGGTTTAAAGTCAAACCGCTGACTTTCTAATCAACTAGAGGTCATGATCTGATGCTAGATATCACTCATGATCTGCTCAAAATTATGTGATGATTTGAGCTGCCAGCATAGCCAAGAACTTAATGGGTCACACACTTAGATGGAATGAAAGAAATATGAAATAGGTCTTGGATTGGATCCAAGACATGAAAGAGAAAAAAATTATCCAGGCATCATGTGCTATAATCTTGACAAAGGTTGTCATGAATGTGATAACATGAATCACGACCATGACACAATTAGTCACGAGCATGAAAGCCCCGATAGCAGCAATTGAGATTTTAGGTTTTCTATTTCGAATGGAACTCCTATCCATGGGAAACTTATGTCCGACCCTAATGATGATTAGTGGACATATAAATAACCCTTTTAAAGGCTAAATTCATGGTTGCCAACTTGAGGAATAAAAGTTATTCTCTCTTCTTCTTCTCTTTCAAGGTTAAACACCATTACTTGCACTTTGTTGCTTTAACACCCCATCATTCTTTCAGTTGTTTCTTTCATTCCTTCACATGCATTTGTTAGAGATAATCCAACCATAGATTATTGTGGTTTGCAAGGCTCATAAGCTTGGAAGAACAAAGATACAACTAAAGGTAATCAGCTTATTCCATTAGATGGTTCTATCCATTTTAATATATATAGGGCATTCCATGGGTTTTGATTTTGTTAAATTTTTATATTTCCACTGCTATATATATGAGATGCATGTTCCAAATCCAACAAGACCTGCGTGTTGACAATTACATGTCTAATTCAATCCTCAATATTGATAATAAAAGACAAAAATTTGATAACCTAAAACCAACATATTTATGGCACTATCTGTTAGGTTTTAAAGGCAAATCACATTCATAAAATGCAGTAGAAAAATAAAAATTTCAAACTTGAAACAAAAGATCATACTTGTGCCATTAAAACTAATTTATCAAACATTGAGATTAGAAATTATACCTTGTAATTTATTGATTTGTTATTCAAATCATCACCTTGTTGGGTTGTAGCAAACCACAACAATCCAAAATAGGATGTCTTTAATGATAATCCATACGAAGAATGAAGAAGAAACTTACAAAAGAAATGATTTTGAACAATATTCAAAGTGCTAGCTTTGAATATATTCTATACTTTGACTCTATTCCTTGTTGTCTCTCAACAGGTCACTCGTAGGATAGTGATTGGGTATAGCATGAGGTATTCAAAGGTAGTTCATGTAGCACTTCCTTACCCTACTAAACGTTAATAGGATATGGAAGTGCTAATAAGTTTTTTTTTTACAACCAATGTACAAATCATTGTAATAATTTTTTTTTTCGAGTTTATTATTAGCGAAATATTTATTACTATTTTTTTTATTTAAATATATAATTAGTGATAGAAATAGTTTGATTTAATTGAACTCATGCAATTAAACCATAATATTTAGAAACAATACTAGATTTATAAAATTACAAAATTCATTCCTTATAAATCCTACATGCCACAAACTCACATAAAAAAAAGATTTTTAGGATTTAATTTTTACAACATAATTTTCAAAATATACAAAAAGAACTAGACTGCTGCAATCTAATCTTGGGGGTTCCCTCTTCTTCGGTCGCCCCATCGGAACAACTACTTCTATTTATCTGCGCGTGAAATACACGCGCTAAGCTTCTAGCTTAGTGGTACGTTTGACAACTATCCAATAATTAGATAAATAATTCTAAAATAAAATTTGTGAAACTATGATTAATTTATTAAGCATGCCAAATATTCAATTAAAAATAAAACCATTCTCCATGCAAAAATATTTAATTCATCAATTATGACATTTCATTCATTAAGCATGCTTGAAATTTCTTAACAATTCAAAATATAAAATTCACAATATCAATTTCATAATTCACATTTTTTTTGTTAATCATTTAATAGCCCACGACATCTTAGACCGGAACTAAACACTGGATACAGGGTTTCTGCTCTCTGGCAGTATACTCGACGCCTATATAATTATTTTATTACTCGGCGTTTAACGCCTACATTCCAATAACAACTCAGCACCTTTTTGGTGCCTACATAATTTTTGAACTCAACACTATTTCTTAGTGTCTACGTAATTTCAACTCAGCACTATTTCTTAGTGCCTACTTAAATTAAATCTCAGCACTATTATTTTTAGTACCTACATTTCTACCCTTTTATTGGCATGCCAACTTATCCTAATTTCTAGTTCTCGACTAGATGTTATAGGGCTTAAATTACATTTGTTATCTTTATTAATATTTACATAAATTATGTAGGGAATATTAATATAAACTCCATATAAATGCAATAATTCCCATTCAATATTTTACAACCTCATACTAGCTCATTCAATCATTATAATTATAAGAAAAATTCAATTAATACATTTTATGTCATATAAATTCACAATCAACACATTTCTTCCAGCTGTCCTATTCTGGACAGCATTTCTTCCTTATGATGCTCTGTATTTTTCGTCTATTTTTAGATAGATTCTGAACATATGATCAACTAAAAATATATAGGTACATGTCTTATATTTAATTTCCAACTAGAATCACATTAAAAGGCATTTTGTAGCAAAAGTTATAAATTTTCTCCTAAGCTACGTTCACTGCAATCTGCCCAGTATTTTACTGGACAGAATTATGCCTTATTTCACTCAGTCATTTTATTCTATTTTTATATGGAATTGGAACAAGTGATCAACTAGAAATATTTAGATATATGTCTTATATTTAATATACAACTAGAATCATATTAAAAGGAATTTTGTAGCAAAATTTACGAATTTTCTCCTAAACTACGTTCACTACAATCTGCCCAGTATTTTACTGGACAGAATTATGCCTTATTTTGGTCTGTATTTTTCATCCCTTTTTCGATGGAAATTGGACAAGTGATAAACTAACCAAATATAGGTACATGTCTTATATTTCATTTCCAACTAGAATTACATTAAAAATAGTTGTGTAGTAAAAGTTATGATTTTTCTCCTAAGCTATGTTCATTTCAAATCTGCCCAGTTTTGTTTTTTGAACAGATTTCTAGGTCAACTTTGAGTCACGTTTTCACCTAATTGCAGGCATATTCATGTCTAATGGTCTGAATAAAAGTTCAAGACCTATGTCTTAAATTTCCAACCCAACAAGAATCACTCAGAAATGATTTCCAGAACTCAAGTTATGATCAAAATACTATACACTGTTCACAAGACGAATTTTTCAGCACATCAATTAAATCATAAAATTTCCATTTTTGCATCAACCTCATATTCTAGTTTTTATTTTAGTATTCATTGCATCATTTAATCACCACTTAATTTCTCAATCAATTATTCAGAATTTCATACACATCACAAAATTAAAATCAATATTTTTATATATTGAATTTTTTCCAAATATACATACCTCAAAATTTCACTTCTCTTTAATGATTTTGCCTTAATCCCTTTTTTTTTCATCTAATCTTAGCTTGAATTGAAGAAAGAAAAAGAAGACTAATTGGGGGAGGAGAGTCACGGCCAAAGAAGAAGAAAAGGGAGAGAAAATGGGTTTGGTCAAGATGAAAAAGAAGAATGAAAAAAAAATGGAAATTTGACTTTTTATAGTTGGATTAGGTGGGTGGTTAGGATTAATGGTTAATCTTGCTTCTCATTGGTCCATTAATTTTAATCACTCTTAATTTATCTTAATTAAAAGAATATTCCTTTCCTTAGATAAAGAATATTCTATTTTTATGCCTTTTTATAATTTCTGTGCTAAAAACACTGCAATTTCTAATTTCGTTCAGCGAAAAATTATTTTTTTCTCAATTTTAATTCCGAACTTCAAAATTCTCAATTAATAATATCCAAAATATTTTCTCCCATATTATTATTATTTTAATTTATTTCTTTCATGTCCGAATTTAGACCCGACCGGTTCGGCGTGCAAGATTTCGCTCAACCGCGACCGTAGCCTAAATTATCGGGCATTACAGTTCAGTAGTCAACAAAGGATTCATCACTCCTGATAGAAAAAGAGTATACCTATGGCCTATTGTAGAGATCGTTACTTAGAAATCCTATGGACATTTCTTAAAGAAGGTCTTCAACGACATATCTGATAAGAGTGATGAGTCTCATTAATAAGAACGAATGTCATTTTGACTAGATGTGATGTCGTCAGTCTAGTGGGAGTTGACACACAGTCCATGCTCTGAACCAAATGCGGTACAGTTTGGTGAAATGATGAATTGCACTGTAATTGTCTATAGAAGGGTTTATTGTCAAACTACTGACTTTTTAATCAATTGGGGATGATAATGTGTTGCTAGATACCACTCATGATTTGCTTAAAAATCATGTGATGATTTGAGGTGCCAACATAACCAAAAACCTAATGGATCACATGCATAGAAGGAATAAAGGAAATGTGAAATGAGTTTTGGATTGGCTCCAAACCAATCCAAAACCATATGAGAGAAAGTTGCGTGAAAGAGTTTCGTGTATTAGAGCAAAGGGGTTATGTGTCATATGTACGTAATGGTTGTCATGTACAAGTGTCATCTGTAGAGTGCCATTCTGTCACGTGAGCGAGGATTCCTCACGTGCATGTGATAGTACAAAGGCATTATGTCATGTGCACAAGGATGCCTTCGTGTGTGAGACAACAAGGTCTTTTGCACAAGGCTATCGTGCACGTGATGACCCTTCGTGCATGCAGTGATCTGCGATTATGTAGAATTTCTTGCTATATGGAAGCCAAATGTGGGGCTTTAAGTGTCCTACCCTAATTATGATTAATGGACATATAAAAATCCTCAAAAGGGCTCAGAAAAAGGTTGTCTCATTAGAGAAATAAAAGTTATCTCTCTTCCATCTCTCTTAAAAGTTGAATCACCATTGTTAGCACCTTGGTGCTTTGATAACCCATCTCCTTCTTTGAATTACTATTAGAGATAATCCTAGCTTTGGATTGTTATGGTTTGCTGCAACCCAACAAAGAAGGAAAAGCTCATAACTTGGAAGATCAAGAGTTGCAAACAAAGGTAATCAACTTCTTCCATATTAATGGTATGATTTGATTTTAATATTCATTGGGTGTTCCATGGTTTTGGGTTCAATTAATTTTTAAATTTTTGTTGTGCCATATATGAGATGCATGTTAAGAACCCAATAAGTGATTGCTTATCTGGTGGTGATTGGGTATAGCATGAGGTATTCAAAGGTAGTTATGTAGTCAATAAATGATTCACCACTCCTGATAGAAAGAGAGTATACATATCGCCTCTCATTGAGATCATTACTAAAAAATCCTTGCTCAAGGTGGATAAGTCTTCAAAAATGTCTTCAAGGACATGTCTAATAGACATAGAAAAAACCTAATATCACTTGGACTAGATGTAACATAGTTAGTCTAGTAGAAGTTGACACATTGTTCATACTTTGAACCGAGTGAGGTATAGAAAGGTGAAAGGATGAATTGCATGGTAGTTATCTATGGAAGGGTTTATAGTCAGACCACTGACTTTCTGGTTATCTAGGTGGTCATGATGTGTTGCTAGATACTGCTCATAATCTACTCAAAATTTTGTGATTATTTGAGTTGCCAATATAACTGAAAACCTAATAGGTTACACAGATAGAAGGAATGAATGATGTAACACCCATAATTAAGGCTTAATAATTAATATGGATTAAGAGATAGAAGTATGTGATTAACAGTTATGTGAAAAGAGTTGAAAAGAGATAAGAAAATGAAATGTCATAGGCTTTATGCACGTGACAATACTTTCATGACCATAAACCATTGCGAGATGAAATTCTGGGTTTAAGCGGATTCACGACCGTGATAGTAGTTTTCACGCCCATGAACATCATTGATATAAATTAAATTAGTTGTTCTTTCTTTGTCTCATGACCTAAAAATCAAAAGGAACCCAAAAATTCATAGTTTTTTTTTTCATACTATAGGCCAATGCCTTATGTTTTCCATTGATTCTCAGTAGTAAACACCTAAGCTAAAGCAAAAAATCAAATTTTAAGCAAGTTATTATGTAAGAGGAGCATATAGAAGAGGTGCTCTTAAGGAGGTTGAACCATAGGAGGAAAAGAGGAGATGAATCTTCTATTCCAGCTTTGTTTCCTTCGATTGAGGTAAGGAATCACGTTTCCCTTTTGTTTTTACTAACTTTCATAGCTTGAATCATGTTTAGTTCATTAATGATAGAGACTCATTTCCAAATGGGCTAGGTTATGGCTTGATCTTGAGAGTTTTTGGTTAAAGATCTCTCTGTAAGCTATTTAAAGGTTATAATAAGTGTTAGTAAGAGGTTAAGAGAGATTAAGGTTGTAGAAGGGTTGAAGTTAGGATTTTCATCTTTGTGGCTTTAAAAGCTAAGTTTAAGGGTTATAGATTTTGATATAGATACGTTATATTTGATAGGAGTTGAAAGAGAAGATGGTGAAATCCACTAAAAGGATAAGCAAGCTTGAGAGAAGCTTGATTTTTGAAGGTTCATTATAGGTATGTACATATATGCATTCAAATTCCCAAAATACAATGTTGTGTGTTAATTAAGTGATAGTTGAATTGTATGCTTTATATGCTAAATGCAAAGTTCAATGATTAAATTAATGCCATGAGATAAGAGTAATTATGTGAGCAATGTAAGTATACCTTAAATGAGCATTGATGTTGTGCATAGTATTTTATGCAATGAATGTGCCTAATGATTTATTAAATAGAGTAATGAATGATGATGCCTTAATAGGGAAAAGAGGTAAGGACTAATGGTTGTATACAGATGAAATATACATGTTTGATAGAATGGCTTATGAGAACAACAAGAGTGAATGGAATGATTATGTACTTAAATGATACTTGAACATGTTTTTAATGATGATGTGATAATGTTGATAGGGAAAAGGTTGTCATGGGACAATCTTTAGAGACCTTACATGTGAATTGTAATAAATGCATGTCTTAAATGTTGTTAACTACTGGAAAACCTAGATTCATGATCACGCCCATGACTAGGTATTCACGATCATGAATCTCATTAGAAGAATAAGGTCATGCTTATGACTCTTTTTTCACGACTATGAAGTAAATGTATAAAATGGACTAAGGCTTTCACGGTTTAGTTCACAGTTTGGCTCACGGGTAAGGTTCACAATCATGAACGCATGGTTCATGCTCATGAAGTCTGCTAAAATGATATATGCTATTTTCCTAAATGGTTATAATGCAATGATCATGCACATGCCTTCATGATAATATGTTTTAAGTATGTTTCTATGGGCATCAAGACATGAATGTTATACGATGAGTTTACATATGATCAAGGGTGTATGTTATGAGATATAAATGTTATAATGAAATATAATAAAGATAATATGAATAAGTGAAGCCTAGACTCGATACTAAAACTAGAAGTAGGATAGATGGCATGCCATTAAGGGGGTTTACGGTACTATAGTTATATTAATGTGGCTTAAGCTCTGAGTGAGCCATTGACTTGAGGAGCCTGGACTGGCACACATGATTATTGAAAATACTAGATGCATAAGTTATATATATTTACTCAGTCAATGTGGCTTAAACTCAGAGAGCGCCATTAACTTCAGGAGCCTAGACTAGCACATGGTTATAGACAGTGACATGGTGTCTTAGCTTAGACAAGTGCCCCTATTCACAGCCCATATCTGAATAGTCTGTGTTGAGATTTGTTGAGCAATGATTTTAAAGTGATTAATGATTAAAAAAAAAGATTTAAAGACAAATGTATGTGATTACATTCATTAAGAAATATACTCTATGGTTATAGTATTATGTCTACTGACGTTATCCAATCTCATAAGGTAAGGTATTTTATATGATTTGATGTATTCACTGCCATGCCATGACTTCTATATGATACTATGATTATATATGACTTGATGTACAATGCATGATTGCGTGTACGAATTTCTATGCCTATATGTACCACTAAGTTTTCAGTAGCTTAGTATGCAGGTATTTTCCCTATACAGGTTAAAGTCCAGTAGATAAAGATAAAAGTTGATTAAGAGAAGCTAGACCAACATCAAAGACAAGAGATCAGACCCTACGAGGGATGGTGATATCTCATGTCACATTTTTGCATAATTTTGTATACATGTCTATAAATATAAGGATTATGTAATCTATGTCAAAGGCATGTATTTTTGCAAACCTCTAGATAAGGGTTAGTCATATTTTGATAAAATTGTGATTTTAAATGTTAAGTCAAGCATTACTTTTATTTTATGTTTTGTGCAAGTCATCATGGACATTGTAAAGAAAAAATTTTAAATTTTCACAGGTTTTCTGCATACAAGTTGTGTGATACTCGCTCATTTAGTCAGGCGAATCCTAGTTAGGTGAGAGGGCGTTACAAATGAAATGTGAAATGGGCCTTGAATTGGATTCAAAAATATGAGTGAGAATGTTGTGTGAATGAGTTTCACGTATTTGAACAAATGGGGTTGTGTGACATCCCGCCTATATAAGAGGAATAATCTCATTACATAAGTGGAATGACACAGACAAGCTAAATGAAGCTAGTCTGAGTTTAAAATTTTTATTTAATAACTTAATTGACTTTTTTTTTGAATATACATACGAATTCAGTTATCAAAATACATCATCCTTTTACATAAATATTATACTTCATTATAAGTATAAGAATTAATGGCTTTTACCTCACATCTAACTATATATGTAATGCCCAATAATTTAGGCAACGGTTTCGATTGACCGAAATCCGGTGCACCGAACCGATTGGAGTCTAAATTCGGATATAAAAAAATAAATTAAAATAATAGTAAGATGTGAGAAAAATATTTTGGATATTATTAATTTATAATTTTGAAGGTCGGAAGTAAAATTGAGAAAAAAATAATTTTTCGCTGAACGAAATTGGAAATTGCAGTGTGTTTTGGTACAAATATTTTAAGAAGGCATAAAATGGAATATTCTTTATCTAAGGAAAGGAATATTCTTTTAATTAAAATAAAGTAAGAGTGATTTAAATTAATGAACCAATGGAAAGCAAGATTAGTAATTAATCCTAACCACCCACCTAATGCAACTATAAAAAGTCAAACTTTCACTTTTTTGGCCATTCTTCTTCTTTCTCATCTTAATCAAACCCATTTCTCTCCCTTTTTCTCTCTTGTAGCCATGACCCTCTTCTCCCTCCCAAGTTCTTCTTTTTCTTTCTTCAAGCTAAGATTAGATGAAAAAAAGGGATTAAGGCAAGATCATCAAGGAAGTGAAGTAAAGTGAGCTAAACTAAGGAAGAAGAAGGAAGAAAAGAAGAGAAAAAAAAGAAAGAAGACTTTGATCATTTTGAAGATCATCAAATGTGAGTTTATATTTTCCATCTTCACACTTTTTTTCTTCTCTTTTCTTTGATTTTCAAGTTAGTTGCCATTAAAGTTAGTAATTTAGGGTTATTAATATGTTAATGGTGATTAAGGGTGGATTAGTGTGATTAGTGTTTGATTAGTGTAAAAAAATTATTGTTAGGCCAAGGAGGTGAACAATCCTTAAACCAAAATCAAAAAGGAGGTAAGGGCAAGGAGAAAGCAAGCTAGGAGGAAGAGATAAGTGAAGAGAAGTAGAATTGTGAGGTATGTACATTTGGTAAAAATTCAATATACAAAAATGTTGATTTTGATTTTGTGATGTGTATGAAATTCGGGATATTTGATTGAGTAATGGATTGGTGATTAAATGATGCCATGAATGTGAAAATAAACACTAGAATATGAGGTTGATGCATGAAAATGGAAATTGTATGAAATTATTGATGTACTAGAAAATTCGTTTTATGAATAGTATATAGTTTTCTGGTCATAACTTGAGTTCTGGAAATGATTTTTGAGTGATTCTTATTGTATTGGAAAGTTAAGACATAGAGCTTCAACTTTTATTTATATTAGACCTAAATAGGCCTGAAATTAGGTGAAAAATGGACTCAAAGTTTAACCTAAAAATCTATCCAGAAAAATGCTGGGCAGATTGCAGTGAACATAGGTTAGAAAAAAATTCATAACTTTTGTAAAACAATTTTTTTAATGTGATTCCAATTGAAAATTAAAGATAAGACATGTACCTACATTTTATTAGATGATTACTTTTCCAAATGCCATTTAAAATGGATCAAAAAGACAGAGAAATATAAGGTAGAAATCTGTCCAGTAAAATACTTGGCAGATTGTAGTGAACATAGGTTAGAAGAAAATTCATACCTTTTGCTAAAAAATTCGTTTGAATATGATTCTAGTTGGAAATTAAATATAAGACATGTAACTATATTTTGTTAGTTGATCACTGGTCCAATTGCCATCTAAAAATGGATGAAAAATACAGGGAAACATAAGGTAGAAATGCTGTCCAGAATAAGACAGCTTGTAAATATGTGTTGATTGTGAAATTTTGTTATAGAAAATATACTAATTGATTTTCTTATAATTATAATGATTAAATGAGAAAGTATGAGGTTGTAAAATATTTAATGGAAATTATTGTATTTATATGAAATTTATATTAATGTTACCTACATAAATTATGTAAATAATAATAAAGGTAACAAATATAAATAAATCCTATAACATCTAGTCGAGAACTAAAAATTAGGATAAGTTGGCATGCCAATAAAAGGGTAGAAATGTAGGCACTAAAAATAATAGTGCTGAAATTTAAATTACGTAGGCACTAAGAAATAGTTCTGAGTTCAAATTTACGTAAGTACCAAAAAGGTGCTGAGTTGTTATTGAAAATGTATGCGTTAAATGTCGAGTTATAAAATAATTATGTAAGCGCTGAGTATACTGTCGGAGAGTAGAAACCTTGTATCCAGTGTTTATTTCTGGTCTAAGATGTAGTGGCTATAAAATAAATAACAGAAAAAAATGTAAATTATTAAATTGATAGTTCAATTTATATATCTTGTATTGTTAAAATTTCAAGCATGCTTAATGAATGAAATGCCATAATTGATGAATTAAATATTTTTGCATAAAGAAAATAGTTTTATTATTAATTGAATATTTAACATGCTTAATAAATTAATTGTAGTTTCTAAAATTTTATTTTAGAATTATTTATGTAATTATTGGATAGTTGCTAAACGTACCACTAAGCTAGTAGCTTAGCGCGTGTATTTCACACGCAGATAAATAGACGTAGCTGTTATGTTAGGGTGACCGAAGATAAGGGAAACCCCAAGATCAGATTGCATCAGTCTAGTTCTTGTTGTATGTTTTGGAAATTATGTTATAAAAATTAAATTTTAAGAATTTCTTTTGATATAAATTTGTGGCATATAGGATTTATAAGGAATGAATTTTGTAATTTTATATATATAGTATTATTTGTAAATATATGTCTAAATATTATGGTTTAATTGAATGAGTTCTTTTAAATCAAAAAAATTTCCATCACTAGTTATATATTTAAATGGAAAGAAAAAAAAATATAGCAATAAATATTTCGCTAATAATTAACTCGGAAAAAAAAAATTTCAATAATTTGAACATTGGTTTTAAAACAGATGAGCTTAGTAGCACTTTCATATCCAATTAACGACTAGTAGGGTAAGAGAGCGTTACAATATAGATATAATACCAAAATACAAATATGTTATTAACTATATACAAGACATGTCTATCAAACCCATATGCATGATAATGAACAAAATGCAAAAATAACATGCATCCAACCCTCAACCAGTTCTGACGCGTCTCCTCTAGTATGACCTTGTACTTTCTTTATCAACTTCACAGTTTACTATTTGCAAGCTCTAGTTTCTGCGTGGGAAAAACCTATGCTAAGTCATTTCTAGCTTAGTGGTACATATGAGCAATTAAGTTTTTCCATGCAGTCACACAAACATAAGTCATAAAAATTATGACATAATTTAAATAAATCATTGCATAAAATTTAGAAAATATTATAATAAAATAAAATTTATGTTTCATTATATTTGTATCAAGACATGAATTGCATATATTCAACCATATGTAATATATAAAATATTAAACATTCTACTTTCTCTCGTGTTCCATATGTTATTATCTTTCTTACCATGTCCTTTAAATCATTTATTAAATTTCCACATATAGACTTAATTTAAATAATTTTTTTACATATTATTTCAATTTAATAAATTTCTATAACTTATTTTAATTTAATTAATTTTCTTAAAATTATTTTAGTTTAGTTAACTCAAATCTTCATCCATATAAGCCTAAATGTTTTAACATACAAATATCAAAACCGCATAGTAGATAATTTATAATATAGTTCACAATAATCCAATATACATTATACAAGAACAAACACATGACTATACAATATTACCAAATTGATTAATAATATACATATACATATACATATATATATTTATATATATAACTCAATTATAAATTTAACTTACCTTAATAAATATTTTATAATTCATGCTATCTCACACATTTATTTCTCAATATGTACATGTATGTCTTTTAATTAATTTATATATAATATTTTAATATAAGTAGCCCAAATCTCATTCCCGGACTGTCCGGATATAGGGCTTTAGTAAGGCCGCTCGCGGAGTTTAAGCACCCTACTCACTATAGTTTCAAGTCAAGAGCACTTGCGGAGCTTAAGCTTCATGACCGAGTATAATCATATCATCTATGTACAATTAGGATAGAGGTGCTCTCGAAGCTAACACTACCATGTTCCTAAACCATATAAATATCGGCATCATAATGCCCCCGCAATGGTCCACCATCTATCCCTAATTATTCCACAGGTTGAGAACTTGACAATTAAGGTTATTAATTATTTATTTTCTTTATATATTAATTTGCTGGAATCAATATTCCCTTTACATTTATAATAAAAATATCATTATAAAATTTTAATATCATATTATCATATGATATTCCATTATATATAACGACTTAAGTAATATTGACATATTTTAATTAGTTTTTTATACAATCAAAGCCAATAAATCTTTTAATACATAACCAAAATTTATAATATCTTTATGAGTCCAAGTATGTCATATAACCTCTCTTTTCATATCAAATACATATGAAACTTCACTCTATATTGTCATAATTATTCAGTAATTACCATTAATAATTATAACATTTTTAATCAATCATATACTAATCCATATTGAAAAATATATTATGTTAGATATTCTACATTCACACCCCTTAACACACATTTATGATCTTAAACCAAAATTTCCTACATTTTATCGATCAATTATTCATCCATATATCTATACATGCATTAATATGAAATTTTATTAATTAAGCACTCAATTCATTTTATTTAATCATCAACCTAAGTCGCATGTTATGATAATCACACACCATTTTATCAATAATTCAAAGTTTACAAACCTTCTATCTCAATAACCATATATATATATATATATATATATATATATATTATTTAAAATCTTATTTATTATAATTTATATGCCACATTCATTTTCCACTCATTTATATTTTCTAGCATGCCATCTTATCCTTTGACAATCATTTCACATTTTAATACATTATTTAAATATATAATTTATTCAATTAACACACAAGCATGCAATAAAGACAAACCAAAATGCATATATGTACAAACCTTAATGGAGCTTTTCCAAAATCTAAAATTTGGAGCTTATCCACTTTTGTTACTCTTCCTTGTTATAATATTTATTACAATATTTTAATACCTTGTTACAATATTTATTTTTATTATAGTTTAAATAAATAACTAAAATTTCTCCTAAATAGTTATATGACTTTTGAGGACTATTAACTCTATAACTTTTTCTAAACTCATTCGATTTATATTATTCTTATTTCTAATTAAATATAACATGTAGAACTATAGCATACTAAAATTTCATAATTTGTTAACCATTACATAATCTTTAGTATAATTTTAAATATTACTTTGTTTTCTGCCCTTAGGCAGTTTTGGGGTGCTATATTTAAAAATTTATATCTTTCTCTGTGTATGTTCAATTATTATGAAAATTGTTGTACAATTAGATAAGTTAATTTGGAACATATTTGATGTTTACCATATGTCTAGATTCAGCCTCTAAGGTTCTCAAATACTAGAGGATTTATAACTGGTTAGGAATAGAATGACAACCTGACTAGTTCACTTGTTAAGGTCATAACTCACAAAATAAATAAAATTTTTAGGTAATTCAAACTTATATAAGATATAGAAAAAAAAATTTATGTTTTGAACTTTGGCTAATTCGATTTAAAAATGGGTCAAATATAAGGACGAAATTATCGGAGTTGTATAGGTATGTAGAACTAACTCAATCAATGAATATTCATAGTTTATTTTACGATAACTCAACCTACACAAGAGATATTTCTACAAAATTTTGTAGAGGCCTGTATCACACATAGTTTCACAACTTTTATGCTTTACAAAACATTAGATTCAGCCATTAAGATGATCAAATTAAGCAAAAACTGTAAGTTATTTTGTTGACACATCTCCCTGAACCAGTCTCATTCAAACAAGTTTATCTCTTTATATGCCCAAACTAATTTCATGAAATTTGACAGACACATAAACAAACATATATGAACAACTTTCATGTTTTATACTTCTTCAAATTTGGTTCTTAAAGTAATAAAAAATGGATCGAAAGTCACTGCTGTAACATATCCCTAAAATCTCTAAGTAACACAATAACAATGAAAAAAAGATTACTTAACAAGAACATATTTATTTGGAGTGATTTTGATGCAAATCTTGAGTGAGATCATGAAGAATTGAGGCTGTTATTGGGAGGAAGGAAGGGAAGATGATGAAAAGAGGAAGAGTGTAGAAGTTAAGATGAAATGGGGCAAATGAAGTCTTAATTGACTTCAGCCCCCCTTCTCCCGATTTTTCTCGTTTTTTACTCTTTTTTTAATTATTATTATTATTATTATTATTATTATTATTATTATTATTATTATTATTATTATTATTATTATTATTATTATTATTATTATTATTATTATTATTATTATTATTTCACACATATACTCATATCTAATCCTCTTAATTTTTTTTACCAAAAGTTTAATTTAATAATGTTGTCTAATTTAATCAAATTTATTATGTCCATCAATTTAATTTATTTTAATTTCTAATTTAGTCATTTATTCCATCTATTTAAATTTTATTGTCTATCATGTGTTTCCTATGTATACCACATACTTATTCTAACTTAGACTAATTAGTGGGCACTACAGGTTGCGTGTCACGTGTACATAATGGATGTTGTGTGAAAGTGATAAGTGCAGAGTGACATTCTGTAATGCACATGAGGATATCCTAGCTCACACGACAGTACAAAGGCATTCTATTGTGTGCGAGGGCATCCTCATATGCACAATATCAAGCCAATCTGTGCGTACCCACAATTGGCCAGAGGGTTGTCGCACGCGATGTTGTGTAATTTTTAGGCTTTCTATTTTGAATAGGAAGCCAAATGTAGGGTTTTAAGTGTCCAACTCTAATTATTGTTAGAGAACCTATAAATGCCTTTCTAAAGCACATAAAACTAAGTTGCCTCCTTAGAGATAATAAGAGTTGTTTTCTTCTTCTTCTCTCTCAAAGAAATTCTCCTATTGCTAGCACCTTGGCATAATATCACCCTATAGCCTTTGAGGTTATTCCCTTCTCTCCATCGGTTGTCTACTATTAGAGCAATCCATAAGCTTTGGATTGTTGTGGTTTGTTACAATCCAACTAGAAGGAAAGCTCACAACTTAAAGGTTGAAGTTACAATCAAACAAAGGTAATTCTACTTCTTCCATGTGATGTTTATTTTGATTTTAATATATGTACGACATTCCATGGGTTTTGGATTTAATGAAATTTTATATTTCCGTTGTGTCATGTATGTGATGCATGTTCAAAACCCAATAGTGGTATCAAAGATTGTAGCACCCTCTCACCTAACCAGAATTTATCCGACTAAATGAACAGGTACTATACAATTTGGTGTGCGAAAAACCTGTGAAATTTAAAACTCTTTCTTTTCTTTGAATATTTATGTCATAAAACTCTTTCACGTATAAAACCTATTTCATATTATATAACACGCATCCATAAAACTATCCTTGATCTAAATATCCATCATATAATTAAAACCATCATGTTTGGGCTCAATAAGCCCGATGTTTACAAAAATACATATTTTAACACAATTACATAATACTTTGAAATACAGACATATATGTAGATAAACAATCCAAACCCTTGTGCCATGTACAAAATAAAAAGTATGACATATGACATCACTGACTCGTGTTAGGTATGAACTATTGTCTTTGATATTGGGTTGACTTCTCAAGATCAAGTTCAAATCTATCTAAAAGGTTCAGATCTGGATGGGGAACACACTTGCACACTAAGATACTGAAAGCTTAGTGGTACATATAGGCATAAAAATTCAACATGCAATCAACCATTAATCAAATTTAGGACAACATATAGAAAACATCATGACATGGTTGTGAAATCATAATATCATGTGAAATACGTTACCTTATCGGAGTGATAACTCCCTAAATATTGAACAATAATAAAGAGAACATATAACTCCTTTTTAATAACATGTAGCATAATAACGTTGTATTCTTGTATACTAGTGTTTTCATAGAAGCATAAACCACGTTGCCACTATTTATAATCATGTGTTCCAATTGAGGCATCTCCAGTCAATGGCGCTCCCAGAGCTTAAGCCATATTGATGAGTATAAACATATGTGTTAGTTAAGGCATTTAAAGTCAATGGCGTTCTTAGAGCTTAAGCCACATTGATGAGTATGGAATCATTGTATCATAATCACTACAGTAACAAACCCCATTAATGTCATGCCACCTATCCTACTTCTAGTCCTAGTATTGAGCATGGGCTTTACTTGTTCATATGTCTTCTTTATATACCTCATTATTACATTTATATCTTAAAAGATATATACTTTGTTCATGTGGAAACTCATCATGTAACGTCCACGTATTGATATTCATAAAAGCATACTTTAAACATATCATTCTGAAAGCATGTGCATAACCATTGCATTACAACCATAAAACATACATCATATATCATTCAAAGTAGGCTTGACAAGTGTTAACTATGTGTTCACAGTAGTGAAGTCTTATTCACAAGTAACCCTACCCGTACACTAAACGTGAGCTTGGTCGTGAAGGTTTCTGTCTATTTTGTGCACACTCTTTATGGGCATGAATAAATTATCACGAGCATGACCTTATTCGTGGGATAAGATTAACGATCATGAACATCTAGTCACGGGTGTGAATCTAGATTTTCCAGTAGTTAACAATATTAAAGGCAAGTATTCATTACAAAACAAATGCAAGCCTCTAATGATAGTCCTATGATAACCAGATTCCTATCAACATTCTCATCACATCATGCATTAAAACATGTTAAAGCATCATTTAAACACCTTAGAACATATCTCAACATAAATTTCCCTATAAACTCATTTAATGCCAATTCATATATAACAACCTCTTTTATAACCTGAAGTCATGTGCCTCTCATTGATATGGCCAAGGAGACAATGCCATACATATGATGGTTGTAGGTTATCCAAATTTTATTTTATTTTTATTATTATTAATATTGAGGATTGAATTAAACGTATCAAGAATGTAAATTCCATTGCATAATGTGACAGTTCCATAAGAATATCATTCAACCATATCGAGGAACCATTGCCATTAATAGCCAAATGAAAACTTTTCTATTTAAACAAGAAACATAAATAATATTCTTAGTTAAAACTAGAACATAAAAGCAATTGTCTAATTCTAAAACAAGACCACTAGGGAGTGTCAATACATAAGTTCCTATAGCTAATGTAGCAACTCTTACTCCATTACCAACAAGTAGGTTTGACTCTCCTTTCTTGAGCTATTTACAGTTCCTTAGGCCTTTCATATCTGTGCATATGTGAGACCCACATCTTGTATGCAATACCCATGTGTTATTATTAGAAAGTGTATTAACCTCAATAACATAAATACTTAAAGTAGAGGCGCATCCAATGTCTTATCCTTCTTCTTCTTTAAAGACTCCAGATAGGCCTTGCAGTTCATCTTCCTTTAGAAACTTTTGCCGTAATGGAAGCAAGTCCTTTTTGATGCCATCTCTATGCCTTTCTTCCTCATCTTTAATGTATGTTGCATTGGAGATGTCCCCTCTACCATCTTGTGTTAGAGAGGCGACCTAAAGACAATCACTTTAGGCATTTGATATACTCATTTATATATATAAAAGGCATTTTTATTATATGGTATTCATTGCATATGTAACATTTAGTGATTTAGGCCCTAATTGCGCGTGATCGTAGTGGGGTCCACTAGTTCAATCGGAGTCTAAATTTAAACCCATAAAAAAAATGAATGACTAATAATAAGAGAAAATAATTAAGGGTATTATTATTTGGAAATTAAAAAGATTTGGGGTAGAATTAGAAAAAAATAAAATTTTCTATAGACAAAATCGGTATTATGGCAATTGTTTGGGAAAATAGTGTAAATATGGAGGAAGATGTGGCAAATAAAAAAATTTTTAAAGTTTAAAATTTCATTAAAATTAATTTGTATTTTGGACCAATGGATGAAAAGCTTAATGTAGTCATGGAACCACCAAATACTCACCTAAAAAAAAAAAGAAGAATAAATACCTCATTTTCTCCACCAATTAAAAACCCATTTCCCTCATCTTCTCTCCTCTCTTTGCCGTCCACCATAGCTCTCCAAAAAATCTCCATTTCTCTTCAAATAAAGCTTGAAAAAGTGAGGAAAGAAATAAGTTTTGAGAGAGGAAAATCAGAATTTAAGAGTTCTTACCATAAAAGGTACCAAAGGAGCAAGAAGGAAGGAAGAAAGAAAAAAAGGAAAGAGAGAAAAATTAAGGGGAATTTCGGCCCACTTTGAAGAACACTTAAGGTGAGTTTATTCTTCTTAAATTCAACCTTTTTCCTTTTATTTGAGACCTATAATGATGATAGATGTGATTAGGTTGGTAGATTGAGCTTATGTAGCAAGATTGGAAGTAGAAATTTAAGTTTGTGATTAGTTGATGGAAGTGTAATTAAACTTTGAATTAATGATATTTGTTGTTAGGTAATTATTTTATGGCTTAAAAACTGAAGAAAATATAATGTTGAAGAATGAATGAGGGGCTGCCATAGTTAAATAAATTTGGGGGAAATTGAAATTAACATAGAAACACCACAATTGGTGATAAATTAAGGGTGAATTGAGTGTTGAATTGAAGAAAATAAATTGGGAACTAGGATATAGTTTTTGGACAGTCATGACATGTGAAAAAGGAAGTTTAACCTTAGTACATTTTATCTCGATTAAGGTGTAAAACTTATTAGGGGCATTAGAATATTATGTAGACATAAAAAGCATTGAAATTGAATGTTGGAATTGAGTTATGGTATGGTTGTATAGGAAAAATAAGTGAACAAGTGAGAGGCCCTCAAGAGGGTGACAAAGGCAAGGAGAAAGCTAGCTAATAAGGGAAGAAAGAGAAGGTTTAAGGGAAGAATCAAGGCTAATTAGGTATGTGCTTCATTGATAAAAATTTTGCATGTTGTTAATATGTATGAAATTATATGTTAAGGTTTGTTATGTTTGTGTTTTTGAGATGTTATGTGTTTTGTTGTAACTTTTGATATTATATATGGAAATGGGACCAAATGGTGTGAAATAATTGAGACATATGAATGTATTTGTAATTCTGGAAATTTTAGTATTAAAATGAATGCAAATAATGAATGTAGTTGAAATATGGATTGATGCCAATTGATGGCTCGAGTACAGAATTCCAAGAACAGCTCTGTCTATTTTGATGATAACTTGGGTTATGGAACTCCTTTTTGTATGTTATTTGTTGGAAATGAAAGCTAAGACACAGGGCTTATGTATTTAGACTATAATATCTAATTATGTCTAGATTTGCCCAGATAAATGCATGAAGTTTAAACCTAGAATCTGTCTAGAAAATTCTGGGCAGAAAATTCTGTGATGATGCAGTAGTAAATTGATCATAAATTTTGATAAAAAACTGTGATTTAAGTGATTGTTGATGCATCTGAAATCTAAGACAATAAGATAAAAATTGTTAGAAGGCCAGAACTCCAAATTCGAATTATATATGGGTTAAAAATGAAACCCAAAAATAGGTCTGAAATCTGCCATAGGTAAAAACATACAATATTGGACTTTTTGTATGTGTTATAATTATATGTAATAATCCATGCAAATATTTACTTTGATGGTAATTATAAATGTTTAAAAAATTATTTATGCATAAGATTTTATTGCAATAATAATGTAAATAAAGAACAAAAATAAATAAGCATAATTATGATAGTTAAACAATGTTGATATTTTTCAAATATAGTGAATTAATATAAAAATAGTTAAGCCCAAAAACACCTAGTCTAGAACTAGAATAGGGAATAGTTTGGCATGTCAATCAGGGGATTTAAGGCACTCGGTGCCAAATATGAAAACCGGTAATGACAATTTATAAATGCGCTCGTCGCAAAATTATTAAGTCGGTAATGACAATATAACAAAAGCCGGTAATGACATTATTATAAAAGCGCTCAGCGCTATATTATGAAAGTCGGGAATGACAATCCCATTGTTCCTATTAGTTAGTTCGGTTATAGGTGTTATGGGCACAAGTAAATAATAATAATAATAATAATAATAATAATAATAATAATAATAATAATAATAATAATAATAATAATAATAATAATAATAATAATAATATCGAAGTATGTGATTTTTATAAATGTTATATGAATTAAAGTTGTTAAATATTGAGTATTTGCTGAAATTTATTGATTTTATATAATTCTTTATTTTATGTCTTATTTATTAAATGGGTAATTAATATGTGAGAAAATATATATGTATGCAAAATTTTTATCATTGAAACACCACTAAGCTAGTAGCTTAGCGCAGGTGGTTTCCTTTCGCGCAGGTTTAGAAGGATAGCCATAGAAAATAGACTGTCAGAAGAAAAAATGGTACCCAGAGGAAAGCAGCTAGCAGCTTTGGTTTTATTTTTGGTATATTTTGTTAAAAACTTTGTAAATTAAAGTATCGTTTGTATTTCATATCATGTGTATTAAATATGTGTGTCACTATGTAAAAGAACATGATTTGAATGTAAATTGATGTACTTTATAAATAAATAAAATTTTTAATATTTGGACTTGTATGAAATTTTATTTTAGTTTATGCAATATTTTCAAAAAAAAAATATTTACTTCACTTTATTAATTTTATAAAACAGTAAGACGAGTAATGCTCACTTACCTTGCTGAACTGCAGTGGGGTAAGGGGGTGTTACAACATATTAATTGATATAGATCTTAAACCATTTAATGAAGTCCTTGGTATGTAACACAACAATAAGGAAATCATAGTAAGATCATGATGATGAGATTGCTATCATGTGCAATTGTGTTTATACCTAAATTATCCCTAGTCATAGGATTAACAAGATGGGATATTGTTAATCAGGATAAACTAGCACATGCTATACTCCTTGACTAAGTCAAACAACTGATCTCATAAGCTAACGACATGAGATGTTTAGAGTTAACTTGTGGATGCTTACTAGAGTAGTCAAGTACATTGGATGACTTGCTATGGGACAATAATATGGATATCTATTCAATGTTAGTGATAGTCTCATCACAGCAATGGTGAAAGTATCCTTAGACTTGAAATGCTCAAGGTTATCTTAGATACTAAATCCTATAATTTTACTCCATTCCTTGTTACCTCTCAAGAGGTTGCTCATGGGGTGGTAATTAGGTATAGCATAAAGTATTCGAAGGTAGTTGAGTAGTCAATAGAGGATTAACCACTCCTAATAGAAGGAGAGTATACCCGTGGCCTCTTGTAAAGATCATTACTCAGAAATCCTTAGCCAATGTGGATGTGTCTTAAGGAATATCTTCAAAGACCAATTTGAATAGAGTAATGAGTCTCATAAAACTCATATCATTTGGACTAGATGTGATATAGTTAATTTAGTGGGAGTTGACACACAGTTCATGCTTTGAACCAAATGAGGTATAGTTTGGTGAAAGGATGAATTGCACGGTCATTGTCTATGGAAGTGTTAAAAGTCAAATCACTGACTTTCTAGTTAGTTGGGTGCTTATAATGTGTTGCTAGATACCGCTTATGATCTACTAAGTCAAGGAAAATTGATTAGAAATTCATTATGGGTCAAAAATATTTGACTCGTAGAATCCTAATTTGATTAGGATTCCTTTCGGGATTTGAGTTTGCCAACATGACTAGTAGGTCACATACATTGAGGGAATGAAAAAAAAATGTAAAATGGGTTTTGGATAAGATCCAAGTAAGAGAGAAAGAGAATTGGTCTTTTTATAAGAGTTATAAAAAATGGGCCAAATCCAATTTGGATTAGGATAACTAACTTAGTCAACATTGGGGCAATTACACAATAATGGTGACATAGGTTCATTTGATTATGAATCATATGAAATGTGTGAATCTTGTTTATTAGGCAAGATGACAAAATCAACTTTTAGTAGAAAGGATGAATGTGCCAATGGGCTATTGGACCTTGTACACACAAATGTATGTGGACCAATGTTAGTGCTCGCTAGAGGTGGTTTTATAGACTTCATTATGTTTATTGATGATTATTCACAATTTGGGCACTTATATCTAATGAGATATGAATTTGAAGCTTTTGAAAAGTTCAAATAATTCAAAAATGAAGTAGAGAAACAACTTGGCAAAAGTATTAAAACACTTAGATCGGATTGAGATAGAGAATACTTAAGCTAAGAGTTTTAAGGTTATCCATGAGATAATAGGATTTTATCTGAATGGACTCCACTTTACATGCCACAACACAATGGTGTGGTTGAAAGAAGGAACCCAACCTTGTTAGACACGGTAAGGTCTATGATGAGTTTTATAGATTTACTTAAGTCCTTTTGGGGTCATGCACTAGAGACTTTTTTTTATTTGCTAAATAGAGTCCCTTCTAAGTCAGTTGATGTTACTCCATATGAGATATGGAATAACAAAAGACCTATTCTTTCACATATGAAAGTATAGGATTGTCGTGCTTATGTGAAGAGGACAATGTCAAACAAGCTAGAAGCTAAGTCTAATAAGTGTGTGTGTTTATGGGATATCCAAAAGAGTCATTTGAATATCAATTCTACCACCCTTTGGAACAAAAGGTGTTTGTTTCAAAACATGTTATCTTATTAGTTAAAGAGTTTCTTATCAAAGAAGATAGTGGGAGCAAAATGGAACTTGATGAAGTTCAAAATGCTCAAATAGATGTAAATCAACTAACTAAACCCGAATATGTTACTCATACAGATGAAGTAACAACTACACCTTCTGAAACACAAAAACTTCATAGATCAAGTAGGATACACATTGTTCTTAAGAGATATGGATTTCTCATAAGTGAACGTAATTATGCATTGCTCGTACAGGATGATGAGCCTACTTCCTATGAAAAAGTTTTGAATTGTTTAGAATCGACATATGGATAAAAGACATGCAGTCAGAGATGGATTTCATGTTTCAAAACCAAGTGTGGACTTTGGTTGACCCAACTAAAAGGATTAAACCCATTGGGTGCAAATGGGTCTTCAAGAAAAAGACCAACATGAAAGGTAATATAGTTACCAATAAAGTTAGTCTAGTAGCTAAAGGATATTGTCAAAGACAAGGTGTTGACTATGATGAAACTTTTTCTTTTGTTACTATGCTTAAATCCATCAAGATACTCCTAGCCATTGCTGCTCATTATGATTATGAGATTTCGCAAATAGATGTGAAAACAACTTTAATTAATGAAAATCTGACTGAGGATGTGTACATGACACAACCTGAAAGTTTCAAATCAATTGATGGTAAAAAGGTATACAAATTGCAAATATCCATTTATAGATTGCAACAAGCATCCAGGAGTTGGTACATTCGATTTGATGAGAAAATCAAAGAGTTTAGTTTATCACAAAATATGGATGAACCTTGCATTTATAAAAAGGTTAGTGGAAGTGCAGTCGTATTCCTAGTATTGTATGTAGATGACACACTTTCTATAAGAAACAACATCTCAGTTCTTCAATCAGTCAAAATTTTGCTTTCTAAGAATTTCTCCATGAAAGACCTTGGAGAAGTGACCTACATACTGAGGATCAAGATCTATAGAGATAGATCTAAAAGGTTGCTTGGTCTTTCTCAATCTACTTACATAGATAAGATGCTAAAGAGGTTTAGCATGGAATAGTCCAACATAATTAATTCCAATGACTCATGGGATTACCCTCTCTAAGTCCATGTGTGCAAAGACATAGGATGAACAGACATGCATGACTAGGATTCCATATGATTCGACTTTTGGATTCATCATGTATGTTATGTTATGTACTAGACTTGACATATCATATGATCTGAGTGTCACGAGCAGATATTAGTCAGATCCCTACAAGGGGCATTGGGTGGCTATCAAGAATATCCTCAAGTACTTAAGAAGAACTAAGGATGTATTCTTAGTTTATGGAGATGGAAAGCTTAAGGTAAATGGGTATACAGATGCCAGCTTCTAGACTGAGAAGGATGATTCTATGTCCCAATCAGGATATGTTTACACGTTAAATAATAGAGCAGTCAGTTGGAAGACTTCCAAATAGGAAATGACTACATATGCAGCGTTTTCTTACCCTACTAGTTGTTAATAGTATATGAAAGTGCTACTAAACTCATTATTTGAAAACCAATACTCAAATTATTGTATAAATATATATTTTTTTCAATTTTTGAGTTTATTATTAACATAATATTTATTACTATATTTTTCTTTTTTTTTTATCATTTAAATATGTAATTAGTGATGTAAATATTTTGATTTAAAAGTACTCATTCATTAAACCATAATATGTAGAAATATGTTTATAAATAATACCAAATATATTAATTACGAAATTCACTCTTTTATAAATCATACATACCACAAATTTACATCAAAAAAAATTCTTAAAATTTAATTATACAATAAAATACCCAAAATATACAAAAAGGAAATAAACTAATACAATTTGATCTTGGGGTTCCCCTTTCTTCGGTCGTCCTAATGCAACAACTATGTCTACTAATTTGCGTATGAAACACACGCGCTAAACTACTAGCTTAGTGATACATCTGACAACTATCCAATAATTATCGATTGTCTTTCATTTTGATAGTGAGTACTTTTTATAATAATAAGTCAAGTCATATAATTATTTCTAAAATAAAATTTTAGAAGCTACAATTAATTTCCTAAGTATGCCAAAACATTCAAATAATATCAAAACTATTTACATCATTCAAAAATATAAATTTTATCAATTATAACATTTCATTCATTAAGCATGCTTGAAATTCTCTAACAATACAAGACATACAATTTATAATATCATTTTAATAATCTACATTTTTATTTATTTATTTGATAGTCTATGACATCTGAGACCGGAATTAAATACTAGATACAGGATTTCTGCTCTTCCGCTATATACTCGGCGCCTACTTAATTATTTTATAACTTGGTATTTAACGCCTACATTTTCAATAATAACTCAATACCTTTTGGTGCTTACGTAAATTCAAACTCAGCTCTATTTTTTAGTGCCTATGTAATTTCAAACTCAGCACTATTTCTTAGTGCCTACATAATTTCTACCATTTTATTGGCATGCCAAGTTATCCTAATTTCTAATTCTTGACTAGATGTTACAGAGCTTAATAATATTTATTTTCTTTATTATTATTTACATAAATTATGTATGAAATGCTAATATAATTTCACATAAATGAAATAATCTTCACAAAATATATTACAACATTAAACTCACTCATTAAATCATTATAATTGTAAGAAAAGTCAAATATTTTTTTATCACAAAATTCCACAATCAATACATACATACAAACTGCCCTATTCTGGACAGTATTTACACCTTATATTTTCCTGCATTTCTCATCTATTTTTAGACATAATTCGGACAAGTGATCACTAATAAAATGTAGGTACATACATGTCTTATCTTTAATTTCCAACTAGAATTACATTAAACTGAATTTTGTAGCAAAAGTTATGAATTTTTCACTAAGCTACATTCATTCCGTTCTGCCTAGTATTTTACTGGACAGATTTCTAGTTCAAATTTTAAGTCTATTTTACACCTAATTTCAGGTATATCCAGTCTAATAGTCTAAATGAAAGTTGAAGCCCTATGTCTTAAAATTTCTAACCCAAGAAGAAACACTTAAAAATCATTTCCAGAACTCAACTTATGATAATAAAAGCATATACTGTTCACAAGACGAATTTCCAGTATGTCAATAAATCCTACAATTTCCATCTTCATGCATCAACATCAACATCATATTCTAATTTTTATTTTTACATTCATGGAATCATTTAATAACCAATTTATCACTCAATAAAAATATTAAGAATTACATGCACAATTATATATAATATCACAAAATCAACAATTAATATTTTTCTATATTGAATTTTTGTCAAATGTACATACCTCAAAAGTCTACTTCTCTTCCTCCTAATTTGTTTTCTCCTTGCCCTTACTTCCTTTTTGATTATGGTCCAAAGATTGTTCATCTCCTTGGCCTAACAACAATTTTCACACTAATCAAGCACTAAACACACTAATCAACCTTTAATCACCATTAACATAATAATAACCCTAAATTACCAACCTTAAAGGTAACTAACCCCAAAATCAAAGAAAAGAGAAGATAAAAAGTGAGAAGATGAAAAATCTAACCTCACCTTTATAGATCTTCAAAATGACCAAAATCTTCCTTCTCTTTTTCTCTTCTTTTCTTCTTTCCTCTTCCTTTGTTTTGCTCACTTTGCTTGACTCTCTTGTTGATCTTGCCTTAATCCAACCTTTTTCTATCTAACCTTAGCTTTAATTGAAGAAAAAAAAAAGAAAAAAAATGGGGAATAGGTCACAGCTACAAGGAGAGAAGAAGAGAGAGTTTTCTTTGGTTAAGATGAGGAAGAAGAAGAATTAATCACCAAAAATTGAAATTTGATTTTTATAGTTGAATTAGGTGTGTGGTTAAGATTAATAGATAATCTTATCCCTCATTAGTCCCTTAATTTAAATCACTCTTAAATTATTTTAATCCAAAGAATATACCTTATCTTAGATAAAGAATATTCCATTCTTATACCTTCTTAAAATATCTATGTCAAAAACACTGTAAATTCCAATTTCGTTCTGCGAAAAATTATTATTTTTTTCTAAATTTTAGTTCTGAACTTTAAAATTCTAAACTAACAATATCCAAAATATTTTTCTCATATTTTATCATCATTTTAATTTTTTTTCTTTCACGTCCAAATTTAGATCCCGATCGATTTGGCGCACCAGATTTTGGTCAACCGCGACTGTGGCATAAATTATCGGGCATTACAATTTTTCCCTCAAAAAAATTTTGTCATCGAAAATTACCTTTTTAACTAGCGTGGAACAATTATGGATACTAAGCCTTCATCACCTCTTCATTTTCCTAAGTTGCCTCTTTCGAATTATAATTTTTCAACTGAAGCTTTACCAATGGTACCTTCTTGTTCCGTAGCTCCTTTATTTCTCAAGCTAGAATTTCCACTGGCTCCACTTCATAAGTTAGATCTAGTTGTATCTCTATCGGTTCTGATGATATGATATGAGATGGATTCGATCAATATCTTCTCAACATAAACATATGGAATACATTGTGAATCTTGTCTAACTCTAGTGGTAGAGCTAATTTGTATGCCACAGGGCCTATGCGTTCAAGTACCTCGTATGGTCCAATGAACCTAAGACTCAACTTTCCTTTCTTTTCAAATCAGAAAATCCTTTTCCAATGTGAGACTTTTAAGAATACTTTGTCACCAATTGTATACTCAATATCCCTCTTTTTCAAATATGTGTATGCTTTTTATCTATTAATAGTGCTTCCAGCCTATCTCTTATTACTCTCACTTTTTCCTTTGTCTGCTGCACTTGTTAGAGGAGTGCTCTAAAGGCAATCACCTTTAGCACTTACTGTACAAATTTATTTGATTAATAAAAGGCTTTTTCATTAATTTGATGTTCATTTGGTATATGAATTGATAAGTGATCTTAAATCAATTAATGAAGTCCTTGATACATAACATAGCATGAAGGAAATCATGGTGAGATCATGATATTGAGATTCTTATCATGTGTAATTATGTTAGTATCAAAATTATCCCTAGTCATAGGATTAATAAGATGGGACATTATTAATCTAGACATACTAGCACATGTTACACTCCTTGATTGGATCGAGTAGTAGATCTCATAATCTATAAACATGAGATGTTTAGAGTTAACATGTGGATGATTGCTAAGTGTAGCTAAGTACATTGGATGACTAACTATGAGACAATCATATGGATAATCTATTCAAATGCCAAAGATAGTCTCATCATAGCAATGATGCAAGTATCCTTAGACTTGAGATACTCAAGGATATCTTGAATATTGATTCTATATTTTGACACTATTCCTTATTGTCTCAGAAAGGTAGCTCATAGGGTGGTGATTGGATACAGCTTGAGGTATTCAAAGGTAATTGGGTAACCAACAAAGGATTCACCACTATTGATAGAAGGAGTGTATACTTATGGCCTCTTGTCGTGGTCATTACTCAGGAATCTCTGAGCGGAATGGAAGTGTCATAAAGATAGTCTTCAATGACATATCCAATAGAGTAATGAGCCTTAAGGACAAGAACTAACATTACTTGGAATAAACGTGTCGTAGTCAGTCTAGTGGAAGTTGACACATATCCATACTCTGAACCAAGTGGGGTATAAAATAGTGAAAGGAATAATTGCAAAGAAATTGTCTATGGAAAGGTTTGTAGTCAAAATTAAATTAACCGAAAGAACACATATAGGCAATTTCGATTCAAGTGTTGAATCGATTTACAAATTGAAATCCAAAATTGTCATTTTTATTTTGTGTATTAGAGAATGCATGTTAGGAGTGTATGAAAAGGCATGATGGATGATTATGGACTTAGGCCCAATGTGATTGAGCATGCATGAAATTATTTTGTTTTATGGTAAATAGGGCCTGCGTGTCCCTACCTCTTTTTCTTTCTTATGTATTTCTCTTCTCATCTTAGTCCCCTCAAATGTAAATTGAGATTTTCTATAATTTGAAATATGTAATTAGATTACATAGGATTAGGATAGAATGAAGATACAAAGGAGCAAGAAGCAAATGAGATGGTACCATAAACAAGAAGACATAGAAATAGGAATTTGATTTCTATTTTGGGTTGTAAATTCATGCATATACCTAGGTAAGACCTAGTCAATTTCTCTTTGGCTCAAGAGATTGACTTTAGTATGTCCATAATCATGCCATATAGTTAATGTAACTATTTTTATATATCAATGTGATGGATGTATGATATATAAAAGCATGAAATAATAACTTGATGAGACTTAACAAAGAAACCCCTCACTAAATAAACAATTAAGTCTTACGCCTTCCATTAATATGAGGAGAACCAGAGTTCTTCTAGAGTTAGGGTTGTTGAGTTGCCTCAAGCTCACTCTATAAGAATATGTTCAATCCATTGAAATTAGATTTCACGATTAATGGGTTAGACTTAACCGATATTATTAACTTGTTGGATTTGTGCCAAGGTTAATGTGTATTGGAGGTGAAGTTGGGTTTGTATACATGAGATGTACACATATCAAGAGTCGATAGCCTAATGTATGTGCACACATCAATAAGTTGATATCACAAGATTCGATAGTTGCATGAATAATGCAATTGGTATGGATTAGATACCTACCAACCAAACTAAGGATAGCTTGTTGAGTTGCCTCAAGGTTATTCTTAACTAGTTGGATATCGACCCACTAGGAGAACTTCCATATAAGTTCTCTTGGGTTTATAGTGAGGGCTATGGATTCGTAATAAAATAGTGAGAGCCATAATGCGATTTATTAAAGACCTAATAAACATGCATTTTATGTACATTCTAACATGTTCTATTTTACATCTAGGTTGCTAGAATCATCATCATGACAAGTGTGAATTTACGATCGCTAATGGAATCAAATAAGTTGACTCGGCCCAATTTTTTGGATTGGCTAAGGAATCTGAGAATAGTTCTCAAATCTGAAAAGATTAGCTATGTCCTAGATGAGGCACTCCCTAATCCCCCTGCTGCTAATGCTTCTGAAGATGTTCGGAAGGAATATCAAAAGCATCTCGATGATAGTGAGATGACAAGCTGCATTATGCTTGCTACTATGTCAGTTGAGTTGCAAAAGCAGCATGAGGCTATAGATGCTAATTCCATAGTATACCATCTAAGAGAGCTTTTTGATGAGCAAGCACATTCCGAAAGGTTCAAAACTTCAAGGTTGCTCTTCCGCACTAAGATGGTTGAGAGGACATCTCTAGTGCAATATGCATTGAAGATGAATGGCTATATTGAGAGGTTGGCCACCTTGGGATTTGTGATGGACCATGAATTAAGTATTGACTTAATTCTAATCGGTTTGTCTGATAGTTATTCACATTTTATGCTTAACTATAGGATGAACCAAATCTCTACCACTATTCCTGAGCTGATTAACTTGCTTAAAACAGTTGAGCCATCTGTCAAGAAGAACAGTAAGGCTGTGATGCTGGTGACTCTTCAAGTTATAAAAGGAAGAACCTTAAGAAGAAGAAGAAGTCCATGAAGCCTAAGGGAGGCGTGGCCAAGAAGAAGGCCAAGGAGATTGCTCCAAAAGGGACATGCTTCCATTGTGGCAAGGATGGCCATTGGAAGAGAAACTGCAAAGCTTACTTAGAGTCCTTGAAGAATAAGGTATCTGATGCATCATTTACTTCAGGTATTTTTTTCATTGAAATTAATACTATTTCCAATAATAATATATGGGTATTAGATATCGGTTGTAGCTCACACATATGCACTGATATGCAGGGCCTAAGGAACAATAAATAGCTCAATAAGGGAGAGTCAGACCTACGCGTTGGAAATGGAGCCAGGGTTGCTGCATTAGCTATATAAACATAAGTATTGACCCTCCCTAATGGGCTTATATTAAATTTGGATAATTGCTATTATGTACTTGCTTTGACTAAAAACATTATTTCTGTTTCAAGTCTAAATAAAGATGGTTTCCTTTTAGCTTTTAGTAACAATTGTTGTTCTATTATGTTGAATGAAATTCTTTATGCTAATGGTATATTATGCAATGGAATATACATATTCGATATGTCAAATCCAATTTTAAACATCAATGATAATAAAAGGCAAAAACAAGATATGTTGAAATCATCTTATTTATGGCATTGTTGTCTTGGTCATATAAGTCAGAAACACATGACTAAGCTACACAAAAGTGGTAGTTTGAGGTCATTTGATTATGAATTATATGACACATGTGAATCTTGTTTACTAGGCAAGATGACTACATTACCATTTAATGGAAAGGGTGAACGTGCTAATGGACTTTTAGACTTAATACATTCAGATGTATGTGGTCCAATGTCTTCACACGCCAGAGGTGGTTTCATCTAATTCATTACTTTTATCAATGACTACTCACGATATGGATACGTGTATCTTATGAGATACAAATCTGAAGCTTTTGAAAAGTTCAAAGAATTCAGAAATGAAGTAGAGAAACAACTTGGCAAAAGTATTAAAACATTTCGATCAGATCGAGGACGTGAATACTTAAGCTAAGAGTTTCTAGATTATCTTAGGGATAATGAGATTTTATCTCAATGGACTCCACCTTACACGCCATAACACAATGGTGTGGCTGAAAGAAGAAATAGAACCTTGTTAGACATGGTAAGGTCTATGATGAGTTTTACGGAATTGCCTAAATCCTTTTGGGGTTATGCACTAGAGACCGCCATTTATATATTAAATAGAGTTCCTTCAAAGTCAGTTGATGTTACTCATTATGAGATATGGTATAACAAGAGGCCCACATTTTCTTACATGAGAATTTGGGGTTGTCCTGCTTATGTGAAGCGGACAATGTCAGATAAGCTAGAAGCTAAGTCTGACCAATGTCTATTTGTGGGATATCCAAAAGTATCATATGGATATCAATTTTACCACCCCTTGGAACAAAAGGTTTTTATTTCAAGACATGCTATCTTTTTAGAGAGAGAATTCCTTCTAAAAGGAAATAGTGGGAGCAAAATTGAACTTAAGGAAGTTCAAGATGCTCAAAAAGATGCTGATCAACTGCCTGAACTTGAGTTGTTACTCATACATATGATATAACAGCTCAACCTTCTGAAGCACAAGAGCTTCGTAGGTCAAGTAGGATATGTACTGTTCCAGATAGATATGGATTTCTCATTAGTGAACAGAATGACGTATTGCTTATAGAAAATGATGAGCCTACAACCTATGAAGAGCTTCTAAATAGTTTAGAATCTGGCAAATGGCATCAAGCCATGAAGTCAGAAATGGATTCCATGTATAAAAACCAAGTATGGACTTTGGTTGACCCACCCGAAGGAATAAAGCCTATAGGGTGCAAGTGGGTTTTCAAAAAGAAAACTAACATGGATGGTAATGTGATTACCTATAAAGCTAGACTTCTTGCTAAAGGTTATCGTCAAAGACAAGGAATTGACTACGATGAAACTTTTAGCCCAGTAGCTATGCTTAAATCCATAAGGATACTCCTAGCCATTACTACTCATTATGATTATGAGATATGGCAAATGGATGTGAAAACAACTTTCCTTAATGGAAATCTGACTGAGGATGTGTACATGACATAACCAGAAGGTTTCATATCCAAAGATGGCAAAAAGGTATGTAAGCTTCATATATCCATTTATGGATTAAAGCAACCATCCAAGAGTTGATATAGTCGGTTTGATGAGACAATCAAACAGTTTGGTTTCTTACAAAATGCGGATGAACCTTGTGTTTATAAGAAGGTTAGTGGGAGTGCAATCATATTTCTTGTGTTATATGTAGATGACATATTGTTAATGGGAAATGATGTCTTAGCCTTACAATCAGTCAAAATTTGGTTATCCAAGAATTTCACTATGAAAGACCTTGGAGAAGCAGTCTATATTTTAGGGATAAAGATCTATAGAGATAGATCTAAAAGATTGCTTGGTCTTTCACAGTCTACATACATAGATAAGATGCTAAAGAGGTTTAGCATGGAGCAGTCCAAGAGGGGATATATTCCCATGACCCATGGGATTACTCTCTCAAAGTCTTTGTGTCTAAAGACACAAGATGAGGACACACATGAGTTTGATTCCATATGCTTCAGCTATAGGATCAATCATGTATGCTATGATATGTATAAGACCCAATGTATCATATGCTCTGAGTGTCACGAGTAGATACCAATCGGACCCTGGTAAGGGTAATTGGGTGGCTGTCAAGAATATCCTTAAGTACTTAAGAAGAACTAAGGATGTATTCTTGGTATATGGAGATGGAGATCTTACTGTGAGCGGGTATACCGATGTCAGCTTCCAATCTGACAAGGATGACTCAATATCTTAGTCAGGTTATATATCCACACTAAATGGTGGAGCAGTTAGTTGGAAGAGTTCCAAATAGGAAATGACTGCTGATTCCACAACCAAAGCAGAGTACATTGCAGCTTCTGAAGCAGCAAAGAAAGCAGTTTGGATAAGGAAATTCATCACAGAACTTGGAATGGTTCCCAATATTATTGATCCAATACAATTGTATTGTGATAATAATGGAGCCATTGCGCAAGCAAAGGAGCCACAGTCTCATCAGAGATCCAAACATGTACTCAAAAGATACCATTTGATTAGAGAAATCATTGGTAGGAATGATGTAAAGATAGAAAGAGTGCCCACTGATTAGAATATTGTTGATCCTTTAACTAAGCCACTTCCCCAAAAGAAATATGATTCTCATGTACTCGCCTATGGAGTTAAATACAAATGCGATTGACTTTAGTGCAAGTGGGAGCTTGTTAGAGGAGTGCTCTAAAGGCAATCACCTTTAGCACTTATTGTACAAATTTATTTGATTAATAAAAGGCTTTTTCATTAATTTGATGTTCATTTGATATATGAATTGATAAGTGATCTTAAATCAATTAAGGAAGTCCTTGATACATAACATAGGATGAAGGAAATCATGATGAGATCATGATATTGAGATTCTTATCATGTGTAATTATGTTAGTATCAAAATTATCCCTAGTCATAGGATTAATGAGATGAACATTATTAATCCAGACAGACTAGCATAAGTTACAGTACTTGATTGGATCGAGTAGTAGATCTCATAATCTATAAACATGAGATGTTTAGACTTAACATGTGGATGCTTGCTAAGTGTAGTTAAGTATATTGGATGACAAACTATGAGACAATCATATGGATAATCTATTCAAATGTCAATGATAGTCTCATCATAGCAATGGTGCAGGTATCCTTAGACTTGAGGTACTCAAGGATATCTTGAATATTGATTCTGTATTTTGACATTATTCCTTGTTGCCTCAGAAAGGTAGCTCATAGGGTGGTGATTGGATACAGCTTAAGGTATTCGAAGGTAACTGGGTAACCAACAAAGGATTCACCACTCTTGATAGAAGGAGTGTATACCTATGGCCTTTTGTCGTGGTCATTACTCAGAAATCTCTGGGCGGAGTGGAAATGTCATAAACATAGTATTCAATGACATATCCAATAGAGTAATGAGCCTCAAGGACAAGAACTAACATTACTTGGACTAGACATGACGTAATCAGTCTAGTGGGAGTTGACACATATCCATACTCTGAACAAGTGGGGTATAGAATGGTGAAAGGAATAATTGCACAAAAATTGTCTATGGAAAGGTTTGTAGTCAAACCACTGACTTTTCGGTCAATTGGGGGTCATGATGTGTTGTTAGATACTGCTCATGACCTGCTTAAATTAATTGTTAATTTAAGTGACCAACATAAACGAGAACCTAATGGGTCACATGCATGAAGATATGGAGAATGAGTAAAATTGTCTTTGATAGGATCCAAAATATGAGAGAATTATTTTAGGATCGATCGCGATGAGATCGCATGAAAAAATCATTCGGGAGTGTCATGGGCCTACGCGGGCTAGGCAGGCTGCTGGCCAGCAGCAGCCCCCAGCAGACCCAGCGCGCCTGCAGCTTCCCATCCGTTGGCCAACGACTGTTTTTGTTCTTAATTAGGCCAATTATGGCCAATTACTATTCATTAGTTTCCATTTTTTCCATTTTTGACTTTTCATCATATTTTTGAATTTGATTCAAATAGAAAACACATTAAATGGTAGAAAAATAGACATGAAAATATTTTTTGTGAAAAAAATATTTTTAAGACACAACAAAAATTCTCTCAAGAACATTTTCAAAGCTAGCACTTTGAATTTGTTCAAACCATTTCTCTTGATAGTTTCTTCTTCATTCTTCGCGTGGATTATCAGTAGAGACATCCTAATGAGGAATGTTGTGGTTTGCTGCAACCCAACAAAGTGAAGATTTGAAGAACAAATAAAATTACAAGGTATAATATTTAACATTTACATTTATATAAATTAGTTTTAATGGTACAAGTATGATCTTTTATTTTGGGTTTTGAAAAATTTTATTTTTCACTGCGTTTATGAATATGATTCATTTTTCAAAACCCAACAGCACCAACTTTGGACCCACTACTTTCTTTTCACTAAGCTCAGTCCAACATAGCGGCGTTCTACATTTCTTACCATGTATGGCTTCATGTGGTGTCGTATCGATACTGGCTTGGTGACTATTATTGTAGGCAAATTCTATCAATGGAAGATGTTTGTCCCTCTCTGATTGTCCATCTATTTATGGGTGAAAAGCTGTGCTAAAATTGAGTCAAGTACGTATGGCTTGATGCAAACTTTTCCAGAATTATGAAGTGAACCTCGAGTCTCAATATGAAATTATTGAAACTGGCACACTATGTAAATGAATTATCTCATTAACATAGATCTCTGCCAAATAGTTAAATGGATAATCCATCCTGATTGTAGAAAATGGGCTGATTTGGTGAGTCAGTTCACCACTACCCATACTGCATCATGACTCTTTTGTGTCAAAGGTTAACCAGAAACAAAATCCATTATAACTCTTTCCCATTTCCACTCCGGAATTGAAATTGACTGCAATAATCCACTTAGTACTTGATGCTCGACCTTTACTTGCTGACAAGTTAAACATTTGGTAGTATACTCTGTGATATCTCTTTTCATCTAGCCACCAATAATATGCATTGCATAAATAACATTGTGAGCCTCTTTCAAAATATCTCTTTTCAATTCTGGTATATCTAGCACACATAACCTGCTCTTATGCCTTAAACTCCCATCAACATGAATAGAGGGAATGAAGAAAATGTAAAATGAGTATATCTTATTAGAGTAATGTGTGTCATAGGCATGAACTAATATCATTTGGACTAGATATGCCATAGTTAGTCTAGTGGGAGTTGACACACAATCCATGCTTTGAACTAAATGAGGTATAAATTGGTGAAAGGATGAATTACACATTAATTGTCTATGGAAGGGTTAAAAGTCAAACCACAAACTTTCTGGTTAATTGGGTAGTCATGATGTATTGTTAGATACTGCTCATAATCTGCTAAGTCAAAAGAAATTAATTAGAAATCAAATATGTGTCAAATGAGTTTGACTTGTAAAATCCTAATTAGATTAGGATTCCTCTTAAGGCTTGATCTACCAACATTACTCTATTAGGTCACATGCATAGAGAAAGTGAAGAAAATATAAAATGGGTTTTGGATAAGATCCAAATGAGAAAGAAAAAGAATTGGGCCTTTTATAAGAGTTATAAAAATGGGCTAAATCCAATTTGGATTAGGATTGTTGATCTGGTCAACATTGGGCCTTATACCTTAAGGAAATGGGCCCATTAGGGATTTTCCTTTTTCAAAACCTAAAGCAATTAGAAAGTGTATAAATACTCATTTTAAAGAGTTAAGTTCATGGCTATCCCATTAAGAAAAATAAGAGTTATTTTTTTGCTCTTTTTTTTTTTATATGACAATTTTCCATACCTAGCACTTTGGACCTTTGTCACCCCATCTCCTTTGAGGTTTTCTTCTTCTTCCTTCACACGGATACTCTTAGAGGCAATCCTAGCTTTGGATTGTTATGGTTTTCTACAACCCAATAAAGAAGAAAAAACTCACAACTTGGAAATTCAAGAGTTGCAAACATAGCTAATCAACTTCTCCCATCAGATGGTATGATTCAATTTTGAATTGCATAGGGTATTTTTTGGGTTTTGATTAAATTTTATATTTCTGTTGTGCCATGTATGAGACACATGTTGAAAATGCAACAAGGAATAGTAGATAACTCAAGAAATGAAAGTCAAACATATGTGTTAGCAATGGTGCAAGAGTTGTTGCATTAGCTGCAAGAACATATGTATTGACACTCTCTAGTGGGCTTGATTTAGAATTAGACAATTGCTATTATGCTCTAGTTTTAACAAAGAATATTATTTCTATTTCTTGTTTAAATAGAAAAGGTTTTCATTTAACTACTAATGGCAATGGTTGCTCAATTTGGTTGAATGATATTTTTTATGGAACTGGTACATTATGTAATGGAATTATTCTCAACATGTCTAATTCAATCATCAATATCGATAATAAAAGAAAATATTTGGATAATAGATAACCATCACATTTATGGCATTGTCGCCTTGGCCATATAAAAGAGAGGCACGATTATGAATCATATGACACATGTGAATCTTGTATATTAGGCAAGATGACAAAATCACCTTTTGGTGGAAAGGGTGAATGTGCCAATGGGCTATTGGACCTTGTACATACAGATGTATGTGGACAAATGTTAGTGTATGCCAGAGGTAATTTTATCCACTTCATTACCTTTATTGCTGATTAATCATGATTTGGGTACTTGTACATGATGAGATACAAATCTGAAGTTTTTGAAAAGTTCAAGGAATTTAGAAATGAAGCAGAGAAACATATTGGCAAAAGTATTAAAACACTTAAATCAGATTGAGGTGGTTAATATTTAAGCCAAGAGTTTCAAGATTATCTAAGAGATAATGAGATATTATATCAATGGACTCCACCTTACATGCCACAACATAATGGCGAGGCTAAATGGAGAAATCGAACCTTGTTAGACATGCTGAGATCAATGATGAGCTTTGCAGAACAACCTAAGCCTTTTTGGGGATATGCACTAGAGACTTTTGTATATATTTTAAAAAGAGTATTTTCTAAGTTAGTTGATCTTACTCCATATGAGATATGAAATAACAAGAGGCGTATTCTTTCACACATGAAAGTATAGGGTTGTCTTGCTTATGTGAAGCAGACAATGTCAGATAAACTAGATGCTAAGTTTGATAAGTGTCTACTTGAGGGATATCCAAAAGACTCATTTGGATATCAATTCTACCATCCTTTGGAACAAAATGTGATTGTTTCAAAACATGTTGTCTTCTTAGAGAAAGAGTTTCTTCTAAAATAAGAAAGTGGGAGCAAAATTGAACTTGATGAAATTCAAGATTCTCAAATAGATGTTGATCAACTGACTGAACCCGAATTCGTTACTCATACAGATTGTGACACCCTATTAACAATCATTCTATATGTAATTTACATGGGTTAAAACGATTATAGCTGATGTATGCCAAAAAAATTACTTAATTTAATTTAATGATCATTCAATTATTAGCACTTAATTAATCTTTTTTATTTTTCAAAAATTTCTGCATCATAACGACTATAAATTAACTACTCCACCTGATACAAATAATCCACAACTCATTTTTGGGCACAACAATACACATATTATACAAAATAGTTTTCATTCAACCATAAGTCAACCTTTCATTTTTCACACATATAATAATTTACAAATATTCTTTATCAGAACATATATATAATTTTAATCCTACAACTCCATATCCATACATATATATACATGTCAATCTTGGTACTAACCTACTATTATTTATTTTTCTGTCAGGTTCCAAAACTTGTATGCTTGCTCCTACTCCATTTTCAGCTACTATCTGCATGCTGTCAAATAACTTGTACTGAGCATTAATATGCCCAGTGGTGATTACTAATCTAAAAATTTCCATTGACCTATATTTTCATGTATTCATACATACAATATTATATTTACTACACTTTTTTTCTTTTTTTAATATAATTATTATTCTTTTTATCAATACTTTAATATTCTATACCCTTAACTTACTATTTAATATATTCATTCATTTAACAATATTTCTCAATAAATATTATAGTTTTTTTCTTTTCTATTTACTCTTGAACTTTCATTTTTTTCAATTTAGTCTATTTTTTCACCTTACCACTCTAATTAACTCTTTTTTTATTCTTCTTATCTTTTTATTTGTTTATTTTATATATATATATATATATATATATATATATATATATATATATATATATATATATTCAATCTTCTATTTAATTAAACAAATTTCACTTTGGTTACTAAAATTCTAATTATTTATAATTTTGCCATTACTTTACATTTATTTACTCTTTTGTCACTCACTATTTTTATTTTTTATTTATTTTCTTTTTAACTACATAAATTTAACATTTTATTTCATTTTATTCCACTTATTTCTCATTTTTCAATTTTACCCTTTTTTTGTCACAATTTTCACTTTTATCATTATTATTATTATACCATTTTATTATTCTTATCACTTTTATTATATTTATCCTATTTATCACTTATATCATACATTTGTTTTCCACACTTATCATTTTTATTATATTTATCTTTTTTTTTTCATTTATCTCGTATTTTTTGCTTTTATTATAACTCTCACATTGTTTTTTCACTTATTTCATTTTCATCATATTTTTCACTTAAATCATTTTTTCAACATATTATTATTCTATGTTTTTACTACTTTTATTAACATTTGCCCCTAGTTTCAATCTAATATAAAATTTTCAGACCAGATACATGGGAGATGAAACCAAAAGTTCACTACACTGAAGAGTAATCCCTAAGGACCATTCGAGTACTGCACTGTACACTAAATCACTATATCAATATCACTGAAGTAAACCATAATTGGCATACAAAAGTGAGTCGCCATGACCCGCACCACGATAATGGTGTCCCTATGGTTAGCCAATTATATCCTGGGCTAGATTTAACCATTAGAAAAAAAATAACTAAGGGCATAATTTTATTCCTTTAACTCAATTTTCATTAAATTCATCAATTCCATTATTTTTATATAATTAATCACTTAACATTTTATTCATCCATACAATTTTATCACTACCATAATTTTTCACACTTTCCATTCTAATATATCAATATTTCATTATTTATATTCAATTAAGTTATTAAGCATCACTAAACACACTTTATTCATTATTTTTCATATCATGCATAATAAAATCAATAATTATAAAAATATTCAATATATCATTTAAAAATTTTCAATAAATTTATATACACTCAATATCATATTTTCTTGCATTTCATTACTAAATTTTCATTTAATTAGCAAGAAAAATAATAATTTCTCCTTTCTCATATTTTGGCCTATATTAAATTTTCATCCTTAAAATTTTTCTTTCACCTTCTAATTATTCATTTCACTAATTTATTTATTCATTATTCCATATATATCATAATATTACAATAAAATGTAATTATACCTTAATTTACATTTTTCACATAATAGGGTCATATTTTCCAATTTCTACTAATTAATTTTTTAATTGAAATTAACCATTTTAATTCACTTTTTATAATCACTTAATCATGTTTTAAGTATCAATTACCAATTACATGCAAAATACACAAAATTCCTAATTTTCATAACCCTAAATCATGCTTAATTAATGAAAATAGATAGATTTTGAATTAATTCTTGCTTTGGCCTTCCTAAGCTTCCTTTTCCTTAGCCTTTTCCTTGGAAGTACCTTCATTTCCCTTTGAACTTCCCACGGCCGAAAATTATACTCCATTAATCCACCAATATTTTGCTTCCTTAACTCAAATAAACTTCATATTTATCATTTACATACCTTAAACTACCTATTTGAACCATTAAACTAATTTAAAACTATAAATTTCACTTACCTCAAATTTGTATCCTAACTTTTCTCATTTGATTTCCTTCCACTCTAGCCTTCCAAATGAAGAATAAAGGCTTTACTAGGTACTAGAGATGCTGAAATTATTTTTGGGTGATTGATTTTGGTGTAAGAATTGAAGAAATTGGAAGAAATTTAGAAGACAAAGATAGGAGAGATGGTTCAACCAAGCTAAGTTATTTGGGGAAGAAGGAATTACAAAATTCTCTCTAGAGAATTCTGATACTTAAGGCTATATATAGTGGCTTAAGTTGGGTGGGCTTGGGCCAAATAAAGCCCAACCCATTTAGGCCCAAAGAAGCACTATAAATTATTTCTCTTACTTTCTAAGTTCAATTTCTTCCAAATTTGATTCCATAATTCTTAAAATATTTTTATATGTCTACACAAAAAAATTTCAATTTAATTGGAGTCCATTTTCTGTCTAGCTCACTCAAATCGAACTGATAATTCAATTTTTGATATTACCATAAAATTCTTTTTCTACTGTCAAATAATCCTAAATATTATTTAGAGTCTATCCATATCTTAAAATAAATTTTTGGATGTCGTTTGCTATTTTGCATAGCCAGATCAAAGTACGATCAATCGACTATTTAATTAAATCAGATCTTTTTTTCTTAGTTTTGACTTTTGAGGACTTATTTGACCTCATTTTCACTCCAAATTTTACCATCGGACTAGTCATAGCCTATATTTTCTGATGATCAAATAAAATATTTTTCATTCATGGGTGTATTTTTCACGCCTGGGTATGCAGATCAATTTCGAAAATTATAATTTACAACTAACCCGGTATTTGGGCCATTACACAGATGAAGTAGCAGTAACATCTTCTGAAACACAAGAACTTCATAGATCAAGTATGATTCGCATTGTTCCTGAGAGATATGTATTTCTCATAAGTGAACATAATAACATATTGCTCATAGAAGATGATGAGCGTACTACCTATAAAGAAGTTTTGAATAGTTTAGAATTTGACAGATGACTAAAAGCCATGTAGTCAGATATGGATTCCATGTATGAAAATGAAGTATGGACAATGGTTGACCTATTGGGAGCAAATGGGTCTTCAAGAAGAAGATTGACATGGAAGGTAATGTAGTTACCTATAAAGCTAGACTGGTAGCTAAAGGATATCGTTAAATATAAGGTGTTGCCTATGACGAAACTTTCTATCTAGTTGCTATGCTTAAATCCATCAGGATACTGCTAGCCATATCACAACTCATGGTTTTTTTTTCAATCATTCTTTATAGCCCACAACACTTATGAACCCCTGACTAGGATAACAGAGTTGTCATCCAGATACTTAGGAGTGCCACTCGGGCAATATGATTTGCGTATATATAAGTGTCATCACTAGCTTTAATAATAGTGTCATCACTGGCTTTAATAATATTGTCATTACCGGCTTTAATAGTAGTGCCACCACTAACTTTAATAATAATGCCATCACCGACTTTAATAATAGTGCAATCACTGGCTTCAATAATAGTGTCATCACCAGCTTCATTAATTGTACTATTAATGGAATTAATCATACTCCCCCCTACTTGGCATGCCAAACTATCCTGATTCTAGTTTCAAGTTAGGTGTTCTAGGGCTTAGTTAATGTCATTAATATTCATAGTTATTAAATTCACACTTTTCATACATGTAAATATTCGATTAATCTCACAATTACTCAATAAAAATCGTATTTTCATAATATAACAAGGTTCACATTATTTTACTTATTACATTTTTCAACTCATATACTGCTCTGTCACTGGCAGATTTTGTGCTCTAATTTGGACCTTAATTTTGGTCCTATTAATATTCGAATTCAATTATAAGGTCTTCTTAATAATTTTAGCTCTGAATTTTAGCTTTAATATGCAACTTGAATCACTTAATTTGGAGTTTTTTTTATCAAAAGATATGATCAAATTAACACTGATTGATCACTAACAATTTTGCCCAGAATTTCCTGGATAGATTCTAGGTCCAAATTTTATGTATTTATCTGGAAAAATATAGACATATCTGGATTTTATGGTCTAAGTACAAGTTCAAGCTCTATGTCTCCAATAAAGAACATACAAATCCCAATACAATAACTTAAGTTATAACAGTTTATGTACTCACTGCTCATCAATTCTAACAAAGAACACACATATTTACCATCTTCAATTTTTACTAAAATTAATCCTAAGTATAGCAAACATGAATCACCAAGATTTTTCTCAAAAAATAATATTAATTCAGAATCATTAATATGCTAAATGCTCAAATCATGCAACTAAAAAAAAAAGACATAGGCTATTGCCTTAGGTTATGCACAAACCTCTCTTTTCTTTTCTTTTCTTTCTCTTTACTTCTCTTTCTTTTTTCCTTCACTCTTTTGAGCTAGATCCTTGTCAAATTGAGTTCCTAAAATACATAAAAGAGTTCATTAAAGCTTCATTTCATCAAGTCTTTCTTTTTCCATAATATGTATTAATCTCTACCTTTCTTTACTTTCTCTAGCTTCCTTTAGATCAACTATGCATGAAATCTACTCTTCCATGCCTTTCTCCCTCTTTTTCTCACCTTCTTTTTAGAATGAAGCTTTGGACATGGGGGAAATGGTGGGGAACATAGGCTAGTTTGGAGAATAGAAAATTCTAGATGTTAAGTGATAAGGAAGAAAGAGAGATAATTAAGAGAATGAAGACAAACTTAATTAATTATGGGACACCTAAGCCCATGTGATTTTAATGTCTAATTAATGGATTCATGCATGTTAATTGCCCACTTAATGTATGCCACTTGGTGTGGTTATCCCACTCCATGTGTTTAATGTCCCAATCATGCATTTAATTGATGGTTATCCCAATTAATCCTCCTCCACCTCACTTTGGAATGCGATAATCATGTCATCTGCATATCGAACATAACCCAGTGCTGCTAAAGCCTGGGGTGATCTCATTCTCTGCGCATGATGTGCTATTACAAGGGCTGAAACATAGCAGACCTATGTATGTCAAAATATGATTGGGGAACCGTCCAAAAAGATTTTTGTGGATTGTTAGGAGAGCTCGGTTCGTCGAACTCCGGTGGAAGGCCAGTTGAACACCCATGCAACTCCGCTCGCTGAAAATTGGTTGAAGGTTGGCTCTTTATTCAGGTGCTCTTCTGTCTTCAGGTGGCTACTACAGGAGCTATATTCTAGAAAGTTTCGGACTGGAATCAGAGATTGGATGGACATCCCCAAATTTTGGAATTTAGTCCCTTACCGTAATTTAATATATTTAAATACTTTAAACACTTTATTGAGTATTTTTCATAATTATTGGCCATTATTTTAATTATTTTTCAGTAAACATCCAAATTTAGACTTCCATCGAATTGTCGAGTCGATTTAAGAACTCGCGCGACTAGTGCCTAAGATTTGGCAAATGGATGTGAAGACAACTTTCCTTAATGCAACTCTGACTGAGAATGTGTACATGACACAACTTAAGGGTTTCACATCAAGTGATGGCAAAACAGTATGCAAATTGAAAAGATCCATTTATTGATTGAAGTAAGTTTCCAAAAGTTGGAACATCCAATTTGATGAGACAATCAAAGAGTTTGGTTTTTCACAAAATCTGGATAAGCTTTGTGTTTACAAGAAGGTTAGTGGGAGTGCAGTCGTATTCCTAGTATTGTATGTAGATGACGTACATTTTATAAGAAATGATGTCTCAGTTCTTCAATCAATCAAAATTTAGCTTTTTAAGAATTTCTACATGAAAGACCTTGGAGAAGCGACATACATATTGGGGATAAAAATCCATAAACATAGATCTAAAAAATTTTAGTCTTTCTCAGTCTATATTCATATATAAGATGCTAAATTGTGTTGAACCTTGAGGGGTATTTCCATCATTTTGATGCTAACAAATAAAATAGCAATAATGTATTTAATATACTTGTTTTTCAAATTTACTGAACAGGGTATGGAATATGATGCAAGAATGGAAATTGGAAGACTAAACTTAAAAAGACAAAAACTGAAAAAATAACATGTTCACTCCTATGACCATTTATGTCATGCCCGTGACGAAGCTTAGTGCCAACTATCCAACATTTAAAGTTCACGGCCATGAAGAATGATAGCAACCGTGAATGATCATATCAATCACCCTTGTGAAATAAAGTCACGCCCGTGAGAAAACATGTCAAATTCCTTTAGAGAGCTTCACGGCCAGAGTCACCACTTGGACCACGACTTGGAAGGATGTTCATACCCGTGAAAGAATAATGTCACGCCCGTTATCAAACACTTTAAATCCTTCCAGAATGCTTCATGGCCAATGTCACCACTCAAGCCATGGTTTGGAAGAATAGTCACGACCGTGACACACATATTCACAACTGTAAAAGAGGAAAGAGAAACATGTTAGGTGCGAAATTAAGAGTTGGTGCAATGACTATTTTCGCATAAAATGCAACCAAACGACTATAATTCTCCATGGAAGTATAAATGCAAGTCATTTATGAATCCAGAACAAGAGAATAGCAAATACTTCGAATCCAAATCTTGTTGTAGCCATTTATGCATTTACTACTTTCAAACAAACATTAATTCTTTATAAAAAATATTTTTGCTCATTATTTTCTGAGCATTATAGATTTGTGAGTGTTTCTCTTTGTAATCTACTACTCAAGTGAGTTTTGGTACATTGGGTTAGGAGTAGAATACTTGTAAGGGTTATTTGTGTGAGCCATTAAAACACAAGGAATTGGTTTATTGTGTGAGCCATTAAAACATAAAAGATTTCTGGGTTAGGTGTGATCCATTGATAGAAACACCATAGTTGGGAGTGAGCTTGTAAAACTCAATTGTAACACTTAGTGTGTTAGTGAAACTCCCAATTGAGATTGGGGAGAGGAGTAGGGTTTGTTAACAGCCGAACCTCTATAAAAATTCTTGTGTGATATCTTCCTGTCCCTACTTTACTTAACTTTTCTTTCCGCAGTTAACAGTTAAGAATTTTTAATATCCAATTCAAACCCCCTTCTTGGTTCAATTTTCGGGTAACAATTGGTATCAGAGCTTAGTCTAGCATCGAAGCCTAAACAACGCTAGAAAAGATCAAGAAATAGCCAATGAAGGATTCCAAAGTCTGAAGCCTTACTTTGATGGAGCAAATTATGCTCATTGGAAGTTCCAGATGGAGACATATCTGGATAGTGAAGGAATTGAAGTCTGGGATAATGTTCGGAAAGAATGGACACCACCAACTAGAAGAGGAGTTGATGGTGAAGAAGAAATCTTGTCAAGAGATTATTGGACAGAGCCTCAAAGAAGAGCAAATTTCAAAAACAAGAAGGCAATGACAATTCTCTCAAGCCCATTATCCATTGAAGAATGTGGCAGCATACAACACTGCCCAACTGCATATAGCATGTGGAGAATATCAGAAAACTATCATGAAGGAACAAAGCAAGTAAAATCTAAGAAGATTCAACTTCTTACTTCAGAGTATGAACTCTTCAAGATGATATCCAATGAGTCAATCACCGACATGACGAATCGTCTTCTAGCCATAATAAATGGCATGAGAAAGCTTGGGAAACACTTGAGCTTGGAAGATGTAAATAACAAAATTCTGAGAAGTCTTCCTCTCAAAGATTACGGTTCAAGAGTTGCTAGTATAGAAGAGGCCAATGAAGACATGAGTGTCATGAATACTGATGTGCTTATTGGCAAACTTCTAACACATGTAATGGCAGTGAAAAGAGATAGAGAACTTGAAGCTGAGCCAGAAAAAAGAAAATCTTTAGCACTAAAAGCCTCAACTTCAAAATCTCAAGAAGAAGTTGAAGATGATGAAGAAAAGAGCGATGATGCAAATGAGGACATTGCAATGCTCTCAAGAAGGCTAAAAAGAATAATTAAGAAGAGAATGGGCAATTCTAGAAAATTCAAGCAAAGAAATTTCAAACAGACCTCGAATGACTCTCAAAGGAGTAAAGAGGAAGTAAAGTGCTATGAATGTGGGAAGAAAGGACATTAAACCAGAATGTCCAAGGCTCAAGAAGTACAAGAGCAAATACCAAAGAGACAATGTGGAGAAAGGCCACAAAGCTACATGGGATGATGAAAGCTCTTCAAGTGAAAAAGATGACAATGAAAGTGAAGAGGTCAACCTATGCTTCATGGCTATAGAGGATCACATCTCGGATAAGGTAGGATCACTTCACTCATACTCGTTCAATAATGATAGTAGTGATAATGATAGTAATAGTGAAGATGATGATGAGCAAAGCCTAATAGAAGTATTGAATCTAGAACTAGAGAAATATAAAAGTAAATTCAATACTTATAAAAATAACATTTCTAATTTGAAAATCAAAATGGATGTTTTAGAAAAGGAGAACTTTGAGCTTAAATCATCTAATGAATCTCTTCAAAAATTATTAGATGAGTACTCTTCAAGACCCTCAACTAAATCCTTGCTCAAAGAAAACAATATTTTGAAAAATGAAGTTGAGGAACTTAGAAACTCCACTTCAAAATTTCACAGGGGAAAGGAGAGTTTAGATACTCTCCTTGTGTCTCAAAGACCACCCTTAATTAGACATGGTCTAGGATTTAAGGGTACATCATCTTCATCTCACAAGACTACTTTTGTTAAGTTAAGTGAACCCCATATCTCCACATTTGCTATAACAGCCCCAAGGGCTAAGTGCACAACATACATTAAACCTTCTATGCATAAGAGGAATGATCAAGGGTTGGTAAGCCTGAGAAGGAAACCTCAAAAGGCTAATCATGCTTTTATGTACAAGAAGCATGCACCTAGAAAAGCATCAAGTCATTATGTTTATGCATGCCATTGCTCTCAAACTCTACCTAATAGAAACATGGCATCTAAAAGCATTGCAAGATCAAAAAACATGTTTAGAGCTAAACAATGTAACTATTGTATTAAATTTGGTCACATAAATAAACATTGCTGGATAGGAAAGGCTCATTGGAAACCTTCATGTGCTAACCCCCAAGGACCCAAGCTCATTTGGGTACCTAAAAACAATACTTGAATTGTGATTCTATAGGTATGTCTCAAGTCCACAATAAACAAAAATGCTTGGCTAGTAGATAGTGGATGCTCAAGGCATATGACCGGAGACAAAGAACTTTTCAATGAAATCAAAAGTATTGATGAAGGTAAAGTAACATTTGGAAACAATGCTAAGGGTAAGGTAATCGCCATTGACTCTATTGGTATTAATGGTACTACTTTCATTAAAGATGTCTTACTTGTTGATGGTTTGAAACATAACTTATTAAGTGTAAGTCAATTATGTGAGAAAGAAAACAAAGTAATCTTTACTTCCAACGAATGTCTTGTAACCTCTATTAATGGCTAAGGGATATTTAAAGGAAGTAGAGATGTCAATACCTATATAATAGACTTATACAAAATATCTAACCTTTCCTCTAAGTGTCTTGTGACTACTAGTGATGAATCTTGGCTGTGGCATAGAAGGCTTGGTCATGCAAGCATGAATCTAATTCAAAGCCTCAGCAAAGGAGAGCTGGTAAAGGGCTACCAAAAGTCAAATTTGAAAAGGACAAGATATGTGAACCTTGCCAAAGAGGAAAACAACACAAGTCATCCTTTAAATCCAAAAACATTATAAGTACGTCAAAACCTCTACAACTTCTGCATCTAGATCTTTTTGGACCTACTAGGATTGCAAGCTTAGGAGGTAAACACTATGCTTTTGTCATTGTCGATGACTACTCTAGATTCACTTAGGTAATTTTCTAAGCTCAAAAAAGTGATGCCTTTGAAACTTTCAGAAACTTTGCTAAAGGAGTTCAAAATGAAAAAGGATATTGTATTTCAAAGATAAGAAGTGATCAAGGAAAAAAATTTGAAAATGAAAACTTTGAAAATTTTTGTCTAGAACATGGCATTTCGCAGAATTTTTCCTCTCCTAAGACACCTCAACAAAATGGGGTGGTCAAAAGAAAAAATCAAACTTTAATTGAAATGGCTCGAACAATGCTCAATGAGTATGGTTTACCAACTTACTTTTGAGCCGAAACCACAAATACTGCATGTTATATTTTAAATCGAGTTTTCAAAAGACCATTCTTAAACAAAACTTTTTTTGAGCTATGGAATGGAAGAAATCCCATGATATCATACTTTAGAGTATTTGGATGCAAGTGTTTCATATTGTATACCAAGGACAACCTTGGAAAATTTGCCTCTAAATCTGATGAGGGTATATTTTTAGGATACTCCTTCACTAGCAAAGCATATAGAGTATTTAATAAAAAGTCATTAGCTATTGAAGAATCTATGCATGTTATTTTTGATGAATCTAGTAAGCTTGATCTTGTGAAATGTAGTGTTCTTGATGATGTTGTAGGTACAATGGAAAGACTTGATCTTACAGAAGAAAATGATCAAGAAAATTCACATCAAGATGACTCTCAACCTTCAGCTCAAGAGGAAAAGAGGCAAGAGCTCCCAAAAGAATGGAAATTGACAGAAGATCATCCCAAAGAGCAAATCATTGGTGATCCTACAAAGGGAGTAAGTACTAGATCTCATCTCAAACTTTTAAATTCTAATCTTGCCTTTGTCTCTCAAATTGAGCCAAAAAATATTGATGAAGCTCTTAAAGATGAAAGTTGGGTGATTGCTATGCAAGAGAAACTCAACCAATTTGAGAGAAGTAAGGTATGAACCTTAGTACCTAGACCCAAGGAGCATCAAATCATTGGAAGCAAATGGGTATTTAGAAATAAACTAGATGAAAAGGTTCAATAACTAGGAATAAGGCTAGGTTAGTTGCAAAAGGATATAATTAGGAAGAAGGAATAGATTATGATGAGACCTATGCTCCTGTAGCCAGATTAGTTGCCATAAGAATACTTTTAGCATATGCATGCCATATGAATTTCAAACTCTTTCAAATGGATGTAAAAAGTGCTTTTTTAAATGGCTTTATAGAATAAGTTTATGTAGAACAACCACCAGGTTTTGAAAGCTATGATTTGCCCAAGCATGTATTTAAATTTTCAAAAGCTTTATATGGTTTGAAACAAGCCCTAAGAGCTTGGTATGAAAGACTAAGTTCTTTTCTTTTAGAAAATAATTTTACAAAAGGGAATGTTGACACTACTTTATTTATTAAAAAGCATAAGCATGATACTCTAATTGTTAAAATTTATGTTGATGACATTATATTTGGGTCTACTAATGAATTGCTTTACCAAGAATTTGCTAAGTGTATGACTAGGGAATTCGAAATGAGCATGATGGGTGAGCTAAAATTCTTCCTCGGTCTATAAATAAAACAAGGCAATGAGGGCATATTCATCAACGAATCCAAATATGACAAAGACTTACTTAAGAAATTTGGAATGGAAGGATGCAAAAATGCCAAGATTCCAATGAGCACATCAACAAAATTGGACAAGGATGAAAAGGGTAAGAGCATTAATGAAAAGCTCTATAGAGGTATGATCAGATCTCTCTTTTAACTTACTGCCTTTAGACCCGATATAATGTATAGTGTATGCTTATGTGCTCACTTTCAATCTTGTCCTAAAGAATCATATTTAAATGCTGTAAAAAGAATTTTAAAAATACTTACATGGCTCATTGCATCTAGGTTTATGGTATCCTAGAAATTCATCCTTTCACATAATAGGATATTCAGATGATGATTATGCTAGAAGTATTTTAGATAGAAAAAGTACTTCAAGTACTTGTCACTTTATTGGAGAATGTTTAGTTTCTTGGTTTAGCAAGAAACAAGTTTCAGTTGCTCTTTCTACCGCTGAAGCAGAGTATGTGGTAGTAGGATGTTATTGCACACAAATCCTTTGGTTGAAACAACAACTTAAGGATTATGGTCATAGTATGGACCATATACCTATTAGATGTGATAATACAAAGTGCTATAAATCTATCTAAGAATCCCATTCAACACTCTAGAAGTAAGCATATTGACATAAGACATCATTTTATTAGAGATCATGTTCAACATGGAGATGTTGTATTGGAATTTATAAGCACAGACAATCAATTGGTAGATATCTTCACTAAGTCTCTAAACGAAGAAAGATTTAATTTCATAAGAGGAGAGCTTGGTATGCTTGATGGATTAACTTTATGATTGCCAAAATTGTCGAACCTTGATTGATAGAAATATATGTCATCTTTTAAGGATTTCTAGTGTTATTATCTCATCTTTTAAGGTAAGAAGTAGCTAAATTGATAGAAATATATGTTATAGGGGATAGAAGCACCTTAGAAATCCTTTAGTCTTGTTTTAAACTTAGTTTTATTTAATGAGGATTTTAGGCAATTCACGCCCGTGACATATTGTAACACCACATCTTATGCATTTGAGTATAACCTATCCTTGTATCAAGTAATCATACATGACATACTGGAAAGGTAAAATACCCTGTTAACAATTGTAACGTCACACCTTATGCATTTGCGTATAACCTATTTCTGTATCAAATAATCACGTACTGCATGTTGGAAAGAGAAAATGCCCTAATAACATTGGTAGTACAATTTTTTTTCATATCATATCCTGTAAAATCAACTAATGACTTTGCAAGTCTCATATCCTGTAATATTACTCAATGACTTTTCAAGTCAACATTAAAACCACAATACGATATATCACATATATTAAAACATAAACTTTACACATAAGTATTTACGAGTTGATTTCATTTATACATTTTTAAAACCCATTCCAAACTGACTGTACATATTCAACCATATAAATACAAAATGCAGATGACATATTTTTTATGCTTGTGTGGAATGCAAGGAGAGAGAGAGTAATGAGGCTCGGCCAATGACCTGTGCTCCATGTCTTCTATACACTACTCAAACTGAGCTATCACTTTTCGTTACCTGAAAAAATGATGCAAATTGATTAGTTGCGGCTCAGTGAGAATAATCATCCAATGAGCTCTAAAGTACCAAACAACTCATAGTAATAAATCACAAATGCAATATATACCACATATTCCATTCCATTCATCAGTATCATATATGTATCAATAAAGTTGAAACATATAATCATTACTCCTTATGTATGCAAATGCTTTTCTTCTTTCTTTTTGTTGTGACCAAGTTAAACAGACATTGCCCCGAGTTTCCATGTGAATATTTTCCATGTGAACATTTGCATTTGCATTTTCTAGCTAGCTTGATCATTTGTTTCATTTGCACATTTGTTGGGCCATAGACCTCTTCTTTTGCTTTACAATATCGATTATCTAGTCACAATGCCTTTTTAGCCCATATGCATATGCACTTGTATTTAAGCATTCATCAACCATTTCATCTTTATCATACACAACATACATATATTCCATATATACCTCATATGTCAAGCATATACCTTGCATATACTATACATATACCATGTATATATATCACATTTGTCAAACATATACCTCAAATATACCACAAGTATACCATTTATATGTACCACAATGTCACAAATTATCCATCATTACATTATCAAGGACCAAATCATGACAATCATGTGAATCACATAGCAAGCAACATTCATTTGCACTAAAGAATTCAATCGATAATTAGACTCACAGTTCTCCTTTGATTTCGACCCCTAACTTATTGTCTATCCACTTCTTGTGGGTCTCCAATATGTTGCGAGCCTAATATGAAAACATAATCGATTAACTCATGATTAGGGAGACTTAATGTGGCTTAAACAAATTAATATGCATTGTTCATGTCAATAGTTAAGATTTTTCCTATGAGACAGTGTTACCTTATGGGACTGTTTAGCCTCTAACTTTCTATAATTGACCAATTAATCTGATTCTTATTCCTAATTAAAAATAACATATATTTATAGAACATATTCAAATTTCAGACCAATTAGATTATTGTAAAATATTTGGTGTAATTTCTAAGAGTGTTATGTTTTCAGCCTTGTTTTCTGCCTTTAGGCAGTTTCAGGGTACTCATTTGGGTTCATCATAACATATAATATATAAGTCATATTTTAATGAAACATTACAGACACTTATATGGGTTCATATGGAACATGTTTCATGTTTACAACTTTTTCCAATTATGTCTCTAATGTCTTCTAATTATACCAAATATTTTACTGTTCCAAAATAGAATTGACTTCCAAACTAGTATGGCTTCCAAGGGCCATAACTTAGTCTATACATAACCAATGAAGCTGAAATTAGTACCACAATTTAGCTAAGCCATATACCTATAAGGGTAATGTTTTCATCATGTACATAATCTAGCTCTAACAAGCTCAAATTAGCCAAACAAGTTACTATATCTGCCCAGGGCACTCAATAGGCAGTTTAAACCATGGAACAGTCATGGTTCCATTCCCCATCATTACACATTTACAAGACCAATGAATCTGAAATTTGGTAGAAAGATACAAGACACATATATATACAAATTTTATGTTTTAAGAGACTTAAAATAATGGTTTTAACATATTTGAAATCAAACCACACAGTAGCTAACTTGGTTAGGGTTCACACCCTGACTATTTTCAGTACTAAGAGTATATCTCGCACTATACATAACATCTTGCAAAAAGTTTTACATATCCACATAGCTAAGACATAATGGAACAACATTTGGGTTTTACACATTTCCAGAATCAAATTCTAGTAACATCAAAATCGGGGTGCAATTCAGTGCCTAATATTGAACGTAAGCAACTCAAATCAACCCTATAGCAATAAGAATTGCTTACTTACGAAGAACAACCTTGAAAGGGATCAATTTGCCTCAAAAATCAAGTGAAACAAGGATGAATTAAAGTCTGAAATGGAGGAAATTGAAGGAGATGTCGAGCTGGAGAAGAAGGCAGAAATGGGGAAAGAAAGATGAAGATAGAGCCAACTTGTTTTTTTGTCATTTTGTCATTTTCTCTTCTTCTCTTCTCTTTTCTCTTCTCATTTCTCATTTCTCTTCTCTTCTATTTCTCTATTGTGTCATTTTCATTTTATTTTGTCTATATTATTATTATTATTATTTACATATATTTATAATTCCTCTAATTCACACAATAATACAGCTTAATCATTTGACCCGATTTAACTAAATTAACAATGTAATTGTTTACTAATCTTAATCTAATTATTTTGCTTACTTTAATTTAGACACCTTATTCAATTCATTTCTAATACTTTGTTATCCTCATTTAGGTTATAATTACACATGTGCTACTCCATACAAGTGCCAAATACTAGGACACGTAACTAGTGCGTGTCATAAACTTGTTCCTACGAAAGTACGTATGAAATGCACGTGTTCAATTGAATTGTATGCAAGATGCTTATGTTTGATGAAATGCATGTGGGGAAGGTCAAGGATGTTACAATTCTCCCCTCCTTTTAAAAATTTCTTCCTCGAAATTAATACTTGAAAATAGGTGTGGATATTGCTTTTTCATATTTTCTTCTGTTTCCCATGTTGCCTCTTCTTGTAAATGGTTACGCCATAATACTTTAACCAAAGGTATTTCTCGATTTCTTAGCTGTTTAGTCTTGTATCCAATGATTTGCACTAGTTCCTCAACATAACTCATGTTCTCTGCAATATCAATGACTTGATCTTTAAGTACATGTGTAGGATCTGACCTGTATCTTCTAAGCATGCTCACATGAAACACATTATGTATCTGAGCCATCTCGGGTGGTAAAGCCAACCTATAAGCCAATGGACCAATCTTCTCAAGAATTTCATAAGGCCCTATGTATCTTGGGCTCAACTTACCCTTCTTTCCAAATCGGATTATCCCTTTCCATGGAGATACATGAAGAAACACCTTTTCACCTAACTTGTATTCCATCTCCCTTCTATGCTGACCAGCGTAACTTTTCTGTCTATCTTGGGTTGCCTTTAGCTTGTTCTTGACAACCTTGATCTTATCCACTATGTCTTGCACTATCTCTGGCTCTTCTAATGCATGTGCTCCTTCTTCATCCCAAATGATAGGGCTTCGGCACTTTCTGCCATACAATGCTTCATATGGTGCCATCTGGATACTGCTATGATACTGGTTGTTGTAAGAAAATTCAATCAATGCTATATATTCATCCCAAGCACCTCTGAATTCCATAGAACATGCTCTAAGCATTTCTTCTAATGTCTGTATAGTCCTTTCTGATTGTTCGTCAGTCTGTGGGTGGAATGTAGTGCTAAAGTTCAATTTTGTTCCCAATGCATTCTGTAAACTCACCCAAAAACGTGAAGTAAACTGTGGATCTCTATAAGACACAATGGACACTGGAATTCCATGCAATATGACTATCTCATTCACATATAATTTTACCAAACTCTCAAGTGTACACCCCCATCTGATAGGTAAAAAGTGTGCTGACTTAGTTAATCTATCAACAATTACCCATACTGCATCATTTTTCTGTGGGGTTCTTGGCAATCCATAAACGAAATCCATCGTTATTCTTTCCCATTTCCATTCTGGTATTGGCAATGGATGTAACTTACCAATTGGTGCCTGATGTTCAATTTTAATCTGCTGACATGTCAAGCATTTGGAAACATATTCTGCTATGTCTTTCTTCATTCTTTGCCACCAGTAATGAGGCCTTAAACTGTGATACATCTTTGTCATCCCTGGGTACATTGCATACGGTGCATTGTGTGCCTCTTCCATTATTTCCTGATGCAAGTTCTCAACGTCTGGAACACATATGCGTGATTTTAACATCAGTGTATCATTCTGCAAATGAAACTCTGTATTATTTCCCTGCCTTACCACATCAATTTTCTCACATAATTCAGGATCTTTGCTTTGTGCTTCTTTAATTCTCTCCTTTAGCGTAGGTCTGACTTAAAGAGTAGCAATCAGTGATCCTCTATCATGAATATTTAATTCAACATTCATGGATCGTAATTGAATCAAATATGGAAAAGAGGATGTTTGTAAATGAGCTACACTGTTACTGGCCTTCCTACTCAATGCATCTGCTACAACATTGGCTTTCCTTGGATGGTACTCAATTGTACAGTCATAATCTTTCAATAGCTCTAACCATCATCTTTGCCTCATGTTTAAATCTTTTTGTGTCAGCAAATAACCCAAACTTTTATGGTATGTGAAGATTTGGAATGTCTCACCATATAGATAATGCCTCCAAATCTTCAATGCAAATACGACTGCAGCCAGTTCTAAATCATGCACTGGATATGAGATCTCATGTGGTCTCAGTTGTCTGGATGCATAAGCTATCACCTTACCATGTTGCATCAACACACATCCCAAGCCTTGGTGAGAATCATCACTATATACTGTAAACCCACCTGTACCTGTAGGGATGGTTAACACTGGTGTTGAGGTTAGCCTGTGTTTTAGTTCATCGAAACTCCTTTGACATTCAGAAATCCACTTGAAAGGCACATTCTTTCTCAAAAATTTAGTCAAAGGGCTAGCAATTAAGGAGAATCCATCAACAAATCTGCGGTAGTATCCGACTAAACCCAAAAAACTACGCATTTCAGAAACATTTTTAGGAGCTTCCCAATTTACCATAGCCTCAATTTTCTTTGGGTCAACCTCTATGCCCTTACACGACACCACATGTCCAAGAAACACCAAATGATCTAACCAGAATTCACATTTACTCAATTTGTCATATAATTGTTTCTCCCTCAAAGTTTGCAACACAATTTTTGAATGTTGTTCATGTTCTCCCCTATTCTTTGAGTACACCAATATGTCATCAATAAATACTATCACAAGCCTATCCAAACATGGTTGAAACACCTTATTCATTAAAGCCATAAATACAGCTGGAACATTAGTCAATCCAAATGGCATTACTAAAAATTCATAATGTCCATACCTGGTTCGAAAGGCAGTCTTTGGAACATCTGCTTCTGCTACCTTCAGCTGGTAATAGCCTGATTTCAAATCAATCTTGGAGAATATTTGGGCTCCTTGCAACTGGTCAAACAAATCATCTATTCTAGGCAATGGATATTTGTTCTTCACCGTCATTTTGTTCAGTTGCCTATAATCGATGCACAATCTCATTGTTCCATCTTTCTTTCTAACAAATAACATCGGAGCTCCCCAAGGTGATACACTAGGTCTAATATACCCTTTGTCAAGTAACTCATGCAATTGGGCCTTTAGTTCTTTCAACTCAACTAGGGCCATTCTGTAAGGTGACCTTGATATTGGTGCAGATCCTGGTACTAATTCAATAGTAAATTCTATCTCTCTATCTAGTGGTAAACCAGGTAGATCATCTGGGAATACATCAGCAAATTCCTTTACCACTGGTATATTTTCAAGCAAGCTATCAGTGGTTCTAGTATCAGTCACATATGCCAAATATGCTTCACATCCCCCTTTGATCATTCGAAATGCCTTTACAGCTGAAACTAGACATGTAGGCACAAGTTTTCTTTCACCTAGAAATACTACCCTTGGCTGGTTTGGTGATTCCAAAATTACTTCCTTAGTAAAGCAATTCACTATTGCATGATGTCTAGTTAACCAGTCCATTCCCAGTATCACATCAAATTCATATATTGGCAATAAAATCAGATCAGCTATTAACTCAGCTCTAGCAATGCATATCAAGCAATCACGACAGACCTTATTCACAACTACCACGGTTCCTAATGGCGTACTCACATTTATGTCAATCCCCAAAGTCTCATGCATTTGATGCAATTCAGATGCCATATGCAATGATATAAATGAATGAGTGGAGCCTGGGTCAATCAATGCATATGCTAATATTTCAGAAATATAAATATTACCAGTGACTACTTCGGGGGCATCCACTGCCTTTTGTCTAGTCATAGCAAACACCCTGGCCTGAGTAGGAGGTCTAGAACTCTGACCTTCAGATCTGGTCACTCCTCTGCCCAGTGTACCAGTCCTGCCCCTGCCTCTTCCTCTGCCTTGTATCCCACTAGTAGGGTAGACCCTCGGTGCCTCAACAGTAGTCTCAGATACTCCTCTGCCTCTGCTGGTCTCTGCTAGTTTGGCCCTATTTGGACAGTCTCTATACATGTGCTCCATCGATCCACAGAAATAACATGCTCCTGTGAGCCTTCTACATTCGCCCGTATGCTGTCTGCCACAATGACTACATGTGGGCCTCTGTTCAACATATTGGCTCTGCCCTCTGCCTGGGTAAGAGAAAGTCATTCCTCGATCTCTAGAACTGGAGTACCCACTTATGTTATCAAATTGTGTAGGCATATATCTACCTCTTCTCCCCAACCTTCTGCTAGATTCACCAAAGAACTCACGTGATGGCCTTTTTATTTGTTATTCCCCAGCTTCTTTCATTAACCGTTCAGCTCTGATTGCAGCAGCTTTGAGCCTGGCATAGCTATCAAGATCAGTAGTTGTAATTCTATTTCTGATCTCATATTTGAGACCCTCTTCAAACTTCCTGCATTTGTCTCTTTCAGTAGAGACCATGAAGGTGGCATAATGGGAAAGTTTGTTAAATTTTACTTCATACTCCACAATAGACATAGTCCCCTGTTTCAGGTTCAGGAATTCCTTCCTCTTCTCATCTTTATATGCTTCAGGCATATAATTGTTCTGAAATTCCAGGAGAAAATCATTCCATGTCAACACCGGTGGTTGTGCATCACTGTCAGGGACTGTCTCCCACCATTCATAAGCATTTCCTTGCAGTAAGGATACTGCATAATCGAATTTCTCATATGGAGTACATCTCATCATATTCAGTACCCTCTGTGTCCTTTTCAGCCATGTCTCAGCTTCTGCTGGGTCTGTTGTGCCATTGAAATCAGTTGCACCATGTTTCCTCAGCTTGTCATAACGTCTTTCCTTGTACATTTCAGGACCATATACTTCTTGTTCTAGGTTTTCATGGGGTACTTCTGTATGAGATGACTGTGATGCATGTAATGGAGCTCTAACTCCTATTGTTGGTTGTTCTCTATGTAAATGAGGTGATGACTCATGAGAATGCATTTCGGCCAGCCTCTCCCTCCTTGGTGAATTATGTCTTATGATGTCCCTAAAATAAATGAAAGTATGTCACTACATAATGTTCAACACATAGGATGCATATGTTATCATGCTCTTATGCATATGCATGTTCCCATGGAACCTATCCCTACTCTGATACAAAAAATGTAACACCACATCTTATGCATTTTAGTATAACCTATCCAAATATCAAGTAATCATACATGGCGTACTGGAAAGGTAAAATACCCTGTTAACAATAGTAGTAAATTTTTTTTTTTCATATCCTGTAATATAATTCCATGACTTTGCAAGTCTCATATCCTATAATTTCATTCAATGACTTGCAAGTCTCATATCCTGTAATATTATTCACTGACTTTGCAAAGTTAACACTGAGGTTTTCACCACAATATAATATATCACATATATCAAAACATAAACTTTACACATAAGTATTTTCGAGTTGATTTCATTTATACATATTTAGACTCATTCCAAAATAACTATACATATTCAAGCACGTAAATACAAAAACACATATGACATATTTTCATGCTTGTGTGGAATGCAAGGAGAGAGAGAGTGATGAGGTTCGGCCAGTGACCTGTGCTCCATGTCTTTTATACGCTACTCAAAATGAGCTATCACTTTTCTTTACCTGAAAAATGATGCAAATTGATGAGTTGCGGCTCAGTGAGAATAACCATCCAATGAGCTCTAAAGTACCAAACAACTCATAGTAATAAATCACAATTCCAATATACACCATGTATTCCATTCCATTCATCAGTATCATATAAGTATCAATAAAGTTGAAACATATAATCATAACTCTTCATGTATGCAAATGTTTTGCTTATTTCATTTTGTTGTGACTAAGTTAAATAGACATTGCCCCGGGTTTCCATGTGAATATTTTCCATGTGACATTTGCATTTGCATTTGCTAGCTAGCTTGATCATTTGTTTCATTTGCACATTTGTTGGGCCATAGGCCTCTTCTTTTGCTTTACAATATCGATTAACTAGTCACAACGCCTTTTTAGCCCATATGCATATGCACTTGTATTTAAGCATTCATCAACCATTGCATCTTTATCATATACAACATACATATATTCCATATATACCTCATATGTCAAGCATATACCTTGCATATACTATACATATACCATGTGTATATATCACATTTGTCAAACATATACCTCAAATATACCACATGTATACCATTTATATGTACCACAATGTCACAAATTATCCATCATTACATTATCAAGGACCAATCATGACAATCACATGATTACATAGCAAGCAACATTCATTTGCACTAAAGAATTCAATCGATAATTAGACTCACCGTTCTCCTTTGATTCCGACCCCTAACTTATTGTCTATCCGCTCCTTGTGGTTCTCTAATATGTTGCGAGCCTAATATGAAAACATAATCGATTAACTCATGATTAAAGAGACTTAATGTGGCTTAAACAAATTAATATGCATTGTTCATGTCAATAGTTAAGATTTTTCCTATGAGGCAGTGTGACCTTATGGGACTGTTTAGCCTATAACTTTTTCTATAATTGACCAATTACTCTGATTCTTGTTCCTAATTAACAATAACACATATTTATAGTAAATATTCAAATTTTAGACCAATTGTATCATTTTATAATATTTGGTGGAATTTCTAAGAGTGTTCTATTTTCTGCCTTGTTTTCTGCCTTTAGGCAGTTTCAGGGTACTCATTTGGGTTCATCATAACTTACACTCTATAAGTCCTATTTTAATGAAACTTTACAGAAACTTATATGGGTTCATATGGAACATGTTTAATGTTTACAATGTTTACCAATTATGTCTCTAAGGTCTTCTAATTATACCAAACATATTACTGTTCTAGAATAGAATTGGCTTCCGGACCAGTATGACTTCCAAAGGCCATAACTTAGTCTATAGATAACCAATTAAGCTAAAATTAGTACCAAATTTTAGCTAAGACATATACATATAACTTTCATGTTTTTATAATTTACATAATGTAGCTTTAACAAGCTCAAATTATCCAACCAATGTACTAGATCTGCCCAGGGTACTCAGTAGGCAGTTCAAACCATGGAACAGTCATGGTTCCATTCACCATAACTCACCATTTACAAGACCTATGAACCTGAAATTTGGTATAAAGATACAAAACACATATATCTACAACTTTTATGTTTTGAGAGACTTCAAATAAGGGCTTTAACATATTCTATATCAAACCACACAGTAGCTAACTTGGTTAGGGTTTACACCCTGACCAGTTTCAGTATGAAGAGCATATCTCTCCCTATACATAACATCATGAAAAAATGTTTACATATACACAAATATAAGATATAAAGGAACAACTTTTATGTTTTACACATTTCCAGAATCAATTTCTATTAATATCAAAATCGGGGTGCAATTCAGTGCCTAATATTGAACCTAAGCAACTCAAATCAACCCAATAGCAATAAGAATTGATTACTTACCAAGAAAAACCTTGAAAGGGATCAATTAGCTTCAAAAACTAGGTGAAACAAGGAAGAATTGAAGTCTGAAATGGAGGAAATTGAAGAAGAAGTCGGGCTGGAGTGAGGAGGCAGAAATGGGGAAAGATATATGAAGATAAAGCCAACTTGTTTTTTGTCATTTTGTCATTTTGTCATTTTGTCATTTTCTCTTCTTCTCTTCTCTTTTCTCTTCTCATTTCTCTTTTCTCTTCTCTTCTATTTCTCTTTTGTGTCATTTTCATTTTATTTTGTCTATATTATTATTATAATTTACATAGATTTATAATTCCACAAATTCACACAATAATACGGCTTAATCATTTGACCCCATTTAACTAAATTAGCAATGTAAATGTTCACTAATCTTAATCTAATCATTTTTCTTACTTTAATTTAGACACCTTATTCATTTCATTTCTAATACTTTGTTATCCTCATTTAGGTTATAATTACACATGTGCGACTCGATACAAGTGCCAAATACTAGGACACATAGCTAGTGCATGTCATGAACTTGTTCCTATAGAAATACGTATGAAATGCATGTGTTCAATTGAATTGTATGCAAGATGCTTATGTTCGATGAAATGCATATGGGGAAGGTCAAGGATGTTACAATATACTTCTTGTTCTAGGTTTTCATGGGGTACTTCTGCATGAGATGACTGTGACGCATGTACTGGAGCTCTAGCTCCTATTGCTGGTTGCTCTCTATGTAAATGAGGTGATGCCTCATGAGAATGCATTTCAGCCGGCCTCTCCCTCATCTTTATGTCTTATGATGTCCCTAAAATAAATGAAATTATGTCACTACATAATGTTCAACACATAAGATGCATATGTTATCATGCTCTTATGCTTATGCATATTCCCATGGAACCTATCCCTACTCTGATACCAAAAATATAACACCACATCTTATGCATTTGAGTATAACCTATCCCTGTATCAAGTAATCATACATGACATACTGGAAAGGTAAAATACCCTGTTAACAATTGTAACGTCACACCTTATGCATTTGCGTATAACCTATTTCTGTATCAAATAATCACGTACTGCATGTTGGAAAGAGAAAATGCCCTAATAACATTGGTAGTACAATTTTTTTTCATATCATATCCTGTAAAATCAACTAATGACTTTGCAAGTCTCATATCCTGTAATATTACTCAATGACTTTTCAAGTCAACATTAAAACCACAATACAATATATCACATATATTAAAACATAAACTTTTCACATAAGTATTTACGAGTTGATTTCATTTATACATTTTTAAAACCCATTCCAAACTGACTGTACATATTCAACCATATAAATACAAAATGCAGATGACATATTTTTTATGCTTGTGTGGAATGCAAGGAGAGAGAGAGTAATGAGGCTCGGCCAATGACCTGTGCTCCATGTCTTCTATACACTACTCAAACTGAGCTATCACTTTTCGTTACCTGAAAAAATGATGCAAATTGATTAGTTGCGGCTCAGTGAGAATAATCATCCAATGAGCTCTAAAGTACCAAACAACTCATAGTAATAAATCACAAATGCAATATATACCACATATTCCATTCCATTCATCAGTATCATATATGTATCAATAAAGTTGAAACATATAATCATTACTCCTTATGTATGCAAATGCTTTGCTTATTTCATTTTGTTGTGACCAAGTTAAACAGACATTGCCCCGGGTTTCCATGTGAATATTTTCCATGTGAACATTTGCATTTGCATTTGCTAGCTAGCTTGATCATTTGTTTCATTTGCACCTTTGTTGGGCCATAGGCCTGTTCTTTTGCTTTACAATATCAATTAACTAGTCACAATGCCTTTTTAGCCCATATGCATATGCACTTGTATTTAAGCATTCATCAACCATTTCATCTTTATCATACACAACATACATATATTCCATATATACCTCATATGTCAAACATATACCTTGCATATACTATACATATACCATGTATATATATCACATTTGTCAAACATATACCTCAAATATACCACAAGTATACCATTTATATGTACCACAATGTTACAAATTATCCATCATTACATTATCAAGGACCAAATCATGACAATCATATGAATCACATAGCAAGCAACATTCATTTGCACTAAAGAATTCAATCGATAATTAGACTCACCGTTCTCCTTTGATTCCGACCCCTAACTTATTGTCTATCCACTCCTTGTGGGTCTCCAATATGTTGCGAGCCTAATATAAAAATATAATCGATTAACTCATGATTAGGGAGACTTAATGTGGCTTAAACAAATTAATATGCATTATTCATATCAATAGTTAAGATTTTTCCTATGAGGCAGTGTGACATTATGGGACTGTTTAGCCTATAACTTTTTCTATAATTGACCAATTAATCTGATTCTTATTCCTAATTAAAAATAATATATAATTGTAGAACATATTCAAATTTTAGACCAATTGGATCATTTTACAATATTTGGTGTAATTTCTAAGAGTGTTCTATTTTCAGCCTTGTTTTCTGCCTTTAGGCAGTTTCAGGGTACTCATTTGGGTTCATCATTACTTATAATATATAAGTCATATTTTAAGGAAACATTACAAACACTTATATGGGTTCATACGAAACATGTTTCATGTTTACAACATTTACCAAATATGTCTCTAAGGTCTTCTAATTATACCAAATATTTTACTGATCCAGAATAGAATTGATTTCCAGACTAGTATGGCTTCCAAAGCCCATAACTTAGTCTATACATAACCAATGAAGCTGAAATTAGTACCAATATTTAGCTAAGCCATATACCTATAATGGTAATGTTTTCATAATGTACAGAATCTAGCTCTAACAAGCTCAAATTAGCCAAACAAATTACTATATCTGCCCAGGGCACTCAATAGGCAGTTCAAACCATGGAACAATCATGGTTCCATTCCCCATCATTACACATTTACAAGACCAATGAATCTGAAATTTGGTAGAATGATACAAGACACATATATCTACAACTTTTAAGTTTTAAGAGACTTCAAATAATGGCTTTAACATATTCGAAATCAAACCAGATAGTAACTAACTTGGTTAGGGTTCACACCCTGACTATTTTCAGTACTAAGAGTATATCTATCACTATACATAATATCTTGCAAAAAGGTTTACATATCCACATATCTAAGACATAATGGAACAACGTTTGTGTTTTACACATTTCTAGAATCAAATTCTATTAGCATCAAAATAGGGGTGCAATTCAGTGCCTAATATTGAACCTAAGCAACTCAAATCAACCCTATAGCAATAAGAATTGATTACTTACCAAGAACAACCTTGCAAGGGATAAATTTGACTCAAAAATCAAGTGAAACAAGGATGAATTGAAGTCTGAAATGGAGGAAATTGAAGAAGAAGTCGGGCTGGAGAAGAAGGCAGAAATGGGGAAAGAAAGATGAAGATAAAGCCAACTTGTTTTTTGTCATTTTGTCATTTTCTCTTCTTCTCTTCTCTTTTCTCTTCTCATTTCTCATTTCTCTTCTCTTCTATTTCTCTTTTTTTCATTTTCATTTTATTTTGTCTATATTATTATTATTATTTATAAATATTTATAATTCTACTAATTCACACAATAATACAGGTTAATCATTTGACCCGATTTAATTAAATTAACAATGTAATTGTTTACTAATCTTAATCTAATCATTTTGCTTACTTTAATTTAGACACCTTATTCAATTCATTTCTAATACTTTGTTATCCTCATTTAGGTTATAATTACACATGTGCGACTCGATACAAGTGCCAATTACTAGGACACGTAGCTAGTGCGTGTCATAAACTTGTTCCTACGAAAATACGTATGAAATGCACATGTTCAATTGAATTGTATGCAAGATGCTTATGTTCGATGAAATGCATATGGGGAAGGTCAAGGATGTTACACATATATTCACGGACATGATCATAATCGCTAAAAGCTCCAGTAGCTTTCACGCATTGCTTCACGACATACTTCACGGTTGAAGGTAGTGAAGACTATGTTTCACACCCATAACCTTTTTTCTGTCACTCCCGTGAAACCCTTTGTTCACGACCGTGACTCTTATTCACGATTGTGAACATTTCCACCAAAAACTTACAGAAGTGTTCACGCTTTGTGTCACGGTCTGTCTCACGGTCACAAATAGTGAAGATTGTACTTCACTATCGTGACTCATTTGTCACCACCGTGATATTTCATCATTCATGCCCGTGGCCATTAAATTTCACGACTGTGAATAGTTTCACATCCCTCATCACGGGTAGAGTGCCTCTTCAGCAAACCGTGAACACGACATTTCACGCCTGTGACTTAGCTTTCACGCCCATGAAGATGTTGGCTATAAAACGTTTTTTGTCGTTATTTCTCTTATTTCCAACTCTCCATCTTCTCTCATTTATCACCATTAAATACCATTTCATATATTCTGGCCCCTTGGCAACTCAGTCCATCTATAAATACCTTCAAAAACTATTTCCATCATCAGAAATCAAAACTCACTAGGTTCTATTCAAACATTCCATCATATTTTCTCTCTTCAAAAATCTTTTTCACAATAAAAAATGGAACCCGGCTCCTCCAAATGTACCAGAAAGAAGTCTCATGCTCCAAGAAAATACATGGACCACCTTCTAAACATTATTCTGGAGCACTGTCATCCAAGGTACTAGGTTCTCAAGCAAAGACCATTCCTTTCCTCTCGATCATTTGAGTGGCACACTGTTAGCACCCTTAGTCTCGAGACAAGCATGACGGAACAACTCCAGGCTTGTCATCTAAAAGATTTTATTGATATCCATCAACCGACGCTAAGAGAACCAGCTCTCGAGTTCCTTAGCACCCTGCAAATCTCTCCCACCGACACTGTGAAATTTCAACTTTGCAAACATCCGAACACCCTCACTGGAAAGGAATTTGGTGACATTTTTAACCTTCCATCTAATGATATCCTTAATGAGAGTGAGGTGGAGTTCTATGCCACTCAGGCATGGACTCATTTCAGGCTTGACTGCAGCTGAGACGTTAAGAAGATGAAAAGCACCCACCTTCGATCACCAGTGCACAAGTACTTGCATAGGTTTCTAACCTATAGCATTTTTTCTAGAGGAGACAGCAACGAATCGAGTCAAAAATCCGAGCTCTTTCTCCTGGAGATGGCCCGAAGAGGCCTAACAGTGGCTTTATCTCGATGGTTTGCATACCATCTACTGTCTATTGCCACGAAGCCATCCAGAGACATTTTGATTTGTGGGTACGCGACTCACCTTGCTATAAAGCTTGGGTATTTGAAGCTAGAGGAGCACCACTTCAACCTTATACCAGCACATCTTCGAGACCGACTAGACGTCGAGTCGTTTATCAAAATGGGAGCGGTGGTTTGCATAGTTCATGAGAACAACATCTACTACTGCTTCACCAACATAGCTGGTGAGATTATTTTGGTGGAAAATGATTTGGATGACTTCAAAGCTAGCCTCTAAGGAATCCAGCAGAGGAAGAGAGTTCGAATTGAGAAGGCAACCTTAGAGGTTGAGCTGGAAATTGGATAATCCTCGACCTCCACATCGAACTTGGCTCAGCAGGTGGCTAACCTATTAGCACCGTGTTTTGACCAATTGCAGGCTTCGATTGATGAGAGGTTAGAGAGCCTCAAGTATTTCATAGAGTCTCGCTTAGAGAGCCTCGAGGCGGAAGTAGCTCGCCTTAGAGATGGGATGTCCGACTCTAAATCTAGCTAGACTATATTTTTTCGCTACGTTAATTTCTATTATTTCTAATGTGGGATTTTAAATTACTTTTAAAAAATTATGTACTTTTTTATTTGATATCAATATAATTGCATTAGTTTTCGCTTATGATTTATCTTTTTTTGTTCTTTTTGTTGATGACAAAAGGGGGAGAACCTAGCAATATATTATATCTAAATTTAAATGCAATATATTTGATATACTTATTTGAATTAAATGAATATGCAAATGATTATGCAAGTATGCAAATGAGTTGATATACCTTGAATTTACCGTAAGTATACTTTGCATATACCTTGATGCAAGTTACATGAATGAATATGCTTGATATACTTTGAATATACCTTAAATATACTTTGCATATACTTAACTAGTTTTAAGTAAAAATTTGGTATACATTGGATATACCTTGCATATAACTTGCATATACCTAAACTAGGAAGCATACATCCATGCTATACTTCATCATTCTTTACAATTCTTGCAATTCAGTAATTTGTTTATCTTAAGCATCTTTTGAGGGGGAGACTTCTTAAAAGCGCATATTGCTAGATTATTTGTCACCATAAAAAAGGGGGAGATTGTTGAACCTTGAGGGGTATTTCTGTCATTTTGATGCTAACAAATAAAATAGCAATAATGTATTTAACATACTTGTTTTCTAAGTTTATTGAATAGGGTATGGAATATGATGCAAAAATGCAATTGGAAGACTAAACTTAAAAAGACAAAAAATGAAGAAATAGCATGTTCATGCCCTGACCTTTTATGTCACGCCCGTGATGAAACTTAGCGCTAACTATCCAACATTTAAAGTTCACGACCGTAAAAGAGGAAAGAGAAACATGTTAGGTGCGAAATTAAGAGTTGGTGCAACGGCTATTTTCGCATTAAATGCAACCAAACAGCTATAATTTGCCATGGAAGTATAAATGCAAGTCATTTATAAATCCAGAACAAGAGAATAGCAAATACTTCGAATCCAAATCTTGTTGTAGCCATTTATGCATTTACTACTTTCAAACAAACATTAATTCTCTATAAAAAAAATCTTTTTGCTCATTATTTTCTGAGCATTATAGATTTGTGAGTGTTTCTCTTTGTAATCTACTACTCAAGTGAGTTTGGGTACATTGGGTTAAGAGTAGAATACTTGTAAAGGTTATTTGTGTGAGCCATTAAAACACAAGGAATTGGTTTATTGTGTGAGCCATTAAAACACAAGAGATTTTTGGGTTAGGTATGATCCATTGATAGAAACACCATAGTTGGGAGTGAGCTTGTAAATCTCCATTGTAACACTTAGTGTGTTAGTGAAACTCCCATTTGAGGTTGGAGAGAGGAGTAGGGTTTGTTAACACCCGAACTTCTATAAAAATTCCTATGTGATATCTTCCTATCCCTACTTTACTTAACTTTTCTTTCCGCATTTAAAAGTTCAGAATTTTTAATATCCAGTTCAACCCCCCTTCTTAGTTCAATTTCTAGGCAACAAAGTGGTTTAGCATGGAATAGTCCAAGAGATGATTTATTCTTATGACTAATGGGATTACCCTTTCTAAATCCATATGTCCAAAGACATAGGATGAATAGACACACATGAGTAGAATTCCATATGCTTCGTTTATTGGATCGATCTTGTATGCTATGTTATGTACTAGACCAGATGTATCATATGTTCTAAGTGTTATGAGCAGATATTAGTCAGATCCCGGTGAGGGCCATTGGGTGGATGTCATGAACATCGTTGAGTACTTGAGAAGAACTAAGGATGCATTCTTGGTTCATAGAGATGGTGTGCTTAAGGTAAGCGAGTATAGAGATGTCAGCTTCCAAACTAATAAGGATGACTCCAAGTCCTAATCAAGTTATTTTTTCATGTTAAATAGTGTAGTAGTCAGTTGGAAAAAAAACAAACTGGAGACAACTACAAACTCCACAATTGAAGTAGAGTACATTACAGCTTCTAAGGCAGTTAAGAAAGAGGTTTAAATAAGGAAATTAATCACAGAGTTAAAATTGGTTCCTAGCATTGTTGATCCAATACTGTATTGTGATAAAAATGGAGTCATTGTATAAGCAAAGGAGCCACAGTCTCATTACTCAAATATTACCGTTTGATTTGGGAAATCATAGGTAGACATGATGTAAAGATAGAGATGTTAGAGAAGTACTCTAAAGGTAATCACCTTTAGCACATATTGTACAAACTTATTTGGTTAATGAAAGAAATTTTCATTAATTTGATATTCATTTGATATATGAGTTGATAGTGATTTTAAATCAGTCAATGACGTCCTTGATACATAACATAACATGAAGAAAATCATGATGAGATCATGATATTTTGATTCTTATTATGTGTAATTGTGCTAGTATCTAAATTATCCCTAGGCATAGGATTAAAGAGATAACATATTGTTAATCTGGATAGACTAGCACATGTTATACTCTTTGATTGGATCAAACAGTAGATCTCATAATCTGTAAACATAAGATGTTTAGAGTTAACATATAAATATTTGCTAAGTGTAGCTAAGTACATTGGATGACCTGCTATGAGACAAGTTGGGTTTTGAAGGAGAATCTCATTCACAAAACGTAGTGAAAAATAATATTTCAAAACCCGAGAGAAGAATCTTGCATGTGCCATTAAAACTAATTAATTAAATCATATAGGTTAGAAATATACCTTGTAATTTCTTGATTTGTTCTTCAAATTTTCACCTTGTAGGGTTGTAGCAAACTACAATAATCCACACTCGGATGTATATAATGATAATCCATGTGAAGAATGAAGAAGAAACAAACAAGAGGAATGGTTTTAAGAAATTTCAGACTGTTAGCTTTGAATTTGTTCTTGATTATCATTATATAAGAGGAATGGTCTCAAAATTTATTTTTCACTAAAAATAATTTTCATGTTTCTTTTCTTCCATTTGATGTCTTTTCAATTTGAATCATATTCAAAAAAATTAAAAGTCAAAAATAGAGAAAAGAAAACTTAATGAATAGTAATTGACCATAATTGGCCTAATTAAGGCCAAAGATGGTTGTTGGTTAACGGGGTGCATCAGCATGCAGTGCCATATGCGATGAGCCTACTACTGGGCAGGCCCAGTTGGCCGGCAGGTCTGTGTAGTCCATACGAACTAGCAGGCCTACCCAGGATCGTGACCCCTTCCTAGTGATTTTTTTTTCGCTATCTCATTGCTATCCAACCCGGAATAATTTTCTCATATTTTTGGATCCAATCCAATACCATTTTTTTCATTCCCCATATCACCAATGTGTGTGACCCATTAGGTTCTCGGTTATATTGGCCATTTAAATTAATACTTAATTTAAGTAAGTCATGAGTAGTATCTAGCAACAATCATGATCCCCAATTAACCTAAAAGTTAATGGTTTGACTACGAACCTTTCCATTGACAATTTCCATGCAATTATTCCTTTCACCATTCTATACCCCCCTTAGTTTAGAGTATTGACATATGTCAACTTCCACTAGACTGACTAAGTCACATCTAGCCCAAGTAATGTTATTGTCCCTAAGGCTTATTACTCTATTAGACATGTCAATGAAGACTATCTTCATAATATTTCAACTTTGGCCAGAGATTCCTGAGTAATGACCCCGAAGAAAGGCCATAGGAATACACTCCTTCTATCAGAAGTGGTGAATCCTTTATTGGTTACCCAATTACCTTCAAATACCTCAAGCATCACCCAATCACTAGCTTATGAGCAACCTCCTTGAAGCAATAAGGAATAGTGTCAAAATGTAGAATAAGTGTCCAAGATATCCTTGAGTACCTCAAGTTTAAGGATACTTGCACCATTGCTATGATGAGACTATCATTGACAATTGAATAGATTATCCATATGATTGTCTCATAGTAGGTCATCCAATGTACTTAGCTACACTTAGCAAGCATCCACATGTTAACTCTAAACATCTCATGTTTACAAATTATGAGATATACTACTTCATCCAATTAAGGAGTATAACATGTGGTAGTCTATCTAGATTAACAATGTCTTGTCTCATTAATCCTATGACTAGGGATAATTTAGATACTAATTTAATTACACATGATAAGAATCTCAATATCATGATCTTGTCATGATTTCCTTCAAGCTATTTTATGTAACAAGGACTTCATTAATTGATTTAAGATCACTATCCATGATATATTAAATGAATATCAAATTAATGAAAATTTCTTTTATTAGTCAAATAAATTTCTAAAAGTGATTTCCTTTAGAGCACTTCTCTAATAAGAAAATTATATGGATAACCTATAAAAATGTTAGTGATAGTCTCATCATAGCAATTGTGCAAGTATCCTAAGACTTAAAGTCCTCAAGGATATCTTGGATACCGATTATATATTTTGACGCTATTCCTTATTGTCTCAGGGAGGTTACACATAGAGTGATGATTGGGTACAACTTGAGGTATTTGAAAGTAATTGGATAAATAACAAATTATTTACTAACAATGATAGAAGGAGTGTATACCCATGGCCTCTTGTTAGGGTCATAACTCAGGGATCTCTCGCTAGAGTGGATATATTATCAAGATAGTCTTCATTGGCATATCTAACAAAGTAATGAGTCTTAGGGATAAGAACTAATATTACTTGGGCTAGATGTGTAATGCTTGCTAATTAGTCTAAGTTAGAATAAGTATGTGGTATACATAGGAAAAATATTATAGGCATCAAAATTTAAATAGATAGAATAAATGACTAAATTAGAAATTAAAATAAATTAAATTGATTGACATAATAAATTATATTAAATTAGACCACATAATTAAATTGTACTTTTGGTAAAAAAAATTAAAGGGATTAGATATAAGTATATGTGTGAAATAATAATAATAATAATAATAATAATAATAAGTAAAAAAAAAAAGAAAAAAAAAACACAGCAAAAAAAAAGAAGAAAAATTGGGAGAAGGGGGGGGGGCTGAAGTCAATTAAGATTTCCTTTGGCCATTTTATCCTAACTTCTACACTCTTCTTCTTATCATCATCTTCCCTTTCTTTCCTCCCAATAACAGCCCTAATTCTTCATGATCTAACTCAAGATTTGCACCAAAATCACTCCAAATAAATCTGTTCCTGGTAAGTGATCTCTTTTCCATTGTTATTGTGTTACTTAGAGCTTTTAGGGGTATATTACAACAATATATTTTGCTATATTTTTTATTACTTTAAGAACCGAATTTGAAGAAGTGTAAAATATGTCAGTTGTTCATATATGTGTTGTTTATGTGTCTGTTAAATTTCATGAAATTATTTTGGGTATATAAAGAAATAAACTTGTTTGAGTTAGACTAGTTCAGGGAGACGTGCCAACAGAATAACCTATGATTTTTGCTTAATTTGATCATCTTAATGGCTGAATCTAAGGTTTTGTAAAACATAAAAGTTGTGGACCTATGTGTGATTCAGGTCTCTGAAAAATTTCGTAGAGTTATAGTAAAATGAACTATGACTATTCCTTGATTGAGCTGGTTCTACATACCTATATAGTTGTAGTAATTTCGTCCTCATATTTGACCCATTTTTAGATCGAATTAGCCAAAGTTCAAAACATGGAAGTTTTATTTCTATATGTTATCTAAGTTTATGTGAAATAATTACCTAACAATTTTATTTGTTTTGTGAGTTATGGCCTTAACAAATGAACTGGTCAGATTATCATTCTATGCTAAACCAGTTATAGATCCTCTAGTATTTGAGAACCTTAGAGACCGAATATTGACATATGGTAAAGATGAAAAATTTTCCAAATTAACTTATCTAATTGTATAAAAAGTTTCATAATAATTGTATATACACGGTGAAAGATATAAATTTTTAAATATGGCACCCTAAAACTGCCTAAGCACAGAAAATAGAGTAATATTTAAAATTACACTAAAAATTGTGTAATAGTTCAAAACTTCTAAAATTTTAGTATGCTATATTGTAAATTTTAAAGTTAATTATAAATAAAAATCATATAAATTGGATAAGTGTAGAAAAAGTTATAGGGCTAATAGTCCTGAAAGGTCATATGACCATTTTGGAGAAATTTTGGTTATTTATTTAAACTATAATAAAAATAAGTATTTTAACAAGGTATTAATCAATTATATTTTTATAGTAGGCCCTCAACAAGAGGAAGAGCAGCAAAAGTAGACAAGCTTCAAATTTTAGATTTTGGAAAAGCTCCATTGAGGTTTGTACATATTTTAGTTTGCCTTATTGCATAGTTGTGTGTTAATTGAATAAGTTGCATATTTGAATAATGTATTAAAATGTGTAAATGTGAAATGGCTGACAAGGGATCAGATGACCTGCTAGGAAATATAAATGAGGAAAAAAAAATGTAGGTGGCATATAAAATATGATAAATAAGATGTTAAAGAATATATGTATATATATATGGTTGTTGTGATAGAAGGTTTGTAAAGCCTGTATATGAACATTGAATTATTGATAAAATATTGTGTAATTATCATAATGTGCGATTTATGTTGAGGATTAAATAAAATGAATTGATTGCTTAATTAATAAAATTTCGTGTTAATGTATGTCCAAAAATATGGATTAATAATTGATTGATAAAATGTAGAAACATTTATTTTAACATTGTAAATGTGTGTTAAGGGGTGTGAATGTGAAATATGTAACATAATATATTTTTCAATATGGATTAGTATATGATTGATTAAAAATGTGATAATTATTAATGATAATTATTGAATAATTATGACAATAAAGAGTGAAGTTAGAAAGTCATGTATGACATATGTATTTGATATGTAAAGAGAGTTTATATGGCATACTTGGACTCATAAAGATATTATAAATTTTGGTTATGTATTAAAAGATTTGTAGGCTTTGATTGTATGGAAAACTAATTAAAGTATACCAATATTACTTAAATGGTTACATATAATGGAATATCATATGATTATATGATTTTAAAGTTTTATAATCATATTTTCATTATAAATGTAAAGGGAACATTGATTCCAGCAAATTAATATATAAAGAAAATAAATAAGTAATAGTTCTCAACCTGTGGACTAATTAGGGATAGATGGTGCACCATTGCGGGGGCAATACAGTACTGATATTGATATGGTTTAGGAACAGGGTGGTGTTAGCTCCGAGAGCACTCTTGTCCTAATTGTACACATATGATGTGATTATACTCAGTCATTAGGCTTAAGCTCCGCGAGTACTCTTGACTTGAGGCTATAGTGAGTAGGGTGCTTAAGCTCCGTGAGTGGCCCTACTACACGCCCTATATTCGGTCAGTCTGGGAATAAGATTTGGGCTATTTATATTAAAATATTATATATAAATTAATTAAAAGACATACATGTACATGTTGAGAGATAAATGTGTGAGATAACATGAATTATAAAAATTTATTAAGGTAAGTTAAATTTATAATTGAGTTATATATATATTATTAATGAATTTGGTAATGTTGTATAGTCATGTGTTTGTTCTTGTAGAATGCATGTTCAATTATTGTGAAATGCATTATGAATTATCTACTATGCAGTTTTAGCAATTGTATGTTAAAATATTTAGCCTTATATGGATTGAGATTTGTGTTAACTAAACCAAAATAATTTTAGGGAAATTAATTAAATTAAAATGAGTTATGGAAACTTATTAAATTAAAATAATATGTAAAAAAAATTTATTTAAATTAAGTCTATATGTGGAAATTTAATAAATGATTTAAAGGACATGGTAAGAAAAGTAATAAAATATGGAAACATGAGAGGAGGTAGAATGTTTAATATTTTATTTATTACATATAGTTGAATATACGAAATTCATGTCTTGATGCAAATATAATGATAATATAATGGAACATAAATTTTATATTATTATAATATTTTCTAAATTTTTATGCAATGATTTATTTAAATTATGTCATGATTTTTATGACTCATGTTTGTGTGACTGTGTGGAAAAACTTAAATGTATAAATGTACCACTAAGCTAGAAATGGCTTAGCGTGGGTTTTTCCTGCCCAAGAATTGGAGCTTGCAAATAGTAAACTGTGAATTTGGTAGAGGAAGTACAAACCTATATTAGAGGAGACACATCAGGACTGGTTGAGGGGCAGATGCATGTTATTTTTGCATTTTGTTCATTATCATGCATATAGATTTGATAGACATGTTTGGTATAAAGTTAAGAACATGTCTTGTATTTCGGTATTATATCTATATAGTTATTATATGTGAGGTAAAAGTCGTTAATTTTGATAGTTATAATGAAGCATAATATTTATGTAACATGATGATGTATTTTGATTATTGAATTCGTATGTTTATTCGAATATTAAAAAATATCAATTAAGTTATTAAATAAAAATTTTCAACTCAGTCTAGTTTCATTTAGCTTGTCTGTGTCATTCCGCTTATATAATGGGATTATTCCTATTATATAGGCAGGATGGCACAAGATGTGATGTATTTTGTTTAGTGAGAGTGAACACATATCCATACTCTGATACAAATGAGTTGTAAAATGGTGAAAGAATTAATTGCCTGGAAATTGTGTACAGAAAGGTTCATAGTCAAAACATTGACTTTCCAGTCAATTGGGGGTCATGATGTGTTTTTAGATACCACTCATGACTTACTTAAATTAATTGTTATTTTAAGTGGCCAACATAACTAGGAACCTAATGAGTCACATGCATTGGAGATATGAAGAATGAGTAAAATGGTTTTTTATGGCATTCCAAAATATGAGAGAATTATTTCGGATCAGATCGCGATGAAATTGTATAGAAAAATCGCTCCATGAGGTCATAGGCCCGTGCGGGTTGTTGGCCTAATTGAGCTTAATTAGCTAATTAAGGCCACTTAAGGCAAAATCCCTCCTCTTGTCTTGTGCACTTTGCACCTATTCTAATTTTGGGATAAAAACATTTTTGAAGAATTAAAAAAATTAGAATATTGTTTTTATAAATTAAATAAATTCAAAATGAAAAAGAATAGTTATTTTTCATATTCTCTCAAAATAGAGTATACATCATTGCTAGCATTTTGAGATGTGTTCAACCATTTCTCTTGTAGTTTCTTCTCACATTTTCATGTGGATTAACATTAGAGACATCCTAGTATGGATTGTTATGGTTTGCTACAATCCAACAAGGTGAAAATTTGAAAAACAAGTTAAGAAATTACAAGTTATAATTTCTAATCTTTATGCTTTGATGAATTAGTTTTAATGGCACAAGTAAGATCCTTGTTTCAGATTTTAAAATTTTTAATTATCTGCTATGTTTATTAATAAAATTCATCTTCTAAACCTTTTAAGAGAGAGTTCCCATAGATCAGAATATAGTTGATCCTCTCACTAAGCCAATCTCTAAAAGAAATATGATAGTCATATTCTCACCTTTGGTATAACATATAAAAGTGATCGACTTTAGTGCAAGTGGGAGATTGTTTGAGAGGTCCCCTAAAGGCAGTCACCATAAGCACTTGATGTACTCATTCATCATTAATAAAAGACATTTTCATTATATTGGTGTTCATACATGTATGAGTATGACTTAGATCTTAGACCGATTAATGAAGTCCTTGGTATGTAACACAACATGAAGAAAATCATGATGAGATCATGATGGTGAGATTTCTATTATGTGCAATTGTATTTATATCTAAATTATCCCTAGTCATAGGATTAACAACATTGGGATATTGTTAATGCGGATAGACTAGCACATGTTATACTTATTAACTAGGTTAATTAGCTGATTTCATAAGTTGAAGACATGAGATGTTTAGAGTTAAGATATGGATGCTTGTTAGAGTAGTCAAGTATATTGGATGATCTGCTATGAGACAATCAAATGGATGTATGTCTCATCATAGCGATGATGTATGTATCCTTAGACTTGAGATGCTCAAGGTTATCTTGGATATTGAATCTTATACTTTGACTCCATTACTTGTTGCTTTTCAGAGGTTGCTCATAGGGTGGTGATTTGGTATAGCATGAGATATTTGAAGGTAGTTGAGTAGTCCATAGAGGATTCACCACTCCTTATAGAAAGAGATTATACCTATGGGCTCTTGTAGAGATCATTACTCAGAAGTCATTGACCAAGGTGGATATGTCTTAAAAAAGGTCATCAAGAACATATCTAATAGAGTAATGAGTCTCATAAATGAGAACTAATATCATTTGGACTAGATGTGACATTGCCTGTCAAGTGGGAGTTGACACACAATCCATGCTTTGAACCAAATGAGGTATAGTTTGGTGAAAGGATGAAATGCAGGATAATTATCTATGTTTCTTGTTAATTAGGTGGTCATGATGTGTTGCTAGATACTGCTCATGATCTGCTAAGTCAAGGAAAAAATATTAGAAATCAATTATGGGTCAAAGTGTTTGACTCGTGGAGTCCTAATTGGATTAGGATTCCTCCCAAGACTTGAGCTGCCAATATGACCGGAAAACATATTAGGTCAGACACTGAAGAAAGTGTAAAATGGGTTTTGGATAAGATCAGTGTGAAAGAGAAAAATAATTGGACCTTTTATAAGAGTTATAAAAATGGGCCAAATCCAATTTGGAATAGGATTGTTGACTTGGTCAACATTTGGCCATATACCTTAGGGAAAGGGGTCCATTAAAGCTTTTCCTTTTCCAACCCTAAAAGGGATTAAAAAGAGTATAAATACTCCTTTTACAGAGTTAATTTCGTGGTTGTCCCCTTAAGAAAAATACGAGTTATTTTTCTTCTCTCCCTTTTCTCTTTCATAAGACAATTTTCCATGCACTTTGAACCTTTGTAACCCCATCTGCTTGGAGGTTTTCTTCTTCTTCCTTCACTTGGATACTCTTAGAGACAATCCTAGCTTTGGATTGTTGTGATTTGCTATAACTGAACAAAGAAGGAAAAACTCACAACTTAGAAGATCAAGAGTTGCAAACAAAAGTAATAAACTTCTCCCATTTAATGGTTCAATCCAATTTAATTTAAATAGGGAATTCCATAGATTTTGGGTTTAATTAAATTTTATGTTTCTACTGTGATATATATGAGATGCATGTTCAAAACCCAACATTAAACTCCCTGAATGTCTTAAATGCTAGCTATTGTTTGTAATGAGTTTAAAGGAAGTAATTAATGACACGATGTTACAAGAATTAAATGTTAAGTATGCTTGATAAGAGTTATTAATTATGACATCTTGTGGAGTGTAATAAATGTGCATTTATGAGCATATTTATTGGTAATGGCTTAAGTGGTTGATTGAAGTAATAAATGATGTATTAATACATGGGATCATAGATGATTGTCAATATGCATAATGAGTATGAAAAAAGGGAATTGAATGATTATGTTTTCTTTTGAGTTTAATTGATGATAATGCATGATGTGAGGAGAATGTTGATAGAAAAAGGTTGTCAAAGGACAATCCTTAGAGCCGTGCATGTGACTTGTGTTGGATGCTTGTCTTTAAATATTGTTACCTACTAGAAAACCCATATTCATATTGGTGACTAGGTGTTCACAACCATGAATCTCATTTCACGAACAAGATCATACCCGTGAAGAATATGCACAAAATGGACAAAAGCTAGGCAAGATTACTCATGAATGAAACTTCATGGTCGTGAACACATATTTCATGCTCGTGAAGCCTACTTTAAATGATATATGTTGTATTTTTAATGGTTATAATACTATGGCTTTGCATAAGCTCTCTATATGATATGTTTAGAGTATGCTTTTATAAACATCAGTACACAAATGTTACATGATGAGTTTACATGTGATAAAAGTATATATGCTATAAGATATAAATGTTATGATGAGGTATAATAAAATAATTTAAATAAGTAAAGCCCATGCTCGGTACTAAGACTAGAAGTAGGATAGGTGGCATACCATTATAAGGGTTTGGTACCGTATTAATTATGATACAATAATTTTATACTCATCAATGTGGCTTAAGCTTTGGGAGCACCACTAATTAGAGATGCATCAAATGGCACACATATGTTTATAGTCGTCAATATGGCTTAAGCTATAGGAGCATAATTCACTAAGATGCCTCAACTGGCACACATGATTATAAAGAGTGGTTGGGTGGCTTAAGCTCAGAGAGCATCCCTATTCAAACCCATATCCGAATAGTCCATATTGAGAGTTGTTGGGAAATCAATTAATCAATCAATCAATCAATCATGTCAAAGTGATTGAAGAACATAATAAAATGAAAAAAAGAGGTTCAAAAATGGAAGTCTACAATAATATATAGTTAATATGTTCTATGTTATTGAAAGGGTGTTATATATTATTTGTCTTATTTTTCAATGCTTATTGAGTTATCGTTCCCATAAGATAAGGTATTTCACATGATATTATGATTTTACTGCCATGCCACGATGTTTTATATGTTACTATGAATTTGTTTATGTATGATTGCATGTTGAATTTTATGCCTATATATATCACTAAGCCTTCAATACTCTAGTGTGTGGGTGTTTCCCAATGTAGGTTGGAGCCTTATAGATAGAGTCAAAGTGGAATAAGAAAAGTCAGCCCAACATTAGAGACAACACATTAGACCTAACATGGGTCAGTGATACCATATGTCATATTTTGTATTTTGTTCATGGCATAGGGATTTGGGTTTTTTACCTGTATACATGTCTTATATTTACATATATATTTGTAGCTTTTGTAAAGACATGTATTTTTATAAACATAAGAACTTCTAAGCCTTAAACGTGTTTATATATATATATAAGATCATGTTTCTATTAGATCAAAAGATTTCTCTATAGACAATTTTATATAAGAGATGTTGTAATATGGTTTCATATGGAAATGAAGTGTTTATGAAAAAGGTTTTCCAAAGAAGAGAAAAGTTTTAAAATTTATAGGCTTTCCGAACACCAATTTCTATAACACCTGTTCATTTAGTCAGGCTCATCCTAGTTAGGTGATAGGATGCTACATGTTGGTATTAGAGCTTAGGTTTAGGCATTATCTGAACCTAAATGGGTTAAGGTTATCATGTATGCACAGTACATCCCATATGTCTTTGATGTTGGCTTTCTCTATCAACTTGTAAGAGTATAAGGTATAAATGGAGCTAGAAGAACATGATGTGGTTGAGAGCAACACTTATCCCAATCCGAGGGTTGCTAATCTGTTAGAGGAGTGCTCTAAAGGCAATCACCTTTGGCACTTATTGTACAAATTTATTTGATTAGTAAAAGACTTTTTCATTAATTTGATGTTCATTTGTTATATGAATTGATAAGTGATCTTAAATCAACTAATGAAGCCCTTGATACATAACATAACATGAAGAAAATTATGATGAGATCATGATATTGAGATTTTTATCATGTGTAATTATATTAGTATCAAAATTATCCCTAGTCATAGGATTAATGAGACGGGACATTATTAATCTAGACAGACTAGCACATGTCACACTACTTGATTGGATAAAGTAGTAGATCTCATAATCTATAAACATGAGATGTTTAGAGTTAACATGTGGATGCTCGCTAAGTGTCGTTAAGTACATTGGATGACCATCTATGAGACAATCATATAGTTAATCTATTCAAATGTCAATGATAGTCTCATCATAGCAATGGTGCAAGTATCCTTAGACATGAGGTACTCAAGGATATCTTGAATATTGATTCTGTATTTTGACACTATTCCTTGTTGCCTCAGGGAGGTTGCTCATAGGGTGGTGATTGGATACAACTTGAGGTATTCGAAGGTAATTGGATAACCAACCAAGGATTCACCACTCCTGATAGGAGTGTATACCCATGGCCTCTTGTCGTGGTCATTACTCGGGAATCTCTAACCGGAGTGAAATGTCATAAAGATAGTCTTCAATAACAAATCTAATAGAGTAATGAGTCTCAAGGACAAGAACTAACATTACTTAGATTATATGTGATGTAGTCAGTCTAGTGGGAGTTGACACATGTCCATACTCTGAACCAAGTGGGGTATAGAATGGTGAAATGAATAATTGCATGGAAATTGTCTATAGAAATGTAACTTTCAGTGATTTAGGCCCCGATTGCGCGTGATCGTATTGAGGCGAGCAAGTTCAATCAGAGTCTAAATTTGAACTCATAAAAAAATGACTAATAATAAGGAAAATTAATTAAGGGTATTATTATTTGGGAATTAAAAATATTAGGGGTAGAATTAGAAAAGAAATAAAATTTCCTATGGACAAAATCGGTATTATGGAGATTGTGGGGGGAAAAGTGTGAATATGGAGGAAGATGTGGCAAATATGGAATTTCTCAAAGTTTAAATGTTAATCAAGATTAATTAACTTAATGAACCAATAAGAATTAAGATTAATTTTAATTAGTAGGATCCATTTCTTAATTTAGGTATAAAAGTAAAAAAGATGAAGGAAATTCCACATTTTTCCATAAGCCATCTTCATCTTCTCTTTTTCTCCTCACTTTGCCGTCCACCATAGGCTCTCTAAAGTTCCATTTTTCTCTGCAAATCAAGCTTGAAAAAGTGAGGAAATAAATTTGTTTTGAGAGAGGAAAAATCAGAATTAAAGAGTTCTTACTACAAAGGTACCAAAGGAGCAAGAAGGAAGGAAGAAAGAAGAAGAAAAAGGGAGAAGAGTGGGACAGATTTCGGCCCACCTTGGAGAACACTTAAGGTTAGTTTATTCTTCTTAAACTCAACCTTTTTCCTTCTATTTAAGATCCATATTGATGATAGATGTGATTAGGGTTGATAGATATAGGTTATGTTGCAAGATTGAACTTAGAAATTTAAGTTTGTGATTAGTTGATGGAAGTGTAATTAAGCTTTGAATTAATGATAATTGAAGTTAGTTAATTGTTTTATGGCTTAAAAACTAAAGAAAATATGATGTTAAGGATGAATGAGGGGCTTCCATAGTTAAAGAATTTTTGGGAAAATTGAAATTAACATAGAAACACCACAATTGGTGATAGATTAAGGATGAATTGAATGTTGAATTGAAGGAAATGAATTGGGAACTAGGATATGGTTTTTGGGCAGCCATGACATGTGAAGAGGGAAGTTTAACCTTAGTACATTTTAGCTCAATTAAGGTGTAAAAAATATTAGGAGCATTAGAATACTATGTAGACATGAAAAGCATTGAAAATGGATATTGGAATTGAGATGTGGTATGGTTGTGAAGGAAAAATAAGTGAATAAGTGAGAGGCCCTCAAGAGGGTGATAAAGGCAAGGAGAAAGCTAGCTAATAAAGGAAGAAAATGAAGGATTAAGGGAAGAGCCAAGGCTAATTAGGTATGTGCTTCATTGATAAAAATCTTACATGATGTTCATATGAGTGTAATTATGTGTTAAAGTTTAATATGATTGTGTGTTTGATGTGTTATGTAATTAGTTGTTGCTTTCGATATTTTATATGGCAATGAGACCAAATGGTGTGAAATAATTGCGACATATGAATGTAGTTGTAATTCTGAAAATTTTAGTATCAAAATGAATGCAAATGATGAATGTGGTTGAAATGTGAATTGATGCCAATTGATGACTTGGGTACATAATTCTAGGAACAGTCTTGACTATTTTGATGATAACTTGAGTTATAGAAATCATTTTTGTATGTTCTTTATTAGAAATGAAAGCTAAGATACAGGGCTTTAATTTGTATTTAGACTATAAAACCTAATTATGTCTGGAGTTTCCCAGAACAATGCATGGAGTTCAAACCTAGAATCTGTCCAGAAAATTCTGGGGAGATATTTATGTGATGATGCAGTATTCAATTAATCATAAATTTTGATAGAAAATTGGGATTTGAGTGATTTTTAATGCATCTGAAATCTAAGACAATAAGATAAAAATTGTTAGAAGACCAGAACTTCTAATTCGAATTATAAATGGGCTAACAATGAAGCCCAAAAATAGATCCGAAATCTGCCATAGGTAGAAACATGAAATCTTGGGCTTTTGCATGTGTTGTGATTATTATATGTAATAATTAATGTGAATATTTACTTTATTGATAATTATAAATGTTTGAAAAATTATTTATGTGTGAGATTTTAGTGCAATAATAATGGGAATAAAGAACAAAAATAAATAAGCATAAATATGATAATTGAATAATATTGGCATTCTTGAAAATATTAGGAATTAAAATAAAAATAGTTAAGCCCAAAGACACTTAGGCTAGAACTAGAATAGAAAATAGTTTGGCATGCCAATTAGGATATTTAGGCACTCGGTGCCAAATATAAAAGCCGACAATGACAATTTATAAATGCGCTCGGTGCAAAATTATTAAGCCGGTAATGATATTTTTATAAAAGCGTTCGGCGCAATATTATGAAAGCCGGAAATGACAACTCTGTTATTCCTATTAGTTAGTTTAGTTATAAGTGTTATGGGCACAAAAAAATAATAATAGTACTAATATTGAAGTATGTGATTTCGATCAATGTTATATGAATTTAAGAGAATAAATGTTGAATATTTGCTGGAATTTATTGAATTTCTATAATTCTTTATTTTATGCTTTATTTATTAAATAATTAATTAATATGAAATATATATATATATATATATATATATATATATAATATGTTTATTATTGAAGCACCACTAAGCTATTAGTTTAGCGTAGGTGGTTTCCTCTCGCGCAGATTTAGAAAGGTAGCTATAGAAAATAGATTGTCAGAAGAAGAAGGGTAACCGGAAGGAAGCAGCAAAAAGATTTGGATTTTCTTTTTGGTATATTTTATAAAAAAATTTCTGTAAATTAAATTATGGTTTTATTTCCTATAGTATGTATTATAGACATGAATTATAATGTAAATTAATGTACTTTATAAATAAATAAAATTTTGAATATTTGTACTTGTATTAATTTTATTTCAGTGTCTGCAATATTTTTGGAAAAAAAATGTTAATTCTTTTCATTAAAATTTACAGAACAGTTAGACATGTAATACTCATTTACCTTGCTGAACTGAAGTGGGGTAAGGGGGTGTTACAATTTTTGGTATCAGAACTATAGGTTTTAACAATTCTAAATTTAGTGGGAATGGGAAGATAAGTGCATGTTTTCAGCATTTGTAGTATTTTAAGCTGCTATATTCTAATAAGGGACCCTTCTTCTGACAATATAGGTTTTAATGGATTCGGAATCAAGATAAAGTCACGAAGAATAAGAGGGTGATAGTATAGCTGATTCGGCTGCTCCTAGACAGTCAGCATCAATTAGAGCCTCAGAGCCTAGTGTTATAGCTCAACAACATGCTGAAGAACACGGGTCAGGTACCCCTTATGCAACAGATGACTACCTTGTTATAGCAGATAGCACAAGTTGTGCCACCACCAGCGCCACCACCTCCCCCACCTCAACCGAAATCCCAGATTGATAAATTAAGAAAATATGGAGCTACAGATTTTATGGGCAAGAAAGAGGATGACCCAGCAACAGCAGAATTTTGGTTGGAAAAGACAGAGTGGGTTTTTGAGGAGCTGCAGTGTCCTGAGGAGTACAAGGTTAGATATGCAGTATCCCTCCTTCAGGAGCATGCCTATGACTGGTGGAAGTTGGTGTTAACGAAACCTTAGACTCCAAACCCTCAGACATGGGATTTCTTTGTGGCAGAGTTTAAAAAGAAATATGTGCTAAGAATTTATATGGATGAGAAAAAGCGAGAATTTCTGAATTTGAAACAGAGGGGTATAACAGTAGCTGAGTACGAGATGGAGTTCACCAGGAAGAGCAAGTATGCTACTGGGATTATTGGAGGCGAAGCTGATAAATGTCGTAGATTTGAAGACGATCTCGATAAATGTCGTAGATTTAGTGGCTTCACACCAGCATACAGATTTTGCTACACTAGTGTCCTCTGCCATTAGTGTATAAAGAAGGAAAAAGCTGAAGACAGAAGAGTTCTTTAAGAAATCAACAACTAGTGTGCCCCAGACATCGAATAGGAAAGGACGGATAGTACCCAGACCCTTTCAGTCACGGGCTGCTAGGCAAACATTTTCTGGTAGGTGGGGTCAGCATTTTAGGCCCGCAGCATCATCTGCTAGTTCACCAGCATCATTTCCCAAGAGACCAGCTTCGACTATGTGTCAGCATTGTGGTAGAGCTCATACAAGAGAGTGTTGGTGGTTGACTGGGGCATGTTTGAGATGTGGAGCTACTGACCATATGAAGAGAGATTGTCCCAAACATAGTATAGGCAGTATGGCACCAATATAGACTATGACACTGGTACAGAGCCGTGGTAGAGGTCGAGGCCAATTTAGAGGTGGTCGTACGAGACAGAGTTAGGGGGTATCTGAGATAGTTGACAAACCCGGAGGTAGTAGAGCTCCAGCTCGGGCATATGTGATGAGAGCCCGTGAGGACTAGGATGCACTGGACGTCATAATTGGTAAATTATCTTTATTTGATTTTGATTTACATGCATTGATAGATCCTGGTTCCACACATTCATACATAAGCACAACTGCACTTAAACAAGGGAACATGATACTTGAGACTTTAGAATATGAAATATTTGTGACCAATCCGCTGGGACATAGTGTGAAAGTGAATCACATTTATAGAAACAGTTCAATAATAATTCAGGGTAGAGAATTTCCAGCAGACTTAATAGAACGACCTTTTCATGAATTTGATGCTATTCTAGGTATGAATTGGTTGACAAAGCATGGAGCTATAGTTGATTGCCGATCTAGAAAAGTTGTACTTAAAATTCCCGGGCAGGATGACACAATCATTCAAGGTGAAGGTCAAACATGTTTGACCAGTGTTATTTCTGCATTAAAAGCTCGAAAATACATTAGGAAGGAATGTGAGGCATATTTGGCCCATGTGATAGATACCAGGAATGGGAGCCCAGAACTCAAAGACATCCTGACATTATGTGAGTTGCCAGATATGTTTCCTAAGGATTTGTCGGGGTTACCACCAGATAAGGAGATAGAGTTTTCTATTAATGTAATTCCTGGTAAAGCCCCGATATCAATTACTCCTTATAGAATGGCACCTGCAGAATTGAGAGAGCTGAAGGTTCAATTGCAGGAATTGCTAGACAGGGGTTCATAAGACCCAGTGTGTCACCATGGGGTGCTCCGGTGTTGTTTGTGAAAAAGAAGGATGACACCCTATGATTATGTATTATTACCAACAATTAAACAAGGTGACAATTAAAAATAAATAACCACTACCTAGAATTGATGATTTATTTGATCAATTGAAGGGAGCAGGTGTAACATCAAATCTTATACATTTGAGTTCAACCTATCCCTAAATCAAATAATCACACATAGCATGCTGGAAAGATAAAATATCCTGTTAACATTGATAGTAAATTTTTTTTGTCCTGTAATATCATTCAATGACTTTGCAAGTCTCATATACTGTAATATCATTCAATAACTTTGCAAGTCAACACTGAGGCTTTCGCCACAATACAATATATCACATATATTAAAACATAAACTTTGCACATAAGTATTTACGAGTTGCTTTCATTTATACATTTTAAAAACTCATTCCAAAATGACTATACATATTCAAACACATAAATACAAAAAGCAGATGACATATTTTCATGCTCGTGTGGAATGCAAGGAGAGAGAGTGATGAGGCTCGGCCAGTGACTGTGGTTCATGTCTTCTATACACTACTCAAAATGAGCTCTCACTTTTCTTTACTTGAAAAATGATGCAAATTGATGAGTTGCGGCTCAGTGAGAACAACCATCAAATGAGCTCTAAAGTACCGAACAAATCATAATAATAAATCACAAATCCAATACATACCATGTATTCCATTCCATTCATCAGTATCATATAAATATCAATAAAGTTGAAACATATAATCATTACTCCTTACGTATGCAAATGCTTTGCGTATTTCATTTTGTTGTGACCAAGTTAAACAGACATTGCCTCGGGTTTCCATATGAACATTTTCCATGTGAACATTTGCATTTGCTAGCTAGCTTGATCATTTGTTTCATTTGCACATTTGTTGGGCCATAGGCCTCTTCTTTTGCTTTACAATATCGATTAACTAGTCATAATGCCTTTTAAGTCCATATGCATAATGACTTAAAAGGCGTTGTGACTAGTTAATCGACATTGCAAAGCAAAAGAAGAGACCTATGGCCTAACAAATGTGCAAATGAAACAAATGATCAAGCTAGCTAGCAAATGCAAATGCAATTGCAAATGTTCACATGGAAACCCGGGGCAATGTCTGTTTAACTTAGTCACAACAAAATAAAATGAATAAGCATAAGCATAAGTAAAGAGCAATTATTGAATACTTGATTTTGTCTATATTTATATATTATTGACTGATGAAATGGAGTATAAAGTATGTATTCAGTATACTTGATATTTGCTATTATGAAAAGCTTGGTGCTTTAGAACTCATTTGATGGTTATTCTCACTTAGTCGCGACTCACCAAATTGCATCTCTTTTCAGGTAGAGAAGAGTAGTAGTTCATATTGAGGTGCATATAAAATTCATGGATCAAAGGTCACCGGTCGAGCCTCCTCACTTTCTCTCCTTGCATTCCACACGAGTATGAAAATATGTCATTTGCATTTTGTATTTATGTGTTTGAATATGTATAGTCATTTTGGAATGGGTTTTTAAAATGTATAAATGAACGTAACTCGTAAATACTTATGTGCAATGTTTATGTTTTAATATATGTGATATATCGTATTGTGGTGAAAGCCTCAGTTTTGACTTGCAAAGTCATTGAATGATATTATAGTATATGAGACTTGCAAAGTCATTGAATGATATTACATGACAAAGACAAATTACTATCAATGTTAACAGGATATTTTGTCTTTCCAGCATGCTATGTGTGATTATTTGATGCAGGAATAGGTTGAACTTAAATGTATAAGATGTGGTGTTACATTTTTGGTATCAGAACAGGGATAGGTTCCAAGGGAACATGCATATGCATAAGGGCATGATAACATATGCATAATATGTGTTGAACATTGTGTAATAATTTCAATTATTTTTGGGCCATCATAAGACATGATTCACCAAGGAGAGAGAGGCCGGTCGAAATGCATCCTCATAGGTATCACCTCATTTGCATAGAGATCAACTAGCACCAGGAGCTAGAGCTCCCGTGCATGCATCCCAAACATCACATGCAGAAATACCATATGAAAACCTAGAACAAGAAGTACACTGGCCTGAAATGCATAGAGAAAGGCATTACGATAAGCTAAGAAAATAGGGTGCAATTGATTTCTATGCTCGAATGATCCAGTTGAAGCAGAGACATGGCTTAAAAGGACACAAAGGGTATTGAATATGATGAGATGCATTCCAGAGGAGAAATTTGATTATGCAGTATCTTTACTTCAAGGTAATGCCTATTAATAGTGGGAGACAATCCTAGATAGTGATGCACAACCTCCAGTTCTAACATGGAATGATTTTCTTAGAGAATTTCAAAATAACTATATGCCTGAAGCATATAAAGATGAGAAGATGAAGGAATTCCTAAATCTAAAACAAGGAAACATGTCAATTGCGGAGTATGAGGTGCAGTTCAATAAACTTTCCCATTATGCCACCTTTATGGTCTCTACTGAAAGAGACAAATGCAGAAAGTTTGAAGAGGGCCTCAAGTATGAGATCAGAAATAGAATCACAATTACTGATCTTGATAGTTATACCAGACTCAGAGCTGCTGCAATTAGAGCTAAAAAGTTAATGAAAGAAGCTGGAGAACAAGTAAAAAGGGTGACACAAGAGTTTGTTGGAGAGTCTAGTAGAGGATATGGAAAGAAAGCTAGATATATGCCGAGCTAGTCTGGCAACAGAAGTGGGTACTCTAGTTCTAGAGGTTGAGGCATGACTTTCTCTTACCCAGGCAGAGGACAAAGCCAATATACAGAACAGAGGCCTACTTGTATTCATTGTGGTAGGAAACACACAGGTGAATGCAGAAGGCTTACATGAGCTTGTTATTTATGTGGGTCCTTAGATCACTTGTATAGAGATTGCCCAGAAAGAGCTAAATTAGCATAGACCAGTAGAGGCAGAGGAGTATCTGAGACTACAATTGAAACACCAAGGGTTAACACTACCAGTGGGACACATGTCAGAGGCAGAGGCAGGGGCAGAACTAGTGCAATAAGCAGAGGAGTGACCAGATCTGAGGGATAGAGTTCTAAACCCCTTCCATAGGATAGCTATGACTAGGCAGGAGGCAGTTGATGCTCCTGAAGTGGTTACTGGTAATATTTACATTTATGATATACTGGCATTTGCATTGATTGACCCAGGATCCACACATTCATTTATATCATTGCATATGGCATCTAAACTGCATCAAACACATGAGCCTTTGGGGATTGACATAAATGTGAGTACTCCATTGGGAACATTAGTAGTTGTGAATAATGTCTTTCGTGATTGCTTGATATGCGTTGATAGAGCTGAGTTAATAGCTGATATGATTTTATTGCCAATATATGAATTTGATGTGATACTGGGAATGGACTAGTTAACTAGACATCATGCAATAGTGAATTTCTTTACTAAGGAAGTAATTTTGGAATCACCAAACCAGCCAAGGGTAGTATTTCTAGGTGAAAGAAAACTTGTGCCTACATGCCTAGTCTCAGCTGTAAAGGCATTTCAAATCATTAAAGGGGGATGTGAAGCATATTTGGCATATGTGACTGATACTAGAACCACTGATAGCTGGCTTGAAAATATACCAGTGGTAAGGGAATTTGCTGATGTATTCCCAGATGATCTACCTGGTTTACCACCAGATAGAGAGATAGAATTCACTATTGAACTAGTACCAAGAACAACACCAATATCAAGGTCACCCTACAGAATGGCCCCAGTTGAGTTGAAAGAACTGAAGGCCCAATTGCAGGAGTTACTAACAAAGGGTATATTAGACCTAGTGTATCGCCATGGGGAGCTCCAGTATTATTTGTTAAAAAGAAAGATGGAACAATGAGATTGTGCATCGATTACAGGCAACTGAATAAAATAATAGTGAAGAACAAATATTCTTTGCCCAGAATAAATGATTTGTTTGACCAGTTGCAAGGAGCCCAAATATTCTCCAAGATTGATTTGAAATCAAGCTATTACCAGCTGAAGGTAGCAGAAGCGGAAGTTCCAAAGACTGCCTTTCGAACCAGGTATGAACATTATGAATTTTTAGTAATACCATTTGGGTTGACTAATGCTCCAGCTCCATTTATGGCATTAATGAATAAGGTGTTTCAACTATATCTGGATAGGTTTGTGATAGTATTTATTGATGACATATTGGTATACTCAAAGAATAGGGGAGAACATGAACAACATTTAAAAATTGTGTTGCAAACTTTGAGGGAGAAATAATTATATGCCAAATTGAGTACATGTGAATTCTGGTTAGATCATTTGGTATTTCTTGGACATGTGGTGTCGTGTAAGGGCATAGAGGTTGTCCCAAAGAAAATAAAGGCTATGGTAAATTGGGAAGCTCCTAAAAATGTTTTTGAAATGCGTAGTTTTCTGGGTTTAGCCGGATACTATCGCAGATTTGTTGATGGATTCTCCTTAATTGCTAGCCCTTTGACTAAATTATTGAGAAAGAATGTGCCTTTCAAGTGGACTCCAGAATATCAGAGGAGTTTCGATGAACTAAAACACAGGCTAACCTCAACACCAGTGCTAGCTATTCCTACGGGTACAGGTGGATTTACGGTATATAGTGATGCTTCTCACCAAGGCATGGGATGTGTATTGATGCAACATGGTAAGGTGATAGCTTATGTATCCAGACAGTTGAGACCACATGAGATCTCATATCCAGTGCATGATTTAGAATTGGCTGCAATTGTATTTGCATTGAAGATTTGGAGGCATTATATGTGTGGTGAGACATTCTAGATCTTCACACACCATAAAAGCTTGGGTTATTTGCTGACACAAAAAGAATTAAACATGAGGCAAAGATGATGGTTAGAGTTGTTAAAAGATTATGATTGTACAATTGAATACCATCCAGGGAAAGCCAATGTGGTAGCAGATGCATTGAGTAGGAAGGCAAGTAGCAGTGTAGCTCACTTGCAAGTATCCTCTTTTCCGTATTTGATTCAATTGTGATATATGAATGTTGAATTAAATATGCATGATAGAGGATCACTGATTGCTACTCTTCAAGTCAGACCTATACTAAAGGAGAGGATTAAAGAAGCACAAAACAAAGATACTCAATTATGTGAGAAAGTTGATATGATAAGGCAGGGAAATAGTACAAAATTTCATTTGCAGAATGATACACTGATGTTAAAGTCACGCATATGTGTTCCAAACACTGAAAACTTGCACCAGGAAATAATGGAAGAGGCACACAATACACCTTATGCAATGCACCCAGGGATGACAAAGATGTATCACAGTTTAAGGCCTCATTATTGGTGGCCAAGAATGAAGAAAGACATAGCAGAATATGTTTCCAAATGCTTGACATGTCAATAGATTAATATTGAACACCAAGCACCAATTGGTAAGTCACATCCATTGCTAGTGCCAGAATGGAAATGGGAGAAAATAACAATGGATTTTATCTATGGATTACCAAGAACCCCACAGAAAAATGATTCAGTATGGGTAATTGTTGATAGATTAACCAAGTCAGCACATTTTCTACCTATCAGATGGGGGTGTACACTCGAGAGTTTGGCAAAATCATATGTGAATGAGATAGTCAGATTACATGGTGTTCCATTGTCCATTGTGTCTGATAGAGATCCATGATTTACTTCATGTTTTTGGGTGAGTTTACAAGATGCATTGGGAACAAAATTGAACTTCAGCACCGTATTCCACCCACAGACTGATGGACAATCTGAAAGGACTATATAGACATTGGAAGAAATGCTTAGAGCATGTTCTATGGAATTTAAAGGTGTTTGGGATGAATACATAGCATTGATTGAATTTGCTTACAATAACTAGTATCATAGTAGTATCAGATTCATAATGTGTTTCATGTGAGCATACTTAGAAGATACAGGTCAAATCCTACACATGTACATAAAGATCAAGCTATCAGGATTGCAGAGGACATGAGTTATATAGAAGAACCAATGGAAATCATCGGATACAAGACTAAACAGCTAAAAAATAGAGAAATACCTTTAGTTAACGTATTATGGCGTAACCATTTACTAGAAGAGGCAACATGGGAAGCAGAAGAAAATATGAAAAAGCAATATCCACACCTGTTTCCAGGTATTAAATTTTGAGGACGAAATTTTTAAAAGGAGGGGAGAATTGTAACATCATCAACCTTCCCCATATGCATTTCATTTGAACATTTGCATCTTGCATATAATTCAATTGAACACATGCATTTCATACGTATTTTCGTAGGAACAAGTCCATGACACGCACTAGCTATGTGTCCTAGTACATTGCAATTGTATCAAGTTGCACATGTGTATTTATAATCTAAATGAGGATAAAAAGTATTAAAAATAAATGAAATAAGGTGACCAAATTAAAGTATGCAAAAGGACTAGATTAAGATTAAATTGCATATTGTGTTGAATTGTGTAATAATAATAAGAATAATTAGAAAAAAAATAAAATAAATAAAATAAAAAAATAAAAAAAAAGTCAGAAAAAGTGGACGGGTGAAACAAAGGAAATAGTGGTGCCTTTTTAACTTATTAGGCTGCCACCATATTCATTCCCTTTCCTCATCTTCTTCTTCTTTGCTTCATTCCTTCCATTTCTTTTCAAGTTCCAGCCACCATTTCTTTCCTCTTTCACTTCAAAAATTGCAGCAACAAGATTAGCCAAGAGTGATTATAGGTGAGTAAACATTTATTTTTGTGTTAAGCTTGATTATGGTGTTTAGGGTTCATTAATAGGCAGTATTATGTGCCATAGTTTCGATGATCTTAGGGATCGAATATGAAAAAGATTAAAACACAAATGTTGTTCTTTTTGTCTTAGATTTATGGATATATAAACATTTTTGCAAGATGTCGTGTATATAATGATATATCTGCTCTGTACTAAAACTGGTCCGGATGTGAACCCTAAGTAAGTTAGCTACTGTTTTTGTTAGTTTTGAATATGATAAAGCCATTATTTGAAGTATCTCAAAAAATTAGAGTTATAGATATATGTGTTATGTATCTGTATACCAAATTTCGGGATCATAGGTTTTGTAAATGTTGAGTTATGGTGAATGGAACCATGACTATTTCGTGGTTTGAACTGCCTACTGAGTGCCCTAGGCAGATCCAACAACTTGTTTGGCTAATTTGAGCTCGTTAGAGCTAGATTCTGTAAATTATCAAAACTTAAAGTTATAGGTGTATGTCTTCATTAAAGTTTGGTACTAATATCAGCTTGATATGTTATGTATAGACTAACTTATGGCCTTTGGAAGTCATACTGGTCCGGAAGTCAATTCTATTCTGGACCAGTGAAATGTTTGTTATAATTGGAAGCCATTAGAGACATAATTGATAAAAGTAGTAAACATGAAAAATGTTCCATTTGAACCCATATAAGTGTCTATAAAGTTTCATTAAAATAAGACTTATAGATTATAAGTTATGATGAACCAAAGTGGGTACCCTGAAACTACCTAAAGGCAGAAAACAAGGTAGAAAATAGAACACACTTAGAAATTCTACTAAAAATTGTACAATGATCCAATTGGTCTGAAATTTTAATATGTTATATAATTATATGTTAGTTTTAATTAGGAATAAGAATCAAATGTTGTTTTTATATTAAATTATCACGTATGAAACAAAAATAAAATAAAATTCATGTTTACAGCGAGAGTAATTTTTTTTTATAACTCATCTCATATTATCAACAATAATTTCACAATCAATACGGATGCTTTAATCATAGCCTATAACATCACATATATTAATAACTTAAACATTATATTTAAAAGTTAGCAAATTTAGAAGTTGAATCCATTTATATATATATATATATATATATATATATATATATATATTAGTACATATTTATTGAAATTATACATATGCAAGTATTCAACCCCCAAATATAAATGATATGTTCTTATGCTTATGTGGAATGCAAGGAGATAAAGTGAGGAGGCTCGGCCGGTGACCTTTGATCCGTGACTTTTATATGCACCTCAATACGAACTACTACTCTTCTCTACCTGAAAAATCATGCAATTTGGTGAGTTGTGACTCAGTGAGAATAACCATCAAATGAGTTCTAAAGCACCGAGCATTTCATAATAGCAAATATCAAGTATACTTAATACATACTTTATACTCCATTTCATCAGTCAATAACATATAAATATAGATAAAATCAAGTATTCAATAATTACTCTTTACTTATGCTTATGCTTATTCATTTTATTTTGTTATGACCAGGTTAAACAGACATTGCATTGGGTTTCCATGTGAATATTTGTCATGTGAACATTTGTCATGTGAACATTTGCATTTGCTAGCTAGCTTGATCATTTGTTTCATTTGCATATTTGTTGGGCCATAGGTCTCTTCTTTTGCTTTGCAATATCGATTAACTAGTCACAATGCCTTTTAAGTCATTATGCATATGCACTTGTACTTACATATTCATCAACCATTGTATCTTATCACATATACCACATATATACCTCATATGCCAACACATATACCTTACATATACTATACATATATCGTGTATATATATATATATCATATGTCAAACATATACCTCAAATATACCACAAGTATACAAACTTATATGTACCACAAATGTCACAAATTATTCATCATCATATTATCAAGGACAAATCATCACAATCATATGAATCACATAGCAAGCAACATTCATATGCACTAAAGAATTCAATTGATAATTAGACTCACCTTTTTCCTTTGATTCCAACCCTTAACTTATTGTCTACCCCATTCTTGTGTATCTCCAATTTGTCTTGTCCTAATATTGAAATATAATTGGTTAATTTATGACTAGAGAAACTTAATGTGGCTTAAAAAAATTAATATGCATTATTCATATCAATAATTAAAATTATTTTCTATGAGACAGTGTGACCTTATAGGACTGTTTAGCCAATAAATTTTTCTATACTTGACCAATTAATCTGATTATTATTCCTAATTAATACTAACATATAATTATATAACATATTTAAATTTCAGACCCATTGGATTATTGTACAATGTTTGGTGGAATTTCTAAGTGTGTTCTATTTTCTACCTTGTTTTCTGCCTTTAGGTAGTTTCAGGGTACCCATTTTGGTTCATCATAACTTATAATATATAAGTCATATTTTAATGAAACTTTACAGACACTTATATAGGTAAAAATGGAACATTTTTCATGTTTACAACTGTTATCAATTATGTCTCTAAGAACTTCAAAGTATAACAAACATTGCACTGGTCCAGAATAGAATTGGCTGTCAGACCAGTATGACTTCCAAAGGCCATAACTTTGTCTATACATAACATATCAAGCTGAAACTAGTACCATAATTTAAAGCATACATACACCTATAACTTGCATGTTTTGATAAGTTACAAAATCTAGCTCTAACAAGCTCCAATTAGCCAAACAGATTGCTAGATTTGCCCAGGGTACTCAGTAGGCAGTTCAAACCATGGAACAGTCATAGTTCCATTCACCATAAATCACAAATTACAAATACTATGAACCTGTTATTTGGTATAAAGATACATAAAACATATATCTACAACTGTTCTATTTTTTTGATACTTCAAATAATGGCTTTATCATATTCAAAACTAACAAACACTATAGCTAACTTACTTAGGGTTCACATTCGGACTAGTTTCAGTACAGAGATTATATCTCATTATATACACCACATCTTGCAAACCTGTTTACATATCCATAAATCTAAGACATAAAGGAACAACTCTTTTGTTTTAAGCTTTTTCAGATTCAATCCCTAAGATCATCAAAACTATGGCACAAAATACTACCTATTAATGAACCCTAAACACCATAATCAAGCTTAACACAAAAATAAATGTTTACTCACCTATAATCACTCTTGGCTATTCTTGTTGCTGAAATTTTTGGAGTGAAAGAGGAAAGAAATGGTGACTGGAACTTGAAAAGAAATGGAAGGAAAAAAGCAAAGAAGAAGAAGATGAGGAAAGGAAATGAATATGGTGGTAGCCTAAAAAGTTAAAAGGCACCACCATTTCCTTTGTTTCAGCCATCCACTTTTTCTTTTTTTTTTCTCTTTTTTTTCTGACTTTTATTTTTTTTATTTTTTTTATAATTATTCTTATTATTATTACACAATTCAACACAATATGCAATTTAATCTTAATCTAGTCATTTTGTATACTTTAATTTGGTCACCTTATTTCATTTATTTTTAATACTTTTTATCCTCATTTAGATTATAAATACACATGTGCGACTCGATACAATTGCAATGTACTAAGACACATAGCTAGTGCATGTCATGGACTTGTTCCTACGAAAATACGTATGAAATGCATGTGTTCAATTGAATTACATGCAAGATACATATGTTCAAATGAAATGCATGTGGGGAAGGTTGAGGATGTTACAGCAGGAGTATTTTGTAAGATTGATCTCAGATTCGGGTATCACCAACTGAAAATCAAAGAATCAGATGTGTCCAAAACATCCTTCAGGACTCGATATGGCCACTCTATAGACATGAAAAGCATTGAAAATGGATATTGGAATTGAGATGTGGTTTGGTTGTGTAGGAAAAATAAGTAAACAAGTGAGAGGCCCTAAAGAGGGTGACAAAGGCAAGGAGAAAGCTAGCTAATAAGGGAAGAAAAAGAAAGATTAAGGGAAGAGCCAAGGCTGATTAGGTATGTGATTCATTGATAAAAATCTTACATGATGTTCATATGTGTGTAATTATGTGTTAAAGTTTAATATGATTGTGTGTTTGGTGTGTTATATAATTAGTTGTTGTTTTTGATATTTTATATGGCAATGAGACCAAATGGTGTGAAATAATTGTGACATATGAATGTAGTTGTAATTCTGAAAATTTTAGTATCAAAATGAATACAAATGATGAATTTGGTTGAAATGTGAATTGATGCCAATTGATGACTCGGGTACAGAATTCCAGGAACAACCCTGACTATTTTGATGATAATTTGGGTTATGGGACTCCTTTTTGTCTGTTCGTTATTGGAAATGAAAGCTAAGAGATAGGAATTTAATTTGTATTTAGACCATAAAACTTAATTATTTCTGGATGTGCCCAGAAAAATGCATGAAATTCAAACCTAGAATTTGTCTAGAAAATTCTAGACAGAAATTTATGTGATGATGCAGTATTCAATTATTCATAACATTTGATAGAAAACTGGGATTTGAGTGATTTTTAATGCATATGAAAGCTAAGACAATAAGATAAAAAATTTTAGAAGACTATAACTCCTAATTCGAATTATAAGTGAGCTAAAAATGAAGCCCACCAATAGGTCCAAAATCTGCCATAGGTAAAAATATGAAATCTTGGGCTTTTGCATGTGTTGTGACTGGAATCATTGCAGATGAGGCAGACATATATCGTAGATTTGAGGATGGGCTTAATGATGATATTGGGAATATGGTGACCGACCTTCATCTTGAGGATTTTGCTACACTAGTATCCTTAGCCATTAGTGTGGAAAAGAGGTCAAAGAGAAAGAGGATAGAAGAGCCACCACGGAGGTCGACAATTAGCATGGCCCAGAAATCAGGTAAAAGAGGGCAGACAGTGCTTAGGTTTTTCCAGTCACGGGGTGCTAGATCAACCTTTTCAGCTAGACAAAGCCAACAGTTGAGGCCAGAGGGGTCTACAGCTAGTGCACCAGCTTCGGGTAACAAGAGATTCATATCTGTCATATGTCAACATTGTGGGAGATGACATGTAGGTGATTGCTGGTGGATTACTGGAGCATGCTTACGTTGTGGATCTATAGAGCAGAAACATAAATATTGCCCCAGAGGAAGAGGTACAGGTGGTGTAGTATCAGTGCAGGTTCAGAATGTCACTCGAGGCAGAAGTAGGGGACATGGACAGTCTAGAAGCGGTAGGATTGGGCAGAGTATATGAGAATCAGTAAATAGAGCAGAAGGTAGTCGAGCCCCAGCCCGAGCATATGCCATGAGAGCTTGTGAGGAGCAGGATGCCCTGGATGTCATTATCGGTAAATTTTCTCTTTATGATACTGATTTATTTGCACTGATAGATTCGGGTTCTACACATTCATATTTATGCATGTCACCACCTAGTCAGGGGAATATGGTAGCAGAGGAATTAGATTGTGATATATTAGTGACAAATCCTTTGGGTCATGGAGTGAAAGTTAGTCGAGTATATAAAAACAGTCCAATCAAAGCTCATAATGTAGAATTTCCAGCTAACCTAATAGAGTTGCCATTCTGTGAGTTTAATGCAATCTTGGGGATGGATTGGTTAACTCAGTGTAAGGCAATGGTGGATTGTCAATATAGGAGAGTGACTTTCAAGAATTCAAGGCAGGATAACGTGATTGTCTTGGGCGAGAACTGACCATACTTGACTAATGTCATTTCTGTGACGAAGGCAAGTAAGCTTATCAAAAAGGGATGTGATGCATTTTTGGTACATATTGTAGATACCAAGAAAGAAAGTCTAGATCTGAGGGAGATTCCTACAATATGTGAATATCCAGATATCTTCCCTGAGGACTTGCTAGGGTTACCACCTGTCAGGGAGATAGAGTTTGCCATTGATGTTTTGCCAGGCACAGGCCCGATATCGATCACTCCTTACAGAATGGCACCTGCTGAACTAAAAGAATTAAAAGTGCAGTTGCAAGAGTTATTAGAGAAAGGGTTTATTAGGCCTAGTGTCTCACCTTGGGGTGCTCCGGTTCTATTTGTGAAAAACAAGGATGACACCTTTCGTTTGTGCATTGATTATCATTAATTGAACAAGATGACAATTAAGAACATATATCCCTTGCCAAGAATAGATGACTTGTTTGATCAATTGAAAGGAGCAGGGGTACTTTCTAAAATTGACCTCAGATCAGGTTATCACCAATAGAGAATTAAAGAATCAGACATTTCAAAAACAGCATTTAGGACTCGGTATGGTCATTATGAATTTTAGTAATGCCTTTTGGCCTGACAAATGCCCCAGTAGCATTTATGGATCTAATGAATAAAATCTTTAGGCCTTATTTGGACCAGTTTGAGGTGGTGTTCACAGATGATATCTTGGTGTACTCTAGAAGTAGAGAAACACATAATCAACATTTTCATATTATCTTCCATACCTTAAAAGAGAATCAATTGTATGTGAAGTTGTCGAAATGTGCATTCTGGTTAGATGAAGTAGCCTTTCTAGGGCATATTGTCTCAGTCGATGGGATTAGAGTTGACACCAGTAAGGTAGAGGCAATCCTCAACTAGAAACCACCTCGGAATGTGATAGAGGTGAGAAGTTTTCTTGGTTTGGCTGGTTATTATAGGAGATTTGTGAAAAGATCTCAATGATAGCCTCACCACTGACAAAATTGCTTAGAAAGGAGACCAAATTTGAGTGGACAGACCGGTGCCAGACTAGCTTCGATAAGTTGAAGAAAATGTTGACAGAGGCACCAGTGTTGACACAACCTACTGCAGGAAAAGATTTTGTGGTGTACAATGATGCTTCCCTTAATGGTTTGAGTTGTGTATTAATGTAAGAAGGCAAAGTGATCGCTTATGCTTCCAGACAACTGAAGCCTCATGAGAGAAATTATCCGACACATAATCTGGATCTAGCAACCATTGTGTTTGCATTGAAAATATGGCGACACTACCTGTATGGTGGGCAATGTTATATCTATACATAACATAAAAAGTCTGAAATATTTGCCTTCACACAGGGAACTCAATTTGAGACAGAGGCGATGGCTAGAATTAATCAAAGACTACAATTGTATCATTGATTATCAGCCGGGTAAGGCCAATGTGGTAGCAGACGCTCTGAGTAGAAAAACTTTAGTAGGTAAATGTTAAAACTTAAATTTATTAAGTGAACAAGATAAAAAAAATGAAATAATAATTTATTTATATATTATTGGGCAGAATTACGGATTCAACCCACATTGATCCAACAAGTAAAGGACAATCAGAAGCAGGATACAAAATTAAAGGAAATCTTTGAAATGGTGAAAAAGGGTGAAAAACCAGAATTTACTATTGAATCATATGGGAGTTTAAGGCAAAAGGGCAGGTTATGTGTGCTAGACATACCAAAATTGAAACAAGATATTTTGAAGGAAGCTCACAATGTTATTTATGCAATGCACCCAAGAAGCAACAAAATGTATCATGACTTGAAGGCATATTACTGGTGGCCAGGAATGAAAAGAGATATCACCGAGTATACTACTAGATGTTTAACTTGTCAGCAAGTGAAAGCTGAGCATCAAGTACCAAGTGGATTATTGCAGTCAATTTCAATTCCGGAGTGGAAATGGGAAAGAGTTACAATGGATTTTGTTTCTGGTTTACCTTTGACACAAAAGAGGCATGATTTAATATGGGTAGTGGTGGACCGGCTCACTAAATCAGCTCATTTTCTATCGATCAAGATGGATCATCCACTTAACTGTTTGGCCGATATCTATGTTAATGAGACATGGTGTGCCAATTTCAATCATTTCAGATTGAGAACATTTCAGATCGAGACCCGAGGTTCACTGCAAAATTCTGGAAAAAGTTTGCATCAAGCCATGGGTACTCGACTCAATTTCAGCACAACTTTCCACCCACAAATAGATGAACAATCAAAAAGGGTCATACAAATATTGGAAGATATGTTGAGGAGTTGTGTGATAGAATTTGAAGGCAATTGGGACAAACATCTTCCATTGATAGAATTTGCCTACAATAATAGTCACCAAGCCAGTATCGGCATGGCACCATATGAAGCATTGTATGGGAGGAAATGTAGAACACCTCTATGTTGGACTGAGCTTAGTGAAACGAAAGTAGTGGGTCCAGATCTAGTACAGCAGACAGAGGAAAAAGTGAGAGTAATAAGAGATAGGCTGAAAGCTGCTTCTAATAAACAGAAATCATATGCAGATTTGAAAAGGAGGGATATTGAGTATACAGTTGGTGACAAGGTATTCTTAAAAGTCTGACCTTGGAAAAGGATTTTCCGATTTGGAAAGAAGGGAAAGTTGAGTCCTAGGTTCATTGGACCTTATGAGGTACTTGAACGCATAGGTCCTGTGGCATACAAATTAGCTTTACCACCAGAGTTAGACAAGATTCATAATGTATTCCATGTGTCCATGTTGAGAAGATATTGATCAGATCCATCTCATATCATATCAGCAGAACCTATAGAGATATGACCAAATCTAACTTATGAAGAAGAACCAGTGGATATTCTAGCTCGAGAAATGAAGGAGCTACGGAACAAGAAGGTACCATTGGTAAAGGTTCTGTAAAAAAATCATAATTAAGAAGAAGCGACTTGGGAAAATGAAGAGGTGATGAAGGCCCAGTATCCACAATTATTTCACTCCAGTTAAAAAAGGTAAATTTCGAGGACGAAAATTTTTTTAAGGAGGGGAAAATTATAATGCCCGATAATTTAGGCCACAGTGGCGGTTGAGCAAAATTCGGCACGCCGAACCGATCGGATCTAAATTCGGTCATGAAAGAAATAAATTAAAATAATAATAAGATGGGAGAAAAATATTTTGGATATTATTAATTGAGAATTTTGAAGTTTGGAATTAAAATTGGGAAAAAAATAATTTTTGGCTGAACGAAATTAGAAATTGCAGTGTTTTTGGCACAAAAATTATAAGAAGGCCTAAAAATGGAATATTCTTTATCTAAGAAAAGGAATATTCTTTTAATTAAAATAAATTAAGATTGATTTAAATTAATGGACCAATGGGAAGCAAGATTAACAACTAATTCTAACCACCCACCTAATCCAAATATAAAAAGTCAAATTTCCATTTTTTTTTATCATTCTTCTTCTTTTTCATCTTGACCAAACTCATTTCTCTCTCTTTTCTTCTTCTTTTGTTGTGAACTCCTCCTCCCCCAATTACTCTTCTTTTTCTTTCTTCAATTCTAGCTAAGATTAGAAAAATGTTGCTTTTAAAATTTGTGATGTGTATGAAATTCTGGATATTTGATTGAGAAATTAAGTGGGATTAAATGATGCCATGAATATGAAAATAAAAACTAGAATATGAGGTTGATGAATGAATGGAAATTGTATGATTTAATTGATGTGCTGGAAAATTCATCTTATGAACAGTATTTAGTGTTTTGATCATAACTTGAGTTTTGGAAATCATTTCTGAGTGATTCTTATTGGGTTGGAAAGTTAAGACATAGGTTTTGAACTTTCATTTAGAATATTAGACCTGCATATGCCTGGCATTAGGTGAAAAATGTACTCAAAGTTGAACTAGAAATCTGTTCAGAAAAAAAATACTGGGCAGATTGCAATGAGTATAGGTTAGAAGCAAATTCATAACTTTTGCTAAACAATTCCTTTAAATATGATTCTAAGTTTATATTAAACATAAGAAAGGTATCTAAATTTTTCTAGTTGATCACTTGTTCCAGTTCTATCTAAAAATAGATTAAAATGATAGAGAAAATAAGGTAGAATTCTGTCTAGTAAAATACTGGGCAGATTGCAGTGAACGTAGTTTAGGAGAAAATTTATAAATTTTGCTAAACAATTTATTTTAATGTGATTCTAGTTGGAAAGTAATGATAAGATGCATACCTAAATGTTTCTAGTTGATCACTTGTCCAAATGTCATCTAAATATGGATGAAATAGACAGATAAATATAAGGCAGAATTCTATCCAGTAAAATACTGGGCAAATTGCAATGAACGTAGTTTAGGAACAAATTCATAACTTTTGCTAAAAAAAAATTTTAATGTATTTCTAGGTGTAAATTAAATATAAGACATGTACCTATATTTTGTTAGTTGATCACATATTCAGATTCGGTCTAACAATAGACAAAAAATGCAGAGCATCATAAGGCAGAAATGTTGTCCAGAATAGGACAGCTAGAAGAAATGTGTTGATTGTAAATTTATGTGACATAAAATGTATTAATTGAATTTTTCTTATAATTATAATGATTGAATGAGCTAGTATGAGGTTGTAAAATATTGAACGGGAATTATTGCATTTATATGGAGTTTATATTAATGTTTCCTATATAATTTATGTAAATATTAATAAAGGTAACAAATGTAATTTAAGCCCTATAACATCTAGTCGAGAACTAGAAATTAGGATAAGTTGGCATGCCAATAAAATGGTAGAAATGTAGGCACTAAAAATAATAGTGCTGAGATTTTATTTAAGTAGGCACTAAGAAATAGTGCTGAGTTGAAATTACATAGGCACTAAGAAATAGTGCTGAGTTCAAAATTATGTAGGCACTAAAAAGGTGCTGAGTTGTTATTGGAAATGTAGGCGTTAAATGCCGAGTTATAAAATAATTATGTAGACGCCGAGTATACTACCGGAGAGCAGAAACCCTGTATCCAGTGTTTAGTTCCGGTCTAAGATGTTGTGGGCTATTAAATAAATAACAGAAAAAAATGTGAACTATGAAATTGATATTGTGAAATTTATATCTTGAATTGTTAAGAACTTTTAAGCATGCTTAATGAATGAAATATCATAATTGATGAATTAAATATTTTTGCATGAAGAAAATTGTTTTATTATTAAATGAATATTTGATATGCTTAATAAATTAATAAAAGTAGCTGTTCCGATAGGGCAACCGAAGAAGAGGGAACCCCTAAGATCAGATTGCAGCAGTCTAGTTCTTTTTGTATGTTTTGAAAATTATGTTGTAAAATTTAAATTCTAAGAATTTTTTTTTATGTAAATTTGTGGTATGTAAGATTTAAAAGGAATGAATTTTGTAATTTTATAAATCTAGTATTATTTCTAAATATTATGGTTTCATTGCATGAGTTCTTTTAAATCAAACTATTTTCATCACTAGTTATATATTTAAATAGAAAAAAATAGTAATAAATATTTTGCTAATAATAAACTCGAAAAAAAAATTATTACAATGATTTGAACATTGGCTGTAAAACAAATGAGCTTATTAGCACTTCTATATCCTATTAACGTTCAGTAGGGTATGGGAGCACTACATACGGGCTCGAGCGGGCTAGGCAGGCTGCTGACCTGCCTAACGGGCCAACTGGACTACCCAGCGGTAGTAGCCCGCAGTAGGCCCAGCGCGCTGCTACTTCTCTCCCGTTGGCCAACGACAGAATTTCACCTTAATTAGGCCAATTATGACCAATTACTTTTCAATCATTTTCCTTTTCTCCATTTTTCACTTTTCATCTTTTCTTTGAATTTGATTCAAATGGAAAAGTTATCAAATGACAGAAAATAGACATGAAAATAGTTTTTTGTGAAAAAAATATTTTTAAGACACAACAAAATTCTCTCAGGAACACTTTAAAAGCTAGCATTTTGAATTTGTTCAAACCATTTCTTTTGATAGTTTCTTCTTCATTCTTCGCGTGTATTATCATTAGAGACATGCTAGTGTGGATTGTTGTAGTTTGCTACAACCCAACAAAGTGAAGATTTGAAGAACAAATAAGAAATTACAAGGTATAATTTCTAACCTCTATATTTATATAAATTAATTTTAATGACACAAGTATGATCTTTCGTCTCAGGTTTTGAAAATTTTATTTTTTCGCTGCATTTATAAATATGATTCATTCTTCAAAACTCAACATTGGTATCAGAGCCCCCTTATATCCATTAAAATTAATTTTAATTGGATCAATAGGTTTTGAAAAATTGAAATTAATTTGTAAAATATGTTTTATGCATTTTTATTTCTCTAATATGATCATGGGATGATTAAGGATGATTATTTTGATTGAAAAATGATTTGAATGTGATTCAAATAATTAATTTTGGATTTATTTTAAAAATGCATAAAATTGCCTTGTTTATGAACATGTGTTGTTGTTTGGCTTAATTGATGGGGCTGGTTATGTTTTTCTTATAATTTGATTATGAAACAATTATTAGACATATTGAGAATATTTTTATGCCTCTGGAAGTATCCAATAATTAATTAAAAATTATTTTAATTAATTGTTTAAACAAACACAAAAATGAGACTGTTTTAGCATACCCGATAGGGCTGTTTTGTTTGATTTTTTTATGTGTTTATTTTATTTTCAGCTCCTTAAAATATTTTTTATGTGATTAAAAATATATTAATTTAGTGTTAGATACATTTCAAAATTATTTTGGAAGCATTTGAAATTTTAAAAAATTCTAGATGTCGAATTAGTTATTGTGAGCATCTAAGTGTGTTGGTTTGTTTGTCTTAGTAATTTTGGCTTGTGCCAAAAATATTTTGATGAAATTTAGCTAACCCAAAGATTATTAGAATGATGATTTAAATTTTGGAAAATTTTTAGAATTTTTGAAAATTAATTTTGAATTAATTTAAGTTGTGCAATTGTAATTCTAGTATGACTAGAAATTGGTATGTATATTAAAATTAAATTGTTTAATTTTAACATCATAATATTCTGATTTTAAGGAGAATTAATTTTAAATTAATTCTGAAAATATGGAATTTAATTTAATTTGATTAAATATTAAATTCGACTTTAAAATGACGTACAAAATTAAATTAACCGAAAGAACACAAATAGGCAATTTCGGTTTAAGCGTTGAATTGATTTATAAATTGAAATCCAAAATTGTCATTTTTATTTTGTGCATTAGAAAATGCATGTTAGGGGTGTATGAAAAGGCATGATGGATGATTATGGACTTAGAGCCAATGTGATTGAACATGCATGAAATTGTTTTCTTTTATGGTAAATAGGGTCTGCGTGTCCCTACCTTTCTTTCTTTCTTATGTATTTCTCTTCTCATCTTACTCCCCTCAAATGTAAATTGAGGTTTTCTATAATTTTAAATATATAATTAGATTACATAGGATTAGGATAGAATGAAGATACAAAGGAGTAAGAAGCAAAGGAGGTGGTACCATAAACAAGAAGACTTAGAAATAGGAATTTGATTTCTATTTTGGGTTGTAAATTCATGCATATACCTAGGTAAGACCTAGTCAATTTCTTTTTGGCTCAAGAGATTGACTTTAGTATGTCCATAATCATGCCATATAGTTAATGTAACTATCTTTATATATCCATGTGATGAATGTATGATATATAAAAGAATGAAATAATAACTTAATGAGACTTAACAAAAAATCCCTCACTAAATAAACAATTAAGTCTTACGCCTTCCATTAATATGGGGAGAACCAAAGTTCTTCTAGAGTTAGGGTTGTTGAGTTGTCTCAATCTCACTATATAAGATTATGTTCAATCCATTGAAATTAGATTTCATGATTAATGGGGCAGACTTAACCGATATTATTAACTTGTTGACTAGGCCCAATTTTTTGGATTGGCTAAGGAATCTGAGAATAGTTCTCAAATATGAAAAGATTGGTTATGTCCTAGATGAGGCACTCCCTAATCCCCCTGCTGCTAATGCTTCTGAAGATGTTCAGAATGCATATAAAAAGCATATCGATGATAGTGTGATGGTAAGCTGCATTATGCTTGCTACTATGTCAGCTGAGTTGCAAAAGCTACATGAGGCTATGGATGGTAATTCCATAGTATACCATGTAAGAGAGATTTTTGATGAGCAAGCACGTTTCGAAAGGTTCGAAACTTCGTGGTTCTTTTTCCGCACTAAGATGGTTGAGGGGACATCTCCAGTGCAATATGCATTGAAGATGAATGTCTATATTGAGAGGTTTGCCATCTTGGGATTTGTCTGATAGTTATTCACATTTCATGCTTAACTATCGGATGAACCAAATTTCTACCATTATTCCTGAGCTGATTAACTTGCTCAAAACAGCTGAGCCATCTGTCAAGAAGGATAGTAAGGCTGTGATGCTAGTGGACTTTTCAAGATCTAAAAATAAGAACCTTAAGAAGAAGAAGTCCATGAAGCCTAAGGGAGGCATGGCCAAGAAGAAGGCCAAATAGATTGCTCCAAAGGGGACATGCTTCCATTGTGGCAAGGATGACCATTGGAAGATAAATTGTAAGGCTTACTTGGAGTCCTTGAAGAAGAAGGCATCTGATTTCCCATCTACTTTAGGTATTTTTGTCATTGAAATTAATACTATTTCCGATAATAATATATAGGTATTAGATACCAGTTATGGCTCAAACATATGCACTGATATGCAGAGCCTAAGGAACAGTAGACAGCTCAATAAAGGAGAGTTAGACCTACGTGTTGGAAATGGAACAAGGGTTGTTGCATTAGCTGTAGGAACATATGTATTGACCCTCCCTAGTGGGCTTATATTAAATTTGGATAATTGCTATTATGTACCTGCTTTGACTAAAAACATTATTTATGTTAGTCTAAATAAAGATGGTTTCCTTTTAGCTTTTAGTAACAATTGTTGTTCTATTATGTTGAATGGAATTCTTTATGCTAGTGGTACATTATGCAATGGAATATACATATTCGATATGTCAAATCCAATTTTAAACATCAATGATAATAAAAAGGCAAAAAAAGGATATGTTGAAATCATCTTACTTATGGCATTGTCGCCTTGGTCATATAAGTTAGAAATGCATGGCTAAGCTACACAAAAGTGGTAGTTTAGGGTCATTTGATTATGAATCATATGACACATGTGAATCTTGCTTATTAGGCAAGATGACTAAATTACCCTTTAAGGGAAAGGGTGAATGTGCTAATGGACTTTTAGACTTAATACATTCAGATGTATGTAGTCCAATGTCTACACATGCCAGAGGTGGTTTCATCTACTTCATTACTTTTGTCGATGACTACTTTCGATATGGGTACGTGTATCTTATGAGATACAAATCTAAAGCTTTTGAAAAGTTCAAAGAATTCAGAAATGAAGTAGAGAAATAACTTGGCAAAAGTATTAAAACACTTTGATCAGATCAAGGAGGTGAATACTTGAGCCAAAAGTTTCTAGATTGTCTTAGGGATAATGGGATTTTATCTCAATGGACTCCACCTTACAGGCCACAACACAATGGTGAGGCTGAAAGAATAAACCAAACCTTGTTAGACATGGTAAGGTCTATGATGAGTTTTGCGGAACTGCCCAAATCCTTTTTGCGTTATGCACTAGAGACCGCCATTTATATATTAAATGGAGTTCCTTCGAAGTCAATTGATGTTACTCCATATGAGATTTGGTATAACAAAAGGCCCACATTTTCTTACTTCAGAATTTGGGGTTGTCCTGCTTATGTGAAGCGGACAATGTCAGATAAGCTAGAAGCTAAGTTTGACCGATGTTTGTTTGTGGGATATCCAAAAGCATCAAATGGATATCAATTTCACCACCCCTTGGAACAAAAGGTTTTTGTTTCAAGACATGCTATCTTTTTAGAGAGAGAATTCCTTCTAAAAGGAGATAATGAGAGCAAAATTGAACTTGAGGAAGTCAAGATGCTTAAACAAATGTTGATCAACTGCCTAAACCCAAACTTGTCACTCATACAGATGATATAATAGCTCAACCTTCTGAAGCACAAGAGCTTTGTAGGTCAAGTAGGATATGTACTGTTCTAGAGAGATATAGATTTCTCATTAATGGACAGAACAACGTATTGCTCATAGAAAATGATGAGCCTACAACCTATGAAGAAGTTTTGAATAGTTTAGAATCTGACAAATGGCTTCAACCCATGAAGCTAGAAATGGATTCCATGCATGAAAACCAAGTATGGACTTTAGTTGACCCACCCGAATGAATAAAGCCTATAGGGTGCAAGTGGGTTTTCAAAAAGAAAATTGACATGGATGGTAATGTGATTACCTATAAAGTTAGACTTGTTGCTAAAGGTTATCGTCAAAGACAAGGAATTGACTATGATGAAACTTTTAGCCCAGTAGCTATGCTTAAATCTATAAGGATACTCCTAGCCATTGCTACTCATTATGATTATGAGATATGGCAAATGGATGTGAAGACAACTTTCCTTAATGGAAATCTGACTGAGGATGTGTACATGAAACAACCAGAAGGCTTCATATCCAAAGATGGCAAAAAGTCATGTAAGCTTCAAAGATCCATTTATGGATTAAAGTAAGCATCTAGGAGTTGGAATATTTAGTTTAATGAGACAATCAAAAATAGTTTGGTTTCTTACAAAATTCGGATGAACCTTGTGTTTACAAGAAGGTTAGTGGGAGTGCAATCGTAGTTCTTGTGTTATATGTAGATGACATATTGTTAATGGGAAATGATGTCTCAGCCTTACAATCAGTCAAATTGGTTATCCAAGAATTTCTTTATGAAAGACCTTAGAGAAGCAGTCTATATTTTGGTGATAAAGATTTATAGAGATAGATCTAAAATGTTGCTTGGTCTTTCACAGTCTACATACATAGATAAGATGATGCTAAAGAGGTTTAGCATAGAACAGTCCAAGAGGGGATATATTCCAATGACTCCTGGGATTACTCTCTCAAAGTCTTTGTGTCCAAAGGCATAAGATGAGAGGACACACATGAGTTTGATTCCATATGCTTCAGCTATAGGATCAATCATGTACACTATAATATGTACAAGACCCGATGTATCATATGCTCTAAGTGTCACAAGTAGATACCAATCGGACCCTGGTGAGGGTCATTGGGTGGCTGTCAATAATATCCTTAAGTACTTAAGAAGGACTACAGATGTATTCTTAGTATATGGAGATGGAGATCTTATTGTGAGCAGGTATATCGATGTCAGCTTCCAATATGACAAGGATGACTCAAAATCTCAGTCAGGTTATATATTCACATTAAATGGTGGAGCGGTTAGTTGGAAGAGTTCCAAACAGGAAACAACTATTGATTCCACAACCGAAGCAGAGTACATTGTAGCTTCTGAAGCAGTAAAGGAAGAAGTTTGGATAAAGAAATTCATCACAGAACTTAGAGTGGTTCCTAGCATTATTGACCCAATACAATTGTATTGTGATAATAATGGAGCCATTGCGCAAGCAAATGAGCCACGATCTCATTAGAGATCCAAACATGTACTCAGAAGATACCATTTGATTAGAGAAATCATTGGTAGGAATGATGTAAAGATAGAAAGAGTGCCCACTGATCATAATATTGTTGATCCTTTAACTAAGCCACTTTCCCAAAAGAAATATAATTCTCATGTCTCGTCTATGGAATTAAATACAAAGGCGATTGGCTTTAGTGCAAGCGGGAGCTTGTTAGATGTAGTATCCTTTTCACCCAAACTGCACGTTTCAGCTATAGGATCAATCATGTACACTATGATATGTACAAGACCCGATGTATCATATGCTCTAAGTGTCACAAGTAGATACCAATCGGACCCTAGTGAGGGTCATTGGGTGGCTATCAATAATATCCTTAAGTACTTAAGAAGGACTACGGATGTATTCTTGGTATATGGAGATGGAGATCTTATTGTAAGCAGGTATACCGATGCTAGCTTCCAATCTGACAAGGATGACTCAAAATCTCAGTCAGGTTATATATTCACATTAAATGGTGGAGCGGTTAGTTGGAAGAGTTCCAAACAGGAAACGACTATTGATTCCACAACCGAAGCAGAGTACATTGTAGATTCTGAAGCAGTAAAGGAAGCAGTTTGGATAAAGAAATTCATCACAGAACTTAGAGTGGTTCCTAGCATTATTGACCCAATACAATTGTATTGTGATAATAATGGAGCCATTGCACAAGCAAATGAGCCACGGTCTCATCAGAGATCCAAATATGTACTCGGAAGATACCATTTGATTAGAGAAATCATTGGTAGGAATGATGTAAAGATAGAAAGAGTGCCCACTGATCATAATATTGCTGATCCTTTAACTAAGCCACTTCCCCAAAAGAAATATGATTCTCATGTACTCGCCTATGGAATTAAATACAAAGGCAATTGGCTTTAGTGCAAGCAGGAGCTTGTTAGATGTAGTATCCCCTTCACTCAAACTGCACGTGCCCGGATGCAGGGGCGCTACTGCCTGTCTTCTTTACTTCTTTAAAATCACTATTTTCTTTTATATTTGCTACAGGGCCATACATTATTGTTATACAATAAATAATGTACATTTTACTTACATAAAATAGTATTATAAATATCAATTTACTACTTATAAGTATATATAATGTGGAAAACAAAAAACAAGAGTTCAAAAGTGTGTGACCCACTACTTCGGGATCGACTGCTTTAATTTGAATAGAATCACCGCTTGCTTTATCTACCACCTTCAACTACCTTTCTATATTTGCGTGAAAGGAAACTCCCACGCTAAGCTCTAAGCTTAGTGGTGCATACAAATAAGGCAATATACTATATCATGCAACAGGCATTAACATGTATCATTTTATGCATTAAAATCTTTGCATGCTATTACTATCAACATGTCCCTATTTCATACAAGTATAAACATCATGCTCACATATACAATGTTATTTTCATTTATCTTTAATGGTAAGTTACTCTTTTAATCTCTTTAGTATTATATCTCAATCTCATATCATCATCATTTTTCTTTTCTTACTATCCAACATATCTTCATTATCTTGCCCACATCACTCTAAATTTGGACTGATTGGATACAAGTTATGGATCAGGAGCGCTCCCAGAGCTATAGCCACCCTGTCCACTATCTGGCTCAATAGAGCTTCTCAATTCAATGGCACTCTCCCAGCTTAAGCCACATTGATTGAGTATTATTTCATCATAGATGAATAACCGGACCAAGGGCACTCTCCGAGATTAAGTCACATTGTCCTCAATTTATATGTGCTCTACAGAGCTTCTCAAGTCAATGGCGCTCTATGAGCTTAAGCCACATTGACCAAGCATCTCAGATCAATGGCGCTCTCCGAGCTTAAGCCACATTGATCGAGGAATATCTCATATAGTACGGTACCGTTTGTCCCCATAATAATATGTCATCTATCCTGTTTCTAGTCCGTAAGTAGAGTGATGGGCATTTTCGTATTTTCACATTAATCATATATCTCTATTTAATTTTAATTTACATCCATTTCATCATTCTCATATTATACATATCATCATCATCATTCTTAAATTTCGACACATCATATTCTCATGCATCCACATCTCAATTTTATTGTTTTGCAAACATCTCATCATGTTCTGAATAACATCTTTTCATTTGCTTAACTAGATACATCAGTAGATAATCATATTCATAATTTATTTGAAAACAGAGCATTCACGGCAGTGACTACAAATTCATGCTCGTAATCCAAAGCCGTGAACTCTACTGGAATGAATAGTATCATTTCCACACAAAAGTCACAACTGTGATACAAATTAGTCACAACCGTGAACCCTCAAGTTCACGCCCGTGACTTTCAGTAGGAAATATGCATATTCACATTTCATTCATTTTAATCACACCAAATCAAATCAAAACACAACTCATGCATTTCTAGTGTCCTTGATTCAACATATCATGACCTAATACATATAAATGCCTTAATCATAATTAAATTCCCTAACATGCATCACTTAATTCAACAAATCACAAAAATCTCATTCTTTATCACTAACCTATGGTTTCATGCCATAATCATCTTTAATGCATTTCAATCATCTATTAACATACTAAACATGCATTATTTCAAATAAAGATAGACTATTGCCTTAAATTATGCACAAACCTTAATCTTTCTCCTTCATTCTTCTAGGTAGTTTTCTCTTTTCCTTTACTCCTTAGAGTTTGTTCCTTGTCACGTGGAACTCCTACAACATCATAGATCATTATTATCATTTGATTTTTCTCAAGACCCTAAATTCTCTTATTTTCTCTCAAGACCCTAATTTCTCTCTCTTTCCATATGAGTCTTGGATGAACTCAAAATTCAAACTTCTTTAAGAAAAGATGATGAAGAAGAATAATCACTTATTACCTTACTCTTTTCTTCACTTGATTACAACTTTGGAGATTTTCTCTCTCTACCAAACTTTATTTTTCTTCTTTTTTCTTGCTCTTCCCAGTTTTCTTAGGAGTTATAAACCATGAAAATCACTTGCTCTTGATCTTTTTCCCCTTTTCTCTTCCTTTCTCTCTCTAAAATTCAGGTTTGGCTATGGAGGAAATGAGGCTGGCGTAGCTGGATGGAAAAGAGAGAAAAAAGAGAGCAGAAAATAAGGAGAAGAAAAAAAGAAGAATGGAAAGCACAAAAGTTTAATCACATTAAATTCTTGTCCTTCCTCATGATATGGTTGCCCAAACCAATTTAAAATGTCCCATCTCTTATGTTAATTAGCAAATTAATCTCAATAATTCCCAAATTTTGGTAAATTGCAATTTGACCCCAAAACTTATCAAAATTTACAATTTAGTCCTTTATCGTAAATCAACTTCTTTAAGCTTTATAATCACTTAATTAGGCATATATCACATAGTTTAGTCATTAATTGATTAATTCCGATCAAAAATCCAAATTTAAACTCTGATCGGTCAAACACTTCAATTTCGCGACACGTGTGACTCAGCGTCTAAATTAGCAGATATTACATTAGAGGAGTGCGCTAAAGACAATCACCTTTAGCACATCTTGTACAAATTTATTTGATTCATAAAAGGCTTTTTTATTAATTTGATCATTTGATATATGAATTGATAAGTGATCTTAAATCAATTAATGAAGTCCTTGATACATAACACAGCATGAAGGAAATCATGATGAGATTATGATATTGAGATTCTTATCATGTGTAATTATGTTAGTATCAAAATTATTTCTAGTCATAGGATTAATGAGATGGGACATTATTAATCCAGACATCACATGTTACACTCTTTGATTGGATCGAGTAGTAGATCACATAATCTATAAACATGAGATGTTTAGAGTTAACATGTGGAAGCTTGCTAAGTGTAGCTAAGTACATTGGATGACCATCTATGAGACAATCATATGGATAATCTATTCAAATGTCAATGATAGTCTCATCATAGCAATAGTGCAAGTATCCTTAGACTTGAGGTACTCAATGATATCTTGAATATTGATTATGTATTTTGACACTTTTCCTTGTTGCCTTAGGGAGGCTGCTCATAGGGTGGTGATTGAATACAGTTTGAGGTATTCGAAGGTAATTGGGTAACTAACAAAGGATTCACCACTCCTGATAGAATGAGTGTATACCCATGGCCTCTTGTCGTGTCATTACTCAGGAATTTTCTGGGCGGAGTGGAAATGTCATAAAGATAGTCTTCAATGACATATCTAATAGAGTAATGAGCCTCAAGGATAAGAACTAACATTACTTGAACTAAACGTGACATAGTCAGTCTAGTGGGAGTTGACACATGTCCGTACTCTGAACCAAGTGGGGTATAGAATGGTGAAAGGAATAATTGCACGAAAATTGTCCATGGAAAGGTTCGTAGTCAAACCACTGACTTTTCTGATCAATTGGGGGTCATGATGTGTTGCTAGATACCACTCATGACTTGCTTAAATTAATTGTTAATTTAAGTGGCCAACATAACCGGGAACCTAATGGGTCACACGCATTGAAGATATGGAGAATGAGTAAAATGGTTTTGGATAGGATCCAAAATACGAGAGAATTATTTTGGGATGGATCGCGATGAGATCGCACGGGCTAGCTGGGCTGTCCAACAGCAACCCGTTGCAGGCCCAGCGCGCTGCTGCCTCCCTCTTGTTGGCCAATGGCAGAATTTGGCCTTAATTAGGCCAATTATGGCCAATTACTATTCATTCATTTCCCTTTTCTCCATTTTTGACTTTTAATCTTTTCTTTCAATTTGATTTAAATAGAAAAATATCAAATGACAGAAAATAGACATGGAAATATTTATTTGTAAAAAAAAATATTTTTAAGACAACAAAATTCTTTCAAGAACACTTTAAAAGCTAACACTTTAAATTTATTTAAACCATTTTTTTTGTAGTTTCTTCTTTATTCTTTGCATGGATTATCATTAGAGACATCTTAGTGTGGATTGTTGTGGTTTTCTACAACCCAACAAAGTGAGAATTTGAAGAACAAATAAGAAATTACAACGTATAATTTCTAACCTCTATATTTATATAAATTAGTTTTTAATGGCACAAGTATGATCTTTTGTTTTGGGTTTTGAAAATTTTATTTTTCTACTGCATTTATGAATATGATTCATTCTTCAAAACCCAACATAATCAACCTAGTGCTTCAATTATATGTGGAATGGATGCTACCATAGTTCCTCATCAGCCACCAGTTGGACAAGCAGATCTAGGTGTTATTTGATTAATAAATGGCATATTGATCATGCAATAGATAGTCAGCATTTTGCAATAGTTAGCATTTTGTACAAATTTATTTGATTAATAAAAGGAATTTTCATTAATTTGATGTTCATTTGATATATGGATAATCTATTCATATGTCAATTATAGTCTCATCATAGCAATGCTGCAAGTATCCTTAGACTTTAGGAATTCGAGGATATTTTGGATACTCATTCTGTATTTTAACACTATTTCTTGTTGCCTCAAGAAAGTTGCTCATAGGGTGGTGATTGGGTAAAGCTTGAGGTATTTAAAGGTAATTGACTAACTAACAAAGGATTCATCACTCCTGATAGAAGGAATGTATACCTATGGCCTCTTGTTGAGGTCATTACTTGGGAATCTTTAGCCAGAGTGGAAACATTATGAAGATAGTCTTCAATGACATGTCTAATAGAGTATTGAGCCTTAAGGATAGGAACTAGCATTTCTTGGGCTAGATGTGACATAGTCAGTCTAGTGATAGTTGATATATATTCATACTCTAAATGAAGTGGGGTACAGAATGGTGTGAGAAATAATTGCACGAAAATTATCTATGGAAAGATTTATAGTCAAACCATTGACTTTTTAGACAATTGGGGGTCATGATGTGTTGCTAGATACCACTCATGACTTGCTTAAATTAATTGTTAATTTAAGTGATCAATATAACCGAGAATTTAATAGGTCACACGCATTGGAGATGTGGAGAATGAGTAAAATGGTATTGGATAGGATCTAAAACTATGAGAGAATTATTTCAGGTCGGATTGTGATGAGATCGCAGGAAAAAATCGCTTCGGAGATGTCATGGCCATTAGCCAGACATGCTACTGAACTACTAGTAGACCAGCAAGGCTTGCCCAGTGGCAAGACCATGCAGGCTGCACTGCACACTGATGCATTGCATAGTGCCGTTAGGCTATAATTGGCCTTAATTAGGCCAGTTATGATTATTACTATTTAATCAAGTCATTTTTCTTCTCTTTTGATTTTTCATCTTCTTTCAAATTTTGATTCAGATGAAAAAGACATCAAAAGGTAGAAAAGAGGCATAAAAATTATTTTTGGTGAAAAATGATTTTTGCAAAAATAATTTTCGAGACACAATAATTATGTTAAAAATATATTCAAAACTAGCACTTTAAATATTGTTCAAACCATATATTTTAATAGTTTCTTCTTCATACCTTCATGTGGATTATCGTTGGAGACATCCTAGAATGAATTGTTGTAGTTTACTACAACCTAACAAGGTGAAAATTTGAATAAAAAGCAATAAATTATAAGGTATAATTTCTAACCTCGATGTTTGATAAATTAGTTTTAATGGCACAAGCATGATCTTTGATTTCTGGTTTTGAAAATTTTTATTTTTCTGCTGTGTTTATGAATGAGATTTGCCTTCAAAACCCAACATTAGTATTAGAACCCTGTTATGTCCAACATTTTAATTCATGGTTTTGGATCAATAGGTTTGAAAACTTAAAATTAATTTATAAAATTTGTTTTACATATTTTCCTTTCCTTGATATGATCATTTTGATTGAAATTTGGTTTGAATATGATTCAAATAATTAATTTCAGATTTATTTAAAAATATACTGAAATTGCATTGTTTATGAATATACGTTGTTGTTTGGGTTAATTGATGAGGTTGTTTATATTTTTCTTATAATTTAATCATAGAAAAATTATTTATACATATTGATAATGTGTTCAAGCCTCTAGAAATGTCCAATAATTAAATAAAAATTATATTAATTAATTTTTCAAACAAACATAAAAATGAGATTGTTTTGGCATACTCAGTGGGATTATTTTGTTTGATTTTTTGTACATGATTATTTTATTATGTCATTAAAAATATGTTATGTCATTAAAAATATGTTATTTTGATGTTAGATATATGCCAAAATTATTTTGTTCAAATTTAAAATATGTTATTTTGATGTTAGATGTATGCCAAAATGCGTCTAGGTGTGTTGGTTCGTTTGTCCTAGTCATTTTGGGTTGTACCAAAAATATTTTAATAAACTTGAGCTGACCTAAAGATGCTTAGAATGATAATTTGAGGTTCTGAAATTTTTGAAAATTAATTTTAAATTAATTTAAGTTGAGTAATGGTAATTCTAGTATGACTAGAATTTGGTATGTATATTAAAAATTAAATTATTTAATTTTGATATCATAATATTTTCATTTTAAGGTGAATTACTTTATAATTAATTATAGAAATATAAAATTTAATTTAATTTGATTAAATATTTAATTCCACATTTAAATGACATAAAAAGTTTAATTGACCAAAATAACACAAGTAGACAATTTTTTTTAAGCATTGAATCGATTTTTAAATTGAAATCCAAAGTTATCATTATTTAATTTAATTTTATGCATTAGAAAATGCATATTAGGGGCGTATGGAATGATGTGATGGATGATTATAGACTTATGCCCAATGTGATTGATCATGCATGGATTTATTTTGTTTTATGGTAAATAGGGTCTGTGTGTCCCTGCCTCTTTATCTTTCTCATGTATTTATCTTCTCATCTCCCCTCAAATATAAATTGAGATTTTTTATGCTTTGAAATATGTAATTAGATTACGTTGAATTAGGATAAAATGGGGATACAAAGGAGCAAGAAGTGAAGGAGGTGGTACTATAAACAAAAAAACATAGAAACAGGAATTTGATTTCTATTTTAGATTTATAAATTCATGCATATACCTATGTAAGACCTAGTCAATCTCTTTTTAGCTTAAGAGATTAACTTTAGTGTGTCCATAGTCATGCCATATAGTTAATGTAACTATCTTTATATATTCATATGATGAATGTTTGATATATAAAAGCATGCAATATTAACATGATGAGACTTAACAAAGAAATCTCTTACTAAATAAACAATTAAGTCTTACACCTTCCATTAATATGTAGAGAACTAGATTTCTTCTATAGTTAGGGTTGTTGAGTTACCTCAAACTTGCTATGTAAGAATATATTCAAACCATTTAAATTAGATTTCTTAATTAATGGGTTGGAATTAAGCAATATTATTTGCTTGTTGGATTTACGCCAAGGTTAATGTATATTTGAGGCAAAGTTGGGTTAGTGTACATGAGATGTACACATATCGGGAGTTAATAGCCCAATATATGTGCATATATCAATCAGTTGATAGCACAAGATTCGATAGTTGTATGAATAATGCAATTGGTATGGATTAGATACCTACCAACCAAAATGAGGATGGCTTGTTGAGTTGCCTCAAGGTTATTCTTAACTAGTTGGATTTGACCCACTAGGAGAGCTTCTTTATAGGTTCTTTCGGGTTCATGGTGAGGGTTATAGATTCGCAATAAAATAGTGGGAGTCATAATGTGATTTATTAAAGACCTAAAAAATATGCATTTTCATGTATATTCTAACATGCTCTATTTTACATCTAGGTTGCTAGAATCATCATCATGTCAACGAGTGTGAATTTGCAATATTAATGGAGTCAAATAAGTTGACTAGGACAAACTTTTTGGATTGGCTAATGAAGTTGAGAATAGTTGTAAAATTCAAAACGATTGGGTATGTCCTAGATGAGGCACTCCCTAATCGCCCGGTTGCTGATGCTTCTGAAGATGTTCAAAAAATATCTCAATGATAGTGAGATGGCAAGCTGCATTATGCTTGTCACTATGTCAACTAAGTTACAAAAGTAGCATGAGGCTATGGATGCTAATTCCATAGTATACCGTCTAAGGGAGCTTTTTGATGAGTAACCACATTCTAAAAGGTTTAAAACTTCAAGGCTGCTTTTCCGTACTAAGATGGTTGAGGGGACATCTCCAGTTCAATATGCATTGAAGATGAATGACTATATTGTGAGGATGGTCACATTGGGATTTGTGATGGACCATGAATTAAGTATTGACTTAATTCTAATTGGTTTGTCCGATAGTTTTTCACATTTTTTGCTGAATTATAAGATGAACCAAATCTCCACCACTATTCCTAAGCTGATCAACATGCTTAAAACAGTTGAGCCATCTATCAATCAGGAGAGTAAGGCTATGATGCTGGTGGATTCTTCTGGTTCTAAGAAGAAAAACCTTAAGAAGAAGAAGTGCATGAAGCCTAAAGGAGGTGTGGCCAAGAAGAAGGTCAAAGAGGTTACTCCAATGGGGACATGTTTCCATTGTGGAAAGGATGGCATTCAAAAAGAAACTACAAGGCCTACGTGGAGTCCTTAAAGAAGAAGGCATCGGATGTCCCATCTACTTTAGGTATTTTTGTCATTGAAATTAATATTGTTTTGATAATAATATATGGGTATTAGATACCGGTTGTGGCTCACACATATGCACTAATATACAGGGCCTAAGGAACAATAGGTAGCTCAATAAGGGAGATTCAGACCTGCATATTGGAAATGGAGCAAGAGTTGCTTCTTTAGCTATAGGAACTTATGTGTTGACCCTCCTTAGTGGGCTTATGTTAAATTTGGTTAATTGTTATTATGTACCTACTTTAACTAAAAACATTATTTCTAATTCTAGTTTAAATAAATATGGTTTCCATTTAGCTTTTAGTAACAATTGTTATTCTATTATGTTGAATGGTCTTTTTTACGCTAGTGGTACATTATCTAATGGAAAGTACATATTGGATATGTCAAATCCAATTTTAAACATCAATGATAATAAAAGGCAAAAATAAGATATGTTGAAATCATCTTACTTATGGCATTATTGCCTTGGTCATATAAGTGAGAAAAGCACGACTAAGCTACATAAGAGTGGTAGTTTGAGGTCATTTGATTATAAATCATATGACAAATGTGAATTTTGCTTATTACACAAGATGATTAAATTACCCATTAAGGGAAAGGGTGAATGTGAAAATGGGCTTTTAGACTTAATACATTCTAATGTAAATGGTCCAATGTCCACACACGCAAGAGGTGGTTTCATCTACTTCATTACCTTTATTGATGACTACTCATGATATGGGTACGTGTATCTTATGAGATACAAATCTGAAGCTTTTGAAAAGTTAAAAGTTATCTTATGGATAATGGGATATTATCTCAATGGACTCCACCTTATATGCCACAACACAATGGTGTGGCCAAAAGGAGACACTGAACCCTATTAGACATGGTAAGGTCTATGATGAGCTTTGTAGGACTCCCTAAATCCTTTTAGGGTTATTCACTAGAGACTGCCATTTATATATTAAATGGAGTCCCTTCGAAGTCAATTGATGTTACTCCATATGAGATGTAGAATAACAAGAAGACCACACTTTCTTACATCTTACTTATATGAAGCAGATTGTCATATCCGCTAATTTAGACCTAAGAGACGCGGGTTGTTTAATTGACTCGTCGGTTTGACTGAAGTCTAAAATTGGATTTTTATCAAAAAATAATGAAAATAATGACAATTAAGTATGGAAAATATCTAATAAAGTGTTCAAAATATTTTAAGATGTTAAATTTTGGTAAAGGACTAAATTGCAAATTTTGAAAAGTTTAGGGGTCAATTAGCAATTTATCAAAAATTTGGGAATTAATTGGGATAATCATCAATTAAATGCATGAAGTGGGACATAAAATAAATATGGAAGCTGGCCACACAAAGTGGTAAATTTTAAGAAGGCAATGGACATGCATGAATGAGATATTCAATGTATATAAGCTTAGGTGTCCCATAATTGATTAAGTTTGTCATTTTCTCTTAATTGCCTCTCTTCTTCCTTATCACTTAAACATCTAGAAGACTTTTATCTTCCCCTCAAACCAGCCCACATTTCTTGAAGCATAACCCACCAAATGGCAAAGTTTATTTAACTTTAATGAAGGTTTCTAGATTGAGCTTAGGTGTCCCCCTATCTTAATAACTTTTGTCATCTTCTTCTTGATTATTTCTTCTTCTTCCTTATCCATTTTTCATTGAGGAAAATTCTGCCTCTCAAACCAGCCCATGTTTTTCCTTATTCCTCCATAGCCAAAGCTTAGTTTTAGTGAAAGAAAGTGAGAAAAGAGAGAAAAGTAAGGTAAAATCCCAATTTCATGCTTAAGTAAGCATAAAAGAGTAAGAAGAAAGAGAGAGATTAGGTTTATAAAGTTTTAATAATCTGTTTATGAACTTTAGGAACTCAAAGTGACAAGGATTTAGCTCAAAGGAGCAAAGGAAAGGATAAAGAGAACTAAAGAGAAAGAAATGAGAGGAAAAAAGAGGTTTGTGCATAACCTAAGGCAATAACCTTTTTTATTTTTTTTATTTGCATGATTTAATTATTTGGTATGTTGATGACTCTGAATTGATATTATTTTGTGATGAAAATCTTGGGGATGCATGTTTGTTAGACATAGGATTTAATTTGGTAAAAATTGAATGTGATTATCTTGTATATTCCTTGCTGGAAATTGATGAGCAGTGTTCACTTAAACTATTATCACTTAATTTCTGGAACTCATTTTTACATGTTGTTTATTGGGTTTGAAAGATAAGACAAAGGACTATAAGTTTCATTTAGACCATAAAACCTGAATATATCTGTAATTGTCCAGAAAAGTTCATAAAATTCGGACGTAGAATCTGTCTTGAAATTCTGAGCAGAATTATTAGTAATGAGCAGTAAGTACTTAAACTGTTATAAATTGAGTTCTGGAGTTGGATTTGTGTGTTCTTTATTGGGTTTGAAATATAAGACATAGGGCTATAACTTTCATTTAGACCATAAAACCTGAATATGTTTGTAATTGTCCAGAAAAATGCATAAAATTCAGACGTAGAATATGTCAAGAAATTCTGGGCAGAATTGTTAGTAATGAGCAGTAAGTACTTAAACTGTTATAAATTGAGTTCTGGAGCTTGGATTTGTGTGTTATTTGTTGGATTTGAAAGATAATACATAGGGCTATAACTTTCATTTAGACCATAAAATCTGCATATGTCTGTAAAGGTCCCGAAAAATTCATAATATTTTGACGTAGAATCTATCCAGAAATTCTGGGCATAATTATTATTAATGAGCAGTAAGTATTTAAACTGTTATAAATTGAGTTATGGAGCTTGGATTTGTATGTTCTTTATTGGTTTGAAAAATAAGACATAGGTATATAACTTTAAGTTAGACCATAAAACCAGAATATATTTGTAATTGTTCAGAAAAATTCATAAATTTCAGACATAGAATCTGTCCAGAAATTCTGGGCAGAATTGTTAGTAATAAGCAGTAAGTACTTAAAACTGTTATAAATTGAGTTCTAGAGCTTGGATTTGTGTGTTATTTATTTGATTTGAAAGCTAAGACATAGGGCTACAATTTGTATTTAGACCATAATATCCGAATATGTCTCTAATTGTCCAGAAAAAGTCATAAATTTCAGACTTAGAATATGTCCAGAAAATTCTGGGCAGAATTATCAGTGACTAGTTAGTGTTAATATTATCATATCTTTTGATACAGAACTGAGCATTACCCGATTCAAGTTGAATATTATATCTAAGATCCATATATAAAATTGGTATGAAGATCATGTAACTAAATTCAGAATGGAACAGGACCAAAATTAAGGTCCAAAACAGAGAATAGAATCTGCCAGTGACAGGGCAGCCTGTGAATTGAGGAATGAAATAAGTAAAATGATGAGAACTTTGTTATATTATTTTAATTGAGTGATTATGTGATTATTTTGAGATATTACATGCATGAAATGTATGAAATTAATTGTTATGAATTTTAATGAAATTGTATAAGCCCTAGAACACCTAACTAGAACCAACTTAAAATAGTTTGGCATGCCAAATAGGGGGGAGTATGATGATATTTGCACTAATAGATCCGATTTCTACACATTCATATTTATGCATGTCACCACCTAGTCAGGGTAATATGGTAGTAAAGGAATTAGATTATGATGTATTAGTGGCAAATCCTTTGGGTCATGGAGTGAAAGTTAGTCGAATCCATAAAAACAGTACAATCAAAGCTCAGAATGTTTGTCACCTTGCTCTTAATTACTCATCCTTATTCCTTATCCTTCCATCTAGAATATTCTATGTTCACTCAAACCAGCCCACATTTCCCTTTGTTCTCCATGGCCAACACTTGTTGCTAAGAAGAGAAAGTGAGAAAGAGAGGGAGAGAGCCATGGAAGAGTAGGTTTTCATGCAAAAAAGAGCTTAAGGAAGCTTGAGAGAGCAAGAGAGAGAGATTAGGGTTTATTAAGTTTTAATTATCTCTTTTATGTTTTAGAAACTCAAATTGACAAGTAGCTAGCTCAAAGGAGGAAAGGAAAAGAGAAAGAGAAGTAAAGAGAAAGAAAAAGGAAAAGTAGAGGTTTGTGCAAAACTTAAGGCAATAGCCTATGTGTTGTTTTCAATTGCATGATTTGAGAATTGTAAATTAATGATATCCTATGATGAAAATCTTGGGGATGCATGTTTGCTAGACTTAGGATTAATTTTGGTAACAATTGAATGTGATTAGTTTGTATGTTCTTTGCTGGAATTGATGAGTAGTGAGTACTTAAACTGTTATAACTTGAGTTCTGGAATTTGTTTTTGTGTGTTCTTTATTGGTTTTGAAATATAATACATAGGGCTATAACTTTCATTCAGACCATAAAACTTGAATATGTTTGTAATTTCCCAGAAAAAGTCATAAATTTGGACATAGAATCTGTCCGGAAAATTCTGGACAGAATTGTTAGTAACCAGTCAGTGTTCATTTTATCATATCTTTTGATAAAAAATTGAGAATCACGTGATTCAAATTGCATATTAAATCTAAGATCGGTACCTAAAATTGTTAAGAATAACATGTAACTAAATTCAGATTGTAACAGGACCAAAATTAAGGTCCAAAATAGCGAACAGAATCTGCCACTAATAGGGCAGCAGATGAGTTGTGGAATTAAAAGAGTAAAATGATGTGAACCTTGTTATATTATGCAAATACTATTTTTATTGAGTAATTGTGTTATTAATCGAACCTTACATGCATGAAATGAGTGAATTTAATAACTATGAATTTTAATGACATTGAGTAAGCCCTAGAACACCGAACTAGAACCAGACTTAGGATAGTTTGGCATGCCAAGCAGAGGAGAGTATGATTAAATCCATTAATGATATGATTAATGATGCCGAGTATAACACTATTATTTATGCTGGGTATGGTACTATTATCTAAACTGGGTATGGCACAATTATCGATGCCAGGTATGGCACTACTATCGACGTTGAGTATTGCACTATTATAAGGCCAGTAATGGCACTATTAGGAAGCCGGTAATGACACTTATATGCACAAATTATATTGTCCGAGTGGCACTCCTAAGTGCCTGGATGGAAACTCCATTACCCTAGTCAGGGGTTCATAGGTGTTATGGGCAATAAAAGGCTATGGATAATAATGATTTGATGAAGTAAAATAAATATGAAATATAAAATAATAAAATTTATGAAATGTATGTTTTCATGAAAAGATGATTGGGTGTTGTGGTCATAAAAAGGTTAAGGAAAATAAAAGGAATAATGGCTTGTAACATGGTTAATTATGATGTGTTATATAATGATGTTTTAATAAAGTAAACAAGTATGAGATAAAAGAATATAATTTGATGTTTATACATGCTAGAATACCATGATATGTATATTTTCATGAGAAGATGATTGAGCATGAGTTGATATATGACATTGCATATTGCATAAAATAGTTTATTGCATTATTTATATGTACCACTAAGCCAAGAGCTTAACGTGGGAGTTTCTCTCACGCAGATTTAGTAAAGAATAAGCATACGATAGTAGATAAAGGTAGAGGTGGCTTGATCCAGTAGGTGGCTTGATCCAGTAGAGCAGCTTGTACCAAATACTGTGGGTCACACAACTATTGTTTTTATGCTTTGAATTTTATTTTATAATACTTGTAAAGTAAGCGCACGTTTTGTAAATAATACTTTATTATATAAAATGTATCGTGTTTATTTATTATGATTTCTTTTATGTTGGGTTTTGAAGAATGAATCATATTCATAAACATAGCTAAAAAATAAAATTTTCAAAACCCAAAACAAAAAATCATACTAGTACCATTAAAACTAATTTATATAAATATAAATGTTAAAAATTATACATTGAAATTTCTTATTTGTTCTTCAAATTTTCACTTTGTTGGGTTGTAGCAAACCACAACAATCCACACTAGGATGTCTCTAATGATAATCCACACGAAGAATGAAGAAGAAACTATCAAGAGAAATGGTTTGAACAAATTCAAAGTGCTAGCTTTGAAAGTGTTCTTGAAAGAATTTTGTTGTGTCTTAAAAATATTTTTTTCACAAAAAAATATTTTCTTGCCTATTTTCTGTCATTTGATGTCTTTTCTATTTGAATCAAATTCAAAGAAAAGATGAAAAGTCAAAAATGGAGGAAAGGGAAATGAATGAATAGTAATTGGCCTAATTAAGGCCAAAATCTACCGTTGGCCAATGGGTGGGAGGCAGCAGCGCGTTGGCCTGCTGCAGGCTACTGCTGGGCAGCAACCTGCCAAGCCTGCACGGGCCCATGACTCTCCTGAATGATTTTTTCGTACGATCTCATCGCGATCCATCCCGAAATAATTCTCTCATATTTTGGATCCTATCCAAGACTATTTTACTCATTCTCCATATATTCAATGCGTGTGACCCATTAGGTTCCCAGTTATGTTGGCCACTTAAATTAACAATTAATTTAAGCAGGTCATGAGCAGTATCTAGCAACATATCATGACCCCCAATTGACTGGAAAGTCAGTGGTTTGACTACGAACCTTCCATAGACAATTTTCGTGCAATTATTCCTTTCACCATTCTATACCCCACTTGGTTCAGAGTATGGACATGTGTCAACTCCCACTAGACTGACTACATCATGTCTAGTCCAAGTAAAGTTAGTTCTTGTCCTTGAGGCTCATTACTCTATTAGGTATGTCATTGAAGACTATCTTTATGACATTTCCACTCTGGCCAGAGATTCCCTAGTAATGACCATGACAAGAGGCCATAGGTATACACTCCTTCTATCAAGAGTGGTGAATCCTTTGTTGGTTACCCAATTACCTTCGAATACCTCAAGCTATATCCAATCACCACCCTATGAGCTACCTCTCTGAGGCAACAAGGAATAGTGTCAAAATACATAATCAATATTCAAGATATCCTTGAGTACCTCAAGTCTAAGGATACTTGCACCATTGCTATGATGAGACTATCATTGACATTTGAATTAATAATCCATATGATTGTCTCATAGTTGTTCATCCAATGTACTTAGCTACACTTAGCAAGCATCCACATATTAACTCTAAACATCTCATATTTATAGATTATGAGATCTACTACTCGATCCAATCAAGGAGTGTAACATGTGCTAATCTATCTGGATTAATAATGTCCCATCTCATTAATCCTATGACTAGGGATAATTTTGATACTAACATAATTACACATGATAAGAATCTCAATATCATGATCTCATCATGATTTTCTTCATGCTATGTTATGTATCAAGGACTTCATTAATTGATTTAAAATCACTTATCAATTCATATATCAATTGAACATCAAATTAATGAAAAAGCCTTTTATTAATCAAATAAATTTGTACAATAAGTGCTAAAGGTGTTTACCTTTGGAGCGCTCCTCTAACATTTTACACTACAAGTAAATAAGTAGTAAATAATGAATTGTAAATAAAGAAAAAAATATACGAGTGATTTTCATTTATACATAATTTAATAATGATATTTTAACCAATGAAGTCAGGATAACACTCTCTTATCCAGGCACTTGTTGCTGGGGTGAAGGGGTGTTACAGTGACTTTCAAGAATTCAGGGCATGATGACGTGATTGTCTTGGGCGAGAACTGACCATACTTGACTAATGTCATTTCTATTACAAAGGCATGTTAGCTTATCAAAAAAGGATGTGAAGTGTTTTTGACACATATTGGAGATACCGAGAAAGGGAGTCTAGATCTCAGGGAGATTCCTATAGTATGTGAATATCCAGATATCTTCCCTGAGGACTTGCTAGGGTTACAACCTATCATGGAGATAGAATTTGCCATAGATGTTTTACCAGGCACAACCCCGATATCAATCACTCCCTACATAATGGCACTTGCTAAGCTAAAGGAATTAAAAGTGCAGTTGCAAGAGTTGTTAAAGAAAGGGTTTATCAGACCCAGTGTCTCACCTTGGGGGTGCTTGAGTTCTATTTATGAATAAGAAGGATGACACCTTTCGTTTGTGCATTGATTATCATCGGTTGAACAAGATGACAATTAAGAACATATATCCACTGCCGAGAATAGATGACTTGTTTGATCAGTTGAAAGGAGCAGCGGTATTTTCTAAAATTGGCCTCAGATCAGGTTATCACCAATTGAGAATTAGAGAATCAAACATTTCAAAAAAAGCATTTATGACTCGGTATGGTCATTAGGAGTTCTTAATAATGCCTTTTGGACTGACGAATGCCCCAGCAGAATTTATGGATTTAATGAATAAAATCTTTAGGCTTTATTTGGTTCAGTTCGTGGTGGTGTTCATAAATGATATCTTCGTGTACTCTAGAAGTAGAGAAGAGCATGATCAACATCTTCGTATTATCTTCCATACCTTGAGAGAGAATCAATTATATGCGAAGTTGTCAAAATGTGCATTTTGGTTAGATGAAGTGGCCTTTCTAGGGCATATTGTCTCACTTGATGGTATCAGAGTCAACACCAACAAGGTAGAGGCAATCCTTAACTAGAAACCGCCTCAGAATGTGACAAAGGTGAGAAGTTTTCATGGTTTGGCTAGTTATTATCGGAGATTTGTGAAAGGATTTTCAATGATAGCCTCACCACTGACAAAATTGCTTAGAAAGGAGACCATATTTTAATGGATAGACTGATGCCAGACTAGTTTTGATAAGTTGAAAAAAATGTTGATGGAGGCATCAGTGTTGACATAGCCTACTATGGGAAAAGATTATGTGGTGTACAGTGATGCTTCCCTTAATGGTTTGGGTTGTGTACTAATGCAAGAAGGCAAAGTGATTGCTTATGCTTCCAGATAACTGAAGCCTCATGAGAGAAATTATCCAACACATGACCTGGAACTAGCAGCCATTGTGTTTTGCATTGAAAATACGGCGACACTACCTATATGGCGAGCAATGTTATATCTATGCAAACCATAAAAGTCTAAAATATTTGTCTTCATAAAAAGGAACTTAATTTGAGACAGAGGCGATGGCTAGAATTAATCAAAGATTACAATTATATCATTAATTATCAGTTGGGTAAGACCAATGTGGTAGCTGACGCTCTGAGTAGAAAAACTCTGGCAGATAAACGTTAAAACTTAAATTTATTAAGTGAACAAGATTAAGAAAAAATGAAATAATAAGTAATTTATATATATTATTTTGGTAGAATTGCATATTCAACTCACATTGATTCAATAAGTAAAGGACAATTAGATGCAAGACACGAAATTGAAGGAAATATTTGAAATGGTGAAAAAGGGTCAAAAATAGAATGTACTATTGAAGCAGATGGGAGTTTAAGGCATAAGGCCAGGTTATGTGTGCCAAACATACCAAAATTATATTTTGAAAGAGGCTCACAATGTTATTTATGCAATGCACCTGAGAAGCAACAAAATGTATCATGACTTGAAGGCATATTACTGGTGGCCACGAATGAAAAGAGATCTCACAAAGTATACTACCAAATGTTTAACTTGTCAACAAGTGAAGGTTGAACATCAAGTACCAAGTGGATTATTGTAGTCAATTTCAATTCTATAGTGGAAATGGAAAAGAGTTACAATGGATTTTATTTCTGGTTTGCCTTTGAAACAAAAAAGGCATGATGTAGTATGGGTAGTGGTGGATCGGCTCACCAAATCAGCCCACTGTCTATCAATGAAGATGGATTATCTACTTAACCCTTTGGCAGATATCTATGTTAATGAGATAATCTATTTACATGGTGTGCCAGTTTCAATCATCTCAGATCGAGACCCGAGGTTCACTTCACAATTCTGGAAAAGTTTGCATCAAGCAAGCAATGGGTACTCGACTCAATTTCTGTACAGCTTTCCACCCATAAACAAATAGACAATCAGAGAGGGTCATACAAATATTGGAAGATATGTTGAGGAGTTGTGTGATGGAATTTGAAGGCAGTTGGGAAAAACATCTTTCATTAACAGAATTTGCCTACAATAATAGTCACCAAGCTAGTATCGGTATGGCACCATATGAAGCCTTGTATGGGAGGAAATGTAGAACGTCTCTATGTTGGACCGAGCTTAGTGAAAATAAAGTAGTGGGTCCAAATTTAGTGCAGCAGACAGAGGAAAAAGTGATAGTAGTAAGAGATAGGCTAAAAGTTACTGCTGATAGACAGAAATCATACATAAATTTGAAAAGGAGGGATATTGAGTATATAGTTGGTGACAAGGTATTCTTAAAAGTCTCACCTTAGAAAAGGATTTTCCGATTTGGAAAGGGATTTTCTGATTTGGAAAGAAGGGAAAGTTGAGTCCTAGGTTCATTGGACCATACGAGGAACTTGAACGCATAGGTCCCGTGGTGTACAAATTAGCTCTACCAGCAGAGTTAGACAAGATTCACAATGTATTCCATGTGTCCATGTTGAGAAGATATCGATCGTATCAATCTCATATCATATCAGAAGAACTTATAGAGATACGACCATATTGAACTTATGAAGAGGAGCCAGTGGAAATTCTAGCTCGAGAAATGAAGGAGCTACGGAACAAGAAGGTACCATTGGTAAAGGTTCTGTGGAAAAATCATAATTCAGACGTGGCAACTTGGGAAAATGAGGATGTGATAAAGGCTTAATATCCATAATTATTCAAATCCAGTTAAAAAGGTAAATTTCGAAAATGAAATTTTTTTTAGGAGGGAAAAATTGTAATACCCGATAATTTAGGTCACGGTTGCGGTTGACCGAAATCCAGCATGTCGAGCCGATCAGGGTCTAAATTGAAAAATTAAATAAATAAAATAAAATAATAATAAGATATGAGAAAAATATTTTGGATTTTATTAATTAAGAATTTTGACGTTCGAAATTAAAATTTGGAAAAAAATAATTTTTAGCTGAACGAAATTGGAAATTGCTGTGTTTTTGGTATATATATTTTAAGGAGGCATAAAAATGGAATATTTTTATCTAAGGACAGGAATATTCTTTGGATTAAAATAAAGTAAGAGTGATTTAAATTAATGGACCAATGGGGGACAAGATTATCTATTAATTTTAACCACCCACCTAATCCAACTATAAAATTCAACTTTCATCTTTTTGCCTTTATTCTTCTTCTTCCTCATATTAAACAAACCAAAAAACTCTTTCTTCTTCTCCTTATGGTCGTGACTCTCCTCACCCCTTTTGTTCTTTTTTTTTTTTTCTTCAATCAAAGCTAAGATTAGATGGAAAAAAGTGAGATTTAGGCAATATCATCAAGGAAGTGGAGCAAAGTAAGCAAAACTAAGGAAAATGAAGGAAGAAAGGAAGAGAAAAGGAGAAGGAAGATTTTAGTCATTTTTAAGATCTACGAAGGTAAGTTTAGATCTTCTTCTCACTTTTCTTCTTCTCTATTCTTTGATTTCGGGGTTAGTTACCATTAAAGTTAGTAATTTAGGGTGATTATTATGTTAATGGTGATTAAGGGTGGATTAGTGTGATTAGTGCTTGATTAGTGTGAAATTTGTTATTAGGCCAAGGAGGAGGACAATCTTTGAACCATAATCAAAGAGGAAGTAAGGGCAAAGAGAAAACTAACTAGGAAGAAGAGAAAAGTGAAGAGAAGTAGATTTTGTGAGGTATGTACATTTGGCAAAAATTCAATATGGAAAATGTTAATTTTGATTTTGTGATATTTGTATAATTGTGTATGAAATTCTTGATATTTTGATTGGGTAATGAATTGGTGATTAAATGATTTCATGAATGTAAAAATAAAAATTAGAATATGAGATTGATGCTTAAAGATGGAAATTGTAGGAATTAATTGAAGTGCTGGAAAATTCGTCTTATGCACAGTATCTAGTTTTTTGATCATAACTTGAGTTATGGAAATGATTTTTGAGTGATTCTTATTGGGTTGGAAATTAAAGACATAGTGCTTCAACTTTCATTTATGCCATTAGACCTGAATATGTCTAAAATTAGGTGAAAAGTAGACTCAAAGTTCAAACTAGAAATCCGTGTAGTAAAATACTGGGAAGATTGGAATGAACGTATCTTAGAGGAAAATTTATAACTTTTGCTAAAACATTTGGTTTAATGTGATTCAAGTTGGAAATTAAAGATAAAACATGTATCTACATTTTGTTACATTATCCCTTGTCCAAATTCCATCTAAAAATGGATGACAAATACACTACAATATAAGGCATAAATGTTGTCCAGAATAGGGCAGCTTGCATATATGTATTGATTGTGGAAGTTTGTGATAGAAAAATATATTATTTAATTTTTCTTATAGTTATAGTGATTAAATGAGCAAGTATGAGATTGTAAAATATTTAATGGGTATTATTTCATTTATATGGAATTTATATTAGTGTTACCTATATAATTTATGTAAATAATAATAAAGATAACAAATATAATTAAGCCATATAACATCTAATCAAGAACTATAAATTAGGATAAGTTGACATGCCAATAAAAGGATAGAAATGTAGGCACTAGAAAATATTATTGAGATTTAATTTACGTAGGTACTAAGAGATAGTACTGAGTTAAAATTATGTAAGTACTAAGAAATACTACTGAGTTTGAAATTATATGGGCACCACAAAAGTGTTGAGTTGTTATTGAAAATGTAGACATTCAATGCTGAATTATAAAATAATTATATAGATGCTGAGTATACTGTTAGAGAGCAGAAACCTTGTATCTAGTGTTTAGTTCTGACTAATGTCTGTACTCTGAACTAAGTGTGTAACACCCCCTTACCCCACTTCTATTCAGCATGGTAAGTGAGTATTACCTGTCTAACTGTTCTGTAAATTTGATGAAAAGAAGTAACATTTTTTTTTTCAAAAATATTGCAGACACTTAAATAAAAATTAATACAAGCACAAATATTCAAAATTTTATTTATTTATAAAGTACATTAATTTACATTATAATTCATGTATATAATAAATACTATAGAAAATAAAACCATAATTTAATTTACATAATTTTTTCTTTATATATATACCAAAAAGAAAACTCAAATCTTTTTGCTGCTTCCTTCCAGGTACTTTTCTTCTTCTGACAATCTATTTTCTACAACTACCCTTCTAAACCTGTCCGAGAGAAAATCACCCGCGCTAAGCTAATAGCTTAGTGGTGCTTCAATGATAAAAAATTTACATATATATATATATATATATATATATATATATATATATATATATATATATATATATATATATATATATATTAATTAATCATTTAATAAATAAAAGCATAAAATAAAGAATTATATAAATTCAATAAATTCCAGCAAATATTCAACATTTAATATCTTTAATTCATATAACATTGATCGAAATCACATACTTTGATTTTAGTACTATTATTATTTTCTTGTGCCCATAACATCTATAATCGAACTATCTAATAGGAATAACGGGGTTACCATTCTCGGCTTTTATAATATAGCGTCGACCGCTTTTATAATAATGTCATTACCGGCTTTTATTATATTGCCATTATCGGTTTAATAATTTTGCACCGAGCGTATTTATAAATTATCATTACCGGCTTTTATATTTGGCACCGAGTGCCTTAAATCTCCTAATTAGCACGCCAAGCTATTTTCTATTCTAGTTCTAGACTAGATGTTTTTGGGTTTAACTATTTTTATATTAACTCACAATATTTCAAAAATGTCAATATTATTCAACTATCATAATCATGCCTATTTATTTTTGTTCTTTATTCCCATTATTAATGCACTAAAATCTCACACATAAATAATTTGTTAGACATTCATAACTATCATTAAAATAATTATTTATAATTCGAATTTAGAGTTCTATCCTTCTAACAATTTGTATCTTATTATCTTAGCTTTCCGATGCATCAAAAATCACTTAAATCCCATTTTCTATCAGAAGTTAAGGTTAATTGAATACTTTATCATCACAAATATTCCTACCCAGAATTTTCTGGACAGATTCTAGGTTTGAACTTCATGCATTTTTCTGGAAAAATATAGACAAAATTAGATGTTGTGGTCTAAATACAAGTTCAATCCTTGTGTCTTAGCTTTCATTTTCAACAAAAAATATACAAAAAGGAGTTCTAGAAATCAAGTTATTATCAAAATAGTCAGGGCTATTCAAGGAATTCTGTACCCGAGCCATCAATTGGCATCAATCCATATTCATCATTTGCATTCATTTTGATACTAAAATTTTCAGAATTACAACTACATTCATATATCTCAATTATTTCACACCATTTGGTCTCATTTCCATATAAAATATCAAAAACAACAACTAATTACATAACACATCAAACACACAATCATATTAAACTTTAACACATAATTACACACATATGAACATCATGTAAGATTTTTATCAATGAAGCACATACCTAATCAGCCTTGGCTCTTCCCTTAATCCTTATTTTTTTCCCTTATTAGCTAGCTTTCTCCTTGCCTTTGTCACCCTCTTGAGGGCCTCTCACTTGTTCACTTATTTTTCTTACACAACCATACCATATCTCAATTCCAATATCCATTTTCAATGCTTTCCATGTCTACATAGTATTCTAATGCTCCTAATATGTTTTACACCTTAATTGAGCTAAAATGTACTAAGGTTAAACTTCTCTCTTAATATGTCATGGCTGTCCAAAAACCATAGACCTAGTTTTCAATTTATTTCCTTCAATTCAACACTCAAACATTTCCCTTATCACCAATTGTGGTGTTTCCATATTAATTTCAATTTTTCCAATTTCTTTAACTATGGCAGCCCCTCATTCATCTCTTAACATCATATTTTCTTTAGTTTTTAAGCCATAAAATAATTAACTAACTTCAATTATCATTAATTCAAAGCTTAATTACACTTCCATCAACCAATCCCAAAGTTAAATTTCTAAGTTCAATCTTGCAACATAACCTATATCTATCAACCCTAATCACATCTATCATCAATATGGATCTCAAATGGAAGGAAAAAGGTTTAATTTAAGAAGAATAAACTAACCTTAAGTGTTCTCCAAGGTGGGCCGAAATTTGTCCCACTCTTCTCCCTTTTTCTTCTTCTTTCTTCCTTCCTTCTTGCTCCTTTGGTACCTTTGTAGTAAGAACTCTTTAATTATGATTTTTCCTCTCTCAAAACTAATTTATTTCCTCACTTTTTCAAGCTTGATTTGTAGATAAGAATGGAGCTTTAGGGAGCCTATGGTGGATGGCAAAGAGAGGAGAAAAAGAGAAGACGAAGATGGATAATAGGAGAATGTGGAATTTCTTCTTCCTTTTTTTGACTTTTGTACCTAAATTAAGAAGTGGGTCCCACTAATTAAAATTAATCCTAATTCTTATTGGTTCATTAAGTTAATTAATCTTGATTAACAATTAAACGTTGAGAAATTCCATATTTGCCACATCTTCCTCCATATTCACATTTTTCCCCACACAATCTCCATAATACCGATTTTGTCCATAAGAAATTTTATTTTTTTCTAATTCTACCCCTAATATTTTTAATTCCTAAATAATAATACCCTTAATTATTTTTTCTTATTATTAGTCATTTTTTTATGGGTTCAAATTTAGACTCCGATTGAACTTGCGTGCCTCACTACGGTCATGCACAATTGGGGCCTAAATCACTAAATGTTACAAAGTGGGGTATAGAATGGTGAAAGGAGTAATTGCATGGAAATTATCTATGGAAAGGTTCATAGTCAAACCACTGACTTTCTGTCAATTGGGGGTCATGATGTGTTGCTAGATACCGCCCATGACTTGGTTAAATTAATTGTTTATTTAAGTGGCCAACATAACCGGAAATCTAATGGGTCACACGCATTGATGATATGGAGAATGAGTAAAATGTTCTTGGATGAAATCCAAAATATGAGTGAATTATTTCAGGATGGATTGATGAGATCGCACGAAAAAATTGTTTAGAAGCTTCACGAAACCGCGCGGACTAGGCAGGCTGCTGGCCAGCCTAGCGAGCACGCGCGCTGGTGCCTCCTGTTGGCCAACAGGTGAATTTGGCCTTAATTTGGCCAATTATAGCCATTAAGCACATTTACTATTCATTCAATTCCCTTTTCTCCATTTTTGACTTTTGATTTTTTCTTTGAATTTGATTCAAATAGAAAAGAAAATATTTTTTTGTGAAATTGTTTTTTTTTTAAAGATAACAAAATTCTCTCAAGAACACTTTCAAAGCTAGCAATTTGAATTTGTTCAAACCATTTCTCTTGATAGTTTATTCTTCATTCTTCGTGTGAATTATCATTAGAGACATCCTAGTGTAGATTATTGTGGTTTGCTACAGGCCAACAAAGTGAAGATTTGAAGAACAAATAAGAAATTACAATGTATAATTTTTAACATTTATATTTATATAAATTAGTTTTAATGGTACAAGTATGATTTTTTATTTTGGGTTTTGAAAATTTTATTTTTTAGCTACGTTTATGAATATGATTCATTCTTCGAAACCTAAAAGTGGTATCAGAGCCCCCTTGTGTCCATTAAAATTAATTTTAATTGAAAGTGCAATGGGATTGCATATTTTTGATGATTTTGGATCAATAGGTTTTGCAAAATTGAAATTAATTTGTAAAATATGTTTTACACATTTTTTTTCTCTAATTTGATCATTAGATGATTAAGGATAATTATTTTGATGGAAAAATAATTTGAATATGATTCAAATAATTAATTTTTGATTTATTTCAAAAATATCTAAAATTGCCTTGTTTATGAACATGTGTTGTGGTTTGATTATAAAAAGAGTCTTTAGACATATTGAGAATGTGTTTATGTCTCTAGAAGTATCCAATAATTAATTAAAAATTATTTTAATTAAGTTTTCAAATAAACACAAAAATATGACTGTTTTAGTATACCGGGTGAGGCAGTTTTGTTTGATTTTTTTGTATGTGTTTATTTTGTTTTCAGCACCTTGAAATATTTTTTATGTCATTAAAAATATGTTATTTTGACGTTGTATGGATGCTAAAATTATTTTGTATGCATTTGAAATTTTGAAAAATTATAGATGTTGAATGAGTCGTTTTGAGCGTCTAAGTGTGTTGGTTCATTTGTCTTAGCAATTTTGGCTTGTGCCAAAAATATTTTGATGAACTTGAGCTGACCTAAAGATGATTAGAATGATGATTCGAAGTTTTGGAAATTTTTATAATTTTTGAAAATTAATTTTGAATTAATTTAAGTTGAGTAATTGTAATTCTAGTATGACTAGAAATTGGTATGTATATTAAAATTAAATTGTTTAATTTTAACATCATAATATTATAATTTAAGGAGAATTAATTTTGAATTAATTATGGAAATATGGAATTTAATTTAATTTTTTAAATATTAAATTTCATTTTAAAATGATGTACATAATTAAATTAACCAAAAGAATACATGTAGGCAATTTCGGTGCAAGCATTGAACGGATTTGCAAATTATAATCCAAAATTGTCATTTTTTATTTTATGCATTAGAGAATGCATGTTAGGGGTGTATGAAAAGACACGATGGATGATTATGGACTTAGACCCAACGTGATTGAGCATGCATGGAATTGATTCGTTTATGGTAAATAGGGTCTGCGTGTCCCTACCTCTATTTCTTTCTTATGTATTTCTCTTCTCATCTTACTCCCCTCAAATGTAAATTGAGGTATTCTATACTTTGAAATATGTAATTGATATGTTCTTATGTATTTCTCTTCTCATCTTAATCATTTGCTCCTTTTATGGCAATGACTCCTTAATTCTGAATTCTCCTCTCTCAAAACTACTTTTTTTCTCTCTTTTTCAAGCTTGAAATGAAGCAAAAATGGTGTCTTTGGAAGGCTAGAGTGGACACCAAAGAGAGGAGAAAAGAAGATGAAGAAGAGTTAGATATTTTGGTGGAACAATGGAGAATTCCTCCCATTTTTTATTTTTATACTTTGATTAAGGTGTGGGTCCCATTAATTAAAATAATTCTTATTGGTTCATTAAGTTAATTAATATTGATTTAAAATTAAACTTTGAGAAATTCCATATTTGCCACATCTTCCTCCATATTCACACTTTTTCCCTAAACAATTTCTATAATACCGATTTTGTCTATAGGAAATTTTATTTTTTTTCTAATTCTACCACTAATATTTTTAATTCCCAAATAATAATACCCTTAATTATTTTTTTTTATTATTAGTCATTTTTTATGGGTTCAAATTTAGACTCCGATTGAACCTGCGCGCCTCACTACGGTCACGCGCAATCGGGGCCTAAATTACTGAATGTTACAATTCTCTCCCCCTTAAGAAAATTTTGTCCTCGAAATTTACCTGATTAGGTGGAGCCGAATGGCTGAGGATACTGAGTTCTCATCATTTCTTCACTCTCCTAGGTGGCTTCTTTTACTACATGATTGCGCCATAAGACCTTTACTAGTGGTACTTTCTTGTTTCGTAGTTCCTTGAATTCTCAAGCTATGATTTTCACTGGCTCTTCTGCATATGTCAAGTCTGGTTGTACCTCTATTGATTCCACATGTAATACATGTGTTGGATCCGATCTATATCTCCTTAACATTGAGACATGAAACACATTATGGAACTTATCCAATTCTGGTGGTAAGGCCAACCTGTAAGCCGACTCAATGAGTAATCCATCCAAACTGGCAGAAAGTGAGCCGATTTGGTGAGCCTATCAACAATTACCCATAATGCATCATGCTTCTTTTGTGTCAAAGGCAACCCATATACAAAAACCATTGTAATTCTTTCCCACTTCCATTCTGGAATTACAATAGGCTGCAACAATCTAGATGGTACCTGGTGATCTGCTTTCACTTGTTGGCATGTCAAACATCTTGTAGTATATTCCACTATATCCTTCTTCATTCTTGGCCACCAATAATGAGTCTTTAGGTTTTGATACATTTTATTGCTCCCTGGATGCATAGAATAAGTTGTATTATGTGCCTATTTAAGAATTACTTGCTTTAATTCGCTATCATTTGGCATGCACAATCTTCCTCTGTAACTTATGCTTCCATCATCTTCAACCTTAAAATTCAGGTCTCCCCCCTTTTACACTGCCTCAGCAACTATCATTAATGTCTGATCTTGCTTTTGAGCTTCTCTCACTTGTTGCCATAAAGTAGCTTGGGCCCATAACTCTGCCAAAATAAATTGAGTCTAATTTTTAATTTATTATTAATTTGTATATATTATATTATAATTGAGGAAATTTTGAAACTATACATTCCAATATTTTTCTACTTAAGGCATCCGTTACTACATTGGCTTTACCTGGCTGATAATCAATAATACAATTATAATCCTTGATTAATTCCAACCAGCGTCTTTGCCTTAAGTTCAACTCCTTTTGTGTGGGCAAATATTTGAGGCTCTTATGATCTGTGTATATGTAGCACCGTTCGTCATACAAATAATGCCGCCATATTTTTAAAGCAAACACTATTGCTGCCAACTCCAAATCCTGTGTAGGGTAATTTAGTTCATGAGGCTTCAATTGCCTAGATGCATAAGCAACTACTTTACCCTCTTGCATTAATACACAACCTAACCTATTATGAGAGGCATCACTGTATATCACAAAATCTTTCCCCGGCATAGGTTGGGTCAAAACAGGTGCTTCGGTTAATTTCTCAAAGCTTGTTTGACACCGATCTGTCCACTAAAACTTAGTTTTTTTTAGCAACTTAGTAATTGGTGCAGCTATGCTTGAAAATCCCTTCACAAACCTTCTATAGTAGCCAGCTAATCCAAAGAAACTCTGAACTTTTATTTCATTGCGTGGCGGCTTCCAACTTAGAATGGCTTCTATTTTGTTAAGATCAACTCGGATTCCTTCAACTAAAATAACATGCCCTAAGAATCCCACTTCTTCCAACCAGAACTCACATTTTGACAGCATTACATACAATTGATTTTCCCTCAAAGTCTGCAGTACTATTCTGAGATGCCTGTCATGTTCTCCCTTGTCCCTCGAATATACCAGGATATCATTTATAAAAACTACCACAAACTGATGAAGGGAAGGCCTAAAAATTCTGTTCATCATATCCATAAAGGCAGCTGGTGCATTCGTTAAGCCAAATGGCATAACCAGGAATTCATAGTGGCCATAACGAGTCCTGAAGGCTGTTTTGGACACATCTGATTCTTTGATTTTCAGTTGGTGATACCTGGATCTGATATCAATCTTAGAGAATACTCTTGTTCCCTTCAATTGATCAAATAAATCATCAATTCTAGGTAGTGGGTATTTATTTTTAATTGTCACCTTGTTTAATTATCGGTAATCAATACATAATCGTAGGGTGTCATCCTTCTTTTTCACAAACAACACCGGAGTGCCCCATGGTGACACACTAGGTCTTATGAACCCCTTGTCTAGCAATTCCTACAATTGACCCTTCAGCTCTCTCTATTCTACAGGTGCCATTCTATAAGGAGTAATTGATATCGGGCTATACTAGGAATCACATCAATATCAAACTCTATCTCCCTATTTGGTGGTAACCTCGGCAAATCCTCAGGAAACACATATGGGAACTGACATACTATGGGGATGTCCTTGAGTTCCGAGCTCCCCTTCCTGGTATCTATCACATGGGTCAAATATGCCTCACATCCTTTCCTAATGTATTTTTGAGCTTTTAATGCAGAAATAACACCGGTCAAACATGTTTGACCTTCACCTTGAATGATGGTATCATCCTGCCAGGGTAGTTTAAAGACAACTTTTCTAGATCGGCAGTCGACTATAGCTCCATGCTTTGTCAACCAATCCATACCCAGAATAGCATTGAATTCATGAAAAGGTAATTCTATTAAGTCTGCTAGAAATTCTCTATCCTGAATTATTATTGAACTGTTTCTATAAATCTGATTCACTTTCACACTATGTCCCAGTGGATTGGTCACACTCTATCCGATGCGACCACCTCTAAACTGGTCTCGACCTCTACCACGACTCTGTACCGGTGTCATAGTCTGTGCTAGTGCCATACTGCCTGTACTAAGTCTTGGACAATCTCTCTTCATATGGTCAGTAGCTCCATATCTCAAACATGCCCCAGTCAACCACCAACACTCTCCTGTATGAGCTCTACCACAATGCTGACACATAGCTAGAGTTGGTCTCTTGGGAAATGATGCTAGTGAACTAACAGATGATGCTACGGGTATAAAATGCTGACCCCACCTACCAGAAAATGTCTGCCCAGTAGCCCATGACTGAAATGATTTGGGTATTATCCGTCCTTTTCTACCCGATGTCTGGGCCACACTAGCTGTTGATTTCTTAAAATGCTCTTCTGTCTTCAGCTTCTTCCTTCTTTCCACACTAATGGCAGAGGACACTAGTGTAGCAAAATCTGTTTGCTGGTGTGAAGCCACTAAATACCAAATCTCCTCATCGAGACCGTCTTCAAATATACGACATTTATCAACTTCATCTCTAATAATCCCAGTAGCATACTTGCTCAACCTGGTGAACTCCATCTCGTACTCAGCTACTGTCATACACATAAATTCTTGGCACATATTTCTTTTTAAACTCTACCATAAAGAAATCCCATGTCTAGGGGTCGGAGTCTGAGGTTTTGCTAATACCAACTTCCACCAGTCATAGGCATGCTTCTGAAGGAGGGACACTACATAACTAACCTTGTACTCCTCAGGACACTGCAACTCCTCAAAAACCCGCTCTGTCTTTTCCAACCAAAATTCTGCTGCTACTGGGTCATCCTCTTTCTTGCCCATAAAATCCGTAGCCTCATATTTTCTTATTTTATCAATCTGGGGTTTCGGTTGTGGTGGGGGAGGTGGTGGAGCTGGTGGTGGCACAACTTATGCTATCTACTATAACAAGGTATCCATCTGTTGCATAAGGGGTACCTAACCCGGGTTAACCTGTTCTTCAGCATGTTGTGGAGCTATCACACTGGGCTCTGAAGCTCTAATTGATGCTGACTGCCTATGAGTAGCCGAATTAGCTATATTATCACCCTCTTGTTCTTCATGACTTTGTCTTGATTCTGTGTCCATTAAAAACAATGCAAATACTGAAAACATGCACTTATCTTCCCATTCCCACTAATTTAGAAACGTTAAAACTTATAGCTCTGATACCACAAATTGTAACACCCTCTTACCCCATTTTCGTTCAGCAAGATAAGTGAGTATTACCTGTCTAACTGTTTCATAAAATTAATGAAATGAAGAATAATTTTTTTTTACGAAAATATTGCAGACACTAAAATAAAAATTAATATAAGCACAAATATTCAAAATTTTATTTATTTATAAAGTACATTAATTTACATTATAATTCATGTCTATAATATATACTATGATAAATAAAACCATAATTTAATTTACAGAATTTTTTTATAAAATATACCAAAAAGAAAATCCAAAGTTTTTTGCTGCTTCCTTCTAGGTATCCTTCTTCTTCTGATAATCTATTTCCTACAACTACCCTTCTAAACCTGCGCAAGAGGAAACCACCTGCGCTAAGCTAATAGCTTAGTGGTGCTTCAATAATAAAAATTTTACATACGCATATTTGATTACATGTCATTTATAAATTTAACAAGTAAGACATAAAATAAGAAATTATATATAATCAAACAATTTCAGCAAATATTCAATATTTAACAACTTGAATTCATATAACATTTATAAAAATAACATACTTCGATATTATTATTATTATTATTATTATTATTATTATTATTATTATTATTATTATTATTATTATTATTATTATTATTATTATTATTATTATTATTATTTTCTTGTGCCCATAACACCTATAACCGAACTAACTAATAGGAATAACGGGGACGCCATTTATGGCTTTCATAATATTGCGCTGAGCACTTCATAATAATGTCATTACTGACTTTTGTAATATTGCCATTACCAACTTAATAATTTTGCGCCGAGCGCATTTATCAATTTGCCATTATCAGCTTTTATATTTGGCACTGTGTGCCTAAAATCCCCTAATTGGCATGCTGAACTATTCTCTATTCTAGTTCTAGCCTAGGTGTCTTTAGGCTTAACTATTTTTATATTAATTCACAATATTTCAAAAATGTCAATATTATTCAACTATCATAATAATGCTTATTTAATTTTATTCTTTATTTCCATTATTATTGCGCTAAAATCTCACATATAAATAATTTTTTAGACATTCATAACTACCATAAAAATAATTATTCACATTAATTATTATATATAATTATCACAACACATGCACACAACTCCAATATTTCATGTTTTTACCTATGGTAGATTTCGGACCTATTTTTGGGATTCCTTTTTAGCCCATTTATAATTCGAATTTAGAGTTCTTTCCTTCTACATATTTGTATATTATTGTCTTAGCTTTCAGATGCATCAAAAATCACTTAAATCCCTTTTTTTTTTTTTATCAAAAGTTATGTTTAATTGAATACTGCATCTTCATAAATATTCCTGCCTAGAATTTTCTGGACAGATTCTAGGTTTGAACTTCTGGGCAAATTTAGACATAATTAGATGTTATGGTCTAAATACAAGTTAAAGTCTTGTGTCTTGTCTTTCATTTCCAATAAAGACACATACACAAAGGAATTCCATAACTCAAGTTATCATCAAAATAGTTAGGACTGTTCCTGGAATTCTGTACCCGAGCCATCAATTGGCATCAATCCATATTTCAACCATATTCATCATTTGTATTCATTTTGATACTAAAATTTCCAGAATTACAACTACATTCATATGTATCAATTATTTCACACCACTTGATTCCATTGCCATATAAAATCTCAAAAGCCACAATAAGTCACATAACATCTCAAAAACACAAACATAACCAACCTTAATATATAATTCCATACATATTAACAACATGCAAGATTTTTATCAATGAAGCACATACCTAATCAGCCTTGACTCTTCCCTTAATCCTTCTTTTTCTTCCCTTATTGGCTAGCTTTCTCCTTACCTTTTGTCACCCTCTTGAGGGCCTCTCACTTGTTCACTTATTTTTCCTACACAACCATACCACATCTCAATTCCAATATCCATTTCAATGCTTTTCATGTCTACATAGTATGTTAATGCTCCTAATATGTTTTACACCTTAATTGAGCTAAAATGTACTAAGGTTAAACTTTCCTCTTACTCTATCATGGCTGCCCAAAAACTATATCCTAGTTCCCAATTTATTTTCTTCAATTCAACACTCAAATCATGCTTCACTTATCACCAATTGTTGTGCTTCTATGCTAATTTCAAATTTTTCCAAATTTCTTTAACTATGGCAGCCCCTCATTCATCCATTAACATCATATTTTATTTAGTTTTAAAGCCATAAAACAATTAACTAACTTCAATTATCATTAATTCAAAGTTTAATTACACTTCCATCAACTAACCACAAACTTAAATTTCTAAGTTCAAACTTGCAACATAACCTATATCTATCAACACTAATCACATCTATAATCAACATGGATCTCAAATGGAAGGAAAAAGGTTGAATTTAAGAAGAATAAACTCACCTTAAGTGTTCTCCAAGGTGGGCCGAAATTCCCCCTAACCAATCTCCCTTTTTTTTTGTCTTCCTTCTTCCTTCTTTCTTGCTCCTTCGCTCCTTTTATGGCAAGGACTCTTTAATTCCGATTTTTCCTCTCTCAAAACTAATTTTTTCTCTTTTTTTCAATCTTGAAATGAAGCAAAAATGGTGGCTTTGGAAGGCTAGAGTGGACAGCAAAGAGAGGAGAAAAGAAGATGAAGAAGAGTTAGATATTTTGGGGGAAGAATGGAGAATTCCTCCCATTTTTGACTTTTGTACTTTGATTAATGTGTGGATCCCACTAATTAAAATTAATCCTAATTCTTATTGATTCATTAAGTTAATTAATATTTATTTACAATTAAACTTTGAGAAATTCTATATTTGCCACATCTTCCTACATATTCACACTTTTTCCCCAAACAATTTCCATAATACCGATTTTGTCTATAGAAACTTTTTTTTTTCTAATTCTACCACTAATATTTTTAATTCCCAAATAATAATACCCTTAATTATATTTCCTTATTATTAGTCATTTTTATGGGTTCAAATTTAGACTCCGATTGAACCTGCTCGCTTCACTACGGTCACGCGCAATCAGGGCCTAAATTACTGAATGTTACACCTCAAATGTAAATTGAGGTTTTTTATACTTTGAAATATGTAATTAAATTACATAGGATTAGGATATAATGAAGATGCAAAGGAGCAAGAAGCAAAGGAGGTGGTACTATAAACAAGAAGACATAGAAATAGGAATTTGATATCAATTTTGGGTTGTAAATTCATGCATATACCTAGGTAAGACCTAGTCCATTTCTCTTTGGCTCAAGAGATTGACTTTAGTATGTAACTATCTTTATATATCCATGTGATGAATGTATGATATATAAAAGCATGAAATAATAACTTGATGAGACTTAACAAAGAAATCCCTCACTAAATAAACAATTAAGTCTTACGCCTTCCATTAATGTGGAGAGAACCAGAGTTATTTTAGAGTTGGGATTCTTGAGTTACCTCAAGCTCACTCTATAAGAATATGTTCAAACCATTGAAATTAGATTTACTGATCAATAGGTTAGACTTAACCAGTATTATTAACTTATTGGATTTGCGCCAAGGTTAATGAGTATTAGAGGCGAAGTTGGGTTTGTATACAAGAGATGTACACATATCAAGAGTTGATAGCCCAATGTATGTGCACACATCAATAAGTTGATAGCACAAGATTCAATAGTTGCATGAATAATGCAATTGGTATGGATTAGATACCTACCAACCAAACTAAGGATACCTTGTTGAGTTGCCTCAAGGTTATTCTTATCTAATTGGATATTCACCCACTAGGAGAACTTCCATATAAGTTCTCTTGGGTTCATAGTGAGGGCTATGGATTCATAATAAAATACTGGAAGTCATAATGCGATTTATTAAAGACATGATAAACTTGCATTTTATGTACATTTTAACATGTTCTAGTTTACATCTAGGTTGCTAGAATCATCATCATGACAAGTGTGAATTTACGATCTCTAATGGAATCAAATAAGATGATTGGGCCTAATTTTTTAGATTGGCTAAGGAATTTGAAAATAGTTCTCAAATCTGAAAAGATTGGTTATGTCCTAGATGACGCACTCCGTAATCCCCCTGCTGCTAATGCTTTTGAAGATGTTCAGAAGGCATATTAAAAGCATTTTGATGATAGTGAGATGGCAAGCTGCATTATGCTTGCTACTATGTTAGTTGAGTTGCAAAAGCAGTATGAAGCTATGGATGCTAACTCCATAGTATATCATCTAAGAGAGCTTTTTGATGAGCAAGCACATTTTGAAAGGTTTGAAACTTTGAGGTTGCTATTCCGTGCTAAGATGATTGAGGGGACATCTCCAGTGCAATATGCATTGAGAGGTTGGCCACCTTTGGATTTGTGATGGACCATGAATTAAGTATTGACTTAATTCTAACCATTTTTTCTAATAGTTATTCACATTTTGTGCTTAACTATAGCATGAAGCAAATCTCTACCACTATTCCTGAGCTGATAACTTGCTCAAAACAGCTGAGCCATCTGTCAAGAAGGACATTAAGGCTGTGATGCTGGTGGACTCTTCAGGTTCTAAAAAGAATAACCTTAAGAAAAAGAAGAAGTCCGTGAAGCCTAAGGGAGGACTAGCCAAGAAGAAGGCCAAGGAGATTGCTCCAAAGGGGACATGCTTCCATTGCGGCAAGGATGACCATTGTAAGAGAAACTGCAAGGCTTACTTGGAGTCCTTGAAGAAGAAGGCATCTCATACCCCATCTACTTCAGGTATTTTTGTCATTGAAATTAATACTGTTTTCGATAATAATATATGGGTATTAGATACTAGATGTGGCTCATACATATGCACTGATATGCAGGGCCAAAGGAATAGTAGGCAGCTCAATAAGGGAGAGTCAGACCTACGCGTTGGAAATAGAGCAAAGGTTGCTACATTAGCTATAGGAACTTATGTATTGACCCTCTCTAGTGGGCTTATGTTAAATTTGGATAATTGCTATTATGTAACTTCTTTGACTAAAAACATTATTTCTACTTAAAGTCTAAATAAATATGGTTTCCATTTAGCTTTTTAGTAACAATTGTTGTTCTATTATATTGAATGGAATTCTTTATGCTAGTGGTATATTATGCAATGGAATATACATATTAGATATGTCAAATCCAATTTTAAACATCAATGATAATAAAAGACAAAAACAAGATATATTGAAATCATCTTACTTATGGCATTGTTGCCTTGGTCATATAAGTGAGAAATGCATGGCTAAGCTACAGAAGAGTGGTAGTTTGGGGTCATTTGATTATGAATCATATGACACATGTGAATCTTGCTTATTAGGCAAGATGACTAAATTACCCTTTAAGGGAAAGGGTGAACATGCTAATGGACTTTTAGACTTAATACATTAAGATGTATGTGGCCCAATGTCTACACATGCTAGAGGTGGTTTCATCTACTTCATTACTTTTATCGATAACTACTCACGATATGGGTACATGTATCTTATGAGATACAAATCTGAAGATTTTGAAAAGTTCAAAGAATTTAGAAATGAAGTAGAGAAACAACTTGGCAAGAGTATTAAAACACTTGATCAAATCAAGGAGGTGAATACTTGAGCCAAAAGTTTATAGTTTATCTTAGGGATAATGGGATTTTATGTCAATTGACTTCACCTTACACCCATAACATAATGATGTGGCTGAATGGAGAAACCGAACCTTGTTAGACATGGTAAGATCTATGATGAGTTTTGTAGAACTCCCTAAATCCTTTAGGGGTTATGCACTAGGGGCTGCCATTTATATATTAAATGGAGTTCCTTCGAAGTCAGTTGATGTTACTCCATATAAGATATGGTATAACAAAAAGCCAACATTTTCTTACAAGAGAATTTGGGTTTGTCCTGCTTATATGAAGTGGACAATGTCAGATAAGCTAGAAGCTAAGTCTAACCGATGTCTGTTTGTGGGATATCCAAAAGCATCATATGGATATCAATTTTACCACCCTTTATAACAAAAAGTTTTTGTTTTAAGACTTGCCATGTTTTTAAAGAGAGAATTCCTTCTAAAAGGAGATAATGGGAGCAAAATTGAACTTGAGGAAGTTCAAGATGCTCAAACAAATGCTGATCAACTTCCTGAACCCAAGCTTGTTACTCATACAGATGATATAATAGCTCAACCTTCTTAAGCACAAGAGCTTCGTAGGTCAAGTAGGATACGTATTGTTCTAGAGAGATATGGATTCCTCATTAGTGAACACAATGATGTATTGCTCATAGAAAATGATGAGCCTACAACCTATGAAAAAGTTTTGAATAGTTCAGAATCTCACAAATGCCTTTAAGCTATGAAGTCAGAAATGGATTCCATGTATGAAAACCAAGTATGGACTTTGGTTGACCCAACCGAAGGGATAAAGCCTATAGGGTGCAAGTGGGTTTTCAAAAAGAAAACTGACATGGATGGTAATGTGATTACCTATAAAGCTAGACTTGTTGCTAAAGGTTATCTTCAAAGACAAAGAATTGACTATGATGAAACTTTTAGCCCAGTAGCTATGCTGAAATCCATAAGGATACTCCTAGCCATTGCTACTCATTATGATTATGAGATATGACAAATGGATGTTAAGACAACTTTTCTTAATGGAAATTTGACTGAGGATGTGTACATGATACAACCAGAAGGCTTTATATCCAAAGATGGAAAAAAGGTATGTAAGGTTCAAAGATCCATTTATGGATTAAAGCACGCATCCAGAAGTTGGAATATTCGGTTTGGTGAGACAATCAAACAATTTGGTTTCTTACAAAATCCGGATGAACCTTATGTTTAGAAGAAGGTTGGTGGGAATGCGATCATATTTCTTGTGTTTTATGCAGATGAAATATTATTAATGGAAAATGATGTCTCAGCCTTACAATCAGTGAAAATTTGGTTATCCAAGAATTTCTCTATGAAAGACCTTGGAGAAGCAGTCTATATTTTGGGGATAAAGATCTATAGAGATAGATCTAAAAGTTTGCTTGGTCTTTCACAGTCTACATATACAGATAAGATGCTAAATAGGCTTAACATGGAGTAGTCCAAGAGGGGATATATTCCAATGATCCATGAGATTACTCTCTCAAAGTTTTTGTGTCCAAAGACACAAGAGGGGAGGACACATATGAGTTTGATTCCATATGCTTTAGCTATAGGATCAATCATGTATGTTATGATATGTACAAGACCTGATATATTATATGAATGTCATGATAAGATACCAATCGGACCCCAGTGAGGGTCATTGGGTGGCTGCCAAGAATATCTTTAAGTACTTAAGAAGGACTAAGGATGTATTCTTGGTATATGGAGATGGAGATCTTATTTTGAGTGGGTATTCCGATGCCAGCTTCTAATCTGACAAGGATGACTCAAAATCTCAGTCAGGTTATATATTCATACTAAATGGTGGAGCAGTTAGTTGGAAGAGTTCCAAATAGGAAATGACTGCTAATTCCACAACTGAAGCAGAGTACATTGTAGCTTCTGAAGTAGCAAAGGAAGTAGTTTGGATAAAGAAATTCATCACAGAACTTGGAGTGGTTCCTAGCATTATTGATCCAATATGATTATATTGTGATAATAATGGAGCCATTGCACAAGCAAAAGAGCCACGGTCCCATCAGAGATCCAAATATGTACTCAGAAGATACTATTTGATTATAGAAATCATTGGTAGGAATGATGTAAAGATAGAAAGAGTGTCCACTAATCAGAATATTGCTAATCCTTTAACTAAGCCACTTCCCCAAAAGAATATGATTCTCATGTACTCGCCTATGGAATTAAATACAAAGGCGATTGGCTTTAATGCAAATGGGATCTTATTAGAGGAGTGCTCTAAAGACAATCACCTTTAGCACTTATTGTACCAATTTATTTCATTAATAAAAGGTTTTTTCATTAATTAGATGTTCATTTGATATATGATTTGATAATGATCTTAAATCAATTAATGAAGTCTTTGATAAGTAACATAACATGAAGAAAATCATGATGAGATCATGATATTGAGATTCTTATCATGTGTAATTATGTTAGTATCAAAATTATCCCTAGTCATAGGATTAATGAGATGAGACATTGTTAATCTGAAAAGACTAGCACATGTTACACTCCTTGATTGGAACGAGTAGTACATCTCATAATCTATAAACATGAGATGTTTAGAGTTAACATGTGGATGCTTGCTAAGTGTAGTTAAGTACATTGGATGACTAGCTATGAGACAATCATATGGATAATCTATTCAAATGTCAATGACAATCTCATCATAGCAATGGTTCAAGTATCCTTAGACTTGAGGTACTTAAGGATATCTTGGATACTAATTATGTACTTTGACACTATTCCTAGTTGCCTCAAGGAGGTTGCTCATGGGGTGGTGATTGGATACAGCTTGAGGTATTCAAAGGTAATTAGGTAAGCAATAAAGGATTCACCACTCCTGATAGAAGAGTGTATACCCATGGCCTCTTATCGTGGTCATTACTCGGGAATCTCTAGCTAGAGTGGAAATGTCATAAAGATAGTCTTCAATGACATATCTAATAGAGTAATGAGCCTCAGGGAAAAGAACTAACATTACTTGGACTAGACGTGATGTAGTCAATCTAGTGGGAGTTGACACATGTCTATACTCTGAACCAAGTGGGGTATAGAATGGTCAAAGGAATAATTGCACGGACATTGTCTATGGAAAGGTGTTAAACCTTGAGGGGCATTTATGTCATTTTGATGATAACAAATAATATAGCAATATTGTATTTAACATACTTGTTTTTGTAAGTATATTATACAGGACATGGATTAAAATAGCAAGAATGGAGAATTGGAAGAATAATCCTTGAGAGACAAAATTCAAGTAGTAGCATGTTCACTGCCGTGACTCTAGGAGTCACTGCCGTGAAGGAAGCTAACCGTTACCAAAACCAACATTTGAAGTTCACGGCCATGAAGGAAAAACAAACCGTGAAGTAAGCATTTCAGTCACCCCCGTGAAGATTCATGCAATTTTATCCAGAAAGCTTCACGACCAGAGTCACCACTTGGATCACGGCTGGGAAGATTGTCATGCCCGTGAATGAGTATGTCACGCCCGTGAATGAGTATGTCACGCCCGTGACTCAATATGTCAAAACATTCCAGAGAGCTTCACGACCAAGGTCACCACTTCAGTCACGGCTTGGGAAGAACTGTCACCCCCGTGACAAGCATAGCCACGCCCGTGAACAATGAAAGAGAAAAATGTCAGGCGCGATTTTTTGGTTGGTACAACGACTAGTTTCTTATTTAATGTACCCCAACGACTATATTCAGCCATGGGAGTATAAATGGAAGTCATTTATGCATTAAGAACAAGAGAATGATAAGAAAAACAAAAGAATAGCATATTCTTCAAATTTAATTCTTATTACAAGCTATTTGTACTTTCATACTTTGAGAACAAATCTATTCTCTGTAAAAATCTTTTTGCTCCTCATATTTCAGCAATTAAGATTTATAAGTGGTTCTCTCTGTAATCTTTACTCAAGTGAGCTTTGGGTATTTCTGGGTTAAGAGTAGAACACTTGTAAGGGTTAGTTGTGTGAACCTCCAAAACACAAATTAAAAGGTTGTTTGTGTGAGCCTGTAAAACACAAAGTGAAGGTTGTTTGTGTGAGCCTGTAAAACACAAGGAATTGGTTATTGTGTGAGCCATTAAAACACAAGGGATTTCTGGGTTAGGTGTGAGCCATTGTGAGAAACACCATAGTTGGGAGTGAGCTTGTAAAACTCCATTGTAACACTTAGTGTGTTAGTGAAACTCGCAATTGCGATTGGGGAGAGGAGTAGGGTTTGTTAACACCCGAACCTCTATAAATCTGTGTGTCAAATTTTCTCTATCCCTCCTAAAATTAATTGTTTATTTTCGCACCTTAAAGTTTAATTTTTAAAACTCAATTCAACCCCCCTTCTTGGCTTAATATCTAGGCAACAATAGGTATCCGAGCCTTGTATGGCATCAAAGCCTAAAAAGTGCTAGTAAAGAGTAAGATATGGCCAGTGAAGGATTCCAAAGTCTCAAACCTTACTTTGATGAAGCAAATTATGCCCATTGGAAGTTTAGGATGGAGATATACTTGGATAGTGAAGGAATTGAAGTCTAGGATAGTGTACGAAAAGAATGGACACCACCAACCAGAAGAGGAGCTGATGGTGAAGAAGAAATCCTATCAAGAGATGATTTGACAGAGCCTCAAAGAAGAGCAAATTTGAAAAACAAAAAGGCAATAACAATCCTATCAAGCTCATTATCTATTGAAGAATGTGGGAGAATACAACACTGCTCAACAGCATATAGCATGTTGAAGACATTGGAGAACTATCATGAGGGAACTAAGCAAGCCAAATCTAAAAAGATTCAACTTCTAACCTCAGAATATGAGCTCTTTAAGATGAAATCCAATGAGTCAATCACTGACATGACGAACCGACTTTTATCCATTATAAATGGAATGAGGAAACTTGGGAAGCATCTGAGTTTGGAAGATGTAAACAATAAAATCCTGAGAAGTCTTCCTCTTAAAGACTATGGTTCAAGAGTTGCTAGCATAGAAGAAGTAAATGAAGATATGAGCATCATGAATACTGATGTGCTGATTGGCAAACTTCTCACACATGAGATGGCAGTAAAGAGAGATAGAGAGCTTGAAGCAGAGCCAGAGAAAAGAAAGCCCTTAGCACTCAAAGCCTCTACTTCAAAATCTCAAGAAGAAAGTGAAGATCATGAAGAAATGAGTGATGATGAAAATGAGGACATCGCTATGCTTTCAAGGAGATTAAAAAGAATCATTGAGAAGAAAATGAGCAATTCCAGAAAATTCAGGCAAAGAAACCTCAAACAAACTTCTAATGACACACATAGAAGTAAGGAAGAGGTAAAATGCTATGAGTGTGGAAAGAAAGGACATATCAAACCAGAATATCCAAGGCTCAAGAAGCATAAAAGCAAACACCAAAGAGACAATGGGGAGAAAGGTCATAAAGCCACATGGGATGACGAAAGCTCTTCAAGTGAAAAAGATGATAATGAAAGTGAAGAGGTCAACCTATGCTTCATGGCTATTGAGGATCACGTCTCAGACAAAGTAAGATCACTACACTCATACTCCTTCAATAATGATAGTAGTGATAATGATAGTAATAGTGATAGTGATGATGATGAGCAAAGCCTAATTGAAGAATTAAATATAGAATTAGAGAAATATAGAACTAAATTTAGTACCTATAAAAATAATATCTCTAATTTGAAAAATAAGATAGATGGTTTAGAAAAAGAAAACATAAAGCTTAAATCATCTAATGAATCTCTTCAAAAGTCATTAGATGAATATTCATCAAGACCCTCAACAGCTTCATTGATAAAAGAAAATAATATTTTGAAAAATGAAGTTGAGGAACTTAGAAATTCCATTTCTAAATTTCACAAAGGTAAAGAGAGCTTAGATACTCTCATTGTGTCTCAAAGATCACCCTTAATTAGACCTGGTCTAGGATTTAAGGACACATCATCATCTTCTCACAAAACTATATTTGTTAAATCTAAAGAATCTCACATCTCCACACCTGTTAAGAAAGCACCAAGAAATAAGCATATTAATCCCTCTATACAGAAAAAGAAAAATCATGCCTTTATGTATAAGAAGCATGCATCTAGAAAAACGCAAATTAATCATGATTGTGCATGCCATCAGTCTAATAGAATTATGGCATTTAAATACATTGTAAGACCAAAAAACAAGTTTAGACCTAAATAATGTAATTATTGTATGAAAATGAGTCACATAAATAAACATTGCTGGATAAGGAAGGCTCATTGGGAACCTTCATGTGCTAACCCCCCAGGACCCAAACTCATTTGGGTACCTAAAAATCATATTTGATTTGTGATTCTATAGGTATGCCTCAAGTCCACAATAAACAAAAATGCATGGCTAGTAGACAGTGGATGCTCAAGGCATATGACAGGAGACAAAGAACTTTTCAATGAAATCAAAAGTATTGATGGAGGTAAGTTACCTATGGAAACAATGCAAAGGGTAAGGTAATTGGCATTAGTTCTATTGGTGTTAATGGTACTACTTTTATTAAGGATGTCTTACTTGTTGATGGCTTGAAACATAACATGCTAAGTGTAAGTCAATTATGTGATAAAGGAAACAAAGTAATTTTTACTTCAAATAAATGTCTTGTAATCTCTATCGATGGTCAAGAAATATTTAAAGGAAATAGAGATATCAATACGTACATAATAAACTTACATGAACTATCTAACCATTCCTCTAAGTGTCTTGTGACTACTAGTGATGAATCTTGGTTGTGGCATAGAAGACTTGGTCATGCTAACATGGACTTAATACAAAGTCTCAGCACGGGAGAGCTAGTAAAAGGATTACCAAAAGTTAAATATGAAAAAGGCAAGACATGTGATCCTTGTCAAAGAGGAAAGCAACACAAGTCATCTTTCAAAGCCAAAAACATAGTAAGTACTTCAAAACCTCTTCAACTCCTGCATTTAGACTTGTTTGGACCTACTAGAATTGCTAGCTTAGGAGGAAAACATTATGCATTTGTCAACGTAGATGATTACTCTAGATTCACTTGGGTAATTTTCTTAGTTCAAAAGAGTGATGCTTTTGAAAACTTCAAAAACTTTGCTAAAAGAATTCAAAATGAAAAAGGTTACTGCATTTCAAAAATAAGGAGTGATGATGGGAAAGAATTTGAAAATGAAAACTTTGAAAGCTTTTGTCTTGAACATGGCATTTCACATAATTTCTCATCTCCTAGGACACCTCAACAAAATGGGGTAGTTGAAAGGAAAATCGAACTTTAATTGAAATGGCTAGAACAATGCTTAATGAATATGAATTACCAACTTATTTTTGGGCAGAAGCCACAAACACTGCATGTTATATTTCAAATCGAGTTTTCAAAAGACCTCTTTTAAACAAAACCTCATTTGAGCTATGGAATGGAAGAAAGCCCTTGATATCATACTTTAGAGTATTTGGATGCAAGTGTTTTATATTGAACACCAAGGAAAATCTTAGAAAATTTGCCTCTAAGTCTGATGAAGGTATCTTTTTAGGGTACTCTACAACCAGCAAAGCATATATAGTTTTTAATAAAAGATCATTAACGGTTGAAGAATCCATGCATGTTGTTTTTAATGAATCTAGTAGACTTGATCTTGTGAAAGGTAGTGCTTTTGATGATGTTGTAGGTAATATGGAAAAACTTGATATTGAAAATGGAAAAGAAGAAAATGATTAAGAAAATTTACTGCAAAATGACACTCTACCTCAAAATCAAGAACAAATGGAGGAAGGACTTCCAAAAGAATGGAGAATGACGAAAGATCATCCAAAAGAGCACATAATTGGTGATCTATCAAGGGGAGTAAGTACTAGGTCTCATTTCAAGCATTTAGTCACTGACATTGCTTTTATTTCACAAATTGAGCCTAAAAACATTGATGAGGCTCTTAATGATGAAAGTTGGGTAATTGCCATGCAAGAGGAACTCAACCCATTTGAGAGAAATAAGGTATGTAACCTAGTACCTAGACCTAAGGATCATCATCATAGGTAGCAAATGGGTATTTAGAAATAAATTAGATGAACACGGGTTAATAACCAGGAATAAGGCAAGACTAGTCGCAAAAGGATATAATCAGGAAGAAGGTATAGATTATGATGAAACATATGCACCTGTAGCTAGATTAGAAGCTATAAGAATACTCTTAGCATATGCATGTCACATGAATTTCAAACTTTTTCAAATGGATGTGAAAAGTGCATTTCTAAATGGTTATATAGATGAAGAAGTGTATGTAGAACAACCACCAGGTTTTGAAAGCTATGATTTTCCAAATCATATTTTTAAACTTTCAAAAGCTTTGTATGGTTTAAAATAGGCTCCAAGAGCTTGGTATGAGAGACTAAGTTTTTTTTTATTAGAAAATAGCTTCACAAAGGGAAATGTTGACACTACACTATTCATCAAAAAGCATAAGCATGATATACTAATTGTTCAAATTTATGTTGATGATATAATATTTGGTTCTACTAATGAGTTGCTTTGTCAAGAATTTGCTAAGTGCATGACTAGGGAATTTGAAATGAGCATGATGGGAGAACTTAAGTATTTCCTTAGTCTACAAATAAAGCAAAGCAATGAGGGCATATTCATCAACCAATCCAAATATGCCAAAGATCTAATCAAGAAATTTGGTATGGAAGGATGCAAAAATGCCAAGACTCCTATAAGCACATCAACAAAATTGGATAAAGATGAAAAGGGTAAGAGCATTAATGAAAAGCTTTATAGAGGTATGATCGGATCACTTTTATATCTTACTGCTTCTAGACCTAATATTATGTATAGTGTTTGCTTATGTGCACGATTTCAATCATATCCTAAAGAATCTCATTTAAATGCTGTAAAAAGAATTTTAAGATATTTACATGGATCATTGCATCTAGGTTTATGGTATCCTAGGAATTCACCTTTTTATATTATAGGATATTCAGATGCAGACTATGCTGGTAGTCTTTTGGATAGGAAAAGTACTTCAGGTACTTGTCACTTCATTGGAGAATGTTTGGTTTCTTGTTTTAGCAAGAAACAAGTTTCAGTTGCTCTCTCAACTGCTGAAGCTGAATATGTAGCAGTTGGATGCTGTTGTACACAAATTCTTTGGATGAAACAACAACTTAAGGACTATGGTCATGAGATGAACCATATACCTATAAAATGTGACAACACAAGTGCTATAAATCTTTCAAAGAATCCTATTCAACACTCTAGAAGCAAACATATTGACATTAGACATCACTTTATTAGAGATCATGTTCAATATGGAGATGTTGCATTAGAATTTATAAGCACAAAAAATCAATTAGCAGATATTTTCACTAAGTCTCTAAATGAGGAAAGATTTAATTTCATTAGAAGAGAACTTGGTATGATTGATGGATTAACCTTGTGATTGCAAAAATATGAAATTTTAAATTGTTGATCTTAAATCATATCACAAGTTATAAGATAGAATATTTAATGAGAATTCATGTTTTATGAAGTAGAATATTTGTTGAAATGATTTAGTCTCGTTGTAGAACTTAATTTTAATTTGATGAAAATTTTAGGGGAGTCACGCCCGTGACACATATTCACACCCGTGACTTAAATGGCCCAAAGAGGCAGTGTCGTTCATGAATTGGTTCACGACATGGTTCACGGCTTCAAGTGGTGAAACTTATTTTCACAGCTTGAGTCATGCCCGTGAAAAGAGACATTCACACCCGTGATGAATTTTCACTCCAGTGAACAATTACATCCCAAAACTCACAAAAGCTTTCGCGCCTTTTGTCACGGCTTGCTTCACGGGCATAAGTAGTGAAATTCAATATTTCACGCCCGTGACCACTGGTTCACCCCCTTGACCGATGATCATTCACGCCCGTGATATTCAAATATCACTCCCGTGAACTTATTCACGTCTTCATTCACAGGTGGGACACTCATTCAGCAAACTGTGAACATGAGCATTCACGCCCGTGAATGTATCGAATATATAAGAGAACAACCGGTTACAACCTTCATTTCAACTCTCCATCTCCCAAAACCACTCTCATTTACTCTCATTCAATGAGACATTGAAGATTCCAACCCCAAAGACTTGAAATTTCACTATAAATAGCACCAAAAGTTCGAATCTTCATCAAAAATCATACATTTCTAGGGTTTTACATCAAATTTTCTGTCAAAATTATTTTCAACTCCATCAACAACAAATTTCTTCATATATGGAGTCTGCTTCATCCAAGGGAAAGAGAAAGAAGTCCCATGCACCTAAGAGGTATGCAGATTACCTAATGAACCGCATTCGGGAGAATTGCCATCCTCGGTATGCAACTTTGAAAAGGAGACCTCTTTTGTCATCAAGGTCCTCCGATTGGCAGACAGTCCGAAGTCTCGGGCTTGAGACGGCTATGACAGAGCAATTACAAGCCTGTCATCTCAAAGATTTTGTTGAAATTCATCAGCCGACTCTGAGGGAGCCAACGCTGGAATTCCTTAGCACCTTGCAGGTTTCACCTACTAGAGTGGTGAAATTCCAACTCTGCAACAATCCTAACACCCTCAGTGCCATTGATTTTGTGGAATTATTCAGCCTACCATCTGAGGGCATCCTAAATGATACTGAGGTAGAATTTTTTGCTCCTCCAGCCTGGACACATTTTGGCACCAGTTGCAGCTGGGATGTCAAGAAAACCAAGAGCACACATCTCAGGGCCCCAGTGCATAGATATTTGCATAGGTTCCTAACCTATAGCATTTTTGCTAGGGGAAAAAGTAATGGAACAATCAGGAAGTCAGAACTCTTCCTCCTTGAGATGGCTCGCAGGGGAGTCATAGTGGCACTTTCCAGATGGTTTACTAACCATCTTCTCTCCATTGCCACTAAGCCTACAGGAGATATTTTGATTGGGGCATATGTCACCCATATTGCAGTGAAGCTAAATTATTTGAAGCTGGATGAAAAACACTTCAACATCATTCCTGCACATCCTCGAGACAACTTAGATGTCGAGTCATTCATCAAGATGGGAGCGACTGTCAGAATCATTTTTCAGAATTATATCTTCTACCGTTTCACCGACACTGCTGGAGAGATTATCTGGGAAGATAATGACACAGTGGATTTTAAAGCAGGCCTCCAAGGAGTCCAGCAGAAAAAGAGGGCTCGGGTTGAGGAAGCACCTCCAGCGGTCAAGCAGGACATTGGACAGTCCTCAGCTTCCACACCGTCCTTAGCGTAGCAGGAGGTTGACCTCTTGGCACCACGTTTTGAGCAGCTGCAGACTTCGATGGATGAGAGGTTGGAGAACCTCAAAGACTTCATGGAGTCTCGGATGGACAGCCTTGAGGCTGAAGTAGCTAGGCTTCGTGATAGGATGTTTGGCTAGGAGATAGGCTAGAGTGTAGCCTAAATTTGATTGTTTTTAGCTTGTTTGTTATTTTTATGTTTGCTTGTGTAGGAAATTTTAAATTTCCTTTCTTAGTTTGTATCCTTTCCTTTATGATATATATATTTGCTTTTGTTTACTTCAATCTTCATATCCTTTTTGATTGATGACAAAAGGGGGAGAAAACTAGCAATATATGATAGGCAATATATGATAAGGGAGAATGGTATCAAACAAGCAATATAAGAATTTTGAATAAAAAAGTGAATGGACTTTGAAATGGATTAAAAATCTTGATTCAAAATTTCATATGCAAAGTATATAAATTGAGCTTTATATACCTTAGATACAACTTAAGTATACTTTGCATATACCTTGCAGCAAGTTACAAATATAAATACGCTATGATATACCTTAAATATACCTTACATATACTTCATTTCTTAAAAAGGAATTATGGTATGCATTGGATATACTTCTCATATAACTTGCATATACTTAAAATCTACTTTAATGCTACATCATTATTTACTACTCTTTCACATTATAATTTTTATCCTAAGTATATTTTGAGGGGGAGACTTCTCAAAATCACATATTGCTAGATTATTTGTCACCATCAAAAAGGGGGAGATTGTTAAACCTTGAGGGGCATTTCTGCCATTTTGTTGATAACAAATAATATAGCAATATTGTATTTAACATACTTGTTTTTGTAAGTATATTATACATGACATGGATTAAAATAGCAAGAATGGAGAATTGGAAGAATAATCCTTGAGAGACAAAATTCAAGTAGTAGTATGTTCACTGTCGTGACTCTAGGAGTCACTCCCGTGAAGGAAGCTAACCGTTACCAAAACCAACATTTGAAGTTCACGGCCATGAAGGAAAAACAAACCTTGAAGTAAGCATTCCAGTCACCCCCGTGAATAAAGGTGTCACCCCCATGGAGATTCATGCAATTTCATCCAGAGAGTTTCATGACCAGAGTCACCACTTGGATCACTGCTGGGAAGATTGTCACGCCCGTGACTCAATATGTCAAAACATTCCAGAGAGCTTCACGACCAAGGTCACCACTTCAGTCACGGCTTGGGAAGAACTGTCACCCCCGTGACAAGCATAGTCACGCCCGTGAACAATGAAAGAGAAAAATGTCAGGCGCGATTTTTTAGTTGGTACAATGGCTAGTTTCTTATTTAATGCACCCCAACGGCTATATTCAGCCATGGGAGTATAAATGGAAGTCATTTATGCATTAAGAATAAGAGAATGATAAGAAAAACAAAAGAATAGCATATACTTCGAATTTAATTCTTATTACAAGCTATTTGTACTTTCATACTTTGAGAACAAATCTATTCTCTATAGAAATCTTTTTGCTCCTCATATTTTAGCAATTAAGATTTATAAGTGGTTCTCTCTGTAATCTTTACTCAAGTGAGCTTTGGGTATTTCTAGGTTAAGAGTAAAACACTTGTAAGGGTTAGTTGCGTGAACCTCCAAAACACAAATTAAAAGGTTGTTTGTGTGAGCCTGTAAAACACAAAGTGAAGGTTGTTTGTGTGAGCCTGTAAAACACAAGGAATTGGTTATTGTGTGAGCCATTAAAATACAAGGGATTTCTGGGTTAGGTGTGAGCCATTGTGTGAAACACCATAGTTGGGAGTGAGCTTGTAAAACTCTATTGTAACACTTAGTGTGTTAGTGAAACTCCAAATTGCGATTGGGGAGAGGAGTAGGGTTTGTTAACACCCGAATCTCTATAAATCTGTGTGTCAAATTTTCTCTATCCCTCCTAAAATTAATTATTTATTTCCCCACCTTAAAGGTTAATTTTTAAAACTCCAATTCAACCCCCCCTTCTTGGCTTAATATCTGGGCAACAAAAGGTTCGTAGTGAACCACTGACTTTTCGATCAATTGGGGGTCATGATGTGTTGCTAGATACTGCTTATGACTTGCTTAAATTAATTATTAATTTAAGTGGCCAATATAATCGAGAATCTAATGGGTCACACGCATTGAAGATATGGATAATGAGTAAAATGGTCTTGGATGGGTCCAAAATATGAGAGAATTATTTCAGGATGGGTCACGATGAGATTGCATGGAAAAATTGTTTGGGAGGATCACGGGCCTATACAGGCTCGTGTGGTCTAGGCAGGCTACTGGCCCACTTAGTGTGCTAGCTAGGCTACCCAGCAACAGGTCGCAGCAAGCCCAGTGCGTATGCTGGTGCCTCCCATTGGCCAATGGGTGAATTTGGCCTTAATTAGGCCAATTATGGCCATTAAGCACATTCACTATTCATTCAATTCCGTTTTCTCCATTTTTGACTTTTGATTTTTTCTTTGAATTTGATTCAAATAGAAAAGACATCAAATGATAGAAAATAAACATGAAAATATTTTTTTGTGAAAAAATATTTTTAAGACATAATAAAATTCTCTCAAGAACACTTTCAAAGCTAATACTTTGAATTTGTTCAAACTATTTCATTTGATAGTTTCTTTTTCATTCTTCACGTGGATTATCATTAGAGATATCCTTGTGTGGATTGTTATGGTTTGCTACAACCCAACAAAGTGATGATTTGAATAACAAATAAGAAATTACAAAGTATAATTTCTAACCTCTACATTTATATAAATTAGTTTTAATGGCACAAGTACGATATTTTTTTTTGGATTTTGAAAATTTTATTTTTCCACTGTATTTATGAATGTGATTCATTCTTCAAAACCCAACACCATTCAGGTATTTTTAAATTATTTTTACAACATTCAAATCTGATTCCTTAGGACAAGATTGAAATTTAGCACATCAGCATACATTATACATTATATCGGGCCTAGAGGCAGTAAGGTATAAAAGTGATCCACTCATATCTTTATAGAGCTTTTCATTTATGCTCTTCCCCTTCTCATCTTTGTCCATTTTTATTAATGTGCTTATAGGAGTCTTAGCATATTTTCATCCTTCCATTCCAAATTTCTTGATTAACTCTTTGGTGTACTTGGATTGATTGATGAATATGCCTCATTGCTTTGCTTGATTTGTAGACCAAGGAAGAACTTAAGTTCACCCATCATGCTCATTTCAAATTCCTTAGTCATAAACTTATCAAATTCTTTGCAAAGCAATTCATTAGTAGACCCAAATATGATATCATCAACATAGATTTGAACAATTAAAATGTCATGTTTATGCTTTTTAATAAACAAGGTTGTATCAACATGCCCTTTTGAAAAAATATTTTCTAAGAGAAAAGAACTTAGTCTTTCATACCAAGCTCTTGGAGCTTGTTTTAATCTATACAAGGCTTTTGAAAATTTAAAAACATGATTAGGCAAGTTATGGCTTTCAAAACCCAGAGGTTGTTCTACATATACTTCCTCTTCTATAAAACCATTTAAGAATGCACTTTTGACATCCATTTGAAAAAGTTTAAAATTCATATGGCATGCAAATGTGAAAAGTATTCTTATGTCTTCTAATCTAGCTACCGGAGCATAGGTTTCATCATAATCTGTACCTTCTTCTTGATTATAACCTTTTGCATCTAACCTAGCTTTATTCGTAGTTATTGAACCTTGTTCATCTAAATTATTTCTAAACACCCATTTACTACCAACGATTTTATGGTCTTTGGGTCTAGGAACCAAGGTCCATACCTTACTTCTCTCAAATTGGTTGAGTTCCTTTTGCATAGCAATCAATCAACTTTCATCATTAAGAGCCTCATCAATATTAATTTGAGAGACAAAGGAAAGATTAGAATCTAAGAGTTTGAGATGAGATCTAGAACTTACACCCTTAGTAGGATCACTAATGATTTGTTCCTTGGGGTGATTCTTTATCATTTTCCATTCCTTTGGAAACTCTTGGTTGTCTTGCTCTTGAGCTTGAGGTAGAGAGACATCTTGTTGTTGTTTCTCTTTATCCTCATCATCTTTCTCATGATCAAGATTAAGCTTCTCTATTGCACCTACAATATCATCAAGAACACTACCTTTCCCAAGATCAAGCTTACTAGATTCATAAAAAACAACATGCATAGACTGTTCAACAACTAAAGACCTTTTATTAAAGACTCTCTAAGCTTTGCTAGTTGTAGAGTATCCTAAGAAGATACCTCCATCGGATTTAAAGGCAAAATTTCTAAGGTAGTCCTTGGTGTTTAATATAAAACACGTGCATCCAAATACTCTAAAGTAAGATATCATGGGTTTCGTCCATTCCATAGCTCAAAAGAAGTTTTGTTTAAAAGTGGTCTTTTGAAAACTCGATATGAAATATAACATGCAGTATTAGTGGCTTCAGCCCAAAAGTAGGTTGGCAAACCATTCTTATTAAGCATTGTTCGAGCCATTTCAATTAAAGTTCGATTTTTCCTTTCTACTACCCTATTTTGTTGAGGTGTCCTAGGAGTTGAAAATCGTGTGAAATACCATATTCTAAACAAAAGTTTTCAAAATTTTCATTTTCAAATTCTTTGCCATGATCACTTCTTATTTTGGAAATAAAATAACCTTTTTCATTTTGAACTCTTTTAGCAAAAATTTTGAAAGATTCAAAAGCATCACTCTTTTGAGTTAAAAAAATTACCCAAGTGAATCTAGAGTAATCATCAATAATGGCAAAATCATAGTGTTTACCTCCTAAACTAGCAACTCTAGTAGGTCCAAAAAGATCTAAATGAAAAAGTTATAGAGGTTTGAAAGTACTTACAATTTTTTTGGATTTGAAGGATGACTTATGCTGTTTTCCTCTTTGGCAAGGTTCACATGTCTTTTCTTTTTCAAATTTAACTTTTGGAAGTCCACTCACTAGCTCTCCTCTGCTAAGGCTTTGAATTAATTCCATGCGTGCATGAGCAAGCCTTCTATGCCATAGCTAAGATTCATCACTAACAGACATAAGACACTTAGAGGAAAGGTTAAATATTTTGTGTAAGTTTATTATATAAGTATTGACATCTCTATCTCCTTTGAATATCTCTTGTCCACTTAAAGAGATTACAAGACATTCATTTTAGGTAAAGATAACTTGGTTTCCCTTATAACGTAGTTGACTTGCACTTAACAAATTATGTTTCAAACCATCAACTAGCAAAAAATCTTTAATAACAGTTGTATTATTAATACCAATAGAGCCAATGCCAATAACCTTACCCTTAGCATTGTTCCCAAAGGTTACCTTACCACCATAAATTCTTTTGATGTGATTGAAGAGTTCTTTGTTTCTGGTCATATGCCTAGAGCATCCGTTGTCCACAAGCCAAACATTTTCCTTTATAGTGGACTTGAGGCATACCTATAAAACCATAATTCAAGTTTAGTTTTTAGGTACCCAAACAAACTTGGTTCCTTGGGGGTTAGCACTTGAAGGTTCCCAATTAGCCTTCCTTATCCAACAGTGCTTGTTGATATGACCAAATTTCATGCAATAATTGCATTGTTTAGCCCTATTTATGTTTTTCAGTTTTGACATGCTTTTAGGTCTTAACATATTTTTAGAATGAGTTTGTGTGCAATGACATACACATGCATGATGAATAGGTGTTTTCCTAGGTGTATGGCTCTTATACATAAAACCATGATTGGGCTTTTGTGGTTTCCCTCTTAAGCCAGGTGACCCTTGACTATTCTTCTTTTGAATAAAGGATTTTGTGTGCTATGCTCTTAGCCCTTGGGATTATTTTCTCAATTATGGAGATTTATGGTGCACTAAACTTAACAAATATAGTCTTGCGAGATGAAGATGATGTTTCATTAAATCCTAGACCATGTCTTATTAAAGGTGGTCTTTGAAAGACTATGAAAGTATCTAGACTCTCTTTCCCTTTATGAAACTTTGAAATTGAGTTTCTAAGTTCCTCAACTTCATTTTTCAAAATGTTGTTTTCTTTAAGTAAAGATTTAGTTTAGGGCCTAGAGGAATATTCATCTAAAGATTTTTGAAGAGTTTCATTAGAAGTCTTTAAATCAGAATTCTCTTTTCTTAAAATTTCCACTTTATTTTTCAAATCTAAAATATTATTTTTATAAGTTTTAAGTTTACTTCTATATTTTTTTAATTCTAGGTTCAACACTTCTATTAAACTCTGCTCATCATCATCATCTTCACTATCACTATTGTTATCACTACTATTATCATTAAAAGAGTATGAGTAAGAAGGACCTACCTCATCCATGAAGTGATCTTCTAAAGCCATGAAGCATAGGTTGACCTCTTCTTTTTCATTATCATGTTTTTTACTTGAAGAGCTTGTGTCATCCCATGTAGCTTTGTGACCTTTCTCCCCATCATCTTTTTGAAATCTTTGTTGTGTTTCTTGAGCTTTGGACATTCTGGTTTGATATGTCCTTTTTTCCCACATTCATAACACTTTCCACTTCTTTATTTCTTTAAGAGTCATTTGAGGAATGTTTGGGGGTTCTTTGTTTGAAGTTTTGAGAAATGCCAAGTCTCTTTTCAATTATTCTTTTATTCTTCTTGAGAGCACGACAATGTCCTCATTTTCATCATCACTCTTTTCTTCATCATCTTCAATTACTTCTTGAGATTTTGAAGTAGAGGCTTTGAGTGCTAGAGGCTTTCTCTTTTCTGATTTGGCTTCAAGTTCTCTATCTCTTTTTACTGCCATCTCATGCATTAGAAGTTTGCCAATAAGCACATTGGTAGGCATGATGCTTATGTCTTCATTGGCCTCTTCTATCACTGCAACTTGAACCATAGTTTTTGAGATGAAGGCTTCTTAGAATTTTGTTGTTCACATCTTCCAAGCTTAAGTGCTTTCAAAGCTTTCTCATGCCAATGATGATGGCTAGAAGATGGTTCATCATATGAGTGAAGGATTCATTGGATTTCATTTTGAAGAGTTCATATTCCGAACTAAGAAGTTGAATCTTCTTGGATTTTACTTGCTTGGTTCCTTCATGATAATTCTCCAATATTTTCCACATCCTATATGCGGTACGACAATGTTGGATTCTTCCACATTATTCAATAGATAAAGAGCTTGCAAGGATTGTCATTGCATATTTGTTTTTGAAATTAGCTCTTCATTAAGGCTCTGTCCAATCATCTCTTAAAAGAATTTCTTCTTCACCATCAACTTCTCTCTTGGTTGGTGGTGTCCATTCTTTCCGAACACTATCCCAAACTTCGATTCCTTCACTATCGAGATATGTCTCTATCTAAAATTTCCAATGAGCATAGTTTGCTCCATCAAAGTAAGGCTTGAGGCTTTGAAATCCTTCACTGGCCATTTCTTGATCTTTGTTGGCGCTTATTATGCTTTATTGCTAGACAAGTTCTGACACCAATTGTAGACTAGACAATGAACTAAGAAGGGGGTTGAATTGGTTAGCAAATAAAAATTTGCTTCATTGAAAGTGCGAAATAAATAAAATAAAGGAAGGAATGAGAGATATCACATACAAGATTTATAGAGATTCGGGTATTAACAAACCCTACTCCTCTCCCCAATCTCGATTAGGTGTTTCACTAACACATTAAGTGTTACAATGGAGTTTTTCAAGCTCACTCCCAATTATGGTGTTTCTCTCAATGGATAACACCTAACCAGAAATTACCTTGTGTTTTTCAATGGCTCACACAAAAACCAATTCCTTATGTTTTATGGCTCACACAATAAACCCTTTCAAGTGTTTCACTCTTAACCCAATATACCCAAACTCACTTTTGAGTAATTGATTATTATGAAAATACTCACCAACCTACAATTCTCAGAAATTATGAGTAATTAGGTTTTATCAAATAATAGAGGTTTGTTGAGAAATAATTAATGCACAAGGCTACAACAAGATAAAAAAATGTAAAAATAAATGTGTTCTTCTTGTTCTACTTGTTATCCTTCTTATTGGGATTCATAAATGACTTTCATTTATACTCCCTCTGTGAATTATAGCCGTTGGGGTGCATTAATTGCAAAACTAGCCATTGAACCAACTTTAAAATTGAGCTCGACATGTTTTTCTATCTTCGTTCATGGGCATGACTATATGTGTCATGGGCGTGAATGTTCTTTTAAGCCATGGTCCAAGTGGTGACTCTAATCATGAAGCTCTCTAGAAGAATTAACATGTTAGGTCACAAGCATGAATGTTATTTCACGGGTGTGACTTATTTGATCATTCACAGTTTTTTTGATCCTTCATGGTCGTAAACTTTGAATGGTGGAAAGTTGGCGCTCAGCTATATTCACGGGCGTGACATTAGTAGTCACGGGCGTGACTTCGCTATTTCTTTGATTTTTATCTTCAAAGGATGTCTTTCAATCTTGCTTCATGTTCTAATCAAAGTATATCCCTTTTAACACACTTAGAACACAAACATTGTTAAATACATTATTGTTATTTTATTTGTTATTATCAAAATGATGAAAATACCCCTTAAGGTTTAACATTAACTTTCCTCAATCCCTCTTATTTATTAGGCCCTAAATACGGGCGATACATTTCTCTCCCCCTTAAAAAAGTTTCATCCTCGAAATTACCTGTGGTACTATGTTGGAACAATTGAGGGTACAATGCTTTCATCACCTCTTCATTTTCCTATGTAGCCTTTTCTATTGCATAATTCCTATAACATCCCGTGATTTAGGCCCTAATTGCTCATGACCGTAGTGGGCTGCATTGATTTAATCGGAGTCTAAATTTGGACCCATAAAAAAATGACAAATGATAAGGGAAAATAATTAAGGGTATTATTATTTGGGAATAAAAAGATTAGTGCTGGAACTGGAAAAAAATTAGGAAGATGATGAAATTGGTGGAAAATGAGGAATTTCCCAAAATTTAAACGTTAATCAAGATTATTAAGTTAATGAACACATAGAAATTAGGATTAAGTTTAATTAAGGGGACCCACACCTTAATTTTAGTATAAAAGTCAAAAAGAGGAAGAAATTCAACATTCTTCCACCTAAATATCTAACTCATCTTCTTCCCCTTTTTCTTCTGTTTGTGCTGTCCACTCTAGCCTTCCAAAGCTAGCATTTTTGCTTCATTTCAAGCTTGAGAAAGAGTGGGAAAATAAGTTTTGAGAGAGAAAAATTCAGAAATTAAAGAGTTATTTCCATAAAGAGAGCTAAGTAGCAAGAAAGAAGGAAGAAAAAAGAAAGAAAAAAAAAAAAAGAAAACTTTGGGACAGATTCGGCCCACTTTAGAGAGCAATTAAGGTGCATATATTCTTCTTAAATTCAACATGTTTCCTTCCATTTGAGACTGATAAGGATGATATATATGATTAGGATTGGTAGATTGGGGTTATTTGGCAAGAAATGGCCTAGGATTTGGAATTGGTAACTAGTTGAAGAAAAGTGAGGCTAAACCTTTAATTAAAGATAATTGATGTTAGTTAATTATTTTATGACTTAAAACTAAAGAAATATAACTCTAATGGAGGAAGGAGGGGTTGCCTTGGTTAAGATAATTTGGAGAAAATGAAATTAACCTAGGGGAAAGAAAATTAGTAATGAGTGAAGTGCGATTAGAGTGTTAATTTGAAGAAAATAAATTGGGACATATGACAATGTTTTTGGGTAGTCATTACCTATCAAGAAAGGTGTTTAACCTTAGTACATTTTGGCTAAAATAAAGTATAAAACATATTAGGAGCATTAGGATTTTATGTAGGCATGACAAGTTTTTAAAAGGGATGATAGAAATGGGATATGTTATGGTTGTGTAGAAAAATCATGTGAGAAAAAGATAGGCCCTCAAGAGAGTGACAAAGGCAAGGAGAAAGCTATTTAGTGAGGGAAGGAAAAAAAAGGAAAAAGGAAAGCTCCAAGGCTGATTAGGTATGTGCTTTGTTGATAAAAATCTTACATGTTATCTAATGTGTGAAATTATGTGTTAATGTTTGATATGAATGTAGCTTGCCATATAATGTGATTTGTAGTTACTTTTGATTTTCCTTTTTTTATGGTAATGGGACTAAATGATGTGAAGATATGTGAATGTAATTGTGATATGGAAATTTTGGTATAAAAATGAATGCATATGATGGATGTATTTATTAGATATATTTGTGCCAATTGATGACTCTACTACAGAATTCTAGGAGCAGTCTTGACATTTTTTTATCATAACTAATGTTTTGGCAATGAGAATGAGATGAAATCAGTTGAAAATGCAAGTGGACTCATAAGGCTAAAAGTTTCATTTAGAACCCAAGTTCACATTTTAATTGCAAATGGGCTAAAAATAGGACACAAAATCTCAGACCTGTAGGTACCCAGAAAATACTGGCTAAAAACTATTGGAATGCTAAGACTATAAGATACAAAATAATAGCAGACCATAAATTCAAATTTGAACTATAAATGGGCTAAAAATGAGGCCCAAAATCAGGGACGAAATGTACCATAAACAAAGAATTGGCATATTGGGCTTTTCCATATGGTATGATTAATACATATGTTAATTAATGTGAATTTTGACTTTAATTGTAGTTATAAATGTTAAGTAAATTATTTATGTGTGAGGTTTTGATTCAATCATAATGGAAATAAATAATAAACATATAAGTGGAAATTTGGTATAATTATCATTTTTGAAAATATTGTGAATAATAATCTTAATGTTGGGAGTAAATATAAAAATAGTTAAGCTCTAAGACACCTAAACTAGAACTAGAATAGAGAATAGTTTGGCAAGCCAATCAGGGATTTTAAGGCACTCGGTGCCAAAACATGAAAGTCGGTATTGACAATTCTATAAATGTACTTGACGTAAAATTATTAGACAGATAATGACATTATTATAAAAGCCGATAATGAACACCCATTATTCCTATTAGTTAGTTAGGTTATAGGTATTATGGGCCAAAGAAAATGAAAATAACAATAATGTAAAAGTGTGTCATTTTGAAAATGTTGTGTTAAATCAAAATTGCTAAATATTATATGTTTGATAACATTTCTTTAATTTCATTTATTTCTTTATTTTTATGCCTTATTTGTGAAAAATATGAAATGACATGTAAGAAAATATATGTATGTAAGATTTTTATCCCTGAAGCACCACTAAGCTAGTAGTTTAGCGCATGTGGTTTTCTTTCACGCAGGTTGTAAAGAATAGCCGTAGATAGTATAGTTGTTAGAAGAAGAAGAGTACCCAGACGAAAAGTGGTTTAAAGCTTTGAACTATTTTTGGTATATTTTGTGAAAGTTTTGTAAATTAAATTATAGTTTTATCTCATCTAGTATGTATCGAGGATGTGTAAAACTAATGTAATGGACATAGTTTGGATGTAAAATAATATATTTTATAAATAAATAAAATTTTGAATATTGTTATTTGTAATAATTTTATTTTGGTGATAAATAAAAAAACATTATACTTCATTTAGCGAATCTTATAAGACAGTTAGTCAGGTAATGCTCACTTACCTTGTTGAGCTATAGTCGGGTAAGGGGGTGTTACAATTTTTGGTATCAGAGATATAGGTTTAGACGGTTTTTGCTGAGTGGGTATGGGAAGATAAGTGCATGTTTTCATACATATGCATTTTTTAAGTTGTTTATTCTGATAAGGGACCTTCCTTCTGACAATGTAGGTTTAAATGGATTCTAAATCAAGACAAAGTCACAAAGAAGAAAAGGGTTATAATAGAGCTAGCTCCGCTTCTTATAGACAGTCAGCATCAATTAGAGCCTTAGAGCCTAATGTTGTAGCTCCACAGCATGCCGATGAACAAGTTGATCCAAGTTAGGTACCATTTATGCAATAGATGGCTACTTTGTTACAGCAGATAGCATAAGTTGTTCCACCACCAGCTCCACAACCTCCCCCACCTCAACTAAAACCTCAGATTGATAAACTAAGAAAATATAAGGCGACATATTTTACGGGTAAGAATGAGGATGATCCAGCAGTAGCAGAATTTTGGTTGGAAAAGACAATGGGTTTTTGAGAAATTTCAATGTCGGGAAAAGTACAAGGTTAGTTATTCAGTGTCCCTCCTTCAAGAGCATGCTTACGACTGGTGGAAGTTTGTATTAGCGAAACCCCAGACTTTGAACCCTCAGATATGGAATTTCTTTGTGGCAGAATTTAAAAAGAAATATGTGCTAAGAGTTTATGTTGATGAGAAAAATAGATAATTTATGAACTTGAAGTAGAAGGGTATGACAGTAGTTGAGTATGAGATGGAGTTCACCAAGCTGTGTAAGTATGAAATAGGGAATATTTGGAGATGAAGCTAATAAATGTCGTACATTTAAAGATGGCCTCGATGAAGATATTTGATATTTAGTGGCTTCCCACTAGCATACAGACTTTGCTACACTAGTTTCCTCTGCTATTAGTGTTGAAAGAAGGAAAAAGATGAAGATAGAAGAGCTCTCAAATAAATCAATAGCTAGTGTGGCCTAGACATCTAGTAGGAAAGGACGGATGGTACCCAGACCATTTCAGTCACGGGTTGGTGGGCAGACATTTTCTGTTAGGCGGGGTCAATAGTTTAGACCTGCAACATCATCTACTAGTTAACCAGAATCATTGTCCAAAAAGCCAACTCTTGCTATATGTTAGCATTGTGGTAGATCTCATATAGGAGAGTGCTTGTGGTTGATTGGGCATGCTTGAGATGTGGAGCTATAGATCATATGAACAGAGATTGTCCCAAACTTTGTATAGGTAGTATCGCAACAACACAGACTATGGCATTAGTACAGGGTCATGGTAGAGGTTGAGGCAAGTTTAGAGGTGGTCATATAGGACATAGTTAGGGGGTATCAGAGACAGTTGACAAACCCAAAGGTAGTAGAGCTCCAGCTCGAGCGTTTGTGATGAGAGCTCGAGAGGACCAGGATGCACAGATGTCATAGTTGATAGATCCTAATTCCATGCATTCGTACATAAGCACAACTGTCTTGAAACAAGGAAACATGATACCTGAGACCTTAGAATCTGAGATAGTTATGACCAATCTGTTGGGACATAGTCTAAAAGTGAATCAAATTTATAGAAACATCTCAATAATAATTCAGGGTAGAGAATTTCCAGCAGACTTAATAGAATTACCTTTTCATGAATTCGATGCTATTATGGGTATGCATTGGTTGACAAAGCATGGAGCTATAGTCGACTATTGATCTAGAAAAGTTGTACTTAAAATTCGCGGGCAGGATGACATTAACATTGAGGGTGAAGGTCAAACATGTTTGACCAATGTTATTTCTGCATTAAAAGCTTGGAAACACATTTGGAAGGGATGTGAGGCATACTTGGCCCATGTGATACATACCAGGAAAGGGAGCCAGGAACTCAAGGACATCCCTATAGACTGTGAGTTTCTAGATGTGTTTCCTGAATACTTGCCAGGGTTACCACCAGATAAGGAGATAGAGTTTGCTATTGATGTGATTCCTGGTATAGGCCTGATATCAATTACTCCTTATATAATGGCACCTGTAGAATTGAGAGAGTTGAAGGCTCAATTGCAGGAATTACTAGCCAAAGGGTTCATAAGACCTACTATGTCACCATGGGGTGCTTCAGTGTTGTTTGTGAAAAAGAAGGATGACACCTTTCGATTATATATTTATTATCGACAATTGAACAAGGTGACAATTAAAAATAAATACCCACTACCTAGAATTGATGATTTGTTTGATCAATTGAAGGGAGCAGGAGTATTCTCTAAGATTGATCTCAAATTCGGATATCATCAACTGAAAATCAAAGAGCCGAATGTACCTAAAACAACCTTCAGGAGATATGGCCACTATGAGTTCCTAGTTATGCCTTTTAGCTTAATAAATGCACCAGCTTCCTTTATGGATATGATGAACGAGATTTTTAGGCCTTACCTTTATCAATTTGTGGTAGTTTTTATAGATGATATCCTGGTGTATTCAAGGGATAAAGGAGAACATAACAGACATCTCAGAATAGTGCTTCAGACTTTAAGGGAAAATCAATTCTATGCAAAGTTGCAAAATATGAGTTTTGGTTGGAAGAAGTAGGATTATTAGGGCATGTTGTGTCAGTTAAAAGAATTTGTGTGGATCCTAGTAAAATAGAAGCGATTTAAAATTGGAAGCCGCCTCGCAATGTGACATAAGTCCGAAGTTTCCTTAGATTAGCTGGCTACTATAAAAGGTTTGTGAAGTGATTTTCAGGCATAGTTGCACCAATTACCAAGCTACTCAAAAAAGAAACTAAGTTTTAGTGGATGGATCGGTGTCAAGCAAGTTTTGAAAAACTAGAAGTCATTCTAACTGAAGCCCCTATGTTGACCTAAGCTACTCGAGGGAAAGAATTTATGATATACAGTGATGCCTCTCATAATAGGCTAGGCTGTGTATTAATGCAAGAGGGTAAAATAGTAGCTTATGCATCTAGACAATTGAAGCCTCATGAGCTAAATTACCCTATTCATGATTTGGAGTTGGCAGCAATAGTGTTTGCTTTAAAAATATGGCGACATTATTTGTATGGTGAATGGTGCTACAGATATACAGATCATAGGAACCTCAAATATTTTCCCACACAAAAGGAGTTAAACTTAAGGCAAAGTTGTTGGTTGGAGTTAATTAAGGATTACAATTGTATTATGAATTATTAGCCAGACAAAGCCAATGTAGTAGCCCATGCTTTAAGTAGAAAAACACTGGCAAGTATACCTTATAATTTCCTTATTATAATATAAAATGTTGCCCAGATAATGAACCAAGAAGGGGGGTTGAATTGGATATTAAAAAATTTCTAACTTTTAAGTACGGAATAAAAAATTAAATAGAGTAGGGATAGGAAGATATCACAAGAAATTTATAGAGGTTCGGGTATAAAAAAAACCCTACTCCTCTCCCCAATCTCAATTGGGAGTTTCACTAACACACTTAGTGTTACAATGGAGTTTTACAAGCTCACTTCCAACTATGGTGTTTCTATCAATGGCTCACACCTAACCCAGAAATTCCCTTATGTTTTAATGGATCACACAATAAACCAATTCCTTATGTTTTATGGCTCACACAAATAACCCTTACAAGTGTTTTACTCTTAACCCAATATACCCAAACTCACTTGAGTAGTAGATTACAAAGAAAAATGCTGACCAACCTATAATGCTTAGAATTTATGAGCAAATAGATTTTAACAGAGAATAAGAGTGTTGTTGAGAATAATTAATGCACAAATGGCTTCAACAAGATTTTGATTTGAAGTAATTGCTTGTTCTCCTGTTTAGGATTCATAAATGACTTGCATTTATACTTCCTTAGCGAATTATAGTCGTTTGGATGCATTTAATGCGAAAATAGTCATTGCACCAACTCTTAATTTTGTGCCTGACAAGTTTCTCTTTCCTCATTCACGGTCGTGAATATGTGTGTCATGATCGTGAATGTTCTTCCAAGCCGTGGATTAGGTGGTGAATTTGACCGTAAAGCATTCTGGAAGAATTTGAAGTGTTTGATCACGGGCGTGACTTTATACTTTCATGGGCGTGAATATCCTTCCAAGCCATGGTCCAAGTGGTGACTCTGGCAGTGAAGCTCTTTGGAGGAATTTGACATGTTATCTCACGGGTGTGACTATCTTTCATGGGCATAACTGATTTGATCATTCACAGTTCTATGATCCTTCATGGCCGGGAAATTTAAATGTTGAAAAGTTGGCGCTAAGCTATATCACGGGCGTGAACATGCTATTTCTTCATATTTTGACTTTCAAATGTAGTCTTCCATTCTTGCATCATATTCCATACCATGTTCAACAAACTTAGAACACAAGTATTGTTAAATACATTATTGCTATTTTATTTTTTAGCATCAAAATGACGGAAATACCCCTCAAGGTTCAACAATCTCCCCCTGACAAATAATATAGCAATATGTGCTTTTGAGAAGTCTCTCCCTCAAAAGATGTTTAAGACAAAAATTAATAGAGTGCAAGAATTGAGGAAGTATAACATGGATCTTTGCTTGCTAGTTTAGGTATATGCAAAGTATATTCAAAGTATATCAAATTGTTTGCTTTTAATTAGTTAAGTATATGCAAAGTATATTAAGTATATCATACATTTGCATTCATTTCATATACTTGCATATTCATCATACATTTGCTTTCATTTCATGTACTTGCATATTCATTTATATTTGCATTCATTTATATTGCTAGGTTCTCCCCCTTCTGGCATCAACAAAAAGAATCATAAAAAAAAAATCACAAGGCAAAAACTGATGCAATTAGATTAATACCAAATGGAGGAAGTAAAAGGTTTGGAAAAGTAACTTAAAAACCTACATTCACAATACTAGAAACTAGTAAACAAAATGAAAGACAAAAAAAAACTAAAACTCCAGCTAGACTTGGAGCCGGACAATCCATCTTTAAGGCGTGGTACTTCCGCCTCGAGGCTATCCATGCAAGACTCCATGAAATCTTTGAGGTTTTCCAACCTCTCATCGATTGAAACCTATAGTAGGTCAAAGCGAGGTGTTAAAAAATCAGCCACCTGCTGAGCCAAGTTAGGTGTGGAGGCCGAGGATTGACCAACCTCCTACTCAACCCTGGGGTTGCCATCTCGACTCTGACTATTTTTCTTTGCTGGATTCCTTGAAGGCCAGCTTTGAATTCGTCTGAATCCTCATCTTCCCAAACAATTTCACCAACATGAGTGGTGAAGCGGTAATAGATGTTATTCTTATGAATGATGCGAACCGCTGCTCCCATTTTTATAAAAGACTCGACATTTAGCCAGTCTCAAGGGTGTGCTGGTATGAGGTTGAAGTTGTGCTCTTCTAGGTTTAGATACCCGAGCTCGATTGCAAGGTGAGTCATGTACCCACCAATCAAAATATCTCCCGATGGCTTCATTGCAATTGAGAGAATATGGTTTGCAAACCATCGAGACAAGGCCACCATTAGGCCTCTTCGGGCCATCTCCAGGAGGAAAAGCTTGAATTTACGAATGGCACCATTGCTATCCCCTCTTGCAAAGATACTATAGGTCAGAAACCTATGCAAATATTTATGCACTGGAGACTGAAGATGGGTACTTTTTGTTTTCTTCACGTCCCAGCTGCAGTCTAGTCTGAAATGAGCCCATGCTAGATTGGCATAGAATTCCACCTCACACTCATTGAGGATACCATCTAAGGGAAGTTTGAAGATGTCACCAAACTCTACTACTGTGAGAGTGTTTGGATGCTTCCAAAGTTGAAATTTTACTGTGCCAGTGGGAAAGACTTGCAAGGTGCTAAGGAACTCGAGAGTTCATTTCCTTAGCGTTGGTTGATGGATATCTAGAAACTCCTTGAGATGACAAGCTTGTAGTTGTTCCGTCATGCTTGTCTTCAGACCAAGGGTCCTGACAGTATGCCATTCGAAGGATTGTGAAGAAAGCAATGGTCTTTTCTTAAGAACAGCATACCTCAAATGACAATGCTCCAGAATGATGTTGAAAAGGTAGTCTGTGTACCTTCATGGAGCATGAAATTTATTTCTTGTGCCTTTTGAGGAGCGGGGTTCCATTGCTGAGTTAAGAATGAGTTTTTTTGAAAGAGAGTTTATGATAGGGATTTTGAGGAATACCTTGTGATGTTTTGATTTTTGAAGAATAAAATGTTTTTGAAGGTATTTATAGATGGAAAAGGCTATTAGGGGACCAGAATCTGTGAGATGTATTGAATGTGGTTATAAATGAGAGAATTTCTAAAGTTAGAAATGAGAGAAAAAGGGCAGAAAATGTCTTATAGCTGACATAGTCACGGTCGTGAGTGGTAAGTCACGGACGTGAAATGTCGTGGTCACGGTTTGTTGAAGAGGCGCTCTACCCATGATGAAGGATATGAAACGATTCACAGTCGTGACATTTAATAGTCACGGGGGTGAATAGTGAATTTTCATGGGGGTGACAAAATGAGTCACAGTCGTGAAGTACAATCTTCACTATTTGTGACCATGAGACAAAGCGTAAAACAAAGCGTGAACGCTTCTGCAATTATTTGGTGTTAATGTTAACTATTGTGAAGAAGTGTCACGGTCGTGAACAAAGAGTTTCACGGGAGTGACAGAAAAAGGTTATGGGCGTGAAACATAGTCTTCACTACCTTCAATCGTGAAGCATGTTGTGAAGCAAAACGTGAAAGCTACTGGAGCTTTTGGCGATTATGATCACGACAGTGAATATATGTCACGGGCGTGAATTGCCTAATATTCTCATTAAATAAAACTAAGTCTAAATCAAGACTAAAAGATTTCTAAAGTGCTTCTATCCCTTATCACATATATTTCCATCAAGTTTTCCACTTCATACCTTAAAAGATAAGACAATAACATAAGATAGAAAATAACATTCAAGGTTCGACAAAATTTGACAATCATACTTAAGATAAGGTTAATCCATCAATCATACCAAGCTCTCTTCTTATGAAGTTAAATCTTTCTTCATTAAGAGACTTATTGAAAATATCTGCAAATTCATTATCTGTATTGATAAATTCCAATACAACATCTCCATATTGAACATAATCTCTAAGAAAATGATGTCTTATGTCAATATGCTTACTTCTAGAGTGTTGAATGGCATTCTTAGAGAGGTTTATGGCACTTGTATTGTCACATTTGATATGTATATGGTCCAAACTATGACCATAATCCTTAAGTTGTTGTTTCATCCATAGGATTTGAGTACAACAACATCCTGCTGCCACATACTCCGCTTCAACAGTAGAAAGAGCAACTGAAACTTGTTTTTTGCTAAACCAAGAAACTAAGCATTCACCAATGAAGGGACAAGTGCCTGAAGTACTGTTTCTATCCAAGAGACTTCCAGCGTAATCAGCATCTGAATATCCTATGATATGAATGGATGAATTTCTTGGATACCATAAGCCTAAATGCAATGAGCCATGTAAATATTTTAAAATTCTTTTCTCAACATTCAAATGTGATTCTTTAGGACACGATTGAAAGCAAGCACATAAGCATACCTCTATAGAGCTTTTCATTAATGCTCTTACCCTTTTCATCTTTGTCCAATTTTGTTGATGTGCTCATTGGGGTCTTGGCATTTTTGCATCCTTCCATTCCAAATTTCTTGATTAAGTCTTTGGCATATTTGGATTGGTTGATGAAAATTCCCTCATTGCTTTGTTTTATTTGTAGACCGAGGAAGAACTTAAGCTCACCCATCATGCTCATTTTAAATTCCCTAGTCATACACTTAGCAAATTCTTGGCAAGGCAATGCATTAGTAGACCCAAATATGATGTCATCAACATAAATTTGAATAATAAGAATATCATGCTTATGATTTTAATAAATAAAGTAGTGTCAACATTTCCCTTTGAAAAATTATTTTCTAAAAGAAAAAAACTTAGTCTTTCATACCAAGCTCTTGGGGCTTGTTTCAAACCATACAAAGGTTTTGAAAGTTTAAATACATGGTCAAGCAAATTATGGCTTTCAAAAACTGGTGGTTGTTCTACATAAACTTCTTCTTCTATAAAACCATTTAAGAAAGCACCTTTGACATCCATTTGAAAGAGTTTGAAATTCATATGGCATGCATATGCTAAAAGTATTCTTATGGCTTCTAATCTAGCTACCGGAGCATAGGTCTCACCATAATCTATTCCTTCTTCTTGATTATATCCCTTTGCAACTAACCTAGCCTTATTCCTAGTTATTGAACCTTGTTCATCTAGTTTATTTCTAAATACCCATTTACTTCCAATGATTTGATGCTCATTCGGTCTAGAAACTAAGGTTCATACCTTACTTCTCTCAAATTGGTTGAGTTCCTCTTGCATAGCAATCACCCAACTTTCATCATTAAGAGCCTCATCAATATTTTTAGGCTCAATTTGAGAGACAAAGGCAAGATTAGAATCTAAAGGTTTGAGATGAGATGTAGTACTTACTCCCTTTGTAGGATCACGAATGATTTTCTCTTTGGTGTGATCTTTTGTCAATCTCCATTCCTTTGGGAGCTCTTGCTTATTTTCCTCTTGAGCTGGAGTTAGAGAGTCATCTTGATGTGAATTTTCTTGATCATTTTCTCCTTTTTCATTTTCAAGATCAAGTTTTTCCATTGTACCTACAACATCATCAAGAACACTACCTTTCACAAGATCAAGCTTACTAGATTCATCAAAAACAACATGCATAGTTTCTTCAACAACTAATGACCTTTTATTGAAGACTCTATAAGTTTTACTAGTTGTTGAGTATCCTAAAAATATACACTCATCAGATTTAGAGGCAAATTTTCCAAGGTTGTCCTTGATATCCAAATACTCTAAAGTATGATATCATGGGCTTTCTTCCATTCCATAACTCAAAAGAAGTTTTGTTTAAGAGTGGTCTTTTGAAAACTCGATTTGAAATATAGCATGCAGTATTTATGGCTTTGGCCCAAAAGTAAGTTGGTAATTCATACTCATTGAGCATTTTCGAGCCATTTCAATTAAAGTTCAATTTTTCCTTTCGACTGCCCCATTTTATTGAGGTGTCCTAGGAGATGAAATTTTTTGTGAAATGCCATGTTCTAGACAAAAATTTTCGAAGTTTTCATTTTCACATTCTTTGCCATGATCACTTCTTATTTTTGGAATACAATATCCTTTTTCATTTTCATCTCTCTTAGCAAAGTTTTTAAAGAATTCAAAAGCATCACTCCTTTGAACTAAGAAAATTACCCAAGTGAATCTAGAGTAGACATCGACGATGACAAAAGCATAGTATTTACCTCCCAAGCTTGTAACTCTAGTAGGTCCAAAAAGATCTAGATGAAAAAGTTGTATAGGTTTGAAGGATGACAAAAGCATAGTGTTTACCTTCTAAGCTTACAATGTTTTTGGATTTGAAGGATGACTTGTGTTGTTTTCCTCTTTGGCAAGGTTCACATGTCTTGTCTTTTTCAAATTTGACTTTTGGTAATCCCTTTACCAGCTCTCCTTTGCTGAGGCTTTGAATTAAGTCCATGCTTGCATGACCAAGCCTTTTATGCCACAACCAAGATTCATCACTAGTAGTCACAAGACACTTAGAGAAAAGGTTAGATATTTTGTGTAAATCTATTATGTAGGTATTGACATCTCTACTTACTTTAAATATCTCTTGGCCATTAACAGAGGTTACATGACATTCGTTAGAAGTAAAGATTACTTGGTTTCCCTTATCACATATTTGACTTACACTTAACAAGTTATGTTTTAAACCATCAACAAGTAAGACATCTTTAATGAAAGTAGTATTATTAATATCAATAGAGCCAATGTCAATTACCTTACCCTTACCATTATTTCCAAAGGTTACTTTACATCCATCAATACTTTTCATGTCATTGAATAGTTCTTTATCTCCGGTCATATGCCTTGAGCATCCACTATCTACTAGCCAAGCATTTTCTTTTATTGTGGACTTGAGGCATACCTATAAGATCACAATTCATGTATTATTTTTAGGTACCCAAATGAGCTTGGGTCCTTGGGGGTTAACACATGAAGGTTCCCAATGAGCCTTCCTTATCCAGCAATGTTTATTGATATGACCAAATTTCATACAATAATTACATTGTTTAGCTCTAAATATGTTATTCTGTCTTACCATGCTTTTAACTACCATTTTCCTATTAGGTAGAGTTTGTGAGAAGTGGCATGCACATGCATGATGACTTAGTGCTTTCCTAGGTGCATGCTTCTTATACATAAAGGCATGATTGGCCTTTTGAGGTTTCCTTCTTAGGCTTACCAACCCTTGATCATTCCTTTTATGTATAGAAGATTTAGTGTATGTTGTGCACTTAGCCCTTGGGGTTGTTACTTCTAATATGGAGACATGGGGTTCACATAACTTAACAAAAGTGGTCTTGTGAGATGAAGATGATGTTCCCTTAAATCCTAGACCATGTCTTATTAAAGGTGGTCTTTGAGACATAATGAGAGTATCTAAACTCTTCTTGCCTTTATGAAATTTTGAAATGGAGTTTCTAAGTTCCTCAACTTCATTTTTCAAGACATTGTTTTCTTTAAGCAAGGATTTAGTTGAGGGTCTTGAGGATTACTCATCTAATGATTTTTGAAGAGATTCATTAAAAGATTTAAGCTCAAGATTTTCCTTTTCTAAGACTTCCATTTTGTTTTTCAAACTTGAAATGTTATTTTTATAAGTATTGAATTTATATCTATATTTTTCTAGTTCTAGGTTCAATATTTCTATTAAACTTTGCTCATCATCATCATCTTCACTATCACTATTATTATCACTACTATCATTATTGAAAGAGTATGAGTAAAGTTATCCTACCTTATCCGAGACGTGATCCTCTATAGCCATGAAGCATAGTGTTGAACCTTGAGGGGTATTTTCGTCATTTTGAGGCTAACAAATAAAATAGCAATAATGTATTTAACATACTTGTTTTCTAAGTCTATTGAATAGGGTATGGAATATGATAGCAAGAATGGAGAATGGAAGATTAATCTTAAAAAGATAAAATTGAAGAAATAGCATGTTCACGCCCGTGACCTTATATGTCACGCCCGTGATGAAGCTTAGCGCCAACAATCCAACATTTAAAGTTCATGGCCATGAAGAATGATAGCAACCGTGAATGAACAATTCAGTCATGCCCATGAATTAAAGTCACGCTCGGAAGAAGACATGATAAATTCTTCCAGAGAGCTTCATAACTAGAGTCACCACTTGGACCATGACTTGGAAGGATGTCACGCCTGTGAAGATATAATGTCACACCCGTGATCAAACACTTCAAAACCTTCCAAAATGCTTCACGACCAAGTTCACCACTCAAGTCACGGCTTGGAAGAATAGTCACGACCGTGACACACATATTCACAACCGTGAAAGATGAAAGAGAAACATGTCAGGTGCGATAATAAGGGTTGGTGCAATGGCTAGTTCCATATTAAATGCATTCTAACGGCTATAATTTGCTACAGAAGTATAAATGCAAGTCATTTATACATCTAGGAAAAGAGGAAAACAAGAGAACAAGAGACTAGCTAATATTTTGAATCAAAATCTTGTTGTAAGCCATTTTGTGCATTTGATATTTTTCAAAACAAACATTTATTCTCTGTGAAAATATTTTTGCTCATCATTTATTGAGCAATATAGATTTGTAAGTGTTTCTCTCTGTAATCATCTACTCAAGTGAGTTTTGGGTAATTCGGGATTAAGAGTAGAACACTTGTAAGAGTTATTTATGTGAGCCTCAAAAACACAAAGAAAGGTTATTTGTGTGAGCCTTTAAAACACAAGGTAAAGGTTATTTGTGTGAGCCTTTGAAACGTAAGGAATTGGTTATTGTGTGAGCCATCAAAACACAAGGGATTTCTGGGTTGGGTGTGATCCATTATTAGAAACACCATAGTTGGGATATAATGCTCAGAATGTATGAGCAAATAGATTTTAACAGAGAATAAGAGTGTTGTTGAAAATAATTAATGCACAAATGACTCCAACAAGATTTTGATTCGAAGTAATTGCTTGTTCTCCTGTTTAGGATTCATAAATGACTTGCATTTATACTTCCTTAGCGAATTATAGTTGTTTGGATGCATTTAATGCGAAAAATAGCCATTGCACCAACTCTTAATTTCGCACCTGACATATTTCTCTTTCCTCATTGACGGTCGTGAATGTTATTCCAAGCCGTGGCTTAGGTGGTGACTTTGACCGTGAAACATTCTAGAAGAATTTGAAGTGTTTGATCATAGGCGTGACTTTATACTTTCATGGGCGTGAATATCCTTCCAAGTTGTGGTCTAGGTTTTATCTCACAGGCGTGACTATCTTTCACGGGCGTGACTGATTTGATCATTCACGGTTGCTATGATCCTTCATGGCTGTGAACTTTAAATGTTGAAAAGTTGGTGCTAAGCTATATCACGGGCGTGAACATGCTATTTCTTCATATTTTGACTTTCAAAGGTAGTTTTCCATTCTTGCATCATATTCCATACCCAATTCAACAAACTTAGAACACAAGTATTGTTAAATACATTATTGCTATTTTATTTATTAGCATCAAAATGACAAAAATATCCCTCAAGGTTCAACATAAAATGTAGTAATCAATAATAAATTAATGGGAGATTCATATTTTATTTTGGCAGAGTTACGAGTTCGACCTACTTTAAGGCAATAAGTGAGAGAAGCTCAGAGACAAGATTAGATATTGATGATAACTGCTAAGGCAATTAAAAAGGGGGAGAGACCTAAATTTAAGATTGAAGATGATGGAAGTATACGTTATAAGGGAAGATTGTAAGTGCCAGATGATAGCAGATTAGAGCAAATAATTCTAAAAGAGGCACATAATACAACTTATTCCATGCATCTAGGAAGCAATAAGATGTATCAAGACCTAAAGACTCACTATTCGTGGCCAGGAATGAAGAAGGGTATCGTGGAATACACTACAAGGTGCTTGACATGCCAACAAGTGAAAGTAGAGCACCAGGTACCATCTAGATTGTTGCAACCTATTGCTATCCCAAAATGGAAGTGGGAAAGTGTAGCGCTCCCTTACCCTACTAAACGTTAATAGGATATGGAAATGCAAATAACCTTTTTTTTTTTTACAACCAATGTAAAAATCATTGTAATAATTTTTTTTTTGAGTTTATTATTAGTGAAATATTTATTACTATTTTTTTCATTTAAATATATAACTAGTGATGGAAATAGTTTGATTTAATTGAACTCATGCAATTAAACCATAATATTTAGAAACAATACTAGATTTATAAAATTACAAAATTCATTACTTATAAATCCTACATGCCACAAACTCACATAAAAAAAATTCTTAGAATTTAAGTTTTACAACATAATTTTCAAAACATACAAAAAGAACTAGACTGCTGCAATCTGATCTTGGGGGTTTCCTCTTCTTCAGTCGCCCTATCAGAACAACTACTTCTATTTATCTGTGTGTGAATCAAACACGCTAAGCTTAGACATTTCATTCATTAAGCATGCTTAAAATTTCTTAACAATTCAAGATATAAAATTGACAATATCAATTTCATAATTCACATTTTTTTTCTGTTATTTATTTAATAGCCCACGATATCTTAGACCGGAACTAAATACTGGATACAGGGTTTCTGCTCTCCGACAGTATACTCGGTGCCTACATAATTATTTTATAACTCGGCATTTAACGCCTACATTTCCAATAACAACTCAGCACCTTTTTGGTGCCTACATAATTTTTGAACTCAGCGCTATTTCTTAGTGCCTACGTAATTTCAACTCAGCACTATTTCTTAGTGCCTACTTAAATTAAATCTCAGCACTATTATTTTTAGTGCCTACATTTCTACCTTTTTATTGGCATGCCAACTTATCCTAATTTCTAGTTCTCGACTAGATGTTATAGGGCTTAAATTACATTTGTTACCTTTATTAATATTTACATAAATTATGTAGGAAACATTAATATAAACTCCATATAAATGCAATAATTCCCATTCAATATTTTACAACCTCATACTAGCTCATTCAATCATTATAATTATAAGAAAAATTCAATTAATACATTTTATGTCACATAAATTCATAATCAACACATTTCTTCCAGCTGTCCTATTCTGGACAGCATTTCTTCCTTATGATGCTCTGTATTTTTCGTCTATTGTTAGATAGATTCTGAACATATGATCAACAAACAAAATATAGGTACATGTCTTATCTTTAATTTCCAATTGGAATCACATTAAAAGAAATTTGGTAGCAAAGGTTATAAATTTTCTCCTAAGCTACGTTCACTGCAATCTACCCCGTATTTTACTGGACAGAATTATGCCTTATTTTTCTCTGTCATTTTAATCCATTTTTATATGGAATTGGAACAAGTGATCAACTATAAATATTTAGATACAGGTCTTATATTTAATATACAACTAGAATCATATTAAAAGGAATTTTTTAGCAAATGTTATAAATTGTCTCCTAAGCTACGTTCACTACAATCTGCCCAGTATTTTACTGGACAGAATTCTGCCTTATATTGGTCTATATTTTTAGCCCATTTTTCGATGGAAATTGCACAAGTGATAAACTAAAAAAATATAGGTACATGTCATATCTTTAATTTCCAACTAGAATTATATTAAAAAGAATTTTTTAGTAAAAGTTATGAATTTTCTCCTAAGATGCATTCATTGCAAATCTGCCCAGTTTTTTTTTTTTGAACAGATTTCTAGGTCAACTTTGAGTAACTTTTTCACCTAATTTCAGACATATTCATGTCTAATGGTCTGAATAAAATTTCAAGAACTATGGCTAACTTTCCAACCCAATAAGAATCACTCAGAAATGATTTCCAGAACTCAAGTTATGATCACAGCACTATACACTGTTCATAAGATAAAATTTTCAGCACATCAATCAAATCATACAATTTCCATTTTTGCATCAACCTCATATTCTAGTTTTTATTTTCATATTCATTGCATAATTTAATCACCACTTAATTTCTCAATCAATTATTCAGAATTTCATACACATCACAAAATTAAAATCAATATTTTTATATATTTAATTTTTGCCAATATACATATCTCAAAATTCTACTTCTCTTTGATGATTTTGCCTTAATCCCTTTTTTTTTCATCTAATCTTAGCTTGAATTGAAGAAAGAAAATCCCCTTTTTTTTTCATCTAATCTTAGCTTGAATTGAAGAAAGAAAAAGAAGAGTAATTGAGGGAGGAGAGTCACGGCCAAAGAAGAAGAAAATAGAGAGAAATGGGTTTGGTCAAGATGAAAAAAAAGAATGATAAAAAAAAATGGAAATTTGACTTTTTATAGTTGGATTAGGTGGGTGGTTAGGATTAGGTGGGTGGTTAGGATTAGTTGTTAATCTTGCTTCCCATTGGTCCATTAATTTTAATCACTCTTAATTTATCTTAATTAAAAGAATATTCCTTTCCTTGGATAAAGAATATTCCATTTTTATGCCTTCTTATAATTTCTATGCTAAAAACACTGCAATTTCTAATTTCGTTCAGCGAAAAATTATTTTTTTTTTCAATTTTAATTCCAAACTTCAAAATTCTCAATTAATAATATCCAAAATATTTTCTCCCATCTTATTATTATTTTAATTTTTTATTTCATGTCCGAATTTAGACCCTATCGGTTCGGCGTGCCGGATTTCGCCCAACTGCGACCGTGGCCTAAATTATCGGGCATTATAATTTTCCCTTCATAAAAAAAATTTCGTCCTCGAAATTTACCTTTTTAACTAGAGTGGAATAATTGTGGATACTGGGCCTTCATCACCTCTTCAGTTTCCCAAGTCGCTTCTTCTGAATTATGATTTTTCCACAGAACCTTTACCAATGGTACCTTCTTGTTCCGTAGCTCCTTCATTTCTCGAGCTAGAACTTCCATTGGCTCTTCTTCATAAGTTAGATCTGGTCGTATCTCTATAGGTTCTGCTGATATGATATGAGATGGATCTGATCGATATCTTCTCAACATGGACACATGGAATACATTATGAATCTTGTCTAACTCTGGTGGTAAAGCTAATTTGTACGCCACAGGACCCATGCGTTCAAGTACCTCATAAGGTCCAATGAACCTTAGACTTAACTTTCCCTTCTTTCCACATCGGAAAATCCTTTTCCATGGTGAGAATTTTAAGAATACCTTGTCACCAACTGTATACTCAATATCCCTCCTTTTCAAATCTGCATATGATTTCTGTCTATCAGCAGCAGCTTTCAGCCTATCTCTTATTACTCTCACTTTTTCCTCTGTCTGTTGTACTAGATCTGGACCCACTACTTTCGTTTCACTAAGCTTAGTCCAACATAGAGGTGTTCTACATTTCCTCCCATATGGCTTCATATGGTGCCATGCCGATACTGGTTTGGTGACTATTATTGTAGGCACATTCCATCAATGGAAGATGTTTGTCTTAACTGCCTTCAAATTCTATCACACAACTCCTCAACATATCTTCCAATATCTGTATGACCCTTTCTGATTGTCCATTTGTTTGTGGGTGGAAAGCTGTGTTGAAATTGAGTCGAGTTCCCATGGCTTAATGCAAACTTTTCCAGAATTTTGAAGTGAACCTCGGGTCTCGATCTGAAATTATTGAAATTGGCACACCATGTAAATGGATTATCTCATTAACATAGATCTCTGCCAAACGGTTAAGTGGATAATCCATCTTGATCGATAGAAAATGAGCTGATTTAGTGAGTCGGTCTGCCACTACCCATATTGAATCATGCCTCTTTTGTGTCAAAGGCAAACCAGAAACAAAATCCATTGCAACTCTTTCCCATTTCCACTCCGGAATTGAAATTGACTGCAATAATCCACTTGGTACTTGATGCTCAGCCTTCACTTGCTGACAAGTTAATCATCTGGTAGTATACTCGGTGATATCTCTTTTCATTCCTGGCCACCAGTAATATGCCTTCAAGTCATGATACATTTTGTTGCTTCCTGGGTGCATTGCATAAATAACATTGTGAGCTTCCTTCAAAATATCTTGTTTCAATTCTGGTATGTGTGGCACACATAACCTACCCTTTTGCCTTAAACTCCCATCTGAATCAATAGTAAATTCTGGTTTTTCACCCTTTTTCACCATTTCAAAGGTTTCCTTTAATTTCGTGTCTTGCTTCTGATTGTTCTTTACTTGTTGGATCAATGTGGGTTGAATTCGCAATTCTTCCCAAATAATATATAAATAAATTATTATTTCATTTTTTTTTCATGTTCACTTAATAAATTTAAGTTTTAACATTTACCTGCAAGAGTTTTTCTACTTAGAGCATCTGCTACCACATTGGCCTTACCCGGCTGATAATCAATGATACAATTGTAGTATTTGATTAATTCTAGCCATCGCCTCTGTCTCAAATTGAGTTCCTTTTGTGAAGGCAAATATTTCAGACTTTTATGGTCTGTATAGATATAACATTGCTCACCATACAGGTAGTGTCGCCATATTTTCAATGAAAACACAATGGTTACTAGTTCCAGATCATGTGTTGGATAATTTCTCTCATGAGGCTTCAGTTGTCTGGAAGCATAAGCAATCACTTTACCTTCTTGCATTAATACACAACCCAAACCATTAAGGGAAACATTACTGTACACCACAAAATCTTTTTCTGTAGTAGGTTGTGTCAACACTGGTGCCTCTATCAACATTTTCTTCAACTTATCAAAGATAGTCTGGCATCGGTCTGTCCACTCAAATTTGGTCTCCTTTCTAAGTAATTTTATCAGTGGTGAGGCTATCATTGAGAATCCTTTCACAAATCTCCGATAATAACCACCCAAACTAAGAAAACTTCTCACCTCTGTCACATTCCGAGGCGGTTTCCAGTTGAGGATTGCCTCTACCTTACTGGTGTCAACTCTAATCCTATCGGCTGAGACAATATGCCCTAGAAAGGCCACTTAATCTAACCAGAATACATATTTCGATAACTTTGCATACAATTGATTCTCTCTCAAGGTATGGAAGACAGTACGAAGATGTTGATTATGCTCTTCTCTACTTCTAGAGTACACCAAGATATCATCTATGAACACCACCACAAACTGGTCCAAATAAGGCTTAAAGATTCTATTCATTAGATCCATAAATGTTGCTGGGGCATTTGTCAGGCCAAAAGGCATTACTAAGAATTCATAATGACCATACCGAGTTCTAAATGCTATTTTTGAAATGTCTGATTCATTAATTCTCAATTGGTGATAACCTGATCTGAGGTCAATTTTAGAAAATACCCCTGCTCCTTTCAACTGATCAAACAAGTCATCTATTTTCGGCAAGGGATATCTGTTCTTAATTGTCATCTTGTTCAATTGACGATAATCAATGCACAAACGAAAGGTGCCATCCTTCTTTTTCACAAATAGAACCGGAGCACCCCAAGGTGAGACACTAGGCCTAATAAACCCTTTCTCTAACAACTCTTGCAACTGCACTTTTAGTTCTTTTAGTTCAATAGGTGCCATTCTGTAAGGAGTGATCGATATCAGGCCTGTGCCTGGCAAAACATCAATGGCAAACTCTATCTCCCTGACAGGTGGTAACCTTGGCAAGTCCTCAGGGAAGATATCTGGATATTCACATACTGTAGGAATCTCCCTGAGATCTAGAATTTCTTTCTTGGTATCTACAATATGTGCCAAAAATGCTTCACATCCCTTTTTGATAAGTTTACTTGCCTTCATCACAAAAATGACATTAGTCAAGTATGGACGGTTCTCGCCCAGGACAATCATGTCATCCTGCCCTGAATTCTGGAAAGTCACTCTCCTATATTGACAATCCACCACTGCCTTATGCTGAGTTAACCAATCCATCCCCAAGATTGCATCAAACTCACGAAATGACAACTCTATTAGGTCAGCTGGAAATTCTACATTCTGAGCTTTGATTGGATTGTTTTTATAGACTCGACTAACTTTCACTCCATGACCCAAAGGATTTGTCACTAATATATCACAATCTAATTCCTCTGCTACCATATTCCCCTGACTAGGTGGTGACATGCATAAATATGAATGTGTAGAACTCGGATCTATCAGTTCAAATAAATCAGTATCATAAAGAGAAAATTTACCGATAATGACATCCGGGGCATCCTGCTCCTCACGAGCTCTCATGGCATATGCTCGGGCTGGGGCTCGACTACCTTCTGCTCTATTCACTGATTTTGATATACTCTGCCCAATCCTACCACTTCTAGACTGTCCATGTCCCCTACCTCTGCCTCGAGTGACATTCTAAATCTGCACTGATACTACACCACTTGTACCTCTTCCTCTGGGCAATCTTTCAGTTTGTGCTCTGTAGATCCGCAACGTAAGCATGCTCCAGTAATCAACTAGCAATCACCTGCATGTAATCTCCCACAATGTTGACATATGACATATATGAATCTCTTGTTACCAGAAGCTGGTGCACTAGCTGTAGACCCCTCTGGCCTCAACTGTTGGCTTTGTCTAGCTGAAAAGGTTGATTTAGCACCCCGTGAGTGGAAAAAGCTAGGCACTATTCGTCCCCTTTTTCCTGATGTCTGGACCATGCTAATTGTCGACCTCCGTGGTGGCTCTTCTATTCTTTTTCTCTTTGACCTCTTTTCCACACTGATGGCTGAGGATACTAGTGTAGCAAAATCCTTAAGCTGAAGGGCAGTCACCATATTCCCAATATCATCATTAAGCCCATCCTCAAATCTACGACATTTGTCTGCCTCATCTGCAATGATTCCAGTCACATATTTACTTAGTCGGGTGAACTCCATCTCATATTCAGCGACTGACATGTTTCCTTGCTTCAAGTCTTGAAACTCCCTTTTGTTTTCATTCACATAAACTCTAGGCACATACTTCTTATTAAATTATGCCTTGAAGAATTTCCAAGAAGGTGGTTTCGATGTATGGGTTTTTGATAAAATTGATTTCCACCAGTCATAGGCATTATCTTTTAAAAGGGACACTGCATATCTGACCTTTTGTTCCTCTGGACACTCAAGTTCCTCAAACACCCTTTCTGTGGACTCCATCCAAAATTCTGAAGCTGCTGGGTCATCCTCCCTCCTTCCCATAAAATCTGTGGCCCTATATTTTCTCAGCTTATCAATCCAGGGTTTTGGCTGAGGTGCAGGAGGAGGTGGAGCTGGTTGTGGAACTGCTTGTACTATCCGTTGCAACAAGTTTGCTATCTGTTCCATAAGAGGCTCATGTCCCAAATTAGCCTGTCCCTCTGCTCTCGGAGGAGCTACTACACTCGGCCTGGAATCTCTTACGGATTGAGGTTGTTTGAGATTGGCTGAGTCTGAAAGGCTATTACTCAGTTCGTCTTCTGAGAAATCTTGTTCCGATCCCGAATCCATATCTACCTATAAACCAGAAAAAGGGACCCAAGTCAGATAATTGTAGCATTTTATATATATGCATGAGACACATATTCTATTTTACATCCACTGATTAAGAATCAATTAGCCTGGGCTCTGATACCACTAAATGTAGCGCTCCCTTAACCTACTAAACATTAATAGGATATGGAAATGCTAATAAGCTCTTTTTTTTTTCAACCTATGTACAAATCATTGTAATAATTTTTTTTTTCGAGTTTATTATTAGTGAAATATTTATTATTATTATTATTTCATTTAAATATATAATTAGTGATGGAAATAGTTTGATTTAATTGAACTCATGCAATTAAACCATAATATTTAGAAACATTACTAGATTTATAAAATTTCAAAATTCATTCCTTATAAATCCTACATGCCACAAACTCACATAAAAAAAAAAAGATTCTTAGAATTTAATTTTTACAACATAATTTTCAAAACATACAAAAAGAACTAGACTGCTGCAATCTGATATTGGGGGTTCCCTCTTCTTCGGTCGCCCTATCAGAACAGCAACTTCTATTTATCGGCGCGTGAAACACACGCGCTAAGCTTCTAGCTTAGTGGTACATTTGCCAACTATCCAATAATTACATAAATAATTCTAAAATAAAATATTTGAAACTACAATTAATTTATTAAGCATGCCAAATATTCAATTAATAATAAAACCATTTTCTTCATGCAAAAATATTTAATTCATCAATTATGACATTTCATTCATTAAGCATGCTTAAAATTTCTTAACAATTCAAGATATAAAATTCACAATATCAATTTCATAATTCACATTTTTTTTCTATTATTTATTTAATAGCCCACAACATCTTATACCGGAACTAAATACTGGATACAGGGTTTCTTCTCTCTGGCAGTATACTCGATGCCTACATAATTATTTTATAACTCGGCGTTTAACGCCTATATTTCCAATAACAACTTAGCACCTTTTTGGTGCCTACGTAATTTTTGAACTTAGCACTATTTCTTAGTGCCTACGTAATTTCAACTCAGTACTATTTCTTAGTGCCTACTTAAATTAAATCCCAGCACTATTATTTTTAGTGCCTACATTTCTACCCTTTTATTGGCATGTCAACTTATCCTAATTTCTAGTTCTCAACTAGATGTTATAGGGCTTAAATTACATTTGTTACCTTTATTAATATTTACATAAATTATATAGGAAACATTAATATAAACTCCATATAAATGCAATAATTCCCATTCAATATTTGACAACCTCATAATAGATCATTCAATCATTATAATTATAAGAAAAATTCAATTAATACATTTTATGTCACATAAATTCACAATCAACACATTTCTTCCAGCTGTCCTATTCTGGACAGCATTTCTTCCTTATGATGCTCTGTATTTTTCGTCTATTTTTAGATAGATTATGAACATATGATCAACTAACAAAATATAGGTACATGTCTTATCTTTAATTTCCAACTTGAATCACATTAAAAGGCATTTGGTAGCAAAAGTTATAAATTTTCTCCTAAGCTACGTTCACTGCAATCTACCCAGTATTTTACTGGACAGAATTATGCCTTATTTTTCTCTGTCATTTTAATCTATTTTTATATGGAATTGGAACAAGTGATCAACTAGAAATATTTAGATACTCGTCTTATATTTAAGATTCAACAAGAATCATATTAAAAGGAATTTTTTATCAAAATTTATAAATTTTCTCCTAAGCTACGTTCACTACAATCTGCCCAGTATTTTACTGGACAGAATTATGCCTTATATTGGTCTATATGTTTAGCCCCTTTTTCGATGGAAATTGCACAAGTGATAAAGTAATAAAATATAGTTACATGTCATATCTTTAATTTTCAACTAGAATTATATTAAAAAGAATTTTTTAGTAAAAGTTATGAAGTTTCTCCTAAGATGCGTTCATTGCAAATCTGCCCAGTTTTTTTTTTTTTTGAACAGATTTCTAAGTCAACTTTGAGTCACTTTTTCACCTAATTTCAGACATATTCATGTCTAATGTTCTGAATAAAAGTTCAAGAACTATGTATTAACAACTCAATAAGAAGCACTCAGAAATGATTTCCAGAACTCAAGTTATGATCACAACACTATACACTGTTCATAAGACGAATTTTTCAGCTCATCAATTAAATCATACAATTTCCATTTTTGCATCAAACTCATATTCTAGTTTTTATTTTCATATACATTGCATCATTTAATCACCACTTAATTTCTCAATCAATTATTCAGAATTTCATACACATCACAAAATTAAAATCAACATTTTTATATATTGAATTTTTGCCAAATATACATACCTCAAAATTCTACTTCTCTTTGATGATTTTGCCTTAATCCCCTTTTTTTCATCTAATCTTAGCTTGAATTGAAGAAAGAAAAAGAAGAGTAATTGGGAGAGGAGAGTCACAGCCAAAGAAGAAGAATAGGGAGAGAAATGGGTTTGGTCAAGATGAAAAAGAATGATAAAAAAAAAATGGAAATTTGACTTTTTATAGTTGGATTAGGTGAGTGGTTAGGATTAGTTGGTAATCTTGCTTCCCATTGGTCCATTAATTTTAATCACTCTTAATTTATCTTAATTAAAAGAATATTCCTTTCCTTAGATAAAGAATATTCCATTTTTATGCCTTCTTATAATTTCTATGCTAAAAACACTGCAATTTCTAATTTCGTTCAGTGAAAAATTATTTTTTTTTCCAATTTTAGTTTCAAACTTCAAAATTCTCAATTAATAATATCCAAAATATTTTCTCCCATCTTATTATTATTTTAATTTATTTCTTTCATGTCCGAATTTAGACCCGATCGGTTCGGCGTGCCGGATTTCGCTCAACCGCGACCGTGGCCTAAATTATCGAGCATTATAGAAAGGATTACGATGGATTTTGTATGTGGTTTGTCTTTGACACAAAAGAAGCATGATGCAATATGGGTAATTATTGATAAGCTTACCAAATCATCTCACTTTTTACCAGTTCAGATGGATTATTCGTTGAGCCTATTAGCAAAAATATATGTCAATGAGATAATTCGACTACATGGGATGCCAATATCTATTATTTCTGATCAAGACCCACGATTCACTTCAAAATTTTGGAAAAGTCTACATTAAACATTGGAGACTCGACTTACTTTTAGTATGGCATTCCACCCATAAACAGATGGGCAATCCAAACAGGTTATTCAATTGTTGGAAGACATGCTTAGAAGTTGTGTAATTGACTTTGAGGGTAGCTGAGATAGTTATTTACCATTGATGGAATTTGAATATAATAATAACTATCAAGCTAGTCTCAGCATGACTCCATATGAAGATTTGTGTGGAAGAAGATGTAGTGTGTGGCATCTCGCCTATATGATAAGAATAATCTCATTACAAAAGCAGAATGACACAGACAAGGTAAATGAAACTAGTCTGAATTTAAAATTTTTATTTAATAACTCAATTGAATTATTTTTTTAATATTCGAATTCAATTATCAAAATATATCATCATGTTACATAAATATTATACTTCATTATAACTACAAAAAAACGGTTTTTACCTCATATCTAACTATATAGATATAATACCAAAATATAAAACATGTTCCTAACTTTATACCAGACATGTCTATCAAATCCATATGCATGATAATGAACAAAATGCAAAAATAACATGTATTCGACCCTCAACCAGCCCTAACACGTCTCCTTTAGTATGGGCTTGTACTTCCTTTACCAACTTCACAGTTTACTATTTGCAAGCTCCAATTCCTGCACGGAAAAAACCCACGCTAAGCCATTTCAAGCTTAGTGGTACATATAAGCATTTAAGTTTTTCCACACAATCACACAAACATGAGTCATAAAAAACATGACATAATTTAAATAAATCATTGCATAAAAATTTAGAAAATACTATAATAAAATAAAATTTATGTTCCATTATATTATCATTATATTTGCATCAAGACATGAATTTCATATATTCAACCATATGTAATATATAAAATATTAAACATTCTACCTCCTCTCATGTGTCCATATTTTATTACCTTTCTTACCATGTCTTTTAAATCATTTATTAAATTTCCACATATAGACTTAATTTAAATAATTTTTTACATATTATTTTAATTTAATAAGTTTCCATAACTTATTTTAATCTAATTGATTTCCTTAAAATTATTTTAGTTTAGTTAACTCAAATCTCAATCCACATAATTCTAAATATTTTAACATGCAATTGCCAAAATTGCATAGTAGATAATTTATAATACAATTCACAATAATCCAATATGAATTATACTGGAACAAACACATAATTATACAATATTACCAAATTCATTAATAATATATATATATATATATATATATATATATATATATATATCCTCTTACCCTACTAATCGTTAATAGTTTATGGAAGTGCTACAAAGCTCATTTTTGTAAAAATAATCAATTCTCAAATTATTGGATTTATTTATTTCAAGTTTATTATTAGCAGAATATTTAATATCATATTTATTTTCTTCTCTTTTTTTTATATCATTTAAATATGTAACTAGTTACATAATTATTTTGATTTAAAAAAACTCATTCATTAAACTAAAATATTTAGAAATATATTTACAATAATACCAAATATATATTAATTACAAATTTCAATCCTTATATATCCTACATGGCAAACATTTATATCAAAAGAAATTCATAAAATTTAATTTTTACAGTACCATTTCCAAAATATACAAAAAGAAAATAAACTGCTGCAATATCATCTTAGGGTTACCCTTATCTTTAGTCTCTCTAACGCAACAACTACGTTTATTTATCTGCACGTGAAACACACGCGCTAAGCTATTAGCTTAGTGGTACATTTAGCAACTATCAAATAATTATATAAATATTTCCAAAATAAAACTTTAGAAACTACAATTAATTTATTAAGCATGTCAAATATTCAAATAATATTAAAACTATTTTCATCATACAAAAATATATAATTCATCAATTATAACATTTCATTCATTAAGCATGCTTGAAATTGTTTAACAATACAAGATATACAATTTAAAATATCAATTTAATGATTTACATTTTTTTTCTGTTATTTATTTGCTAGCCCAAGGCATCTTAAACTAGAACTAAACACTGGATGTAGAGTTTTTGCTCTCTAGCAGTATACTCGATGCCTGCATAATAATTTTATAACTCGGTATTTAACGCCTACATTTTCAATAACATCTTAGAACATTTTTGGTGCCTATGTAATTTCGAACTTAGCACTATTTTTTAGTGCCTACGTAATTTCAACTCAGCATTATTTCTTAGTGCCTATGTAAATTAAATCTCAGCACTATTTTTTAGTGCCTACATTTCTACCTTTTTTTTGACATGCCAACTTATCCTAATTTCTAGTCCTCGACTAAATGTTATAGGGCTTAATAATATTTATTATCTTTATTATTATTTACATAAATTATATATGTAACACTAATATAATTTCACATAAATGCATTAATCTCTATTAAATATTTTATAACATCATACTTGCTTATTTAATCATTATGACTATAATAAAAGTCAAATAATATATTTTTCCATCACAAAATTTCACAATCAACACATATATACAAATTGCCTTATTCTAGACAGCATTTCTGCCTTATATTTCCTTGCATTTTTCATCTATTTTTAGATTGAATTTGGACAATTGATCAACTAAAACAATGTAGGTATATGTCGTATCTTTAATTTCCAACTAGAATCACATTAAACCGAATTTTTTAGCAAAATTTATGAATTTTTCTCTAAGATACGTTCATTCCAATCTGCCCAGTATTTTACTGGATAGATTTCTAGTTCGAAATTGGAGTCCATGTTTCACCTAATTCTAGGAATATTCAGGTCTAATAGTCTAAATGAAAGTTGAAGAACTATGTTTTAACTTTCCAACCCAATAGGAATCACTCAAAAATAATTTCCAGAACTCAAGTTATGACCAGAATACTAGCCACTATTTATAAGATGAATTTTTCAGCACTTCAATCAATTCCTACATTTTCCATCTTCATACATCAATCTCATATTCTAATTTTTATTTTCACATTCATGGCATCATTTAATCACCAATTCATCACTCAATCAAAATATATAGAATTTCATACTCAATTACACAAACATCACAAATCAAAATTAACATTTTCCTTATTGAATTTTTGCCAAATATACATACCTCAAAAATATACTTCATTTCACTTTTCTCTTCCTTTTAGTTAGCTTTCTCCTTGCCCTTACTTCCTCTTTGATTTTGATTCAAAGATTGTACACCTCCTTGGCCTAATAACAATTTTCACACTAATCAAGCACTAATCACACTAATCCACCCTAAATTACCAACTTTAATAGTAACTAACCCCAAAATCAAAGAAAAGAGAAGAAGAAAAGTAAGAAGATGGAAAATCTAACCTCACCTTTGTAGATCTTCAAATTGACTAAAATCTTCCTTCTTTTTTTCACTTCCTTTCTTCCTTCCTCTTCCTTAGTTTTGCTCAGTTTGGTTCACTTCCTTATTGATCTTGCCTTAATCCAACTTTTTCCCATCTAATCTCAGCTTTGGTTGAAGAAAAAAAAAAGAACAATGGGGGAAACAAGTCATGACAAAAGGAAGAAAATGGAAGAGAATTTGGTTTGATTAAGATGATGAAGAAGAAGAATAAAGGCAAAAAGGTGAAAGTTAACTTTTATAGTTGGATTAGCTGGGTGGTTAAGATTAATAGATAATCTTGTCCCCTTTTGGTCCATTAATTTAAATCACTCTTACTTTATTTTAATACAAAGAATATTTCTTTCCTTAGATAAAAAATATTCCATTTTTATGCCTTTTTAAAATATTTGTGCTAAAAACACTACAATTTTTAATTTCATTCAGCAAAAAATTATTTTTTTTCCAAATTTTAATTCCGAACATCAAAATTCTCGATAAATAATATCTAAAATATTTTTCTCATATTTTATTATTATTTTAATTTTTTTATGTATGAATTTAGACCCTGATCGGTTCGGAGCACCGAATTTCGGTCAACCGCGACCGTGGCCTAAATTATCAGGCATTACAATATAACTCAATTATAAATTTAACTTACCTTAATAAATATTTATAATTGATGTTATCTTACACATTTATCTCTCAACGTGTACATGTTTTTCTTTTAATTATTTTATATATAATATTTTAAAATAAATAGCCCAAATCTCATTCTTGGACTATTCGGATATAGGGCATGTAGTAGGGCCGCTTGCGGAGCTTAAGCACCCTATTCACTATAGTATCAAGTCAAAAGCACTCGCAGAGCTTCAGCCTCATGACCGAGTATAATCACATCATCTGTGTACAATTAGGATAGGGGTGCTCTCGAAGCTAACACTACCCTATTCCTAAACAATATCAATATCGATACCGTAATGCCCCCACAATGATGTACCATCTATCCCTAATTAGTCCACAGGTTGAGAATTGGGTAATTAAGATTATTAGTTATTTTTTTTTATATATTAATTTGCTGGAATCAATGTTCCCTTAACATTTATAATGAAAATATGATTATAAAACTTTAAAATCATATAATCATGTGATATTCCATTATATGTAACTGTTACCCAGATATTAAGCCAAGAAGGGGGGTTGAATTGGAGTTTTAAAAATTGAACTTTAAAGTGTGGAAATAGAAAGTTAAGTTTATGAGGGATAAAGAAATTTGACATAAGGATTTTTATAGAGGTTCGGGTGTTAACAAACCCTACTCCTCTCCCCAATCGCAATTGGGAGTTTTACTAACACACTAAGTGTTACAATGGAGTTTTACAGGCTCACTTCTAACTATGGTGTTTCTCATAATGGCTCACACCTAACCCAAAAATCCCTTGTGTTTTAATGGCTCACACAATAACCAATTCCTTGTGTTTTACAGGCTCACACAAACAACCTTTATCTTGTGTTTTACAGGCTCATACAAACAACCTTTACCTTGTATTTTATAGGCTCCACAAACAACCTTTCTTTGTGTTTCAAAGGCTCACACAACTAACCTTTATAAGTGTTCTACTCTTAACCTAGAAATACCCAAAATTCACTTGAGTAATAAATGATTACAGAGAGAAATACTTACAAATCTTTATTTCTCAATAAATGATGAGAAAAAAGATTTTCACATAGAATAGATATTTGTTATGAAAGTATTAAATGTACAAATAGCTTGTAATAAGATTTTGATTCAAAGTATTTGCTATCCTCTTGTACTAAATGCATAAATGACTTGCATTTATACTCTCATGGAAAATTATAGCTGTTAGAATGCATTTAATATGAAACTAGCCGTTACACCAACCCAAATAATCGTGCCTGACATTTTTCTCTTTCATCTTTCATAGGCGTGACTATGTTTGTCATGGGCGAGATTGTTCTTCCAAGTCATGACTGAACTAGTGACCTTGGTCGTGAAGCATTCTGTAAGGTTTTGAAATATTGGGTCATGGGCGTTACATATATCTTCATGGGCGTGACAAACTTCTCAGCCGTGATCAAAGTGGTGACTTTGGTCGTGAAGCTTTCTGGATGAATTTGTCAAGAAGGTTCACGGGCGTGACATTTAATTCACGGGCGTGACTTAAATGTGCATTTCACAGTTTGTTCTCTTCCTTCATGGCCGTGAACTTCAAATGTTTGTCTTGTTGACGGTTAGCTTCTTCATGGGCGTGACTCATAGGGTCATGGGCATGAACATGCTACTTAATTTTATCATTCAAGGATTAATCTTTCATTCTCCATTCTTGCTATTTTATTCCATACTCTGTTTAATAGACTTAGAAAACAAGTATGTTAAATACAATATTGCAATTTTATTTGTTATCATCAAAATGATGGAAATACCCCTCAAGGTTTAACAATCTCCCCATTTTTTATGGTGACAAATAATATAGCAATATGTGCTTTTCAGAAGTCCCCCCTTCAAAAGATACTTAGGGTAAAAATTGATGAAATGCAAGAAATGTAAAGAATGATGTAGCATTGAAATAAATTTTCTAGTTTTAAGTATATGCAAGTTATATACAAAGTATATCCAATATATACCAAAATTCTTTTTAAGTCATGGAGTATATGTAAGGTATATTTAGAGTATATCAAGTGCATATTTATTTATGTAACTTGCATTAAGGTATATGCAAAGTATACTTAAGATATATTTAAGGTGTATAAAGCTCAATTTGCATACTTGAATATTTATTTTGAATCAAATTTTAAGTATTGCTTTTAAACTCAAAATATTTTTAATTTCTCCCTGCTTAACTCAATATATTTATATTGTTAATTTCTCCCTACTTAACTCAATATATTTATATTGCTAATTTCTCCTTACATAACTCAATATATTTGTAGGTTCTTATTTTTTATTTAAAATTAAGTATTGCTTGCATTTATCTTAATATATTGCTAGTTTCTCCCCCTTTTGTCATCAACAAAAAGAATATAAAGATAAACCATAATGGAAATACAAAGCAAATATATTATATAAAAAAATACAATTAAAGATAATAAAAATTCAGAAAGGAAATTTAAAATTTCCTACACAAATAAAACAAGCAAACAAAACAAAGAAGCAAGCATATTAAGGCTACCATCTAGCCTAACATCTATCTGGACATCATGTCCCTAAGACAAGCAATTTCAGCCTCAAGGATGTCCATCCTAGACTCCATGAAGTCCTTGAGGTTCTCTAAGCTCTCATCCATGGAAGCCTACAGCTGCTCAAATTGTGGTGCTAGGAGGTCAACCACCTGCTGCGCCAAATTTGGTGTGGAAGCCGAGGATTGTCTGATGTCCTGCTCAACTACTGGAGGTGCCTCCTCAACCCGAGCCCTTTTTCTCTGCTGGATTCCTTAGAGGCCGGCTTTGAAGTCATTCGAATCATTATCTTCCAATATGATTTCGCCAGTAGTGTATGTGAAGCGGTAGTAAATATTGTTCTCATGGACAATTCTAATAGCCGCTCCCATCTTAATGAATGACTCGACATCCAATCAATCTCGAGAATGCCCTAGGATGAGATTGAAGTGATGGTCATCCAGCTTCAAATATCCAAGCTTCAAGGCCATATGGGTCACATATCCACCAATAAGTATATCTCTAGAGGGCTTGGTGGAAATGGATAGAAGATGGTTCACAAACCATTGAGAAAGCACCACTATGAGACCTCTTCGGGCCATCTCAAAGAGAAAAAGCTCAGACTTCCGAATGGTGCCATTGTTGTCTCCTCGGGAAAATATGCTATAGGTTAGAAACCTATGCAGATATTTGTGCACTGGGGACCAGAGATGAGTGCTCTTGGTCTTTTTTACATCCAAACTACAATCCGTACCAAAATGAGTCCATGCTCGAGTTGCGAAGAATTCTACTTCGCTGTCGTTGAGGATGCCTTCCGAGAGTAGGTTGAATAAGTCCCCAAATTCTATGGCAATGAGAGTGTTCGGATTGCTATAGAGTTGGAATTTTACCACTCCAGTGGGAGACACTTGCAAAGTGCTCAAGAATTCCAAGGTTGGCTCCCTTAAAGTGGGCTGATGAATGTCCACAAACTCCTTCAAATTATAGGCCTAAAGTTGCTCTGTCATTGCTATCTCAAGCCTGAAAGTGCGTACGATTTGCCACTCAAAAGATCTTGATGAAATGAGAAGCCTTTTATTCAGGGTTGAGTACCTAGGATGGCAATGCTCAGGGATTCTGTTCATTAGGTAGTCTGAGTACCTCCTGGGAGTATGAGATTTCTTCCTAGTACCCTTTGATGAGCCAGTTTCCATTTGGATTGAAGAAATGAACTTTGAAGAGTTTGGAAATTTTTGACAGAAATTTTGAGGAAACCCTAAAGAAATGTGATTTTTGATGATGGAAGGGACTTTTGATGGTATTTATAGCAGAAATTTGTGACTTAGGGGCCAGAATCTTCAATGTACCATTCAATGTGTGTAAATAAGAGCGGTTTCAAGGAGTTCAAAGGTTGAAATAAGAAGAATAACCGACAGATTTGTTATATAGATGATGCATTCACGGGCGTGAAATATGTAGTCACGGGTCACGGTCGTGAAGAGTCATGTTCACGGTTTGCTGAAAGGGTGCTCTACCCGTGAATAAAGGCATGAAAAGGTTTACAGTCGTGACATTTGAATGTCACAGGCATGAATGATGAACTATCACGGTGGTGAAAGAAGAGTCACGAGCGTGAAGGGTTGAATTTCACTACTTATGCCCGTGAAACAAAGCGTAACTCAAAGCGTGAATGTCTCTGTGAGTTTTAGGTGAAAATGTTCACGGGCGTGAAAATGCATCACGGGCGTGAACAAGGCTTTTCACGGGAGTGAATGAAGTCATGAACATAAGCTTCACTACTTGAAGCTGTGAACCATATCGTGAATCAAGTCGTGAAAGCTACTGGATCTATTGAATATTTAATTCATGGGCGTGAACATATGTCACGGGCGTGAATTGCGTAAAATTTCCATCAAATAAAATTAAGTCCTAAAACAAGACTAAATCATTTCTATGAAGATTCTGTCCCTTATAACATCAAATTTACATCAAATTTACTACCCTATATCTAGTGATATGATACAAAAAAAAAGGATTATCACTTTTGACAATTTGGCAATCATAAGGTTAATCCATCAATCATACCAAGTTCTCTTCTAATGAAATTAAAAATTTCCTCATTTAGAGACTGTGAATATATCTGCCAATTGATCTTTTGTGCTTATAAATTCTAATGCAACATCCCCATATTGAACATGGTCTCTAATAAAGTGGTGTCTAATGTCAATATGCTTACTTCTAAAATGTTGAATGGGATTCTTTGAAAGATTTATAGCACTTGTATTGTCACATTTAATAGGTATATGGTTCATATCATGACCATAGTCCTTAAGTTGTTGTTTCATCCACAGGATTTGAGTACAACAACATCCTGCTGCTACATACTCTGCTTCAGCAGTTGAAAGAGCAACTGAAACTTGTTTCTTGCTAAACCAAGAAACTAAGCACTCTCCAATAAAGTGACAAGTACCTAAAGTACTTTTTCTATCTAAAAGACTACCATCATAGTCTGCATCTGAATATCCTACAATATAAAAAGATGAGTTTCTAGGATACCACAAACCTAGATCCAATGATCCATGTAAATATCTTAAAATTCTTTTTACTGCATGTAAATGAGATTCTTTTAGACATGATTGAAATCTTGCACACAAGCAAACACTATACATTATGTCGGGTCTAGAAGCAGTAAGATATAAAAGTGATATGATCATACCTCTATAGAGCCTTTTCATTAATGCTCTTACCCTTTTTTATCCTTGTCCAATTTTGTTGATGTGCTTATAGGAGTCTTGGCATTCTTGCATCCTTCCATTCCAAATTTTTTAATTAAATCTTTGGCATATTTGGATTGGTTGATGAATATGCCCTCATTGCTTTGATTTATTTGTAGACCAAGGAAATATTTAAGCTATCCCATCATGCTCGTTTCAAATTCCCTGGTCATACACTTAGCAAATTCTTGACAAAACAATTCATTAGTAGAACCAAATATTATATCATCAATATAAATTTGAACAATTAGTATATCATGCTTATGCTTTTTAATGAATAATGTGGTGTCAACATTCCCTTTTGTAAAGTTATTTTCTAAGAGAAAAGAACTTAGTCTTTCATACCAAGCTCTTAGGGCTTGTTTCAAACCATACAAAGCTTTTGAAAGTTTAAAAACATGATTTGGCAAATCATAGCTTTCAAAGCCTGGTGGTTGTTCTACATAAAATTCTTCTTCTATATAACCATTTAGAAATGCACTTTTCACATCCATTTGAAAGAGTTTGAAATTCATATGACATGCATATGCTAAAAGTATTCTTATGGCTTCTAATCTCGCTACAGGTGCATAGGTCTCTTCATAATCTATTCCTTCTTCCTGATTATATCCTTTTGCAACTAATCTAGCCTTATTCCTTGCTATTGAACATTGTTCATGTAGTTTATTTCTAAATACCCATTTGCTACCTATAATTTGATGATCCTTGGGTCTATGTACTAAGGTCCATACCTTACTTCTCTCAAATTGGTTGAGTTCCTCTTGCATGGCAATTACCCAACTTTCATCATTAAGAGCCTCATCAACATTTTTAGGCTCAATTTGAGAAATAAAAGCAAGGTCAGTGGCTAAATGTTTGAAATGAGATCTAATACTTACTCCCCTTGAGAGATCACCATTGATTTGTTCTTTTGGATGATCTTTTGTCATTCTCCATTATTTTAGGAGTTCTTGCCCATTTTATTCTTGAGCTTGAGGTAGAGAATCATCTTAATGTGAATCTTCTTGATCATTTTCTTCTTTTCCATTTCCAAGACCAAGTCTTTCCATAGTTCCTACAATATCATCAAGAACACTACGTTTCACAAGATCAAGTCTACTAGATTCATTAAAAATAACATGCATGGATTCTTCAACAGTTAATAATCTTTTATTAAATACTTTATATGCTTTGCTAGTTGTAGAGTATCCTAAAAAGATACCTTCATAAGATTTAGAGGCAAATTTTCCAAGGTTGTCCTTGGTATTCAATATGAAGCACTTGCATTCAAATACTGTAAAGTATGATATCAAGGGCTTTCTTCCATTCCATAGCTCAAATGATAAAAGAGGTCTTTTGAAAACTCGATTTGAAATATAACATGCAGTGTTTGTGTCTTCTGCCCAAAAGTAAGTTGGTAAACCATACTCATTGAGCATTGTTCTAGCCATTTCAATTAAAGTTCAATTTTTCCTTTCAACTATCCCATTTTGTTGAGGTGTCCTAGGATATGAGAAATTCTGTGAAATGCCATGTTCAAGAAAAAAACTTTCAAAGTTTTCATTTTCAAATTCTTTGCCATGGTCACTTCTTATCTTTGAAATACAATATCTTTTTTCATTTTGAACTCTTTTAGCAAAGTTTTTGAAATTTTCAAAAGCATCACTCTTTTGAGCTAAGAAAATTACCCAAGTAAATCAAGAGTAATCATCTACAATGACAAAGGCATAATGTTTACCTCCTAAGCTAGCAATTTTAGTAGGTCCAAATAAGTCTAAATGCAGGAGTTGAAGAGGTTTTGAGGTACTTACTATGTTTTTGGCTTTGAAGGATGACTTGTGTTACTTCCCTCTTTGGCAAGGTTCACATGTCTTGTCTTTTTCAAATTTGACTCTTGGCAGTCCTTTTACTAGTTCTCCTGTACTGAGGGTTTGTATTAAGTCCATGTTAGCATGACCAAGCCTTCTATGCCATAACCAAGATTCATCACTAGTAGTCACGAGACACTTAGAGGAATGGTTAGATAATTCATGTAAGTCTATTATGTATGTGTTGACATCACTATTTCCTTTAAATATTTCTTGACCATCGATAGAGGTTACAAGACATTCATTTGAAGTAAAAATTACTTTATTTCCTTTATCACATAATTGACTAACACTTAACAAGTTATGTTTTAGGCCATCAACAAGTAAGACATCTTTAATAAAGGTAGTACCATAAATACTAATAGAACCAATGCCAATTACCTTACCCTTAGCATTGTTTCCAAAGGTAACTTTGCCTCCATCAATACTTTTGATTTCATTGAAGAGTTCTTTATCTCCTGTCATATGCCTTGAGCATCCACTGTCTACTAGCCAAGCATTTTTGTTTATTATGGACTTGAGGCATACCTATAGAATCACAGTTCATGTATGATTTTTAGGTACCCAAATGAGCTTGGGTCCTTGGGGGTTAGCATATGAATGTTCCCAATGAGCCTTCCTTATCCAACAATGTTTATTTATATGACCAATCTTCATACAATAATTACATTGTTTAGGTCTAACATTGTTTTTTGGTCTTACAATATATTTGAATGCCATATTTCTATTTAACTGATTTTGAGAACAATGACATGCACAGTCATGATTAATTGATGCTTTTCTAGATGCATGCTTCTTATACATAAAGGCATGATTATTCTTTTTATATATAGAAGGTTTAATATACTTATTCCTTGGTGTTGTTCCAATAATTGTGGAGATGTGAGGTTCACTAGACTTAACAAAAATGGTTTTGTGAGAAGATGATGATGTGTCCTTATATCCTTGACCATGTCTAATTAAAGGTGGTCTTTGAGACACAATGAGAGTATCTAAACTCTCTTTACCTTTGTGAAATTTAGAAATGGAATTTCTAAGTTCCTCAACTTCATTTTTCAAAGTATTATTTTCTTTAAGCAAGGAAGCAGTTGAGGGTCTTGATGAATATTCATCCAATGACTTTTGAAGAGATCCATTAGATGATTTAAGCTTAAGATTCTCCTTTTCTAAAGACCCCATTTTGTTTTTCAAATTTGAAATGTTATTCCTATAAGTACTAAATTTACTCCTATATTTCTCTAGTTCTAAATTTAATTCTTCTATAAGGCTTTGCTCATCATCATCATCATCACTATCATTATCATTATCATTATTACTACTATCATTATTGAAAGAGTATGAGTGTAGTGATCTTACCTTATTCGAGACGTGATCCTCAATAGCCATGAAGCATAGGTTGACCTCTTCGCTTTCATTATCATCTATTTCACTTAAAGAGCTTTCGTCATCCCATGTGGCTTTGTGACCTTTCTCCCCATTGTCTTTTTGGTATTTTCTCTTATGCTTCTTGAGCCTTGGACATTCTGCTTTGATATGTCCTTTCTTTCCACACTCATAGCACTTTACCTCTTCCTTACTTCTTTGTGCATCATTAGAAGTTTGTTTGAGGTTTCTTTGCCTGAATTTTCTGGAGTTGCTCATTTTCTTCTCAATGATTCTTCTCGGTCTTCTTGAAAGCATAACAATGTCCTCATTTTCATCATCACTCATTTCTTCATCATCTTCACTTTCTTCTTGATATTTTGAAGTAGAGGCTTTGAGTACTAAAGGCTTTCTTTTCTCTGGTTCTGCTTTAAGCTCTCTATCTCTTTTCACTACCATTTCATGTGTGAGAAGTTTGCCAATAAGCACATCAATATTCATGATGCTCATGTCTTCATTTGCTTCTTCTATGCCAACAACTCTTAAGCAATAGTCTTTAAGAGGAAGACTTCTCAGGATTTTGTTGTTTACATCTTCCAAGCTCAGATGCTTCCCAAGTTTCCTCATTCCATTTATAATGGCTAGAAGATGGTTGGTCATGTCAGTGATTGATTCATTGGATTTCATCTTGAAGAGCTTATATTCTGAGGAAAGAAGTTGAATCTTCTTGGATTTGACTTGCTTATTTCCTTCATGATAATTTTCCAATGTCTTCCACATGCAGTAGGCTGTTGCACAGTATTGTATTCTTCCACATTCTTCAATAGATAATGAGCTTGAGAGGATTGTCATTGCCTTCTTATTTTTGAAATTTGCTCTTCTTTGAGGCTCTGTCCAATCATCTCTTGATAAGAATTCTTCTTAACCATCAACTCCTCTTCTGGTTGGTGGTGCCCATTCTTTTCTTATGCTATCCCAGACTTCAATTCCTTCACTATCCAGGTATGTCTCCATCTGAAACTTCCAATGGGCATAATTTGCTCCATCAAAGTAAGATTTGAGACTTTGGAATCCTTCACTGGCCATATCTTAATCTTTACTAGTGCTTTTTAGGCTTAGATGCTAGACAAGACTCTGATACCAATTATTGCCCAGATAGTGAGCCAAGAAGGGGGGTTGAATTAGAGTTTTAAAAATTTAACTTTAAAGTGCCGAAATAGAAAGTTAAGTTTAGGAAGGATAAAGAAATTTGACACAAGGATTTTTATAGAGGTTCGGGTGTTAACAAACCCTACTCCTCTCCCTAATCGCAATTGGGAGTTTTACTAACACACTAAGTGTTACAATGGAGTTTTACAAGCTCACTCCCAAATATGGTGTTTCTCACAATGGCTCACACCTAACCCAAAAATCCCTTGTGTTTTAATGGCTCACACAATAACCAATTCCTTGTATTTTACAGGCTCACACAAACAACCTTTATCTTGTGTTTTATAAGCTAACACAAACAACCTTTACCTTGTGTTTTACAGGCTCACACAAACAACCTTTCTTTGTGTTTTAAAGGCTCACACAACTAACCCTTACAAGTGTTCTACTCTTAACCCAGAAATACCCAAAACTCACTTGAGTAATAAATAATTACATAGAGAAACACTTACAAATCTTTATTGCTCAATAAATGATGAGTAAAAAGATTTTCACAGAGAATAGATATTTGTTATGAAAGTATTAAATGTACAAATAGCTTGTAATAAGATTTTGATTCAAAGTATTTACTATCCTCTTGTACTGAATGCATAAATGACTTGCATTTATAATCCTATGGCGAATTATAGCCGTTAGAATGCATTTAATACGAAACTAGCCGTTACACCAACCCAAATAATCACGCCTGACATTTTTCTCTTTCATCTTTCACGGGCATGACTATGTTTGTCATGGGCGTGACTGTTCTTCCAAGCCGTGACTGAAGTGGTGAACTTAGTCGTGAAGCATTCTGGAAGGTTTTGAAATATTGGGTCACAGGCGTGACATATATCTTCACGGGCGTGACAAACTTTCCAGCCGTGATCAAAGTGGTGACTTTGGTCGTGAAGCTCTCTGGATGAATTTGTCAAGAAGGTTCACGGGCATGACTTAAATGTGCATTTCACAGTTTGTTGTCTTCCTTCATGGCCGTGAACTTCAAATGTTGGTTTTGTTGACGGTTAGCTTCTTCACGGGCGTGACTCATAGGGTCATGGGCGTGAACGTGCTACTTCCTTAATTTTATCATTCAAGGATTAATCTTCCATTCTCCATTCTTGCTATTTTATTCCATACCCTGTTTAATAGACTTAGAAAACAAGTATGTTAAATACAATATTGTTATTTCATTTGTTATCATCAAAATGACGGAAATACCTTTCAAGGTTTAACAGTAACCATTTAAGTAATATTGTCATACTTTAATTAGTTTTCCATGCAATCAAAGCCTACAAATCTTTTGCTATATAACCAAAATTTATAATATCTTTATGAGTCCAAGTATACCATATAATCTCTCTTTTCATATCAAATATATATGTCATACATGACTTTCTAACTTCACTCTTTATTGTCGTAATTATTCAATAATTATCATTAATAATTATCACATTTTTAATCAATCATATACTAATCCATATTGAAAAATATATTATGTTACATATTTAACATTCACACCCCTTAACACACATTTACAACGTTAAAATAAATATTTCTACATTTTATCAATCAATTATTAATTCATATTTGTAGACATACATTAACACGAAATTTCATTAATTAAGCACTCAATTAATTTCAATTAGTCCTCAACCTAAATTGCATATTATGATAATTACACAACATTTTATCAATAATTCAATGTTCATATACAAGTTTTACAAACCTTCTATCACAACAACCATATATATATACATATACTCTTTAACATCTTATTTATCATATTTTATATGCCACCAACATTTTTTTTCCTCATTTATATTTCCTAGTAGGTCATCTTATCCCTTGTCAGCCATTCCATATTTACACATTTTAATACATTATTCAAATATGCAACTTATCAATTAACACACAAGCATGCAATAAAATGCATAAATGTACAAACTATATGGAGCTTTTCCAAAATCTAAAATTTGGTGCTTGTCTACTTTTGTTGCTCTTCCTCTTATTGAGTGCCTAATATAAAAATATAATTGATTAATACCTTGTTAAAATACTTATTTTTATTATAGTTTAAATAAATAACTAAAATTTCTCCTAAACGGTCATATGACCTCTGAGGACTATTAGCTCTATAACTTTTTCTACACTTATCCAATTTATATGATTCTTATTTCTAATTAAATTTAACATATAGAACTATATCTAAAATTTCGGAATTTTTGAGCCATTACGCAATATTTAGTGTAATTTTAAATGTTACTTTATTTTCTGCCCTTAGACAGTTTTAGGGTGCTACATTTAAAAATTTATATCTTTCACCGTGTACATTCAATTATTATGAAAATTTTATATAGTTAGATAAGTTAATTTGGAAATTTTTTTATGTTTACCATATGTCCATATTTGGGCTCTAAGGTTCTCAAATATTAGAGGATCTATAACTGGTTTGGCATAGAATGACAACCTGACCAGTTCAATTGTTAAGGTCATAACTCACAAAATAAACAATATTTTTGGGTAATTCTTTCACATGAACTTAGATAAGATATAGAATAAAACTTCCATGATTTGAACTTTGGCTAATTCGATCTAAAAATGGGTCAAATATAATGATGAAATTACCGGAGTTCTACAGGTATGTGGAACCAGCTCAATCAAGGAACAACCATAGTTCATTTCACTATAACTCAACCTACACAAGAGATATTTCTACGAACTTTTATAGAGACCTGTATCACACATAGTCCATAACTTTTATGCTTTACAAAACCTTAGATTTAGCCATTAAGATTATCAAATTAAACAAAAATCATCGGTTATTTTGTTGACACATCTCCCTTAACCAATCTCACTCAAACAAGTTTATTTCTTTATATAACCAAAATAATTTCATGAAATTTGACAAACACATAAACAACACATATAAGAACAACTTTTATATTTTACACTTCTTCAAATTCAGTTCTTAAAGTAATAAAAAATAGAGCAAAATATACTGTTGTAATATACCCCTAAAAGCTCTAAGTAACACAATAACAATGGAAAAGAGATTACTTACCAAAAACATATTTATTTGGAGTAATTTTGATGCAAATCTTGAGTGAGATCTGAAGAATTGGGGCTGTTATTGGGAGGAAGGAAAGGGAAGATGATGACAAGAAGAAGAGTGTAGAAGTTAGGATAAAATGGCCAAAGGAAGTCATAATTGAGTTCAACCCTCCCTTCTCCTGATTTTTCTTCTTCTTCTTTTTTTTTCTGTTTTTTATTTCTTTTCTTTTTTTTTTTTCTTTATTATTATTATTATTATTATTATTATTATTATTATTATTTCACACATATACTTATATCTAATCCCTTTAATTTTTTTTACCAAAAGTACAATTTAATTATGTGGTCTAATTTAATCAAATTTATTATGTCAATCAATTTAATTTATTTTAATTTCTAATTTAGTCATTTATTCCATCTATCTAAATTTTAATATCTATCATTTGTTTCCTATGTATACCATATACTTATTATAACTTAGACTAATTAGTGGGCGTTACATATGACATGTTTATGTTGGACAAAACTTAGTGAAAAGAAGTTAATGGGCCCAGAATTGGTGCAGTAGATAGAGGAGAAGGTGAAATTAATCCAAGATCGATTAAAAGCTACAACGGATCGACAAAAATCTGACGTTGATTTGAAGAGGAAGGATATTGAATATGCTGTCGCAGACAAGGTATTTTTAAAAGTCTCGCCTCAGAAGAAAGTACTTCCTTTTGGTAAAAAGGGGAAACTGAGTCCTAGGTTTATTGGACCATATGAAATACTTAAATGTGTGGATCCAGTAGCTTACCGGTTGGCCTTACCACCAGAATAGGATAAGATCCACAATGTGTTTTAAGTCTCAATGCTAAGGAGATATATATCAGATTTGACACATGTAATACCTGTGGGATCGATAGAGGTACAATCAAACTTGACCTATGCAAAAGAACCTGTGAAAATCTTAGCTCGAGATGTCAAAGAACTACGGAACAATAAGGTACCATTGGTAAATGTCCTATGGCGCATTCATGTAGTAGAAAAAGCCACTTGGGAGAGTGAAGAAATGATGAGAAATCAGTATCCTCAGTTATTCAGCTCCAGCTAAACAGGTAAATTTCGAGGACAAAATTTTCTTAAGAGGGAGAGAATTGTAACATCCAGTAATTTAGGCCCCGATTGCGCATGACCATAGTGGGTTGCGCTGGTTCAATTGAAGTCTAAATTTGGACCCATAAAAAATGACAAATAATAAGAAAAAATAATTAAGGGTATTATTATTTTGGAATTAAAAAGATTAGTGGTGGAATTGGAAAAAAATAAAATTATCCTACAGACAAAATCGGTATTATTGGAATTGTTGGGGGAAAATTTTGCGAAGATGAGGAAATTGGTGGAAAATGAGGAATTTCTCAAAATTTAAAAGTTAATCAAGATTAATTAAGTTAATAAACTAATAGAAATTAGGATTAAGTTTAATTAATGGGGCCTACACCTTAATTTTAGTATAAAAGTCAAAAAAGAGGAAGAAATTCTACATTCTTCCACCTAAATATCTAACTCATCTTCTTCCTCTTTTTGTTCCCTTTGTGTTGTCCTTTCTAGCCTTCCAAAGCCACCATTTTAGCTTCATTTCAAACTTGAAAAAGAGAGGGAAAATAAGTTTTGAGAGAGAAAAATTCAAGAATTAAAGAGTTGTTGCCATAAAGAGAGCTAAGGAGCAAGAAGGAAGAAAGAAGAAAGAAAAAGGGAGAAAACTTTGGGACAGATTTGGCCCATTTTGGAGAGCCCATTAAGGTGAGTTTATTCTTGTTAAATTCAATATGTTTCCTTCAATTTGAGACACATAAGGATGATAAATATGATTAGGATTGGTAGATTAGGGTTATTTAGCAAGAATTGACATAGGATTTGGAATTGGTAACTAGTTGAAGAACAAAAAGGCTAAATGTTTAATTAATGATAATTAATGTTAGTTAATTATTTTATAACTTTAAAACTAAAGAAAGATAACTCTAATGAAGGAATGAGGGGCTTCCTTAGTTAAGGTAATTTGGGAAAAAAAATTAAGCTAGGGGTAAGACAATTGGTAATGAGTGAAATGTGATTAGAGTGTTAATTTGAAGAAAATAAATTAGGACCTATGATAATGTTTTTAGGCAACCATGACCTATCGAGAAAGGAGTTTAACCTTAGAAAATTTTGGCTAAAATAAAGTAGAAAGCATATTAGGAGCATTAGGATTTTATGTAGTCATGACAAGTTTTAAAAAGGGATGATAGAAATGGGATATGGTATGGTTCTGCAGGAAAATCAAGTGTGCAAAAAAGAGGCCCTAAAGAGGATGAAAAAGGCAAGGAAAAAGCTATTTAGTGAGGGAAGGAAAAGAAGGGAAAAGGAAAGCTCCAAGACTGATTAAGTATGTGCTTCATTGATAAAAATCTTACATGTTATCTAATTTGTGAAATTATGTGTTAATGCTTGATATGAATGTAGCTTGCCATAGAATGTGATTGGTAGTTACTTTTGATTTTTTTTTTTTATGGTAATGGGACTAAATGGTGTGAAGATATTAAGATATTTGAATTTAATTGTGATTTGGAAATTTTGGTGTAAAAATGAAAGAATATGATGGATGTATTTATTAGATAGATTTGTGCTAATTGATGACTCTACTACAGAATAATAGGAGCAGTCTTAACATTTTTTTTTATCATGGCTAATGTTATGCTAATGAGATTAAGATGAAATTAGTTGGAAATGAAAGTTGACTCATAAGGCTAAAACTTTCATTCAGAGCCTAAATTCAAATTTTAATTGCAAATGGGCTAAAATGTTGACACAAAATCTCGAACCTGTAGGTAGCCAGAAAATACTGGGTAAAAACTAATGGAATGCCCTTCAGTAAAAGTGTCATAACTTTTGCTAGAAAACTTTGATATGGATGATTTTTAATGCATCTGAAATATAAGACATTAAGCTACAAATAATAGATGACCTTAAATTCAAATTAGAACTATAAATGAGCTAAAAATGGGGCCCAAAATCAGGGTCGAAATCTATCACAAACAAAGAATTGGCATATTGGGCTTTTGCATATGGTGTGATGAATATATATGTTAATTAATGTGAATTTTGACTTTAATTGTAGTTATAAATGTTAAGTAAATTATTTATGTGTTAGGTTCTGATTCAATCATAATGGAAATAAATAATAAACATATAAGTGGAAATTTGGTATAATTATCATTTTTGAAAATATTGTGAATAATAATCTTAATGTTGGGAGTAAATATAAAAATAGTTAAGCACTAAGACACCTAACCTAGAACTAGAATAGAGAATAGTTTGACATGCCAATTAGGAGATTTAAGGCACTCGGTGCCAAAACATGAAAGTCGATAATGACAATTCTATAAATGCGCTCAGCTCAAAATTATTAAGTCGATAATTATAATATTACAAAAGCTAGTAATAGCATTATTATAAAAGCGCTCGATGCATTATTATGAAGGCTAAAAATGACAACCCCATTATTCCTATTACTTAGTTCGTTGTAGGTGTTATGTGTAACACCACATCATATGCATTTAAGTATAACCTATTTCTGTATCAAATAATCACATACTGCATGTTGGAAAAAGAAAATACCCTGATAACAATGGTAGTAATTTTTTTTTTCATATCATATCCGGTAAATTCAACTAATGACTTTACAAGTCTTATATCCTGTAATTCCATTCAATAACTTTGCAAGTCTCATATCCTGTAATATCACTCAATGACTTTTCAAGTCAACATTAAAAACCACAATACGATATATCATATATATTAAAATATAAACTTCACATCCGAAGGATTACGGGTTGCTTCCATTTATACATTTCAAAACTAATCTAGAGTGATAATACATATTCAAACATATAAGTCCAAAATACAAATGACATGTTTTGATGCTTATGTGGAATGCAAGGAGAGAGAGTGATGAGGCTCGGCCAATGACCTGTGCTCCAAGTCTTCTATACACTACTCAAAATGAGCTATCACTTTTCTTTACCTGAAAAATGATGCAAATTGATGAGTTGCAGCTCAGTGAGAATAATCATCCAATGAGCTCTAAAGTACCAAACAACTCATAGTAATAAATCACAAATCCAATATATACCATATATTCCATTCCATTCATCAGTATCATATATGTATCAATAAAGTTGAAACATATAATCATTACTCTTTATGTATGCAATGTTTTGCTTATTTCATTTTGTTATGACCAAGATAAACAGACATTGCCCCGGGTTTCCATGTGAACATTTGCATTTGCATTTGCTAGCTAGCTTGATCATTTGTTTCATTTGCACATTTGTTGGGCCATAGGCCTCTTCTTTTGCTTTACAATATCGATTAACTAGTCACAACGCCTTTTTAGTCCATATGCATATGCATATGCACTTGTATTTAAGCATTCATCAACCATTGTCTCTTATCACATATAATATACATATACCACATATATACCTCATATGCCACACATATACCTTGCATATACTATACATATACCATGTATATATATCACATATGTCAAACATATACTTCAAATATACCACAAGTATACCATTTATATGTACCACAATGTCACAAATTATCCATCATTACATTATCAAGGACCAATCATGACAATCATATGAATCACATAGCAAGCAACATTCATTTGTACTAAAGAATTCAATCGATAATTAGACTCACCGTTCTCCTTTGATTCTAACCCCTAACTTATTGTCTATCCGATCCTTGTGGGTCTCCAATATGTTGCGAGCCTAATATGAAAACATAATCGATTAACTCATGATTAGGGAGACTCAATGTGGCTTAAACAAATTAATATGCATTATTCATGTCAATAGTTAAGATTTTTCCTATGAGGTAGTGTGACCTTATGGGAATGTTTAGCCTATAACTTTTTCTATACTTGAAAAATTAATATGATTCTTATTCCTAATTAACAATAACATATAATTATATAACATATTAAAATTCCATACCAATTGGATCATTGTACAATTTATGGTGGGATTTCTAAATGTGTTTTCTGTTTTCTGCCTTGTCTTCTGCCTTTAGGCAGTTTCATGGTAAGCACTTTGGTTCATCATATCTTATAATATATAAGTCCTATTTTAATGAAAATTTACAGAAACTTATATGGGTTCAAATGGAACATTATTTATGTTTACAACTTTAATCAACTATGTATCTAAGGTCTTCCAATTATAACAAACATTTTACTGGTCCAGAATAGAATTGGCTTCCGGACCAAGATGACATCCAAAGGCCATAACATAGTCTATACATAACCCATTAAGCTGAAATTAATCCAACATTTAGCTAAGACATATACCTATAACTTTTCAGTTTTGAGCATTTACAGAATCTAGCTCCAATGAGCTCAAATTATCCAAACACTTTTGTAGATCTGCCCAGGGCACTCAGTAGGCAGTTCAAACCATGGAACAATCATGGTTTCATTCCCCATAACTCATAATTTACAAGACCTATGAACCTGAAATTTGGTATACAGATACAAAACACATATATATTATGTTTTTCTATACTTAAAATAATGGCTTTAACATATTCGAAATCAAAGAACATAGTAGCTAACTTGGTTAGGGTTCACACCCTAACTAGTTTCAGTAGAGAGAGGCTTTCTCTTCCTATACACCAAATCATGAAAAACCGTTTATATATCCATAAATATAAGATATACATGAACAAATTTTTTGTTTTAAATGTTTCCAGAATTAATTTCTATGTGCATCAAAATTGGATTGCAAATCAGTGTCTATTAATGAACCTAAGCAACTCAAATCAACCATATAGCAATAAGAATTGATTACTTACCAAGAACAACCTTGCAAGGGATAAATTAGCTTCAAAAACTAAGTGAAACAAGGAAAAATTGAATTCTGAAATGGAGGAAAATGAAGAAGAAGTCGGGCTGGAGAAGAAGGCAGAAATGGGAAGATAAAGCTAACTTTTTGTTTTTTTGTCTTTTTATCTTTTCCTCATCGCTTTTCTCATCTCTTTTCTCCTTTCTCTTCTCTTTTATTTCTCTTTTGTGTCATTTTAATTTTATTTTGTCTATATTATTATTATTATTATTATTTACATATATTTATAATTCCACTAATTCACACAATAATACAACTTAATAATTTGGCCCGATTTAACTAAATTAACAATGTAAATGTTTACTAATCTTAATCTAATCATTTTGCTTACTTTAATTTAGTCACCTTATTCAATTCATTTCTAATACTTTGTTATCCTCATTTAGGTTATAATTACACAAGTGCGACTCGATACAAGTGCCAAATACTAGGATACGTAGCTAGTGCGTGTCATAAACTTGTTCCTACGAAAATACGTATGAAATGAACGTGTTCAATTGAATTGTATGCAAGATGCTTATGTTCAATGAAATGAATGTGGGGAAGGTTAAGGATGTTACATTATGGGCTCAAAGAAAACAAAAATAACAATAATGTAAAAGTGTGTCATTTTGAAAATGTTGTGTTAAATCAAAATTGTTAAATAGTAAATGTTTGATAACATTTCTTTGATATCATGTATTTCTTTTGTTTTATGCCTTATTTGTGAAAACTATGAAATGACATGTAAGAAAATATATGTATGTAAGATTTTTATCCCTGAAGCACCACTAAGCTAGTAGTTTAGCGCGGGTGGATTCCTCTCGCACAAGTTCTAAAGAATAGTCGTAGATAGTATAAAGTACCTGGACGAAAAATGGCTTAAAGCTTTGAACTATTTTTGGTATAATTTTGTTAAAAGTTTTGTAAATTAAATTATAGTTTTTTCTCATCTAGTATGTATCGGGGATGTGTAAAACTAATGTAATGGACATAGTTTGGATGTAAAATAATATATTTTATAAATAAATAAAATTTTGAATATTGGTATTTGTAATAATTTTATTTTGGTGTTTGTAATAATTTTGAAAAAAAAATATATAAGAAAAATTTTAAACTTCATTTAGTGAATCTTATATGACAGTTAGTTGGGTAATGCTCACTTACCTTGCTGAGCTATAATGGGGTAAGGGGGTGTTACAATTCCTCCATAGGACTTTGAGTAATGGTTCTTGCTTGTTTCTAAACTCTTTGACTTCACAAGCCAATATCTCAATCTGTTCTTCCTCATATGTAAGATCTGGTCTTACGTCTATAATTTCGATTGTGATGACCTGTACCTCCTCAACATGAAGACATAAAAGACATTGTGAATCTTACTTAAGTCTAGTAGCAAAGTAAGTCTATACATGATTGGCCCAATCCATTCTAAGATCTCACACGACCTAATGAATTTAGGGCTCAATTTGTGTTGGGTTGTTAACATGCATCTCATATGTGGCACAATGAAAATTTAAATTTAATTGAACCCAAATCCCATGGAATACCCTATGTAATTTAAAATTGAAACATACCATCTAATGGGATAAGTTGATTACTTTTGTTTGCAACTTTTGATCTTCCAAGTTGTTAGCTTTTTCTTCTTTGTTGAGTTGTAACAAACCACAATAATCTAAAGCTAGGATTGCCTATGAGAGTATCCATGCAAAGGAAGAAGAAGAAAACCTCCAAGGAGATGGGGTGACAAAAGTCCAAAGTGCCTATGGAAAATTGTCTTACGAAAGAGTAAATGGAGAGGAGGAAAATAACTCTCATTTATATGGCTAAGATGACAATGCCATAAATATGATGGTTTTAAGTTATCCATCTTTCATCTTTTATTATTAATATTGAGAATTGAATTAGATATGTCAAGAATGTAAATCCCATTACAGAATGTGCTAGTTCCAAAAAGAATATCATTCAACCATATATAGCAATAATTGCAATTAATAGTTAAATGAAAACCTTTTCTATTTAAAAAAACATAAATAATATTCTTTGTTAAAATTGGAAAATAATAAAAATTGTCTAATTCTAAAAGAAGTCCACTTGGGAGTGTCAATACATACGTTCCTACAATTAATGCATCAACTTTTCCTCCATTACCAACATGTAGGACTGACTCTCCTTTCTTGAGTTGTCTATTATTCTTTAGGCCTCACCATTGCTATGATGAGACTATCACTGATATTGAATAGATATCCATGTGATTGTCTCATTGCAAGTCATCCAATGTACTTGCTACTCTTAGCAAACATCCACATGTTAACTCAAAACATCTCATGTTATCAGCTTATGAGATTAGCTGCTTGACCCAGTCAAGGAGTATAATATGTGTTTATCTATCCAGATTAACAATGTCCTGTCTTGTTAATCCTATGGCTATGGATTATTTAGGTATAAAAACAATTACACATGATAGGCATCTCATCATCATGATCTCATCATGAATTCCTTCATGTTGTATTACATACTAAGGACTTCATTAAACAGTTTTAGATCTATATCAATTGATATGCAATGAATACCATATAATGAAAATAACTTTTATTAATAATAAATGAATACAACAAGTGCCTAAGGTGATTGCCTGTAGGACACCTAACAACATGCCCTTCTTTCTAATCCTTAGGACCTGTAACATCCAGTGATTTATGCCCCGATTACGAGTGATCGTAGTGAGGCGTGCAGGTTCAATCGGAGTCTAAATTTGAACCCACAAAAAAATGACTAATAATAAGGAAAAATAATTAAGGGTATTATTATTTGTAAATTAAAAAGATTAGTGCTAGAATTAAAAATAAATAAAATTTTATATGGACAAAATTGGTATTATGGCAATTGTTGAGGGGAAAAAGTTTGAATATGGAGGAAGATGTGGCAAATAAGGTATTTCTGAAAGTTTAAATGTTAATCAAGATTAATTAACTTAATGAACCAATAAGAATTAGGATTAATTTTAATTAGTGGGACCCACACCTTAATCAAAGTATAAAAGTCAAAAATAGGAGGAATTCTCCATTCTTCCACCCAAAATATCTAAGTAATCTTCATCTTCTTTTCTCCTCTCTTTGGCTGTCCACTTTAGCCTTCCATAAGCCACCATTTTCCTTCAAATCAAGTTTGAAAAAGTGAGGAAATAAAGTAGTTTTGAGAGAGGAAAATTCGGAATTAAGGTGTTCTTGCCATAAAAGGAGCAAAGGAGCAAGAAAGAAGGAAGAAGGAAGACAAGAAAAGGGAGATTTGTTAGGGGGAATTTCGGCCCACTTTGGGAACTCTTAAGGTAAGTTTATTCTTCTTGAATTAAACCTTTTTCCTTCTATTTGAGACCTATAATGATGATAGATGTGATTAGGTTTGGTAGATTGAGCTTCATTGCAAGATTGGAAGTAGAAATTTGAGTTTGTGATTAGTTGATGAAAGTTGTAGTTAAACTTTGAATTAATGATATTTGATGTTAGCTAATTGTTTTATGGCTTAAAAACTAAAGAAAAATGATGTTAAGGGATGAACGAGGGGCTTCCATAGTTAAATAAATTTAGGGGAAATTGAAATTAACATAGAAACACCACAATTGGTGGTAGATTAAGTGTGAATTGAGTGTTGAATTGAAGAAAATGAAGGGAGAACTAGGATGTGGTTTTTGGGCAGCCATGATATGTGAAGAAGGAAGTTTAACCTTAGTACAGTTTAGCTCAATTAAGGTGTAAAACATATTAGGAACATTAGAATATTATGTGGACATGAAAAGCATTGAAAATGGATATTGGAATTGAGATATGGTATGGTTGTGTAGGTAAAATAAATGAACAAGTGAGAGGCCCTCAAGAGAGTGACAAAGGCAAGGAGAGGCTTGCTAATAAGGGAAGGAAAAGAAGGTTTAAGGGAAGAACCAAGAATGATTAGGTATGTGCTTCATTGATAGAAATCTTACATTTTGTTAATATGTATGGAATTATATATTAAGGTTTGATATGTTTGTGTTTGTAATATGTTGTGTGATTTGTTATGGCTTTTGATATTTTATATGGCAATGGAATCAAATGGTGTGAAATAATTGAGACATATGAATGTAGTTGTAATTCTGGAAATTTTAGTATCAAAATGAATGCAAATGATGAATGTGGTTGAAATGTGGAATGATGCCAATTGATGACTCGGGTACAGAATTCCTGGAACAGTCCTAACTATTTTCAATGATAACTTGAGTTTTTGAAATCCTTTTTATTTGTTCTTTATTGTAAATGAAAGCTAAGACACATGGATTTAATTGTTATTTTGACCATAAAATCTAATTATGTCTAGATTTACCTAGAAAAATGCATGAAATTCAAACCTACTTTTCTGGATAGAAATTTCTGCGATGATATATTATTCAATTGATCATAACATTTGATAGAAAACTGATATTTGAGTGATTTTTGATGCATCTAAAAGCTAAGACAATAATCTAAAAATTTTTAGAAGACCAGAACTCCCAATTAGAATTATAAATGGGCTAAATATAAAGCCCAAAAATAGGTCTGAAATCTGTCATAGGTAAAATCATAAAATCTTGGGCTTTTGCATGTGTTATGATAATTATATGTAATAATTAATGTGAATATTTACTTTAATGATAATTATAAATATTTAACAAATTATTTATGTGTGAAATTTTAGTACATTAATAATGGGAATAAATAACACAAAAATATATAAGCATAATTATGGTAATTGAATAATATTGTCATTTTTGAAAATATTGTGAATTAATATAAAAATAATTAAGCCCTATGACACCTAATCTAGAACTAGAATAGAGAATAGTTTGGCATGTCAATCAGGGGATGTTAGGCACTCGGTGCCAAATATAAAAGCCAGTAATGGCAAATTGATAAATGCGCTCGGCGTAAAATTTCTAAGCCAGTAATGGCAAAATTATTAAGTCGGTAATGACATTATTATAAAAGCACTTGGCATAATATTATGAAAGCTGGAAATGACAACCCCGTTATTCCTATTAGTAGTTTTGTTATAGGTGTTATGGGCACAATAAAAGAAAAAATGAAATAATAATAATAATAATAATAATAATAATAATAATAATAATGTTAAAGTAGGTCATTTTGCTAATGTGATAGGAATTAAATTTGTTAACAACATGCTAAATGAAATTTATTTGATTTTATATAATTCTTTATTTTATGCCTTATTTATTAAATGGTTAATTAATATGTAAGAAAATATGAGTATGTAAAATTTTTATCATTGAAGCACCATTAAGCTAGTAGCTTAGCGTGGGTGGTTTCCTCTCGCGCAGGTTAGAAAGGTAGCTGTAGAAATTAGAATTGTTAAAATAAGAAGAGTACCCGGAGGAAAATCGCTAGCAGCTTGGTTTTCTTTTTGGTATATTTTGTTAAAAACTTTGTAAATTAAAGTATCATTTTTATTTCATATAATGTGTATTAAATATGTGAGTCACTATGTAAAAGAACATAGTTTGAATATAAATTAATATACTTTATAAATAAATAAGATTTTGAGTATTTATGCTTATAATAATTTTTATTTTAATGTCTGCAATATTTTTGTTAAAAAAAATTTACTTCACTTCATTAATTTTATAAAAAAATAAGACGGGTATTGCTCACTTACCTTGCTGAACTACAATGGGGTAAGGGGGTGTTACAAGACCTTCTTCCATGGAGAAACTTTAAGAAACACTTTGTCTTTCATTTCATATTCTATATCTTTTCTCATGAGATCTGCATATGATTTCTATCTATTTGAAGCCGCCTTTAACCTTTCTTGTATAATTTACAATTTTTCCTCTATCTCTTACACCAATTATGGCTTTACTAACTTACCTCATTGAGCTCTATCCAATATAAAGGCGGACTCCATCTGGATGTTAGGCTAATAGTTGTGATTAAAGGCGGACTCCATTAATGGTATATATTTCTCCCAACTACCTTCAAATTGTTGGGTTCTTAACATACATCACATACATGGCACAGTGGAAAATAAAAATTAATTGAACCCAAAACCCATGGAATGTCCTATGAACATTAAAATTGGATCATACTATCAATATGGGAGAAGTTAATTACCATTGTTTACAACTCTTAATCTTCCAAATTGTGAGCTTTTCCTTCCTTATTGGGTTGTAGCAAACAAAAATAATCCAAAGTTAGGATTGCCTCTAAGAGTATCCACGCAAAGGAAGAAGAAAACCTCTAAGGAGATAGCGTGACAAAAGTCCAAAGTGCAGCTATGGAAAATTGTCTTAAGAAAGAGAAAAGGGAGAGAAGAAAAATAACTCTTATTTTTCTTAAGGAGACAACCACGAAATTGACTCCTTAAAAGTAGCATTTAAACACTTTCTAATCCTTTTTAGGGTTAGAAAAGGAAAAGCCCTAATGGATCCATTTCTCTAAGGTATAAGGCCAAAAGTTGACCAAGTCAACAATCCTAATCCAATTTGGATTTGGCCCATTTTTATAACTCTTATAAAATGCCCAATTCTTTTTCTTTCTAATTTGGATCTTATCCATAACCCATTTTACATTTTCTTTGTTCCCACTATGTGTGTGACCTAGTCATATTGACAGCTCAAGTCTCAGGAGGATTCCTTATCCAATTAGGATTCTATTAGTCAAACACTTTTGACCCATAATGAATTTCTAATCAGTTTCCCTTGACTTAGCAGAACATAAAAGGCAGCTCGCAATACATCATGACCACCCAATTACCCAGAAAGTCAGTGGTTTGACTTTTAACCCTTCCATAAACAATTACTATGCAATTTGTCCTTTCACCAAACTATACCTCATTTGGTTCAGAGCATGGACTATGTGTTAACTCCCACTAGATTGACTACACCACTTCTAGACCAAATGATATTAGTTCTTATCTATCAGACTCATTACTCTGATCAGATATGTCCTTGAAGACCTTCTTCAAAGCATGTCCACCATGGCCAAGGATTTTCGAGTAATGATCTCTATAAGAGGCCATAGGTATACTCTCCTTCTATCAGGAGTTGTGAATCCTTTGTTTACTACTCAACTACCTTAAAATACCTCATTTATACCTAATCACCACCCTATGAGTGACCTCTTCAGATCAACAAGGAATGAAGCCAAAGTATAGTATTTAATATCCAAAATAACCTTGAGTGTCTCAAGTCTAAGGATACTTGCACCATTGCTATGATGAGACTATCACTGACATTGAATAGATATCCATATGGTTGTCTTATTGCAAGTCATCCAACATACTTGCTACTCTTAGCAAGCATCCACATGTTAACTCTAAAAATCTCATGCTTTCAGCTTATGAGAACAGCTACTTGACCAAGTCAAAGAGTATAACATGCGCTAGCCTATCTGAATTAACAATGTCCCGTCTTGTTAATCATATGTCTAGGAATAATTTAGGTATAAACACAATTATACATGATAGGAATCTCATCATCATGATCTCATCATGAATTCTTTCATGTTGTGTTACATACCAATGACTTCATCAAATGGTTTAAGATCTATGTCAATTCATATGCAAAGAATACTAAATAATGAAAATGCCTTTTATTAATAATAAATGAGTACATCAAGTGCATTAGATCAACAATGCTAGGAACAACATCCAATTCTATGATGAATTTTTCTTATCCAAAATGCTTTTTTAGTTGCCTTAGAAGCTACAATGTACTTTATTTCAGTTGTGGAATCTGTAGTAATCTCCTGTTGGAACTCTTCCAACTGACTACCTTGTCATTTAATGTGAAAACATATCCTGATTGGGACTTGGAATCACCCTTATTAGTTTGGAAGTTGGCATCTGTATACGCTCTTACTTTAAGCTCACCATCTCTATAAACCAAAAATGCATCCTTAGTTCTTCTCAAGTACTTAAGGATATTCTTGATAGCCACCAAATTCCTCTCGCTGAGATCTGACTGATATCTGCTCATGACATTTAGAGCATATGATACATTAGGTATTACATAACATCACATAAATGATTGATCCAATAGCCGAAGCATATGGAATCCTACTCATGCATGTTTGTTCATCCTTTATCATTAGACACATGGCCCATGAGTCATTGGAGTTAATCCTCTTTCGGACTGTTCCTTGATAAACCTCTTTAGCATCTTATCTATGTATGTAGACTAATAAAGACCAAGCAACCTCTTAGGTCTTTCATGGAGAAATTCTTAGAAAGCCAAATTTATCTGATTGAAGAACTGAGATGTTGCTTCCTATAAGAAGTATGTCATCCACATACAATACTAGGAATACGACTACACTCCCACTAACCTTCGTATAAACACAAAGTTCATCCACATTTTGTGAGAAACCAAACTTTTTACTTGTCTCATCAAATCGAATGTTCCAACTCCTAGATGCTTGTTTCAATCCATAAATAGATCTTTGCAATTTGCATACCTTTTTTCCATCACTTGATGTGAAACCCTCAGGTTGTGTCATGTATGTAATATCCACTAATTTAGGCCCCGAGTTGCACGTGTCGCGAAGTTGACGCATTTGACCGATCAGAGTCTAAATTTGGATTTTTACAAAAATTGATCAAATAATGGCTAAATTAAATGATAAATGCCTCATTAAGTGATTTTAAAGTTTAAAGAGGTTGATTTACGGTAAAGGACTAAATTGCAAAATTTGATAAGTTTTGGGGTTAAATTCAATTTACCAGAAATTGAAGGATTAATGAGATTAATTGCTAATTAACCTAGGAAATTTGGACACTTAAAATTTGGTTGGCTGGCTATGACATTAAAGAAAGAGGGTTAATATTGATTAAGTATAAAATTGGAAGAAGATGGTCAAAATGGTTGGTCCCACATGAAGACTTTTGGGTACCCTATTTAATGCTTTCTTTTCTTCTTCTTCTTATTCTCTTCATTTTCTACCTTCTTCTCTTTCTTCTCTACCAGTCACGCTAGCCCCATCTCCTCCATAGCCAATCTTGATTTCTACAGAGAGAAAGGAAGGGAAGAGAATAGAAAGAGCAAGAACAAGTGATCTTCATGGTCCATAACTCCTAAGGAAGCTGGAAAGAACAAGACAAAGGAAGAAAAATCACGTTTGGTAGAGAGAGAAAATCTCCAAAGTGGTGGTTTAGTGAAGAAAAGTGTAAGGTAAGAAGCATCTCTTCTTCTTCTTCACCTTTTCTTAAAGGAAGTTTGAATTTTGAGCTCATCTAAGACTTATGAGGAAAGAGAGAGAAACTAGGATTTTGAGAAAGAAAAAGAGAGTTTAGGGTCTTGAGAAAATCATATGATAATAATGATTTATGATGTTGTAGGAGTTCCAAGTGACAAGGAACAAGCTCTAAGGAGCAAAGGAAAAGAGAAAGCTACCTAGAAGAGTGGAGAAAAATTAAGGTTTGTGCATAACTTAAGGCAATAGCCTATTTTTGTTTGAAATAATGCATGCTGAACATGATTTTAGATAAATGCATTTCAAGAATGATGATGATTATGGCATGAAACCATAGGTTTAGACATGTATGAATGAGATCCTTGTGTGACATTGAATTAATGATGCATGTTAGAAAATCTTACATGATCAAGACATTTACATGTATTAAAAAGTAATAAGTTGTGTAAAGAACCTTAGAAATGCATGAAATAGAATTTGGTATGATTTGGATGATGTTAGAATGAATGAAAAGTGAATATGCAGATTTCCTGTTGAAAGTCACGGGCGTGACTATTGAGTCACGGGCATGAACTTGAAGGTTCACGGTTGTGACTTCTGTGTGGAAATGGTACTATTCATTCCAGAAGCGTTCACAGTTTGGAATCATAGAAGTGAACTTATTCACTGGAGTGAATGAGTAATCACGACCGTGAATACTTTTGGGTGATTCATTCCAGTAGCATTCACAGCTTGGGATTACGAGCGTGAAATTAGTAATCACGGCCGTGAATGCTCTGTATTTGTAATTATGAATGTGGTTATCAAATGAAGAATTCAGGTAAGTAAATGAAAGTCATTGTCCATCCAGTGAATAAGAATGATATGGATATATATATATATATTGATGTGAGAACGTGTTATGTTGTGATATAGAAAAATGAATTGTCACGAATGAAATATGTGAATTGTCATGGATGATATATGAAATCTGATGCAGATGATAAGCATGAGAATATTGATGTACCTAGTGAAATAAATGAAAAGACGTTATCCAGTATGTATGAGTATGATTATATGTTTACAAAACAAGAAAATTGAGATGTTGATAAATATGAGAATATTGATGTGTTGAAATTTGAGAATTATGATTGATGTGAAAATATAAAGAAGTCCATTACTCTACCTGTGGACTAGAATCAGGATAGATGACATGTCATTAAGGGGGCGAACGGTACCGTATTATTCCTCAACCAATGTGGCTTAAGCTCTGGGAGCGCCATTGGTCTGAGATGCTCGGTCAATGTGGCTTAAGCTCTAGGAGCGTTATTGACTTGAGAAGCTCTGATGAACACATGTAAATGAGGACAAGGTGGCTTAAGCTCGGGGAGTGCCCTTGGTCCGGTTATTCATCTATGATGAAATTATACTCAATCAATGTGGCTTAAGCTCAGGGAACACCATTGATTGAGAAGCTCTTTTGAGCCAGATAGTGGACAGGGTGGCTTAAGCTCTGGGAGCACTCCTGATCCATAACCCGTATCCAGTCAGTCCAAATTTAGAGTGATGTGGGCAAGATAATGAGGATATGTCGGAAAAATAAGAAAAGAAAAGAATAAGAAAATGATGATGATATGAGATTGAGATATAATGATAAAGAGATTAACAGAGTAATTTACCATCAAAGATAAATGAAAATAACATTGTCTATGTGAGCATGAAATTTATACTTGTATGAAATAGGAATATGTTGATAGTCATGGCATGCAAACATTTTAATGCATAAAATGATATATGTTAATGCTTGTTGCATGGTATAATATATTGCCTTATTTATATGCACCACTAAACTTAGAACTTAGCATGGAAGTTTCCTTCCGTGCAGATATAGAAAGGTAGCTGAAGGTGATAGATAAAGCAAGTGGTGATCCTATTCAAGTAAGGCAGTCGAACCTTGAGAAAGTGGGTTACAAGCTTTGAAATTTTTGTATTTGGCTTTTTATATTAAAGAGTTTTAGAGTTTGTAAAACTTACTTTTAAAGTTTGTTTAAGAATTAATTTGATATTTAAAATTACTATCTTATGTAAATAAATTGTACCATGGTTTATGTATATATCTATATATATATATATATATATATGAATGTGGAGAAAATAAAGGTAAAATAATAATAATAGCGATTTGAAGAAGTAAAGAAGACAGGCAGTAGTGCTCCCTTATCCGGGCACGTGCGGTGATCGGGTGAGGGGGTGCTACAATGTACACATCCTCAGACAGATTTCCATTATGGAAAGTTGTTTTAACATCCATTAACCAAATCTCATAATCATTATGAGCAACAATGACTAGGAGTATCCTAATGGATTTAAGCATAGCAACTGGAGAAAAAGTTTCATCATAGTCAACACCTTATCTTTGACGATATACTTTAGTTACAAGCCTAGCTTTATAGGTAACTATATTACCTTCCATGTTGGTCTTCTTCTTAAAGACCCATTTGTACCCAATGGGTTTAATCACTTTAGGTAGGTCAACTACAGTCTACACTTCATTTTCAAACATGGAATCCATCTCCGACTGCATGGCTTTTAGCCATCTATCAGATTTTAAACAATTCAAACTTTTTCATAGGTAGTAGGCTCATCATCCTCTATGAGCAATATGTCATTCTGTTCACTTATAAGAAATCCATCTTTCGAAAACAGTGTGTATTCTACTTGACTACAAAGATCTTGTATTTCAGAAGGTGTTACTGTTACTTCATCAATATGAGTAATAGATTCAGGTTCAATTAGTTGATTTGCATATGTTTGAGCATCTTGAACTTCATCAAGTTCAATTTTGCTCCCATTATCTTCCTTTAGAAGCAACTCTTTCTCTAAGAAGACAACATGCTTTGAAATAAACACCTTTTGTTCCAAAATGTGGTAGAATTGATATCCAAATGACTCTTTTGAATATCCCACAAACAAACACTTATTAGACTTAGCTTTCAGTGTATCTGACATCATCCACTTCTCATAAGTAGGACAAACACATACTTTCATGTGAGAAAGAATAGGCCTCTTATTAGTCCATATCTCATATAGAGTAACCTCAACTAACTTAGAAAGGACTCTATTTAATATATAAACATAAGTCTCTAGTGCATGACCCTAAAAGGACTTAGGCATTTCTACAAAGCTCATCATTGACCTCATCATATCTAACAAGATTTGATTTCTCCTTTAAGCCATACATTTATTTTGTGATGTGTAAGGTAGAGTCCATTGAGATAAAATTCCATTATCTCTTATATAACCTTGAAACTCTTGGTTTAAGTATGCCCATCTCGATCTGATCTAAGTGCTTTAATACTTTTGTCATGTTGTTTCTCTACTTCATTTCTGAATTGTTTGAACTTTTCACAAACTTCAAATTTGTATCTTATCAGATACAAATACCCATATTGTGAATAATTATCAATGAATTATGTTGAACCTTGAGGGTATTTCCATCATTTTGATGATAACAAATAAAATAGCAATAATATATTTAACATACTTGTTTTCTAAGTCTATTAAATAGGGTATGGAATAAAATAGCAAGAATGGAGAATGGAAGATTAATCCTTGAAAGATAAAATTGAAGAAGCAGCATCATTCACCACCATGAAGGAAGACAACAAACTGTGAATGAACATTTAAGTCACGCCCTTGAAAGAAATGTCATGCCTATGAACCCATATGACAAATTCTTCCAGAGAGCTTCACGACCAAAGTCACCACTTGGACCACGGCTTGGAAGGTTGTCACTCCCGTGAAGATATATGTCATGCCCATGACCCAATATTTCAAAACCTTCTAGAATGCTTCACGGCCAAGGTCACCACTTTAGTCACGGCTTGGAAGAACAGTCATGACCGTGACAAACAGAGTCACGCCCGTGAAAGATGAAAGAGAAAAATGTTAGGCGCGATTATTAGGGTTGGTGCAACGGCTAGTTTCATATTAAATGCATTCTGACGGCTATAATTCACCATGGAAGTATAAATGCAAGTCATTTATGCATTTAGCAAAAGAGGATAGCTAATACTTCGAATCAAAATCTAGTTGTAAGCTATTTTTACATTTAATACTTTCAAAACAAATATTTATTCTCTGTGAAAATCTTTTTTCTCATCATTTATTGAGCAATAAAGATTTGTAAGTGTTTCTCTCTGTAATCATTTTTACTCAAGTGAGTTTTGTGTATTTCTGGGTTAAGAGTAGAACAGTTGCAAGGGTTAGTTGTGTGAGCCTCTAAAACACAAAGTAAAGGTTGTTTGTGTGAGCCATAAAAACACAAGGGATTTCTGGGTTAGGTGTGAGCCATTGTCAGAAACACCATAGTTGGGAGTGAGCTTGTAAAACTCCATTGTAACACTTAGTGTGTTAGTGAAACTACCAATTGCGATTGGGGAGAGGAGTAGGATTTGTTAACACTCGAACCTCTATAAAAATCTTTGTGTCAAATTTCTCTATCCCTCCTAAACTTAATTTTTATTTCCGCACTTTAAAGTTAAATTTTTAAAACTCCAATTCAACCCCCCTTCTTGGCTCAATATATGGGCAACAATTGGTATCAGAGCTTTTTCTAGCATCTAAGCCTAAAAAGTGCTAGTAAAGATTAAGATATGGCCAGTGAAGGATTCCAAAGTCTCAAACCTTACTTTGATGGAGCAAATTATGCCCATTGGAAGTTTCAGATGGAGACATACTTGGATAGTGAAGGAATTGAAGTTTGGGATAGTGTACGAAAAGAATGGATACCACCAACCAGAAGAGGAGTTGATGGTGAAGAAGAAATCTTATCAAGAGGTGATTGGACAGAGCCTTAAAGAAGAGCAAATTTCAAAAACAAGAAGGCAATGACAATCCTCTCAAGCTCATTATCCATTGAAGAATGTGGAATAATACAACACTACCCAACAGTCTACAGCATGTGGAAGACATTGGAAAATTATCATGAAGGAACTAAGCAAGTCAAATCCAAGAAGATTCAACTTCTTACCTCAAAATATGAGCTCTTCAAGATGAAATCCAATGAGTCAATCACTGACATGACCAACCATCTTCTAGCCATTATAAATGGAATGAGGAAACTTGGGAAGCATCTGAGCTTGGAAGATGTAAACAACAAAATCCTGAGAAGTCTTCCTCTTAAAGACTATGGCTCAAGAGTTGCTGGCATAGAAGAAGCAAATGAAGACATGAGCATCATGAATACTAATGTGCTTATTGGAAAACTTCTCACACATGAAATGACAGTGAAAAAAGATAGAGAACTTGAAACAGAGCTAGAGAAAAGAAAGCCTTTCGCACTAAAAGCCTCTACATCAAAATCTCAAGAAAAAATGAAGATGATGAAGAAATGAGGATGATGAGAATGAGGACATTGTTATGCTTTCAAGAAGGTTGAAAAAGAATCATTGAGAAGAAAATGAGCAACTTCAGAAAATTCAGGAAAACAAACTTCTAATGATGCACAAAAAAGTAAGAAAAAGGTAAAATGCTATGAATGTGGCAAGAAAGGGCATATTAAACCAGAATGGCCAAAGCTCAAGAAGCATAAGAGGAAATACCAAAGAGACAATGGGGAGAAAGGTCACAAAGCCACATAGGATGATGAAAGCTCTTCAAGTGAAAAAGATGACAATGAAAGCAAAGAGGTCAACCTATGCTTCATGGCTATTGAGCATCACATCTCGGATAAGGTAAAATCACTACACTCATACTCTTTTAATAATAATAGTAAAGATAATGATAGTAATAGTGATAGTGATGAAAACCATTTTTGTTAAGTCTAGTGAACCTCACATCTCCACACTTGTTGGAATAGCAACTAGGAATAAGTATATTAAACCTTCTATACATAAAAAGAATAATCATGCCTTTATGTATAAGAAGCATGCATCTAGAAAACCATCAATTAATCATGACTGTGCATGCCATTGTTCTCAAAATTAGTTTAATAGAAATATGGCATTCAAAAATATTGTAAGACCAAAAAGCAATATTAGACCTAAACAGTGTAATTATTGTATGAAGATTGGTCATATAAATAAACATTATTGGATAAGGAAGGCTCATTGGGAACCTTCATGTGCTAACCCCCAAGGACCCAAGCTCATTTGGGTACCTAAAAATCATACTTGAACTGTGATTCTATAGGTATGCCTCAAGTCCACAATAAACAAAAATGCTTGGCTAGTCGACAGTAGATGCTCAAGGCATATGACAGGAGACAAAGAGCTCTTCAATGAAATCAAAAGTATTGATGGAGGTAAAGTTACCTTTGGAAACAATGCTAAAGGTATGGTAATTGGCATTGGTTCTATTGGTATTAATGGTACTACTTTTATTAAAGATGTCTTACTTGTTAATGGCGTGAAACATAACTTGTTGAGTGTTAGTCAATTATGTGATAAAGGAAACAAAGTAACCTTTACTTCCAATGAATGTTTTGTGACCTCTATCGATGGTGAAGAGATATTTAAAGGAAATAGAGATATCAACATATACATAATAGACTTACATGAAATATCGAACCATTCCTCTAAGTGTCTTATGACTACTAGCAATGAATCTTGGTTGTGGCATAAAACGCTTGGTCATGCTAACATAGACTTAATTCAAAGCCTCAGCACAGGAAAACTAGTAAAGGGACTGCCAAGAGTCAAATTTGAAAAAGGCAAGACCTATGAACCTTGCCAAAGAGGGAAGCAACATAAGTCATCCTTCAATGCCAAAAACATAGTAAGTACCTCAAAACCTCTACAACTCCTGCATTTAGATTTATTTGGACCTTCTAGAATTTCTAGCTTAGGAGGTAAACATTATGCCTTTGTCATCGTAGATGATTACTCTAGATTTACTTGGGTAATTTTCTTTGCTCAAAAGAGTGATGCTTTTGAAATTTTCAAAAACTTTTCTAAAAGAGTTGAAAATGAAAAAGGATATTGTATTTCAAAGATAAGAAGAGACCATGACAAAGAATTTGAAAATGAAAACTTTGAAAGTTTTTGTCTAGAACATTGCATTTCATAGAATTTTTCATCTTCTAGGACACCTCAACAAAATGGGGTAGTTGAAAGGAAAAATCGAACTTTAATTGAAATGGCTAGAACAATGCTCAATGAGTATGGTCTACCAACTTACTTTTGGGCAGAAGCCACAAACACTACTTGTTATATTTCAAATCGAGTTTTCAAAAGACCTCTTTTAAACAAAACCTCATTTGAGCTATGGAATGGAAGAAAGCCCTTGATATCATACTTTAGAGTATTTGGATGCAAGTTCTTCATATTGAATTCCAAGGACAACCCTAGAAAATTTGCCTCTAAATCTGATCAAGGTATCTTTTTAGGATACTTTACAACTAGCAAAGCATATAGAGTATTTAATAAAAGATCATTAACTGTTGAAGAATCTATGCAAGTTGTTTTTAATGAATCTAGTAGACTTGATCTTATAAAAGGTAGTGTTCTTGATGATGTTGTAGGATCTATGGAAAGACTTGATCTTGGAAATGAAAAAGAAGAAAATGATCAAGAAGATTCACATCAAGATGATTCTCTACCTCAAGCTCAAGAAGAAAATAGGCAAGAACTCCTAAAGGAATGGAGAATGACAAAAGATCATCCTAAGGAGCAAATCATTGGTGATCCTTCAAGGGGAGTAAGTACTAGATCTCATTTCAAACATTTAGCCACAGAACTTGCTTTTATTTCTCAAATTGAGCCTAAAAATGTTGATAAGGCTCTTAATGATGAAAGTTGGGTGATTGCAATGCAAGAGGAACTCAACCAATTTGAGAGAAGTAAGGTATGGACCTTAGTATCTAGACCCAAGAATCATCAAATTATAGGTAGCAAATGGGTATTTAGAAATAAACTAGATGAACAAGGTTCAATAACTAGGAATAAGGCTAGATTTGTTGCAAAAGGATATAATCTGGAAGAAGGGATAGACTATGATGAAACCTATGCTCCTGTAGCTAGATTAGAAGCCATAAGAATACTTTTAGCATATGCATGTCACATGAATTTCAAACTCTTTCAAATGGATGTGAAAAGTGTCTTTCTAAATGGTTATATAGAAGAAGAAGTTCATATAGAACAACCACCAGGTTTTGAAAGCTATGATTTGCCAAATCATGTTTTTAAACTTTTAAAAGCTTTATATGGTTTGAAACAAGCCCCAAGAGCTTTGTATGAAAGATTAAGTTCTTTTCTCTTAGAAAATAACTTTACAAAGGGGAATGTTGACACCACATTATTCATTAAAAAACATAAGCATGATATTCTAATTGTTAAAATTTATGTTGATGATATCATATTTGGTTTTACTAATGAATTGCTTTGTCAAGAATTTGCCAAGTGTATGACTAGGGAATTTGAAATGAGCATGATGGGAGAGCTTAAATATTTCCTTGGTCTACAAATAAAACAAGGCAATGAGGGCATATTCATCAACCAATCCAAATATGCCAAAGATTTAATTAAGAAATTTGGAATGGAAGGATGCAAGAATGCCAAGACTCTAATGAGCACATCAACAAAATTGGACAAGGATGAAAAGGGTAAGAGCATTAATGAAAAACTCTATAGAGGTATGATCGGATCACTTTTATATCTTACTGCTTCTAGACCTGACATAATGTATAGTGTATGGTTGTGTGCACGATTTCAATCATGTCCAAAAGAGTCTCATTTACATGCATTAAAAAGAATTCTAAGATATTTACATGGCTCATTGCATCTAGGTTTATGGTATCCTAGAAATTCATCCTTTTATATTGTAGGATATTCAGATACAGATTATGCTGGTAGTCTTTTAGATAGAAAAAGTACTTCAGGTACTTGTCACTTTATTGGAGAGTGCTTAGTTTCTTGGTTTAGCAAGAAACAAGTTTCAGTTGCTCTTTCAACTGCTGAAGCAGAGTATGTAGCAACAGGATGTTGTTGTACACAAATCCTTTGGATGAAACAATAACTTAAGGATTATGGTCATGATATGAACCATATACCTATTAAATGTGACAATACAAGTGCTATAAATCTTTCAAAGAATCCCATTCAACATTCTAGAAGTAAGCATATTAACATTAGACACCACTTTATTAGAGATCATGTTCAATATGGAGATGTTGCATTGGAATTTATAAGCACAGAAAATCAATTGACAGATATATTCACTAAGTCTCTAAATGAGGAAAGATTTAATTACATTAGAAGAGAACTTGGTATGATTGATGGCTTAACCTTGTGATTGCCAAATTGTCAAATCTTAAGAGATAATCTTGCTTTTGTATCATCTCACTAGATATAAGGTAGTAAATTTGATGGAAATTTATGTTATAAGGGATAGAATCTTCATAGAAATGATTTAGTCTTGTTTTAGGACTTAATTTTATTTGATGAAAATTTTAGGCAATTCACGCCCGTGACATATGTTCACGTCGTGAATTAAATAGCCAAAAAGATCCAATAGCTTTCACGATTTAATTCATGACATGGTTCACGGCTTAAAGTAGTGAAGACTATGTTCATGACTTGATTCATTCCCATGAAAAGCCTTGTTCACGCCCGTGACGCATTTTCACGCCCGTGAACATTTTCACCAAAAACTCACAGAAGCGTTCACGCTTTGAGTCACACTTTGTTTCACGGGCATAAGTAGTGAAATTCAACACTTCACGCCCGTGACTCATTTTTCACCACGGTGAGAATTGATCATTCACTCCTGTGATATTCAAATGTCATGATCGTGAATAATTTCACACCTTTCCTCACGGGTAGAGCACCCTTTCAGCAAACCGTGAACACAAGACTTCATGCCCGTGACTACGTGTTTCACGCCCATGAAGGGGTCGACTATATAACATTTCTGCCAGTTAATTTTCACATTTCAACTTTCCAACTTCTTGAAACTGCTCTCATTTACACATATTGAATGGTAAATTGAAGATTCTGGCCCTCTAGTCACAAATTTCTTCTATAGATACCATCAAAAACCCCTTCCATCATCACAAATAATCTCTCCTTAGGGTTTTCTCACAAATTCTATCAAACTTCTTCAACACTTCTAAAGTTCATTTCTTCAATAAACATGGAAATCGGCTCATCAAAGGATAATAGGAAGAAATCTCATGCTCCCAGGAGGTATTCAGATTACCTAATGAACATAACCCCGGAGAATTGCCATCCTAGGTACTCAACACTTAAGAAAATGCCTCTCATTTAATCAAGGTCTTTTGAGTGGCAGACGGTATGCACTCTCAGGCTCGAGACAGCGATCACAGAGCAACTCCAGGCCTGTCATTTGAAGGATTTTGTCTATATTCATCAGCCCACCTTGAGAGAGCCTACCTTGGAATTTTTGAGCACTTTGCAAGTGTCTCCCACTGGCATAGTGAAATTTCAATTATGCAGGAATCCGAACACTCTCTCTGCCACAAAATTCGGAGATTTATTCAACCTACCCTTAGACGGCATCCTCAACCACAGCGAAGTAGAGTTCTATGCAACTCAACCATGGACTCACTTTGGCACGGATTTCAGCTGGGACGTAAAGAAGATCAAGAGCACTCATCTCTGGTCCCCAGTGCACAAATATCTGCATAGGTTTCTAACCTATAGCATATTTTCCCAAGGAGACAGCAATGGCACCATTCGAAAGTCTAACCTTTCGAGGCTAAAGTTGCTCGTCTTAAGGACATGATGTCTAAATAGATGTTAGGCTAGATGGTAGCCTTGATATGTTTGTTTGGTTTTTTGTTTGCTTGTTTGTTTATTTTTAGGAAATTTTAAATTTCCTTTCTGACTTTTAAAGTACCATTGTTTGTATTTCACTTTTCATCAATTAATATAATTCTTTATTATGGTTAATGCTTCTTTTTGTTGATGACAAAACGGGGAAAAACTAGCAATATATTAAAATAAGTGCAAGCAATACTTAATTTTTGAATCAAAATGGAGAACTTAGCAATATAAAATTAAGTAGGGAGAAACTAGCAATATATTGAATTAAGTGCAATATTGAAATTTTGATTCAAAATATGCAAATGAGCCTTATACACCTTACATATATCTTAAGTATACTCTGCATATACCTTGATGCAAGTTACATAATTCAATATGCACTTGATATACTCTAAATATACCTTACATATACTTCATGCTTAAAAAAGAAATTTGGTATATATTGGATATATTTTGCATATAACTTGCATATACTTAAAACTAGAAAGTTTATTTTGATGCTACACTTCATCATTCTCAACAATTCTTGCACTTCATCATTTTTTTATCCTAAGCATCTTTTGAGGGGGAGACTTCTCAAAAGCACATATTGCTAGATTATTTGTCACCATCAAAAAGGGGGAGATTGTTGAACCTTGAGTGGTATTTCCATCATTTTGATTATAATAAATAAAATAGCAATAATGTATTTAACATACTTGTTTTCTAAGTCTATTAAACAAGGTATGGAATAAAATAGCAAGAATGGAGAATGGAAGATTAATCCTTGAAAGATAAAATTGAAGAAGTAGCATCATTCACACCCGTGATCCTATGTTTCACGCCCGTGAGTAAGCCTAGCACCAACAAACCAACATTTGAAGTTCACGGCCATGAAGGAAGACAATAAACCGTGAATGAACATTTAAGTCACGCCCTTGAAAGAAATGTCATGCCCGTAAACCTACATGACAAATTCTTCTAGAGAGCTTCACGACCAAAGTCACCACTTGGACCACAACATGGAAGGTTGTCATGCCCGTGAAGATATATGTCACGCTCGTGACCCAATATTTCAAAACCTTCCAGAATGTTTCACAGCCAAGGTCACCACTTCAGTCACGGCTTGGAAGAACAGTCACAACCATGACAAACAGAGTCACGTCCGTGAAAGATGAAAGAGAAAAATGTCAAGCGTGATTATTAGGGTTGGTGCAACGGCTAGTTTCGTATTAAATGCATTCTAACGGCTATAATTCACCATGGAAGTATAAATGCAAGTCATTTATGCATTCAGCACAAGAGGATAACTAATACTTTGAATCAAAATCTAGTTGTAAGCTATTTGTACATTTAATACTTTCTAAACAAATATTTATTCTCTGTGAAAATCTTTTTGCTCATCATTTATTGAGCAATAAAGATTTGTAAGTATTTCTCTCTGTAGTTATTTTTACTCAAGTGAGTTTTGGGTATTTCTGGGTTATGAGTAGAACACTTGTGAGGGTTAGTTGTGTGAGCCTCTAAAACACAAAATAAAGGTTGTTTGTTTGAGCCTGTAAAACACAAAATAAAGGTTGTTTGTGTGAGCCTGTAAAACACTAGGAATTGGTTATTGTGTGAGCCATAAAAATACAAGGGATTTCTGGGTTAGGTGTGAGCCATTGTGAAAAACACCATAGTTGGGAGTGAGCTTGTAAAACTCTATTGTAACACTTAGTGTCTTAGTGAAACTCCTAATGTGATTGGGGAGAGGAGTAGGGTTTGTTAACACCCGAACCTCTATAAAAATCCTTGTGTCAAATTTCTCTATCCCTCCTAAATTTAATTTTTATTTCCGCACTTTAAAGTTAAACTTTTAAAACTTCAATTCAACCCCCATTCTTGACCCAATATCTGGGCAACAAATTAGATAAAACCACCTCTGGCATACACTGACATTGGTCCACATACATTTATATGTACAAGATCCAATAGCCCATTGGCACGTTCACCCTTTCCAATAAATGGTGATTTTGCCATTGTTACACCCTTATAACAATCATTTTATACGTACGTTACGTGGGTTAATACGATTATAGCCGATGTGTGCCAAATGTTTTCTTATTTTAATTTACTTTAATGACCATTCTATTATTTTTACTTAATTGATCATTTTTATTTTCCAAAAATTTCAGTAGCATAACAACTATAAACTGACTACCTCATCTGCAAAGCAAACAATTCTCAGCTCATTTTTGGGCACAGCAATACACATATAATACCATATATTCTCCATTCATTCATAAATTCACATTTCATTATTTACTTATATAATAATAATTCACAAATATCCTTTATCATAATATGTACAATATTTCATTCTTACAACTCCATATCCATATATATATATATATATATACATACCATTTTTAATACTAATCTACTATTATTTTATTCTTCCATCAGCTTCTAAAACTTGAATGCTTGCTCCTGCCTTCTCTGCTAATACGTGCACGCTGTCAAATAATTACGTGCGGAGCATTCATATGCCCAGTGGTGATTGCTAATCTAAAACTTTTCAGTGTCTATATTTTCATGCATTTATACATGCAATAACATTTTTAATACATCATTCAAAATTTCTATTTAATATATATTTATTGTTCTTTTATAAATATTTTACTCTTAATTCACTATTTAATATCTTTATTCAATTAACAATATTTCTCATTTTAATTCATAGTTTTTTGTTTTTTCAATTCCTCTCAATTGAATCATTTTTCACTTTTCTTCTTTAATTAATCATTCTTTTCAACTTTTCATTTAATTAGTTATAAAATTCACTTTAGTTCTTAAATTTCCATTTACTTATGGTTATGCCACTACTCTATATTTATTTACACTTTTGCCAATAATAAATTTTATTTTTCATTTATTTACCTTTTTAACTACATATTTTAACATTTTATTTCATTTTCTTCCACTTATTTCTCATTTTTCTAATTTACTATTTTTTTTCTTTTGTCACAGTTATGACTTTTATCATTATTATTATTATACAATTTTATTATTTTTATCACTTTTATCATATTTATCAAATTTATCACGTATGTCATTTTTATCATATTTTTTAATTTTTTCTTATTTTTTTCATATTTTTCACTTTATTCATTTTTATCATAATTTTCACATTTATCATTTTTATTATATTTTTCACATTTCTCATTTTTCTCATATTTTCACTTTTATCATTTTATTCACATTTGTCACTTTTATCATTTTTACAATTATACTATTTTATCATTCTTATCATATTTTTTACTTATTTTTCACTTTTATCATTATTACTACTTTTATTCAAATTTGCTCTTAGTTTCCATCTGATAAAAATCTTCGGACCAGATACATGAGACGTGAAGCCAAAAGTCCATTACACTTAAGAGTAATCCCAATGAATCAATTGAGCACTGCACTATTCACTGAATCAATATCACTTTAGTAGACAATCATTAGCCTACATAAAGGAGTCGCCATGATCCGCACCGCAATATTGGTGTCCCTATGGCTAGCCCATTATATTCTGGGATAGATTTAACTATTAGAAAAATAACTAAGGATATTTTTTTATTTCTTCAATTCAATTTCCATTAAATTCATAAATTTCATTTCTTTTACATTATTAGTCACTTAACATTTTATTCATCCCTACAATTTTATCACTACCATAATTTTTTACACTTTCCATTCTAATATATCAATAATTCATTATGAATATTCAATTAAGTAATTAAGCATCACTAAACACACTTTATAACTTATTTTTCATTTCATGCATAATATAATCAATAATTAGAAAAATATTCAATATATAATTTAAAAAAAATTTCCAATAAATTTATGCACACTTAAAATCATATTTTCTTGCATTTTATAACTAAATTTTTTTTTTGATATTTCGGCCTATAATTAATTTTTATTATTAAAATTTGTCTATCATCTTTTAAATATTCGTTTCACTAAGTTGTACATTCCTCGTTCCACATATATCATAATATTACAATAAAATGTATTTATACCTTAATTTACATTTTTCACATATTAAGGTCATATTTTCCAATTTCCACTAATTAATTTTTTTTAATTGAAATTTACCATTCTAATTCACTTTTTATAATTCCTTAATCATGATTTAAGCATTAATTATCAATTACATGCAAAACACACAAAATTCTTAATTTTCCATAATCCAAAATCATGCTTAATAAATGGAAATAAATAGATTTTGAAATTACTAACCTTAATTTCTTGTTTAGGCCTTCTTAGTTTTTCTTTTCCTTAGCCTTTTCTTTGGAAGCACCTTCACCTTCGCTTGAACCTACCATGGCCAAAATGTTTCCTTCATTAATCCACCATTATTTTGCTTCCTTAACTCAAATAAACTTCATTTTTATCATCTACATACCTGAAACTACTTATTTGAACCATTAAACTAATTTAAAACCATAAACTTCACTTACCCCAATTTTGTATCCTAACTTTTCTCCTTTGATTTCCTTTCACTCTAGCCATCCAATTGAAGATTAAAAATTCTATTAGCTAATAGAGAGCTGAAATTATTTTTGGGTGGTTGATTTTGGTGTAACAAGTGAAGAAAATTGAAGAAAATTAGAAGAGAAATGTGAGGAGATAGGTTCGGCCATGCAAGGGGATTTGGGGAAGAATGAGTTGCAGAATTCTCTCTAGAAAATTATGATATTTAGGCCAATTTATAGTGGCTTAAGTTGGGTGGGCTTGGGCTAAATAAAGCTCAACCCATTTAGTCCCAATTATTCACTATAAATTATTTTTCTCACTTTCCAAGCTCAATTTTACCCAAATTAAATTTCATAATCCATAAAATATTTTTATATGTCTACACAAAAATTTTCAACTCAATCAGAGTCCATTTTCTGTTCAGCTCACTCAAAATGGACTAATAATTCAATATTTGGTGTTATCATAAAATTCCTTTTTTACTATCAAATAATCCTAAATATTATTTAGAGTCTATCCATGTCTTCAAATAAAATTTTGGATGTCATTTTTTATTTTTCATAATCCAGTCAAAGTACGGTCAACCAACTATTTAATTAAATCGGGTCCCATTTTTTTCTTACTTTTGACTTTTGAGGACTTTTTTGGTAAAATTTTCACTCCAAATTTTACCCCTGAACTAGTCATAACTTATATTTTCTTATGATCAAATAAAATATTTTTGAACCCCAGATATGCTGATCAATCTCGGAAACTACAATTTACAACTAGCCTGGTATTTGGGTTATTACAATTCTCCCATACTAATAAAAATTTCGTCCTAGAAATTTTACCTATATTGAACAAATGTGGATACTATTGCCACATTGCAGCTTCTGCTCCCATTCTTTTTCCACATTGTGGTGACTCCATAACACCTTCACTAGTGGGATTTATTTGTTCTTGAGCTGTCTAACCTCTTTGGCTAGGATCTTTACTAGTTTCTCTTCATAAGTCATATTAGTCTGTATTCAAATTTCTTCTAGCTTGATCATGTGGCTAGGATTTGACCTATACCTCCGTAGCACTGACATGTGGAACACATCATGAATCTTTTCCAACTCTTGAGGCAACTTCAATCGATAAGCTATGGGTCACACTCGCTGTATAACATTCATAAACACCTAAAAATCTCGGACTTAGTTTGCCCTTCTTTCCAAATCTCATAACCTTCTTCCAGGGTGATACTTTCTGAATTACTCAATCTATGACTTGGAACTCCATATCCTTTCTTCATAAATCTGCATATGATTTCTATCGTCCATGGCTTTTTTCAATCTATCCTTGATCACTCGTACCTTTTCTTTCATTTCTTGAACCAAGTCTATTCCCATTAGATTCTTTTCACTCAATTTTCTCCAACATAAAGGAGTTCTACATTTCCTCCCATACAATGCTTAATATGGTCCCATTTTAATGCTTGACTGATAGTTGTTGTTGTAAGCAAATTTGGCTAATTGAAAATACTTTTCCCAACTGCTTTCAAACTCAAGGATGCAACTTCACAACATATCTTCAAGTATCTGAATCACACGTTTTGACTGCCCATTAGTCTAGGGATGTTACAAGTCATTATTCCTTTTATTTTCCTTAATATTTTTATGTCCACAACACCCAATTATCTTTTCATGCACACATACAATTTATAAATTTTATTCTTTTATATCTCATATTTAATTGACTTTATCAAATCATTATTATCCATAGCCTTTTATTGCCCATAACACTAGATCATCTTTTTATCCATGTCACAATTCATAATTCCATTTTTATTTTCAATAATCCATTTATTTTCCATAACTTATTTATTTTCCATAACTTCTTTATTTATGCCCAAAACACCTATGAACCCCTGACTAGGATAACAGAGTTATCATCCAGGCACTGAGGAGTGCCCTCCCGAGCAATATGATATGCACATATAAGTGCCATTATCGGCTTTACAATAATGTTATACCCAGCGCAGATAACAGTGTCATACCTGGCATAGATAACAGTGTCATACCCAGTGTAGATAATAATGTTATACCTAGCGTAGATAATAATGTCATACGCGGTGTAGATAATTATACCATTAATGGATTTAATCATACTCCCCCCTGCTTGGCGTGCCAAACTATCCTAAGTCTTGTTCAAGTTAGGTGTTCTAGGGTTTACACAATCTCATTAAAATTCATAACAATTAAATTCACACTTTTCATGAATTTAAAGACTCAAAATAATCACATAATCACTTAATTAAAATAATATATACATAATATAACAAGGTTCACATCATTTTACTCTTTAAATTCCACAACTCATATGTTGCCCTATTACTGGCAGATTATGTTCTCTATTTTGGACCTTAATTTTGGTCATGTTACAATCTGAATTTAGTTACAAAGTCTTCTTAACAAATTTATTTCTTCATTTTAGATTTAATATGCAACTAAATCACTTAATTCTGAGTTCTTTATCAAAAGATATGATAAAATGAACACTAACTAGTCACTAACAATTTTGCCCAGAATTTTCTGGATAAATTCTAAGTCCAAAATTTATGAATTTTTTCTGGATAATTATAGACATATTTAGATTGTATGGTCTAAATAAAAATTATAGTCTGATGTCTTAGCTTTCAAACCCAATAAAGAACATACAAAACCTAATTCCAGAAATTAATTTATAACAGTTTAAATGTTCACTGCTCATCAATTTCCAGCAAAGAACATACAAACTAATCACATTCAATTTTTACCAAATTATATCCTAAGTCGAGCAAACATGCATCCCCAAGATTTTCATCACAAAATACTATTAATTCAGAATCATCAACATGCCAAATAATCAAATCGTTCAAATAAAAAAAAATAAAATAGGCTATTACCTTAGGTTATGCACAAACCTCTACTTTTCCCTTTTTCTTTCTCTTTACTTATCTTTCTCCTTTCCTTTGCTCTTTTGAGCTAGCTGCTTGTCAATTTGAGTTCCTAAAACATCAAAGAGATAATTAAAACTTTCCTTCATCAAATCTCTCTTTTTCCATAATATGATTTAATCTCTACCTTTCTTATGATCAATTTTTGCATGAAATCTACTCTTCCACGCCTTTCTCCCTCTCTTTCTCACTTTCTCTTCTTAGAACAAGGTTTGGCTATGGAAAAACAAGGGGAAACGTGGGGTTGTTGTAGAGAATAGAGTGTTCTAGATGTTAAGTGATAAGAAAGAAAGAGAAAGCAATTAAGAGAAAGATGACAAAGTTAATTAATAATGGGGACACATAAGCCTTATGAATTTGATGACTAAGTAATGTGTTCATGCATGTTAATTGGCTTCTTAAAATGTGCCACTTGGTGTGGCAAGCCCACTCCATGTGTATAGTGTCCCAATCATGCATTTAATTGATGGTTATCCCAATTAATTCTCCAATTTTTGGTAAATTGCAAATTGACCTATAAACTTTTCAAAATTTGCAATCTAGTCCTTTATCGAAATTTAACATCTTAAAATATTTTGAATACTTTATTACATATTTTCCATACTTAATTGGCATTATTTTAATTATTTTCAATAAAAATCCAAATTTAGACTTCGATCAAACTGACAAGTCGATTTAACAACTCGCATGACTTAGGTCTAAATTAGCGGATATGACAAATAGTGTACTTTTGAATCTTGATACATGTTGTTACCACCAGGATGCATCACATGGTTGCTATGATTAGCTTCTTTGAGAATGTTCTTTCTCAATTCAACTTGATCTGGTACACATAACCTCTGGTTGAAATAAATGGTTCCATCTTCACCCAAAGAATAATCACCTTCATTGCCCTCTTTTACCTTGTTTACTATGGCAATCAAGCGATCATCTAGCTTTTGTACTGCTTTCACTTGCTGAAGAAAGTCTGGTTTTACTTGCATTTCCGCTATTATCGCTCCATCTTGTGCCACATGCAATCTGACATTCATCACCTGTAGGGCTACCATAAATTTTCTACTAAGTGCATCAGCTACTACATTCACCTTTCCTGGATGATAGTCGATTAAGCAGTCATAGTCTTTTATCAATTCAAGCCAACGCCTCTGTCTCAAATTAAGTTCCTTCTATGTGAGCAAATATTTCAAACTTTTATGATCTGTGTAAATGTAATATTTCTCACCATAAATATAATGTCTCCAAATCTTTAAGGCGAGTACAATTGATGCAAGCTCAAGGTCATGAGTAGGATAGTTCTTATCATGAGTCTTGAGTTGTCAGGAAGCATCTGTAATCACTTTACCCTCTTGCATCAATACACAACCTAACCCATTCTTGGAGGCATCATTGTAAATCACAAAATCCTTGTCAGACTCTAGTTGAGTTAACACTGGGGCTTATGTCAACAAGTTTTTAAGCTTCTCAAAGCTTCCTTGACATTTATCCGTCCACTCAAATTTAACGTGCTTCTATACTAGTCGAGTGAGCGGCGCTGCTATGGAAGAAAAACCTTTTACAAATCTCCTGTAACACCCAGCCAAACCTAAGAAACTTCTAACTTCTGTAACAGTCTTAGGTATTCTCCACTGTAAGATTGCTTCAATCTTCTTTGGATCCACCTTTATCCCTTCAACTGAAACTACATGACCTAAGAATGATACTTCATTCAACCAGAAGTCACACTTACTAAACTTTGCATAGAGTTGTTTCTCTCTCAATATCTATAAGACAATTCATAGGTGTTTGTCATGTTCTTCTAACGTCTTCGAATACACTAAAATATCATCCATAAATACCACCACAAACTGTCTAGATAAGGATGAAAGATCCTATGGGGCATTGTAAGTCCAATGGTATGACTAAAAATTCATAATGGTCGTCTCTCATGCGAAAAGCAGTCTTGGGTACATCTGCTTCTTTGACTTTCAACTGATGGTAGCCCGATCAAAGGTCAATCTTTGAAAATACACCTGCTTCCTTCAATTGATCAAATAAGTCTTCAATACGTGGAAGGGGATACTTGTTCTTGATTGTCACCTTATTCAGCAGTCTGTAGTCAATGCATAATCTAAGAGACCCATCCTTCTGCTTTACAAAGAGTACCGGTCCCTCCATGGTGAAATACTGGGTCTGATAAAGCCTTTATCAAGCAATTCCTACAACTGAATCTTCAATTTCGTGAGTTCTATAGGGTGCAATCGAAATAGGTGTCATGCCTGGAGCTATATCAATAGTCAACTCGACTTTCTAGTTAGGTGGCAAGCCTAGTAATGTTGGGTTTTGAAGAACAAATCAGATTCATAAATGCAGTGGAAAAATAAAATTTTCAAAACCCGAATCAAAAGATCATACTTGTACCATTAAAACTAATTTATATAAACATAGAGGTTAGAAATTATACCTTGTAATTTCTTATTTGTTATTCAAATTTTCACTTTGTTGGGTTGTAGCAAACTACAACAATCCACACTAGGATGTCTTTAATGATAATCCATGTGAAGAATGAAGAAGAAACTATCAAAAAAATCCGCACGGGGCCGTGATCCTCTCGAACGATTTTTTCCATGTGATCTCATCGCAATCCATCTTGAAATAATTCTCTCATATTTTGGATCCCATCTAAGACCATTTTACTCATTCTCAATATCTTCAATGCGTGTGACCCATTAGGTTCCTGGTTATGTTGGACACTTAAATTTAACAATTAATTTAAGCAAATCATGAGTGGTATCTAGCAATACATCATGACCCCCAATTGATCAGAAAGTAAGTGATTTGACTAGGAACCTTTCTATAGACAATTGTCTTGCAATTATTCCTTTCACCATTCTATACCCCACTTGGTCCAGAGTATGGACATGTGTCAAATCCCACTAGACTGACTACGTCAAGTCTAGTCCAAGTAATGTTAGTTCTTGTCCTTGAGGCTCATTACTCTATTAGATATATCATTGAAGACTATCTTTATGACATTTCCACTCTAGCTAGAGATTCCCGAGTAATGACCATGACAAGAGGCCATGGGTATACACTCCTTCTATCAGGAGTGGTGAATCCTTTGTTGGTTACCCAATTACCTTCGAATACCTCATGTTGTATCCAATCACTACCCTATGAGCAACCTCTCTGAGGTAACAAGGAATAGTGTCAAAATACAGAATCAGTATCCAAGATATCCTTGAGTACCTCAAGTCCAAGGATACTTGCACCATTGCTATGATGAGACTATCATTAACATTTGAATAGATTATCCATATGATTGTCTTATAGCCGGTTATCCAATGTACTTAGCTACATTTCAAAGCATCCATATGTTAACTCTAAACATCTCATGTTTATAGATTATGAGATCTACTACTCAATACAATCAAAGAGTGTAACATGTACTAGTCTGTCCAGATTAATAATGTCTCGTTTCATTAATCCTATGACTAAGAATAATTTTGTTACTAATATAATTACGCATGATAAGAATCTCAATATCATGATCTCATCATGATTTCCTTCATGCTATGTTATATATCAAGGGCTTCACTAATTGATTTAAGATCACTATCAATTCATATATTAACTGAACATCAAATTAATGAAAAAACCTTTTATTAATCAAATAAATTTGTACAGTAAGTGCTAAAGGTGATTGTCTTTAGAGCACTCCTCTAACAAACTCCCACTTGCACTAAAGTCAATCACCTTTGTATTTAATTCCATAGGCAAGTACATGAGAATCATATTTCTTTTGGGGAAGTGGCTTAGTTAAGGGATTAGCGATATTCTGAGAAGTGGGCACTCTTTCTATCTTTACATCATTCCTACCAATGATTTCTCTAATCAAATGGTATCTTCTAAGTACATGTTTGGATTTCTGATGAGACCGTGAATCCTTTGCTTGCGCAATGGCTCCATTATTATCACAATACAATTGTATTGGATCAATAATGCTAGGAATCACTCCAAGTTCTGCGATGAATTTCTTTATCCAAACTTCTTCCTTCGCTGCTTTAGAAGCTACAATGTACTCTACTTCGATTGTGGAATCAGTAGTCGATTCCTGTTTGGAACTCTTTTAACTAACTGCTCCACCATTTAGTGTGAATATTTAACCTGACTGAGATTTTAAGTCATCCTTGTCAGATTAGAAGCTGGCATCGGTATACCCACTCACATTAAGATCTCCATCTCCATATACCAAGAATACATCCTTATGTACTTCAGGATATTTTTGACAGCCACCCAATGACCCTCACCAAGGTCTGATTGGTATCTGCTCGTGACACTCAGAGCATATGATACATCAAGTCTTGTACATATCATAGCATACATGATTTATCCTATAGCTGAAGCATACGAAATCAAACTCATATATGTCTTCTCATCTTATGTCTTTGGACACAAAGACTTTGAGAGAGTAATGCCATGGGTCATAGGAGTATATCCCCTCTTGGACTGCTCCATGTTGAACCTCTTTAGTATCTTATCTATGTATGTAGATTGTGAAAGACCGAGCAATCTTTTAGATCTATCTTTATAGATCTTTATCCCCAAAATATAAACTACTTCTCCAAGGTCTTTCATAGAGAAATTCTTGGATAACCAAATTTTGACTGATTGTAAGGCTTTGACATCATTTCCCATTAACAACATGTCCTCTACATATAACACAAGAAATACGATTGCACTCCCACTAACCTTATTGTAAACACAAGGTTCATCTAGATTTTGTAAGAAACCAAACTATTTGATTCTCTTATAAAACTGAATATTCCAACTCCTGGATGCTTGCTTTAATCCATAAATGGATCTTTGAAGCTTACATACCTTTTTGCCATCTTTGGATAGAAAGCCTTCCGGTTGTGTCATGTACACATCCTCAGTCAGCTTTCCATTAAGGAAAGCTATCTTCACATCCATTTGCCATATCTCATAATCATAATGAGTAGCAATGGCTAGGAGTATCCTTATGGATTTAAGCATAGCTACTGGGCTAAAAGTTTCATCATAGTCAATTCCTTGTCTTTGACGATAACCTTTAGCAATAAGTCTAGCTTTATAGGTAATCACATTACTATCCATGTAAGTTTTCTTTTTGAAAACCCACTTGCACCCTATAGGCTTTATCCCTTCAGGTGGGTCAACCAAAGTCCATACTTGGTTTTCATACATGGAATCCATTTCTGACTTCATGGCTTGATGCCATTTGTCAGATTCTGAACTATTCAGAACTTCTTCATAGGTTGTAGGATCGTTGTTTTCTATGAGCAATACGTCATTCTGATCACTGATGAGAAATCTATATCTCTCTAGAACAGTGTGTATCCTACTTGACCTATGAAGCTCTTGTGCTTCAGAAGGTTGAGCTGTTATATCATCTATTTTGAGTAACAAGCTCGGGTTCAGGCAGTTGATCAGCATTTGTTTGAGCATCTTGAACTTCCTCAAGTTCACTTTTGCTCCCACTATCTCCTTTTAGAAGGAATTCTCTCTCTGAAAAGATAGCATGCCTTGAAACAAAAACCTTTTCTTCCAAGGGGTGGTAAACATGATATCCATATGATGCTTTTGGATATCCCACAAACAGACATCGGTCAGACTTAGCTTGTAGCTTATCTGACATTGTCCGCTTCACATAAGTAGGACAACCCCAAATTCTCATGTAAGAAAATGTGGGCCTTTCGTTATACCATATCTCATATGGAGTAACATCAACTGACTTTGAAAGAACTCCATTTAATATATAAATGGCAGTCTTTAGTGCATAACCCCAAAAGGATTTAGGTAGTTCTGCAAAACTCATCATAGACCTTATCATGTCTAACAAGGTTCAGTTTCTCCTTTCAGCCACACCATTGTGTTGTGACATGTAAGGTGGAGTCCATTGAGATAAAATCCCATTATCTCTAAGATAATCTAGAAACTATTGGCTCAATTATTCACCTCATCAATCTGATCGAGGTGTTTTAATACTTTTGCCAAGTTGTTTCTCTACTTCATTTCTGAATTCTTTGAACTTTTCAAAAGCTTCAAATTTGTATCTCATAAGAAATACATGTATCCATATCATGAGTAGTCATCGATAAAAGTAATGAAGTAGATGAAACCACCTCTTGTGTGTGTAGACATTGGACCACATACATCTGAATGTATTAAGTCTAAAAGTCCATTAGCACGTTTACCCTTTCCCTTAAAGGGTAGTTTAGTCATCTTGCCTAATAAGCAAGATTCACATGTGTCATATGATTCATAATCAAATGACCCCAAACTACCACTCTTGTGTAGCTTAGCAATGCATTTCTCACTTATATGACAAAGGTGACAATGTCATAAGTAAGATGATTTCAATATATCTTGTTTTTGCCTTTTATTATCATTGATGTTTAAAATTGGATTTGACATATCTAATATGTATATTCCATTGCATAATGTACCACTAGCATAAAGAATTCCATTCAACATAATATAACAACAATTGTTACTAAAAGCTAAATGGAAACCATCTTTATTTAGACTTGAAATAGAAATAATGTTTTTAGTCAAAGTAGGTACATATAGAAATTATCCAAATTTAACATGAGCCCAGTAGGGAGGGTCAATACATAAGTTCCTACAACTAATGTAGCAACCCTTGCTCCATTTCCAACGCCTAGGTCTGACTCTCCCTTATTGAGCTGCCTACTGTTCCTTAGGCCATGCATATTAGTGTATATGTGTGAGCCACAACCAGTATCTAATACCCATAAGTTATTATCTAAAACAATATTAATTTCAATGACAAAAATACCTGAAGTAGATGGGGCATTAGATGCCTTCTTCTTCAATGACTCCAAGTAAGCCTTACAGTTTCTCTTCCAATGGTCATCCTTGCCGTAATGGAAGCATGTCGCCTTTGGAGCAATATCCTTGGCCATCTTCTTGGCCATGCCTCCCTTAGGCTTCATGGACTTCTTCTTCTTCTCAAAGTTCTTCCTTTTAGAACCTGAAGAGTCCACCAGCATCACAACCTTACTGTCCTTCTTGACAGATGGCTCAGCTATTTTGAGCAAGTTAATCAGCTCAGGAATAGTGGTAGAGATTTGGTTCATCCTATAGTTAAGCATAAAATGTGAATAACTATCGGACAAACTAGTTAGAATTAAGTCAATACTTAATTAATGTCTCAATATACCCATTCATCTTCAATGCATATTACACTGGAGATGTCGCCTCAACCATCTTAGTGCAGAAGAGCAACCTCAAAGTTTCAAACCTTTTGAAACGTGCTTGCTCATCAAAAATCTCTCTTAGATTGTATAGTATGGAATTAGCATCCATAGCCTCATCCTGCTTTTGCAACTCAGCTGACATAGTAGCAAGCATAATACAACTTGCCATCTCACTACCATCGAGATGCTTTTGATATGCCTTCTGAACATCTTCAGATGCTTTAGTAACAGGGGGATTAGGGAGTGCCTCATCTAGGACATAGCCAATCTTTTGGGATTTAAGAACTATTCTCAAATTCCATAGCCAATCCAAGAAATTTGGCGCAGTCAATTTATTTGATTTCATTAGTGCTCACAAATTCACACTTGTCATGATGATGATTATAGCAACCTAGATGTAAAATAGAACATGTTAGAATGTACATTAAATGCATGTTTTTTAGGTCGTTAATAAATCACATTATGACTCCCACTATTTTATTGCGAATCCATAGGCCTCACTATGAACCCGAGAGAACTTATATGGGAGTTCTCCTAGTGGGTCGATATCCAACTAGCTAAGAATAACCTTGAGGCAACTCAACAAGCTATCCTTAGTTTGGTTGGTAGGTATCTAATCCATTTTATTCATACAAATATCAAATCTTGTGCTATCAACTTATTGATGTGTGCACATACATTGGGCTATCAAATCTTGATATGTGTACATCTCGTGTACACAAACCCAACTTCGCCTTCAATACACATTAACCTTGGCACAAATCCAACAAGTTAATAACATCAGTTAATTCTAACACATTGATTGTGAAATCTAATTTCAATGGATTGAACATATTCTTATAGAGTAAGCTTGAGGCAACTCAACAACCCTAACTCTAGAAGAACTCTAGTTCTTCCTATATTAATAGAAAGCATATTTAGCGAGGGATTTCTTTGTTAAGTCTCATCAAGTTATTATTTCATGCTTTTACATATCATACATTCATCACATGGATATATAAATATAGTTACATTAACTATATGACATGATTATGGACATACTAAAGTCAATTTCTTAAGCCAAAGAGAAATTGACTAGGTCTTACTTAGGTATATGCATGAATTTACAATCCAAAATAGAAATCAAATTCCTATTTCTAAGTCTTCATGTCTATGGTACCACCTCCTTTGCTTCTTGCTCCTTTGTATCTTCATTCTATCCTAATCCTATGTAATATAATTACATATTTCAAATTATAGAAAACCTCAATTTACATTTGAGGGGAGTAAGATGAGAAGAGAAATACATAAAAAAGAAAGAGAGGTAGGGACACGTAGACTCTGTTTACCATAAAACAAAACAATTTCATGCATGCTCAATTACATTGGGCCTAAATCCATAATCATCCATCATGCCTTTTCATACACTCCTAACATGCATTCTCTAATGCATAAAATAAAATTGACAATTTTGGATTTCAATTTGTAAATCAATTCAATGCTTGAACCAAAATTGTCTACTTGTGTTCTTTCTGTTAATTTAATTTTGTATGTCATTTTAAAGTGGAATTTAATATTTAATCAAATTAAATTAAATTCCATATTTAAAATTAATTCTCCTTAAAATCAGAATATTATGATGTTAAAATTAAACAATTTAATTTTAATATACATACCAATTTTTAGTCATACTAGAATTACAATTGCACAACTTAAATTAATTCAAAATTAATTTTCAAAAATTCTAAAAATTTCTAGAATTTCAAATTATCATTCAAATCATTTTTATGTCAGCTCAAGTTCATTAAAATATTTTTGGCACAAGCCAAAATAACTAAGACAAACGAACCAACACACTGCGACACTCAAACTGGCTCATTCGACATCTAATATTTTTTTTAAAAATTTCAAATGCTTGCACAATATTTTGGCATGCATCTAATATCAAAATAACATATTTTTAATCACATAAAAAATATTTCAAGGTGCTGAAAACAAAACAAACACATACAAAAAAATCAAACAAAACAGCCCCATCGGGTATGCTAAAACAGTCTCATTTTTGTGTTTATTTGAAAAATTAATTAAAATAATTTTTAATTAATTATTAAACACTTCCAGAGGCATAATCAAATTACAAGAAAAATATAACCAGCCCCATCAATTAAACCAAACAACAATACTATTCATAAACAAAACAATTTTAGGTATTTTTGAAATAAATCCAAAATTAATTTTTTGAATCACATTCAAATCATTTTTCAATCCAAATAATCATCCCTGATCATATTAGAGAAAGAAAAATGTGTAAAATATATTTTACAAACTAATTTCAATTTTTCAAAACCTATTGATCCAAAATCATCAAAACCATGCAATCTCATTGCACATTCAATAAAATTAATTTTAATGGATACAAGTAGGCTCTGATACCACTGTTGGGTTTTGAAGAATGAATCAGATTCATAAATGCAGTGGAAAAATAAAAATTTCAAAATCCCAAACAAAAGATCATACTTTTACCGTTAAAACTATTTTATATAAACATAGAGGTTAGAAATTATACCTTGTAATTTCTTATTTGTTATTGAAAGCTTTACTTTGTTGGGTTGTAGCAAACCACAACAATCCACACTAAGATGTCTCTAATGATAATCCACGTGGAGAATGAAGAAAAAACTATAAAAAAGAAATGGTTGGAACAAATTCAAAATGTTAGCTTTGAAAGTGTTCTTGAGAAAATTTTATTGTGTCTTAAAAATATTTCTTTTTCACAAAAAATTATTTTCATATCTATTTTCCGTCATTTGATGTCTTTTCTATTTAAATCAAATTCAAAGAAAAGATCAAAGTCAAAATTGGAGAAAAAGGAAATGAATAAATAGTAAATTGGTGATAATTGCGCTAATTAAGGCCAATTCATCTGTTGGCCAACGGAAGGCAGCAGCGTCCGCACTAGGCCTACTGCAGGCTACTGCTGGGCCGCTAGCTAGGCCAGCAGCCTTCCTAGCCGCGCTGGCCCGTACAGGCCCGTGATTCTCCTGAACGATTTTTTTCCAGACGATCTCATCGCGATCCATCCCAAAATTATCTCATATTTTGGATCCCATCCAAAATCATTTTACTCATTCTCCATATATTCAATGCATGTGACCCATTATATTCCCAGTTATATTGGCTACTTAAATTTAACAATTAATTTAAGCAAGTCCTGAGCGGTATCTAGCAATACATCATGACCCCTAATTGACTGGAAAGTCAGTGATTTGACTACGAACCTTTCCATAGAAATTTTTCGTGCAATTATTCATTTCACCATTTTATACCCCATTTGGTTTAGAGTATGGACATGTGTCAACTCCCACTAGACTAACTACGTCACGTCTAGTCTAAGTAATGTTAGTTCTTGTTCTTAAGGCTCATTACTCTATTAGATATGTCATTAAAGACTATCTTTATGATATTTCCACTCCGGCCAGAGATTCCCGAGTAATGACCATGACAAGAGGCCATGGATATACACTCTTTCTATCCAGAGTGGTGAATCCTTTGTTGGTTACCCAATTACCTTAGAATATCTCATGTTGTATCCAATAACCACCCTATGAGCAACCTCATTGAGGTAACAAGGAATAGTATCAAAATACAGAATCAGTATCCAAGATATGCTTGAGTACCTCAAGTCTAAGGATACTTGCACCATTGCTATGATGAAACTATCATTGGCATTTGAATAGATTATCCATATGATTGTCCCATAGCTAGTCATCCAATTTACTTAGCTACACTTAGCAAGCATGCACATGTTAACTCTAAACATCTCATGTTTATAGATTATGAGATCTACTACTCAATCCAATCAAGGAGTGTAACATGTGTTAGTATGTTCGGATTAACAATGTCTCGTTTCATTAATCCTATGACTAGGGATAATTTTGATACTAACATAATTACACATGATAAGAATCTCAATATTATTATCTCATCATGATTTCCTTCATGCTATGTTATATACCAAGGGCTTCACTAATTGATTTAAGATCACTATCAATTCATATGTTAAATGAACATCAAATTAATGAAAAAACCTTTTATTAATCAAATAAATTTGTACAATAAGTGCTAAAGGTGATTGCATTTAGAGCACTCCTCTAACAGGTAATTCATTAGGAAAGACATTTGGATAATCTCTCACTATAGGCACATCTGAAATCTTAAGATCTTCCTTTTTAGCTTCCATCGCAAAACACAAATAAGCAATGCACCCCTTTCTTATAAGTCTCTTGGCAGCTATAACTGAAATCACATCTGATAAGAAGTCTATTCTTTCACCTAGAATAGTAATTTTCCAATCATCGGAGAGTTTAAGTGTCACTCTCTTCTGTTTACAATCTATTGTTGCTTGATGGGTGGATAACCAACCCATCACAAATATCATATCAAACTTGCGAAATGGCAGTTCAATTAGGTTAGCTAGGAATTCATAAACTTGCCCACTAATAGGACAATTCATATACACCTTGTTCACCATAATACTATTCCCTAAAGGATTGCTAACTAGGATGTCCTGGTCTAATTGTGAATCTTTTAACCCTTTCCCCGTGCAACATTAGTATTTATGTAGGAATGCGTGGAACCAGGATCAACAAGTGCATAAATAATATCAGTCATAAGTATGAATTTACCTTCTATCACATCAGGAGCATCCTCCTCTTCTTTGGCTCTCACTACATAAGTATGGCCTATAGCTCGTCCCTGACCCTAAGGTGGTTGTGCAAAAGGTTTAGATGCTGATGGGTTAAGGGTTGCTGGTGATGGTAAAGATCCAATACCAGGTGCTGGTGACATAGTCATAGAAGTTTGAGCCATTGGACAATCCCTGACCTGATGATCTTTTGAACCGCACATGAAACAAGCACCAGTCAAATATCTACACTCTCCTAGGTAGATCTACTACAATGGCTCCAAGTCTGAACTGTACCTGCCCCTCGGCCTCTAGGTGTACTGCCTACAGAAATGACTGAGGCATTGCCACAGAATGTATTTCCTTACCCACGCCCTGGTGCAACTGATGTACGACTCTATGATGGAGTTGGTCCCCTAGACTTCTTGCTCTGAGCACCCGACCCACTGAACTGTCCCGGATTCCTCTTCTACTAAAATCGAGTTTGCTTGTTAGCCTCATCTGACTGAATACTTTCCACTTTAATAGCAGCTTCTACTAAGGCACGCAAATTTGGATGTTGTTGTACACTCACTATTTGTCTGATCTTGTTATGGGGACCTCTCTCAAATCTCTGACATAACTTCTCTTCTGTCAGCTGATAATCATCAAGGTAGGCACTCAAACTTGCACTCATATTCTACTACTGTTTTGTTTTCTTGCCTAAGTCTCCAGAAAGCATTTTGCATCTCTGCTTTATATTCTAACCCTATATATTTCTTTTCAAATTGGGCCAAGAAGAAATCCCAATTTAACTATTCACCTGGTGTATGCTAACGTACTGAATCCCAACAAATGAATGCAGGACCCTGAAGTAATGCCACAATATCTTCAAATTTCTCTTTTAATGGGTTGTGAGTAATTTCAAATAACCTTTTTATCTTGAATAACCATTATTCAACTTGAACAGGTGTCAATGGATCACGTCCATAAAAATCTTCAGCTCCCAATTTCTTTAACTGCTCCAAAATAGGCTTCCTTTTAGGTGGAGTTGGAGGTTGTACCTGTGCTACTAGCTATGGCTATTGAGCTTGTTTAGCTTGCATTCTGTGTTGAATATAATCAGCCATGAGACAGAGAAAATCATGTTGTGGCAGTGGAGCTGGTGCAACTAGTGGAGTGACATTCTGTTGCTAGGCTTCAGCTTGTCCAGCACTAACCGATGCTTCACTCACACCGTCCCCAACACCTTGACCTTGTTGGGATGCCATCAATCACTATAAAACAGGAAAGGAGCAAGCATACGTTAGACTTATAACACACTTCATCCATCAATTGGCATATATATACATATAATTCATTCACTTAATTTCCACTCCGATCTTAGAACCGTCTTAATCATGTTTTGATACCACTAAAACTGTGACACCCATATAACAATCATTCTATACGTACATTACACGAGTTAATACGATTATAGCTGATGTGTGCCAATTTTGTTTTATTGTAATTCACTTTAATGACCATTCTATAATTATCACTTAATTGATCATTTTTATTTTCCAAAACTTTTGGCAGCATAGTGGCTATAAACTGACTACCCCACCTTCAAAGCAAACAATTTTAAGCCCATTTTTGGGCACAATAATACACATATTCTCCATTTATTCATAAATCCATATTTCATTATTTACATATATAATAATAATTCACAAATATCCTTTATCATAATATGTACAATATTTCATTCATACAACTCCATATCCATATATAATATATATATATATTATTTTTAATATGTACCTACTATTATTTTATTCTTCCGTCAGCTTTCAAAACTTGTACGCTTGCTATTGCCTTCTTTGCTACATATTCAAATAATTACATGCTGAGCATTAATATACTTAGTGGTGATTACCAATCTAAAAATTTTTATTGCCTATATTTTCATGTATTTATACATGTAATATCATTTTTAATACATCATTCAAATTTTCTATTTAATATATTTATTATTCTTTTATAAATATTTTACTCTTCATTTACTATTTAATATATTTATTAAATTAACAATATTTCTCATTTTAACTCAATTTTCACTTTTCTTCTTTAATTAATCATTATTTTCAATTTTTCATTTAATTACCTACAAAATTCATTTTAATTCTTAAATTTTCATTTATTTACGGTTATGCCACTACTCTATATTTATTTACACTTTTGCCACTAAGAAATTTTATTTTTCATTTATTTACCCTTTTAACTACATAACTTAATATTTTATTTCATTTTCTTCCACTTATTTCTCGTTTTTCAATTTTACTATTTTTTTATTTTGTCACAATTATCACTTTTATCATTATTATTAGTATACCATTTTATTATCTTTATCACTTTTGTCATATTTATCAAATTTATCACTTATGTTATTTTTATCATTTTTTTATTTTTTATTATTTTTATCATATTTTTCACTTTATTCATTTTTATCATATTTTTCACATTTATCATATTTATTATATTTTTCATATTTATCATTTTTCTCATATTTGCACTTTTATTATTTTATTCACATTTGTCACTTTTTGTCATTTTTACAATTATACCATTTTATCATTCTTATCATGTTTTTTACTTATTTTTCACATTTATCATTATTACTCCTTTTATTCAAATTTGCCCTTAGTTTCCATTAGATAGAAAATCTTCGGATCGGATACTCGGGATGTGGACCCAAAAGTCCACTACACTGAAGAGTAATCCTGAAATATCATCCGAGCACTGCACTGTATATTGTTCACTAAATCACTATCATTGTAGTAGACCATCATTGGCCTACCTAAGCGAGTTGCCATGACCTGCACCGCGATAAATGGTGTCCCTATGGCTAGCCAATTATATCCTGGACTAGATTTAACCATCAGAAAATAACTAAGGACATTTTTTTTATTTTTTTAATTCAATTTCCATTAAATTCATAAATTTTATTATTTTTTTACATTATTAATCACTTAACATTTTATTCATCCGTACAATTTTATCACTACCATAATTGTTTACACTTTCTATTCTAATATATCAATAATTCATTATGAATATTCAATTAAGTAATTAAGCATCACTAAACACACTTTATACCTTATTTTTCATTTCATGCATAATATAATCAATAATTATTTTTCCACTAAATTTCTACATACTTGAAATTATATTTTTTTGCATTTTATAACTAAATTTTCATTTAATTAGCAAGAAAAATATTAATTTTTCTTTCTTCATATTTCGGTCTATAATTAATTTTTATCATTAAAATTTATCTTTCATCTTCCGTTCACTAATTTATACATTCCTTGTTCCATATATATCATAATATTACAATAAAATGTATTTATACCTTAATTTACATTTTTCACGTAATAAGGTCATATTTTCCAATTTCCACTAATTAGTTTTTTTATTAAAATTAACAATTCTAATTATCTTTTTATAATTCTTTAATCATGATTTAAGCATTAATTATCAATTACATGCAAAACACACAAAAGTCTTAATTTTTCATAATCCTAAATCATGCTTAATAAATGAAAATAAATAGATTTTGAAATCACTAACCTTAATTTCTTATTTAGGCCTTCCTAGTCTTTCTTTTCCTTATCCTTTTCTTTGGAATCACCTTCACCTTCTCTGGAACTACCATGGCCAAAATTTTCCCTTCATTAATCCACCATTATTTTGCTTCCTTAACTCAAATAAACTTCATTTTTATCATCTACATACCCTAAACTACTTATTTGAACCATTAAACTAATTTAAAACCATAAATTTCACTTACCTCAAATTTGTATCCTAACTTTTCTCCTTTAATTTTCTTTCACTCTAGCCCTCCAATTGAAGATTAAAAACTTCTATTAGCTAATAGAGAGGCTGAAATTATTTTTGGGTGGTTGATTTTGTTGTTACAAGTGAAGAAAATTGAAGAAAATTGGAAGAGAAATGTGAGGAGATTGGTCCGGCCATGCAAGGGGATTTGAGGAAGAATGAGTTGCAGAATTCTCTTTAGAGGATTCTAATATTTAGGCCAATTTATAGTGGCTTAAGTTGGGTGGGCTTGGGCTAAACAAAGCCCCACATATTTAGGCCCAATTATGCACTATAAATTATTTTTCTCACTTTCCAAACTCAATTTCACCCAAATTGAATTCCATAATTCATAAAATATTTTTATATGTCTACACAAAAAATTTCAACTTAATCGGAGACTATTTTCTATCCAGCTCACTCAAATTGGACTAATAATTCAACTTTCGGTGTTACTGTAAAATTCCTTTTTCACTGTCAAATAATCCTAAATATTATTTAGAATCTATCCATGTCTTCAAATACAATTTTGGATATCGGTTGCTATTTTTCATAGCCCGATTAAAGTACAGTCAACCAACTATTTAATTAAACCGGGTCCCATTTTTTTCATAGTTTTGACTTTTGATGACTTATTTGACCTCATTTTCACTCCAAATTTTACCCCCGGACTAGTCATAACCTATATTTTTTGATGATAAAATAAATATTTTTGACCCACGAGTGTATTTTTGACCCACGGGTATGCTGATCAATCTCGGAAACTATAGTTTACGAGTATTTGGGCCATTACAATTCTCTCTTACTAATAAAAATGTTGTCCTCGAAATTTTATATGTATTGAAGAACTATGGATATTGTTGCCTCATTGCAGCTTCTGCTCCCACGTGTCTTATTCCACATTGTGGTGACCCCATAACACCTTAACTAGTGGGATTGGCTTGTTCCTGAGTTGTCTAACCTCTCTAGCTAGGATCTTTATCGGTTTCTCTTCCTAAGTCAGATCAGTCTGTATTCGAATTTCTTCTGACTTGATCACGTGGCTAGGATCTGACCTATACCTCCATAGCATTGACACATGGAACACATCATGAATTTTTTCCAACTTCAATTGATAAGCTACAAGTGACACTCGCTGTATAATCTCATAAGGGCCTAAAAAATCTCGGACTTAGTTTGCCATTTTTTCAAAATCTCATAACCTTATTCTAGGGTGATACTTTCAAAAATACTCGATCTCCAACCTGGAACTCCATATCCTTTCTTCTTAAATCCGCATATGATTTCTATTGGTTCATGACTTCTTTCAATCTATCCTTGATCACCCATACCTTCTCTTTCATTTCTCAAACCAAGTCTGTTCTCATTAGCTTCTTCTCACTCAATTCTGTCCAACATAAAGGAGTTCTACATTTCCTCCCATACAATGCTTCATATGGTGCCATTTTAATTCTTGACTGATAGCTGTTATTGTAAGCAAATTCAGCTAATGGCAAATAATTTTCCCAACTGCTTTCAAACTCAAGGATGTAACTTCGCAACATATCTTCAAGTATCTGAATCACACGCTTCGACTGCCCATCAGTCTAGGGATGAAAAGTTGTACTAAAATGAAGTCTTGTCCCCAATGCTGCTTGCAACTTCTTCCAGAACTGGGAAATAAATCTTGGATCCCTGTCTGAAATAATGGAGGATGGTACTCCATGGAGTCTCACTATCTCATTAATGTAGATTTCTGCCAACTTGGTCAATGGATAGTCCTTTCATACTGATATGAAATGGGCTGATTTTGTGATTCTATCAATGTCTACCCAAATAGCATCATGCTTCTTTCCCGTCAGACGCAATCCCGTCATAAAATCTGTGGTCACTTGATCCCATTTCTACTCTGGTATCACGATAGGCTAAAGTAAACCCGATGGAACTTGATGTTCGCTTTCACCTGTTAGCATATCAAGCATTTACTCATGAATTCTATCACATCACGTTTCATTCCTGGCCACCAATAGTGTACTTTCAAATCCTGATACATCTTGTTACCACTAGGATGCATCACATAGTTGCTATGATGAGCTTCTTTGAGAATGTTCTTTCTCAATTCATCTTGATCCAGTACACATAACCTCCGATTGAAATAAAGGCTTCCATCTTCACACAAAGAATAATCACCTTCATTGCCCTCTTTTACCCTGTTCACTATGGCAATCAAGTGATCATCTAGCTTTTGTGCCGCTTTCACTTGTTGAAGAAAGTCTGGTTTTACTTGTATTTCCGCTATTATCGCTCCATCTTGTACCATATCCAATCTGGCATTCATCATTTGAAGGGCTACCATAAATTTTCTAATAAGTGCATCAGCTACTCATTCGCCTGCCCTAGATGGTAGTCGATTAGGCAGTCATAGTCTTTTATCAATTCAAGCCAATGCCTCTGTCTCAAATTAAGTTCCTTCTGTGTGAGAAAATATTTCACACTTTTATGATCTGTGTAAATGTAACATTTCTCACCACAATTAGTCTCCAAATATTTTTCATGTCCACACAAAAAATTTCAACTCAATCGGAGTCCATTTTCTCTCCAACTCATTCAAACCGGACTGATAATTCAATTTTCGGAGTTACCGTAAAATTCTTTTTTCACTATCAAATAATCCTAAATATTATTTAGAGTCTATCCATGTCTTAAAGTAAAATTTTGGACATCGTTTGCTATTTTTCATAGCCCAATCAAAGTACAGTCAACCAACTATTTAATTAAATCGGGTCCTATTTTTTCTTAGTTTTGACTTTTGATAACTTATTTGACCTCATTTTCACTCCAAATTTTACCCCCGGACTAGTCATAATCTATATTTTTTGATGATCAAATAAAATGATTTTCACCCAATGGTGTATTTTTGACCTCCGGGTATGCTGATCAATCTCGAAAACTATAGTTTTATGACTAACCTGGCCATTACAACCATCTTTCCTAATAAACAAGATTTATATGTGTCATATGATTCATAATAAAATGACCCTAAGTCACCATTCTTGTGTAACTTAGTCATTTGCCTCTCATTTATATGGCCAAGAGGACAATGCCATCTTCCTCATCATCAATGTGCATTGCATTGAGATGTCCTCTCTACCATCTTGGAGCTAAAGAGCAATTTAGATATTTCATATCTCTTAGTTCAAGCTTGCTCATTGAAAAGCTCCCTTAAATGATACACAAAGGTATTTTCATCCATAGTCTCATGTTGCTTTTAAAGCTTAGGTGACATAGAGGTGAGCATAATGCAACCTGCTAAGTTAATATCATCCATATGCTTTTTATATGCCAATTGTTCATCAATAGATCCGTCATTAGCAGGAAGGGAGGGAAGCAGGTCTTCCAAGAAATAGGCTAATTCTTCAGTTTTGAAAACTATTCTCAAATTCCTTAGTCACTCATAGAAGTTCAGGCCAATTAATTTATTGGATTTGAGAATTAAGCGTAAGTTATCATTTGATGACATGATTCTATCAATCTAGATGTAAAGAAAGATCATGTTTAGAGAATGTACTTAAACGCATGTTTATTAAGTCTTTAATAAATGCACATTGTAACTCCCACTATTTTATTGTGAACCCATAGTCCTCACTATAAATCCAAGAGAACCAGTTGGAAGCTCTCCTAATGGGTCAATATCCAACATCACTAAGAATGACCTTGGGTTTGCCCAACAAGCCACCTTAGGTCAATTGGTAGGTATCACATACCAATTGCATCAAAACATGCAACTACTGAATCATTGGGCTACCAACTCTTGCTATGTGCACATCTCATGTACACTTACCCAATACTGCCTCTACTTCACATTGACCTTAGGTTTTCCCAACAAGCCAATGTAACTAGTTAAAGCAAGCCCATTAATCATGAAATCATATTACAATAGTTTGAACATATTCATGTATAGCAGGCTTGGGTCTGTCTAACAACTTAGACATTAAAAGAACTCTGGTTCTTTCCATATTAATGGAAGGCATTGGCCTTAATATCATTAATGAGAGATTTCTTTAATTTTAGGTCTCATCATGGCAATTTGGCATGCATTATATATCCATTCATTACATATATGTAACATCCGGTGATTTAAACCCCGATTGTGGTGACTGTAGTGGGGTGTACTAGTTCAATCGGAGTCTAAATTTGGACCTATAAAAAATAACAAATAATAAGCAAAAATAATTAAGGGTATTATTATTTGGGAATTCAAAAGATTAGTGCTAACACTGGAAAAAAATAAAATTACCCTACGGACAAATTCAGTATTATTGAAATTGTTGGGAGAAAATTTGTGAAGATAAAGAAATTTCTGAAACATGATGAATTTCTAATAATTAAAAGTTAATCAAGAATAATTAAGTTAATGAACCAATATAAATTTGGATTAAGTTTAATTAATGGGGCCCATTCCTTAATCATAATATAAAAGTAAAAAAGGGGAGGAATTCTTCATTTTTTCACCCAAACATCTAGCTCATCTTCTTCCTCTTTTTTATTCTTGGTTGTTGTCCACCTATGGCACTGAAAGCCTCTATTTTTGTTTCATTTCAAGTTTTTAAAGAGAGAGAAAAAGGGTATTAGAGGAAGAAGAACCAAGAAATTAAAGAGCTCTTGCCATAAAGAGAGCTCTGGAACAAGAAGGAAGGAAGAAAAGAGAAAAGAAAAGGGGGAAGATTTAGGGAGAATTTCGGTCCACTTTGGATAGCGATTAAGGTGAGTTTATTCTTCTTAAATTCAACATTTTTCCTTCCATTTGAGACCCATAAGGATGATAGATATGATTAGGATTGGTAGACTAGGGTTATTTCACATACATTACTGTGATTTTTGAGGAAAGTTGCAATTGAGCCTCTAATTAAATTAGATTGATGTTTTTATGTATTTAAGCTTCATGTATCATGTCTAAAATTGAAGGAAAAGGGGTTTCCTTGATGGAGTCAATTGGGGAAAATTGAAATTAACTTAAGGAAATGGTAATTAGTGATGAATAAAGGGTGATTAGGGTGTTAATTTAAAGAAAGTAAATTGGGACTTACGATAATGTTTCTGGGTAGTCATGACCTATCAAAAAAGAGTTTAACCTTAGTGATTTTTTGCTAAAACAAAGTATAAAACATATTAGGAGCTTTAGGATTTTATGTTGGCATGTAAAGTTTTGAAAAAGGATGATAAAAATGAGATATGGTATGGTTGTGCAGGAAAATCAAGTGAGCATAAGAGATGCCCTCTAGAGGGTGACAAAGGCAAAGAAAAAGCTATATAGTGAAGGGAGGAAAAGAAAGAAAAATGAAAGCTCCAAGCCTGATTAAGTATGTGCTTCATTGATAAAAATCTTACATATTATCTAAATGTATGAAATTATGTGTTAATGCTTGATATGAATGTAGGTTGTCATGAAATGTGATTGATAGTTATTTTTTTTATGGTAATGGGACTAAATGGTGTGAAGATGTTAAGATATATGAATGTAATTGTGATCTAAAACTTTTGGTATAAAAATGAATACATATGATGGATGTATTTATTAGATAGGTTTGTGCAAATTGATGACTATGTTACCAAATTCTTGGAGCAGTCTTGATATTTTTTTTATCATAACTAATGTTATGGTAATGAGATTGAGATGAAATTAGTTGAAAATAAAAGTGGACTCATTGGGCTAAAACTTTCACATATGGGTAAAAATTGAATACAAAATCTCGGACTAGTAAGTATCCAGAAAATACTAGGTAAAAACTAATAGAACGCCATTCAGTAAAATGACCATAGCTTTTGCTAGAAAGCTGAGATATTAAACTACAAAATAATAGTAGACCATAAATTCAAATTCAAACTATAAATGGGCTAAAAGTGAGGACTAAAATTAGGGCTGAAATATATCATAAATAATGAATTGACATATTGGGCTTTTTGCATGTGGAGTGATGAATACATATGTTACTTAATGAGAATTTTGACTTTAATTGTAGTTATAAATGTTTAATAAAATTATTTATGTGTGAGGTTTTAATTTAACAATAATGGAAACAAATAGCAAAAATAAATAAACACATATGTGGAAATTTGGTACAATTATCACTTTTGAAAATATTGTGAATAATAATCTTAATATTCGGAGTACATATAAAAATAGTTAAGCTCTAAGAGACCTAACCTAGAACTATAATAGAGAATAGTTTGGCATGCCAATTAGAGGATTAAAGGCACTTAGTGCCAAAACATAAAAGGCAGTAATGACAATTCTATAAATGCGCTCGACGCAAAATTATTAAACCGGTAATGACAATATTACAAAAGTCGATAATGACACTATTATAAAAGCACTCGATGCAATATTATGAAAGCCAGTAATGATAACCCCCTTATTCCTATTAGTTAGTTCGATTATAGGTATTATGGGTACAAAAAAATGAAAATAACAATAATGTAAAGTGTGCAGGGATAAAATAAGTAAAAGCATGCCCTTTTGATAATGTTGTGTTAAATCAAGATTGCTAAATATTAAATGTTTGATAACATTTATTTGATTTCCTATATTTCTTTTTTTTGATGCCTTATTTGTGAAATTATGAAATGACAAGTAAGAAAATATATGTATGTAAGATTTTCATCCCTAAAGCACCACTAAGCTAGTAGCTTAGTGTGGGTGATTTTCTCTTGCGCAGGTTCTAAAGAATAGCTATAGATAGTATGGTTGTCGGAAGAAGAATGGTACCCGGATAGAAAACGGCTTAAAGCTTTGGACTATTTTTGGCATATTTTGTTAAAAGTTTTGTAAATTAAATTATTGCTTTATCTCATGTAGTATGTATTTGGGGTATATAAAACTAATGTAATAGAGATAATTTGGATGTAAAATAATATATTTTATAAATAAATAACATTTTGAGTTTTGGCGTTTGTAATATTTTTGCAAAAAAAAATTATACTTCTTTTAGCGAATTTTATAAGATAGTTAGTCGAGTAATGCTCTCTTACCTTGTTGAACTGAAGTGGGATAAGGAGGTGTTACAATTTTTGGTATCAGAGCTATAGGTTTAAACGATTCTTGCTGAGTGGTATGGGAGATAAGTACATGTTTTCATGCTTATGTTTTTTTTTAAGCTGCTATATTCAAATAAGGGACCCTTCTTCTGACAATATAGGTTTAATGGATTCCAAATCAAGACGAAGTCACGAAGAAGAAGAGGGTGATAATATAGCTAACGCCACTATTCATAGACAGTCAGCATCAGTTAGAACCTCAGAGCCTAGTGTTGTAGCTCCATAGCATGCTGAAGAACAGGTTGATCGGAGTTAGGTACCCCTTATGCAATAGATTGCTATTTTATTACAGCAGATAGCATAAGTTATGCCATCACCAACTCCACCACCTCCCCCATCTCAGCCAAAACCTTAGATTGATAAACTAAGAAAATATGGGGCAATGACTTTATGGGTAAGAAAGAGGATGACCCAACAGCAATAGAATTTTGGTTGGAAAAGACAATGAGTTTCTGAGAAGCTTCAATGTTTGGAGGAGTACAAGGTTAGGTATGCAGTGCCCTTTCTTCAGAAGTATGCCTACGACTGATGGAAGTCAGTATTAGCGAAGCCCCAGACTCTGAACCCTTAGACATGTAATTTCTTTGTGGCATAATTTAAATAGGAATATGTGCCAATAGTTTATGTTGAGAGAAAAAGAGAGAATTTTTGAACTTGAAGCAAAGGGGTATGACAGTAGCTGAGTATGAGATGGAGTTCACCAAGATGAGTAAGTATGCAACGAGGATTATTAGAGATGAAGCTGATAAATGTTATAGATTTGAAGATGGCCTCGATAAGGATATTGGATATTAAGTGGCTTCCCACCAGCATATAGACTTTGCTACATTAGTGTCCTCTGCCATTAGTGTTGAAAGAAGGGAAAAGATCAAGACAGAAGAGCTCTCTAGGAAAATAATATCTAGTGTTGCCCAGATATCTGGTAAGAAAGGGTGGATAGTACCAAAACCATTTCAGTCATGGATTACTAGGCAGACATTTTCTATTAGGTGAGGTTAGCAGTTTAGACCTACAACATCATCTGCTAGTTCACCAGCATCGTTGTCTAAAAGGACAACTCCTGCTATGTGTCAGCACTATGGTAGATCTCATACAGGAGAGTATTGGTGGTTGACTGGGGCATGCCTAAGATATGGAGTTACTGATCATATGAAGAGTGATTGTACCAGACTTCATACAGGCAGTATGGCAACAACACAAATTATGGACTTAGTACAGGACCATGGTAGAGGTCTAGGCTAGTTTAGAGGTGGTCGTACAGAATAATGTCAAGGGGTATTAGAGATAGTTGATAGACCCAGAGGTAGTAGAGCTCCAACTCAGGTGTATGTGATGAGAGCTTGGGAGGACTAGGATGCACTCGATGTCATAGTTGGTAAATTTTCTTTATTTGACTTTGAATTGCATGCATTGATAGATCCTGGCTCTATGCATTCATACATAAGCACAACTGCATTTAAACAAAGGAATATGATACTTGAGACCTTAGAATATGAGATAGTTGTGACCAATCCATTGTGACATAGTGTAAAATTGAATCAGATATATAGAAACAGCTTAATAATAATTCAGGGTAGAGAATTTCCAGTAGACTTAATAGAATTACCTTTTCATGAATTTGATACTATTTTGGGTATGGATTGGTTGACAAAGCATAGAGCTATAGTCGACTATCGATCTAGAAAAGTTGTACTTAAAATTTCCGGGCAGGATGACACTTTCATTCAGGGTAAAGGTCAAACATGTTTGACCAGTGTTATTTATGCATTAAAAGCTCAGAAATAAATTAGAAAATGATGTGAGGCATACTTGGTCCATGTGATAGATACCAGGAAGGGGAACCTGAAACTCAAGGACATCTCCACAGTGTGTGGGTTCCTAGATGTGTTTCCTGAAGACTTGCCAGGGTTACCACTAGATAGGGAGATAAAATTTGCTATTGATGTGATTCCTGGTACAACGTTAATATCAATTACTCCTTTTATAATGGCACCTGCAGAATTGAGAGAGTTGAAGGTTCAATTGTAGGAATTGCTAGACAAGGGGTTCATAAAACCAGTGTGTCACCGTGGGGTGCTCCAGTGTTGTTTGTCAAACAGAAGGATGACATCCTTCGATTATGTATTAATTACTGACAATTGAACAATATGACAATTAAAAATAAATACTCACTACCTAGAATTGATGATTTGTTTGATCAATTGCAAGGAGCAGGAGTATTCTCTAAGATTGATATCAGATCCAGGTATCATCAATTGAAAATCAAGAAATCAAATGTACCTAAAACAACCTTCAAGACTCTATATGGCCACTATGAGTTCCTAGTTATGCCTTTTGGCTTAACAAATGCACCAACAGCCTTTATGGATATGATGAACAAGATTTTTAGGTCTTACCTTGATCAATTTATGGTAGTTGTTATAGATGATATTCTAGTGTATTCAAGGGACAAATGAGAACATGGCAGACATCTCAAAATAGTGCTTTAGACTTTGAGGGAAAATCAATTGTATGCATGATGTATGCACAGGAACCATAAATGAAGGATATGAATGACAGTTTTTTGTCAACGAAGTGAACCAATATTATATCCATTGAAATGGGTCTAAAAGGAGTTCAAAAGCCTTTTCATATAATCCAATTCAATGTGGGGCGTGTTCCAAGTCATAGAAGGCAGCATTAGAGCATTGGTTGCTATATTGGGCCTAAAATCCACAATCAAGCTTATGGGTTAATACTACAGAAAGGGAAGCCTAAAGTGAAGATCAAGGGATTCTTTCATGAAGATTAAATTCAAATGGGCTAAAGTGAAGATCAAGGGAGTCTTTCATGAAGATTGAATTCAAATGGGCTAAACAAGGCAAAGTCCATAAACCTTAAAGATTACAAGTCATGTACAAGTCATGTGCAAGTCATGTGCAAATAATGTGTTAGGAGTCATGTGCCAAACCTGTGCAAGACATGTGCCATCCATGTATAAGACATCATGTGCCAACCATGGGCTCAAGATCATGTGCCAACCATGTGCTCAAGATCATGTTCCACGCATATGTCTACTTATGTGATTTGATCTTAACTTGTAATTGGGCTTAATTATGTATGTGTGCTGCCTAATTTAAATTACCTTAGGCTTTAATTAGTGATAGACATGTGGGCCAGAGAAATAAAGCCTAACCCACCACTTGTCTTATTTTAGAAGGATTTAATATTATGACTGACTTTTAGGAGTTAAGTTAGAATAGGACTTAGTTATCCTTTACCATAAAGGATTCAAATACTTAGGGCTATAAATACTCATTTAGGCTTCTTTTACAAGACATTAATGAATCAATGAATGAATAAAAATGAATTTGAGTGTTTTTCTTTAAAGTGAGGCAGATTGCATCTCTTTATTACTTTTAAGAATTAGTTACTTATCAAGTGATATTGCTTGTGGCATAGCTATTCCTAATAATACTTATAATCTTAGTTCTTTGCTACATTGATTAGCTTTGGGTCGAATTCAATTTATGATCACCATAGCTTAAGGTTTGTTTACCTTGTCTTATTGAGGGGTTTCAAGGCACGGTCTCTGGGGTTCCGTATCAGTTTGGTTTTAGAAATTTTGGTTAGGTAATCATTATCTATCCCTTAAAATTGCTTTCTAGTTGTTAACTTAGCTAGATTTAAATTCTGCCATTGGAGGTACCTTAGAAAAAAATTTCTGCCATAAAGAGTAAAATTACATGTTTGGATTTCTTTTCAATTCATGATATGTTTGAGGCTTTTTAAGCATTAGTTTAGTGTTATTTGATAAAAACAAAAAACAAAAAAAATGAAGAATGAAAAAAAAATCAGAATTTAGCACCAAAATTGTGAAAAGTGTGCTATTTTGAGCTTCATGTTGAAATCTTGTGATTATTGATTGTTGGAATTGTTTGGTATCATCATAAACTACTGCAACTCAACTTAAATAATTGGTTTTGAGGTTGAAAAGTACAACTTTTGAATTCAGATACCTTAGTGATCATATTAAGCATTGATTTGATCTTGAGGAATTGAGCTTATCTATTAAATATACCTTGAGTTCTTGCTAGTTGGTGATAAATTGAGGTTGAATAAGGGTTAAATCGGCTAATCACTAGAAGGAAACTGGTTCTGATTTTTATTCCATATTGTCTAATTCTTTGTGCTCTTAAGTTTTCATTCTTTTAATTCTATCCGTTTTGCATCTAATTACATTAGTTAAGTCTAATTTGCATACTTAGATTTAATTTGAACAAAAATCAGTAGCATACACCTATTTAAATTCGTGTATAGCTTTAAATATAAATTTCTTTTACATCAATTTGCTTCTAGACTTTATTCCATTCATTCTTGTTATGGTTCATTGTTAATTCTTAGCATATATCACTTGCATATTGTTTGATTTTGTTTCTGGTTCTTACTTGTAATTTTTAGATTCAAAATTTGAATGGTAAAAGCCATTATTTGTGTGAAACACGAGAGTGGTTATATTATGATTTGAGTGAAACACGTGATGGAGTGATTGTGAGGACTTTTATCTTCATTAATTCTTTCTTGTAGCTTAACCATGTTTAAGGGAAGTTCAAATGGGCTAAACAAGGCAAAGTCCATAAATCTTAAAGATTACAAGTCATGTGCAAGTCATGTGCAAGTCATGTGCAAATCATGTGCTAAGAGTCATATGCCAAACTTGTGCAAGACATGTGCCATCCATGTGGAAGATATCATGTGCCAACCATGTGCTCAAGATCATGTGCCATGCATGTGCCTAGTTATAGGATTTGGGCTTAACTTATAATTAGGCTTAATTATGTATGTGGGCTGTCTATTTTAATTACCTTATGTTTTAATTTGTGATAGACATGTGGGCCATAGCTTAAGGTTTGTTTATCTTATCTTGTTGAGGGGTTTCAAGGCATGGCCTTTGGGGTTCGTCATCAATGCAAAGCTGTCAAAATATGAGTTTTGGTTAGAAGAAGTAGAATTCTTAGGGCATATTGTGTCAATTGAAGGAATCCATGTGGGTCCTAGTAAAATAGAAGCGATTTTAAGTTGGAAGCCACTCGACAATGTGATAGAAGTCTAGAGTTTCCTTAGATTAGCTTGCTACTATAGAAGTTTGTAAAGGGATTTTTCAAGCATAGCTACACAACTACTCAGAAAAGAAACTAAGTTTGAATGGACAGATCGGTGTCAGGCAAGCTTTGAAAAACTAAAAGTCATGCTAACCAAAGCACCTGTTTTGACCCAACCTACTCTAGGGAAAGATTTTGTGATAAACGGTGATGCCTCTTATAATGGGCTAGGTTGTGTATTAAAGCAAGAGGGTAAAGTAGTTGCTTATGAATCTAGGCAATTGAAACCTCATGAGCTAAATTACCCTACTCATGATTTAGAGTTGACAATAATAGTGTTTGCTTTAAAAATATGATGACATTATTTGTATGGTGAGTAGTGCTACATATATATAGATCATAAGAGCCTCAAATATTTACCCACATAAAAGGAGTTGAACTTAAGGCAAAGATGCTGGTTGGAGTTAATTAAGGATTACAATTGTATTATTGATTACCAGTAGGTCAAAGCCAATGTAGTAACTAATGCCTTAAGTAGAAAAACATTAGCAAGTATATCTTATAATTTCCTCATTATAATATAATATATAGTAATCAACAATAAATTAATAGGAGACTCATATTTTATTTTGGTAGAGTTATGGGTTCAACCTACCTTAAGGCAACAAGTGAGAAAAACTCATAGGCAAGATCAGAAATTGATGATAACTACTGAGCCAGTTAAAAAGGAGGAGGGACCTGAATTTAAGATTAAAGACGATGGAAGTATAAGTTATAAAGGAAGATTGTGTATGCCAAATGACAGTAGATTAAAGCAAATAATTCTAAAAGAGGTGCATAATACAACTTATTCTATGCTTTCAGGAAGCAATAAGATGTATCAAGACCTGAAGATTCATTATTGGTGGTCAGGAATGAAGAAGGATATCGTGGAATACATAACAAGATGCTTGACATGCCAATAAGTGAAAGTAGAGCAACAGGTACCATCTGGATTGTTGCAACCTATAGTTATCTCATAATGGAAATGGGAAAGGATTACGATGGATTTTGTATCTAGTTTGCCTTTGACACAAAAGAAGCATGATGCGGTATGGGTAATTGTTGATAGGGTTACCAAATCAGCTCACTTTTTACCAGTTCAGATGGATTATCCATTGAGCCGGTTAGTAGAAATATATGTTAATGAAATAATTCGACTACATGGGGTGTCGTATCTATTATTTCTGATCGAGACCCACGATTCACATCATAATTTTGGAAAAGTTTGTAACAAGCATTGGGGATTCGACTTACTTTTATTACGACATTCCACCCACAAACAGATGGGCAATCCAAATGGATTATTCAATTGCTAGAAGATATGCTTAGAAATTGTGTAATTGACTTTGAGGGTAGTTGGGACAGGTATTTACCATTGATGGAATTTGCATATAATAATGGCTATCAAGCTAGTCTCGACTTGGCTCCATACAAAGTTTTGTATGGAAGAAGATGTAGGACACCTTTATGTTGGACAGAACTTGGTGAAAAAAAAGTTAATAGGTCTAGAATTGGTTCAGGAAATAGAGGAGAACGTGAAATTAATCCAAGATAGGTTAAAAGCTACAACTGACCGACAAAAATCCTTTACTGATTGGAAGAGGAAGGATATTGAATATGTTGTCAGAGACAAAGTATTTTTAAAAGTCTCGCATTGGAAGAAAGTATTTCATTTTGGTAAAAAGAGGAAACTGAGCCCTAGATTTATAGGACTGTATGAATTACTTGAACGTGTTGGCTTAGTGGCATACCAATTGGCCTTACCACTAGAATGGGATAAGATTCATAATGTGTTTCATGTCTCAATGCTAAGGAGATACAGTTCAGATCCTACACATGTAATACCTATGGGATTGATAGAGGTGCAACCAAATTTGACCTATGCAGAAGTGCCTGTGAAAATCTTAGCTCGAGAAGTTAAGGAACTACGGAACAAGAAGGTACCATTGGTAAAGGTCCTATGGTGCAATCATGTAATAGAACAAGCCACCTAAGAGAGTGAAAAAATTATGAGAACTCGGTATCCTCAATTATTCAGCTCTAGCTAATTAGGTAAATTTTGAGGACAAAATTTTCTTATTGGGGAGAGAATTGTAACATCTAGTGATTTAGGCCCCGATTGCACGTGACTATAGTGAGGTGCGCTCGTTCAATCGGAGTCTAAATTTGAACCCATAAAAAATGACTAATAATAAGGAAAAATAATTAAGGGTATTATTATTTGGGAATTAAAAAGATTAGTGCTAGAATTGGAAAAAAAAAATAAAATTTCCCTACGAACAAAATCGGTATTATTGGAATTACTGGGGCAAAAAGTGTGAAAGTGAGGAAATTGGTAGAAAATAAGAAATTTCTTAAAGTTTAAAAGTTAATCAAGATTAATTAAGTTAATGAACCAATGAAATTAGGATTAAGTTTAATTAATGGGGCCCACTCCTTAATCATCGTATAAAAGTTAAAAAAATGAGGAATTCTACATTCTTCCACATGAAATATCTAACTCATCTTCATCCTCTTTTCTCTTTTCTCTAGCCTAGAAAAAGCCTCCATTTTTGCTTCATTTGAAGCTTAAAAAATAGAGGAAAAATAATTTTTGAGAGAAAAATTCAGAAATTAAAGAGTTCTTGCCACAAAGAGCTAGGGAGCAAGAAGGAAGGAAGAAAGAAGAAAAGAAAATGGAGAAATTTTAGGGGAAATTTCGGCCCACTTTGGAGAGTCATTAAGGTGAGTTTATTCTTCCTAAATTCAACCTTTTTCCTTCCATTTGAGACCTATAAGGATGATAGATATGATTGGGATTGGTAGTCTGAGGTTATTTGGCAAGAATTGACCTAGAATTTGAAATTGGTAACTAGTTTTATACTTTTAATTAATGATAATTGATATTAGTTAATTATTTTATGACTTAAAAACTAGAGAAAGATAACTCTAATAGAGGAAAGAGGGGTTGCCTTGGTCAAGGTAATTTGGAAAAAATTGAAATTAACCTAGGAGCAACACAATTGGTGATAAATGAAGTGTGATTAAAGTGTTGATTTGAAGAAAATAAATTAGGACCTATGATAAGATTTTTAGGCAACCATGAACTATCAAGAAGAAAGTTTAACCTCAGTATTTTTTGGGTAAATTAATGTATAAAACATATTAGGAGAATTAGGATTTTATGTAGGCATAAAAAGTTTTGAAAATGGATGATAGAAATGAGTTATGGTGTGGTTGTGTAGGAAAACCAAAAGAGCAAATGAAAGGCCCTCAAGACGATGACAAAGGCACGGAGAAAGCTATTTAGTGAGTGAAGGAAAAGAAGGGAAAAGAAAAGCTCCAAGGCTGTTTAGGGTGATAAAAATCTTACATGTTTAAATGTACGAAATTATGTATTAATGCTTGATATGAATGTGATTTGCCATGAAATGTGATTAGTTGTTGCTTTTAAATTTTTTTTTTTATGGTAATAGGACTAAATGATGTGAAACCATTAAGATATATGAAGTTAATTGTGATATGGAAACTTTGGCATAAAAATGAATGCATATATGGATGTAATTGGTACATAGGTGTGTGCCAATTGATGACCCTGCTGTAGAAAGTTTGTAGTAGTCTTGACTATTTTGATCATAACTAATGCTTTGATAATGATATTGAGATGAAATCAGCTGGAAATGAGAATGGCCTCATAAGGCTAAAACTTTCATTTAGAACCTAAGTTCAAATTCTAATATCAAATGAGCTAAAAATTGGACACAAAATCCCGGATATGTAGGTACCCAGAAAATACTAGGTAAGACTAATGGAATGCCCTTCAGTAAAAGAGCCATAACTTTTGATTGGATTTGTATGATTTTTAATGCATATGAAATTTGAGACAATAACCTACAAACTATTAGAAGATAATAAATCCAAATTCGAACTATAAATGGGCTGAAAATAAGGCCCAAAATTAGGGTTGAAATCGGTCATAAACAAAAATTTGATATATTGGGCTTTTGCATGTGGTATGATAAATATGTATATTAATTAATGTGACTTTTGACTTTAATTATAATTATAAATGTTCAATAAATTATTTATCTGTGAGGTTCTAATGCAACAACAATGGAAACAAATAACAAAAATAATTAAACATATATGTGAAAAATAATTAAACAATATTGTGAATAAATATAAAAATAGTTAAGCCCTAAGACACCTAATCTAGAACTTGAATAGAGAATAGTTTGGCATGTCAATCAGAGGATTTAAGGCATTCGGTGCCAAAATATAAAAGCCGGTAATGACAATTCTATAAATTCACTTGGCAAAAATTAATAAGCCATTAATGACCATATTACAAATGCTGGTAATGACATTATTATAAAAGCATTCAGTGCAATATTATGAAAGTCGGTAATGACAACCTCATTATTGTAACATTCAGTAATTTAGGCCCCGATTGCACATAACCGTAGTAAAGCGCGCAAATTCAATCGGAGTCTAAATTTGAACCCATAAAAAATATGACTAATAATAAGAAAAAATAATTAAGGGTATTATTATTGGGAATTAAAAAGATTAGTGGTAGAATTAGAAAAAAAATAAAATTTTCTTTGGACAAAATCGGTATAATGGAGATTGTTTGGGGAAAAAGTGTAAATATGGAGGAAGATGTGACAAATAAAAAATTTCTTAAAGTTTAAAATTTAATTAAAATTAATTTTTATTTTGGACCAATGGATGAAGAGCTTAATGTAGTCATGGAACCACCAAAGACTCACCTTTAAAAAAAAAAGATAAATATCTCATTTTCTCCACCAATTAAAAACCAATTTCCCTCATCTTCTCTCCTCTCTTTGCCGTCCACCATAGCTCTCCCAAAAACCTCCATTTCTCTTCAAATCAAGTTTGAAAAAGTGAGGAAAGAAATAAGTTATAAGAGAGAAAAAAATCAGAATTGAAGAGTTCTTACTGCAAAGTGGAGAAAAGAAACAAGAAAGGAAGAAGAAAGAAAAGAAATAAAAGAGAAACATTGAGGGGAAATTCGGCCAGCTTTGGAAAGATCTTAAGGTGAGTTTATTCTTCTTAAATTCAACCTTTTTCCTTCTATTTGAGACCCATAATGATGATAGATGTGATTAGGTTCGGTAGATTGAGTTTATGTTGCAAGATTGGAAGTAGAAATTTGAGTTTGTGATTAGTTGATGAAAGTTGTAGTTAAACTTTGAATTAATGATATTTGATGTTAGTTAATTGTTTTATGGCTTAAAAACTAAAGAAAATATAATGTTGAAGGATGAATGTGGGGCTGCCATAGTTAAAGAAATTTGGGAGAAATTGAAATTAACATAGAAACACCACAATTAGTGACAGATTAAAGGTGAATTGAGTGTTGAATTGAAGCAAATGAATTGGGAACTAGGATATGGTTTTTTAGCAGCCATGACATATTAAGATGGAAGTTTAACCTTAGTAAATTTTAGCTCAATTAAGGTGTAAAACATATTAGAAGCATTAGAATATTATATAGATATGAAAAGTGTTGAAAATGGATGTTAGAATTGAAATATGGTATGGTTGTGTAGGAAAACTCAATGAACAAGTGAGAGGCCCTCAAGAGGTTAACAAAGGCAAGGAGAAAGCTAGCAAATAAGGAAAGGAAAAGAAGGTTTAAGGGAAGAACCAAGACTGATTAGGTATGTGCTTCATTGATAAAAATCTTACATGTTGTTAATATATATAGAATTATATATTAAGGTTTAATATGTTGTGTTTGTAATATGTTGTGTGATTTGTTGTGACTTTTGATATTTTATATGGCAATGGGAAAAATGGTGTGAAATAATTGAGACACATGAATGTAGTTGTAATTCTGGAAATTTTAGTATCAAAATGAATGCAAATGATGAATGTGGTTTAAATATAGTTTGATGCCATTTGATGGCTCAAGTACAGAATTCCAGGAACAACCTTAACTATTTTGATGATAACTTGCATTCTGGAATTCCGTTTTATATGTTATTTATTGGAAATGAAAGCTAACAGACAAGACTTTAATTTTTATTTAGATCATAAAATCTAATTATGTCTAGATTTGCCCAGAAAAATGCATGAAATTCAAACCTAAAATCTGTTTAGAAAATTATGTGTAGAAATATCTGTGATGATGCAGTATTCAATGGATCATAACCTTTTATAGAAAGCTAGGAATTGCATGATTTTTTATGCATCCGAAAGCTAAGACAATAAGCTAAAAATGGTTAGAAGACCAAAACTCCAAATTTGAATTATAAATGGGATAAAAATGAAGCCCAAAAATAGGTTCGAAATCTACCATAGGTAAAAATATGAAATCTTGGGCTTTTGCATGTGTTGTGATTATTATATGTAATAATTAATGTGAATATTTACTTTATTGATAATTATAAATGTTTAAAAAATTATTTATGTGTTTGATTTTAGTGCAATAATAATGGGAATAAAGAACAAAAATAAATAAGCATAAGTATGATAATTGAATAATATTGGCATTTTTGAAAATATTGGGAATTAAAATAAAAATAGTTAAGCCCAAAGACACATAAGCTAGAACTAGAATAAAGAATAGTTTGGAATGTCAATCAGAGAATTTAGGCACTTGGTGCCAAATATGAAAGCCGTTAATGACAATTTATAAAAGCGTTCGGTGCAATATTATAAAAGCCGAAAATGACAATCCCATTATTCCTATTAGTTAGTTCGGTTATAGGTGTTATAGGCACAAGAAAATAATAATAATAATAATAATAATAATAATAATAATAATAATAATAATAATAACAATATCGAAGTATGTAATTTTACAAATGTTATATGAATTAAAGTTGTTAAATATTGAGTATTTGCTGAAATTTATTGATTTTATATAATTCTTTATTTTATGCTTTATTTATTAAATGGTTAATTAATATGTGAAAAAAATATATATGTATGTAAAATTTTTATCATTGAAGCACCACTAAGCTAGTAGCCTAGCGCGGGTGGTTTCCTCTCGCGCAGGTTAGAAAGGTAGTCGTAGGAATTAGAATTCTCAGAAGAAGAAGGGTACCCAGAGGAAAGCATCTAGCAGCTTGGTTTTCTTTTTGGTATATTTTGTTAAAAACTTTGTAAATTAAAGTATTATTTTATTTCATATAATGTGTATTAAATATGTGAGTCACTATGTAAAAGAATATAGTTTGAATATAAATAAATGTACTTTATAAATAAATAAAATTTTGAGTATTTATACTTGTAATAATTTTTATTTCAATGTCTGCAATATTTTTGTTTAAAAAAAATTTACTTCACTTCATTAATTTTATAAAATAGTAAGATGAGTAATACTCACTAACCTTGTTAAACTACAATGGAGTAAGGGGGTGTTACAATTTTTGGTATCAGAGACTATAGGTTTTAACGATTCTTATTTAGTGGGTATGGGAAGATAAGTGAATGTTTTCAGTATTTGCATTGTTTTAAGCTGCTATGTTCTAATAAGGGATCCTTCTTCTGACAATACAGGTTTTAATGGATACGGAATCAAGTAGAAGTCACGAAGAGCATGAGGGTGATAATATAGCTAATTCAGCTACTCATAGGCAGTCAACATTAGGGGTGTCAAAATGGGTCATAACACGTGAACCCGACACGCGTAATATGTAAATTTAGTGGGTTAGTGTTGAGTTTATATAGGTTCGTGTCATAAATGGATCGACCCGTTTATGACACGGTTTAAATGAATCGTGTCACGGGTTGACATGCGAACCCGTTACAACCCGCTTAAATTTTCGTGTCGTGTCGTGTCATGTCAACCCGACACGACCCATTTATGACACGCATAATATTTTACTAAATAAATTTCATTTTTTAATTTTTTGAGATTGGTATATGAATAAATAATATAAATAGCTATGATGATATTATTTTTTCTATTCAAAAAATCAAAACTACATAGTTTTGTAGGACTATAAATATAAAAAAACTTATGTGTAACCGAGCTAAAACCAGTTTCAATCACTATTTCCCCATTTGTGTTTTGCAGCTGCCAGCTCTTTACCAGTTTGCCTCATCCTTATCCTTTCTGGTCTCCAATTTGCCGACGTCGCAACGGTTCGCAGTTCTGCTTCGGCGACACAGTTCTGCTTCGCCGACATTGCAACGGTTCGAATTATTGGTATTATGTTTCTATTTCTTCATCTAATTTTAAAGATTTTTATCCATTATTTTATGCTTTTGGTGCCATTTATATGTTCTGATTGACTGACAGAATGCTTGAGTGTAACACCACATCTTATGCATTTTAGTATAACCTATCCAAATATCAAGTAATCATACATGGCGTACTGGAAAGGTAAAATACCCTGTTAACAATAGTAGTAAAATTTTTTTTCATATCCTGTAATATAATTCCATGACTTTGCAAGTCTCATATCCTATAATTTCATTCAATGACTTGCAAGTCTCATATCCTGTAATATTATTCACTGACTTTGCAAAGTTAACACTGAGGTTTTCACCATAATATAATATATCACATATATCAAAACATAAACTTTACACATAAGTATTTTCGAGTTGATTTCATTTATACATATTTAGACTCATTCCAAAATGACTATACATATTCAAGCACGTAAATACAAAAACACATATGACATATTTTCATGCTTGTGTGGAATGCAAGGGGAGAGAGAGTGATGAGGCTCGGCCAGTGACCTGTGCTACATGTCTTTTATACGCTACTCAAAATGAGCTATCACTTTTCTTTACCTGAAAAATGATGCAAATTGATGAGTTGCGGCTCAGTGAGAATAACCATCCAATGAGCTCTAAAGTACCAAACAACTCATAGTAATAAATCACAATTCCAATATATACCATGTATTCCATTCCATTCATCAGTATCATATAAGTATCAATAAAGTTGAAACATATAATCATTACTCTTCATGTATGCAAATGCTTTGCTTATTTCATTTTGTTGTGACTAAGTTAAACAGACATTGCCTCGGGTTTCCATGTGAATATTTTCCATGTGAACATCTGCATTTGCATTTGCTAGCTAGCTTGATCATTTGTTTCATTTGCACATTTGTTGGGCCATAGGCCTCTTCTTTTGCTTTACAATATCGATTAACTAGTCACAACGCCTTTTTAGCCCATATGCATATGCACTTGTATTTAAGCATTCATCGACCATTGCATCTTTATCATATACAACATACATATATTCCATATATACCTCATATGTCAAGCAAATACCTTGTATATATATCACATTTGTCAAACATATACCTTAAATATACCACAAGTATACCATTTATATGTACCACAATGTCACAAATTATCCATCATTACATTATCAAGGACCAATCATGACAATCACATGAATCACATAGCAAACAACATTCATTTGCACTAAAGAATTCAATCGATAATTAGACTCACCGTTCTCCTTTGATTCCGACACCTAACTTATTGTCTATCCGCTCCTTGTGGGTCTCCACTATGTTGCGAGCCTAATATGAAAACATAATCAATTAACTCATGATTAGGGAGACTTAATGTGGCTTAAACAATTTAATATGCATTGTTCATGTCAATAGTTAAAATTTTTCCTATGAGGCAGTGTGACCTTATGGGACTGTTTAGCCTATAAATTTTTCTATACTTGACCAATTAATCTGATTCTTATTCCTCATTAACAATAACACATATATATAGTACATATTCAAATTTCATACCAATTGGATCATTGTATAATATTTGGTGGAATTTCTAAGAGTGTTATGTTTTCTGCCTTGTTTTCTGCCTTTAGGCAGTTTCAGGGTACTCATTTGGGTTCATCATAACTTACACTCTATAAGTCCTATTTTAATGAAACTTTACAGACACTTATATGGATTCATATGAAACATGTTTTATGTTTACAATGTTTACCAATTATGTCTCTAAGGTCTTCTAATTATACCAAACATATTACTGTTCCATAATAGAATTGGCTTCCGGACCAGTATGACTTCCAAAGGCCATAACATAGTCTATAGATAACAAATTAAGCTAAAATTAGTACCAAACTTTAGCTAAGTCATATACCTATAACTTTCATGTTTTGATAATTTACATAATGTAGCTCTAACAAGCTCAAATTATCCAACTAATGTACTGGATCTACCCAGGGCACTCAGTAGGCAGTTCAAACCATGAAACAGTCATGGTTCCATTCACCATAACTCACCATTTACAAGACCTATGAACCTGAAATTTGGTATACCGATACAACACACATATATCTACAACTTTTATGTTTTGAGAGACTTCAAATAATGGCTTTAACATATTCGATATCAAACCACACAGTAGCTAACTTGGTTAGGGTTTACATCCTGACTAGTTTCATTACAAAGAGCATATCTCTCCCTATACATAAAATCTTGAAAAAATGTTTACATATCCACAAATATAAGATAGAAAGGAACAACTTTTGTGTTTTACACATTTTCAGAATCAATTTGTATTAATATCAAAATCGGGGTGCAATTCAGTGCCTAATATTGAACCTAAGCAACTCAAATCAACCCTATAGCAATAAGAATTGATTACTTACCAAGAACAACCTTGAAAGGGATCAATTAGCTTCAAAAACTAGGTGAAACAAGGAAGAATTTAAGTCTGAAATGCAGGAAATTGAAGAAGAAGTCGGGGCTGAAGTGAGGAGGCAGAAAATGAGGAAGAAAGATAAAGCCAACCTTTTGTTTTTTTTTTGTCATTTTCTCATTTCTCATTTTCTCTTCTTCTCTTCTCTTTTCTCATTTCTCTTCTCTTCTATTTCTCTTTTGTGTCATTTTCATTTTATTTTCTCTATATTATTATTTTTATTATTATTATTTACATATATTTATAATTCCACTAATTCACACAATAATATAGCTTAATCATTTGACCCGATTTAACTAAATTAACAATGTAAATGTTTACTAATCTTAATCTAATCATTTTTCTTACTTTAATTTAGTCACCTTATTCAATTTATTTCTAATGTTTTGTTATCTTCATTTAGGTTATAATTACACAAGTGCGACTCGATACAAGTGCCAAATACTAGGACACGTAGCTAGTGCGTGTCATAAACTTATCCCTACGAAAATACGTATGAAATGCATGTGTTCAATTGAATTGTATGCAAGATGCTTATGTTCAATGAAATGCATGTGGGGAAGGTCAAGGATGTTACAATTCTCCCCTCCTTTTAAAAATTTCGTCCTCGAAATTAATACCTGAAAACAGGTGTGGATATTGCTTTTTCATATTTTCTTCTGTTTCCCATGTTGCCTCTTCCTGTGAATGATTACGCCATAATACTTTAACCAAAGGTATTTCTCGGTTTCTTAGTTGTTTAGTCTTGTATCCGATGATTTTCACTGGTTCCTCAACATAACTCATGTCTTCTGCAATCTCAATGGCTTGATCCTTAAGTACATGTGTAGGATCTGACCTGTATCTTCTAAGCATGCTCACATGAAACACATTATGTATTTGAGCCATCTCGGGTGGTAAAGCCAACCTATAAGCCAATGGACCAATCTTCTCAAGAATTTCATAAGGTCCTATGTATCTTGGGCTCAATTTACCCTTCTTGCCAAATCGGATTACCCCTTTCCATGGAGATACACGAAGAAACACCTTTTCACCTAACTCGTATTCCATCTCCCTTCTATGCTGATCTGCATAACTTTTATGCCTGTCCTGCGCTGCCTTTAGCTTGTTCTTTACAACCTTGATCTTATCCACTGTATCTTGTACTATCTCTGGCCCTTCTAATGCACATGCTCCTTCTTCATCCCATATGATAGGGCTTCGACACTTTCTGCCATACAATGCTTCATATGGTGCCATCTGGATGCTGCTATGATACTGGTTGTTGTAGGCAAATTCAATCAATGCTATATATTCATCCCAAGCACCTTTAAATTCCATAGAACATGCTTTGAGCATTTCTTCTAATGTTTGTATGGTCCTTTCTGATTGTCCGTCAGTTTGTGGGTGGAATGCAGTACTGAAGTTCAATTTTGTTCCCAATGCATCTTGTAAACTCACCCAAAATCGTGAAGTAAACCGTGGATCTCTATCAGACACAATAGACACTGGAATACCATGTAATCTAACTATCTCATTCACATATAACTTTGCCAAACCCTCGAGTGTACATCCCCATCTGATTGGAAGAAAATGTGCTGACTTGGTTAACCTGTCAACAATTACCCATACTGCATCATTTTTCCGTGGAGTTCTTGGCAATCCATAGACAAAATCCATCGTTATTTTCTCCCATTTCCATTCTGGCACTGGCAATGGATGTAACTTACCAATTGGTGCTTGGTGTTCAATCTTAATCTGCTGACATGTCAAGCATTTAGAAACATATTCTACTATATCTTTCTTCATTCTTGGCCACCAGTAATGAGGCCTTAAACTGTGATACATCTTTGTCATCCCTGGGTGCATTGCATAAGGTGCATTGTGTGCCTCTTCCATTATTTCCTGACGCAAGTTCTCAGTTTCTAGAACACATATGCGTGACTTTAACATCAGTGTATCATTCTGCAAATGAAACTCTGTATTATTTCCCTGCCTTACCACATCAATTTTCTCACATAATTCAGGATCTTTGCTTTGTGCTTCTTTAATTCTCTCCTTTAGCATAAGTCTAACTTGAAGAGTAGCAATCAGTGATCCTCTATCATGCATATTTAATTCAATATTCATGGATCGTAATTGAATCAAATATGGAAAAGAGGATGTTTGTAAATGAGCTACACTGCTACTGGCTTTCCTACTTAATGCATCTGCTACCACATTGGCTTTCCCTGGATGGTACTCAATTGTACAGTCATAATCTTTCAATAGCTCTAACCATCATCTTTGCCTCATGTTTAACTCTTTTTGTGTCAGCAAATAACCTAAACTTTTATGGTCTGTGAAGATCTGGAATGTCTCACCATACAGATAATGCCTCCAAATCTTCAATGCAAATACAACTGCAGCCAGTTCTAAATCATGCACTGGATATGAGATCTCATGTGGTCTCAGTTGCCTAGATGCATAAGCTATCACCTTACCATGTTGCATTAATACACATCCTAAGCCTTGGTGAGAAGCATCACTATATACTGTAAACCCACCTGTACCTGTAGGGATGGTTAACACTGGTGTTGAGGTTAGCCTGTGCTTTAGTTCATCGAAACTTCTCTGACATTCTGGAGTCCACTTGAAAGGCACATTCTTTCTCAACAATTTAGTCAAAGGGCTAGCAATTAAGGAGAATCCATCAACAAATCTGCGGTAGTATCCGGCTAAACCCAAAAAACTACGCATTTCTGAAATATTTTTAGGAGCTTCCCAATTTACCATAGCCTCAATTTTCTTTGGGTCAACCTCTATGCCCTTACACGACACCACATGTCCAAGAAATACCAAATGATCTAACCAGAATTCACATTTACTCAATTTGGCATATAATTGTTTCTCCCTCAAAGTTTGCAACACAATTTTTAAATGTTGTTCATGTTCTCCCCTATTCTTTGAGTACACCAATATGTCATCAATAAATACTATCACAAACCTATCCAAACATGGTTGAAACACCTTATTCATTAAAGCCATAAATGCAGCTGGAGCATTAGTCAATCCAAATGGCATTACTAAAAATTCATAATGTCCATACCTGGTTCGAAAGGTAGTCTTTGGAACATCTGCTTCTGCTACCTTCAGCTGGTAATAACCTGATTTCAGATCGATCTTGGAGAATATTTGGGCTCCTTGCAACTGGTCAAACAAATCATCTATTCTAGGCAATGGATATTTGTTCTTCACCGTCATTTTGTTCAGTTGCCTATAATCGATGCACAATCTCATTGTTCCATCTTTCTTTTTAACAAATAATACTGGAGCTCCTCATGGCGATACACTAGGTCTAATATACCCTTTGTCAAGTAACTCCTGCAATTGGGCCTTCAGTTCTTTCAACTCAACTGGGGCCATTCTGTAGGGTGGCCTTGATATTGGTGTTGTTCCTGGTATTAGTTCAATAGTGAATTCTATCTCTCTATCTGGTGGTAAACCAGGTAGATCATCTGGGAATACATCAGCAAATTCCCTTACCGCTGGTATATTTTCAAGCAAGCTATCAGTGGTTCTAGTATCAGTCACACATGTTAAATATGCATCACATCCCCCTTTGATCATTCGAAATGCCTTTACAGCTGAGACTAGACATGTAGGCACAAGTTTCCTTTCACCTAGAAATACTACCCTTGGCTGGTTTGGTGATTCCAAAATTACTTCCTTAGTAAAGCAATTCACTATTGCATGATGTCTAGTTAACTAGTCCATTCCCATATCACATCAAATTCATATATTGGCAATAAAATCAGATCAGCTATTAACTCAGCTCTGTCAATGCATATCAGGCAATCACGACAGACCTTATTCACAACTACCACGGTTCCTAATGGCGTACTCACATTTATGTCAATCCCCAAAGTCTCATGCATTTGATGCAATTCAGATGCCATATGCAATGATATAAATGAATGAGTGGAGCCTGGGTCAATCAATGCATATGCTAATATTTCAGAAATATAAATATTACCAGTGACTACTTCGGGGGCATCCACTGCCTCTTGTCTAGTCATAGCAAACACCCTGGCCTGAGTAGGAGGTCTAGAACTCTGACCTTCAGATCTGGTCACTCCTCTGCCCAGTGTACCAGTCCTGCCCCTGCCTCTTCCTCTGCCTTGTGTCCCACTAGTAGGGTAGACCCTCGGTGCCTCAACAGTAGTCTCAGATACTCCTCTGTCTCTGCTAGTCTCTCCTAGTTTGGCTCTATTTGGACAGTCTCTATACATGTGCTCCATCGATCCACAGAAATAACATGCTCCTGTGAGCCTTCTACATTCGTCCGTATGCTGTCTGCCACAATGACTACATGTGGGCCTCTGTTCAACATATTGGCTCTGCCCTCTGCCTGGGTAAGAGAAAGTCATTCCTCGACCTCTAGAACTGGAGTACCCATTTCTGTTACCAGACTGTGCAGGCATATATCTACCTCTTTTTCTTGACCTTCTGCTAGACTCACCAAAGAACTCACGTGATGGCCTTTTAATTTGTTGCTCCCCAACTTCTTTCATTAACCGTTCAGCTCTAATTGCAGCAGCTCTAAGTCTGGCATAATTATCAAGATCAGTAGTCGTGATTCTATTTCTGATCTCATATTTGAGGCCCTCCTCAAACTTCCTGCATTTGTCTCTTTCAGTAGAGACCATGAAGGTGGCATAGTGGGAAAGTTTATTAAACTGTACTTCATACTTCGCAACAGACATATTCCCCTATTTCAGATTCAGGAATTCCTTCCTCTTCTCATCTTTAAATGCTTCAGGCATGTAATTGTTCTGAAATTCCAGGAGGAAATCATTCCATGTCAACACCGGTGATTGTGCATCACTGTCGGGGACTGTCTCCCACCATTCATAAGCATTGCCTTGAAGCAAGGATACTGCATAATCGAATTTCTCATCCGGGGTACATCTCATCATATTCAGTACTCTCTGTGTCCTTTTCAACCATGTTTCAGCTTCTGCTGGGTCTGTTGTGCCATTGAAATCAGTTGCACCATGTTTCTTCAGCATGTCATAACGTCTTTCCTTGTACATTTCAAGACCATGCACTTCCTGATCTAGGTGTTCATAGAGTGCCTCTGCATGAGATGACGGTGATGCATGTGCTGGAGCTCTAGCTCCTAGTTCTGGTTGATCTCTATATAAATGAGGTGATGCCTCATGAGAATGCATTTCAGCCGGCCTCTCCCTCCTTGGTGAATCATGTCTTATGATGTCCCTAAAATAGATGAAATTATGTCACTACATAATGTTCAACACATAGGATGCATATGTTATCATTCTCTTATGCATATGTATGTTCCCATGAAACCTATCCCTGCTCTGATACCAAAAATGTAACACCACATCTTATGCATTTTAGTATAACCTATCCAAATATCAAGTAATCATACATGACGTACTGGAAAGGTAAAATACCCTGTTAACAATAGTAGTAAAATTTTTTTACATATCCTGTAATATAATTCCATGACTTTGCAATTCTCATATCTTATAATTTCATTCAATGACTTGCAAGTCTCATATCCTGTAATATTATTCACTGACTTTGCAAAGTTAACACTGAGGTTTTCACCACAATATAATATATCACATATATCAAAACATAAACTTTACACATACGTATTTTCGAGTTGATTTCATTTATACATATTTAGACTCATTCCAAAATGACTATACATATTCAAGCACATAAATACAAAAACACATATGACATATTTTCATGCTTGTGTGGAATGCAAGGAGAGAGAGAGTGATGAGGCTCGGCCAGTGACCTGTGCTCCATATCTTTTATACGCTACTCAAAATGAGCTATCACTTTTCTTTACCTGAAAAATGATGCAAATTGATGAGTTGCGGCTCAGTGAGAATAACCATCCAATGAGCTCTAAAGTACCAAACAACTCATAGTAGTAAATCACAATTCCAATATATACCATGTATTCCATTCCATTCATCAGTATCATATAAGTATCAATAAAGTTGAAACATATAATCATTACTCTTCATGTATGCAAATGCTTTGCTTATTTCATTTTGTTGTGACTAAGTTAAACAGACATTGCCTCGGGTTTCCATGTGAATATTTTCCATGTGAACATTTGCATTTGCATTTGCTAGCTAGCTTGATCATTTGTTTCATTTGCACATTTGTTGGGCCATAGGCATCTTCTTTTGCTTTACAATATTGATTAACTAGTCACAACGCCTTTTTAGCCCATATGCATATGCACTTGTATTTAAGCATTCATCGACCATTGCATCTTTATCATATACAACATACATATATTCCATATATACCTCATATGTCAAGCATATACCTTGTATATATATCACATTTGTCAAACATATACCTCAAATATACCACAAGTATACCATTTATATGTACCACAATGTCACAAATTATCCATCATTACATTATCAAGGACCAATCATGACAATCACATGAATCACATAGCAAACAACATTCATTTGCACTAAAGAATTCAATCGATAATTAGACTCACCGTTCTCCTTTGATTCCGACCTCTAACTTATTGTTTATCCGCTCCTTGTGGGTCTCCACTATGTTGCAAGCCTAATATGAAAACATAATCGATTAACTCATGATTAGGGAGACTTAATGTGGCTTAAACAATTTAATATGCATTGTTCATGTCAATAGTTAAAATTTTTCCTATGAGGCAGTGTGACCTTATGGGACTGTTTAGCCTATAAATTTTTCTATACTTGACCAATTAATCTGATTCTTGTTTCTTATTAACAATAACACATATATATAGTACATATTCAAATTTCATACCAATTGGATCATTGTATAATATTTGGTGGAATTTCTAAGAGTGTTATGTTTTCTGCCTTGTTTTCTGCCTTTAGGCAGTTTCAGGGTACTCATTTGGGTTCATCATAACTTACACTCTATAAGTCCTATTTTAATGAAACTTTACAGAAACTTATATGGATTCATATGAAACATGTTTTATGTTTAAAACTTTTACCAATTATGTCTCTAAGGTCTTCTAATTATACCAAACATATTACTGTTCCATAATAGAATTGGCTTCCGGACCAGTATGACTTCCAAAGGCCATAACTTAGTCTATAGATAACAAATTAAACTAAAATTAGTACCAAAATTTAGCTAAGTCATATACCTATAACTTTCATGTTTTGATAATTTACATAATGTAGCTCTAACAAGCTCAAATTATCCAACTAATGTACTGGATCTACCCAGGGCACTCAGTAGGCAGTTCAAACCATGAAACAGTCATGGTTCCATTCATCATAACTCACCATTTACAAGACCTATGAATCTGAAATTTGGTATACCGATACAAGACACATATATCTACAACTTTTATGTTTTGAGAGACTTCAAATAATGGCTTTAACATATTCGATATCAAACCACACAGTAGCTAACTTGGTTAGGGTTTACATCCTGACTAGTTTCAGTACAAAGAGCATATCTCTCCCTATACATAAAATCTTGAAAAAATGTTTACATATCCAAAAATATAAGATAGAAAGGAACAACTTTTGTGTTTTACACATTTTCAGAATCAATTTGTATTAATATCAAAATCGCGGTGCAATTCAGTGCCTAATATTGAACCTAAGCAACTCAAATCAACCCTATAGCAATAAGAATTGATTACTTACCAAGAACAACCTTGAAAGGGATCAATTAGCTTCAAAAACTAGGTGAAACAAGGAAGAATTTAAGTCTGAAATGCAGGAAATTGAAGAAGAAGTCGGGGCTGAAGTGAGGAGGCAGAAAATGAGGAAGAAAGATAAAGCCAACCTTTTGTTTTTTTTTTTTGTCATTTTCTCATTTCTCATTTTCTCTTCTTCTCTTCTCTTTTCTCATTTCTCTTCTCTTCTATTTCTCTTTTGTGTCATTTTCATTTTATTTTCTCTATATTATTATTTTTATTATTATTATTTACATATATTTATAATTCCACTAATTCACACAATAATATAGCTTAATCATTTGACCCGATTTAACTAAATTAACAATGTAAATGTTTACTAATCTTAATCTAATCATTTTTCTTACTTTAATTTAGTCACCTTATTCAATTTATTTCTAATTCTTTGTTATCTTCATTTAGGTTATAATTACACAAGTGCGACTTGATACAAGTGCCAAATACTAGGACACGTAGCTAGTGCGTGTCATAAACTTGTCCCTACGAAAATACGTATGAAATGCATGTGTTCAATTGAATTGTATGCAAGATGGTTATGTTCAATGAAATGCATGTGGGGAAGGTCAAGGATGTTACATTGAGTGTAGTTTGAGATGCTTGAATTTTTGTTGGAATATTCCCTTATTGTTAGTTAGATTCATGTTGGGTTTTATCATACAGATTATACTTTCTGTAGGTAATTTACATTTTAAAGGATATCATCATATTTGTTTTCGAAGAGGTGTATGTCATCTATGGTGATGTAATTTTGTTGTTGTATTCTGTATTTGATTTTGATCTAGTTTTGTTTCATTAACCTTTGCAGATAGGATTAACAGAAAATGTTTTGATTTGTCTCATACTCTTTGTGGTGCTTTCTGTTAAGTATTTCATTAGTTAAATTTGACGCAGACGAGAGGTACATTTGTTTCCTTAATTTTTAATCAAGGTATTATCACAATTTTTTGTTACACACTGGACTCCAACAAAAATTCAATGGTTGTGAGACTGTATTCTCTCTCCCTCTATCTGTACTTGAAATGCAACTTGTTTTGTTTTGCAGTATTAATTGCAATAACAATGATCATTGTTTATATTATCTATTTTGTAAAGTATGCTATTGGAATTCTATTTTATCAAAAGATTTTTGGGACAATGCTATTAATGCTTTTATATCCTATATGATATTTCTTAGTTGGCTTTCTATTTCGTGTTATTTTTTATTATATAGAAATAACGAATTTTTTTGTTTACTATTGCATCCTCTTCCCTATAAAACTGACTTTGTGAACAAGTTTCTGGTATGATCTCACTCTGTAGCAGGGTTCATGGACCTTTGCTATTGATAACAATAATTAATGGATTGATAGTGCAACTAAACATCATCATTGGAACATTTGAAATTTACAGAAATTTGACTCATTTCTCTATTCCATAAGTATAAGAATTCAGCATGTTGAATTCATGATCATCTGTAATTATCTGTAGACAGATTGGTTTGGTAATATTTCTAGATAATGAGCCTGGTGTTAATTTCTTATTTTCAAATGCATGATTTACTTATTGCACTTGGAGCCTGCATGATTGGTTTGAGTTTGATTGGTTGACGTAAAATGCGCTAATTTATGGAGCAAACAGAAGGTGTTATTTATATTGGTTCAATGCTCTGTCTGTTCTATCCATGACTAATAAAAGTTGCTTTTGAGAAAATAGAAATGGTTTCTGGAACTATATAAGACACTTTTTACACTTTAAACAGTAAAATTAGGTATTATCCTTTAATTAAATAGTACTGGTGATTATGGATTTTATGCTTAGTGTTTGTATAGTATGTCTTTTTGAGTGAATATATGAATACTTTGGAGAAGTTCTAGAAAAAATAAACTTCATTGAAATATTGGTTAACCTTTTGGAAACTTGAGGTGCTTGCTTGTATTTGGCTTGTAATTGAACTTTCTACTGTTTTTTAACTTTATAAATCTATGCTTGAATTTTAGCAGAACATGCTTTCTGAGTAAAAGTTTTGGAAGCATCTATTTATTTATAAATGTTTATATTGTCTAAAATATTTTCAATAAAATTGAGTAGTGTTTTTTATTGTCTGTCACTGGCACAGTATATTGCCAATTCAGTATTTCTCCTATTCTATTTAAACTTCAAACATTCAGATAATAAGATAGTAATAATTACGAAGATAGTGATTATGATGGCTATCTAAGGGAAAATGCAAAATAATAAAAACATTGCAACATAATCTAATTACCTATAAAGGTGTATTATGGCAAGCAAAGATCAGTTTATGTTGATTTCAATGATTCTTAATCATAAGAAGATGCATGCATGACTGCATATATATGTGAGTTTTGGTTTTAATTTCAGACATAATGGTCTCCATACTTGACATTTTTAATGTATTAAATACGATAATATAAGCCTAACTTCATGGATGAAATTTTCATTTTAGGGGGAAGTAATGAGCAGGGAATTGGAATTTGTCTTAATGGGTTACATAAAACTGGATTGAGCTAACCGCCTAAATAAAGGAGCCAACTTTGCTACTCCATAGATAGATGGGTTGTGAATCTGTCTTTTAATTTTATTTATTTATTTATTTTTCTTTTGAGGATTTTGTCTCTCATTAGTTGTTTTGTAGGAAATTAGAAACCAAATATTTGGTGTCCAAAAGTCACCTCTAAGCTAGCTCTAAAAATAGAACTTTCCATTGCACTGCATACATATATTAGCATTAAGAATCATCTTGCACGTATTCTTTTTCCCCACTAAATTGGATTCTGAAATTTGTTAAATATGCTTTATTGTAAAGTATTTATGTAGAATCTAATTAGAGTCCATCACATAACCCCATTGAAATATATTGGCCTGCCACGTGATTCATGAGGGAGAAAAAATAGCTAAGGAAAGAAATAACAAATGTATGTTTTAATCACACTGAATGTGATACATCCTATCAAATTTTGTCTATGTGAGTACTTATAGAAATGTTAAATATAAATAAGACTTGTTGAACAATTATTTTATTGACTTTGAAGTTGATTTTAGAGAATAACATTTAATAAATTATATTCTAGAATTTTTTTCTATTACTTTGGATAATGCAAGTGCTAATGATATGTGTTCTGATTTGTTAAAAAATCTTTTGGTTGCAAAAGGGGGTCTTTTAAGTAAATGGGACTTTTTTCATATGAGATGCTCTGCTCATATATTAAATTTAAAAGTTTAAGACGGCTTGAAAGAGATTGATGAATCAGTTGCAAAAATTAGAGAAAGCATTAAATATGTGAAGGGATCTCAAGCTAGAAGAATCAAATTTTTGGAGTGTGTTGGTCTTTGTGGGTTAGATTCAAAGAAAGGTCTTCGACAAGATGTTCCTACTAGGTGGAACTCAACATATTTGATGATTGATAATGCTTTATATTATCAAAATGCTTTTATGCATCTTCAAATGAGTGATTCAAATTTTAAGCATTGTCCATCCTTTGATGAGTGGGCTAAGGTAGAAAAGATTTGTGAGTTCCTACAAGTTTTTAATGACATTACTTGTCTATTTTCTGGTGTTAAATACCCAACAACAAATCTTTTTTTTTCCTTTGGTGTTCATTGCCCATTTAACTTTGATAGATAATATGAGTAGTGAAGATGTGTATATGAAATCAATGGCAGAGAAGATGTATGCAAAATTTTAAAAGTACTAGTATGAATATGTTAGAATATTGGCTATTGCAGTTATTTTAGATCCTAGGTACAAGCAGGGTTTTGTTGAATGGTGCTATAAGAAGTTATTTGGTGACAAGGGGGTAGATGAGGCTGCAAAAGTAAAAGAAGAAATGTTCAATTTATGTTCTGAGTATTTAACTGTTGGAAGTTTAATTTGTCACCCAACTATTCAAATCTTCTGCTTCTAAAGATAAATTGAAGGTACAAGTATTTGCTATTTAATTTTGCATGTTTTATCCATTTTAGTTTATTTAGATATGAAATAACACTAAATTGTTTAGGAGTTCGACTCTTTTTAGTTATTCAAACTTGAAAATAGTTGAATTTTTATGTTATTTTTTGATGAATTTGTAGGAGTTTGACTTTTTTGAATGTGATGATGTTAATTCTCAAAAGAATCAGTTAGAACTTTATCTTGATGAGCCAAGGATGGATCGAAAAATTAAGCTAGATGTGCTAGCATATTGGAAAGGGAACCAATATAGGTATCCTCAAATTGCTGTCATGGCTTGTGATGTTCTAGCAATTCCTGTGACAACAGTAGCTTCTGAAAGTGCATTTAGTAATAGCGGAAAGGTTCTTGATCAATATAGAAGTGCACTAAAGCTTGATGTGGTGGAAGCTTTAGTGTGCAGCAGAGATTGGCTATTTGGAGATCAAGGTATACTTTAATTTTAAACTTTGAAAATTCAAATTATTTTATTTGTTTATACTTAACAAATTAACTCTTTCTTATTTGCTTTTACAGATGCAAATAAAATGGAGATGGAAGAACTTACAAAAGACATAATAGAACTTAACTTCGATTTCATGGAGTTGGATAATCATTCTTCTTGTCCTTCTTCATCTAACTCTGTAATTTAATTTTAGATCATGTTTATATAGATGAACTTGTATGTTTATATTTGTGTTAATTTTAAACTTGTATGTTTGTATTTATTTGTAAAAATATTTGAATTTTGGTATTGTAATAACTTAATTTGGATATTGCTTTAGATATATTTTCAATTATTTTAGAAATATTTGTTAATTTTTAGGTTATAATTGATATAAAGATTAAACGGGTTAAATGGGTCATGTCGGGTTAAATGGGTCGTGTCAGGTTAAATGGGTCGTGTTGGATTGAGTGAATAAAAATTAAACGTGTTATACAGGTCGTGTCGTGTAACCCATTTAATTTTCATATTGTTTCATGTTGACATGATTAATAAATGGATCGTGTTCGTGTCACCAAAGCTGGTTGACACGACACGAATACGACACGTGAACCCATTTTGACACTCCTAGTCAGCATCACTTAGAGCTTCAGAACCCAGTGTGATAGCTCCACAACATGCTAAAGAACAAATTGATCCGGGTCAGGTACCCCTCATGCAACAGATGGCTACCTTGTTACAGCAGATAGCATAAGTTGTGACACCACCAGCTCCCCCACCTCAACCGAAACCCCATATTGATAAATTAAGAAAATATGGGGCTACGAATTTTATGGGCAAGAAAGAGGATGACCCAGCTGCAGCAGATTTTGGTTGGAATAGACAGAGCGGGTTTTTGAGGAGCCGCAATGTCTGGAGGAGCATAAGGTTAGATATGCAGTATCCCTCCTTCAAGAGCATGCCTATGACTGGTGGAAGTTGGTGTTAGCGAAACCTCAGACTCCGAACCCTCAGACATGGGATTTCTTTGTGGCAGAGTTTAAAAAGAAATATGTGCCAAGAATTTATGTGGAAGAGAAAAAGTGAGAATTTCTAAATCTGAAGTAGAGAGGTATGACAGTGACAGTAGCTGAGTATGAGATGGAGTTCACCAGGGCTGAGCAAGTATGCTACTAGGATTATTAGAGATGAAGCTGATAAATGTCGTAGATTTGAAGACGGCCTCGATGAGGAGATTGGATATTTAGTGGCTTCCCACCAGCATACAGATTTTGCTACATTAATGTCCTCTGCTATTAGTGTTGAAAGGAGGAAAAAGCTGAAGACAGAAGAGTTCTCCAAGAAATCAACAGCTAGTGTGGCCCAGACAGCGGGTAGGAAAGGACGGATAGTACCCAGACCCTTTCAGTCACGGGTTGCTAGGCAGACATTTTCTGGTAGGCGGGGTCAGCATTTTAGACCCGCAGAATCATCTGCTAGTTCACCAGCATCATTTCCTAAGAGACCAGCTCCGGCTATGTGTCAGAATTGTGGTAGAGCTCATACAGGAGAGTGTTGGTGGTTAACTAGGGCGTGTTTAAGATGTGGAGCTACTGACCATATGAAGAGAGATTGTCCCAGACTTAGTACAGGCAGTACGGCACCAGCATAGACTATGGCACCGATACAGAGCCGCGTTAGAGGTCGAGGCAAGTTTAGAGGTGGTCGTACCGGACAAAGTCAGGGGGTATCAGAGACAGTAGATAGACCTGGAGGTAATAGAGCTCCAGCTAGGGCATATGTAATGAGAGCTCGTGAGGACCAGGATGCACCAGACGTCATAGTTGGTAAACTTTCCTTATTTGATTTTGATTTACATGCATTGATATATCCTGGTTCCACGCATTCATACATAAGCACAGCTACACTTAAACAAGGGAATATGATACCTGAGACCTTAGAATATGAGATAGTTGTGACCAATCCGCTAGGACATAGTGTGAAAGTGAATCAGATTTATAGAAACAGTTCAATAATAATTCAGGGTAGAGAATTTCCAGCAGACTTAATAGAATTACCTTTTCATGAATTTGATGCTATTCTGGGTATGGATTGGTTGACAAAGTATGGAGCTATAGTCGACTGTCGATCTAGAAAAGTTGTACTTAAAATTCCCGGGCAGGATGACACCATCATTTAAGGTTTAGGTCAAACATGTTTGACCAGTGTTATTTCTGCATTAAAAGCTTGAAAATACATTAGGAAATGATGTGAGACATATTTGGCCCATGTGATAAATACCAGGAAGGGGAGCCCAGAACTCAAGGACATCCCTACAGTATGTGAGTTTCCAGATGTGTTTCCTGAGGATTTGCCGGGGTTACCACCAGATAGAGAGATAGAGTTTGCTATTGATGTGATTTCTGGTACAGCCCCGATATCAATTACTCCTTATATAATGGCACCTGCAGAATTGAGAGAGTTAAAGGTTCAATTGCAGGAATTGCTCGACAAAGGTTCATAAGGCCCAGTGTGTCACCATGGGGCGCTTCGGTGTTGTTTATGAAAAAGAAGGATGGCACCTTTTGGTTATGTATTGATTACCGATAATTGAACAAGGTGATGATTAAAAATAAATACCCACTACCTAGAATTGATGATTTGTTTGATCAATTGAAGAGAGCAAGAGTATTTTCTAAGATTGATCTCAGATCCGGGGTCACCAACTGAAAATCAAAGAATCAGATGTGTCCAAAACAGCCTTTAGGACTCAATATGGCCACTATGAATTCCTGGTTATGCCATTTGGCTTAACGAATGCACTAGCTGCCTTTATGGATATGATGAATAGGATTTTTAGGCCTTACCTTGATCAGTTTGTGGTAGTTTTTATAGACGATATCCTGGTGTATTCAAGGGACAAGGGAGGACATGATAGGCATCTCATAATAGTACTTCAAACTTTGAGGGAAATCAATTATATGCAAAGTTGTCAAAATGTGAGTTCTAGTTGGAAGAAGTGGGATTCTTAGGGCATGTTATTTCAGTTGAGGAATTCGTGTTGATCCTAACAAAATAGAAGCCATTCTATGTTGGAAGCCGCCTCGCAATGTAACAAAAGTTCAGAGTTTCCTTAGATTAGCTGGCTACTACAGAAGGTTTGTGAAGGGATTTTCAAGCATAGCTCCACCAATTACTAAGTTGCTCAGAAAAGAAACTAAGTTTGAGTGGACAGATCGGTGTCAGGCAAGGTTTGAGAAGCTAAAAGTCATGCTAACCGAAGCACCTATTTTGATCCAACCTACGTGAAGGAAAGATTATGTGATATACAGTGATACCTCTCATAATGGGCTAGGTTGTGTATTAATGCAAGAGGGTAAAGTAGTTGCTTATGCATCTAGGTAATTGAAGCCTCATGAACAAAATTACCCTACACATGATTTGGAGTTGGCAGCAATAGTATTTGCTTTAAAAATATGGCGGCATTATTTGTATGGCGAATGATGCTACATAAACATAGATCATAAAAGCCTCAAATATTTGCCAACACAAAAGGAGTTGAACTTAAGGCAAAGATGCTATTTGGATTTAATCAAGGATTATAATTGTATTATTAATTATCAGCCAGGAAAAGCCAATGTAGTAGCGGATGCCTTAAGTAGAAAAACACTGGCAGGTATAGTATAAATTTTTCTCAATTATAATATAATATATAGAAAGTAATAGTAAAATTAAAAATTAGACTCACAATTTATTTTGGCAGAGTTACAGATCCAACCTACTTTAAGGTAACAAGTGAGAGAAGCTCAAAAGCAAGATTTGAAATTGATGATAATTGCTGAGGCAGTGAAAAAGGGGGAGAGACCTGAATTTAAGGTTGAAGATGATGGAAGCATAAGTTACAAAGGAAGATTGTGCGTGCCAAATGACAGCGGATTAAAGCAAATAATTCTAAAAGAGGCACATAATACAACTTATTCTATGCATCCAGGGAGCAATAAAATGTACCAGAACCTGAAGACTCGTTATTGGTGGCCAGGAATGAAAAAGGATATAGTGGAATATACTACAAGATGCTTGACATGTCAACAAATGAAAGTGGAGCATCAGGTACCATCTGGATTGTTGCAACCTATTGGAATTCCATAATGGAAGTGGGAAAGGATTACAATGGATTTTGTATCTGGTTTGCCTTTGACACAAAAGAAGCATGATGCAGTATGGGTAATTGTTGACAGGCTTACCAAATCGGCTCACTTTCTGCTAGTGCAGATGGATTATTCGTTGAGCCGGTTAGTAGAATTATATGTCAATGAGATAATTCGACTGCATGGGGTTCCAGTATCTATTATTTCTGATCGAGACCAACGGTTCATATCAAAATTTTGGAAAAGTCTACAACAAGCAATGGGGACCCGACTTACTTTTAATACAACATTTCACCAACAAACAGATGGGCAATCCAAACGAGTTATTCAATTGCAGGAAGATATGCTTAGAAGTTGTGTAATTGACTTTGAGGATAGCTAGGATAAGTACCTATCATTGATGCAATTTGCATACAACAATAGCTATCAAACTAGTCTCGGCATGGCACCATACGAAGCATTGTATGGAAGGAGATGTAGAACACCGTTATGTTGGACAGAACTTGGTGAAAATAAGCTAATGGGACCAGAATTAGTGCAGCAGACAGAGGAGAAGGTAAAATTAATTCAAGATCGGTTAAAAACTACAATTGATCGATAAAAGTCCTATGTCGATTTGAAGAGAAAAGACATTGAATATGCTGTCGGAGACAAGGTATTTTTGAAAGTTTCACCTTGGAAGAAAGTACTTCTTTTTGGTAGAAAGGGGAAACTGAGTCCTAGATTTATCGGACCATACGAAATACTTGAACGTGTGGGTTCAGTGGCTTACTGGTTGGCCTTACCCCTAGAATTGGATAAGATCCACAATGTGTTTTCATGTCTCAATGTTAAGGAGATATAGATCGGATCCAACACATGTAATACATATGGAACCAATAGAGGTACAACCAGACTTGACCTATATAGAAGAGCTGGTGAAAATCATAGCTAGAGAAGTCAAGGAATTATGCAACAAGAAGATACCATAGGTAAAGGTCCTATGGCGCAATCATGGGAGAGTGAAGAAATGATAAGAACTCAACACCCTCTGTTCTTCAGCTCCACCTAATCAGGTAAATTTTGAGGACGAAATTTTCTTAAGGGGTAGAGAATTGTAACATTCAGTAATTTAGGCCCCGATTGCACGTGACCGTAGTAAAGCGCGCAAGTTCAATCGGAGTCTAAATTTGAACCCATAAAAAAATGACTAATAATAAGGAAAAATAATTAAGTGTATTATTATTGGGAATTAAAAAGATTAGTGGTAGAATTAGGAAAAAAATAAAATTTTATATGGACAAAATCGGTATTATGGAGATTGTTTTAGGAAAAAGCGTAAATATGGAGGAAGATATGGAAAATAAGAAATTTCTTAAAGTTTAAAATTTAATTAAAATTAATTTGTATTTTGGACCAATGGATGAAGAGCTTAATGTAGTCATGGAACCACCAAATACTCACCTTTAAAAAAAAAGAAAGATAAATATCTCATTTTCTCCACCAATTAAAAACCAACTTCCCTCATCTTCTCTCCTCTCTTTGTCGTCTACCATAGCTCTCCCAAAAACCTTCATTTCTCTTCAAATCAAGCATGAAAAAGTCAGGAAAGAAATAAGTTTTGAGAGAGGAAAAATCAGAATTAAAGAGTTCTTACTACAAAGTGGAGTAAGGAAACAAGAAAGGAAGAAGAAAGAAGAGAAATAAAAGAGAAAAATTGAGGGGAAATTCGGCCAGCTTTGGAAAGATATTAAGGTGAGTTTTTTCTTCTTAAATTCAACCTTTTTCCTTCTATTTGAGACCCATAATGATGATATATGTGATTAGGTTCGGTAGATTGAGCTTATGTTGCAAGATTGGAAGTGGAAATTTAAGTTTGTGATTAGTTGATGAAAGTTGTTGTTAAACTTTGAATTAATGATATTTGATGTTAGTTAATTATTTTATGGCTTAAAAACTAAAGAAATTATAATTTTGAAGCATGAATGAGGGGTTGCCATAGTTAGAAATTTGGGGGAAATTGAAATTAACATAGAAACACCATAATTGGTGATAGATTAAGGGTGAATTAAGTGTTGAATTGAAGAAAATGAATTGGGAACTAGGATATGGTTTTTGAGCAGCCATGACATATTAAGAGGGAAGTTTAACCTTAGTATATTTTATCTCATGTAAAATATATTAGAAGCATTAGAATATTATATAGACATGAAAAGTGTTGGAAATGGATGTTGGAATTGAAATATGGTATGGTTGTGTAGGAAAAATCAATGATCAAGTGAGAGGCCCTCAAGAAGCTGACAAAGGCAAGGAGAAAGCTAGCTAATAAGGGAAGGAAAAGAAGGTTTAAGGGAAGAACCAAGGCTAATTAGGTATGTGCTTCATTGATAAAAATCTTACATGTTAATATTTATGGAATTATATATTAAGGTTTAATATGTTGTGTTTGTAATATGTTGTGACTTTTGATATTTTATATGGAAATAGGACCAAATGGTGTGAAATAATTGAAACACATGAATGTAGTTTTAATTCTGGAAATTTTAGTATCAAAATGAATGTAAATGATGAATGTGGTTGAAATATGGTTTGATGCCATTTGATGGCTCGGGTGCAGAATTCCAGGAATAATCCTAACTATTTTGATGATAACGTGTGTTCTGGAATTCCGTTTTATATATTATTTATTGGAAATGAAAGCTAAGACACAATACTTTAATTGTTATTTAGAACATAAAATCTAATTATGTCTAGATTTTCCCAGACAAATGCATGAAGTTTAAACCTAAAATCTGTCCACAAAATTCTGGGCAGAAATGTCTGTAATGATGCAGTATTCAATTGATCATAACGTTTTATAGATAACTGGGATTTTGTGATTTTTGATGTCTAAAAGATAAGACAATAAGCTAAAAATGGTTAGAAGACTAGAACTCCAAATTCAAATTATAAATGGGCTAAAAATGAAGCCCAAAATAGGTCTGAAATCTGCCATAGGTAAAAACATGAAATCTTGGGCTTTTGCATGTGTTGTGATTATTATATGTAATAATTAATGTGAATATTTACTTTATTGATAATTATAAATGTTTAACAAATTATTTATGTGTGAGATTTTAGTGCAATAATAATGGGAATAAATAACAAAAATAAATAAGCATAAGTATGGTAATTGAATAATATTGGCATTTTTGAAAATATTGGGAATTAAAACAAAAATAGTTAAGCCCAAAGACACATAGGATAGAACTAGAATAGATAATATTTTGACATGTCAAATATAAAAACCGAGGGATTTAGGCACTCGATGCCAAATATAAAAACCGATAATGACAATTTATAAATGCGCTTAGCGCAACATTATAAAAGCTGGAAATGACAATCCCGTTATTCCTATTAGTTAGTTCCGTTATAGGTGTTATGGGCACAAAATAATAATAATAATAATAATAATAATAATAATAATAATAATAATAACAACAACAACAATATTGAAGTATGTAATTTTATAAATGTTATATGAATTAAAGTTGTTAAATATTGAGTATTTGCTAAAATTTATTGATTTTATATAATTCTTTATTTTATACTTTATTTATTAAATGGTTAATTAATATGTGAAAAAAAAATATATGTATGTAAAAATTTTTATGATTGAAGCACCAATAAGCTAGTAGTTTAGCGTGGGTGATTTTCTCTCGCGCAGGTTAAAATGGTAGCCATAGGAATTAGAATTCTCATAAGAAGAATGGTACCCGGAGGAAAGCAGCTAGCAGTTTGGTTTTCTTTTTTGTATATTTTGTTAAAAACTTTGTAAATTAAAGTATCATTTTATTTTATATAATATGTATTAAATATGTGAGTCACTATGTAAAAGAATATAGTTTGAATATAAATAAATGTACTTTATAAATAAATAAAATTTTGAGTATTTATGCTTGTAATAATTTTTATTTTAATGTCTGCAATATTTTCATTTAAAAAAAAATTTACTTCACTTCATTAATTTTATAAAACAGTAAGACGGGTAATGCTCACTTACCTTGCTGAACTACAGTGGGGTAAGGGGGTGTTACAGTTATTCCTATTAGTTAGTTTGTGTCGGAACTATTAGAGCAGCGGATACTTATTTGTTGAGTATGAATCGTGCGCTTTTAATGCTTTAGGCGGAGACAAATTACTAGAACTTGACTCGGTTCCACAGTACGAACGCTTTGATTCTCTTGTAATTGAACGGATATGAAGAAATTCCTTTTTTGAGAATTTTCGAATTTCAGAGAAAACTATTGATGAAAAGTTATCTCTTTTCCTTATATCATTTTGTTATTAAGTTATATCTTTTCATAACTTTATATATAAAAAGATATGGGCCTGGGCTGGGTCAAACCCACATGGGCGGCCCATTACCATAAAGCCCAACATCTCCCACTCACCCAAAGTGGGCTTGACTCCATCCAAATATCATCTCACATCTCAAACTTGAACAAAGAATCTTTCATACAAGCGAATGGACCATGCGACCTGAAGCACACAAATTGTGGGAGCTCCAATACAAACCTAATTATAGGTCATATATGAGACATCAATCCAAAGTTGTAATTATTTTCGATAATGTGCTTAATTACCCCAAGTATCTTTCTCAATACACTTAATTCGAGTATCATTCAATCCCTCATGAATCTATACTCAAATCATTCTTACAATCACTTGTATTCTAAGTTACTTCTCGCTTCATCAAGCATAATAACTCCGGCCGATGAACACAAACTGTGAGTGCATAAGCAAAGTACTCTTTCTTTTGCCCTCATATCAATCAGTTTTGAATTAACTCACTTTTCTAGGAGTGTTCCATTAAGTCGAATCATTCCATGACTATGGGATACATCCTAAGATAGCCAACATTAATTCATCACATCATGATATAGTCAAAAGTCACAAAGGGTAAAGTTGTTTGAAATCCATTTCTAGGATTTCTAGGACTCACATAGAAAAGAAGCAGGGATCCATTCTTTCGCTTCCTAATAGGTCGTATAGAGAGCTACTCTTTTCTTGTCAAAGATGAAAGAGTGTATGTCTTGCTCTTAGTTCAAAATAAATAAACACCATATGAGTATTAGTCTTGTCGCTTTAAATGCGCCAAACTTGAAATTTTTATTTATACATTCAACAATGTTAAATAACAAATTTCACACTCAGCTTCCTCTATATAGACACATGAATAGTGGGAAAGTCATTCATGTTGATTCTTATATATACAAAGAATCTCATCTTGATCCTCATCAAGGTGACCTTATAAAAATGAATAAAAACTAAGACCGCTCCCATTGCATCTTAGTCATTCACTTAATGTCTCTGCATTTATGGTCTCATCTCTACTCACTCTATAGCGCTAGAGGTGATTACTCATGTGAGTGAGTCAATCTAATTCTATCGACATACTTATTCGAATTGTTTTAACTAGTATTTGCAATATATTCATATAATTGAAAAACCATTAATCAATTAAAATGATATATCATTTGTAAAAACCAAATGATCTAACATAACATATATTGATTACATTCTACATAAGCCTAGAGATTTTACGTGCCTTGCAAACGCATCCCTAGCTATTGATTTAGTAAATGGATATGCTACCATTTTGTTTGTAGAAATGTGTTTCAGAATCACTTCCTTTTCCGCAATCATGTCTCTAACATAGTGATATCTAATCTGGATATGTTTGGTCTTTCCATGATATTTTGGATCCTTAGCATAAGCTAATGCAGCCATACTATCACAATATATTGTCATTGGTTCAGATGCTGACTTGACAATTTCTAAGTGCTGCAAAAATCTTTTCAACCAAACTGCCTATTGTGTAGCTGAGGAACATGCTACATACTCAGCTTCCATCGTCGATAAAGCTATACAAGATTGCTTCTTTGTAACACCACATCATATGCATTTAAGTATAACCTATTTTTGTATCAAATAATAACATACTGCATGTTGAAAAAAGAAAATACCCTGATAACAGTGGTAGTAAATGTTTTTCATATCGTATCCTGTAAAATCAACTAATGACTTTACAAGTCTTATATCCTGTAATATCACTCAATGACTTTTCAAGTCAACATTAAAAATCACAATACGATATATCACATATATTAAAACATAAACTTCACATCCGAAGGATTACGGGTTGCTTCCATTTTTACATTTCAAAACTAATCTAGAGTGATAATACATATTTAAACATATAAGTCCAAAATACAGATGACATGTTTTCATGCTTGTGTGGAATGCAAGGAGAGAGAGTGATGAGGCTTGGCCAATGACCTGTGCTCCATGTCTTCTATACACTACTCAAAATGAGCTATCACTTTTCTTTACCTGAAAAATGATGCAAATTGATGAGTTGCGGCTCAGTGAGAATAATCATCCAATGAACTCTAAAGTACCAAACAACTCATAGTAAGAAATCACAAATCCAATATATACCATATATTTCATTCCATTCATCAGTATCATATATGTGTCAATAAAGTTGAAACATATAATCATTACTCTTTATGTATGCAAATGCTTTGCTTATTTCATTTTGTTGTGACCAAGTTAAACAGACATTGCCCCAGATTTCCATGTGAACATTTGCCATGTGAACATTTGCATTTGCATTTGCTAGCTAGCTTGATCATTTGTTTCATTTGCACATTTGTTGGGTCATAGGCCTCTTCTTTTGCTTTACAATATCGATTAACTAGTCACAACGCCTTTTTAGTCCATATGCATATGCATTTGTATTTAAGCACACAAATTTTATGTTTTTATATACTTCCAATAATGGCTTTAATATATTCTAAATCAAAGCACACTGTAGCTAACTTGGTTAGGGTTCACACCCTGACTAGTTTTAGTATAGAGAGGATGTCTCTTCCTATACACCAAATCATGCAAAACTGTTTACATATCCATAAATATAAGACATAAAGGAACAACTTTGGTGTTTTAAACTGTTCCAGAATAAATTTCTATATGCATCAAAATTTGGTTACAAATCAGTGCCTATTAATGAACCTAAGCAACTCAAATCAACCCTCTAGCAATAAGAATTGATTACTTACCAAGAACAACCTTGCAAGGGATCAATTAGCTTCAAAAACTAAGTGAAAAAAGGATGAATTGAAGTCTAAAATGGAGAAAATTGAAGAAGAAGTCGGGCTGGAGAAGAAGGCAGAAATGGGAAGATAAAGCTAACTTTTTGTTTTTTGTCTTTTTATCTTTTTCTCATCTCTTTTCTCTTCTCTTTTCTCTTCTCTTCTCTTTTATTTTTCTTTTGTGTCATTTTCATTTTATTTTGTCTATATTATTATTATTATTTACATATATTTATAATTCCACTAATTCACACAATAATACAGCTTAATCATTTGGCCCGATTTAACTAAATTAACAATGTAAATGTTTACTAATTTTAATCTAATCATTTTGCTTACTTTAATTTAGTCACCTTATTCAATTTATTTCTAATGCATTGTTATCATCATTTAGGTTATAAGGATACACGTGTGACTCGATATAATTGCCAAATACTAGGACACGTAGCTAGTGCGTGCCATGAACTTGTTTCTAAGAAAATATGTGTGAAATGCACGTATTCAATTGAATTGTATGCAAGATGCTTATGTTCAATGAAATGCATGTGGGGAAGGTCGAGGATGTTACATTCTTGCTACTCCATAAAATTGTGTAATCATTAAGCAAGAATGCATATCCCGAGGTCAATTTGCGCTGATCTACATCACCTCCCCAATCAGTATCAGTATAACCAATTAAGCGAAAATCCTTCCCTTGATAACATAGAACATAGTCTGAAGTTCCTTTTAGATATCTCAATATTCTCTTGACTTCCATCCAATGTTTTAGACCTGGATTAGATTGAAATCTGCTTACTAGCCCAACAGCATAGCAAATGTTTGGACGTGTGCACATCATTGCATACATCAGACTACCAACAACATTGGAGTAAGGTACTCTAGACATTCGTTCTTTTTCATCCGATGTCTTGGGACACATATCTAGACTAAGGCTCAGATTCCTTTTGACAGGGGTATCCATAGGCTTACATTCATGCATATGGTAATGCTATAACATTTTCTTTATATAAGTCTCCTGAGATAAACCCAGAAGTCTTTTAGAGCGATCCCTTAGGATCTTAACACCAAGTACATAACTAGCCTCACCTATATCTTTCATTTCGAAGTTTGATGATAACCATTTCTTGGTAGTATCAATCAACTTCTTATCATTTCCAGCTATTAAAATGTCATCGATATACAAGGACATAATTATAAAACCATTGTTAGAATGTTTAACATATACACAATGGTCTTCCTCTATCATCGTAAAACCATCCTTTAATATGGCTTGATGAAATTTGAGGTTCCATTGTCTTGACGCTTGCTTAAGACCGTAAATGGATATTTTGAGCTTACAAACTTTGCGCTCTTGTCCTTTGAGTTCAAAACCTAAAAGTTGATCCATATAGATCTCTTCATCTAGTTCTCCATTGAGAAAAGCAGTTTTAACGTCCATTTGATATAATTCTAAGTCCATTCATGCTACTATAGCCAGAATGAGGCAAATTGATGCAAACCTGACTACAGGTAAGAATGTATCTTCATAGTCAATTCCCTCTTTTTGTGTGTAGCCCTTAGCTACTAATCGAGCTTTAAATCTTTTTATTGTCCCATCCGCCTTACATTTTATTTTGAGAATCCATTTGTTCCTAATAGTCTTACGATCAGACGGTTTTTTAGCCAAATCCCAGACTTGATTGTATATCATCGAATCCATTTCCTCTTTCATAACTTTAATCCATTCTTTTGCTTTAGGACTAGAAAGAGCTTATTGTACTATTTTAAGCTCTTTTTCATCTGGAGCAATCATAAAACTTCCCTCTCAATCTCAAATTGATGACAGGGAATCTTGTCACGATTACTACGTCGAGGTTGAGATTGTCAAGTCCATTGGAACAAAAACTGACATTCTTTCACTCCCACTTGGTTTAGGAGGAGCAATAAATTCTTGCTCTATGAGTGCTAAATCAATTATTCTTGCACTCCCACTAGTCTCATGATCTTCCATGTCATAAAATTAGAAATCCTTATTTATCTCACCTCTTTCAGGAAAGTCCTCTTCTAAAAAATGACATCTCGTGACTCAATTTATGTTATTCTTCCATTTGTGTCTTCCCCCAAAAATATTTGGAGAATTCTGAGTATCTTATAAAGATACATTTCTTCCCCCTCGGACCAAGTTTTCCATATTCATGGGAAGTGTTGTGGATTAAGCTGCGCAACCCCACGAGCGCATATGGCTTAAGTCAGGCTTTTCGCTTTTCCACAATTCATATGGGGTGGAATGAACAGATTTTGATGGTACACGATTTAGAATGTAGGCAACAGTCATTAATGCATCTCCCTAAAAAGAAATTGGTAAATTAGCCTGCGCCATCATTGACCTAACCATGTCTAATAGGGTTCTATTTTTTCTTTCTACTACGCCATTTTGTTGCGGAGTAGAAGAAATAGTTAGCTACCTAGCTAAACCCTTATCATCACAATAACTTTTGAATAAATCAGATAGATATTCACGCCCTCGATCGGTCCATAATGATTTTATTTTCAAATTCAATTGATTCTCAACCAATTTACCATAACGTATGAAGCAATCTAATGCTTCAGATTTATGGGAGATCAAATAAATGTGACCGTATCTGGTGAAATCATCTATGAAAGTGATAAAATAGCGAGGACCATGTTTTTCTCTAATATTCATTGGGCCACAGATGTCAGAATGTATAAGCTATAAAGGAAATGTGGCTCTTTTGGGCTTTGCTAAATGGCAATCTTGTTACTTTTCTAGCTAGGCAATGCTCACAAATAGGAAATTTTATTTTCTTAGCATATCCTAAAAGACCAGCTTTTGCTAATCTTTTTAAACGATCTTGCCCAATGTGTCCTAATCTAGCATGCCATTTAGTATCATCAATTAATGAAACATTATTGGAATTTTCAATAAGAAATATATATAGCTTAACATCCATAAAAATAGTGTCTAACACTATAAAACCATTCAACATATGTCCAGAACCATAAAAAACTTTGTCCAAAAATATTTTAACACAACTATCTTCAAAAATAATTTTGAACCCAAGTCCAAGCAAAACAATAATAGAAACTAAATTTCGTCGAACATCAGGAGCATTAAGCACATCATGGAGATAAAGCGTGCGACCTCCCCGCAGCACTAGCCTGCAGGAACCAATCCCAAGCATGTTAGCCGAAGCATTATTCCCCATATAGATTTTTCTACTCCCCTTTGGAATTCGACGAAATTCTACAAAGGCAGATCGGTCCCTTGCTATGTGGTCTGTTGCTGCTGAATCTACAGTCTAATAAGGAACAGTTTCAGCTAACATCAAGCAACTACTAACATATAAATTCGAGGGACTAATTTGGTCATACAATACCTTTGGCTCAGTGCAATCACGAGCAAAGTGACCATGCTTCCCACAGTTGAAGCAATTCATGTTCTTGCCTTTCTTTCTGCTGCGTTTCCCACGCTTGCGCTTATTTCCACTAAATTTTGTCTTATTTTCTCCCTTGCCTTGCCATTTTCCCTTACCTTTCCATTTCTTTTGCCCAGAGCTAAAAGCCCCTTTGCCTCTAGACTCAATCATATAAGCCTCTCTTTCAGGCTTATCAGTGAGAAGGCGATCCTCCTCTAGCTCAACATGTCGGGAACATCATCAAAAGTTTTTATATTATCATTATGGGTAAGGTTGACACGCATGTGTTCCCAGGCTTTTGGAAGGGAGCGAATCATAGCTTGAACTTGTTACTCATCAATCATCTCATGGCCAGCACCTTTTAGTTCACTTATCATGTTAGACATGACAGTAAGGTGTTGCCTCATTGTATGATTAGAAGTTTTCTTATAGGCATCAAACTTTAGAGTTAACTGACGCAGTCTTGTTGTTGAGGTTCCACCAAACTGAACCTTAACAGCATCCCAAACTGCTTGGGCTAAGCAGTGCTTTTCAAAACGTAGCATCAAGTCAATTCTCATGCTGCTCAGCATCAATATGCAAGCAACTTTGTCCTTGCGCTTATAGGCTTTATATGCTTCCATATCTCGCCTATGTTGAGCAATGTTTTCATGCTCAGGCTCAGCCATTGGTTGTATTATTGTTTCTAGCATATCTTGCTCTTCCAAGAGATACTGAATTTTATGATGCCAAATGTCATAGTTTTTATCATTCAGCTTATCTCCTTGATTCAAGTCAGCAATAATGCTTTTTGTTGCAGCCATTTCAACTATTTAGAAACAATTATTATAATTAGAATTAGCACAATTCTTTATTGATTTTTATCAATTTTAAGTCACAATGTTTTAAATTAATCAATAATAACCTAGCATAAGTAGTAGAAACAAAAAAACTGTATATACAGTTCAATCAATTCCTACTAACAAAGTCCAATTATCATTGTTTAATTTAAACATGCTCCAATTAATTCTATATTAGATAAGATTTATTAATCTACCAATCTAATATTCCCACAATACATTCATTATATAATGTAATATAACAACAATAATATATATATGCATTAAAATAAGATAAACATCAATTACATGTTCAAAACAAAAAACAAAAAAAAATAACATATTGTCACACATAAAAATAAATATTTTTTTAATATTGAGTTTAATTCATTCATCATCTGGTTGAACCTGTGGTTCCCTCTCAGCAAATTCTCTTTTTGCCAGTGTACCAGATACTTTTTTCATCCATGGGAAACTATTTATCGATTTACTAGATCGCCTAATACCATCTTGTATACGGCGCTCCAGTTCCCGATTCAAATCTTTTTCAAGATTTTCATAAGTTAACTCGCTTAATCTTTCTTTAAGCACCTTCCTTTTTTCTTCCCATGAATCAAGTAAGGAATCAAGAACTATTGACATCTGTTGTTCCACAGCTAAGTCATAGTCTTCACTAAACATCATATAGAAAGTCCATATTTAATGGTACATCTCATCAATATGTTTTTCAAGAGAATGTTCTGGATCTTTCTTATATGCACATAATCGCTCCAAAGCGCGAATCATTAGATTCCTCACTACATATTTGAATAAATTAAACCAACATTAGACTCAATTAAATATCATATATGTTATGTGACAAAAAAAAATTTACATGTAATTATGCTCCTATTTGCATATTGTTTTCTCCAAATTTCTCATCAAAACAGTCACAAAAACATTTGAAAAAATATCCATTAAATTGGAAATTAAATTTTGAGAATTATAAAAAAACATTTTGACCAAATATAATCATTCATGCCCCCCCACGCTCCGAACGAAGTCTGTCCCACGGCTCACACGCACCGCCACGTGCCGCCACGCACTCACACATGCCGACACGCGCTCACACATGTTGACATGCACCACACACGCTCACACCCACATCAGCATTTCTGGACCAACCGGAGGAAGCCACGTGGACAAATGTACCATGTGTCATGGACATGTGGCATGACAGATGGCCAAACCGTCAGAAAACCGTTTTCTTCAACCGGCAGTGCGTGCAGTAAATGCGTCGTCTTTCGGGGTTGATTTTGCACCGATTTTTGAAATTTTACACATTTTTTACGGTTTTAAAACTACTGGGACCATTTTTATTTTGTTTCATCATTTTGGCCATGTTTGGACAACACATACACAATTTGAGAGTGAGAATCGTTTTAATGATCATTTTCAAAAAACATATATACAAAAACTTTGAAAAATCATAAAAATTCATCCACTCATCAGCAAATTAGGCAAAAATACTCATTAGAAAGCTTGTGATGAGAGCTTTCCAATGATACCAAATTCGAATTATGAAATTGAAAAATTATTTTACAAAAATTGAAGCAATTTCGAATTTGCATAGTAAATTTCTCTAAAATCATCACAATTATGATTTTAAGCACAAAAATGCACAAAACGGGCTCTGATACCAATGTCGGAACTACTAGAGCAGCGGATACTTACTTGTTGAGCATGAATCGTGCACTTTCAATGCTTTAGACGGAGACAAAGTACTAGAACTTGACTCGGTTCCACAGAACGAATGCTTTGATTCTCTTGTGATTGAACGGAGATGAAGAAATTTCTTTTCCGAGAATTTCTGAATTTCAGAGAAAACTATTGATGAAAAGTTATCTCTTTTCCTTATATCATTTCGTTATTAAGTTATATCTTTTCATAACTTTATATATAAGAAGATATGGGCCTAGGCTGGGTCAAGCCCACATGGGCAGCCCATTAGCATAAAGTCCAACAGTTTGGTTATAAGTGTTATGGACACAAGAAAAATGAAAAATAACAATAATATAAAAGTATGTCATTTTGATAATGTTGTGTTAAATAAAAATTGTTAAATATTAAATGTTTGATGACATTTATTTGATTTCATGTAATTCTTTTATTTTATGCCTTATTTGTGAAATTATTAAATGACATGTAAGAAAATATATGTATGTAAGATTTTTATCCTTGAAGCACCACTAAGCTAGTAGCTTAGCACGGATGGTTTCCTCTCGCGTAGGTTCTAAAGAAACGCCATAGATACTATAGTTGTCAGAAGAAGAAAGGTACCCAGACAATAAGCGACTTGAAGCTTTGGACATTTTTTGGTATATTTTGTTAAAAACTTTGTAAGTTAAATTATAGTTTTTATCTCATCTAACATGTATTGGGGATGTGTAACTTAAATGCAATGAACAAAGTTTGGATATAAAATAATATATTTTATAAATAAATAAAATTTTGAATATCAGTGTTGGTAGTAAATTTATTTTAGTGTTTATAATATTTTTGCAAAAAAAAAAAATTATACTTCATTTAGCTAATCTTATAAGACAGTTAGTCGGGTAATACTCACTTACCTTGCTGAACTAAAGTGGGGTAATGGGGTGTTACAAGTGCGCTGCTTCAATCAGAGTCTAAATTTGGACCCCATAAAAAATGATAAATAATTAAGGGTATTATTATTATTTGGTAATTAAAAATATTAGTGCTAGAACTGGAAAAAAAAATAAAATAAAATTACCCTACTGACAAAATCGGTATTATTGAAATTGTTGGGGAAAAATTTGTGAAGATAAGGAAATTTGTGGAAAATGATGAATTTCTAATAATTAAAAGTTAAACAAGCTTAATTAAGTTCATAAACCAATAAATATTACGATTAAGTTTAATTAATGGGGCCCACTCTTTAATCAGAGTAGAAAAGTCAAAAAATGGAGGAACTCTACATTCTTCCACCCAAATATCTAACTCATCTTCTTCCTCTTTTTTGTTCTTAGTTGTCATCCACCTATGCCACCAAAAGCTTCCATTTTTGCTTCATTTCCAGTTTTGAAAGAGAGAAAAGGGGTATTAGAGGAAGAAGAATCAAGATATTAAAGAGTTCTTGCCATAAAGAGAGCTAAGGAACAAAAAGGAAGGAAGAAAGAAGCAAATAAAAGGGAGAAACATTAGGGGGAATTTTGGCCCACTTTGGAGAGCCATTAAGGTGAGTTTATTCTTCTTAAATTTAATATTTTTCCTTCCATTTGAGACCCATAAGGATGATAGATATGATTAGGATTAGTATACTAGGGTTATTTGGCATACATGAACTAGGATTTTAAGTTAGTGTTGATTTTTGAAGAAAGTTGCAATTAAGCCTCTAATTAACTTAGATTGATGTTTTTGGGTAGCTATGACCTATCAAAAAGAGAGTTTAACCTCAGTTCTTTTTGGCTAAAATAAAGTATAAAACATATTAGCAGCATTAGGATTTTATGTAGGCATGAAAAGTTTTGAAAAGGGATGATAAAAATGAGATATGGTTTGGTTGTGTAGGAAAATCAAGTGAGCATAAAAGATGCCCTCAAAAGGGTGACAAAGGCAAAGAAAAAGCTATATAGTGAAGGGAGGAAAAGAAAGAAAAACGAAAGATCCATGGCTGATTAGGTATGTGTTTCATTGATAAAAATATTACATGTTATCTAAATATGTGAAATTATGTGTTAAAGCTTGATATGAATGTGGGTTGTCATGAAATATGATTGAAAGTTACTTTTGATTTTTTTTTTTATGGTAATGGGACTAAATGGTGTGAAGATGTTAAGATATGTAAATATAATTGTGATCTAAAAATTTTGGTATAAAAATAAATGCATGTGATGGATGTATTTATTAGATAGGTTTGTGCCAATTGATGACTCTATTACAAAATTCCAGGAGCAGTTTATCATAAATAACGTTATGGTAATGAGATTGAGATAAAATCAGTTGGAAATAAAAGTGGACTTATAAGGCTAAAACATTTATTAAGAACCTAAGTTCAAATTCTAATTGAAAATGGGCTAATAATTGGATATAAAATCCCAGACCTGTAGGTACCCAGAAAATACTAGATAAAAACTAATAGAACGCCCTTCAGTAAAATGACCATAACTTTTGCAAAAACATTTGATTTGGATGATTTTTGATGTATATTTAGAAAATCATAAATTCAAATTCAAATTATAAATGGGCTAAAAATGAGGCCCAAATCATGGCCGAAATCTATCATAAACAAAGAATTGGCATATTGGGCTTTTGCATATGGTGTCATGAATACATATATTAATTAATGAGAATTTTGAATTTAATTGTAGTTGTAAATGTTTAATAAAATTATTTATGTGTGAGGTTTTAATTTAATAATAATTGAAAAAATAATAAAAATAAATAAACATATATGTGGAAATTTGGTACAATATCACTTTTGAAAATATTGTGAATAATAATCTAAATGTTGGGAGTAAATATAGAAATAGTTAAGCCCTAAGATACCTAACCTAGAACTAGAATAGAGAATAGTTTGGTATGCTAATCAGGGGTTAAAGGTACTCAGAGCCAAAACATAAGACCCGGTAATAACAATTTTATAAATACGTTCGGCGTAAAATTATTAAGTAAGTAATGACAATATTACGAAAACCGGTAATGACACTATTACAAAAGTGTTATGCACAATATTATGAAAGCCAGTATAGGCAATTCCGTTATTCCTATTAGTTAGTTCGGTTATATATATTATGGGCATAAAGAAATGAAAATAACAATAATGTAAAGTGTGTAGGGATAAGATAAGTAATGTTTGATAACATTTCTTTGATTTCCTGTATTTCTTTTGTTTTATGTCTTATTTTTGAAATTATGAAATGACCTGTAAGAAAATATGTGTGTAACACCCCCTCACCCCTGCAGCTCGTGCATGGATGAGAGAGTGCTACCGGACTTTATCGGTTAAAATATCGTTTTAGAATTTAAATTTTGTATACATGGAAATCACTCGTATATTATTTTTTCTTTATTTACTATTTATTTACTTTGCATTATAAAAGAAATATAATGTGAAAGATAAACTACATTCTTATATAATAATATGTTTTTTACAAAAACATACGGTTTATTTTACAAATACTACAAAATAAAATTTAAAAGTTAATATACAAAAGTTGTGTAACACATAGTGGTTGAAATACGCTGCTCTACATATCAGTTCACCATTAGCTTTATCTATTATTATCTATTTATTCTTTGTTATACCTGCGCGAGAAAAACTCCTACGCTAGGCTCTTGGTTTAGTGGTGCATATAAATAAGGCAATAAACTATTTTAATGCCACATGCAATATATCAATTTATGATCAAATCATGCAAACATACATTTCATAATATTCTAATATGCATAACATCAATTTATTTTATTGCATCTCATTTTTTTTTAACATAATCAAATCATCATTCTTATTCATTTTACAGTTCATGATTCCCTTTTTATTTTCAATAATTTATTTATGTCCACAACACTCAATCATCTATTAATGCATGTCACAAATCATACTCAAATATATTTTTTTTCATGCAACTTACATTTCATAAATTTTATTCTTTTATATCTTATATTTATTTTACTTTATCAACTCATTATTATCCATAGCTTTTCATTGCCCATAACACTAAATCTTCTTTTTATCCATGTCACAATTCATAATTCCATTTTTATTTTCAATAATTCATTTATGTTCCATAACTTCTTTATTTATGTTTTTATTTATGCCCAAGACACCTCTAAACTACTGACTAGGATAACAGAATTGTCATCTAGGCACTTAGGAGTGCCACCTAGGCAATATGATGTGTGCATATAAGTGTCATTACCGGCATAGATAACAGTGTCAAACCCGGCGTAGATAATCGTGTCATACTCGGTGTAGATAATAATGTCATCCCAACGTAAATAACAGTGTCATACCGGCGTAGATAATAATGTTATCCCGGCATAGATAATATACCATTAATGGATTTAATCATTTTCATCATACTTCCTGTAATACCCCCTCACCCAAACCGGACGTGCCCGGATGCGGGGGCACTACTGCCTGTCTCCTTTACTTCTTTAAATCGTTATTTTTTTATTTCATAAATAATGTACATTTTATTTACATAACATAGTATTTATAAATACCAATTTACTATTTAACAAACTTTGAAAACTAATTTACAATTTATAAGTATATATAATGCGGAAAACAAATTACAAGAGTTCAAAAGTTTGTGACCCACTATTTTGAGATCGGCTGTTTTAGTCTGAATAGGATCACTGCTTGCTTTATCTACCACCTTCAGCTACCTTTCTATATCTGTGTGGAAGGAAACTCCCACGCTAAGCTCTAGGCTTAGTCGTGCATATATGTAATGGTCACTAATTAACATCTAGTTAGAATAAGTTTGATATGCTAGAAACTATATGATTGACATTAAATAGTAAAATAAATTGAGTAAATTATTAAATAAGAAATAAAAATGAACTAAATAGATTGATAAAATTTAATTTGGTTAGGCATATCATAGTAAAATTACAGTTTAATAAAAGCTAGTAGAATTTAATACATGTAAAAAAAATAAATAAATAAATAATTAATTAATTAATTAAAAAAAAAAAGAGGATAGAGGGGTCAAATGTGGTTTTGTGGGAGGGGGGAGTGTATTTGAGTTAAATGAATTTAATGTCATAATAACATCAACCTTAACTCCACACCAATCTTATCTCCACTCTTCTTCTTCCTCCAACCACCAGCCTCCATGATTTTCAAGAAGTTCACTCCAAATAGATTTGTTCTTGGTAAGTGATCATCTCTCAATTATTCTTGTATTTTTAGAGTATTTGGACTGTATATTATCAGTATTTGGCACTTGATTTTCGAGTGAGTTATCAAAAAAATTTGAAGAAGTATAAAACATAAAAGTTGTTCATCTATGTCTGGTGTATCTCTCTGCCAAATTTGATTGAATTATTTTGAGTATATGAAGAGATATGGGTATTGGAATGAAACTGGTTCAGGGAGACATATCAACTAAATGACCTACAGTTCTTGTACAAATTGATTATCTTAGTGGCTTAATCCGAGGTTTTATAAAACATGAAAGTTGTAGGTATATATGTTATTGAGGTCTCGGAAATATTTTGTATAAATTTCTCTTGTGCAGGTTGATTTATTCTGAAATGAACTATGATTGTTCCTTGATTGAGCTAGTTTCATATACCTGTTCAATTCCAGTAACTTCGTCCTTATATTTTACCTATTTTTAGATCGAATTAGCCAAATTTAAAAACATAAAGATTTTACTCCTATGTCTTATCTAAATTTCTATGAACGTTTCACCTTAAAATATCATTTATTTTGTGAGTTATGAGCTGAACAATTAAACTGGTCGGGTTGATACTCTATGTTAAACCAGTTATAGATCCGCCAATATTTGAGATTCTTAGAGACCGAATCTGGAAATGAGTTAAACATAAAAAAAAATGTTCCAAATTAACCTATATAACTGTATAAAAACTTTCAGAACAATTGAAGCTAAAACTTGAAATCTATGAATTTTTGAATTGGGTACCTCGAAACTACCTAAGGGCAGAAAATAGGGAAATATTTAAAATTATACCACAAATTATGTAAAGGTTCAAAATATCTGAAATTTTAGTATATTTTAGTTTTACATGTTATATTTAATTAGGATCAAGAATAATATAAATTAGATAAGTATAGAAAAAGTTATTAATCTAACAGTCCTTAGAAGTCAAGCTATTAATTAATTATATTTTTAAATTAGGATTTCAACAAGAAGAAGACCAAAAAAAGTGAACAAGATATGAACTTATATTTTGGAAAAGGAAAATACTATCGAGGTTTGTACATATATGTATTATGTTTTGCCCTTATGCATGATCGTGTGTGCATGACATAAATTATTTGTCACAATGATGAAATAGTATATTATGACATGTTTTAAAATTATAGAAATATTATTGACTATGAACTTAACATTATGCTAATATTTGATAAAGTATCCTGCTATCACTTGGTTTTGAAATAAATGGTGAGTATATGATTGTGTTAATGTGAATTGAGTATTGGTTATAGAAACAAGAAATTAATGGTGTTAATTTCCCATTTCTCTACCTGAGGACTAACATAGGATAGATGGTGCACCATTATGGGGAAGTTACGGTACCGCTATGGATATGATTTAAGGACAGGGTGGCTTAAGCTCTAGGAGCGCCCCTGATCCTGATTACACACAGATGACATGATTATATTCGGTCAAGGTGGCTTAAGCTCTGCAAGTGCCCTTGACTTGAGATTATGGTGAGTAGGGTGGCTTAAGCTCCGCGAGCGCCCCTATTTCACACCTCATATCCGAACAGTCCGGGAATGAGATTTGGGCTGATACTAATTAAAGAGTTTGGAATGAAATGTGGGAATTATATTATTGACATAAGTGATTAAGAAATGAAATGCTTATATGAGGTAGTGAGAACTTAATTATTGAATATGATTATTATGCTTATACTGCTATGTGATGTGGTTAATTCTTTTATATGACAAATATGCAATAGAATTTCAGTGTGTCATGAATTATTTGAGACATGCATTTGTGTGACTGCTTGGGAAAAACTTAATGTCTATATGTACCACTAAGCTAGAGATAGCTTAGCGTGGGTTTTTCTCACGCAGGAATTGGAACTATAGACGGTAGGAAGTGAAGTGGTCAGGAAGGAAATCCAAGCCCATATCAGCAGAGACACAAGAGATATAGTTAGAGGGTTGGTTATTTAATAGTTTCTTTTCTTTTCTTTTCTTTGGTTGACTATGTATATGGTTTGTGGTGGACTTGACTCATATGTTCATATTGTGTATGTAAATATTTAAGTAACATAATCGGGTGCCATATGTGTGAACAATATAATGATATATATATTATTAATTAGAACAACCTGCCTAAACCAATATAACTAAATAGATTAAGTTATTTAAAATGAAAAAACTTTTAATCCGAGCAGATTTATCAAGTTAAGCTTGTGACATCCCTCTTATATATGTGGGATTATTCCAACTATATAAGTGGGACATCACATTTAGTGGTATCAGAGCCTGGTTTAGGCGTTTCTAGGCCTAGGTGGGAAAGAGATATTAGGTTTAAATATTCATGTGTCTCATATAATTCTGATATAGGCTTTCTTCTTGGGAACTTGTAGGATTGTAGAAAGATGTCTTCGGAAGAACGGGATATGGCTGAGAGTACCGGCTCTCCTGATACTGAGACTCCTCATCAGCCTAGTGCTGCGAGCATGCAAGGGCAACATGCTGCTCCAAATTCCCCACCACAGGCAGCAGAACAGATTGATCCTGGTCAAAATCCATTTATTCAATAGATGACTGGATTATTCCAACAGATGGTACGAGCCATTCCTCAGCCTACCCCAGTTCCACCACCTAAACCAAAAGTAACAATTGATAAGCTTCGTAAGTATGGGGCTTCAGATTTCTATGGTAAGAGAGATGAAGATCCAGCTGCAGCTGAGTATTGGTTGGAAAAGACTGATAGAATTTTTAAAAAGTTGCAAGTGGAAGCAGATGACAAAGCTAGATTTGCTACTTCTCTACTCCAAGATGAGGCATATGATTGGTGGAAATCAGTTCTTACCAAGCCAGATATGGTGGAACCAGTCTCATGGGATTCCTTCCTCTCTGAATTTAAAGAGCAATATATTTTGTTGATCTATATTGATGAGAAAAAGAAATAGTTTATGAATCTCAAGCAAGGTAAAATGTCAGTGACTGAGTATCAGCGGGATTTTACCACACTGAGTAAGTATGCCCCTGAATTAGTTGCAAATGAAAGAGATAAATGTAGAAGATTTGAAGATGGCCTTAATGAAGAGGTTGGAGATATTGTGACTGCTCTTCAGCATAACAATTTTTCTCAGTTAGTTTCAGCAGCGCTCAGCCTTGAAAAGAGGAAAAAGAGAAAAATAGAAGAATCTTTTAAAAAGTCAGCTACTTCTGAGACTCAATTCATTGGGAAGAAGAGTCGTTTCTTTACTAGCCGCTCACATAATAGAGGACAGGGAAAGGGTCCTAGCTATTCACAAGCAGGGTCTTTTAAGAGGTGGCTGCCCTCTAAGGCACCTTCTGCTACAGCCAATTCACAACCTCAGGTTAGCAAGGAAGCTATACCGGTATGTACCATTTGCAATAGGAGCCATTAAGGGGAATGTTGGCGTGTCACAGGTGCTTGCTTTAGATGTGGGTCCAAGGAACATATACAGAGGGATTGCCCACTCTTGACAGGTGGTACTCCTACTCATTCTACTAGGTCAACTCCGACTCAGCTTGGAGTTCAGTTCAGAGGAGGACCAGGCCGACCGAAGTAGGCTGTTTCAGAGACAGTGAATAGACTTGGATCCAGCAGAGCTCCAGCCCGAGCCTATGTGTAACATTCAGTGATTCAGGCCCCGATTGCGCGTGACCGTAGTGGGGTCCACTGGTTCAATTGGAGTCTAAATTTAAACCCACAAAAAAATGACTAATAATAAGAGAAAATAATTAAGGGTATTATTATTTGGGAATTAAAAAGATTTGGGGTAGAATTAGAAAACAATAAAATTTCCTATGGACAAAATTGGTATTTTGGAGATTGTTTGGGGAAAAATTGTAAATATGGAGCAAGATGTGGCAAATATGGAATTTCACAAAGTTTAAATATTAATTAAGATTAATTAACTTAATGAACCAATAAGAATTAAGATTAATTTTAATTGGTGGGACCCACTTCTTAATCTAGGTATAAAAGTCAAAAAGGAAGACAAATTCCATATTCTTCCATGACTTTCTCTTCTTCATCTTTTCTTCCATGACTTTCTCTTCTTCATCTTTTCTTCCATTTTGGCCGTCCACTTCTCCATCCCAAAAGCCACCATTTTGCTGTAAATTAAGTTTGAAAAAGTGAGCAAATAAATTAGTTTTGAGAGAGGAAAAATCAGAAGTTAAGAGTTCTTACTACAAAGGTACCAAAGGAGCAAGAAGGAATGAGGAATCAAGAAAGGGAGAAGAATTTGGGGCAGATTCGACCAGCCCTATAACTCTATTAAGGTGAGTTTATTCTTCTTAAATTTAACCTTTTTCCTTACATTTGGGATCCATATTGATGATAGATGTGATTAGGGTTGGTAGATATAGGTTATGTTGCAAGATTGAACTTAGAAAATTTAAGTTTGTGATTAGTTGATGGAAGTGTAATTAAACTTTGAATTAATGATATTTGATGTTAGGTAATTATTTTATGGCTTAAATATTGAAGAAAATATAATGTTGAAGGATGAATGAGGGGCTACCATAGTTAAATAAATTTGGGGGAAATTGAAATTAACATAGAAACACCACAATTGGTGTTAGATTATGGGTGAATTGAGTGTTTAATTGAAGAAAATAAATTGGGAAATAGGATATGATTTTTGGGCAGCCATGACATGTGAAGAAAGAAGTTTAACCTTAGTACATTTTAGCTCAATTAAGCTGTAAAACATATTAGGAGCATTAGAATATTATGTAGACATGAAAAGCATTGAAATTGAATGTTGGAATTGAGTTATGGTATGGTTGTGTAGGAAAAATAAGTGAACAAGTGAGAGGCCCTCAAGAGGGTGACAAAGGCAAGGAGAAAGCTAGCTAATAAGAGAAGAAAAAGAAGGATTAAGGGAAGAACCAAGGCTGATTAGGTATGTACTTCATTGATAAAAATTTTGCATGTTGTTAATATGTATGGAATTATATGTTAAGGTTTGTTATGTTTGTGTTGTTGGGATGTTATGTGTTTTATTGTGACTTTTGATATTATATATGGAAATGAGACCCAATGGTATGAAATAATTGAGACATATGAATGTATTTGTAATTCTGGAAATTTTATTATTAAAATGAATGCAAATGATGAATGTGGTTGAAATATGGATTGATGTCAATTGATGGCTCGGGTACAGAATTCCAGGAACAGCTCTGCCTATTTTGAAGATAACTTGAGTTATAGAACTCTGTTTTATATGTTCTTTATTGGAAATGAAATCTAAGACACAGGGATTTAATATTTATTAAGACTATAATATCTAATTATGTCTAGATTTGCCCAGTTAAATGCACGATGTTTAAACCTAGAATCTGTCCAGAAAAATTCTGGGCAGAAAATTCTGTGATGATGCAGTAGTGAATTAATCATAACTTTTGATAGAAAATTAGGATTTACGTGATTCTTGGTGCATCTGAAAGCTAAGACAATAAGATAAAAATTGTTAGAAGGATATAACTTCAAATTCGAATTATATATGGGCTAAAAACGAAGCCCATAAATAAGTCCGAAATCTGCCATAGGTAAAAACATACAATATTGGGCTTTTTGCATGTGTTGTTATAACTATATGTAATAATCCATGCAAATATTTACTTTGATGGTAATTATAAATGTTTAACAAATTATTTATGTATGAGATTTTATTTCAATAATAATGGAAATAAAGAACAAAAATAAATAAGCATAATTATGATAGTTAAATAATGTTGACATTTTTGAAATATAGTGAATTAATATAAAAATAGTTAAGCCCAAAAACACCTAGTCTAGAACTAGAATAGGGAATAGTTTGGCATGCCAATCAGGGGATTTAAGGCACTCGGTGCCAAATATGAAAACCGGTAATGACAATTTATAAATGCGTTCGACGCAAAATTATTAAGCCGGTAATGGCAATATAACAAAAGCCGTAATGACATTATTATAAAAGCGCTCGGCACTATATTATAAAAACCGGGAATGGCAACCCCGTTATTCCTATTAGTTAGTTCGGTTATAGGTGTTATGGGCACAAATAAATAATAATAATAATAATAATAATAATAATAATAATAATAATAATATCGAATTATGTGATTTTTTTTTTATAAATATTATATGAATTAAAGTTATTAGATATTGAGTGTTTGCAGAAATTTATTGATTTTATATAATTCTTTATTTTATGTCTTATTTATTAAATGGGTAATTAATATGTGAGAAAATATATATGTATGTAAAATTTTTATCATTGAAGCACCACTAAGCTAGTAGCTTAGCGTGGGTGATTTCCTCTCGCGCAGGTTTAGAAGTGTAGCCATAGAAAATAGACTGTCAGAAGAAGAAGGGTACCAGAAGGAAAGCAGCAAAAAAGCTTTGGGTTTAATTTTCGGTATATGTCGTTAAAAACTTTGTAAATTAAAGTATCGTTTTTATTTCATATCATGTGTATTAAATATGTGAGTCACCATGTAAAAGAACATGATTTGAATGTAAATTAATGTACTTTATAAATAAATAAAAGTTTTAATATTTGGGATTGTATGAAATTTTATTTTAGTTTATGCAATATTTTAGGAAAAAAAAAATATTTACTTCACTTCATTAATTTTATAAAACAGTAAGACGGGTAATGCTCACTTACCTTGCTGAACTATAATGGGGTAAGGGGGTGTTACAATTTTTGGTATCAGAGCCATAGGTTTAGATGGTTCTTACTTAGTGGGTATGGGAAGATAAATGCATGTTTTTAGCATTTGCATTGTTTTTAAGCTGTTATATTCTAATAAGGGACCCTTCTTCTGACAATATAGGTTTTAATGGATTCGGAATCAAGACAAAGTCGTGAAGAACAGGAGGGTGATAGTATAGCTGACTCGGTTGCTCATAGATAGTCCGCATCAATTAGAGCCTTAGAGCCTAGCGTTATAGCTCCACAACATGCTGAAGAACAGGTTAACGCGGGTCAGGTACCCCTTATGCAACAAATGGCTACTTTGTTATAGCAAATAGCACAAGTTGTGCCGCCACCAGCTCCACCACCTCCCCCACCTCAACCGAAACCCCAGATTGATAAATTAAGAAAATACGGGGCTACGGATTTTATGGGTAAGAAAGAGGATGACCCAGCAGCAGCAGAATTTTGGTTGGAAAAGACAGAAAGGGTTTTTGAAGAGCTGCAATGTCCAGAGGAGTACAAGGTTAGATATGCAGTATCTCTCCTTCAGGAGCATGCCTATGACTGGTGGAAATTGTTATTAGCAAAACTTCAGACTCCGACCCCTCAGACATGGGATTTCTTTGTGACAGAGTTTAAAAAGAAATATGTGCCAAGAATCTATGTTGATGAGAAAAAGCGAGAATTCCTGAATTTGAGGCAGAGGGGTATGACAGTAGTTGAGTATGAGATGGAGTTCACCAGGTTGAGCAAGTATGCTACTGGGATTATTGGGGATGAAGCTGATAAATGTCGTAGATTTGAAGACGGTCTCAATGAGGAGATTGAGTATTTAGTAGCTTCCCACTAGCATACAGATTTTGCTACGCTAGTGTCCTCTGCTATTAGTGTTGAAAGAAGGAAAAAGCTGAAGACAGAAGAGCATTATAAGAAGTGTGGGCCAGACATCGGGTAGGAAAGGACAAATAGTACCCATACCATTTCAGTCAAGGGTGGCTAGACAGACATTTTCTGATAGGCAGGGTCAGCAATTTAGACCTGCAGCATCATCTGCTAGTTCACCAGCATCATTTCCCAATAGATCAACTCTGACTTTGTGTCAGCATTGTGGTAAAGCTCATACAGGAGAGTGTTGGTGGTTGACTGGGGCATGTATGAGATGTGGAGCTACTGACCATATGAAGAAAGATTGTCCCAGACTCGGTACAGGTAGTATGGCACCAACACAGACTATGACACCGGTACAGAGCCGTGGTAGAGGTCGAAGCCAGTTTAGAGGTGGTCGTACTGGACAGAGTCAGGGGGTATCAGAGACAGTTGACAGACCCGGAGGTAGTAGGACCGCAGCTCGGGCATATGTGATGAGAGCTCGTGAAGACCAGGATGCACCAGACGTCATAGTTGGTAAATTATCTTTATTTGATTTTGATTTACATGCTTTGATAGATCCTGGTTCCACGCATTCATACATAAGTACAACTGCACTTAGACAAGGGAACATGATACATGAGACCTTAGAATATGATATAGTTGTGACCAATCCACTGGGACATAGTGTGAAAGTAAATAAGATTTATAGAAACAGTTCAATAATTATTCAGGGTAGAGAATTTCCAGCAGACTTAATAGAACTACATTTTCATGAATTTGATGCTATTCTGGGTATGGATTGGTTGACAAAGCATGGAGCTATAGTCGACTGCCGATCTAGAAAAGTTGTACTTAAAATTCCCGGGCAAGATGACACCATCATTCAAGCTGTAGGCCAAGCATGTTTGACCAGTGTTATTTCAGCATTAAAAGCTCAGAAATATATTAGGAAGGGATGTGAGGCATATTTGGCCCATGTGATAGATACCAGGAAAGGGAGCCCAGAACTCAAGGACATCCCTACAGTGTGTGAGTTCTCAGATGTATTTCCTGAAGATTTGTCGGGGTTACCACCAGATAGGGAGATAGAATTTGCTATTGATGTGATTCCTGGTACAGCCCCAATATCAATTACTCCTTATAGAATGGCACCTGCAGAATTGAGAGAGTTAAAGGTTCAATTGTAGGAATTACTCGACAAAGGGTTCATAAGGCCCAGTGTGTCACCATGGGGCGCTCCGGTGTTGTTTGTGAAAAAGAAGGATGGCACCCTTCGGTTATGTATTGATTACCGACAATTAAACAAGGTGACAATTAAAAATAAATACCCACTACCTAGAATTGATGATTTGTTTGATCAATTGAAGGGAGCAGGAGTATTCTCTAAGATTGATCTCAGATCCAGGTACCACCAACTGAAAATCAAAGAATCAGATGTATCTAAAACAGCCTTCAGAACTCGATATGGCCACTATGAGTTTCTGGTTATGCCATTTGGCTTAACGAATGCACCAGCTGCCTTTATGGACATGATGAACAGAATTTTTAGGCCTTATCTTGATAAGTTTGTGGTAGTTTTTATAGATGATATTCTGGTGTATTCGAGGGACAAGGGAGAACATGACAGGCATCTCAGAATAGTACTACAGACTTTGAGGGAAAATCAATTGTATGCAAAGCTGTCAAAATGTGAGTTCTGGTTGGAAGAAGTGGGATTCTTAGGGCATACTATTTCAGTTGAAGGAATCCGGGTTGATCCTAACAAAATAGAAGCCATTCTAAGTTGGAAGCCACCTCACAATGTAACAGAAGTCCAAAGTTTCCTTGGGTTAGCTGGCTACTATAGAAGGTTTGTGAAGGGATTTTCAATCATAGCTGCACCAATTACTAAATGCTCAGAAAAGAAACTAAGTTTGAGTGGACAGATCGGTGCCAGGCAAGCTTTGATAAACTAAAAGCCATGTTAACCGAAGCACCTGTTTTGACCCAACCTACGCTAGGGAAAGATTTTGTGATATACAGTGATGCCTCTCATAATGGGCTAGGTTGTGTATTAATGCAAGAGGGTAAAGTAGTTGCTTATGCATCTAGGCAATTGAAGCCTCATAAGCTAAATTACCCTACTCATGATTTGGAGTTGGCAGCAATAGTGTTTGCTTTGAAAATTTGGCGACATTATTTGTATGGCGAGCGGTGCTACATATATACAGATCATAAGAGCCTCAAATATTTTCCCACACAAAAGGAATTGAACTTAAGGCAAAGACGCTGGTTGGAGTTAATCAAGGATTATAATTGTATTATTGACTATCAGCCAGGCAAAGCCAATGTAGTAGCGGATGCCTTAAGTAGAAAAACACTGGCAGGTATAGTTTAAATTTTCCTCAATTATAATATAATATATAGAAAGTAATAGTAAAATTGAAAAAAATTAGACTCACAATTTATTTTGGCAGAGTTACGGGTCCAACCTACTTTAAGGCAACAAGTGAGAAAAGCTCAGAAGCAAGATCAAAAATTGATGATAATTGCTGAGGCAGTGAAAAATGGGGAGAGACCTGAATTTAAGGTTGAAGATGATGGTAGCATAAGTTACAGAGGAAGATTGTGCATGCCAAATGATAGCGGATTAAAGCAAATAATTCTAAAAGAGGCACATAATACAACTTATTCCATGCATCCAGGGAGTAATAAAATGTATCAGAACCTGAAGACTCATTATTGGTGGCCAGGAATGAAAAAGGATATAGTGGAATATACTACAAGATGCTTGACATGCCAACAAGTGAAAGCAGAACACCAGGTACCATCTGGATTGTTGCAGCCTATTGCAATTCCAGAATGGAAGTGGGAAAGAATTACAATGGATTTTGTATCTGGGTTGCCTTTGACACAAAAGAAGCATGATGCAGTATGGGTAATTGTTGACAGGCTTACCAAGTCGGCTCACTTTCTGCCAGTTCGGATGGATTATTCATTGAGCCGGTTAGCAGAATTATATGTCAATGAGATAATTCGACTACATGGGGTGTCAGTATCTATTATTTCTGATCGAGACCCACGGTTCACATCAAAATTTTGGAAAAGTCTACAGCAAGCATTGGGGAGCCGACTTGCTTTTAGTACAGCATTTCATCCACAAACAAATGGGCAATCTGAACGAGTGATTCAATTGTTAGAAGATATGCTGAGAATCTGCGTAATTGATTTTGAGGGTAGCTGGGATAAACATTTACCATTGATGGAATTTGCATACAACAACGGCTATTAAACTAGTCTCGGCATGGCACCATACGAAGCTTTGTATGGAAGGAGATGTAGGACACCATTATGCTGGACAGAACTTGGTGAAAAGAAATTTATGGGGCCAGAATTAGTGCAACAGACAGATGAGAAGGTGAAATTAATCAAAGATCGATTAAAAGCTGCAACTGATCGACAAAAATCCTATGCCGATTTGAAGAGGAATGACATTGAGTATGCTGTCGGAGAAAAGGTATTTTTGAAAGTCTCACCTTGGAAAAAAGTACTGCATTTTGGTAAAAAGGGGAAACTGAGTCCTAGATTTATTGGACCATACGATATACTTGAACGTGTGGGTCCAGTGGCTTACAGGTTGGCCTTACCACCAGAATTGGATAAGATCCACAATGTGTTTCATGTCTCAATGTTAAGAAGATATATATCGGATCCGACACATATAATACCTGTGGAATCAATAGAGGTACAATCAGACGTGACATACGGTGAAGAGCCAATGAAAATCATAGCTCGACAAGTCAAAGAACTACGGAACAAGAATGTACCACTGGTAAAGGTCCTATGGCGCAATCATGCAGTAGAAGAAGCCAACAGGGAGAGTGAAGAAATGATGAGAACTCAACCTCCTCAGTTATTCAGCTCCACCTAATCAGGTAAATTTCGAGGACGAAATTTTCTTAAGGGAGAGAGAATTGTAACATTCAGTGATTTAGGTCCCGATTGCGCGTGACTGTAGTGGGGTCCACTGGTTCAATCGGAGTCTAAATTTAAACCCATAAAAAAATGACTAATAATAAGAGAAAATAATTAAGGGTATTATTATTTGGAAATTAAAAAGATTTGGGGTAAAATTAGAAAACAATAAAATTTCCTATGGACAAAATTGGTATTATGGAGATTGTTTGGGGAAAAATTGTAAATATGGAGCAAGATGTGGCAAATATGGAATTTCACAAAGTTTAATGTTAATTAAGATTAATTAACTTAATGAACCAATAAGAATTAAGATTAATTTTAATTGGTGGGACCCACTTCTTAATCTAGGTATAAAAGTCAAAAAGGAAGATAAATTCCACATTCTTCCATGACTTTCTCTTATTCATCTTTTCTTCCATTTTGGCCGTCCACTTCTCCATCCCAAAAGCCACCATTTTTCTATAAATTAAGTTTGAAAAAGTGAGCAAATAAATTAGTTTTCAGAGAAGAAAAATCAGAATTTAAGAGTTCTTACTACAAAGGTACCAAAGGAGCAAGAAGGAAGGAGGAAAGAAGAAGAGAAAGGGAGAAGAATTTGGGGCAGATTCGATCAGCCCTATAACTCTATTAAGGTGAGTTTATTCTTCTTAAATTTAACCTTTTTCCTTCCATTTGGGATCCATATTGATGATAGATGTGATTAGGGTTGGTAGATATAGGTTATGTTGCAAGATTGAACTTAGAAAATTTAAGTTTGTGATTAGTTGATGGAAGTGTAATTAAACTTTGAATTAATGATATTTGATGTTAGGTAATTATTTTATGGCTTAAATATTGAAGAAAATATAATGTTGAAGGATGAATGAGGGGCTACCATAGTTAAATAAATTTGGGGGAAATTGAAATTAACATAGAAACACCACAATTGGTGTTAGATTATGGGTGAATTGAGTGTTTAATTGAAGAAAATAAATTGGGAAATAGGATATGATTTTTGGGCAGCCATGACATGTGAAGAAAGAAGTTTAACCTTAGTACATTTTAGCTCAATTAAGGTATAAAACATATTAGGAGCATTAGAATATTATGTAGATATGAAAAGCATTGAAATTGAATGTTGGAATTGAGTTATGGTATGGTTGTGTAGGAAAAATAAGTGAACAAGTGAGAGGCCCTCAAGAGGGTGACAAAGGCAAGGAGAAAGCTAGCTAATAAGAGAAGAAAAAGAAGGATTAAGGGAAGAACCAAGACTGATTAGGTATGTGCTTCATTGATAAAAATTTTGCATGTTGTTAATATGTATGGAATTAAATCTTAAGGTTTGTTATGTTTGTGTTGTTGGAATGTTATGTGTTTTGTTGTGACTTTTGATATTATATATGGAAATGAGACCCAATGGTATGAAATAATTGAGACATATGAATGTATTTGTAATTCTGGAAATTTTATTATTAAAATGAATGCAAATGATGAATATGGTTGAAATATGGATTGATGTCAATTGATGGCTCGGGTACAGAATTCCAGGAACAACTCTGCCTATTTTGATGATAACTTGAGTTATAGAACTCCGTTTTATATGTTCTTTATTGGAAATGAAAGCTAAGACACAGGGCTTTAATATTTATTTAGACTATAATATCTAATTATGTCTAGATTTGTCCAGTTAAATGCACAAAGTTTAAACCTAGAATCTGTCCAGAAAAATTCTGGGCAGAAAATTCTGTGATGATGCAGTAGTGAATTAATAATAACTTTTGATAAAAAAAAATTGGGATTTACGTGATTCTTGGTGCATCTGAAAGCTAAGACAATAAGCTAAAAATGGTTAGAAGGATAGAACTTCAAATTCGAATTATATATGGGCTAAAAACGAATCCCAAAAATAAGTCCGAAATCTGCCATAGGTAAAAACATACAATATTGGGCTTTTTGCATGTGTAGTTATAACTATATGTAATAATCCATGCAAATATTTACTTTGATGGTAATTATAAATTTTTAACAAATTATTTATGTATGAGATTTTATTTCAATAATAATGGAAATAAAGAACAAAAATTAATAAGCATAATTATGATAGTTAAATAATGTTGACATTTTTGAAATATAGTGAATTAATATAAAAATAGTTAAGTCCAAAAACACCTAGTCTAGAACTAGAATAGGGAATAGTTTGGCATGTCAATCAGGGGATTTAAGGCACTCGGTGCCAAATATGAAAGCCGGTAATGACAATTTATAAATGCGTTCGGCGCAAAATTATTAAGCCGGTAATGGCAATATAACAAAAGCCGTAATGGCATTATTATAAAAGCGCTCGGAGCTATATTATGAAAACCGGGAATGACAACCTCGTTATTTCTATTAGTTAGTTCGGTTATAGGTGTTATGGGCACAAATAAATAATAATAATAATAATAATAATATCGAAGTATGTGATTTTTTTTTATAAATGTTATATGAATTAAAGTTATTAGATATTGAGTGTTTGCAGAAATTTATTGATTTTATATAATTCTTTATTTTATATCTTATTTATTAAATGGGTAATTAATATGTGAGAAAATATATATGTATGTAAAATTTTTATCATTGAAGCACCACTAAGCTAGTAGCTTAGCGCGGGTGATTTTCTCTCGCGCAGGTTTAGAAGTGTAGCCATAGAAAATAGACTGTCAAAAGAAGAAGGGTACCCGGAGGAAAGCAGCAAAAAAGCTTTGGGTTTAATTTTCGGTATATGTCGTTAAAAACTTTGTAAATTAAAGTATCGTTTTTATTTCATATCATGTGTATTAAATATGTGAGTCACCATGTAAAAGAACTTGATTTGAATGTAAATTAATGTACTTTATAAATAAATAAAAGTTTTAATATTTGGGCTTGTATGAAATTTTATTTAATTTATGCAATATTTTTGGAAAAAAAAATATTTACTTCACTTCATTAATTTTATAAAACAGTAAGACGGGTAATGCTCACTTACCTTGCTGAACTATAGTGGGGTAAGGGGGTGTTACACTATGCCATGAAAGCTAAGGAGGATTAGGCGGCAACGGATGTTATTGTTGGTATGTTTTCATTATACGATTTTGATATTTGTGCACTCATAGATCTGGGTTCCACACATTCCTATATTTGCACTAGTACACCTAGTCAGCATAATATGATAAAGAAAATCTAGAATATGGAATTGAAGTTAAGAATCCTTTGGGTCATAGTGTAATAGTGAATAAAGTATTTAGGAATTGTCCTTTGGTTGTGCATGGGAAGTTGTTTTCTGCAGACTTTATTGAGTTGCCTTTCCATGAGTATGATGTCATATTAGGCATGGATTGGCTCTCACATCACGGAGCAGTGGTGGATTGTAAGTCTAAATTTGTGGTATTTAAGATAGAAAATCAGGAGGAAATTATTTTGAAATGTGAATTATTTTCACAACATCCTCGAGTCATATCCATGATGAAAGCTAGGAGATTGATAAGAAAAGGGTGTGAAGCTTATTTGGCCCATGTGATTGACACTAGAAAGAGGGGTTCAAATCTTGAAGATATTTCGGTGGTAAATGAATTTCCAGATGTGTTTCCTGATGACATACCTAGGTTGCCTCCAGAGAGAGAAGTAGAGTTTGCTATAGATCTTGTTCCAAGAACTATGCCTATATCAAAGATGTCATACAGAATGGCCCCATCAGAGATGAAAGAACTTAAGACACAATTGCAAGAACTTCTTGATAAGGGTTTCATTAGACCAAGTACATCCCCATGGGGTGCACCGGTATTGTTTGTGAAAAAGAAGGATGGAACTTTGAGGCTATGTGTTGATTATCAACAGTTGAATAAGGTGACCATCAAGAACAAGTACCCATTACCGTGGATTGATGATCTCTTTGACCAACTGAAAGGTGCAGGAGTATTTTCCAAGATAGACTTGAGATCTGGTTATCATCAATTAAGGGTAAATACGGAGGATATAGCTAAAACTGCATTCAGAACCAGATATGGCCATTATGAGTTTTTGGTTATGCCATTTGGGCTGACCAATGCTCCAGCAGCATTTATGGATCTTATGAATAGGATCTTCAGGCCGCATCTTGATCAATTTGTGGTCATTTTTATTGATGATATTTTGGTATATTCTAAAGATTTAGAAGAACATGAAAAGCATTTGAGAATAGTGTTGCAGACTCTCAGAGAATATAAGCTTTATGCCAAACTCTCAAAATGTGAGTTTTGGTTAAAGGAGGTGACATTTTTGGGACACATTATCTCTGCAAAAGGCATTAAAGTGGATTCTAGCAAAGTTGAGGCAATTGTGAGTTGGAAACCTCCACGCAATGTGACCGAGGTCAGAAGTTTCTTGGGTTTAGCTGGATATTATCGGAGATTTGTCAAGGGTTTTTCAATGATTGCTTCTCCTTTAACAAGACTATTGCGAAAGGATGTTAAATTTGAGTGGACAGATAAGTGTCAAGCTAGTTTTGATAAGCTCAAAAGTATGCTCACCAAGGCCCCTGTTTTGACACAGCCGATTCCTAATAAGGAGTATGTCATTTATAGTGATGTTTCTCATAATGGATTGGGTTGTGTATTGATGCAAGATGGAAAGGTGGTTGCTTATGCTTCTAGGCAGTTAAAGCTGCATGAGAAGAATTATCCTACCCATGATATGGTGTTAGCAGCTATAGTTTTTGCATTGAAGATTTGGCGCCATTATTTATATGGGGAGAAGTGTTTTATTTACACAGATCACAAGAGTTTAAAATATCTTCCCTCACATAAAGAATTGAATTTGAGGCAGAGAAGATGGTTAGAGCTAATAAAAGATTATAATTGTGTGATTGACTACCATCCAGGCAAAGCTAATATAGTAGCAGATGCTTTAAGCAGAAAGATTGTGGCAGAGTTGCACCTTCAACCCACTCTTACTCAGGAAATAAAGGATGCACAAAGATAGGATAGAAAGCTCATTGAAGTAGCTGAGTTGATCTCTAAGGGGGAGAGACCTGGATTCACTATGGATTTAGATGGTGGATTGTTCTATCAAGATAGATTATGTGTGCCCGATGTCGAAGATCTTAGACAGAGGATTCTTAGAGAGGCCCATGAAAGCAAATATGCTATTCACCCAGGGAGTAACAAGATGTATCAAGAGTTGAAGAGCAGATACTGGTGGGCAGGTATGAAAAATGACATCTTGAAATACACTTCACAATGTTTGACTTGTCAGCAGGTCAAGGCTGAACATCAAGTGCCTTCAGGGTTGCTACATCCAATTTCTATTCCAGAATAGAAGTGGGAATGAATCACTATGGATTTTGTGATTGGATTACCTTTGACTCCAAAGAAACATGATACTGTATGGGTCATAGTGGACAGATTTACAAAGTCAACACATTGTTTACCTATCAGAAAGGACTATCCACTGAATAAATTGGCAGAAATTTATATGAATGAAGTTGTACGACTTCATGGAGTGCCTGTTTCTATTGTGTCTGACAGAGATCCCCACTTCACATCTCAATTTTGGGGTAGTCTACAACGAGCTCTAGGTACTAAGCTCAATTTCAGCACGACTTTTCATCCACAGACAGATGGACAATCAGAAAGAGTCATTCAGATTCTAGAAGATATGATGAGAAGTTGTGTCATCGAATTTGAAGGTAGCTGGGACAAATATCTTCCTTTAATGGAATTCACCTATAATAACAGTTATCAATCTAGTATCCAGATGGTTCCATATAAGGCATTTTTCTGGTAGGAAGTGTCAAACACTTTTATGTTGGACAGAGCTTAGTGAGAGAAAGCTTATGGGACCAGACCTAATGCAAGAGACAGAAGAGAAAGTAAAAGTCATTCGCGAAAGACTTAAGGCAGCTACAGATAGGCAGAAATCGTATGTTGATCTTAAGAGACGAGACATTGATTATGTAGTGGGTGATAAAGTTTTTCTTAAAGTATCTCCCTGGAAGAAAGTTCTGAGATTTAGAAAGAAAGGCAAGTTAAGTCCAAAATTCATCGGACCTTATGAAATATTAGAAAGAGTTGGACCTGTTGCATATAGACTCGCTCTACCACCGGAGTTGAGTCTGATACATAATGTCTTCCATGTCTCAATGTTAAGACGATATAGATCAGATCCTACTCACATCATACCTGCTGAAAGCATTCAAGTGAGACAAGATTTGACATATGAAGAAGAACCAGTTCAAATCCTAGCCAAGGAAATTAAGGAGATTAGGAACAAGCGAGTACCATTAGTTAAAGTGTTATGGAGAAATCATGCAGTCGAAGAAGCCACATGGGAAAATGAGGAAGTGATGAAAGCTCAATACCCTCACTTGTTCAATGACAACACAATAGGTATGTTTCGAGGACGAAACATCTTAAGGGGGAGAGAATTGTAATGGTCACTAATTAGCATCTAGTTAAAATAAGTTTGATATGCATAGAAACTATATGATTGACATTAGATATTAAAATAAATTGAGTAAATTATTAAATAAGAAATAAAAATGAACTAAATAAATTGATAAAATTTAATTTGGTTAGGCATATCATAGTAAAATTACAGTTTAATAAAAGCTAGTGGAATTTAATACATGTAAAAAAAATAATTAATTAATTAATTAATTAAAATAGAACAAGTAAAAAAAAAAAAAAAGAGGATAGGGGGGCCGAATGTGGTTTTGTGGGAGGGGGGAGTGTATTTGAGTTAAATGCATTTAATGTCATAATAACATCAACCTTATCTCCACACCAATCTTATCTCCACTCTTCTTCTTCCTCCAACCACCAGCCTCCATGATTTTTAAGAATTTCACTCCAAATAGATTTGTTCTTGGTAAATGATCATCTCTCAATTATTCTTGTATTTTTAGAGTATTAGGACTATATATTATCAGTATTTGGAACTTGATTTTCGAGTGAGTTATCAACCAAATTTGAAGAAGTATAAAAAATAATAGTTGTTCTTCTATGTCTGGTGTATCTCTCTGCCAAATTTGATTGAATTATTTTGGGTATACGAAGAGATATGGTTATTGGAATAAAACTGGTTCAGGGAGACATATCAACTAAATGACCTACGGTTCTTGTACAAATTGATTATCTTAGTGGCTTAATCTGAGGTTTTGTAAAACATGAAAGTTGTAGGTATATATGTTATTGAGGTCTCTGAAATATTTTGTATAAATTGCTCTTGTGTAGGTTGAGTTATTCTGAAATGAACTATGACTGTTCCTTGATTGAGCTGGTTTCATATACCTGTTCAGTTCCAATAACTTCGTCCTTATATTTCACCTATTTTTAGATCGAATTAGCCAAATTTAAAAACATAAAATTTTTACTCCTATGTCTTATCTAAATTTCTGTGAAAGTTTCACCTTAAATTATCATGCATTTTGTGAGTTATGAGCTGAACAATTAAACTGGTCGGGTTGATACTCTATGTTGAACCAGTTATAGATCCGCCAATATTTGAGAATCTTAGAGACCGAATCTGGAAATGAGTTAAACATGACAAATGTTCCAAATTAAAGTATATAACTATATAAACATTTTCAGAATAATTGAAGCTAAAACTGGAAAGCTATGAATTTTTGAATTGGGTACCTTGAAACTGCCTAAGGGCAGAAAACAGGGAAATATTTAAAATTATACCACAAATTATGTAAAGGTTCAAAAATTCTGAAATTTTAGTATATTTTAGTTTTATATGTTATATTTAATTAGGACCAAGAATAATATAAATTGGATAAGTATAGAAAAAGTTATTAATCTAACAGTCCTTAGAGGTCTTGTTCTAACTTAATAGAAATTCTAGTTATTTATTTAAATTATATTAAGAATAAATATTTTATCAAGCTATTAATTAATTATATTTTTAAATTAGGATTTCAACAAGAAGAAGACCAGAAAAAATGAACAAGATCTGAACTTATATTTTGGAAAAGGAAAATACTATCGAGGTTTGTACATATATGTATTATGTTTTGCCCTTATGCATGATCGTGTGTGCATGACATGAATTATTTGTCACAATGATGAAATAGTATATTATGACATGTTTTAAAATTATAGAAATATTATTGACTATGAACTTAACATTATGCTAATATTTGATAAAATATCCTGTTATCACTTGGTTTTGAAATAAATGGTGAGTATATGATTGTGTTAATGTGAATTGAGTATTGGTTATAGAAACAAGAAATTAATGGTGTTAATTGCCCATTTCTCTACCTGAGGACTAACATAGGATAGATGGTGCACCATTATGGGGAAGTTACGGTACCGCTATGGATATGATTTAAGGACATGATGGCACACAGATGACATGATTATATTCGGTCAAGGTGGCTTAAGCTCTGCGAGCGCCCTTGACTTGAGATTATGGTGAGTAGGGTGGCTTAAGCTCTGCGAGCGCCCCTATTTCACACCTCATATCCGAACAGTCCGGGAATGAGATTTGGGCTAATACTAATTAAAGACTTTGGAATGAAATGTGGGAATTATATTATTGACATAAGTGATTAAGAAATGAAATGCTTATATGAGGTAGTGAGAACTTAATTATTGAATATGATTATTATGCTTATACTGCTATGTGATGTGGTTAATTCTTTTATATGACAAATATGCAATAGAATTTCAGTGTGTCATGAATTATTTGAGACATGCATTTGTGTGACTGCTTGGGAAAAACTTAATGCCTATATGTACCACTAAGCTAGAGATAGCTTAGCGTGAGTTTTTCTCACGCAGGAATTGGAACTATAGACGGTAGGAAGTGAAGTGGTCAGGAAGGAAATCCAAGCTCATATCAGCAGAGACACAAGAGATATAGTTAGAGGGTTGGTTATTTAATAGTTTCTTTTCTTTTCTTTTCTTGGTTGACTATGTATATGGTTTGTGGTGGACTTGACTCATATGTTCATATTGTGTATGTAAATAATTAAGTAACATAATCGGGTGCCATATGTGTGAACAATATAATGATATATATATTATTAATTAGAACGACCTGCCTAAACCAATATAACTAAATAGATTAAGTTATTTAAAATGAAAAAAATTTTAATCCGAGCAGATTTATCAAGTTAAGCTTGTGACATCCCTCTTATATATGTGGGATTATTCCTACTATATAAGTGGGATTATTCCTACTATATAAGTGGGGCGTCACAATATAAATAAGGCAATATACTATATCATGCAACAAGCATTAACATGTATCATTTTATGCATTAAAATCTTTGCATGCAATTCCTATCAACAAGTTCCTATGTCATACAAGTATAAATATCATGTTCACATTTACAATGTTATTTTCATTTATCTTTGATTGTAAGTTACTTTGTTAATCTCTTTATTATTATATCTCAATCTCATATCATTATCATCATTTTTTTCTCTTTTCTATTTTCCAACTTAGCTTCATTATCTTGCCCACATCACTCTAAATTTGGACTGACTGGATGCGGGTTATGGATCAGGAGCGCTCCTAGAGCTATAGCCACCCTGTCCACTATCTGGCTTAACAGAGCTTCTCAAATCAATGGCGCTCTCCGAGCTTAAGCCACATTGATTGAGTATAATTTCATCATAGATGAATAACCGGATCAAGGGTGCTCTCCGAGCTTAATCCACCTTATCCTCAATTTATATGTGCTCATCAGAGCTTCTCAAGTCAATGGCACTCTCCGAGCTTAAGCCACATTGACCGAGCATCTCAGATCAATGGCGCTCTCCGAGCTTAAGCCACATTGACCGAGCATCTCAGATCAATGGCGCTCTCCAAGCTTAAGCCATATTGATCGAGGAATATCTCATATAGTACGGTACCGTTCGCCCCCTTAATGACATGTCATCTATCCTTATTCTAGTCCGCAGGTAGAGTAATGGGCATCTTCATATTTTCACATCAATCATATATCTTTATTAAATTTTTATTTTACATCCATTTCATCATCCTCATATTATACATAACATCATCATCATTCTCAATTTTGACACATCAATATTCTCATGTATCAACATCTCAATTTTCTTATTTTGCAAACATATCGTCATGCTCATACATTCTGGATAGCATATTTTTTATTTGTGTAACTAGATACATCAATAGATAATCATATTCATAATTTATTTGAAAATAGAGCATTCACGGCCGTGACTACCAATTCATGCCCGTGAATTAGTTCATGTTCGTAACCCCAAGCATGCCCGTGAATGAGTTCATGCCCGTGATTCCCAACCGTGAATGCTTCTAGAATGAATAGTACCATTTCCACACCCAAGTCACAACCGTGATACAAATCAGTCACAACTGTGAACCATCAAGTTCATGTCCGTGACCCGATAGTCACGCCCATGACTTTCGGCAGGAAATCTATATATTCATATTTTATTCATTCTAATTACACCAAATCATATCAAAATGCAGTTCATGCATTTCTGGAGTACTTTATTCAACATATCATGACTAATGCATATAAATGCCTTAATCATAATTAAATTCTCTAACATGCATCACTTAATTCAACAAATCACAAGAAACTCATTCTTTACCTCTAACATATGGTTTCATGCCATAGTCATCATTAATGCATTTCAATCATCAATTATCATACTAACATGCATTATTTCAAACAAAGATAGGCTATTGCCTTAAATTATGCACAAACCTTAATCTTTCTCATTCACTCTTCTGAGTAGCTTTCTCTTTTCCGTTGCCCCTTAGTGTTTCTTCCTTGTCACTTGGAACTCCTACAACATCATAAATCATTATTATCATCTGGTTTTCTCAAGACCCTAAACTCTCTCATTCTATCTCAAAACCCTAATTTCTCTCTCTTTCCACATAAGTCTTGGATGAACTCAAAATTCAAACTTCTTTAAGAAAAGATGAAGAAGAAGAAGAATCACTTCTTACTTTACTCTTTTCTTCACTAAATCACAACTTTGGATATTTTCTCTCTCCACCAAACTTGATTTTTCTTCCTCTTTCTTGCTCTTTCCAGGTTCCATAGGAGTTATGGACCATAAAGATCACTTGTTCTTGTTCTTTCCCCTCTCTTTTCTTCCTTTCTCTCTCTAAATTTCTGGTTTGGCTATGGAGGGAATGAGGCTGGCGTGACTGGTAGAAAAGAGAGAGAAGAAAGCAGAAAATGAAGAGAAGAAGAAGAAGAAGAAAAGAAAGAATTAAATAGGGTACCCAAAAGTCTTCATGTGGGACCCACCATCTTGACTATCTTCTTCCCATTTTACTTAATCAACACTAATCTTACTCCTCCTCATTGAGTAGTCGGCCAACCTAATAAAATTTCCCCAAAATTAATATGTTTATTAGAAATTAATCTCATAAATCCTTAAATTTTTTGTAATTTGCAATTTGACCCCAAAACTTATCAAAATTTGCAATTTAGTCCTTTACCGTAAATCAACTTCTTTAAACTTTATAATCACTTAATTAGGTATATATCATTTAATTTAGTCATTACTTGATTAATTTCGATCAAAATTCGAATTTAAACTCTGATCGGTCAAACGAGTCAATTTCGGGACACGTGCAACTTGGTGTCTAAATTAGCGAATATTACACTCCCCCCTTGCTTGGCATGTCAAACTATCCTAAGTTGGTTCTAGTTAGGTGTTCTAGGGCTTATACCATCTCATTAAAATTCGTAGCAATTAAATTCACACTTTTAATGCATTTGAAGTCTCAAAATAATCACTTAATCACTTAATTAATATAATATTTACATAATACAACAAGGTTCACATCATTTTACTCATTTCATTCCTCATCTCATATGTTGCCTTGTCACTGGCAGATTCTGTTCTCTATTTTGGACCTTAATTTTGGTCCTGTTACGTTCTGAATTTAGTTACATGATATGCTTAACAATTTTAGGCTGGATCTTATCTTTAATATGCAACCTGAATCACTTAATTCTGAATTATGTATCAAAAGATATGATAAAATTAATATTAACTAGTCACTAACAATTCTGACCATAATTTTCTGGACAGATTCTAAGTCCAAAATTTATGAATTTTTCTGGACAATTACAGACATATCGGGATTTTATGGTCTGAATACAAATTATAGCCTTATGTCTTATATTTCAAACTCAATAAAGAACATGCAAAACCGAGTTTTAGAAATTAAGTTATAACAGTTTAATTGCTCACTGCTCATCCATTTCCAGCAAAGAACATACCAACTAATCACATTCAATTTTTACCAAATTAAATCCTATGTCTAGCAAACATGCATCCCCAAGATTTTCATCACAAAATACTATTAAATCAAAATCATTATCATGCCAAATAATCAAATCATGCAAATAAAAATAATAAAATAAAAAAATAGGCTATTGCCTTAGGTTATGCACAAACCTCTCTTTTTCTCTTTTCTTTCTCTTTACTTCTCTTTCTCCTTTCCTTTGCTCCTTTGATCTATCTCCTTGTCAATTTGAGTTCCTAAAATTTATAATCAGATTATTAAAACTTCATAACGCTAATCTCTCTATTTTTCCTTACTCTCTTAAGCTTTCTTGAGCATGAAAATGAAAATTTCCCTTACTTTTTCTCTCTTTTCTCACTTTCTTTCACTAGAACTAAGCTTTGGTTATGGCTGATCAAGGGGGAAATGTGGGGCTGGTGTAGAGAACAGAATTTTCTAGATGGAAGGATAAGAAAGAAGAAACAATGAAGAAGAAAATGACAAAAGTTATTAAGATGGGGGGACACCTAAGCTCAATCTAGAAGTTTTCATTAATGCTAAATGCATGTATGTTAATTAGCTTCTTAAAATTTTTCACTTGATGTGGCTGGCCTCCATATGCATTTTATGTCCCAATTCATGTATTTAATTGATGATTATCCCAATTAATCCTCCAATTTTTGATAAATTATAAATTAATCCCTAAACTTTCCAAAATTTGCAATTTAGTCCTTTACTGAAATTTAACATCTTTAGATATTTTAAACACTTTATTAGAAAATCTCCATACTTAATTGCCATTATTTTAATTATTTTTTGATAAAATCCAAATTTAGACTTCGGTCAAATCGACGAGTAGATTTAACAACTCGTGTGACTTAGGTCTAAATTAGTGGATATGACATCCTCTCCCCCTTAAAATAAATTTTGTCCTCGAAATTTTACCTGTTAATTCTTTGTTGAACAACTGAGGATATTGCTTCTTCATGACTTCTTCGTTCTCCCATGTGGCTGCTTCTGTAGCATGATTCTTCCATAGTACTTTAACTAATGGAACTTTCTTTTTTCGTAAAACTTTTTCTTCACTTGCTAATATAGCCACTGGTTCCTCTTCATATGTCAAGTCGGTCTGCACTTTTTTCTCTTCAGTTGGTATGACATGAGTTGGATCAGACCTATATCTCCTTAGCATAGATACATGGAACACATTATGGATCTAGTCTAACTCTGGTGGAAGGGCTAACTAGTATGCCATAGGTCCGACTCTTTCCAGAATCTCATAGGGACCAATGAACCTTGGACTTAACTTTCCCTTTTTACCAAATTTCAACACTTTCTTCCAAGGAAAAACTTTGGGAAACACTTTATCTCCCACCGCATACTCTATATCTCGCCTCTTGAGGTCAGCATATGATTTATGTCGATCTTCAACTGGTTTCATTTTTCTTGGATAATTTTAACCTTTTCTTCTGTGTGTTGCACTAACTCTGGCCCTATCAACTTTTTTTCACTCAATTCGGTCTAACAAACTAGTGTTCTACATTTCCTTCCATACAATGCCTCATACGGAGCCATGCCTATGCTTGTCTGATAACTATTGTTGTAGGCAAACTCCATAAGAGGTAGATATCGATCCGAACTTCCCTCAAATTCAAGCACACAACTTCTCATCACATCCTTTAGCAACTGAATAACTTGCTCCAATTGTCCATCCTTCTGCGGATGAAAGGCTGTGCTGAAACTGAGTCGAGTTCCTAAAGCTTGTTATAGACTCCTCCAAAATTGTGAAGTAAATCTGGGATCTCTATAAGATATGATGGACATTGGCACTCCATGCAACCTCACTATCTCACTCACATAAATTTCGGCTAGCTTGTTCAATGAGTAGTCCATTATGACTGGTAAGAAGTTGCTGACTTCATCACTCGATCTACTATCACCCATACTGCATCATGCTTTCTTTGAGTCATTGGTAAACCGGACACAAAATCCATTGTGATTCTTTCCCATTTTGACTCTGGAATTGGTATTGTTTGTAACAATCTCGTGGGTAGCTGGTGTTCCACTTTCACTTATTGACAAGTTAGACACTTAGCAACTTATTCGATGATATCCTTCTTCATCCCTGGCCACCAGTATTGTGTTTTCAAATCTTGGTACACTTTGTTCCCACTTGGATGCATGGTATACACTATTTCATGTATTTCTTTTAATATTTCAGACTTGAGCCCTTCTATACTAGGCATACAAATCCTATTCTTGAAGTATACTGCGCCATCTTCCGTCAATGAAAACTCAGGCTTTTCTCCCTTTTTCACTGCCTCAACTATCTCTACTAACTTCTCATCTTGCTTCTGAGCATTTTTTATCCTTTGCATCAAAGTAGATTGTATTCGCATCTCAACTAAAATATTCCTGCTTAGTGCATCTGCAACCACATTAGCTTTGTCTAGCTAGTAGTCGATCACACAGTCATAATCTTTAATTAACTATAACCATCTTCGTTGTCTCAGATTCAACTCTTTCTATGAGGGAATATACTTAACACTTTTGTGATCTGTATAGATATACCATCTTTCCCCATACAAATAATGTCTCCAAATCTTAACAGCAAAAACTATCACAGCTAACTCCAAATTATGTGTCGGATAGTTAAGCTCCTAAGGCTTAAGTTATCTTGAGGTGTAAGCAATCACTTTTCTTTCTTGCATAAGAACATAGCCCAAACCATTATGACTAGCATCACTGTACACAACAAAGTCTTTTCCTGGAGTAGCCTGAGTCAAAACTGGTGCTTCAGTCAACATTGCCTTTAGTCAATCAAAGTTTGCTTGACACCTATCTGTCCACTCGAAACGGACCTCTTTCCGTAGCAGTCATGTCAAAGGAGTCGCTAAGGATGAAATCACTTCACGAACCTCCTATAATATCTAGCTAATCCGAGGAAACTCCTCACTTTTATCACATTTTGTGGTGTTTTCCAATTATGAATAGCCTCAATTTTACTAGGGTCAACCCGAATACCTTCTGTTGAAATTACATGACCTAGAAAACTGACTGCTTCAAGCCAAAATTCACACTTAGATAGTTTTGCATACAACTGCTTCCCTCTTAATGTTTGCAGCATTATTCTGAGATGTTGATCATATTCTGCTCGATCTCTAGAATAGATAAGAATGTCATCAATAAATACCACTAAAAATTGATCAAGATATAGCCTGAACACTCGGTTCATCAGGCCATAAAAGCAGTCGGTGCATTTGTCAATCCAAAGGGCATAACCAGGAACTCATAATGACCATAACGAGTCCTAAATGTCATCTTAGGTACATCTGACTCTTTTATCTTTAGTTGATGATACCCCGATCGAAGATCTATCTTTGAAAATATGACTGCACCCTTCAACTGATCAAATAAGTCATCAATCCTAGGCAATGAGTACTTATTCTTGAGAGTCACCTTATTAAGTTGCCTGTAATCGATGCAAAGATGAATAGTGCCATCTTTCTTCTTCACAAATAATACTGGAGCACCCCATGGAGATTCACTGGGTCGTATAAAACCCTTATCTAATAGTTCCTACAACTGTATCTTTAGCTCTTTAAACTCTATTGGTCTCATCCTACATGGTGTAATGGAAATAGAAGTGGTGCCAGGTACCAAATCGATAGCAAATTCGATTTCTCTATCCGACGGTAATCTTGGAAACTCCTCTGGAAACACATCAGGGAACTCACTAACAGTAGGAATATCCACCAACTTCAGACTTGCTTTTTCCATATCAATCACATACGCTAAGTATGTTTTGCATCCCTTACTGATGAGTTTCTGAGCTTTCAATACTGATATCACATTGTCTGGATATCTTCTATTCTCACCCATCACCACTATCTCATCTTGTTCTGAAATTCTAATGATCATCTGTCTTCTTCCATAATCCACTACCACTCCATAACAAGCCAACCAATTCATTCCCAAGATCACATCGAACTCATAGAATGGTGACTCTATCAAGTCTGCTGGGAATTGCTTACCTTGAATTTCAACTGGGCAACCCCTAAACACCTTGCTAACCCTCACACTGTGCCCTAATGGGTTAGTCACAAGAATCTCAAATTCTAGAGACTATGGTTCTAAACCCTCCTGACCTAATAGTGGTGTGCATATGTATGAATGCATTGACCCCGAATCTATCAATTCATGTATGTCAAAGCTGAATAGAAGGAATTTACCAATGAAGACATCAGGTGCATCCTGCTCCTAGCTGAGGCAGCTCTACTACCTTCTGGCCTCTCGACTATCTCTGAACTGAACTGACTGGACCCTGATCGACCTCATCTGCCTTGCCCTCGACCTTGGCCTCTGCCTTGCCCAGAAGCCTGTGTCTGTGTAGGCTCAGTGTTTTTCGAACCTCTGCCATGCTGTAATAAAGGACAATCTCTCCTCATATGATCTTTAAAGCCATATCTAAAAAATGCTCATGCCATCCACCAACACTCTCTTGGATGAGAACAACCGCAATGTTGACATTTTGGTAGGGGTAGAGATCTATATGGTGTCTGTGTCAGTGTACTAGTTGCTGAAGAGACAAATCTCATGAGTTGTATCTGTCTGAAAGAAGAAGGCCTATTGGAACCCCCAACCTAAAATCGGCCACTGAAAGATCTGGCTCTCTTGCCACTTGACTGTACTCCACTTGGCTATAACATGGGTCTCTTGAACCCTCTATCTTGTGCTAGCTGTTGTGTTGCTAGAACTCTCTCAACTGTTCTGGTAGATGCTAGCAAGCTAGGAAAACTCACCAGGCATAGGGTTGAGACCTATAGCTTGATTGGGTCTCTCAATCCATCTTCAAATCATCGACATTTATCTACCTCGGTGGATATAATGCCTCCAGCATACTTACAAAGATGTGTGAATTCTCTTTCATATTATGTTATTGATAAGTTTCCTTGTTTCAGCATCAAAAACTCTCTTTTCTTGTCGTCTGTGTAGATAGGTGGAATACTGCTCCTTAAGCTTCTCTAGAAAGAACTCCCATGTCATAGGGTTAGGAGCCTCTGTGCTCTGTGACTCAGATCGCCACCAGTCATATGCATGCTCCTGTAGTAAAGATACTTCATACTTATATTTATGTTTGTCTATGCTATGCAGCTGATCAAAAACTCTTTATGCCCGTTCTAGCCAAAACTCTACCACTGAAGGGTCATTTTCCCATTTACCGTAGAAATCGGGTGCCCCTAACTTCCTTAGCCTCTCGAATTGTAACCCAGACGAGGCTGGTCGTGATGCTCTTTGTAGCAAATCTATCATGTTCCTCATAAGCTCTGTTTGTCCTGTGCCGGCAATAGACTACCCTTTTGATAGGCTAGCACTCGATCTAGATACAGTAGCTCAGTGAAGATTGGGTCGCTATGAAGCCTCTGTTTTAGTAGGCTAATTACTTTCGCCACCTTCGGCCACAATATGTCGTGACCCTGAAGTCATACTCTACCTATATCTTAAAACAACGGCCTCAATCAGTAAGTAACAACTTTAATACTTAATTGTGGGTACACACATATTATAATAATAATAATATTATTATTATTATTATTATTATTATTAAAAAAACCATTTTAAAATTTCAAAACCGCCCAAACCGGGCCTTAATACCAAAATCCATAAACACCAACCTGGTGCTTTGATACCAAAAACTGTAACACCCCTTCACCCCTACAGCTCGTGCCCAGATAAGGGAGTGCTACCGTAATTCATTGGTTAAAATATCGTTTTAAAATTTAAATTCTGTATACATGGAAATCACTCGTATATTATTTTTTCTTTATTTACTTTGCATTATAGAAGAAATATAACATGAAATATAAAATACATTATTATATAATAACATGTTCTTTATAAAAACATACTGTTTATTTTACAAATACTGCAAAATAAAATTCAAAAGTTAATATACAAAAGTTGTGTAACCCATAGTAGTTGAAATACGCTGCTCTACGGATCAGGTCACCATTAGCTTTATCTACTATTGTCTATTTATTCTTTGTTATACCTGTACAAGAGAAACTCCCACGCTAAGCTCTTGGCTTAGTGGTGCATATAAATAAGGCAATAAACTATTTTAATGTCACATGCATTGTCATATATCAATTTATAATCAAATCATGCAAACATACATTTCATAATATTCTAGTATGCATAACATCAATTTATTTTATTGTATCTCATTTTTGTTTAACATAATCAAATCATCATTCTTATTCATTTTATAGTTCATGATTCCCTTTTTATTTTCAATAATTTATTTATGTTCACAACACTCAATCATCTATTAATGCATATCACAAATTATACTCAAATATTTTTTTTTTCATGCAACTTACATTTCATAAATTTTATTCTTTTATATCTTAAATTTATTTTACTTTATCAACTCATTATTATCCATAGCTTTTCATTGCCCATAACACTAAAATTTCTTTTTATCCATGTCACAATTCATAATTCCATTTTTATTTTCAATAATTCATTTATGTTCCATAACTTCTTTATTTATATTTTCATTTATGCCCAAGACACCTATGAACCACTGACTAGGATAACAGAGTTGTCATCCAGGCACTTAGGAGTGTCACCCAGGCAATATGATGTGCGCATATAAGTGCCATTACCGGCATAGATAACAGTGTCATACCCAGCGTAGATAACCGTACCATACCCAGCGTAGATAATAATGTCATTCTGGCGTAGATAACAGTGCCATACCCAGCATAGATAATAATTCCATCCCGGCATAGATAACATACCATTAATGGATTTAATCATTTTCATCATACTCCCCCCTGCTTGGCATGCCAAACTATCCTAAGTTGTTTCTAGTTAGGTGTTATAGGGCTTATACCATCTCATTAAAATTCATAGCAATTAAATTCACACTTTTCATGCATTTAAAGTCTCAAAATAATCACATAATTACTCAATTAAAATAATATTTACATAATATAACAAGGTTCACATCATTTTACTCATTTCATTCCTCAACTCATATGTTGCCCTGTCACTGGCAAATTATGTTCTCTATTTTGGACCTTAATTATGGTCCTATTACGTTCTGAATTTAGTTACATGATCTCCTTAACAATTTTATGTTTGGATCTTAGCTTTAATATGAAACTTGAACCACTTAATGCTGAGTTCTGTATCAAAATATATGATGAAATGAACACTGACTGGTCACTAACAATTCTGCCTAGAATTGTCTGGACAGATTCTAAGTCCAAACTTCATGAATTTTTCTGCATAGTTACAGGCATATCTGTATTTTGTGGTCTGAATAAAAATTATAGAATTATGTCTTAAATTTCAAATCCAATAAAGAACATGCAAAACTGAGTTCTAGAAATTATGTTATAAGACTTTAATTGCTCACTGATAATCCATTTCCAGCAAAGAACATACCAACTAATCACATTCAATTTTTACTAAATTAAATCCTAAGTCTAGAAAACATGCATCCCTAAGATTTTCATCATAAAATACTATTAAATAAGAAACATCAACATGCCAAATAATCAAATCACGCAAATAAAAATAATAAAATAGACTATTGCCTTAGGTTATGCATAAACTTAGGTTATCCATTTCCAGCAATGAATTTGTAGTCATGTTCTAAAAAAATAATAATAAAATATCGTTCTAAAGAATAGTTGTAGATAGTATAGTTATTAGAAGATGAAGGGTACTCAGACGGAAAGCGGCTTAAAGCTTTGGACTATTTTTGGTATATTTTGTTAACTGTTTTGGAAATTGAATTATAGTTTTATCTCATCTAGTATGTATTGGGGGTATGTAAAACTAATGTAATGGAGATAGTTTGGATATAAAGTAATATCTTTTATAAATAAATAAAATTTTGAGTTTTGATGTTTGTAATATTTTTACAAAAAAAAAATAATTTATACTTCCTTTAGCGAATTTTATAAGATAGTTAGTCGGGTAATGCTCACTTACCTTGCTGAACTAATGTGGGGTAAGAGGTATTACAATATAGATATATAAGATAATTACACTAATTATATGGTTATGATTATAGACATAATCTAACATCAATCCTCTGAGCCATGAAAGGATTGACTAGATTTCACTTAGTTAGATGCATGAAATTACAACACCGAAATAGAAAATAATTTCCTATTCTAATACTTCTTTGATTTTGGAACCATCTTCTTGGCTTCTTGATCCTTTGCATTTAAATTCTATTATAATTCTCGTTTGTTACATAAATTCTTCATAAGAAAACCTCAAGTTTCATTCGAAGGGAGTGAGATGAGAAGATAAATACAATAAAGAGAATAGAGAAGGCAGAGACTCGCAGGCCCTAATTACAAAAAAGAATAAAATTTCATGCGGGGTGCTCTCCGAGCTTAAGCCACATTGACTAAGTAAATATATAACTTTTGCATAAAATACTTTCGATCATCATATGTGCTAATCTAGACTCCTCAAGTCAATAGCGCTCTCCGAGTTTAAGCCATATTGATTGAGTAAATATATATATATATATATATATATAGTATTGTATGCCCCTTAAATAGTACACATAAATCCTACTGCTAGTCTTAGTATCGAGTCTGGACTTTGCTTGTTCATATTACCTTTATTACTCTTCAATATATCATTCATATCATATAACATATATACTTTATCATGTGGAAAATCATCATGTAACATCCTTGTACTGGAAATTATACAGACATACTTCAATCATATAATTTTGAATCATGTGCATAGCCATTGTATTGTAACTATTGAAACAATTGGCATATTTCTTTTAAAGCATGATTCACGGGCATGGACTACGTGTTCATGACTATAAAGGTTCATTCACAGACACCCCTACCTATGAACCAAACTGTGAATTAAGTCGTGACCAATTCACGGGTATGACATTGGAGATTCACTGTTGTGAACACCTAGTCATGGGCATGAATATGGGTTTTTCAACAGTTAACATCATTAAAAACATGCATTTATTACAAGTCACAAGCAATGTCTCTAAGGCTTGTCCCATAACAACCTTTTTCCTATCAACATTCATCTCAAACATGCATTTAAACATGTTAGAGCATCATAAAAACACATAAAAGTATATTTTAACTTAACTTATCCTATCAATTCATTTAATTAATACCTTTTTATGCATTTATGATTCAACAGCCTTTATCACCATAACTTGTGCTCATTAATACCCTTTAAGATACATTTATATCATTTAATTAATTACATTTATCATGGTGTTCTATTACTACTTTTCATCTTCTTATAGTAATCAACTAACATTTAAAGCTTACAATTCATTTATCACACATTTAACACAACATGCCATATTTTGGAATTTAAATGCATATATATACACACCTTTAATGGAGCCTCAAAATCAAGCTTGCTTATCCTTTTGGTTTCTCCACCACCTCCTCTATCAACCCCTTTAATATATAACATATCCTTATCACAATCTATAACCTTTAAACTTAGCTATTAAAGCCATAAAGATGAAAACTATAACTTTAACCCTTATTTCAACCTTAATCTCATATATTCCTTTACTAACACTTGTTATAACCTTTAAGGAACTCAAATGGAGGTCTTAAGCCATGGAAACTCATAATCAAGCCATAATCCTAACCCCTTTGAAATGGGTGTCATAAATGAACTAATCATGTTCAAAGCTATGGAAGCTTGTAAAACTATAGGAAAACATGATTCCTTACCTTAAATGAAGGAAACACGGCTGGAAAGAAAGATTTGGCTCATTTCTTCCTTCTTAGGTTCGGACCCCTCAAGAATACTACTTCTTTATGATCTTTTTTTCCCAATAACTTGTTGAAAACTTGATATTTTTATTTCTTTTTTTCAAAAATAATTTTTTAGACTTTTTGAACTCTTCAAAAATATTTTTACCCCAAATTTAGTCTAGATACAAATTGCACAAGACAAGGAGAGGGATTTTGGGATTAATTGGCCAATTAGGCCAGCAGCTCATGCAGACCTGTGTCCCCCCTCCCCCCGAGTGATTTTTCCATACGATCTCATTGCGATCCAACCTGAAATAATTCTCTCATATTTTTGGATCCCATCCAATATCATTTTTCTCATTCTTCACATCTCCAATGCGTGTGACCCATTAGGTTCTTGGTTATACAGGCCACTTAAATTAAAAATTAATTTAAACAAGTCATGAGTGGTATCTAACAACACATCATGATCCTCAATTGACCGAAAAATTGGTACTTTGACTACAAACTTTATCATAGATAATTTTCGTGCAATTAATCCTTTCATCATTTTATACCCCATTTAATTTAGAGTATGGATATTTGTCAACTCCTACTAGACTAATACGTCACATCTAGCCTAAATAATGTTAGTTCTTGTCCTCGAGACTCATTACTATGTTAGATATGTCATTGAAGACTATATTTATGATATTTCCACTTCGGTTAGAGATTCATGAGTAATGACCCCGATAAGAGACTATGGATATACACTCCTTCTATTAGGAGTGGTGAATCCTTTGTTGCTTACCCAATTACCTATAAATACCTCAAGTTGTACCCAATCACCATCCTATGAAAAGTCTCTTTAAGACAATAAGGAATAGTGTCAAAGTACATAATCAGTATCTAAGATATCCTTAAGTATCTCAAGTCTAAGGATATTTGCACTATTACTATGATGAGACTATTATTGACATTTGAATAGATTATCAATACGATTGTCTTATAGCAGGTCATCCAATGTACTTAGCTACACTTAGCAAGCATCCACATGCTAACTCTAAACATCTCATGTGTACAAATTATGAGACCTACTGCTTGATCCAATCAAGGAGTATAAGCTAGTCTATTCAGATTAATAATATTCTATCTTATTAATCCTATGACTAGGGATAATTTAAATATTAACTTAATTACACATGATAAGAATCTTAATATCATCATATCATCATGATTTTCTTCATGTTATATTATGTATCAAAGACTACATTAATTGATTTAAGATCATTATCAATTCATATATTAAATGAATATCAAATTAATGAAAATGTATTTTATTAATCAAATAAATGTGTAGAATAAGTATTAAAGATGATTGTCTTTCGAGCATTTCTCTAATAGTTACAAGTAAAGTATGGAATCAAAGTTTGAATTTTAATATTAAGCAAGCAATTCATGAAATATTGAATATGTTATTAAGCTTAGGTGAGGATACTAAAGCTATGATTGTGATTGATCTTTGAAGAAAAAAGGATTATGGTGATGAAAACATGGGATACAATATAAATATTGAAAACATATAATTTCATTACTCTATCCTAGGACTCTAGAATTAGGATAAATGACATGCCATTAAGAGTTAGATGGAAACATTAATATATGATCAAGGGGTCAATTGCCAGCTAGTGTGAATGCCTATGATTTGTGATTAATTATATGAAAGTATATCATTGATGGACAGGAAGTCAATTGCTAGCTTGTGTGTGTGCTCTCGATCTAATTACACATGCATATATGAGATATGGATTTTTATCAGAGGGTCAAATGTCAGCTTAGGTGAGCACCCTTACCTAATGAAGCTCGATTGAACAAGATGATAAAGACAAGAGATTAATTGTCAGCTTGTGTGAGTGCTTTTGTTCCCGACCCATATCCAGTGTAGTCTAGTTTAGAGTGATATGGGCAAACCAGTTAAATTTAAAGGAATTGATACTTCATAATAAACTATATTATAAAAGTACAAGAATAGTTGTGATGAAATGTATTTAATATGATGGATAGTTTACATGATTGATTTGATATAACATGTTTTTTACTATTAATGTATCATAAGAATATTAGGATTAAACATATATGATGCGATATTATTGTTGTAAAAGCATGATTGATAATGACTGCGCTATAAATGAATGAGATAAGAGAGGAAACATGGTAAAAAAAAGAAGGAAATATGAGAGAAAAGAGGAAATATTGAGGTCAAAAAGGTTTTGTTGATGTCACAAGTGTAATTTTTGCCACATTGCATGCATGTGGTCCACTAAAGTTGCCATGTTAGCATTTCATTACCAATGGATGGAAAAGTTGATAGTGTAACACCCCTTCACCCAAACCGCACGTGCCCGGATGTGGGGGCGCTACTGCTTGTCTTCTTCACTTCTTTAAATCGCTATTTTCTTTTATATTTGCTATAGGGCCAGAAATTTTTTTTATATAATAAATAATATACATTTTATTTACATAAGATAGTATTTATAAATACCAATTTACTATTTAACAAACTTTGAAAACTAATTTACAACTTATAAGTATATATACTGCGGAAAACAAATTACAAGAGTTCAAAAGTTTGTGACCCACTATTTAGAGATCGACTGCTTTAATTTGAATAGGATCACCGCTTATTTTATCTACCACCTTTAGCTACTTTTCAATATCTGCGCGGAAGAAAACTCCCACGCTAAGCTATAAGCTTAGTGGTGTATATAAATAAGGCAATATACTATATAATGCAACAAACATTAACATGTATCATTTTAAGCATTAAAATGTTTGCATGCTATTTCTATCAACATGTTCCTATTTCATACAAGTATAAATATCATGCTCACATATACAATGTTATTTTCATTTATTTTTAATGGTAAGTTACTCTGTTAATCTCTTTATTATTATATCTCAATCTCATATCATCATCATTCTTTTTTCTTTTGTTTTCTTATTTTCTGACATATCTTCATTATCTTGCCCACATCACTCTAAATTTGGACTGACTGGATACGGGTTATGGATCAGGAGTGCTCCCAGAGCTATAGCCACCCTGTCCACTATCTGGCTCAACAGAGCTTATCAAATCAATGGCGCTCTCCGAGCATAAGTCACATTGATTGAGTATAATTTCATCATAGATGAATAATCAGACCAAGGGCAGTCTCCGAGCTTAAGCCACTTTGTCCTCAATTTATATGTGCTCATTAGAGCTTCTCAAGTTAATGGCGCTCTCCGAGCTTAAACTACATTGACCGAGCATCTTAGATCAATGGCACTCTCCGAGCTTAAGCCACATTGATCGAGGAATATCTCATATAGTACGGTACCGTTCACCCCCTTAATGACATGTCATCTATCCTGATTCTAGTCCGCAGGTGGAGTAATGGGCATCTTCGCATTTTCACATCAATCATATATCTTTATTTAATTTTTATTTTACATCCATTTCATCATCCTCATATTATATATCACATCATCATCATTCTCAATTTTGACACATCAACATCTCAATTTTCTTGTTTTGCAAACATATCATCATGCTCATACATACTGGATAACATCTTTTTCATTTGTGTAACTAGATATATCAATAGATAATCATATTCATAATTTATTGAAAATAGAGCATTCACGGCCGTGACTACAAATTCATGCCCGTGAATTAGTTCATGCCCGTAACCCAAAGCCGTGAACGCTACTGGAATGAATCGTGCCAAAAGCATTCACAAGAACTCATTCTTTACCTCTAACATATGGTTTCATGCCATAATCATCATTAATGCTTTTCAATCATCAATTATCATACTAACATGCATTATTTCAAACAAAGATAGGTTATTGCCTTAAATTATGCACAAACCTTAATCTTTCTCCTTCACTCTTCTAGGTAGCTTTCTCTTTTCCTTTGCTCTTTAGTGTTTGTTCCTTGTCACTTGGAACTCCTGCAACATCATAGATCATTATTATCATCTGATTTTCTCAAGACCTTAAACTCTCTCATTCTATCTCAAAACCCTAATTTCTCTCTCTTTCCACATAAGTCTTGGATGAGCTCAAAATTCAAACTTCTTTAAGAAAAGATGAAAAAGAGGAAAAATCACTTATTACCTTACTCTTTTCTTCATTAAATCACAACTTTGGAGATTTTCTCTCTCCACCAAATGATTTTTCTTCCTCTTTCTTGCTCTTTCCAGCTTCCTTAGGAGTTATGGACCATGAAGATCACTTGTTCTTGCTCTTTCCCCTCTCTTCTCTTCCTTTCTCTCTCTAAATTTCTGGTTTGGCTATGGAGGGAATGGGGTTGGCATGACTGGTAGAAAAGAGAGAGAAGAAAGCAAAAAATGAAGAGAAGAAGAAGAAGAAGAAAAGAAAGAATTAAATAGGGAACCCAAAAGTCTTAATGTGGGACCCACTATCTTGACCATCTTCTTCTCATTTTACTTAATCAACACTAATCTTTCTCCTTCTCATTGAGTAGCAGGCCAACCTATTAAAATGTCCCCAAAATTAATATGTTGATTAGTAATTAATCTCATAAATCCTCAAATTTTTGATAATTTGCAATTTGACCCCAAAACTTATCAAAATTTGCAATTTAATCATTTACCGTAAATCAACTTCTTTAATCTTTATAATCACTTAATTAGGTATATATCATTTAATTTAGTCATTACTTGATTAATTCCGTTCAAAATCTGAATTTAAACTCCGATCGGTCATACACGTCAATTTCGGGACACGTGCGACTCAGTGTTTAAATTAACGAATATTACATTCTCTCCACCTTAAATAAATTTCATCCTCAAAATTCACCTGTTCATTCTGGGTTAAATAATTGGGGATACTGCTTCTTCATCACTTCTTCTCTTTCCCACGTGGCTTCTTCAATTGTATGGTTTCGCCACCAAACTTTAACTAGAGGGACTCTCTTGTTTCGGAGAACTTTCTCTTCATATGCTATTATAGCCATTGGTTCCTCCTCATAAGACATGTCTGTCTGTACCTCTATTTCTTCAATCAGTATAATATGGATTGGGTCTGAACGGTATCTTCTTAACATTGAAACATGAAACACATTATGAATTCTGTCTAACTCCAGAGGAAGAGCTAATCGGTAAGCCACTGGTCCTATTCTTTCCAGAATCTCATAAGGACCAATAAACCTTAGACTTAACTTTCCTTTTCTACCAAACCTCAATACATTTTTCCAAGGCGAAACTCTAAGGAATACTTTGTCTCCTACTGCATATTCTATGTTTCGTCTCTTTAAATCAACATATGATTTCTGTCGATCTTGTGCTTCCTTTAGCCTTTCTTTGATCACTTTAAATTTTTCCTCGGTCTGTTGAATTATCTTTGGCCCAATCAACTTTTTCTCATTTTACTCAGTCCAACATACTGGTGTCCTACATTTTCTTCTGTATAAGGCCTCATAAGGAGTCATACCAATGCTCGTTTGATGATTATTGTTATAGGCAAACTCCATAAGAGGTAGATATCGATCCCAACTTCCCTCAAATTCAAGCACACAACATCTCATCATATCCTCTAGCAATTGAATAACTCACTCCGATTTTCCATTATTTTGCGGATGAAATGTCGTACTGAATCTTAGTTGAGTTCCCAAAACCTACTGTAAACTTTTCCAGAACTGCGACGTAAACCTGGGATCTCTGTCGAAGATAATAGATACAGGCACAACGTGAAGTCTTACTATCTCATTCACATAAATCTCAGCCAGCTTGTTCAAAGTATAGTCCATCTGCACTGGTAGGAAATGTGTTGACTTCATCAATCGATCCACTATCACCCACACTGCATCATGCTTTCTCTGAGTTACCGATAAGTCGGACACAAAATCCATCATGATTCTCTCCCACTTCCATTCTGGTATGGGAATCGGTTGTAGTAATCCTGTGAGTAATTGATGTTCCACTTTCACTTATTGAGAAATTAGACATTTAGCAACATATTCAGTGATATCCTTCTTCATCCCTGACCACCAGTACTGTGCTTTCAAATCTTGGTACATCTTGTTCCCACCTGGGTGCATAGTATAAACCGTTTCATGAGCTTCTTTTAAAATCTCTGACCTCAACTCTTCTATACTTGGTACACAAATCCGGTTCTTGAAATACATAGTATCATCTGCTGTTAAAGAAAATTCTAATTTTTTTCCATTTTTTACAGCTTCAACCATCTTTACTAGCTTCTCATCTCGTTTCTGGACATCTTTAATTCTCTGCATTAATGTGGATTCCACTCGCATCTCAGCTAAAATTTTTCGGCTTAGTGCATCAGCTACCACATTAGTTTTGCCTAGCTAGTAGTTGATCACACAGTCATAATCTTTAATCAATTCCAACCATCTTCGTTGCCTCAGGTTCAACTCTTTCTGTGAAGGAAGATACTTCAGACTCTTGTGGTCTGTATAAATGTATAATCTTTCTCCATACAGATAATGTCTCCAAATCTTAAGAGCAAAAACTATCGCTGTAAGCTCTAAATCATGCGTCGGATAGTTAAGGTCGTGAGGCTTAAGCTCTCTAGAGGCATATGCAATCACTTTTTCCTCTTGCATAAGAACACATCCCAGCCCATTATGATTTGCATTACTGTACATAACATAATCTTTTCCTGGAGTAGACTGAATCAAAACTGGTGCTTCAGTCAACATTGCCTTCAATCGATCAAAACTTGCTTGACATCTATCTGTCCATTCAAAACGGACATCTTTTCGTAGCAATCGTGTCAAAAGATTCGCTGCAGATGAAAATCCTTTCACAAATCTCCTATAATATCTAGCTAATCTAAGGAAACTCCTCATCTCAGTCACGTTGCGAAGTGGTCTCTAATTAAGAATAGCCTCGATTTTACTAGGATCAACTCGAATACCTTTCGCTGAAATTACATAACCCAGAAAACTAACTGCTTCCAACCAAAACTCACACTTAGACAGCTTTGCATACAATTGTTTATCCCTTAAAGTTTGCAATACTTTTCTAAGATGTTGGTCATGCTTTATTCGATCTCTAGAATAAACAAGAATGTCATCGATGAATACAACTACAAATTGATCAATATATGGCCTGAACACTCAGTTTATCAGGTTCATGAAAACTGCCGGTGCATTCGTCAATCCAAATGGCATCACCAAGAACTCATAATGACCATAATGAGTCCTGAATGTCATCTTAGATACATCTGACCCTTTGATCTTCAGTTGATGATACCCTGATCGAAGATCTATCTTTGAAAATATACTTGCACCTTTCAACTGATCAAATAAATCATCAATCCTAGGCAGTGGGTATTTATTCTTAACAGTAACCCTATTAAGCTGCCTGTAGTCAATGCAAAGACGTAAAGTACCGTATTTCTTCTTCACAAATAATACTGGGGCACCCCATGGTTATACACTAGGTCGTATAAATTCTTTGTCTAACATTTCTTGTAATTATATCTTCAACTCTTTCAATTCTATGGGTGACATCCTATATGGTGTAATAGATATAGGAGCGGTGCCAGGTACTAATTCAATAGCAAACTCTATCTCTCGGTCAGGTGGAAGTCCTGGCAACTCCTCAGGGAACACATCAGAAAACTCACTAACAGTTCGGATGTTAGCCAACTTCGGACTTTTCTTTCAGGTATCAATCACATACGCTAGGTAAGTCTCACATCCCTTATTGCTGAGTTTTCGTGCTTTCAACGCTAATATCACATTGTCTGAATATCCTCTATTCTCACTCATCACTACTATCTCTTCTTGTTCTGAAACTTTAATTCTCATCTCTCTTTTTCTGCAATCTATTATCACTTCGTGTCGAGCTAGCTAATCCATTCCTAAGATCACATCGAACTCATGGAATGGTAGCTCTATTAAATCTGCTGGGAATTGTTTATCTTGAATTTCGATTGGGCAACCCCGGAAGATTTTACTAACCCTCACACAATGCCCTAATAGATTAGTCACAAGAATCTCATATTCTAGAGTCTCTGGTTTTAAACCCTCTCGACCCGATAGTGGTGTGCATATGTATGAGTGTGTCGACCCGGGGTCTATCAATGCATGTATATAAAAGCCAAAGAGAAGGAATTTACCCACAATGACGTCAGGTGCATCCTGCTCCTTTCAGCATCGCATGGAATATGCTCTTGCCGGAGCAACTCTACTACCTTCCGGCCTCTCCACTATGTCTGACCTAAACTGACTTGGCCCTGCACGGCCTCCTCTTCCTTGTACTCGGCCTCGACCTCTGCCTTGTCCTATAGTCTGTATCTGTACCGACTCAATACTCTTTGAACCTCTGCCAAACTGTAGCAATGGACAATCTCTTCTTATATGGTCCTTGGAGCCGCATCTCAAGCACGCTCCTATCATCCACCAACACTCTCCTGGGTGAGGACGACCACAATGTTGACACATTGGTAGAGTTGTACATCTACGGGATGCCTGTGTCGATGCACTAGCTATTGATGAAGTAGATCTTGCAGTTTGTCCCCGCCTATAAGACTGAGGTCTGCTGGAACCTCCAATTTGGATTTGGCCACCAAAAGATCTGGCTCTCTTACCGCTCGACTGTACTCCACTTGGTTGTGGTGCGGGTCTACTAACCCCACTAACTTGCATAGGTTGTTGTGTCGCCAAGACTCTTTCAATTATTCTAACATATGCTAGTAAACTGGGAAAGCTCATTAGACGTAGGGTTAAAACTTGTAACTTGATCGTATCCCTCAATCCATATACAAAACGTCGACATTTATCAGTTTCTTTGGATACAATGTCCTCAGCATACTTACATAAATGTGTGAATTCCCTCTCATATTCTGTTACTGTCATGTTTCCTTGTTTCAAAGTCAAAAATTCTCTCTTCTTGTCATCTATAGGAGGGATATACCGTTCCTTAAATTTCTCCAAAAAGAATTCACATGTCATAGGGTCAGGTGCCTCTGTGCTTTGTGACTCAGATCGCCACTAATCATATGCATGCTCCTGTAATAGCGATATTGCATACTCATATTTCTGCTCATCTGTACAGTGTAGTTGATCGAAAACTCGCTCTATCCGTTCCAACCAGAATTCTGCTGCAGAAGGATCATCCTCCCTTTTTCCATAGAAATCGGGTGCCCCTAGCTTCCTTAATCTCTCAAATTGTAATCCATATGAAGTTGGTTGTGATGCTCTCTGTAGCAATTCTATCATATTTCTCATGAGCTCCGTCTGACCCGTATTAGTAGCTGACTGCTCATGGGATGAGTTAGCACCAGATCTCAATGCTGTAGCACGGCGATGACTTGGTCGCGATGCAACTCTTACCTCTGAGGGCTCATTACTTTCGGCTTCTAACACTACTATTCGTCTTGATCCAGAAGCCATACCTTACCTATAACATAAAGGTAACGACCTTAATCATTAAAGCAACGATTCTAAAAATTCAATTGTGGGTACACTTCAAGAAGTAAACATTTTCAAAATTCACTTTTTAAAAACCCAAAACCGCCCAAACCGGGCTCTGATACCAAAACTACTACAACACCCCCTCACCCAAACCGCACGTGCCCGGATGCGAGGGTGCTACTGTCTGTCTTCTTCACTTCTTTATATCGCTATTTTCTTTTATATTTGCTACAGAGCCAGACATTTTTTTATATAATAAATAATATACATTTTATTTACATAAGATAGTATTTATAAATTCCAATTTACTATTTAACAAACTTTGAAAACTAATTTACAACTTATATATATATAAAACGTGGAAAACAAATTACAAGAGTCCAAAAGTTTGTGACCCACTATTTCGAGATCGGCTGCTTTAATTTGAATAGGATCACCGCTTGCTTTATCTACCATCTTCAGATACCTTTCTATATCTGCACGGAAGAAAACTCTCACGCTAAGCTCTAAGCTTAGTTGTGCATATAAATAAGGCAAAATACTATATCATGCAACAAGCATTAACATGTATCATTTTATGCATTAAAATGTTTGCATGCTATTACTATCAACATGTTCCTATTTCATACAAGTATAAATATCATGCTCACATATACAATGTTATTTTCATTTATCTTTGATGGTAAGTTACTCTGTTAATCTCTTTATTATTATATCTCAATCTCATATCATCATCATTCTTTTTTCTTTTCTTTCCTTATTGTTCGACATATCTTCATTATCTTGCCCACATCACTCTAAATTTGGACTGACTGGATATGGATTATGGATCAAGAGCGCTCTCAGAGCTATAGCCACCCTGTCCACTATCTGGCTCAACTGAGCTTCTCAAGTCAATGGCGCTCTCCGAGCTGAAGCCATATTGATTGAGTATAATTTCATCATAGATGAATAACCGGACTAAGGGCGCTCTCTCAACTTAAGCCACCTTGTCCTCAATTTATATGTGCTCATCAGAGCTTCTCAAGTCAATGGCTCTCTCTAAACTTAAGCCACATTGACCGAACATCTCTGATCAATGGCACTCTCCGAGCTTAAGCCACATTGATCGAGGAATATCTTATATAGTATGGTACCATTTGCCCCCTTAATGATATGTCATCTATCCTGATTCTAGTCTGCAGGTGGAGTAATGGGTATCTTCGTATTTTAAATCAATCATATATCTTTATTTAATTTTTATTTTACATCCATTTCATCATCCTCATATTATACATCATATCATCAACATTCTCAATTTCGGCACATCAACATTCTCATGTATCAACATCTCAATTTTCTTATTTTGCAAACATATCGTCATGCTCATACATACTGGATAACATCTTTTTCATTTGTGTAACTAGATACATCAATAGATAATCATATTCATAATTTATTTGAAAACAGAGCATTCACGGCCATGACTACAAATTCATGCACGTGAATTAGTTCACGCTCGTAACCCAAAGCTGTGAACGCTACTGGAATGAATCGTGCCAAAAGCATTCATGGTCATGAATACTCATTCGTGCCTATGAATGAGTTCACACCCCGTGATTCCCAACCGTGAACGCTTCTAGAATGAATAGTACCATTTCCACACCAAAGTCACAACCGCGATACAAATCAGTCACAACCGTGAACCATCAGGTTCACGCCCGTGATCCGATAGTCACGCCCATGACTTTCAGTAGGAAATCTGCATATTCACATTTCATTCATTCTAATTACACCAAATCATATCAAAAACACAATTCATGCATTTCTAGAGTCCTTTATTCAACATATCATGACTAATACATATAAATGCCTTAATCATAATTAAATTCTCTAACATACATCACTTAATTCAACAAATCACAAGAAGTCATTCTTTATCTCTAACATATGGTTTCATGCCATAATCATCATTAATGCATTTCAATCATCAATTTATCATACTAACATGCATTATTTCAAACAAAGATAGGCTATTGCCTTAAATTATGCACAAACCTTAATCTTTCTCCTTCATTCTTCTAAATAGCTTCTCTTTTCCTTTACTCTTTAGTGTTTGTTTCTTATCACCTGGAACTCCTACAACATTATAGATCATTATTATCATTTGATTTTTTCAAGACCTTAAACTCTCTTATTCTATCTCAAAACCCTAATTTCTCTCTCTTTCCACATAAGTCTTGGATGAGCTCAAAATTCAAACTTCTTTAAGAAAAGATGAAGAAGAAGAAGAATCACTTCTTACCTTACTCTTTTCTTCACTAAATCACAACTTTGGATATTTTCTCTCTCCACCAAACTTGATTTTTCTTCATATTTCTTGCTCTTTCCAGCTTGCTTAGGAGTTATGGACCATGAAGATCACTTGTTCTTGCTATTTCCCCTATCTTCTCTTCCTTTCTCTCTCTAAATTTCTGGTTTGGCTATGGAGGGAATGGGGCTGGCGTGACTGGTAGAAAAGAGAGAGAAGAAAGTAGAAAATGAAGAGAAGAAAAAGAAGAAAAGAAATAATTAAATAAGGTACCCAAAAGTCTTCATGTGGGATCTGCCATCTTGACCATCTTCTTCCCATTTTACTTAATCAACACTAATCTTTCTCCTCCTCATTGAGTAGCCCGCCAACCTATTAAAATGTCCCCAAAATTAATATGTTGATTAGTAATTAATCTCATAAATCCTCAAATTTTTGGTAATTTGCAATTTGACCCCAAAACTTATCAAAATTTGCAATTTAATCCTTTACCGTAAATCAACTTCTTTAATCTTTATAATCACTTAATTAGGTATATATCATTTAATTTAGTCATTACTTGATTAATTCCGATCATAATTCGAATTTAAACTCCGATTGGTCATATGCGTCAATTTCGCGACATGTGCGACTCGGTGTCTAAATTAGCGGATATTACAGATAGAATGGTTCTATTGAAAAAAAAATCAAAACATGTTGTATCCAATTAAAAGAAAGTTAGGTGACTAATTGAAAACAAAGTGAAACATTATGAGTATTTTTTAAGGTATCCCAAATTTTAAAGTATATAAGATGTACATAAACAATGAAATTACTTGAAAATGAATATTTTTAATGAAGAGAGTAGAGAATGATAATGTAATGACCCAAATACCGAGTTGGTTGTAAACTGTAGTTTCCGAAATTGATCTGCATACCCGGAGGTTAAAAATACACCAGGGGGTAAAAAATATTTTATTTGATCATTGGAAAATATAGGTTATGATTAGTCTGAGGGCAAAATTTAAAGTGAAAATAAAGTCAAATAAGCTCTCAAAAGTCAAAACTAAAAAAAAACGGGACCCGGTTTAATTTAATAATTGGTTGACCGTATTTTGACCAGGCTATGAAAAATAGCAAACGATATACAAAATTTTATTTTAAGCTATGGATAGACTCTAAATAATATTTAGGATTTTTTGACAGTGAAAAAGAAATTTTATGGTAACACTGAAAATTGAATTATTAGTCTGGTTTGAGTGAGATGGACAGAAAACAGACTTTGATTAAGTTAACAAATTTTTGTAGACATATAAAAATATTTTATGAATTATGGAATCAAATTTGGGTGAAATTGAGCTTGAAAAGTGAGAAAAATAATTTATAGTGCATAATTGGGCCTAAATGGGTTGGGCTTTATTTGGCCCAAACCCACCCAACTTAGACCACTATTAGTTTAATAAATGATTCAAATAGGTAGTTTAAGGTATGTAGCTGATAAATACGAAATTTATTTGACTTAAGGAAGCAAAATAATAGTGGATTAATGAAGGGTAAATTTCGGTCATGGTAGGTTCAAGAGAAAGTGAAGGTGCTTGCAAAGAAAAAACCAAGGAAAAGGAAGCTTAGGAACGCTAAAATAAGAAAATAAGGTTAGTGATTTCAAAATCTATTTATTTTCATTAATTAAGCATGATTTAGGGTTATAAAAATTTAGAAATTCATGTATTTTGCATGTAATTGCTAATTAATGTTTAAAACATGATTAATGGATTATGAAAAGTGAATTAGAATGGTTAATTTCAATTAAAAAATTAATTAGTGGAAATTGTAAAATATGACCTTATTATGTGAAAAATAAATATTAAGGAATAAATATATTTTATTGTAATATTATGATACATATGGAATAATGAATGTATAAATTAGTGAGAAAAATTTTAATGATGAAAATTAATTATAAGCCGAAACATGAAGAAGGAAAAATTAATATTTTTCTTGCTAATTAAATGAAAATTTAGTTGTAAAATGCAAGAAAATATGATTTTAAAGGTATAGAAATTTATTAGAAAATTTTAAATTATATATTGAATATTTTTCTAATTATTGATTATATTATGCATGAAATGAAAAATAATGAATAAAGTGTGTTTAGTGATGCTTAATAACTTAATTGAATATAAATAATGAAATATTGATATATTTAGAATGGAAAGTGTGAAAAAAAATAATGAAATTTATAAATTTAATAGAAATTAAATTAAAGGAGAAAAATGATGTCCTTAGTTATTTTCTGATAGTTAAATCTAGCCTAGGATATAATTGGTTAGCCATAGGGATACCATTATTGCAGTGCGGGTCATTACGACTCACTTCTGTAGGCCAATGATGGTTTACTACAATAATAGTGATTCAGTGAACAGTATACAGTGCAGTGTTCAGGTGATCATTCGAAATTACTCTTAATTGTAGTGGATTTTTGGGTCCATGTCCCATGTATCTGGTCCAAAGATTTTTTATCGGATGGAAACTAAGGGCAAATTTGAATAAAAGTAGTAATAATGATAAAAGTGAAAAATAAGTGAAAAATATGATAAAAGTGATAAAATGGTATAATTGTAAAAATAATAAAAGTGACAATTGTGAATAAAATGATAAAAGTGAAAAAATGAGAAAAATAATAAATGTGAAAAATATAATAAAAATGATAAATGTGAAAAATATGATAAAAATGAATAAAGTGAAAAATATGAGAAAAATAGTAAAAATGAAAAATATAATAAGAATGAATAAAATGAAAAATATGATAAAAATGACATAAGAGATAAATTTGATAAATATGATAAAAGTGATAAAGATAATAAAATGGTATAATAATAATAATGATAAAAGTGATAATTGTGGCAAAAGTGTAAGTAAATATAAAGTAGTGACATAATTATAAATAAATAAAAATTTAAGAATTAAAGTGAAATTTGTAGTTAATTAAATGAAAGATTGAAAAGAATGATTAAATTGAGAAGAATTGGAAAAAAAACTATAAGATAAAATGAGAAATATTGTTAATTGAATAAAGATATTAAATAGTGAATTAAGAGTAAAATATTGATAAAAAGAATAATAAATATATATTAAATAGAAAATTTGAATAGTGTATTAAAAATGTTATTGTATGTATAAATGCATAAAAATATAGGACGATGAAAATTTTTAGATTAGTTCACCACTAAACATATTAATGGTTAGTACGTAGTTATTTGATTACGTGTAGGTAGTAGATGAAAATGAGACATGAGCAAACATATAAATTTTGGAAGCTGACGAATTGAAGAATAAATAATAGTAGGTTAATACTAAAAATGACATGTATATATATGAATATGGAGTTGTAAGATTAAAATTATGTATATGTTCTGATAAAAAATATTTGTAAATTATTATATATGTGAAAAATGGAAGATTGACTTATGGTTTAATGAAACTATTTTGTATGATATGTTTATTGTTGTGCCAAAAAATAGACTGAATTATTTGCATTACAAGTGGGGTAGCTAATTTATAATCGTTATACTGCCGAAATTTAAAAAAAAAATAAAAAAATTAATTAAGTGCTAATAATAGAATGATCATTAAAATAAATTAAAATAAAAATTTTTTTTGGTATATATCGGCTATAAGTATATTAACCCACGTAACATATGTATAAAATAAGTATTATAAAGGTATCACAAATAATATGTCATGGATAATCTAATTTTCAGTGGAAAACTTATTTTATGTATTGAGTAAAAGTTTCAACCACCTTTCACGGGAAAACTCCCACACAAGAAAACAAAAATCCTTGCATAAGTAGGATGATCATCTATAATAAAAACTTTACTAACATCTAATCTTATTTTAACAAAACAAGAAAAATACAATAAAATTAGATCTAAAAATTTAATAAGAAAAATAATAGAAAAATCAAAATAAATTACAAATATGAAGAAATAATAAAAGATCTTACATTATTGAGAAAAAAAAAACTAAAAAAATATAATAGAGGATTGTCATAGACCCTTAATGCTAATGACTATTTTTAAAAAGACTTAAAACTAAAATAAAGAAGAAGATAAAAAGAGTGAAGGAGAGTGGTGACTAAAGTTTTAATTACTTATTTGTATAAAATGAAATGATTGATCTTGACTTTTAAACCTTTTGGTGAACAGAAAAGAAAAGGGGCTTAAACTTACGAAAGAGGCTTTGCTAATGTGAATGAGACCAAAGTTAGAAAAATATTTTAATCAGAAAATTAATTCAACTCAGTTAAGAAAAATTAATAATCTAAATTTTACTGAATGGGAGCATAAAATATTTATGAACAGAGCAATGGGAGCAAATGAGAAAACAAACTAAGCGAAATGGCCGAAGGCTCAATTAATTATGACAGGCCTAAGCGCAGGGCTCACAATACAACCGTATATGGCACAGACAAATCCATGTACTATGTTATTGCAAATTATATCATAGATTTTGGTACTTAAAATATTATTAATTAATATAATATTATTTTTTAATTATATATTTATTGTATTATTATTTTTCTTCAATGTATTTTTCTTCTTCTTCACAAAAATTTAAAAAATAAATTATATATTTTAAGTTTGCTTTCAGAAAGATTTTTTTTTAAATTTGCATATTTGATTTTAATTTTAGTATTTTTGAATATTATAATTATTTTTATTATTATTTGAGATAAAAAATATTTAACTTTGATTTTTTTGTAAAAAAAAATTGTTAAAAATGAATAAAATAAAATTAAAAATGAGTAATATATAAAGAGAAAGTTGAATTGTTAGAGAATAAAAACGATACGTTTAGTAAAAATAATGAACCTGCAAATGATGAACTTATAAGTTATAAACGATAAATCTGTAAGTGATTAATATGTAAATTTAAAACGATAAATCGGTAATTTCCAAATAGTAATCTACAAATTTAAAACGATAAAACTGTATATAATAAATGATTAACCTATAAGTGATAAAATAGTAAATTGTAAATGATAAACCTGTAAAATATAAATGATAAATCTGTACTTTCAAAATGATGAATTTACAAGTTTAAAACGATAAATCTGCAAGTCAGTAAACGATTAATCAATAAGTGATGAGACTTTAAGTTTAATATGATGAATATATAAGTTCAATATGATAAATTTGTAAATTTAAAACGATAAATTTATAAATTAAAAACTATGAATTTCAAAATGATAAATCGGTAAGTCAAAAACAATAAATTTATAAAATTAAAATAATAAATATGTAAGTTATAATTAATAAATTTATAAAATTAAAAATAATAAATTTATAAATTATAATTGATAAAAAATTTAATTTCAAAAAAAATACCGACCTATAACAATATCATGTTATATTTGTACAAACTACGATGAAAGGCGATTGGCAGATCGGACAAAGGCACAAAGAAGAATATTAGTTTGCGATGGGTGGACATAATGACCCCTATAAATAAAAAACCCTAGCAATTCAAACGGAAAACGCCCAAATTTTTTGTGTTTGATTTTTTTTCCCCTTTTTTTCATAATCATCACCTTTGTCTCTCTCTAACACTGCTCCACTAACACAAGCAGAGACAATGGGCAAGAAGCGAAAGCACGACTCTAAGGTCACAGAACCTACCGAGCCCTCAAAAAAGCAGCAACAGCATAATGATTCTCAAAATCAAGCCTCCGAAAAACCTGATTCTGTTGAAGATGCCGACGAATACGAACAAGTCGTTGAAGAGGAAGAAGAGGTCGAAGAAGAGGTCGAGGAAGAGGAGGAAGATGAAGAACAAGATGATGATAACCACCGACAAAATTTTCAACCTAATCAGAATCAGATCTCTCTAGATCAAGCTGCTGCTGCAGACGGCGACGATGAAGACGACGATCCTATCGAGAACCTTCTTGAGCCGTTCAACAAAGAACAGCTTATCAATCTGCTTCGAGAAGCTGCCGATGCTCACCGAGATGTTGCAGATCGGATACGTAGGATAGCTGATGAGGACCCTGCGCACCGCAAGATCTTCGTTCACGGCCTTGGCTGGGACACCAACGCCGAAACCCTAATCAACGCCTTTAAGCCCTACGGCGAGATTGAGGATTGCAAGGCCGTCTCCGACAAGGTCTCCGGAAAATCCAAGGGCTATGGATTCATCCTATTCAAGAGTCGGGGTGGGGCTCGCAAGGCCCTCAAGGAACCTCAAAAGAGAATCGGTAATCGAATGACTGCCTGTCAACTGGCTTCCGTTGGCCCCGTCCCGGCTGCTGCCACCAGTGCTGCCACCCCTGTACAGCAGCAGCAGCAGCAGCAGCAGGTGTCTGACTATACTCAGAGGAAAATTTATGTGACCAATGTTGGGTCCGATTTGGATCCGCAGGAGCTGACTAACTTTTTCGCCAAGTTCGGTGAGATTGAGGAAGGACCATTAGGACTAGACAAGCACTCTGGAAAGCCCAAGGGATTTTGCTTGTTTGTCTATAAGCACGTCGATAGCGCCAAGAAGGCGCTTGAAGAGCCGCACAAGAACTTTCAGGGCCACATTTTGCATTGCCAGAAAGCTATTGATGGCCCCAAACCTGGTAAATCTCAGCATCAGCAACACCACCATCATCATAATTCACACAAATCGCATTTCCAGAGGAATGGTAATCCTGCTTATGGTGCAAATGCTGCGGGACCAGCTCACTTGATGGCTCCGGCTGCTGGACCTGGGATTGGATTTAACCAGGGAGCTGCAGCTGCACATGCTTTAAACCCTGCACTTGGACAGGCATTAACTGCATTGCTTGCCTCTCAGGGTGCTGGATTGGGTCTTACTAACCTACTGGGATCTCTGGGCTCAGCCGCCGCTGTTAACCAAAGCGGTGTGCCTGGTGCCGCACTCGGAATGCAGGGTGCATATGGAAGCCAAGCAAATATAAGCCCCGGAGTGATTGGATCGTATGGGAATCAGGGTTTGATGCAGGGAGGCTACTCAAATCAGCAGGTTGGCCAGAGTAGTTCTGGAAGAGTGCAGCATGGCGTTGGGCAATATGCTCCTTACATGGGTCACTAGATCTCAGGTAAGATATGCATTAACTTTCTTTGTGCACAAGCGATTTTTTTTAATTTATTTTCCGTTTTATAGTAGTTTGAAGAACTCACTCATCATTTTATATGCGTTTTTCTTCAATGTTATTATTCCTTCAGTTTGCTTCCGAATTTGGTAAAGTTATGTTCATTCTTTACACTGGCATTACATAGACAGGCTCATGCATTTTCATACTTGTTTTCTTTCAAAAGGTGAGCTATTCTTTTGTGGTTTGAGTGGTTCTAGCATGAGTTTGCTAGAATTATTTTTGGCATTGATTATCATAAATGCTTCCCTAATCAATTCAGTTACCAGTTAGATTTAACTTTATTATTTTTGTATCAAATTGATGTTTTTAATAATGCTTTTAACGATTTTTTGAAGGATTTTAACCCCTATTTTTTTTAAAAAAATTGTCATCTTTACGTTTTTCTACTCATTTTGCAGATCCCATATAGGTGCATGCATCAGTCTTTTATGTAATGGCCTGCAGATTCTTCTGAAGTTACGGAGCTTATGCAAATGAAGTCTTTATAAACATGAACAAATGTAACTTTTGGTTGCTGGAAAGACTCTTAAAACGTCCCTCTGTTTTCTCTACCTTAGTTTTATTTTTTCTGCCTTTTCTTTTCATTCCCAAGATTGTATTTTGACTTTCAGTGTTTGGTTTAAAAGCTTTGGCAACTATTTGACTACTTCATGGATCATTTGTACTTTGGCAGTGAATGAGCTTGAACGAAAGTCCTTCACCTAGTTTTCATTCATGCAATGCTCTTTTGGAATTTTCATTTTTTCAAAAAAAAAAATCTGCATTAATTAATTTGCTTGTTTGATGTGGGACATTTTTATATTAATTTCTTATTTTTTCTATAAGTTTTTTCTTCAGTGATTTTTCAAATTGTGCTGTAAATTCTAGACTGGAATGAATGTAGTCTACGTGTGTTGAATGAAAACCATCACATTGTGTTGTGCATGGGTCTCTGTTATCAGCAAGCACTGAGCAGTCTGATCTTTTATGTAATTTACACGCACTGGTTTTTGATGCAGGTGATGCAACCATTGTTATTACTAACTTGCAGATATGATTTGGAGTTGGGTGAATATATATGCATTCATAATTTTTAAAGAATTTCTCCATCTATGGCAATTTATTTAAATCACCTTCATACTTTACAAGTTTTTCTCCCCTGGACTGCATTTCTATAGAATCAGTGTTTTTCTGGTAATCAGTTTAGCATATGGCTTTATTACATGATGTATGTTAAATTGACTATTCTTTTTGCTTGAACAAAATCACAATACATCTTACGCTGTTTTCTGAAGGGGTTTTGAAATAGTGGTGTTATCAAATGTTTTTAACTAGGAACTTTTTTCTTCAATTTTCTCTTGAACAATTCTATATGATGGTAACCATTTTCTGCTGGACTGTTGATTGGGGAGAATGACTTGAGATTTGACTCAATTTTTTCTGACGAACAATTTGAAGTTCAAGATTTCATATTGTTTGCATATGTTCTTTTATCAAATGCATCTGCATGCCTACATACAAAAAGCAATACTGCATCCGAAGTGCACTGATTGCCTTATTTGATTTGCGCCTCAAAGAACAAGGTGAATGGAAGGATTCAAAGGTGAGACTGAACTTAATCTTTTATTTAAATTATTTGGTGATGCATTTTGCCCTCTGTACTACAGAAGTTAGTATGACATCTATTCCTGCAACATGTTTTTTGGTTTTTGGTTTTTTTTTTTTTGTTGTTTTTCAGTAGTTTGTGTTTTAGGGAGGCATTATCTCGTAGGTATAGGCATGTACTGGTGGTTGTTGATTAACACCTGTGAAGAATGTGGTGTACATCAATTTTAGTTTATTTGGTTGTCAGGCTTCAATTTGAACAGACAAATAAATCAAAAGTTTATTGTTTACTTGCTAGCAAAGGGCAAAAGAACTTCTAAATGGGAGATCGTGGGGTGAATATACTCATAGTCACTCCGCACTAAATTTTAGATGCTGAATTTCAATTTATAATAGCAACATAATTCAACTTTGATTGTTTTTACTGTTGCTGATGTGCTAGAATTTTAGACATGATAACCTATATTAAATTTTTTTTTTAACCTGGTTCTGTTATTAAAACTGGGTCTTTAATCAATCCTATTTAGTTTTAATCAATCTAGGTCTTAGAAGTGTTTAAACCATTTCATTTAGTAATCATAGGATTTGCCATGAATTGATTTTATCTTTCATGTGTTTTGTTGGAAATGTGGAGTGCATGTTGCTGAATGGTTTGAATAAGCTTTATTTCGTGTCATTTCGACTTACCATCAATTGCATGCTTTCGTAATTAATCGTGCATTGGATATTATAATCTGTAAAAATTACGATTCTGGGGAAAAATTACCTAAAAAAAAGGTCAGTTTTGTGCTTCTACACTATGTTTGTTGGCAATTTCTGCAATCAAAAGCATTTAAGCGTCAAAATTCCTTAGTGATATATGGGCGGCCTAATAAAAATTTTAGAATAAATTTTTGTTAAATTTTTGCTAGAAACACGCATCGAAACTTTTATTAGAAATTTTATGATAAATTTTTGTTAGGAATATAAATTTGAAGATGATTTTATTTTTGTTTTATTATAAGAAAAATCTTAAGGCCTTGTTTGGGTTAAAAGAATTTTAAAATCAATGGATTTTATAAAATCCATAGATTTTAAATCAATGGATTGTTAAATCTATAAATTATAAGAATTCTATTGTTTGGATTTCGTATAAAATCTATGAATTGATGAAATAATTTTTCTTATATTTATGTTTGGTATAATGATCACAATCTATAGATTTAACAATTAATTTTTAATTTTACTTTTTACTAAATATTGTTAATTTATCATTAATTAAATATTTTTTAATATTTTTATCATGTTTATATTTAATTGTGAAATAATATAATTTGAGTAAATTTTCTAAAATATACAATTAATGAAATTATCATTATTGTCAAATTTAAAATAGTTATAATTTTTTTTTGCTTAAAATTCTATATAAATTCATTATTTTTAAGTTTAAGGATAGTTTTAGAATATTATTAATTTGTTAGGGATAATTTTGGAATAAAAAATTATCTATGAATAAAAAATTGTGGATTTTGGACTTTTTCACTTAAAATGTAGGAAATTAAATCCTTAAAAAATGATGAATTTTGATATTTTTTAGGTAGTTAAATAATGAATTTAGTATAAATTTATGCATTATTTTAATTCTTTTATTTAAAATCTTTCAATTCAAATATAGTCTAAGTTAAAAACTAGTCGTTGACTAAGTATTAAACTGTTAATTATTAAGTAATAATAGAATATTTAATAGAAAAACAAATGAAGTAAACAATTCAAAAAGAATAAAATACTTATAGTTATTAGGTGAAAGAAAAATTTTAATGATGAGAATGCATATTAGGCCGAATTGAAGACATGAAAAAAAAATGTATTCTTTGTTAATTTAATGAGGATTAAGCCATAAAATGCATATAAACATGAAACTTGATGCATAGGAATTAATTGAGAATTATTATAATTTATTCGAATATTTTCTAGTTAGTGATTACATTTGAATGAAATGAAACATAATGAATGAGGTATGTTTAATTGAGTTTTATGACTTAATTGATGATAATGTTGAATATTTAGTGCATTGGATTGAAAATTATGGAACAAGAATATTTTAAAAGTGGAAACTTGGATATGACCGAATAGAATTCTATGTAATTAATAATGTAAATAAATGAAATTTAGGAATTTAATAAAAATTAAGTTAAAAGAATAATTTCATTGCCTTTAGTTTTAGTCTGGTGGTTAAATCTACTTCAGGATATAGTTGACTAGTCATAGGGATACATTATTGCGATGCAGGTCATGGTGAATCGCATAGGTAGGCAAATGACGGTCTATTTTAGTGATAGTGATTTAGTGATCAATACGCAGTGTGTTTGGGTGGTCATTCGAGGTCACTCTTCAGTGTAGTGGATATGTGGGATCCACGTCCTATATATCTAGATCGGAAATTTTCTATCTGATTGACATTATGGGCATAATAGTAAAATAGCATAATAGTAAAATGACCAAAAAAATGGTAAAATGATAAAAAAATAAAATGGAATAAAAGTGAGTAAAAATGAGTTAATTAAAGAAATAGAATGGAAATAGACTTAATTGAAAAAAAATAAAAAGTTTAGGGGTAAATTGATAATATAAGAGTTAAATGATAATTTTCTGCATTTAATAAGAGAATAAATGAAAAATAAAAAAATTAACTAGTGGCAAAAGTGTAAATAAGTGTAAACTAATGACATAATTGTAAATGAATAGAAGTCTAAAAGCCAAAACATAATTTGCTGCTAAAGAAAAATTAAATGGAGGATTAAAACAAAAATTAAGTCAGCAAGTAAGTATTAAGTGTAATTGTTAATATAATAAAGGTATTAAAGGTAAATTAATGGTAAATAATGATAACAATAACAATAATAACAATAATGATTAAAAAATAATTACAAATAATTATAAATATAATATTTAAAGTATATTTTTGAATAATAACTTTGTGTTTAATTGGAATCATTATGTTAAAATAAATAGTATATGAAATTTGCATAAATGTGTATGCATGAATTTAGGATATTGGAAATTTTTGGATTTATAACCACCATTGAGCATTTTAATGTTTAGCACAATTATTTTGACTGCATGTATATATTAGCTAGGGAGTTGCTGAATCAAGTATACCTCACTTTGGGAGCAGTTTGAAGAATAATTTTATATGATAAATTTAAGGACATATATGTGTAGGACACTTATTAATAGATTTATAATATGTATTTTGGCATGTAAAAAATACTTTTATGGACTGTATTTTGTTGATGCACTGTTACGCTTAACATGTGAAATGTTGGATATTTGACATATGGTGAATATATATTTTTATTTTTGAACTGTTGTGCCCTATGAGGGCTATGGATTTATATGTTTCAAAGTCAGTTGATATTACTCCATAATAACAAGAGACATTCTTTCTCACATGAAAATATAGGGATGTTCTTGCTTATGTGAAGTGGACAATGTCAGACAAATTAGAAGTAAAATCTTATAGATATCTGTTTATGGGATATCCAAGAGTCATTAGGATATCGATTTTACTACCATATGGAACAAAAATGTGTTTGTTCCAAAGCATGATGTGTAACATTTTCGACTTATTACATATGCATTTCTAGATGCATTTCATTTGGACATAAGTATTTGCATACATTTTACTTGAACACATGCATTTTATATGTATTTTTATAGTGACAAGTTCACGATATGCACTAACTACGTGTCTGAGTACTTTGCAATTGTGCTGAATTGCACGTGTCCATTTTTATAATTTAGTTGAATGTGACATGAAATTGAGATTTATGTGAATAAATTTATTAGATCAAATTAATAAAAAAAATGAAAAGAAAAAAAAATAAGGGGGGGGGGGGGAGGGGGGTGAAAATAAAAGAAAAAAACAAAAGGGAGAATATGACAAAAGTGAGGTGGACTTTATGTTCCTCCTCACCATTCCGCCTCCCTCACTCCAATATCGTTTCTTATTCTTCTTCCACCATTTCAACCTTATTTTCATCCTTATTTCACTTAAATTTTGAAGCAAATTTGTAATGCCCATTAATTAGGATTTAATTAAAATAAGTATGTGGTATAAATAGAAAAAAATATGATAGATATTATAGATTAAAATAGATGAAATAAATGATTAAATTAGAAATTAAAATAAATTAAATTGATAGCCATGATGAATTTAAATAAATTAGACCAAATAATTAAATTTTATTTTTGGTAAAAAAAAATTAAAATGACTAGATAAGTAAATATATGAAGATGATGATAATAATAATAATAATAATAATAATAATAATAATAATAATAATAATAATAATAATAATAATAATAATAAAAGTAAAAAAATAAAACAGACAAAATCGGGAAAGTGGGAGCGGAGGGAAGTCAATTGAGACTTTACCCCATTCCTTCCAACTTCACCTCTTTCCTTCTTCTTTTTCATCATCCCTTTTCCTTCCTCCATATCACAGCTCAAATTATTCATCATTTCATTCAAGATTTGCATCAAAAATCAATCCAAATAAAACTGATCTTGGTAAGAAATATTTTTCCTATGATTATTGTGTTATTAGAACTCTTTAGGTTATATTTTTACAGGATATTGCAATCTATTTTTGATTATCGTGTGAATCGAATTTGGTAAACTGTTAAACATAAAAGTTGTTCATCTATGTCTTGTGTATCTTTCTGCCAAATTTTATTGAATAATTTTGAGTATATGAAGAGAAATGGTCATTGGGGTGAAATTGGTTTAGGGAGACATATCAACTGAATAACCTACGGTTTTTGTAAAAATTGATCATCTTAGTGGCTTAATATGATGTTTTTAAAACATAAAAGTTGTAGGTATATGTGTTATTTAGGTCTCTTCCACATTTCGTATAAATTGCTTTTGTGTAGGTTGAGTTATAGTGAAATAAACCATGACTGTTCCTTGATTGAGTTGTGTTCTGGTACATGTACAGCTCTAGTAATTTCGTCCTTATATTTTACCTATTTTTAGGTCGAATTAGCCAAAGTTTAAAACATGAAAGTTTTAATTCTATGTCTTATCTAAGTGCCTGTGAAAGTTCCACCTTAAAAGGTCATGTATTTTGTGAGTTATGAGCTGAATAATTGAACTGGTTGGGTTGATACTCTATGTTGAACCAGTTATAGATCCTCAAATATTTGAGAATCTTAGAGACCGAATCTGGAAATGAGTTAAACATGAAAAATGTTCTTAATTAACTTATATAACTGTATAAATAGTTTGAGAATAATTGAAGCTACACATTGAAAGCTATGAATTTTTGAATTGGATATCTCGAAACTGCCTAAGGGCAGAAAATAGGGCAATATTTAAAATTATACCAAAAATTATGTGAAGGTTCAAAAATTCTGAAATTTTAGTATATTGTAGTTTTACATGTTATATTTAATTAGGATTAAGAATCATATAAATTGGATTAGTGTAGAAAAAGTTATTGATCCAAGAGTCTTTAGAAGTCTTGTTCTAGCTTAAAAGAAATTGTAGTTATTTATTTAAATTATATTAAAAATAAATATTTTATCAAGGTATTAGTTAATTAATTTTTTTAATTAGGATCGCAACAACAAGAAGAACAATAAAAGTGAACAAGCCCGGAGCTTATATTTTGAAAAAGAAAAACTCTATCGAGGTTTGTACATATAATTATTCTAGTTTGCCCCTTATACATGATTGTATGTGCATGACATGAATTATTTGTCACCATGATAAAATAATAGATTATTCCATGTTTTAACATTATAGAAATGTTATTAACTATGAACTTAACATTATGCTAATATTTGATAAAATATCATGCTATTATATGGTGTTGAAATAAGTTATACGTATATCATTATATTAATATGAAATATGTATTGGTTATAGAAACAAGTAGTTAATAGTGTTAATTGCCCATTTCTCTTCTTGAGGACTAACATAGGATAGATGGTGCAACATTAGGGGAAGTTCGATATCGATATTGATATGATTTAAGGACAGGGTAGCTATAGCTCCGAGAACGCCTCTGCTCCTATTTACACACAAATAAATGATTTTACTAGGTCAAAGTGGCTGAAACTCCGCGAGCGCCCTTGACTTGAGATTATAGTGAGTAGGGTGGCTTAAGCTCCGCGAGCGCCCCTATTTCACACCCCGTATCCGGACAGTTCGGGAATGAGAATTTGGGCTAATAATTCATATAATAAAATATAAAATTTAATTAATTGATGTAAGTATCAAAGTGTAAAATGCTTACATGAGATGGCGCAAATTTAATTATTGAATAATGTTATTTTTTTTATGTTATGTATTTATTTATTTTATATGACAAATAGGCAATAAAATTTGATATGCCATGATTTTATTTGAGACATGCATTTGTGTGACTGCTTGGGAAAAACTTTAATACTTATATGTACCACTAAGCTAGAGATAGCTTAGTGTGGGTTCTTCTCACACAGGAATTGAAGTTGTAGATAGTAGATAGTGGAGTTGATCAAGAAGAAGTCCAAACCCATATCAGCAGAGACACAAGAAGTATAGTTAGAGGATTGGTTATCTATTATTATTTTTTTAGTTTGACTATGTATATGGTGTGTAGACATGTCTCATATTTTAATATTGTGTATGTAAATAATTATGTAACCTAATCGGGTGTCATATGTGTATACAATATAAGGATAAATACATATTGTTAATTAGAACAAGTTGTCTAAACTAATATAAATAAATAGATTAAGTTATTTAAGATAAAAAAAATTTAATTCGAACAGATTTATCGAGTTAAGCTTGTGGCATCTTTCTTGTATATGTGGATTATCCCTAACATATAAGTGGGGCAACACATTTAGTGGTATTAGAGCAGGTTTAGGCGTTTCTAAGCCTAGGTGTGAAATGAGATATTAGGTTTAAATATACATGTGTCTCATATAATTCTGATATGGGCTTTCTTCTTGGAAACTTGTAGGATTTTAGGAAGATGTCTTCGGATGAACGAGATATAACTGAGAGTACCGGCATTCCTGATACTAGGACTCATCATCAGTCTAGTGCAGTGAGCGTGCAAAGGAAAAATGTTGCACCAAATCCCCCACCACATGCAGCAAAACATATTGACCAGAGGTCTAAATCCATTTATACAACAGATGACTGGATTATTCCAACAGATGGTATGAGCCATTCTTTAGCCTACCCCAGTGCCACCACCTAGACCAAAAGTAACAATTGATAAGCTTCATAAGTATGGGGCTTCAGATTTCTATGGTAAGAGAGTTGAAGATCCAGCTGCAGCTGAGTATTGGTTAGAAAAGACTGAAAGAATTTTTAAAGAGTTGCAAGTGGAAGCAGATGACAAAGCTAGATTTGCTACTTCTCTACTCTAAGATGAGGCATATGATTGGTGGAAATTAGTTCTTACCAAGCCAGATATGGTGGAACCAGTCTCATGGGATTCCTTCCTCTCTGAATTTAAAGAGCAATATATTCCGTTGATCTATATTGATGAGAAAAAAAAAAAGAGTTCATGAATCTCAAGCAAGGTAAGATGTCAGTGATTGAGTATTAGCGGGATTTTACTAGACTGAGCAAGTATGCCCCTAAATTAGTTGCAAATGAAAGAGATAAATGCAGAAGATTTGAAGATGGCCTTAATGAAGAGGTTGGAGATATTGTGACTGCTCTTCAACATAACAAATTTTCTCAGTTAGTTTCTGCAGCACTCAGCCTTAAAAAAAGGAAAAAGAGGGAAATAGAAGAATCTTCTAAAAAGTCAACTACTACTGAGACTAAATTCACTGGGAAGAAGAGTCGTTTCTTTACTAGTCCTTCACTGAATAGAGGATAAGGAAAGGGTTTTAGCTATTCATAAACAGGGTCTTTTAAGAGGGGGCTGCCCTCTAAGGCATCTTCTGCTACAGCCAGTTCATAACCTCAGGTTGGCAAGGAAGTTATATCGGTATGTACTCTTTGCAATAGGAGCTATCGAGGGGATTGTTGGCGTGTCACAGGTGTTTGCTTTAGATGTGGGTCCAAGGAACATATATGGAGGGATTGCCCACTCTTGACAGGTGGTACTCCTACTCAGACTACTAGGTCAGCTCCGACTCATCTTGGAGTTCAGTTCAGAGGAGGACCAGGCCGACTGAGGTATGCTGTTTCAGAGATAGTGAATAGACCTGGATCCAGTAGAGCTCCAGTCTGAGCCTATGCCATGAAAGCTGTAATATCCTTGACCTTCCCCACATGCATACTCACATGCATTTCATTTGAACATATGCATCTTCCATATAATCCAATTGAACACGTGCATTTCATACATATTTTCTTAGAAACAAGTTCATGGCATGCACTAGCTACATGTCCTAGTATTTGGCAATTGTATCGAGTCACACGTGTATCCTTATAACCTAAATGATGATAACAAAACATTAGAAATAAATTAAATAAGGTGACTAAATTAAACTAAGAAAAATGATTAGATTAAGATTAGTAAACATTTACATTGTTAATTTAGTTGAATCGGGCCAAATGATTAAGCTGTATTATTGTGTGAATTAGTGAAATTATAAATATATGTAAATAATAATAATAATATAGACAAATTAAAATGAAAATGAAACAAAATAGAAATAGAAGAGAGGAGAAAAGAGAAATGAGAAGAGAAAAGAGAAGAGAAGAAGAGAAAAAGAGAAAAAGATAAAAGGACAAAAAACAAGTTGGCTTTATTTTCATCTTCCTTCCCCATTTCTGCCTTCTTCTCCAGCCCGACTTCTTCTTCATTTTTCTCCATTTCAGAATTCAATTCTTCCTTGTTTCAATTAGTTTTTGAAGCTAATTGATCCCTTGCAAGGTCGTTCTTGGTAAGTAATCAATTCTTTTTGCTATAGGGTTGATTTGAGTTGCTTAGGTTCATTAATAGGCACTGACTTGCAACCCGATTTTGATGCACATAAAAATTTATTCTGGAACAGTTTTAAAAAAAAATGTTGTTCCTTTATATCTTATATTTGTGGATATGAAACTATTTTGCATGATTCGGTGTATAGGAAGAGAAATCCTCTCTCTACTGAAACTGGTCAGGGTGTGAACCCTAACTAACTTAGCTACTGTGTTCTTTGATTTAGAATATGTTAAAGCCATTATTTGAAGTATCTAAAAGCATAATAGTTGTAGATATATGTGTTATGTATATGTATACCAAATTTTAGGATCATATGACTTGTATATTTTGAGTTATGGTGAATGGAACCGTGACTGTTCCATGACTTGAACTGCCAACTGAGTGCCCTGGGTAGATCCAACAACTTGTTTGGCTAATTTGAGCACGTTAAAGGTAGAGTCTGTAAATAATCAAAAAAGGAAAGTTATAGGTATGTGGCTTAGATAAATTTTGGTACTAATTTCAGCTTAATTGGTTGTGTATAGACTACGTTATAGCCTTTGGAAGTCATACTGGTACGGAAGCCAATTCTATTCTGGACCAATAAAATGTTTGTTATAATTTGAAGACCTTAGAGACATAATTGATAAAAGTTATAAAACATGAAAAAATGTTCAATATGAACCCATATAAGTGTCTATAAAGTTTCATTAAAATAGGACTTATAGATTATAAGTTATGATGGACCAAAGTGGGTACCCTGAAACTACCGAAAGGCAGAAAACAAGGCAGAAAACAGAACACACTTAGAAATTCTACTAAATATTGTACAATGATCCAATTGGTCTGCAATTTTAATATGTTATATAATTATATGTTATTTTTAATTAGAAATAAGAATCAGATTAATTGGTCAAGTATAGAAAGAGTTATAGGCTAAACAATCACATAAGATCACACTGCCTCATAGGAAAAATCTTAACTATCGACATGAACAATGCATATTAATTTGTTTAAGCAGCATTAAGTCTCCCTAATCATGAGTTAATCGATTATGTTTCATATTAGGCTCGCAACATATTGGAGACCCACAAGGAGCAGATATACAATAAGTTAGGGGTTGGAATCAAAGGAGAACGGTGAGTCTAATTATCAATTGAATTCTTTATTGCAAATGAATGTTGCTTGCTATGTGATTCATATGATTGTCATGATTGGTCCTTGATAATGTAATGATGGATAATTTGTGACATTGTGGTACATATAAATGGTATACTTGTGGTATAATTGAGGTATATGTTTGACATATGTGATATATATACATGGTATATGTATAGTATATGCAAGGTATATGCGTGACATATGAGGTATATATGGAATATATGTATGTTGTATATGATAAAGATGCAATGGTTGATGAATGCTTAAATACAAGTGCATATGCATATGGACTAAAAAGGCGTTGTGACTAGTTAATCGATATTGTAAAGTAAAAAAAAAAAAAGCATATGGCCCAACAAATGTGCAAATGAAACAAATGATCAAGCTAGCTAGCAAATGAAAATGTTCATATGGCAAATGTTCACATGGAAACCCGGAGCAATGTCTGTTTAACTTAGTCACAACAAAATAAAATAAGCAAAGCATTTGCATACGTAAGGAGTAATGATTATATGTTTCAACTTTATTAATATTTATATGATACTGATGAATGGAATGGAATACATGGTATGTATTACATTTGTGAGTTATTATTATGAGTTGTTCGGTACTTTAGAGCTCATTTGATGGTTATTCTCACTGAGCCGCAACTCATCAATTTGCATTATTTTTCAGGTAAAGAAAAGTGATAGCTCATTTTGAGTAGCGTTTAATAGACATGGAGCACAGGTCACCGGCCGAGCCTCATCACTCTCTCTCCTTGCATTCCTCACAAGCATGAAAATATGTCATCTATGTTTTGTATTTACGTGCTTGAATATGTATAGTCATTTTGGAATGAGTTTAAAAATGTATAAATGAAAGCAACTCGAAAATAGTTATGTGTAAAGTTTATGTTTTGATATATGTGATATATATTATATTGTGGTGAAAATCTCAGTGTTAACTTTGCAAAGTCATTGAATAATATTACAGGATATGAGACTTGCAAGTCATTGAATGAAATTAAAGGATATGAGACTTGCAAAGTCATTGAATAATATTACAGGATCTAAAAAAAATTTACTATCACTATTAACAGGATATTTTGTTTTTCCAGGATGCTATGTGTGATTATTTGATATAGAGATAGGTTATACTTAAATGCATAAGATGTGGTGTTACATTTTTGGTATCAGAGCAGGGATAGGTTCTATGGGAACATGCATATGCATAAGAGCATGATAACATATGCATCCTATGTGTTGAACATTATGTAGTGACATAATTGCATTTATTTTAGGGACATCATAAGACATGATTCACCAAGGAGGGAGAGGCCGACCGAAATGCTTTCTCATGAGGCATCACCTCATTTACATAGAGATCAACCTGCGCTAGGAGCTAGAGCTCCAGTACATGCATCACAGTCATCTCATGTAGAAGTACCCCATGAAAACCTAGAACAGAAAGTATATGGTTCTGAAATGTACAAGGAAAGACGTTATGACAAGCTGAGGAAGCATGGTGCAACTGATTTCAATGGCACAACAGACCAGTAGAAGATGAGACATGGCTGAAAAGGACACAAAGGGTACTAAATATGATGAGATGTACCCCAGATGAGAAATTCGATTATGCAGTATCCTTGCTGCAAGGAAATGCTTATGAATGGTGGGAGACAGTCCCTGACAGTGATGCACAACCACCGGTGTTGACATGAAGTGATTTCCTCCTGGAATTTTAGAATAATTACATGCCTGAAGCATATAAAGATGAGAAGAGGAAGGAATTCCTAAATCTTAAAGAGGGGAACATGTCTGTTGCGGAGTATGAAGTACAGTTTAATAAACTGTCCCATTATGCCACCTTCATGGTCTCTACTGAAAGAGACAAATGCAGGAAGTTGGAAGAGGGCCTCAAATATGAGATCAGAAATAGAATCATGACTATTGATCTTGATAATTATGCCAGACTCAGAGCTGAACGGTTAATGAAAGAAGCTGGGGAGGAACAAATTAAAAGGGCAGCACGTGAGTTCTTTGGTTAGTCTAGCAGAAGGTCGGGAAATAGAGGTAGATATATGCCTGCACAGTCTGGTAACAAAAGTGGGTACTTCAGTTCTAGAGGTCGAGGTATGACTTTCTCTTACCCAGGCAGAGGGCAGAGCCAATATGTTGAACAGAGGCCCACATGTAGTTATTGTGGAGACAGCATACGGGCGAATGTAGAAGGCTCACAGGAGCGTGTTATTTCTGTGGATTGATGGAGCACATGTATAGAGACTGTCCAAATAGAGCCAACCTAGCAGAGACCAGCAGAGGTAAAGGAGTATTTGAGACTACAGTTGAGGCACCGAGGGTCTACCCTACTAGTGGGACACAGGGCAGAGGAAGAGGCACGAGCAGGACTGGTACAATGAGCAGAGGAATGACCAGATCTGAAGGTCAGAGTTCTAGAACCCCTACTCAGGCTAGGGTGCTTGCTATGACTAGACAAGAGGCAGTGGATGCTCCCGAAGTAGTCACTAATAATATTTATATTTCTGAAATATTAGCATATGCATTGATTGACCCAGGCTCCACTCATTCATTTATATCATTTCATATGACATCTAAACTACATAAAAAACATGAGCCTATGGGAATTGACATAAATGTGAGTACTCCACTGGGAATAGTAGTAGTTGTGAATAATGTCTGTCATGATTGCTTGATATGCATTGATAAAGCTGAGTTAATAGTTGATATGATTTTATTGCCAATATATGAATTTGATGTGATACTGGGAATGGACTGGTTAACTAGACATCATGCAATAGTGAATTGCTTTACTAAGGAAGTAATTTTGGAATCACCAAACCAGCCAAGGGTAGTATTTCTAGGTGAAAGAAAACTTATGCCTACATGTCTAGTCTCTGCTGTAAAGGCATTTCGAATGATCAAAGGGGGATGTGAGGCATATTTGGCATATGTGACTGATACTAGAACCACTGATAGCTTGCTTGAAAATATACTGGTGGTAAGAGAATTTGCTGATGTATTCTCAGATGATCTACCTGGTTTACCACCAGATAGAGAGATATAATTCATTATTGAACTAGTACCAGGAACAACACCAATATCAAGGTCACCCTACAGAATGGCCCCAGTTGAGTTGAAAGAACTGAAGGCCCAACTACAAGAGTTACTTGACAAAGGGTATATTAGACCTAGTGTATCACCATTGGGAGCTCCAGTGTTATTTGTTAAAAAGAAAGATGGAACAATGAGATTGTGCATTGATTATAGGCAACTGAACAAAATGACGGTGAAGAACAAATATCCATTGCCTAGAATAGATGATTTGTTTGATTAGTTGCAAGGAGCCCAAATATTCTCTAAGATTGATTTGAAATTAGGCTATTATCAGTTGAAGGTAGCATAAGCAGAATTTCCAAAGACTGCCTTTCAAACCAGGTATGGACATTATGAATTTTTAGTAATGCCATTTGGGTTGACTAATGCTCCAGCTGCATTTATGGCATTAATGAATAAGGTGTTTCAACCATATCTGGATAGGTTTGTGATAGTATTTATTGATGACATATTGGTGTACTCAAAGAATAGGGGAGAACATGAACAACATTTAAAAGTTGTGTTGCAAACTTTGAGGGAGAAACGATTATATGCCAAATTGAGTAAATGTGAATTCTGGTTAGATCATTTGGTGTTTCTTGGACATGTGGTGTCATGTAAGGGCATAGAGGTTGACCTAAAGAAAATTGAGGCTATGATAAATTGGAAAGCTCCTAAAAATATTTCAGAAATGCGTAGTTTTCTGGGTTTAGCCGGATACTATTGTAGATTTGTTGATGGATTCTCCTTAATTGCAAGCCTTTTGACTAAATTCTTGAGAAAGAATGTGCCTTTCAAGTGGACTCCAGAATGCCAAAGGAGTTTTGATGAACTAAACGCAGACTAACTTTAGCACCAGTGTTAACTATCCTTATAGGTACAGGTGGGTTTACAGTATATAGTGATGCTTCTCACCAAGGCTTGGGATGTGTATTAATGCAACATGGTAAGGTGATAGCTTATGCATCTAGGCAATTGAGACCACATGAGATCTCATATCCAGTGCATGATTTAGAATTGGCTGTAGTTGTATTTGCATTGAAGATTTGGAGGCATTATCTGTATGGTGAGACATTCCAGATCTTCACAGACCATAAAAGCTTTGGTTATTTGCTGACACAGAAAGAGTTAAACATGAGGCAAAGACGATAGTTAGAGTTATTAAAAGATTATGACTGTACAATTGAATACCATCCAGGGAAAGCCAATGTGGTAACAAATGCATTGAGTAGGAAGGCTAATAGCAGTGTGGCTCACTTACAAGTATCCTCTTTTCCATATTTGATTCAATTACGATCTATGAATGTTGAATTAAATATGCATGATAAAGGATCACTGACTGCTACTCTTCAAGTCAGACCTATACTAAAGAATAGGATCAAAGTTGCACAAAGTAAAGATCCTAAATTGTGTGAGAAAATTGAATCAGTAAGGCAGGAAATCAGTAAAGATTTTCAATTGTAGGACGATGTACTGATGTTAAAGTCACATATATGTATCCCAGACACTGAAAGCTTGCACTAGGAAATAATGGAAGAGGCACACAATCCACCTTATGCAATGCACCCAAGGATGACAAAGATGTATCACAGTTTAAGGCCTCATTACTGGTGGCCAAGAATGAAGAAAGACATAGCAGAATATGTTTCCAAATGCTTGACATGTCAGCAGATTAAAATTGAACATCAGGCACCAATTGGAAAACTTCATCCATTGCCAATACCAGAATGGAAATGGGAAAGAATAACAATGGATTTCGTTTATGGATTGCCAAGAACCCCACGGAAAAATGATGCAGTATGGGTAATTATTGACAGATTAACCAAGTCAGCACATTTTCTACCTATTAGATGGGGGTGTACACTCGAGAGTTTGGCAAAATTATATGTGAATGAGATAATCAGATTGCATGGCATTCCAGTGTCCATTGTGTCTCATAGAGATCCACGGTTAACTTCACAATTTTGGGTGAGTTTACAAGATGCATTGGGAACAAAATTGAACTTCAGTATTGCATTCCACCCACAAACTGATGGACAATCAATGAGGACTATACAGACATTAGAAAAATGCTCAGAGCATGTTCTATGGAATTCAAAGGTGCTTGGGATGAATATATAGCATTGATTGAATTTGCTTACAACAACCAGTATCATAGCAGTATCCAGATGGCACCATATGAAGTATTGTATGGCAGAAAGTGCCGAAGCCCTATCATATGGGATGAAGAAGGTGCACGTACATCAGAAGGGCCAGAGATAGTACAAGAAACAGTGGATAAAATCAAAATTGTCAAGAATAAGCTAAAGGCAGCACCAGACAGATAGAAAAGTTATGATGATCAACATGGAAGGGAAATGGAATATGAGTTAGGTGAAAAGGTATTTCTTCGTGTATCTCCATGGAAAGGGGTAATCCGATTTGGCAAGAAAGGTAAATTAAGCCCAAGATACATAAGGCCTTATGAAATTCTTGAGAAGTTTGGTCCACTGGCATACAGATTGGCGTTACTACCAGAAATGGCTCAGATTCATAATGTGTTTCATGTGAAAATGCTTAGATGATACAGGTCAGATCCTACACATGTACTTAAAGATCAAGCCATTGAGATTGTAAAGGACATGAGTTATGTTGAGGAACCAGTGCAAATCATTGGATACAAGACTAAACAGCTAAGAAATCGAGAAATACCTTTAATTAAAGTATTATGGCGTAACCATTTACTAGAAGAGGCAACATGGGAAACAGAAGAAAATATGAAAAGGCAATATCCACCTATTTCCAGGTATTAAATTTCGAGGATGAAATTTTTAAAAGGAGGAGAGAATTGTAACATCCTTGACCTTCCCCACATGCATACCCACATGCATTTCATTTGAACATATGCATCTTCCATATAATCCAATTGAACACGTGCATTTCATACATATTTTCTTAGAAACATGTTCATGGCACGCACTAGCTATGTGTCCTAGTATTTGGCAATTGTATCGAGTCACATGTGTATCCTTATAACCTAAATGATGATAACAAAGAATTAGAAATAAATTGAATAAGGTGACTAAATTAAAGTAAGAAAAATAATTAGATTAAGATTAGTAAACATTTTCATTGTTAATTTAGTTGAATCGGGCCAAATGATTAAGCTGTATTATTGTGTGAATTAGTGGAATTATAAATATATGTAAATAATAATAATAATAATATAGACAAAATAAAATGAAAACGACACAAAATAGAAATAGAAGAGAAGAGAAAAGAGAAATGAGAAGAGAAAAGAGAAGAGAAGAAGAGAAAAAGAGAAAAAGATAAAAGGACAAAAAACAAGTTGGCTTTATTTTCATCTTCCTTCCCCATTTCTGCCTTCTTCTCCAGCCCGACTTCTTCTTCATTTTTCTCCATTTCAGAATTCAATTCTTCCTTGTTTCAATTATTTTTTGAAGCTAATTGATCCCTTGCAAGGTCGTTCTTGGTAAGTAATCAATTCTTATTGCTATAGGGTTGATTTGAGTTGCTTAGGTTCATTAATAGGCACTGACTTGCAACCCGATTTTGATACACATAGAAATTTATTCTGGAACAGTTTAAAAAACAAACGTTGTTCCTTTATATCTTATATTTGTGGATATGAAACCGTTTTGCATGATTCGGTGTATAGGAAGAGAAATCCTCTCTCTACTGAAACTGGTCAGGGTGTGAACCCTAACTAACTTAGCTACTGTGTTCTTTGATTTAGAATATGTTAAAGCCATTATTTGAAGTATCTAAAAGCATAACAGTTGTAGATAAATGTGTTATGTAAATGTATACCAAATTTTAGGATCATATGACTTGTATATTTTGAGTTATGGTGAATGGAACCGTGACTGTTCCATGACTTGAACTGCCAACTGAGTGCCCTGGGTAGATCCAACAACTTGTTTGGCTAATTTGAGCACGTTAAAGCTAGAGTCTATAAATAATCAAAACAGGAAAGTTATAGGTATGTGGCTTAGATAAATTTTGGTACTAATTTCAGCTTAATTGGTTGTGTATAGACTACGTTATAGCCTTTGGAAGTCATATTGGTACGGAAGCCAATTCTATTCTGGACCAATAAAATGTTTGTTATAATTTGAAGACCTTAGAGACATAATTGATAAAAGTTATAAAACATGAAAAAATGTTCAATATGAACCCATATAAGTTTCTATAAAGTTTCATTAAAATAGGACTTATAGATTATAAGTTATGATGGACCAAAGTGGGTACCCTGAAACTACCGAAAGGCAGAAAACAAGGCAGAAAACAGAACACACTTAGAAATTCTACTAAATATTGTACAATGATCCAATTGGTCTGCAATTTTAATATGTTATATAATTATATGTTATTTTTAATTAGAAATAAGAATCAGATTAATTGGTCAAGTATAGAAAGAGTTATAGGCTAAACAATCACATAAGATCACACTGCCTCATAGGAAAAATCTTAACTATCGACATGAACAATGCATATTAATTTGTTTAAGCCGCATTAAGTCTCCCTAATCATGAGTTAATCAATTATGTTTTCATATTAGGCTTGCAACATATTGGAGACCTACAAGGAGCGGATATATAATAAGTTAGGGGTTGGAATCAAAGGATAACGGTGAGTCTAATTATCAATTGAATTCTTTATTGCAAATGAATGTTGCTTGCTATGTGATTCATATGATTGTCATGATTGGTCCTTGATAATGTAATGATGGATAATTTGTGACATTGTGGTATATATAAATGGTATACTTGTTGTATAATTGAGGTATATGTTTGACATATGTGATATATATACATGGTATATGTATAATATATGCAAGGTATTTGAGTGACAAATGAGGTATATATGGAATATATGTATGTTGTATATGATAAAGATGCAATGGTTGATGAATGCTTAAATACAAGTGCATATGCATATGGACTAAAAAGGTGTTGTGACTAGTTAATCGATATTGTAAAGCAAAAAAAAAAAGCCTATGACCCAACAAATGTGCAAATGAAACAAATGATCAAGCTAGCCAGCAAATGCAAATGTTCATATGGCAAATGTTCACATGGAAACCCGGATTAATGTCTGTTTAACTTAGTCACAACAAAATAAAATAAGCAAAGCATTTGCATACGTAAGGAGTAATGATTATATGTTTCAACTTTATTGATATTTATATGATACTGATGAATGGAATGGAATACATGGCATGTATTGGATTTGTGAGTTATTATTATGAGTTGTTCGGTACTTTAGAGCTCATTTGATGGTTATTCTCATTGAGCCGCAACTCATCAATTTGCATCATTTTTCAGGTAAAGAAAAGTGATAGCTCATTTTGAGTAGCGTATAAAAGACATGGAGCACAAGTCACTGGCCGAGCCTCATCACTCTCTCTCCTTGCATTCCACACAAACATGAAAATATGTCATCTATGTTTTGTATTTACGTTCTTGAATATGTATAGTCATTTTGGAATGAGTTTAAAAATATATAAATGAAAGCAACTCGAAAATAGTTATGTGTAAAGTTTATGTTTTGATTTATGTGATATATATTATATTATGGTGAAAACCTCAGTGTTAACTTTGCAAAGTCATTGAATAATATTACAGGATATGAGACTTGCAAGTCATTGAATGAAATTACAGGATATGAGACTTGTAAGTCATTGAATGAAGTTATAGGATATAATGAAAAAAAAATTACTATCACTATTAACAAGATATTTTGTTTTTTTCCAGCATGCTATGTGTGATTATTTGATACAGAGATAGGTTATACTTAAATGCATAAGATGTGGTGTTATAAAAGCTAAGGAAGATTAGGCGGCAACGAATGTTATTGTTGGTATGTTTTCATTATATGATTTTGACATTTGTGCACTCATAGATCCGGGTTCCACACATTCCTATATTTGCACTAGTACACCTAGTCAGCATAATATGGTTAAAGAAAACCTAGAATATGGAATTGAAGTTAATAATCCTTTGGGTCACAGTGTAATTGTGAATAAAGTATTTAGGAATTGTCCTTTGGTTGTGCATAGGAAGGAGTTTTCTGCAGACTTGATTGAGTTGCCTTTCCATGAGTATGATGTCATATTAGGCATGGATTGGCTCTCACGTCACGAAGCAGTGGTGGATTGCAAGTCTAAATTTGTGGTGCTTAAGATAGAAAATCAGGAGGAAATTATTGTGAAAGGTGAATTATTTTCACAACATCCTCGAGTCATATCCATAATGAAAGCTCGGAGATTGATGAGAAAAAGGGTGTGAAGTTTATTTGGCCCATGTGATTGACACTAGAAAAGGAGGTTCAAATCTTGAAGATATTCTGGTGGTAAATGAATTTCCAGATGTCTTTCCCGATGACTTACCTGGGTTACTCTGGAGAGAGAGGTAGAGTTTTCTATTGATCTTGTTCCAGGAACTATGCTTATATCAAAGACGCCATACATAATGGCCCCATCAGAGATGAAAAAACTTAAGACACAATTGCAAGAACTCCTTGATAAGGGTTTCATTAGACCAAGTACATCCCTATAGGGTGCACCAGTATTGTTTGTAAAAAAGAAAGATGGATCTTTGAGGCTATGTATTGATTATCGACAGTTGAATAAGGTGACCATCAAGAACAAGTACCCATTACCGCGGATTGATGATCTCTTTGACCAACTGAAAGGTGCAAGAGTATTTTCCAAGATAGACTTGAGATCTGGTTATCATCAATTAAGGGTGAAGACAGAGGATATTGCTAAAACTGCATTCAAAACTAGATATGGTCATTATGAGTTTTTGGTTATGCCATTTGGGCTGACCAATGCTCCAGCAGCATTTATGGATCTTATGAATAGGATCTTCAGGCCACATCTTGATCAATTTGTTGTCATTTTCATTGATGATATTTTGGTATATTCTAAAGATTCAGAAGAACATGAAAAGCGTTTGAGAATAGTGTTGCAGACTCTCAGAGAATATAAGCTTTATGCCAAACTCTCAAAATGTAAGTTTTGGTTAAAGGAGGTGACATTTTTGGGACACATTATCTCTGCAGAAGGCATTAAAGTGGATTCTAGCAAAGTTGAGGCAATTGTGAGTTGGAAACCTCCACGGAATGTGACCGAGATCAAAAGTTTCTTGGGTTTAGCTGGATATTATCAGAGATTTGTCAAGGGTTTTGCAATGATGGTGTTGAACCTAGAGGGATATTTTCGTCATTTTGATGATAACAAATAAAATAGCAATAATGTATTTAACATACTTGTTTTCTAAGTCTATTAAATAGGGTATGAAATAAAATAGCAAGAATGGGGAATGGAAGATTAGTCCTTGAAAGATAAAATTGAAGAAGCAGCATCATTCACGCCCGTGACCCTATGTGTCACGCCCGTGAATAAGCCTAGCTCCAACAAACCAACATTTGAAGTTCACGGCCATGAAGGAAGACAATAAACCATGAATGAACATTTACGTCATGCCCGTGAAAGAAATGTCACGCCCGTGAACCTACATGACAAATTCTTCCAGAGAGCTTCATGATCAAAGTCACCACTTGGACCATGGCTTGGAAGGTTGTCATGCCCCTGAAGATATATGTCATGCCCGTGACCAAATAATTCAAAACCTTCCAGAATGCTTCACGGCCAAAGTCACCACTTCAGTTACGGCTTGGAAGAACAGTCACGACCGTGACACAAAGAGTCACTCGTGAAAGATGAAAGAGAAAAATGTCAGGCGCGATTATAGGATTGTGCAATGACTAGTTTCGTATCAAATGCATTCTAATGGCTATAATTCACCATGGAAGCATAAATGCAAGTCATTTATGCATTCAGCACAAGAGGATAGCAAATACTTTGAATCAAAATCTTGTTGCAAGCTATTTGTAAATTTAATACTTTCAAAACAAATATTTATTCTTTGTGAAAATATTTTTGCTCATCATTTATTGAGCAATAAAGATTTATAAGTGTTTCTTTCTGTAATCATTTCTTACTTAAGTGAGTTTTGGGTATTTCTGGGTTAAGAGTAGAACACTTGTAAGGGTTAGTTGTGTGAGCCTCTAAAACACAAAGAAAGGTTGTTTGTGTGAGCCTATAAAACATAAGGTAAAGGTTGTTTGTGTGAGCCTGTAAAACACAAGGTAAAGGTTGTTTGTGTGAGCCTATAAAACACAATGAATTGATTATAGTGTGAGCCATAAAAATACAAGGGATTTCTGGGTTAGGTATGAGCCATTGTGAGAAACACAATTGTTGGGAGTGAGCTTGTAAAACTCCATTGTAACACTTAGTGTGTTAGTGAAACTCCCAATTGTGATTAGGGAGAGGAGTAGGGTTTGTCAACATCCGAACCTTTATAAAAATCCTTGTGTCAAATTTCTCTATCCCTCATAAACTTAACTTTTTATTTCCACACTTTAAAGTTAAATTTTTAAACTCCAATTCAACCCCCTTTCTTGGCTCAATATCTGGACAACAATTGGTATCAGAGCTTTGTCTAGCATCGAAGCCTAAAAAGCACTAGTAAAGATCAAGATATGGCCAGTGAAGGATTCCAAAGTCTCAAGCCTTACTTCGATGGAGCAAATTATGCTCATTGGAAGTTTCAGATAGAGACATATCTGGATAATGAAGGAATTGAAGTATGGGATAGTATTCAAAAGGAATGGACACCACCAACTAGAAGAGGAGTTATTGGTGAAGAAGAATTCCTGTCAAGAGATGATTGGACAGAGCCTCAAAGAAGAGCAAATTTCAAAAATAAAAAGGCAATGACAATTCTCTCAAGCTCATTATCTATTGAAGAATGTTGCAGGATACAGCACTGTTCAACTGCATATAGCATGTGGAAAACATTAGAAAACTATCATGAAGGCCACAAAGCCACATGGGATGACGAAAGCTCTTCAAGTAAAAAAGATGACAATGAAAGTGAAGAGGTCAACCTATGCTTCATGGCTATTAAGGATCACATCTCGGATAAAGTAAGATCACTACACTCATACTTTTTCAATAATGATAGTTGTGATACTGATAGTGATAGTGATGATGATGATGTTGAGCAAAGCCTTATAGAAGAATTGAATCTAGAATTAGAGAAATATAGGAGTAAATTCAGTACTTATAGAAATAACATCTCTAATTTAAAAAACAAAATAGATGCTTTAGAAAAGGAGAACATTAAGCTTAAATCATCTAATGAATCTCTTCAAAAATCATTAGATGAATACTCATCAAAACCCTCAACAAATTCCTTGCTTAAAGAAAATAATACTTTTAAAAAATGAAGTTGAGGAACTTAGAAATTCAATTTGAAAATTCCATAAAGGAAAAGAGAGTTTAGATACTCTCATTGTGTCTCAAAGACCATTTTTAATTAGACATGGTCTAGGATTTAAGGACACATCATCATCTTCTCACAAAACCATCTTTGTTAAGTCTAGTGAACCTCACATCTCCACACTTGTTGGAACAACACCTAGGAATAAGTATACTAATCCTTCTGTACATAAAAAGAATAATCATGCCTTTATGTATAAGAAACATGTATCTAGGAAAGCACCAATTAATCATAATTGTGCATGTCATTGTACTCAAAATCAGTTTAATAGAAATATGGCATTCAAAAATATTGTAAGACCAAAAAGCAATGTTAGACCCAAACAGTGTAATTATTGTATGAAGATTGGTCATATAAATAAACATTATTGGATAAGGAAGGCTCATTGGGAACCTTCATGTGCTAACCCCCAAGGACCCAAGCTTATTTGGGTACCTAAAAATCATACTTGAATTGTGATTCTATAGGAATGCCTTAAGTCCACAATAAACAAAAATGCTTGGCTAGTAGACAGAGTGGATGCTTAAGGCATATGATAGGAGACAAAGAGCTTTTCAATGAAATCAGAAGTATTGATGGAGGTAAATTTACCTTTGGAAACAATGCTAAGGGTAAGGTAATTGGCATTGGTTCTATTGGTATTAATGGTACTACTTTTATTAAAGATATCTTACTTGTTGATGGCTTGAAACATAACTTGTTGAGTGTTAGTCAATTATGTGATAAAGGAAACAAAGTAATCTTTACTTCCAATGAATGTCTTATGACCTCTATCGATGGTCAAGAGATATTTAAAGGAAATAGAGATGTCAACACATACATAATAGACTTACATAAATTATCTAACCATTCCTCTAAGTGTCTTATGACTACTGGTAATGATTCTTGTCTGTAGCATAGAAGGCTTGGTCATGCTAACATGGACTTAATTCAAAGCCTCAGCACAGGAGAACTAGTAAGGGGACTGCCAAGAGTCAAATTTGAAAAAGGCAAGATCTGTGAACCTTGCCAAAGAGGGAAGCAACACAAGTCATCCTTCAAAGCCAAAAACATAGTAAGTACCTCAAAACCTCTACAACTCCTGCATTTAGATTTATTTGGACCTTCTAGAATTGCTAGCTTAGGAGGTAAACATTATGCCTTTGTCATCGTAGATGATTACTCTAGATTTACTTGGGTAATTTTCTTAGCTCAAAAGAGTGATGCTTTTGAAAATTTCAAAAACTTTGCTAAAAGAGTTCAAAATGAAAAAGGATATTGTATTTCAAAGATAAGAAGTGACCATGGAAAAGAATTTGAAAATGAAAACTTTGAAAGTTTTTGTCTTGAACATGGCATTTCACAGAATTTTTCATCTCCTAGGACATGTCAACAAAATGGGGTAGTTGAAAGGAAAAATCGAACTTTAATTGAAATGGCTAGAATAATGCTCAATGAGTATGGTCTACCAACTTACTTTTGGGCAGAAGCCATAAACACTGCTTGTTATATTTCAGATCGAGTTTTCAAAAGACCTTTTTTAAACAAAACCTCATTTGAGTTATGGAATGGAAGAAAGCCCTTGATATCATACTTTAGAGTATTTGGATGCAAGCACTTCATATTGAATACCAAGGAAAACCTTAGAAAATTTGCCTCTAAATCTGATGAAGGTATCTTTTTAGGATACTCTACAACTAGCAAAGCATATAGAGTATTTAATAAAAGATCATTAACTGTTGAAGAATCTATGCATGTTGTTTTTAATGAATCTAGTAGACTTGATCTTGTGAAAGGTAGTGTTCTTGATGATGTTGTAGGAACTATGGAAAGACTTGATCTTGGAAATGGAAAAGAAGAAAATGATCAAGAAGATTCACATCAAGATGATTCTCTACCTCAAGCTGAAGAAGAAAATGGGCAAGAACTCCCAAAGGAATGGAGAATGACAAAAGATCATCCCAAGGAGAAAATCATTAGTGATCCTTTAAGAGGAGTAAGTACTAGATCTCATTTCAAACATTTAGCCACTGACCTTGCTTTTGTTTCTCAAATTGAGCCTAAAAATGTTGATGAGGCTCTTAATGATGAAAGTTGGGTGATTGCAATGCAAGAGGAACTCAACCAATTTGAGAGAATTAAGGTCAAGAATCATCAAATTATAGGTAGCAAATGGGTATTTAGAAATAAACTAGATGAACAAGGTTAAATAACTAGGAATAAGGCTAGATTAGTTACAAAAGGATATAATCAGGAAGAAGGGATAGATTATGATGAAACCTATGCTCCTGTAGCTAGATAAGCCATAAGAATACTTTTAGCATATTCATGTCACATGAATGTCAAACTCTTTCAAATGGATGTGAAAAGTGCCTTTCTAAATGGTTATATAGAAGAAGAAGTTTATGTAGAACAACCACCAGGTTTTGAAAGCTATGATTTGCCAAATCATGTTTTTAAACTTTCAAAAGCTTTATATGGTTTGAAACAAGCCCCAAAAGCTTGGTATGAAAGACTAAGTTCTTTTCTCTTAGAAAATAACTTTACAAAGGGGAATGTTGACACTACATTATTCATTAAAAAGCATAAGCATGATATTCTAATTGTTCAAATTTATGTTAATGATATCATATTTGCTTCTACTAATGAATTGCTTTGTCAAGAATTTGCTAAGTGTATGACTAGAGAATTTGAAATGAGCATGATGGGAGAGTTTAAATATTTCCTTGGTCTACAAATAAAACAAGGCAATGAGGGCACATTCATCAACCAATCCAAATATGCCAAAGATTTAATTAATAAATTTGGAATGGTAGGATGCAAGAATGCCAAGACTCCAATGAGCACATCAACAAAATTAGACAAGGATGAAAAGGGTAAGAGCATTAATGAAAAACTCTATAGAGGTATGATCGGATCACTTTTATATCTTGCTGCTTTTAGACCCAACATAATGTATAGTGTATGCTTGTGTGCACGATTTCAATCATGTCCAAAAGAGTCTCATATACATGCAGTAAAAAGAATTCTAAGATAATTGCATGGCTCATTGCATCTAGGTTTGTGGTATCCTAGAAATTCATCCTTTTATATTGTAGGATATTCAGATGCAGATTATGCTGGTAGTCTTTTAGATAGAAAAGTACTTCAGGTACTTGTCACTTTATTGGAGAGTGCTTAGTTTCTTGGTTTAGCAAGAAACAAGTTTCAGTTGCTCTTTCAACTGCTGAAGCAGAGTATGTAGCAACAAGATGTTGTTGTACACAAATCATTTAGATGAAACAACAACTTAAGGATTATGGTCATGATATGAACCATATACCTATTAAATGTGACAATACAAGTGCTATAAATCTTTCAAAGAATCCCATTCAACATTCTAGAAGTAAGCATATTGACATTAGACACCACATTATTAGAGATCATGTTCAATATGGAGATGTTGCATTGGAATTTATAAGCACAGAAAATCAATTGGCAGATATATTCACTAAGTCTCTAAATGAGGAAAGATTTAATTTCATTAGAAGAGAACTTGGTATGATTGATGGATTAACCTTGTGATTGCCAAATTGTGAAATCTTAAGTGATAATCTTGCTTTTGTATCATCTCACTAGATATAAGGTAGTAAATTTGATGGAAATTTATGTTATAAGGGATAAAATCTTCATAGAAATGATTTAGTCTTGTTTTAGGACTTAATTTTATTTGATGAAACTTTTAGGCAATTCATGCCCGTGACATATGTTCACGCCCTTGAATTAAATAGCCAAAAAGATTCAGTAGCTTTCACGACTTAATTCACGAGATGGTTCACAGCTATGTTCACAATTTCATTCACTCCAGTGAAAAGCCTTGTTCATGCCCGTGATGCATTTTCATGCCCGTGAACATTTTCACCAAAAACTCACAGAAGCGTTCAAGCTTTGAGTCACGCTTTGTTTCACGGGCATAAGTAGTGAAATTCAACACTTCACGCTCGTGACTCATGTTTCACCACCGTGATAGTTCATCATTCACTCCCATGATATTCAAATGTCACGACCGTGAACAATTTCATGCCTTTCCTCACGTGAACACAAGACTTCACGCCCGTGACTATGTGTTTCACGCCTGTGAAGGGTCAACTATATAACATTTCTGCCGGTTATTTTTCACATTTCAACTTTCCAACTTCTTAAAACTGCCCTCATTTACACATATTGAATGGTACATTGAAGATTCCGGTCCCCTAGTCACAAATTTCTTCTATAAATACCATCAAAAACCCCTTCCATCATCACAAACCATCTCCTGTCCATTACCACCAAGCCCTCCGAAGACATACTTATTGGTGGGTATGTAACCCACATGGCCTTGAAGCTTGGATATCTGAAGCTGGATGACCATCACTATAATCTCATCCTAGGGCATCCTCAAGACCGATTGGATGTAGAGTCCTTCATCAGGATAGGAGCAACTGTTTGAATTGTCCATGAGAAGAACATTTACTACCGTTTCATCGACACTACTGGTGAGATTATATGGGAAGATAATGACTTGGAGGATTTTAAAGCTAGTCTCTAAGGTATCCAGCAGAAGAAAAGGGCTCGAGTTGAGATGGCACCTTCTGAGGTTGAGCAGGACATCGGCCAATCCTCTGCCCCCACACCGAATTTGGCGCAGCAGGTGGTTGACCTCCTAGCACCAAGATTTGAGCAGTTGCAGGCTTCCATAGATGAGAGATTGGAGAACCTCAAGGACTTCATGGAGTCTAGGATGGACAGCCTCGAGGCTGAAGTTGCTCGTCTTAGGGACAAGATGTTTGGATAGATGTTAGGATAGATGTTAGGCTAGATGGTAGCCTTGATATGTTTGTTTGGTTTTATGTTTGCTTGTTTGTTTGTAGGAAATTCTAAATTTCCTTTCTGAATTTTAATTACTTTTGTTTGCACTTCCCTTTTATAATTAATATAATTGCTTTGTTTTTCCATTATGGTTTATCTTTCTTGATATTCTTTTTTGTTGATGAAAAAAGGGGGCGAAACTAGTAATATGTTGAGTTAAGTGCAAGCAATACTTAATTTTGAATCAAAATGGAGAACCTACCAATATATTGAGTTAAGTAGGGAGAAACTAGCAATATATTGAGTTAAGTGCAAAGTTAAGTAAAATACTTAAAATTTGATTCAAAATGAATATGCAAGTATGCAATTGAGCTTCATACACCTTAAATATATCTTAAGTATACTTTGCATATACCTTGATGCAAGTTACATAAATGAATATGCACTTGATATACTCTAAATATACCTTACATATACTTCATGATTTAAAGAGAATTTTGGTATATATTGGACATACTTTGCATATAACTTGCATATACTTGAAACTAGAAAGTTAATTATGATGCTACACTTCATCATTCTCTACAATTCTTGCACTTTATCCATTTTTTATCCTAAGCATCTTTTGAGGGGGAGACTTCTCAAAAGCACATATTGCTAGATTATTTGTCACCATCAAAAAGTGGGAGATTGTTAAACTTTGAGGGGTATTTCCATCATTTTGATGATAACAAATAAAATAGCAATAATGTATTTAACATACTTGTTCTCCAAGTCTATTAAACAGGGTATGAAATAAAATAGCAAGAAAGGAGAATGGAAGATTAATCCTTGAAAGATAAAATTGAAGAAGCAGTATCATTCACGCCTGTGACCCTATGTGTCACGCCTGTGAATAAGCCTAGTGCCAACAAACCAACATTTGAAGTTCACGGCCATTAAGGAAGACAATAAACCATGAATGAACATTTGCGTCATGCCCGTGAAAAAAATGTCACGCCCGTGAACCTACATAACAAATTCTTCCAGAGAGCTTTATGATCAAAGTCACCATTTGGACCACGGCTTGGAAGGTTGCCACGCCTCTGAAGATATATGTCACGCTTGTGACCAAATAATTCAAAACCTTCCAGAATGCTTCACGACCAAGGTCACCACTTCAGTTACGGGTTGAAAGAACAGTCACGACCATGACACAAAGAGTCACGCCCATGAAAGATGAAAGAAAAAAATGTCAGGCTCGATTATTAGGATTGGTGCAATGGCTAGTTTCGTATTAAATGCATTCTAATGGCTATAACTCAACATGGAAGTATAAATGCAAGTCATTTATGCATTCAGCATAAGAGGATAGCAAATACTTTGAATCAAAATCTTGTTGCAAGCTATTTGTACATTTAATACTTTCAAAACAAATATTTATTCTTTGTGAAAATCTTTTTGCTCATCATTTATTGAGCAATAAAGATTTGTAAGTGTTTCTCTTTGTAATCATTTCTTACTCAAGTGAGTTTTGGGTATTTCTGGGTTAAGAGTAGAACACTTGTAAGGGTTAGTTGTGTGAGCCTCTAAAACACAAAGAAAGGTTATTTGTGTGAGCCTATAAAATACAAGGTAAAGGTTGTTTGTGTGAGCCTGTAACACACAAGGTAAAGGTTGTTTGTGCGAGACTGTAAAACACAAGGAATTGGTTATTGTGTGAGCCATAAAAACACAAGGGATTTCTGGGTTAGGTGTGAGCCATTGTGAGAAACACCATAGTTGAGAGTGAGCTTGTAAAACTCCATTGTAACACTTAGTGTGTTAGTGAAACTCCCAATTGCAATTGGAGAGAGGAGTAGGATTTGTTAACACCCCAAACTTCTATAAAAATCCTTGTGTCAAATTTCTCTATCCATCTTAAACTTAACTTTTTATTTTCGCACTTTAAAGTTAAATTTTTAAACTCCAATTCTGTAACACCACATCTTATGCATTTGAGTATAACCTATCCTTGTATCAAGTAATCATACATGGCATACTGGATAGGTAAAATACCCTGTTAACAATTGTAACGTCACACCTTATGCATTTGCTTATAACCTATTTTTGTATCAAATAATCACATACTGCATGTTGGAAAGAGAAAATGCCCTAATAACATTGGTAGTACAATTTTTTTTTCATATCATATCCTGTAAAATCAACTAATGACTTTGCAAGTCTCATATCCTGTAATATTACTCAATGACTTTTCAAGTCAACATTAAAACCACAATACGATATATCACATTACGAGTTGATTTCATTTATATATTTTTAAAACTCATTCCAAACTGACTGTACATATTCAACCATATAAATACAAAATGCAGATGACATATTTTTTATGCTTGTGTGGAATGCAAGGAGAGAGAGAGTGATGAGGCTCGGCCAATGACCTGTGCTCCATGTCTTCTATACACTACTCAAAATGAGCTATCACTTTTCTTTACCTGAAAAATGATGCAAATTGATGAGTTGAGGCTCAGAGAGAATAATCATCCAATGAGCTCTAAAGTACAAAACAACTCATAGTAATAAATCACAATTCCAATATATACCACATATTCCATTCCATTCATCAGTATCATATATGTATCAATAAAGTTGAAACATATAATCATTACTCCTTATGTATGCAAATGCTTTGCTTGTTTCATTTTGTTGTGACTAAGTTAAACAGACATTGCCCCGGGTTTCCATGTGAACATTTGCCATGTAAACATTTGCATTTGCATTTGCTAGTTAGCTTGATCATTTGTTTCATTTGCACATTTGTTAGGCCATAGGCCTCTTCTTTTGCTTTACAATATCAATTAACTAGTCACAACGCTTTTTTAGTCCATATGCATATGCACTTGTATTTAAGCATTCATCAACCATTGTATCTTATCACATATATTATACATATACCACATATATACCTCATATTCCACACATATACCTTGCATATACTACACATATACCATGTATATATATCACATATGTCAAACATATACTTCAAATATACCACAAGTATACCATTTATAAGTACCAAAATGTCACAAATTATCCATCATTACATTATCAAGGACCAATCATGACAATCATATGAATCACATAGCAAGCAACATTCATTTGCACTAAAGAATTCAATCGATAATTAGACTCACCGTTCTCCTTTGATTCCGACCCCTAACTTATTGTCTATCTGCTCCTTGTGGGTCTCCAATATGTTACGATCCTAATATCAAAACATAATCGATTTACTCATGATTAGAGAGACTTAATGTGGCTTAAACAAATTAATATGCATTGTTCATGTCAATAGTTAAGATTTTTCCTATGAGGCAGTGTGACCTTATGGGACTGTTTAGCCAATACCTTTTTCTAAAATTGACCAAATAATATGATTTTTGTTAGTAATTATCACTAACATATAATTATAGAACATATTAAAATTTCAGACCAATTGGATCATTGTACAATATGTTTTTGGAATTTCTAAGCGTGTTCTATTTTCTGCCTTGTTTCCTGCCTTTAGGCAGTTTCAGGGTACTCATTTGGATTCATCATAACTTATAATCTATAAGTCCTATTTTACTTAAAATTTACAAAAACTTATATGGGTTCAAATGGAACATATATCATGTTTTAAACATTTATCAATTATGCCTCTAAGGTCTTCAAATCATAAGCAACATTTCACTGATCCAGAACAGAATTGGCTTCTGGACCAGTATGACTTCTAAAGACCATAACTTAGTATATACATACCCAATTAATATGAAATTAGTACCAAAATTTATCTACGACATATACCTATAACTTTCATGTTTTTATCAGTTACAAAATCTAGCTCTAACGAGCTTAAATGAGCCAAACAATTTGCTGCCTCTGCCCAGGGCACCCAGTAGGCAGTTGAAACTATGGAACAGTCATGGTTCCATTCACCATAACTCAACATTTACAAAACCTATGAACCTGAAATTTGGTATACAGATACATAAAACATATATCTACAACCTTTATGTTTTTAGATACTTCAAATAATGGCTTTAACATATTCAAAATCAAATAACACAGTAGCTAACTTGGTTAGGGTTTACACCCTGCCAGTTTCAGTACGAAGAGCATATATCTTACTATACATAACATCTTGACAAAATGTTTACATATCCACAAATCTAAGACATAAAGGAACAATTTTTGTGTTTTCCACTTTTCCAGAATCAATTTCTATTAATATCCAAATCTTGGTACAATTCAGTGCCTAATATTGAACCTAAGCAACTCAAATAAACCCTATAGCAATAAGAATTGATTACTTACCAAGAACAACCTTGCAAGGGATCAATTAGCTTAAAAAAATAGGTGAAACAAGGAAGAATTGAAGTCTAAAATGGAGGAAATTGAAGAAGAAGTTGGGCTGGAGAAGAAGGCAAAAATGGGAAGATAAAACTAACTTTTGGTTTTTGTCTTTTTATCTTTTTCTCATCTCTTTTCTCATCTCTTTTCTCCTTTCTCTTGTCCTTTCTCTTCTCTTCTCTTCTATTTCTATTTTATGTCATTTTCATTTTATTTTGTCTATATTATTATTATTATTTACATATATTTATAATTCCACTAATTCACACAATGATACAACTTAATCATTTGACCCGATTTAATTAAATTAGCAATGTAAATGTTCACTAATCTTAATCTAATCATTTTTCTTACTTTAATTTAGTCACCTTATTCAATTCATTTCTAATACTTTGTTATCCTTATTTAGGTTATAAGGATACACGTGTGACTCGATATAATTTCCAAATACTAGGACACGTAGCTAGTGCATGCCATGAACTTGTTCCTACGAAAATACGTATGAAATGCACCTGTTCAATTGAATTGTATGCAAGATGCTTATGTTCAATGAAATGCATGTGAGGAAGGTCAAGGATGTTACAATTCTCCCCTCCTTTTAAAAATTTCATCCTCAAAATTAATACCTGAAAACAGGTATGGATATTGCTTTTTCATATTTTCTTCTATTTCCCATGTTGCCTTTTCTTGTAAATGGTTACGCCATAATGCCTTAACCAAAGGTATTTCTCGGTTTCTTAGTTGTTTAGTCTTGTATCCAATGATTTTCACTGGTTCCTCAACATAACTCATGTCCTCTGCAATCTCAATGGCTTGATCTTTAAGTACATGTGTAGGATCTGACCTGTATCTTCTAAGCATGCTCACATGAAACACATTATGAATCTGAGCCATCTTGGGTAGTAAAGCCAACCTATAAGCCAATGGACCAATCTTCTCAAGAATTTCAACTATGTATCTTGGGCTCAATTTACCCTTCTTGCCAAATCGGATTATCCCTTTCCATGGAGATACACGAAGAAACACCTTTTCACCTAACTCGTATTCCATCTCCCTTCTATGCTGATCAGCGTAACTTTTCTGTCTATCTTGGGCTGCCTTTAGCTTGTTCTTGACAACCTTGATCTTATCCACTGTGTCTTGCACTATCTCTGGTCCTTCTAATGCACGTGCTCCTTCTTCATCCCAAATGATGGGGTTTCGGCACTTTCTGCCATACAATGCCTCATATGGTGCCATCTGGATACTGCTATGATACTGGTTATTGTAAGCAAATTCAATCAATGCTATATATTCATCCCAAGCACCTCTGAATTCCATTAAACATGCCCTAAGCATTTCTTCTAATGTCTGTATAGTCTTTTCTGATTGTCCATCAGTCTTTGGGTGGAATGCAGTGCTGAAATTCAATTTTGTTCCCAATGCATCCTGTAAACTCACCCAAAAACATGAAGTAAACCGTGGATCTCTATCAGACACAATGGACACTGGAATGCCATGCAATCTAACTATCTCATTCACATATAATTTGGCCAAACTCTCAAGTGTACAGCCCCATCTGATAGGTAGAAAATGTGCTGACTTGGTTAATCTGTCAATAATTACCCATACTGCATCATTTTTTCGTGGAGTTCTTGGCAATCCATAGACAAAATCCATCGTTATTCTTTCCCATTTCCATTCTGGCACTGGCAATGGATGTAGTTTACTAACTGGTCCCTGATGTTCAATTTTAATCTGCTGACATGTCAAGCATTTGGAAACATATTCTGCTATATCTTTCTTCATTCTTGGCCACCAGTAATGAGGCCTTAAACTGTGATAGATCTTTGTCATCCCTGGGTGCATTGCATATGGTGCATTGTGTGCCTCTTCCATTATTTCCTGACACAAGTTCTCAGTGTCTGGAACACATATGCGTGACTTTAACATTAGTACATCATCCTGCAATTGAAAATCTTTACTGTTTCTCTGCCTTACTGATTCAATTTTCTGACACAATTTAGAATCTTTTCTTTGTGTTTCTTTGATCCTCTCCATCAACAAATCTACGATAATATCCGGCTAAACCCAGAAAACTATGCATTTCTGAAATATTTTTAGGAGCTTCCCAATTTACCATAGCCTCAATTTTCTTTGGGTTAACCTCTATGCCCTTGCTCGACACCACATGTCCGAGAAATACCAAATGATCTAACCAGAATTCACATTTACTCAATTTGGCATATAATTGTTTCTCCCTCAAAGTTTGCAACACAATTTTTAAATGTTGTTCATGTTCTCCCCTATTCTTTGAGTACACCAATATGTCATCAATAAATACTATCACAAACCTATCCAAATATGGTTGAAACACCTTATTCATTAAAGCCATAACTGTAGCTGGAGCATTAGTTAATCCAAATGGCATTACTAAAAATTCATAATGCCCATACCTGGTTCGAAAAGGCAGTCTTTGGAACATCCGCTTCTGCTACCTTCAGCTGGTAATAGCCTGATTTCAAATCAATCTTGGAGAATATTTGGGCTCCTTGCAACTGGTCAAACAAATCATCTATTCTAGGCAATGGATATTTGTTCTTCACCGTCATTTTGTTCATTTGCCTATAATCGATGCACAATCTCATTGTTCCATCTTTCTTTTTAACAAATAACACTGGAGCTCCCCATGGTGATACACTAGGTCTAGTATACCCTTTGTCAAGTAACTCCTGCAATTGGGCCTTTAGTTCTTTCAACTCACTGGGGCCATTTTGTAGGGTGACCTTGATATTGGTGCAGTTCCTGGTACTAGTTCAATAGTAAATTCTATCTCTCTATCTGGTGGTAAACCAGGTAGATCATCTAGGAATACATCAGCAAATTCCCTTACTACTGGTATATTTTCAAGCAAGCTATCAGTGGTTCTAGTATCAGTCACATATGCCAAATATGCTTCACATCCCCCTTTGATCATTCGAAATGCCTTTACAGCTGAAACTAGACATGTAGGCACAAGTTTTCTTTCACCTAGAAATACTACCCTTGGCTGGTTTGGTGATTCCAAAATTACTTCCTTAGTAAAGCAATTCACTATTGCATGATGTCTAGTTAACCAGTCCATTCCCAATATCACATCAAATTCATATATTGGCAATAAAATCAGATCAGCTATTAACTCAGCTCTATCAATGCATATCAGGCAATCACGACATACATTATTCACAACTACCACGGTTCCCAATGGCGTACCCACATTTATGTCAATCCCCAAAGGCTCATGCATTTGATGCAATTCACATGCCATATCCAATGATATAAATGAATGAGTGGAGCCTTGGTCAATCAATGCATATGCTAATATTTCAGAAATATAAATATTACCAGTGACTACTTCGTGAGCATCCATTGCCTCTTGTCTAGTCATAGCAAACACCCTGGCCTGAGTAGGAGGTCTAGAACTCTGACCTTCAGATCTGGTCACTCCTCTGCCCATTGTACCAGTCCTGCCACTGCCTCTTCCTCTGCCTTGTGTCCCACTAGTAGGGTAGACCCTCGGTGCCTCAACAGTAGTCTCAGATACTTCTCTGCCTCTGCTGGTCTCTGCTAGTTTGGCTCTATTTGGACAGTCTCTATACATGTGCTCCATCGATCTACAGAAATAACATGCTCTTGTGAGCCTTTTACATTCGCCCGTATGCTTTCTACCACAATGACTACATGTGGGCCTCTGTTCAACATATTGGCTCTGCCCTCTGCCTGGGTAAGAGAAAGTCATGCCTCAACCTCTAGAACTGGAGTACCCACTTCTGTTACCAGATTGTGTAGGCATATATCTACCTCTTTTCCCTAACCTTCTGCTTGACTCACCAAAGAACTCACGTGATGGCCTTTTTATTTGTTGTTCCCCAGCTTCTTTCATTAACCGTTCAGCTCTGATTGCAGCAGCTCTGAGACTGACATAACTATTAAGATCAGTAGTTGTGATTCTGTTTCTGATCTCATATTTGAGCCCCTCCTCAAACTTCCTGCATTTGTCTATTTCAGTAGAGACCATAAAGGTGGCATAGTGGGAAAGTCTGTTGAACTGCACCTCATACTCAGCAACAGACATGTTACCCTGTTTCAGATTCAGGAATTCCTTCCTCTTCTCATCTTTATATGCTTCAGGCATGTAATTATTCTAAAATTCCTGAAGGAAATCATTCCATGTCAACACCGGTGGTTGTGCATCACTGTCAGGGACTGTTTCCCACCATTCATAAGCATTTCCTTGTAGTAAGGATACTGCATAATCAAATTTCTCATCCGGGGTACATCTAATCATATTCAGTACCCTATGTGTCCTTTTCAGCCATGTCTCAGCTTCTGTTGGATCTGTTGTGCCATTGAAATCAGTTGCACCATGTTTCCTCAGCTTGTCATAACGTCTTTCCTTGTACATTTCAGGACCATATACTTCTTGTTCTAGGTTTTCATGGGGTATTTCTGCATGAGATGACTGTGATGCATGTACTGGAGCTCTAGCTCATATTGCTGGTTGCTCTCTATGTAAATGAGGTGATGCCTCAGGAGAATGCATTTCGGCCGGCTTCTCCCTCCTTGGTGAATTATGTCTTATGATGTCCCTAAAATAAATGAAATTATGTCACTACATAATGTTCAACACATAGGATGCATATGTTATCATGCTCTTATGCTTATGCATGTTCCCATGGAACCTATCCTTGCTCAGATACCAAAAATGTAACACCACATCTTATGCATTTGAGTATAACCTATCATTGTATCAAGTAATCATACATGGCATACTGGAAAGGTAAAATACCCTGTTAACAATTGTAACGTCACACCTTAAGCATTTGTGTATAACCTATTTCTATATCAAATAATCACATACTGCATGTTGGAAAGAGAAAATGCCCTAATAACTTTGGTAGTACAATTTTGTTTTCATATCATATGCTGTAAAATCAATTAATGACTTTGCAAGTCTCATATCCTGTAATATTACTCAATGACTTTTCAAGTCAACATTAAAACCACAATACGATATATCACATATATTAAAACATAATCTTTACACATAAGTATTTACGAGTTGATTTCATTTATATATTTTTAAAACTCATTCCAAACTGACTGTACATAATCAACCATATAAATACAAAATGCAGATGACATATTTTTTATGCTTGTGTGGAATGCAAGGAGAGAGAGAGTGATGAGGCTCGGCCAATGACCTATGCTCCATGTCTTCTATACACTACTCAAAATGAGCTATCACTTTTCTTTACCTGAAAAATGATGCAAATTGATGAGTTGAGGCTCAGTGAGAATAATCATCCAATGAGCTCTAAAGTACAAAACAACTCATAGTAATAAATCACAATTCCAATATATACCACATATTCCATTCCATTCATCAGTATCATAAATGTATCAATAAAGTTGAAACATATAATCATTACTCCTTATGTATGCAAATGCTTTGCTTGTTTCATTTTGTTGTGACTAAGTTAAACAGACATTGCCCCGGGTTTCCATGTGAACATTTGCCATGTGAACATTTGCATTTGCATTTGCTAGTTAGCTTGATCATTTGTTTCATTTGCACATTTGTTGGGCCATAGGCCTCTTCTTTTGCTTTACAATATCGATTAACTAGTCACAATGCCTTTTTAGTCCATATGCATATGCACTTGTATTTAAGCATTCATCAACCATTGTATCTTATCACATATATTATACATATACCACATATATACCTCATATTCCACACATATACCTTGCATATACTACACATATACCATGTATATATATCACATATGTCAAACATATACTTCAAATATACCATAAGTATACCATTTATATGTACCAAAATGTCACAAATTATCCATCATTACATTATCAAGGACCAATCATGACAATCATATGAATCACATAGCGAGCAACATTCATTTGCACTAAAGAATTCAATTGATAATCAGACTCACCGTTCTCCTTAACTTATTGTCTATCTGCTCCTTGTGGGTCTCCAATATGTTGCGAGCCTAATATGAAAACAAAATCGATTAACTCATGATTAGAGAGACTTAATGTGGCTTAAACAAATTAATATTCATTGTTCATGTCAATAGTTAAGATTCTTCCTATGAGGCAGTGTGACCTTATGGGACTGTTTAGCCTATAACTTTTTCTACACTTGACCAAATAATATGATTCTTGTCATTAATTAACACTAACATATAATTATAGAACATATTAAAATTTCAGACCAATTGGATCATTGTACAATATGTTTTTTGAATTTCTAAGTGTGTTCTGTTTTCTGCCTTGTTTCTTGCCTTTAGGCTGTTTCAGGGTACTCATTTGGGTTCATCATAACTTATAATATATAAGTACTATTTTAATGAAAATTTACAGAAACTTATATGGGTTCATATGGAACATACTTCATGTTTTCCACGTTTATCAATTATGCCTCTAAGGTCTTCAAATCATAAGCAACATGTCATTGATCCATAACAGAATTGGCTTCTGGACTAGTATGACTTCTAAAGACCATAACTTAGTATATACATACCCAATTAATATGAAATTAGTACAAAAATTTAGCTAAGCCATATACCTATAACGTTCATGTTTTGATCAGTTACAGAATCTAGCTCTAACGAGATCAAATGAGCGAAACAAGTTGCTGCCTCTGCCCAGGGCACCCAGTAGGCAGTTCAAACCATGGAACTGTCATGGTTCCATTCACCATAACTCAATATTTACAAAACCTATGAACCTAAAATTTGGTATACAGATACGTAACACATATATATACAAACTATATGTTTTTAGATACTTCAAATAATGTCTTTAACATATTCGAAATCAAAGAACACAGTAGCTAACTCGGTTAGGGTTCACACCCTGACTGGTTTCAGTACGAAGAGCATATCTCTTTCTATACATAACATCTTGAAAAAATGTTTACATATCCAAGAATCTAAGACATGAAGGAACAAGTTTTTTGTTTTACACTATTCCAGAATCAATTTCTATTAATATCCAAATCTTGATGCAATTCAGTGCCTAATATTGAACCTAAGCAACTCAAATCAACCCTATAGCAATAAGAATTGATTACTTACCAAGAACAACCTTGAAAGGGATCAATTAGCTTCAAAAACTAGGTGAAAAGAGGAAGAATTGAAGTCTGAAATGGAGGAAATTGAAGAAGAAGTCGGGCTAGAGAAGAAGGCAGAAATGGGAAGATAAAGCTAACTTTTGGTTTTTGTCTTTTTATCTTTTTCTCATCTCTTTTCTCCTTTCTCTTCTCCTTTCTCTTCTCTTCTCTTCTCTTCTATTTCTCTTTTATGTCATTTTCATTTTATTTTGTCTATATTATTATTATTATTTACATATATTTATAATTCCACTAATTCACACAATGATACAACTTAATCATTTGACCCGATTTAACTAAATTAGCAATATAAATGTTCACTAATCTTAATCTAATCATTTTTCTTACTTTAATTTAGTCACCTTATTCAATTCATTTCTAATACTTTGTTATCCTTATTTAGGTTATAAGGATACACGTGTGACTCGATATAATTTCCAAATACTAGGACACATAGCTAGTGTGTGCCATAAACTTGTTCCTATGAAAATACGTATGGAATGCACGTGTTCAATTGATTTGTATGCAAGATGCTTATGTTTAATGCAATGCATGTGGGGAAGGTCAAGGATGTTACAAATTCAATCCCACTTCTTGGCTTAATATCTAGACAATAGATGGCTTCTCTTTTAACAAGACTATTGAGAAAGGATGTTAAATTTGATTGGACAGATAAGTGTCAAGCTAGTTTTGATAAGCTTAAAAGTATGCTCACTAAGGCCCCTGTTTTGACACAGCCGATTCCTAATAAGGAGTATGTCATTTATAATGATGCTTCTCATAATGGATTGGGTTGTGTATTGATGCAAGATGGAAAGGTGGTTGCTTATGCTTCGAGACAGTTAAAGCCGCATGAGAAAAATTATCTTACCCATGATATGGAGTTGGTAGCTATAGTTTTTGCATTGAAGATTTGGCGCCATTATTTATATGGGGAGAAGTGTTTCATTTACACAGATCACAAGAGTTTAAAATATCTTCCCTCATAGAAAGAATTGAATTTGAGGCAGAGAAGATGGCTAGAACTAATAAAGGATTATAATTGTGTGATTGTCTACCATCTAGGCAAAGCTAATGTAGTAGCAGATGCTTTAAGCAGAAAGATGGAGGCAGAGTTGCACCTTCAACCCACTCTTATGCAGGATATCAAGGATGCACAAAGACAAGATAGAAAGCTAATTGAATTAGCTGAGTTGATCTCTAAGGGGGAGAGACCTGGATTCACTATGGACTTAAATGGTGGATTGTTCTATCAAGACAGATTATGTGTGCCTGATGTAGAAGATCTTAGACGGAGGATTCTTAGAGAGGCCCATGAAAGTAAATATGCTATGCATCCAGGGAGTAACAGGATGTACTAAGAGTTGAAGAGCAGATACTGGTGGCCAGGGATGAAAAAGGACATCACAAAATACACTTCAAAATGTTTGACTTGTCAGCGGGTCAAGGTGGAACATCAAGTACCTTCAGGGTTGCTACATCCATTTTCTATTCCAGAATGGAAGTGGGAACGGATCACTATAGATTTTGTGACTGGATTGCGTTTGACTCCAAAGAAACATGATACTGTATGGGTCATAGTGGACAGATTTACAAAGTCAGCACATTTCTTACCTATCAGAAAGGACTATCCACTGAATAAATTGGCATAAATTTATATGAATGAAGTTGTACGACTTCATGGAGTGTCTATTTCTATTATTTCTATTGTCTACAACGAGCTTTAGGAACTAAGCTCAATTTCAGTATGGCTTTCCATCCGCAGACAGATGGACAGTCAGAAAGAGTCATTCAGATTCTAGAAAATATGATTAGAAGTTGCGTCATCGAATTTGAAGGTAGCTGGGACAAATATCTTCCTTTAATGGAATTCGCCTATAATAACAGTTATCAGTCTAGTATCCAGATGGCTCCATATGAGGCACTTTATGGTAGGAAGTGTTGAACACCTCTATGTTGGATAGAGCTCACTGAGAGGAAGCTTATGAGACCAGACCTAGTGCAAGAGACAGAAGAAAAAGTGAGAGTCATTCGCAAAAGACTTAAAACAGCTACAGATAGACAGAAATCAAATGCTGACCTCAAGAGACGGGACATTGAATATGCAGAGGGTGACAAAGTTTTTCTTAAAGTATCTCCTTGGAAGAAAGTTCTACGATTTGGGAAGAAAGACAAGTTAAGTCCAAGGTTCATCGGACCTTATGAAACATTAGAAAGAGTTGGACCTGTTGCTTATAGACTCGCTCTACCAGCGGATATGAGTCAAATACATGATGTCTTCCATGTCTCAATGTTAAGACGATATAGATTAGATCCTAATCACATCATTCCAGCTGAAAGCATTCAGGTCAAACAAGATTTGACATATGAAGAAGAACCAGTCCAAATTTTAGCAAGAGAAATGAAGGAGCTGAGGAACAAGTGAGTACCATTAGTGAAAGTACTATGGAGGAATCATGCAATCGAAGAAGCAACATGGGAAAACGAGGAGGTGATGAAAGCTCAATACCCTCACCTATTCAGTGATGATGTATTAGGTATGTTTCGAGGACGAAACATCTTGAGGGGGAGAGAATTGTAACGCCCATTAATTAGGATTTAATTAAAATAAGTATGTGGTATAAATAGTAAAAAAAATATGATAGATAATATAGATTAAAATAGATGAAATAAATGATTAAATTAGAAATTAAAATAAATTAAATTGATAGCCATGATGAATTTGAATAAATTAGGTCAAATAATTAAATTGTATGTTTGGTAAAAAAAAATTTAAAATGACTAGATAAGTAAATATATGAAGATAATAATAATAATAATAATAATAATAATAATAATAATAATAATAATAATAATAATAATAATAATAATAATAATAATAATAATAATAATAATAATAATAATAATAAAAGTAAAAAAAAGAAAACAGACAAAATCGGGAAAGTGGGAGGGGAGGGGAAGTCAATTGAGACTTTACCCCATTCCTTCCAATTTCACCTCTTTCCTTCTTCTTCTTCATCATCCCTTTTCCTTCCTCCATAGTACATCTCAAATTATTCATCCTTTCCTTCAATATTTGCATAAAAAATCAGTCCAAATAAATCTGATCTTGGTAGGAAATATTTTTCCCATGATTATTGTGTTATTAGAACTCTTTGGGTTATGTTTTTATAGGATATTACACTCTATTTTTTATTATCTTGTGAATCGAATTTGGGGAAGTATTAAACATAAAAGTTGTTCATCTATGTCTTGTGTATCTTTTTGCCAAACTTTATTGAATGATTTTGAGTATATGAAGAAAAATGGTCATTGGGGTGAAACTGGTTCAGGGAGACATATCAACTGAATAACCTAAGATTTTTGTACAAATTGATCATCTTAGTGGCTTAATTTGAGATTTTGTAAACCCTAAAAGTTGTAGGTATATGTGGTATTTAGGTCTCTACCAAATTTCGTATAAATTTCTCTTGTGTAGGTTGAGTTATAGTGAAATAAACCATGACTGTTTCTTGATTGAGTTGTGTTCTGGTACCTATTCAGCTCCAGTAACTTCGTCCTTATATTTCAACTGTTTTTAGATCGAATTAGTCAAAGTTAAAAATATGAAAGTTTTCATTCTATGTCTTATCTAAATTCCTGTGAAAGTCCCACCTTAAAATGGCATGTATTTTGTGAGTTATGAGCTGAACATTTGAACTGGTTGGGTTGATACTCTATGTTGAACCAGTTATAGATCCTCCAATATTTGAGAACCTTAGAGACCAAATCTGAAAATGTGTTAAACATGCAAAATGTTTCAAATTAACTTATATAACTGTATAAATAGTTTCAGAATATTTGAAGCTACACATTGAAAGCTATGAATTTTTGAATTGGGTACCTCAAAACTGCATTAGGGCAGAAAATAGGGAAATATTTAAAATTATACCAAACATTATGTAAAGGTTTAAAAATTCTGAAATTTTAGTATATTTTAGTTTTACATGTTATATTTAATCAGGATCAAGAATCAGATAAATTGGATAAGTGTAGAAAAAGTTATTGACCCAACAGTCCTTAGAGGTCTTGTTCTAGCTTAAAAGAAATTATAGTTATTTATTTAAATTATATTAAGAATAAATATTTTATCAAGATATTAATTAATTAAATTTTTTTAATTAGGATCGCAACAACAAGAAGAACAATAAAAGTGAACAAGCCCTGAGCTTATATTTTGAAAAAGAAAAATCCTATCGAGGTTTGTACATATAATTATTCCAGCTTGCTCCTTATGCATGATTGTATGTGCATGACATGAATTATTTGTCACCATGATGAAATAATAGATTATGCCATATTTTAACATTATAGAAATGTTATTAACTATGAACTTAACATTATGCTAATATTTGATAAAATATCATGTGTTGCCCAGATATTGAGCCAAAAAGTGGGGTTGAATTGGAGTTTTTAAAAAATTTAACTTTAAAGTGCGGAAATAAAAAGTTAAGTTTAGGAGGGATAAATAAATTTGACACAAGGATTTTATAGAGGTTCGGGTGTTAACAAACCCACACTATGTGTTACAATGGAGTTTTACAAACTCACTCCCAACTATGGTGTTTTTCATAATGGCTCACACCTAACCCATAAATCCCTTGTGTTTTAATGGCTCACACAATAACCAATTCCTTGTGTTTTACAGGCTCACACAAACAACCTTTATCTTGTGTTTTACAGGCTCACACAAACAACCTTTACCTTGTGTTTTACAGGCTCATACAAACAACCTTTCTTTGTGTTTTTAAAGGCTCACACAACTAACCCTTACAAGTTTTTTACTCTTAACCCATAAATACCCAAAACTCACTTGAGTAATAAATGATTACTAAGAGAAACACTTACAAATCTTTATTTCTCAATAAATGATGAGCAAAAAGATTTTCACAGGGAATAGATATATGTTATGAAAGTATTAAATGTACAAATAGCTTGTCATAAGATTTTGATTCAAAGTATTTGCTATCCTCTTGTACTAAATGCATAAATGACTTGCATTTATACTCCCATGGTGAATTATAGCTGTTAGAATGCGTTTAATATGAAACTAGCCATTACAACAACCCAAATAATTGCGCCTGACATTTTTCTCTTTCATCTTTCACGGGCGTGACTATGTTTTTCACGGGCGTGACTATTCTTCTAAGCCGTGACTGAAGTGGTGACCTTGGTCGTGAAGCATTTTGGAAGGTTTTGAAATATTGGGTCACGGGCATGACATATATATTCACGGGCATGACAAACTTCCCAGCCGTGATTGATGTGGTGACCTTGGTCGTGAAGCTCTCTAGATGAATTTGTCAAGAAGGTTCACGGGCGTGATATTTAATAGACGGGCGTGACTTAAATGTGCATTTCACGGTTTGTTGACTTCCTTCATGGCCGTGAACTTCAAATGTTGGTTTTGTTGACAGTTAGCTTCTTCACGGGCGTGACTCATAGGGTCATGGGCGTGAACATGCTACTTCCTTAATTTTTATCATTCAAAGATCTTCCATTCTCCATTCTTGCTATTTTATTTCATACCCTGTTTAATAGACTTAGAAAACAAGTATGTTAAATACAATATTGCTATTTTATTTGTTATCATCAAAATGACGGAAATACCCCACAAGGTTTAACAATCTCCCCCTTTTTGATGGTGACAAATAATATAGCAATATGTGCTTTTGAGAAGTATCCCCCTCAAAAGATACTTAGGATAAAAATTGATAAAATGCAAGAATTGTAAAGAATGATGTAGCATTAAAATAAAGTTTCTAGTTTTAAGTATATGCAAGTTATATGCAGATTATATCCAATATATACCAAAATTTTCTATAAGTCATGAAGTATATGTAAGGTATATTTAGAGTATATCAAGTGCATATTCATTTATGTAACTTGCATCAAGGTATATGTAAAGTATACTTAAGATATATTTAATGTGTATAAAGCTCAATTTGCATACTTGCATATTCATTTTGAATCAATTTTTAAGTATTGTACTTAAACTCAAAATATTGCTATTTTCGCCCTTCTTAACTCAATATATTTGTAGGTTTTTCATTTTGATTCAAAATTAAGTATTTCTTGCACTTATCTTAATATATTGCTAAGTGCTAAAGACTTTTTTTTCTCTAGCTCTGCTTCAAGCTCTCTATCTCTTTTCACTACCATTTCATGTGTGAGAATTTTTCCAATAAGCACATAAGTATTCATGATTCTCATGTCTTCATTTGCTTCTTCTAGACAAATAATCTAGCAATGTAATGCCCGATAATTTAGGCTACGGTAGTTGAGAGAAATCCGGCACGCTGAACCGATCGGGTCTAAATTCGGACATGAAAGAAATAAATTAAAATAATAATAAGAGGGGAGAAAATATTTTGAATATTATTAATTGATAATTTTCAAGTTTGGAATTAAAATTGGAAAAAAATAATTTTTCGTTGAACAAAATTAAAAATTGCAGTGTTTTTGGCACAAATATTATAAGAAGGCATAAAAATGGAATATTCTTTATCTAAGGGAAGGAATATTCTTTTAATTAAGATAAATTAAGAGTGATTTAAATTAGTGGACCAATAGGAAGCAAGATTAACAACTAATCCTAACCACCCACCTAATCCAACTAGAAAAAGTCAAATTTCCATTTTTTTTTATCATTCTTCTTCTTTTTCATCTTGACCAAACCCATTTCTCTCCCTTTTCTTCTTCTTTGGCTGTGACTCTCCTTCTCCCTTAATGTTCTTCTTTTTTTTTCTTCAATTAAAGCTAAGATTAGATGAAAAAAAAGGGAATTAAGGCAAGATCATGAAGAAAGTGAAGTAAATTGTGCAAAACCAAGGAAGAAGAAGGAAGAAAGGAAAAGAAAAAGAGAGAAAGAAAATTTTAGCCATTTGGAAGATCATCAAAGGTGAGTTTAGATTTTCCATCTTCTCACTTTTCTTCTACTCTTTTCTTTGATTTTGGGGTTAGTTGCCATTAAAGTTAGTAATTTAGGGTGATTAAGATGTTAATGGTGATTAAGAGTGGATTAGTGTGATTAATGTTTGATTAGTGTAAAATTTATTGTTAGGCAAGGAAGTGAACAACCTTTGAACCAAAATCAAAGGGGAAGTAAGGTCAAGGAAAAGGCTATCTAAGAGGAAGAGAAAAGTGAAGAGAAGTAGAATTTTGAGGTATGTACATATGGCAAAAATTCAATGTATACAAATGTTGATTTTAATTTTGTGATGTATATGAAATTCTGGATATTTGATTGAGAAATTAAGTGATGATTAAATGATTCCATGAATATGAAAATAAAAACTAGAATATGAGGTTGATGCATGAAAATGGAAATTGTATGATTTAATTGATGTGCTGGAAAATTCGTCTCATAAACAGTGTTTAGTTTTTTGATCATAACGTGAGTTCTGAAAATCATTTATGAGTGATTCTTATTGGGGTGTAAAGTTAAGACATAGGTCTTGAACTTTCATTAAGACTATTGGGCCTGAATATGCCTAGAAATAGGTGAAAAATAGACTCAAAGTTGAACTAGAAATCTGTCCAGAAAAAAAAATACTGGGCAGATTGCAGTGAGCATAGGTTAGAATAAAATTCATAAATTTTGCTAAAAAATTCCTTTTAATATGATTATAGTTTTATATTAAACATAAGACATGTATATAAATATTTCTAGTTGATCACTTGTTCTAGTTCCATCTAAAAATGGATTAAAATGACAGAGCAAAGTAAGGTAGAATTCTGTCTAGTAAAATACTGGGCAGATTGTAGTGAACATAGCTTAGGAGAAAATTTATAACTTTTGCTAAAAATTTCCTTTTAATGTGATTCCAATTATATATTAAATATAAGACATGTATCTAAATTTTTCTAGTTGATCACTTGTTCCAATTCCATCTAAAAATGGATTAAAATGACAGAGAAAAATAAGGCATAATTATGTCCAGTAAAATACTGGGCAGATTGCAGTGAATATAGCTTAGGAGAAACCATATAATCTTTGCTAAAAAATTCGTTTTAATGTGATTTCAGTTGGAAATTAAAGATAAGACATGTACCTATATTTTGTTAGTTGATCACATATCCAGATTCGGTCTAACAATAGATGAAAAATGCAGAGAATCATAAGGCAGAAATGTTGTCCAGAATAGGACAACTGGAAGAAATGTGTTGATTGTGAATTTATGTGACATAAAATGTATTAATTAAATTTTTCTTATAATTATAATGATTTAATGAGCTAGTATGAGGTTGTAAAATATTGAATGGGAATTATTGCATTTATATAGAGTTTATATTAATGTTCCCTACATAATTTATGTAAATATTAATAAAGGTAACAAATGTAATTAAAACCCTATAACATCTAGTCGAGAACTAGAAATTAGGATAAGTTGGCATGCCAATAAAAAGGGTAGAAATGTAGGCACTAAAAATAATAGTGTTGAGATTTAATTTAAGTAGGCACTAAGAAATAGTGCTGAGTTGAAATTACGTAGGTACTAAGAAATAGTGCTGAGTTCAAAATTACGTAGGCACCAAAAAGGTGCTGAGTTGTTATTGGAAATGTAGGCGTTAAACGCCGAGTTATAAAATAATTATGTAGGCGCCAAGTATACTGTCGGAGAGCAGAAACCCTGTATCCAGTGTTTAGTTTCTGTCTAAGATGTCATGGGCTATTAAATAAATAACAGAAAAAAATGTGAATTATGAAATTGATATTGTGAATTTTATATCTTGAATTGTTAATAAATTTCAAGCATGCTTAATGAATGAAATATCATAATTGATGAATTAAATATTTTTGCATGAAGAAAATGGCTTTATTATTAATTAAATATTTGGCATGCTTAATAAATTAATTGTAGTTTCAAAAAAATTTATTTTAGAATTATTTATGTAATTATTGGATAGTTGCCAAACGTACCACTAAGTTAGAAGCTTAGCGCGTGTGTTTCATACGCAGATAAATAGAAGTAGCTATTCGGGATCGGCACAAGATTTCTCAGAAGACGAACTAAGTAATAGCCTTTTAGACTCAGCTAATCTCAAAAAACCTCCGTCAGTAAGAGATTCCTAGCCGAGTGTAGTAGCTCCACCGAAAGCAGAGGGACAAGCTAATTTGGGACAGGAGCCTCTTATGGAACAGATAGCAAACTTGTTGCAACGGATAATACAAGCAGTTCCATAGCCAGCTCCACCTCCTCCTCTGTTAAACCTTGAGGGGTATTTCCATCATTTTGATGATAACAAATAAAATAGCAATATTGTATTTAACATACTTGTTTTTTAAGTCTATTAAACAGGGTATGGAATAAAATAGCAAGAATGGAGATTGGAAGAATAATCATTGAAAGACAAAATTAGGGAAGTAGCATGTTCACGCCCGTGATCCTATGTGTCATGCCCGTGAAAGAGCTAACCGTTACCAAAACCAACATTTGAAGTTCACGATCATGAAGGAAGAACAAACTGTGAAATGGACATTTAAGTCACCCCCGTGAATTAAAATGTCACATCCGTGAATGTTAATGGCATTTTCATCCAGAGAGCTTCGTGACCAAAGTCACCACTTGGATCACGGCTGGGAAGTTTGTCATGCCCGTGACCTAAAATTTCAAAACATTCTAGAGAGCTTCACGACCAAGGTCACCACTTCAGTCACGACTTGGGAAGCAATGTCACGCCCGTGAATGATGAAAGAGAAAAATGTCAGGCGCGATTATTTGGTTGGTACAACAGCTAATTTCAGATTAAATGCACCCTAACGGCTATAATCAGCCAAGGGAGTATAAATGGAAGTCATTTATGCATTCAATAAAAGAGGATAGCAAAATACTTTGAATCAAAATCTTATTACAAGCTATTTGTACATTCAATACTTTGAGAACAAATATCTATTCTTTGTTAAAATCTTTTTGCTCTTCATTCATTGAGCAATAAAGATTTGTGGGTGTTTCTCTCTGTAATCATTTATTACTCAAGTGAGTTGTGGGTATTTCTGGGTTAAGAGTAGAACACTTGTAAGGGTTAGTTGTGTGAGCCTTTAAAACACAAAGTAAAGGTTATTTATATGAGCCTGTAAAACACAAAGTAAAGGTTGTTTGTGTGAGCTTGTAAAACACAAGATAAAAGGTTGTTTGTGTGAGCCTGTAAAACACAAGGAATTGGTTATTGTGTGAGCCATTAAAACACAAGGGATTTCTGGGTTAGGTGTAAGCCATTGTGAGAAATACCATAGTTGGGAGTGAGCTTGTAAAACTCCATTGTAACACTTAGTGTGTTAGTGAAACACCCAATTACGATTGGAGAGAGGAGTAGGGTTTGTTAACACCCGAACCTGTATAAAATCCTTGTGTCAAATTTCTCTATCCCTCCTAAAATTAATTTTTTATTTCCACACTTTAAAGTTTAATTTTTGAAACTCCAATTCAACCCCCTTCTTGGCTTAATATCTGGGCAACAATTGGTATCAGAGCTTAGTCTAGCATCGAAGCCTAAAAAGCGCTAGTAAAGATTAAGATATGGCCAGTGAAGGATTCCAAAGTCTCAAACCTTACTTTGATGGAGAAAATTATGCCCATTGGAAGTTTCAGATGGAGACATATTTGGATGGTGAAGGAATTGAAGTCTGGGATAGTGTACGAAAAGAATGGACACCACCAACCCGAAGAGGAGCTGATGGTGAAGAAGAAATCCTGTCAAGAGATGATTGGACAGATCCTCAAAGAAGAGCAAATATTAAAAACAAGAAGGCAATGATAATCCTATCAAGCTCATGATCTATTGAACAATGTGTAAGAATACAACATTGCCCAATAACATACAGCATGTGGAAGACATTGGAAAATTATCATGAAGGAACTAAGCAAGTCAAATCCAAGAAGATTCAACTTCTGACTTCAGAATATGAGCTCTTCAAGATGAAATCCAATGAGTCAATCACGGACATGACCAACCGTCTTCTAGCCATTATAAATGGAATGAGGAAACTTGGGAAGCATAAGAGTTTAGAGGATGTAAACAACAAAATCCTGAGAAGTCTTCCTCTTAAAGACTATGGCTTAAGAGTTGCTGGCATAGAAGAAGCAAATGAAGATATGAGCATCATGAATACTGATGTGCTGATTGGCAAACTTCTCACACATGAAATGGCAGTGAAAAGAGATAGAGAGCTTGAAGTAGAGCCAAAGAAAAGAAAGCCCTTAGCACTCAAAGCCTCTACTTCAAAATCACAAGAAGAAAGTGAAGATGATGAAGAAATGAGTGATGATGAAAATGAGGACATTGCTATGCTTTCAAGAAGATTAAAAAGAATCATTGAGAAGAAAATGAGCAACTCTAGAAAATTCAGGCAAAGAAGCCTCAAACAAACTTCTAATGATGCACAAAGAAGTAAGGAAGAGGTAAAGTGCTATGAGTGTGGAAAGAAAGGACATATCAAACCAGAATGTCCAAGGCTCAAGAAGCATAAGAGCAAATACCAAAGAGAAAATAGGGAGAAAGGTCACAAAGCCACATGGGATGACGAAAGCTCTTCAAGTGAAAAAGATGATAATGAAAGTGAAGAGGTCAACCTATGCTTCATGACTATTGAAGATCATGTCTCGATTAAGGTAAGATCACTACACTCATACTCTTTGAACAATGATAGTAGTGATAATGATGATGATAGTGATGATGATGATGATGATGAGCAAAGCCTAATAGAAGAATTAAATCTAGAATTAGAGAAATATAGAAGTAAATTTAGTACTTATAGAAATAACATCTCTAATTTGAACAATAAGATAGATGATTTAGAAAAGGAAAACATAAAGCTCAAATCATCTAATGAATCTCTCCAAAAGTCATTAGATGAATACTCATCAAGACCCTCAACTGCCTCCTTGCTAAAAGAAAATAATACTTTGAAAAATGAAGTTGAGGAACTTAGAAATTCCATTTCTAAATTTCACAAAGGTAAAGAGAGCTTAGATACTCTCATTGCGTCTTAAAGATCACCCTTAATTAGACATGGTCTAGGATTTAAGGACACATCATCATCTTCTCACAAAACCATCTTTGTTAAGTCTAGTGAACCTCACATCTCCACACTTGTTAGAACAGCACCAAGAAATAAGCATATTAAACCTTCTATACATAAATAGAATAATCATGCCTTTATATATAGGAACCATGCATCTAGAAAATCTACAATTAATCTTTGCATCTAGGTTTATGGTATCCTATAAATTCATTCTTTCATATTATAGGATATTCAGATGCAGACTATGCTGGTAGTCTTTTAGATAGAAAAAGTACTTCAGGTACTTGTCACTCTATTGGAGAATGCTTAGTTTCTTAGTTTAGCAAGAAACAAGTTTCAGTTGCTCTTTCAACTGCTGAAGCAGAGTATGTAGCAGCTGGTTGTTGCTGTACTCAAATTTTTTGGATGAAACAACAACGTAAGGACTATGGTCATGATATGAACCATATACCTATTAAATGTGACAATACAAGTGCTATAAATATTTCAAAGAATCCTATTCAACACTCAAGAAGTAAGCATATTGACATTCGACATCACTTTATTAGAGATCATGTTCAATATGGAGATGTTGCATTAGAATTTATAAGCACAGAAAATCAATTAACAGATATTTTTACTAAGTCTCTAAATGAGGAAAGATTTAATTTCATTAGAAGTGAACTTGGTATGATTGATGAATTAACCTTGTGATTGCTAAATTATGAAATCTTAATTGATGATCTTAATTTTGTATCATATCACTAGATATAAGGTAGTAATTTTGATGAAAATTTATGTTATAAGGGATAGAATCTTTATTGAAATGATTTAGTCTTGTTTTTAGGACTTAATTTTATTTGATGAAAATTTTAGGGGAGTCATGCCCGTGACATATGTTCACGCCCGTGACTTAAATAGCCAAAAGAGGCAGTGTCGTTCACGACATGGTTCACGGCTTCAAGTGGTGAAGCTTATATTCACGGCTTCATTCACTCCCGTGAAAAGACCTTTTCACGCCCGTGAACCTTTAAACCCCCAAAACTCACAGAGGCGTACGCCTTGAGTCACACCTTGCTTCACGGGCATAACTAGTGAAATTCAACCTTTCACGCTTGTGACTATTGTTTCACCCCTGTGACAGTTCATCATTCACGCCCGTGATATTCAAAGGTCACGACCGTGAACATATTCATGCCTTTATTCACGGGTAGAGTACTCCTCTAGCAAACCGTGAACACGACCATTCACACCCGTGAACAATCATTTCATGCCCGTGAATGCATCGGGTATATATGAGAACAACCAGTTATTTTTCTCATTTCAACCTTTCAACTCCTTGAAACCGCTCTCATTTACACACATTCAATGAGTTATTGAAGATTCCGGCCCCAAAGTCACAAAAGTTTCCTATAAATACCATTAAAAGTCCATTCCTTCATAAAAAATCATACTCTTTTAGGGTTTTTATCAAATTTATGTCTAATACTTTTCTCAAACCTCACAAAGTTCACTTCTTCAACAGTGACAGAGCAACTCCAGGCCTATCACTTGAAAGAATTTGTGGACATTCACCAGCCCACATTGAGGGAGCCAACACTAGAATTTCTTAGCACTCTGCAAGTGTCACCTACTGGAGTGGTGAAATTCCAACTCTGCATCAATCCCAACACCCTCAATGCCACAAAATTTGCAGAATTATTCAACTTACCATCGGATGGCATCCTCATTGACAGCGAATTAGAATTCTTCGCCACTCGAGCTTAGACCCATTTTGGCACCAATTGCAACTGGGATGTGAAGAAGACCAAGAGCACTCATCTCAGGTCCCTAGTGCACAAATATTTTCATAGGTTCCTGACCTATAGCATATTCTCTCGGGGAGAAAGCAATGGGACCATCACGAAATCGAAGCTCTTCCTATTTGAGATGGCTAGAAGAGGACTCACGGTGGCACTCTCTAGATGGTTTGCAAACCATCTTCTGTCCATTGCCACCAAACCCATAGGAGATATACTGATTGGTGGTTATGTCACCCATATAGCGTTGAAGCTTGGCTATTTGAAGCTCAATGAGCATCATTTCAATCTCATCACTGGGCATCCACGAGATCAATTGGATGTCGAGTCCTTAATAATGATGGGAGCGGCTGTCAGAATTGCTCACGAGAACAATATTTTCTATCGCTTCACAGACACTGCTGGGTAGATAATCTGGGAAGACAATGATACAGAGGATTTCAAAGCTGGCCTCCAAGAGATCCAGCAAAAGAAAAGGGTTCGGGTTGAGGAAGCACCTTCAGTGGCTGAGCAGGACATCTGTCAATCCTCGGCTTCCACACCGAATTTAGTGCAGCAGGTGGTTGACCTCTTGGCACCACGTTTTGAGCAGCTGTAGGCTTTGATGGAGTCTCAGATGGACAGTCTTGAGGCAGAGGTTGCTAGACTTCGAGATAGGATGTCTGGCTAGATGTTTAGGCTAGGTGTTAGGCTAGATGATAGCCTAAATTTGTGTGGTTGCTTGTTTATCTTCTTTGTTGTTTTGTTGTTTTTTTTTTTATTGTATTTCCTTTATGAACTTTAATTAACTTTGGTGTGTATTTTTCTTTTTTCAAATATATTTGCTTTGTTTATCCTTTGGTATCTTCGTATTCTTTTTGATTGATGACAAAAGGGGGAGAACCTAGCAATATATTAAATATATTAAAATGAATTATTTGAATCAAAAATAAGAACCTAAAAATACATTGACATTGAGTTAGGTTAGGAGAAATTAGAAATACTCAAACTTTGATTCAAAATTAATATGCAAGTATGAAATTGAGAAATTGAACTTTATACACATTAGATATACCTTAAGTATACTTTGCATATACCTTAATGCAAGTTACATAAATGAACATGTCATGATATACTCTAAATATACCTTACATATACTTCATGCCTTAAAAAGAATTTTGGTATATATTGGATATACTTCACATATAACTTGCATATACTTAAAAACTAGTAAGTTTATTTCAATGCCACATCATTCTTTACAATTCTCGCATTTTATCAATTTTTTATTCTAAGAATCTTTTGAGGGGGAGATTTCTCAAAAGCACATATTGCTAGATTATTTGTCACCATAAAAAAAGGGGAGATTGTTAAACCTTGAGGGGTATTTCCATCAATTTGATGATAACAAATAAAATAACAATATTGTATTTAACATACTTGTTTTCTAAGTCTATTAAACAGGGTATGGAATAAAATAGCAAGAATGGAGATTGGAAGAATAATCCTTGAAAGACAAAATTAAGGAAGTAGCATGTTCATGCCTGTGAAAGAGCTAACCGTTACGAAAACCAACATTTGAAGTTCACGACCATAAAGGAAGAACAAACCGTGAAATGGACATTTAAGTCAGGCCCGTGAATTAAAATGTCACGTCCGTGAATGTTAATATCATTTTCATCCAGAGAGCTTCATGACCAAACTCACCACTTGGATCACGGCTGGGAAGTTTGTCATGCCCGTGAAGATGTATGTCACGCCCGTGACCCAATGTTTCAAAACATTCCAGAGAGCTTCACGACCAAAGTCACCACTTCAGTCACGGCTTGGGAAGCAATGTCACGCCCGTGAATGATGAAAGAGAAAAATGTCAGGCGCGATTATTTGGTTGGTACAACGACTAGTTTCATATTAAATGCACCCTAACGGCTATAATCAGCCAAGGGAGTATAAATGGAAGTCATTTATGCATTCAGTAAAAGAGGATAGCAAATACTTTGAATCAAAATCTTATTACAAGCTATTTGTACATTCAATACTTTGAGAACCAATATCTATTCTCTGTAAAAATCTTTTTGCTTTTCATTCATTGAGCAATAAAGATTTATGGGTGTTTCTCTCTGTAATCATTTATTACTCAAGTGAGTTGTGGGTATTTCTAGGTTAAGAGTAGAACACTTGTAAGGGTTAGTTGTGTGAGCCTTTCAAACACAAAGTAATGGTTATTTGTGTGAGCCTGTAAAACACAAAGTAAAGGTTGTTTGTGTGAGCCTATAAAACACAAGATAAAAGGTTGTTTGTGTGAGCCTATAAAACATAAGGAATTGGTTATTGTGTGAGCCATTAAAACATAAGGGATTTCTGGGTTAGGTGTAAGCCATTATGAGAAACACCATAGTTGGGAGTGAGCTTGTAAAACTTCGTTGTAACACTTAGTGTGTTAGTGAAACACCCAATTGTGATTGGGGAGAGGAGTAGGGTTTGTTAACACCCGAACCTGTATAAAATCCTTGTGTCAAATTTCTCTATCCCTTCTAAAATTAATTTTTTATTTTCGCACTTTAAAGTTTAATTTTTGAAACTCCAATTCAACCCCCCTTCTTGGCTTAATATCTAGGCAACATCCTCCACCTCAGCCAAAACCCCGGATTGATAAGCTGAGAAAATATGGGGCCACAGATTTTATGGGAAGGAGGGAGGATGACCCAAGAGCTTCAGAGTTTTGGATGGAGTCCACAGAAAAGGTGTTTGAGGAACTTGAGTGTCTAGAGGAACATAAGGTCGGATATGCATTGTCCCTTTTAAAAGATCATGCCTATAACTAGTGGAAATCAATTTTATCAAAGGCCCAGACACCGAAACCACCTTTCTGGAATTTCTTTAAGGCAAAATTTAGTAAGAAGTATGTGCCTAGAGTTTATGTGAATGAAAAGAAAAGGGAGTTTCAAGACTTGAAGCAAAGAAACATGTCAGTCGCTGAAAATGAGATGGAGTTCACCTGAATAAGTAAATATGCGACTGGAATCATTGCAGATGAGGTAGACAGATGTCGTAAATTTGAGGATGGACTTAATGATGATATTGGGAATATGACCGCCCTTCAGCTTGAGGATTTTGCTACACTAGTAAGAAGTATGTGCCTAGGTTTTTCTAGTCACGGGGTGCTAGATCAACCTTTTCAGCTTGACAAAGCCAACTGTTGAGGCTAGAGGGGTCTACAGCTAGTGCACCAGCTTCGGGTAACAAGAGATTCATATCTATCATATGTCAACATTGTGGGATATCACATGCAGGTGATTGCTAGTGGAAAACTAGAGCATGCTTACATTACGGATCTACAGAGCACAAATAGAAAGATTGCCCCAGAGGAAGAGGTATAGGTGGTGTAGTATCAGTGTAGGTTCAAAATGTTACTCGAGGCAGAGGTAGGGGACATGGACAGTCTAGAAGCGGCAGGATTGGGCAGAGTATATCAGAATCAATGAATAGAGTAGAAGGTAGTCGAGCCCTAGCCCGAGCATATGCCATGAGAGCTCGTGAGGAGCAGGATGCCCCAGATGTCATTATCAGTAAATTTTCTCTTTATGATACTGATTTATTTGCACTGATAGATCCGGGTTCTACATATTTATATTTGTGCATGTCACCACCTAATTAGGGGAATATGGTAGCAGAGGAATTAGATTGTGATATATTAGTGACAAATCCTTTGGGTCATGGAGTGAAAGTTAGTCGAGTCTATAAAAACAGTCCAATCAAATCTCAAAATGTAGAATTTCCAGATGACCTAATAGAGTTTCCATTCCATGAGTTTGATGCAATCTTGGGGATGGATTGGTTAACTCAGCATGAGGCAGTGGTGGATTGTCAATATAGGAGAGTGACTTTTAAGAATTCAGGGCAGGATGACGTGATTGTCCTGGGTGAGAACCGACCATACTTGACTAATGTCATTTCTGTTACAAAGGCAAGTAAGCTTATCAAAAAGGGATGTGAAGCATTTTTGGCACATATTGTAGATACCAAGAAAGAAAGTCTAGATCTCAGGGAGATTCCTACAGTATGTGAATATCCAGATATCTTCCCTGAGGACTTGCCAGGGTTACCACCTATCAGGGAGATAGAGTTTGCCATTGATGTTTTTCCAGGCATAGGCCCAATATCGATCACTCCTTACAGAATGGCACCTGCTGAACTAAAAGAATTAAAAGTGCAGTTGCAAGAGTTGTTAGAGAAAGGGTTTATCAGGCCTAGTGTCTCACCTTGGGGTGCTCCAGTTCTATTTGTGAAAAAGAAGGATGGCACCTTTTGTTTGTGCATAGATTATCGTCAATTGAACAAGATGACAATTAAGAACAGATATCCCTTGCCGAGAATAGATGACTTGTTTGATCAGTTGAAAGGAGGAGGGGTATTTTCTAAAATTGACCTCAGATCAGGTTATCACCAATTGAGAATTAAAGAATCAGACATTTCAAAAACATCATTTAGGACTCAATATGGTCATTATGAATTCTTAGTAATGCCTTTTGGCCTGACAAATGCCCTAATAGCATTTATGGATCTAATGAATAGAATCTTTAGGCCTTATTTGGACCAGTTTGTGGTGGTGTTCATAGATGATATCTTGGTGTACTCCAGAAGTAGAGAAAAGCATAATCAACATCTTCGTATTGTCTTCCATACCTTGAGAGAGAATCAATTGTATACGAAGCTGTCGAAATGTGCATTCTGGTTAGATGAAGTGGCCTTTCTAGGGCATATTGTCTCAGCCGATGGGATCAAAGTTAACACCAGTAAGGTAGAGGCAATCCTCAACTGGAAACCACTTCGGAATTGACAGAGGTGAGAAGTTTTCTTGGTTTGGCTGGTTATTATCGGAGATTTGTGAAAGGATTCTCAATGATAGCCTCACCACTAAAAAAATTGCTTAGAAAGGAGACCAAATTTGAGTGGACAGACCGGTGCTAGACTAGCTTCGATAAGTTGAAGAAAATGTTGACAGAGGCACCAATGTTGACACAACCTACTGCAAGAAAAGATTTTGTGGTGTACAGTGATGCTTCCCTTAATGGTTTGGGCTGTGTATTAATGCAAGAAGGCAAAGTGATCACTTATGCTTCCAGACAACTGAAGCCTCATGAGAGAAATTATCCGACACATGATCTAGAACTCGCAGCCATTGTGTTTGCATTGAAAATATGGCGACACTACCTGTATGGTGAGCAATGTTATATCTATACAAACCATAAAAGTCTGAAATATTTGCCTTCACAAAAGAAACTCAATTTGAGACAGAGGCGATAGCTAGAATTAATCAAAGACTACAATTGTATCATTGATTATCAGCCGGGTAAGGCCAATGTGGTAGCAGACGCTCTGAGTAGAAAAACTCTGGCAGGTAAATGTTAAAACTTAAATTTATTAAGTGAACAAGATAAAAAAATGAAATAATAATTTATTTATATATTATTGGGCAGAATTGCAGATTTAACCCACATTGATCCAATAAGTAAAGGACAATCAGAAGCAGGACATGAAATTAATGGAAATCTTTGAAATGGTGAAAAAGGGTGAAAAACCAGAATTTACTATTGAATTAGATGGGAGTTTAAGGCAAAAGGGCAGGTTATGTGTGTTAGACATACCAGAATTGAAACAAGATATTTTGAAGGAAGGTCACAATGTTATTTATGCAATGCACCCAGGAAGCAACAAAATGTATCATGACTTGAAGGCATATTACTGGTGGTCAGGAATGAAAAGAGATATCATCGAGTATACTACCAGATGTTTAACTTGTCAGCAAGTGAAGGCTGAGCATCAAGTACCAAGTGGATTATTGCAGTCAATTTCAATTTCAGAGTGGAAATGGGAAAGAGTTACAATGGATTTTGTTTATGGTTTGCCTTCGACACAAAAGAGGCATGATTCAATATGGGTAGTGGTGGACTGGCTCACTAAATCAGCTCATTTTCTACCGATCAAGATGGATTATCCACTTAACCGTTTGGCAGAGATCTATGTTAATGAGATAATCCGTTTACATGGTGTGCCAATTTCAATCATTTCAGATCGAGACCCGAGGTTCACTTCAAAATTCTGGAAAAGTTTGCATCAAGCCATGGGTACTTGACTCAATTTCAACACAACTTTCTACCCACAAACAGATGGACAATCAGAAAGGGTCATACAAATATTGGAAGATATGTTGAGGAGTTGTGTGATAGAATTTAAAGGCAGTTGGGACAAACATCTTCCATTGATAGAATTTACCTACAATAATAGTCACCAAGCCAGTATCGGCATGGCACCATATGAAGCCTTGTATGGGAGGAAATGTAGAACGTCTCTATATTGGACTTAACTTAGTGAAATGAAAGTAGTGGGTCCAGATCTAGTACAACAAACAGAGGAAAAAGTGAGAGTAATAAGAGATAGGCTAAAAGTGCTACTTATAGACAGAAATCATATGCCAATTTGAAAAGGAGGGATATTGAGTATACAGTTGGTGACAAGGTATTCTTAAAAGTCTCACCTTGGAAAAGGATTTTACGATTTGGAATGAAGGGAAAGTTGATTCCTAGGTTCATTGGACCATATGAGGTACTTGAATGCATAGGTCATGTGGCCTACAAATTAGCTTTACCACCAGAGTTAGACAAGATTCATAATATATTCCATGTGTCCATGCTGAGAAGATATCGATCAGATCCATCTCATATCATATCAACAGAACCTGTAGAGATACGACCAGATCTAACTTATGAAGAAGAGTGAGTGGAAATTCTAGCTCGAGAAATGAAGGAGCTACGGAACAAGAAGGTACTATTGGTAAATGTTCTGTGGAAAAATCATAATTCAGAAGAAGCGACTTGGGAAAATGAAGAGGTGATGAAGGCCCAGTCAAGTTAAAAAGGTAAGTTTCAAGGACAAATTTTTTTTTTTAGGGGAAAATTGTAATGCCCGATAATTTAGGCTACGGTCGCGGTTAAGAGAAATCTGGTCTAAATTCGGACATGAAAGAAATAAATTACAATAATAATAAGATGGGAGAAAACTATTTTGAATATTATTAATTGAGAATTTTGAAGTTCGGAATTAAAATTGGGAAAAAAATAATTTTTCGCTGAACGAAATTAGAAATTGCAGTGTTTTTGGCACAAAAATTATAAGAAGGCATAAAAATGGAATATTCTTTATCTAAGGAAATGAATATTCTTTTAATTAAGATTAAGAGTGATTTAAATTAATGGACCAATGGAAAGCAAGATTAACAACTAATCCTAACCACCCACCTAATCCAACTATAAAAAGTCAAATTTCCATTTTTTTTTTATCATTCTTCTTCTTTTTCATCTTGACCAAACCCATTTCTCTCCCTTTTCTTCTTCTTCGGCCGTGACTCTCCTCCTCCCTTAATGTTCTTCTTTTTGTTCTTCAATTAAAGCTAAGATTAGATGAAAAAAAAGGGGATTAAGGCAAGATCATGAAGAAAGTGAAGTAAAGTGAGCAAAACCAAGGAAGAGGAAGGAAGAAAGGAAAAGAAAAAGAGAGAAAGAAAATTTCAGCCATTTGGAAGATCATCAAAGGTGAGTTTAGATTTTCCATCTTCTCACTTTTCTTCTTGTTTTTTTTTTTGATTTTGGGGTTATTTGCCATTAAAGTTAGTAATTTAGGGTGATTAAGATGTTAATGGTGATTAAGGGTGGATTAGTGTGATTAGTGTTTGATTAGTGTAAAATTTATTGTTAGGGCAAGGAAGTGAACAACCTTTGAACCAAAATCAAAGGGGAAGTAAGGGCAAGGAAAAGACTATCTAAGAAGAAGAGAAAAGTGAAGAGAAGTAGAATTTTGAGGTATGTACATTTGGCAAAAATTCAATGTATAAAAATGTTGATTTTAATTTTGTGATGTGTATGAAATTCTGGATATTTGATTGAGAAATTAAGTGATGATTAAATGATGCCATGAATATGAAAATAAAAACTAGAATATAAGGTTGATGCCTGAAAATGGAAATTGTATGATTTAATTGATGCGCTGGAAAATTCGTCTTATGAACAGTGTTTAGTGTTTTGATCATAACGTGAGTTCTAGAAATCATTTATGAGTGATTCTTGTTGGGGTGGAAAGAAATTTCAACCATGCTAAATGAATGAAATGTCATAATTGATTAATTAAATATTTTTGCATGAAGAAAATGGTTTTATTATTAATTGAATATTTGGCATGCTTAATAAATTAATTGTAGTTTGAAAAAAAATTATTTTAGAATTATTTATGTAATTATTGGATAGTTGCCAAATGTACCACTTAGCTAGAAGCTTAGCGAATGTGTTTCACGCGTAGATAAATAGAAGTAGCTATTCCAATAGGGCGATTGAAGAAGAGGGAACCCCCAATATTAGATTGCAGCTGTCTAGTTCTTTTTGTATGTTTTGAAAATTATGTTGCAAAATTTAAATTCTAAGACTCTTTTTTTTATGTAAATTTGTGGTATGTAGGATTTATTAGGAATGAATTTTGTAATTTTATAAATCTAGTATTATTTCTAAATATTATGGTTTAATTGCATGAGTTCTTTTAAATCAAACTATTTCCATCACTAGTTATATATTTAAATGGAAAACAATAGTAATAAATATTTCGCTCATAATAAACTCGAAAAAAAAAAATTATTACAATGATTTGAACATTGGTTGTAAAACAAATGAGCTTATTAGCACTTCCATATCCTATTAACATTTAGTAGGGTATGGGAGCGCTACAAGCAATATGTATTTTTGAGATGTCTCCCCCTTAAAAGATACTTAGGATAAAAATTGATGAAATGCAAGAATCGTAAAGAATGATGTAGCATTAAAATAAAGTTTCTAGTTTTAAGTATATGCAAGTTATATGCAGAATATATCCAATATATACCAAAATTTTCTATAAGTCATGAAGTATATGTAAGATATATTTAGAGGATATCAAGTGCATATTCATTTATGTAACTTGCATCAAGGTATATGCAAAGTATACTTAAGATATATTTAATGTGTATAAAGCTCAATTTGCATACTTGCATATTAATTTTGAATCAATTTTTAAGTATTGCACTTAAACTCAAAATATTGTTGTTTTCTCCCTTCTTAACTCAATATATTTGTAGGTTCTTCATTTTGATTCAAAATCAAGTATTGCTTGCACTTATCTTAATATATTGCTAGTTTCTCCCCCTTTTGTCATCAACAAAAAAAATAAAGATTAATCATAATAGAAGAACAAGGCAATTATATTAATATTGAAAGAGAAGTACAAACCAAAGCAAATAAAAGTTAGAAAGGAAATTTAAAATTTCCTAAAAATACACAAACAAAGTAAACAAAGCAAGGCTAACATCAAGCCTAACACCTAACCGGACATCCTGTCCCTAAGACGAGCAACTTCAGCCTCAAGGCTGTCCATCCTAGACTCCATGAAGTCCTTGAGGTTCTCCAACCTCTCATCCATGGAAGCCTGCAGTTGCTCAAATCGTGGTGCTAGAAGGTAAATCACCTGCTGCACCAAATTCGGTGTGGAAGCCGAGGATTGTCCGATGTCCTGCTCAGCTGCTGGAGGTGCCTCCTCAACCCGAGCCCTTTTCCTCTGCTGGATTCCTTGGAGGTCGGCTTTGAAGTCCTCTGAATTATTATCTTCCCATATGATTTCACCAGCAGTGTCTGTGAAGCGGTAGTAAATATTGTTCTCAAGAACAATTCTGATAGCCGCTCCCATCTTAATGAAGGACTCGACATCCAATCGATCTCAAGGATGCCCTGGGATGAGATTGAAGTGATGGTCATCTAGCTTCAAATATCTAAGCTTCAAGGCCATGTGGGTCACATATCCACCATTAAGTATATCTTTGGAGGGCTTGGTGGCAATGGACAGAAGATGGTTCGCAAACCATTGAGAAAGTGCCACTATGAGACTTCATCGGGCCATCTCAAAGAGAAAGAGCTCTGACTTCCAAATGGTGCCATTGCTGTCTCCTCGGGAAAATATGCTATAAGTTAGAAACCTATGTAGATATTTGTGCACTAGGGACCGGAGATGAATGCTCTTGGTCTTCTTTACATCCCAGCTGCAATCTGTACCAAAATGAGTCCATGCTCGAGTTGCGAAGAACTCCACTTCACTGTCATTGAGGATGCCTTCCGAGGGTAGGTTGAATAAGTCTAAATGCAGGAGTTGAAGAGGTTTTGAGGTACTTACTATGTTTTTGGTTTTGAAGAATGACTTGTGTTGCTTCCCTCTTTGGCAAGGTTCACATGAATTCTCTTTTTCAAATTTGACTCTTGGAAGTCCTTTTACTAGTTCTCCTGTGTTGAGGCTTTGTATTAAGTCCATGTTAGCATGACCAAGCCTTCTATGCCACAACCAAGATTCATCATTAGTAGTCACAAGACACTTAGAAGAATGGTTAGATAATTCATTTAAGTCTATTATGTATGTGTTGACATCTCTATTTCCTTTAAATATTTCTTGACCATCGATAGTGGTTACAAGACATTCATCTGAAGTAAAGATTACTTTGTTTCCTTTATCACATAATTGACTAACACTTAACAAGTTATGTTTTAAGCCATCAACAAGTAAGACATCTTTAATAAAGGTAGTACCATAAATACCAATAGAACCAATGCCAATTACCTTACCCTTAGCATTGTTTCCAAAGGTAACTTTACCTCCATCAATACTTTTGATTTCATTGAAGAGTTTTTTTATCTCCTGTCATATGCCTTGAGCATCCACTGTCCACTAGCCAAACATTTTTGTTTATTGTGGACTTGAGGCATACCTATAAAATCACAGTTTAAGTATGATTTTTAGGTACCCAAATGAGCTTGCGTCCTTAGGGCTTAGCACATGAAGGTTCCCAATGAGCCTTCCTTATCCAACAATGTTTATTTATATGACCAACCTTCATACAATAATTACACTGTTTAGGTCTAACATTGTTTTTTGGTCTTACAATATAATTGAATGCCATATTTCTATTTAACTGATTTTGAGAACAATGACATGCACAATCATGATTAATTGATGCATTTCTAGATGCATGCTTCTTATATATAAAGGCATGATTATTCTTTTTATGTATATAAGGTTTAATATACTTATTCCTTGGTGCTGTTCCAATAATTGTGGAGATGTGAGGTTCACTAGACTTAACAAAAATGGTTTTGTAAGAAGATGATGATGTATCCTTAAATCCTAGACCATGTCTAATTAAAGGTGGTCTTTGAGACACAATAAGAGTATCTAAACTCTCTTTACCTTTGTGAAATTTAGAAATGGAATTTCTAAGTTCCTCAACTTTATTTTTCAAAGTATTATTTTCTTTAAGTAAGGAAGCAGTTGAGGGTTTTGATGAATATTCATCCAATGAATTTTGAAGAGATTCATTAGATGATTTAAGCTTAAGATTCTCCTTTTCTAATGCATCCATTTTGTTTTTCAAATTTGAAATGTTATTCCTATAAGTACTGAATTTACTCCTATATTTCTCTAGTTCTAAATTTAATTCTTCTATAAGGCTTTGCTCATCATCATCATCACCACTATCACTATCATTATCATTATTACTACTATCATTATTGAAAGAGTATGAGTGTAGTGATCTTACCTTATTCAAGATGTGATCCTCAATAGCCATGAAGCATAGGTTGACCACTTCGCTTTCACTATCATCTCTTTCACTTGAAGAGATTTCATCATCCCATGTGGCTTTGTGACCTTTCTCCCCATTGTCTTTTTGGTATTTGCTCTTATGCTTCTTGAGCCTTGGACATTCTGGTTTGATATGTCTTTCTTTCCACACTCATATCACTTTACCTCTTCCTTACTTCTTTGTGCATCATTAGAAGTTTGTTTGAGGTTTCTTTGCTTGAATTTTCTAGAGTTGCTCATTTTCTTCTCAATGATTCTTTTCAGTCTTCTTGAAAGCATAACAACGTCCTCATTTTTATCATCTTCACTTTCTTCTTGAGATTTTGAAGTAGAAGCTTTGAGTGCTAAAGGCTTTCTTTTCTCTGGCTCTGCTTCAAGCTCTCTATCTCATTTCACTACCATTTCATGTGTGAGAAGTTTGCCAATAAGCACATCAGTATTCATGATGCTCATGTCTTCATTTGCTTCTTCTATGCCAGCAACTCTTGAGCCATAGTCTTTAAGAGGAAGACTTCTCAGGATTTTGTTGTTTACATCTTCCAAGCTCAGATGCTTCCTAAGTTTCCTCATTCCATTTATATTGGCTAGAAGACGGTTGGTCATGTCAATGATTGACTCATTGGATTTCATCTTGAAGAGATCATATTCTGAGGTAAGAAGTTGAATCTTCTTGGATTTGACTTGCTTAGTTCCTTCATGATAATTTTCAAATGTCTTCCACATGCTGTAGGCTGTTGGGCAGTGTTGTATTCTTCCACATTCTTCAATAGATAATGAGCTTGAGAGGATTGTCATTGCCTTCTTGTTTTTGAAATTTGATCTTCCTTGAGGCTCTATCCAATCATCTCTTGATAAGATTTCTTTTTCACCATTAGCTCCTCTTCTGGTTGGTGGTGTCCATTCTTTTCGTACACTATCCCATACTTCAATTCCTTCACTATCTATGTATGTCTCCATCCAAAATTTCCAATGGGCATAATTTGCTCCATCAAAGTAAGGTTTGAGACTTTGGAATCCTTCACTGGCCATATCTTAATCTTTACTAGTGCTTTTTAAGCTTAGTGGGCATTACAATTCTCTCCCCCTTAAAATGTTTCATCCTCAAAATATACCTAATGCATCGTCACTGAACAAGTGAGTGTATTGAGCTTTCATAACCTCATCGCTTTCCCATGTTGCTTCTTTGATTACATGATTCCTCCATAATACTTTCACTAATGGTACTCACTTGTTCCTCAGCCCCTTAATTTCTCTTGCTAAAATTTGGACCGGTTCTTCTTCATATGTCAAATCTTATCTCACTTGAATGCTCTCAGTAGGTATGATGTGATTATGATCTGATCTATATCATCTTCACATTGAAACATGGAAAACATTATGTATCAGACTCAACTCTGGTGGTAGAGCGAGTCTATAAGTAATAGGTCCAACTCTTTCTAATATTTCATAAGTTTCGATGAATCTTGGACTTAACTTGCCTTTCTTTCCAAATCTCAAAATTTTTTTCCATGGAGAAACTTTAAGAAAAACTTTATCACCCACTGCATAATCAATGTCTCGTCTCTTAAGATCAGCATATGATTTTTGCTTATCTGTAGCTGCGTTAAGTCTTTCACAAATGACTCTCACTTTTTCTTCCGTCTCTTGCACTAGGTCTGGTCCCACAAGCTTCCTCTCGCTGAGCTCTATCCAACATAGAGGTGTTCGACACTTCCTGCCATAAAGTGCTTCATATGGAGCCATCTGGATACTAGACTGATAACTGTTATTGTAGGCGAATTCCTTTAAAGGAAGATATTTTTCCTAACTACCTTCAAATTTGATGACACAACTTCTCATCGTATCTTTTAGAATCTGAATGACTCTTTCTGATTGTCCATTTGTCTACGGATGAAAAGTCATGCTGAAATAAAGCTTAGTACTTAGAGCTCGCTATAGACTACCCCAAAATTGAGATGTGAAGCGGGGATCTCTGTCAGACAAAATAGAAACAAGTACTCTATGAAGTCGTACTACTTCATTCATAAATATTTCTGCCAATTTATTCAGTGGGTAGTCCTTTTTGACAAGTAAGAAATGTGCTTACTTTATAAATTTGTCCACTATGACCCATATAGTATCATGTTTCTTTGGAGTCAAAGGCAATCCAGTCACAAAATCCACAGTGATCCATTTCCATTTCCATTCTGGAATAGAAATTGGATGAAGCAACCCTGAAGGTACTTGATGTTCAGCCCTGACCTGTTGACAAGTCAAACATTTTGAAGTGTATTATGTGATATCCTTTTTCATACCTGCCCACTAGTACATGCTCTTCAACTCTTGATACATCTTGTTACTCCCTGGGTGGATAGCATATTTGCTTTCATGGGCCTCTCTAAAAATCCTCTGTCTAAGATCTCCTACATCGAGCACACATAATCTATCTTGATAGAACAGTCCACCATCTAAGTCCATAGTGAATCCAGGTCTCTCCCCCTTAGAGATCAACTTATCTAATTCAATTAGCTTTTTATCCTATCTCTGTGCATCCTTGATTTCCTGCGTAAGAGTGGGTTGAATGTGAAACTCTGCCACAATCTTTCTGCTTAAAGCATCTGCTACTACATTAGCTTTGCCTGGATGGTAGTCAATCACACAATTATAATTCTTTATTAACTCTAGCCATCTTCTTTGCCTCAAATTCAATTCTTTCTATGAGGGAAGATATTTCAAACTATTGTAAATGAAACACTTCTCCCAATAGAAATAATGGCACCAAATCTTTAATGCAAAAACTATAGCTACCAACTCCAGATCATGGGTAGGATAATTCTTTTCATGCGGTTTTAACTGCCTAGAAGCATATGCAACCACCTTTCCATCTTGCATCATACACAACCCAATTCATTATGAGAAGCATCACTATAAATGACATACTCCTTATTAGGGATCGGCTGTGTCAAAACAGGGGCCTTAGTGAGCATACTCTTAAGCTTATCAAAACTAGCTTGATACTTATCTATCCACTCAAATTTAACATCCTTAGTGAGCATACTCTTAATATTCTTGTTAAAGGAGAAGCAATCATTAAAAAATCCTTGACAAACCTCTGATAATATTAGGTTAAACCCAAGAAATTTCTAACCTCAGTCACATTCTGTGGGGGTTTCCAACTCACAATTGCCTCAACTTTGCTAGAATCCACTTTAATTCTCTCTGCAGAGATAATGTGTCCTAGAAATGTCACCTCCTTTAACCAAAACTCACATTTTAAGAGTTTGATATAGAGTTTATATTCTCTGAGAGTCTGCAACATTATTCTCAAGTGCTTTTCATGTTCTTAATCTTTAGAATATACCAAAATATCATCAATGAAAGCAACCACAAATTGATCAAGATGCTGCCTAAAGATTTTATTCATAAGATCCATAAATGCTACTGGAGCTTTGGTTAGCCCAAATGGCATAACCAAAAATTGATAATGGCCATATCTGGTTCTGAACACAGTTTTAGCTATATCCTATGTCTTCACTCTTAATTGGTGATAACCTGATCTCAAATCTATCTTGGAAAATAATTCTACACCTTTAAGTTGGTTGAAAATATCATCAATCCATGGTAATGGGTACTTGTTCTTGATGGTCGCCTTATTCAACTGTCGATAATCAATAATAACCTAAAAGATCCATCATTCTTTTTCACAAACAATACCGGTGCACCCCATGGGGACGTACTTGGTCTAATGAAATCCTTATCAAGGAGTTCTTGCAATTGTGTCTTAAGTTCTTTCATTTCTGATGGGGCCATTCTGTATGGCATCTTTGATATAGGCATAGTTCCTGGAACAAGATCAATAACAAACTCTACCTCTCTCTCAGGAGGCAGCCTAGGTAAGTCGTCAGGAAACACATATGGAAATTCATTTATCACCGGAACATCTTCAAGATTTGAACTTCCCTTTCTCGTGTCAATCACATGGGCCAAATAAGTTTCACACCCTTTTCTCATCAATCTCTTAGCTTTCATTATGGATATGACTCGAGGATTTGTGAAAATAATTCACATTTCACAATAATTTCCTCCTGATTTTCTATCTTAAGTACCACAAATTTAGACTTTAAATCTACCACTGCTTCGTGATGTGAGAGCCAATCCATGCCTTATATGACATCATACTCATGGAAAGGCAACTCAATAAAGTTTGTAGAAAAACTCATTCCTATGCACAACTAAAGGGCAATTCCTGAATACTTTATTCACTATTACACTATGACCTAAGAGGTTCTTAACTTCAATTCCATTTTCTAGGTTCTCTCTAATCATGTTATGTTGGCTAGGTGAACTAGTGCAAATATAGGAATGTGTGGAACCCGGATCTATGAGTGCACAAATGTCAAAATCATATAATGAAAACATATCAACAATAACATCTGTTGTTGCCTGATCTTCCTTAGCTTTCAAGGCATAGGCTCTAGCTGGAGCTCTGCTAGATTTTGGTCTATTCACTGTCTCTGAAATAGCCTCCCTTGGTCAGCCTGGTCCTCCTCGGAACTGAACTCCAGGCTGAGTCGGAGCTGACCTAGTAGTCTGAGTAGGAGTACCACTTGTTAAGAGTGGGCAATCCCTCCGTATGTGTTCCTTGGACCCACATCTAAAGCAAGCACCTGTGACATGCCAACATTCCCCCCGATGGCTTCTATTGCAAATGGTACATATTGGTATAGCTTCCTTGCCAACTTGAGGTTGTGAACTGGCCGTAGCAAAAGGTGTTTTAGAGGGCAGTCCCCTCCCAAAAGACCCTATTTGTGAATAGCTAGGACCCTTTCCCTGCCTTCTATTCTATGAATGGCTAGTAAAGAAACGACTCTTCTTCTCAGTGAATTGAGTCTTAGGAGTAGCTGGCTTTTTAAAAGATTCTTCTATTTTTCTCTTTTTCCTTTTTTCATGGCTGAGTGCTACAGAAACTAGCTGAGAAAAATTGGTATGCTGGAAAGCAGTCACAATATCTCCAACCTCTTCATTAAGGCCATCTTCAAATCTTCTGCATTTATCTCTTTCATTTGCAACTAATTCAGGGGCATACTTGCTCAGTCTGGTAAAATCCCACTGATACTCAGTCACTGACATTTTACCTTGCTTAAGATTCATGAACTCTTTCTTTTTCTCATCAATATAGATCAACAGGATATATTGCTATTTGAATTCTGAGAGAAAGGAATCCCATGAGACCGGTTCCACCATATCTGGCTTAGTAAGAACTGATTTCTACCAATCATATGCCTCATCTTAGAGTATAGAAGTAGCAAATCTAGCTTTTTCATCTGCTTCCGCTTGCAACTCTTTAAAAATTCTTTTAGTGTTTTCCAACCAATACTCAGCTGCAGCTGGATCCTCATCTTTCTTACCATAGAAATTTGAAGCCCTATACTTACAAAGCTTGTCAATTGTTACCATTGGTTTAGGTGGTGGCACTGGGGTAGGCTGAGGAATGGCTCATACCATCTGTTGGAATAATCCAATCATCTGTTGTATAAATGTATTTTGACCAAGATCAATATGTTCTGCTACCTCCAGTGGGGGATTTGGAGCAACATTTTGCCCTTGCACACTCATTGCACTAGGCTAATGAGGCCTAGTATCAGGAGAGACGGTACTCTCAGCCATATCCTGTTCATCTGAAGACATCTTCCTACAATCCTATAAGTTTCCAAGAATAAAGCCCATATCAGAATTATATGAGACACATGTATATTTATGCCTAATATCCCTTTTTCCACCTAGACCTAGAAACGCTTAAACCTACTTTGATACCACTAAAAGTGATGCCCCACTTATATATTAGGGATAATTCCACATATATAAGAAGGATGCCACAAGCTTAACTTGATAAATCTGTTCGAATTAAAATATTTTCATTTTAAATAATTTAATCTATTTATTTATATTGGTTTAAGCAAGTCATTCTAATTAACAATATATATTTATCATTATGTTGTATAGACATATGGCACCTGATTATGTTACATAATTATTTACATATACAATATTAACATATGAGACATGTCTACTACAACCATATACATGGTCAAACTAAAAAAAACATAATAGGTAACCAACCCTCTAACTACATCTTTTGTATTTCTACTGATATGGGCTTGGATTATTCTTGATCAACTTCAGTATCTACTAGCTACAGCTTCAATTCCTGTATGAGAAGAACCCACGCTAAGCTATCTCTAGCTTAGTGATACATATAAGTATTAAAGTTTTCCCAGGTAGTCACACAAATGCATGTCTCAAATAAAATCATGACACATCAAATTTTATTACATATTTGTCATATAAAATAAATAAATACATAACATAAAAGAATAAACATAATAACCTTATTCAATATTAAATTTGCACGACCTTATGTAAGCATTTTACACTTTGTTACTTACATCAATTAATAAAATTTCATATTTTATTCTATGCTTTATTAGCCCAAAAGATCATTCCTGATCTGTCTGGAGACGGGGTGTGAAATAGGGGTGCTCGCGGAGCTTAAGCCACCTACTTACTATAATCTCAAGTCAAGGGATCTGTTAGAGCTTAAGCCACCTTAACCGAATGTAATCATGTCATGCCACTATGTCCCTAAATCATATCCATATCGGTACTGTAACTTCCCCATAATGGTGCACCATCTATCCTATGTTAGTTCTTAAGTAGAGAAACGGGCAATTAACAACATTAATTAATTTTTTCTATAACCAATACTCATTTCATATTAACATAATCATAAACTCACAATTTATTTAAATACCATGTAATAGCATGATTTTTTATATCAAATATTAGCATAATGTTAAGTTCATAGTTAATAACATTTCTATAATTTTAAAACATGCAATAATATAATATTTCATCATTGTGACAAATAATTCATGTCATGCGCACACAATCATTCACAGGGGCAAACCAGAATACATATATGTACAAACCTCAGTAGTGTTTTTCTTTTCCAAAATATAAGCTCAGAGCTTGTTCACTTTTGTTGTTCTTCTTCTTGTTAAGATCCTAATTTAAAAATATAATTAATTAATACCTTGATAAAATATTTATTCCTAATATAATTTAAATAAATAACTACAATTTCTTAAGCTGGAACATGACCTCTTAGAACTATTGAAACAATAACTTTTTCTACACTTATCCAATTTATATGATTCTTATTCCTAATTAGATTTAACATGTAAGACTAAAGCATACTAAAATTTCAGAATTTGTGAACCATTACACAATTTTCGGTATAATTTTAAATGTTACTTTGTTTTTTGCCCTTAGACAGTTTTGGGGTACCATATTTAAAAATTCATATCTTTCAATGTGTAGGTCTGTTTATTCCAAATTCATATATTGGAAAATAATTCTACACCTTTAAGGTAATATGGAACATTTTTCATGCTTACCACTTTTCCAAATTCTGACTCTAAGGTCCTCAAACACTAGATAATCTATAACTGGTTCAGCATAGAGTACCAACCCGACCAGTTCAATTGTTCAACTAATAACTCACAATATAAATGAAATTGTAAGGTGATACTTTCAAAAAAACTTAGATAAGACATGGAAATAAAACTTTCATGTTTTAAACTTTGGCTAATTCGATCTTTAAGAAGCTCAAAAAGGAACACAAATTTACTGGAGTTGCATAGGTACCAGAACACAACTCAATCAAGGAACAACTATAGTTCATTTCACTATAACTCAACCTACACAAGAGATATATTTATACAAAATTTTTTAGAGACCTAAATAACACATATATCTACAACTTTTATGTTTTACAAAACCTCAGATTCAGCCATTAAGATGATCAATTTAGACAAAAAGCATAGGTTATTCTGTTGACACGTCTGTCTGAACCAATTTCACTCAAACAATTTTATCTCTTTATATACCTAAAATAATTTCATGAAATTTGATAGACATATAAACCACATATATATGAAAAACTTTCATGTTTTTTACACCTTCAAATTCAGTTCATAAGGTACTCAAAAATAGAACGAAATACACTGCAGAAATATAATCTTAAAAGCTCTAATAACACAATAACTATGAAAAAGAGATTACTTAGAAAGAATATATTTATTTGGACTAATTTTGATGCAAATGTTGAAGAAAGGATTAAGAAATGGAGGCTGGTGGTTTGAGGAAGAAGAAGAATGGAGATAAGTTTGATAGAATTGTGTAGAAATTAGGATAAAATGGGGCAAAGTCAATTGACTTTCTCCTCCTCCCTTCTCACGATTTTTCTGCTGTTTTTTTTTTGCTGTGCCCTTTTCTATTTTTTTTTTAATTATTATTATTATTATTATTATTTTTATTATTATTATTATTACCAAAGTAAATTATGTGGTCTAATTTACTCAAATTTATCATATTAATCAATTTAATTTACTTTATTTTAATTTTAATTTAGTCATTTATTCAATCTATTTTAATCTATATTGTCTACATGTGTTTGTTATGTATACCACATACTTATTCTAATTAAATTCTAATTAGTGGGCATTACATGCTTAGTTGCAAATGCATATGCATAAGGACTTAAAAAGGTCTTGTAACTAGTTAATCAATATTATATGCCAAAAGAAGAGGCCTATGACCCAACAAATATACAAATGAAACAAATGATCAAGCTAGCTACCAAATGCCAAGGTTCACATGGCAATGTTCATATGGAAACTTAACTTGGTCACAACAAAATAAAATGAGCTAAGCATAAGCATAACCAAAGATTGGTTATTATATGTTTAAATTCTTCTTATAATTATATGATAATGGTGAATGCAATGGGTTTGTGATTTGTTACTATGAGTTGCTTAGTACTTTAGAACTTGTTTGATGATTACTCTCATTGATCCGTAACTCATCAATTTGCCTCATTTTTCATGTAAAGAAAAGTGATAGCTGATTTTGGTTGACATATAGAAGACATGCAATAAAGGTCACTGGTCGAGCCTCACCACTCTCTCTCCTTGTATTCCACACGAACATGAGATCATGACATATACATTTTGGATCTATATGAATGTACATGTATAATGGCTTATGATTGGTTTTAAAATGTATAAATATGTGCAACTCATAATCTTTCATATGTAAAGTTTAAGGCAATCACCTTTAGCACTTTATATATTCATTTATTACCAATAAAAGGCTTTTTTCATTAATTGGTGTTCATTTATTACAAATTTGATTTAGATCTTAGATTGCTTAATAAAGTCCTTCGTATGCAACACAATATGAACAAAATCATGATGAGATCATAATGATGCTTCACCGCTCCTAATAGAATGAGAGTATACCTATAGCCTCTTCTGGAGATCATTACTCAAAAATCCATGACCAAGGTGGACATGTTTTGAAGATGATCTTCAAGCACATATCTAATAGAGAAACCATATTTTGTAAGAAAACAAACTCATTCATTGTCTCATCAAATTAGACATTCTAACTATTGGATGTTTGCTTCAATTCATAAATGGATTTTTGCGGTCCTTTTCGCCATCACTGGATGTGAGCCCTCAAGTTAGTCATATACACATTCTCAGTCAAATTTTCATTAAGGAAAGTTGTTTTACATCCATTTGTCAAATCTTATAATCATAATGAGCAGCAATGGCTAGGAGTATCTTGATATATTTAAGCATAACAACTAGAGAAAATATTTTATCAAAGTCAACTCATTGCCTTTCAAGATATCTTTTTATTATCAGCCTGACTTTATAAGTAACAACATTACCTTCTATGTCAGTCTTCTTCTTAAAGACCCATTTGCACCCAATGGGTTTAATTCCTTTTATGGATCAACCAAAGTCCATATTTGGTTTTCATAATGAAATCCATCTTTGACTACATGACTTTTAGCCATTTGTCAAATTCAGAACTATTTATAAATTATTTATAGGTAGTAGGTTTATCATTTTCTATAAGCAATACGTCATTATATTCATTTATGAGAAATCTATATCTCTCAAGAATAGTGTGTATCCTACTTGATCTATGAAGTTCTTATGTTTCAAAAGGTATTGTCACGTCCGCAATATAGACCCTGGTTGTATAAGCTTATTACGGTCATTTACACAGTACATATCTTATGGATTAGAGTCTAAATATGGAAATATGAATGTGAGAAACTCACTTTAATATGATAACATGATGGGGAAGCGACTCCTGAGTCTTGTACACCGTTGAGCACAGATGCTTCATATCCTCCCCAACGATAAGGGACAACTGAGGGCAATATGTCTATTGGTGGATCTGATAGATCGTATAGATCTGATAGATGAGATAAGAGAGACAGATATGCTCTGATTCTGGGTTCATCTAGAGAGGAGCTGTTAGAGGATACAACAGAGATCTTATGGTGTTCTACCAGGCCAGCCATTACGAGAAGTTTGAGAGGCTTCAAATGTTGGGAGCTCCAGATTTTTAAGGTTGCAATGAGGATGATATGGCGACTACTGAGTATTGGTTGGAGAAGGTAGAAAAAGTGTTCCAATAGATGGATTGCACGCATATGCAACACTATAGGTATGTGGAGTCTCCACTGCAGGAGTAGGCTTACAACTGATGGAAGACAATATTACAGTGCCCTCAGACACTCGATCCACCTTCATATAAATTCTATTTGGAGCAATTCAAGGAGAAATACATCCCTATGGCCTATACTGACATGAAGAGACATGACTTTCTTGGTTGGTGAGAGTTAGGAGTTAAGAAAAGTACTAAAAGGTTTTAAAGTTTCTAGTTTTTGCTGTTTCACACCCGTGACAAATGGTGTCACGATTGTGAATATTAGGTCTTCAGTGAACAAACCGTGAAGGTTAATCACAATCTTGAATGGGTGGATCACGTCCCTGAAGGATGAGTCACAGTTGTGAATCCTGGGGAGACAGGGTAGGTGAGAGCCACAATTTTTTTTTATCTCAGCCATCCCTTTAAATCTGCTCCCTACTTTGTAAAAACCAATCTAACAAACCACCTCCATCCTTTTTAACTTTAGATCACCACATTTTCATTTTTGGGAGATTGAGAGACCCAGTTTCATTCGAGAAAGTGAGAGAGAAGAGTGGCAGAATAAGCTTCTGAGCTTATAAGTGAGGAGTTCAGTTTTGTGTTTTCTAGGATCTGTCCAAGTTCCAGGAGACAAAGAGGACATTTTTCTTGTGTCTAGGAGCTGGCAGAGGGTTGAAAGTCCATCTCAAGGGAGATGACAAGCTAGAGAGCTAAAGCTTCAGTTAGGCTCCATCATAGAGGAAAGGTTTGTACATAACCCCATTTAATGACTCGAGTTGCATGTTTATGCTATTTGTTGTTGATGCATGCTGTTGTATAGGGTTGGCGATATGACATGATTTTGGGTTAATGACATATTGGAGGTTAAATATATTATTGTTATGTTAATAGTGATTTTGTGTTGGAAATCACATGTTATATGCTTTTTAAAATGTTGATGTTTTAAGATATAATGGTATGCTGGTTCATATAAGATATGTTTTGGAATGTTGATAGGGTGATTAACATTGGTTAATCATTGAGAAATGTATGTGGATTACTATACTTTGTTTTTGGTTGGAAATCTGGAAAATTTCTAGATTCATGACATGAACTGGTAGTTTACAGGTGTGAATGTTGTGAATATAAGTTTTGTTGCTGAAACAGACCTATTCACTAGTAGCTTCACGATTGGGATCATGGTTTGGTCCACGTCCCTGAAGAATGGATCACAACCGTGAATATATTGTTGATTCACAGGTGAATCATGGTTTGATTCACGGGTAAACTACCCATGAAGAGGTTTTTTATGACCATGAAAATGTATTCATGGGCGTGAAGCTGCTTAATCTTGAAAAGTTGTATGTTTGCATGTGAATTGAGTTTGATTTAGTTTGAGGCGGAGTACCATTGTCGTATGGTTGTAGCATGTTATGATTATGATTATGACAATTATTGATGATGTATGTTATGAAAATGATATGCGATGTGATAAATGGTTAAGCCCATTACTCTAACTAGGATTAGAACTAGGAGATATAACATGCCATTGAGGGGAGATTGGTACCAGTGACCTAGGTTGGTCACGTTCGAGATTCTTTGAGGCTAGAGTTAAGTCAGGTGTGCTTCCCTCCATTTTTTATATGTTCACACTATTTTCCTCAGGCATGTGTTTTGGGAAGCTTAGACAGGTGTCTTGATGGCTCAGGTGAGAGCCATAGATTATCCGTATCCAATTTAGTCTAGTTAAGAATCAAACAGGCAAGGAATAAGGTAATTAATAATTCTATATGTGGTATACACTTGTATGTTTGATGGTTGTATAAATGCTATGCATAATTGAGTATTGTATTGAGAATATTAAGGTATGACATCATAAATACATGGTATGTTATATGTGCAAATGATGAACGGCAAGGCCTATATCTAGAGTTTTTAAAGAAGAAGGATAAGACATTGGATGCACCTTCTACTTCAAGTATTTATGTTATGTAGGTTAATATTGTTTCTATTAATAACAGATGGGTATTGGATACCGGATATGGGTCTCACATATGCTTAAATATGAAAGGCCTAAGGAATAGTACACAACTTAAGAAAGGAGAGTCAGACCTATGTGTTGGCAATAGAGCAAGAGTTGCTACATTAGCTGTAGGAACTTATGTATTGACACTTCCAAGTGGGCTTGTTTTAGAATTAGACAATTGTTATTATGTTCCAATTTTGACAAAAAATATTATTTATGTTTCTTGGTTAAATATAAAAGGTTTTCATTTGACTATTAATAGCAATGGTTGCTCGATATGGTTAATTGATATTCTTTATGGAACTGGCGCATTATATAGTGGGATTTACATTCTTGACATTCTAATTCAATCCTCAATATTAATAATAAAAGACTAAAGATAGATAACCTAAAACCATTATATTTATGGCATTGTCGTCTTATCTATATATATGAGAGGTGCATGACTAAGTTACACAAGAATGGTGACTTAGGGTCATTTGATTATGAATCATATGACATATGTGAATCTTGTTTGTTAGGAAAGGTGACAAAATCACCTTTTAGTGGAAAAGGGTGAACAGGCCAATGGTATATTAGACCTTGTACATATAGATGTATGTGGAACAATGTCAGTGCATGCTAGAGGTGGTTTTATCTATTTCATTACTTTCATTGATGATTATTCATGATATGGGTATTTGTATTTGATGAGATACAAATCTGAAGTTTTTGAAAAGTTCAAAGAATTTAGAAATGGAGTAGAGAAACAACTTTGTAAAAGTATTAAAGCACTTAGATCAGATTGAGGTGGTGAATACTTAAGTTAAGAGTTTCAAGGTTATCTAAGAGATAATGTGATTTTATCTCAATGGATTCCACCTTACGCACCACAACATAATGGTTTGGCTGAAAGGAGAAACCGAACCTTGTTAGACATGGTGAGGTTAATGATGAGCTATGCAAAACTGCTTGAGTCCTTTTGGAGTCATGCATTAAAGACTTCTATTTATATATTAAATAGAGTCCATATGAGATATGGACTAATAAAAGACCTATTCTTTCTCACTTGAAAGTATGGGGTTGTCCTGCTTATGTGAAGCAGATGATGTCAGATAACCTAGAAGCTAATTCTGATAAGTGTTTATTGTGGGATATCCAAAAGAGTCATGTGGATATAAATTCTGCCACACTTTGGGTGCAAATGGGTCTTCAAGAAGAAGACCTACATGGAAGGTAATATAGTTACCTATAAAGCTAGGGTAGTAGCTAAAGGATATTGTCAAAGACAAGGTGTTGACTATGATGAAAATTTTTCTACTGTTGATATGCTTAAATCCATAAGGATACTCCTAGTCATTGCTACTCATAATGATTATAAGATTTGGCAAATTGATGTAAAAACAACTTTCCTTAATGGAAATTTGACTAAGGATGTCTACATGACACAACCTAAGGGTTTCACATTAAGTGATGGTAAAAAGGTATGGAAATTACAAAGATCCATTTATGGATTGAAGCAAGCATCTAGGAGTTGGAACATTTGATTTGATGAGATAATAAAAGAGTCTGGTTTCTCACAAAATATGGATGAACCTTGTGTTTACAAGAAGGTTAGTGGAAGCGCAGTCGTATTCCTAGTACAATATGTAGATGGCATACTTCTTATAGGAAATGACATCTCAGTTCTTCAATCAGTCAAAAATTGGCTTTTAAGAATTTCTCCATGAAAGGCCTTGGAGAAGAGACCTACACACTGGGGATAAAGATCTATAGAGATAGATCTAAAAGCTTTCTTGGTCTTTCTCAGTCTACACACATAGATAAAATGCTAAAGAGGTTTACCATGGAACAATCCAAGAGAGGATTAATTCCAGTGACTTATGGGATTACCCTCTCTAAGTCCATATGTCCAAAGACATATAATGAATGGACACACATGAGTAGGATTCCATATGCTTTGGCTATTGGATCAATCATGTATGCTATGTTATGTCTTAGACCTGATGTATCATATGCTTTGAGTGTCATGAGCAAATATCAATCAAATCCCAGTGAGGGGCATTAGGTGGCTGTCACGAATATCCTCAAGTACTTGAGAAAAACTAAGGATGCATTTTTGGTTTATGGAGATGGTGAGTTTAAAGTAAGCGAGTATATGGATCCTAGCTTTCAAACTAACAAGGATGACTCCAAATCTCCGTCAGGTTATGTTTTCACATTAAATAATAAGGCAGTCAGTTGGAAGAGTTCCAATAGGAGATGACTGCATATTTCACAATTGAAACATAGTACATTGCAACTTCTAAGGCAGCTAAAGAAGTGGTTTGGATAAGAAAAATTCATCATATAATTTGATGTGGTTCATAGCATTGAGATAACAATGGAGCCATTGCATAAGCAAAGGAACCACGGTCTCATCAAAGGTCCAAACATGTACTCAAACATTACCATTTGATTTTGGAAATCATTCGTAGACAAGATGTAATGATTGAGAGAGTTATCACTAATCAAAATTTAGTTGGTATTCTCACTAAGCCATTTTCCCAAAAGAAACATGATAGTCATGTACTCTTCTATAGTATAATGTATAAAGGTGATTGGCTTTAGTGCAAATGGGAGATTGTTAGAAAGGTGCCCTAAAGTAGAAATCACCTTGGGCACTTTATGTACTCATTTATTATTAATAAAAGGCATTTTCATTATATGGTATTCATTGCATATGAATTGATATAGATCTTAAATCGTTTAATGAAGTCCTTGGTATGTAACACAGTATAAAGGAATTCATGATAAGATCATGATGATGAGATTACTATCATGTGTAATTGTGTTTATACCTAAATAATCTTTAGTCATAGGATTAACAAGATAGGATATTGTTAATCCGAATAGACTGGCACATGTTATACTTATTGACTAGGTCAAGTGACTGATCTCATAAATTGATAACATAAGATGTTTAAAGTTAACATGTGGATACTTGCTAAGAGTAGCAAGTACATTGGAGGACCTACAATGAGACAATCATATGGATTCAATGTCAATGATAGTCTTATAATAGCAATGGTACAAGTATCCTTAGACTTGAGATACTCAAGGTTATCTTGGATATTGAATCCTATACTTGGCTCCATTCCTTGTTGCCTTTGAAGAGGTCGCTCATAGGATGGTGATTAGGCATAGCATGAGGTATTTGAAAGTAGTTGAGTAGTCAACAAAGGATTCACCACTCCTGATAGAAGGAGAGTATACCTATGGCCTCTTGTAGAGATCATTACTCGAAAATCCTTGGCCAAGGTGGACATGTTTTGAAGAAGGTCTTCAAGGATATATTTGATCATAGTAATGAATCTCATAGATAAGAAATAATATCATTTAGACTAGATGTGATGTAGTCACTCTAGTGGGACTTGACACACAGTCCATGCTATAAACCAAATGAGGTATAGTTTGGTGAAAGAATGAATTGCATGGTAATTCTCTCTAGAAGGGTTAAAAGTCAAACCACTGACTTTCTAGTTAATTGGGTGGTCATGATGTATTGCTAGATACTGCTCATGATCTACTAAGTTAAGAGAAATTGATTAGAAATTCATTATAGGTTAAAAGTGTTTGACTCGTAGAATCCTAATTGGATTAGGATTCCTTTCGAGACTTGAGCTGCCAACATGACTAGAAAACTTATTAGGTCACACGCATAGAGGGAATAAAGAAAATGTAAATTGGATTTTGGTTAAGATCCAAATGAGAAAGAAAGAGAATTGAACCTTTTATAAGAGTTATAAAAATGGGCCCAATCCAAATTGAATTAGAAATTTTGACTTGGTCAACATTAGACCTTATACCTTAGGTAAATGGGACCATTAGGGTCTTTTCTTTTCCAACCCTAAAATGAATAAGAAATTGTATAAACACTCCTTTTAAGGAGTCAAATTCATAGCTACCCCATAGAGAAAAATAAAAGTTATTTTTCTTCTCTCCGTTTTCTCTTTCATAGGACAATTTTCTATAGCTAGCATTTTGGACCTTTGTTATCCTATCTCCTTAGAGGTTTTCTCTTCTTCCTTCACATGGATACTCTTAGATGCCATCCTAGCTTTGGATTGCTATGGTTTTCTACAATCCTATTGGATTTTGAAGAATGAATCATATTCATAAACGCAGTGAAAAATAAAATTTTTCAAAACCCAAAACAAAAGATCATACTTATACCATTAAAACTAATTTATACAAATGTAAATATTAAAAATTATATCTTGTAATTTTTATTTGTTTTTCAAATCTTCACTTTGTTGGGTTGTAGCAAACTACAACAATCCACACTAGGATGTCTCTAATGATAATCCACGCGAAGAATGAAAAAGAAACTATCAAGAGAAAATGGTTTGAACAAATTCAAAGTGCTAGCTTTGAAAGTGTTCTTGAGAGAATTTTTGTTGTCTTAAAAATATTTTTTTTCATAAAAAATATTTTCATGTCTATTTTCTTCCATTTGATTTCTTTTCAATTTGAATCAAATTCAAAAATAAGATAAAAAGTCAAAAATGGAGAAAATGGCAACTAATGAATAGTAATTTGCCATAATTGGCCTAATTATGGCCAATTATAGCCGTTGGCCAATGGATGGAAGCTGTAGGCGCACTGGGCCTGCTGTGGGCTACCACTGGGCAGCCCAGCTGGCCCGTAAGGCTAGCCAGTAGCCTGCCTAGCCCACGCGGGCCCGTGACACTCCCGATCGATTTTTTAGTGTGATCTCATCGCAATCCATCCTAAAATAATTCTCTCATATTTTGGATCCTATCCAAGACCATTTTACTCATTCTCCATATCTTTAATGTATGTGACCCATTAGGTTCCTAGTTATATTGGCCACTTAAATTAACAATCAATTTAAGCAAGTCATGAGCGGTATCTAGCAACATATTATAACCCCCAATTGATCGGTAAGTTAGTGGTTTGACTAGGAACCTTTCCATAGACAATTTCTGTGCAATTATTCCTTTCACCAATTTAGACCCCACTTGGTTCAGAGTATGGACATGTGTCAACTCTCACTAGACTGACTACATCACGTCTAGTCCAAGTAATGTTAGTTCTTGTCCTTGGGGCTCATTACTCTATTAGATATGTCATTGAAAACTATCTTTATGACATTTCCACTCCGGCTAGAGATTCCTGAGTAATGACCACGACAAGAGGCCATGGGTATATACTCCTTCTATCAAGAGTGATGAATCCTTTGTTGGTTACCCAATTACCTTCGAATACCTCAAGCTGTATCCAATCACCACCCTATGAGCTACCTCTATGAGGCAACAAGGAATAGTGTCAAAATACAGAATCAATATTCAAGATATCCTTGAGTACCTCAAGTCTAATGATACTTGCACCATTGCTATGATGCGACTATCATTGACATTTGAATAGATTATCCATATGATTGTCTCATACTTGGTCATCCAATGTACTAGCTACACTTAGCAAGCATCCACATGTTAACTCTAAACATTTCATGTTTATAGATTATGAGATCTACTACTCGATCCAATCAAGGAGTGTAACATGTGCTAGTCTGTGTGGATTAATAATGTCCCGTCTCATTAATCCTATGACTAGGGATAATTTTGATACTAACATAATTACACATGACAAGAATCTCAATATCATGATCTCATCATGATTTCGTTCATGCTATGTTATGTATCAAGGACTTCATTAATTGATTTAAGATCACTTATCAATTCATATATCAAATGAACATCAAATTAATGAAAAAGCCTTTTATTAATCAAATAAATTTATACAATAAGTGCTAAAGGTGATTGCCTTTAGAGCACTCCTCTAACAAGCTCCTACTTGCACTAAAGCCAATCGCCTTTGTATTTAATTCCATAGGCGAGTACATGAGAATCATATTTCTTTTGGAGAAGTGGCTTAGTTAAAGGATCAGCAATATTCTGATCTGTGGGCACTCTTTGTATCTTTACATCATTCCTACCAATGATTTCTCTAATCAAATGGTATCTTCTGAGTACAAGTTTGGATCTCTAATGAGATAGTGGCTCATTTGCTTGCACAATGGCTCCATTATTATCAAAATACAATTGTATTGGATCAATAATGCTAGGAACCACTCCAAGTTCTGTGATGAATTTCTTTATCCAAATTGCTTTCTTTGCTGCTTGAGAAGCTGCAATGTACTTTGCTTCGGTTGTGGAATCAGTAGTCGTTTCCTGTTTGGAACTCTTCCAACTAACTGCTCCACCATTTAGTGTGAATATATAATCTGACTGAGATTTTGAGTCATCCTTGTCAGATTGGAAGCTGGCATCGGTATACCCGCTCACAGTAATATCTCCATCTCCATATGCCAAGAATACATCCTTAGTTCTTCTTAAGTACTTAAGGATATTCTTGACAGCCACCCAATGACCCTCACCAGAGTCCGATTGGTATCTACTCGTGACACTCAGAGCATATGATACATCGGGTCTTGTACATATCATAGCATACATGATTGATCCTATAGCTGAAGCATATGGAATCAAACTCATGTGTGTCCTCTCATCTTGTGTCTTTTGACACAAAGACTTTGAGAGAGTAATCCCATGGGTCATGGGAATATATCCCCTCTTGGACTGCTCCATGCTAAACCTGTTTAGCATTTTATCTATGTATGTAGATTGTGAAAGCCAAGCAATCTTTTAGATCTATCTCTATAGATCTTTATCCCTAAAATATAGACTGCTTCTCCAAGGTCTTTCATAGAGAAATTCTTGGATAACCAAATTTTGACTGATTGTAAGGCTAAGACATAATTTCCCATTAACAATATGTCATCTACATATAACACAAAAAATACGATTGCACTCCCACTAACCTTCTTGTAGACACAAGGTTCATCCGGATTTTGTAAGAAACGAAACTGCTTGATTGTCTCATCAAACCGAATATTCCAACTCCTAGATGCTTGCTTTAATCCATAAATGGATCTTTGAAGCTTACATACCTTTTCTCCATCTTTGGATATGAAACCTTCTGGTTGTGTCATGTACACATCCTCAGTCAAATTTCCATTAAGGAAAGTTGTTTTTACATCCATTTTCCCTATCTCATAATCATAATGAGTAGGAATGGCTAGGAGTATCCTTATGGATTTAAGCATAGCTACTGGGCTAAAAGTTTCATCGTAGTCAATTCCTTGTCTTTGACGATAACCTTTAGCAATAAGTCTAGCTTTATAGGTAGTCACTTTACCATCCATGTCAGTTTTCTTTTTGAAAACCCACTTGCACCTTATAGGCTTTATTCCTTCGGGTGGATCAACCAAAGTCCATACTTGGTTTTCATACATGGAATCCATTTTTGACTTCATGGCTTGAAGCCATTTGTCAGATTCTGAACTATTCAGAACCTCTTCATAGGTTGTAGGCTCATCATTTTATATGAGCAATATGTCGTTCTGTTCACTAATGAGAAATCCATATCTCTCTGGAACAGTACGTATCCTACTTGACCTACGAAGCTCTTGTGCTTTAGAAGGTTGAGTTGTTATATCATCTGTATGAGTAACAAGCTCAGGTTCAGGCAGTTGATCAGCATCTATTTGAGCATCTTGAACTTCCTCAAGTTCAATTTTGCTCCCACTATCTCCTTTTAGAAGGAATTCTCTCTCTAAAAAGATAGCATGTCTTGAAACAAAAACCTTTTGTTCTAAGGGGTGGTAAAATTGATATCCATATGATGCTTTTGGATATCTCATAAATAGACATCGGTCAGACTTAGCTTCTAGCTTATCTGACATTGTCCGCTTCACATAAGCAGGACATCCCCAAATTCTCATGTAAGAAAATATGGGTCTTTTGTTATACCATATCTCATATGGAGTAACATCAACTGACTTTGAAGGAACTCCATTTAATATATAAATGGCAGTCTCTAGTGCATAACCCCAAAAGGATTTAGGCAATTTCGCAAAACTCATCATAGACCTTACCATGTCTAACAAGGTTCGGTTTGATCGAAGTGTTTTAATATTTTTGCCAAGTTATTTCTCTACTTCATTTTTGAATTCTTTGAACTTTTCAAAAGCTTCAGATTTGTATCTCATAAGATACACGTATCCATATTGTGAGTAGTCATCGATAAAAGTAATGAAGTAGATGAAACCACTTCTAGCGTGTGTAGACATTGGACCACATTCATCTGAATGTATTAAGTCTAAAAGTCCATTAGCAGGTTCACCCTTTCCCTTAAAGGGTTATTTAGTCATCTTGCCTAGTAAACAAGATTCACATGTGTCATATGATTCATAATCAAATGACCCCAAACTACCACTTTTGTGTAGATTAGCCATACGTTTCTCACTTATATGACCAAGATGACAATGCCATAAATAAGATGATTTCAACATATCTTGTTTTTGCCTTTTATTATCATTGATGTTTAAAATTGGATTTGACATATCTAATATGTATATTCCATTGCATAATGTACCATTAGCATAAAGAATTCCAATCAACATAATAGAACAACAATTGTTACTAAAAGCTAAAAGGAAACCATCTTTATTTAGACTTGAAACAGAAATAATGTTTTTAGTCAGAGCAGGTACATAATAACAATTCTCCAAATTTAATATAAGCCCACTAGGGAGGGTTAATACATATGTTCCTATAGCTAATGCAGCAACCCTTGCTCCATTTCCAACGCGTAGGTCTAACTCTCCCTTATTGAGCTGTCTACTGTTCTTTAAGCCCTGCATATCAGTGCATATGTGTGAGCCACAATCGGTATCTAATACCCATATATTATTATTGGAAACAGTATTAATTTCAATGACAAAAATACCTGAAGTAGATGGGGCATCAGATGCCTTCTTCAAGGACTCCAAGTAAGCCTTGCAGTTTCTCTTCCAATGGCCATCCTTGCCACAATGGAAGCATGTCCTTTTTGGAGCAATCTCCTTGTCCTTTTTCTTAGCCACACCTCCCTTGTCCTTCTTGACAGATGGCTTAGCTGTTTTAAGCAAGTTAATCAGTTTAGGAATAGTGGTAGAGATTTGGTTCATCCTATAGTTAAGCATAAAATGTGAATAACTATCAGAAAAACCGGTTAGAATTAAGTCAATACTTAATTCATGGTCTATCACAAATCCCAAGGTGGCCAACCTCTCAATATAGCCATTCATCTTCAATGCATAATGCACTGGAGATGTCCCCTCAACCATCTTAGTGCGGAAGAGCAACCTTGAAGTTTTGAACCTTTCAGAACGTGGTTGCTCATCAAAAAGCTCTCTTAGATGGTATACTATGGAATTACCATCATAGCCTCATGCTGCTTTTGCAACTCAGCTAACATAGTAGCAAGCATAATGCAGCTTGCCATCTCACTATCATCGAGATGCTTTTGATATGCCTTCTGAACATCTTCAGAAGCATTAGCAGTAGGGGGATTTAGGAGTGCCTCCTCTAGGACATAGTCAATCTTTTCGGATTTGAGAACTATTCTCAGATTCCTTAGCCAATCCAAAAAATTGGGCCCAGACAACTTTTTTGATTCCATTAGGGATCGCAAATTCACACTTGTCATGATGATGATTCTAGCAACCTAGATGTAAAATAGAACATGTTAGAATGTACATAAAATGCATGTTTATTAGGTCTTTAATAAATCACATTATGGCTCCCACTATTTTATAGCGAATCCATAGTCCTCACTATGACCCGAGAGAACTTATATGGAAGTTCTCCTAGTGTAACCTTGAGGCAACTTAACAAGCTATCCTTAGTTTGGTTGGTAGGTATCTAATCCATACCAATTGCATTATTCATGCAACTATCGAATCTTGTGCTATCAACTTATTGATGTGTGCACATACATTGGGCTATCGACTCTTGATATGTGTACATCTCATGTATACAAACCCAACTTCACCTCCAATACACATTAACCTTGGCGCAAATCCAACAAGTTAATAATATCAGTTAAGTCCAACCCATTAATCATGAAATCTAATTTCAATAGATTGAACATATTCTTATAGAGTGAGCTTGAGGAACCTCAACTAGAAGAACTCTAGTTCTCCCCATATTAATGGAAGGCGTAAGACTTAATTGTTTATTTAGTGAGGGATTTCTTTGATAAGTCTTATCAAGTTATTATTTCATGCTTTTATATATCATACATTCATCACATTGATATATAAAGATAGTTATATTAACTATATGGCATGATTATGGACATACTAAAGTCAATCTCTTGAGCCAAAGAGACATTGACTAGGTCTTACCTAGGTATATGTATGAATTTACAACCCAAAATAGAAATCAAATTCCTATTTCTAAGTCTTCTTGTTTATGGTACCAACTCCTTTGCTTTTTGCTCCTCTGTATCTTCATTCTATCCTAATCCTATGTAATCTAATTACATATTTCAAATTATAGAAAACCTCAATTTACATTTGAGGGGAGTAAGATGAGAAGAGAAATACATAAGAAAGAAAAAAAAAAGAGGTAGGGACACGCAGGCCCTATTTACCATAAAACAAAATAATTCCATGCATGCTCAATCACATTGGGCCTAAGTCCATAATCATCCATCATGCCTTTTCATACACCCCTAAATGCATTCTCTAATGCATAAAATAAAAATGACAATTTTGGATTTCAATTTATAAATCGATTCAACACTTGAATCGAAATTGCCTATATGTGTTCTTTCGGTTAATTTAATTTTGTATGTCATTTTAAAGTGGAATTTAATATTTAATCAAATTAAATTAAATTCTATATTTCCAGAAATAATTCAAAATTAATTCTCCTTAAAATCAGAATATTATGATGTTAAAATTAAACAATTTATTTTAATATACATACCAATTTCTAGTCATACTAGAATTACAATTGCACAACTTAAATTAATTCAAAATTAATTTCCAAAAATTCTAAAACTTTCCAGAACATCAAATAACCATTCTAATTATCTTTAGGTCAGCTCAAGTTCATCAAAATAGTTTTTTCACAAGCCAAAATTACTAAGACAAACGAACCAACACACTTAGACGCTCAAAATGACTAATTCGATATCTAGAATTTTTTTTAAAATTTCAAATGCTTGAAAAATAATTTTGGCATGCATATAACATCAAAATAACATATTTTTAATCACATAAAAATAATTTCAGGGTGTTGGAAATGAAATAAACACATACAAAAAAAATCAAACAAAACAGCCCCACCGGGTATGCTAAAACAGTCCCGTTTTTGTGTTTGAAAAATTAATTAAAATACTTTATAATTAATTATTGGAAAATTCCAAAGGCATAAAAATATTCTCAATATATCTAAATAAATTTTCATGATTAAATTACAAAAAAAATGCAACCAGCCCCATCAATTAAGCCAAACAACAACACATGTTCATAAATAAGGCAATTTTAGGCATTTTTGAAATAAATCCGAAATTAATTATTTGAATACCATTCAAATCATTTTTCAATCAAAATAATCATTCTTAATCATCCCATGATCATATTAAAAAAATAAAAATGTGTAAATTATATTTTACAAATTAATTTCAATTTTTCAAAACCTATTGATCCAAAATCATCAAAAACAAGCAATCCCATTGCACTTTCAATTAAAATTAATTTTAATGGATTCAAGGAGGCTCTGATACCAATATTGAGTTTTGAAGAATGAATCATATTCATAAACAAAGCGAAAAATAAAATGTTTCAAAACCCAAAACAAAAGATCATACTTGTACCATTAAAACTAATTTATATAAATGTAAAAATTAAAAATTATACCTTTTAATTCTTCATTCTTCTTCAAATCTTCACTTTGTTGAGTTGTAGCAAATCACAACAATCCACACTAGGATGTCTCTAATGATAATCCATGCGAAGAATGAAGAAGAAACTATCAAGAGAAAATGGTTTGAACAAATTCAAAGTGCTAGCTTTAAAAATATTTTTGAGAGAATTTTTGTTGTCTTAAAAATATTGTATTTCACAAAAAATATTTTCATGTCTATTTTCTGCCATTTGATGTCTTTTCAATTTGAATCAAATTCAAAAATAAGATGAAAAGTCAAAAATGGAGAAAATGGCAACTAATGAATAGTAATTTGCCATAATTGGCCTAATTATGGCCAATTACAGCTGTTGGCCAATGGATGGAAGCTGCAGGCATGTTGGGCCTGCTGCGGGCTGCCGCAAGGCGGGCCAGCAGCCTGCGTAGCTCCGCGTGGGCCTGTACAGGCCCGTGACATTCCCGAACGATTTTTTCGTGCGATCTAATCACGATCCATCCTAAAATAATTCTCTCATATTTTGGATCCTATCCAAGACCATTTTACTCATTCTCCATATCTTAAATACATGTGACCCATTAGGTTCCCGGTTATGTTGGCCACATAAAATAACAATTAATTTAAGCAAGTCATGAGCGGTATCTAGCAACACATCATAACCCCTAATTGACTAGAAAGTCAGTGGTTTGACTAGGAACCTTTCCTTAGACAATTTATGTGCAATTATTCCTTTCACAAATCTATACCCCATTTTGTTCGGAGTATGGACATGTGTCAACTCCCACTAGACTGAGTACATCACGTCTAGTCCAAGTAATGTTAGTTCTTGTCCTTGAGGCTCATTACTCTATTAGATATGTCATTGAAGACTATCTTTATGACATTTGCACTCCGGGCACAGATTCCTAAGTAATGACCAGGACAAGAGGCCATAGGTATATACTCCTTCTATCAAGAGTGGTGAATCCTTTGTTGGTTACCCAATTACCTTTGAATACCTCAAGCTGTATTCAATCACCACCCTATGAGCTACCTCTCTGAGGCAACAAGGAATAGTGTCAAAATACAGAATCAATATTGAAGATATCCTTGAGTACCTCAAGTCTAAGGATACTTGCACCATTGATATGATGCGACTATCATTGACATTTGAATAGATTATCCATATGATTGTCTCATAGTTGGTCATCTAATGTACTTAGCTACACTTAATAAGCATCCACATGTTAACTCTAAACATCTCATGTTTATAGATTATGAGATCTACTACTCGATCCAATCAAGGAGTGTAACATGTGCTAGTCTATCTGGATTAATAAGGTCTCGTCTCATTAATCCTATGACTAGGGATAATTTTGATACTAACATAATTACACATGATAAGAATCTCAATATCATGATCTCATCATGATTCCGTTCATGCTATGTTATGTATCAAGGACTTCGTTAATTGATTTAAGATCACTTATCAATTCATATATCAAATGAACATCAAATTAATGAAAAAGCCTTTTATTAACCAAATAAATTTGTAGAATAAGTGCCAAAGGTGATTGCCTTTAGAGGACTCCTCTTACAAATCCAAGAAAGAAGAAAGCTCACAACTTGAAAGATCAAGAGTTGCAAACTAAAGTAATCAACTTCTCCCATATTGAAGGTATGATCTGATTTTAATGTTCATGGGAGTTTTATGGTTTTGGGTTCAATTAATTTTAATTTTTTGTTGTACCATGTATGTGATGCATGTTAAAAACCCGATAGTTTATGGTTATAAGGTTTTAATAGATATATTTTGTGCTGATAGGTTGAACTAGTGAGCAAAGGAACTCATCACAAAAGGGAAAATGGGATGAATGTAGTATATGTACATGTCGATTTACAATTTTAATTGATGGTTTGTTAAATAGATGTTATAAGATGTATGTATACATGGAAAATAACATGTGGAATATATGATTTGGCATTTATGTGTTGGTATGAGAAGGCATAAATGGGATATAATATTAGTAATAGTATGTGATGAAATGAATTAAAAGATAAATGGTTATGAGTTAAATGCCTAGTTCTCTAGTCTTGGATCTATAATAGGATAGATGGTATACTATTGAGTGTGGTGAACGGTACCGTATGATATAAGGATAAGTGGTTAAAGCTTAGTATATGAACGCACTTGATCCTAGATTGACTAGCATGCTATATCATTCTTAGTCAATGTGGCTTAAGCTCGGGTTGTTGAGTGCCATTGACTTAAATGGCTCAGTTGAGCTGTTACAAGTTATGAGTCAGATGGCTTAAGCTCGAATTGTGAGCGCCCCTGAAGTTTAGAGTTATGTTGCAAAAAAGTATGCAATAATGAAAGCTTAGAGAATCTTGGGCCAAGTACAACTAATGTAATAAGTTTAGAGTTTTGGGATTGAAACAATTGAAACAATGAAAGCTTAGAGATTCTTATAGTGTAATGTTTATATTAGGTAATTGATATGGTAATTGGAAATGTAACATATGTATATGTGTATGATATACATGGATCATTATAGTATGTCTATGGTAAGATAGACATGTTGATATGTTATTAAAACATGAAATGGCTAGAATGTATGATTCTAGGAATGATCATTAGGTGAATGGTGACATTGTATGGCATTACTTAAATGTAGAATTTTTATGCAAATATGTACCACTAAGTATTAGTTTGCTTAGCATGTGGGTTTTTTGCATGTAGGTTTAGAGCCAGTAGAAAGGAATTGATTGAAAGAGTCATGAGCCCCAGAGATCAGTCAAGATGCACCCAGCTTGGGGTGTGTGTACATTCATGGCATATTATGTATTTTTGTTTATGTCATGGGATTTTGGGTTTGGTTTACATTTCTTTGGTTTTAAGAACATTTAATGATATTTATTAGGATGTATTTGTGAATAAGGCTAGTGAAGTTGGAAAAACATATTTTATGTTTATATTACAGTAATCACTAGATCAAGTTTTATGGTATGATGGATTTATTCATAATTATGTTGAACATGTCTTTTTTTAAATATGAAAAGTTTTAATTTAGTTAGTTTTCTGCACAACAACTTGTAGCCTTAGTCAATATAGTTGGAAGGTTTTCTCCGCTATATTGAAGGGTGTTATAGCAAGGAAAAGAAGAAAGAAAGCCTACTTGTTGGAGATAGGCCAAGGAAAGGGAGGAATAGGATTTCCAAAGGTATATGTACTTATAGTACATGAAAAACTTGTTTTGCATGTACTATAACTAGTTCTTTGTAATAATTTGTGTTGTTTCTGCTATAAATTGAGTTATATGCTTCGAATTGATATGATTTTAAGACCTAATGAAAGCTAACATATGGACTAAAATTCTCATGAAGAAATCATTCCAAAAATCAATGGTTCTCTAGTTTGAAAATTTAATGTAATGTGGGAAAGTGAACTGTCTAGAATATTTTGACAAGCTAGTGATGATTGAGTCATAATTTTATGTCTGGGATTGAGATTTTAATGGTTCCAATTAGGTTAGAAAATGGACTTCTAGAGCTACAACTTTCATAAAGATGTCAATCCAAAATTCTTATTCTATCCAAGGCTAAATTGAGTTCCAAAATGTGACCTGCAAATTATCTAGGAATTTTGGAGAGAAATTGGTAAACTAGCATATAGAAAATAGGCCATAACTTACTCATTTCAACTCGGTTTTAATTGATTCTAAATGCAATTGAAAATGAGGTCTTAGAGTAAAATTTTCTAGAAGACCACTTGGTGAGATCATATGTGTGGTTAGGTGAAAAGTTTAACTCAATATAGGGTATAGATCTTGCCAAAAATGGGATAAAACCATATTCTTTTTTTTTTGTTGAGATTTATGCGCTTTAAAAATTCAAAGGATGAATGAGTAACGAAGGGTCATTGGTGTCGAAGGCCTTATGAACATTTGAGATTTTGAGTAACCACACAGGAAAAAGAATTATGAATAAATCCCTGTGCTATTTTAAGTAAAGATAAATTAATGTCAAAATTTAAAAGTTGACTATTTATCTATGCATTAGGCATGATTAACCTAAAAGGAGGAGCATTTGATAAAAAGGAAATAAGCAATTTAGTGGACTTGAGTTTTGGTTGTGACCCAAGAATTTCGTGCTTGCCCTTTCTATTCTTAAAGCTTAATTCATAAACCGAGATATGTGAGTAGAATTTAGAAATTAGAGTATGAAATAAAGTTGATACTATGAGTTATTATTAGTCACATTATATAAGATTGTAGTAAAGATGAGTACTTGAAGTTGTAATTTTAAAGCTAGAATGTTGTATTGGCTAATAACTTAATATTTGTGTCAGGTGTATCAACATCATGAAAGACAAAGACGAATGGAGACAAAGGTCATACTAGCATTAGGAAAGCGGTAACCAGGTTTGTGTAAGCTTCATGAAAATAGCCATTAAAGTAAAAGATTAAATGAGACTATAATAATATAAGGTTGTGTGTTATATAATGGAATAATACTATTATATACTTATTGTAGGTACACATATATGTCTGCTCTATCTAATTCTATTATGTATATATATGTGCTATATATCTGTTATTTGAGGGGTATGTTCATCCTGTCAGTTATGTCTATGCATGTTATATATGTTTGGTATAAGTTTGTTGAGTATAAATATAAAAAAAACGTATGTAAAAAGTGTGGGTCTAAAAAGAAAGGGATGTATGAAGCGTAGTGTGGCATCATATAAGTTTGTTGGACAATAGTAAGCTAGTATGACATTAAATATGTGTGGTATATGTATAGTATACCTCTGGTATATGCGTAGTATATACTTAGCATATTTCTAGTATATGTTTGATATATGTTTGGTATAAAATTGATGTATGTGTGTCTAATAAATTTGCTATGTATGTCTATGATATGAACAAAATGTGTATGTTATATAGAGATTTAGTTTGATATATTATCCAATATAAGGGATTTGTACTATAAGGTAGTAAGAAGCTCAATGATAATAAAGGCAAGTATATGTCTATTATACTTTTGTCTGCTATGTTTGCTTATGCAGTCTTTCATATGTCTATTTAAAGTATACTTGAGATTTATGTAATGCAAGTAAGAAATTGATAAGTTGAGATAAGTAAATGTAAGTTTGACAACAACAGCAAAAATGAGAATACTCTATATATGACATGTTATGCAATGAGAATACTCTATATATGACATGTTATGTAATGGCGCATGTCCAATTGTCTTGCAATACTTGCAAATGGACAAAACACATGGTCTAAAAATGGTTAACCCAAGTTATCACTAGTAGTTAGAACATAGGCTTATAAACCTTTGATCCTTTTTCATTTCTTTCTAATGTGGGATTCAAAAATTGGTATGTCAAGTACCTTAAGCTAGCACCTCTCCAAGTTTGACTACATTCGACCCATAATCTCTCTCTTGTTTTCCTAATGTGGGATTTGGTTAGGGATGTTACAATTCACCCCTATATGGAACTCAACATCCTCGCTGAGATTTACCCCACCATTGCCTAAGATTGCATGCGGAGTGGCTCTATTACCAAACATAATGGCCTATGCTCAACTGTCCTGTAACAACCTACAAATGGCTAAACCATATGGCCTAAAATAGTTAATCTAGATTATCACTAGTAGTTAGTGTATAGGCTTATAAACCTTTTACCCTTTTTGTAATGCTCAATTTAGGGTCTACAAGTTAGGCGGGTGGTTGTGAAAGAGTGTGGGTAGATTAAAAGGTTAGAAATAGTTAGAAAGGGATATTTGATGCCTATGAATGGCTGTTCACACCTGTGAGAGCATTGTATTTTAAAATGACATAGTTTTGAAGGTTGTTCATGCCCCTGAATGGAATTTCATGGTCGTGAATGTCATGGTTTGGTTTCATGCTTGTTTATGGTTTGTCACGACTGTTACAGAGTGTTCATGCTCATGAAGATATATTTCATGCCCATGAATGATAATCTACAGAGTTGGTGAGCATAAATGCATTTTTCTCTCCCTTATGCTTTTTCTACTACTCCACCACCCTATAAACCAAATCTACATGACACATTCATTTGTTTCACCATCTTCACCTCCATTAACATAAAAATCACCATTGTTAATCCTTGTTGAATTTTGAAACCTTAAAGAAAGAAAAAGTTTGTGAGGTTGAAGCTAACCTCGGGATTATAGTGGTTTTGTGTCTGCTTTTTTGGTATAAAGGGCTAAGTGTGACATTTTCATGTTGATAGGAGCTAAAGGTAGTGGCGTGGATCACCAAAGGGCTAAGGAAGCTTGAAGAACTTGAAGTGGTTAGGCTTTATTGTTAAAGGTTAGTACATATATGCATATTAATTCCTTATTTCTTGTATGTTGCCATGTTTTGTGCCATGAGATGACTTAAAAATGTTACAAATTTTATGAATTATTCTTGGTATGTATATGCATAATGGTTGTGTGATATAAATGTTAGAAATTTCATGAAAATGAGTTAGGAAGTTATGAAGTTAAGGAGAATTTTGAAAAGATTTATGTTTGAATGGTTTAAATGTTATTAAAGACATTATTGGCATGATAGGTTGTTGAACGTTGATAGGAGTGATTGACACTGGTCAATCTTAGAGGACTTTACATGTGATTTTGGTGAAGCTTTGTTTTAGGTTGAGTTTTCTATTTTGGAATTCCAGAAATTCATATCTGTGACATGGTAGTCATGCCCATGAATGTTGCACATTGATACATTTTACGCCCGTGACAAATGAGCAACGCTCATTAAACATCAACCTTGAAAATGCCAAGAATGGGGAGAAGATTTCATGCCTTGCATCACGGCTAGGGAAGTCGTGAATGGATGCCTTTGAACAAATAGTCACAGCTGTGAACATTTCATCTTTTATTTTCATGGTTTGATTCATAGTTAGGAATGTATGGTTTCATGCCCGTGAAGTGTAACACCCACAAGATAGGGCTTAGAAATAACATGTTAACAAAGGTATATTGAGAGCATATGGGAGGTATATAATGGTTAAGGATTTTGGTAATATGAAATTAATGAAAAAGATAAGAAAAAAATGAAGTTTACATCATTCATGCCCGTGATAATGTTAATCACAGTTGTGAATGTCATGAAATCCAGAATCTAAAGTTGAGGATCTTCATGGCTGTGACACTATGGTTCATGCTCATGAAGCCCTGCAGTTTATATAAGGTAATTTCTAGTTTTAACAGAAAACTCACTTAAAACAACCCAAAACCCTAGCCACCAACACTCTGAAACCCCACAAACCATTCTCCATCAATCCTTTTCATTTTTAGTTGAATAAATACAAATCCCCACCATTAAAGAGAGTATAAATGGATCGAAAACATGGAATTCGGTATAAAAATGGTGTATAACAAGGAGTATTAAAACACAATATGAACTAGAAAACCAATGTGTGACCCTTATGTCAGAGTTAAGAATCATGTTCCTTTATGTTCTTTGATAGGGTTCAATTCAGTTTAATGGGAGATTAAAGTTTTAGGCTTTAAATCAATGCAAAGTTAAGGTTTTTATTAGTTATGGCATAATACTTTAATTAAAGTATTAGTATGATAATATAGTCTCTGATTTCATGTTAGGAACTGAGGTTGAAGGTGGAGAGACCCACAAAAGGTAGTAGACATGAGAGGATCAAGTTTTAGGGCTCCATTATTAAGGTTTGTACCTATATGCATTTTTATTTGATTTGATTTACGTGTAATGTGAATTGTGGTTTTGGTATGTTAAATGGCATGAAAAGTTGATATGTTAGTTGTTAGTATTGAGGTAAATGGCTTGTAATATTCTGAGATGCATAATAAGGTTGATATGTTGATAATTGAGTATGCATTGATGTTAGGATGTTGACAAATAAGACATGAAGCCTAGTTTGAATGATTAAACGTGATCATATGCATTTTTATGGTTGATTTTATATTCTGGAATATGAGAAGTGTTGATAGGTGTGGCTAACATTGGTTAGCTTTAGTATTTTGCTTGATTGTGTGTGAATTGGTTGAAAACGGTGTTGAAATTATGTTTTTGTATAATCTATCATGCTCATGAAGCCCAGCATCACGCCTAATAAGGTATTTCACACCCATGAAGCCAAGCCTCACTCCTATGAAAGTATGAATTTCATGCCTATGAATAAATGTTCATGTAATATCCTCTAATTTAGGCCCCGAAATTTGTAATACAATAATTTAAATACAGATACATCCTAGAAATGGGATGTGAAGACTTGAAATTGGATATATACATATATATATATATATATTAGTAATGGTATGTTTGTAATAAATTAAGAAAGATATTGTGATTATGATAACATAGAAATGCTATGACAAAATGGTTTATAACTATGATTGTATGAATCACTTATGTAATGCATGCTATTAATGTATAGAAACCAACTCGGTAAGAATGAACTTTTATGTGAGATATATATTGATATGTGAATGCATGCTAGAATTTAAATATTTATATGTACAACTAAGATTTCAGTAGCTTAGTATGTGAATTTCTCTGCATGCAGGTTTGGAGCCAGTAGACTGTTGAGTTGACTTGAAGAGAAGACAGAGCCAGTCGGATCAGTCAAAGTTGACCCGTGTTGGGTCTATTATTTTATTCCATTCATTTCATTTTGTAGTCCGAATATTATGGAATAGAGACATATAGTTATTTCATTGTTTAAATAAAGGCGTGTAATAGATTTTAACAATTACAAGAAGTATGGATTTTTAATATGGGATTTTAAATCCCAAAATGGTTTTGAGATGATTATGGATGTGATTTAGATATAGAAAGAAATTTTTATATTTTTATATATTAGATTGATTCAGAGCTAATACTATTAATATAGATATAAATTAGAAAAATTTTAATTTAGATAGGTAGATACAAATCTAGTATTGTGGCATCCATCTCTATAATGAAGTTTACCTTACTGTACAAAGGGTGTTATATTTTGTGGTATCAAAGCTTAGGTTTAGGCAGTTCTAGACCTAAGTGTATTGCAGGGTTATCATACATGCATACATGTGTCTTGTCTGACTCTGACTTGGGCTACTACTTTATCAACTTGTAAGACTAAAGTGAGATGACGTTTGAATCGAATGACATGGCTGAAAGCCAAAGCTCTCCAAATAATGGGGCACTGAACCAGCCTAATGCAGTTAGTGTTCAAAGTCCAGATGCAATGGCCGTCCATAACCAATAGCCTCCAGAACTAGCTAACCAGGATTCAAATCCATTAATGCAGCAGATGGTATAATTATTGTAGTAGATAGCTAGAGCTATTGCACCAACACTAGCACAACCCCTTCACCTCCACCTCCGAGGCCAAGCGTACATCTAGAGAAGCTTTGTAAATTTAGGGCTATGAATTTTCTGGGAATAAGGATGATGATCCTACCGCTGTAGAGCATTGGATTGAGAAGATCGGGTTTGTGATGAGTTTGATGTGGCCACTCTATGATAGGTAGAAGGCAGTCTTATTGAAAATAGATGTTCCACAGCCTATGACATGGGACTTCTTCATGATTGAGTTCAAGGAACAATATGTTTCTCCCATTTATGTAGATGAGAAGAAGGAGAGTTTTTGAGCCTTAAGCTGAGCAATTTGACAGTGATAAAGTATCAAAGGGAGTTTACTTGACTGAGTCAATATACCATAGAGATTATGTAACACCCTTATTACAATCAATCTATACATGTGTTACGTTGCCTTAAACAATTACCATGATTGTTTAGTATTGTCTATAATATAATTATAGCAGGAGTGACTAAATATTTTTTTTAATATGCCCTTAGTGTCAACAACATACCATGTAAATATAAATTTATTATTCACTTATACATTCTTAAATTCTTGCATATATTCCATCAATAATTTAACATTTTTATTACTTTGCTTATTGACCTATAACTATCCAATTTTACTATTTATTTAACTAAAATTTTCGATAGCATAATGGCTATAACCATTCCTGCACAAAAGATAATTTCACAGCCTTCATAGGCACAATAATTCAAATATAAAAATATACGTTCACAAGTTGTCTAATATCCAAACATTTAATACATTAAGCTTAATAGTCCATTATAGAATTCATAGTCCATAAAAGTCATTTTCACATATCAAAATACATATTCCACGTCTAATAAAAAGTGTCATACATATATATGCCATTAAGTTTATTATACAAAAACCTTCTTCAGGCTGCTCCCAAAACAAGGTATGTTTGCTTCTGTGACCCCCTAGGTAGTACCTATACACAGTCAAAATAACTACGTGCTGAGCATTAAAATGCTCAGTGGCGGTTACAAATCTGACGATTTTCACTAATCTAAATTTTTGCATACATATTTGTGCAAAATTTTATACACTATTTATATTAATATAACAAGTCTAATTTAACTCAAATTTACACTTTAACTTATTATTCAAGAATATACTCTAAAGATTATATTTATTTCATATTCATAATTATTATTTTAATTACTTTTCTTCTTACTATTATTGTTATCAATAGTTACCGTTAATTTATCTTTAATACCTTATTAAATTAACAATTATACTTAGTACTTATCCTATAACTTAATTTTCATTTTAATCATCCATTTTATTTTTCTTTAATGGAAAATTACGTTTGTAATATCCGCTAATTTAGGCCCCGAGTCGCACGTGTTGCGAAGTTGATGAGTTTGACCGATCAGAGTCTAAATTCGGATTTTTACAAGAAATTATCATTTAATTTAGCCATTATTTGATAAATTTTTGTAAAAATCCAAATTTAGACTGCGATTGGTCAAACGCGTCAACTTTGCGACACATGCATCTCAGGGCCTAAATTAGCAAATATTACATTGAAAATGAAGAGAAGAAGAAGAAGAAAAGAAGGCATTAAATAGGGTACCCAAAAGTCTTCATGTGGGACCCATCATTTTGACCATTTCTTGACATTAGGCTTAATGAACCCATTAATCTCATTCTTCCTCAATGAGTGGCCGGCCAAACCTATTAAAATGTCCCCAAAATTAATATGTTGATTAGCAATTAATCTCATTAATCCTCCAATTTTTGGTAAATTGCAATTTGACCCCAAAACTTATCAAATTTTGCAATTTAGTCCTTTACCGTAAATCAACTTCTTTAAACTTTATAATCACTTAATGAGAAATTTATCATTTAATTTAGCCTTTATTTGATCAATTTTTGTAAAAATCCGAATTTAGACTCTAATCGGTCAAACACGTCAACTTCGCGACACGTGCGACTCAGGGCCTAAATTAACGGATATTACAATTTCTCAAAGTTTAAATGTTAACCAAGATTAATTAAATTAATGAACCAATGAAAATTAGGATTAATTTTAATTAGTGGCACCCATTCATTAATTTAGGTATAAAAGTCAAAAAGGAAGAAGAATTTCTACATTCTTCTATAAGTCTAATTCTTCTTCTTCCTTCTCCCACCTTGGACGCCCACCTCTTCCTTCCATAAGCCACCATTTTTCTTCAAATCAAGCTTGAAAAAGTAAGGAAAGAAATTAGTTTTGAGAGAGGAAAAATCAGAATTTAAGAGGTCTTACTACAAAGGGGACAAAGGAGGAAGAACGAAGGAAGAAATAAGAAAGGAAAGGGAGATTTGTTAGGGGGAATTTCGGCCCACTTTGGGAACTCCTTAGGTGAGTTTCTTCTTCTTAAATTCAACCTTTTTCCTTCCATTTGAGATCCTAAGGATGATAGATATGATTAGGTTTGGTAGATTTAGGTTATGTTGCAAGATTGAAACTAGAAATTTAAAGTTGTCATTAGTTGAAAGAAATTGTAGTTAAACTTTGAATTAATGATAATTGATGTTAATTAATTGTTTTATTACTTAAAAACTAAAGAAAGATGATGTTAATGGATGAAGAAGGGGCTACCATAGGTAAAGTAATTTGGGGAAATTGAAATTAACATAGAAACAACACAATTGGTGATAGATAGAGTGTGAATTGAGTTTTGATTTGAAGAAAATGAATTGGAAACTATGATAAGGTTTTTGGGAAGTCATGACATATTAAGAAGGAAGTCTAACTTAGGTACCTTTTGGCTAAATTAAAGTATAAAATATATTAAGAGCATTAGAATATTATGTAGACATGAAAAGTTTTGAAAATGGATGATAGGATTGAGATATGGTATTGGTTGTGTAGGAAAACCAAATGAATCAATGAGAGGCCCTCAAGAGGGTGACAAAGGCAAGGAGAAAGCTAACTAGTGTTCATTTAGCAATAGGGTTTTATATGTTCTTTATTGGAATTGAAAGCTAAGATATATAGCTATAACTTTTATTCAGAGCATAAAATCTAAATATATCTGAATTTGCCCATAAAAATACATAAACTTCAGGCCTAAAATCTGTCCAAAAACTTCTGGGCAGAAATTGTAGTGACGATTTAGTGTTCATTTGGCCATAACTTTTGATATAAAACTTGGATTTGAGTTATTTTTTATGCATATGAAAGCTGTGACAATAAGCTTCAAATTGTTAGAAGATCATAACTTCAAATTCGAATTATAAATGGGCTACAAAATGAAGCCCAAATTCAGAGTCGAAATCTGCCATAAGTAAGCACTTGAAATATTGGGTTTGTGCATGTGGTGTGATAAGTATATGTAATAATTAGTGTGAATTTTTACTTTAATGGTAATTATGGATGTTCAATAAATTATTTATGTGTGAGATTTTAGTGCAATAATAATAGGAATAAAGAACAAAAAAATAAATAAGCATAATTGTGATAATTTAATAATATTTTCATTTTTGGAAATAATGTGAATTAAAATAAAAATACTTAAGCCCCATGACACCTAATCTAGAACTAGAATAGAGAATATTTTGGCATGCCAATAAGGGGATTTAAGGCACTCGGTGCCAAATATAAAAGTCGGTAATGACAAATTTATAAATGCGTTTGACGCAAAATTATTAAGTCGGTAATGACAATATTATGAAAGCCAGTAATGACATTATTATGAAGTTCTCGGTGCAATATTATGAAAATCAGTAATGGTAGCCCCGTTATTCCTATTAGTTAGTTCGGTTATAGGTGTTGTGGGCACAAGAAAGAAATTAATAATATTAAAGTATGTCATTTTGATAATGTTATATTAATTAAAATTGATAAATATTACATGTTTGATGAAATTTGTTTGATAAAATTTGTTTGATTTCTTATAATTCTTTATTTTATGTCTTATTTGTTAAATTTATAAATGACATGTAAGAAAATTTATGTATGTAAAATTTTTATCATTGACGCACCACTAAGCTAGTAGCTTAGCGCGGGTGATTTCCTCTTGCGCAGGTTTAGTAGGGTAGCCGTAGATAGTAGAATTGTTAGAAGAAAAGGGCACCCGGACGAAAGCAGCTAAAAGCTTTGTATTTATTTTGGTATATTTTTTTTTGTAAACTAAATTATAGTTTTATTTCATCTAATGTGAATTAGAAGTGTGAACTTGTAATGTACTGAACATAGTTTGAATGTAAATTTATATATTTTATAAATAAATAAAATTTGGAATATTTGTGCCTGTAAAAATTTTTATTTCAGTGTCTGTAATATTTTTTCAAAAAACTGAATTTATACTTCATTTCATTAATTTTATGAAACAGTTAGACAGTTAATGCTTACTTACATTACTGAACGGAAGTGGGGTAAGGGGGTGTTACAATTTTTGGTATCAGAGCTCTAGGTTTAGACAGTTCTTACTTAGTGGGTATAGGAAGATAAGTGCATGTTTTCAGCATTTGCATTGTTTTAAGCTGCTATATTCTAATAAAGGACCCTTCTTCTGACAATATAGGATTTAATGGATACGGAATCAAGAGAAAGTCACGAAGAAGAGGAGGGTGATAATATAGCTAATTCGGCTACTCATAGACAGTCAGCATCAATTAAAGTTTCGGAGCCCAGTGTGATAGCTCCACAACATGTTGAAGAACAAATTGATCCAAGTCAGGTATCCCTTATGCAACAGATGGCTACCTTGTTATAGCAGATAGCACAAGTTGTGCCACCACCAGCTCCCCCACCTCCCCCACCACAACCAAAACCCCAAATTGATAAATTAAGAAAATATGGGGCTATGGATTTTATGGGCAAGAAAGAGGATGACCCAGCCACAGTAGAATTTTGGTTGGAAAAGATAGAGTGGGTTTTTGAGGAGCTGCAATGTAACACCACATCATATGCATTTAAGTATAACCTATTTCTGTATCAAATAATCACATACTGCACGTTGAAAATAGAAAATACCCTGATAACAGTGGTAGTAAATTTTTTTTTCATATCATATCCTGTAAAATCAACTAATGACTTTACAAGTCTTATATCCTATAATATCACTCAATGACTTTTCAAGTCAATATTAAAAACCACAATACGATATATCACATATATTAAAAAATAAACTTCACATCTGAAGCATTACAGGTTGTTTCCATTTATACATTTCAAAACTAATCTAGAGTGATAATACATATTCAAGCATATAAGTCCAAAATACAGATGACATGTTTTCATGCTTGTGTGGAATGGAAGGAGAGAGAGAGTGATGAGGCTCGGCCAATGACTTGTGCTCCAAGTCTTCTATACACTACGCAAAATGAGCTATCACTTTTCTTTACCTGAAAAATGATGCAAATTGATGAGTTGCGGCTCAGTGAGAGTAACCATCAAATGACCTCTAAAGTATCGAACAACTCATAATAATAAGTCACAAATCCAATACATACCATGTATTCCATTCCATTCATCAGTATCATATAAATATCAATAAAGTTAAAACATATAATCATTCCTCCTTATGTATGCAAATGCTTTTCTTATTTCGTTTTGTTGTGACCAAGTTAAACAAACATTGCCCCGGGTTTCCATGTGACCATTTGCCATGTGAACATTTGCATTTGCATTTGCTAGCTAGCTTGATCATTTGTTTCATTTGCACATTTGTTGGGCCATTGGCCTTTTGTTTTGCTTTAGAATATTGATTAACTAGTCACAACGCCTTTTTAGTCCATATGCATATGCGCTTGTATTTAAGCATTCATCAACCATTGCATCTTATCACATATAATATACATATACCACATATATACCTCATATGCCACACATATACCTTGCATATACTATACATATACCATGTATATATATCACATATGTCAAACATATACTTCAAATATACCATAAGTATACCATTTATATGTACCACAATGTCACAAATTATCCATCATTACATTATCAAGGACCAATCATGACAATCATATGAATCACATAGCAAGCAACATTCATTTGCACTAAACAATTCAATTGATAATTAGACTCACCGTTCTCCTTTGATTCTGACCCCTAACTTATTGTCTATCCGCTTCTTGTGGATCTCCAATATGTTGTGAGCCTAATATGAAAATATAATCAATTAACACATGATTAGGGAGACTTAATGTGGCTTGAACAAATTAATATGCATTGTTCATATCAATAGTTAAGATTTTTCATATAAGGCAGTGTGACCATATCAGACTGTTTAGCCTATAACTTTTTCTATAATTGACCAATTAATCTGATTCTTGTTCCTAATTAAAAATAACATATAATTACAGAATATATTCAAATTTCAAACCAATTGGATCATTGTACAATATTTGGTGGAATTTCTAAGAGTGTTATATTTTCTGCCTTGTTTTCTGCCTTTAGGCAGTTTTAGGGTACTAATTTGGGTTCATCATAACTTATAATCTATAAGTCATATTTTAATGAAACATTACAAAAACTTATATGGGTTCATATGGAACATATTTCATGTTTACAACTTTTACCCATTATGTCGCTAAAGTCTTCTAATTATACCAAACATTTTACTGGTCTAGAATAGAATTGACTTCTGGACCAGTATGGCTTCCAAAGGCCATAACTTAGTCTATACATAACCAATGAAGCTGAAATTAGTACCAAAATTTAGCTAAGACATATACCTATTCTTTATCAATATACTCTTTCTTCTACACATTCATCTCCTTTTATAGTTATAGCAGAAAATAGCTAAGTTCAGGATGGATTGGTGTGGTTCCTCTACGCCTAGGACACCAGAATATCGAACCATGAACGAAGAAAGGCATGAGAGAAAAGCACGGGTTGTTCTAGTCCAAGCATATCTTGTCTTTACCATGACTTCTAATGTTTTGATCATATATAGACTCTAGCTCTAACAAGCTCAAATTAGCCAAACAAGTTATTGTATCTTCTCAGGGCACTCAATAGGCAGTTCAAACCATGGAACAATCATGGTTCCATTCCCCATAACTCCACATTTCCAAGACCAATGAAACTGAAATTTGGTAGAAAGATACAAAACACATCTTTCTACAACTTTTATGTTTTGAGAGACTTCAAATAATGGCTTTAACATATTCGAAATCAAACCACACAGTAGCTAACTTGGTTAGGGTTCACACCCTGACCAGTTTCAGTACGAAGAGCATATCTCTCCCTATACATAACATATTGGAAATATGTTTACATATCCACATATCTAAGACATAAAGGAACAACTGTTGCATTTTACACATTTCCATAATCAATTTCTATTAACATCAAAATTGGGGTGCAATTCAGTGCCTAATATTGAACCTAAGCAACTCAAATCGACCCTATAGCAATAAGAATTGATTACTTACCAAGAACAAACTTGCAAGGGATCAATATGCTTCAAAAACTAGGTGAAACAAGGATGAATTGAAGTCTAAAATGGAGGAAATTGAAGAAGAAGTCAGGCTGGAGAAGAAGGCAGAAATGGGGAAAGAAAGATGAAGATAAAGCCAACTTGTTTTGTCATTTTGTCATTTTCTCTTCTTCTCTTCTCTTTTCTCTTCTCATTTCTCTTCTCTTATATTTCTCTTTTGTGTCATTTTCATTTTATTTTGTCTATATTATTATTATTATTTACATATATTTATAATTCCACTAATTCACACAATAATACAGCTTAATCATTTGACCCGATTTAACTAAATTAACAATGTAATTGTTTACTAATCTTAATCTAATCATTTTGCTTACTTTAATTTAGACACCTTATTCAATTCATTTCTAATACTTTGTTATCCTCATTTAGGTTATAATTACACATGTGCGACTCGATACAGGTGCCAAATACTAGGACACATAGCTAGTGCATGTCATAAACTTGTTCCTACGAAAATACGTATGAAATGCACGTGTTCAATTGAATTGTATGCAAGATGCTTATGTTCGATGAAATGCATGTGGGGAAGGTCAAGGATGTTACATGCAATGTCTAGAGGAGTACAAGGTCAGATATGCAGTGTCCCTCATTTAGGAGCATGCCTATGACTATTGGAAGTTGGTTAGCAAAACCCCAGACTCCAAACCCTCAGACATGGGATTTCTTTATGTCATAATTTAAAAAGAAATATGTGCCAAGAGTCTATGTTGATGAGAAAAAGCGAGAATTTTTTAATTTAAAACAGAGGGTATGACAGTAGCTGAGTATGAGATGGAATTCACCAGGCTGAGCAAGTATGCAATGAGGATTATTGGAAATGAAGCTGATAAATGTCATAGATTTAAAGATAGCCTCGATGAGGAGATTCGATATTTAGTGGCTTCCCACCAGCATACAGATTTTGCTACACTAGTGTCCTCTGCCATTAGTGTTGAAAGAAGGAAAAAGCTAAAGACAGAAGAGCACTATAAGAAATCAACGGCTAGTGTGGCTCAGACATCTGATAAAAAAAGGTGGATAGTACCCAGACCATTTCATTCATGGGTTGCTGGGCAGACATTTTCTGGTAGGCGGGAACAACATTTTAAACCCGCAGCATCATCTGCTAGTTCACCAGCATCATTTTCCAAGAGACCAGCTCCTATTATGTGTCAGCATTGTGGTAGAGCTCATACAGGGGAGTGTTGGTGGTTGACTGGGGCATGTTTGAGATGTGGAGCTACTGACCATATGAAGAAAGATTGTCCCAGACTTAGTACAGGCAGTATGGCACCAGTAAAGACGGTGGCACCGGTACAGAGCCATGGTAGAGGTCGAGGCTAGTTTAGAGGTGGTCGTACCGGAAAGTGTCAAGAGGTATCAGAGACAGTAGATAGACCCGGAGGTAGTAGAGCTCCAGCTCAGGCATATGTGATGAGAGCTCATGAGGACCAGGATGCACTAGACGTCATAGTTGGAAAACTATCTTTATTTGATTTTGATTTACATGCATTGATAGATCCTGGCTCGACACATTCATACATAAGCGCAACCGCCCTTAAATAAGGGAACATGGTTCTAAAGACCATATAATATGAGGTAGTTGTTACTAATCCATTGGGACATAGTGTGAAAGTGAATCAGACCTATAGAAACAGTTCAATAATAATTCAGGGTAGAGAATTTCCAGCAGACTTAATAGAACTACCTTTTCATGAATTCGATGTTATTCTAGGTATGGATTGGTTGACAAAGCATGGAGCTATAGTCGACTACCGATCTAAAAAAGTTGTACTTAAAATTCCCAGACAGGATGACACTATCATTCAGGGTGAAGGTCAAACATGTTTGACCAATGTTATTTCTGCATTAAAAGCTCGAAAATACATTAGGAAGGGATGTGAGGCATATTTGGCCCATGTGATAGATACTACGAAAGGGAGCCCGGAACTCAAGGACACCCCCACAGTGTGTGAGTTCCCAAATGTGTTTCTTGAAGAATTGCTAGGGTTACCACTAGATAGGGAGATAGAGTTTGCTATTGATGTGATGCCTGGTACAGCCCCAATATCAATTACTTCTTATAGAATGGCACCTACAGAATTGAGAGAGTTGAAGGTTCAATTGCAAGAATTGCTTGACAAAGGGTTCATAAGACCCAGTGTCACCATGGGGTGCTCCGGTGTTGTTTGTGAAAAAGAAGGATGGCACCCTTTGATTATGTATTGATTACCGATAATTGAACAAGGTGACAATTAAAAATAAATACCCACTACCTAGAATTGATGATTTATTTGATCAATTGAAGGGAGTAGGAGTATTCTCTAAGATTGATCTCAGATCTAGGATCATCAACTGAAAATCAAAGAGTCAGATGTGTCCAAAATAGCCTTCAAGACTCGATATGGCACTATAAGTTCTTGATTATGCCTTTTGGCTTAACAAATGCACCACTGCCTTTATTGATAAGAAGAACAGAATTTTTAGGCCTTACCTTGATCAGTTTGTGGTAGTTTTTATAAATGATATCCTAGTGTATTCGAGGGACAAGGAAGAAAATGACAGACATCTCAAAATAGTACTTTAGACTATGAGGGAAAATCAATTGTATACAAAGCTGTCAAAATGTGAGTTTTGGTTGGAAGAAGTAGGATTCCTAGGGCATATTGTGTCAGTTGAAGGAATCCATATGGATCCAAGCAAAATAGAAGCGATTCTAAGTTGGAAGCCGGCTCGCAATGTAACAGAAGTTCGGAGTTTCCTTGGATTAGCTAGCTACTACAGAAGGTTTGTGAAGGGATTTTCAAGCATAGCTGCACCAATCACCAAGTTGCTCAGGAAAGAAACTAAGTTTGAGTGGACAGATCGGTGTCAGGCAAGCTTTGAGAAGATAAAAGTCATGCTAAACGAAGCACCTGTTTTGTCCCAACCTACGCCAGGGAAAGATTTTGTGATATAGTGATGCCTCTCATAATGGGCTAAGTTGTGTAATAATGTAAGAGGGTAAAGTATTTGCTTATGCATCTAGGCAATTGAAGTCTCATGAGCTAAATTACCCTACTCATGATTTTGAGTTGGCAGCAATAATGTTTGTTTTAAAAATATGGTGACATTATTTGTATGGTGAGCGGTGCTACATATATACAAGGTTGGGTTTTGAAGAATGAATCATATTCATAAACGCAATGGAAAAATAAAATTTTCAAACCCCAAAACAAAAAGATCATACTTGTACCATTAAAACTAATTTATATAAATATAAATGTTAAAAATTATACCTTGTAATTTCTTATTTGTTCTTCAAATCTTCATTTTGTTGGGTTGTAGCGAACCACAACAATCCACACTAGGATGTCTCTAATGATAATCAACACGAAGAATCAAGAAGAAACTATCAAGAGAAATGGTTTGAACAAATTCAAAGTGCTAGCTTTGAAAGTGTTCTTGAGAGAATTTTGTTGTGTCTTAAAAATGTTTTTTTTCACAAAAAAATATTTTGATGTCTATTTTTTGTCATTTGATGTCCTTTCTATTTGAATCAAATTCAAAGAAAATATGAAAAATCAAAAATGGAGAAAAGGGAAATGATTGAATAGTAATTGGCCATAATTGGCCTAATTAAGGCCAAAATCTACCGTTGGCCAACGAGTGGGAGGCAGCAGCGTTCTGGGCCTACTGCGGGCTGCTACTGGGCAGCCCAACTGGCCTGCTAGTTAGGCCAGTAGCCTGCCTAGGCCACGCAGGCCCATACGGGCCTGTGATCCTCCCGAACGATTTTTCCGTGCGATGTCATCGCGATCCATCCCAAAATAATTCTCTCATATTTTGGATCCTATCCAAGACCATTTTTCTCATACTTCTATACAAATTATAAGACCCTCAAATATTTTCCCACCCAAAAGGAGTTGAACTTAAGGCAAAGACACTAGTTGGAGTTAATTAAGGATTATAATTGTATTATTAATTATCAACGAGGCAAAGCCAATGTAGTAGCAGATGCCTTAACTAGAGAAACAATGGCAGGTATACCTTATAATTTTCTCAATTATAATATAATATATAGAATTAAAAATAAATTAAAAATTAGATTCATAATTTATTTTGGTAGAGTTACGGGTCCAACCTACTTTAAGGCAATAAGTGAGAGAAGCTTAGAGGCAAGATTAGAAATTGATGATAATTGCTGAGGCAGTTAAAAAGGGGGAGAGACCTAAATTTAAGATTGAAGTTGATGGAAGCATAAGTTATAAAGGAAGATTGTGCATGTCAAATGACAACATATTAAAGCAAATAATGCTAAAAGAGGCACATAATACAACTTATTTCATGCATCCAGGAAGCAATAAAATGTATCAAGACATGAAGACTCATTATTGGTGGCCAGGAATGAAGAAGGATATCGTGGAATACACTACAAGATGCTTGACATGCCAACGAGTGAAAGCCATGTACCATTTGGATTGTTACAACCTATTGCTATCCCAGAATGGAAGTGGGAAAGGATTGCAATGGATTTTGTATCTGGTTTGCGTTTGACCTAAAAGAAGCATGATGCAGTATGAGTAATTGTTGACTGGCTTACCAAATCAGCTCACTTTTTGCCAGTTCAAATGGATTATTCATTAAGCCGGTTAGCAGAATTATATGTCAATGAGATAATTCAACTGCATGGGGTGCCAGTATCTATTATTTCTGATCGAGATCCACAGTTCATAATAAAATTTTGGAAAAGTCTACAACAAAAATTGGGGACCCGACTTACTTTTAGTACAACGTTTCACCCATAAACAAATGGGCAATCCGAATGAGTTATTCAATTGTTGGAAGATACACTAAGAATCTGTGTAATTGATTTGGAGGGTAGCTGGGATAAATATTTACCATTGATGGAATTTGCATATAATAATAGCTATTAAACTAGTCTCGACATGGCACCATACGAAGCTTTGTATGAAAGGAGATGTAGGACACCTTTATGTTGGACAGAACTGGGTGAAAAGAAGTTAATGGGCCCATAATTGGTGCAACAGATAGAGGAGAAGGTAAAATTAATTCAAGATCGATTAAAAGCTACAACTAATTGACAAAAGTCCTACGCCGATTTGAAGAGGAAAGACATTGAATATGCTGTCAGAGACAAGGTATTTTTGAAAGTTTCACCTTGGAAGAAAATACTTCATTATGGTAAAAAGGGGAAACTGAGTCCTAGATTTATTAGACCATACGAAATACTTGAACGTGTGGGTATAGTGGCTTACTGGTTGGCCTTACCAATAGAATTGGGTAAAATCCATAATGTGTTTCATGTCCCAATGTTAAGAAGATATAGATTGGATCCGACATATGTATTACCTATGGAATCAATAGAGGTACAACCAGACTTGACCTATGTAGAAGAGCCGGTGAAATTCATAGCTCGAGAAGTCAAGGAACTACGGAACAAGAAGGTACCATTGGTAAAGGTCCTATGGCACAATCATGTAGCAGAAAAAGCCACTTGGGAGAGTGAAGAAATGATGAAAACTCAGCATCCTAAGCTATTCGGCTCCACCTATTTAGGTAAATTTCGAGCACAAAATTTTCTTAAGGGGGAGAGAAGTGTAACATCCAGTTATTTAGGCCCCAATTGCGTGTGACCATAGTGAGGCACGCAAGTTCAATCGGAGTCTAAATTTGAACCCATAAAAAATGACTAATAATAAGGAAAAATAATTAAGGGTATTATTTTTTGGGGATTAAAAAGATTAGTGCTAGAATTAGAAAAAAATAAAACTTTTTATGGACAAAATTGGTATTATGGCGATTGTTGGGGGAAAAAGTGTGAATATGAAAGAAGATGTGGCAAATAAGGAATTTTGAACGTTTAAATGTTAATCAAGATTAATTAACTTAATGAACCAAAGAGAATTAGGATTAATTTTAATTAGTGGGACCCATTCCTTAATTTAGGAATAAAAGTCAAAAAGGAAGAAGAATTTCTACACTCTTCCATAAGTCTAATTCTTCTTCTTCCTTCTCCCACCTTGGCCGTCCGCCTCTTCCTTCCATAAGCCATCATTTTTCTTCAAATCAAGCTTGAAAAATTGAGGAAAAAAATTAGTTTTGAGAGAGGAAAATCAGAATTTAAGAGTTCTTACTACAAAGGGAACAATGGAGCAAGAAGGAAGGAAGGAAGGAAGAAGAAAGGTGTTAAACCTTGAGGGGTATTTCCGTCATTTTAATGATAACAAATAAAATAGCAATATTGTATTTAACATACTTGTTTTCGAAGTCTATTAAACAGGGTATGGAATAAAATAGCAAGAATGGAGATTGGAAGAATAATCTTTAAAAGACAAAATTAAGAAAGTAGCATGTTCACGCCAGTGATCCTATGTGTCATGCCGATGAAAGAGCTAACCGTTACCAAAACCAACATTTGAATTTCACGACCATGAAGGAAGAACAAACTGTGAAATGGACATTTAAGTCATACCCGTGAATTAAAATGTCACACTCGTGAATGTTAATGGCATTTTCAGCCAGAGAGCTTCACGACCAAAGTCACTACTTGGACCACAGCAGGGAAGTTTGTCACGCCCGTGAAGATGTATGTCACGCTCGTGACCCAATATTTCAAAACATTCTAGAGAGCTTCTCGACCAAGGTCACCACTTCAGTCACGGCTTGGGAAGCAATGTCACGCCCGTGAATGATGAAAGAGAAAAATGTCAGGCGCGATTATTTGGTTGGTACAATGGCTAGTTTCATATTAAATGCACCCTAACGGCTATAATCAGCCAAGGGAGTATAAATGGAAGTCATTTATGCATTCAGTAAAAGAGGATAGCAAATACTTTGAATCAAAATCTTATTACAAGCTATTTGTACATTCAATACTTTGAGAACCAATATCTATTCTCTATAAAAATCTTTTTGCTCTTCATTCATTGAGCAATAAAGATTTGTGGGCGTTTCTCTCTGTAATTATTTATTACTCAAGTGAGTTGTGTGTATTTCTGGGTTAAGAGTAGAACACTTGTAAGGGTTAGTTGTGTGAGCCTTTAAAACACAAAGTAAAAGTTATTTGTGTTAGCCTGTGAAACACAAAGTAAAGGTTGTTTGTGTGACCTTGTAAAACACAAGATAAAAGGTTGTTTCTGTGAGCCTCTAAAACACAAGGATTTGGTTATTGTGTGAGCCATTAAAACACAAGGGATTTCTGGGTTAGGTGTAAGCCATTGTGAGAAACAACATAGTTGGGAGTGAGCTTGTAAAACTCCATTGTAACACTCAGTGTGTTAGTGAAACACCCAATTGCCATTGGAGAGAGGAGTAGGGTTTGTTAACACCCGAACCTCTATAAAATCCTTGTGTCAAATTTCTCTATCCCTCCTAAAATTAATTTTTTATTTCCGCACTTTAAAGTTTAATTTTTTAAACTCCAATTCAACCCCCCTTCTTGGTTTAATATCTGGGCAACAATTGGTATCAAAGTTTAGTCTAGCATCGAAGCCTAAAAAGCTCTAGTAAAGATTAAGATATGGCCAGTGAAGGATTCCAAAGTCTCAAACCTTACTTTGATGGAGCAAATTATGCCCATTGGAAGTTTCGGATGGAGCCATATCTGGATAGTGAAGGAATTGAAGTCTGGGATAGTGTACGAAAAGAATGGACACCACCAACCAGAAGAGGAGCTAATGGTGAAGAAGAAATCCTGTCAAGAGATGATTGGACAGAGCCTCAAAGAAGAGTAAATTTCAAAAATAAGAAGGCAATGACAATCCTATCAAGCTCATTATCTATTGAAGAATGTGGAAGAATACAACACTGCCCAACAACATACAGCATGTGGAAGACATTGGAAAATTATCATGAAGGAACTAAGCAAGTCAAATCCAAGAAGATTCAACTTCTGACCTCAGAATATGAGCTCTTCAAGATGAAATCCAATGAGTCAATTACTGACATGACCAACCATCTTCTAGCCATTATAAATGGAATGAGGAAACTTGGGAAGAATCTGAGTTTGGAGGATGTAAACAACAAAATCCTAAGAAGTATTCCTCTTAAAGACTATGGCTCAAGAGTTACTGACATAGAAGAAGCAATTGAAGATATGAGCTTCATGAATACTGATGTGCTAATTGGCAAACTTCTCACACATGAAATGGCAGTGAAAAGAGATAGAGAGCTTAAAGCTAGAGAAAAGAAAACCCTTAGCACTCAAAGCCTCTACTTCAAAATTGCAAGAAGAAAGTGAAGATGATGAAGAAATGAGTGATGATGAAAATGAGGACATTGCTAGGCTTTCAAGAAGATTAAAAAGAATCATTGAGAAGAAAATGAGCAACTCCAGAAAATTCAAGCAAAGAAACCTCAAACAAACTTCTAATGATGCACAAAGAAGTAAGGAAGAGGTAAAGTGCTATGAGTGTGGAAAGAAAGGACATATCAAACCAGAATATCCAAGGCTCAAGAAGCATAAGAGTAAATACCAAAGAGACAGTGGGGAGACAAAGCCACATGGGATGATGAAAGCTCTTCAAGTGAAAAAGATGATAAGGAAAGCGAATAGGTCAACCTATGCTTCTTGGCTATTGAAGATCATGTCTCGAATAAGGTAAGATCACTACACTCATACTCTTTGAACAATGATAGTAGTGATAATGATGATGATAGTGATGATGATGATGATGATGAGGAAAGCCTAATAAAATAATTAAATCTAGAATTAGAGAAATATAGAAGTAAATTTAGTACTTATAGAAATAACATCTCTAATTTGAAAAATAAGATAGATGATTTAGAAAAGGAAAACATAAAGCTTAAATCATCTAATGAATCTCTCCAAAAGTCATTAGATGAATACTCATCAAGACCCTCAACTGCCTCCTTGCTAAAAGAAAATAATACTTTGAAAAATGAAGTTGAGGAACTTAGAAATTCCATTTCTAAATTTCACAAAGGTAAAGAGAGCTTAGATACTCTCATTGTGTCTCAAAGATCACCCTTAATTAAACATGGTCTAGGATTTAAGGACACATCATCATCTTCTCACAAAACCATCTTTGATAAGTCTAGTGAACCTCACATCTCCACACTTGTTAGAACAACACCAAGAAATAAGCATATTAAACCTTCTATACATAAACAGAATAATCATGCCTTTATAAATAAGAAGCATGCATCTAGAAAATCTACAATTAATCATAACTGTGCATGTCATCATTCTCAAAATAAGTTTGATAGAAAAGTGGTAGTCAAAAATATTGTAAGACCATAAAACAAATCTAGACCAAAACAATGTAATTATTGTATGAAAATGGGTCACATAAATAAATATTGCTGGATAAGGAAGGCTCATTGGGAACCTTCATGTGCTAACCCCTAAGTACCCAAGCTCATTTGGGTACCTAAAAATCATACTTGAATTGTGATTCTATAGGTATGCCTCAAGTCCACAATAAACAAAAATGCTTGGCCAGTAGACAGTGGATGCTCAAGGCATATGACAGGAGACAAATAATTTTTCAATGAAATCAAAAGTATTGATGGAGGTAAAGTTACCTTTGGAAACAATGCAAAGGGTAAGGTAATTGGCATTGGTTCTATTGGTATTAATGGCACTTCTTTTATTAAAGATGTATTACTTGTTGATGGCTTGAAACATAACTTGTTAAGTGTAAGTTAATTATGTGATAAAGGAAACAAAGTAATCTTTACTTCAAATGAATGTCTTATGATTACTATTGATGGTCAGGAGATATTTAAAGGAAATAGAGATGTAAATACATACATAATAAACTTACATGAACTATCTAACCATTCCTCTAAGTATCTTGTGACTACTAGTGATAAATCTTGGCTATGGCATAGAAGGCTTGGTCATGCTAACATGGACTTAATACAAAGCCTCAGCACAGAGAACTAGTAAAAGGACTGCCAAGAGTTAAATATGAAAAAGGCAAGACCTGTGAACCTTGCCAAAGAGGAAAGCAACACAAGTCATCTTTCAAAGCCAAAAACATAGTAAATACCTCAAAACCTCTTCAACTCCTGCATTTAGACTTATTCGGACCTACTAGAATTGCTAGCTTAAGAGGAAAACATTATGCATTTGTCATCAAAGATGATTACTCTAGATTTACTTGGATAATTTTCTTAGCTCAAAAGAGTGATGCTTTTGAAAATTTCAAAAACTTTGCTAAAAGAGTTCAAAATGAAAAAGGGTACTGTATTTCAAAGATAAGAAGTGATCATGGGAAAGAATTTGAAAGTGAAAACTTTGAAAGCTTTTGTCTTGAACATGGCATTTCACATAATTTCCCATCTCCTAGGACACCTCAACAAAATGGGGTAGTTGAAAGGAAAAATCGAACTTTAATTGACATGGCTAGAACAATGCTCAATGAATATGATCTACCAACTTACTTTTGGGCAGAAGCCACAAACACTACATGTTATATTTCAAATCGAGTTTTCAAAGACCTCTTTTAAACAAAACCTCATTTGAGCTATGGAATGGAAGAAAGCCCTTGATATCATACTTTAGAGTATTTGGATGCAAGTGTTTTATATTGAATACCAAGGACAATCTTGGAAAATTTGCCTCTAAATCTGATGAAGGTATCTTTTTAGGATACTCTACAACTAGCAAAGCATATAGAGTATTTAATAAAAGATCATTAACTGTTGAAGAATCCATGCATGTTGTCTTTAATGAATCTAGTAGACTTGATCTTGTGAAAGGTAGTGTTCTTGACGATGTTGTAGGTAATATGGAAAGACTTGATCTTGGAAATGGGAAAGAAGAAAATGATCAAGAAGATTCACATCAAAATGATTCTCTACCTCAAACTTAAGAAGAAAACGAACAAGAACTCCCAAAAGAATGGAGAATGACGAAAGATTATTCAAAAGAGCAAATCATTGGTAATCTCTCAAGGGGAGTAAGTACTAGATCTCATTTCAAACATTTAGTCACTGATATTGCTTTTATTTCTCAAATTGGGCCTAAAAATGTTGATGAGGCTCTTAATGATGAAAATTGGGTAATTGCCATGCAAGAGGAACTCAACCAATTTGAGAGAAGTAAGGTATGGACCTTAGTACCTAGACCCAAGGATCATCAAATTATAGGTAGCAAATGGGTATTTAGAAATAAACTAGATGAACAAGGTTCAATAACTAGGAATAAGGCTAGATTAGTTGCAAAAGGATATAATCAGGAAGAAGGTATAGATTATGATGAAACCTATGCACCTGTGGCTAGATTAGAAGCCATAAGAATACTTTTAGTATATGCATGTCACATGAATTTCAAACTTTTTCAAATGGATGTGAAAAGTGCATTTCTAAATGGTTATATAAAAGAAGAAATGTATGTAGAACAACCTCTAGGCTTATAAAGCTATGATTTGCCAAATCATGTTTTTAAACTTTCAAAAGCTTTAGATGGTTTGAAACAAGCCCCAAGGGCTTGGTATGAGAGGCTAAGTTCTTTTCTATTAGAAAATAGCTTTACAAAGGGAAATGTTGACACCACATTATTCATTAAAAAGCATAAGCATGATATACTAATTGTTCAAATTTATGTTGATGATATAATATTTGGTTCTACTAATGAGTTGTTTTGTCAAGAATTTGCTAAGTGTATGACTAGGGAATTTGAAATGAGCATGATGGGAGAGTTTAAGTATTTGCTTGGTCTACAAATAAAGCAAAGCAATGAGGGCATATTCATCAACCAATCCAAATATGCCAAAGATTTAATTAAGAAATTTGGTATGGGAGGATGCAAGAATGCCAAGACTCATATGAGCACATCAATAAAATTGGACAAGGATGAAAAGGGTAAGAGCATTAATGAAAAGCTTTATAGAGGTATGATCGGATCTCTTTTATATCTTACTGCATCTAGACCTGATATAATGTATAGTGTTTGCTTGTGTGCACGATTTCAATCATGTCCTAAAGAATCTCATTTAAATGCTGTAAAAAGGATTCTAAGATATTTACATGGATCTTTGCATCTAGGTTTATGGTATCCTAGAAATTCATCCTTTCATATTATAGGATATTCAGATGCAGACTATGCTGGTAGTCTTTTAGATAGAAAAAGTACTTCAGGTACTTGTCACTTTATTGGAGAATGCTTAGTTTCTTGGTTTAGCAAGAAACAAGTTTTAGTTGCTCTTTCAACTACTGAAGCAGAGTATGTAGCAGCTGGTTGTTGCTATACTCAAATTCTTTGGATGAAACAACAACTTAAGGACTATGGTTATGATATGAACCATATACCTATTAAATGTGACAATACAAGTGCTATAAATCTTTCAAAGAATCCTATTCAACACTCAAGAAGTAAGCATATTGACATTCAACACCATTTTATTAGAGATTATGTTCAATATGGAGATGTTGCATTAGAATTTATAAGCGTAGAAAATCAATTAGCAGATATTTTTACTAAGTCTCTAGATGAGGAAAGATTTAATTTCATTAGAAGAGAACTTGGTATGATTGATGGATTAACCTTGTGATTGCTAAATTAGGAAATCTTAATTGATGATCTTAATCTTGTATCATATCACTAGATATAAGGTAGTAATTTTGATGAAAATTTTTGTTATAAGGGATAGAATCTTTATTGAAATGATTTAGTCTTATTTTTAGGACTTAATTTTATTTGATGAAAATTTTAGGGGAGTCACGGCCGTGACTTAAATAGCCAAAAGAGGTAGTGTCGTTCACGACTTGATTCACGACATGGTTCACGGCTTCAAGTGGTGAAGCTTATATTCACAGCTTCATTCACTCCCGTGAAAAGACCTTTTCATGTCCGTGATGAATTTTCATGCCCGTGAACCTTTACACCCCCACAACTCATAGAGGCGTTCATGCCTTGAGTCACGCCTTGCTTCACGGGCATAAATAGTGAAATTCAACCTTTCACGCCTGTGACTATTGTTTCACCCCCATGACAGTTCATCATTCACGCCTATGATATTCAAAGATCACGACCATGAACATATTCACGCCTTTATTCACGGGTAGAGTACTCCTTTAGCAAACCGTGAACACGACCATTCACGCCCGTGAACAATCATTTCACGCCTGTGAATGCATCGGGCATATAAGAGAACAACTGGTTATTTTTCTCATTTCAACCTTTCAACTCCTTGAAACCGCTCTCATTTACATACATTCAATGAGTTATTAAAGATTCCGGCCCCCAAGTCACAAAATTTTCCTATAAATACCATCAAAAGTCCATTCCTTCATCAAAAATCATACTATTTTAGGGTTTTTTTTATCAAATTTCTGTCAAATATTTTTCTCAAACCTCACAAAGTTCACTTCTCCAACTCAAATGGAGACTACCTCATCAAAGGGAAAGATAAAGAAGTCACATGCTCCCAGGAGGTACGCAGATTACCTCATGAATAGAATTCTAGAAAAATGCCATCCCCGGTACTCCACTTTGAAGAAAAGGCCTCTCCTTTCATCGAGGTCCTTCGAATGGCAAACCATCCAAACTCTCGGGCTCAAAACGGCTATGACAGAGCAACTCTAGGCCTGTCATTTGAAAGAATTTGTGGACATTCACCAGCCCACAATGAGGGAGCCAACACTCGAATTCCTTAGCACTCTGCAAGTGTCACTTACTGGAGTGGTGAAATTCCAACTCTACAACAATCCCAACACCCTCAATGCCACAGAATTTGGGGAATTATTCAACTTACCATCGGATGGCATCCTCAATGATAGTGAAGTAGAATTTTTCACCACTCGAGCTTGGACCCATTTTGGCATCGATTGCAGCTGGGATGTCAAGAAGACCAAGAGCACTCATTTCAGGTCCCCAGTTCACAAATATTTGCATAGGTTCCTGACCTATAGCATATTCGCTCAGGGAGAAAGCAATGGGACCATCAGGAAATTAGAGCTCTTCCTATTTGAGATGGCTAGAAGAGGACTCACAGTGGTGCTCTCTAGATGGTTTGCAAACCATCTTCTGTCCATTGCCACCAAACCCACAGGAGATATACTGATTGGTGGTTATGTCACCCACATAGCCTTGAAGCTTAGCTATTTGAAGCTGGATGAGCATTATTTCAATCTCATCCCTGGGCATCCTCGAGATCGATTGCATGTCGAGTCCTTCATAAAGATGGGAGCAGCTGTCAGAATTGTTCACGAGAACAATATTTTCTACCGCTTCACAGACACTCTTGGGGAGATAATCTGGGAAGACAATGACATGGAGGATTTCAAAGCCAGCCTCCAAAGGATCCAGCAGAAGAAAAGGGCTTAGGCTGAGGAAGCACCTCCAATGGCTGAGCAAGACATTGGTCAATCCTCGGCTTCCACACCGAATTTAGTGCAGCAGGTGGTTGACCTCTTGGCACCACATTTTGAGCAGCTGTAAGCTTCGATGGATGAGAGGTTGGAAAACCTCAAAGACATCATGGAGTTTCGGATGGACAGTCTTGAGGCAGAGGTTGCTAGACTTCGAGATAGGATGTCCAGCTAGATGATTAGGCTAGGTGTTAGGCTAGATGGTAGCCTAAATTTGTTTGGTTGCTTGTTTATCTTCTTTGTTGTTTTGTTGTTTTTTGTTTGATTGTATTTCCTTTATGAACTTTAATTAACTTTGGTGTGTATTTTTCTTTTATCAAATATATTTGCTTTGTTTATCCTTTGGTATCTTTATATTCTTTTTGATTGATGACAAAAGGGGGAGAACCTAGCAATATATTAAAATATATTAAAATAAATTATTTGAATCAAAAATAAAAACCTAAAAAGACATTGACATTGAATTAGGTTAGGAGAAATTAGAAATACTCAAACTTTGATTCAAAATTAATATGCAAGTATGAAATTGAGAAATTGAACTTTATACACATTAGATATACCTTAAGTATACTTTGCATATACCTTAATGCAAGTTACATAAATGAACATGTCATGATATACTCTAAATATACTTTACATATACTTCATGCCTTAAAAAGTATTTTGGTATATTTTGGATATACTTCACATATAACTTGCATATACTTAAAAACGAGTAAGTTTATTTCAATGCTACATCATTCTTTACAATTCTTGCATTTTATCAATTTTTTATCCTAAGTATCTTTTGAGGGGGAGACTTCTCAAAAGCACATATTGCTAGATTATTTGTCACCATCAAAAAGGGGGAGATTGTTAAACCTTGAGGGGTATTTCTGTCATTTTGATCATAACAAATAAAATAGCAATATTGTATTTAACATACTTATTTTCTAAGTCTATTAAACAGGGTATGGAATAAAATAGCAAGAATGGAGATTGGAAGAATAATCCTTAAAAGACAAAATTAAGGAAGTAGCATGTTCATGCCCGTGATCCTATGTGTCATGCCCGTGAAAGAGCTAACCGTTACCAAAACCAACATTTGAAGTTCACGACCATGAAGGAAGAACAAACCGTGAAATAGACATTTAAGTAACGCCTGTGAATGTTAATGGGATTTTCATCCAGAGAGTTTCACGACCAAAGTCACCACTTGGACCACGGCTGGGAAGTTTGTCACGCCCATTAAGATGTATGTCACGCCCGTGACCCAATGTTTCAAAACATTCCAGAGAGCTTCACGACCAAGGTCACCACTTCAGTCACAGCTTGAGAAGCAATGTCACGCTCGTGACAAACATAGTCACGCCCGTGAATGATGAAAGAGAAAAATGTCAGGCGCGATTATTTGGGCAACAATTGGTATCAGAGTTTAGTCTAGCATCGAAGCCTAAAAAATGCTAGTAAAGATTAAGATATGGCCAGTGAAGGATTCCAAAGTCTCAAACCTTACTTTGATGGAGCAAATTATGCCCATTGGAAGTTTCGGATGGAGCCATATTTGGATAGTGAAGGAATTGAAGTCTGGGATAGTGTACGAAAAGAATGGACACCACCAACCAGAAGAGGAGCTAATGGTGAAGAAGAAATCACGCCCGTGAATGATGAAAAAGAAAAATATCAGGCGCGATTTTTTGGTTGGTACAACGGCTAGTTTCATATTAAATGCACCCTAACGGCTATAATCAGCCAAGGGAGTATAAATGGAAGTCATTTATGCATTCAATAAAAGAGGATAGCAAATACTTTGAATCAAAATCTTATTACAAGTTATTTGTACATTCAATACTTTAAGAACCAATATCTATTCTCTGTAAAAATCTTTTTGCTCTTCATTCATTGAGCAATAAAGATTTGTGGGCGTTTCTCTCTGTAATCATTTATTACTCAAGTGAGTTGTGAGTATTTCTGGGTTAAGAGTAGAACACTTGTAAGGGTTAGTTGTGTGAGCCTTTAAAACACAAAGTAAAGGTTATTTTTGTGAGCCTATGAAACACAAAGCAAAGGTTGTTTGTGTGAGCCTGTAAAACACAAGATAAAAGGTTGTTTGTGTGAGCCTGTAAAACACAAGATAAAAGGTTGTTTGTGTGATCCTGTAAAACACAAGAAATTGGTTATTGTGTGAGCCATTAAAACACAAGGGATTTCTGGGTTAGGTGTAAGTCATTGTGAGAAACACCATAGTTGGGAGTGAGCTTGTAAAACTCCATTGTAACAGTTAGTGTGTTAGTGAAATACCCAATTGCCATTGGGGAGAGGAGTAGGGTTTGTTAACACCCGAACCTCTATAAAATCCTTGTGTCAAATTTCTCTATCCCTCATAAAATTAATTTTTTATTTCCGCACTTTAAAGTTTAATTTTTAAAACTCCAATTCAACCCCCCGTCTTGGCTTAATATCTGGGCAACAAAAGGAAAGGGAGATTTGTTAGGGGGAATTTCGACCTACTTTGGAAACTGTTAAGGTGAGTTTATTCTTCTTAAATTCAACATTTTTCCTTCCATTTGAGACCCTAAGGATGATATATATGATTAGGTTTGGTAGATTTAGATTATGTTGCAAGATTGGAACTTGAAATTTAAAGTTGTCATTAGTTGAAGAAAATTGTAGTTAAACTTTGAATTAATGATAATTGATGTTAATTAGTTGTTTTGTTACTTAAACACTAAATAAAGATGATGTTAATGGATGAAGAAGGGGCTACCATAGTTAAATTAATTTTCGGGAAATTGAAATTAACATAGAAATAACACAATTGGTGATAGATAAAGTGTGAATTGAGTATCGATTTGAAGAAAATGAATTGGGAACTATAATAAGGTTTTTGGGCAGCTATGACATACTAAGAAGGAAGTCTAACTTAGGTTCCTCTTGGCTAAATTAAAGTATAAAATATATTAAGAGCATTAGAATATGATGTAGACATGAAAAGTTTTGAAAATGGATGATAAGATTGAGATATGGTATTGGTTGTGTAGGAAAACCAAATGAACCAATGACAGACCCTTAAGAGGGTGACAAAGGCAAGGACAAAGCTAACTAGTAAGGGGAGGAAAAGAAGGATTAAGGGAAGTGTTGCCCAGATATTAGACCAAGAAGGGGGGTTGAATTGGAGTTTCAAAAATTAAACTTTAAAGTGCGGAAATAAAATTGTTAATTTTAGAAGGGATAGAGAAAATCAGACACAAAGATTTATAGAGGTTTGGGTATTAACAAACCTACTCCTCTCCCCAATCGCAATTGGGAGTTTCACTAACACACTAAGTGTTACAATGGAGTTTTACAAGCTCACTCCCAACTATGGTGTTTCTCACAATGGCTCACACCTAACCCCGAAATCCCTTGTGTTTTAATGGCTCACACAATAACCAATTCCTTTGTGTTTTACAGGCTCACACAAACAACCTACACTTTGTGTTTTACAGGCTCACACAAACAACCTATACTTTGTGTTTTACAGGTTCACACAAACAACCTTTTAATTTGTGTTTTGGAGATTCACACAACTAACCCTTACAAGTGTTCTCTTAACCCAGAACTACCCAATGCTCACTTGAGTAAAGATTACAGAGAGAAATACTTATAAATCTTTGTTGCTCAAATATGAGGAGCAATAAGATTTTTACAGAGAATGGATTTGTTCTCAAAGTATAAAAGTACAAGATAGCTTGTGATTTGAAGTATATGCTAATCTTTTGTTTTTCTTGTCATTCTCTTGTTTCTTAATGCATAAATGACTTCCATTTATACTCCCATGGCTGAATATAGCCGTTGGGGTGCATTAAATAAGAAACTAGCCGTTATACTAACCAAAAAATCACGCCTGACATTTTTCTCTTTCATTGTTCACGGGCGTGAATATGCTTGTCACGAGGGTGACAGTTCTTCCCAAGCTGTGACTGAAGTGGTGACCTTGGTCGTGAAGCTCTCTGGTATGTTTTGACATATAGAGTCACGGGCGTGACTTTAATCAGTCACGGGTGTGACACTCTTCCCAGCCGTGAACCAAGTGGTGACTCTGGTCATGAAGCTCTCTGGATGAAATTGAATGAAGCCTTCACGGGGGTGACACCTTTCTTTACGGGGGTGACTGAAATGCTTACTTCACGGTTTGTTTTTCCTTCATGGTCGTGAACTTCAAATGTTCGTTTCTTGGTAACGGCTAGTTGGCTTCACGGGAGTGACTCCTAGAGTCACAGCAGTGAACATGCTACTTCTTGCTTTTTGTTTCTCAAGGATTATTCTTCCAATTTTCCATTCTTGCTATTTTAATTCATGTCCTGTATAATATACTTACAAAAACAGGTATGTTAAATACAATATTGCTATATTATGTATTATCATCAAAATAACGGAAATACCCCTCAAGGTTAACAGGAAGATCCAAGGCTGATTAGGTATGTGCTTTATTGATAAAAATCTTACATGTTGTTCATATGTATGTGATTATGTATTAAGGTTTGATATGATTGTGTTTTTTATATGGAATGTGATTTGTTGTTGCTTTTGATATTTTATATGGAAATGGGACTAAATGGTGTGAAATAATTGAGACATATGAATGTAATTGTGATATGGAAATTTTGGTATAAAAATGAATGCAAATGATGAATGTAGTTGAATGGTAGATTGATGACAATTGATGACTTTGTTACATAATTCCAGGAGCAGTTCTAACATTTTTGGTTATAACTTAGGTGTTGGAATTCCGATTTATATATTATTTACTGGAATTAAAAGCTAAGACATGGGGCTTTAACTTTTATTCAGACCATAAAATCTAAATATGTTTGAATTTGCCTAGAAAAATACAGAAAGTTCAGACCAAAAATATGTCTAGAAAATTCTAGGTAGAAATTGTTGTGATGATTCAGTGTTCATTTGGCCATAAATTTTGATATAAAACTGGAATTAGAGTGATTTGTAATGCATCTAAAATCTGAGACAATAAGAGTCAAATTGTTAGATGATCATAACTTCAAATTCGAATTATAAATGGGCTAAAAATGAAGCCCAAATTCAGGGCCGAAATCTGCCATAGGTAAGTACTTGAAATATTAGGTTTGTGCAAGTGTGATAAGTATATGTAATAATAAGTGTGAATTTTTACTTTAATGGTAATTATAGATGTTCAATAAATTATTTATGTGTGACAATTTAGTGCAATAATAATGGGAATAAAGAACAAAAAAATAAATAAGCATAATTGTGATAATTTAATAATATTATCATTTTTTGAAATAATGTGAATTAAAATAAAAATAGTTAAGCCCTATGACACCTAATCTAGAACTAGAATAGAGAATAGTGTGACATGTCAATAAGGGGATTTAAGGCACTCGGTGCCACATATAAAAGCCGAAAATGACAAATTTATAAATGCGCTCGGTGCAAAATTATTGAACCGGTAATGACATTATTATGAAGCGCTCAGTGCAATATTATGAAAGTCGCTAATGGCAACCCCGTTATTCCTATTAGTTAGTTCGGTTATAGGTGTTATGGGCACAAGAAAGAAATGAAAAATAATAATAATATTAAAGTATGTCATTTTGATAATATTATATTAACTAAAATTGTTAAATATTACATGTTTGGTGAAATTTGTTTGATGAAATTTGTTTTATTTTATATAATTTTTTATTTTATGTCTTATTTGTTAAATTTATAAATGACATGTAAGAAAATATATGTATGTAAAATTTTTATCATTGAAGTACCACTAAGCTAGTAGCTTAGCGTGGGTGGTTTCCTCTTGCGCAGGTTTAGAAGGGTAGCCATAGATAGTAGAATTGTCAGAACAAAAGGGCACCCAGATGAAAAAAGCGAAAAGCTTTGGATTTATTTTGGTATATTTTTATCAAAAGTTTTGTAAACTAAATTATAGTTTTATTTCATCTAATGTGAATTAGAAGTGTGAACTTGTAATATACTTTCATAGTTTGAATGTAAATTAATATATTTTATAAATAAATAAAATTTTGAGTATTTGAGCTTGTAAAAGCTTTTATTTTAGTGTCTGTAATATTTTTGCAAAAAAAAAAAATTTATACTTCATTTCATTAATTTTATAAAACAGTTAGATGGGTAATACTCACTTACCTTGCTGAAAAGAAGTAGGGTAAGGGGGTGTTACATGGATGCTTTTGAGCACCCATTATCTATCTAACATTGTTATGGAGACCCCTCTCAAAACTCTAGCATTACTTTTCCTCAGTCAACTAATAGTCATCAAGATAGGCGCTAAGGCGCTCAAACTCGTGGTCATATTCTGCAACTGTCTTATTTCCCTGTCCGAGTCTCCAAAAAAGCATCTTGCATCTTTGATTTATACTCCAACCCTATGTATTTCTTTTCAAATTGGGTCAAAAATGATTCCCAATTCAACTGCTTATTAAAGGTATGCTTGTAAATTGAGTCCCACCAAATAAATGCAGATCCCTAGAGTAAAGCCACTGTGCCTTTAAATTTCTCTTCAAGTGGACTGTGAGTGATTTCAAACAATCTCTTGGTCTTGAACAACCATTCATCAACCTGTGCAAGTGTCAAGGGATCACGCCTATAGAAATCTTCAGCTCCCAATCTCTTTAATTGCTCTAAAATAGGCTTCTTTTTGGGTGGGGCAGGAAGTTGTGTCTGTGGCGGCTGCTGTTGAGCTTGTTCAGCTTGCATTATGTGTTGAATACAATCAGCCATAAGATTGAGAAAGTCCGGCTGTGGAGGTGCAGATGGTGCGACTTGTTAAGTAACATGTTGTGGGCCCTTAGCTTTCCTAACATCGACTGATGCTTCACTTTCATCATCCCCTACACTACGACCTTAATCGGAAGACATCTTTCACTATAAAACAAAAAGGAGGAGCAAACATACATTAAACTTATGACACTTTTCAATTAACAATTAGAAAGTATATGCATTTAATCCATTCACTTAACCCCACTCTGATCTTAGAACCACCTAAACTATGCTCTGATACCACAAAATGTAACACCCTTATTACAATCAATCTACATGTATGTTACGTTGCCTTAAACGATTACTATGATTGTTTAGTATTGTATATAATATGATTTATAGCAAGAGTGACTAAATTTTTTTTATATGCCTTTAGTGTCAATAACATACCATGTGAATATAAATTCATCATTTACTTGCATATATTCCATCACTAATTTAATGTGTTTATTACTTTTCCAGTTGACCTATAATTATCTAGTTTTACTATTCATTTAACCAAATTTTCGGCAGCATAATAGCTATAAATCTAAACTATCCTTCCTACACAAAAAACAATTCCACAACCCTCATAGGGCACAACAGTTCAAATATAAAAATATACAATCACCATCTATCTTATATACAAACATTTCACACATTAAGCATAACAGTCCAATACAAAATCCATAGTCTATAAAAATCATTTTTACATATCAAAATACATATTTCAAATCTATTAAAAAGTGTCATACATATACATACCGTTAAGTTTTCAACATTCTTCTTCAGACTGCTCCCAAAGCAATGTATGCTTGCTCTAGCGACTCCCTAACTAGTATCTACACGCAATCAAAATAACTATGAGTTGAACATTAAAATGCTCAATGGTGGTTACAAATTTGAAGATTTCCACTTGCCTAAATTTTTGGATGCACATTTGTGCAAAATTTAATATGCTATTTATATTAATATAACAAGTCTAATTTAACTCAAATTTACACTTTAACTTATTATTCAGGAATATACTCTAAATATTATATTTATTTCATATTTATAATTATTCTTTTAATCACATTTTATTATTATTATTATTATTATTATTATTATTATTATTATTATTATTATTATTATTATTATTATTATTATTATTATTATTATTATCATTAATTACTATTAATTTACTTTTAATACCTTATTAAATTAACAATTATACTTATTACTTATCCTATAACTTAATTTTCATTTTAATCATCCATTTTATTTTTTTAGCGGCAAATTACATTTGGCTTCTAAACTTCAATTTATTTACATTTATGCTATTAGTTTACACTTATTTAAACTTTTGCCACTAGTTATTTTTATTTCTCATTCATTCTCTTATTAAATACATAAAATTATCATTTAATCATTATATTTCCAATTTACCCTTAAAAAATTTATTTTCTTTCAATTGAGTCCATTTTCATTTTATTTCTTTAAAAAATTCCTTTCTACTCACTTTTATTCCATTATACCATTTTAGAATTTTACCATTATACCATTTTACTATTATGCTATTTTTTATCATTTATTTATTTTTATTATTATTATGCCCCTACTGTCAATTCGGTAGGAAATCTTTGGTTTGGATACATGGGACATGGACCGCATAAGTCCACTACACTGAAGAGTGACCTCGAAGGAACACCCAAATACTGCACTGCACATTGATCACTGAATTACTGTCACTGAAGTATACTGCCATTGGCCTACCTATGCGAGTCGCCATGACCCACGCCGTGGTAATAATGTCTCTATGGCTAGCCAATTATATCCTGAAATATATTTAATCACTAGACTACAACTAATGGCTATAAAATTATTCTTTTAACCTAATTCTCATTAAATTCCTAAATTTTATTTATTTTTCATTATTAATTACTTGAAATTCTATTCGGTTATTGTCAAGTTTCACCCTTAAAATATTCTTTTTCCTTAATTTTCAATCCAATGCACTAACTATTCAATATTATCATCAATTAAGCAATAAAACTCAATTAAACATCCTCATTCATTATCTTCCACTTCATACATAATGTAATTATTAACTAGAAAATATTCAATTAAATTCTAATAATTATCAATTAATTAATATACATCAAATTTCATGTCTATATGCATTTTATGGCTTAATTCTCATTAAATTAACAAAAATTACATTAAATTTTCCATGTCTTCAATTCGGCCTAACATGCATTCTCACCATTAATTTTGTTTTCCACCTAATAACCACTAATTTCATTAATTCATACCTTCAATAACAGGTACATAACATAAAATTCCACTAAACCATAATTATACATATATATACAAACATACATCACTAGGTCACTATAAAGTTCCACCATCTAAAATTATTTTATTTTAATTTAAACATCCTAATCCACATTTTTAATGTCCTTAATCATGTTTCTAAGCTTACTTTCAAATTATCATGCAAAATACATATATATACTCTAATTCCATAACCTAAATTCGAACAAATTCCATGGAAATAATTAGATTTTGTAACCACTAACCTTATTTCTTTGCTTTAGCCTTTCTAGGTTTCCTTTTTCTTACCTTTTTCCTTTGAAGTTGTCCTCCTTGAGGTTCTACCATGTCCGAAAATATACAAGATAAACCCACCATCATTTTGCTTCCATAATTCAATCTTACCTCAATTTTATGCCTCAACTTTAATCCTCTAGTTTATTCTAGTTCTAATCCTTCAATTGAATATTGGAGACCTCAACTAGCTAATATAGGGCTGGAATAACATTAGGATGCTTGAATTTGGAGTTAAAATTAGAGAGAGAAGTGAAAATTTTGGTGGAGAAAGATGAGAGAGCCATTCGGCCAAGGGGGAAGCATAAGAGGGCTGAAGATGGTGCAAAATTCTCTAGAGAATTCTAATATTTTTAGCTTATATAGGTGCCTAGAATGGGTAAGGCCTTGGTTAAGTCAAGTGGTCCAACCTAATTAGGCCCATTTAGCAATTCTTAATTATTTATCTCACTTTCCAATTTCAATTTCTCCCAAATTTGATTCCATAAGTCATACAATATAAATTAGGCCATATAAATTTTTTTAACTCAATTGGAGTCTATTTCCTGTCCGGCTGACCCAAGCCGGTCTAATTAGTCAAATTCTGGTGCTAATATAAAATTCTTGTTTCTTTGTCAAATAATTATAAATATTATTTAGAGTCTATCCATGCTTTAAAATAAAATTTTAAAGGTTTTTTTACTACTTTTAACAATCCGATCAAAGTATAGTCAAACCAAATTTACTATTTAAATTGTAACCTATTTTTTCTTATTGTTTACTTATAGGGATCTATTCGATCTCATTTTCACTCTAATTTTTACCCATGAACTAGTCATAACCTATATTTTCTGATGATCAAATAAAATATGTTTCACCCACGGGTGTATTTTTTGACATCGGATATACTGATCAATCTTAGAAACTATAGTTTACGACTAACCCCATATTTGGGCTATTACAAATGATCACCAGTGAGAGAGACAGGTGCAAGAGGTTTGAATATTGCCTCAATGCTAAGATAGGCAATTTTGTGGCTGCATTTCAGCATACCAATTTTACCAAGCTAATTGCAACTGCTGTTAGTGTGGAACAGAGGAAGAGAAGAGAACTAAGGAAGTTACTAGACATGCAGTGACTCCAGTGACCCAGATTTCAGGCAAGAAGGGTCGATTTCACCCACATTTTCATGGCAAGTGTCAGGGAGAGAACAAAGGTTATACTCAGGGTAGTTCATACAGGAGGATGCAACTATCCAGGGCTACATTTGTAGTAGGTAGCAATTAGACACAAGCTACTAGAAATAGTGTTCTAGTTTGTGTCACCTGCCATAAGAATCACATAGGAGAGTGTTGAAAAAATACAAGTGCTTGCTTTAGATGTGGATCAAAAGAGCATATGAGGAGAGATTATCCTCTGATGATGGGCAGTACACCAGCACAGACTACACGTTTAGCTCTAGCTCAGCTCAGGCAATAGACCAAAGGTTGTACAGGTCCTACCCAAGTAGTCTCTACGACGATTAATAAACCAGGAGTAGGCCGAGCTCCAGTTAAAACTTATGCCATAAGGGCTAGGGAGGATCAGGAGGCTACATATGCAATAGTCAGTATGTTTCTCTTTATGATTCTGATATATGTGAATTAATTGATATAGGTTCAACACACTTTTACATATGCATAAGCACTCCTAAGAAACAAAATATGGTTAGTGAAAATCTTGAATATGAGATTGAGGTTGCAAACCTTTTAGGGCACAACATGATAGTGAATCGGGTATATAGAGGTTGTCCTTTAATTGTATAAGGTAGAGAGTTCCTGATAGACTTGGTAGAATTGCCTTTTCGGGAAATATTTATAGATTACAAGGAAAAATTTATGATGCTGAAAACTGTAGAACAAATAAATGTGAAAGTGGAAGGAGAGTTGTTTCCACAGTTTCCATGAGTTATTTCGATGATGAAGGCAGAGAAAATGATGAGGAAGGGATGCGAATCGTATTTGGCTCATATGGTTGATACTAGAAAGGGAGGTCTAGAACTTCAGGATATCCCTACAGTGAATGAATTCTGAAATGTATTTTTTGAAGATATTCTAGGGTTACCACCTATTAGGGAGGTTGAGTTCTCTATAGAGCTCACCTCGGGCACAACACCTATATCAACAATGCCATACAGAATGGCGCCACTTAAGTTAAAAGAGCTTAAGGCTCATCTGCAGGAATTATTAGAGAAGGGGTATATTAGACCAAGTGTATCTCCATGGGGTGTACTAGTGTTGTTTGTGAAAAAGAAAATGAGTCTATGATATCATGCATAGACTACAGATAGTTGAACAAGGTGAGAATTAAAAATAAATATTTGTTACCATGGATTGAAGACCTATTTGATCAATTGAAGGGTGCAGGTGTGTTTTCGAAGATCGATTTGAGATAGAGGCATCACTAGTTGAGAGTTAAGGCTGAAGATATAACCAAGACAACGTTCAGAACTAGATACGGACACTATGAATTTGTTATTATGCCTTGTGGGTTAACCAATGCTCCAACAGTTTTTATGGACTTGATGAATAGGGTGTTCAGACCCTACTTAGACTAGTGTATTGTGGTTTTCATTGATAACATTCTAGTGTATTCTAAGACACTTGATGAGCATGAACAACACTTGAGAATAGTGTTACAGACACTTAAGGAGCATAAATTGTATGTTAAGTTCTCAAAATGTGAATTTCAGTTTGATGAGGTAGCTTTTATGGGACACATTGTGTCATCAGATGGTATATGGGTTAACCCTAGCAAGGTAAAGGTTGTTATGAGTTAGAAGCCTCCCTACAATGTGATAGAGAGAAAAAGTTTCCTTGGGTTAGCTAGTTATTACAGGAGGTTTGTTAAAGGATTTTCTATGATTGCTTCTCCTTTAACCGGACTACTAAGAAAAGATGTTAAATATGAGTGGACTGAGAAATGACAGGAGATTTTCGATATTTTGAAAAAGATGTTAATAGAGGCTTTATTTTGACACAAGTAGTTCCTAATAAAGAGTGTGTTATCTACAATGATGCTTATCATAATGGGCTGGGGTGTGTACCTATTCTAAAAGGCAAGGTAGTAGCATATGCATCTAGGTAGCTAGAGGTTCATGAGAAGAATTACCCCACACATGATTACGAGTTATTGGTCATTGTCTTTGCATTGAAGATATGGTTTCACTATCTTTATCTGGAGAAATGTTTCAATCACACAAACCATAAGTGTAACATCCTTGACCTTCCCCACATGCATTTCACAAACATAAGCATCTTGTATACAATTCAATTGAACACGTGCATTTCATACATATTTTTGTAGGAACAAGTTTATGACACACACTAGCTACGTATCCTAGTATTTGGCCCTTGTATCGAGTCGCATGTGTGTATCCTTATAACCTAAATGATGATAACAAAACATTAGAAATAAATTGAATAAGGTGACTAAATTAAAGTAAGCAAAATGATTAGATTAAGATTAGTAAACATTTACATTGTTAATTTAGTTAAATCGGGTCAAACGATTAAGCTATATTATTGTGTGATAGGCTTATGAAGTCAACTCACTTCTTGCCTATCAGGATGGACTATCCTTTGAACAGGCTAGTAGAGCTTTATATCAATGAGATAGTATGACTTCACGGAGTGCTAGTCTCTATTGTTTTAGATAGAGACCCCAGGATTACTTCTCAGTTTTGAAGTAGTCTACAAAGAACTTTGGGTTCCAACCTCAATTTCAATACGACTTTTCATTTTCAGATAGATGGGCAATCAAAGAGGGTCATATAAATCCTATAGGATATAACAAGGAGTTATGTAATTGAATTCGATGGTAGTTGGGATAAATATATTCCATTAATGGAATTTGCTGACAATAATAGTTATCAGTCTAGTATCAATATGGCTCTTTATGAGGCACTATATGGCAGGAAATATTGAATGACCCTGTATTGGATAGAGCTCAATGAGAGAAAGTTAGTGGGGCTAAACTTGGTATAAGAGACAGAGAAAAAAGGTAGGAATTATAAATGATAGATTAAAGGTCACTTCTGATAGACAGAAGTCATGCAGATCTCAAGAGAAAAGATGTCAAGTATGCAGTGGGAGACAAGGTTTTCCTTGAAACAAGGTTTTGAGATTCGGAAAGAAAGGAAAATTAGAGCCTGAAATTCATCAGGCCTTATGAGATACTAGCAAAAGTGGGACCAATTGCTTACAAGCTTGCTCTACCACTAGAGTTGAACAAGATTCATGATGTGTTCCACGTCTCTATGTTGAGGAGATAAGAATATGATCCTTCATATGAGGAAGAACCAGCTCAGGTTATAGCAAGAGAAATCAAGGAACTCAGAAACAAACGAGTACCATTAATGAAGATCCTATGGAGAGATTATTCAATAGAAGAGGTTAGTTAGGAAACTAAAGAATTGATGAAAGCCTTTATTAAAGATGTCTTACTTATTGATGGCTTGAAACATAACTTGTTGAGTGTTAGTCAATTATGTGATGAAGGAAACAAAGTAATCTTTACTTCCAATGAATGTTTTGTGACCTCTGTCAATGGTCAAGAGATATTTAAAGGAAATAGAGATGTCAACACATACATAATAGACTTACATGAATTATCTAACTATTCCTCTAAGTGTCTTGTGACTATTGGTGATGAATCTTGGCTCTGGCATAGAAGGCTTGGTCATGCTAACATGGACTTAATTCAAAGCCTCAGCATAGGAGAACTAGTAAAGGGACTGCCAAGAGTCAAATTTGAAAAAGGCAAGACCTGTGAACCTTGCCAAAGAGGGAAGCAACACAAGTCATCCTTCAAAGCCAAAACCATAGTAAGTACCTCAAAATCTCTACAACTCCTGCATTTAGATTTATTTGGACCTAGTAGAATTGCTAGCTTAGGAGGTAAACATTATGTTTTTCTCATCGTAGATGATTACTCTAGATTTACTTGGGTACTTTTCTTAGCTCAAAAGAGTGATGCTTTTGAAAATTTCAAAAAATTTGGTAAAAGAGTTCAAAATGAAAAAGGATATTGTATTTCAAAGATAAGAAGTGACCATGGTAAAGAATTTGAAAATGAAAACTTTGAAGATTTTTGTCTTGAACATGGCATTTCACAGAATTTTTCATCTCCTAGGACACCTCAACAAAATGGGGTAGTTGAAAGAAAAATTTGAACTTTAATTGAAATGGCTAGAACAATTCTCAATGAGTATGGTCTACCAACTTTCTTTTGGGTAGAAGCCACAAACACTACTTGTTATATTTCAAATCGAGTTTTCAAAAGACCTTTTTAAAAAAAACCTCATTTGAGCTATGGAATGGAAGAAAGCCCTTGATATCATACTTTAGAGTATTTGGATGCAAGTGTTTCATGTTGAATACCAAGGACAACCATGGAAAATTTGCCTTTAAATCTGATGAAGGTATCTTTTTAGGATACTATACAACTAGCAAAGCATATAGAGTATTTAATAAAAGATCATTAACTGTTGAAGAATCTATGCATGTTGTTATTAATGAATCTAGTAGACTTGATCTTGTGAAAGGTAGTGTTCTTGATGATGTTGTAGGAACTATGGAAAGAATTGATCTTGGAAATGGAAAAGAAGAAAATGATTAAGAAGATTCACATCAAGATGATTCTTTACCTCAAGCTCAAGATGAAAACGGGCAAAAACTACCAAAGGAATGGAGAATGACAAATGATCATCCCAATGAGCAAATCATTGGTGATCCTTCAAGGGGAGTAAGCACTAGATCCCATTTCAAACATTTAGCCACTGACCTTGCTTTTATTTCCCAAATTGAGCCTAAAAATGTTGATGAGGCTCTTAATGATGAAAGTTGGGTGATTGCAATGCAAGAGAAACTCAACCAATTTGAGAGAAGTAAGGTATGGACCTTAGTACCTAGACCCAATGATCATCAAATTATAGGTAGCAAATGGCTATTTAGAAATAAACTAGATGAACAAGGTTCAATAACTAGGAATAAGGCTAGATTAGTTGCAAAAAGATATAATCAGGAAGAAGGAATATATTACAATGAGTCCTAAGCACCAATAGCTAAATTAGAAGCCATAAGAATACTTTTAGCATATGAATGTCACATGAATTTCAAACTCTTTCAAATGGATGTGAAAAGTGTCTTTCTAAATTGCTACATAGAAGAAAAATTTTATGTAGAACAACCACCAGGTTTTGAAAGCTATGATTTGCCAAATCATGTTTTTAAACTTTCAAAAGCTTTATATGGTTTGAAACAAGCCCTAAGAACTTGGTATGAAAGACTAAGTTCTTTTCTCTTAGAAAATCACTTTACAAAGGGGAATGTTGACACCACATTATTCATTAAAAAGCATAAGCATGATATACTAATTGTTCAAATTTATATTGATGATATCATATTTGGTTCTACTAATGAATTGCTTTGTCAAGAATTAGCTAAGTGTATGACTAGGGAATTTGAAATGAGCATGATGGGAGAGCTTAAATATTTCCTTGGTCTACAAATAAAACAAGGCAATGAGGGCATATTTATCAACCAATCCAAATATACCAAAGATTTAATTAAGAAATTTGGAATGGAAGGATGCAAGAATGCCAAGACTCCAATGAGCACATCAACAAAACTGGACAAGGATGAAAAGGGTTAGAGCATTAATGAAAAGCTCTATAGAGGTATGATCGGATCACTTTTATATCTTACTGCATGTAGACCCGACATAATGTATAATGTTTGCTTATGTGCACGATTTCAATCATGTCCAAAAGAGTCTCATTTACATGTAGTAAAAAGAATTCTAAGATATTTACATGGCTCATTGCATCTAGGTTTGTGGTATCCTAGAAATTCATCCTTTTATAATGTAGGATATTCAGATGCAGATTATGCTGGTAGTCTTTTAGATAGAAAAAGTACTTTAGGTACTTGTCACTTTATTGGAGAGTGGTTAGTTTCTTGGTTTAGCAAGAAACAAGTTTCAGTTGCTCTTTCAACTGCTGAAGCAAGGTATGTAGTAGCAGGATGTTGTTATACACAAATCCTTTGGATGAAACAACAACTTAAGGATTATGGTCATGATATGAACCATATACCTATTAGATGTGACAATACAAGTGCTATAAATCTATCAAAGAATTCCATTCAACATTCTAGAAGTAAGCATATTGACATTAGACACCACTTTATTAGAGATCATGTTCAATATGGAGATGTTGCATTGGAATTTATAAGCACAGTTCATTAAGTCTCTAAATGAGGAAAGATTTAATTTCATTAGAAGAGAACTTGGTATGATTGATGGATTAACCTTGTGATTGCCAAATTGTTAAATCTTAAGAGATAATCTTGCTTTTTGTATCATCTCACTAGATATAAGGTAGTAAATTTGTTGGAAATTTATGTTAAAAAGGATAGAATCTTCATATAAATGATTTAATCTTGTTTTAGGACTTAATTTTATTTGATGGAAATTTTAGGCAATTCACACCCATTGCATATGTTCATGCTCATGAATTAAATAGCCAAAAGAACCAATAGCTTTCACGATTTGATTCACGACATGGTTCACGGCTTCAAGTTGTGAAGCCTATGTTCACGACTTCATTCACTCCCGTGAAAAGCCTTGTTCACGCCCGTGACGCATTTTCACGCCCGTGAACATTTTCACCAAAAACTCACAGAAGCGTTTATGCTTTGAGTCATGCTTTTTTTCACGGGCATAGGTAGTGAAATTCAACACTTCACGCCCAGGACTCATTTTTCTTCACCGTGATAGTTCATCATTCACGTCCGTGACATTCAAATGTCATGACCGTGAACCATTTCACGCCTTTATTCACGGGTAGAGCACCCATTCAGCAAACCGTGAACACGACATTTCATGTCCGTGACTACATATTTCACGCTCGTGAAGGTATCGGCTATATAACATTTTTGCCGGTTATTTTTCACATTTCAACTTTCTAACTTCTTGAAACTGATCTCATTTACACACATTGAATGGTACATTGAAGATTCTGGCCCCCTAGTCACAAATTTCTTCTATAAATACCATCAAAAACCCCTTCCATCATCAAAAATCATCTTTCCTCAAGGTTTCCTAACAAATTATGTCAAATTTTTTCAAACTCTTAAAAGTTCATTTCTTCAAATCAACATGGAAACCCGCTCATCAAAGGGTACTAGGAAGAAATCTTATGCTCCTAGGAGGTATTCAGACTACCTAATGAACAAAATCTCGGAGTATTGCCATCCTAGGTACTCAACCCTTAAGAAAAGGCCTCTCATTTCATCAAGGTCTTTTGAGTGGCAGATAGTACACACTCTCGGGCTTGAGACAGCGATGACAGAGCAACTCCAGGCCTATCATTTGAAGGATTTTGTGGACATTCATTAGCCCACCTTGAAGGAGCATACCTTGGAATTCTTGAGCACTTTGCAAGTGTCTCCCACTGGTGTAGTGAAATTTCAACTGTGCAGCAATCTGAACACTCTCTCTGGCACATAATTCGGGGATTTATTCAACCTACCCTTGGATGGCATCCTCAATGATAGGAAAGTGGAGTTCTATGCAACTCGAGCATGGACTCACTTTGGTATGGATTGCAGTTGGGACATAAAGAAGACTAAGAACACTCATCTCTGGTCCCCAGTGCACAAATATCTACATAGGTTTCTAACCTATAACATATTTGCCCGAGGAGACAGCAATGGCACCATTCGGAAGTCTGAGCTTTTTCTCTTGGAGATGGCCTGAAGAGGCCTCACAGTGGCACTTTCTCGATGGTTTGCGAACCATCTCCTGTCCATTGCCACCAAGCCTTCTAGAGACATACTTATTGGTGGGTATGTAACCCAAATAGCCTTGAAGCTTGGATAACTGAAGCTGGATGACCATCACTATAATCTCATCCTAGGGCATCCTCGAGACCGATTGGATGTAGAGTCCTTAATCAAGATGGGAGCGGCTGTTCGAATTATCCATGAGAACAACATTTACTACCGCTTCATCGACACTACTAGCGAAATCATATGGGAAGACAATGACTCAAAGGACTTCAAAGCCGACCTCCAAGGAATCCAGCAGAGGAAAAGGGCTCGAGTTGAGGAGGCACCTCCAGGAGTTGAGCAGGACATAAGACAATCCTTGGCTTCCACACCAAATGTGGCTCAGCAAGTGGTTGACCTCTTAGCACTAGGATTTGAGCAGCTGCAGGCTTCGATGGACGAGAGGTTGGAGAACCTCAAAGACTTCATGGAGTCTCGGATGGACTGCCTTGAGGCAGAAGTTGCTCGTCTTAGGGATAGAATGTCCGGCTAGATGATAGGCTAGATGTCTTTGTTAGCCTTACTATGTCTGTTTCTAGCTTTCTTTTTTGTAGGAAATTTTCAATTCCTTTCTGAATTTTATTTACTTTTCTTTGTATTTCACTTTTCATCAAATAATATAATTTCTTTGTTTTTCTATTATGGTTAATCTTTATTCTTTTTGTTAATGACAAAAGGGGGAGAAAATAGCAATATATTAAGATAAGTGCAAGCAATACTTAATTTTGAATCAAAATGAAGAACCTACAAATATATTGAGTTAAGTAGGGAGAAAATAGCAATATATTAAGTTAAGTGCAATACTTAAAATTTGATTCAAAATGAATATGCAAGTATGCAATTGAGCTTTATACACCTTAAATATATCATAAGTATACTTTGCATATACCTTGATGCAAGTTACATAAATGAATATGCACTTGATATACACTAAATATACCTTACATATACTTCATGATTTAGAGAGAATTTTGGTATATATTGGATATACTTTGCATATAACTTGCATATACTTAAAACTAGACAATAAATTTTAATGCTACACTTCATCATTCTCTAAAATTCGTGCACTTCATCATTTTTTATCTTTAGCATCTTTTGAGGGGGAGACTTCTCAAAAGCAGATATTGCTAGATTATTTGTCACCATTAAAAAGGGGGAGATTGTTGAACCTTGAGGGGTATTTCCGTTATTTTGATGATAACAAATAAAATAGCAATATGGTATTTAACATACTTGTTTTCTAAGTCTATTGAACAAGGTATGAAATATGTTAGCAAGAATGGAGAATGGAAGATTAATCTTCAAAAGATAAAATTTGAAGAACTGGCATGTTCACTCCCGTGACCCTATGTGTCACGCCCGTGATGAAGCTAACCGCCAACAAACCAACATTTGAAGTTCACAGCCATGAAGGAAGATAGCAACCGTGAATGAACTTTTTAGTCACGCCCATGAACAAACATGATAAAATCTTCCAGAGAGCTTCACTACCAAAGTCACCATTTGGATCACGGCTTGGAAGGTTGTCACGCCCGTGAAGCCACATGTCACACCTGTGACCTAATATTTCAAAACCTTCCAGAATGCTTCATGGCCAAGGTCACTACTTCAGTCACGGCTTGGAAGAACAGTCACGACCATGACAAACATAGTCACGCCCCTGAAAGATGAAAGAGAAAAATGTCTGGCGTGATTATTAGGGTTGGTGCAATGGCTAGTTTCATATTAAATGCATTCTAACGGCTATAATTCGCCATAGGAGTATAAATGCAAGTCATTTATGCATTCAGAACAAGAGGATAGCTAATACTTTGAATCAAAATCTTGTTGTAAGCTATTTGTACAATTAATACTTTAAAAACAAATATTTATTCTCTGTGAAAATCTTTTTGCTCATCATTTATTGAGCAATAAAGATTTGTAAGTGTTTCTCTCTGTAATCATTTATTACTCAAGTGAGTTTTGGGTATTTATAGGTTAAGAGTAGAACACTTGTAAGGGTTAGTTGTGTGAGCCTCTAAAACACAAAGATAGGTTATTTGTGTGATCCTGTAAAACACAAAGAAAGGTTGTTTGTGTCAGCCTGTAAAACACAAAGTAAAGGTTGTTTGTGTGAGCCTGTAAAACACAAGGAATTGGTTATTATGTGAGCCATCAAAACACAAGGGATTTCTGGGTTAGGTGTGAGCCATTGTGAGAAACACCATAGTTGGGAGTGAGCTTGTAAAACTCCATTGTAACACTTAGTGTGTTAGTGAAACTCCCAATTGCGATTGGGGAGAGGAGTAGGGTTTGTTAACACCCGAACCTCTATAAAAATCCTTGTGTCAAATTTCTCTATCCCTCCTAAACTTAACTTTTTATTTCCGCACTTTAAAGTTAAATTTTTAAACTCCAATTCAACCCCCCTTATTGGCTCATTATCAGGGCAACAAAAGTAAATATCATCATCTATTGTAATTATCTATTTTCTAATTTCAAGATCTAATTTCTAGTTTCCACATTTCATTTCTAGGTTGTGATTATATTATGATTCATTGATTTATGTAACACAATGATTACAATATTCTGCTTAAAATTTATGTTTATTGTATTCCAATTTCTAGTTTCCTAGCCCAATACTCTAGACTCGGGAAACTTGGATGAAGGTTGTAAAATAGGAGCTTTCTAACCTGAGCTTAAGCCACATTACCTACTATTTGTATCTGACTGTATTGTAAATTCTGCATCTCAAATCAAGAGTTCTCTAACCCGAACTTAAGCCACTCTGATGAGTAATCATAATATCTACATGCATATGGGTACAAAGGCATTCTAACCCGAGCTTAAACTACCTTGTCTCTAAGTATTCATGAGCACTCTGACCCGAGTTTAAGCCACCCTAATTAACACAATAATTATATACTACGATACCATAACTCTTTCAATGGCATGCCACCTATCCTAGCTAGTCATCGAATAGAGAATGTGCATATTTATTTACATACTGAATATCATTACCAATTATGTTGCATTCATAGTTTCAAATAAATATCACATGTCATTTTGTAATTTAGAGTACTTAGTGCATAATTGTTTTAGATAGTCATGTTATCATACTATTTATAATCTCATTTAAACATATTAAGTGTGTATGTATATAGTACTCATGTTGATCAATCATACAACTCAATTAACTAAATTCTAGGTATAGAGCATTCACTGTGCGTGAATGGTGTATTTATAGGCATGAAGCTTTTTGTCATAGGTTGTCTACCCGTAACTTGCTCTATGATCATTGACGGGCATGAAAATTAGTTCGTAGGCATGACTATTCTATTTTCATACATTTATGGACATGAACCTTGGCTTCACCGACGTAATATATCAGTCTGTAACAATTTTGGAGTTTTGTTTTAGGCCAATTTCACATACAACATGTATTGATTCTAAGGCTAACCAATGTTAGCCACTCCTATCAACACTTCTCAATAATTTACATTATATATTAACCATAACCATGCACATTATCATAGTCAATCATATATACAATGCTCAATGCCTTAATTTCCAATACCATAACATAAAAACATGCTCATTTATCATTATACATTTTCAAAAGTTAAGAATTCAATTATTTCAATTCTAGCACTACTAAATCAACAATTACATGTCACATGACATTTTAGATCTCATATCACATATCACAAGCACAATATAATTGAATTAAAATGCATATATGTATGAACCTTAATAATGGAGCCCTAAATCACAACTCTCTCATGTCTACTGCCTTTGGTGGGATTCTCCACCCTTTGTTTCAGTCTTTATTAGGAAATCATAGACCAAATTAATGTCTAATACTTCCATTTAATATATTCAAGCCACAAACTATAAAAATCTTAACTTTTCATCGATTTAAGCTTATAAACCTTAATCCCCATTTAATCCAAATTGAACCAAATCAAAGATTAATAGAAAACATCATTCCTTACCTCCGTATTAACGATTTCAAAAGGGCTTTCATTCCAAAATCGTATTCTTATGCTATTTGGTTCTGAATTTGATTTCTATATTGAAATCCTTATTTCTAATCCATTTTCCAATCAATTTTTATGGTGGGGATTAATATTTGATCAATTAGAATCGATAAGGATTGATGAGGAACTATTTCTAAGGTTTCAAAGGATTAGTGACTAGCGTTTAAGGATTAATTTTCATGAGTTTCTGTCAAAAATACGAAACTGTTCTATTTAAACTATAAAACTTCACGGGCGTGAACCTTAGTGTCACGCAGTGAAGATCCTCAATTTCAGAAACTAAAATTTGTGACATTCAAGGCTATGATTACTTATATCACGGGTGTGAACACTAAGAACTTCACATTTTTTTTATATCTTTTTCACTATTTTCATATTATCAAAACCCTTAACCACTATATACCTCCCATATACTCTTAATATACCTTTATTAACATCATAATTCCAGACCCTAACTTATGGGCATTACATTTCTCTCCCTTCTTAAAGAATTTGGTCCTTAAAATTACCCGTTGTACTATCTTTGAATAGTTATGGATACTAGGCTTTCATCACATCTTCACTTTCCCAAGTAGCCTATTCCGTCGTATGATTTCTCCATAGGATCTTGACTAATGGTACTCACTTGTTCTTGACTTCTTTTATTTCTCTAGCTAATATCACTTTCCCAATTAACCTCTTCCGTCGTATGATTTCTCCATAGGATCTTGACTAATAGTACTCACTTGTTCTTGAGTTCCTTTATTTCTCTAGCTAATATCTTAACTGGTTCTTCCTCATATGTCAAATCCAGTCTCACCTCAATGTCCTCAACTGGGACAATATGAGAAGGATTTGGTTTGTATCTCCTCAACATGGAGACATGGAACACATCATGAATTTTGCTCAACTATGATGGTTGAGCAAACCTGTAAGTAACTAGTCCCACTCTCGCTATAATCTCATAAGGCCCAATAAATCTTGCGCTTAACTTGCCCTTCTTACAGAATCTCAAAATCTTTCTCCATGCGAAAAATTTAAGAAAAATCTTATCTCCCACTACGTACTCTATTTCTCTTCTCTTGAGATCTGCATATGACTTTTGTATATAAGAAGTTGCCTTCAATCTATCCTAAATAACCCATACCTTTTCCTCGATCTCTTGTACCAAATCTGGCCCCACTAGCTTTCTCTCACTGAGCTCTAACTAACACAGGGGTGTTCGATGTAACATCCTTGACCTTCCCTACATGCATTTCATTGAACATAAGCATCTTGCATACAATTCAATTGAACACGTGTATTTCATATGTATTTTCGTAGGAACAAGTTTATGACACGCACTAGTTATGTGTCCTAGCATTTGGCACTTGTATCGAATCGCCCTTGTGTAATTATAACCTAAATGAGGATAACAAAGTATTAGAAATGAATTGAATAAGGTGACTAAATTAAAGTAAGAAAAATGATTAGATTAAGATTAGTAAACATTTACATTGTTAATTTAGTTAAATCGGGCTAAATGATTAAGCTGTATTATTGTGTGAATTAGTGGAATTATAAATATATGTAAATAATAATAATAATATAGACAAAATAAAATGAAAATGACACAAAAGAGGAATATAAGAGAAGAGAAAAGAGAAATGAGAACAGAAAAGAGAAGAGAAGGAGAGAAAAAGAGAAAATGACAAAAAACAAGTTGGCTTTATCTTCATCTTTCTTCCCCATTTCTACCTTCTTCTCCAGCCCGACTTCTTCTTCATTTTCCTCCATTTCATAATTCAATTCTTCCTTGTTTCATTTGGTTTCTGAAGCTAATTGATCCCTTGCAAGGTTGTTCTTGGTAAGTAATCAATTCTTATTGCTATAGGGTTGATTTGAGTTGCTTAGGTTCAATATTAGGCACTGAATTGTACCCTAATATTGATATTAATATAAATTGATTCTGGAAAAGTATAAAACCCAAACATTGTTCCTTTATGTCTTATATTTGTGGATATGTAAACATTTTTGCAAGATGTTATGTATAGGAAGAGATATGCTCTCGCTACGGAAACTGGTCTGGGTGTGAACCCTAACCCAGTTAGCTTTTGTGTGCTTTGATTTAGAATATGTTAAAGCCATTATTTGAAGTATATAAAAACCTAAAAGTTGTATATATATGTATTTTGTATCTTTATACCAAATTTCAGGTTCATAGGTCTTGTAAATGTTGAGTTATGGTGAATGGAACCATGACTGTTCCATGGTTTGAACTGCCTACAGAATGCCCTGGGCAGATCTAGTAAAGTGTTTGGCTAATTTGAGCTTGTTAGAGCTAGATTCTGTAAATGATAAAAAAATTAAAGTTATTGGTATATGTCTTAGATAAATTTGGGTACTAATTTCAGCTTCATTGGTTATGTATAGACTACGTTATGGCCTTTGAAAGTCATACTGGTCCGGAAGCCAATTCTATTCTGGACCAGTAAAATGTTTGTTATATTTTTAAGCCCATAGAGACATAATTAATAAAAGTTTTAAAGATGAAATATGTTCCATATGAACCCATATAAATTTCTGTAAATTTTCATTAAAATAGGACTTATAGATTATAAGTTACGATGAACCCAAATGAGTACCCTGAAACTGCCTAAAGGCAGAAAACAAGGTAGAAAATAGAACACACTTAGCAATTCCACAAAATATTGTAAAATGATCAAATTGGTCTGAAATTTTAATATGTTCTATAAATATATGTTATTTGTAATTAGGAATAAGAATCAAATAAATTGGTCAAGTATAGAAAACATTATAGGCTAAACCGTCCCATAAGGTCACACTGCCTTATAGGAAAAATCTTAACTATTGACATGAACAATGCATATTAATTTATTTAAGCCATATTAAGTCTCCCTAATTAGGAGTTAATTGATTATGTTTTCATATTCGTCTTGCAAAATATTGGAGACCCACAAGGAGTGGATAGACAATAATTTAGGGGTCGGAATCAAAGGAGAACGGTGAGTCTAATTATCGATTGAATTCTTTAGTGCAAATGAATGTTGCTCGCTATGTGATTCATATGATTGTCATGATTGGTCCTTGATAATGTAATGATGGATAATTTGTGACATTTTGGTACATATAAATTGTATACTTGTGGTATATTTGAATTATATATTTGACATATGTGATATATATACATGTTATATGTATAGTATATGCAAGGTATATGTGTGGTATATGAGGTATATATGTGGTATATGTATATTATATGTGACAAGATACAATGGTTGATGAATGCTTAAATACAAGTGCATACGCATATGGACTAAAAGGCATTGTGACTAGTTTATCGATATTGTAAAGCAAAAGAAGAGGCCTATGGCCCAACAAATGTGCAAATGAAACAAATGATCAAGCTAGCTAGCAAATTCAAATGTAAATGTTCACATGACAAATATTCACATGGAAACCCAGGGCAATGTCTGTTTAACTTGGTCACAACAAAATGAAATAAGCAAAGCATTTGCATACATAAAGAGTAATGATTATATGTTTCAACTTTATTGATACATATATGATACTGATGAATGGAATGGAATATATGGTGTATATTGGATTTGTGATTTATTACTATGAGTTGTTTGGTACTTTAGAGCTCATTGGATGGTTATTCTCACTGAGCCGCAACTCATCAATTTGCATCATTTTTCAGGTAAAGAAAAGTGATAGCTCATTTTGAATAGTGTATAGAAGACATGGAGCACAGGTCATTGGCCGAGCCTCATCACTCTCTCTCCTTGCATTCCACACAAGCATGAAAATATGTCATATGTGTTTTGTATTTACGTGCTTGAATATGTATAGTCATTTTGTAATGAGTCTAAAAATGTATAAATGAAATCAACTCGAAAATACTTATGTGTAAAATTTATGTTTTAATATATGTGATATATTATATTGTGGTACTTGTCCCAGCAAACTCCATCAGTTGTTGGTACTTGTCCCAGCTTCCTTTGAACTCTATTATACAACTCCTCAGCATGTCTTCCAATATCTAAATCACCCTTTCTAATTGTCCATTAGTTTGAGGATGAAACGTTGTGAGGAAATTGAGTTTGGTACCCAAAGCTCTCTATAGACTACCCCAAAACTAAAAAGTAAATTTAGGGTCCCTATCTGAAATAATAGAGACTAGCACTTCATGTAGTTGCAATATCTCATTGACATAAAGCTATGCTAGCTTGTTCAAAAGGAAATCCCTCATGATATGTAAGAAGTGAGCTAACTTCGTAAGCCTATCCACTTCAACCTATATAACATCATATTTTTGAGGCGTAGTTGGCAACCGAATCACAAAGTCCATAACAATCCACTCCCATTTCCATTCTAGTGCAGTGATAGGCTGCAGAAATTCTGATGGTACCTGATGTTATGCCTTCACCTACTGACAGGTCAAGTATCTGGTTGTGTACTCTATGATATCTTTTTTGATACTTGTCCACCCAGTACTTACTCTTCAAGTCATAATACATCTTCATGCTTCTTGGGTGCATCGTATACTTAGTTTCATGTGGTTCTTGTAATATCCTCTATCTCAGCTCCTCAATATTGGGCACACATGAACAACCCTAGTAATATAACCCACCATTTATCTCAACTGTATACTTGGGTCTCTCCCCCTTAGAGACCAACCCAATTGTCTCAACAAGCTTACTATTATTCCTCTACGCATCAATAATCATCTGATAAAGTGTAGGCTAAATGTGCAACTCTGTTACTATCTTCCTACTCAAAGCATTGCCCATTACGTTGGCCTTGCCTAGGTGGTAATCAATAACATAGTTATAATCTTTTATCAACTCTAACCATAGCCTCTATCTCAAATTAAGATCTCTATGTGTGGGAAGATAGTTTAGAATCTTATGGTCTGTATAGATGAAACATTTATCCCCATAAAGATTGTGATGCCAAATCTTCAATGCAAAGACAATGGCCGCCAATTCTAAGTCATGTGTGGGGTAATTCGTTTCATGTATTTTCAGATACCTGGATGCATATGCTACTTCCTTGCCTTATTGCATAGTCCATCATGAGAAGCATTATTGTAGATGATATACACCTTATCAGGGACTAGCTGTGTCAAAATAGAAGCCTCTATTAACATCTTCTTCAAACTATCAAAACTCTCCTGACATTTGACTATCCACTTGTATTTCACATCGTCCTTAGTAGTCTGGTTAAAGAATAAGCAATCATCGAAAAGCCCATAACAAACCTCCTACACTAACCAGCTAATCTAACGAAACTTCTGACTTCTATCACATTGCAGGGAGGCTTCCAACATATAACAGCCTCTATCTTACTAGGATCAACCCATATACCATTTTAAGACACAATATCTTTCTATCCCTACTAAACTTAACTTTTCTTTCCGCACTTAAAAGTTAAATTTTTAATATCCAATTCAACCCCCCTTCTTGGTTCAATATCTAGACAACAATTGGTATCAAAGTTAAGTCTAGCATCGAAGCCTAAACAACACTAGTAAAGATCAAGATATGTCCAATGAAGGATTCCAAAGTCTCAAGCCTTACTTTGATGGAGCAAATTATGATCATTAGAAGTTTCGGATGGAGACATATCTAGATAGTGAAGGAATTGAAGTCTGGGATAGTGTTTGAAAAGAATGGACACCACCAACTAGAAGAACATTTGATGGTGAAGAAGAAATCCTATCAAGAGATGATTGGACATAGCCTTAAAGAAGAGCAAACTTCAAAAACAAGAAGGCAAAGACAATTCTCGCAAGCTCATTATCCATTGATGAATGTGGTCGAATACAACACTGCCCAACTGCTTACAGCATGTGGAAAACATTGGAAAACTATCATGAAGGAACAAAGCAAGTTAAATCCAAGAAGATTGAACTTCTTACTTCAGAGTATGAGCACTTCAAGATGAAATCCAATGAGTCAATTACTGACATGACCAACTGTCTTCTAGCCATAATAAATGGCATGAGAAAACTTGGGAAACACCTGAGTTTGGAAGATGTTAATAAAAAAATCCTGAGAAGTCTTCCTCTGAAAGATTACGGTTCAAGAGTGGCCGGTATAGAAGAGGCAAATGAAGACATGAGCATCATGAATACTGATGTGCTTATTGGCAAACTTCTTACACATGAAATGGCAGTGAAAAGAGATAGAGAGCTTGAAGCAGAGCTAGAAAAAAGAAAGCCTTTAGCACTAAAAGCCACTACTTCAAAATCTCAAGAAGAAGTTGAAGATGATGAAGAAAAGAGTGATGATGCAAATGAGGACATTGCTATGCTCTCAAGAAGGTTGAAATGAATTATTGAGAAGAGAATGAGCAACTCTAGAAAATTCAAGCAAAGAAACCTCAAACAGACTTCTAATGATGCATGAAGAAGTAAAGAGGAGGTAAAGTGCTATGAATGTGGGAAGAAAGGGCATATTAAACCGGAATGTCCAAGGCTCAAAAAGCACAAGAGCAAATACCAAAGAGACAATAGGGAGAAAGGTCACAAAGCCACATGGGATGATGAAAGCTCTTCAAATGAAAAAGATGACAATGAAAGTGGAGAGGTCAACTTATGCTTCATGGCTATAGCGGATCACATCTCGGATAAGGTAGGATCACTTCACTCATACTCTTTCAATAATAATAGTGGTGATAATGATAGTAATAGTGAAGATGATGATGATGATTAAAGCCTAATAGAAGTATTGAATCTAGAACTAGAGAAATATTGAAGTAAATTCAATACTTATAAGAATAACATTGCTAATTTGAAAATCAAAATGGATGCTTTAGAAAGGGAGAACTTTAAGCTTAAATCATCTAATGAATCTCTTCAAAAGTCATTAGATGACTACTCTTCTAGACCTTCAACTAAATCCTTGCTTAAAGAAAACAATATTTTGAAAAATGAAGTTGAGGAACTTAGAAACTCCATTTCAAAATTTCATAAGGGAAAGGAGAGTTTAGATACTCTCATTGTATCTCAATGACCACCCTTAATTAGACATGGTCTAGGGTTTAAGGGTACATCATCATCTTCTCACAAGACTTTTTTTTAAGTCAAGTGAACCTCACATCTCCACATTTGCTGTAACAGCCCCAAGGGCTAAGTGCACAGAATACACTAAATCTTCTATACATAAAAGGGATGATCAAAGATTGGTAAGCCTAAGAAAGAAACTTCAAAAGGCTAATCATGCCTTTATGTATAACAAGCATGCATCTAGAAAAGCACCAATTCATCATGATTGTGCATGCCATTGCTCTCAAACTCAATCTAATAAAAATATGGCATTCAAAAGCGTTGTAAGACCAAAAAGCATATTTAGAGCTAAAAAATGTAATTATTGTACGAAATTTGGTCACATAAACAAACATTGCTGGATAAGAAAGGCTCATTGGAAACCTTCATGTGCTAACCCCCAAGGACCCAAGCTCATTTGGATACCTAAAAATCATACTTGAATTGTGATTCTATAGGTATGCCTCAAGTCCACAATAAAAAAAAAATACTTAGCTAGTAGACAGTGGATGCTCAAGGCATATGACAGGAGACAAAGAACTTTTCAATGAAATCAAATGTATTGATGGAGGTAAAGTTACCTTTGGAAACAAAGCTAAGGGTAAGGTAATTAGCATTGGATCTTGTTAAACCATGAGGGGTATTTACGTCATTTTGATGATAACAAAAAAAATAGCAATATTGTATTTAACATACCTGTTTTCAAAGTCTATTAAACAGGGTATGGAATAAAATAGCAAGAATGGAGATTGGAAGAATAATCCTTGAAAGTCAAAATTAAGGAAGTAGCATGTTCACACCCGTGATCCTATGTGTCACGCCTGTGAAAGAGCTAACCGTTACCAAAACCAATATTTGAAGTTCACGACCATGAAGGAAGAACAAACCGTGAAATGAACATTTAAGTCACGCCCGTGAATGTTAATGACACTTTCATTCAGAGAGCTTCATGACCAAAGTCACCATTTGGATCATGATTGGGAAGTTTGTCATGCTCGTGAAGATGTATGCTACACCTGTGACCCAATGTTTCAAAACATTCCAAAGAGCTTCACGACCAAGGTCACCACTTCAGTCACAGCTTGGGAAGCAATGTCACGCCCTTGACAAACATAGTCACGCCCATGAATGATGAAAAAGAAAAATGTAAGGCGCGATTATTTGGTTGGTACAATGACTAGTTTAATATTAAATGCACCCTAACAGCTATAATCAGCCAAGGGAGTATAAATGGAAGTCATTTATGCATTCAGTACAAGAGGATAACAAATACTTTGAATCAAAATATTATTACAAGCTATTTGTACATTCAATACTTTGAGAACCAATATCTATTCTCTGTAAAAATCTTTTTGCTCTTCATTCATTGAGCAATAAAGATTTGTGGGTGTTTCTCTCTGTAATAATTTATTACTCAAGTGAGTTGTGTGTATTTCTGGGTTAAGAGTAGAACACTTGAAAGGGTTAGTTGTGTGATCCTTTAAAACACAAAGTAAAGGTTATTTATGTGAGCTTTTAAAACACAAAGTAAAGGTTGTTTGTGTGAACCTGTAAAACACAAGATAAAAGGTTGTTTGTGTGAGCCTGTAAAACACAAGGAATTAGTTATTGTGTGAGCCATTAAAACACAAGGGATTTTTGGGTTAGGTGTAAGCCATTGTGAGAGACACCATAGTTAGGAGTGAGCTTGTAAAACTCCATTGTAACACTTAGTGTGTTAGTGAAACACCCAATTGCGATTGGGGAGATGAGTAGGGTTTGTTAACACCCGAAACTCCATAAAATCCTTGTGTCAAATTTCTCTATCCCTCTAAAATTAATTTTTTATTTCCGCCTTTTAAAGTTTAATTTTTGAAAATCCAATTCAACCCCCTTTTTTGGCTTAATATCTGGGCAACAATTGGTATCAGAGATTAGTCTAGAATCGAAGCCTAAAAAGCGCTACTAAAGATTAAGATATGGCCAGTGAAGGATTCCAAAGTCTCAAACCTTATTTTGATGGACCAAATTATCCCCATTGGAAGTTTCGGATGGAGACATATCTAGATAGTGAAGGAATTGAAGTCTGGGATAGTGTACAAAAAGAATGGACACCACCAACCAGAAGAGGAGCTGATGGTGAAGATGAAATCCTGTCAAGAGATGATTGGATAGAGCCTCGAAGAAGAGCAAATTTCAAAAACAAGAAGGCAATGACAATCCTATCAAGCTCATTATCTATTGAAGAATGTGGAAGAATACAACACTACCCAACAACATACAGCATGTGGAAGACATTGGAAAATTATCATGAAGGAACTAAGCAAGTCAAATCTAAGAAGATTCAACTTCTGACCTCTGAATATGAGCTCTTCAAGATGAAATCCAATGAGTCATTCACTGACATGACCAACCATCTTTTAGCCATTATAAAATGAATGAGGAAACTTGGGAAGCATATGAGTTTGGAGGATGTAAACAACAAAATCCGAAGAAGTCTTCCTCTTAAAGACTATGGCTCAAGAGTTGCTGGCATAGGAGAAGCAAATGAAGATATGAGGATCATGAATACTGATGTGCTGATTGGCTAACTTCTCACACATGAAATGGCAGTGAAAAGAGATAGAGAGCTTAAAGCAGAGCCAGAGAAAAGAGAGCCCTTAGCACTCAAAGCCTCTACTTCAAAATCGTAAGAAGAAAGTGAAGATGATGAAGAAATGAGTGATGAAGAAAATGAGGACATTGCTATGCTTTTAAGAAGATTAAAAAGAATCATTGAGAAGAAAATGAGCAACTCCAGAAAATTTAGGCAAAGAAACCTCAAACAAACTTTTAATGATGCACAATGAAGTATGGAAGAGGTAAAGTGCTATAAGTGTGGAAAGAAAGGACATATCAAACTAGAATGTCCAAGGCTCAAGAAGCATAAGAGTAAATACCAAAGAGACAATGGGGAGAAAGGTCACAAAGCCATATGGGATGACGAAAGCTCTTCAAGTGAAAAAGATGATAATGAAAGCGAAGAGGTCAACCTATGCTTCATGGCTATTGAAGATCATGTCTTGAATAAGGTAAGATCACTACACTCATACTCTTTGAACAATGATAGTAGTGATAATGATGATGATAGTGATGAGCGAAGCCTAATAGAAGAATTAAATCTAGAATTAGAGAAATATAGAAGTAAATTTAGTACTTATAGAAATAACATCTCTAATTTGAAAAATAAGATAGATGATTTAGAAAAGGAAAACATAAAGCTTAAATCATCAAATTAATCACTCCAAAAGTCATTAGATGAATACTCATTAAGACCCTCAACTACCTCCTTGCTAAAAGAAAATAATACTTTGAAAAATGAAGTTGAGGAACTTAGAAATTCCATTTCTAAATTTCATAAAGGTAAAGAGAGCTTAGATACTCTCATTGTGTCTCAAAGATCACCCTTAATTAGACACGGTCTAGGATTTATGGATACATCATCATCTTCTCGCAAAACTATCTTTGTTAAGTCTAGTGAACCTCACATCTCCACACTTGTTAGAACAGCACCAAGAAATAAGAATATTAAACCTTCTATACATAAACAGAATAATCATGCCTTTATATATAGGAAGCATGCATCTAGAAAATCCACAATTAATCATAACTGTGCATGTCATCATTCTCAAAATAAGTTTGATAGAAAAGTGGCATTCAAAAATATTGTAAGACTAGAAAACAAATCTAGAGCAAAATAATGTAATTATTGTATGAAAATGGGTCACATAAATAAATATTGCTAGATAAGGAAGGCTCATTGGGAACCTTTATATGCTAACCCCCAAGGACCCAAGCTCATTTAGGTACCTAAAAATCATACTTGAATTGTGATTCTATAGGTATGCCTGAAGTCCACAATAAACAAAAATGCTTGGCTAGTAGATAGTGGATGCTCAAGGCATATGACAGGAGACAAAAAACTTTTCAATGAAATCAAAAGTATTGATGGAGGTAAAGTTACCTTTGGAAAAAATGCAAAGGGTAAGGTAATTGGCATTGGTTCTATTGGTATTAATGTCACTTCTTTTATAAAAGATGTCTTACTTGTTGATGGCTTGAAACATAACTTGTTAAGTGTAAGTCAATTATGTGATAAAGGAAACAAAGTAATCTTTACTTCAAATGAATGTCTTGTGATCACTATCGATGGTTAGGAGATATTTAAAGGAAATAGAGAAGTAAATAAATGCATAATAAACTTACATGAACTATCTAACCATTCCTCTAAGTGTCTTGTGACTACTAGTGATGAATCTTGGCTGTGGCATAAAAGGCTTGGTCATGCTAACATGGACTTAATACAAAACCTCAGCACAGAAGAACTAGTAAAAGGACTACCAAGAGTTAAATATGAAAAAGGCAAGACATGTGAACCTTGCCAAGGAGGAAAGCAACACAAGTCATCCTTCAAAGCCAAAAACATAGTAAGTACCTCAAAACCTCTACAACTCCTACATTTAGACTTATTCGGACCTACTAGAATTGCTAGCTTAGGAGGAAAACATTACGTATATGTCATCGTAGATGATTACTCTAGATTTACTTGGGTAATTTTCTTAGCTCAAAAGAGTGCTGCTTTTGAAAATTTCAAAACTTTGCTAAAAGAGTGCAAAATGAAAAAGGGTAATGTATTTCAAAGATAAGAAGTGATCATGGGAAAGAATTTGAAAATGAAAACTTTGAAAGCTTTTGTCTTGAACATGGAATTTCACATAATTTCTCATCTCCTAGGACACCTCAACAAAAATGGGGTAGTTGAAAGGAAAAATCGAACTTTAATTAAAATGGCTAGAACAATGATCAATGAATATGATTTACCAACTTACTTTTGGGTAGAAGCCATAAACACTGCATGTTATATTTCAAATCAAGTTTTGAAAAGACCTCTTTTAAACAAAACCTCATTTGAGCTATGGAATGGAAGAAAGCCCTTGATATCATACTTTAGAGTATTTGGATGCAAGTGCTTTATATTGAATACCAAGGACAATCTTGGAAAATTTGCCTCTAAATCTGATGGAGGTATCTTTTTAGGATACTCTACAAATAGCAAAGCATATAGAGTATTTAACAAAAGATCATTAACTGTTGAAGAATCCATGCATGTTGTTTTTAATGAATCTAGTAGACTTGATCTTGTGAAAGGTAGTGTTCTTGATGATGTTGTAGGTAACATGGAAAGACTTGATCTTGGAAATGGGAAAAAAGAAAATGATCAAGAAGATTCACATCAAAATGGTTCTCTACCTCAAACTCAAGAAGAAAACGATCAAGAACTCCCAAAAAAATGGAGAATGACGAAAGATCATCCAAAAAAGCAAATCATTGGTGATCTCTCAAGGGGAGTAAGTACTAGATCTCATTTCAAACATTTATTCATTGACGTTGCTTTTATTTCTCAAATTGAGCCTAAAAATGTTGATGAGGCTCTTAATGATGAAAGTTGGGTAATTGCCATGCAAGAGGAACTCAACCAATTTGAGAGAAGTAAGGTATGGACCTTAGTACCTAGACCCAAGGATCATCAAATTATAGGTAGCAAATGGGTATTTAGAAATAAACTAGATGAACAAGGTTCAATAACTAGGAATAAGGCTAGATTAGTTGAAAAAGGATATAATCAGGAAGAAGGTATAGATTATGATGAAACCTATGCACCTGTAACTAGATTAGAAGCCATAAGAATACTCTTAGTATATGCATGTCACATGAATTTCAAACTTTTTCAAATGGATGTTAAAAGTGCATTTCTAAATGGTTATATAGAAGAAGAAGTGTATGTAGAACAACCACTAGGATTTGAAAGCTATGATTTGTCAAATCATGTTTTTAAACTTTCAAAACCTTTATATAGTTTGAAACAAGCCCCAAGAGCTTGGTATGAGAGGCTAAGTTCTTTTCTATTAGAAAATAGCTTTACAAAGGGAAATGTGGACACCACATTATTCATTAAAAAGCATAAGCGTGATATTATAATTGTTAAAATTTATGTTGATGATATAATATTTGGTTCTACTAATGAGTTGCTTTGTCAAGAATTTACTAATTGTATGACTAAGGAATTTGAAATGAGCATGATGGGAGAGCTTAAGTATTTCCTTGGTCTACAAATAAAGCAAAGCAATGAGGGCATATTCATCAACCAATCCAAATATGCCAAAGATTTAATTAAGAAATTTGGTATGTAAGGATGCAAGAATGCCAAGACTCCTATGAGCACAGCAATAAAATTGGACTAGGATGGAAAGGGTAAGAGCATTAATGAAAAGCTTTATAGAGGTATGATCGGATCTCTTTTATATCTTGTTGCATCTAGACCCGATATAATGTATAGTGTTTGCTTGTGTGCATGATTTCAATCATGTCCTAAAGAATCTCATTTAAATGCAGTAAAAAGGATTATAAGATATTTACATGGATCTTTGCATACAGGTTTATGGTATCCTAGAAATTCATCCTTTCATATTATAGGATATTCAGATGTAGACAATGCTGGTAGTCTTTTAGATAGAAAAAGTACTTCAAGTACTTGTCACTTTATTGGAGAATGCTTAGTTTCTTGGTTTAGCAAGAAACAAATTTCAGTCGCTCTTTCAACTGCTGAAGCAGAGTATGTAGCAGCTGGTTGTTGCTGTACTCAAATTCTTTGGATGAAACAACAATTTAAGGACTATGGTCATGATATGAACCATATACCTATTAAATGTGACAATACAAGTGCTATAAATCTTTCAAAGAATCCTATTCAACACTCAAGAAGTAAGCATATTGACATTCGACACCACTTTATTAGAGATCATGTTTAATATGGAGATGTTGCATTAGAATTTATAAGCACAGAAAATCAATTAGCAGATATTTTTACTAAGTCTCTAAATGAGGAAAGATTTAATTTCATTAGAAGAGAACTTGGCATGAGTGATGAATTAACCTTGTAATTGCTAAATTATGAAATCTTAATTATGATTGCTAAACTAGATATAACGTAGTAATTTTGATGAAAATTTATGTTATAAGGGATATAATCTTTATTGAAATGATTTAGTCTTGTTTTTAGGACTCAATTTAGCCAAAAGAGGCAGTGTCGTTCACGACATGGTTCACGACTTCAAGTGGTGAAGCTTATATTCACGGCTTCATTCACTCCCGTGAAAAGACCTTTTCATGCCCGTGATGAATTTTAACGCCCGTGAACCTTTACGCCCCTAAAACTCATAGAGGCGTTCATGCCTTAAGTCACACCTTGCTTCACGGGCATAAGTAGTGAAATTCAACCTTTCATGCATGTGACTATTGTTTCACCCCTATGAAAGTTCATCATTCACGCCCGTGATATTCAAAGGTCATGACCGTGAACATATTCACGCCTTTATTCAGGGGTAGATTATTTCTTTAGCAAACTATGAATACGACCATTCACACCCGTGAACAATCATTTCACGCTCGTGAATGCATCGGGCATATAAGAGAACAACCGGTTATTTTTCTCATTTTAACCTTTCAACACCTTGAAACCGCTCTCATTTACACACATTCAATGAGTTATTGAAGATTCCGGCCCCCAAGTCACAAAATTTTCCTATAAATACCATCAAAAGTCCATTCCTTCATGAAAAATCATACTCTTTTAGGGTTTTTATCAAATTTATGTCAAATGCTTTTCTCAAACCTCACAAAGTTCACTTCTTCAACTCAAATGGAGACTGCCTCATCAAAGGGAAAGAGAAAGAAGTCTCATGCTCCCAAGAGGTACGCAGATTACCTTATGAACAGAATTCCGGAGCAATGCCATCCCCAGTACTCCACTTTGAAGAAAAGACCTCTCCTTTCATCGAGGTCCTTCAAATGGCAAACCGTCCGAACTCTAGGGCTTGAAATGGCTATGACAGAGCAACTTCAGGCCTGTCACTTGAAAGAATTTGTGGATATTCATGAGCCCACATTGAGGGAGCCAACACTGGAATTCCTTAGCACTCTGCAAGTGTCACCTACTGGAGTGGTGAAATTCCAACTCTGCAACAATCCCAACACCCTCAATGCCACATAATTTAGGGAATTATTCAACTTACCATCGGATGGCATCCTCAATGAAAGTGAAGTAGAATTCTTCGCCACTCGAGCTTGGACCCATTTCGGCACCGATTGTAGCTGGGATGTCAAGAAGACCAAGAGCACTCATCTCCGGTCCCTAGTGCACAAATATTTGCATAGGTTCCTGACCTATAGCATATTCGCTCAGGGAGAAAGCAATGGGACCATTAGGAAATCAGAACTCTTCCTATTTTAGATGGCTAGAAGAGGACTCACGGTGGCGCTCTCTAGATGGTTTACAAACCATCTTCTGTCCATTGCCACCAAACCCACAGGAGATAAACTGATTGGTGGTTATGTCACCCACATAGCCTTGAAGCTTGGCTATTTGAAGCTGGATGAGCATCATTTCAATCTCATCCCTGGGCATCCTCAAGATCGATTAGATGTCGAGTCCTTCATAAAGATGGGAGTGGCTGTCAAAATTGTTCACAAAAACAATATTTTTTACCGCTTGACAGACATTGCTGGGGAGATAATCTGGGAAGACAATGATACGGAGGATTTCAAAGCTGGCCTCCAAGGGATCCAGTAGAAGAAAAGGGCTCGGGTTGAGGAAGCACCTCTAGTGGCTGAGCAGGACATCGGTCAATCCTCGACTTCCACACTGAATTTAGCGCAGCAGGTGGTTGACCTTTTGGCACCACGTTTTGAGCAGCTGTAGGCTTTGGAAAACCTCAAAGACTTCATGGAGTCTCGGATGGACAGTCTTGAGGCAGAGGTTGCTAGACTTCGAGATAGGATGTCCGGCTAGATGTTTAGGCTAGGTGTTTGGCTAGATGATAGCCTAAATTTGTGTGGTTGCTTGTTTATCTTCTTTGTTGTTTTGTTGTTTGATTGTATTTCCTTTATGAACTTTAATTAACTTTGGTGTGTATTTTTCTTTTATCAAATATATTTGCTTTGTTTATCCTTTGGTATCTTTATATTCTTTTTGATTGATGACAAAAGGGGGAGAACCTAGCAATATATTAAAATATATTAAAATGAATTATTTGAATAAAAAATAAGAACATAAAAATACATTGACATTGAGTTAGGTTAGGAGAAATTTGAAATACTCAAACTTTGATTCAAAATTAATATGCAAGTATGAAATTGAGAAATTGAACTTTATACACATTAGATATACCTTAAGTATACTTTACATATACCTTAATGCAAGTTACATAAATGAACATCTCATGATATACTCTAAATATATCTTACATATACTTCATGCCTTAAAAAGAATTTTGGTATATATTGGATATACTTTACATATAACTTGCATATACTTAAAAACTAGTAAGTTTATTTCAATGCTACATCATTCTTTACAATTCTTGCATTTTATCAATTTTTTATCCTAAGTATCTTTTGAGGGGGAGACTTCTCAAAAGCACATATTGCTAGATTATTTGTCACCATCAAAAAGGGGGAGATTGTTAAACCTTGAGGGGTATTTCTGTCATTTTGATGATAACAAATAAAATAGCAATATTGTATTTACCATACTTGTTTTCTAAGTCTATTAAACAGGGTAGGGAATAAAATAGCAAGAATGGAGATTGGAAGAATAATCCTTGAAAGACAAAATTAAGGAAGTAGCATGTTCACGCCCATGATCCTATGTGTCACGCCCGTGAAAGAGCTAACCGTTACCAAAGCCAACATTTGAAGTTCACGACCATGAAGGAAGAACAAACCATTAAATGGACATTTAAGTCACGCCCGTGAATGTTAATGACATTTTCATCCACAGAGCTTCATGACCAAAGTCACCACTGGGATCACGGCTGGGAAGTTTGACACGCCCGTGAAGATGTATGTCATGCCCGTGACCCAATGTTTCAAAACATTCCAGAGAGCTTCACGACTAAGATGACCACTTCTGTTAGGGCTTGGGAAGCAATGTCACGCCCGTCACAAACATAGTCATGCCCGTGAATGATGAAAGAGAAAAATTTCAGGCGCGATAATTTGGTTGGTACCTCGACTAGTTTCATATTAAATGCACCCTAACGGCTATAATCAACCAAGGGAGTATAAATGGAAGTCATTTATCCATTCAGTACAAGAAGATAGCAAATACTTTTAATCAAAATCTTGTTACAAGCTATTTGTACATTCAATACTTTGAGAACCAATATCTATTCTCTGTAAAAATCTTTTTGCTCTTCATTCATTGAGCAAAAAAGATTTGTGGGTGTTTCTCTCTGTAATCATTTATTACTCAAGTGAGTTGTGGTTATTTCTTGGTTAAGAGTAGAACACTTGTAAGGGTTAGTTGTGTGAGCCTTTAAAACACAAAGTAAAGGTTATTTGTGTGAGCCTGTAAAACACAAAGTAAAGGTTGTTTGTGTGAGCCTGTAAAACACAAAATAAAACGTTGTTTGTGTGAGCCTGTAAAACACAAGAAATTGGTTATTGTGTGAGCCATTAAAACACAAAGGATTTATGGGTTAGGTGTAAGCCATTGTGAGAAACACCATAGTTGGGAGTGAGCTTGTAAAACTCCATTGTAACACTTAGTGTGTTAGTGAAACACCCAATTGCGATTGGGGAGAGGAGTAGGGTTTGTTAACACCCAAACCTCTATAAAATCCTTGTGTCAAATTTCTCTATCCCTCCTAAAATTAATTTTTTATTTCCGCACTTTAAAGTTTAATTTTTGAAACTCCAATTCAACCCCCCTTCTTGGGTTAATATCTGGGCAACAGCTCTATTGATATTAATGGTACTACTTTTATTAAAGTTGTCTTGTTTGTTGATGGCTTGAAACATAACTTGTTAAGTGTAAGTCAATTATGTGATAAAGGAAACAAAGTAGTCTTTACTTCCATCGAATGTTTTGCAACATCTATTAATGGTCAAGAGATATTTAAAGGAAATAAAGATGTTAATACCTACATAATAGACTTACACAAAATGTCTAACCATTCCTCTAAGTGTCTTGTGACTACTAAAGATGAATCTTGGCTGTGGAATAGAAGGTTTGGTCATGCAAGCATGGATTTAATTCAAAGCTTCAGCATAGGAGAGCTGGTAAAGGGACTACCAAAAGTCAAATTTGAAAAAGACAAGGCATGTGAACCTTGCCAAAGAGGAAAACAACACAAGTCATCCTTCAAATCCAAAAATATTGTAAGTACCTCAAAACCTCTTCAACTCCTACATCTAGATTTATTTGGACCTAGTAGAATTCCATGCTTAGGAGGTAAACACTATGCCTTTGTCATCGTCGATGTTTAGTCTAGATTTACTTGTGTAATTTTCTTAGCTCAAAAGAGTGATGCCTTTGAAAATTTCAGAAATTTTGCTAAAAGGGTTCAAAATGAAAAAGGATTTTGTATTTCAAAAATAAGAAGTGACCATGGCAAAGAATTTGAAAATGAAAACTTTGAGAATTTTTGTCTTGAACATGGCATTTCATAGAATTTTTCATCTCCTAAAGGAAGAATCGAACTTTAATTGAAATGGCTCGAACAATGCTCAATGAGTATGGTTTACCAACTTACTTATAGGCCGAAGCCACAAATACTGCATCTTATATTTCAAATTGAGTTTTCAAAAGACATCAATTAAACAAAACTTCATTTGAGCTATGGAATGGAAGAAAGCCCTTGATATCATACTTTAGAGTATTTGGATGCAAGCGTTTCATATTGAATACCAAGGACAACCTTGGAAATTTTGCCTCTAAATCTGATAAGGGTATCTTTTTAGGATACTCTACAACTAGCAAAGCATATAGAGTATTTAATAAAAAGTCATTAACTGTTGAAGAATCTATGCATGTTATTTTTGATGAATCTAGTAGGCTTGATCTTTTGAAAGGTAGTGTTCTTGATGATGTTATACGTATCACGGAAAGACTTGATCTTGAAAATGAAGGAGAAAAAAATGATCAAGAAAATTCACATCAAGATGTTTCTCTACCTCATGCTCAAGAGGAAAACAGGCAAGAGCTCCCAAAGGAATGGAGATTGACAAAAGATCACCCCAAAGAGCAAATCATTGGTGATCCTACAAGGGGTTAAGTACTAGATCTCATCTCAAACATTTAGTTTATGACCTTGCTTTTGTTTCTCAAATTGAGCCTACAAATATTAATGAGGCTCTTAAAGATGAAAGTTGGGTGATTGCTATGTAAGAGGAACTCAATCAATTTGAGAGAAGTAAGGTATGAACCTTAGTACCTAGACCCAAGGAGCATCAAATCATTGGAAGCAAATGGGTATTTAGAAATAAACTAAATGAACAAGGTTCAATAACTAGGAATAAGGCTAGGTTGGTTGCAAAAGGATATAATCAGGAAGAAGGAATAGATTATGATGAGACCTATGCTCCTGTAGCTAGATAGAAGCCATAAGAATACTTTTAGCATATACATGCCATATGAATTTCAAACTCTTTCAAATGGATGTAAAAAGTGCCTTTTTAAATGGCTTTATAGAAGAAGAAGTTTATGTAGAGCAACCACCAGGTTTTGAAAGCTATTATTTGCCCAACCATGTATTTAGACTTTCAAAAGCCTTATATGGTTTGAAACAAGCCCCAAGAGATTGGTATGAAAGGCTAAGTTCTTTTCTCTTAGAAAATAACTTTACAAAAGGGAATGTTGACACTACATTATTCATTATAAGGCATAAGCATGATACTCTAATTATTCAAATTTATGTTGATGATATCATATTTGAGTCTACTAATGAATTGCTTTGTCAAGAATTTTCTAAGTGTATGACTAGGGAATTTGAAATGAGCATGATGGGTGAGCTAAAATTCTTCCTTAGTCTACAATTAAAACAAGGCAATGAGGGCATATTCATCAACCAATCCAAATATGCCAAAGACTTACCTAAGAAATTTGGAATGGAAGGATGCAAAAATGCCAAGACTCTAATGAGCACATCAACAAAATTGGACAAGGATGAAAAGGGTAAGAGCAATAATGAAAAGCTCTATAGAGGTATGATTGGATCACTTTTATATCTTATTACCTCTAGACCCGACATAATGTATAGTGTATGCTTATGTGCTCGCTTTCAATCATGTCCTAAAGAGTCTCATTTAAATGCAGTAAAAAGAATTTTAAAATATTTACATGGCTCATTGCATCTAGGTTTTTGGTATCCTAGAAATTCATCCTTTAACATTATAGGATATTCAGATGCTGATTATGTTGGAAGTCTTTTAGATAAAAAAGTAGGTACTTGTCACTTTATTGGAGAATGCTTAGTTTCTTGGTTCAGCAAGAAATAAGTTTAAGTTGCTCTTTCTACCGCTGAACAGAGTATGTGGCAGTAGGATGTTGTTGTACACAAATTCTTTGGATGAAACAATAACTTAAGGATTATGGTCATAGTATGGACCATATACCTATTAGATGTGACAATACAAGTGCTATAAATCTATCTAAGAATCCCATTCAACACTCTAAAAGTAAGCATATTGACATAAGACATCATTTTATTAGAGATCATGTTCAATATGGAGATGTTGTATTGGAATTTATAGGCACAGACTATCAATTGGTAGATATCTTCACTAAGTCTCTAAATGAGGAAAGATTTAATTTCATAAGAAGAGAGCTTGGTATGATTGATGGATTAACTTTATGATTGCCAAAATTGTCGAACCTTGATTGATAATCTTGTTTTTTTTTTGTCTCATCTTTTTAGAAATGAGGTAGTAATTTGATACAAATGTATGTTATAGGGGATAAAAGCTCCTTATAAATGATTTAGTCTTGTTTTAGACTTAATTTTATTGAATAAGGATTTTAGGCAATTCACGCCCGTGACATATATTCACGACTATGATTATAATCGCCAAAAGCTCCAGTAGCTTTTACGCCTTGCTTCACGATATGCTTCACAATTGAAGGTAGTGAGGACTATGTTTCATGCCCATAACCTTTTCCTACCACCCCCGTGAAACCCTCTGTCCATGCCTGTGATGCTTATTCACGACCATGAACATTTCTACCAAAAACTTACAGAAGCGTTCACGCTTTGTGTCACGCTCTATTTCACTGTCACAAGTAGTGAAGATTGTACTTCATGCCAGTGACTCGTTTGTCACCACCATGATATTTCATCATTCACGCCCGTTACCTTTAATTGTCATGATTGTGAATAGTTTCACATCCCTCTTCACGGGTAGAGCATCTCTTCCACAAATCGTGAACACACCCGTGAATATGTCGGCTATAAAACGTTGCTGCCCTTATTTCTCTCATTTCCAACTTTCCAACTTCTCTCATTTATCACCATTGAATACCATTTTAAAGATTTCAGCCCCCTAGCAACTCATTTCATCTATAAATACCTTAAAAAACTCTCTCCATCATCAGAAATTAAAAAAAAAACCTTCGGTTCAACTCCAAAATTTCCATCAAATTTTCACTCTTCCAAAATACATTTCTCAATCAAAAATGGAAACCGGCTCCTCCAAAGGTACCAGAAAGAAGTCACATGCTCCAAAAAGGTACACAGACTACCTTCTAAACATTATTCCTGAGCACTGTCATCCAAGATACTCGATTCTCAAGAAAAGACCACTCCTTTCCTCTCGATCTTTTGAGTGGCAAACCATCAAAACACTCGGTCTCGAGATAAGCATGACAGAATAACTCCAAGCATGTCATCTAAAATATTTTGTTGATATCCATCAATCGACACTGAGGGAACCAACTCTAGAATTCCTGAGCACCCTACAAGTATCTTCTACCGGCACGGTGAAATTCCAACTTTCCCAGCATCCGAACACCCTCTCTACCATAGAGTTTGGTGACATGTTCAACCTTCCCTCTGACAGTATCCTGAATGAGAGTGAGGAGGAATTCTATACTACTCAGGCATGGACTCACTTTGGGCTTGAATGCAGCTGGGATGTCAAAAAGACGAAAAACACCCACCTTCGATCCCTAGTGCATAATTACCTATATAGGTTTCTCACCTACAGCATTTTTGCCAGAAGAGAGAGCAATGTATCCATTCGGAAGTCTGAGCTCTTTCTCCTGGAGATGGTTCGAAGAGGCCTAATAGTGGCTTTATCTGGATGGTTTGCAAACCATCCTTTGTCAATTGCCACCAAGCCCTTCGGAGACATTTTGATTGGTGGGTACGTGACTCACCTTGCTATCAAGCTGGGGTACTTGAAGTTAGAGGGGCACCACTTCAACCTTATACCAGCACATCCTCGAGACTGACTAGACATCGAGTCATTTATCAAAATGGGAGCAGTTGTTAGTATAGTTCATGAGAACAACATCTACTACCGCTTCACCAACACTCTGCTGGTGAGATTATTTGGGAGGACAATGACTCAGATGACTTCAAAGCTGGCCTCCAAGGAATCCAGCAGAGGAAGAGAGTTCGAGTTGAGATGGTGCCTCTAGAGGTTGAGCAGGAAATTAGACAATCCTCTGCCTCCACACCAAACTTGGCTCAGCAAGTGGTTGATCTCTTGGCACCACAGTTTGAGCAATTGCAGACTTCGATGGATGAGAGGTTAGAGAACCTCAATGATTTCATAGAGTCTCGCATGGAGAGCCTCGAGGCGGAAGTAGCTCACCTTAGAGATGGGATGTCCGGCTCAAAATCTAGCTACACTAGATGTTAGCTATGTTATTTTTTTTAGCTATTTGATGTAGGACTTTCAATTTCTTTTCAAATCTTTGTATTTTCCTTTTTTATATTAATATAATTGCTTTTGGTTTCCATTATGATTTATCTTTTTGTTATTCTTTTTGTTGATGACAAAAGCGGGAGAACCTAGCAATATATTATATTTAAAGTTGAATGCAAAGAAAGTATGCAAATGAGCTAATATACTTTGAATATACCTTAAGTATACTTTGCATATACTTTGATGCAAGTTACATGAATGAATATGCACCTAATATACTTTGAATATAGCTTAAGTATACTTTGCATATACCTTGATGCAAGTTACATGGATGAATATGCACTTGATATACTTTGAATATACCTTCATTATACTTTGCACATACTTAACTTGTTTTAAGTAAAAATTTGGTATACATTGGATATACCTTGCATATAACTTGCATATACCTAAAACTAGAAAGCATATTTTGATGCTACACTTCATCATTGTTTACAATTCTTGCACTTCAGTAATTTTTGATCTTAAGCATCTTTTGAGGGGGAGACTTCTCAAAAGCACATATTGCTAGATTATTTGTCAGCATCAAAAAGGGGGATATTGTTGAACGTTGAGGGGTATTTCCATCATTTTAATGCTAACAAATAAAATAGCAATAATGTATTTAACATACTTGTTTTCTAAGTTCATTGAATAGGGTATGGAACATGATAGCAAGAATGGAGAATGGAAGACTAACCTTAAAAGATAAAAATGAAGAAATAACATGTTCACACCCATGACCTTATATGTCACGGCCGTGATGAAGCTTATTGCCAACCATCCAACATTTAAAGTTCACGGCCATGAAAAATGATAGCAACTGTGAATGATCATATCAGTCACGCCAGTGAGAAGACATGACAAATTCCTCCGGAGAGCTTCACGGCTAGAGCCACTACTTGGACCACGGCTAGGAAGGATGTTCACGCCCGTGAAGATATAACGTCACGCCCGTGATCAAACACTTCAAATCCTTCCAGAATGCTTCACGGCCAAAGTCACCACTCAAGTCATGGCTTGGAAGAACAGTCACAACTGCGACACTCATACTCACAACCGTGAAAGAGGAAAGAGAAACATGTCATGCGCAAAAATAAGAGTTGGTGCAACGGCTATTTCCGCATTAAATGCAACCAAATGGCTATAATTCACCATGGAAGTATAAATGCAAGTCATTTATGAATCCAGAACAAGAAAATAGCTAATACTTTGAATCAAAATCTTGTTGTAAGCCATTTGTGCATTTAATACTTTCAAAACAAACATTTATTCTCTATAAAAATCTTTTTGCTCATTATTCTCTGAGCAATATAGATTTGTAAATGTTTCTCTTTGTAATCTATTACTCAAGTGAGTTTGAGTATTTTGGGTTAAGAGTAGAACACTTGTAAGGGTTATTTGTGTGAGCCTTTAAAACACAAGGAATTGGTTTATTGTGAGAGCCATTAAAATACAAGGGATTTATGGGTTAGGTGTGATCCATTGTTAGAAACACCATAGTTGGCAGTGAGCTTGTAAAACTCCATTGTAACACTTAGTGTGTTAGTGAAACTCCCAATTGAGATTAGGGAGGGGAGTAGGGTTTGTTAACACCCGAACCTCTATAAAAATTCTTGTGTCATATCTTCCTATCCCTACTCAATTTAACTTTTCTTTCCGCACTTAAAGTTAAAATTTTTAATATCCAATTCAACCCCCCTTCTTGGTTAAATATCTGGACAACACTGACCTTAAATCAATCTTTAAAAACATGCTTGCATTTTTCAACTGATCAAACAAGTCATCAATCTATGGTAATGATATCTATTCTTGATTGTCACCTTATTCAATTGTGTGTAGTCTATACATAATCTCAAAGACCCATATTTCATTTTCACAAATAACACTGGTGCACCATATAGAGATACACTCAGTCTGATATACCCTTTGTTTAATAATTCTTGCAGTTGAGCCTTAAGCTCTTTCAATTCAGACGGTGCCATTCTATATGGCGCTATTGATAAGGGTGTTTTGTCTGGGGTAAGCTCTATAGAGAACTCAACTTATCTGTTAGCTAGTAATCCCAGTATATAATTAAGAAAAATATCTGGAAATTCATTCAATGTAGGGATATCCTGAAGTTCTAAACCTCTCTTCCTAGTGTCAATCACATAAACCAAATAGGCTCCATATCCTTTTCTCATCATTCGTTCAGCTTTCATCATTGAAATCACTCATGGAAGCTGTGGAAACAACTCACTTCCACCTTTACATCTAGTTTCGCTGGTATTTTCAGCATCACAAATTTTTTTTTGCAGTCTATAATTGAATCCTTATGCTATGATAACTAATCCATGCCTACAATGGCATCAAAGTCATGAAATGACAACTCTATCAAGTTTGTCAAACATTCTCTCCTATGTACAATTAAAGGATATCCTCTATAAACCCCATTCACTATTATACTATGTCCTAAGGGATTCATAACCTCAATTTTATTTTCAAGATTTTCACTAACCATATTCTATTGTCTTGGTATACTTGTGCATATATATGAGTGTGTTGAATCTGAATCAATTAATGCACATATATCATAATCATGTAAGGAAAACATACCCACTATCACATTAGTATCTTTCTAGTCCTCTCTGTCCCTAATAGCATACGCCCTAGCTGGTGCTCGGCCTACTCTTGGCTTGATGACAATCTCATAAACTGCTTGTTTAGGTTTTGTACAACCTCTGGTCTATTGTCTAGTTTGAGCTAGAGCTGATTGTGTATTCTATGCTAGTGTATTTCTAGTCAAAAGAGGATAATCCCTCTTCATATGCTCCTTAGATCCGCATTTGAAGCAAGCACCAGTATTTTTCCAACATTACCCCTTGTGATTCTTGTGGCAGATGCCAGAAATTGGAATACTATCTCTAGTAGCCTATGTCTAAATGTTACCCATTGCAGATGTAACTCTAGAGGGTTGTCCCCTTTTATGTGGTCCACCATGTGTGTAACCCTTACTCTATCCCTGACTCCTACCAAGTGATTTTCCTAAGTAGAAATGACCCTTCTTGCTTGAAGGCTGGGTCACTAGTGTAATATCCGCTAATTTAGACACCGAGTCCCACGTGTCGCGAAATTGACATATTTGACCGATTGGAGTTTAAATTCAGATTTTTTATCGAAATTAATCTAGTAATGACTAAATTATGTGATATATGCCTAATTAAGTTATTATAAAGCTTAAAGAGGTTGACTTATGGTAAAGGACTAAATTGCAAATTTTGATAAGTTTTGGGGTCAAATTGCAATTTACCAAAATTTGGAGGATTAATGAGATTAATTTGCTAATTAACATAAGAGATGGGACATTTTAAATTGGTTTGGCAGGCCATAGCATGAGGAAGAACAAGAATTAAATGGGATTAAGCTTAATGTCAAGAAATTGTCAAAGAATGTGGGTCTCATATGAGGACTTTTGTGCTTTCCTTTCTTCTTCTTTTCTTTTTCTCCTTATTTTTTGCTCTCTTCTTTTTCTCTTTTCCATCCAGCTACGCCAGCCTCATTTCCTCCATAGCCAAACCATAATTTTTTAGAGAGAAAGGAAAAGAAGAGGGGGAAAAGATCAAGAGTAAATGATTTTCATGTTTTATAACTCCTAAAGAAGTTGGGAAGTGCAAGAAAGAGGAAGAAAAATCAAGTTTGGTAGAGAGAGAAAATCTCCAAAGTTGTGATCAAGTGAAGAGAAGAGTAAGGTAAGAAGTGATTCTTCTTCTTCTTCATCTTTTCTTAAAGAAATTCGAATTTTGAGCTCATCCAAGACTCATATGGAGAGAGAGAAAAATTAGGGTTTTGAGAGAGAATAAGAGAGTTTAGGGTCTTGAGAAAATCATATGATAATAATGATCTATGATGTTGTAGGAGTTCCAAGTGACAAGGAACAAACCCTAAGAAGCAAAGGAAAAGAGAAAGCTACCTAGAAGAATGAAGGAGAAAGATTAAGGTTTATGCATAATTAAAGGCAATAGCCTACCTTTGTTTGAAATAATGCATTTTAGTGTGTTAATTGATGATTGAAATGCATTAATTATGACTATGATATGAAACCATATGTTAGAGATAGAGAATGAGATTTTTTTTATTTGTTGAATTAAGTGATGCATGTTAGAGAATTTAATTATGATTAAGGCATTTATATGTATTGGGTCATGATATGTTTAATAAAGGACTCCATAATTGCATGAGTTGTGTTTTGATATGATTTGGTGTAATTAGAATGAATGAAATGTGAATATGAAGATTTCCTATCGAAAGTCACGGGTGTGACTATCGGGTCACGGGCGTGAACTTGATGGTTCACGGTTGTGACTGATTTGTATCATAGTTGTGACTTTGGTGTGGAGATGGTACTATTCATTCCAGAAGCGTTCACTGTTTGGAATCACGAATGTGAACTCGTTCACGGGCACGAACGAGTATTCACGACCGTGAATGCTTTTGGCACAATTCATTCTAGTAGCATTCACGCCTTTAGATTACGGGTGTGAACTAATTCACGGGCATGAATTAGTAGTCACGGTCGTGAATGCCCTATTTTTAAAGAAATTATGAATATGATTATCTACTGATGTATCTAGTTAAACAAATGAAAAGATGTTATCCAGTATATATGAGCATGATGACATGTTTGCAAAACAAGAAAATCGAAATGTTGATACATGAGAATATTGATGTGTCAAAATTTAAGAATGATGATGATGATATGGATAATATGAGAATGTTGAAATGGATGTAAATTAAAATTAAATAAAGATATATGATTAATATGAAAATTCAAAGATACCCATTACACTACCGGCGGACTAGAAACAGGATAGATGACATGTCATTATGGGGGTGAACATTTGTAACACCCCCTAACCCTAGCAGTTCATGCTCGAATGAGGGTGTGCTACGCTGACTTTATCGGTTAAAATTTCATTTTATTAAATTGTGTTCAACTGAAAATTTCTCATATATATATATATATATTATTTGCTATTTGTTTACTTTGTAATATAAAAGAAATTATAACATAAAAGATAAACGACCTTTTTATATAGTAACATGTTCTTTACAAAACATACTGTTTATTTTACAAATACTATAAAATAAAATTTACATGATAATATACAAAAGTTGTGTAACCCACGATGTGTGCAACAGGCTGCTTTACTGGATTAGGTCATCGCTGGCTTTGTCTACTATTTTCTTTTTATTCTTTACTAAATCTGCGTGAGAAAACTCACACGCTAAGCTCTTGGCTTAATGGTGCATATACATAAGGCAATAAACTATTTTTAATGTCACATGCATTGTCATATAAAAATTTATGATCAAATCATGCCAACATACATTTCATAATATTCTAGTATGCATAACATCAATTTATTGTATCTCATTTTGTTTAACATAATCAAATTATCATTCTCATGCAAATCATGGTATTCTAGCATGTATAGACATCAAATTATATTATGTTATCGCATACTTATTTATTTTATTACCACCTTATTGTATATCACTAAACCTTCTTTTTATCCATGCCACAATTCATAATTCCATTTTTATTATCCACGTCACAAATCATAATTCCCGTTTTACTTTCAATAATTCTTTTATGTCCCATAACTTCTTTATTTATGTTTTCATTTATGCCCAGAATACCTATGAACCACTGAATAGGATAACGGAGTTGCCATCCAGGCACTTAGGAGTGCCACCCGGGCAATATGATGTGTGCATATAAGTGCCAAACCCGGCGTAGATAACCCTGCCAAACTCAGCGTAGATAATAATGTCATACCCGACATAAATAACAGTGCCAAACCTGACATAGATAACATTGTCAAACCCAGTGTAGATAACATTGCCAAACCCGGCGTAGATAATCATACCATTAATGGATTTAATCATTTTCATCATACTCCCCCCTATTTGGCATGCCAAACTATCCTAAGTTGGTTCTAGTTAGGTGTTCTAGGGCTTATACAATTTCATTAAAATTCATAACAATTAATTTAATACTTGTCATGCATATAATATCTCAAAATAATCACATAATCACTCAATTAAAATAATATTTACATAATATAACAAATTTCTCATCATTTTACTCATTTCATTCCTCAATTTACATGCTGCCCTGCCACTGGCAGATTCCGTCCTCTATTTTGGACCTTAATTTTGGTCCTGTTCCGTTCTAAATTTAGTTACATGATCTTCATACAAATTTTAGATATGGATCTTAGCTTTACTATTCATCTTAAATCACTTAATGATGAGTTCTTTTTCAAAAGATATGATAATATTAACACTAACGGGTCACTGATAATTCTGCCCAGAATTTTATGGACAGATTATAAGTCTAAAATTTATGAATTTTTCTGGCCAATTAAAAGCATATTCAGATATTATGGGATTAATAACAATTGTATCCCTATGTCTTAGCTTTCATACAGAACAAAGAACACACAAATCCAAGCTCCAGAACTCAAGTTATGACAGTTTAAGTACTTACTGCTCATTATTAACAATTCTACCCAGAATTTATGGACAGATTCTATGTCCGAGTTTTATGAATTTTTCTGGATAATTACAGACATAGTCAGATTTTATGGTATAAATGAAAGTTATAGCTCTATTTCTTTTCTTTCAAACCCAAGAAAAAACATACAAAACTGAGTTCCAGATATTAAGTTATAACAGTTTAAGTGAACACTGCTCATCAATTTCCAGCAAGGAACATACAAGATAATCACATTCAATTTTTACCAAATTAAATCCTAAGTCTAGCAAACATGCATCCCCAAGATTTTTATCACAAAATAATATCAATTCAGAATCATCAACATGCCAAATAATTAAATCATGCAAATAAAAAAATAAAATAGGCTATTGCCTTAGGTTATGCACAAACCTTTTTTTTCCTCTTTTCTTTCTCTCTACTTTTCTTTCTCCTTTCCTTTGCTCCCTTGATCTAGTTCCTTGGTAACTTGATTTCCTAAAATTTAAAATCAGATTATTAAAACCTCATAAACCCTAATTTTTCTCTTTTTCCTTACTCTCCTAAGCTTCCTTAGGCATGAAAATGGAATTTCTCATGTCTTTCTCTCTTTTTTTCTCACTTTCTCTTCTTAGAACAAGGTTTGGTTATGGCTGTCCAAGGGAAAAACGTGGGCTGGTTTGAGAGGAAGAATTTTCCCCAATGAAAATGGATAAGGAAGAAGAAGAAACAATCAAGAACAAAATGACAAAAGTCATTAAGATGGAGGACACATAAGCCACATTCTAGAAGTCTTCATTAATGCATTCATCTCCCTTGGTGTATGTTAATTGTGCACTTAATGTATGCCACTTGGTGTGTCCAGCCTCCATATTCATTTTATGTCCCAATTCATGCATTTAATTTATGATTATCCCATTTAATCCTTCAATTTCTGATAAATTGCAAACTGATCCCTAAACTTTTCAAATTTTGCAATTTAGTCCTTTACTGAAATTTAACATCTTTAAATATTTTGAACACTTTATTAGATATTTTCCATACTTAAGTACCATTATTTTCTTTATTTTTCGATAAAAGTCCAAATTTAGATTTCGATCAAACCGACAAGTCGGTTTAACAACTCGCGTGACTTTAGTCTAAATTAGCGGATATGACATTCTCTCCCCCTTAAAATAAATTTTGTCCTCGAAATTTTTACCTGTTCTTTCTTTGTTGAACATTTGAGGATATTGCTTCCTCATGACTTCTTCGCTCTCCCATGTGGCTTTTTCAGTTGCATGATTTTGCCATAGCACTTTAACTAATGGAACTTTCTTATTTCGTAAAACTTTTTCTTCCCGTGCTATTATAGCCGTTGGTTCCTCTTCATACGTCAAGTCGGTCTGCACTTCTATCTCCTCAGTTGGAATAACATGAGTCGGATCAGACCTATATCTCCTTAGCATCGACACATTGAAAACATTATGGATTTTATCCAACTCTGGTGGAAGTGCTAACCGATATGCCACTAGTCCGATTCTTTCCAAAATCTCATAAGGACCAATGAATCTCGGACTTAACTTTCCCTTTTTACCGAATCTTAATACTTTTTTCCAAGGTGAAACTTTAAGAAACACCTTATCTCCCACAGCATACTCTATATCTCGCCTCTCAAGGTCAGCATATGATTTCTGTCGATCTTGTGCTGCTTTCAATCTTTCTTGGATAATTTTAACCTTTTCTTCTATTTGTTGCACTAACTCTGGCCCTATCAACTTCTTTTCACTCAATTCAGTCCAACAGATTGGTGTCCTGCATTTTCTTCCCTACAATGCATCATACGGAGCCATGCCTATGCTCGTCTGATGGCTGTTGTTGTAGGAACACTCCATAAGAGGTAAATATCTATACCAACTTCCCTCAAATTCAAGCACACAACTTCTCATCATATCCTCTAGCAACTGAATAACTCTCTCCGATTGTCAATCCGTTTGCGGATGAAAGGCCGTGCTGAAATTGAGTCGAGTCCCCAAAGCTTGTTGTAGACTCTTCCAGAATTGTAAAGTCAATCTGGGATCTCTATCAGATATGATGGACATTGGCACTCCATGCAATCTCACTATCTCACTTACATAAATTTCAGCTAGCTTGTTCAATGAGTAATCCATTCTGACAGGTAGGAAGTGTGCCGACTTCGTCAATCGATCAACTATCACCCACACTGCATCATGCTTTCTCTGAGTCATCGGTAAACCGGACACAAAATCCATCATGATTCTTTCCCATTTCCACTCTGGAATCGGTATTGGTTGTAGCAATCCTATGGGCAACTGGTGTTCCGCTTTCACTTGTTGACAAATTAGACATTTAACAACATATTTAGTGATATCCTTCTTCATCCCTGGCCACCAATATTGAGTTTTCAAATGTTGATACATCTTGTTCCTGCCTGGATGCATGGTATATACCGTTTCATGTGCTTCTTTTAAAATATCGGACTTCAGCTCTTCTACGCTAGGCACATAAATCCTATTCTTGAAGTACACTGTGCCATCCTCTGTCAATGAAAAATCAGGCTTTTCTCCCTTTTTCACTGCCTCGACTATCTCTACTAACTTTTCATCTTGCTTTTGAGCATCTTTAATCATCTGTATCAAAGTAGATTGTATTCGCATCTCAGCTAAAATCTTCCTACTTAGTGCATCTGCAACCACATTAGCTTTTCCTGGCTGGTAGTCGATCACACAGTCATAATCTTTAATCAACTCCAACCATCTTCGTTGTCTCAGATTCAACTCTTTCTGTGAGGGAAGGTACTTAAGACTTTTATGATTTGTATAGATATAACATCTTTCCCCATACAGATAATGTCTCCAAATCTTAAGAGCAAAAACTATCCCAGCTAACTCCAAATCATGTGACGGATAGTTAAGCTCGTGAGGCTTAAGTTGTCTTGAAGCATAGGCAATCACCTTTCCTTCTTGCATAAGAACACAACCTAAACCATTATGACTAGCATCACTATACACAACAAAGTCTTTTCCTGGAGTAGGCTGAGTCAAAACTGGTGCTTCAGTCAGCATTGCCTTCAGTCGATCAGAACTTGCTTGACACTTATCTGTCCACTAAAAAATGGACCTCTTTTCGTAACAGTCGTGTCAAAAGAGTCGCTAATGATGAAAATCCCTTCACGAACCTCCTATAATATCCGGCTAATCCGAGGAAACTTCTCACTTCTGTCATATTTCGTGGTGGTTTCCAATTAAGAATAGCCTCAATTTTACTAGGATCAACCCTAATACCTTCTGTTGAAATTATGTGACCTAGAAAACTGACTGCTTCAAGCCAAAACTCGCACTTAGATAGCTTTGCATACAACTGCTTCTCCCTCAATGTTTGCAGTACTATTTTGACATGTTGATCATGTTCTATTCGGTCTCTAGAGTAGACAAGAATGTCCTTAATAAACACTACTACAAATTGATCAAGGTATGGCCTGAACACTCGGTCCATCAGGTCCATAAAAGCTGCTAGTGCATTCGTCAATCCAAAGGGCATAACCAGGAACTCATAATGAACATAACGAGTCCTGAATGCCGTCTTAGGTACATCTGACTCTTTTATCTTCAGTTGATGATACCCTGATCGAAGATCTATCTTCAAAAATATGGCTGCACCTTTCAATTGGTCAAATAAGTCATCAATCCTAGGCAGTGGGTATTTCTTCTTAATAGTCACTTTATTAAGCTGCCTGTAATCGATGCAAAGACGAAGAGTGCCATCTTTCTTCTTGACAAATAATACTGGAGTACCCCATGGTGATACACTGGGTCATATAAAACCCTTATCTAACAACTCCTGCAACTGTACCTTCAGCTTTTTCAACTCTGCTGGTGCCATCCTATATGGTGTAATGGAAATAGGGGTGGTGTCGGGTACCAAATCGATAGCAAATTCAATTTCTCTATCCGGCAGTAACCCTGGCAACTCCTCTGGAAATACATCGGGGAACTCATTAACAGCAGGAATATCCACCAACTTCGGACTTGCTTTTTCCATATCAACCACATACGCTTAGTATGCTTCACATCCCTTATTGATGAGTTTCTGGACTTTCAACACTGATATCATATTTTCTGGGTATCTTCTATCCTCACCCATCACCACTATCTCATCTTATTCTGGAATTCTGATGATCATCTACCTTTTTCCACAATCCACTACCACTCCATAACGAGCCAACCAATCCATTCCCAAGATCATATCGAACTCATGGAATGGTAATTCTATCAAGTCTACTGGGAATTGCCTTCCTTGAATTTCAATAGGGCAACCCCTAAATACCTTGCTAACCCTCACACTGTCCCCTAACGGGTTAGTCACAAGAATTTCACATTCTATAGACTGTGGTTCTAAACCTTCTTGACCCGGTGGTGGTGCTCTTTGTAGCAAATATATCATGTTTTTCATAAAGTTCTATTTGTCCTATGCCCGCAATAAACTACTCTTGTGTTGAGCTAGCACCAGATCTCGATGCAGTAGCTCGGCGATTATTGTGTCGCGATGAAGCCTCTGTCCTTATAGGCTCATTACTTTCGCTTCCTTCGGCCATAATATGTCGTGACCTTGAAGCCATACTATGCCTATATCATAAAATAACGGCCCCAATCAGTAAGCAACAACTTTAATACTTAATTGTGGGTACACACATATCATAATTATTTTTCAAAACCATTTTAAAATCCCAAAACTGCCCAAACCGGGCTTTAATACCAAAATCCAGAAACACCAACCTGGTGCTCCGATACTAAAAACTGTAACACCCCCTCACCCTAGCAGTTCATGCTCGAATGAGGGTGTGCTATGCTGACTTTATCGGTTAAAATTTTATTTTATTAAATTGTGTTTAACTGAAAATTTCTGATATATATATATATATAAATATATATATATATAAATATATATATATATATTATTTGCTATTTGTTTACTTTGTAATATAAAAGAAATTATAACATAAAAGATAAACGACCTTTTTATATAGTAACATGTTCTTTACAAAACATACTGTTTATTTTACAAATACTACAAAATAAAATTTACATGATAATATACAAAAGTTGTGTAACCCACGATGTGTGCAACAGGCTGTTTTACTGGATTAGGTCACCGCTGGCTTTGTCTACTATTTTCTTTTTATTCTTTACTAAATCTGCGTGAGAAAACTCCCACGCTTAGCTCTTGGCTTAGTGGTGCATATAGATAAGGCAATAAACTATTTTTAATGTCACATGCATTGTCATATAAAAATTTATGATCAAATCATGCAAACATACATTTCATAATATTCTACTATGCATAACATCAATTTATTGTATCTCATTTTGTTTAACATAATCAAATCATCATTCTCATGCAAATCATGGTATTCTAGCATGTATAGACATCAAATTATATTATGTTATCTCATACTTATTTATTTTATTGCCACCTTATTGTATATCACTAAACCTTCTTTTCATTCATGCCACAATTCATAATTCCATATTTATTATCCATGTCACAAATCATAATTCTCGTTTTACTTTCAATAATTCTTTTATGTCCCATAACTTCTTTATTTATTCTTTTATTTATGCCCAGGACACCTATGAACTACTGAATATGATAACGGAGTTGCCATCCAGGCACTTAGGAGTGCCACCCGGGCAATATGATGTGCGCATATAAGTGCCAAACCCGGCATAGATAACCGTGCCAAACTCGGCGTAAATAATAATGTCATACCCGACATAAATAAAATTTCCAAACCCGGCGTAGATAATCATACCTTTAATGGATTTAATCATTTTCATCATACTCCCACCCTATTTGGCATGCCAAACTATCCTATGTTGGTTCTAGTTAGGTGTTCTAGGGCTTATACAATTTCATTAAAATTCATAACAATTAATTTAATACTTTTCATGCATGTAATATCTCAAAATAATCACATAATCACTCAATTAAAATAATATTTACATAATATAACAAATTTCTCATCATTTTACTCATTTCATTCCTCAATTCACATGCTGCCCTGCCACTGGCAGATTTTGTCCTCTGTTTTGGACCTTAATTTGGGTCCTATGCCGTTCTGAATTTAGTTATATGACCTTCATAAACATTTTAGATATGGATCTTAGATTTAATATTCAACTTGAATCACTTAATTATAAGTTCTGTATCAAAAGATATGATAATATTAACACTACCTAGTCACTGATAATTTTGCCCAGAATTTTCTCGACAGATTCTAAGTCTAAAATTTATAAATTTTTCTGGCCAATTAAAAACATATTAAGATATTATAGGCTAAATCCAAATTGTATCCCTATGTCTTAGCTTTCATACATAACAAAGAACACACAAATCCAAGCTCCAGAACTCAAGTTATGACAGTTTAAGTACTTACTGCTCATTATTAACAATTCTGCCCAGAATTTCTGGACAGATTCTATGTCCGAGCTTTAAGAATTTTTCTGGATACTTACAGACATATTCAGGTTTTATGATCTAAATGAAAGTTATAGCCCTATTTTGTATCTTTCAAACCCAAGAAAGAACTTACAAAACCGAGTTCTAGATATTAAGTTATAACAGTTTAAGTGAACACTGCTCATCAATTTCCAGCAAGGAACATACAAGATAATCACATTCAATTTTTACCAAATTAAATCCTAAGTCTAGCAAACATGCATCCCCAAGATTTTCATCGCAAAATAATATCAATTTAGAATCATCAACATGCCAAATAATTAAATCATGCAAATAAAAAAATAAAAAAGGCTATTGCCTTCGGTTATGCACAAACCTTTTTTTTTTCTATTTTCTTTCTCTGTACTTTTCTTTCTCCTCTCTTTTGCTCCCTTGATCTAGTTCCTTGTTAACTTGAGTTCCTAAAATTTAAAATCAGATTATTAAAACCTCATAAACCCTAATTTTTCTCTTTTTCCTTACTCTCCTAAGCTTCCTTAGGCATGAAAATGGAATTTCCCATGTCTTTCTCTCTTTTTTTCTCACTTTCTCTTCTTAGAACAAGGTTTGGTTATGGCTGTCCAAGGGAAAAACGTGGGCTGGTTTGAGAGGAAGAATTTTCCCCAATGAAAATGGATAAGGAAGAAGAAGAAACAATCAAGAACAAAATGACAAAAGTCATTAAAATGGAGGACACATAAGCCACATTCTAGAAGTCTTCATTAATGCATTCATCTCCCTTGGTGTATGTTAATTGTGCACTTAATGTATGCCACTTGGTGTGGCCAGCCTCCATATTCATTTTATGTCCCAATTCATGCATTTAATTTATGATTATCCTATTTAATCCTTCAATTTTTGATAAATTGCAAATTGATCCCTAAACTTTTCAAATTTTGCAATTTAGTCCTTTACTGAAATTTAACATCTTTAAATATTTTGAACACTTTATTAGATATTTTTCATACTTAAGTACCATTATTTTCTTTATTTTTCGATAAAAGTCCAAATTTAGATTTCGATCAAACCGACAAGTCGGTTTAACAACTCGCGTGACTTTAGTCTAAATTAGCGGATATGACAACAGTACTGTACTATATGAGATATTCCTCGATCAATGTGGCTTAAGATCTGGGAGCACCATTGATATGGGAAGCTCGGTCAATGTGGCTTAAGCTTTGCGAGCATCATTGACTTGAGAAGCACTGTTGAGCACATATAAATTGAGGACAAGGTGGCTTAAGCTCGGAGAGCGCCCTTAGTCTGGTCATTCATCTATGATGAAATAATACTCAATCAATGTGGCTTAAGCTCTGGGAGCACCATTGATTTGAGAAGCACTGTTGAGCCAGATAGTGGACAGGGTGGCTATAACTCTGGGAGTGCTCCTGATCCATAACCCGTATCCAGTCAGTCCAAAATTAGAGTGATGTGGGCAAGATAATGAAGATAAGTTGGAAAGTGTGAAAAGAAAAATGATGATGATATGAGATTGAGATATAATACTAAAGAGACTAAAAGTGTAACACCACATCCTATACATTTGAGTTCAACCTATCCCTGTATCAAATAATCACACATAGCATACTCGAAAGACAAAATACCCTGTTAACAATGGTAGCAAATGTTTTTCATATCCTGTAATATCATTCAATGACTTTGCAAGTCAATTTTGAGGCTTTCGGCATAATATGATATGTCACATATATTAAAACATAAATTTTGCATATAAGCATTGATGAGTTGCTTTCATTTACACATTTTTAAAACCCATTCCAAAATGACTATACATATTCAAACACGTAAATACAAAATACAGATAACATATTTTCATGCTCGTGTGGAATGCAAGGAGAGAGAATGATAAGGCTTGGCCAGTGACTTGTGCTCCATGTCTTCTATACGCTACTCAAAATGAGCTACCACTTTTCTTTACCTAAAAAATGATGCAAATTGATGAGTTACGACTCAATGAGAATAATCATCAAATGAGCATTAAAGCACCAAACAACTCATAGTAATAAAATCCAATATATACCATGTATTTCGTTCCATTCATCAGTATCATATAAGTATCAATAAAGTTGAAACATATAATCATTACTCTTTATGTATGCAAATGTTCTCCTTATTTTATTTTGTTGTGACCAAGTTAAACAGACATTGCCCTGAGTTTCCATGTGAACATTTGCCACGTGAACATTTGCATTTGCTAGCTAGCTTGATCATTTGTTTCATTTGCACATTTTTTGGGCCACAGGTCTCTTCTTTCGCTTTACAATATTGATTAACTAGTCACAACACATTTTAAGTCATATGCATATGTACTTGTACTTAAGCATTCATCAACCATTGCATCTTATCACATATAACATACATAAACCACATATATGCCTCATGTGCCATGCATATACCTCGCATATACTATACATATACCATGTATATATATCACATATGTCAAATATATACTTCAAATATACCACAAGTATACCACTTATATGTACCAAAAATATCACAAATTATCCATCATCATATTATCAAGGAAATATCATGACAATCATATGAATCACATAGCAAGCAACGTTCAAATGCACTAAAGAATTCAATTGATAATTAGACTCACTTTTCTCCTTTGATTCTGACCCCTAACTTATTGTCTATCCACTCCTTGTGGGTCTCCAATATGTTTTGAGCCTAATATGAACATATAATCAATTAACTCATGATTAGGGAGACTTAATGTGGCTCAAACAAATTAATATGCATTGTTCATATCAATAGCTAAGATTTTTCCTATGAGGCAGTGTGACCTTATGGGACTGTTTAGCCTATACATTTCTCTATACTTGAAAAATTAATCTGATTCTTATCCCTAATTCAAATTAACATATAATTATGTAACATATTAAAATTTCAGAACAATTGGATCATTGTACAATTTTTGGTGGAATTTCTAAATGTGTTCTGTTTTCTGCCCTCTTTAAAGCCCTTAGGCAGTTTTAGGGTACCAATTTTGGTTCATCATAACTTATAATATATAAGTAATATTTCAATTAAACTTTATATAAAATTATATGGGTTCAAATGGAACATTTTTCATTTTTACAACTTGTATCAATTATGTCTCTAAGTTCTTCAAATTATAAGAAACATTTCGCTGGTCTAGAATAGAGTTGGCTTCTGGACTAGTATTCCTTACAAAGGCCATAACGTAGTCTACACATAACATATTAAGCTGTAATTAGTACTTAAATTTAGATAATACATATATATATAACTTTCATGTTTTTATAAGTTACAGAATCTCTCTCTAATCAGCTCAAAATAGCCAAAACTATTTCTGAATCTGCCTAGAGCACTAAGTAGGCAGTTCAAACCATAGAACAGTCATGGTTCCATTCACCATAACTCAACATATACAAGACATATGAATCTAAAATTTGGTATACATATACATAACACATGTATCTATAACTTTTACATTTTGAGATACTTCAAATAATGACTTTATCATATTCGAAACCAAATAACCAGTAGCTAACTTGGCTAGGGTTCACACCCTGACCAGTTTTAGTAGAGAGAGGATATCTCTTCCTATACACCAATTATTGCAAAAAAGTTTACATATAGATAAATCTAAGACATAAAGGAACACCTTTTTTGTTTTAATCATTTCCAGAATCAATTTCTATTGATATCAAAATATGGGTGCAAAATAGTGCCTATTAATGAACCTTAGCAACTCAAATCAACCCTATAGCAATAAAAATTCATTACTTACCAAGAAAGAACTTGCAAGAGATCAATTTGCTGCAAAAACTAAGTGAAACAAGGAAGAATTTATGTCTAGAATGGAGGAATATGAAAAAGAAAATGGGCTGGAGTAAGGAGGCAGAAATGGGGGAGGAAGATAAAGCTAACTTTTTTGTTTTGTCTTTTTATCTTTTTCTCTTCTTCTCTTCTCTTATCTCTTCTCTTATCTCTCATATCTTCTCTTTTCTTTTATTTTTCTTTTCTTTCATTTTGATTTTATTTTATCTATATTATTATTATTATTTACACATATATATAATTCCACTAATCCACACAATAATACAACTTAATCATTTGGTCCAATTTAACTAAATTAACAATGTAAAATATTTACTAATCTTAATCTAGTCATTTTGCTTACTTTAATTTGGTCACATTATTCAATTTATTTCTAATACTTTGTTATCCTCATTTAGATTATAAGTACACACGTGCGACTCGATACAACTATCAAATACTAGGACACATAGCTAGTAAGTGTCATAAACTTGTTCCTACAAAAATACATATGAAATGCACATGTTCAATTGAATTATATGCAAGATGCATATGTTCAAATGATACGAATATGGATATGCATATGGGGAAGGTCAAGGATGTTACAAAAAGAGTAACTTACCATCAAAGATAAATGAAAATAACATTGTATATGTGAGCATGATATTTATACTTGTATGAAATAGGGACATGTTGATAGGAACAACATGCAAAGATTTTAATGCATAAAATGATACATGTTAATGCTTGTTGCTTGATATAGTATATTGTCTTATTTATATTCACCACTAAGCTTAGAGCTTAGCAGGAGAGTTTTCTTCTGCGCTAATATAGAAAGGTAGCTGAAGGTGGTAGATAAAGTAAGCAGTGATCCTATTCAAATTAAAGTAGTCGATCTCGAAATAGTGGGTCACACACTTTTGAACTCTTATATTTTGTTTTCTGCATTATATATACTTATAAGTTTGTAAAATAGTTTTCAAAAATTGTTAAGTAGTGAATTGATATTTATAATACTATTTTATGCAAGTAAAATGTACATTATTTATTGTATAACAATAATGTATGGCCTTGTAGCAAATATAAAAGAAAATAGAGATTTTAAATAAGTGAAGAAGACAGACAGTAGCGCCCCTACATCCAGACACGTGCAGTTTGGGTGAGGGGGTGCTACAACTAGAGTCACTATTTGTCTTAATGTTTCCTCTACTTTCTTTCTTTTTCTCTGTTCCACACTCACAGTGGATGCAATAAGCTTAGTAAAGCTAACATGCTGAAATGTAGTCACAAAATCACCTATCTCTACATTGAGGCCATATTCAAACCTTATACACTTTTCTCTCTCACTCGTGATCATCTCTGCGGCATATTTACTCAGTTGAGTAAACTTTCTCTAGTACTCTATCACAGTCATATTGCCCAGCTTGAGGCTCAGGAATTCCCACTTCTTCTCATCTACAACAATCGGAGGGACATGTTGCTCCTTAAACTCAGTTATGAAGAAATTCCATGTCATTGGTTGGGGAACCTCTAGTTTCAGCAACACTGTTTTCCACTAATCATAAGCATATTCTTGTAGCAAAGAGATAACATAGTTGGCCTTTTGATTAGTGGCCACCACTAATTCATCACAAACCCTCTCTATCTTTTCAATCCAATGTTTTGCAGCAGTAGGATCATCATCCTTTGTTCCCAGAAAATTGGTAGCTCCAAACTTACGAAGCTTGTATAGCTGTACCCATGGCCTCGATGGTGGAGGAAAAGGAACTGGTAGTGCTATGGTACAACTCTAGCTATCTGTTGTAGTTATCCTGCCATCTACTGCTGCTGTAGTAATCCTGCCATCTATTGCATTAATGGAATTTGATCCTAATTAGCTTGTTCTAGAGCCTGTTGGTTCGGGACTAGTACTATATCTGGACTCGAAACACTAGCTGCACTGGGCCAATTCAATGCCCCATTAAGTGGGGAGCTTTGGCTTTTAGCCATATTGTCTGATTCTGATGCCATCTCACTCTAATCCTATAAGTTGACAGAGAAGTATAATAAGTCAGAGTTAGATAAGACACATGTATGTATGTATGATAATCCCGCAATCCATTTAGGTCTAGAACTGCCTAAACCTAAGCTCTGATACCACCAAGTGTAACACCCTTCTATACAGCCAGGGCAAATCTCACTATACAGATCGATGTCACACAACTGTATCTATCTAAACTGTTTTGAATTAAAAATTTTCATTTTACTTCACATCTTCGTATGTTACATGTAATTAAAACATCCATTTACAATGTAATGCATAAAAATTTTTCCTATATCTAGATAATAATTATAAACTAAATCAAAAAAAATTTTGGAAAATTACTGCTCTTATTAGAAAATCAATCTTATTAAACATAAATAAAATCAATTACAAATCCTTATTAAAATCATATTCAAAAAGTTTGTCTCTGTCATATGTCATGAAGAATAACCAATAATGAAATCAATAAAATAAATTGAACAAACCAATATGGATCAACTCTGACTGGCTTGGTCTTCCTTTCTTACCAACTCAGCTATTTATTGGCACAAAATCTTTGTGCAAAAAAATCCACACACTAAGTTATTGAAAGCTTAGTAGTACAAATAAGCATTGAAATTCTAGCATGCTTTCAAACAGTATCATAACATTCATATTCATAAACATACTAGTGTACTTAATGTTAGAGGAGTGCTCTAAAGGCAATCACCTTTAGCACTTACTGTACAAATTTATTTGATTAATAAAAGGCTTTTTCATTAATTTAACATTCATTTGATATATGAATTGATAAGTGATCTTAAATCAATTAATGAAGTCCTTGATACATAACATAGCATGAAGAAAATCATGATGAGATCATGACATGGAGATTCTTATCATGTGTAATTATGTTAGTATCAAAATTATCCCTAGTCATAGGATTAATGAGATAGGACATTATTAATCCAGACAGACTAGCACATGTTACACTATTTGATTGGATCAAGTAGTAAATCTCATAATCTATAAACATGACATGTTTAGAGTTAACATGTGGATGCTTGCTAAGTGTAGCTAAGTACATTGGATGACCAACTATGAGACAATCATATGGATAATCTATTCAAATGTCAATGATAGTCTCACTATAGAAATGGTGCAAGTATCCTTTGACTTGAGTTACTCAAGGATATATTGAATATTGATTATGTATTTTGATACTATTCCTTGTTGCCTCAGAGAGGTAGCTCACAGGGTGGTGATTGGATATAGCTTGAGGTATTCGAAGGTAATTGGGTAACTAACAAAGGATTCACAACTCTTGATAGAAGGAGTGTATATCCATGGCCTCTTGTCGTGGTCATTACTAAGGAATCTCTGGCCGGAGTGGAAATGTCATAAAGATAGTCTTCAATGACATATCTAATAGAGTAATGAGCCTCAAGGATAAGAACTAACATTACTTGGACTAGATGTGATGTAGTCAGTCTAGTGGGAGTTGACACATGTCCATACTCTAAACCAAGTGGGGTATAGAATGGTGAAAGAAATAATTGCACGGAAATTGTCTATGGAAAGGTTCGTAGTCAAAGCAATGGCTTTCCGGTCAATTAGGGGTCACGATGTGTTGCTAGATACTTCTCATGACCTGCTTAAATTAATTATTAATTTAAGTGGCCAACATAACTAGGAACCTAATGGCTCACACGCATTGAAGATATAGAGAATGAGTAAAATGGTCTTGGATAAGATCCAAAATATAAGAGAATTATTTTGGGATGGATTGCAATAAAATCGCACAGAAAAATTGTTCGGGACGGTCACGGTTCTGTACGGGCCTGCGTGGTCTAGGCAAGCTGCTGGCCCACCTAGCGGGCTAGCTGGGCTGCCCAACAGTAGCCCGCAGTAGGCCCAGCGCGCTGCTGCTTCCCACCCATTGGCCAACGGCAGATTTTGGCCTTAATTAGGCCAATTATGACCAATTACTATTCATTCATTTCTCTTTTCTCCATTTTTGACTTTTTATCTTTTGTTTGAATTTGATTCAAATAGAAAAGACATCAAATGGCAGAAAATAGAGATGAAAATATTTTTTTGTTAAGACAACAAAATTCTCTCAAGAACACTTTCAAATCTAGCACTTTGAATTTGTTCAAACCATTTCTCTCGATAGTTTCTTCTTCATTCTTCACATGGATTATCATTAGAGACATCCTAATATAGATTGTTATGGTTTGCTACAACCCAACAAAGTGAAGATTTGAAGAACAAATAAGAAATTTACAAGGTATAATTTTTAACATTTATATTTATTTAAATTAGTTTTAATGGTACAAGTATGATCTTTTATTTTGGATTTTAAAAATTTTATTTTTTTGCCGCATTTATGAATATGATTCATTCTTCAAAACCCAATATTGATATCATAGCCTCCTTGTATCTATTAAAATTAATTTTAATTGAAAGTATAATGGGATTGTATGTTTTTGATAATTTTGGATCAATAGGTTTTGAAAAATTGAAATTATTTTGTAAAATATGTTTTACTCATTGTTCTTTCTTTAATATGATCATGGGATGATTAAGAATTATTATTTTGATTGAAAAATGATTTGAATAAGATTCCAATAATTAATTTCGGATTTATTTAAAAAATGCCTAAAATTGCCTTGTTTATGAACATGTGTTGTTGTTCGGCTTAATTGATGGGGCTGGTTATACTTTTCTTGTCATTTAATTATGAAGAAAATTATTTAGACATATTTAGAATATTTTTATGCCTCTTGAAGTGTCCAATAATTAATTAAAAATTATTTTAATTAATTTTTCAAACAAACACAAAAACGGGACAGTTTAAGCATACCCGGTTGGGCTATTTTGTTTGATTTTTTTTTATATGTTTATTTTATTTCCAGCACCTTGAAATAATTTTTATGTGATTAAAAATATGTTATTTTGATGTTAGATGCATGAAAAAATTAGTTTTCAAGTATTTGAAATTTTAAAAATTCTAGATATCGAATTAGTCATTTTGAGCGTCTATGTGTGTTGGTTCGTTTGTCTTAGTAATTTTAGATTATGCAAAAAATATTTTGATGAACTTGAGCTAATATAAAGATTACTAGAATGATGATTTTATATTCAAGAAATTTTTATAATTTTTTGAAATTAATTTTGAATTAATTTAAGTTGTGCAATTGTAATTCTATTATGACTAGAAATTGATATGTATATTAAAATTAAATCGTTTAATTTTAACATCATAATATTCTGATTTTTAGGAGAATTAATTTTGAATTATCTCTGGAAATATGGAATTTAATTTAATTTGACTAAATATTAAATTCCACTTTAAAATGACATACAAAATTAAATTAACCAAAATAACACATATAGGCAATTTTTGTTCAAGCGTTAAATCGATTTGCAAATTGAAATCCAAAATTGTCATTTTTATTTTGTGCATTAGAGAATGCATGTTAGGGGTGTATGAAAAGGCATGATGGATGATTATGGACTTAGGCCCAATGTGATTGAGCATGCATGAAATTATTTTGTTTTATGGTAAATAGGGTATGCGTGTCCCTACCTCTTTTTCTTTCTTATGTATTTCTCTTCTCATCTTACACCCCTCAAATGTAAATTGAGATTTTCTATAATTTGAAATATGTAATTGGATTACATAGGATTAGGATAGAATGAAGATACAAAGGAGCAAGAAGAAAATGAGGTGGTACCATAAACAAAAAGACTTAGAAATAGGAATTTGATTTCTATTTTGGGTTGTAAATTCATGCATATACCTAGGTAAGACCTAGTCAATTTCTCTTTGGCTCAAGAGATTGACTTTAGTATGTCCATAATCATACCATATAGTTAATGTAACTATCTTTATATATCCATGTGATGAATGTATGATATATAAAAGCATGAAATAATAACTTGATCAGACTTAACAAAGAAATCCCTAACTAAATAAATAATTAAGTCTTACGCCTTCCATTAATATGGGGAGAACTAGAGTTCTTCTAGAGTTAGGGTTGTTGAGTTGCCTCAAGCTCACTCTATAAGAATATGTTCAATCCATTAAAATTAGATTTCATGTTTAATGGGTTAGACTTAACCGATATTATTAACTTATTGGATTTGCGCCAAGGTTAATGTGTATTGGAGGCGAAGTTGGGTTTGTATACATGAGATGTATACATATCAAGAGTCGATAGCCCAATGTATGTGCACACATCAATAAGTTGATAGCACAAGATTCGATAGTTGCATGAATAATGCAATTGGTATGGATTAGATACCTACCAACCAAACTAAGGATAATTTGTTGAGTTGCCTCAAGGTTATTCTTAGCTAGTTGGATATCGACCCACTAGGAGAATTTCCATATAAGTTCTCTCGGGTTCATAGTGAGGGCTATGGATTCGCAATAAAATAATGGGAGCATAATGTGATTTATGTACATTCTAACATGCATTTTATGTACATTCTAACATGTTCTATTTTACATATAGGTTGCTAGAATCATCATCATGAAAAGTGTGAATTTCTGATCGCTAATGGAATCAAATAAGTTGACTGGGCCCAATTTTTTGGTTGGCTAAGGAATTTGAGAATATTTCTCAAATCCGAAAAGATTGGCTATGTTCTAGATGAGGCACTCTCTAATCCCCGTGCTGCTAATGCTTCTGAAGATGTTCAGAAGGCATATCAAAAGCATCTCGATGATAGTGAGATGGCAAGCTGCATTTTGCTTGCTACTATGTTAGCTGAGTTCCAAAAGTAGCATGAGTCTATGGATGCTAATTCCATAGTATACCATCTAAGAGAGCTTTTTGATGAGCAAACACGTTCCGAAAGGTTCGAAACTTCAAGGTTGCTCTTCCGCACTAAGATGGTTGAGGGGACATCTCTAGTGCAATATGCATTGAAGATGAATGGCTATATTGAGAGGTTGGCCACCTTGGGATTTGTGATGGACCATGAATTAAGTATTGACTTAATTATAACCGGTTTGTCTGATAGTTATTCATATTTTGTGCTTAACTATAGGATGAACCAAATCTCTACCACTATTCCTAAGTTGATTAACTTGCTTAAAACAACTGAGCCATCTGTCAAGAAGGACAATAAGGCTGTGATGTTGGTGGACTCTTCAAGTTATAAAAGGAAGAACCTTAAGAAGAATAAGAAGTCCATGAAGCCTAAGTGAGGCATGGCAAAGAAGAAGGCCAAGGAGATTGCTCCAAAGGGGATATGCTTCCATTGTGGCAAGGATGGCCATTGGAAGAGAAACTACAAGACTTACTTGGAGTCCTTAAAGAAGAAGGCATCTGATGCCCCATCTACTTCAGGTATTTTTGTCATTGAAATTAATATTGTTTCCGATAATAATATATGGGTATTAGATACCGGTTGTGGCTCACACATATGCATTGATATGCAGGGCCTAAGGAACAGTAGACAGCTCAATAAGGGAGAGTCAGACTTATCCATTGGAAATGGAGCAAGGGTTGCTGCATTAGCTATAGGAACATATGTATTGACCCTCCCTAGTGGGCCTATATTAAATTTGGATAATTGCTATTATGTACCTGATTTGACTAAAAATATTATTTCTGTTTCAAGTCTAAATAAAGATGGTTTCCATTTAGCTTTTAGTAACAATTGTTGTTTTATTATGTTGAATGGAATTCTTTATGCTAATGGTACATTATGCAATGGAATTTACATATTAGATATGTCAAATCCAATTTTAAACATCAACGATAATAGAAGGAAAAGACAAGATATGTTGAAATCATCTTATTTATGGCATTGTCGTCTTGGTCATATAAGTGAGAAACACATGGTTAAGCTACATAAAAGTGCTAGTTTGGGGTCATTTGATTATGAATCATATGACACATGTGAATCTTGCTTGTTAGGCAAGATGACTAAATTACCCTTTAAAGGAAAGGGTGAACGTGCTAATAGACTTTTAGACTTAATACATTCAGATGTATGTGGTCCAATGTCTACACACGCCAGAAGAGGTTTCATCTAGTTCATTACTTTTATCGATGACTACTCACGATATGGGTACGTGTATCTTATGAGATACAAATCTGTAGCTTTTGAAAAGTTCAAAGAATTCAGAAATGAAGTAGAGAAATAACTTGGCAAAAGTATTAAAACACTTCAATCAGATCAAGGAGGTGAATACTTGAGCCAAGAGTTTCTAGATTATCTTAGGGATAATGGTATTTTATCTCAATGGACTCCACCTTACATGCCACAATAGAATGGTGTAGCTGAAAGAAGAAATCGAATCTTGTTAGACATGGTAAGGTCTATGATGAGTTTTGCAAAATTGCCTAAATCCTTTTGGGTTATGCACTAGAGACCACTATTTATATATTAAATGGAGTTCCTTCAAAGTCAATTGATGTTACTCCATATAAGATATGGTATAACAAGAGGCCCACATTTTCTTACATGAGAATTTGGGGTTGTCCTGCTTATATGAAGCGGACAATGTCAGATAAGCTAGAAGCTAAGTCTGACTGATGTTTGTTTGTGGGATATCCAAAAGCATCCTATGGATATCAATTTTACCACCCCTTGGAACAAAAGGTTTTTGTTTCAAGACATGCTATCTTTTTAGAGAGAGAATTCCTTCTAAAAGGAGATAGTGGGAGCAAAATTGAACTTGAGGAAGGTCAAGATGCTCAAACATATGCTGATCAACTACCTGAACCCGAGCTTGTTGCTCATACAGATGATATAATAGCTCAACCTTTTGAAGCACAAAAGCTTCGTAGGTCAAGTAGGATACGTATTGTTCCAGAGAGATATGGATTTCTCATTAGTGAACAGAACAACGTATTGCACATAGAAAATAATGAACCTACAACCTATGAAGAAGTTCTGAATAGTTCAGAATTTGACAAATGGCTTTAAGCCATGAAGTCAGAAATGGATTCGATGTATGAAAACCAAGTTTGGACTTTGGTTGACCCACCCGAAGGAATAAAGCCTATAGGGTGCAAGTGGGTTTTCAAAAAGAAAATTGACATGGATGGTGATGTTATTTCCTATAAAGCTAGACTTGTTACTAAAGGTTATCGTCAAAGACAATGTGAAGACAGCTTTCCTTAATGGAAATCTGACTGAGGATGTATACATGACACAATCAGAAGGTTTCATATCCAAAGATGGAAAAAAGGTATGTAAGTTTCAAAGATCCATTTATGGATTAAATCAAGCATATAGGAATTGGAATATTCGGTTTGATGAGACAATCAAACAGTTTGGTTTCTTACAAAATCCGGATGAACCTTGTGTTTACAAGAGGTTAGTGGGAGTGCTCGTATTTCTTGTGTTATATGTATATGACATATTGTTAATGGGAAATGATGTCTCAGCCTTACAATCAGTCAAAATTTGGTTATCCAATAATTTCTCTATGAAAGACCTTGGAGAAGCAGTATATATTTTGGGCATAAAGATCTATAGATATAGATCTAAAAGATTGCTTGGTCTTTCACAGCCTACATACATAGATAAGATGTTAAAAAGGTTTAGCATGGAGCAGTCCAATAGGGGATATATTCCCATGACCCATGGGATTACTCTCTCAAAGTCTTTGTATCCAAAGACACAAGATGAGAGGACACACATCAGTTTGATTCCATCTACTTCAGCTATTGGATCAATCATGTACGTTATGATATGTACAAGACCTGATGTATCATATGCTCTGAGTGTCACCAGTAGATACTAATGGGACCCTGGTGAAGGTCATTGGGTGGCTGTCAAGAATATCCTTAAGTACTTAAGAAGAACTAAGGATGTATTCTTGGTATATGGAGATGGAGATCTTATCGTGAGTGGGTATACCGATGCCAACTTCCAATCTGACAAAGATGACTTAAAATCTCAGTCAGGTTATATATTCACACTAAATGGTGGAGCAGTTAGTTGGAAGAGTTCCAAACAGGAAACGACTGCTGATTCCACAACTTAAGTAGAGTACATTGCAGCTTCTGAAGCAGCAAAGAAAGCAGTTTGGATAAAAAAATTCATCACAAAACTTGGAATGCTTCCCAACATTATTGATCCAATACAATTGTATTGTTATAATAATGGAGCCATTGCACAAGCAAATGAGCCACGGTCTCATCAGAGATCCAAACATGTACTCAGAAGATACCATTTGATTAGATAAATCATTGGTAGGAATGATGTAAAGATAGAAAGAGTGCCCACTGATCAGAATATTGCTAATCCTTTAACTAAGCCACTTCCCCAAAAGAAATATGATTCTCATGTACTCGCCTATAGAATTAAATACAAAGGCGATTGACTTTAGTGCAAATGGGAGCTTGTTAGACGAGTGCCCTAAAGGCAATCACCTTTAGCACTTATTATACAAATTTATTTGATTAATAAAAGGCTTTTTCAATAATTTGATATTCATTTGATATATGAATTAATAAGTGATCTTAAATCAATTAATGAAGTCCTTGATACATAACTAGCATGAAGGAAATCATGATGAGATCATGATATTGAGATTCTTATCATGTCTAATAATGTTAGTATCAAAATTATCCCTAGTCATAGGATTAATGAGATGGGACATTATTAATCCAGACAGACAAGCACATGTTACACTCCTTGATTGGATCGAGTAGTAGATCTCATAATCTATAAACATGACATGTTTAGAGTAAACATGTGGATGCTTACTAACTGTAGCTAAGTACATTAGATGACCAACTATGAGACAATCATATGGATAATCTATTCAAATGTCAATGATAGTCTCATCATAGCAATGGTGCAAGTATCCTTAGACTTGAGGTACTCAATGATATATTGAATATTGATTCAGCTTATAGGGTAGTGATTGGATACAGCTTGAGGTATTCGAAGGTAATTGGGTAACCAACAAAGGATTCACCACTCTTGATAGAAGGAGTGTATACCCATGGCCTCTTGTCGTGGTCATTACTAGGGAATATCTGGCAAGAGTGGAAATGTCATAAAGATAGTCTTCAATGACATATCTAATAGAGTAATGAGCCTCAAGGATAAGAACTAACATTACTTGGACTAGACGTGGCATAATCAGTCTAGTGGGAGTTGACAGATATCCATACTCTAAACCAAGTGGGGTATAGAATGGTGAAAGGAATAATTGCACGGAAATTGTCTATGGAAAGCTTCGTAGTCAAACCACTAACTTTCTGGTCAATTAGGGGTCATGATGTGTTGCTAGATACTGCTCATAACCTACTTAAATTAATTGTTAATTTAACTGGGCAACTTAACTGGGAACCTAATGGGTCACACGCATTGAAGATATGGAGAATGAGTAAAATGGTCTTGCATCGGATCCAAAATATGAGAGAATTATTTCGGGATGGATCGCGATGAAATCGCACGGAAAAATTATTCGGGAGGGTTACGGGCCCGTACAGGCCTGCAGGGGCTAGGCAGGCTACTGGCCTTCCTAACGGGCCAGCTGGGCTGCCCAGTAGCAGCCCGCAGTAGGTCCAGCGCTGCTGCTGCCTCCCACCCATTGACCAATGGTAGATTTTGGCCTTAATTAGGCCAATTATAGCTAATTACTATTCATTCATTTCCCTTTTCTCCATTTTTGACTTTTCATCTTTTCTTTGATTTTGATTCAAATAGAAAAGACATCAAATGGCAGAAAATAGACATAAAAATATTTGTTTTGAGAAAAAAAATATTTTTCAGACACAACAAAATTCTCTCAAGAACACTTTCAAAACTAGCACTTTGAATTTATTCAAACCATTTCTCTTGATAGTTTCTTCTTCATTCTTCACGTGGATTATCATTAGAGACATCCTAGTGTAGATTATTGTGATTTGCTACAACCCAACAAAGTGAAGATTTGAAAAACAAATTAGAAATTACAAGGTATAATTTTTAACATTTATATTTATATAAATTAGTTTTAATGGTACAGGTATGATCTTTTGTTTTGGGTTTTGAAAATTTTATTTTTCCATTGCATTTATGAATATGATTCGTTCTTCAAGACCCAACACTTAATCATATCGTCATATTCATTTATATATATATATCCAAATAATAATTGCATTCAATCTGAAAATGATTTGATTTCAATACATCCATGGCATATAAAGCAAATATCATCATCTATTGCAATTATCTATTTTCCAATTTCATATATCTGATTTCTAGTTTTTACATTTCTTTTCTAGGTTATGACTGTATTTTGATTCACTAATTTATATAACACAATGATTACAATATTTTGCATTAAAATTTATGTTTATTATATTCCAATTTTTAGTTTCCTTGCCCAATAATCTAGACCTAGACTATCCGGATGCAGGTTATGAAATAGGGGCACTCTAACCCGAGCTTAAACTACCCAACTCACCATTTGTATCTAACTATATTGCAAATTCTGTATCTCAAATCAGGAGTGCTCTAACTCGAGCTTAAGCCACCCTGATGAGTAATCATAATATTTGCGTGCATATGGGTATAAAGGCGTTCTAACCCGAGCTTAAGCCACTTTGTCCCTAAGTAATCCAAAATGCTCTAACTCAATCTTAAGCCAGCCTTATTAACACAATAATAATATACTACGGTACCGTAACCCTCTCAATGGCTTGCCACCTATCCTAGCTCGTACTCGAATAGAGAAGGTGCATATTTATTTATATACTAAATATCAATACCAATTATGTCACATTCATACTTTTACATAAACATCATATGTCATTTTGTAATTTAGAGCACCGAGTGCATAACTATTTTAGATAGTCATGTTATCATACTATTTATAATCTCATTTAAATGTATCAAGGATATGTGTATATAATATTCATATAGATCAATCATATAACTCAATTAACCAAATTCTGGATACAGGGCATTCACGGGCGTGAATGGTACATTTATAAGAGTGAAGTCTTTTGTCACGGGTTGTCTACCCGTGACTGGCTCTGTGATCATTCATGGGCGTGAACATTTTCTCACAGGCATGACTATTATATTTTCATACATTCATGAGCGTGAAGCTTAGCTTCACGTGCATGATATATTAATTTATAACAATTTTCTAGTTATGTTTTAGGCCAATTTCACATACAACATGCATTGATTCTAAGGCTAACCAATGTTAGACACTCCAATAAATACTTCTCAATAATTTACATTGTATTTCAACCATAACCGTACACATTATCATACTCAATCATATAAACTATGCTCAATGTCTTAATTTCCAATACCATAACATAAAAACATGTTCATTTATCATTAAATCAATTTCAGTATACATTTTCAGAAGTTAACAAGTCAATTACTTCAATTCCAACACTACTAAATCATCAATTACATATCTCATGACATTTCAGAATTCATATCATATATCACAAGCACAAAATCATCAAATTAAAATGCGTATATATACGAACCTTAATAATGGAGCCCTAAAATGCAACTCTCTTGCATCTACTGCTTCTTGTGAGATTCTCTACCCTCTGTTTTGGTCTCTAACAGGAAATCATAGACCAAATTAACATTTAATACTGCCATTGAATTTATTTAAGCCATAAGCTATAAAAATCTTAACTTTTCATTGATTTAAGCCTATAAACCTTAATCCTTATTTAATCCGAATTGAACTAGATCAAAGATTAACAGAAACATCATTCCTTACCTTTGTATTGATGATATCGAAAGGGTTTTCATTCTAAATTCATATTCTTATGCTCTTTGGTTCTGACTTTGATTGCGATACTAAAATCCTTATTTTTAATCCAATTTTTAATCTATTTTTATGGTGGGGATTGTATTTGATCAATTAGAATCGATAGGGATTGATGAGGAACTATTTTTGGGGTTTCAGAGGATTAGTGGCTAAGGTTTAAGGATTGATTTACATGAGTTTCTGTCAAAAATACGAAATTGTTCTATTTAAACTACAAAACTTCATGGGTATGAACCTTATTGTCACGACCATGAAGATCCTCAACTTTAAAAACTGAAATTCATCATATTCACGGCCGTGATTACCTCTATCATGGGCGTGAATGCTAGGAACTTCACTTTTTTCTTATCTTTTTCATCATTTTCATATTACCAAAATCCTTAACCACTATATACCTCCCATATACTCTTAATATACCTTTATTAACATCTTCATTCCAGACCCTAACTTGTGGGCATTACACGATCTCCTCATGTTACATCCTTAACCTTCCCCACATGCATTTCATTTGAACATATGCATCTTGCATATAATTCAATTGAACACATGCATTTCATACGTATTTTCGTAGGAACAAGTCCATGACATGCACTAGCTACGTGTCCTAGTACATTGCAATTGTATCGAGTCGTACATGTGTATTTATAATCTAAATGAGGATAAAAAGTATTAAAAATAACTGAAATAAGGTGACCAAATTAAAGTATGCAAAATGACTAGATTAAGATTAAATTGCATATTGTGTTGAATGGTGTAATAATAATGATAATAATTAGAAAACAATAAAATAAAATAAAAAAATAAAAATAGAAAGTGAGAAAAAGAAAAAAAAAAAGGGAAGTGGACGGGTGAAACAAATGAAATGGTGGTGCCTTTTAACTTATTAGGCAGCCACCATATTCATTTCCTTCCTCACCTTCTTCTTCTTCTTTGCTTCATTTCTTCAATCTATTTTCTTTCAAGTTCCAGCCACCATTTCTTCCCTCTTTCACTCTAAAGATTGCAGCAACAAGATTAGCCAAGAGTGATTATACGTGAGTAAACATTTATTTTTGTGTTAAGTTTGATTATGGTGTTTGGGGTTCATTAATAGGCAGTATTTTGTTCCATGGTTTTGATTATATTAGAGATCGAATCTGAAAAATCTTAAAACACAAACGTTGTTCCTTTATGTCTTAAATTTATGGATATGTAAATATTTTTGGAAGATGTGGTGTATAGAATGCGATATTCTCTTTGTACTAAAACTGGTTTGGATGTAAACCCTAAGTAAGTTAGCTACTGTGTTTAGTAGTTGTGAATATGATAAAGCCAATATTTTAAGTACTACAAAACATAAAAGTTGTAGATATATGTGTTATGTATTTGTATACCAAATTGTGGGTTCATAGATCTTGTAAAGTTCAAGTTATGGTGAATGGAACCATGACAGTTCCATGGTTTGAACTGCCTACTGAGTGCCCTGGGCAGATCCAGCATCTTGTTTGGCTAATTGGAGCTCATTAGAGCTAGATTATGTAAATAATTAAAATAGGAAAGTTAGTTTGTACTAATTTTAGCTTGATATGTTATGTATAGACTAAGTTATGGCCTTTGGAAGGCATACTGGTCCAGAAGCAAATTCTATTATGGACCAGTGAAATATTTGTTATAGTTTCAAGACCATAGAGACATAATTGATAACAGTTGTAAACATGGAAAATGTTTCATATGAACCCATATAAGTGTCTGTAAAGTTTCATTAAAATAGGACTTATAGATTATAAGTTATGATGAACTAAAGTGAGTATCCTGAATCTGCCTAAAGACAGAAAACAGAACACACTTAGAAATTTCACCAAAACTTTTAAAATGATCCAATTGGTCTAAAATTTCAATATGTTATATAATTATATGTTATTGTTTATTAGGAATAAGAATCATATTAATTGGTCAAGTATAGAAAAATATATAGGCTAAACAGTCCCATAAGGTCACACTGCCTCATAGGAAAAATCTTAACTATTGCTATGAACAATGCATATTAATTTGTTTAAGCCACATTAAGTCTCCCTAATCATGAGTTAATCGATTATATTTTCATATTAGGCTCACAACATATTGAAGGCCCACAGGGAGTGGATAGACAATAAGTTAGGGGTCGGAATCAAAGGAGAAAGGTGAGTCTAATTATCAATTGAATTCTTTAGTGTAAATGAATGTTGCTTGTTATGTGATTCATATGATTGTCATAATTGGTCCTTGATAATATGATGATGAATAATTTTTGACATTGTGGTACATACAAATGGTATACTTGTGATATATTTGAAGTATATGTTTGACATATGTGATATATATACAAGGTATATGTATAGTATATGCGAGGTATATGCGTGGAATATGAGGCATATATGCAGTATATGTATGTTATATGTGATAAGATACAATGTACAAGAGCACATGCATATGAACCTAAAAGGTGTTGTGACTAGTTAATCGATATTGTAAAGCAAAAGAAGAGGCCTATGGCCCAACAAATGTGCAAATGAAACAAATGATCAAGCTAGCTAGCAAATACAAATGTTCACATGGCAAATGTTCACATGGAAACCCGGGGCAATGTCTGTTTAACTTGGTCACAACAAAATGAAATAATCCCATGATTAATGATTATATGTTTCAACTTTATTGATATTTATATGATACTGATGAATGGAATGGAATACATGGTATGTATTAGATGTGTGAGTTATTATTATGAGTTGTTCGGCACTTCAGAGCTCATTTGATGGTTATTCTCACTGAGCCGTAACTCATCAATTTGCATAATTTTTCAGGTAAAGAAAAGTGATAGCTCATTTTGAGTAACGTATAAAAGACATGGAGCACAGGTCACTGGCCGAGCCTCATCACTCTTTCTCCCTGCATTCCACACGAGCATGAAAATATGTCCTATGTGTTTTGTATTTACGTGCTTGAATATGTATAGTCATTTTGGAATGAATTTAAAAATGTATAAATGAAAGCAACTCGTAAATACTTATGTGTAAAGTTTATATTTTAATATATGTGATATATTATATTATGGTGAAAACCTCAGTGTTAACTTTGCAAAGTCATTGAATAATATTACAGGATATGAGACTTGCAAGTCATTGAATGAAATTACAGGACATGAGACTTGTAAGTCATTGAATGAAGTTACAGGATATAATGAAAAAAAAATTACTATCACTATTAACAAGATATTTTGTTTTTTTCCAGCATGCTATGTGTGATTATTTGATACAGAGATAGGTTATACTTAAATGCATAAGATGTGGTGTTACACCTCAAAAACCCGATATGTTGCTTTTACCTAAACTCTGCTACTGCTGGGTCATCCACTTTCCTTTCCATAAAATTTGTGCCCCTAATCTAGGGTTCTAGCTTAGGTGGAGGATTTGGTGGAGTTGGTTATGGCGCTACTTATGTTATCCGTTGCAACAAATTAGCCATCTACTGCATAAGAAGTTTTTGTACTAGATTAGTCTATCCCTCAGCTCTTGGTGGAGCTACTACACTCGGCCCCAAGTACCTCACTAATATGGGATGTCCATATTCAAATGAGTCTAAAAGACTATTACTCACTTCATCTTCCGAGTAATCTTGTTCCGATCTTAAATCTATATCTACCTATAAACCAAAAGAAGGGACTCATATCAAATCATTGTAGCATTTTATGCATATGAATGAGACACTTTCTATTTTACATCCATTGTTTAAGAATCAATTAGTTTGGGCTTTGATACCACTAAATATAGTGCTCTCTTACCCCATTGTCCGGTAATAGTGCAAGAAAGTGCTACCTAGTTTATTGTTTGAAAATCGATACTTGATTTATTTTTCATTGAAACTTCGAGTTTGTTATTTATTTATTTCATTTAAATATATAGCTGGTGATGAAAATAACTTGATCATAAAATTTTTTGATTTAAAAGTAATCATCATTAAGCTAAAATATTAAAAAATACAATTACAAAATAATACTAATTATATTAATTACAAATTTATATTTTTATAAATCCTACATGCCACATATTTACGACAAAAAGGAAAAATCTTAAAATTTATTAGTCCAATATAATACCCAATATACACAAAAATAAAATTGTTGCAAATTGATCATGGGATTCCTTTTTCTTCGGTCGGTACTATCCAATAATTATACACTTAATCCTAAGATAAAATGTTTATCATTTTTAAGAAAATTTCTAAGCATGCAAAAATATCCAATTAAATCAAATACCATTTAAATCATGAAAAAATATATAATTGATCAGTTACAATATTTCAATCATCAAGCATACTGAAATTCATCAAGAATAAGGCAAGACATACAGTTTATAAATCTCATTTTAATAATTTACTTTATTTTTCTTTTTATTTATTTGGCAGTCCACCATATCCTAAATAGGAACTAAATACTGGATACATGATTTTTGCTCTTTGGCAGTATATTCGATACCTACTTAATCACTTGGTAACTCAGCATTTAATGCCTACATAATCAATAATATATCAGGACTTTTTCGGTGTCTACATAGTAAGCACTGAAGATGAATGACTATATTAGAAGGTTCGCCCCATTGGGATTTGTGATGAACTATGAATTAAGTATTGACTTAATTCTAACCGGTTTGTCCGATAATTATTCACATTTTATGCTTAACTATAGGATGAACCAAATCTCTACTATTATTCCTGAGCTGATCGACATGTTAAAGACAGCTGAGCCATATGTTAGGAATAATAGTAAGGCTATGGTGCTAGTAGACTCTTCTAGCTCTGAGAAGAAGAAGCTTAAGAAGAAGAAAAAGTCCATGAAGCCTAAAGGAGACGTGGCCAAAAAGAAGGCCAAAGAGACTGCCCCAAAGGGACATTCTTCCATTATGGTAAGGATGGCCATTGGAAGAGAAACTATAAGGCATACTTGGAGTCCTTCAAGATGAAGTCAACTAATGCCCCATCTACTTTAGGTATTTTTGTCATTAAGATTAATACTTTTTCCAATAATAATATATGGGTATAAGATATTGGTTGTGGCTCACACATATGCACTGATATGAAAGGCCTAAGGAACATTAGGTAGCTCAATAAGGGAGAGTCGAACCTGCGCATTAGAAATTGAGCAAGGGTTGCTGCATTAGCTATAGGAACTTATGTATTGATCCTCCCTAGTGGGCTTATGTTAAATTTGGATAATTGTTATTATGTACCTACTTTGACTAAAAGCATTATTTCTGTTTCTAGTTTAAATAAAGATAATTTCCATTCAACTTTTAGTAATAATTGTTGTTCTATTATATTGAAAGGTATTATTTATGCTAGCAATATATTATGCAATGAAATATACATACTAGATATGTCAAATCCAAGTTTAAATATCAATGATAATAAAAAGGCAAAAAAAAGATATATTGAAATCATCTTACTTATGGCATTGTCGCCTTGGCATATAAGTAAGAAATGAATGACTAAGTTACACAAGAGTGGCAGCTTGGGGCCATTTATTTATGAATCATATGACACATGTGAATCTTACTTATTAGGCAAGATGACTAAATTACTATTTAAGGGAAAGGGTGAATATACTAATGGGCTTTTAGACTTAATACATTCAGATGTATATGGTCCAATATCCACACATGCCAGAGGTAGTTTCATTTACTTTATTACTTTTATCGATGACTACTCTTGATATGGGTATGTGCATCTTGTGAGATACAAATCTGAAGCTTTTAAAAAATTCAAAAATTCATAAATGAAGTAGATAAACAACTTAGCAAAAGTATTAAAATACTTCGATCAGATTGAATACTTGAGCCAAAAATTTCATATTATCTTAGAGATGATGGGATATTATCACAATAGACCCCACCTTACACTGTAGCGTTCTCTTACCCTACAGGCTGGTAATAGTGCAGGGAAATGCTACCTAGCTAATTATTTGAAAACTCATAATTGATTTATATTTCCTTGAAACTTCAATTATGTTATATATTTATTTATCTATTTTATTTAAATATATATATCTGGTGATGAAAATAATCCTAATCATAAAATTTTTTTGATTTAAAAGTATTCATACATTAATCTAAAAATATTAAAAAATACAATTACAAAATAATACTAATTATATTAATTAAAATTTACATTTTTATAAATCCTACATGCTACATATTTATAGTAAACAAGAAACTTTTTAAAATTTATTAGTACAATATAATACCCAAAATACACAAAAATAAAATTGTTGCAAATTGATCATGGGATTCCCCTTTTTTCGGTCGGTACTATCACAACAACTTCTTCTTCTAACCTGCATGTGAAATGCACATACTAAGCTACTTTTGGCAACTATCCAATAATTGTACACTTATCTATAAAATAAAATTTTTATCATTTACAAGAAAATTTATAAGCATGCCAAAATATCCAATTAAATCAAATGCCACTTAAATCATGCAAAAATACATAATTGATCAGTTATAATATTTCATTCATCAAGCATACTGAAATTCATCAATAAGAAGGCAAGACATACAGTTTATAAATCTCATTTTAATAATTTATTTTATTTTCTTTTTTATTTATTTAATAGCCCACAACATTCTAAACTGAAACTAAAAACTGGATATAGAATTTTTGTAACTCAGTATGCTAGACACCTACTTAATCACTTGTTAACTCAGCATTTAACGTCTATATAATCAATAATAACTTAGCACTTTTTTGGTATCTATGTAATTTTAAACTCAATACTACTTTTTAATGTCTATATAATTTTAATTTCAGCACTATATTCTAGTGCCTAAATCTTCAACCCTTTATTGGCATGCCAACGTATCCTAATTTCTAATTATCGACTAGATGTTTTAGGCCTTTATCATAATTGTTAAATTTATTATTATTTACATCAACAATATATATTAATGCTAATATAAATTTATATAAATGAAATAAATCTTTATACTCACTCATTTAATCATCACAAACATAAGAAAAGTTAAATAAAACATTTTTCTATGATTAAACTCAATATTTTTATCATATAAACAAGTTGCCCTAATCTGGGCATAATTGATTCCTTATATTGCACTGTAGAAACTCAATATTTTCATATATTTTACAGGTAGAAACAAGTCAAATGGCCACCTAAGAAATCATAGCTTAATGTCTTATTTTTAATTTTCAATAGGAATCACATCAAATAAAATTTGGTAGCAAAAGTTATAGGTTTTATAACTGGCTATGTTCATACTCATTCTATCCAATATTTTACTAGATCTAATGGTTTAAATGAAAGTTTCAGCCTTATGTGTTATTCCGCTCTAACAAGAAACACTCAAAAAGCACATCTAGAACTCAAGTTATATTCTAAAACGTAAACATTGTTCATAAGGCAAATTTTTTGCAACTTTAATTAATCACACCAATTTCTATCTTCATGCATCATCAACTTAAATTTAATTTATTTTCACATTCATAACATCACTTAATTACTATTTCATGCATCAAATTACCAATGTTATCATCCAATTAAAATGTCAATAATTATCTACATAATTACACATAACATCATACTCAACATAACAACACAATCGACAATAATATCACATTTAATATTTATTTACCATATTGAATTTTTACCAAAAGTACTTACCTAAAAAAATCATATTTTCTTCTCCTTTCTCTACTTTCTAATTAGTTTTCTCTTACCCTTATTTCCCTTTTGATTTTGGCCCAAAGGTTTTCTCACTTCCTTGGCCTAACAACAAAGTCGCATATACTTCAATTTATGCCTTATACCTTAATGTTATATATGAACATAAAGCTTACTTAGACTTCTAATCACTTCTACCCCATTTTAGTTCTATAAACTCCTCCTCTAATCCATTTGTAACCCTTAACTCACACTAATCAACCATAAAATACACTAATCAACCCTTAACCACCATTAACATACTAATAAATGTTTAGCTCCTGGAAATCCTGAACAAAATGGCTTAGTAGAAAGAAGAAATAGAACTTATTTAGAAATGGTTAATGCTTTATTGTTACATGTTGAATTACCATTTAACTTATGGGGTGAAACACTTATGCTATTTGTCCTATACAAAATAGGATTCCTATGAAGAAAAATCAAATAATTCCATATGAATTATTAAAGGGAAGGAAGCCTAATATAGGATATTTTAAAGTATGGGGGGTGTCTTGCATATTACAAAAATAATAATATAAATTGAACAAAGTTTTAGAGGAATCAAGTGTGCATGTATTAGTTATGCTTCAAATAGCAAAGTTTAGCAACTTTTAAATTTAGAATCCAATGTCATTATCGAATTTAGAAATGTGGTGTTTTTGAACATCTTCTAACTTCAAGTAAAAGAGTGTATCCTCCACTAGTGATATAACACTAGAAGAAACGCCTCAAAAGGTTATTGAGCAGCCTAGTTCATCAGAGGATGATGAGCAATGAAATGAACAAAAGAGCATTAGATCTTGAATGGCTAAAATTCTTATGTAAGATGAGATTAACTCTCCACGTATTCCTTCTTATCTTGTTGGAGGTAGTAAAAATACATTTATGAAAACAATCCTAATTATTCTTCAAGTGGAAGATGATCTTATAACATATAAAGTAGTTATGGCTTCTAGACATGCACTTTTTTGGAAATAAAACTATTAAAGATGAAATGGATTCAATAATGTCATGTTTGCTAGTTTAGGCCCTAATTGATATGCGCATTTTGTAATCAGATGTGTCAGACCGATTAAAAATCAAACGTATTCGCTATTAAAATAGAGGTGATTTGACTGAAGTCTAAATTCAAACCGTAAACAAGTGACAAAGTTAGTTACAGACATATGACAGTAAGTTTGGAGTGTTGCTTTGACTGGGAGTTTGGAGTTGCTCTCATAAATGTTTATGAATTTGGATAGCACATGACCATAAAAAAGTGTTAAATGAGTGTTTGTGTGGAAAGCAAGAAAGTAATTTATATGTGTATATGTGCCACCGATCTTGTCACAAAAAATAATATATTCAAAGCTCTGATGCTACGTGAGATTTTGATTTCATTTTGTGATATTTAAACTAAGGTAATTTTCAAATCGAAAGCTGCATTACTTTATACATAAACACAATTTGATCTTTGTAATTTTTATTTTATATTTAAACAAGTGGGAGATTATTAGAAATTGTTTAAATATATAATTATTTTTTAGTTATTTTACAATGGGAAGTTATGTCTTAAATTGAAGGGATATATATTTTTCCATTTAAATTAGTGACCACCCTTGTCTTATAACTTCCTTTTGATAATTTACAAATGAGAAGCTAATGTCTTTCCAATTTTTTGTCTTCTAGGTCAAAATTCTTTACTTAAATAATATCAATTTAAAATTTTTGTTGTCCTAATTGAATTTTGCTACTATTTACCTATTGTAGAAATTCTTAAGACTTGTCATATCCTCTAAAGCTATTTACAATTAATCCCATAGCAATCTCAAAAGAGAGATGGAGCAAATATCGCTTTTAGGAAAACATTATCCAATATGTTTCAAGCCTATGCTTCCATATTGTCTATTATTATTTTTATAATTGTTAATGGGTCCTAAATTTGCTTACCAATAGCTGCTTTATTCCATTCCACAATATCTTTCACTACCAAATCACCTTTTTTCTTAGGCTTACATATTTTTTTTCCAAGCTATTGATCCACCATTCTTGCAATCTTGATGTCCTTTCCGTAAAAGAACTTCTTTGTTTCCTATAAAATTTTCTTAACCATAACTTTAGGTAACCAAAATATATTGCAGCAACAAACTTGTATGCTAGGGAAGAACAAAATTCTATTAGAATTTGAACAAATTCAATAAAAAAAAATGAGGTTCAATTTGTGTTTTTTGAATTGTTTAATTCATGTGAATCAATTCTTTAGGATTTTTTATTATTTAAATTATACAATCAAATCAAATTGAAATTTTTTATTTTTTCCCACATTTGTTCTACTGGATAATAGGAAATTGTTTCCCACTTGGCCCATTTATTGCAAACCCCTATTTTATGCTCTTCAATACAAAATTAATCAATGGTAATTTACCAGCATAAGACTAGTGCTTAGCTAGCCAAGTACTAATCCAAGAGTAATCTTTGATACTGGGGCATCACAACATTCTTTTGAAAGCCTAGTAGATATAAGAGGAACTCTAAAATAGTTAATAGGTAATGTCCCTTCTCTAAAATATTGAACTTGCAACATTCATTGCTTTTAGGCCTAATTGACCCCACTGAAATACATGAATCTCTTTTGGTCATTATCTGTAAACCAAACACAGTTTCAAAGTGCTTAAGAATATTTGCAATACCTTGTACTGGTCTAATTATCTCCCTACTACTACTAACAAATATATCATTAGTAAAATCATAAGTGATTGAGTTTCAATTTTTTGCAATAAAAATGAAACCAAAAATAATTTGGATGTTCATATTCATAATGTAATATCCTCCCAATTAATTAGGATTAATTCCAATTTAACGGGCAAATACTACATGATCCTATTACATAAAACTTACGCAATTTAAAATATTTTTTTTTTCATAAAACTTTATCTCATATTATCAAATGGATCATGTTCATAAACCATAAAATCATATTTGGGCTACACTGACCCACTATTTACAAAATACAACCAAAAGGTCAAATACATGTTCTTTGAAATGAAAAAGGCATATACAAAAATTAAACCAAAAAAATCATGTCATGTACAAAAAGAATTGAATAATGACATGTGACCAACCCTTTAAGGATAAACACTAACTCTCGGTATGGACACTTCTTCTCTTAAGTTGACTTCGGCTATACTCTAAGCTTCAAACTTGTGTGTAGAAAATCCATATACTAAGGTATTGAAATTTTAACGGTACATATAGGTATAAAAATTTAAGCATGCACTCATACAATTTAAAACATAAAATATATATTTGTGTTATGCTATCAAATTCATAAACAATTATCCTAATACATGGAAATACAAACATCTTACCTTTTGTACACATATTATATCCCATGTATCACAACAACAAAGTATAGATATATACAATATATCCAAGTAACCGGTTCACTATATCTTTTTTCCTTTTTAGTCACTTTGATTTGCCTTGTCCAAAACATACTATTTTATTATTATTTTTTTGTCCCCAAACTCTATGTTGGACTATTTGGATACATGTTATGGAACATAGGCGCTCCCTGAACTTCAATCACTCTGTCCAGTAACTGTAAGTGTGCTCATCCGAGCTCCTTAAAGTCAAGGGCACTCATAAAGCTTCAACCACCTTAACTGAGTATAAAACAATATCAAATGTGCTTTTAGAGTTTCAACCAACTTGTCATCATAATATAGAAATCATATGGAATCGGGAACCAATGATGCTCTAATCTAAGATTAATCTACCTTGGCCTCATATAAAATACTACGATACTGTAACCCCCTTAATGACATATCATCTATCCTCTGTCAAGTCCTAGATTAGAGAAAAATGACTTTCGGTTCTTATAACACATTCCTTTTTACATTTCCATGATCTTATACAAAATCATAAGCATCATCATGTATCATTCCTACATATATCTTGTAACTATATTATTCATACTTGTGGTTTTATCATAGAGTATATGTATGCATAAATATCGCATCACATCATAGAAGAAAAACAACATTGTCTCATAATAACAGGTTTAATAGGCATGAACTACATATTCACAACTGTGAAGGTGTCATTCACGAGTATCCCCATGCATGAGCCAAACCATAACGTCAAACGCTACTGTCTATAAAATATACTTTATTCACGACTGTGAAATATACTTCATGAGTGTGAAACCATACATTCTTGACCGTGAATCAAATGTGAAAGTCTGGATATAGATGTACATGGTCGTGACTATTTGTTCATGGGCGTGAACCTATACATTCACAACTTCCCTAGCCGTGATGTAAGACATTAAAAGCTTTTGCTCGTTCTGGATATTTTTTAGGTTGTTGTTTTATTGTCATGACTCATTTGTCATGAGCGTGAAACTTGATTGTGCGCAATGTTCACAGGCGCAACTATTGTGTCATTAGCATGAATTTCTAGGATTCCATAACATAAAATATAGTATACTTTAAAATCATACAAGGGCTTCTAAGATTGACCAATGTTAATCACTCCTATCGACATGCTATAATATAAAAGAAAGCATTTAAACACAAAATCATGCTCAAAAGTCTTTCAAACAACATTAACTTCTTAACCCATTTCATGACATTTTAACAAATATATTACTCAACATTTATGCATTCATATTACCGAAATCTCATTCCTTTTACTAATCACATTTTCACATCAATTCATAGCAAAAAACATGGTAACACACAATAAAGATGAAATTAATATGCATATATGTACTAACATTTAACAATGGAGCCTAAACTCTTCAAGCTCTTCAAGTTTGCCTAGCCCTTAGGTGATCCTCATCACTGCCTCTAGTGTCCCCTAACACAAGATAAACGTCCTATGAGATCTTTGAAATCGAAAATGACACCAAATTCTCTAACACACTCCTTACCCTTTGTTCGAGTTTAACCCAAACCTTTAGATCTTTGAAACTTAGGTGAAAAGATAGAAAAGAAGAAAAAGGTAGAGATGAGAAGTCTGGCATGTGAGGAAGGTTTTAGAGGCATAGGGTAGTTTGTAATGGCTTGTGCAAGAAATAAGGGAGAAAGAGAAAATGCAGCTATGCTCACCAACTCTGCTCACTACAGTTCACGAATATGAACACCTCCCTGTCACAACTGTGACGCCCCACTTATATATTAGGGATAATCCCACATATATAAGAAGGATGCCACATGCTTAACTCGATAAATCTATTCAAATTAAAACTTTTTCATTTTAAATAACTTAATCTATTTATTTATATTGATTTAGGCAAGTCGTTCTAATTAACAATATATAATTATTATTATGTCATATACATATATGGTACCTGATTATATTACATAATTACTTACATATACAATATTAACCTATGAGACATGTCTACCACAAACCATATGCATGGTCAAACAAAAAAAAACATAATAGGTAACCAACCCTCTAACTACATCTTTTGTGTCTCTGCTGATATGGGCTTGGATTTCATTTTGATCAACTTTACTATCTGCTAGCTACAGCTCCAATTTCTGCGTGTAAGTTATCTCTAGCTTAGTGGTACATATAAGCATTAAAGTTTTCCCCAGGCAGTCACACAAATGCATGATTCAAATAAAATCATGGTACATCAAATTTTATTACGTATTGGTCATATAAAATAAATAAATACATAACATAAAAGGATAACATAATAACCTTATTCAATAATTAAATTTGCACCACCTCATGTAAGCATTTTATACTTTGTTACTTGCATTAATTAGTAAATTTGCATATTTCATTCTATGATTTATTAGCCCAAAATCTCGTTCCTAGATTGTCTGAATATGGGGTGTGAAAATAGGGGCGCTCGTAGAGCTTAAGCCACCCTACTCACTATAATCTCAAGTCAAGGGCGTTCATGGAGCTTTATCCACCTTGACATAATATAATCATTTATCTGTGTGTAATCAAGATCAGGGGTGCTCTCAGAGCTATAATAACCATGTCCTTGAATCAATATCGATACCATAATTTCCCCTTAATGGTGCACCATCTATACTATGTTTGTCCTCAGGTAGAGAAATAGACAATTAACACCATTAATTACTTGTTTCTATAACCAGTACTCATTTCATATTAACATAACAATATACTCACAATTTATTTCAAAACAATGTAATAGTATGATATTTTATCAAATATTAGCATAATGTGAAGTTCATAGTTAATAACATTTCTATAATGTTAAAACATGACATAATATAGAATTTCATCATCGTGACATATAATTTATGTCATGCACACACAATCATGCACAAGGGCAAACTAGAATACATATATGTATAAACCTCGATAGTGTTTTTCTTTTCCAAAACATAAACTCAGAGCTTGTTCACTTTTGTTGTTCTTCTTTTTGTTAAGATCATAATTCAAAAATATACATAATTAATACATTGATAAAATATTTATTCTTAATATAGTTTAAATAAATAACTACAATTTCTTTTAAGCTGGAATAGGACCTCTTGGACTGTTGGATCAATAACTTTTTCTACAATTATTCAATTTATGTGATTCTTATTTCTTGTTAAATTTAACATGTAATACTATGGCATACTAAAATTTCAGAATTTTTGAACCATTGTAAAATTTTTATTACAATTTTAAATATTGCTCTATTTGCTTTCCCTTAGACAGTTTTGGGGTACCATATTTAAAAATTCTTATATTTTAACATGTAGCTTATTTATTACTAAAATTTTCATACATTTATAAAATGTAATTTGGAATATTTTTATGTTTACCACTTTTCCAAATTCTATTTCTAGGGTCCTCAAACACTAGATAATCTACAACTAGTTCAGCCTAGAGTACCAACCCAACCAGTTCAATTATTCAGCTCATAACTCACCAAATAAATGACATTTTAAGGTGAGACTTTCATAGGAACTTATACAAATAAAACTTTAATGTTTTGAACTTTGGCTAATTTGACCTTTAAGAATGTCAAAAAGGAACACGAATTTACTGGAGCTACACATGTATGTGAAACCAGCTCAATCAAGGAACAACCATAGTTCATTTCACTATAAATTAACCTTCATAAGAGATATTTATACTAAATTTGACAAAGACCTAAATAACACATATATCTACAACTTTTATGTTTTACTAAACCTCAGATTCAGCCATTAAGATTATCAAATAAAGCAAAAACCGTAGGTTATTCTGTTGACACGTCTCCCTGAACCAGTCTCACTCAAGCAAGTTTATCTCTTTATATACCAAAAATATTTTCATCAAATTTGATAAATATATAAACAACACACATATGAACAACTTTCATGTTTAACACTTCTCCAAATTCGATTCATGGCATAATAAAAAATAGAGTGAAATACATTGTAGAAACACAACCCTAAAAGCTCTAATAACACAATAACTATGGAAAAGAGATTACTTACCAAGAACAGATTTATTTGGAGTGAATTTCTTGCAAATCATGAAGAGAGGATGAAGAATTGGGGTTTTTATATGGAGGAAGGAAAGGGATGATGATGCTAAAAAGAAGAGTGTAGAAGTTAGGATAAAATGGGGCAAAGTCTTAATTGACTTTCCCCTCCCCATCCTTTCTCCCGTTTTAATCTTCTTTTCTTTTTTTGTTTTCCTGTTGTGCCCCTTTTTTACTATTCACTTTTCTTTTTTTTCCTCTTACTTATTTATTTATTTATTTATTTATTTATTATTATTATTATTATTATTATTATTATTATTATTATTATTACCTTCACATATTTACTTATATCTAGTATCTTTATTTTTTTATTTTTTTACCAAAAGTACAATTTAATTTTGTGGTATAATTTAATCAAATTTATCATGTCAATCGATTTAATTCATTTTAATTTCTAATTTAGTCATTTATTCCATCTATTTTAATCTATATTGTCTATCATGTCTTTCCTATGTATACCACATACTTATTCTAATTAGACTCTAATTAGTAGACGTTACAATTCTCTCCCCCTTAAAATGTTTCATCCTCGAAATATACCCAATGCATCGTCACTGAATAGGTGACGGTATTGAGCTTTCATCACCTCCTGGCTTTTCCATGTTGCATATTCGATTGCATGATTTCTACATAGTACTTTTGCTAATGGTAGTCGTTTGTTCCTCAGCTACTTAATTTCTCTTGCTAAAATTTGGTTCTTCTTCATATGTCTAAGCTTGTCTCACTTGAATATTTTAGCAGGTATGATGTGATTAGGATCTGATATATATCGTCTTAACATTGAACCATGGAAAACATTATGTATCATACTCAACTCTGGTGGTAGAGCGAGTCTATAAGCAACATGACCAATTTTTCTAATATTTCATAAGGTCTGATGAATCATGGACTTAACTTGCCTTTCTTTCCAAATCTCATAATTTGTTTCCATGGAGAAACTTTAAGAAAACCTTTGTCACCCACTGTGTAATCAATGTCCCGTCTCTTAAGATCAGCATACGATTTAGAGGTTGACCCAAAGAAAATTGAGGTTGTGGTAAATTGGGAAGCACCTAAAAATATTTCTGAAATGTGTAGTTTTCTGGGTTTAGCCGGATACTACCGCAAATTTGTTGATGGATTTTCCTTAATTGCTAGCCCTTTGACTAAATTGTTGTGAAAGAATGTGCCTTTCAAGTGGACTCTAGAATGTCAGAGGAGTTTTGATGAACTAAAACACAAGCTAACCTCAGCACCAGTGCTAGCTATTCCTACGGGTACAGGTGGATTTACGGTATATAGTGATGCTTCTCACCAAGGTTTGGGGTGTGTATTAATGCAACATGGTAAGGTGATAGCTTATGCATCTAGACAATTGAGACCACATGAGATCTCATATCTAGTGCATGATTTAGAACTGGCTGTAGTCGTATGCATTGTAGATTTGGAGGCATTATCTGTATGGTGAGACATTCCAAATCTTCACAGACCATAAAAGCTTGGGTTATTTGCTGACACAAAAAGAATTAAACATGAGGCAGAGATGGTGGTTAGAGCTATTAAAAGATTATGAATATACAATTGAATACCATACAGGGAAAGCCAATGTGGTAGCAGATGCATTGAGTAGGAAGACTAATAGCAGTGTAGCTCACTTGCACGTATCCTCTTTTCCATATTTGATTCAATTACGATCTATGAATGTTGAATTAAATATACATGATAGAGGATCACTGATTGCTACTCTTCAAGTCAGACCTATACTAAAGGAGAGGATCAAAGAAGCAAAAAACAAAGATCCTCAATTATGTGAGAAAGTTGATATGATAAGGCAGGGAAATAGTATAGAGTTTCATTTGCAGAATGATACACTGATGTTAAAATCACGCATATGTGTTCCAGACACTGAGAACTTACATCAGGAAATAATGGAAGAGGCACACAATGCACCTTATGCAATGCATCTAGGGATGACTAAGATGTATCACAGTTTAAGGCCTCATTACTGGTGGCCAAGAATGAAGAAAGACAAAACAAAATATGTTTCCAAATGCTTGACAAGTCAATAGATTAAAATTGACATGTCAAGAATCCTATTCAACACTCAAGAAGTAAGCATATTGACATTAGACACCATTTTATTAGAGATCATGTTCAATATGGAGATGTTGCATTAGAGTTTATAAGCACAGAAAATCAATTAGCTGATATTTTCACTAAGTCTCTAAATGAGGAAAGATTTAATTTCATTAGCTGAGAACTTGGTATGATTGATGGATTAACCTTGTGATTGCAAAAATATGAAATTTTAATTGTTGATCTTAAATCATATCACAAGATATAAGATAGAAATTTTGATGAAAATTCAAGTTTTAAGGAATAGAATCTTTGTTTAAATGATTTAGTTCTGTTTTAGGACTTAATTTTATTTGATGAAAATTTTAGGGGAGTCACACCTATGACACATGTTCACACCCGTGACTTAAATGGCCCAAAGAGGCACTTGTCGTTCATGACTTGGTTCACGACATGGTTCACGGCTTTAAGTGGTGAAACTTATTTTCACGGCTTGAGTCACTCCCGTGAAAGGAGACTTTCACGCCCGTGAAGAATTTTCACTCCCGTGAACCATTACACCCTAAAACTCATAGAAGCTTTCACGCCTTGAGTCACGGCTTGCTTCATAGGCATAAGTGGTGAAATTCAACATTTCACGCCCGTGACATTTTATTCACCCCCGTGATGGATGATCATTCATGCCCATGATGTTCAAATATCACGCTCGTGAATGCATTCACACATTCATTAACGGGTGGAATACTCCTTCAGCAAACTGTGAACACAACCATTCATGCCCGTGAACACATACTTCACACCCGTGAATGTATCGAGTATATAAAAAAACAGTCGGTTATAACTTTCATTTCAACTCTCCAACTCCAAAAATCGCTCTCATTTACACACATTCATTGAGACATTGAAGATTCTGGCTCCCAAGACTCAAACTTTCTCTATAAATACCACCAAAAGTTCGAATCTTCAGCAAATATCATACATTTCTAGGGTTTTCATAAGGATTTTCTGTCAAAATTTTCCAACTCCATAACAAACCAATTTCTTCAAAAATGGAGACTACTTCATCTAAGGGAAAAAGAAAAAAGTCCCATGCTCCTAAGAGGTATGCAGATTACCTCATGAACCGCATTCCGGAGCAATGCCATCCTCAGTATGCAACTTTGAAGAAGAGATCGCTTCTATCATCAAGGTCCTTCGAATGGCAGACAATCCGAAGTCTCGGGCTTGAGACGGCTATGACAGAGCAACTACAATCCTGTCATCTCAAAGATTTTGTGGAGATTCACCAGCTGACCTTGAGGGAGCCAACACTGGAATTCCTCAGCACCTTGCAGGTTTCACCTACTGGAGTGGTGAAATTTCAACTCTGCAACAATCCCAAAACCCTCAGTGCCATCGAATTTGGGGAATTGTTCGACTTACCATCAGATGGCATACTAAACGACACTGAGGTAGAATTCTCTGCCCCTCTAGCGTGGTCACATTTTGGCTATAATTATAGCTGGGACGTTAAGAAGACAAAGAGCACTCATCTCATGGCCCCAGTGCATAAGTATCTACATAGGTTCCTGACCTATAGCATTTTTGCTAGGGGAGAAAGCAACGGGACTATCAGGAAGTCAGAACTCTTCCTATTTGAGATGGCTTGGAGAGGACTCACAGTAGCACTATCTAGATGGTTTGCAAACCATCTTCTCTCCATTGCCACCAAGCCCACTGGAGATAATTTGATTGGGGCATATGTCACCCATATAGCAGTGACGCTTTATTATCTGAAGCTGGATGCGCATCATTTCAACCTTATCCTTGGACATCCTCAAGATCGCTTGGATGTCGAATCCTTCATCAAGATGGGAGCAGCTGTCAGAATCATTTTCCAAAATGATATCTTCTACCACTTTACTGACACTGCTGAGGAGATCATCTGGGAAGATAATGACACGGAGGATTTTAAATCAAGCCTCCAGGGAGTCTAGCAGAAGAAGAGAGCTCGGATTGAGGAAGCATCTCCAGCAACTGAGCAGGACATCGGACAGTCCTCGACTTCCACACCGACCTTAGCCCAGTAGGTGGATGACCTCTTGGCACCACATTCATATGGAAAATGTTCACATGGAAACCCAAGGCAATGTCTGTTTACCTTGGTCACAACAAAATGAAATAAGCAAAGCATTTGCATACGTAAAGAGTAATGATTATATGTTTCAACTTTATTGATATTTATATGATTCGGATGAATGGAATGGAATACATGGTATGTGTTGGATTTGTGATTTATTACTATGAGTTGTTTGGTACTTTAGAGCTCATTGGATAATTATTCTTACTGATCCGCAACTCATCAATTTGCGTCATTTTTCAGGTAAAGAAAAGTGATAGCTTATTTTGAGTAGCGTATAGAAGACATGGAGCACAGGTCACTAGCCGAGCCTCATCACTCTCTCTCGTTGCATTCCACACAAGCATGAAATATGTCATCTGTGTTTTGTATTTACGTGCTTAATATGTATAGTCATTTTGGAATGAGTTTAAAAATGTATAAACGAAAGCAACTCGTAATTACTTATGTGCAAAGTTTATGTTTTAATATATGTGATATATTATATTGTGGTGAAACCCTCAGTGTTAACTTTGCAAAGTCATTGAATGATATTACGGGGTATGAGACTTGCAAAGTCATTGAATGATATTACAGGATATGAGACTTGCAAGTCATTGAATGAAATTATAGGATATGAGACTTGCAAAGTCATTGAATGATATTACAGGATATAAAAAATATTTACTGTCACTATTAACAGGATATTTTATTTTTCCAGCATGCTATGTGTGATTATTTGATACAGAGATAGGTTATACTTAAATGCATAAGACGTGGTGTTACGCCACCTATCCTAAGCTAGTCCTCAAATAGAGAATGGACATTAATAATTATAGTCTGGTTATCTGCATCATTTATAATTCGTTTCATGATTTCACATAATCACCACATGATTCCTTGTAGTTTAGAGTAAAATATGTATATCCATGTTATTCCTTGATTTGATACATAGAAAACATATCTATGTTTATTTTCAAGTTATCATATGATATATTATCTCATTTATTTAGATTCAGTGTATGTCCATATCAAATTGCAGTAATTACATCATATAATCCAAATAACAAATTTCTGGATACAGGGCATTTATAGGCTTGAAGCCTTCCTTCACAAGTTGTCTACTCATGACTTATCCATGACCAAAATCATGAACGTTTCTATCCGTTTTTTGCCCTAAACATTCACGGGCATGAACATTTAGTCACAGGTATGAATCTTGAATGTCACAGCTGTGAACAATAATGTCACAGTTGTGAACCTACAGATATTAGCAAAATCCAAAGCCAACATCAAGCTTTGGCACATTACACATATAGTCACTAAGGTTAATGAATGTTAGCCACTCCTATCAACACTTTTTAGCATCTATCATCATATCAAAACTATAAATTATGCAATTTTACCATTTGATATTATATAATTAAATTCTTACTGCCATTTTCTGTATTACCACATTATTCAACTTTATATATCAACCTTCTATATCAATTACAGAGTCAAGCATACCATTCATTTCAGTTCCAACAATTCCCATATATCCATATTGTTGCGTTTTCAACATTCACCTCATACATATGGCATAAAAAATATAAAATTTAATCAAAACCAAAACCCAAGGAATGCCCAATGCATATTAAAATTGGATAAAACCATATAATGGGAGAAGTTTATCACCTTTTGATTGTTCTTTGTTCTTCTAAACTTGTGAGCATTTCCTTCAAGTTGAGTTGTTGCAAACCATAACAATCCAAAGGCTGGATTATCTCTGATAATAATCCATGTGAAAGAAGGAACAAAATAACCATAATGGTGACAGGGTGATCAACCAACAGAATGCTAGCAATAGAGGTCAATCTTTTGAGAGAGATGGAAGAAAGAGAACTTTTATTTCTTTTAGTTGGTAGCCACAATTTTGGCCTTTAAAAAAGTAATTTATATGTCTTATAAACATAATTAGGGTTGGATATAAGTTTTCCATGCATATGAGTTCAATTCAAAGAAAACCTAAAATTACAATTACTGCTATCGGGGCTTTCATGCTTGTGACTAATTGTGTCATGCTCGTGACAACCATTGTCATGGTTGTGACATATGATACCTGGCTAAATTGTTTCTCTCCAATGTCATGTATCCAATCCAAGGCCCGTTTCATATTTTCTTCATTCCTTCTATGTGTATGACCCATTAGGTTCTCGACTATATTGGCAGCTAAAATCATCCTATGCTTTTGAGCAATTCGTGAGCGGTATCTAGAAACACATCATGATCCCCAATTAATCAGAAAGTTAGTGTTCTATCTTTAAACCCTTTCATAGAAAATTACTGTGCAATTCCTCCTTTCACCAAATTATACCTCATTTGGTTCAAAGCATGGACTGTGTGTCAACTCCCACTAGACCTGTAACATCCAGTGATTTAGACCCCAATAGCTCGTGACCATAGTGAGGCGCTCAGGTTCAATTGGAGTCTAAATTTGAACCCATAAAAAATGACTATTAATAAGGAAAAATAATGAAGGGTATTATTATTTGGAAATTAAAATGATTAGTGGTAGAATTAGAAAAAAATAAAATTTCCTGTGAACAAAATCAATATTATGGCAATTGTTTAGGGAAAAAGTGTGAATATGGAGGAAGATGTGGTAAATATGGAATTTCTCAAAGTTTAAATGTTAATTAAGTTTAATTAACTTAATAAACTAATAAAAATTAGGATTAATTTTAATTAGTAGGACCCACACCTTAACCAAAGTATAAAAGTCAAAAATGGGAGGAATTCTCCATTCTTCCACCCAAAATATCTAAGTCATCTTCATCTTCTTTTCTCCTCTCTTTGGCTGACCACTTTAGACTTCCATAAGCCACCATTTTCCTTCAAATCAAGCTTGAAAAAGTGAGAAAATAAAGTAGTTTTGAGAGAGGAAAATTTGGAATTAAGGTGTTCTTGCCATAAAAGGACCAAATGAGCAAGAAAGTAGGAAGAAAGAAAAAGAAAAAGGGAGAAGAATTGGGGCAGATTCGACTAGCTCTATAACTCCATTAAGGTGAGTTTGTTCTTCTTAAATTTAACATTTTTCCTTCGATTTGAGACCTATAAGGATGATAGATGTGATTATGTTTGATAGATATAGGTTATGTTACAAGATTGAACTTAGAACTTTAAGTTTGTGATTAATTGATGAAAGTGTAGTTAACCTTTGAATTAATGATAATTGATGTTAGTTAATTGTTTTATGGCTTAAAAACTAAAGAAAATATGATGTTAATGGATGAATGAGGGGCTTCCATTGTAACATCCTTGACCTTCCCCACATGCATTTCATCAAACATAAGCATCTTGCATACAATTCAATTGAACACGTGCATTTCATACGTATTTTCGTAGGAACAAGTTTATGACACGCACTAGCTACGTGTCCTGGTATTTGGCACTTGTATCGAGTCACACATGTGTAATTATAACCTAAATAAGGATAACAAAGTATTAGAAATGAATTGAATAAGGTGACTAAACTAAAGTAAGAAAAATGATTAGATTAAGATTAGTGAACATTTACATTGCTAATTTAGTTAAATCTGGTCAAATGATTAAGTTGTATTATTGTGTGAATTAGTGGAATTATAAATATATGTAAGTAATAATAATAATAATATAGACAAAATAAAATGAAAATGACACAAAAGAGAAATAGAAGAGAAGAGAAAAGAGAAATGAGAAGAGAAAAGAGAAGAGAAGAAGAGAAAATTAGAAAATGACAAAAAACAAGTTGGCTTTATCTTCATCTTTCTTTTCCCATTTCTGCCTTCTTCTCCAGCCCGAATTCTTCTTCAATTTCCTCTATTTCAGACTTCAATTCATCCTTGTTTCACCTAGTTTTTGAAGCATATTGATCCCTTGCAAGGTTTTTCTTGGTAAGTAATCAATTCTTATTGCTATAGGGTTGATTTGAGTTGCTTAGGTTCAATATTAGGCACTGAATTGCACCCTGATTTTGATGTTAATAGAAATTGATTCTAGAAATGTGTAAAACCAAACCATTGTTCCTTTATGTCTCAGATATATTGATATGTAAACATGTTTGCAAGATGTTATGTATAGGGAGAGATATGCTCTTTGTACTGAAACTGGTCAGAGTGTGAACCCTAACCAAGTTAGCTACTGTGTGGTTTGATTTTGAATATGTTAAAGCCATTATTTGAAGTCTCTTAAAACATAAAAGTTGTATATATATGTGTTTTGTATCTGTCTACCACATTTTAGGTTCATTGGTCTTGGAAATGTGGAGTTATCGGGAATGGAAGCATTACTGTTCCATGGTTTGAACTGCCTATTGAGTGCCCTAGGCAGATTCAGTAAATTGTTTGGCTAATTTGAGCTTGTTATAGCTAGAGTCTGTACCTGATCAAAACCTTAAAGTTATAGGTATATGTCTTAGATAAAATTTAGTACTGATTGCAGCTTCAGTGGTTATGTATAGACTAAGTTATGGCCTTTGGAAGCCATACTGGTCTGGAAGTCAATTCTATTCAGGTCCAGTAAAATGTTTGGTATAATAGAAGACTTTAGAGACATAATGGGTAAAAGTGGTAAACATGAAACATGTTCCATATGAACCCATATAAGTTTCTGTAAATTTTCATTAAAATAGAAATTATAGATTATAAGTTATGATAAACCCAAATGAGTACCCTGAAACTGCCTAAAGGCAGAAAATAGAACACTCTTAGAAATTCCACCAAATATTGTACAATGATATAATTGGTCTGAAATTTGAATATAATCTATAATTATATGTTGTTTTTAATTAGGAACAAGAATCAGATTAATTGGTCAATTATAGAAAAAGTTATAGGCTAAACAGTCCCATAAGGTCACACTGCCTCATATGAAAAATCTTAACTATTGATATGAACAATGCATATTAATTTGTTCAAGCCACATTAAGTCTCCCTAATCATGTGTTAATTGATTATATTTTCATATTAGGCTCACAACATATTGGAGACCCACAAGAAGCGGATAGACAATAAGTTAGGGGTCGAAATCAAAGGAGAACGGTGAGTCTAATTATCAATTGAATTCTTTAGTGCAAATGAATGTTGCTTGCTATGTGATTCATATGATTGTCATGATTTTTCCTTTCAACTACCCCATTTTGTTGAGGTGTCCTAAGAGATGAAATATTCTGTGAAATGTCATGTTCAAGGCAAAAACTTTCAAAGTTTTCATTTTCAAATTCTTTGCCATGGTTACTTCTTATTTTTGCAATGCAATACCCTTTTTCATTTTAATCTCTTTTAGCAAAGTTTTTGAAATTTTCAAAAGCATCACTCTTTTGAGCTAAGAAAATTACCTAAGTAAATCTAGAGTAATCATCTACAATGACAAAGGCATATTGTTTACCTTCTAAGCTTGCAATTCTAGTAGGTCCAAATAAATCTTAATGCAGGAGTTGTAGAAGTTTTGAGGTACTTACTATGTTTTTGGATTTGAAGGATGACTTGTGTTGCTTTCATCTTTGGCAAGGTTCACATGTCTTGTCTTTTTCAAATTTAACTTTTGGCAGTCCCTTTACTAATTCTCCTATGCTGAGGCTTTGAATTAAGTCTATGTTCGCATGACCAAGCCTTCTATGCTATAGCCAATATTCATCACTAGTAGACACAAGACACTTAGAGGAATGGTTAGATATTTCATGTAAGTCTATTATGTTGGTGTTGACATCTCTATTTCCTTTAAATATCTCTTGGCCATCAATAGAGGTTACAAGACATTCGTTGGAAGTAAAGGTTACTATGTTTCCTTTATTACATAATTGACTAACACTTAACAAGTTATGTTTCAAACCATCAGCAAGTAAGACATCTTTAATAAAAGTAGTACCATTAATACCAATAGAGCCAATGACAATTACCTTACCCTTAGCATTGTTTCCAAAGGTAAATTTACCTCCATTAATACTTTTTATTTCATTAAAGAGTTCTTTGTCTCCTGTCATATGCCTTGAGCATCCACCGTCCACTAGCCAAGCATTTTTGTTTATTGTGGACTTAAGACATACCTATAGAATCACAATTCAAGTATGATTTTTAGGTACCCAAATGAGCTTGAGTCCTTGGGGGTTAGCATATGAAGGTTCCCAATGAGCCTTCCTTATCCAGCAATGTTTATTTATGTGACCAATTTTCATACAATAATTACACTGTTTAGGTCTAAAATTGCTTTTTGGTCTTACAATGTTTTTGAATGTCATATTTCTATTAGACTGAGTTTGAGAACAATGGCATGCACAGTCATGATTAATTGGTGCTTTTCTAGATGCATGCTTTTTATACATAAAGGCATGATTAGTCTTTTTAAGTTTCTTTCTTAGACTTACCAATCCTTGATTATTCCTTTTATGTATATAAGGTTTAATGTACTTATTCCTTGTTGTTGTTTCAACAAGTGTGGAGATGTGAGGTTCACTTGACTTAACAAAAATAGTTTTGTGAGAAGATGATGATGTGTCCTTAAATTCTAGACCATGTCTAATTAAAGGTGGTCTTTAAGACACAATGAGAGTATCTAAGCTCTCTTTTCCTTTGTGAAATTTTGAAATGGAATTTCTAAGTTCCTCAACTTCATTTTTTAAAGTATTATTCTCTTTAAGCAAGGATTTAGTTAAGGGTCTTGATGAGTATTCATCTAATGATTTTTGAAGAGATTCATTATATGATTTAAGCTTCAAGTTCTCCTTTTATAAAGTATCCATTTTGATTTTTAAATTAGAAATGTTATTCTTATAAGTATTGAATTTACTCCTATATTTTTCTAATTCTAGATTCAACTCTTCTATTATGCTTTGTTCATCATCATCATCATCACTATTACTATCATTATCACTACTATCATTATTTTAAGAGTATGAGTGAAGTGATCTTACCTTATCTGAGATGTGATCCTCTATAGCCATGAAGCATAGGTTGACCTCTTCGCTTTCATTGTCATCTTTTTCACTTGAAGAGCTTTCATCATCCCATGTAGCTTTGTGGCCTTCATGATAGTTTTCCAATGTTTTCCACATGCTATATGCAGTGGAGCAGTGTTGTATCCTGCCACATTCTTCAATGGATAATGAGCTTGAGAGAATTATCATTGCCTTTTTTGTTTTTGAAATTTGCTCTTCTTTGAGGCTTTGTCCAATCATCTATTGACAGAATTTCTTCTTCACCATCAACTCCTCCTCTAGTTAGAGGTGTCCATTCTTTCCGAATACTATCCCAGACTTCAATTCCTTTATTATTCAGATATGTCTCCATCCAAAACTTCCAATGAGCATAATTTGCTCCATCAAAGCTAGACTTCAGACTTTGGAATCCTTCATTGGCCATATCTTGATCTTTACTAGTGCTATTTAGGCTTCGATGCTAGACAAAGCTCTTATACCAATTGTTGCCCAGATATTGAGCCAAGAAAGGGAGCTGAATTGGATATTAAAAATTTAACTTTAAAGTGCAGAAATAAAAGTTAAGTTTAGTAGGGATAGAAAAATATGACACAAGGATTTTTATAGAGGTTCGGGTGTTAACAAACCCTACTCCTCTCCCCAATCTCAATTGGGAGTTTCACTAACACACTAAGTGTTACAATGGAGTTTTACAAGCTCACTCCCAACTATGGTGTTTCTAACAATGGCTCAGAACTAACCCAGAAATCCCTTGTGTTTTAATGGCTCACACAATAACCAATTCCTTGTGTTTTATAGGCTCACACAAATAACCTTTACCTTGTGTTTTACAGGCTCGTACAAATAACCTTTCTTTGTGTTTTAAAGGCTCACACAACTAACCCTTACAAGTGTTCTACTCTTAACCCAGAAATACCCAAAACTCACTTGAGTAGATGATTACAGAGAGAAACACTTACAAATATTTATTGCTCAATAAATGATGAGCAAAAAGATTTTCATAGAGAATAAATATGAAATGCACAAAATGGCTTACAACAAGGTTTTGATTCAAAATATTTGCTATTCTCTTGTTCTCCTTGTTCTTTTTTTGTTCTGGATGCATAAATGACTTGCATTTATACTTCCATCGCAAATTATAGCCATTAGAATGCATTTAATATGAAACTAGCTGTTGCACCAACCCTAATAATCGCGCCTGACATGTTTCTCTTTTATCTTTCACAGTCGTGACTATGTGTTTCACTGTCATGACTGTTCTTCCAAGCCATGACTTGAGTGGTGACCCTGGCCATGAAGCATTCTGTAAGGTTTTGAAGTGTTTTTTCACGGGTGTGACATTTTATCTTCACAGGCGTGACTTCCTTCCAAGTCATGGTCCAAGTGGTGACTTTGGTCATGAAGCTCTCTGGAAGAATTTGTCATGTCTTTTCACGGGCGTGACATTTCTTCATGGGCGTGACTGAAATGTTCATTCACTGTTGTTGTCTTTCTTCATGGTCGTGAACTTTAAATGTTGGTTTGTTGGTGCTAAGCTTCATCACGGGCGTGACACATAAGGTCACGGGCGTGAACATGTTATTTCTTCAATTTTATCTTGTGAAGATTAATCTTCCATTCTCCATTCTTGCTATCATATTCCATACCCTATTCAATAGACTTAGAAAGTAAGTATGTTAAATTCATTATTGTTATTTTATTTGTGATCATCAAAATGACAAAAATACCCCTCAAGGTTCAACACTCAAGTTGTGTCATATGCACATTCTTAATCATATTTCCATTTAGGAAAACTATTTTTATATCCATTTTCCAAATCTCATAATCATAATGAGTGACAATGGCTATGAGTATTCTGATGGATTTAAGTATAGTCAACACCTTGTCTTTGACGATATTCTTTTGCTCCTAGCCTAACTTTATACAGAACAACATTACCTTCCATGTTGGTCTTCTTTTTGAAGACCTATTTGCACCCAATTGGTTTTATCCCTTTAGGTGGATCGATCAAAGCCCATACTTAGTTTTCATACATGGAATCCATCTCTGACTATAAGTCTTTTAGCCATCTATCAGATTCTGAGCTATTCAAAACTTCCTTATAGGTAGTAGGCTTATCATCCTCTATAAGAAATATGTCATTCTGTTAACTTATGAGAAATCCATCTCTCGCCAGAATAGTGAGTATCCTACTTTATCTATCAAGTTCTTGTGTTTTAAAAGGTATAGTTATTACTTCATCTATATGTTAGGTTCTATCATTATATTTGCATCTCTTTAAGCATTTTGAACTTCATCAAGTTTAATCTTACTCCCACTCTCTTCTTTTTGAAGAAACTCTTTCTTTAAGAAGACAACATGTTTTGAAAGAAACATTTTTTGTTCCAAAAGGTGGTATAATTGATATTCAAATGATTCTTTTGGATATCCCATAAATAGACATTTATCAGACTTAGCTTCTAGCTTATTTGACATTGTCCGTTTCACATAAACAGGACAAATCCCATACTTTCATGTATGAAAGAATAGATCTCTTGTTATTCTATATCCATATGGAGCAACATCAACTGACATAGAAGAGACTCTATGCAGATAAAATCACATTTGGTGTACCCTGACATTGGTCCATATATATCTATATGTACATGGTATAATAGCCCATTGGCACATTCACCCTTTCCACTAAAAAGTGATTTTTTCATCTTTCCTAACAAACAAGATTGACATGTGTGATATAATTCATAACCAAATGACCCTAACTCATCATTCTTGTGTAACTTAGTGATGTGCCTGTCATTTATATGGCTAAGGCGACAATGCCATAAATATGATGGTTTTAGGTTATCCAACTTTTGCCTTTTATTATTCATATTGAGGATCGAATTAGATAAGTCAAGAATGTAAATCCCATTGCATAATGCACCAATTCCACAAAGAATATCATTCAACCATATAGAGCAACCATTGCCATTAATAGTTAAATGAAAACCTTATCTATTTAAACAAGAAACATAAATAAACTTCTTTGTTAAAACTGGAACATAATAACAATTGTCTAGCTCTAAACTAAGCCCACTATGGAGTGTCAATACATAAGTTCCTACAACTAATGCAATAACTCCTACTTCATTACCAACACATAAGTTTTACTCTCTTTTCTTGAGTTTTCTACTATTCCTTAGGCCTTGCATATCTGTCATATAATTCATACCCATGTATTATTATTAGAAACAATATTAACCTCAATAACAAAAATAATTGAAGTAAAAGGTGCATCCAATGTCTTATCCTTCTTCTTCTTCAAAGATTCCAAATTGGCCTTGTAGTCCATCTTCCATTGGGAACTCTTGCCATAATGAAGATAAGTTCCTTTTGATGTCATCTCTCTGCCTTTCTTCCTCATTTTCAATGCATGTTGCATTAGAGATGTTCCCTCTACCATCTTAGAGCTGAAAAAGCAATTTAGATAGCTCAGATGGCTCGGTGACAACTTACTAATTTATTAGCTCCCTTAGATTATACACAATGGTATTAACATCCAAAGTCTCATGCTGCTTTTGAAGCTCAGGTGACATAGAGGCAAACATAATGCAACCCACTAACTCACTATCATCCACATGCTTCTTATATGCCAATTGTTCATCAACATATGCACTATAGGAGGGAAAGGAAGTGGCATTTCCAAGACATAGGCTATCTTTTCAGCTTTGAGAACTATTCTCAAATTTTTTAGCCAATCAAGGAAGTTCGGGCCAGTCAATTTTTTGGATTCGAGATTTGAGCATAGATCCACTTTTTATGACATTATTCTTGCAACATAGATGTAAAAAAATGTCATGTTTAGTGAATATACTAAATACATGATTATTAGGTCTTTAATAAAGATGCATTATTACTCCTACTATTTTATTACGAATCTATAGCCCTCACTATGAATCTGAGAGAACCCATTGGAAGCTCTCCTAGTGGGTCAATATCCAACATCACTAAGAATGAATTTGGGTGTGCCCAAAAAGCCACCTTAGGTTAATTGGTAGATATCTCATACCAGTTGCATCATATCATACAACTACTGAATCATTAGGTTTTCAACTTTTGATATGTGCACATCTTATGTACACTTACCCAAAACTGCCCCTAATTCACATTGACCTTGGGAATGGAAGACAATGGCCATGATATTATTATGAGGGATTTTCTTAAATTTAGGTCTCTCAATGGCAATTTGGCATGCATAATATAACCATTCATCACATATAGATATACAAGATAATTATGCTAATTATATGGTCTTGGTTATTGACATATCTAACATAAATCCTTCAAGGCATAAAAGGATGACTAAGTCTCACCTAAGTGGACGCATGAAATTACAACACCAAAATAGAAAATAATTTCCTATTCTAATGCTCCTTTACTTTTGGCACCATCTCTATGGTTTCTTGCTCCTTTGCATTTCAATTCCATTTTAATCATATGTAATCTAATTGCAAAATTTCTTCGTAAGAAAAGTTCAAGTTACATTTGAGGGGAGTAAGATGAGAAGAGAAATACAATAGAGAGAATAGAGAAGGCAAGGACTCACAGCCCCTATTTACCAAAAATAAAATTCCATGCATGATTAATCACATTGCTTTAGTCTATAATCATGCCATCATTTCATTCTATACACCTCTAGCATACATTCTCTAATGCATAAATAAATGTAATATACTAAAGTAACAATTTGGGTTCCCTTCGTTTCAACTCTTGAAACTTTATTTTGATTGTTTCGAATTTAATAAAATTCATCATAAATTCATAATTTAATCTCATTAAATAATCATATGAACATTTAAAACACTTTCTTAAAGGAAATCATGCAAATTAAAATATATTTGATCATATCAAAAAGTTTCCTAAAATTGCCTACTTTGCGAATTAGGTTTTCAACAATTTAAATTCGAATTTCATAATTAAATCACCTTAAATATTAAATCCAAATATGAATAGTAGTTAATTTATAATTATATTATCTTAATTAATTATTAGTTTGATGTCAAATAGGATTAAACAATCTTAGTTACAATTGCATATTAGAATCCTAGTCAAACTAGGATTTAGAAAACCATTTTCTAATTCAAATCAAATTCCATTTAAAATTCCCAAAATTTCTAGAATTCATTCTCATCATTACAAGAAACTTATAATCAGTTATACCATTTAAATTCATTTATTAGATAATCTAAATCAATAATCATTCAACTAGCAAACCAATTACTCAAAATTTGCCTAAATTTGAGTCATACATGAATTATGATTCTTTAGGAAATTAACCAAGAATTTAGTTTGACTTCAGCACGCAATTGATATAAAAATATCATCATGTATATGTAATAAACATGAAATTAAGGTTTTTCATGAAATTATATCTTACTAAAGCAAACAATACAAAACAATCCCATCATATGGTAAGGTTTTTAACCTAGTTACTAGTTTTGTTTGGACAATGATCAAAAACGATTTTTGCATCATAAAAGTTATTGTCCAGAATTTCAAACACATTTTAAATATGTCATAAATATGTTTGAATAAAAAAATTAACAAACCAAATTCAAACAGGTCCAAAGAGAATTTAATTGGCAAAACTAGGTTTCAGAAACTCTAAAATTTCAGCAACATGCACAATTTTTAATATCATGTTTAAATCAAATTCAAACCTTTTAATTATCATCAACCACATCTAATATCATCATATTAAAATATCATTGAATTAAAATTAAAATTTTAGGCCAATCAGAATCAAATTCATTTTTAAGGGAAGCAGAGAATTCAAGTTGTTCCTTTTTAATCAATCTCATTAAAAGGAACAACTTGGATTATTTACAGATAATCCAAATTTGGATTCTCTGCTTCCCTTAAAAATGAATTTGATTCTGATTGGCCTAAAATTAATGGAAGCAGAGAATCCAAATTAAAAGGAACAACTTGGCCCAAAATTAAGGGAAGCAGAGAATCCAAATTTCTGGCTATCAACTTTAATTAAATCCAAAATTAATTTACATAGGGTGGCTTTGATACCATTGTTGGACTTTCAACATATATTTCATACATATAGTGGTAAAAATATAAAATTTAATCAAACTAAAACCCAAGGAATGCCTTATGTATATTGAAATTGGAGAAAACCATATAATGGGAAAAGTTAATTACCTTTTGATTGTTCTTTGTTCTTCTAAACTTATGTGCCTTTCCTTTAAGTTGAGTTGTTGTAAACCACAAAAATCCATAGAATGTATTTTTTCTAACAGTAATCCATGCAAAGGAATGAACAAAACAACCACAATGGTGATGGGTTGATCAACCAACAAATTGTTAACAATCGAGGTCAATCTTGTGAGAGAGATGGAAGAGAGATAACTTTCATTTCTCTAAGTTGGTAGCCAGAAATTTGGCCCTTAAAAGGGTTATTTTTATTTCACTAATCATAATTAGGGTTGGACATAAATTTCTTATGCATAGGAGTTTTATTCGAAATAGAAAACCTAAAATCGCAATTATTGCTATATGGGCTTTCACGGTCGTGACTAATTCTGTCACAGCCGTGACTAATTGTGTCATAGTCGTGACATATGATGCCTAGCCAAATTGTTTCTTTCTCATGTCATGGTTCAAATCCAAGACCCATTTCACATTTCCTTTATTCCTTCTATGCGTGTTAGCCATTAGGTTCCCGGCTATGTTACTAGCTCAAATTATCGCATAACTTTGAGCAAATTATGTGCAGTATCTAGCAACACATCATGACCCCCAATTAACTGTAAAGTCAGTGGTATTACTTTAAACCCTTTCATAGACAATTACTGTACAATTTGTCCTTTCACTAAACTATACCTTATTTGGTTCAGAGCATGGACTATGTGTCAACTCCTACTAGACTGACTGTGTCATATATAGTCCAAATGATATTAGTTTAATATATGAGGCTCATTACTCTATTAGACATGTTCTTGAAGACCTTCATCAATTACTGTACAATTTTTCCTTTCACTAAACTATACCTTATTTGGTTCAAAGCATGGACTATGTGTCAACTCCTACTAGACTGACTATGTCATATATAGTCCAAATGATATTAGTTTAATATATGAGACTCATTACTCTATTAGACATGTTCTTGAAGACCTTCATCAAGTCTTATCCACCTCGGCCAAAGATTTTTAAGTAATAATCTCTACAATAGGCCATATGTATACTATCCTTGTATCAGGAGTGATGAATCCTTTATTGACTACTCAACTACCTTTGAATATCTAATGATATACCTAATAACTACCATATAAGCGATCTCTGAGAGACAACAAATAATGGGGTTAGAGTATAGGATTCAGTATCCAAAATAATCTTGAGCATCTCACGCCTAAGGATACTTGAACCATTGCTATGATGAGACTATCATTAACATTGAATATATATCCATGTGATTATCTCATAGCAAGTCATCCAATGTACTTGGCTACTCTAGCAAGCATCCATATGTTAACTCCAAACATCATATGTTTTTAGCTAATGAGATCAGCTGCTTAACCTAATTATCGATTGAATTCTTTAGTGCAAATGAATGTTGCTTGCTATGTGATTCATGTGATTGTCATGATTGGTCCTTGATAATGTAATGATGGATAATTTGTGACATTGTGGTACATATAAATGGTATACTTGTGGTATATTTGAGGTATATATTTGACAAATGTGATATATACACATGGTATATGTATAGTATATGCAAGGTATATGCTTGACATATGAGGTATATATGGAATATATGTATGTTGTATATGATAAAGATGCAATGGTTGATGAAAGCTTAAATACAAGTGCATATGCATATGGGCTAAAAAGGCGTTGTGACTAGTTAATCGATATTGTAAAGCAAAAGAAGAGGCCTATGGCCCAACAAATGTGCAAATGAAATAAATGATCAAGCTAGCTAGCAAATGCAAATGTTCACATGGAAACCCGGGGCAATGTCTGTTTAACTTGATCACAACAAAATGAAATAAGCAAAGCATTTGCATACATAAAGAGTAATGATTATATGTTTCAACTTTATTGATACTTATATGATACTGATGAATGGAATGGAATACATGGTATATATTGGAATTGTGATTTATGACTATGAGTTGTTTGGTACTTTAGAGCTCATTGGATGGTTATTCTAACTGAGCCGCAACTCATCAATTTGCATCATTTTTCAGGTAAAGAAAAGTGATAGCTCATTTTGAGTAGCGTATAAAAGACATGGAGCACAGGTCACTGACCGAGCCTCATCACTCTTTCTCCTTGCATTCCACACGAGCATGAAAACACGTCATCTGTATTTTGACTTATATGCTTGAATATGTATTATCACTCTAGATTAGTTTTGAAATGTATAAATGGTAACAACCCGTAATCCTTCGGATGGAAAATTCATGTTTTAATATATGTGATATATCGTATTGTGGTTTTTAATGTTGACTTGAAAAGTCATTGAGTGATATTACAGGATATAAGACTTGTAAAGTCATTAGTTGATTTTATAGGATATGATATGACAAAACAAATTTACTACCACTATTATCAGGGTATTTTCTCTTTCCAACATGCAGTATGTGATTATTTGATACAGGGATAGGTTATACTCAAATGCATAAGGTGTGACCTTACAACATGTGTCAACTCCCACTAGACTGACTACGTCACGTCTAGTCCAAGTAATGTTAGTTCTTGTCCTTGAGGCTCATTACTCTATTAGATATGTCATTGAAGACTATCTTTATGACATTTCCACTCCGGCCAGAGATTCCTAAGTAATGACCACGACAAGAGGCCAAGGGTATACACTCCTTATATCAAGAGTGGCTAATCCTTTGTTGGTTACCCAATTACTTTCAATACCTCAAGCTATATCCAATCACCACCCTATGAGCTACCTTTCTGAGGAAATAAGTAATAGTGTCAAAATACAGAATCAATATTCAAGATATCCTTGAGTACCTCAAGTCTAAGGATACTTGCACCATTGCTATGATGCGACTATCATTGACATTTGAATAGATTATCCGTATGATTGTCTCATAGTTGGTCATCCAATGTACTTAGCTACACTTAGCAAGCATCCACATGTTAACTCTAAACATCTCATGTTTATAGATTGTGAGATCTACTACTCGATCCAATCAAAGAGTGTAACATGTGCTAGTCTGTCTGGATTAATAATGTCCCGTCTCATTAATTCTATGACTAGGGATAATTTTGATGCTAACATAATTACACATGATAAGAATCTCAATATCATGATCTCATCATGATTTCCTTCATGCTATGTTATGAAGATACCATTTGATTAGAAAAATCATTGGTAAGAATGATGTAAAGATAGAAAGAGTGCCCACTGATCAGAATATTGTTGATCCTTTAACTAAGCCATATCCCCAAAAGAAATATGATTCTCATGTACTCGCCTATGGAATTAAATACAAAGACAATTGGCTTTAGTGCAAGTGGGAGCTTGTTAGAGTAGTGCTCTAAAGGTAATCACCTTTAGCACTTATTGTACAAATTTATTTGATTAATAAAAAGGCTTTTTTCATTAATTAGATGTTCATTTGATATATGAATTGATAAGTGATCTTAAATCAATTAATGAAGTCCTTGATACATAACATAACATGAAGAAAATCATGATGAGATCATGATATTGAGATTTTTATCATGTGTAATTATGTTAGTATCACAATTATCCCTAGTCATAGGATTAATGAGATGGAACATTATTAATCCAGACACACTAGCACATGTTACACTCCTTTATTGGATCGAGTTGTAGATCTCATAATCTATAAACATGAGATGTTTAGAGTTAACATGTGAATGCTTGCTAAGTGTAGCTAAGTACATTGGATGACCAACTATGAGACAATCATATGGATAATCTATTCAAATGTCAATGATTGTCTCATCATAGCAATTATGCCAGTATCCTTAGTCTGGAGGTACTTAAGGATATCTTGAATATTGATTCTGTATTTTGACACTATTCCTTGTTGCCTCAGAGAGGTAGCTCATAGGGTGGTGATTGGATACAACTTGAGGTATTCGAAGGTAATTGGGTAACCAACAAAGGATTGACCACTCTTGATAGAAGGAGTGTATACCCATGGCCTCTTGTCGTGGTTATTACTCGGAAATCTCTAGCCGGAGTGGAAATGTCATAAAGATAGTCTTCAATGAAAAATCTAACAGAGTAATGAGCCTCAAGGATGAGAACTAACATTACTTGGACTAGACGTGACGTAGTCAGTCTAGTGGGAGTTGACACATGTCCATACTCTGAACCATGTGGGGTATAGAATGGTGAAAGGAATAATTGCATGGAAATTATCTATGGAAAGGTTTGTAGTCAAACCACTGACTTTCCGGTCAATAGGGGGTCATGATGTGTTGCTTTATGAATATGATTCATTCTTCAAAATCCAACATCCATCATCTATCATCATATAAAAACTATAAATTATGCAATTTTTCCATTTGATATTATATAATTAAATTCACACAACCGCTTTCAATATTACCACATTATTCAACTTTATATATCAACCTTCTATATCAATTTCAGAGTCAAGTATACCATTTATTTCAGTTCCAGCAATTCCAATGTATCCATATGATCCAAATAACATGTCATCTACACAAATCATCACACAAACAATTTATTAACCTTATTTTGATGTGTATATATACAATCCTCAACTGTCAGAGCCTTAAACTCAATCTTTTGTGTTTACTTCCTTTGGTGGGATTCTCCACCATCTGCCGCGGTCTCTAACACGATATCAGACCATATTAAAATCTATTTTGACCATTCTATTTATTTATTATATTAACAATGTAGAAACCTAACCTAATCCCTTAAAACTCATAACCCCTATAATGCTAAGTTTTTAGGGTTAATATGTTAGGTAGGTTGTTGTGAGTGAGTGTGGGTAGTTGAGAGGTTAGAAAAAGTTAGAGGGGATACTTTCATGCCCATGAATGGATATTCATGCCTGTGAGAGTGTTATGTTTCAAAACGACATAGTTTTAAAGGTTGTTCATGCCTGTGAATGAGATTTCACAATTGTAAATGTTGTGTGTTAGGTTTTCGCATAAAAGGTATGTCATGGCTGTGATAGGAGAGTATTCATGCCCTTAAACGATGTTAGCAGAGTTGGTGAGTAGATTCTACAATTTTCTCTCTCTCATACCTTCTTCTGCAACCTATGGCCATCCTATATTCCCTAAAATCCTTCCTCTTAAACCAAACATCTTTCTTTCATCATTTTCTTTTCCTTTCTCTCTTTTCACCAAGTTTTTAAAGATCTCCAAGGGGTAAGTAAGAGAGATAGTGAAGTGAAACCTAAGATTTGGGTTTGGAGAGTTTGGTGTTCATTTTTTTGGAGATTAAAGATCTCATAAGACATTTTTCATGTTGATAGGAGCTAGAGGCAAAGATGAGGATCAACCAAGAGTTAGGCAAGCTTGAAGAGTTTGAAGGGTTTAAGCTCCATTTTCAAAGGTTAGCATATATATGCTTATTAATTCTCCTATCTTGCATGTTGTTGTGTTCTATGCTATGAAAACATGATATAGGATATAAATATGCTACTATAACGTACATATATGATATTGGTATGGTATAATTGTTAAAAGTGCTATGAAAATAGGTTATGTTGGTGATGATGTTTTAGAGATGTTTTTTACATGATTTTATGTTTTTTAAGTTAAATGATGTTAAAAGCATGTTGTTAGCATCATAGGCTATGGAATGTTGATAAGAGTGATTGACATTGGTCAATCTTACAGACCCTTATATGTGGCTTTGTTATGTTATGTTTTTAGATTAGGAAAACCCAAAATTCACACCGGTGATAAGGTTATCATGCCTATGAGTGTTGCACATAGGCATATTTAATGACCATAAAACATGAACCAAAAAAATGTCCAGAACGGGCAGAAGCTTTCACACCTTGCATAATGGCTAAAAAAGCTGTGAATGCATGGGTTCACATTCATGAACATATAGTCACAACTGTGAATGTAAAAATCTAGTTTTCACCATAGATTTTTGTAGTTTGATCCACGATCATAAATATTTGACTTTACACTCGTGAACATATAGTCATTGTCGTGAATGATGTGAGTTTGGGGACAAAAGTTTTAATGTGAATGGTCATTATTTGGTTCACAGGTAAGGGGTACCTGTGAATGGCCTTTCATGGCTGTGAACCATGTTATTTTTGCATATACAGTTTGATAGGGAGGTACCTTAAAGGCAATCATCTTAGGCACTTGATGTACTCATTTATTATTAATAAAAGACAATTTCATTATATGGTATTCATTGCATATGAATTGATATAGATCTTATACCTTTTAATTATGTCCTTGGTATGTAACACAACATGAAGAAAATCATGATTTGATCATGATAGTGAGATTCCTATAATGTGTAATTGTATTTATAGCTAAATTATCCCTATTCATAGGATTAACAAGATAGGACATTATTAATTCGGATAGACTAGCACATGTTATATTCCTTGACTAGGTCAAACAACTTATATCATATGCTAAAGATATGAGATATTTACAGTTTAATATGTGGATGCTCGCTAAAATAGCCAAATACGTTGGATGACATGCTATGAGACAATCACATGGATTTCTATTCAATGTTAATGATAGACTTATTTGAAGGTAGCTGAGTACTCAATAGATGATTCACCACTCTTAATGGAAGGTGAGTAGACCTATGGCCTCTTTTAGAAATCATTAATAAAAAATCCTTGGCCGAGGTGGACATGTGTTGAAGAAGGTCTTCAAGGACATATAATATAGTAATGAGTCTCATAGACAAGAACTAATATCATTTCGACTAGATGTGATATAGTCAGTCTAGTGGAAGTTGTAACATCCAGTGATTTAGGCTCCAATTGCGCGTGACCACAGTGTGGTGCGCTGGTTCAATTGAAGTCTAAATTTGGACCCATAAAAAATTAGGATTAAGTTTAATTAGTGGGGCCCACATTTTAATTTTAGTATAAAAGTCAAAAAGAGGAAGAAATTCTACATTCTTCCACCTAAATATCGAGCTCATCTTCTTCCTCTTTTTCTTCTCTTTGTGTCGTCCAGTATAGCCTTCCAAAGCCACCATTTTTTGTTTTATTTCAAACTTGAAATGATTGGAAAAATAAGTTTTGAGAGAGAAAAATCAAGAAACTAAAGAGTTCTTACCACAAAGAGAGCTGAGGAGAAAGAAGAAAGGAAGAAAGAAGAAAATAAAAGGTAGAAAACTTTGGGACAGATTCGGCCCACTTTGGAGATCCATTAAGGTGAGTTTATTCTTCTCAAATTCAATATTTTTCCTTCCATTTGAGACCCATAAGGATGATAGATATGATTAGGATTGGTAGATTAGGGTTATTTGGCAAGAATTGACCTAGAATTTGAAATTGGTAACTAGTTGAAGAAAAGTGAAGCTAAACCTTTAATTAATGATAATTGATGTTAGTTAATTATTTTATGACTTAAAAACTAAAGAAAGATAACTCTAATGGAGGAAGGAGGGGTTGCCTTAGTTAAGGTAATTTGGGAAAAAATGAAATTAACCTAGGGGCAAGATAATTGGTAATGAGTGAAGTGTGATTAGAGTGTTAATTTGAAGAAAATAAATTGGGACATATGATAATATTTTTGGGCAGCCATGACCTATTAAGAAGGGAGTTTAACCTTAGTATATTTTGGCTCAAATAAAGTATAAAATATATAAGGAGCATTAGGATTTTATGTAGGCATGAAAGTTTTGAAATGGGATGATAAAAATGGGATATGGTATGGTTGTGTAGGAAAATCAAGTGAGAAAAAGAGAGGCCCTCAAAAGGGTGACAAAGGTAAGAAGAAAGCTATTTAGTAAATGAAGAGAAAAAAGGGAAAAGGAAAGCTACAAGGCTAATTAGGTATGAGCTCCATTGATAAAAATCTTACATGTTATCTAAATGTGTAAAATTATGTGTTAATGCTTGATATGAATGTGGCTTGCCATGGAATGTGATTGGTAGTTACTTTTGATATTTTTTTATGGTAATGGGACTAAATGGTGTGAAGATATCAAGATATGTGAATGTAATTGTGATCTAAAAATTTTGGTATAAAAATGAATGCATATAATGTATGTATTTATTAGATAGGTTTGTGCCAATTGATGACTCTGCTATAGAATTCTAGGACCAATCTTGACATTTTTTTTATCATAACTAATGTTCTACTAATGAGATTTAGATGAAATTAGTTGTAAATAAAAGTACTCATAAGGCTATACTTTTATTCAGAACCAAAGTTCAAATTTTTATTGTAAATGGGTTAAGAATTGGACATAAAATCCTGGACCTGTAGATACCTAGAAAATACTAGGTAAAAACTAATAGAACACTTTTCAGTAAAAGGGCGATAACTTTTTCTAGAAAACTTGGATTTGGATAATTTTTTATGAATATGAAAGCTGAGACATTATGCTATAAAATAATAAAAGACCATAAATTCAAATTCGAACTATAATTTGGCTAAAAATGAGTACCAAAATTAGGGCTAAAATCTGTCATAAACAAAGAATTGACATATTGGGGTTTTGCATGTGGTGTGATGAATACATATGTTAATTAATGTGAATTTTGAATTTAATGATAGTTATAAATGTTTAATAAATTATTTATATATGAGGTTATAATTCAATAATAATGAAAACAAATAACAAAAATAAATAAACATATAAGTGGAAATTTGGTATAATTATCATTTTTGAAAATATTGTGAATAATAATCTTAATATTAGGAGTAAATATAAAAATAGTTAAGCCCTAAAGCACATAACCTAGAACTAGAATAGAGAATAGTTTGGCATGCCAATTAGGGGATTTAAGGCACTCGGTGCCAAAATATGAAAGTCTGTAATGACAATTCTATATATGCGCTCAATGCAAAATTATTAAGCTGGTAATGACAATATTACTAAAGCTGGTAATGGCATTATTATAAAAGTACTCAGCACAATATTATGAAAGCCGATAATAGGAACTCCGTTATTCCTATTAGTTAGTTCGGTAATAGGTGTTGCAAAGAAAATGAAAATAACAATAATGTAAAAGTGTGTCATTTTGATAATATTTCTTTGATTTCATGTATTTTTTTTATGCCTTATTTGTGAAAATTATGAAATGATATGTAAGAAAATATATGTATGTAAGATTTTTATTCCTAAAGCACCATTAAGCTAGTAGCTTAGCAGAGTTGTTTCCTGTCAAACAGATTATAAAGAATAGCCATAGATAGTATAGTTCTCAGAAGAATAAGGGTACCTGGATGAAAAATGGCTTAAAGCTTTGGACTATTTTTGGTATATTTTGTTAGAAGCTTTGTAAATTAAATTATAGTTTTATCTCATCTAATATGTATCGGGGGTGTGTAAAACTAATGTAATGGACATATTTTAGATGTAAAATTATATATTTTATAAATAAATAAAATTTTAAGTATTGGTATTTGTAATAATTTTATTTTGGTGTTTGTAATATTTTTGCAAAAAAAATATATGGTTCATTTAGCAAATCTTATAAGACAGTTAGTCGAGTAATGCTCACTTACCTTGCTGAGCTAAATTGGGGTAAATGGGTGTTACAATTTTTGGTATTAGAGCTATAGGTTTGGACAATTATTGCTTAGTGGGTATGGGAGATAAGTGCATGTTTTCATGCATATGCATTTTTTTAAGATGTTATATTCTGATAAGGGACCCTTCTTTGGACAATATAGGTTTTAATTGATTCTAAATCAAGACAAAGTCACAAAGAAGAAGAGGTTGACAATGTAGCTAACTCCGCTACTTATAGATATTCATCATTAATTAGAGCCTCAGAGTCTAGTGTTGTAGCTCCACAACATGCTAAAGAACAAATTGATCTGGGTAAGCTACCACTTATGCAACAGATGGCTACTTTGTTACATCAGATAGCACAAGTTGTGTCACCACCAGCTCCACCACCTCCCCCATCTTAATCAAAACCTCAGATTGATAAACTAAAAAAATTTAGGGCGATGAATTTTATGGGTAAGAAAGAGGATGACCCAGCAGCAATAGAATTTTGGTTGGAAAAGATAGAACGGGTTTTTGAGGAGCTTTAATGTAACATCCGGTGATTTAGGTCCCGATTGCGTGTGATCGTAGTGGGATGCGTTGGTTCAATCGAAGTTTAAATTTGGACCCATAAAAAAATGACAAATAATAAGAAAAAATAATTAAGGGTACTATTATTTGGGAATTAAATAGAATTGGAAGAAAATAAAATTACCCTACGGACAAAATCGGTATTATTGGAATTATTGGGCGAAAATTGTGAGGATGAGGAAATTGGTAGAAAATAAGGAATTTCTCAAAATTTAAAAGTTAATCAAGATTAATTAAGTTAATGCACCAATGGAAATTAGGATTAAATTTTAATTAGTGGGACCCACTCCTTAATTTTAGTATAAAAGTCAAAAGATGAAGAAATTCTACAATCTTCCATAAAGAAAATCTAACTCATATTCTTCCTCTCTTTATCGTCTTTGTGTCGTCCACCTATGCCACAAAAAGCTTCCATTTTTGCTTCATTTCACGCATCAACAAGAGAGGAAAAATAAGTTTTGAGAGAGAACAAATCAGAAATTAAAGAGTTCTTACCATAAAGGGAGCTAAGGAGCAAGAAGGAAGGAAGAAAGAAGAAAAGAAAAAGGAGAAACTTTAGGACAAATTCAGCCCACTTTGGAGAGCCATAAAGTTGAGTTTATTCTTCTTAAATTCAACCTTTTTCCTTCCATTTGAGGCCATAAGGATGATAGATATGATTAGGATTGGTAGATTGAGGTTATTTGGTAATAATGGACTTAGAATTTGAAATTAGTAACTAGTTGAAGAAAAGTGAAGTTAAACTTTTAATTAATGATAATTGATGTTAGTTAATTGTTTTATGATTTAAAAACTAGAGAAAGATAATGCTAATGGAGGAAGGAGGGGTTGCCTTAGTTAAGGTAATTTGGGGAAAATTGAAATTAACCTAGGAGCAATAAAATTGGTGATAAATAAAATATGATTAGAGTGTTGATTTGAAGAAAATAAATTAGGTCATATGATAAGGTTTTTAGGCAGTCATTACCTATCAAGAAGGAAGTTTAACCTAAATAATTTTTGGCTAAATTAAAGTATAAAACATATTAGGAGCATTAGGATTTTATGTGTGCATGAAAAATTTTGAAAATGGATGATAGAAATGAGATATGGTATGGTTATATAGGAAAACCAAGTGAGCAAATGAGAGGCCCTTAAGAGGGCGACAAAGGCAAGGAGAAAGCTAATTAGTGAGGAGAGGAAAAGAAGGGAAAATGAAAGCTCCAAGGTTGATTAGGTATGTATGACACCCTTATAACAATTTTTGTATATGTACGTTATGTAGTTTTATACGATTATCAAGACTGTCGGTATTTTCTAAATTTCATTACAGCTGATGTGGATAAATTTTATTTTTCTCTTAACTTACTGACCATAATATCATTAGCACTTTATTAATTCCTTTTATTTTCCAAAAATTTCGACAGCATAACGATTATAAATTTAACTATCACACTTGCACTCTAAACAAACCACAACCCATATTGGGCACAATAATTCAAATATAATATAAAATATTCTTCACTCAACAAAACTTAACATGTCATTCTTTACAGACATAATAATTCATAAATAGTCTGTATCGGAATATATGCATAATTCCACTCCAGTTTACATATCCATACATATATATATATATATGTCAGTGATAATATTATCATACTTTTTATATTATCCTTTCAGCTGCTCCCAAAAGAGGTATGCTTGCTCCTATGCCTTTTCAATTATTACCTGCATGCAATCAAATAACTACGTACTGATCATTAAAATGTCTAGTGGTGATTACTAATCTAAAGATTTCTATTGATATACATTTTCATATATTCATGCAATATCATATTCACTACACTTTTCAAAATTTTGTCTTTAACATATTTATTATTCTTTTTATCATTACTTTATTATATTTATCCTTAATTCACTGTTTAATATCATAAATAAATTAGCAATTTAAGTTAATAATTTGTTTTTCAATTTACTTCTGAGCTTTCATTTTCTTTCAATTTATTCATTATTCATTTTACTTCTTTAATTAACTCTTCTTTTCTTTCCTTTTTTTTTTCATTTCAATCCTCTATTTACTTTTTCTTTAGCTACAAATTTATTTTTGGTTCCTAAATTGTCATTTATTTACAATCATACCACTACTTTACATTTATTTACTCTTTTGCCATTAACTATATTGTTTCATTTATTTTCTTTTCAACTACATAATTTAGCATTTTTCTTCCACTTATATTTCATTTTACAATTTTACAATTTTTGTCATATTTATCATTATTATTATTACACTATTTTTATCATATTTATCACTTTTATCTTTTTTAATTATATTTTTCACTTTTATCTATATTTGCCCCTAGTTTCAATCCGATAGAAAATCTTTAGACCATATACATGGGACGTGGACCCCATAAGTCCACACTAAGATGGTTGAGGGGACATCTCCAGTGCAATATGCATTGAAGATGAATGGTTATATTGAGAGGTTGGCCACCTTGGGATTTGTGATGGACCATGAATTAAGTATTGACTTAATTCTAACCGGTTTGTCTGATAGTTATTCACATTTTGTGCTTAACTATAGGATGAACCAAATCTCTACCACTATTCCTGAGCTGATTAACTTGCTTAAAACAGCTGAGCCATCTATTAAGAAGGACAGTAAGGTTGTGATGCTTGTGGACTCTTCAAGTTCTAAAATGAAAAACCTTAAGAAGAAGAAGAAGTCCATAAAGCCTAAGGGAGGCGTGGCCAATAAGAAGGCCAAGGAGATTGCTCCAAAAGGGACATGCTTTCATTGTGGCAAGGATGGTCCTTAGAAGAGAAATAGCAATGCTTACTTGGAATCCTTGAAGAAGAAGGCATCTGATGCCCCATCTGCTTCAGGTATTTTTTTCATTGAAATTAATACTATTTCCAATAATAATATATGGGTATTAGATACCGGTTGTGGCTCACACATATGCACTGATATGCAAGGCCTAAGGAACAGTAGACAGCTCAAGAATGGAGAGTTAGACCTACGCGTTGGAAATGGAGTAAGGGTTGCTCCATTAGCTATAGGAACATATGTATTGACCCTCCCTAGTGGGCTTATATTAAATTTGGATAATTGCTATTATGTACCTGCTTTGACTAAAAACATTATTTTTGTTTCAAGTCTAAATAAAGATGGTTTCCTTTTAGCTTTTAGTAACAATTGTTATTCTATTATGTTGAATGAAATTCTTTATGCTAATGTTACATTATGCAATGGAATATACATATTAGATATGTCAAATCCAATTTTAAACATCAATGATAATAAAAGGAAAAAACAACATATGTTGAAATCATCTTATCTATGGCATTGTCGTCTTGGTCATATAAGTGAGAAACGCATGGCTAAGCTACAAAAAAGTGGTAGTTTGGGGTCATTTGATTATGAATCATATGACACATGTGAATCTTGTTTACCAGGAAAGATGACTAAATTACCGTTTAAGGGAAAGAGTGAACGTGCTAATGGACTTTTAGACTTAATACATTAAGATGTATGTGGTCCAATGTCTACACACGCTATAGGTGGTTTCATCTACTTCATTACTTTTATCGATGACTACTCAAGATATGGATACGTGTATCTTATGAGATACAAATCTGAAGCTTTTGAAAAGTTCAAAGAATTCAGAAATGAAGTAGAGAAACAACTTGGAAAAAGTATTAAAACACTTTGATCAGATCAAGGAGGTGAATACTTGAGCCAAGAGTTTCTTGATTATCTTAAGGATAATGGGATTTTATCTCAATAGACTCCACCTTACACGCCATAACACAATGGTTTGGCTGAAAGAAGAAACTGAACCTTGTTTGACATGGTAAGGTCTATGATGAGTTTTGCAGAATTGCCTAAATCCTTTTGGGGTTATGCACTAGAGACCGCCATTTATATATTAAATGGAGTTCCTTCAAAGTCAGTTGATGTTACTCCATATAAGATATGGTATAACAAGAGCCCCATATTTTCTTACATGAGAATTTGGGGTTGTCCTGCTTATGTGAAGCGGACAATGTCAGATAAGCTACAAGCTAAGTCTGACCGATGTCTGTTTATGGGATATCCAAAAGCATCATATGGATATCAATTTTACCACCTCTTGGAACAAAAGGTTTTTGTTTCAAGACATGCTATCTTTTTACAAAGAGAATTCCTTCTAAAAGGAAATAGTGGGAGAAAAATTGAACTTGAGGAAGTTCAAGATGCTCAAACAGATGCTGATCAACTGCCTGAACCCGAGCTTGTTACTCATATGGATGATATAACAGCTCAACCTTTTGAAGCATAAGAGCTTCATAGGACAAGTAGGATACGTACTGTTCCAGAGAGATATGGATTTCTCATTAGTGAACAGAACGATGTATTGCTCATAGAAAATGATGAGCCTACAACCTATGAGGAGTTTCAGAATAGTTCAGAATCTGACAAATGGTTTCAAGCCATGAAGTCTGAAATGGAATCCATGTATGAAAACTGAGTATGGACTTTGGTTGACCCAACCAAAGGAATAAAGCCTATAGGGTGCAAGTGGGTTTTCAAAAATAAAACTGACATGGATGGTAATGTGATTACCTATAAAGCTAGACTTATTGCTAAAGGTTATCGTCAAAGACAAGGAATTTGCTACGATGAAACTTTTAGCCTAGTAGCTATGCTTAAATCCATAAGGATACTCCTAGCCATTGCTACTCATTATGATTATGAGATATGACAAATGGATGTGAAAATAGCTTTCCTTAATGGAAATCTGACCGAGGATGTGTACATGACACAACTAGAAGGTTTCATATCCAAAGATGGAAAAAAGGTATGTAAGCTTCAAAGATCCATTTATGGATTAAAGCAAACATCCAAGAGTTGGAATATTCGGTTTGATAAGACAATCAAATAGTTTGGTTTCTTACAAAATCCAGATGAACCTTGTGTCTACAAGAAGGATAGTGGGAGTGCAATCGTATTTCTTGTGTTATATGTAGATGACATATTGTTAATGGGAAATGATGTCTCAGCCTTACAATCAATCAAAATTTGGTTATCCAAGAATTTCTCTATGAAAGACCTTGGAGAAGTAGTCTATATTTTAGGGATAAAGATCTATAGAGATAGATCTAAAAGGTTGCTTGGTCTTTCACAGTCTACATACATAGATAAAATGCTAAAGAGGTTTAGCATGGAGCAGTCCAAGAGGGGATATATTCCCATGACCCATGGGATTACTCTCTCAAAGTCTTTGTGTCCAAAGACACAAGATGAAAGGACACATATGAGTTTGATTCCATATGCTTTAGCTATAGGATCAATCATGTATGCTATGATATGTATAAGACCTGATGTATCATATGCTCTAAGTGTCACGAGTAGATACCAATCGGACCCTAGTGAGGGTCATTGGGTGGCTGTCAAGAATATCCTTAAGTACTTAAGAAGAACTAAGAATGTATTCTTGGTATATGGAAATGGAGATATTACTGTGAGCGGGTATACCGATGCTAGCTTCCAATCTGACAAGGATGACTCAAAATCTCAATCAGGTTATATATTCACACTAAATGGTGGAGCAGTTAGTTGGAAGAGTTCCAAATAGGAAACGACAGCTGATTCCACAACCGAAGCAGAGTACATTGTAGCTTCTGAAGCAGCAAAGGAAGTAGTTTGGATAAAGAAATTCATCACAGAACTGGGAGTGGTTCCCATCATTATTGATCCAATACAATTGTATTGTGATAATAATGGAGCCATTGCGCAAGCAAAGGAGCCACGGTCTCATTAGAGATCCAAACATGTACTTAGAAGATACCATTTGATTAGAAAAATCATTGGTAGGAATGATGTAAAGATAGAAAGAGTGCCCACTTATCAGAATATTGCTGATCCTTTAACTAAGCCATTTCCCCAAAAGAAATATGATTCTCATGTACTCGCCTATGGAATTAAATACAAAGCCGATTAGCTTTAGTGCAAGTGGGAGCTTGTTATATGAGTGCTCTAAAGGCAATCACCTTTAGCACTTATTGTACAAATTTATTTGATTAATAAAAGGCTTTTTCATTAATTTGATGTTCATTTGATATATGAATTGATAAGTGATCTTAAATCAATTAATGAAGTCCTTGATACATAACATAGCATGAAGGAAATCATGATGAGATCATGATATTGAGATTCTTATCATGTGTAATTATGTTAGATCAAAATTATCCCTAGTCATGGGATGAATGAGATGGGACATTATTAATCCAGACAGACTAGCACATGTTACACTCCTTAATTGGATCGAGTAGTAGATCTCATAATCTATAAACATGAGAAGTTTAGAGTTAACATGTGAATGCTTGCTAAGTGTAGCTAAGTACATTGGATAACCAACTATGAGATAGTCATATGGATAATCTATTCAAATGTCAATGATAGTCACATCATAGCAATGGTGCAAGTATCCTTAGACTTGAGTACTCAAGGATATCTTCAATATTAACTCTATATTTTGACATTATTCCTTATTGCCTCAGAGAGGTAGCTCATAGGGTGGTGATTGGATATAGCTTGAGGTACTCGAAGGTAATTGGGTAACCAACAAAGGATTCACCACTCTTGATAGAATGAGTGTATACCCATGGCCGTTTGTCGTGGTCATTACTCAGGAATCTCTGGCCAAAGTGGAAATGTCATAAAGATAGTCTTCAATGACATATCTAATATAGTAATGAGCCTCAAGGACAAGAACTAACATTACTTGGACTAGACATGATGTAGTCAGTCTAGTGGGAGTTGACACATGTCCATACTCTGAACCAAGTGAGGTATAGATTGGTGAAAGGAATAATTGCACAGAAATTGTCTATGGAAAGGTTCATAATTAAACCACTGACTTTCCGGTCAATAGGGGGTCATGATGTGTTGCTAGATACCACTCATGACCTGCTTAAATTAATTGTTAATTTAAGTGGCCAACATAACCGGGAACCTAATGGGTCACACGCATTGAAGATATGGAAAATGAGAAAATGGTATTGGATAAGATCCAAATTATGAGAGAATTATTACGGGATGGATCGCAATGAGATCGCACGAAAAAAATCATTTGGGAGTCTCACGGGCCCGCGCAGGCTAGGTAGGCTACTGGCCAGCCTTGCGAGCCAGTAGCAGTCCGCAGCAGGCCCAGTGAGCCTGCAGCTTCCATCCGTTGGCCAACGGCTGTAATTGGCCATAATTAGGCCAATTATGGTCAATTACTATTCATTAGTTGCCATTTTCTCGATTTTTAACTTTTCATCTTATTTTTGAATTTGATTCAAATTGAAAAGACATAAAATGACAGAAAATAGACATGAAATTTTTTTTTGTGAACAAAATATTTTTAAGACAACAAAAATTCTCTCAAGAACACTTTCAAAGCTAGCACTTTGAATTTGTTCAAACCATTTTCTCTTAATAGTTTCTTCTTCATTCTTCGCGTGGATTATCATTAGAGACATCCTAGTGTGGATTGTTGTGGTTTGCTACAACCCAACAAAGTGAAGATTTGAAGAATAAATAAAAATTACAAGGTATAATTTTTAACATTTACATTTATATAAATTAGTTTTAATGGTACAAGTATGATCTTTTGTTTTGGGTTTTGAAAAATTTTATTTTTTACTGCATTTATGAATATGATTCATTCTTCAAAACCAAACATCACATGCATTGAAGATATGGAGAATGAGTAAAATTTCCTTGGATAGGATCTAAAAGATGAGAGAATTATTTCTGGATGGATCGCAATGAGATTGCACGGTGTTGAACCTTAAGGGGTATTTCTATCATTTTGATGATAACAAATAAAATAGCAATAATGTATTTAACATACTTGTTTTCTAAGTTTATTGAATAGGGTATGGAATATGATAGCAAGAATGGAGAATGGAAGACTAACCTTAAAAAGACAAAAATTGAAGAAATAGCCAGATTCATGCCCGTGACCTTTTATGTCATGCCCGTGATAAAGCTTAGCGCCAACAACCAAATATTTAAAGTTCACGACCATAAAGAATGATAGCAACCAAGAATGATCATATTAGACACGCCCGTGATAAAACATGTCAAATTCCTCAAGAGAGCTTCACGGCCAGAGTCACTACTTCGACCACGGCTAGGAGGGATGTTCACGCCCATGAAAGAATAATGTGATGCTCGTGATCAAACATTTCAAATCCATCCAAAATGTTTCACGGTCGTATTCACCACTCAAGTCATGGCTTATAAGAACAGTCACGACCGTGACACACTTATTCACGACCGTGAAAGAGGAAAGAGAAATATCTCAGGCGTGAAATTAAGAGTATGTGCAATGGATATTTTTGCATTAAAAGCAACCAAACGGCTCTAGTTCTCCATGGAAACATAAATGGAAGTCATTTATGAATCCAGAACAAGAAAATAGCAAATACTTCGAATCAAAATCTTGTTGTAGCCATTTATGCATTTACTACTATCAAAACAAACATTAATTCTCTATAAAAAATCTTTTTTCTCATCATTGTCTGAGTATTATAGATTTGTGAGTGTTTCTCTTTGTAATCTACAACTCAATTGAGTTTGGGTATTTTGGGTTAAGAGTATAACACTTGTAAGGGTTATTTGTGTGAGCCTTTAAAATATAAAGAATTGGTTTATTGTGTGATCCATTAAAACACAAGGGATTTCTGGGTTAGGTGTGATCCATTGTTAGAAACACCATAGTGGGAAGTGAGCTTGTAAAACTCCATTGTAACACTTAGTGTGTTAGTGAAACTCCCAATTGAGATCGGAAAGAGAAGTAGGGTTAGTTAACACCCGAACCTCTATAAAAATCCTGTGTGATATCTTCCTATCCCTACTCAACTTAACTTTTCTTTCCACTCTTAAAAGTTAAGAAATTTTAATCTCCAATTCAACCCCCATTCTTGGTTCAATATCTGGGCAACAATTGGTATCAGAGCTTAGTCTAGCATCGAAGCCTAAACAGCACTAGCAAAGATAAAGATATGGCCAATGAAGGATTCCAAAGTCTGAAGCCTTACTTTGATGGAGCAAATTTTGCTCATTGGAAGTTTTAGATGGAGACATATCTGGATAGTGAAGGAATTGAAGTCTGGGATAGTGTTTGGAAATAATGGACATCACCAACTAGAAGAGGAGTTGATGGTGAAGAAGAAATCATGTCGATAGATGATTGGACAGAGCCTCAAAGAAGAGCAAACTTCAAAAACAAAAAGGCAATGACAATTCTCTCAAGCTCATTATCCATTGAAAAATGTGAAAAAAAACAACACTGCCCAACTGCATACAGCTTGTGGAAAACATTGGAAAACAATCATGAAGAAACAAAGCAAGTTAAATCCAAGAAGATTCAACTTCTTACTTAAGAGTATGAACTCTTCAAGATGAAATCCAATGAGTCAATTACTGACATGACAAACCGTCTTCTAGCCATCATAAATGGCGTGTGAAAGCTTGGGAAACACCTAAGCTTGGAAGATGTAAATAACAAAATTCTGAGAAGTCTTCCTCTCAAAGATTATGGTTCAAGAATTGCCGGTATAGAAGAGGCAAATGAAGACATGAGCATCATGAATACTGATGTGCTTATTGGCAAACTTCTTACACATGAAATAGCAATGAAAAGAGATAGAAAGCTTGAAGTAGAGCCCAAAAAAAGAAAGCCTCTAGCACTAAAAGCCTCTACTTTAAAATCTCAAGAGGAAGTTGAAGATGATGAAGAAAAGAGTGATGATGCAAATGAGGACATTGCTATGCTCTTAAGAAGGCTGAAAAGAATTATTGAGAAGAGAATGGGCAACTCTAGAAAAGTCAGGTAAAGAAACCTCAAATAGACCTCTAATGACTCACAAAAAAGTAAAAAAGAGGTAAAGTGCTATGAATGTCGGAAGAAAGGGCATATTAAATCGGAATGTCCAAGGCTCAAGAAGCACAAGAGTAAATACCAAAGAGACAATGGGGAGAAAGGCCACAAAGCCATATGGGATGATGAAAGCTCTTCAAGTGAAAAAGAAGACAATGAAAGTGAAGAGGTCAACCTATGCTTCATGGCTATAGAGGGTCACGTCTCGGATAAGGTAGGATCACTTCACTTATACTATTTCAATAATGATAGTAGTGATAATGATAGTAATAGTGAAGATGATGACAAGCAAAGCCTAATAGAAGTATTGAATCTAGAACTAGAGAAATATAGAAGTAAATTCAATACTTATAAAAATAACATTTCTAATTTGAAAATCAAAATGGATGTTTTAGAAAAGGAGAACTTTAAGCTTAAATCATCTAATGAATCTCTTCAAAAGTCATTAGATGAGTACTCTTTAAGACCCTCAACTAAATCCTTGCTTAAAGAAAACAACATTTTGAAAAATGAAGTTGAGGAACTTAGAAACTCCATTTCAAAATTTTACAAGGGAAATGAGAGTTTAGATACTCTCATTGTGTCTCAAAGACCAGCCTTAATTAGACATGGTCTAGGATTTAAGGGTACATCATCATCTTCTCACAAGACTACTTTTGTTAAGTCAAGTAAACCCCACATTTCCACATTTGATGTAACAGCCCCAAGGGCTAAGTGAACAAAATACACTAAATCTTCTATACATAAGAGGGATGATCAAGGGATGGTAAGCCTCAGAACGAAACCTCAAAAGGCTAATCATTTCTTTATGTATAAGAAGCATGCACCTAGAAAAGCACCAATTCATCATGATTGTGTATGCCATTGCTCTCAAACTCAACCTAATAGAAACATGGCATTCAAAAGCATTGTAAGACCAAAATGCATATTTAGAGCTAAACAATGGAATTATTTTTCGAAATTTTGTCACATAAATAAACATTGCTGGATAAGGAAGGCTCATTGGGAACCTTTATGAGCTAACCCCCAAGGACCCAAGCACATTAGGGCACCAAAAAACCATACTTGAATTGTGATTCTATAGGTATGCCTCAAGTCCACAATAAACAAAAATGCTTGGCTAGTAGATAGTGGATGCTCAAGGCATATGACCGGAGACAAAGAACTTTTCAATAAAATCAAAAGTATTGATGGAGGTAAAGTTAAATTTGGAAACAATGCTAAGGATAAGGTAATTGGCATTGGCTCTACTAGTATTAATGGTACTACTTTCATTAAAGATGTCTTACTTGTTGATGGCTTGAAACAAAACTTGTTAAGTGTAAGTCAATTATGTGATAAGGGAAACAAAGTAATCTTTACTTCCAATGAATGTCTTGTAACCTCTATTAATGGCCAAGAGATATTTAAAGGAAATAGAGATGTCAATACCTACATAATAGACTTATACAAAATATCTAACATTTCCTCTAAGTGTCTTATGACTACAAGTGATGAATCTTGGCTGTGGCATAGAAGGCTTGGCCATGCAAGCATGGATTTAATTCAAAGCCTCAGCAAAGGAGAGCTGGTAAAGGGACTACCAAAAGTCAAATTTGAAAAAGACAAGACATGTGAACCTTGCTAAAGAGGAAAACAACATATGTTATCCTTCAAATCCAAAAACATTGTACGTACCTCAAAACCTCTACAACTCTTGCATCTAGATCTTTTTGGACCTACTAGAATTGCAAACTTGGGAGGTAAACACTATGCCTTTGTCATTGTTGGTGACTACTATAGATTTACTTGGGTAATTTTCTTAGCTCAAAAGAGTGATGCCTTTGAAACTTTCAGAAACTTTGCTAAAAGAGTTCAAAATGAAAAAGGATATTGTATTTAAAAAATAAGAAGTGATCATGACAAAGAATTTGAAAATGAAAACTTTGAAAATTTTTGTCTAGAACATGGCATTTCGCATAATTTTTCATCTCCTAGGACACCTCAACAAAATGGGGTAGTCGAAAGGAAAAATTGAACTTTAATTGAAATGGCTCGAACAATGCTCAATGAGTATGGTTTACCAACTTACTTTTGGGCTGAAGCCACAAATACTGCATATTATATTTCAATTCGAGTTTTCAAAAGACCTCTCTTAAACAAAACCTCATTTGAGCTATGGAATGGAAGAAAGCCCATGATATCATAGTTTAGAGTATTTGGATGCAAGTGTTTCATATTGAATACCGAGGACAACCTTGGAATTTTTGCCTCTAAATCTGATGAGAGTATCTTTTTAGTATACTCTACAACTAGCAAAGCATATAGAGTATTTAATAAAAAGTTATTAACTATTGAAGAGTCTATGCATGTTGTTTTTGATGAAGCTAGTAAGCTTGATCTTGTGAAAGGTAGTGTTCTTGATGATGTTGTAGGTTCCCTGGAAAGACTTGATCTTTAAAATGAAAGAGAAGAAAATGGTCAAGAAAATTCGCATCAAGATGATTCTCTACATCCAGCTCAAGAGGAAAACAGTCAAGAGCTCCCAAAGGAATGGAGATTGATAAAAGACCACCCCAAAGAGCAAATCATTGGTGATCCTACAAGAGGAGTAAGTACTAGAACTCATCTCAAACATTTAATTTCTGATCTTACCTTTGTTTCTCAAATTTAGCCTAAATATATTGATGACACTTTTAATGATGAAAGTTGGGTGATTGCTATGCAAAAGGAACTCAACCAATTAGAGAGAAGTCAGGTATGGACCTTAGTACCTACACCCAAGGAGCATCAAATCATTGGAAGCAAATGGTTATTTACAAGTAAACTAGATGAATAAGGTTCAATAACTAGGAATAAGGCTAGGTTGGTAGCAAAAGGATATAATCAGGAAGAAGGAATAGATTATGATGAGACCTATGCTCCTGTAGCTCGATTAGAAGCCATAAGAATACTTTTAACATATGCATGCCATATGAATTTCAAACTCTTTCAAATGGATTTAAAAAGTGCTTTTTAAATGGCTTTATTGAAGAAGAAGTTTATGTAGAACAACCACCAGGTTTTGAATGCTATGATTTGCCCAACCATCTATTTAAACTTTTAAAAGCTTTATATGGTTTGAAAGAAGCCCCAAGAGCTTGGTATGAAAGACTATGTTCTTTTCTCTTATAAAATAATTTTACAAAGGGAAATGTTGACACTACATTATTCATTAAAAAGCATAAGCATGATACTCTAATTATTCAAATTTATGTTGATGACATCATATTTGGGTCTACTAATGAATTGCTTTGCCAAGAATTTGCTAAGTGTATGACTAGGGAATTCGAAATGAAAATGATGGGTGAGCTAAAATTCTTCCTCAATCTACAAATAAAAAAAGGCAATGAGGGCATATTCATCAACCAATCCAAATATGCCAAAGACTTACTTAAGAAATTTGGAATGGAAGGATGCAAAAATGTCATGACTACAATGAGCACATCAACAAAATTGGACAAGGATGAAAAGGGTAAAAGCATTAATGAAAAGCTCTATAGAGGTATGATAAGATCACTTTTATATCTTACTGCCTCTAGACCCGATGTAATGTATAGTGTATGCTTATATGCTCTGTAACACCACATCTTATGCATTTTAGTATAACCTATCCAAATATCAAGTAATCATACATGGCGTACTGGAAAGGTAAAATACCCTGTTAACAATAGTAGTAAAATTGTTTTTCATATCCTGTAATATAATTCCATGACTTTGCAAGTCTCATATCCTATAATTTCATTCAATGACTTGCAAGTCTCATATCCTGTAATATTATTCACTGACTTTGCAAAGTTAACACTGAGGTTTTCACCACAATATAATATATCACATATATCAAAACATAAACTTTTCACATAAGTATTTTCGAGTTGATTTCATTTATACATATTTAGACTCATTCCAAAATGACTATACCTATTCAAGCACGTAAATACAAAAAAAACACATATGACATATTTTCATGCTTGTGTGGAATGCAAGGAGAGAGAGAGTGATGAGGCTCAGCCAGTGACCTGTGCTCCATGTCTTTTATACGCTACTCAAAATGAGCTATCACTTTTCTTTACCTGAAAAATGATGCAAATTGATGAGTTGTGGCTCAGTGAGAATAACCATCCAATGAGCTCTAAAGTACCAAACAACTCATAGTCATAAATCACAATTCCAATATATACCATGTATTCCATTCCATTCATCAGTCAATAACATATAAATATAGATAAAATCAAGTATTCAATAATTGTTATTTACTTATGCTTTGCTTGTACATTTTATTTTGTTGTGACCAGATTAAACGAACATTTCCCCGAGTTTCCATGTGAACATTTGCATTTGCATTTGCTAGCTAGCTTGATCATTTGTTTCATTTGCACATTTGTTGGGCCATAGGCCTCTTCTTTTGCTTTGCACATTTGTTGGGCCATAGGCCTCTTCTTTTGCTTTGCAATGTCGATTAACTAGCCACAACACCTTTTTAGCCCATATGCATATGCACTTGTATTTAAGCATTCATCAACCATTGCATCTTTAACATATACAACATACATATATTCCCTATATACCTCATATGTCAAGCATATACCTTGTATATACTATACATGTACCATGTATATATATCACATTTGTCAAACATATACCTCAAATATACCACAAGTATACCATTTATATGTACCACAATGTCACAAATTATCCATCATTACATTATCAAGGACCAATCATGACAATCACATGAATCACATAGCAAGCAACATTCATTTGCACTAAAGAATTCAATCGATAATTAGACTCACCGTTCTCCTTTGATTCCGACCCCTAACTTATTGTCTATCTGCTCCTTGTGGTTCTCCAATATGTTGCGAGCCTAATATGAAAACATAATCGATTAACTCATGATTAGAGAGACTTAATGTGGCTTAAACAAATTAATATGCATTGTTCATGTCAATAGTTAAGATTTTTCCTATGAGGCAGTGTGACCTTATGGGACTGTTTAGCCTATAACTTTTTCTATAATTGACCAATTACTCTGATTATTGTTCCTAATTAACAATAACACATATATATAGTACATATTCAAATTTCAGACCAATTGGATCATTGTATAATATTTGGTGGAATTTCTAAGAGTGTTCTGTTTTCTACCTTGTTTTCTTCCTTTAGGCAGTTTCAGGGTACTCATTTGGGTTCATCATAACTTACACTCTATAAGTCCTATTTTAATGAAACTTTACAGAAACTTATATGGGTTCATATGGAACATGTTTCATGTTTACAACATTTACCAATTATGTCTCTAAGGTCTTCTAATTATACCAAACATATTACTGTTCCAGAATAGAATTGGCTTCCGGACCAGTTTGATTTCCAAAGGCCATAACTTAGTCTATAGATAACAAATTAAGCTAAAATTAGTACCAAAATTTATCTAAGACATATACATATAACTTTTATGTTTTGATAATTTATAGAATATAGCTCTAACAAGCTCAAATTATCCAACCAATGTACTGGATCTGCCCAGGGCACTCAGTAGGCAGTTCAAACCATGGAACAGTCATGGTTCCATTCACCATAACTCCCCATTTAAAATCTCTATAAGCCTTAAATTTGGTATAAAGATACAAAACACATATATCTACAACTTTTATGTTTTGAGAGACTTCCAATAAGGGCTTTAACCTATTCGAAATCAAACCACACAGTAGCTAACTTGGTTAGGGTTTATACCCTGACCAGTTTCAGTACGAAGGGAATATCTCTCCCTATGCATAACATCTTGCAAAAATGTTTACATATCCAAAAATATAAGATATAAAGGAACAACTTTTGTGTCTTACACATTTCCAGAATCAATTTCTATTAATATCAAAATCGGGGTGCAATTCAGTGCCTAATATTGAACCTAAGCAACTCAAATCAACCCTATAGCAATAAGAATTGATTACTTACCAAGAACAACCTTGAAAGGGATCAATTAGCTTCAAAAACTAGGTTAAACAAGGAATAATTTAAGTCTGAAATGGAGGAAATTGAAGAAGAAAACGGGGCTGAAGTGAGGAGGCAGAAATGGGGAAGAAAGATGAAGATAAAGCCAACTTGTTTTTTGTCCTTTTCTCTTTTTCTCTTTTTCTCTTCTCTTTTCTCTTCTCATTTCTCATTTCTCTTCTCTTATATTTCTCTTTTGTTTCATTTTCATTTTATTTTATATTGTTATTATTATTATTTACATATATTTATAATTCCATTAATTCACACAATAATACAACTTAATCATTTGACCCGATTTAACTAAATTAACAATGTAATTGTTTACTAATCTTAATCTAATCATTTTTCTTAGTTTAATTTAATCACCTTATTCAATTTAATTCTAATGCTTTGTTATCTTCATTTAGGTTATAATTACACAAGTGCGACTCGATACAAGTGCCAAATACTAGGACACATAGCTAGTGCGTGTCATAAACTTGTTCCTATAGAAATACGTATGAAATGCATGTGTTCAATTGAATTGTATGCAAGATGCTTATGTTCGATGAAATGCATATGGGGAAGGTCAAGGATGTTACATTTCTCCCCTCCTTTTAAAAATTTCGTCCTCGAAATTAATACCTGAAAACAGGTGTGGATATTGCTTTTTCATATTTTCTTCTGTTTCCTATGTTGCCTCTTCTTGTAAATGGTTACGCCATAATACCTTAACCAAAGGTATTTCGCGATTTCTTAGCTGTTTAGTCTTGTATCCAATGATTTGCACTGGTTCCTCAACATAACTCATGTCCTCTGCAATCTCAATGGCTTGATCTTTAAGTACAGGTGTAGGATCTGACTTGTATCTTCTAAGCATGCTCACATGAAACACATTATGTATCTGAGCCATCTCTGGTGGTAACGCCAATCTATATGCCAGTGGACCAATCTTCTCAAGAATTTCATATGGCCCTATATACCTTGGGCTCAATTTACCCTTTTTGCCAAATCGAATTATCCCTTTCCATGGAGATTCACGAAGAAATACCTTTTCACCCAACTCGTATTCCATCTCCCTTCTATGCTGATCAACATAACTTTTCTACCTATCCTGTGCTGCCTTTAGCTTGTTCTTGACAACCTTGATCTTATCCACTGTGTCTTGCACTAGCTCTGGGCCTTCTAATGCACGTGCTCCTTCTTCATCCCAAATGATAGGGCTTCGACACTTTCTGCCATACAATGCTTCATATGGTGCCATCTGGATACTGCTATGATACTGGTTGTTGTAAGCAAATTCAATCAATGCTATATATTCATCCCAAGCACCTCTGAATTCCATAGAACATGCCCTAAGCATTTCTTCCAATGTCTGTATAGTCCTTTCTGATTGTCCATCAGTCTGTGGGTGGAATGCAGTGCTAAAGTTCAATTTTGTTCCCAATGTATTCTGTAAACTCACCCAAAAATGTGAAGTAAACCGTGGATCTCTATCAGACACAATGGATACTGGAATGCCATGCAATCTGACTATCTCATTCACATATAATTTGGCCAAACTCTCAAGTGTATAACCCCATCTGATAGGTAGAAAATGTGCTGACTTGGTTAATCTGTCAATAATTACCCATACTGCATCATTTTTCCGTGGAGTTCTTGGCAATCCATAGACAAAATCAATCGTTATTCTTTCCCGTTTCCATTCTGGCACTGGCAATGGATGTAGCTTACCAATTGGTGCCTGATGTTCAATTTTAATCTGCTGACATGTCAAGCATTTGGAAACATATTCTGCTATATCTTTCTTCATTCTTGGCCACCAGTAATGAGGCTTTAAACTGTGATACATCTTTGTCATCCCTGGGTGCATTGCATAGGGTGCATTGTGTGCCTCTTCCATTATTTCTTGACGCAAGTTCTCAGTGTCTGGAACACATATGCGTGACTTTAACATCAGTACATCATCCTGCAATTGAAAATCTTTACTGTTTTCCTGCCTTACTGATTCAATTTTCTCACACAATTTAGGATCTTTGCTTTGTGCTTCTTTGATCCTCTCCTTTAGTATAGGTCTGACTCGAAGAGTAGCAATAAGTGATCCTTCATCATGTATATTTAATTCAACATTCATAGATCGTAATTGAATCAAATATGGAAAAGAGGATACTTGCAAGTGAGCTACACTGCCACTAGCCTTCCTACTCAATGCATCTGCTACCACATTGGCTTTCCCTGGATGGTATTCAATTGTACAGTCATAATCTTTCAATAGCTCTAACCACCGCCTCTGCCTCATGTTTAATTCTTTCTGTGTCAGCAAATAACCCAAGCTTTTATGGTCTGTGAAGATTTGGAATGTCTCACCATACAGATAATGCCTCCAAATCTTCAATGCAAATACGACTGCAGCCAGTTCTAAATCATGCACTGGATATGAGATCTCATGTGGTCTCAGTTGTCTGGATGCATAAGCTATCACCTTACCATGTTGCATCAACACACATCCCAAGCCTTGGTGAGAAGCATCACTATATACTGTAAACCCACCTGTACCTGTAGGGATGGTTAACACTGATGCTGAGGTTAGCCTGTGTTTTAGTTCATCGAAACTCCTCTGACATTCTGGAGTCCACTTGAAAGGCACATTCTTTCTCAACAATTTAGTCAAAGGGCTAGCAATTAAGGAGAATCCATCAACAAATCTACGATAATATCCGGCTAAACCCAAAAAACTACGCATTTCTGAAATATTTTTAGGAGCTTCCCAATTTACCATAGCCTCAATTTTCTTTGGGTCAACCTCTATGCCCTTACACGACACCACATGTCCAAGAAACACCAAATGATCTAACCAGAATTCACATTTACTCAATTTGGCATATAATTGTTTCTCCCTCAAAGTTTGCAACACAATTTTTAAATGTTGTTCATGTTCTCCCCTATTCTTCGAGTACACCAATATGTCATCAATAAATACTATCACAAACCTATCCAAACATGGTTGAAACACCTTATTCATTAAAGCCATAAATGCAGCTGGAGCATTAGTCAATCCAAATGGCATTACTAAAAATTCATAATGCCCATACCTGGTTCGAAAGGCAGTCTTTGGAACATCTGCTTCTGCTACCTTCAGCTGGTAATAACCTGATTTCAAATCGATCTTGGATAATATTTGGGCTCTTTGCAACTGGTCAAACAAATCATCTATTCTGGGTAACGGATACTTGTTCTTCACTGTCATTTTATTCAGTTGCCTGTAATCGATGCACAATCTCATAGTTCCATCTTTCTTTTTAACAAATAACACTGGAGCTCCCCATGGTGATACACTAGGTCTAATATACCCTTTGTCAAGTAACTCCTGCAATTGGGCCTTTAGTTCTTTCAACTCAACTGGGGCCATTCTGTAGGGTGACCTTGATATTGGTGCAGTTCCTGGTACTAGTTCAATAGTAAATTCTATCTCTCTATCTGGTGGTAAACCAGGTAGATCATCTGGGAATACATCAGCAAATTCCCTTACCACTGGTATATTTTCAAGCAAGCTATCAGTGGTTCTAGTATCATTCACATATGCCAAATATGCTTCACATCCCCCTTTGATCATTCGAAATGCCTTTACAGCTGAAACTAGACATGTAGGCACAAGTTTTCTTTCACCTAGAAATACTACCCTTGGCTGGTTTGGTGATTCCAAAATTACTTCCTTAGTAAAGCAATTCACTATTGCATGATGTCTAGTTAACCAGTCCATTCCCAGTATCACATCAAATTCATATATTGGCAATAAAATCAGATCAGCTATTAACTCAGCTCTGTCAATGCATATCAGGCAATCACGACAGACCTTATTCACAACTACCACAGTTCCTAATGGCGTACTCACATTTATGTCAATCCCCAAAGTCTCATGCATTTGATGCAATTCAGATGCCATATGCAATGATATAAATGAATGAGTGGAGCCTGGGTCAATCAATGCATATGCTAATATTTCAAAAATATAAATATTACCAGTGACTACTTTGGGAGCATCCACTGCCTCTTGTCTAGTCATAGCAAACACCCTGGCCTGAGTAGGAGGTCTAGAACTCTAACCTTCAGATTTGGTCACTCTTCTGCCCAGTGTACCAGTCCTGCCCCTGCCTCTTCCTCTGCCTTGTGTCCCACTAGTAGGGTAGACCCTCGGTGCCTCAACAGTAGTCTCAGATACTCCTCTGTCTCTGCTAGTCTCTGCTAGTTTGGCTCTATTTGGACAATCTCTATACATGTGCTCCATCGATCCACAGAAATAACATGCTCCTGTGAGCCTTCTACATTCGCCCGTATGCTGTCTGCCACAATGACTACATGTGGGCCTCTGTTCAACATATTGGCTCTGCCCTCTGCCTGGGTAAGAGAAAGTCATTCCTCGACCTCTAGAACTGGAGTACCCACTTCTGTTACCAGATTGTGCAGGCATATATCTACCTCTTTTCCCCAACCTTCTGCTAGACTCACCAAAGAATTCACGTGATGGTCTTTTTATTTGTTGTTCCCCAGCTTCTTTCATTAACCGTTCAGCTCTGATTGCAGAAGCTCTGAGCCTAGCATAACTATCAAGATCAGTAGTCGTGATTCTGTTTCTGATCTCATATTTGAGGCCCTCTTCAAACTTCCTGCATTTGTCTCTTTCAGTAGAGACCATGAAAGTGGCATAATGGGAAAGCTTGTTAAATTGTACTTCATACTCCGCAATAGACATATTCCCCTGTTTCAGATTCAGGAATTCCTTCATCTTCTCATCTTTATATGCTTCTGGCATATAATTGTTCTGAAATTCCAGGAGAAAATCATTCCATGTCAACACCGGTGGTTGTGCATCACTGTCAGGGACTGTCTCCCACCATTCATAAGCATTTCCTTGCAGTAAGGATACTGCATAATTGAATTTCTCATCTGGAGTACATCTCATCATATTTAGTACCCTCTGTGTCCTTTTCAGCCATGTCTCAGCTTCTGCTGGGTCTGTTGTGCCACTGAAATCAGTTGCACCATGTTTCCTCAGCTTGTCATAACGTCTTTCCTTGTACATTTCAGGACCATATACTTCTTGTTCTAGGTTTTCATGGGGTACTTCTGCATGAGATGACTGTGATGCATGTACTGGAGCTCTAGCTCCTAGTGCTGGTTGCTCTCTATGTAAATGAGGTGATGCCTCATGAGAATGCATTTCGGCCAGCCTCTCCCTCCTTGGTGAATTATGTCTTATGATGTCCCTAAAATAAATGAAAGTATGTCACTACATAATGTTCAACACATAGGATGCATATGTTATCGTGCACTTATGCTTATGCATGTTCCCATGGAACCTATTCCTGCTCTGATACCAAAAATGTAACACCACATCTTATGCATTTTAGTATAACCTATCCAAATATCAAGTAATCATACATGGCATACTGGAAAGGTAAAATACCCTGTTAACAATAGTAGTAAAATTGTTTTTCATATCCTGTAATATAATTCCATGACTTTGCAAGTCTCATATCCTATAATTTCATTCAATGACTTGCAAGTCTCATATCCTGTAATATTATTCACTGACTTTGCAAAGTTAACACTGAGGTTTTCACCACAATATAATATATCACATATATCAAAACATAAACTTTTCACATAAGTATTTTCGAGTTGATTTCATTTATACATATTTAGACTCATTCCAAAATGACTATACCTATTCAAGCACGTAAATACAAAAAAAACACATATGACATATTTTCATGCTTGTGTGGAATGCAAGGAGAGAGAGAGTGATGAGGCTCAGCCAGTGACCTGTGCTCCATGTCTTTTATACGCTACTCAAAATGAGCTATCACTTTTCTTTACCTGAAAAATGATGCAAATTGATGAGTTGCGGCTCAGTGAGAATAACCATCCAATGAGCTCTAAAGTACCAAACAACTCATAGTCATAAATCACAATTCCAATATATACCATGTATTCCATTCCATTCATCAGTCAATAACATATAAATATAGATAAAATCAAGTATTCAATAATTGTTATTTACTTATGCTTTGCTTGTACATTTTATTTTGTTGTGACCAGATTAAACGAACATTGCCCCGGGTTTCCATGTGAACATTTGCATTTGCATTTGCTAGCTAGCTTGATCATTTGTTTCATTTGCACATTTGTTGGGCCATAGGCCTCTTCTTTTGCTTTGCACATTTGTTGGGCCATAGGACTCTTCTTTTGCTTTGTAATGTCGATTAACTAGCCACAATGCCTTTTTAGCCCATATGCATATGCACTTGTATTTAAGCATTCATCAACCATTGCATCTTTAACATATACAACATACATATATTCCCTATATACCTCATATGTCAAGCATATACCTTGTATATACTATACATGTACCATGTATATATATCACATTTGTCAAACATATACCTCAAATATACCACAAGTATACCATTTATATGTACCACAATATCACAAATTATCCATCATTACATTATCAAGGACCAATCATGACAATCACATGAATCACATAGCAAGCAACATTCATTTGCACTAAAGAATTCAATCGATAATTAGACTCACCGTTCTCCTTTGATTCCGACCCCTAACTTATTGTCTATCTGCTCCTTGTGGTTCTCCAATATGTTGCGAGCCTAATATGAAAACATAATCGATTAACTCATGATTAGAGAGACTTAATGTGGCTTAAACAAATTAATATGCATTGTTCATGTCAATAGTTAAGATTTTTCCTATGAGGCAGTGTGACCTTATGGTACTGTTTAGCCTATAACTTTTGCTATAATTGACCAATTACTCTGATTCTTATTCCTAATTAACAATAACACATATATATAGTACATATTCAAATTTCAGACCAATTGGATCATTTTATAATATTTGGTGGAATTTCTAAGAGTGTTCTGTTTTCTGACTTGTTTTCTTCCTTTAGGGAGTTTCAGGGTACTCATTTGGGTTCATCATAACTTACACTCTATAAGTCCTATTTTAATGAAACTTTACATACACTTATATGGGTTCATATGAAACATGTTTCATGTTTACAACATTTACCAATTATGTCTCTAAGGTCTTCTAATTATACCAAACATATTACTGTTCCATAATAGAATTGGCTTCAGGACCAGTATGATTTCCAAAGGCCATAACTTAGTCTATAGATAACAAATTAAGCTAAAATTAGTACCAAAATTTATCTAAGACATATACATATAACTTTTATTTTTTGATAATTTACAGAATGTAGCTCTAACAAGCTCAAATTATCCAACCAATGTACTGGATCTGCCCAGGGCACTCAGTAGGCAGTTCAAACCATGGAACAGTCATGGTTCCATTCACCATAACTCCCCATTTACAAGCTCTATAAGCCTGAAATTTGGTATACAGATATAACACACATATATCTACAACTTTTATGTTTTGAGAGACTTCCAATAAGGGCTTTAACCTATTCGAAATCAAACCACACAGTAGCTAACTTGGTTAGGGTTTATACCCTGACCAGTTTCAGTACGAAGGGAATATCTCTCCCTATACATAACATCTTGAAAAAATGTTTACATATCCAAAAATATAAGATATAAAGGAACAACTTTTGTGTTTTACACATTTCCAGAATCAATTTCTATTAATATCAAAATCGGGGTGCAATTCAGTACCTAATATTGAACCTAAGCAACACAAATCAACCCTATAGCAATAAGAATTGATTACTTACCAAGAACAACCTTGAAAGGGATCAGTTAGCTTCAAAAAATAGGTGAAACAAGGAAGAATTTAAGTCTGAAATGGAGGAAATTGAAGAAGAAAACGGGGCTGAAGTGAGGAGGCAGAAATGGGGAAGAAAGATGAAGATAAAGCCAACTTGTTTTTTGTCCTTTTCTCTTTTTCTCTTTTTCTCTTCTCTTTTCTCTTCTCATTTCTCATTTCTCTTCTCTTATATTTCTCTTTTGTTTCATTTTCATTTTATTTTATATTGTTATTATTATTATTTACAAATATTTATAATTCCATTAATTCACACAATAATACAACTTAATCATTTGACCCGATTTAACTAAATTAACAATGTAATTGTTTACTAATCTTAATCTAATCATTTTTCTTAGTTTAATTTAATCACCTTATTCAATTTATTTCTAATGCTTTGTTATCTTCATTTAGGTTATAATTACACAAGTGCGACTCGATACAAGTGCCAAATACTAGGACACGTAGCTACTGCGTGTCATAAACTTGTTCCTATAGAAATACGTATGAAATGCATGTGTTCAATTGAATTGTATGCAAGATGCTTATGTTCGATGAAATGCATATGGGGAAGGTCAAGGATGTTACATGCTCACTTTCAATCATGCCCTAAAGAGTCACATTTAAATGTAGTAAAAAGAATTTTTAAATATTTACATGGCTCATTGCATCTAGGTTTATGGTATCCTAGAAATTCATCCTTTCACATAATAGGATATTCAGATGCGAATTATGCTGAAAGTCTTTTAGATAGAAAAAAGTACTTTAGGTACTTGTAACTTTATTGGAGAATTCTTAGTTTCATGGTTTAGCAAGAAACAAGTTTTAGTTGCTTTTTCTACCACTGAAGCAGAGTATGTGGCAGCAGGATATTGTTGTACACAATGGTCATAGTATGGACCATATATGTAACATCCTTGACCTTTCCCACCTGCATATCCATATGCATTTCATTTGAACATATACATCTTTCATATAACCCAATTGAACACGTGCATTTCATACATATTTTCTTAGAAACAAGTTCATGGCACACACTAGCTATGTGTCCTAGTATTTGGCAATTGTATCGAGTCACACGTGTATCCTTATAACCTAAATGATGATAACAAAACATTAGAAATAAATTGAATAAGGTGACTAAATTAAAGTAAGAAAAATGACTAGATTAAGGTTAGTAAACATTTACATTGTTAATTAAGTTAAATCGGGCCAAATGATTAAGTTGCATTATTGTGTGAATTAGTGGAATTATAAATATATGTAAATAATAATAATAATAATATAGACAAAAAAAAATGAAAATGAAACAAAAGGAAAATAAAAGAAAAGAGAAGAGAAAAGAGAAGAGAAAAGAAAGGAGAAAAGAGAAGAGATGAAGAGAAAAAGGATAAAAAGACAAAAAAACAAAAGGTTGGCTTTATCTTCCTCCCCCATTTCAGCCTCCTCACTTCAGCCCCATTTTCTTATTCATCTTCTTCCATTCTAGAACTCAATTATTCCTTGTGTCACCTAGTTTTTGCACCAAATTTATCCCTTGCAAGTTCGTCCTTGGTAAGTAATCCATTCTTATTGCTATAGGGTTGATTTGAGTTGCTAAGGTTCATTAATAGGCAATGAATTGCACCCCGATTTTGATATTAATAGAAATTGATTATGGACAAGTTTAAAAAACAAAAGTTGTTCCTTAAGGTCTTATAGTTATATATATGTAAACTTTTTTTCAAGATCTTATGTATAGAATAAGATATCCTCTTTTTACGGAAACTGGTCAGGGTGTGAATCCTAGCCAAGATAGCTACTGTGTTCTTTGGTTTGGAATATGATAAAGCCATTATTTGAAGTATCACAAAACATAAAAAATGTATATATATATGATATGTATGTGGATAACAAATTTCAGATTCATAGGTCTTGTAAATTGTCAGTTATGGTGAATGGAACCATGACTATTCCATGACTTGAACTGCCAACTGAGTGCCCTGGGCAGATCTAGCCCCTTGTTTGGCTAATTTGAGCTCCTTAGAGCTAGAATCTGTAACTTCTAATTTCAAGTTATATTTATATTTCTTAGCTAAATTTTGGTACTAATTTTACCTTGATACGTTATGTATAGACTAAGGTATGGCCTTTGGAAGTCATATTAGTCCGGAAGCCAATTCTATTCTGGACCAGTGAAATATTTGTTATAATTGAAAGACCTTAGAGACATAATTGATAAAATTTTTAAACATTAAAAATGTTCCATTTGAACCTGTATATGTTTCTGTAAAGTTTCATTAAAATATAACTTATATATTATATGTTATGATGAACCAAAGTGGGTACCCTGAAACTGCCTAAAGGCAGAAAACAAGGCAGAAAATAAAACATATTTAGAAATTCCACCAAATATTGTACAATGATCCCATTGGTCTAAAATTTTAATATGTTATATAATTATATGTTAGTTTAAATTATGAATAAGAATCAGATTAATTGGTCAAGTATAGAAAAAAGTTATAGGCTAAACAGTCCCATAAGGTCACACTGCCTCATAGGAAAAATCTAAACTATTCATATGAACAATGCATATTAATTTGTTTAAGCCACATTAAGTCTCCCTAATCATGTGTTAATTGATTATATTTTCATATTAGGCTCACAACATATTAGAGACCCACAAGGAGTGGATAGACAATAAGTTAGGGATCGGAATCAAAGGAGAAAGGTGAGTCTAGTTATCGATGAATTCTTTAGTGCAAATTATTGTTGCTTGCTATGTGATTCATATGATTGTCATGATTTGCCCCTGATAATATGATGATGGATAATTTGTGACATTGTGGTACACATAATTGGTATACTTGTGATATATTTGAGGTATATGTTTGACATATGTGATATATATACAGGGTATATGTATAGTATATGCGAGGTATTGTGTGGCATATGAGGCATATATGCAGTATATGTATATTATATGTGATAAGATGCAATGGTTGATGAATAATTAAGTACAAGTGCATATGCATATGGACTAAAAAGGCGTTGTGACTAGTTAATCGATATTATAAAGTAAAAGAAGAGGCCTATGGCCCAACAAATGTGCAAATGAAACAAATGATCAAGCTAGCTAGCAAATGCAAATGTTCACATGGCAAATGTTCACATGGAAACCCGGGGCAATGTCTGTTTAACTTGGTCACAACAAAATGAAATAAGCAAAGCATTTGCATACATAAAGAGTAATGATTATATGTTTCAACTTTATTGATACTTATATGATACTGATGAATGGAATGGAATATATGGTATATATTGGATTTGTGATTTATTACTGAGTTGTTGGGTACTTTAGAGCTCATTGGATGATTATTCTCACTGAGTTGCAACTCATCAATTTGCATCATTTTTCAGGTAAAGAAAAGTGATAGCTCATATTGAGTAGTGTATAAAAGACACGAATCATAGGTCACTAGTCGAGCCTCATCACTTTCTCTCCTTGCATGCCACATGTTGCCCAGATATTAGGCCAAGAAGGGGGGTTAAATTGGAGTTTCAAAAAATATTAAACTTTAAGGTGCGGAAATAAACAATTAATTTTAGGATGGATAGAGAAAATTTGACAGAAAGATTTATAGAGGTTCGGGTGTTAACAAACCCTACTCCTCTCCCCAATCGCAATTAGGAGTTTCACTAACATACTAAGTGTTACAATGGAGTTTTACAAGCTCACTCCCAACTATGGTGTTTCTCACAATGGTCACACCTAACCCAAAAATCCCTTGTGTTTTAATGGCTCTCACAATAACCAATTCCTTGTGTTTTACAGCCTCACACAAAGAACCTTTACTTTGTGTTTTTACAGGCTCACACAAACAACCTTCACTTTGTGTTTTTGCAGGCTCGCACAAACAACCTTTTAATTTGTGTTTTAGAGGCTCACACAACAAACCCTTACAAGTGTTCTACTCTTAACCCAGAAATACCCAAAGCTCACTTGAGTAAAGATTACAGTGAAAACCACTTACAAATCTTCATTGCTCAATAAATGAAGAGCAAAAAGATTTTTACAGAGAATAGATTTTGTTCTCAAAGTATGAAAGTACAAATAGCTTGTAATAAGAATTAAAGTCGAAGTATATGTTATTCTATTGTTATTCTCTTGTTCTTAATGCACAAATGACTTCCATTTATACTCTCATGGCTGAATATAGCCGTTGCGGTGCATTAAATACGAAACTAGTCATTGTACCAACCAAAAAATCGCGCCTGATATTTTTCTCTTTCATTGTTCACGGGCGTGACTATGCTTGTCACGGGAGTCACATTTCTTCCCAAGCCATGACTGAAGTGGTGACCTTGGTCATGAAGCTCTCTGGAATGTTTTGACATAGAGCGTCACGGGCATGACATTCTCATTCACGGGCGTGACAAGCTTCCCAGCCATAATCCAAGTTGTGACTTTGGTCATGAAGCTCTCTGGATGAAAATGCATGAATCTTCACGGGGATGACACCTTTATTCACAGGGGTGACTGAAGTGTCCACTTCACGGTTTGTTCTTCCTTCATGGCTGTGAACTTCAAATGTTAGTTTTGGTAACGGTTAGCTCCTTTCACGGGAGTGACTCATAGAGTCACGACAGTAAACATGCTACTTCTTGAATTTTGACTTTCAAGGATTATTCTTTCAATCTCCATTTTTGTTATTTTAATCCATGTCCTGTATAATAGACTTAGAAAACAAATATGTTAAATAAAATATTGCTATTTTATTTGTTATCATCAAAATGACGGAAATACCCTTCAAGGTTTAACAATCTCCCCCTTTTTGATGGTGACAAATAATCTAGCTATATGTGATTTTGAAAAGTCTCCCCCTCAAAATATACTTAGGATAAAAAATTTATAATGTGCAAGAATAGTAAATAATGATGTAGCATTGAAATAAACTTAACTAGATTTTAAGTATATGCAAGTTATATGAGAAGTATATCCAATGTATACCATAATTTCTTTTTAAAGCAGGAAGTATATGTAATGTATACTTAAGGTATATCATGGCATAATTATTTTTGCAACTTGATGAAGATAAATGCAAGGTATACTTAAGGTATATCATGGCATATTTATTTTTGCAACTTGATGAAGATAAATGCAAAGTGTACTTAAGGTATATCTTATCTATATAAAGCTCAATTTTTCAATAATATACTTTGCATATGAATTCTTGAATCAAAATCCCTTTTAATATATATCAATGTCAATTCAATTTTAATATTTGATTCAAAATTCATTTACCTTAATATATATTGCTAGTTTCTTCTTATATTGCTAGTTTGATACATTTTCCTTATCATATATTGCGTGTTTTCTCCCCCTTTTGTCATATATCAAAAAAGGATAAAAAGATAACAATGAAATAAGCAAAAGTAAATACATTAAGCAAAGGAAAACATACAAACAAAGGTAAATAATGTTCAGAAAGGAAATTTGAAAATTTCCTACACACCAACAAACATAAATAAAAGAAACAAGCAAAAAAAAGCAAATTTAGGCTACACTCTAGCCTAACTCCTAGTCGGACATCCTATCACGAAGCCTAGCTACTTCAGCCTCAAGGCTGTCCATCCGAGACTCCATGAAGTCTTTGAGGTTCTCCAACCTCTCATCCATCAAAGTCTGCAGCTGCTCAAAACGTGGTGCCAAGAGGTCAACCACCTGCTGCGCTAAGGTCGGTGTGGAAGCTAAGGACTGTTCGATGTCCTACTCAGCTGCTGGAGATGCTTCCTCAATCCGAGCTCTCTTCTTCTGCTGGACTCCATGGAGGCCTAATTTAAAATCCTTCGTGTCATTATCTTCCCAGATGATCTCTCCAGCAGTGTCAGTAAAATGGTAGAAGATATCATTCTGGAAAACGATTCTGACAGCTGCTCCCATCTTGATGAAGGATTCGACATCCAAGCAATCTCGATGATGACCAGGGATAAGGTTGAAGTCATGCGCATCCAGCTTCAGATAATTAAGCTTCACTTGTAGCACCTCCTCACCCGAACCGCACGTGCCCGGATGAGGGCACTAATGTCCTTTCTTTCTCATACTTCATATATATATATATTTACATTTTTTTTTATTCATGTATATATAGATATAAATAAAAATCAAATCAACAATTTATTTACATAATATAGTAATTTTTAACATCAGAGTAATTCTTAACAAACTTTAGAAGTAAGTTTTACAAACTCAAACATTTCTTTAATATAAAAGTTTTAAAACTTGTAACCCACTTTCTCAAGATTCAGCTGCTTTACTTGACTAGGATCACTGCTTGCTTTATCTAGCGTCTTCAGCTACCTTTCTATATCTGCGTGGAAATTAAACTCCTCGCTAAGCTCTAAGCTTAGTGGTGCATATAAAGAAGGCAATATACTATATCATGCAACAAGCATTAACAATTATCATTTTGTGCATTAAAATGTTTGCATGCATGACAATCAACATATTTCTATTTCATAAAAGTATAAATGTCATGCTCATATAGACATTGTTATTTTCATTTATCTTTAATAGCAAATTATTCTGTAAATCTCTTTATCATTACATTTCAATCTCATATCATCATCATTTTCTTATTCTTTCCTTTTCTTATCTTTCCGACATATCCTCATTATCTTGCCCACATCACTCTAAATTTTTGGACTGACTGGATACAGGTTATGGATCAGGAGCGCTCACACAAGCTTATGCCACCCTGTCCACTATCTGGCTCATAAGAGCTTCTCAAATCAATGGCGCTCACACAAGCTTATGCCACATTGATTGAGTATAATTTCATCACATATGAATAACCGGATCAAGGCTGCTCACACAAGCTTATGACACCTTGTCCTCATTTATATGTGCTCATCGGAGCTTTCTCAAGTCAGTAGCACTCACACAAGCTTTAGCCACACTGACTGAGCATCCCAGACCAATGGCGCTCACACAAGCTTTAGCCACATTGGTTGATGTATAGTACAGTACCATTCGCCCCCTTAATGACATGTCATCTATCCTGATTCTAGTCCGCAAGTAGAGTAATGGGCTTCCTTATATTTTCACATCAATCATTATTCTTAAATTTCAATACATCCATTTTTTCTCATATTTATCAACATCTTAATTTTCTTGTTTTACAAGCATATAGTCATACTCATATATCTTTTCATTCATTTACTAGATTCATCAATATTCTCATGTTTATCATCTGCATCAGATTTCATATAATATCCATGACAATTCATTTTTCTACATCAATACATTTTTTTCTATATCACAACATATCACATTCTCACAACAATATATATATACATATATCCATATCCATATCATTCTTATTTTGCTTGGATAGACAATAACTTTCATTTACTTACCTGAATTCCCCATTTAATAACCACATTCATAATTTCAAATGCAGAGCATTCACGGCCGTGATTACTACTTTCACGCCCGTGAATTAGTTCATGCCCGTAATCCCAAGCCGTGAATGCTACTGGAATGAATCGCCCAAAAGCATTCACGGTCGTGATTACTCATTCACGCCCGTGAATAAGTTCACTGCCGTGATTCCAACCCGTGAACACTTCTGGAATGAATAGTACCATTTCCACCCAGAAATTCACAACCGTGACACAATAAGTCACAACCGTGAACGCTCAAGTTCACGCCCGTGACTCGATAGTCACACCCGTGACTTTCAGCAGGAAATCTGCATATTCACCTTTCATTAATTCTAACATCATTCAAAACATACCAAATTCTATTTCATGCATTTCTAAGGCTCTTTACTCAACTTATTACTTTTCAATACATTTACATGCCTTGATCACATAAGATTCTCTAATATGCATCCTTAATTCAATGTTACAATTATCTCATTCATACATGTCTAATCTTATGGTTTCATGCCATAACTATCATCATTCTTGAAATTGCATTTATCTCAAATCATATTCAGCATGCATTATTTCAAACAAAAATAGGCTATTTCCTTAAATTATGCACAAACCTTAATCTTTCTTCTTCACTCTCTTAAGTAGCTTTCTCTTTTCCTTTGCTCCTTAGAGCTTGTTCCTTGTCATTTGGAACTCCTACAACATCATAGATCATTTTCATCATCATCTAATTTCATTAAGACCCTAAACTCTCTTTTTCTCTCTCAAAACCCTAGTTTCTCTCTCATTCCATATAAGTCTTAGATGAGCTCAAAATTCGAACTTCCTTTAAAAAAGATGATGAAGAAGAAGAAATACTTCTTACCTTACACTTTTCTTCACTTGATCACCACTTTGGAGATTTTCTCTCTCTACCAAACTTGATTTTTCTTCCTCTTTCTTGTTTTTTCCAGCTTCCTTATGAGTTATGGAACATGAAAATCACCTTGTCTTGCTCTTTCCCTTCTCTTCCCTTCCTTTCTCTCTCTAGAATCAAGGTAAGCTATGGAGGAGAATTGTGGCTGGCGTGACTGGTAAAGAAAAGAGAGGAGCAGAAAATGAAGAGAAGAAGAAGAAGAAAATAAAGCCTTAAATAGGGCACCCAAAAATCTTCATGTGGGACCCACCATTTTACCATTTTCTCCCAATTTTACACTTAATCAATATTAATCATCTTCCTTTAATATCATGTCCGGCCAACCCAATTTTAAATGTCCAAATTTCTTAAGTTAATTAGCCATTAATCTCATAAATCTTCCAATTTTCGGTAAATTGCAAATTGACCCCAAAACTTATCAAATTTTGCAATTTAGTCCTTTACTGTAAATCAACTTCTTTAAACTCTATAATCACTTATTTAGACATTTATTATTTAGTTTAACAATTTCTTAATCAATTATTGTAAAAATCCGAATTTAGACTCTGATCGGTCACACGCGTCAATGTTGCAACACGTGCGACTCGGAAATCTAAATTAGCGGATATTACATCACTACTATATGGGTGACATATGCCCCAATCAAAATATTTCTAGTGGGCTTGGTGGCAATGGATAGAAGATTGTTTGCAAACCATCTAGATAGTGCTACTGTGAGTCCTCTCCGAGCCATCTCAAATAGGAAGAGTTCTGAATTCCTGATAGTCTTGTTGCTCTCTCCCCTAGCAAAAATGCTATAGGTTAGGAACCTATGTAGATACTTGTGCACTGGGGACCTGAGATGTGTGCTCTTTGTCTTCTTGACATCCCAACCGCAATTAGTGCCAAAGTGTGTCCATGCTCGAGGGGCAGAGAATTCTACCTCAGTGTCGTTTAGTATGCCATCTGATGGTAAGTCAAACAATTCTCCAAATTCAGTGGCATTGAGGGTGTTGGGATTGTTGCAGAGTTGAAATTTCACCACTCCAGTAGGTGAAACCTGCAAGGTGCTGAGGAATTCCAGTGTTGGCTCCCTCAAGGTCGGCTGGTTAATTTCCACAAAATCTTTGAGATGACAGGCTTTTAGTTGCTCTGTCATAGTTGTCTCAAACCCGAGACTTCGAACTGTCTGCCATTCGAAGGACCTTGATGACAGAAGAGGTCTCTTTTTCAAAGTTGCATACCGAGGATGACATTGTTCTGGAATGCGGTTCATGAGGTAATCTACATACCTCTTAGGAGCATGGGACTTCTTTCTTTTTCCCTTGGTTAAAGCAGTCTCCATTTTTGAAGAAATCGGTTTGTGATAGAATTAGAAAAAATTTTGACAGAAAATTCTTATGAAAACCCTAGAAATGTATTATATTTGCTGAAGATTCAAACTTTTGGTGGTATTTATAGGGAAAGTTTGAGTCTTGGGGGCCGGAATCTTCAATGTCTTAATGAATGTGTAAATGAGAGCGGTTTTGGGAGTTGAAGAGTTGAAATGAAAAATATAACCGGCTGTTCTTTTATATACTCGATACATTCACTGGCGTGAATGGTCGTGTTCACGGTTTGCTGAAGGAGTGTTCCACCCATGAATGAAGGCATGAATGCATTCACAGGCATGATTTTTGAACATCACAGGTGTGAATGATCATCCGTCATGGAGGTGAATAAAATGTCACGGGCGTGAAATGTTGAATTTCACCACTTATGCCCGTGAAGCAAGCCGTGGCTCAAGGCGTGAAAGCTTCTGTGAGTTTTGGGGTGTTAAAGTTCACGGGAGTGAAAATTCATCATGGGCGTGCAAGTCTATTTTCACGGGAGTGAATGAAGATGTGAAGATAAACTTCACCACTTGAAGCCGTGAACCATGTCGTGAACCAAGTCGAGAACGACACTGCCTCTTTGATCCATTTAAGTCACGGGCATGAACATGTGTCACGGGTGTGACTCCCCTAAAATTTTCATCAAATAAAATTAAGTCCAAAAACAAAACTAAATCATTTCAACAAAGATTTTATTCCTTAAAACGTGAATTTTCATAAAAAAATTCTATCTTATATCTTGTGATATGATTTAAGATCAACAATTAAAATTTCATATTTTTGCAATCACAAGGTTAATCCATCAATCATACCAAGTTCTCTTCTAATGAAATTAAATCTTTAATCATTTAGAGACTTAGCGAAAATATCAGCTAATTGATTTTTTTTGCTTATAAATTCTAATGCAACATCTCCATATTGAACATGATCTCTAATAAAGTGGTGTCTAATGTCAATATGCTTACTTATTGAGTGTTGAATAGGATTCTTTGAACGATTTATAGCACTTGTGTTGTCACATTTGATAGGTATATGGTTCATCTCATGACCATAGTCCTTAAGTTGTTGTTTCATCCAAAGAATTTGTGTACAACAACATCCAGCTGCTACATATTCTGCTTCAGCAGTTGAGAGAGCAACTGAAACTTGTTTCTTGCTAAACCAAGAAACTAAACATTCTCTAATGAAGTGACAAGTACCTGAAGTACTTTTCCTATCTAAAAGACTACCAGCATAGTCTGCATCTGAAAATCCTATAATATAAAAAGATGAATTTCTAGGATACCATAAATCTAGATGCAAAGATCCATGTAGATATTTTAAAATTCTTTTTACTGCATTAAAATGAGATTCTTTTGGACATGATTGAAATTGTGCACACAAGCAAACACTATACATAATATCGGGTCTAGAAGCAGTAAGATATAAAAGTGATATGATCATACCTCTATACACCTTTTCATTAATACTCTTACCCTTTTAATCTTTGTCCAATTTTGTTGATGTGCTCATAGGAGTCTTGGCATTTTTGCATTCTTCCATACCAAATTTCTTAATTAAATCTTTGGCATATTTGGATTGGTTGATGAATATGCCCTCATTTCTTTGCTTTATTTGTAGACCAAGGAATTACTTAAGTTCTCCCATCATACTCATTTCAAATTCCCTAGTCATACACTTAGCAAATTCTTGACAAAGCAACTCCTTAGTAGAACCAAATATTATATCATCAACATAAATTTGAACAATTAGTATATCATGCTTGTGCTTTTTGATGAATAGTGTAGTGTCAACATTTCCCTTTGTAAAGTTATTTTCTAATAAAAAAGAACTTAGCCTCTCATACCAAGCTCTTGGGGCCTGTTTTAAACCATACAAAGCTTTTGAAAGTTTTAAAACATGATTTGGCAAATCATAGCTTTCAAAATCTGGTGGTTGTTTTACATACATTTCTTCATCTATATAACCATTTAGAAATGCACTTTTCACATCCATTTGAAAAAGTTTGAAATTCATGTGACATGCGTATGCTAAAAGTATTCTTATGGCTTCTAATCTAGCTACAGGTGCATATGTTTCATCATAATCTATACCTTCTTCCTGATTATATCCTTTTCCAACTAGTCTAGCCTTATTCCTGGTTATTAACCCTTGTTCATCTAATTTGTTTCTAAATACCCATTTGCTACCTATGATTTGATGATCCTTGGGTCTAGGTACTAGGGTCCATACTTTATTTCTCTCAAATTGGTTGAGTTCCTCTTGCATGGAAATTACCCAACTTTCATCATTAAGAGCCTCATCAATATTTTTAGGCTCAATTTGTGAAATAAAAGCAATGTCAGTGACTAAATGTTTGAAATGAGAACTAGTACTTACTCCCCTTGATAGATCACCAATTATTTGCTCTTTTGGATGATCTTTCGTCATTCTCCATTCTTTTGGAAGTTCTTGATCATTTTGTTTTTGATTTTTAGGTAGAGTGTCATTTTGCAGTAAATTTTCTTGATCATTTTCTTCTTTCCCATTTCCAATATCAAGTCTTTCCATATTACCTACAACATCATCAAGAACACTACCTTTCACAAGATCAAGTCTACTAGATTCATTAAAAACAACATGCATGGATTCTTCAACCGTTAATGATCTTTTATTAAATACTTTATATGCTTTGCTGGTTGTAGAGTACCCTAAAAAGATACCTTCATCAGACTTAGAGGAAAATTTTCCAAAATTGTCCTTGGTGTTCAATATAAAACACTTGCATCCAAATACTCTATAGTATGAAATGAAGGGCTTTCTTCCATTCCATAGCTTAAATGAGGTTTTGTTTAAAATAGGTCTTTTGAAACTCGATTTGAAATATAACATGCAGTGTTTGTGGCTTCTGCCCAAAAATAAGTTGGTAATTCATATTCATTAAGCATTGTTCTAGCCATTTCAATTAAAGTTTGATTTTTCCTTTCAACTACCCCATTTTGTTGAGGTGTCCTAGGAGATGAGAAATTATGTGAAATGCCATGTTCAATACAAAAGTTTTCAAAGTTTTTATTTTCAAATTCTTTCCCATGATCACTTCTTATTTTTGAAATGCAGTACCCCTTTTCATTTTGAACTGTTTTAGCAAAGTTTTTGAAATTTTCAAAAGCATCACTCTTTTGAGCTAAGAAAATTACCCAAGTAAATCTAGAGTAATCATCTACAATGATAAATGCATAATATTTTCCTCCTAAGCTAGCAATTCTAGTAGGTCCAAACAAGTCTAAATGCAGGAGTTGAAGAGGTTTTGAAGTACTTACTATGTTTTTGGCTTTGAAGCATGACTTGTGTTGCTTTCCTCTTTGGCAAGGATCACATGTCTTGCCTTTTTCATATTTAACTCTTGGCAGTACTTTTACTAGTTCTCCTGTGTTGAGACTTTGTATTAAATTCATGTTAGCATGACCAAGTCTTCTATGCCACAGCCAAGATTCATCATTAGTAGACACAAGACACTTAGAGGAATGGTTAGATAGTTCATGTAAGTTTATTATGTATGTATTGATATCTCTATTTCCTTTGAATATTTCTTGACCATCGATAGAGATCACAAGACATTCATTTGAAGTAAAGATTACTTTGTTTCCTCTATCACATAATTGACTTACACTTAACAAGTTATGTTTCAAGCCATCAACAAGTAAGACATCCTTAATAAAAGTAGTACCATTAATACCAATAGAACCAATGACAATTACCTTACCCTTTGCATTATTTCCAAAGGTAACTTTACCTCCATCAATACTTTTGATTTCATTGAAAAGTTCTTTGTCTCCTGTCATATGCCTTGGGCATCCACTGTCTTTTAGCCAAGCATTTTTGTTTATTGTGTACTTGAGGCATACCTATAGAATCACAATTCAAGTACGATTTTTAGGTACCCAAATGAGTTTGGGTCCTTAGGGGTTAGCACATGAAGGTTCCCAATGAGCCTTCCTTATCTAGCAATGTTTGTTTATGCGACAAATTTTCATACAATAATTACATTGTTTCGGTCTAAACTTGCTTTTTAGTCTTACAATGTAATTGGATGCCATAATTCTATTAGACTGATTTTGAGAACAATGGCATGCACAATCATGATTAATTTGCATTTTTCTAGATGCATGCTTCTTATACATAAAGGCATGATTATTCTTTTTCTGTATAGAAGGTTTAACATGCTTTGTAATGCCCGATAATTTAGGCCATGGTCGCGGTTGAGCAAAATCTGGCACGCCGAACCGATCGGCTCTAAATTCGGACATGAAAGAAATAAATTAAAATAATAATAAGATGGGAGAAAATATTTTGGATATTATTAATTGAGAATTTTGAAGTTTGGAGTTAAAATTGGAAAAAAAAAATAATTTTTCGCTGAACGAAATTAGAAATTGCAGTGTTTTTAGCACATAAATTATAAGAAGGCATAAAAATGGAATATTCTTTATCTAAGGAAAGGAATATTCTTTTAATTAAGATAAATTAAGAGTGATTAAAATTAATGGACAAATGGGAAGCAAGATTAACAAGTAATCCTAACCACCCACCTAATCCAACTATAAAAGGTCAAATTTCAATTTTTTTTATCATTCAACTTTTCCATCTTGACCAAACCCATTTCTCTCCCTTTTCTTCTTCTTTGGCCGTGACTCTCCTCCCCCAATTACTCTTCTTTTTCTTTCTTCAATTCAAGCTAAGATTAGATGAAAAAAAAGGGATTAAGGCAAAATCATCAAAGAGAAGTAGAATTTTGAGGTATGTATATTTGGCAAAAATTCAATATATAAAAATATTGATTTTAATTTTGTGATGTGTATGGAATTCTGAATAATTGATTGAGAAATTAAGTGGTGATTAAATGATGCAATGAATATGAAAATAAAAACTAGAATATGAGGTTGATGCAAAATTGGAAATTGTATAATTTAATTGATGTGCTGAAAAATTCGTCTTATGAACAGTGTATGGTGTTGTGATCATAACTTGAGTTCTGAAAATCATTTCTGAGTGATTTTTGTTGGGTTGGAAATTAAGACATAGTTCTTGAACTTTTATTCATCCCATTAGACATGAATATGCCTGAAATTAGGTGAACAAGTGACTCTAAATTGACCTACAAATTTGTTCAAAAAAAAAATACTAGGCAGATTTGCAATGAACGCATCATAGGAGACAATTCATAACTTTTACTAAACAAATTCTTTTTAATATAATTCTAGTTGGAAATTAAAGATATGACATGTACCTATATTTGTTTAGTTTATCACTTGTGCAATTTCCAATGAAAAAGGGACTAAAAATATAGACCAATATAAGGCAGAATTCTATCCAGTAAAATACTGGGCAGATTGTAGTGAACGTAGTTTAGGAGAAAATTTATAACTTTTGCTACAAAATTCCTTTTAATATGATTCCAGTTTTCTATTAAAGACAAGACGTGTATCAAAATATTTCTAGTTGATCACTTGTTCCAATTCCATATAAAAATGGATTAAAATGACAGAGCCAAATAAGGCATAATTCTGTCCAGTAAAATACTAGGTAGATTGCAGTGAATGTAGCTTAGGAGAATATTTATAACTTTTTCTAACAAATGCCTTTTAATGTGATTCTAGTTGAAAATTAAAGATAAGACATGTACCTATATGTTGTTAGTTGATCATATGTTCAGAATCGGTCTAACAATAGAAGAAAAATACAGAGCATCATAAGGAAGAAATGTTGTCCAGAATAGGACAACTGGAAGAAATCTGTTGATTGTGAATTTAAGTGACATAAAATGTATTAATTGAATTGTTCTTATAATTATAATGATTGAATGAGCTAGTATGAGGTTGTAAAATATTGAATGGGAATTATTGCATATATATGGAGTTTATATTAATGTTGCCTACATAATTTATGTAAATATTAATAAAGGTAACAAATGTAATTTAAGCCCTATAACATCTAATCGAAAACTAGAAATTAGGATAAGTTGGCATGCCAATAAAAGGGTAGAAATGTAGGTACTAAAAAGAATAGTGCTGAGATTTAATTTAAGTAGGCACTAAAAAATAGTGTTGAGTTGAAATTACGTAGGCACTAAGAAATAATGCTGAGTTCAAAAATTACGTAGGCACCAAAAAGGTGTTGAGTTGTAGTTGGAAATGTAGGCGTTAAACGCCGAGTTACAAAATAATTATGTAGGCGCCGAGTATACTGTCGGATAGCAGAAATCCTGTATCTAGTGTTTAGTTCCGGTCTAAGATGTCGTGGGCTATTAAATAAATAAAAAAAATGTAAATTATGAAATTGATATTGTGAATTTTTTATCTTGAATTGTTAAGAAATTTCAAGCATGCTTAATGAATGAAATGTCATAATTGATGAATTAAATATTTTTGCATGAAGAAAATGGTTTTATTATTAATTGAATATTTGGCATGCTTAATAAATTAATTGTAGTTTCAAAAATTATATTTTAGAATTATTTATGTAATTATTGGATAGTTGCCAAACGTACCACTGAACTAGAAGCTTAGCATGTGTATTTCACACGCAGATAAATAGAAGAAGTTGTTCCAATAGGGCGACCGAAGAAGAGGGAACCCCAAATATCAGATTGCAGCAGTCTAGTTCTTTTTGTATGTTTTGAAAATTATGTTGTAAAAATTAAATTCTAAGAATCTTTTTTTTATGTGAATTTGTGGCATGTAAGATTTATAAGGAATGAATTTTGTAATTTTATAAATCTAGTATTGTTTCTAAATATTATGGTTTAATTGCATGAGTTCAATTAAATCAAACTATTTCCATCACTAGTTATATATTTAAATGAAAAAAAAATAGTAATAAATATTTTGCTAATAATAAACTCGAAAAAAAAAATTATTACAATGATTTGTACATTGGTTGTTAAAAAAAAAAAGCTTATTAGCACTTTCATATCCTATTAACGTTTAGTAGGGTAAGGGAGCGCTACATTTAGTGGTATGAGAGCCTAGGCTAATTGATTCTTAATCAGTGGGTGTAAAATAGAGTATGTGTCTCATGCATATGTATAAAATGCTGCAATTATCTAACTTGGGTCCCTTCTTCTGGTTTGTAGGTAGATATGGATTCGGGATCTGAATAAGATTTCTCAGAAGACGAATTGAATAATAGCCTTTCAGACTCAGCCAATCTCAGACAACCTCCATCAGTAAGAGATTCCGAGCTGAGTGTAGTAGCTCCTCCGAGAGCAGAGGGACTGGCTAATTTGGGACAGGAGCCTCTTATGGAATAGATAGCAAACTTGTTGCAATGGATAGTACAAGCAGTTCCACAACCAGCTCCACCTCCTCCTCCACCTCAGCCAAAACCTTGGATTGATAAGCTGAGAAAATATGGGGCCACAGATTTTATGGGAAGGAGGGAGGATGACCCAACAGCTTCAGAGTTTTGGATGGAGTCCACAAAAAGGGTGTTTGAGGAACTTGAGTGTCCAGAGGAACAAAAGGTTAGATATGCAGTGTCCCTTTTAAAAGATCATGCCTATGACTGGTGGAAATCAATTTTATCAAAGCCCCAGACACCGAAACCACCTTCTTCGAATTTCTTCAAAGCAAAATTTAGTAAGAAGTATGATCCTAGAGTTTATGTGAATGAAAAGAAAAGGGAGTTTCAAGACTTGACAGAAGGAAACATGTCAGTCGCTGAATATGAGATGGAGTTCACCCGACTAAGTAAATATGCAACTGGAATCATTGCAGATGAGGCAGATAGATGTCGTAGATTTGAGGATGGGCTTAATGATGATATTGGGAATATGGTGACCGCCCTTCAGCTTGAGGATTTTGCTACACTAGTATCCTTATCCATCAGTGTGGAAAAGAGGTCAAAGAGAAAGAGGATAGAAGAGCCACCAAGGAGGCCGACAATTAGCATGGCCCAGACATCAAGAAAAAGGGGACAAACAGTGCCTAGGTTTTTCCAGTCACGGGGTGCTAGATCAAATTTTTCAGCTAGACAAAGCCAACATTTGAGGCTAGAGGGGTCTACAGCTAGTGCACCAGCTTCTGGTAACAAGAGATTCATATATGTCATATGTCAACATTGTGGGAGATTGCATGCAGGTGATTATTGGTTGATTACTGGAGCATGCTTACGTTGCGGATCTACAGAGCACAAACTGAAAGATTGCCCAAGAGGAAGAGGTACAGGTGGTGTAGAATCAATGCAGGTTTAGAATGTCACTCGAGGCAGAGGTAGGGGACATGGATAGTCTAGAAGCGGCAGGATTGGGCAGAGTATATCAGAATCAGTGAATAGAGCATAAGGTAGTCGAGCCCCAACCCGAGCATATGCCATGAGAGCTCGTGAGGAGCAGGATGCCCCGGAAGTCATTATCGGTAAATTTTCTCTTTATGATACTGATTTATTTGCACTGATAGATCCAGGTTCTACACATTCATATTTATGCATGTCATCACCTAGTCAGGGGAATATGGTAGCAGAGGAATTAGATTGTGATATATTAGTGACAAATCCTTTTGGTCATGGAGTGAAAGTTAGTCGAGTCTATAAAAACAGTCCAATCAAAGCTCATAATGTAGAATTTCCAGCTGACGTAATAGAGTTGCCATTTCGTGAGTTTGATGCAATCTTGGGGATGGATTGGTTAACTCAGCATAAGGCAGTGGTGGATTGTCAATATAGGAGAGTGACTTTCAAGAATTCAGGGCAGGATGCCGTGATTGTCCTTGGCGAGAACTGACCATACTTGACTAATGTCATTTCTGTGATGAAGGCAAGTAAGCTTATCAAAACGGGATGTGAAGCATTTTTGGCACATATTGTAGATACCAAGAAAGAAAGCCTAGATCTCAGGGAGATTCCTACAGTATGTGAATATCCAGATATCTTCCCTGAGGACTTGTCAGGGTTACCACCTGTCAGGGAGATAGAGTTTGCCATTGATGTTTTGCCAGGCACAGGTCCTTACAGAATGGCACCTACTGAACTAAAAGAATTAAAAGTGCAGTTGCAAGAGTTGTTAAAGAAAGGATTTATCAGGCCTAATGTCTCACCTTGGGATGCTCCGGTTCTATTTGTGAAAAAAAAGGATGACACCTTTCGTTTGTGCATTGATTATCGTCAATTGAACAAGATGACAATTAAGAACAGATATCCCTTGCCGAGAATAGATGACTTGTTTGAATAGTTGAAAGAAGCAAGGGTATTGTCTAAAATTGACCTTATATCAAGTTATCACCAATTGAGAATTAAAGAATCAGACATTTCAAAAACAGCATTTAGAACTCGGTATGGTCATTATGAATTCTTAGTAATGCCTTTGAGCCTGACAAATGCCCCAGCAGCATTTATGGATCTAATGAATAGAATCTTTAGGCCTTATTTGGACTAGTTTGTGGTGGTGTTCATAGATGATATCTTGGTGTACTCCAGAAGCAGAGAAGAGCATAATCAACATCTTCGTATTGTCTTTCATACCTTGAGAGAGAATCAATTGTATGCAAAGTTCTCAAAATGTGCATTCTGGTTAGATGAAGTGGCCTTTCTAGGGCATATTGTCTCAGCCGATGGGATCAGAGTTGACACCGGTAAGGTAGAGACAATCCTCAACTGGAAACCACCTCAGAATGTGACAGAGGTGAGAAGTTTTCTTGGTTTGGCTGGTTATTATCGGAGATTTGTGAAAGGATTCTCAATGATAGCCTCACCACTGACAAAATTACTTAGAAAGGAGACCAAATTTGAGTGGACAGACTGATGCCAGACTAGCTTTGATAAGTTGAAGAAAATGTTGACAGAGGCACCAGTGTTGACACAACCTACTGCAGAAAAATATTTTGTGGTGTATAGTAATGCTTCCCTTAATGGTTTGGGTTGTGTATTAATGCAAGAAGGTAAAGTGATCGCTTATGCTTCCAGACAACTGAAGCTTCATGAGAGAAATTATCTGACACATGATCTGGAACTAGTAGCCATTGTGTTTCCATTGAAAATATGGCGACACTACCTGTATGGTGAGCAATGTTATATCTATACAGACCATAAAAATCTGAAATATTTGCCTTCACAAAAGGAACTCAATTTGAGACAGACGCGATGGCTAGAATTAATCAAAGACTACAATTGTATCATTGATTATTAACTGGGTAAGGCCAATGTGGTAGCAGATGCTCTGAGTAGAAAAACTCTGGCATGTAAATGTTAAAACTTAAATTTATTAAGTGAACAAGAAAAAAAAATGAAATAATAATTTATTTATATATTATTTGGATAGAATTGTGGATTCAACCCACATTGATCCAACAAGTAAAGAACAATCAGAAGCAGGACACGAAATTAAAGAAAATCTTTGAAATGGTGAAAAAGGGTGAAAAACAAGAATTTACTATTGATTCAGATGGGAGTTTAAGGCAAAAGGGCAGGTTATGTGTGCCAGACATACCAAAATTGAAACAAGATATTTTGAAGGAAGCTCACAATGTTATATATGCAATGCACCCAGGAAGCAACAAAATGTATCATGACTTGAAGGCATATTACTGGTGGTAAGGAATGAAAAGAGATATCACCGAGTATACTACCAAATGTTTAACTTGTCCGCAAGTGAAAGCTGAGCATCAAGTACCAAATGGATTATTGCAGTCAATTTCAATTCCGAAGTGGAAATGGGAAAGAGTTACAATGGATTTTGTTTCTGGTTTGCCTTTGACACAAAAGAGGCATGATTCAATATGGGTAGTGGTGGATCGACTCACTAAATCAGCTCATTTTCTACCGATCAAGATGGATTATCCACTTAACCATTTGGCAGAGATCTATGTTAATGAGATAATCCATTTACATGCTGTGCTAATTTCAATCATTTCATATCAAGACCCGAGCTTCACTTCAAAATTCTGGAAAAGTTTGCATCTAGCCATGGGTACTAGACTCAATTTCAGCACAGCTTTCCACCCACAAACAGATGGACAATCAGAAAGGGTCATACAAATATTGGAAGATATGTTGAGGAGTTGTGTGATAGAATTTGAAGGTAGTTGGGACAAACATCTTCCATTGATAGAATTTGCCTACAATAATAGTCACCAAGCCAGTATCGACATGGCACCATATGAAGGTATGGGAGGAAATGTAGAATACCTCTATGTTGGACTGAGCTTAGTGAAACGAAAGTAGTGGGTTCAGATCTAGTACAACAGACAGAGGAAAAACTGAGAGTAATAAGAGATAGGCTGAAAGCTGCTGCTGATAGACAGAAATCATATGCAGATTTGAAAAGGAGGGATATTGAGTATACAGTTGGTGACAAGGTATTCTTAAAAGTCTCACCATGGAAAAGGATTTTCCGATTTGCAAAAAGGGAAAGTTGAGTCCTAGGTTCATTAGAACTTATGAGGTACTTGAAAACATAGGTCCTGTGGCGTACAAATTAGCTTTACCACCAAAGTTAGACAAGATTCATAATGTATTCCATGTGTCCATGTTGAGAAGATATTGATCAGATCCATCTCATATCATATCAGCAGAACCTATAGAAATACGACCAGATCTAACTTATGAAGAAGAGCCAATGGAAATTCTAGCTCGAGACATGAAGGAGCTACGGAACAAGAAGGTACCATTGGTAAAGGTTCTGTGGAAAAATCATAATTCAGAAGAAGCGACTTGGGAAAATGAAGAGGTGATGAAGGCCCAGTATCCACAATTATTCCACTCCAGTTAAAAAGGTAAATTTTGAGGATGAAATTTTTTTTAAGTGGGGGAAAATTGTAATGCCCGATAATTTAGGTCACGGTCGCGGTTGAGCGAAATCCGACAAGCCGAACTGATCGGGTCTAAATTCGGACATGAAAGAAATAAATTAAAATTATAATAAGATGGGAGAAAATATTTTGGATATTATTAATTGAGAATTTTGAAGTTTGGAGTTAAAATTGGAAAAAAAAAATAATTTTTCGCTGAACGAAATTAGAAATTGCAGTGTTTTTAGCACATAAATTATAAGAAGGCATAAAAATGGAATATTTTTTATCTAAGGAAAGGCATATTCTTTTAATTAAGATAAATTAAGAGTGATTAAAATTAATGGACCAATGGGAAGCAAGATTAACAACTAATCCTAACCACCCACCTAATCCAACTATAAAAAGTCAAATTTCCATTTTTTTTATCATTCTTCTTTTTCATCTTGACCAAACCCATTTCTCTCATTTTTCTTCTTCTTTGGCCATGACTTTCCTGCCCCAATTAATCTTCTTTTTCTTTCTTCAATTCAAGCTAAGATTAGATGAAAAAAAAGGAGATTAAGGCAAAATCATCAAAGAGAAGTAGAATTTTGAGGTATGTATATTTGGCAAAAATTCAATATATAAAAATGTTGATTTTAATTTTGTGATGCGTATGAAATTCTGAATAATTGATTGAGAAATTAAGTGGTGATTAAATGATGCAATGAATATGAAAATAAAAACTAGAATATGAGGTTGATGCAAAAATGGAAATTGTATGATTTAATTGATGTGCTGAAAAATTCATCTTATAAACAGTGTATAGTGTTGTGATCATAACATGAGTTATGGAAATTATTTCTGAGTGATTCTTATTGTGTTGGAAAGTTAAGATATAGTTCTTGAACTTTTATTCAGACCATTAGACATGAATATGCCTGAAAGTAGGTGCAACAGTGACTCAAATTTGACCTAGAAATCTGTTCAAAAATAAAATACTGGGCAGATTTGCAATGAACGCATCTTAGGAGAAACTTCATAACTTTTACTAAAAAATTATTTTTAATAAAATTCTATTTGGAAATTAAAGATATGACATGTACCTATATTTTTTTAGTTTCTCACTTGTGCAATTTCCATCGAAAAAGGGACTAAACATATAGATCAATATAAGGCAGAATTCTGTCCAGTAAAATACTGGGCAGATTGTAGTGAACGTAGCTTAGGAGACAATTTATAACTTTTACTACATAATTCCTTTTACTATGATTCCAGTTGTCTATTAAAGACAAGACATGTATCTAAATATTTCTAGTTGATCACTTTTTCCAATTCCATATAAAAATGGATTAAAATGACAGAGTAAAATAAGGCATAATTCTGTCCAGTAAAATATTGGGTAGATTGCAGTGAACGTAGCATAGGAGAAAATATATAACTTTTGCTACCAAATGCCTTTTAATGTGATTCTAGTTGGAAATTAAAAATAAGACATGTACCTATATTTTATTAGTTGATCTTATGTTCAGAATCTGTCTAACAATAGACGAAAAATACAGAGCATCATAAGGAATGCCAATAAAATGGTAGAAATGTAGGCACTAAAAATAATAGTGTTGAGATTTAATTTAAGTAGGCACTAAGAAATAGTGCTGAGTTGAAATTACATAGGCACTAAAAATAATAGTGCTGAGATTTAATTTAAGTAGGCACTAAGAAATAGTGCTGAGTTGAAATTACATAGGCACTAAGAAATAGTGCTGAGTTCAAAAATTACATAGGCACCAAAAAGGTGCTGAGTTGTTATTGGAAATGTAGACATTAAACGTCGAGTTATAAAATAATTATGTAGGCGCCGAGTATACTGCCGGAGACCAGAAACCCTGTATCCAGTGTTTAGTTCCGGTCTACGATGTCGTGGGCTATTAAATAAATAAAAAAATGTAAATTGTGAAATTGATATTGTGAATTTTATATCTTGAATTGTTAAGAAATTTCAAGCATGCTTAATGAATGAAATGTCATAATTGATGAATTAAATATTTTTGCATGAGGAAAATGGTTTTATTATTAATTAAATATTTGGCATGCTTAATAAATTAATTGTAGTTTCAAAAATTATATTTTAGAATTATTTATGTAATTATTGGATAGTTGTCAAATGTACTACTAAGCTAGAAGCTTAGCGCGTGTATTTCACGCGTAGATAAATAGAAGTAGTTGTTCCGATAGGGCGACCGAAGAAGAGGAAACCCCTAATATCAGATTGCAGCAGTCTAGTTCTTTTTGTATGTTTTGAAAATTATGTTGTAAAAATTAAATTCTAAGAATCTTTTTTTTTATGTGAATTTGTGGCATGTAAGATTTATAAGGAATGAATTTTGTAATTTTATAAATCTAGTATTGTTCATAAATATTATGGTTTAATTGCATGAGTTCAATTAAATCAAACTATTTCCATCACTAGTTATATATTTAAATGAAAAAAAAATAGTAATAAATATTTCGCTAATAATAAACTCAAAAAAAAAATTATTACAATGATTTGTACATTGGTTGTTAAAAAAAAACTTATTAGCACTTTCATATCCTATTAACGTTTAGTAGGGTAAGGGAGCGCTACATGCTTATTTCTTGGTGCTATTCTACCAGGTGTGGAGATGTGAGATTCTTTAGATTTTACAAATATAGTTGTGTGAGAAGATGATGATGTGTCCTTAAAACTAAGACCATGTCTAATTAAAGGTGATCTTTGAGACACAATGAGAGTATCTAAGCTCTCTTTACCTTTGTGAAATTTAGAAATGGAATTTCTAAGTTCCTCAACTTCATTTTTCAAAATATTATTTTCTTTTAACAATGAAGCTGTTGAGGGTTTTGATGAGTATTCATCTAATGACTTTTGAAGAGATTCATTAGATGATTTAAGCTTTATTTTTTCCTTTTCTAAAACATCTATCTTATTTTTTAAATTAGAGATATTATTTCAATAAGTACTAAATTTAGTTCTATATTTCTCTAATTCTATATTTAATTCTTCTATTAGGCTTTGCTCATCATCATCATCACTACTATCATCATTATCACTACTATCATTATTCAAGGAGTATGAGTGTAATGATCTTACCTTATTTGAAACCTGATACTCAATAGCCATGAAGCATAGGTTGACCTCTTCGCTTTCAATGTCACCTTTTTTACTTAAAAAGCTTTCGTCATCCCTTGTGGCTTTGTGGCCTTCATGATAGTTTTCTAATGTTTTCCACATGCTATATGCAGTTGAACAGTGTTGTATCCTACCACATTCTTCAATAGATAATGAACTTGAGAGAATTGTCATTGCCTTCTTATTTTTGAAATTTGCTCTTCTTTGAGGCTCTGTCCAATCATCTCTTGACAGGATTTCTTCTTTACCATTAACTCCTCTTCTAATTGGTGGTGTCCATTCTTTTCGAATACTATCCCAAACTTCCATTCCTTCATTATCCAGATATGTCTCCATCTGAAACTTCCAATGGGCATAATTTGCTCCATCAAAGTAAGGTTTGAGACTTTGGAATCCTTCACTGGCCATATCTTGATCTTTACTAGCGCTTTTTAAGCTTCGATGCTAAAGAAGGCTCTGATACCAATTGTTGCCCAGATATTAGGCCAAGGTGCGGAAATAAACAATTAATTTTAGGAGGGATAGAGAAAATTTGACACAAAGATTTATAGAGGTTTGGGTGTTACAAATCCTACTCCTCTCCCCAATCGCAATTGGGAGTTTCACTAACACACTAAGTGTTACAATGGAGTTTTCCAAGCTCACTCTCAACTATGGTGTTTCTCACAATGGTTCACACTTAACCCAGAAATCCCTTGTGTTTTAATGGCTCACACAATAACCAATTTCTTGTGTTTTACAGGCTCACACAAACAACCTTTACTTTGTGTTTTTACAGGCTCACACAAACAATATTCACTTTGTGTTTTTACAGGCTCACACAAACAACTTTTTAATTTGTGTTTTGGAGGCTCACACAACAAACCCTTACAAGTGTTCTACTCTTAACCCAGAAATACCCAAAGGTCACTTGAGTAAAGATTACAGAGAGAACCTCTTACAAATCTTAATTTCTCAATAAATGAAGAGCAAAAAGATTTTTATGGAGAATAGATTTTGTTCTCAAAGTAAGAAAGTACAAATAGCTTGTAATAAGAATTAAATTCGAAGTATATGCTATTCTATTGTTATTCTCTTCATTCTCTTGTTCTTAATGCACAAATTACTTCCATTTATAATCCCATGGCTGAATATAGCCGTTGGGGTGCATTAAATACGAAACTAGTCGTTGTACCAACCAAAAAATCGCGCCTGACATTTTTCTCTTTCATTGTTCACGGGCGTGACTATGCTTGTCACGGGAGTGACATTTCTTCGCAAGTCGTGACTGAAGTGGTGACCTTGGTCGCGAAGCTCTCTGGAATGTTTTGACATATAGCGTCACGGGCGTGACAAGCTTCCCAGCCGTGATCCAAGTGGTGACTTTGGTCGTGAAGCTCTCTGGATGAAAATGCATCAATCTTCATGAGGGTGACACCTTTATTCATGGGGGTGACTGAAATGTCCACTTCACGGTTTGTTCTTCCTTCATGGCCATGAACTTCAAATGTTGGTTTTGGTAACGGTTAGCTCCTTTCACGGGAGTGACTCATAGAGTCACGGCAGTGAACATGCTACTTCTTGAATTTTGACTTTCAAGGATTATTCTTTCAATCTCCATTCTTGCTATTTTAATCCATGTCCTGTATAATAGACTTAGAAAACAAATATGTTAAATACAATATTGCTATTTTATTTGTTATCATCAAAATGATGAAAATACCCTTCAAGGTTTAACATCACACAAGCATGAAAATATGTCATATGTGTTTTGTATTTACGTACTTGAATATGTATAGTCATTTTGGAACGAGTTTAAAAATGTATAAATGAAAGCAACTCGTAAATACATATGTGTAAAGTTTATGTTTTGATATATGTGATATATTATATTGTGGTGAAAATCTGAGTGTGTGAAAACCTCAGTGTTAACTTTGTAAAGTCATTGAACAATATTACAGAATATGAGACTTGCAAGTCATTGAATGAAATTACAAGATATGAGACTTGCAAAGTCATTGAATGATATTACAGGATAAAAAAAATTTACTATCACTATTAACAAGATATTTTGTTTTTCCAACATGCTATTTGTGATTATTTGATACAGAGATAGGTTATACTTAAATGCATAAGATGTGGTGTTACCTTTTTGGTATCAGAGCTGGGATAGGTTCCATGGGAACATGCATAAGCATAAGAGCATGATAACATATGCATCCTATGTGTTGAACATTATGTAGTGACATAATTTCATTTATTTTAGGGACATCATAAGACATGATTCACCAATGAGGGAGAGGCCAGCCGAAATGCATTCTTATGAGGCATCACCTCATTTACATAAAGATCAACCAGTGCTAGGAGCTAGTGCTCCATCACATGCATCACAGTCATCTCATGCAGAAGTACCCCATGAAAACCTAGAACAGGAAGTATATGGTCCTGAAATGTACAAGGAAAGACATTATGACAAGCTGAGGAAACATGGTGCAACTGATTTCAACGGCACAACAGAGCCAGCAGAAGCTGAGACATGGCTGAAAAGGATACAGAGGGTACTGAATATGATGAGATGCACTCCAGAAGAGAAATTCGATTATGTCGTATCTTTGCTTCAAGGCAATGCTTACAAATGGTGGGAGACAGTCCCCGACAGTGATGCACAACCACCGATTCTGACATGGAATGATTTCCTTCGGGAATTTTAGAACAATTACATGCCTGAAGCATATAAAGATGAGAAGAGGAAGGAATTCCTGAATCTGAAATAGGGGAACATGTTTGTTACTGAGTATGAGGTGAAGTTCAACATACTTTCCCACTATGCCACCTTTATGGTCTCTACTGAAAGAGACAAATGCAGGAAGTTTGAGGAGGGCCTCAAATATGAGATCAGAAATAGAATCACAACTACTGATCTTGATAATTATGCCAGACTCAGAGCTACTGCAATCAGAGCTGAATGGTTAATGAAATAAGCTGGGGAGCAACAAATTAAAAGGGCAGCACGTGAGTTCTTTGGTGAGTATAGCAGAAGGTCGGGAAAAAGAGGTAGATATATGCCTGCATAGTCTGGTAATAGAGGTGGATACTTGTGCTTGAGAGGTTGTGCTATGACTTATTTTTACCCAGGCAGAGGGCAGAGCCAATATGTTGAACAGAGGCCCACATGTACTCATTGTGGTAGACAACATACAGGCGAATATAGAAGGCTCACAGAAGCATGTTATTTATGTGGATCGATGGAGCACATGTATAGAGACTGTCCAAATAGAGACAAATTAGCAGAGACTAGTAGAGGTAGAGGAGTGTCTGAGACTACTATTGAGGCACCGAGGGTTTATCCTACTAGTGGGACACAGGGCAGAGGAAGAGGTAGGGGCAGGACTGGTACAATGGACAGAGGAGTAACCAGATCTGAATGTCAGAGTTCTAGGCCCCCTACTCAGGCCAGGGTATTTGCCATGACTAGACAGGAGGCAGTTGATGCTCCCGAAGCAGTCACTAGTAATATTTATATTTATGAAATATTAGCAAATGCATTGATTGACCCAAGCTTAACTCATTCATTTATATCATTGCATATGACATCTAAAGTACATAAAAAAACATGAGCCTCTGGGAATTGACATAAATGTGAGTACTCCACTGGGAACAATAGTAGTTGTGAATAATGTATGTCATGATTGCTTCAAATGCATTGATAAAGTTGTGTTAATAGTTGATCTGATTTTATTGCAAATATATGAATTTGATGTGCTACTGGGAATGGACTGGTTAACTAGACATCATGCAATAGTGAATTACTTTACTAAAGAAGTAATTTTGGAATCACCAAACCAGCCAAGGGTAGTATTTCTAGGTGAAAGGAGACTTGTGCCTACATGTCTAGTCTCAGCTATAAAGGCATTTCGAATGATCAAAGGGGGATGTGACGCATATTTAGCATATGTGACTAATACTAGAACCACTGATAGCTTGCTTGAAAATATACTAGTGGTAAGGGAATTTGCTGATGTATTCACAGATGATCTACCTGGTTTACCACCAGATAGAGAGATAGAATTCACTATTGAATTAGTACCAAAAATAGCACCAATATCAAGGTCACCCTACAAAATGGCCCCAGTTGAGTTGAAAGAACTGAAGGCCCAATTGCAGGAGTTACTTGACAAAGGGTATATTAGACCTAGTGTATCGCCATGGGGAGCTCCAGTATTATTTTTGAAAAAGAAAGATGGAACAATGAGATTGTGCATCGATTATAGGCAACTGAACAAAATGACGGTGAAGAACAAATATCCATTGCCTAGAATAGATAATTTGTTTGACCAGTTGCAAGGAGCCCAAATATTCTCTAAGATTTATTTGAAATCAGGCTATTACCAGCTGAAGGTAGCAGAAGCTGATGTTCCAAAGACTGCCTTCGGAACCAGGTATGGACATTATGAATTTTTAGTAATGCCATTTGGGTTGACTAATGCTCCAGCTGCATTTATGGCATTAATGAATAAGGTGTTTCAACCATATCTGGATAGGTTTGTGATAGTATTTATTGATGACATATTGGTGTACTCAAAGAATAGGGGAGAACATGAACAACATTTAAAAGTTGCATTGCAAACTTTGAGGGAGAAACAATTATATACCAAATTGAGTAAATGTGAATTCTGGTTAGATCATTTGGTGTTTCTTGGACATGTGGTGTCGATCAAGGGCATAGAGGTTGACCCAAAGAAAATTGAGGTTATGGTAAATTGGTAAGCTCCTAAAAATGTTTCTGAAATGTGTAGTTTTCTGGGTTTAGCCGGATACTATTGCAGATTTGTTGATGGATTCTCCTTAATTGCTAGCCTTTTGACTAAATTGTTGAGAAAAAATGTGCCTTTCAAGTGGACTTCAAAATGTCAGAGGAGTTTTGAGGAACTAAAACACAGGCTAATCTCAGCACCAGTGTTAACTATCCCTACAGGTACAAGTGGATTTACAGTATATAGTGATGCTTCTCGTCAAGGCTTGGGATGTGTATTAATGCAACATGGTAAGGTTATAGCTTATGCATCCAGACAACTGAGACCACATGACATCTCATATCCAGTGCTTGATTTATAATTGGCTGCAGTTGTATTTGCATTGAAGATTTGGAGGCATTATCTATATGGTGAGACATTCCAGATCTTCACAGACCATAAAAGTTTGGGTTATTTGCTGACCCAAAAAGAGTTAAACATGAGGCAAAGATGATGGTTAGAGCTATTGAAAGATTATGACTGTACAATTGAGTACCATCCAGGGACAGCCAATATGGTAGCAGATGCATTGAGTAGGAAGGCCAGTAGCAGTGTAGCTCATTTACAAACATCCTCTTTTCCACATTTGATTCAATTACGATCCATGAATGTTGAATTAAATATGTATGATAGAGGATCACTGATTGCTACTCTTCAAGTCAGACCTATACTAAAGGAGAGAATTAAAGAAGTAAAAAGCAAAGATCCTCAATTATGTACAAAAATTGATATGTTAAGGCAGGGAAATAATACAGAGTTTCATTTGCAGAATGATACACTGATGTTAAAGTCATGCATATGTGTTCCAAACATTGATAACTTGCACTAGCAAATAATGGAAGAAGCACACAATGCACCTTATGCAATGCATCCGAGGATGACTAAGATGTATCACAGTTTAAGACCTCATTACTGGTGGCCAGAATGAAGAAAGACATAGCTGAATACATTTCTAAATGCTTAACATGTCAGCAAATTAAGATAGAACACCAAGCACCAGTTGGTAAACTACATCCTTTACCAGTACAAGAATGGAAATGGGAAAAGATAACGATGGATTTTGTTTATGGATTGCCAGAACTCCACGGAAAAATAATGCAATATGGGTAATTATTGATAGGTTAACCAAGTCAACACATTTTCTACCTATCAGATGGGGGTGTACACTTGAGAGTTTGGCCAAATTATATGTGAATGAGATAGTCAGATTGCATGGCATTCCAGTATCCATTGTGTCTGATAGAGATCCACGGTTTACTTCATAGTTTTGGGTGAGTTTACATAATGCATTGGGAACAAAATTGAATTTCAGTACCCCTTTTCACCCACAGACTGATGGACAATCAGAAAGAACTATACAGACATTGGAAGACATTGGAAGATATGCTTAGAGGTTCTTGGGATGAATATATAGCATTGATTGAATTTGCTTACAACAACCAGTATCATAGCAGTATCCATATGGCACCATATGAAGCATTGTATGGCAGAAAGTGCTGAAGCCCTATCATACGGGATGAAGAAGGTGCACGTACATTAGAAGGGCCAGAATAGTATAAGATATAGTGGATAAAATCAAAATTGTCAAGAATAAACTAAAGGCAGCACAAGACAGACAGAAAAGTTATGCTAATCAATATAGAAGGAAAATGGAATACGAGTTGGGTGAAAAGGTATTTCTTTGTGTATCTCCATGGAAAGGGATAATCCGATTTGGCAAAAAGGGTAAATGGAGCCCAAGGTATATAGGGCCTTATGAAATTCTTGAGAAGGTTGGTCCACTGGCATACAGATTAGCGTTACCACTAGAGATGTCTTAGATTCATAATGTGTTTCATGTGAACATGCTTAGAAGATATAGGTCAGATCCTACACATGTACTTAAAGATCAAGCCATTGAGATTGCAGAGAACATGAGTTATGTTGAGGAACCAGTGGAAATCATTGGATACACGACTAAACAGCTAAGAACCTGAGAAATACCTTTAGTTAAGGTATTATGGTGTAACCATTTACTAGAAGAGGTAACATGGGAAATAGAAGAAAATATGAAAAAGCAATATCCACACCTGTTTCCAGGTACTAAATTTCTAGGATGAAATTTTTAAAAGGAGGGGAGAATTGTAACATCCTTGACCTTTCCCACATGCATATCCATATGCATTTCATTTGAACATATGCATCTTCCATATAACCCAATTGAACACGTGCATTTCATACATATTTTCTTAGAAACAAGTTCATGGCACGCACTAACTATGTCTTAATATTTGGCAATTATATCATGCTACACGTGTATCCTTATAACCTAAATGATGATAACAAAGCATTAGAAATAAATTGAATAAGGTGACTAAATTAAAGTAAGAAAAATGACTAGATTAAGATTAGTAAACATTTACATTGTTAATTAAGTTAAATCGGACCAAATGATTAAGTTGTATTATTGTGTGAATTAGTGGAATTATAAATATATGTAAATAATAATAATAATATAGACAAAATAAAATGAAAATGAAACGAAAGGAAAATAAAAGAAAAGAGAAGAGAAAAGAGAAGAGATGAAGAGAAAAACGATAAAAAGACAAAAAAAACAAAAGGTTGGTTTTATCTTCCTCCCCCATTTCTGACCCGTTTTCTTCTTCATCTTCCTCCATTCCAGAACTCAATTCTTCCTTGTTTCACCTAGTTTTTGCACCAAATTGATCCCTTGCAAGTTTGTCCTTTGTAAGTAATCAATTCTTATTGCTATAGGGTTGATTTGAGTTGCTAAGGTTCATTAATAGGCACTGAATTGCACCTCGATGTTGTGTATAAAATGAGATATCTGCTTTATACTGAAACTGGTCAGGGTGTGAACCCTAGCCAAGATAGATATTGTGTTCTTCGCGTTTGAATATGATAAATCCATTATTTGAAGTATATCAAAACATAAAAGTTGTAGATATATGTGTTAGGTATTTGGATACCAAATTTCAGATTCATAGATCTTGTAAATTTTGAGTTATGGTGAATGGAACCATGACTGTTCCATGACTTGAACTGCCAACTGAGTGCCCTGGCATATCTAACAATTTGTTTTGCTAATTTGAGCTCCTTACAGCTAGAATCTATAAATTCTCAAAAATTTAAAGTTATATTTATCTGTCTTAGCTAAATATTTGTACTAATTTCACCTTGACATGTTATGTATAGACTAAGTTATGACCTTTGGAAGTCATACTGGTCTGGAAGCAAATTCTATTATGGACCAGTGAAATATTTCTTATAATTGGAAGATCTTAGAGACATAATTGATAAAAGTTGTAAACATGAAACATGTTCCATTGGAACCCATATATGTGTCTGTAAAGTTTCATTAAACTAAGACTTATATATTACAAGTTATGATGAACCAAAGTGGGTACCTTGAAACTGCCTAAAGGCAGAAAACAAGGCAGAAAATAGAACATATTTAGAAATTCCACCAAATATTGTACAATTATCCCATTGGTCTCAAATTTTAATATGTTATATAATTATATGTTAGTTTTAATTATGAATAAGAATCAGATTAATTGGTCAAGTATAGAAAAATTTATAGGCTAAACAGTCCCATAAGGTCACACTGCCTCATAGGAAAAATCTTAACTATTGATATGAACAATGCATATTAATTTGTTTAAGCCACATTAAGTCTCCCAAATCATGTGTTAATTGATTATATTTTCATATTAGGCTCACAACATATTGGAGACCCATAATGAGCAGATGGACAATAAGTTGAAGGTCGGAATCAAAGGAGAAAGGTGAGTCTAATTATCTATTGAATTCTTTAGTGAAAATGATTGTTGCTTGCTATGTAATTCATATGATTGTCATGATTTGCCTCTGATAATATGATGATGGATAATTTGTGACATTGTGGTACACATAAGTAGTATACTTGTGATATATTTGAGGTATATGTTTGACATATGTGATATATATAGAGGGTATATGTATAGTATATGCGAGGTATTGTGTGACATATGAGGCATATATGCGGTACATGTATATTATATGTGATAAAATGCAACAGTTGATGAATGATTAAGTACAAGTGCATATGCATATGGACTAAAAAGGCGTTGTGACTAGTTAATCGATATTATAAAGCAAAAGAAGAGGCCTATGGCCCAACAAATGTGTAAATGAAACAAATGATCAAGCTAGCTAGCAAATGCAAATGTTCACATGGAAACCCAGGGAAATGTCTATTTAACTTGGTCATAACAAATGAAATGAGCAAAGCATTTGCATACATAAAGAGTAATGATTATATGTTTCAACTTTATTGATACTTATATGATACTGATGAATGAAATGGAATACATGGTATATATTGGATTTGTGATTTATTACTATGAGTTGTTGGGTACTTTAGAGCTCATTGGATGATTATTCTCACTTAGCCGTAACTCATCAATTTGCATCATTTTTCAGGTAAAGAAAAGTGATAGCTCATTTTGTGTAGTGATAGAAGACATGGAGCACAGGTCACTGGCCGAGCCTTATCACTCTCTCTCCTTGCATGCCACACAAGCATGAAAATATGTCATATGTTTTTTGTATTTACGTGCTTGAATATGTATAGTCATTTTGAAATGAGTTTAAAAATGTATAAATGAAAGCAACTCGTAAATACTTATGTGTAAAGTTTATGTTTTGATATATGTGATATATTATATTGTGGTGAAAACCTCAATGTGTGAAAACCTCAGTGTTAACTTTGCAAAGTCATTAAACAATATTACACGATATGAGACTTGCAAGTCATTGAATGAAATTACAAGATATGAGACTTGCAAAGTCATTGAATTATATTACAGGATAAAAAAAATTTAGTATCACTATTAATAGGATATTTTGTTTTTCCAACATGCTATGTGTGATTATTTGATACAGAGATAGGTTATACTTAAATGCATAAGATGTGGTGTTACAATATACCTATTAGATGTAACAATACAAGTGCTATAAATCTGTCTCAGAATCCCTTTCAGCAGTCTAGAAGTAAGCATATTAACATAAGACATCATTTTATAGCAGATCATGTTCAATATGGAGATGTTGTATTGGAATTTATAAGCACAAACAATCAACTGACAGATATCTTCATTAAGTGTCTAAATGAAGAAAGATTTAATTTTATAAGAAGAGAGCTTGGTATGATTGATGGATTAACTTTATGATAGCCAAAATTGTCGAACCTTGATTGATAATCTTGTGTTTTTGTCTCATCTTTTTAGATATGAAGTAGCTAACTTGATAGAAATAAATGTTATAGGGGATAGAAGCACCTTAGAAATGATTTCGTCTTGCTTTAGACTTAGTTTTATTTAATGAGAATTTTTGGCAATTCACGCCCGTGACATATATTCACGGTCGTGATCATAATCGCCAAATGCTCCAGTTGCTTTAACGCCTTGCTTCACGACATGCTTCACGGTTGAAGGTAGTGAAGACTATGTTTCACGCCCATAACCTTTTTCTATCACCCCCGTGAAACCCTTTGTTCACGCCCGTGACAATTATTCATGACCGTGAACATTTCCACCAAAAACTTACAGAAGCATTCACACTTTGTGTCACGCTCTATCTCACGGTCACAAGTAGTGAAAATTGTACTTCATGACCGTGACTCATTTGTCACCACCGCGATATTTCATCATTCATGTTGGACTTTGAAGAATGAATCATATTCATAAACATAGCAGAAAAATAAAATTTTCAAAACCCAAAACAAAAGATCATACTTGTACCATTAAAACTAATTTATATAAATATAAATGTTAAAAATTATACCTTGTAATTTCTTATTTGTTCTTCAAATCTTCACTTTGTTGGGTTGTAGCAAACCACAACAATTCACACTAGGATGTCTCTAATGATAATCCACGTGAAGAATGAAGAAGAAACTATCAAGAGAAATGGTTTGAACAAATTCAAAGTGCTAGCTTTAAAAGTATTCTTGAGAGAATTTTGTTGTGTCTTAAAAATATTTTTTTGACAAAAAAATATTTTCATGTCTATTTTCTGCCATTTGATGTCTTTTCTATTTGAATATGTTGAACCTTGAGGGGTATTTCTGTCATTTGGATGATAACAAATAAAATAGCAATAATGTATTTAACATACTTGTTTTCTAAGTCTATTAAACAGGGTATGGAATAAGATAGCAAGAATGGAAAATGGAAGATTAATCTTTAAAAGATAAAATTTAAGAAATAGCATGTTCATGCCCGTGACTTTATCTGTCACGCCCGTGATGAAGCCTAGCACCAACAAACCAACATTTAAAGTTCACAGCCATGAAGGAAGATAACAACAGTGAATGAGCATTTCAGTCATGCCCGTGAAAGATATGTCACGCCCGTGAAAAGACATGCAAATTCTTCCAGAGAGCTTCATGACCAAAGTCACCACTTGGACCACGACTTGAAAGGTTGTCACGCCCGTGAAGATAAAATGTCACACCCATGAACAAATATTTCAAAACCTTCTAGAATGCTTAATGGCCAAGGTAACTACTTTAGTCACGACTTGGAAGAACAGTCACGACCGTGACACACAGAGTCACGACCATGAAAGATGAAAGAGAAAAATGTCAGGCGTGATTATTAGGGTTGATGCAATGGCTAGTTTCATAATAAATGCATTCTAACGGCTATAATTTGCTATGGAAGTATAAATGCAAGTCATTTATGCATCCAGAACAAGAGAGAGAACAAGGAGAACAAAAGAACAAGAGAATTGCTAATATTTTGAATCAAAACCTTGTTGTAAACCATTTTGTGCATTTGATATTCATTCTCTGTAAAAATATTTTTGCTCATCATTTATTGAGCAATAAAGAGTTGTAAGTGTTTCTCTCTGTAATCATTTACTCAAATGAGTTTTGGGTATTTTAGGGTTCAGAGTAGAACACTTGTAAGGGTTAGTTGTGTGAGCCTCTAAAACACAAAGAAAGGTTGTTTGAGTGAGTCTAGAAAAGACAAGGTAAAGGTTGTTTGTGTGAGCCTATAAAACACAAGGAATTGGTTATTGTGTGAGCCATGAAAACACAAGGGATTTTTGGGTTAGGTGTGAGCCATTGTTAGAAAAACCATAGTTGGGAGTGAGCTTGTAAAACTCCATTGTAACACTTAGTGTATTAGTGAAACTCCCAATTGCGATTAGGGAGAGGAGTAGGGTTTGTTAACACCCGAACCTCTATAAAAATCCTGGTGTCATATTCTTCTATCCTTACCAAACTTAATTTTTATTTCCGCACTTAAAAGTTAAATTTTTAATCTCCAATTCAACCCCCCTTCTTGGCTCAATATCTGGGCAACAATTGTTATCAGAGCTTTGTCTAGCATCGAAGCCTAAAAAGCGCTAGTAAAGATCAAGATATGGCCAGTGAAGGATTCCAAAGTTTCAAGCCATACTTCGATGGAGCAAATTATTCTCATTCGAAGTTTTAGATGGAGACATACTTGGACAGTGAAGGAATTGAAGTCTGGGATAGTGTACGAAAAGAATAGACACCACCAACCAGAAGTGGAGCTGATGGTGAAGAAGAAATCTTATCAAGAGATGATTGGACAGAACCTTAAAGAAGAGCAAACTTCAAAAACAATAAGGCAATGACAATCCTATCAAGCTCATTATCCATTGAAGAATGTGGCAGAATACAACACAACCCAACAGCCTACAACATGTGGAAGACATTGGAAAATTATCATGAAGGAACTAAGCAAGTCAAATCCAAGAAGATTCAACTTCTTACTTCAGAATATGAGCTCTTCAAAATGAAATCCAATGAGTCAATCACTGACTTGACCAACCGTCTTCTAGCTACCATAAATGGAATGAGGAAACTTGGGAAGCATCTGAGCTTGGAAGATGTAAACAACAAAATCTTGAGAAGTCTTCCTCTTAAAGATTACAGTTCAAGAGTTGTTGGTATAGAAGAAGCAAATGAAGACATGAGCATCATGAAAATTGATGTGCTTATTTCCAAACTTCTCACACATGAAATGGCAGTAAAAAGAGATAGAGAGCTTGAAGCAGAGCCAGAAAAAAGAAAGTCTCTTGCACTAAAAGCTTCTACTTTAAAATCTCAAGAAGAGCATGAAGATGATGAAGAAATGAGTGATGATCAGAATGAGGACATGGCTATGCTCTCAAAAAGGTTGAAAATAATTATTGAGAAGAAAATGAGCAACTCCAGAAAATTTAGGCAAAGAAACCTTAAATAAATTTCTAATGATGCACAAAGAAGTAAAGAAGAGGTAAAGTGCTATGAATTTGGAAAGAAATGGCATATTAAACTAGAATGTCCAAGGTTTAAGAAGAATAAGAGCAAATACCAAAGAGACAATGGGGAGAAAGGTCTCAAAGCCACATAGGATGATGAAAGCTCTTCAAGCGAAAAAGATGACAATGAAAGTGAAGAGGTCAACCTATATTTCATGGCTATTGAGGATCACGTCTAGGATAAGGTAAGATCACTACACTCATACTCTTTCAATAATGATAGTAGTGATAATGATAGTAATAGTGATAGTGATGATGATGATGATGAACAAAGCCTAATAGTAAAATTGAATCTAGAATTAGAAAAATATAGGAGTAAATTCAGTACTTATGAGAATAACACTTCTAATAACACTTCTAAATTTAGGAGTAAAAATCAAAATTGATGCTTTAGAAAAGGAGAACCTTAAGCTTAAATCATCTAATGAATCTCTTCAAAAGTCATTAGATGAATACTCATCAAGACCCTCAACAAAATCCTTGCTTAAAGAAAATAATACTTTGAAAAATGAAGTTGAGGAACTTAGAAATTCCATTTCTAAATTTCACAAAGGAAAAGAGAGTTTAGATACTCTCATAGTGTCTCAAAGACCACCTTTATTTAGACACAGTCTAGGATTTAAGGACTCATCATCATCTTCTCACAAAACCATTTTTGTTAAGTCTAGTGAACCTTACATCTCCACACTAGCTGGAATAACATTAAGGAATAAGTACACTAATCCTTCTATACATAAAAAGAATAATCATGCCTTTATGTGTAAGAAGCATGTATGTAGGAAAGCACCATTTAATCGTAATTGTGCATGCCATTGTTTTCAAAATCAGTCTAATAGAAATATGGCATTCAAAAATATTGTAAGACTAAAAAGCAATTTTAGACCTAAACAGTGTAATTATTGTATGAAAATTGGTCATATAAATAAACATTGCTGGATTAGGAAGGCTCATTGGGAACCTTCATGTGCTAACCCCCAAGGACCCAAGCTCATTTGGGTACCTAAAAATCATACTTGAATTGTGATTCTATAGGTATGCCTCAAGTCCACAACAAACAAAAATGTTTGGCTATTAGATAGTGGATGCTCAAGGCATATGATAGGAGACAAAGAACTCTTCAATGAAATCAAAAGTATTGATGGAGGTAAAGTTACCTTTGGAAACAATGCTAAAGGTAAGGTAATTGACATTGGCTCTATAGGTATTAAGGGTACTACTTTTATTAAAGATGTCTTACTTGTTGATGGCTTGAAACATAACTTGTTGAGTGTTAGTCAATTATGTGATAAAGGAAACAAAGTAACCTTTACTTCCAACGAATGTCTTCTAACCTCTATTGATGGTCAAAAGATATTTAAAGGAAATAGAGATGTCAACACATACATAATAGACATACACGAAATATCTAACTATTCCTCTAAGTGTCTTGTGACTACTAGTGATGAATCATGGCTGTGGTATGGAAGGCTTGGTCATGCAAACATGGACTTAATCTAAAGCCTCAACACAGGAAAACTAGTAAAGGGACTGCCAAAAGTCAAATTTGAAAAAGACAAGACATGTGAACCTTGCCAAAGAGGGAAGCAACACAAGTCATCCTTCAAAGCCAAAAACATAGTAAGTACCTCAAAACCTCTACAACTCCTGCATTTAGATTTATTTGGACCTATTAGAATTGCAAGCTTAGGAGGTAAACATTATGCCTTTGTCATCGTAAATGATTACTCTAGATTTACTTAGGTAATTTTCTTAGCTCAAAATAGTGATGCTTTTGAAAATTTCAAAAACTTTGCTAAAAGAGTTCAAAATGAAAAAATATATTGTATTTCAAAAATAAGAAGTGACCATGTCAAAGAATTTGAAAATGAAAACTTTGAAAGTTTTTGTCCTGAACGTGGCATTTCACAAAATTTTTCATCTCCTAGGACACCTCAACAAAATGGGGTAGTTGAAAGGAAAAATCGAACTTTAATTGAAATGGCTAGAACAATGCTCAATGAGTATGGTTTACCAACTTACTTTTGGCCAGAAGCCACAAATACTGCTTGTTATATTTCAAATTGAGTTTTCAAAAGACCTCTTTTAAAAAAAACCTCATTTGAGCTATGGAATGGAAGAAAGCCCTTGATATCATACTTTAGTGTATTCGGATGCAAGTGCTTCATATTGAATACCAAGGACAACCTTGGAAAATTTGCCTCAAAATCTGATGAAGGTATCTTTTTAGGATACTCTACAACTAGCAAAGCATATATAGTATTTAATAAAAGGTCATTAACTATTGAAGAATCTATGCATGTTGTTTTTAATGAATCTAGTAGACTTGATCTTGTGAAAGGTAGTGCTCTTGATGATGTTGTAGGAACTATGGAAAGACTTGATCTTGGAAATGGAAAAGAAGAAAATGATTAAGAAGATTCACATCAAGATGATTCTCTACCACAAGCTCAAGAGGAAAACAGGCAAGAGCTCCCAAAGGAATGGAAATTGACAAAAGATCACCCCAAGGAGCAAATCATTGGTGATCCTTCAAGGGGAGTAAGTACTAGATCTCATTTCAAACATTTAGCTTCTGACCTTGCTTTATTTCGCAAATTGAGCCTAAAAATATTGATGAGGCTCTTAATGATGAAAGTTGGGTGATTGCAATGCAAGAGGAACTCAACCAATTTGAGAGAAGTAAGGTATGGACCTTAGTACCTAGACCCAAGGATCATCAAATTATAGGTAGCAAATGGGTGTTTAGAAATAAACTTGATGAACAAGGTTCAATAACTAGGAATAAGGCTAGATTGGTTGCAAAAGGATATAATCAGGAGGAAGGAATAGATTATGATGAGACTTATGCTCCTGCAGCTAGATTAGAAGCCATAAGAATACTTTTAGCATATGCATGCCACATGAATTTCAAACTCCTTCAAATGAATGTAAAAAGTGTCTTTTTAAATGGTTATGTAGAAGAAGAAGTTTATGTAGAACAACCACCAGGTTTTGAAAGCTATGATTTGCCTAATCATGTTTTTAAACTTTCAAAAAGCCTTATATGATTTGAAACAAGCCCCAAGAGCTTGGTATGAAAGACTAAGTTCTTTTCTTTTAGAAAATAATTTTACAAAGGGGAATGTTGATGCTACATTATTCATTGAAAAGCATAAGCATGATATTCTAATTTTTCAAATTTATGTTGATGATATTATATTTGGGTCCACTAATGAATTGCTTTGTCAAGAATTTGCTAAGTGTATGACAAGGGAATTTGAAATGAGCATGATGGGTGAGCTTAAATATTTTCTTAGTCTACAAATAAAACAAGGCAATGAGGGCATATTCATCAACCAATCCAAATATGCCAAATACTTACTTATGAAATTTGGAATGGAAGGATGCAAGAATGTCAAGACTCCAATGAGCACATCAACAAAATTGGACAAGGATGAAAAGGGTAAGAGCATTAATGAAAAGCTCTATAGAGGTATGATCAGATCACTTTTATATCTTACTGCTTCTAGACCCGACCAAATGTATAGTGTATGCTTATGCGCATGATTTCAATCATGACCAAAAGAATCTCATTTAAATGTAGTAAAAAGAATTCTAAGATATTTACATGGCTCTTTGCATCTAGGTTTGTGGTATCCTAGAAATTCATCTTTCTACATTGTAGGATATTCAGATGCTGATTATGCTGGTAGTATTTTAGATAGAAAAAGTACTTTAGGTACTTGTCATTTTATTGGAGAATGCTTAGTTTCTTGGTTTAGCAAGAAACAAGTTTCAGTTGCTTTTTCTACTGCTGAAGTAGAGTATGTAGCAGTAGGATGTTGTTGTACACAAATCCTTTGGATGAAACAACAACTTAAGGATTATGGTCATAGTATGAACCATATTCCTATTAAATGTGACAATACAAGTGCTATAAATCTATCAAAGAATCACATTCAACATTCTAGAAGTAATCATATTGACATTATACACAATTTTATTAGAGATCATGTTCAATATAGAGATGTTGTATTGGAATTTATAAGCACAGAAAATCAATTGGCAAATATATTCACTAAGTCTCTAAATGAGGAAAGATTTAATTTCATAAGAAGAGAGCTTGGTATGATTGATGGATTAACTTTGTGATTGCCAAATTGTCAAACTTTAAGTGCTAATCTTGTTTTTGTATCATCTTACTAGATATAAGGTAGTTAATTTGATGGAAATTTATGTTATAAGGGATAGAATCTTCATAGAAATGCTTTAGTCTTATTTTTAGACTTAATTTTATTTAATGAGAATTTTAGGCAATTCACGCCTGTGACATATGTTCACGACCGTGAACTAAGTCACCAAAAGAACCAGTAGCTTTCACCACTTGATTCATGACATGGTTCATGACTTCAAGTAGTGAAGACTATGTTTCACGACTTCATTCACACCCGTGAAATCCTTTGTTCATGCTCGTGATGCATTTTCACGACCGTGAACATTTTCAACAAAAACTTACAAAAGCATTCACGCTTTGTGTCACACTTTGTTTCACAGTCATAAGTAGTGAAATTCAACACTTCACGCTCGTGACTCATTTTTCACCACCATGATAGTTCATCATTCATGCCTGTGACCTTCAAATTTCATTACCGTGATCAATTTCACGCCTTTCTTCATGGGTAGAGCACCCCTTCAGCAAACCATGAACATGACACTTCACGCCCGTGACTACGTTCTTCATGCCCGTGAAGATGTCGGCTATATAACGTTTCTGCCGATTATTTTTCACATTTCAACTCTACAACTTCTCTCAACTGCTCTCATTTACATACATTGAATGTCGTATTAAAGATTCTGGCCCACTAGTCACAAATTTCATCTATAAATACCATCAAAAACTTCTTCCATCATCACAATCATCTTTCCTTAGGGTTTCCTCACAAATTTTGTCAAATTTTTGCCACTCTTCCAAAGTTTATTATTCCAATCAAGATGGAAACTGGTTCATCAAAGGGTACTAGGAAGAAATCTCATGCTCCCAGAAGGTACACGGATTACCTAATGAACATCATTCTAAAGCATTGCCATCCTAAGTATTCTGTGCTCAAGAAAAGGCCACTTCTTTCCTCAAGATCATTTGAGTGGCAAACAATTCATACTCTCGGGCCTGAGACAGTGATGATAGAGCAACTCCAGGCCTATCATTTGAGGGAATTTGTTGACATTCATCAACCTACATTGAAGGATCCCACCTTGGAGTTTTTGAGCACTCTGCAAGTATCACCTATTGGCACGGTGAAGTTTCAATTGTGCAAGAATCCTAACACCCTCTCTGCCACAGAATTCAGAGATTTATTCAATCTTCCCTCGGATGGCATCCTAAACGACAGTGAAGTGGAGTTCTATGCTACTTAGGCATGGACTCACTTCGGGTAGGATTGTAGCTAGGATGTTCAAAAGACGAAGAGCACTCATCTTCGGTCCCCAGAGCACAAATATCTACATAGGTTTCTAACCTATAGCGTCTATGCACGAGGAGACAGTAATGGCACAATTCAGAAGTCTGAGCTTTTTCTCCTAGAGATGGCCGAAGAGGCCTCACAGTGGCCTTATCCCGATGGTTTGCAAACCATCTCTTGTCCATTGCCATCAAGCCCTCCTAAGACATTCTTATTGGTGGGTATGTGACGCACATTGCTTTGAAGCTCGGATATTTGAAGCTAGATGCACATCACTACAACCTCATCCCAGGGCATCCTCGAGACCGACTGGACGTTGAGTCCTTTATTAAGATGGGAGCGGCTGTTCGAATTGTATTTGAGAACAACATCTACTACCGCTTCATTGACACTGCTGGCGAGATCATTTGGGAAGATAATGACTTAGAGGACTTCAAAGCTGGTCCCTAAGGAATCCAGCAGAAGAAAAGGGCTTGAGTTGAGGTCGCACCTTCTGAGGTTGAGCAGGACATTGGACAATCCTCTGCTTCCACACCAAATTTGGCTCAACAAGTGGTTGATCTTCTGGCATCATGATTTGAGCAACTGCAGGCTTTCATGGATGAGAGGTTGGAGAACCTTAAGGACTTTATGGAGTCTCGGATGGACAGCCTAGAGGCAAAAGTTGCTCGACTTAGAGATAGGATGTCCAGTTAGATGTTGGGCTAGATGTTAGCCTTGATATGCTTGCTTGTTTGTTTTTAGGAAATTCTAAATTTCCTTTCTGAATTTTATTTACTTTTGTTTTTACTTCTCCTTCATAATTAATATATTTGCTTTGTTTTCCATTATGGTTTATCTTTATCGATATTCTTTTTGTTGATCACAAAAGAGGGAGAAACTAGCAATATATTAAGATAAGTGCAAGCAATACTTAATTTTGAATCAAAATGGAGAACCTAGAAATATATTGTTTTAAAGTTAAAATTAAGTAGGGAGAACCTAGCAATATATTGAAGTTAAGTTTAAAGTTAAGTGCAATACTTAAATTTTGATTCAAAATGAATATGCAAGTATGCAAATGAGCTTTATACACCTTAAATATATCTTAAGCATACTTTGCATATACCTTAATGCAAGTTAAATAAATGAATATGCACTTGATATACTCTAAATATACCTTACATATACTTCATGCTTTAAAGAAAATTTTGGTATATATTGGATATACTTTGCATATAACTTGCATATACTTAAAAATAGAAAGTATATTTTAATGCTACACTTCATCATTCTCTACAATTCTTGCACTTCAGCATTTTTTTTCCTAAGCATCTTTTGTGGGGGAGACTTCTCAAAAGCACTTCAGCATTATTTGTCACCATCGAAAAGTGGGAGATTGTTGAACCTTGAGGGGTATTTCAGTCATTTTGATGATAACAAATAAAATAGCAATAATGTATTTAACATACTTGTTTTCTAAGTCTATTAAACATGGTATAGAATAACATAGCAAGAATGGAGAATGGAAGATTAATCTTTGAAAAATAAAATTGAAAAAATAGCATGTTCACGCCCGTGACTCTATGTGTCACGCCCGTGATGAAGCCTAGCGCCAACAAACCAATATTTAAAGTTCACGGCCATGAAGGAAGATAGCAACCGTGAATGAGCATTTCAGTCATGCCCGTGAAAGATATGTGATGCCCGTGAAAAGACATGACAAATTCTTCCAAAGAGTTTCACGACTAAAATCACCACTTGGACCACGGCTTGGAAGGTTGTCACCCCCGTGAAGATAAAATGTCACGCCCGTGAACAAGTATTACAAAACCTTCTAGAATGCTTCACGGCCAAGGTCACTACTTCAGTCAGGACTTGGAAGAACAGTCACGATCGTGACACACAGAGTCACGATAGTGAAAGATGAAAGAGAAAAATGTTAGGCGCGATTATTAGGGTTAGTACAACAGCTAGTTTCATAATAAATGCATTCTAACGGCTATAATTTGCTATGGAAGTATAAATGCAAGTAATTTATGCATCCAGAACAAGAGAGAGAACAAGGAGAACAAAAGAACAAGAGAATTGCTAATATTTTGAATCAAAACCTTGTTGTAAGCCATTTTGTGCATTTGATATTCATTCTCTGTAAAAAATTTTTTGCACATCGTTTATTGAGCAATAAAATTTGTAAGTGTTTCTCTCTGTAATCATTTACTCAAGTGAGTGTTGGGAATTTCAAGGTTAAGAGTTGAACACTTGTAAGGTTTAATTGTGTGAGCCTCTAAAACACAAAGAAATGTTGTTTGTGTGAGCCTGTAAAACACAACGTAAAGGTTGTTTGTGTGAACTTGTAAAACACAAGATAAAGGTTGTTTGTGTGAGCCTGTAAAACACAAGGAATTCATTTATTGTGTGAGCCATTAAAACACAAGTGATTTCTGGGTTAGGTGTGATCCATTGATAGAAACACCATAGCTGGGAGTGAGCTTGTAAAACTCCATTGTAACACTTAGTGTGTTAGTGAAACTCCCAATTGCGATTGGGGAGAGGAGTAGGGTTTGTTAACACTCGAACCTCTATAAAAATCCTGGTGTCATATTCTTCTATCGTTAGCAAACTTATTTTTTATTTCCTATTACTATTCATTAGTTTCCATTTTCTCTATTTTTTAATTTTCATCTTATTTTTGAATTTGATTCAAATAGAAAAGACATCAAATGGTAGAAAATAGACATGAAAATATTTTTTTGTGAAAAAAAATATTTTTAAGACACAACAAAAATTCTCTCAAGAACACTTTCAAAGTTAGCACTTTGAATCTGTTCAAACCATTTCTCTTGATAGTTTCTTCTTCATTCTTCACGTGGATTATCATTAGAGACATCCCAGTTTGGATTGTTGTGGTTTGCTACAACCCAACAAAGTGATGATTTGAAGAACAAATAAAAATTACAAGGTATAATTTTTAACATTTACATTTATATAAATTAGTTTTAATAGTACAAGTATGATCTTTTGTTTTGGGTTTTGAAAAATTTTATTTTTCGCTGCGTTTATGAATATGATTCATTCTTCAAAACCCTACATATAACACATGAATAATTTACATCATCATATTCTGTTGGATTTTTTAGGAAATAATATGATATCTCCTTTTTATTTTTTTTTTTATTTTTGTTAGTTTTTATTTTAGCCTAGAAATCAGTTGTACTGATTTTGTGGGATTCCTAATTTGGGGATTCCTAATTTTATGGGATTTATAATTTGGGGTTGATTAGTAATTTGGGACTAATCCCCCACTATCTATATGTAATTGTCTTTAATGAAATAACAAGGCATAATTATTTTTCTTAAAATCTACATGGTATCAGAGCAGGTTGCTTTATTTTTTTTCTGTTTTTCCATAATGATGTCTTACAAGTCGATAATGTCCAGCTCTCAAAGAAACTCTACTGCCTCTTCTAGTTGTTCCAATACTTTAGAACCTATTCAACCAATCCTAGTATTTCTTCCAGACATTTACCTACAGATTCTTATTCCTAAAATTCATCTATAAATCTCACGGGTATAAAACTCAATGGACATAACTATTTTGAATGGGCTCAATCTGTAAGGCTAGCTATTGATGGACGAAGGAAACATAGGCATTTAACTAGAGAAATTCTAAACCTACTGCAGGTGATCCAAATCTTAAAAAATGCCAGTCTGAAATATCCCAGGTCATTGTTTGGCTCATCAATTCCATGGAACCTGCAATTGGAAAACCTTATCTATTTCTTCCTACCACCTAAGATATCTCAGAGGCCATTCGAGATCTTTACTCAAACTTGGAGAATTCTTCTCAAATTATTGAGTTAAAAACTGGCCTTTGGAAATCCAAACAACATGATCATAATGTTACCACTTATTATAATGAATTGGTAACATTATGGCAGGAACTTGATCAGTGCTATGATGATGTTTGTCAGAATTCAAATGACTATGATCATAATAGAAAAGAGAGGAAAATGATAGAGTTTATATGTTTTCAGCTGGCCTTAATCAGAACTTGGATGAAGTTCGAGGTCACATTTTAGGCAGAAAACCATTGCCTTCCATTTGGGAAGTGTTTTCTGAGGTTAGACGTGAGGAGTCAAGGAGAAAATTCATGATGAATAGCACTGACCATGATTTACATTTTGAATCTGAAAGATCTGCCCTCTTAACTAGCAGTGTTAATTTTGATAATGAAGAGCAGAAGAAACCATGGTGTGATCAATGCAAAAAAACTTTGCATGCAAAAAAGACTTGTTGGAAGCTTCATGGTAAACTGGCAAACAAAAAATCAAAATCCAAATGTGATGGTCATGCTAAACAAGTCACTACCACAAAAACTCATGAACCTTCTATCAATTCAGAAGCAGTCCCTTTTACTAAAGAACAATTAGAGCACTTGTCTAAGTTATTTCAATCTCTAAAGCTATCCTTATCTTCATCTTGTTCTTTTTTTCAAAAAGGTACTTCTCTTATTACTACATTTTTTGGTGTCATTCCTAATCTTGTTCATTCTTGGATAATTGACTATGGTGCTACTGATCATATGATTAGTTGTTCTAAACTATTTTCTTCTTATAATCATTGTGCAGAAATAAAAATGTTAAAATAGCAGATGGTTCACTCTTGGTAATTGTCAGGATTAGAACTATGAAACTCATTTCATTGATAACCCCTAATGATGTGCTTCATGTTCCAAATTTGTCTTGCAATATGTTTTCCATTAGTAAACTTACTTCTAATCATCAGTGGTAAGCTAATTTTTACCCTTCTTACAATGAATTTCAAGAGTTGACCTTAGGGAGGATGATTGACAATGCTAAGGGAAAAGACAAACTTTATTATTTTGACAATGGACCTACCTCTAGCAGACAAAGTCAAAGTACTTGCTTTAATTATATTTCTGTTACCAAAGATAACAATATCATGTAATGGCACTATAGGTTAATCCATCCTAGTTTTCATTATTTAAAACAATTGTTTCCAAGTTTATTTTAAAATAAAAGTCCATCTTATTTTCCATGTGTAGTTTGTCAATTTGCTAAACATTATCGCTCATCTTTCCCCCCCCCCTCCCCAACCTTATAAACCAACTACACCTTTTACCATGATCCCCCCCCTCCCCAACCTTATAAACCAACTACACCTTTTACCATGATCCCCCCCCTCCCCAACCTTATAAACCAACTACACCTTTTACCATGATCCATAGTGATATTTGGGGTCCTTGTAGAACTCCTACGTATTATGGTAAAAATTGGTTTTTGACTTTTATTGATGATCACACAAGATTAATTTGGGTTTATTTGATGAAGGATAAATCTAATGTAGAAACAATTTTCAAAAATTTTTACATCATGGTCAAACATAATTTCACACAAATATTAAAATATTGCAAAGTGATAATGGTAGAGAATATTTCAAAAATACTTTGAGTCATTTCTTTCTTAAAAAAAGTATTATTGATCAAAGCTCATGTATTGACACTCTGCAACAAAATGGTTTTGCTGAATGGTCAAACAAACACTTGTTAGAAGTTACTCAAGCATTACTCTTTATTAATTAGGTACCAACATATCTTTAAGGTGAAGCTACTTGACAACAATAATGCCATTTGATATTGTCTACTCGTGGTAGAGGACAAATCAAAAGAAAGGGTTGTCCAATCCTTTGCACTACCTAGAATCCATAAACCCTTTAGGTAATGGTCCCATTAATTCTTTACCTTTATCTTGGAGTTTTGGATCAACTACTCCTGAACCCGAGTCTTGTTTGAATTTAGATTTTGATGATTCTAATATTGCCATTGTTGTCTGAAAGGGTGTAAGGTTTTGTACCCAACATCCATTGTCCAAATATGTGTCATATGATAATCTCTCACCTGCTTTCGTGCTTTTACTTTATAATTGTCTGGTATGGAGATTCTTAGTAATGTAAAAGTTCCTAAGTGGAAGAAAGATATTCTTGAGGATATGAAAACTCCTGAAAAAAATGGTACATGGAAATTAGTTGATCTACTAAGAGGAAAGCCATTTGTAGGGTGCAAATGGGTGTTCAATATCAAGTATAGATCTGATAGTTCCCTTGAATGTTACAAAGATCGACTAGTAGCCAAGGGATTCACTCAAACCTATGGCATTGACTATTTGGAGAAATTTTCCCTAATTGTGAAGCTAAACTCCATAAGAGTTCTCTTGTCTCTTGCAGCTAATCTTGACTAGTCTCTGCATCAATTGGTTGTAAAAAATGCATTTCTCAATGGAGATTTAGAGGAAGAAGTGTACATGGAAGCACTCCTAGGATTTGATGAAAGGTTTGGTACAAAGGTATGTAAATTGAAGAAGTCTTTATATGGGTTGAAACAGTTACCTATAGCCTGGTTTGCGAAATTTACTTAATTCGTTAAAAGTCAAGGGTATTCTCAAGAGCAAGGTGATCACACAAATGTTTTTCAAACATTCACAACATGGGAATATCTCCATACTAATTGTGCATGTGGATGACATTATTCTTACTAGAGACGATGTATTCGAGATGAATCATTTGAAAACTTTCATCTCATCAGCTTTTGAAATTAAGGATTTAAGGCCTATAAAGTATTTTCTTGGCATGGAGGTTGATAGGTCGAAGAAAGGGATTTTTGACTCCCAATGGAAGTATGTTCTTGACCTTCTAAGGGAGACCGGTATGAGTGATTGTAAGCCAGCTGACACAGCCATAGATCCCAATCAAAAACAACTGACATACTAATTGTGTATGTGGATGACATTATTCTTACTAGAGATGATGTATTCAAGATGAATCATTTCAAAACTTTCAACTCATCAGTTTTTGAAATTAAGGATTTAGGGCCTCTAAAGTATTTTTTTGGCATGGAGGTTGATAAGTCGAAGAAAGGGATTTTTGACTCTCAAAGGAAGTATGTTCTTGACCTTCTAAGAGAGACTGGTAGGAGTGGTTGTAAGCCAACTGAGGCACCCATGGATCCCAATCAAAAACTTGGGGATGGTAAAGAAGTTGATGTGGTGAGTACAACTCAATATCAGAAATTGGTAGGTAAGTTGATCTATGTGTCACATATGAGACCAGATATTGCTTTTGCTGTGAGTTTGGAAAGTGAGTTTATGTATTGGTCCTATGAGAAACACCTTGAGGTAGCTTATTGAATTCTTAGATACTTAAAAGGTATATCAAGCAAAGGGTTACTACCAGAAGACCGCACAATGTAATATAAAAGCATATATTGATGTAGACTAGGAAGGTTCGGTGATTGATAGATGATCCACTTCAGGATATTGTACTTATGTTTGTAAAACTTGGTCACATAGTGAAGTAAGAAACATAATATCATAGCAAAGAGTAGTGTTGAGGCTGAATATAGGGCTATGCCTAATGGAATATGTGAAATGCTTTGGTAAAGAAAATTTTTTCAAGAGTTGCGTATACCAATTCATTTGCCAATAAAGATATATTGTTATAATAAATCTGTCATTAGTATTGCTCAAAATCTAGTTCAACATGATTGAATGAAGCATGTGGAGATTGATATACAGTTCATAAAGGAAAAGGTTGATAGTGGTGCTATTTGCATGCCTTTTATTCCTTCTACACAACAATAACTTATATCTTCACAAAGGGACTCTTTAGAACTAATTTTGAGTTGTTTTAAGCAAGTTCAGCATGATAGACATATATGCTCCAACTTGAGGGGGGTGTCGGATTTTTTAGAAAATAATATGATATTTCCTCTTTTATTTTTTATTATTTTTGTTAGTTTTGATTTTAGCCTAGAAATCAACTATACTAATTTTATGGGATTCCTAATTTGGGGATTCCTAATTTTATGGAATTTCTAAATTGTGGTTCATTCCTAATTTGGGACTGATCCTCCACTATTTATATGTAATTGCCTTTAATGAAATAATAAGGCAAAGTTATTTTTCTTCTTAAAAACTACATATTCATATAACAGTCATATCCTATAAGGCTAAATTCTAACTTTTGATCTTATATATCTGGTTAGCAGTTTTTCTTATTCATTATTTGGATGTAACTATATCCTCTTTCTTTGTATTTTATTTACTTTCATTATTACTGGTTTTAACCATTCACTATCCAAAACTCTAGACCCAGACCATTTCGATGTCGGTTGCAAAATAGGAGTGCTCTAACTTGAGTTTAAGCTTCTCTGCTCACTAATTGTCTATCTGTATAGTGCTCAACCGAGCTTCACAAGTCAAGAGCACTCTAACCTGAGCTTAACCCATATTGACTTAGCAAAATATTAATATTGCATGGATATGAGATCAAGTGCGCTCTCATTCATGCTTAAGTCACTTTGTCCCTAAATAATACGTAATCCATATTCTAGATATTATACGGTATTGTAACCCCCTCAATAATATGCCATATATCCTATGATAGTTCCTTGTATAGATAATGACATTAATTAATCATAAATTTTTTTTTCATCACATTTCATAATCCCATTCCATGATTACCAAATAATAACTTGTGATTTAGATCTTATAATGCCTATCCATATCCATATTATTGTATTCAGTCTTAAATCATCATATTGGGTGTGAGTGCATACCAATTCCATGTTATTTTAGCATCAAATTAAATATAAAATTATGTTTCAAGGGTTCATAGGCGTAAATGGTAGTTAACGGCTATGAATTCTTATTCACGAGTTATCTACCCGTGATCCAAATTGTGATTCATATCATGAACATTTATGTCCACTTTCACCATAACATTCACGGGTATGAACATTATGTGACAATTATGAATTATTTTTATCATGGGTGTGAACAATCGTGTCATGGCCATAAACCTGTAGATTTTACCAAATTCCAAGCAAGCATGAAAATTATGGCATAGCACACATAAAAGCATTAAGGGTAACCAATGTTAGCCACTTTTATCAACATTTGCCAACATATTGTAACATTTTCAATCCATAATGCATGCAAATCCAATGATTAACCATTTAAACTAGGTTTCATGCCTCAATTATCAACCATAACAACAATGATCCTCACATATCAAAATTCTTTATGTATTCTAATATTAACAAACCATATATCCATATTTCCAGCATCTTAAGTATCAGTCCATACCAAATTACGAGTCAATTTCATCATACAACACACAAGCATACTATAGATTGAATTTAGATAAGTATATGTATAAACTTGAATTAGAGCCCTAATTATGAGCTTTATAGTGTCTCTAACCTTACTGTAGGGTTTCTCCTCCTTCTTTCTCAGTTCCCAACATGAAATAATAATGTCATTCTCATCTATTTCAGTGATAACTAACTAGATATGCCATAAGTATGTAAAACCCTAACTTAACTCTCATTTTAGGTCTTAAATCTCAAATTCCCATATAAAACTAAATTAACTAGATGGAAAAACTAAGAAAAATGTGATTACTTTCTTCTAATTCATAGATTCCAATTGGTTTAGGGTTCTACAATTGTTTTTTCCTTTTTTTTCCCAATTATGCTCTTTAGGGACAAGAGGAATCCTTTTAATCTCATTACTGGGTTGATTTCGTGTTATGATTGCTAAGAATCAAGGGGAATTGAATGAAATAGTTTCTAGTTTAGCAAAGATCCAGTGGCAATGGTTTAGGGTTATGAAATTCGTAAAAATGTTCGACAACACAAAATTATTCATTATATACTGTAGGGCTTCGCAGATGTGAATGTTCTTTCATTGCTAAACATATCTTACTTACTTCATAAAACTCATCAGAATTATGAGTAATAATTATCAACTGGAACAATAACTAGTTTGGGCAATTACTACCCTTAGTATAAAATCATCCTTATTAATCATAAATAAAATCCATTACAATTCCTTATTAAAATCATATTAAAAACCAGTCTCTATCCCATGTCATATGGAATAACTGATAATGAAATGAATAAAATAAATCAACAGACCCACATGGGTCAACTCTAAATGGCTTGGTCTTCTCTTCTTACCAATTCAAATGTCTATTAGCTCCAAACCTACTTACAGGGAAAGCTACACACTAAGCTATTGAATGCTTAGTGTTATGTATAAGCATTGAAATTCTAGCATGCATTCGAACAGTATCATAGCACTCATTGCATAAATATACCTGTGTGCTTAATTATATTGTCATACACATATATATATATATATATATATATATATATATATATATATATATATATATATATATATATATATATCCACATAATAATTGCATTCAATCTAAAATTATTTGATTTCAATACATCCATGGCATATAAAGCAAATCTTATTATCTATTGCAATTATCTATTTTCCAATTTCATAGATTTGATTTTTTGTTTCCATATTTCTTTTCTAAGTTTGTGACTGTATTATGATTTATTGAATTCTATAACACAATGTTACAATATTTTGCCTTAAAATTTTTGTTTACTGTATTGCAAATTTCTGGTTTCTTAGCCCAATACTCTAAACCCAGATTACTTGGATGCGGGTTGTGAAATACGAGCACTCTAATCCGAGCTTAAGCCACGATGCTCACTATCTGTATCTGACTGTATTACAAATTATTCATCTCAAATCAGGAGCGCTTTAACTTGAGCTTAAGCCACCCTGATGTAAGACCACATCTTATGCAAATAAGTATAACTTATCCCTGTGTCAAGTAATCACACATATACCCTGTGGAAAGGCAAAATACCCTATTAACATATCAAGTGGAAAGGTAAAATACCCTGTTAACATTGGTAGTAAATGTTTTTCATATCCTGTAACATCATTCAATGACTTTGCAAGTCAACTTTGAGGCTTTCGCCACAATACGATATATCACATATATTAAAACATAAACTTTGCACATAAGTATTTATGAGTTGCTTTCATTTATACATTTTTAAAACCCAATCCAAAATGACTATACATATTCAAACATGTAAATACAAAATGCATATGACATATTTTCATGCTCATGTGGAATGCAAGGAAAGAGAGTGATGAGGCCCAGCCAGTGACCTTTGCTTCATGTCTTCTATATGCTACTCAAAATGAGCTATCATTTTTCTTTACCTGAAAAATTATGCAAATTGATGAGTTGCAGCTCAGTGAGAATAACCATCAAATGAGCTCTAAAGTACTGAAAAACTCATAGTAATAAATCACAAATCCAATACATACCATGTATTCCATTCTATTCATCGGTATCATATAAATATCAATAAAGTTGAAACATATAATCATTACTACTTATGTATGAAAATGCTTTACTTATTTCATTTTGTTGTGACCAAGTTAAACAGACATTGCCCCGGGTTTCCATGTGAACATTTGTCATGTGAACATTTGCATTTGCTAGCTAGCTTGATCATTTGTTTCATTTGCATATTTGTTGGGCCATAGGCCTCTTCTTTTGCTTTACAATATCGATTAACTAGTCACAATGCCTTTTAAGTCCATATGGATATGCACTTATACTTAAGCAGTCAAAGCAGTCATCAACCATTGTATCTTATCACATATAGCATACATATACCTCATATATGCCACGCATATACCTTGTATATACTATACATATACCATGTATATATATCCTATATGTCAAACATATACCTCAAATATACCATAAGCATACCATTTATATGTACCACAATGTCAGAAATTATCCATCCTCATATTATGAAGGACCAATCATGACAATCATATGAACCACAGAGCAAGCAACATTCATTTGCACTAAAGAATTCAATTGATAATTAGACTCACCTTTCTCCTTTGATTCTGACCCCTAACTTATTGTCTATACACTCTTTGTGGGTCTCTAATATGTTGCGAGGCTAATATAAAAACATAATTGATTAAATCATGATTAGGGAGACTTAATGTGGCTTAAACAAATTAATATGCATTGTTCATATCAATCGTTAAGATTTTTCCTATGAGGTAGATTGACCTTATGGGACTTTTTAGCCTATAACTTTTTCTATACTTGAACAATTAATCGGATTATTATTCCTAATTAAAACTAACATATAATTAGAGAACATAATAAAATTTCACACCAATTGGATCATTGTACAATGTTTAGTGGAATTTCTAAATGTGTTCTGTTTTCTGCCTTTAGGCAATTTCAGGGTACCTACTTTGGTTCATCATAACTTATAATATATAATTCATATTTTAATGAAACCTTATAGAACCTTATATGGGTTCCAATGGAACATTTTTCATGTTTACCACTTTTATCAATTATCTCTCTAAGGGCCTATAAGTATAAGAAATCTTTCACTGGTCCAGAATAAAGTTTGCTTGCAGACCAGTATGACTTCCAAAGGCCATAACTTAGTATATACATAACATATCTAGCGGAAATTAGTACCAAAATTTATCTAAGCCATATACCTATAACTTTCATGTTTTGACAATTTACAGAATCGATCTCTAAGGAGCTCAAATTGGCCAAACAATTTACTGGATCTGCCCAGGGCACTAAGCAGGCAGTTCTAACCATGGAACAGTCATGGTTCCATTCACCATAACTCAAAGGCCATAACTTAGTCTATACATAACATATTAAGCTGAAAGTAGTCCCAATATTTAGTAAGACATACCTATAACTTTCATGTTTTTCTAATGTAGTGAATATGTCTCTAAGGATTTCCAAATGGCTACACAATTTTCTGGAACTGCCTAGGGCACTAAGCAGTCAGCTCAACTATGGAATAGTCATGGTTCCATTCACAATAAATGAAAGTCCACAAGACATATGACCCTGAAATTTAGTATAAAGATACATAACACATATATCTACAACTTATATGTTTTGAGATACTTTAAATAATGGCTTTATCATATTAAAAACCAAAGAACACGGTAGCTATCTTGGCTAGGGTTCACACCCTGACCAGTTTTAGTAGAGAGAGGATATCTCTTCCTATACACTAAATCTTGCAAAAAGGTTTACATATACATAAATATGAGACATAAAGCAACAACTTTTGTGTTTTAAACTTTTCCAAAATCATTTTCTATTAATATCCAAATTGGGTTGAAATGCAATGCTTATTAATGAACCTTAGCAACTCAACTCAACCTTATAGCAATAAGAATTGATTACTTACCAAGAACAAACTTGCAAGGGATCAATTTGCCTTAAAAACTAACTAAAACAAGGAAGAATTGAGTTTTGTAATGGAGAAAGATGAAGAAGAAAATGGGATGGAGTGAGGAGACACAAATGGGGGAGGAAGATAAAGCTAATTTTTTTGTTTTTGTCTTTTTATCTTTTTCTCTTCATCTCTTCTCTTTTCTCTTCTCTTTTCTCTTTTCTTTTCTCTATATTATTATTATTATTATTATTATTATTATTATTATTATTATTATTATTATTATATTATTTATATATATTTATAATTCCACTAATTCACACAATAATACAGCTTAATCATTTGGCCCAATTTAACTAAATTAACAATGTAAATGTTTCCTAATCTTAATCTAGTCATTTTGCTTACTTTAATTTAGTCACCTTATTCAATTTATTTCTAATGCTTTGTTATCCTCCTTTAGGTTATAAGTACACACGTGCGACTCGATACAATTGCCAAATACTAGGACACATAGCTAGTGCGTGCCATGAACTTGTTTCTAAGAAAATATGTATGAAATGCACGTGTTCAATTGGATTATATGCAAAATGCATATGTTCAAATGAATTGCATGTGGATATGCATATGGGGAAGGTTGAGGATGTTACAATTCTCCCCTCCTTTTAAAAATTTCGTCCTCGAAATTTAATACCTAGAAACAGTTGTAGATATTGCTTTTTCATATTATCTTTCGTTTCCTATGTTGCCTCTTCTTGTAAATGGTTACGCCATAATACCTTAACCAAAGGTATTTCTCAGTTTCTTAGTTGTTTAGTCTTGTATCCAATGATTTCTACTGGCTCCTTAACATAACTCATGTCCTCCGCAATCTCAATGGCTTGATCTTTAAGTACATGTGTAGGATCTGACCTGTATCTTCTAAGCATGCTCACATGAAACACATTATGAATCTTTGCCATCTCTTGTGGTAATGCCAATTTGTAGGCCGGTGGACCAACCTTTTCAAGAATTTCATAAGGTTCTATGTATCTTGGGCTCAATTTACCTTTCTTGCCAAATCGGATTACCCCTTTCCATGGACATACACGAAGAAATACCTTTTCACCCAACTCATATTCCATTTCCCTTCTATGTTGATCAACATAACTTTTCTATCTGTCTTGAGCTACCTGTAGCTTATTCTTAACAATTTTGATTTTATCCATTGTGTCTTGTACTATCTCTGGCCCTTCTAATGCACGTGCAACTTCTTCATCTCATATGATAGGGTTTCGGCACTTTCTGCCATACAATGCCTCATATGGTGCCATCTGGATACTGCTATGATACTGGTTGTTGTAAGCAAATTCAATCAATACTATATATTAATCCCAAGAATCTCTTAATTCCCTAGAGCATGCTCTAAGCATTTCTTCCAATGTCTGTATAGTCCTTTAAGATTGTCCATCAGTCTGCGGGTGGAATGCAGTGCTGAAATTCAATTTTGTTCCCAATGCATCTTGTAAACTCACCCAAAAATGTGAAGTAAACCGTGGATCTCTATCAGACACAATGGACACTGGAATGCCATGCAATCGGACTATCTCATTCACATATAATTTTTCCGAACTCTTGAGTGTACACCCCTATCTGATAGGTAGAAAATGTGCTAACTTGGTTAATCTGTCAACAATTACCCATACTGCATCATTTTTCCATGGGGTTCTTGGCAATCCATAAACAAAATCCATCGTTATTTTTTCCCATTTCCATTCTGGTATTGGTAATGGATGTAGTTTTCTAACTGGTGCCTGATGTTCAATTTTAATCTGCTGACATGTCAAGAATTTGGAAACATATTCTGCTATGTCTTTCTTCATTCTTGGCCACCAGTAATGTAACACCACATCTTATGCATTTAAGTATGACCTATCTCTGTATCAAATAATCACACACAACATGCTAGAAAAACAAAATATCCTGTTAATAGTGATAGTAAATTTTTTTTATATCTTGTAATATAATTCAATGACTTTGCAAGTCTCATATCCTGTAATTTTATTCAATGACTTGCAAGTCTCATATCCTGTAATATTATTCAATGACTTTGCAAAGTTAACACTGAGGTTTTCACCACAATATAATATATCACATATATTAAAACATAAACTTTACACATAAGTATTTACGAGTGGCTTTCATTTATACATTTTTAAACTCATTCCAAAATGACTATACATATTCAAGCACATAAATACAAAACACAGATGACATATTTTCATGCTTACGTGGAATGCAAGGAGAGAGAGTGATGAGGCTCGGCCAGTGACATGTGCTCCAAGTCTTCTATACGCTACTCAAAATGAGTTATTACTTTTCTTTACCTGAAAAATAATGCAAATTGATGAGTTGCCGCTCAGTGAGAATAACAATGAAATGAGCTCTAAAGTACCGAACAACTCATAATAATAAATGCCAAATCCAATACATACCATATATTCCATTCCATTCATCAATATCATATAAATATCAATAAAGTTGAAACATGTAATCATTATTCCTTACGTATGCAAATGCTTTGCTTATTTCATTTTGTTGTGACCAAGTTAAATAGACATTGCCCCGGGTTTCCATGTGAACATTTGCCATGTGAACATTTGCATTTGCTAGCTAGCTTGATCATTTGTTTCATTTGCACATTTGTTGGGCCATAGGCCTCTTCTTTTGCTTTACAGTATCGATTAACTAGTCATAATGCCTATAAGTCCATATGCATACACCCTTGTACTTAAGCATTCATCAACAATTGCATCTTATCACATATAACATACATATACCGCATATATGCCTCATATGCCACGCATATACCTCTCATATACTATACATATACCTTGTATATATATCACATATGTCAAACATATACCTCAAATATATGACAAGTATACCACTTAAGTGTACCAAAATGTCACAGATTATCCATCATCATATTATCAGGGGCAAATCATGACAATCATATGAATCACATAGCAAGCAACATTCATATGCACTAAAGAATTCAATTTATAATTAGACTCACCTTTCTCCTTTGATTCCGATCCCTAACTTATTGTCTATCCACTCCTTGTGGGTCTCCAATATGTTGCGAGCCTAATATGAAAACATAATCGATTAACTCATTATTAGGGAGACTTAATATGGCTTGAACAAATTAATATGCATTGTTCATATCAATAGTTAAGATTTTTTCTATGAGGCAGTGTAACCTTATGGGACTGTTTTGCCCATAACATTTTATATACTTGACAACTTAATTTGATTCTTATTCCTAATTAAAATTAACATATAAATATATAACCTATTAAAATTTTAGACCAATTGGATCATTGTACAATATTTGGTGGAATTTCTAAGTGTGTTCTGCTTTCTGCCTTGTTTCCTGCCCTTTGCCAGTTTTAGGGTATCAATTTTGGTTCATCATACCTTAAACTTTATAGGTTATCTTTTAAAGAAACTTTACAGACATTTATATGGGTGCAAATGGACATTTTTCCTGTTTACAAGTTTTATCAATTATGTCTCTAAGGTCTTCAAATTATAACAAACATTTCACTGGTCTATAATAGAATTGGCTTTCGGACCAGTATGATTTCCAAAGGCAATAACTTAGTATATACATACCCTATCAAGTATAAATTAGTACCAACATTTATCTAAGACATATATCTATAACCTTTATGTTTTGACAATTTATAGAATCGATCTCTAAGGAGCTTAAATTAGCCAAACAATTTATTGGATCTGCCCAGGGCACTAAGTAGGCAGTTCAAACCATGGAACAGTCATGGTTCCATTCACCATAACTCAAAATTTGCAAGACATATGAACCTGAAATTTGGTATACATATACATAACACTCATATCTAAAACTATTATGTTTTAAGATACTTCCAATAATGACTTTATCATATTCGAAACTAACAAACACAGTAGCTAACTTACTTAGGGTTCACATCCAGACCAGTTTCAGAACAAGGAGGATATCTGATTCTATACACAACATCTTGCAAAAAGGTTTACATATACATAAATCTAAGATATAAAGGAACAACATTAGATTTTAAAACTATTCCAGAATCAATTTCTATTAATATCAAAATCAGAGTGCAATTCAATTCCTATTAATGAACCTTAGCAACTCAAATCAACCCTATAGCAATAAGAATAGATTACTTACCAAGGACGAACTTGTATGGGATCAATTTGGTGCAAAAACTAGGTGAAACAAGGAATAATTGAAGTATGAAATAGGGGACGATGAAGAAGAAAATGGGATGGAGTGAGGAGGCAGAAATGGGGGAGGAAGATAAAGCCAACCTTTTTGTTTTTTTGTCTTTTTATCCTTTTTCTCTTCATCTCTTCTCTTTTCTCTTCTCTTTTCTCTTCTCTTTTCTCCTCTATTTTCTCTTCTCTTTTCTCTTTTCTTTTCTTTTATTTTCCTTTTGTTTCATTTTCATTTTATTTTGTCTATGTTATTATTATTATTTACATATATTTATAATTCCACTAATTCACACAATAATACAACTTAATCATTTGGCCCCATTTAACTTAATTAACAATGTAAATGTTAACTAATCTTAATGTAGTCATTTTGCTTACTTTAATTTAGTCACCTTATTCAATTTACTTCTAATTCTTTGTTATCCGCATTTAGGTTATAAGTACACACGTGCAACTCGATACAATTGCCAAATACTAGGACATGTAGCTAGTGTGTGCCATGAACTTGTTTCTAAGAAAATATGTATGAAATGCACGTGTTCAATTGGATTATATGGAAAATGCATATGTTCAAATGAATTGCATGTGGATATGCATATAGGGAAGGTTGAGGATGCAACACCACATCTTATGCATTTGAGTATAACCTATCCCGGTATCAAGTAATCATACATGGCATACTGGAAAGGTAAAATACCCTGTTAACAATAGTTGTAAAATTTTTTTTCATATCATATCCTATAAAATCAACTAATGACTTTACAACTCTTATATTCTGTAATATCACTTAATGACTTTTCGAGTCAACATTAAAAACCACAATACGATATTTCACATATATCAAAACATAAACTTCACATCCGAAGGATTACGGGTTGTTTCCATTTATACATTTCAAAACTAATCTAGAGTGATAATACATATTCAAGCATATAAGTCTAAAATACAGATGACATGTTTTCATGCTTGTGTGGAATGCAAGGAGAGAGAGAGTGATGAGGCTCGGTCAATGACCTGTGCTCCATGTCTTCTATACACTACTCAAAATGAGCTATCACTTTTCTTTACCTGAAAAATGATGCAAATTGATGAGTTGCGGCTCAATGAGAATAATCATCCAATGAGCTCTAAAGTACCAAAAAACTCATAGTAATAAATCACAAATCCAATATATACCATATATTCCATTCCATTCATCAGTATCATATATGTATCAATAAAGTTGAAACATATAATCATTACTCTTTATGTATGTAGATGCTTTGCTTATTTCATTTTGTTGTGACTAAGTTAAACAGACATTGCCTCGAGTTTCCATGTGAACATTTGTCATGTGAACATTTGCATTTGAATTTGCAAGCTAGCTTGATCATTTGTTTCATTTGCACATTTGTTGGGCCATAGGCCTCTTCTTTTGCTTTACAATATCAATTAACTAGTCACAACACCTTTTTAGCCCATATGCATATGCACTTGTATTTAAGCATTCATCAACCATTGCATCTTTATCATATACAATATACATATATTCCATATATACCTCATATGTCAAGCATATACCTTGCATATACTATACATATACCATGTATATATATCACTTTTGTCAAACATATACCTCAAATATACCACAAGTATACCATTTATATGTACCATAATGTCACAAATTATCCATCATTACATTATCAAGGATCAATCATGACAATCATATGAATCACATAGCAAGCAAAATTCATTTGCACTAAAGAATTCAATCGATAATTAGACTCACTGTTCTACTTTGATTCCGACCCCTAACTTATTGTCTATCCGCTCCTTGTGGGTCTTCAATATGTTGCGAGCATAATATGAAAATAGAATCGATTAGCTCATGATTAGGGAGACTTAATGTGGCTTCAACAAATTAATGTGCATTGTTCATGTCAATAGTTAAGATTTTTCCTATGAGGCAGTGTGACCATATGGGACTGTTTAGCCTATAAACTTTTCTATACTTGACCAATTAATCTGATTCTTGTTCCTAATTACCACTAACATATAATTATAGAACATATTAAAATTTCAGACCAATTGGATCTTTGTACAATATTTGGTGGAATTTATAAGAGTGTTCTATTTTCTGCCTTATTTTCTGCCTTTAGGCAGTTTCAGGGTACTCATTTGGGTTCATCATAACTTATAATATATAAGTCATATTTTAATGAATATTTACAGAAACTTATATGGGTTCATATGGAACCTGTTTCATGTTTACAACTTTTATCAATTATGTCTCTAAGGTCTTCAAATTATAACAAACATTTTACTGGTCCAGAATCAAATTGGCTTTCGGACCATTATGACTTCAAAAGGACATAACTTAGTCTATACATAACCAATTAAGATGAAATTAGTACCCATATTTAGCTAATACATATAAATATAAATTTAATGTTTTGATCATGTACATAATCTAGCTCTAACAAGCTCCAATTATCCAAACAATTTACTGTATCTGCCCAGGGCACTCAATAGGCAGTTCAAACCATGGAACAGTCATTGTTCCATTCCCCATAACACCACATTTCCAAGACCAATGAACCTACAATTTGGTATATGACACATATATCTACAAATTTTATGTTTTGAGAGACTTCAAATAATGGCTTTAACATATTCGAAATCAAACCACACAGTAGCTAACTTGGTTAGGGTTCACACCCTGACCCGTTTCAATACGAAGAGTATATATCTCCCTATACATAACATCTTGCAAAAACGTTTACATATACACATGTCTAAGACACAAAGGAACAAAGTTTTTGTTTTACACATTTCCAGAATCAATTTCTATTAACATCAAATTTGGGGTACAATTCAGTGCCTAATATTGAACCTAAGCAACTCAAATCAACCCTATAGCAATAAGAATTGATTACTTACCAAGAATAACCTTGCAAGGGATCAATATGCTTCAAAAACTAGGTGAAACAAGGATGAATTGAAGTCTGAAATGGAGGAAATTGAAGAAGAAGTCGGGCTGGAGAAGAAGGCAGAAATGGGGAAGGAAGATAAAGCCAACCTTTTTGCTTTTTTGGCTTTTTATCATTTTCTCTTCATCTCTTCTTTTTTCTCTTCTCTTTTCTCTTCTCATTTCTCTTTTCTCTTCTCATTTCTCTTTTATCTTCTCATTTCTCATTTCTCTTCTCTTCTATTTCTCTTTTATGTCATTTTCATTTTATTTTATCTATATTATTATTATTATTTACATATATTTATAATTCCACTAATTCACACAATAATACAGCTTAATCATTTGGCTCGATTTAACTAAATTAGCAATGTAAATGTTTACTAATCTTAATCTAATAATTTTTCTTACATTAATTTAGTCACCTTATTCAATTCATTTCTAATATTTTTTTTATCATCATTTAGGTTATAAGGATACACGTGTGACTCGATACAAGTGCCAAATACTAGGACACGTAGCTAGTGCATGTCATAAACTTGTTCCTATGCAAATATGTATGAAATGCACGTGTTCAATTGAATTGTATACAAGATGCTTATGTTCGATGAAATGCATGTGGGGAAGGTCAAGGATGTTACAATTCTCCCCTCTTTTTAAAAATTTCATCCTCGAAATTTAATACCTAGAAACAGGTGTAGATATTGCCTTTTCATATTTTCTTCTGTTTCTTATGCTGACTCTTCTAGTAAATGGTTATGCCATAATACCTTAACTAAAGGTATTTCTCAGTTTCTTAGTTGTTTAGTCATGTATCCGATGATATGCACTGGTTCCTCAACATAACTCATGTCTTCTTCAATCTCAATGGCTTGATCTTTAAGTAGATTTGTAGGATATGACCTGTATCTTCTAAGCATGCTCACATGAAACACATTTTGAATTTGAGTCATCTCTGGTGGTAACGCCAATCTGTATGCCAGTGGAACAACCTTCTCAAGAATTTCATAAGGCCCTATATACCTTGGGCTCAATTTACCTTTATTGTCAAATCGGATTATCCCTTTCCATGGAGATACACGAAGAAATACTTTTTCACCCAACCCGTATTCCATTTCCCTTCTATGTTGATCAGCATAACATTTTTGTCTGTCCTGTGCTGCCTTTAGCTTGTTCTTGACAATTTTGATTTTATCCACTGTATCTTGTACTATCTATGGCCCTTCTAATGTACGTACACCTTCTTCATCCCATATGATAGGGCTTCGACACTTTTCGCCATACAATGCTTCATATGGTGCCATCTGGATACTGCTATGATACTGGTTGTTGTAAGCAAATTCAATCAATGCTATATATTCATCCCAAGCACCTCTGAATTCCATAGAACATTCCCGAAGCATTTCTTCCAATGTCTATATAGTCCTTTCTGATTGTCCATCAGACTGTGGGTGGAATGCAGTGCTGCAATCCAATTTTGTTCCCAATGCATCTTGTAAACTCACCCAAAAATGTGAAGTAAACCGTGGATCTCTCTCAGACACAATGGACACTGGAATGCCATGCAATCTGACTATCTCATTCACATATAATTTTGCCAAACTCTCGAGTGTACACCCCCATCTGATAGGTAGAAAATGTGCTGACTTGGTTAATCTATCAACAATTACCTATACTACATCATTTTTCCGTGGGGTTCTTGGCAATCCATAGACAAAATCCATCGTTATTTTCTCCCATTTCCATTCTGGCACTGGCAATGGATGTAACTTACTAATTGGTGCTTGATGTTCAATCTTAATCTACTAACATGTCAAGCATTTGGAAACATATTATTCTATGTCTCTCTTCATTCTTGGCCACCAATAATGAGGCCTTAAACTGTGATACATCTTTGTCATCCCTATGGTGCATTGTGTGCCTCTTCCATTATTTCTTGGCACAAGTTTTCAGTGTTTGGAACACATATGCTTGACTTTAACATCAATGTATCATTCTGCAAAAGAAACTCTGTACTATTTCCCTGCCTTATCATATCAACTTTCTCACATAATTGAGGATCTTTGTTTTGTGCTTCTTTGATCCTCTCCTTTAGTATAGGTCTAACTTGAAGAGTAGCAATCAGTGATCTTCCATCATGTATATTTAATTCAACATTCATAGATCGCAATTGAATCAAATACAGAAAAGAAGATACTTACAAGTGAGCCATACTGCTACTAGCCTTCCTACTCAATGCATCTGCCACCAAATTGGCTTTCCCTGCATGGTATTCAATTGTACAGTCATAATCTTTCAATAGCTCTAACCACCGTCTCTACCTCATGTTTAATTCTTTCTGTGTCAACAAATAACACAAGCTTTTATGGTCTGTGATGATTTGGAATGTCTCACCATACAGATAATGCCTCCAAATCTTCAATGCAAATACGACTGGACCCAGTTCTAAATCATGCACTGGATATGAGAATCAATTTCTATTAATATCAAAATCGAGGTGCAATTCAGTGCCTATTAATGAACCTTAGCAACTCAAATCAACCGTATAGCAATAAGAATTGATTACTTACCAAGGACAAACTTCCAAGGGATCAATTTGGTGCAAAAACTAGGTGAAACAAGGAAGAATTGAAGTCTAAAATGGGGGAAGATGAAGAAGAAAATGGGATGGAGTGAGGAGGCAGAAATGGGGGAGGAAGATAAAGCCAACCTTTTTGTTTTTTTGTCTTTTTATCCTTTTTCTCTTTTCTCTTCTCTTTTCTCCTTCCTTTTCTCTTTTCTTTTCTCTTCTCTTTTCTTTTATTTTCCTTTTGTTTCATTTTCATTTTATTTTGTCCATATTATTATTATTATTATTGTTATTTACATATATTTATAATTCCACTAATTCACACAATAATACAACTTAATCATTTGGCCCGATTTAACTTAATTGATAATGTAAATGTTTACTAATCTTAATTTAGTCATTTTGCTTACTTAAATTTAGTCACCTTATTCAATTTATTTATAATGCTTTGTTATTCTCATTTAGGTTATAAGTACACACGTGTGACTCGATACAATTGCCAAATACTAGGACACATAGCTAGTGCATGCCATGAACTTGTTTCTAAGAAAATATGTATGAAATGCACGTGTTCAATTGGATTATATGGAAGATGCATATGTTCAAATGAAATACATGTGGATATGCATGTGGGGAAGGTTGAGGATGTTACAAGTAATGAGGCCTTAAACTATGACACATCTTTGTCATCTCTGGGTGCATTGCATACGGTGCATTGTGTGCCTCTTCCATTATTTCTTGATGCAAGTTCTCAGTGTCTGGAACACATATGCGTGACTTTAATATTAGTGTATCATTCTGCAAATGAAACTCTGTACTATTTCCCTGTCTTATCATATCAAATTTCTCACATAATTGAGGATCTTTGTTTTGTGCTTCTTTGATCCTCTCCTTTAGTATAGATCTGACTTGAAGAGTAGCAATCTGTGATCCTCTATCATGTATATTTAATTCAACATTCATAGATTTTAATTGAATCAAATATGGAAAAGAGGATACTCGCAAGTGAGCTATACTGCTACTAGCCTTCCTATTCAATGCATTTGCTATCACATTAGCTTTCCCTGGATGGTATTCAATTGTACATTCATAATCTTTTAACATATCTAACCATCATCTTTGCCTCATGTTTAATTCTTTCTGTGTCAGCAAATAACCCAAGCTTTTATGGTCTGTGAAGATTTAGAATGTTTCACCATATAGATAATGCCTCCAAATTTTCACTGCAAATATAACTGCAGCCAATTCTAAATCATGCACTGGATATGAGATCTCATGTGGTCTCTACTATTTGGAAGCATAAGCTATCACCTTACCATGTTGCATTAATACACATCCCAAGCCTTGGTGAGAAGCATCACTATATACCGTAAATCCACCTGTACCCGTAGGAATAGTTAGCACTAGTGCTGAGGTTAGCCTGTGTTTTAGTTCATCGAAACTTCTTTGACATTCTAAAGTCCACTTGAAAGGCACATTCTTTCTCAACAATTTAGTCAAAGGGCTAGCAATTAATGAAAATCCATCAACAAATCTGCGGTAGTATCTGGCTAAAACCAAAAAACTACGTATTTAATAAACATTTTTAGGAGCTTCCCAATTTACCATAGCCTCAACTTTCTTTGGGTCAACCTCTACGCCCTTACACAACACCATATGTCCAAGAAATACCAAATGATCTAACCAGAATTCGCATTTACTCAATTTGGCATATAATTGTTTCTCCCTCAAAGTTTGCAACACAATTTTTAAATGTTGTTCATGTTCTCCTCTATTCTTTGAGTACACCAATATGTCATCAATAAATACTATGACAAACCTATCCAGATATGGTTGAAACACCTTATTCATTAATTCCATAAATGTAGTTGGAGCATTAGTCAACCCAAATGGCATTACTAAAAATTCATAATGTCCATACATTGTTCGAAAGGCAGTCTTTGGAACATCCGCTTCTGCTACCTTCAGCTGGTAATAGCCTGATTTCAAATCAATCTTCGAGAATATTTGGGCTCCTTACAACTGGTCAAACAAATCATCTATTCTAGGCAATGAATATTTGTTCTTCACTGTCATTTTGTTCAGTTGCCTGTAATCGATGCACAATCTTATTGTTCCATCTTTCTTTTTTACAAATAATACTGGAGCTCCCCATGGTGATAATCTAGGTCTAATATACCCTTTCTCAAGTAACTCCTACAATTGGGCCTTCAGTTCTTTCAACTCAACTGGGGCCATTCTGTAGGGTGACCTTGATATTGTTGTTGTTCCTGGTACTAGTTCAATAGTGAATTTTATCTCTCTATCTGGTGGTAAACTAGGTAAATCATCTGGGAATACATTAGCAAATTCCCTTACTACTGGTATATTTTCAAGCAAGCTATCAGTGGTTCTAGTATCAGTCACATATGCCAAATATGCTTCACATCCCCCTTTGATCATTCGAAATGCCTTTACAGCTGAGACTAGGCATGTAGGCACAAGTTTTCTTTCACCTAGAAATACTACCCTTGGCCGGTTTGGTGATTCCAAAATTACTTCTTCAGTAAAGCAATTCAATATTGCATGATGTCTAAATAACCAGTCCATTCCCAGTATCACATCAAATTGGTATATTGGCAATAAAATCAGATCAACTATTAACTCAGCTTTATCCATGCATATCAAGCAATCACGACAGACATTATTCATAATTACTACTATTCCTAATGGAGTACTCACATTTATGTCAATCCCCAAAGGCCTATGCGTTTGATGCAGTTTAGATGCCGTATGCAATTATATAAATGAATGAGTGGAGCCTGGGTCAATCAATGCATATGCTAACATATCATAAATGTAAATATTATCAGTAACTACTTCGGGAGCATCCACCGTCTCCTGTCTAGTCATAGAAAACACCATGACCTGAGTAGGGGGTCTTGAACTCTGACCTTCAGATCTGGTCACTCCTCTGCCCATTGTACCAGTCCTGCCCCTGCCTCTTCCTCTGCCCTGTGTCCCACTAGTAGGGTAGACCCTCGGTGCCTCAACTGTAGTCTCAGATACTCCTCTACCTCTATTAGTCTCTATTAGTTTGGATCTTTCTGGACAGTCTCTATACATATGCTCCATTGTTCCACAAAAATAACATGCTCTTGTGAGCCTTCTACATTCGCCCGTATGTTGTCTACCACAATGAGTACATGTGGGCCTCTATTCAACATATTGGCTCTGCCCTCTGCCTGGGTAAAAAGAAGTCATAGCACAACCTCTAGAGCTCGAGTATCCAACTCTGTTACCAGACTGTGCAGGCATATATCTACCTCTTTTTTCCCACCTTCTGCTAGATTCACCAAAGAACTCACGTGCTATCCTTTTAATTTGTTGTTCCTCATCTTCTTTCATTAACCGTTCAGCTCTGATTGCAGTAGCTCTAAGTCCGGCATAACTATCAAGATCAGTAGTTGTGATTCAGTTTTTGATCTCATATTTGAGGCCCTCCTCAAACTTACTGCATTTGTCTCTTTTAGGAGAGACCATGAAGGTGGCATAATGGGAAAGTTTGTTAAACTGCACTTCATATTCCGCAACAGACATGTTCCCCTGTTTTAGATTCAGGAATTCCTTTCTCTTCTCATCTTTATATGCCTCAAGCATGTAATTGTTCTAAAATTCCAGGAGGAAATCATTCCATGTCAGAAGCGATGGTTTTGCAACACTGTCGCGGACTGTCTCCCACCATTCATAAGCATTTCCTTAAAGCAAGGATACTGCATAATCAAATTTCTCATATGGGGTATATCTCATCATATTCAGTACCCTCTGTGTCCTTTTCAACCATGATTCAGCTTCTGATGGGTCTCTTATGCCATTGAAATCAGTTGCACCATGTTTCCTCAGCTTGTCATAACGTCTTTCCTTGTACATTTTAGGACCATATACTTCATGTTCTAGGTTTTCATGGGGTACTTCTGCATGAGATGACTGTGATGCATGTGATGGAGCTCTAGCTCCTAGTGCTGGTTGATCTTTATATAAATGAGGTGATGCCTCATAAGAATGCATTCTGGCCGGCCTCTCCCTCCTTGGTAAATAATGTCTTATGATGTCCCTAAGATATATATATAATTATGTCACTACATAATGTTCAATATGTAGGATGCATATGTTATCATGCTCTTATGCATATGCATGTTCCCATGGAACCTATCCCTACTCTGATACCAAAAATGTAAGACCACATCTTATGCAATTAAGTATAACCTATCCCTATATCAAGTAATCACACATAGCAGAATGGAAAGGAAAAATACCCTGTTAACATTGGTAGTAATTTTTTTTTCATATCCTGTAACATCATTCAATGACTTTGCAAGTCAACTTTCAGTCTTTCGCCACAATACTGTATATCACATATATTAAAACATAAACTTTGCACATAAGTATTTACGAGTTGCTTTCATTTATACATTTTTAAAACCCAATCCAAAATGACTATACATATTCAAACACGTAAATACAAAATGCATATGACATATTTTCATGCTCGTGTGGAATGCAAGGAGAGAGAGTGATGAGGCTCGGCCAGTGACCTGTGCTCCATGTCTGCTATACGCTATTCAAAATGAGCTATCACTTTTCTTTACCTAAAAAATGATGCAAATTGATGAGTTGCAGCTCAGTGAGAATAACCATCAAATGAGCTGTAGAGTACCGAACAACTCATAGTAATAAATCACAAATCCAATACATACCATGTATTCCATTCTATTCATCAGTATCATATAAATATCAATAAAGTTGAAACATATAATCATTACTCCATACATATGCAAATGCTTTACTTATTTCATTTTGTTGTGACCAAGTTAAACAAACATTGCCCTGGGTTTCTATGTGAACATTTGTCATGTTAACATTTGCATTTGCTAGCTAGCTTGATCATTTGTTTCATTTGCACATTTGTTGGGCCTTAAGCCTCTTCTTTTGATTTACAATATCGATTAACTAGTCACAACACCTTTTAGTCCATATGCATATGCCTTGTACTTAAGCATTCATCAACCATTGTATCTTACCACATATATCATACATATACCGCATATATGCCTCATATGTCATGCATATACGTTGTATATACTATACATATACCATGTATATATATCAGATATGTCAAACATATACCTCAAATATACCACAAGTATACCATTTATATGTACCACAATGTCACAAATTATCCATCCTCATATTATCAAGGACCAATCATGACAATCATATGAATCACATAGCAAGCAACATTCATTTGCACTAAAGAATAAAATTGATAATTAGACTCACCTTTCTCCTTTGATTCCGACCCTTAACTTATTGTCTATCCGCTCCTTGTGGGTCTCCAATATGTTACGAGCCTAATATGAAAACATAATCGATTAACTCATGATTAGGGAGACTTAATGTGGCTTAAACAAATTGTTGCCCAGATATTGAACCAAGAAGGGGGGTTGAATTGGATATTAAAAATTTAACTTTTAAGTGCGAAAAGAAAAGTTAAGTTTAGTAGGGATAGAAAAATATGACACAAGAATTTTATAGAGGTTCGGGTATTAACAAACCCTACTCCTCTCCCCAATCTCAATTGGGAGTTTCACTAACACACTAAGTGTTACAATGGAGTTTTACAAGCTCACTCCCAACTATGGTGTTTCTAACAATGGATCACACCTAACCTAGCAATCCCTTGTGTTTTGATGGCTCACATAATAACCAATTCCTTGTGTTTTACAGGCTCACACAAACAACCTTTACCTTGTGTTTTAAAGGCTCACACAAATAACCTTTCTTTGTGTTTTAGAGGCTCACACAACGAACCCTTACAAGTGTTCTATTCTTAACTCCAAAATACCCAAAACTCACTTGAGTAGATGATTACAGAGAGAAACACTCAAAAATCTATATTGCTCAATAAATGATGAGCAAAATGATTTTCACAGAGAATAAATGTTTGTTTTTAAAATATCAAATGCACAAAATGGCTTACAACAAGATTTTGATTCAAAATATTTGCTATTCTCTTGTTCTCTTGTTCTCCTTTATTTCCTTCTTGTTCTGGATGCATAAATGGCTTGCATTTATACTTCCATAGCAAATTATAGCCGCTATAATGCATTTAATATGGAACTACCCGTTGCACCAATCCTTATAATCGCGCCTGACATGTTCCTCTTTCATATTTCACGTTCGTGACAATGTGTGTCACGGTCGTGACAATGTGTGTCACGGTTGTGACTATTCTTCCAAGCCATGACTTGAGTGATGACCCTGGCCGTGAAGCATTCTAGAAGGTTTTGAAGTGCTTGTTCATGGGTGTGGCATCCTTCCAAGCCATGGTCCAAGTGGTGACTTTGGCCATGAAACTCTCTGGAAGAATTTGTCATGTCTTCTCACGGGCGTGACATTTATTCACGTGCGTGACTGAAATGTTCATTCACGGTTGCTATCTTTCTTCATGGATGTGAACTTTAAATGTTAGATTATTGGCGCTAAGCTTCATCACGGGCGTGACACATGAGGTCACGGGCATGAACATGTTATTTCTTCAACTTTATCTTTTTAAGATTAATCTTCCATTGTCCATTCTTGATATCATCTTCCATACCCTGTTCAATAGACTTCAAAAACAAGTATGTTAAATACATTATTGCTATTTTATTTGTTAGCATCAAAATGACGAAAAATACCCCTCAAGGTTCAACAATCTCCCCCTTTTTGATGGTGACAAATAATCTAGCAATATGTGGTTTTGAGAAGTCTCCCCCTCAAAAGATGCTTAGGATAAAGAATGCTGAAGTGCAAGAATTTTAATGAATGATGAAGTGTAGCATCAAAATATACTTCCTAGTTTCAAGTATATGCAAGTTATATGCAAAGTATATCTAATGTATACCAAAATTTTCTTTAAAGCAAGTTAAGTTTATTTAAGGTATATTTAGAGTATATCAAGTGCATATTCATTCATGTAACTTGCATCAAGGTATATGCAAAGTATACTTAAGATATATTTAAGGTGTATAAAGCTCATTTGCATGCTTGCATATTCATTTTGATTCAAAATTAAGTATTACACTTAACTTTAAATAATATATTGCTAGGTTCTCCCCCCTTTTGTCATCAATAAAAAGAATAATAAAAAGATAAACATAATGGAAAACAAAAGCAATTATATTAATTTAATAAATTAAGAATTCTGAAAGGAAATTAAATTCCTACAACAACCAAGCTAGAAAATATAACATATAACACATAATTTAGCCGGACATCCTATCTCTAAGATGAGAAACTTCCGCCTCGAAGCTGTCCATATGAGACTCCATGAAATCCTTGAGGTTATGTAACCTCTCATCCATCAAAACCTGCAATTGCTCAAACCGTGGTGCCAAGAGGTCAACCACTTGCTGAGCCAAGTTTGGTGTGGAATCAGAGGATTGTCCTATTTCCTGCTCAACCTCTAGAGGTGCCACCTTAACTTGAGCCCTCTTCCTCTGCTGGATTCCTTGGAGGCCATTGTCCTCCCAAATGAGTTCACCAGCAGTGTTGGTGACGCGTTAGTAGATGTTGTTCTCAAACACGATACAAACAACTGCTCCCATTTTGATGAAGGACTCGATGTCTAGTCGGTCTCGAGGATGCCCTGGTATGAGGTTGAAGTGATGTTCATCTAGCTTCAAGTATCCAAGCTTCAAGGCGATGTGAGTCACGTACCCACCAATCAGAATGTCTCCGGAGGGCTTGGTGGCAATTGACAATAGATGGTTTGCGAACCATCGAGATAAAGCCATTGTGAGGCCTCTTCGGGCCATCTCTTAGAGAAAGAGCTCTGACTTCCTGATTATGCAATTGATGTCTCCTCTGGCAAAGATGCTATAGGTTAGAAACCTATAGAAATACTTGTGCACTGGGGATCAAAGGTGAGTGCTCTTCATCTTTTTGACATCCCAGCTGTAATCAAGACCGAAGTGAGTCCATGCCTAAGTAGCATAGAACTCTACCTCACTATCATTCAGGATGCCATCAGAGGGAAGGTTGAACAAGTCTCCAAACTCTGTGGCAGAGAGGGTGTTCGGATGCTTGCAAAGTTGGAACTTCACCGTGCCAGTAGGAGATACTTGTAAAGTGCTCAGAAACTCTAAGGTTGGCTCCCTCAGAGTTGGTTGATGGATATCAACAAATTCCTTCAGATGACAGGCCTGGAGTTGTTCTATCATGGTTGTCTCAAGGTCGAGTGTATGAACGGTTTGCCACTCAAATGATCCAGAGGAAAAGAGTGGCCTTTTCTTGAGCACTGAGTATCTAGGATGGCAATGCTCTGGAATGATGTTTAGAAGGTAATCCATGTACCTTATTGGAGCACGAGACTTCTTCCTAGTACCTTTGGAGGAACCGGTTTCCATTTCAATTGATAGAATAAAGTTTTGAAGAGTGAAAATTTTGATAGAATATTTTGAGTAAACCCTAAGGAGATATGATTTCTGATGATGAAAGTCATTTTTGAAGATATTTATAGATGGAATTAGTGGCTAAGGGGCCGGAATCTTCATAATGACATTGAATGGTGATAAATGAGAGAAGTTGGAGAGTTGGAATGGGAGAAATAATGGCAAAAATGTTATATAGCCGATATCTTCACGGGCATGAAAAATTTAGTCACGGGCGTGAAGTATCGTGTTCACAGTTTGCTGAAGAGATGTTGTACCCATGAAGATAGGCATGAAATTGATCACGGTCGTGATATTTAAAGGTCATGGGCATGAATGATGAATTATCACAGTGGTGACAAAGAAGCCACGGGCGTGAAGTGTTAAACTTCACTACTTGTGATCGTGAAACAAAGCGTGACACAAAGCGTGAATGCTTCAGTAAGTTTTTGGTGGAAATGTTCAGGGTCGTGAAAAAACATCATAGGCGTGAACAAAGGGTTTCATGGGGGTGAATGAAAAAGGTTGTAGTCGTGAAACATAGTCTTCACTACCTTAAGTTGTGAATCATGTCGTGAAGCAAGTCGTGAAAGCTACTGGTTCTTTTGGTGATTTAGTTCACGGTCGTGAATATATGTCACGGGCGTGAATTGCCTAAAATTCTCATTAAATAAAACATCTCCTAAAACAAGATTTATTGAACATGATCTCTAATGAAATGGTGTCTAATGTCAATATACTTTCTACTAGAATGTTGAATGGGATTCTCAGATAGATTTATAGCACTTGTATTGTCACATCTAATAGGTATATGGTTCATACTATGACCATAATCCTTAAGTTGTTGTTTCATCAAAAGAATTTGTGTACAATAACATCCTGCTACTACATACTCCGCTTCAACAGTAGAAAGAGCAACTGAAACTTGTTTCTTGCTAAACCAAGAAACTAAGCACTCTCCAATAAAGTGACAAGTACCTGAAGTACTTTTTCTATCTAAAAGACTACCAGCATAATCACATCTGAATATCCTATAATGTAAAAGGATGAATTTCTAGGATACCACAAACCTAGATGCAATGAGCCATGTAAATATTTTAGAATTCTTTTTACTGCATTTAAATGAGACTTTTTTGGACATGATTGAAAACATGCACATAAGCATACATTATACATTTTGTCGGGTCTAGAAGCAGTAAGATATAAAAGTGATCCGATCATACCTCTATAAAGCTTTTCATTAATGCTCTTACCCTTTTCATCATTGTCCAATTTTGTTGATGTGCTCATTGGAGTCTTGTCATTCTTGCATCCTTCCATTCCAAATTTCTTAAGTAAATCTTTGGCATATTTGGATTGGTTGATGAATATGCCCTCATTTCCTTGTTTTATTTGTAGACTAAGAAAATATTTAGGCTCACCCATCATGCTCATTTTGAATTCCCTAGTCATACACTTAGCAAATTCTTGACAAAACAATTCATTAGTAAACCCAAATATGATATCATCAACATAAATTTGAACAATTAGAATATCATGCTTATGCTTTTTAGTGAATAATGTAGTGTCAACATTCCCTTTTGTAAAGCTATTTTCTAAAAGAAAAGAACTTAGTCTTTCATACCAAGCTCTGGGGGCTTGTTTCAAACCATATAAAGCTTTTGAAAGTTTAAAAACATGATTAGGCAAATCATAGCTTTCAAAACTTGGTGATTATTCTACATAAACTTCTTCTTCTATATAACCATTTAAGAAGACAGTTTTTACATCCATTTGAAAGAGTTTGAAATTCATGTGGCATGCATATGCTAAAAGTATTCTTATGGCTTCTAATCTAGCTACATGAGCGTAGGTCTCATCATAATCTATTCCTTCCTCCTGATTATACCCTTTTGCAACCAATGTAGCCTTATTCCTAGTTATTAAACCTTGTTCATCTAGTTTATTTCTAAACACCCATTTGCTACCTATAATTTGATGATCCTTGGGTCTAGGTACTAAGGTCTATACCTTACTTCTCTCAAACTGTTTGTGTTCCTCTTGGATTGCAATCATCCAACTTCATCATTAAGAGCCTCATCAATATTTTTAGGCTCAATTTGAGAAATAAAAGCAAGGTCATAAGCTAAATATTTGAAATGAGATCTAGTACTTACTCCCCTTAGAAGGATCACCAATGATTTGCTCTTTGGGGTGATCTTTTGTCAATCTCCATTCCTTTAGGAGCTCTTGCCTGTTTTCCTCTTGAGCTTGAGGTAGAGAATCATCTTGATGTGAATCTTCTTGATTATTTTCTTCTTTTCCATTTTCAAGATCAAGTCTTTCCATGGTACCTACAACATCATCAAAAACACTACCTTTCAGAAGATCAAGTCTACTAGATTCATTAAAAACAATATGCATAGATTCTTCAACAGTTAATGACCTTTTATTAAATACTCTATATGCTTTGCTAGTTGTAGAGTATCCTAAAAAGATACCTTCATCAGATTTAGAGGCAAATTTTCCAAGGTTGTTCTTGGTATTCAATTTGAAGCACTTGCATCCAAATACTCTAAAGTATGATATCAAGGGCTTTCTTCCATTCCATAGTTCAAATAAAGTTTTGTTTAGGAGAGGTCTTTTGAAAACTCGATTTGAAATATAACAAGCAGTATTTGTGGCTTCTGCCCAAAAGTAAGTTGATAAACCATACTCATTGAGAATTGTTCTAGCCATTTCAATTAAAGTTCGATTTTTCCTTTCAACTACCCCATTTTGTTGAGGTGTCCTAAGAGATGAAAAATTCTGCGAAATGCCATTTTCAAGACAAAAACTTTCAAAATTTTCATTTTCAAATTCTTTGCCATGGTCACTTCTTATTTTTGAAATGCAATATCCTTTTTCATTTTGAACTCTTTTAGCAAAGTTTTAGAAATTTTCAAAATCATCACTCTTTTGAACTAAGAAAATTACCCAAGTAAATCTAGAGTAATCATCTACGATGACAAAGGCATAATGTTTACCTCCTAAGCTTGCAATTCTAGTAGGTCCAAATAAATCTAGATGCAGGAGTTATATAGGTTTTGAGGTACTTACTATGTTTTTGGATTTGAAGGATGACTTGTGTTGCTTCCCTCTTTGGCAAGGTTCACATGTCTTGTCTTTTTCAAATTTGACTTTTGGCAGCCCTTTACTAGTTCTCCTGTGCTGAGGCTTTGAATTAAGTCCATGTTCGCATGACCAAGCCTTGTATGCAACAGCCAAGATTCATCACTAGTAGTCCCAAGACACTTAGAGGAATGGTTAGATATTTCGTGTAACTCTATTATGTAGGTGTTGACATCTCTATTTCCTTTAAATATCTCTTGACCATCAATAGAGGTTACAAGACATTCGTTGGAAGTAAAGGTTAATTTGTTTCCTTTATCACATAATTGACTTACACTCAACAAGTTATGTTTCAAGTCATCAACAAGTAAGACATCTTTAATAAAAGTGGTACCATTAATACCAATAGAGCCAATGCCAATTACCTTACCCTTAGCATTGTTTCCAAAGGTAACTTTACCTCCATCAATACTTTTGATTTCATTGAAGAGTTCTTTGTCTCCTGTCATATGCCTTGAGCATCCACTGTCTACTAGCCAAGCATTTTTGTTTATTGTGGACTTGAGGCATACCTATAGAATCACAGTTTCAGTATGATTTTTAGATACCCAAATGAGCTTGGGTCCTTGGGGGTTAGCACATGAAGGTTACCAATGAGCCTTCCTTATCCAGCAATGTATATTTATGTGACCAATTTTAATACAATAATTACACTGTTTAGGTCTAAAATTGCTTTTTGGTCTTACAATGTATTTGAATGCCATAATTCTATTAGACTGAGTTTGAGAACAATGGCATGCACAATCATGATTAATTGGTGCTTTTCTAGATGCATCCTTCTTATACATAAAGGCATGATTAGCTTTTTGAGGTTTCTTTCTTAGGCTTACCAATCCTTGATTATTCCTTTTATGTATAGAAGGTTTAGTTTACTTATTCCTTGGTGCTATTCCAGCAAGTGTGGAGATATGAGGTTCACTTGACTTAACAAAAATAGTTTTGTGAGGAGAAGATGATGTGCCCTTAAATCCTAGACCGTGTCTAATTAAAGCTGGTCTTTGAGACACAATGAGAGTATCTAAACTCTCTTTTCCTTTGTGAAATTTTGAAATGGAATTTCTAAGTTCCTCAACTTCATTTTTTAAAGTTTTATTCTTTTTAAGCAAGGATTTAGTTGAGGGTCTTGAAGAGTATTCATCTAATGACTTTTGAAGAGATTCATTAGATGATTTAAGCTTAAAGTTCTCCTTTTCTAAAACATCCATTTTGATTTTTAAATTGGAAATGTTATTCTTATAAGTATTGAATTTACTCCTATATTTTCTAATTCTAGATTCAATTCTTCTATTAGGCTTTGTTCATCATCATCACCATCACTATTACTATCATTATCACTACTATCATTATTGAAAGACTATGAGTGTAATGATCTTACCTTATCAAAGACGTGATCCTCTATAGCCACGAAGCATAGGTTGACCTCTTCGCTTTCATTGTCATCTTTTTCACTTGAAGAGCTTTCGTCATCCCATGTGGCTTTGTGACCTTTCTCCCCATTGTCTCTTTGGTATTTTCTCTTATGCTTCTTGAACCTTGGACATTCCAGTTTAATATGCCCTTTCTTTCCACATTCATAGCACTTTACCTCTTCTTTACTTCTTTGTGCATCATTAGAAATCTATTTGAGGTTTCTTTGCCTGAATTTTCTAGAGTTGCTCATTTTCTTCTCAATAATTCTTTTCAACCTTCTTGAGAGCATAGCAATGTCCTCATTTTAATCATTACTCATTTCTTCATCATCTTCAACTTCTTCTTGAGATTTTGAAGTATATGCTTTTAGTGCTAGAGGCTTTCTTTTTTCTGGCTCTACTTCAAGCTCTCTATCTCTTTTCACTGCCATTTCATGTGTGAGAAGTTTGCCAATAAGCCCATTAGTATTCATGATGCTCATATCTTCATTCGCTTCTTCTATACCGGTAACTCTTGAATCGTAATCTTTGAGAGGAAGACTTCTCAGGATTTTGTTATTGACATCTTCCAAGCTCAGGTGCTTCCCAAGTTTTCTCATTCCATTTATGATAGCTAGAAGACTCCTCTTCTAGTTGGTGGTGTCCATTCTTTCCGAACACCATCCCAGACTTCAATTCCTTTATTATCCAGATATGTCTCCATCCGAAACTTCCAATGAGCATAATTTGCTCCATCAAAGTAAGGCTTGAGACTTTGGAATCCTTTATTGGCCATATCTTGATCTTTACTAGCACTGTTTAGGCTTCTAGGCTAGACTTAGCTCTGATACCAATTATGGCCCAGATATTGAAACAAGAAAGGGGGTTGAATTGGATATTAAAAATTTAACTTATAAGTGCAGAAAGAAAAGTTAAGTTTAGTAGTGATAGAAAAATATGACACAAGAATTTTATAGAGGTTCAGGTGTTAACAAACCCTACTCCTCTCCCCAATCTCAATTGGGAGTTTCACAAACACACTAAGTGTTACAATGGAGTTTTACAAGCTCACTCCCAACTATGGTGTTTCTAACAATGGATCACACCTAACCCAGAAATCCCTTGTGTTTTGATGGCTCACACAATAGCCAATTCCTTGTATTTTACATGCTCAGACACATAACCTTCACTATGTGTTTTAAAGGCTCACACAAATAACCTTTCTTTGTGTTTTAGAGGCTCACACAACTAACCCTTACAAGTGTTCTACTCTTAACCCCAAAATACCCAAAACTCACTTGAGTAGATGATTACAGAGAGAAACACGTACAAATCTATATTGTTCAATAAATGATGAGCAAAAAGATTTTCACAGAGAATAAATGTTTGTTTTGAAAATATCAAATGCATAAAATGGCTTACAACAAGATTTTGATTCAAAATATTTGTTATTCTCTTGTTCTCTTGTTCTCCTTTATTCCCTTCTTGTTCTGGATGCATAAATGACTACCATTTATACTTCCATAGCAAATTATAGTCGTTATAATGCATTTAATATGCAACTAGCTGTTGCACCAACCCTTATAATCGAGCCTGACATGTTTCCCTTTCATGTTTCACGGTCGTGACAATGTGTGTCACGGTCATGACTATTCTTCCAAGCCGTGACTTGAGTGGTGACCTTGGTCGTGAAGCATTCTGGAAGGTTTTGAAGTGTTTGTTCATGGACGTGACATTTTATCTTCACGGGAGTGACATCCTTCCAAGTCGTGGTCCAAGTGGTGACTTTGGTCATGAAACTCTCTGGAAGAATTTGTCATGTCTTCTCACGGATGTGACATTTATTCACGGGCGTGACTAAAATGTTCATTCACAGTTGCTATCTTTCTTCATGGCCGTGAACTTTAAATGTTGGATTGTTGGCGCTAAGCTTCATCACGGGTGTGACACATGAGGTCACAGGCGTGAACATGCTATTTCTTCAATTTTATCTTTTTAAGATTAATCTTCCATACTTCATTCTTGCTATCATATTTCATACCCTATTCAATAGACTTAGAAAACAAGTATGTTAAATACATTATTGCTATTTTATTTGTTAGCATCAAAATGACAGAAATACCCCTCAAGGTTCAACACAAATTAATATGCATTGTTCATATCAATAGTTAAGATTTTTCCTATGAGGCAGTGTGACCTTATGGGATTGTTTAGCCTATAACGTTTTCTATACTTGACCAATTAATCTGATTCATGTTTCTAATTTATAAATAACATATAATTATATAACATATTAAAATATCAGACCAATTGGATCATTGTACAAGTTTTGGTGGAATTTCTAAGTGTGTTCAGTTTTCTGCCTTTTTTTCTGCCTTTATGCAGTTTCAGGGTACCCACTTTGGTTCATCATAACTTATAATCTATAAGTCCTATTTTAATGAACTTTATAGAAACGTATATGGGTGCAAATGGAACATTTTTCATGTTTACCATTTTTATCAATTATGTCTCTAAGGGCTTAAAATTATAAGAAACATTTCACTAGTCCAGAATAGAATTGGCTTCCGGACAAGTATGACTTACAAAGGCCATAACTTAGTCTATACATAACATATTAAGCTGAACTTAGTCCTAAAATTTAGCTAAGACATATACCTATATCGTTCATGTTTTTCTAATTTAGTGACTATATCTCTAACGATCTCAAAATGGCTACATAAGTTTCTGGAACTGCCCAGGGCACCAAGTAGTCAACTCAACTATGGAACAATCATGGTTCCATTCACAATAACTCAACCTCCACAAGCCATATGAATCTGAAATTTGGTATACAGATACATAACACATATATCTACAACTTTTAGGTTTTGAGATACTTCAAATAATGGCTTTATCATATTCAAAACCAAAGAACACAGTAGCTATCTTGGCTAGGGTTTACACCCTGACCATTTTCAGTAGAGAGAGGATATCTCTTTCTATACACTAAATCTTGAAAATGGTTTACATATCCATAAATCTAAGACATAAAGGAACAATTGTGGTGTTTTAGACTTTTCCATAATAAATTTCTAGTAATATCAAAATTGGGGTGCAATTCAGTATTGATTAATGAACCTTAGCAACTCAACTCAACCATATAGCAATAAGAATTGATTACTTACCAAGAACAAACTTGCAAGGGATCAATTTGCCTCAAAAACTAAGTGAAACAAGGAATAATTGAGTTCTAGAATAGAGAAAGATGAAGAAGAAAATGGGATGGAGTGAGGAGGCAGAAATGGGGGATGAAGATAAAGCTAATTTTTTTGTTTTTCTCTTTTTATCTTTTTCTCTTCATCTCTTCTCTTTTCTCTTTTCTTTTCTATTCTCTTTTCTCTTCTCCTTTATTTTATTTTCCTTTTGTTTCATTTTCATTTTATTTTGTCTATATTATTATTATTATTTACATATATTTATAATTCCACTAATTCACACAATAATACAACTTAATCATTTGGCCCGATTTAACTAAATTAACAATGTAAATGTTTACTAATCTTAACCTAGTTATTTTTCTTACTTTAATTTAGTCACCTTATTCAATTTATTTCTAATGCTTTGTTAGCCTCCTATAGGTTATAAGTACACACGTGCGACTCGATACAATTGCCAAATACTATGACACATAGCTAGTGCGTGCCATGAACTTGTTTCTAAGAAAATATGTATGAAATGTACGTGTTCAATTGGATTATATGGAAGATACATATGTTCAAATGAAATGCATGTGGATATGCATGTGGGGAAGGTCAAGGATGTTACACTGATGAGTAATCAAAATATCTGCATGCATATGGGTACAAGGGTGCTCGAACCCAAGCTTAAAACACCTTATCCATAAGTAATCAGGAGTGCTCTAACCTGAGCTTAAGCCACCCACCCTGATTAACAAAATAATAATATACTATGATACCGTAACCCCCTCAATGGCATGCCACCTATCCTAGCTAGTCCTCAAATAAAGAATAATATATGTATTTACATACTGGATATTGTTACCAATTACGTCACTTTTATAGTTTCACATAATCATCACGTCATTCTATAACTTAGAGCATCAAGTGCATAATTATTTTCCATAGTCATGTTATCATACTATTTATAATTTCATTTAAATATGTCAAGTGTGTGTGTATAGTACTCATTTAGATCAATCATATAAGTCAATTAATCAAATAATACAGAGCATTCACGGGCGTAAAGCCTTTTATCACAGTTTGTCTAACCGTGACTGGCTTTATGATTATTCATGAGTGTGAACATTAGTTCATGGGTGTGACTATTCTATTTTCATACCTTCACATGCGTGAACATTGGTTCATAGGCATGACTATTTTGTTTTCATACATTCACGGGTGTGAAGCTTGACTTCACTGGCTTGACACATCAGTCTATAACATAATTCCAGCATTTTTTTAAGACAATTCCACACACAATCATGCAATGGTTCTAAGGCTTACCAATGTTAGTCACTCCTATCAACACTTCTCATATTCCAATATTTAAAAATCAACCTTAAACTTACAATTCATCATTCCAAATCATCCAAGCTAGATTCAATCCATCATTATCAATGTCATATAGTTGCATATATCAATTTTCAATACCAAATTCTAGATTTCACATGTCCATTTTCTCAATTCCGACAAGTTACAATTAACCAAATATGTCAATTCATACAACATTCATAACATTAAGCATACCAAGTTGCGAATTAAAATGTGTATATGTACAAAGCCTAATAATGGAGCCCTAAAACACAACTCTCTCACATCTACTACCTCTGGTGGGATTCTCTACCCTTTGTTTTGGTCCCTAACAGAAAATCAAAGAACATATTAATGTCTTATTTTTTCAACCTATCTATATATGCCATAAATTAATAAATCTCGCCCTTTTTTACTAATTTAAAGCCTAAAACCTTCAATATATACAAACCCAAATTGAATTGGATCAAAGGACTCAAGAGGACATGATTTCTTACCTCTAATTCATGAAAACATATTGATTCATAAGTTTAAAATCGTGTTTTTATATTCCTTATTTATGACTTCAATTTCTATAACAAAACTCTTACTTTTAATATTTTTACTCTTTTTTTATGGTGGGAATTTGTGTTTAATCACTCAAAATTGAAAGGGGATGAAGATAATTCATTTTTGGGTTTTTAGAGAGTGGTGGCTAGGGTTTCAAATTGAGAATACTTGTATTTCTACCAAAAACACAAAGTTGTTCTATTTAAACTACAAAGCTTCATGGGCGTGAACCATAGTATCATGGTCGTGAAGATCATCAACTTAATAGACTAAAATTCACGACATTCAGGGTTGTAATTACCTCTATCACAGGTGTGAACAACAGGAACTTCACCTTTCATATTTTTTTCATTATTTTTATATTACCAAAACCCTTAACCACTATATGCCTCCCATATACTGTTAATATACCTTCATTAACATATTAATTCTAGACCCTAACTTGCAAGCGTTACATTTCTCTTCCCCTTCAAAAATTTCATCCTAGTGAAATGAAAGTAGTGGGTCCAGATCTAGTACAGCAGACAAAGGAAAAAGTGAGAGTAATAAAAGATAGGTTGAAAGTTGCTGCTGATAGACAGAAATCATATGCAGATTTGAAAAGGAGGGATATTGAGTATACAGTTGGTGATAAGGTATTCTTAAAAGTCTCACCTTGGAAAAGGATTTTCCGATTTGGAAAGAAGGGAAAGTTGAGTCCTAGGTTCATTGGACCTTATGAGGTACTTGAACGCATAGGTCCTGTGGCGTACAAATTAGCTTTACCACCAGAGTTAGACAAGATTCATAATGTATTCCATGTGTCCATGTTAAGAAGATATCGATCAGATCCATCTCATATCATATCAGCAGAACCTATAGAGATACGACCAGATCTAGCTTATGAAGAAGAGCCAGTGGAAATTCTAGCTCGAGAAATGAAGGAGCTACGGAACAAGAAGGTACCATTGTTAAAGGTTATATGCAAAAATAATAATTCAGAATAAGCGACTTGGGAAAATGAAGAGGTGAGAAGGCCTAGTATCCACAATTATTCCACACCAATTAAAAAGGTAAATTTCGAGGACGAAAGTTTTTTTTAGGAGGGGAAAATTATAATACCCGATAATTTAGGCCACGGTCGCGGTTGAGCGAAATCCGGCACGCCGAACCGATCGGGTCTAAATTCAAACATGAAAGAAATAAATTAAAATAATAATAATATGGGAGAAAATATTTTGAATATTATTAACTGAGAATTTTGAAGTTTGGAATTAAAATTGGGAAAAAAATAATTTTTCGCTGAACGAAATTAGAAATTGCAGTGTTTTTAGCACAAAAATTATAAGAAGGCATAAAAATGGAATATTCTTTATCTAAGGAAAGGAATATTCTTTTAATTAAGATAAATTAAGAGTGATTAAAATTAATGGACCAATGGGAAGCAAGAATTAACAATTAATCCTAACCACCCACCTAATCCAACTATAAAAAGTCAAATTTCCATTTTTTTTATCATTCTTCTTTTTCATTTTGACCAAACCCATTTTCTCTCCCTTTTCTTCTTCTTTGGCCGTGACTCTCCTCCCCCAATTACTCTTCTTTTTCTTTCTTCAATTCAAGCTAAGATTAGATGAAAAACAAAGGGGATTAAGGCAAAATCATCAAAGATAAGTGAAATTTTGAGGTATGTATATTTGGCAAAAATTCAATATATCAAAATATTGATTTTAATTTTGTGATGTGTATGAAATTCTGAATAATTGATTGAGAAATTAAGTGGTGATTAAATGATGCAATGAATATGAAAATAAAAACTAGAATATGAGGTTGATGCAAAAATGGAAATTTTATGATTTAATTGATGTGCTGAAAAATTCGTCTTATGAATAGTATATAGTGTTTTGATCATAACTTGAGTTATGGAAATCATTTCTGAGTGATTCTTGTTGGGTTGGAAATTTAAGACATAGGTCTTGAACTTTTATTCAGACCATTAGACATGAATATGCCTGATATTAGGTGAAAACGTGACTCAAAGTTGACCTAGAAATCTGTTCAAAAAACAAAACTAGGCAGATTTGAAATGAACGTAGCTTAGGGGAAAATTCATACCTTTTTCTACACAATTCTTTTTAATATAATTCTAGTTGGAAATTTAAGATAAGACATGTACCTATATTTTTTTAGTTCATCCCTTGTCCAATTTCCATCGAAAAAGGGATGAAAAATACAGACCAAAATAAGGCATAATTCTGTCCAGTAAAATACTGGGCAGATTGTAGTAAACGTAGTTTAGGAGAAAATTTGTAACTTTTTCTACGAAATTCCTTTTAATATGATTCTAGTTTTATATTATATATAAGACATGTATCTAAATATTTCTAGTTGATCACTTGTTCCAATTCCATATAAAAATGGATTAAAATGACAGAGAAAAATAAGGCATAATTTTGTCCAGTAAAATACTGGGCAGATTGCAGTGATTGTAGCTTAGGAGAGAATTTATACCTTTTGCTAAAAAATGCCTTTTAATGTGATTCCAGTTGGACATTAAAGATAAGACATGTAACCTATATTTTGTTAGTTGATCATATATTCAGAATCTGTCTAACAATAGACGAAAAATACAGAGTCTCATAAGGAAGAAATGTTGTCCAAAATAGGACAGTTGGAAGCAATGTGTTGATTGTGAATTTATGTGACATAAAATGTATTAATTGAATTTTTCTTATAATTATAATGATTGAATGAGCTAGTATGAGGTTGTAAAATATTGAATGGGAATTATTGCATTTATATGGAGTTTATATTAATGTTCCCTACATAATTTATGTAAATATTAATAAAGGTAACAAATGTAATTTAAGCCCTATAACATCTAGTCGAGAACTAGAAATTAGGATAAGTTGACATGCCAATAAAAGGGTAGAAATGTAAGCACCAAAAATAATAGTGCTAAGATTTAATTTAAGTAGGCACTAAGAAATAGTACTGAGTTGAAATTACATAGGCACTAAGAAATAGTGCTGAGTTCAAAAATTATGTAGGCACCAAAAAGGTGCTGAGTCGTTATTGGAATGTAGGCGTTAAACGCTGAGTTATAAAATAATTATGTAGGCGCCGAGTATACTGCCGGAGAGCAGAAACCCTGTATCCAGTGTTTAGTTCCGATCTAAGATGTCGTGGGCTATTAAATAAATAACAGAAAAAAAAATGTGAATTATGAAATTGATATTGTGAATTTTATATTTTGAATTGTTAAGAAATTTTAAGCATGCTTAATGAATGAAATGTCATAATTGATGAATTAAATATTTTTGCATGGACAATGGTTTTATTATTAATTGAATATTTGGCATGCTTAATAAATTAATTATAGTTTCAAAAATCTTATTTTAGAATTATTTATGTAATTATTGGATAGTTGTCAAACATACCAGTAAGCTAGAAGCTTAGCGCGTGTGTTTCACGCGCAGATAAATAGAAGTAGTTGTTCCGATAGGGCGACCGAAGAAGAGGGAACCCCCAAGATCAGATTGTAGCAGTCTAGTTCTTTTTGTATGTTTTGAAATTTATGTTGTAAAAATTAAATTCTAAGATTTTTTTTTATGTGAGTTTATGGCATGTAGGATTTATAAGGAATGAATTTTGTAATTTTATAAATCTAGTATTGTTTCTAAATATTATGGTTTAATTGCATGAGTTCAATTAAATCAAACTATTTCCATCACTAGTTATATATTTAAATGAAAAAAAATAGTAATAAATATTTCGCTAATAATAAACTCGAAAAAAAAAATTATTACAATGATTTGTACATTGGTTGTAAAAAAAAAAAAAGCTTATTAGCAGTTCCATATCCTATTAACGTTTAGTAGGGTAAGGGAGCGCTACAGTATGTATCAGACTCAACTTCTGTGGTTGAGCTAGTCTATAAGCAATAGGTCCAACTCTTTCTAATATTTCATAAGGTCCGATGAATCTTGGACTTAACTTGTCTTTCTTTCCAAATCTCATAATTGTTTTCCATAGAGAAACTGTATGAAAACTTTATCACCCACTGTATAATCAATGTCTCATCTCTTAAGATCAGCATACAATTTCTGCCTATCTGTAGCTGCCTTAAGTCTTTTGCGAATGACTCTCACTTTTTCTTCCATCTCTTGAACTAGGTCTGGTCCCACAAGCTTCCTCTCGCTGAGCTCTGTCCAACATAGAGGTGTTCGACACTTTCTGCTATAAAATGCCTCATATGGAATCATCTGGATACTAAACTATAACTGTTATTATAGGTGAATTCCATTAAAGAAAGATATTTGTTCTAGCTACCTTCAAAATTGATGACACAACTTTTCATCATATCTTCTAGAATTTGAATGGCTCTTTCTGATTGTCCATCTGTCTGCGAATGAAAAGTCATGCTGAAATTGAGTTTAGTACCTAGAGCTCGCTATGGACTACCCCAAAATTAAGATGTGAAGCGGGGATCTTTGTCAGACATAATAGAAACAGGCACTTCATGGAGTTGTACTATTTCATTCATATAAATTTCTACCAATTTATTCAGTTGGTAGTGTTTCCTGATAGGTAAGAAATGTGCTAAATTTGTAAATATGTCCACCATGACCCATATAGTATCTTGTTTCTATTAGAGGAGTGCTCTAAAGGCAATCACCTTTAGCACTTATTGTACAAATTTATTTGATTAATAAAAGGCTTTTTCATTAATTTGATGTTCATTTGATATATGAATTAATAAGTGATCTTAAATCAATTAATGAAGTCCTTGATACATAACATAGCATGAAGGAAATTATGATGAGATCATGATATTGAGATTCTTATCATGTGTAATTATGTCAGTATCAAAATTATCCCTAGTCATAGGATTAATGAGACGGGACATTATTAATCCAAACAGACTAGCACATGTTACACTCCTTGATTGGATCGAGTAATAGATCTCATAATCTATAAACATGAGATGTTTAGAGTTAACATGTGGATGCTTGTTAAGTGTAGCTAAGTACATTGGATGACCAACTATGAGACAATCATATGGATAATCTATTCAAATGTCAATGATAGTCTCATCATAGCAATAGTGCAAGTATCCTTAGACTTGAGGTACTCAAGGATATCTTGAATATTGATTCTGTATTTTGACACTATTCCTTGCCTCATAGAGGTACCTCATAGGGTGCTGATTGGATACAGCTTGAGGTATTCGAAGGTAATTGGATAACCAATAAAGGATTCACCACTCTTGATAGAATGAGTGTATACCTATGGCCTCTTGTCATGGTCATTACTAGGGAATCTCTAGCCGGAGTGGAAATATCATAAAAATAGTCTTCAATAACACATCTAATAGAGCAATGAGCCTCAAGGACAAGAACTAACATTACTTGGACTAGACGTGATGTAGTCAGTCTAGTGGAAGTTGGCACATGTCTATACTCTGAGCCAAGTGGGGGATAGAATGGTGAAAGGAATAATTGCACTAAAATTATCTATGGAAAGGTTCGTAGTCAAACCACTAACTTTCCGGTCAATTATGGGTGATGATGTGTTGCTAGATACCTCTCATGACCTGCTTAAATTAATTATTAATTTAAGTGGCCAACATAACCGGGAACCTAATGGGTCACATGCATTAAAGATATGGAGAATGAGTAAAATGGTATTGGATAGGATCCAAAATATGAGAGAATTATTTCGGGATGGATTGTGATGAGATTGCATGAAAAAATTGTACGAGAGGGTCATAGGCCAGCGTGAGCTCGAGTGGGCTAGGCAGGCTGCTGGCCAGCTGGGCTGCCTAGCAGCATGCCCAGCGCGCTACTGCCTCCCACCCGTTGGCCAACGGCAGATTTTGGCCTTAATTAGGCCAATTATGGCCAATTACTATTCATTCATTTCCCTTTTCTCCATTTTTGACTTTTCATCTTTTCTTTGAATTTGATTCAAATGGAAAAGACATCAAATGGCAGAAAATAGACATGAAAATATTTTTAAGACAACAAAATTCTCTCAAGAACACTTTCAAAGCTAGCACTTTGAATTTGTTCAAACCAATTCTCTTAATAGTTTCTTCTTCATTCTTCGTATGGATTATCATTAGAGACATCCCAGTATGGATTGTTGTGGTTTGCTACAAACCAACAAAGTGATGATTTGAAGAACAAATAAGAAATTACAAGGTATAATGTTTAACATTTATACTTATATAAATTAGTTTTAATGGTAAAAGTATGATCTTTTGTTTTGGATTTTGAAAATTTTATTTTTCCGCTATGTTTATGAATATGATTCATTCTTCAAAATCAAACAGTTTCTTTAGAGTCAAAGGCAATCCAGTCACAAAATCCATAGTGATCTATTCTCACTTCCATTATGGAATAGAAATTGGATGTAGCAACCCCGAAGGTACTTGATGTTCAGCCTTGACCTACTGACAAATCAAACTGTAATGCCCGATAATTTAGGCCACGGTCGCGGTTGACCGAAATCCGGCGCGCTGAACCAATCGGGGTCTAAATTTGGACATGAAAGAAATAAATTTAAATAATAATAAGATGGGAGAAAAATATTTTGAATATTATTAATTGAGAATTTTGAAGTTTGGAATTAAAATTGGGAAAAAAATTATTTTTCACTGAACGAAATTTGGAATTGCAGTGTTTTTGGCACAGAAATTCTAAGAAGACATAAAAATGGAATATTCTTTATCTAAGGAAAGGAATATTATTTTGATTAAAATAAAGTAAGAGTGATTTAAATTAATGGACCAATAGGAAGCAAGATTAGTAACTAATCCTAACCACCCACCTAATCCAACTATAAAAAGTCAAATTTTCACTTTTTTGACCATTCTTCTTCTTCTTCATCTTGACCAAACTCATTTCTCTCTCTTTTCTTCTTCTTTGCCGTGAGCTTCTCCTCTCCCATTTACTTTTGTTTTTCTTTCTTCAAATCAAGCTAAGATTAGATGAAAAAAAAAGGGGATTAAGGCAAGATCATGAAGAAAGTGAAGTAAAGTGAGCAAAACTAAGGAAGAGGAAGGAAACAAGGAAAAAAAAAAAAGAAAAAAAAAAGAGTTTTTAGCCATTTGGAAGATCATCAAAGGTGAGTTTAGATTTTCCATCTCCTTACTTTCTTCTTCTCTTTTCTTTGAGTTTGAGGTTAGTGGCCATTATAGCTAGTAAATTAGGGTTATTAGTATGCTAATGGTGATTAAGGGTGGATTAGTGTGATTAGTGTTTGATTAGTGTAAAATTTATTGTTAGGGCAAGGAAGTGAACAACCTTTGAACCAAAATCAAAGGGGAAGTAAGGGCAAGGAAAAGACTATCTAAGAGGAAGAGAAAAGTGAAGAAAAATAGAACTTTGAGGTATGTACATTTGGCAAAAATTCAATATAGAAAAGTATTGATTTTGATTTTGTGATGTAGTGAATTTATGTATGAAATTCTGAACATTTGATTGAGTGATTAAATGATGCCATGAATGTGAAAATAAAGACTAGAAAATGAGGTTGATGCATGAAAATGGAAAATGTATGAATTATTTGATGTGCTGGAAAATTCGTTTTATGAACAGTGTCTAGTGTTTTGGTCATAACTTGAGTTCTGGAAATCATTTCTGAGTGATTCTTGCTGGATTGGAAAGTTAAGACATAGGGATTGAACTTTTATTCAGACCATTAGACCTAAATATGCCTGGAATTAGGTGACAAATGGACTCAAACTTTGAACTAGAAATCTGTCCAAAAAAAACAAATACTGGGCAGATTGCAGTGAACATAGGTTGGAAAATAATTCATAACTTTTTCTACGAAATTATTTTTAATGTGATTCCAGTTGGAAATTAAAGATAAGACATGTACCTGAATTTTTCTAGTTTATCACTTGTCCAAATTCCATCTAGAAATGGATGAGAAAGATATAGAAAGATAAGGCAGAAATCTGTCCAGTAAAATACTGGGCAGATTGCAGCGAACGTAATTTAGGAGAAAATTTATAACTTTTGCTAAAAAAATTGTTTTGATGTGATTCCAGTTGGAAATTAAAGATAAGAAATGTACCTATATTTTTTTAGATGATCACATGTCCAAATTCTGTCTAAAAATAGACGAAAAATGCAGAGCAACATAAGGTAGAAATGCTGTCCAGAATAGGACAGCTGGTAGAAATGTGTTGATTGTGGATTTGTGTTAGAAAATGTATTGATTGAATTTTTCTTATAGTTATAATGATTAAATGAGCTAGTATGAGGTTGTAAAATATTGAATGAGAATTATTGCATTTATATGGAATTTATATTAATGTTTCCCTACATAATTTATGCAAATATGAATAAAGGTAACAAATGTAATTTAAGCCCTATAACATCTAGTCGAGAACTAGAAATTAGGATAAGTTGGCATGCCAATAAAAGGGTAGAAATGTAGGCACTAAATATAATAGTGCTGAGTTAAAATTATGTAGGCACTAAAAATAATAGTGCTGAGTTGAAATTTACTTAGGCACTAAGAATTAGTGCTGAGTTCGAAATTTACGTAGACACCAAAAAGGTGCTGAGTTGTTATTGAAAATGTAGGCGTTAAATGCCGAGTTATAAAATAATTATGTAGGCGCCGAGTATACTGCCGGAGAGCAGAAACCCTGTATCCAGTGTTTAGTTCCGGTCTAAGATGTCGTGGGCTATTAAATAAATAACAGAAAAAAAAATGTAAAGTATGAAATTCATATTGTAAATTTTATATTTGTATTGTTAAAATTTCAAGCATGCTTAATGAATAAAATATCATAATTCATGAATTAAATATTTTTGCATGAAGAAAATAGTTTATTATTAATTGAATATTTGGCATGCTAAATAGGTTAATTGTAGTTTCTAAAATTTTATTTTAGAATTATTGTAGTTATATTTTTAAATATCATGGTTTAATGAATAAGTTATTTTGAATCACAATATTCCCATCACTAGATATATATTTAAATTGAAAAAAAAAATATTTGTACAAAATTGAGCGTTGGTTTTAAATTAAATGAGCTTAGTAGCACTTCCATATCCTATTAGCGATTAGTAGGGTAAGTGAGCGCTACACAAACATTTTGAGGTGTATTCTGTGATGTTCTTTTTCATACCTGCCCACCAATATCTGCTCTTCAACTATTGATACATCTTGTTACTCCCTGGTTTTTTAGCATATTTTCTTTCATAGGCCTCCCTAAGAATCCTCTGCATAAGATCTTATACATCGGGCACACTTAATCTGCCTAGATAGAATAGTCCACCATTTAATTCCATAGTGAATCCAAGTCTCTCCCTCTTAAAGACCAACTCAGCTAATTCAATTAGCTTTCTATCCTGTCTTTGTGCATCCTTGATTTCCTGAGTAAGAGTGGGTTGAATGTGCAACTCTACCATAATCTTTCTTCTTAAAGTATCTGCTACCATATTAACTTTGCCTAGATGATAGTCAATCACACAATTATAATCCTTTATTAGCTCTAGCCATCTTCTTTGCCTCAAATTCAATTCTTTCTGTGAGGGAAGATATTTTAAACTCTTATGATTTGTGTAAATGAAATAATTCTCCCTATATAAATAATGGCGTCAAATCTTTAATGCAAAAACTATAGCTACCAACTTCAGATCATGGGTAGGATAATTCTTCTCATACGGCTTTAACTGCCTAGAAGCATAAGCAACCACCTTTCCATCATGCATCAATACATAACCCAATCCATTATAAAAAGCATCACTATAAATGACATACTCCTTATTAGGGATCGGCTGTGTCAAAATAGGGGCCTCAGTGAGCATACTCTTAAGCTTATCAAAACTAGCTTGGCACTTATCTGTCCACTCAAATTTAACATCCTTTCTCAAAAGTCTTATTAAAGGAGAAGAAATCATTGAAAAATCCTTGATAAACCTCTGATAATATCCAGCTAAACCCGAGAAACTTCTGACCTCAGTAACATTTTGTGGGGGCTTCCAACTCATAATTGTCTCAACCTTGCTAGAATCCATTTTAATGCCTTTTGTATAGATAATGTGTCCTAGAAATGTCACCTCCTTCAACCAAAACTCACATTTTGAGAGTTTGGCATAAAGTTTATATTCTTTGAGAGTCTGCAATGTTATTCTCAAATGCTTTTCATGTTCTTCTAAATCCTTAGAATATACCAAAATATCATCAATGAAAGTGACCACAAATTGATTAAGATGTGGCCTAAAGATCTTATTGATTAGATCCATAAATGTTGTTGGAGCATTGGTCAACCCAAATGGAATAACCAAAAACTCATAATGACCATATCTGGTTCTGAATGCGATTTTAGCTATATCCTTCATCTTCACCCTTAATTGATAATAACCAGATCTCAAGTCTATCTTGGAAAATACTCCTGCACTTTTAAGTTGGTTAAAGAGATCATCGATCTGTGGCAATCGGTACTTGTGCTTGATGGTCACCTTATTCACTTGTCGATAATCAATACATAGCCTCAAAGATCCATCCTTCTTTTTCACAAACAATACTAGTGCACCCCATAGGGATGTACTTGGTCTAAGGAAATCCTTATCACGAAGTTCTCATAATTGTGTCTTAAGTTCTTTCATTTTTTATGGGGTCATTTTGTATGGCATCTTTGATATTGGCATAGTTCCTGGAATAAGATCAATAGCAAACTCTACCTCTCTCTCCGGAGGCAGCCCAGGTAAGTCATTAGGAAACACATCTGAGAACTCATTTACCACAGGAATATCTTTAAGATTTGAACCTCCCTTTTTAGTGTCAATCACATGGGCCAAATAAGCTTCACACCCTTTTCTCATCAATCTCCAAGCTTTCATTATGGATTGACTAGAGGATGTTGTGAAAATAATTCACCTTTCATACTAATTTCCTCCTAATCTTCTGTCTTAAGTACCACAAATTTAGACTTACAATCCACAATGCTTTGTGACGTGAGAGCCAATCCACGCCTAATATGACATCATACTCATGGAAAGGCAACTCAATCAAGTATGTAGAAAAATTCTTCTCATGCCCAATTAAAAGGCAATTCCTGACGATTTTATTCACTATTACACTATGACCCAAGGGGTTCCTAACTTCAATTCCATATTAAAGGTTCTCTCTAATCATGTTATGTTGGCTAGGTGTACTAGTGCAAAAATAGAAATGTGTGAAACCCAGATCTATAAGTGCACAAATATCAAAATCATATAATGAAAACATACCAACAATAACATTTGTTACTGCTTGATCTTCTTTAGCTTTCATGGCATAGGCTCTGGTTAGAGCTCTACTAGATCTAGGTCTATTCATAGTCTCTGAAATAGCCTACTTCGGTCGGCCTGGTCCTCCTCTGAACTGAACTCTAGGATGAGTCGGAGCTGATCTAGTCATATGAGTAGGAGTACTACCTATCAAGAGTGGGCAATCCTTTCGTATGTGTTCCTTGGACCCACATCTAAAGCAATCACTTATAACATGCCAACATTCCCCTCGATGGCTCCTATTGCAAATGTTACATGCCAGTATAGCTTCCTTACGAACTTGAGGTTGTGAACTTGTTGTAGCAGAAGGTGCTTTAGAGGGCGTTCCCCACCTAATAGACCCTATTTATGAATAGCTAGGACCCTTTTCCTATCCTCTATTATGTGAATGGCTAGTAAAGAAATGACTCTTCTTCTCGATGAATTGAGTCTCAGGAATAGCTGACTTTTTAAAAGGTTCTATTTTCTCTTTTTCCTTTTTTTAAGGCTGAGTGATGTAGAAACTAACTGAGAAAAATTGGTATGCTAGAGAGTAGTCACAATGTCTCCAACCTCTTCATTAAGGCCATCTTCAAATCCTCTGAATTTATCTCTTTCCTTTGCAACTAATTTAGGGGCATACTTGCTCAGTCTGGTAAACTCCCGTTGATACTCAGTCACTGACATTTTACCTTGCTTGAGATTCATGAACTCTTTCTTTTTCTCATCAATATAGATCAACAGGATATATTGCTCTTTGAATTCAGAGTGAAAGGAATCCCATGAGATCAATTCCACCACATTTGGCTTAGTAAGAACTGATTTCCACCAACATATGCCTGCTTTTGGAGTAAAGAAGTAGCAAATCTAGCTTTGTCATCTGCTTCCACTTGCAACTCTTTAAAAATTCTTTCAGTCTTTTCCAACCAATACTTAGCTGCAACTGGATTCTCATCTTTCTTACCATAGAAATCCAAAGCCCCATACTTATGAAGCTTTTCAATTGTTACTTTTGGTTTAGATGGTGGCACTGGGTAGGCTAAGGAATGGCTCGTACCATCTGTTGGAATAATCTAGTCATCTATTGTATAAATGGATTTTGACCAGGATTAATCTGTTATGTTGTATGTTGTGTGAAATAAACCAGCATTTTGCCCCTACACACTTGTTACACAGGGCTGATGAGGAGTCCTAGTATCAGGAGAGCCAGTACTCTCAGCCATATCTCGTTCTTCTAAAGACATCTTCCTATAATTCTACAAGTTGCCAAGAATCAAGCCCATATCAAAATTATATGAGACACGTATATTTATGCCTAATATCAGTTTTTCTACCTAGGCCTAGAAATGCCTAAACCGAACTCTGATACCACTAAATGTAACACCCTACTTATATATTAGGAATAATCCCCTATACATAAATAGGATGCCATAAGATTTACTAAATACATTTGTTCGAATTAAAACTCTTTCATTTTAAATAACTTAATCCATTTATTTATAATAGTTTAGGCAAGTCGTTCTAATTAACAATATATATTTATCATCATGTTGTATACATATATGGCACCCGATCATATTACTTAATAATTTATATATACAATATTAACAAATGAGACATGTGTACCACAATCCATATACATGGTCAAACTCAAAAAAAAACATGATAAGTAACCAAACCTCTAACTTCATTTTTTTTTGTGCCTCCGCTAATATGGGCTTGGATTTTTTCTTGACCAACTTCACTCTATACTATATACAACTCTAATTACTGCATGAGAAGAACCCATGCTAAGCTATCCCTAGTTTAGTGGTACATATAAGCATTAAAGTCTTCCCTAGGCAGTCACACAAATGCATGTCTCAAATAAAATCATGGCACATTAAATTTAATTACATATTTGTCATATAAAATAAATAAATACATAACATAAAAGAATAAACATAATAACCTTATTCAATAATTAAATTCGCACCACCTCATATAAGCATTTCATACTTTGTTACTTACATCATTTAATAAATTTTCATATTTCATTCTATGGTTTATTAGCCCAAAATCTCGTTTCTAGACTGTCTGGTTACAGGGTGTGAAATAGGAGCATTCGTAGAGCTTAAGCCACCCTACTCACTATAATTTCAAGTCAAGGGTGTTCACGGAGCTTTAGCAACCTTGACCTAGTATAATCATGTTATCTGTGTGTAATTAGGATCAAGGGCGCTTTCGGAGCTATAGCCACCCTATCCTTAAATCATATCAATATCGGTATCGTAATTACCCCTTAATGATGCATCATCTATCCTATGTTATTCCTCAGGTAGAAAAATGAGCAATTAAAACTATTAATTAATTGTTTTTATCATGTCATTACTTGTCATAATCAACTCTCATTTTGAATTGACATAATTACAAGTTCACAATTTATTTCAAACCTATGTAATAACATGATATTCTATCAAATATTACCATAGCATTAAATTCCTAATTAATAACATTTTTATAATTTAAAGAATGTATTAATATATCATTTTATCATGATGACACATAATTTATGTTATGCACACACAAACATGCATCAGGGCAAACCATAATACATATATCTACAAACCTTGATAGCTTTTTTTTCTTTTCCAAATCTAGACTCAGAGCTTGTTCACGTTTGTAGTTCTTCCTCTTGTTGAGATCCTAATTCAAAAATATAAATTATTAATACATTGATAAAATACTTCTTCTTAATATAGTTTAAATAAATAACTACAATTTCTTTTAAGCTGGAACAAGACCTCTTAGGACTATTGGATCTATAACTTTTTCTACACTTATCTAATTTATATTATTCTTATTTCCTATTAAATTTAACTTGTAACACTATAGCATACTAAAATATCTGAATTTTTTAACCATTATACAATGTTTAGTGTAATTTTAAATGTTGCTTTGTTTTCCGCCCTTAGTCAGTTTTGGGGTACTATATTTAAAAATTTATATCTTTCACCGTGTCTATTCAATTATTATGAAACTTTTTAAAACGTTATATAAGTAAATTTGGAACATTTTTCATGTTTACCTAATTTCCATATTCTACCTCTAATGTTCTCAAATACTATAGGATCTATAACTAGTTTAGAATAGCATGACAACCTTACCAGTTCACTTGTTAAGGTCATAACTCACAAAATAAATAAAATTTTAAGGTAAGACTTTCAAAGGAACTTAGATAAGATATAGAAATAAAAATTTTATGTTTTAAACTTTAGCTAATTTATTTAAACAAGTCAAATATGAGGACAAAATTACCGGAACTGCACAGGTATGTGAAACCAACTCAATCAAGGAATAGCCATAATTCATTTCACTATAACTCAACCTACACAAGAGATATTTATATGAAATTTAGCAAAGACCTAGAAACAAATAAAGATACAACTTTTATGTTTTAAGTTACCTTAGATTCAACCCTTAAGATGATCAAATTAAGCAAAAACCGTGGAGTATCCTGTTGATACTCTTATAGGGACCAGTCTTACTCAAATGACAATTTCTCTTTATATACTCCAAATCATTCAATAAATTTTGGTAGACAAATAAACAAGATATAAATGAACAACTTTTATGTTTGACACTTCTCTAAATTAGGTTAATAAGGTAATAAAAAATAGAGTGAAATATAATGCAGAAATATAACCCTAAAAGCAATAATAACACAATAACTATGGAAAGAGATTACTTACCAAGAAAAAATTTATTTGGAGTGATTTTGATACAAATCTTGAGTGAGTCCATGAAGAATTAGGGTTGTTATTGGGAGGAAGGAAGGTGATGATGATGATAAATAGAAGAGTGTAGAAGTTAGGATAAAATGGGGCAAAGTTTTAATTGACTTCCCCCCCTCCCTTCTTCTGTTGTGCCCTTTTCTTCTTCTACTACTACTACTACTACTAGTATTATTATTATTATTATTATTATTATTATTATTATTATTATTATTATTATTATTATTATTATTATTATTATTATTATTATTATTATTTTCACATATTTACTTATATCTAGTCCCTTTAATTTTTACTAAAAGTACAATTTAATTATGTGGTCTAATTTAATCAAATGTATCATGTCAATCAATTTAATTTATTTTAATTTCTAATTTAGTCATCTATTCCATCTATTTTAATCTCTATTGTCTATCATGTTTTTCCTATGTATACCACATACTTATTCTAATTAAACTCTAATTAGTGGGTGTTACAATTCCTAAGTCTCATCACGAGGGAAGACTTGGAGGTAAAGGAACAATTGTATTTAAAATGGTATTACTCAGTGCTTAGATACTTGAGAAAGCACATCTCCTTGTGTTGCCCACCTTACACAGGTTCATCCATATTTAGAAGAGCACATGTCCATTTTAAGGCATCTGAATCCATCCAAAGGTGAAATATGGCTGACAAACGAACATAATCATTCTTTTATTGGATGGTTCAAAGACCGAGTGATGTATCAGTTATATGAAGTACTAGAGGATGTAACTGATACCATAAAATGGTTAGTCGATGGCTCTAGGTTGAATATATGGCCTTATGAAGGATATGACATCAATGGATGTAACACCCCCTTACCCCACTTCCGTTCAGCAGGGTAAGTGAGTATTACCCGACTAACTATTTTGTAAATTTAATGAAATGAAGTAACATTTTTTTTATGAAAATATTGCAAACACCGAAATAAAAATTATTACAAGCTTAGATATTTAAAGTTTTATTTATTTATAAAATACATTGATTTACATCCAAACTATGTTCTATTACATTGCAATTTATATCTTTAATACACATTATATGAAATAAAACTATAAGTTAATTTACAAAATATATATATATATATTTGCATATTAATTAGTCATTTAATAAATAAAGCATACAATAAAGAATTATATAAATTTAATAAATTCCAGCAACTATTCAACATTTAACATCTTTAATTCATGTAACATTCCTCAAAATCACATACTTCAATATTAGTATTATTATTATTTTCTTGCTGCCCATAACACCTATAATCGAACTATCTAATAGTAATAACGGGATTGTCATTCCCGGCTTTCATAATGTAGCACCGAGCGCTTTTATAATGATGTCATTACCGGTTTAATAAATTTGCGCCGAGGGCATTTATAAATTGTCATTACCGGCTTTTATATTTGGCACCGAGTGCCTTAAATCCCCTGATTGACATGCCAAACTATTCCCTATTCTAGTTCTAGACTAGGTGTTCTTGGGCTTAACTATTTTTATATTAATTCACTATATTTCAAAAATGACTATACTATTTAACTATCATAATTATGCTTATTTATTTTTATTCTTTATTTCCATTATTATTGCAATAAAATATCATACATAAATAATTTGCTAAATATTTATAATTACCATCAAAGTAAATATTTGCATGGATTATTACATATAATTATAACAACACCTGCAAAAAGCCCAATATTGTATGTTTTTACCTATGGCAGATTTCGGACCTATTTTTGGGCTTCATTTTTAGCCCATTTATAATTCGCATTTTGAGTTCTGGCCTTCTAACAATGTTTAGATTATTGTCTTCCCTTTCAGATGCATTAAAAATCACTTAAATCACAGTTTTCTATCAAAAGTTATGATTAATTCACTACTGCATCATCACATAATTTTCTGGACAGATTCTAAGTTTAAACTTCATTCATTTTTTTTGGACAATCTAGACATAATTAGATGTTATAGTCTAAATACAAATTAAAGCCCTGTGTCTTAGCTTTCATTTCCAACAAAGACAATACATAAAGGAGTTTCATAACTCAAGTTATCATCAAAATAGACAGAGCTATTCCTGGAATTCTATACCCGAGCCATCAATTGACATCAATCCATATTTCAACCACATTCATCATTTGCATTCATTTTAATACTAAAATTTCCAGAATTACAACTACATTCATATGTCTCAATTATTTCACACCATTTGTTCCCATTTCCATATATAATATCAAAAGTCACAACAAATCACATAACATCTCAAAAACACAAACATACAAACCTTAACATATAATTCCATACATATTAACAACATGCAAAATTTTTATCAATGAAGCACATACCTAATCAGCCTTTGTTCTTCCCTTGAACCTTCTTTTCCTTCCCTTATTAGCTAGCTTTCTCCTTGCCTTTGTCACCCTTTTGATGGCCTCTCACTTGTGCACTTATTTTTCCTACACAACCATACCACATCTCAATTCTAATATCCAATTTCAATGCTTTTCATGTCTACATAATATTCTAATGCTCCTAATATGTTTTACACCTTAATTGAGGTAAAATGTTCTAAGGTTAAACTTCCTTATTCATATGTCATGGCTGCCTAAAAACCATATCCTAGTTCCCAATTTATTTTCTTCAATTTAACACTCAATTCACAATTAATCAATCACCAATTGTGGTATTTTTATGCTAATTTCAATTTCCCATAATTTCTAAAATGTAACACCACATCATATGTATTTAAGTATAACCTATTTATGTATCAAATAATCACATACTGCATGTTGGAAAGAGAAAATACCCTGATAACAGTGGTAGTAAATTTATTTTTTCATATCATATCCTGTAAAATCAACTAATGACTTTACAAGTCTTATATCCTGTAATTTCATTCAATGACTTTACAAGTCTCATATCCTGTAATATCACTCAATGACTTTTCAAGTCAACATTAAAAACCACAATACGATATATCACATATATTAAAAGATAAACTTTACATCCGAAGGATTACGGGTTGCTTCCATTTATACATTTCAAAACTAATCTAGAGTGATAATACATATTCAAACATATTAGTCCAAAATACAAATGACATGTTTTCATGCTCGTGTGGAATGCAAAGAGAGAGAGAGATGAGGCTCGACCAATGACCTGTGCTCCATGTCTTCTATACACTACTCAAAATGAGCTATCACTTTTCTTTACCTGAAAAATGATGCAAATTGATGAGTTGCAGCTCAATGAGAATAATCATCCAATGAGCTCTAAAGTACCAAACAACTCATAGTAATAAATCACAAATCCAATATATACAATATATTCCATTCCATTCATCAGTATCATATATGTATCAATAAAGTTGAAACATATAATCATTACTCTTTATGTATGCATATGTTTTGCTTATTTCATTTTGTTGTGACTAAGTTAAACAGACATTGCCCCCGGTTTTCATGTGAACATTTGTCATGTGAAGATTTGCATTTGCTAGCTAGCTTGATGATTTGTTTCATTTGCACATTTATTGGGTCATAGGCCTCTTCTTTTGCATTACAATATCGATTAACTAGTCACAATGCCTTTTTAGTCCATATGCATATGCACTTGTACTTAATCATTCATCAACCATTGCATCTTATCACATATAATATACATATACCGCATATATGCCTTATATGCCACACAATACCTCGCATATACTATACATATATCCTGTATATATATCACATATGTCAAACATATACCTCAAATATATCACAAGTATACCACTTATGTATACCACAATGTCACAAATTATCCATCATCATATTATCAGGGACCAATCATGACAATCATATGAATCACATAGCAAGCAACATTCATTTGCACTAAAGAATTCAATTGATAATTAGACTCACCTTTCTCTTTTGATTCTAACCCCTAACTTATTGTCTATCCATTCCTTGTGGGTCTCCAATATGTTTCGAGCCTAATATAAAAACATAATCGATTAACTCATAATTAGGGAGACTTAATGTGGCTTAAACAAATTAATATGCATTGTTCATGTCAATAGTTAAGATTTTTCCTATGAGGCAGTGTGACCTTAGGGGAATGTTTAGCCTATAAATTTTTCTATACTTGACCAATTAATCTGATTCTTGTTCCTAATTAAATTAATATATAATTATATAATATATTAAATTTTCAGACCAATTGGATCATTGTACAATATTTTGTGGAATTGCTAAATGTGTTCTGTTTTCTGCCTTGTTTTCTGCCTTTAGGCAGTTTCAGGGTACTCATTTGGGTTCATCATAACTTATAATACATAAGTCCTATTTTAATGTAAATTTACAGAAACTTATATGGGTTAATATGGAACATATTTCATGTTTACAACTTTTATCAATTATGTCTCTAAGGTCTTGAAATTATAACAAACATTTTACTGGTCTAGAATAGAATTGGCTTCCGGACTAGTATGACGTCCAAAGGCTATAACTTAGTCTATATATAACGAATTAAGCTGAAATTAGTACCAAAATTTATCTACGACATATACCTATAATTTTCCTGTTTTTAGTATTTACAGAATCTAGCTCTAACGAGCTCATATTAGGCAAACAAGTTTCTGTATCTGCTCAGGACACTCAGTAGGCAGTTCAAACCATGGAACAGTCATAGTTCCATTCACCATAACTCAAACTTTACAAGACCTATGAACCTGAAATTTGGTATAAAGATAAACAACACATATATCTACAACTTTTATGTTTTTAGATACTTCCAATAATGGCTTTAACATATTCGAAATCAAAGAATATAGTAGCTAACTTGGTTAGGGTTCACACCCTATGGAAGATCAATAAAGTAAACATTCACATTAATTATTACATATAATAATCACAACACATGCAAAAGCCCAAGATTTTATGTTTTTACCTATGGCAGATTTTGGACCTATTTTTGAGCTTCATGTTTAGCCCGTTTATAATTTGAATTTGGAGTTCTGGTCTTCTAACCATTTTTAGCTTATTTTCTTAGCTTTCCGATGAATGAAAAATCACTCAAATCCCTATTTTATACAAAAGTTAGAATAAATTGAATACTGCATCATCACAAAAATTTCTACCCATAATTTTCTGCACAGATTCTAGGTTTGAACTTCATGCATTTTTCTGGGCAAATCTAGACATAATTATATTTATGGTCTAAATAACAATTAAATTCCTATGTCTTGGCTTTCATTTCCAATAAACAACATACAACGTAATTCCAGAACTCAATTTATTATCAAAATAGTCAGGGTTGTTCCTGGACTTCTGTACCCTAGTCATCAATTGACATCAATCCATATTTCAACCACATTCATCATTTGAATTCATTTTGATACTAAAATTTTCAGAATTACAACTACATTCATGTGTCTCAATTATTTCACACCATTTGTTCCCATTTCCATATAAAATATCAAAAACCACAACATATCACAAACACAACATATCAAACCTTAATACATAATTCCATACATATTAGCGACATGTAAGATTTTTATCAATGAAGCACATACCTAATCAGCCTTGGTTCTTACCTTAAACCTTCTTTTCCTTCCCTTATTAGCTAGCTTTCTCCTTGCCTTTGTCACCCTCTTGAGGGCCTCTCACTTGTTCATTGATTTTTCCTACACAACCATACCATATTTCAATTCCAACATCCATTTCCAATACTTTTCATGTCTATATAATATTCTAGCTGCTAATGTATTTTACACCTTAATTGAGCTAAAATGTACTAAGCTTAAACTACCCTCTTCACATGTCATGGCTGCCCAAAAACCATATCCTAGTTCCCAATTCATTTTCTTCAATTCAACACTCAATTCACCCTTAATCTATCACCAATTGTGGTGTTTCTATGACAGCCCCTCATTCATCCTTTAATATCATATTTTCTTTAGTTTTTAAGCCACAAAATAATTATCTAACATCAAATATCATTAATTCAAAGTTTAACTACAACTTTCATCAACTAATCACAAACTTAAATTTCTACTTCCAATCTTGCAACATAAGCTCAATCTACCAAACCTAATCACATCTATCATCATTATAGGTCTCAAATAGAAGGAAAAAGGTTGAATTTCAGAAGAATAAACTCACCTTAAGAGTTCCCAAAGTGGGCCGAAATTCCCCCTAACCAATCTCCCTTTTCTTGCCTTCCTTCTTCGTTCTTTCTTGCTCTTTTGCTCCTTTTATGGTAAGAACACCTTAATTCCGAATTTTACTCTCTCAAAACTACTTTATTTCCTCACTTTTTCAAGCTTGATTTGAAGGAAAATGGTGGCCTATGGTAGGCTAAAGTGGATAGCAAAGAGAGGAGAAAAGAAGATGAAGAAGAGTTAAATATTTTGGTGGAAGAATGGAGAATTCCTCCCATTTTTGACTTTTATACTTTAATTAAGGTGTGGATCCCACTAATTAAAATTAATCCTAATTCTTACTGGTTAATTAAGTTAATTAATCTTGATTAACATTTAAACTTTGAGAAATTCCATATTTGCCACATCTTCCTCCATATTCAAACTTTTTCCCCAAACAATCTCCATAATTGCAATTTTTTCCATAGGAAATTTTATTTTTTTCTAATTCTACCCCTAATATTTTTGAATTCCCAAATAATAATACCCTTAATTATTTTCCCTTATTATTAGTCATTTTTTTATGGGTTCAAATTTAGACTCCGATTGAACCTGCACCTCACTATGGTCACACGTAATCGAGGCCTAAATTACTAGATGTTACAATTCTCTCCCCCTTAAGAAAAATTTCGTCCTCGAAATTTACCTAATTAGGTGGAGCCGAATAGCTGAGGATACTGAGTTTTATCATCATTTATTCACTCTCCCAGGTCGCTTCTTCTACTGTATGATTGCGCCATAGGACCTTTACCAGTGGTACCTTCTTGTTTCATAGTTCTTTGACTTCTCGAGCTAAGATTTCCACTAGCTCTTCTACATAGGTCAAGTCTGGTTGTACCTCTATTGATTCCACAGGTATTACATGCGCCGGATCAGATCTATATCTCCTTAACATTGAGACATGAAACACATTGTGGATCTTATCCAATTCTGGTGGTAAGTCCAATCTGTAAGCCATTGGACCCACACGTTTAAGTATTTCATATGGTCCAATAAATCTAGGACTCAGTTTCCCCTTTCTACCAAAATGAAGTACTTTCTTCCAAGGTGAAACTTTCAAACATACCTTGTCTCCGACAACATATTCAATGTCTTTTCTCTTCAAATCGGCATACGACTCTTGTCAAATCGGCATTCAATGACTTTTCTCTTCAAATTGGCATACAAATTTTGCTGCACTAATTCTGGCCCCATTAACTTCTTTTCACCAAGTTATGTCCGATATAATGGTGTCCTACATCTCTTTCCATACAAAGCTTCGTATGGTGCCATGCCGAGACTAGTTTGATAGCTATTGTTGTATGCAAATTCCATCAATGATAAGTACTTATCCCAGCTACCTTCAATGTCAATTACATAACTTCTAATCATATCTTCCAGCAATTGAATAACTCATTCGGATTGTCCATCTATTTGTGGGTGAAATGTTGTACTAAAAGTAAGTCGGGTCCTCAATGCTTGCTTTTGACTTTTCCAAAATTTTGATGTGAACCGTGGGTCTCGATAAGAAATAATAGATACTGGCACCCCATGCAGTCGAATTATCTCATTGACATATAATTCTGCCAACCAACTCAATGAATAATCCATCCGCACTGGCAGAAGGTGAGCCGATTTGGTAAGCCTGTCAACAATTACACATACTGCATCATGTTTCTTTTGTGTCAAACACAACCCAGATAAAAAATCCATTGTAATCATTTCCCATTTCCATTCTGGAATTGCAATAGGCTACAACAATCCAGATGGTACTTGGTGCTCTGTTTTCACTTGTTGACATGTCAAGCATTTTGTAGTGTATTCCAAGACATCTTTCTTCATTCCTGGCCATCAATAATGAGTTTTCAAGTCTTGATACATTTTATTGCTTCGTGGATGCATGGAATAAGTTGTACTATATGCCTCTTTTAGAATTATTTGCTTTAATCCGCTGTTATTTGGCATGCACAATCTTTCTTTGTAACTTATGCTTCCATCATCTTCAACCTTAAATTTAGGTCTCTCCCCTTATTTCACTACCTCAGCAATTATCATCAATTTCGGATCTTGCTTCTGAGCTTCTCCCACTGGTTGCCTTAAAGTAGGTTGGACCTGTAACTCTGCCAAAATAAATTGTGAGTCTAATTTTTAATTTACTATTAATTTATATATATTATATTATAAATGACGAAATTTTTAAACTATACCTGCCAGTGTTTTTCTACTTAAGGCATCCGCTACTACATTGGCTTTGCCTGACTGATAATCAATAATACAATTATAATCCTTGATTAACTCCAACCAGCGTGTTTGCCTTAAGTTCAACTCCTTTTGTGTGGGTAAATATTTGAGGCTCTTATGATCTGTGTATATGTAGCATTGCTCGCCATACAAATAATTCCGCCATATTTTAAAGAAAACACTATTGCTGCCAACTCCAAATCATGTGTAGGGTAATTTAGTTCATAAGGCTTTAATTGCCTAGACGCATAAGCAAATACTTTACCCTCTTGCATTAATACAGAACCTAGCCCATTATGAGAGGCATCACTGTATATCACAAAATCTTTCCCGGCATAGGTTGGGTCAAAACAGGTGCTTCGGTTAACATGACTTTTAGTTTCTCGAAACTTGCCTGACACCAATCTGTCCACTCAAACTTAGTTTCCTTTCTGAGCAACTTGGTAAGTGGTGCAGCTATGCTTGAAAATCCCTTCACAAACCTTCTATAGTAGCCAGCTAATCCAAGGAAACTCCAAACTTCTGTTACATTGCGAAGCGGCTTCCAAGTTAGAATGGCTTCTATTTTGTTAGGATCCACCCGAATTCGTTCAACTGAAATAACATGCTTTAAGAATCCCACTTCTTCTAACCAGAACTCACATTTTGATAGCTTTTCATACAATTGATTTTCCCTCAAAATCTAAAGTACAATTCTGAGATGTCTATCATGTTCTCCCTTGTCCCTTGAATACACCAAGATATTGTCTATAAAACTACCACAAACTGATCAAGGTAAGGCCTAAAAATCTTGTTCATCATATCCATAAAGGTAGCTGGTGCATTCATTAAGCGAAACGGCATAACTAGGAACTCATAGTGGCCATATCGAGTCCTAAAGGCTATTTTGGACACATCTGATTCTTTGATTTTCAATTGGTGATACCCAGATCTGAGATCAATCTTAGAGAATACTCCTTCTCCCTTCAATTGGTCAAACAAATCATCAATTCTAGGTAGTGGGTATTTATTTTTAATTGTCACCTTGTTTAATTGTCAGTAATCAATACATAATCATAGGGTGCCATCCTTCTTTTTCACAAACAACACCAGAGCACCCCATGGTGACACACTGGGTCTTATGAACCCCTTGTCTAGCAATTCCTGCAATTGAACCTTCATCTCTCTCAATTCTGTAGGTGTCATTCTATAAGGAGTAATTGATATCGGGGCTGCACCAGGAATTACATCAATAGCAAACTCTATCTCCCTATCTGGTGGTCACCTCGGCAAATCTTCTGGAAATACATCTAGGAACTCACATACTGTGGGGATGTCCTTGAGTTCCGGGCTCCCCTTCCTGGTATCTATCACATGGGCCAAATATGACTCACATCCTTTTCTAATGTATTTCTGAGCTTTTAATGCAGAAATAACACAGGTCAAACATGTTCAACCTTCACCTTGAATGATAGTGTCATCCTGCCCGGAAATTTTAAGTATGACTTTTCTAGATCGGCAGTCGACTATAGCTCCATGCTTTGTCAACCAATCCATACCCAGAATAGCATCGAATTCATGAAAAGGTAATTATATTAAGTCTGTTATATTAAATCTGATTCACTTTCACACTATGTCCCAATGGATTGGTCACAACTATCTCATATTCTAAGGTCTCAGGTATCATGTTCCCTTGTCTAAGTGCAGCTGTGCTTATATATGAATGCGTAGAACCAGCATCTATCAATGCATGTAAATCAAAATCAAATAAAGATAATTTACCAACTATGATGTCTGCTGCATCCTGGTCCTCACGGGCTCTCATCACATATGCCCGAGCTTGAGCTCTACTACCTCCGAGTCTATCAACTATCTCTGATACCCCTGACTCTATCCAGTACGACCACCTCTAAATTGGCCTCAACATCTACCATGGCTTTGTACCGGTGCCATAGTCTGTGTTGGTGCCGTACTGCCTATACTAAGTCTGGGACAATCTCTCTTCATATGGTCAGTAGCTCCACATCTCAAACATGCCCCAGTTAACCACTTACACTCTCCTGTATGAGATTTACCACAATGCTGACACATAGCCAGAGCTAGTCTCTTGGGAAATGATGCTGGTGAACTGGCAGATGATGTTACGGGTCTAAAATGCTGACCCCCGCCTACTAGAAAATGTCTGCCCAACCACTTGTGACTGAAATGGTCTGGGTACTATCTATCCTTTCCTACCCGATGTCTAGGCCACATTAGCTATTGATTTCTTGGATAACTCTTTTATCTTTAGCTTTTTCCTCCTTTCAACACTAATGGCAGAGGACACTAGCATAGCAAAATCTGTATGCTGGTGGGAAGCCACTAAATATCCAATCTCCTCATCGAGGCCATCTTCAAATCTATGACATTTGTCAGCTTCATCTCCAATAATCCTATTGCATACTTGCTCAGCCTAGTGAACTCCATCTCATACTCAGCTACTGTCACACCACTTCGCTTCAAATTTAGAAATTCTCACTTTTTCTTATTTACATAAATTATTGGCACATATTTCTTTTTAAACTCTACCACAAAGAAATCCCATGTTTGAGGGTTTGGAATCTGAGGTTTCGCCAACACTAACTTCCACCAGTCATAGGCATGCTCCTGAAGGTGGGATACTGCATATCTAACCTTGTACTCCTCCAGACATTGCAATCCCTCAAAAACCCGCTCTATCTTTTCTAACAAAAATTCTGCTGCGGCTGGGTCATCCTCTTTCTTGCCCATAAAATTCGTAGCCCCATATTTTCTTAATTTATCAATCTGGGGTTTTGGTTGAGGTGGGGGAGTTGGTTGAGCTGGTGGTGGCACAACTTGTGCTATCTACTGTAACAAGGTGGCCATCTGTTGCATAAGGGGTACCTAACCCGGATCAATTTGTTCTTCAGCATGTTGTGGAGCAATCACACTGGGCTCTGAAAACATGCACTTATTTTCCTATACCCACTAAATAAAAATCATTAAAACCTATAGCTCTGATACCAAAATTTTTAACACCCCCTTACCCCACTGTAGTTCAGCAAGGTAAGTGAGCATTACCCATCTTACTGCTTTATAAAATTAATGAAGTGAAGTAAATTTTTTTTAAAAATTTTTTTACAAAAATATTGCAGATAATTAAGTAAAAATTATTAAGAGCATAAATACTCAAAATTTTATTTATTTATAAAGTACATTAATTTACATTATAATTCATGTCTATAATACACACTGTAGGAAATAAAACCATAATTTAATTTACAAAAATTTTGATAAAATATACCAAAAAGAAAACCAAAGCTTCTAGCTGCTTTCCTCTAGGCATCCTTTTTCTTCTGATAATTCTAACTTCTATGGCTACCCTTCTAACCTGCGCGAGAGTAAACCACTCGCGCTAAGCTACTAGCTTAGTGGTGCTTCAATGATAAAACTTTTACATACATATATATTTTCTCACATATTAATTAACCATTTAATAAATAAGGCATAAAATAAAGAATTATATAAAATCAATAAATTTCAGCAAATACGCAATATTTAACAACTTTAATTCATATAACATTTATAAAAATCACATACTTCGATATTATTATTATTATTATTATTATTATTATTATTATTATTATTATTATTATTATTATTATTATGATTATTATTGTTATTATTAATATTATTATTATTATTTTATTTTTATTATTATTATTATTATTATTATTATTATTATTATTATTATTATTATTATTATTATTATTATTATTATTATTATTATTATTATTTTCTTGTTCCCATAACACCTATAACCGAACTAACTAATAATAATAACGGAGTTGTCATTTCTGGTTTTCATAATGTTACGCTGAGCATTTTTATGAAAATGTCATTACCGGCTTAATAATTTTGCACCAAGCGCATTTATAAATTGTCATTACCGGCTTTCATATTTGGCACCGAGTGCCTAAATCTCCTTATTGACATGCTAAACTATTCTCTATTCTACTTCTAGCCTAGGTGTCTTTGGGCTTAACTATTTTTATTTTAATTCCCAATATTTTCAAAAATGAAAATATTATTCAATTATCATATTTATGCTTATTTATTTTTGTTCTTTATTCCCACTATTATTGCACTAAAAGCTCACACATAAATAATTTTTGAAACATTAATTATTACATATAATAATCACAACACATGCAAAAGCCCAAGATTTCAAGTTTTTACCTATGGCATATTTCAGATCTATTATTGGGCTTCATTTGTAGCCCATTTATAATTCTAATTGGGAGTTTTGGTATTCTAACCATTTTTAGATAATTGTCTTAGCTTTCTGATGCATCACAAATCACTCAAATCTCAAATTTCTATCAAAAGTTATGATCAATTGAATACTGCATCATCATTGAAATTTCTACCTAGAATTTTCTAGACAGATTTTAGGTTTGAAATTCATGCATTTTCTGGGCAAATCTAGATATAATTATATTTTATGGTCTAAATAACAATTAAAGCCCTATGTCTTAGATTTCATTTACAATAAATAACATATAAAACTTAATTCCAAAACTCAAGTTATCATCAAAATAGTCAGGGTTGTTCCTGGTCTTCTGTACCCGAGTCATCAATTGGCATCAATCCATATTTCAACCACATTCATCATTTGCATTCATTTTGATACTAAAATTTTCTGAATTACAACTATATTCATGTGTCTCAATTATTTCACACCATTGGGTCCCATTTCCATATAAAATATCAAAAGCCACAACAAATCACATAACATATCACAAACACAACATATCAAACCTTAATACATAATTCTATACATATTAGCAACATGTAAGATTTTTATCAATGAAGCACATACCTAATCAGCCTTGGTTCTTCCCTTCTTCTTTTCCTTCCCTTATTAGCTAGCTTTCTCCTTGCCTTTGTCACCCTTTTGAGGACCTCTCACTTGTTCATTGAGTTTTCCTACACAACCATACCATATTTCAATTCCAACATCCATTTCCAATACTTTTCATGTCTATATAAGATTCTAATGCTCCTAATATATTTTACACCTTAATTGAGCTAAAATGTACTAAGGTTAAACTTCCCACTTCACATGTCATGGCTGTCCAAAAATCATATCCTAGGTCCCAATTCATTTTCTTCAATACAACACTCAATTCACCCTTAATCTATCACCAATTGTGGTGTTTCTATGTTAATTTCAATTTCCCCCAAATTTCTTCAACTATGGTAGCCCCTCATTCATCCTTTAACATCATTCTTTCTTTAGTTTTTAAGCCACAAAACAATTAACTAGCATCAAATATCATTAATTCAAAGTTTAACTACAACTTTCATTAACTAATCACAAACTTAAATTTCTACTTCCAATCTTGTAACATAAGCTCACTCTACCAAACCTAATCACATCTATCATCATTATAGGTCTCAAATAAAAGGAAAAAGGTTGAATTCAAGAAGAATAAACTCCCCTTAAGAGTTCCCAAAGTGGGCCGAAATTCCCCCTAACAATCTCCCTTTTCTTGTGTTCCTTCTTCCTTCTTTCTTGCTCATTTGCTCGTTTTATGGCCAGAACACCTTAATTCCGAATTTTACTCTCTCAAAACTACTTTATTTCCTCACTTTTTCAAGCTTGATTTGAAGGAAAATGGTGGCTTATGGAAGGCTAGAGTGGACAGCAAAGAGAGGAGAAAAGAAGATGAAGAAGAGTTAGATATTTTGGTGGAAGAATGGAGAATTCCTCCCATTTTTGACTTTTATACTTTGATTATGGTGTGGGTTCCACTAATTAAAATTAATCCTAATTCTTATTGGTTAATTAAGTTAATTAATCTTGATTAACATTTAAACTTTGAGAAATTCCATATTTGCCACATCTTCCTCCATATTCACATTTTTTTTCCCAAACAATCTCCATAACACCGATTTTATCCATAGGAAATTTTATTTTTTCCTAATTCTACCCCTAATATTTTTAATTCCCAAATAATAATACCCTTAATTATTTTTCCTTATTATTATTCATTTTTTTATGGATTCAAATTTAGACTCCGATTGAACCTGCACCTCACTAAGGTCACACGTAATCGGGGCTTAAATTACTGGATGTTACATTAAGGGAAGAAGTCACCCAAGGTAGCTAGGTTCCAGAGAGGCATAATGACATATTGTCACGTGCACTTGAAAAATCTGAACATTAAGAAATTTTATGTCAATCCTGGAAAAAGGAAACTATCAACATCCATCTCACCTGAAGTTATAGAAGAGCTTGAGACTAAAATAGAGGCCAAATTATTTGTTAAATTCTCGACACATATTGCACATCTTGAGAGTATGATAGAGCATAAGACTAGGAAGTCATCTCAATTTGGCCCTAATATGGAGATAAGATAGGTCCTTCATATGCTCGCCCAACTCCTAGTAGTTGTCACTCTGTTGACCCACCATTTCCAATATCAAAATTACAGGTACAAATTTTGAATTTCATTACTTCCACTTCCACTTTAATCTAGCTAATATTAATTTTTTGTGTTTTTGCAGACACCTACATCATGCAGATTTGCTACTATTAATAAAGGTAGGCAGGTGATTGGGGCAAGGGGGATGGTTTATCCATCCCTTATTGATGCTATAGTGCACAATTGACCTATCATGCCCAATCACATCAAGGTATCTGTAGATAAAGTATTATTTAGCTGTCATGAAGCCCAACTTCCTGTGCCTACTGAATAGTTAACTATAGTTGGGAAAACAGAAGGTAGCTTTGTTCAATGGCCACAACATCTCGTGGTTCTTGGAGAGGTAATAATTTCTAAACTTATAAAACAACAAAATTTATGTTATCGCATTTCATATATCATAATATGTCATAATTTATTATTAAATGATAGGAACTTAAATCCAACCCATTAAAGAAGGCTCTAAAGAATAAACAAGGTAGCAGTTTATCAAAAGAATCAGCTACAAAGCAACATGGGCATTTAGTTAATGAAAAAATTTTAGCAATTTTGAGTGGTGACATGAGGCTGATGCATGACATGATTGCTAAATTGCCTACTGGGTACATTTTTGAAGTTGTTGCAGACATTACAGTATTTAAGTATCCAGTAGATGATCTAATGATTCATGTCGGTATGGAAGACATCGCTTAACTCTTCTCCATGGAATAGCTTGATGTCTCGATCATTCATATATTTATGATGTAAGACTATACTATTTATTACTAGTATTATAAGATAGATTTAAAAAATATGAAAATAATTACTTATGTATGTTTTGTGATTCATACATGCAGGTACCTTCATAACTTGTGAAATACATTCTTTATATCGTTGATCGGATTTCTATGTCCAACAATGCTTCATTTGATGTTCACAGAGACCAACGCAGTAGAAAGATATATTCTAGAAGCTTTGAAGGAACAAAGAGAAAAATATTTCATTCTACTACCATAATTCCAGGAGTAAGAAACATTTACATTCATGTTTGTATAATTTTTATTCTCAACATTTTTACTAACTTCAACATATTTGTATATCTCTAGTAACCATGGGATGTTGATTGTATTTTGCTATGAACGGAGTGAGTCATTTTTCATGGATCTTCTAGCCCGTGGCAGCCGCAATATAAGTCTGAACCTCATATTAACTTTTAAGTTATAATACTACTAGCTAATAATTTCTACAATGTTTGTAGCATTTTCAATATTAATGTCAATTTTGATATATACTTATTTTTTAGAGCCTATAGAATTTATGCTATAGAAGGTGGAAAAAATAAAGGTGCAAGGTTAAAATGGAATGACATTTTGGTGAGAATTTTATATTCCTAATTACTAGTTAGATTGAAGTTTTTATGATTTTATAATCCTTTATTTGGCTTTTTCTTTGTCATTTTTTCTATTTTAAGTGTCATCAACAACAAAGAGGTGTTGAATGTGGATATTACATCATAAGGTATATGTATGAAATTGTCGTATATCATAACAGTGATACAACATTACTTAAAGTATGTTCTTTCAAATACTAGTCAATTTATATTACAAGTATGATACATAACTAGCTATTAATTTATTAATTTTTAACATATTTTTTACTATTTGTTTGATTTATCTTGTAGGCTTTTGCAAATGAATCATATAGTCAATATCAAATAGATGAAATTCGACATATGTGATCAAATTACTTTATAAGAGAGTGTATGTAATCTTTTTATTTAATGAATTTTGAAGAACTGTTGGATTAATTATTTTGATGTGAATTGTTTTAGGCATGTTGTGTTGTTTTGATTTATTGAATTTTTGTAGTTTGTGTTGTCTTGAGAATATTTTGTGAATTCATAATTATTGAGTATTTGTGACTTGAATGTTAGATGTCTATTGTGGCTTGCAATATTGAAGCAGATTTATTATGAATTTTGAAACAGGTTATATATGAATGGTAGCAGCATAATATGTGCTTTAATTTAAAAAAAAAAAAGACAATAGGTGTCTGTCAATTCGTTTTGACAGACATGTATAACTTGATTATACGTGTTTGTTGTTAAAAATAACAGACGCGTATAGCCTAATTATATGTGTCTACTATAATTAGCAGCATAATATAATTAGGCTATGCGCGTCTACTATTACTAAACGACAGACGCGTATAATTAAATTATATGCATTTGTCCTAGTGATAGTGTAACATTCAGTGATTTAGGCTCCTATTGCGCGTGACTGTAGTGGGGTCCACTGGTTCAACCGGAGTCTAAATTTAAACCCAAAAAAAAATTACTAATAATAAGAGAAAATAATTAAGGGTATTATTATTTTGGAATTAAAAAGATTTGGGGTAGAATTAGAAAAAAAAAAATAAAACTTCTTATGGACAAAATCGGTATTATGACAATTATTTGGGGAAAAATTGTGAATATGGAGGAAGATGTGGCAAATAAGAAATTTCTTAAAGTTTAAAATTTCATTAAAATTAATTTATATTTTGGACCAATGGATGAAGAGCTTAATGTAGGCATGGAACCACCAAATACTCACCTAAAAAAAATGAGGAATTCTTTATTCTTCCACCCAAAATATCAAAGTCATCATCTTATTCTTTCTTCACCTCTTTGGCCGTCCAACATACTCCCTCCCTAAGCCTCCATTTTCATTCAATCCAAGCTTGAAAAAGAAAGAAAATAAATTAGTTTTGAGAGGCAAAAATCAGATTTTAAGAGTTCTTACCATAAAAGGTACCAAATGAGCAAGAAGGAAGGAAGAAAAAAAAAAGGTAAAGAGAGAAATATTAAAGGGAATTTCGGCCCACTTTGAAGAACACTTAAGGTGAGTTTATTCTTCTTAAATTTAACCTTTTTCCTTCTATTTGAGACCCATAATGATGATAGATGTGATTAGGTTTGGTAGATTGAGCTTATGTTGCAAGATTGAAAGTAGAAAATTTAAGTTTGTGATTAGTTGATGGAAGTGTAATTAAACTTTGAATTAATGATATTTGATGTTAGGTAATTATTTTATGGCTTAAAAATTGAAGAAAATATAATGTTGAAGGTTGAATGAGGGGCTGCCATAGTTAAATAAATTTGGGGGAAATTGAAATTAACATAGAAACACCACAATTGGTGTTAGATTAAGGGTGAATTGAGTGTTCAATTGAAGAAAATAAATTGGGAACTAAGATATGATTTTTGGGCAGCCATGACATGTGAAGAAGGAAGTTTAACCTTAGTATATTTTAGCTCAATTAAGGTGTAAAACATATTAGGAGCATTAGAATATTATGTAGACAAGAAAAGCATTGAAATTGAATGTTGGAATTGAGTTATGGTATGGTTGTGTAGGAAAAATAAGTGAACAAGTGAGAGGCCCTCAAGAGGGTGACAAAGGCAAGGAGAAAGCTAGCTAATAAGAGAAGAAAAATAAGGATTAAGGGAAGAACCAAGACTGATTAGGTATGTGCTTCATTGATAAAAATTTTGCATGTTGTTAATATGTATGAAAATATATGTTAAGGTTTGTTATGTTTGTGTTGTTGGGATGTTATGTGTTTTGTTGTGACTTTTGATATTATATATGGAAATGAGACCCAATGGTGTGAAATAATTGAGATATATGAATGTATTTGAAATTCTGGAAATTTTATTATTAAAATGAATGCAAATGATGAATGTGGTTGAAATATGGATTGATGTCAATTGATGGCTCGGGTACAGAATTCCAGGAACAGCTCTGTCTATTTTGATGATAAATTGAGTTATAGACCTCCGTTTTATATGTTCTTTGTTGGAAATGAAATATAAGACACAGGGATTTAATATTTATTTAGACTATAATATCTAATTATGTCTAGATTTGTCCAGTTAAATGTACGAAGTTTAAACCTAATATCTGTCCAGAAAAATTCTGGGCAGAAAATTCTGTGATGATGCAGTAGTGAATTAATCATAACTTTTGATAGAAAATTCGGATTTATGTTATTCTTGATGCATCGGAAAGCTAAGATAATAAGATAAAAATCGTTAGAAGGATAGAACTTCAAATTCGAATTATATATAGGCTAAAAATGAAGCCCAAAAATAAGTCTGAAATCTGCCATAGGTAAAAACATACAATATTGGGCTTTTTGCATGTGTTGTTATAACTATATGTAATAATCCATGCAAATATTTACTTTGATGGTAATTATAAATGTTTAACAAATTATTTATGTATGAGATTTTATTTCAATAATAATGGAAATAAAGAACAAAAATAAATAAGCATAATTATGATAGTTAAATAATGTTGACATTTTTGAAATATAGTGAATTAATATAAAAATAGTTAAGCCTAAAAACACATAGTCTAGAACTAGAATAGAGAATAGTTTGGCATGCCAATCAGGGGATTTAAGGCACTCGGTGCCAAATATGAAAGCCGGTAATGACAATTTATAAATGCGTTCGGCGCAAAATTATTAAGCCGGTAATGGCAATATAACAAAAGCCGTAATAACATTATTATAAAAGCGCTCAGCCCTATATTATGAAAGCCGGGAATGACAACCCCGTTATTCCTATTAGTTAGTTCGATTATAGGTGTTATGGGCACAAATAAATAATAATAATAATAATAAATAATAATAATAATATCGAAGTATGTGATTTTTTTTTATAAATGTTATATGAATTAAAGTTATTAGATATTGAGTGTTTGCAGAAATTTATTGATTTTATATAATTCTTTATTTTATGTCTTATTTATTAAATGGGTAATTAATATGTGAGAAAATATATATGTATGTAAAATTGTTATCATTGAAGCACCACTAAGCTAGTAGCTTAGCGCGGGTGATTTCCTCTCGCGCAGGTTTAGAAGTGTAGCCATAGAAAATAGACTGTCAGAAGAAGAAGGGTACCCGGAGGAAAGCAGCAAAAAGCTTTGGGTTTAATTTTCGGTATATGTCGTTAAAAACTTTGTAAATTAAAGTATCATTTTTATTTCATATCATGTGTATTAAATATGTGAGTCACCATGTAAAAGAATATGATTTGAATGTAAATTAATGTACTTTATAAATAAATAAAAGTTTTAATATTTGGGCTTGTATGAAATTTTATTTTAGTTTATGCAATATTTTCGGAAAAAAAAAATATTTACCTCACTTCATTAATTTTATAAAACAGTAAGACGGGTAATACTCACTTACCTTGCTGAACTATAGTGGGGTAAGGGGGTGTTACAGATAGACACATAAAATTCATATCATATGCGTCTCTTATATATGTGTCTACAATTTAACAGATGCATAAAATATAAAATAACAGACACGTATTACTCTTTTATGTACTAGTGTGAGTTATGTCGAAGAACCAATGAAAGTCATCAGATATAAGACTAAACAGTTGAGCAGCCGAGAAATACCATTAGTTTAGGTATTATGGTGTAACCATTCACTAGAAGAGGCAACATGGAAAATAAAAGAAAGTGTGAAAAGGCAATACCCACACCTATTTCCAAGTATTAAATTTCGAGGACGAAATTTTTAAAAGGATGAGAGAATTGTAACATCCGCGACTTCCAAAATATCCATTTTTACATGCATTTTATTTGGACATATGCATTTGCATATATTTTACTTGAACACGTGTATTTTATATGTATTTTTATAGGGACAAATTCACGATATACACTAGCTATGTGTCTGAGTATTTTACAGTTGTGCTGAATTGCACGTGTCCATTTTATAATTTAGTTGAGGATGATATGAAATTGAAATTTATATGAATAAAATTATTAGATCAAATTAATGAAGAAAAATGAAAAGAAACAAAAGAAAAACAAAAAAAAAGGGAAAGAAAAAGAAAAAGAAAAGAAAGGAAGAAACAAAAAGGGGAAAATGACAAAAGTGAGGAGGTGGGAGGTGGACCTTATCTTCCTCCTCACCATTTTTCCTCCCTCACTCCAATTCCATTGCTTCTTCTTCTTCCACCATTTCAGCCTTGTTTTCTTCCTTATTTCACTTAATTTTTGTAGTAAAATCATCCATTTCAGTTTGTTCTTGGTAAGTAATCTTCTCTCCATTGTTCTAGTGTTGGTTTGAACTGTTAGGATTGTATTGCATCAGTATGTTGCACTCAGATTTGGATGACCTTATGGACCAAATTTTGAGAAGTTTAAAACATAAAATTTGTTCATTTATGTCTTACGTTTATGGATAGGTAAATATTTTTGCAAGATTTAGTGTATATGAAAAGATATTGGCATCTAATTGGAACTGGTTCAAATGTAAACCCTAACTAAGTTAGCTACTGTGTCCATTTGTTTTGAATATAATAGAGCCCTTATTTTAAGAAGATAAAAACATATGTGTTATCTATATGTATACCAAATTTCAAGTTCATTTGTCTTGTTTATATTGAGTTATGGTGAATGTAACCATGATTGTTCCATTGTTTAAGTTGTCTGCTTAGTGCCCTAGGCAAGTCTAGTAGATTGTTTGATCATTTTGAACTCCTTACATATAGAATCTATAATTAATCAAAACATTAAAGTTATAGGGGCCTTAGATAAAATTTGGTAAAAATTTTATCTTAATATGTTATATATAGAGTAATATATGGTCTTCACAAGTCATACTGGTTCGGAAGCCAACTTTGTTCTTAACAAGTAAAATATTTCTTATAATTTGAGACCTTAGAGACATAATTAATAAAATTTATAAACATAAAAAAAATGTTCCATTTTAACCTATCTAAGTTTCTACCAAGTTTAATTATAATTTGACTTACATATTGTAAGATATTAGGGACCAAACTTGGTACTCTAAAATTGCCTAAGGGCAGTGTTGAACCTTGAGGGGTATTTCTATCATTTTGGTATTAACAAATAAAATAGCAATATGGAAATTTAACAATATTTTTGTTCTAAGTGTGTTAAACAAGATAATATTTTGATTAGAACTTGAAGCAAGATTGAAAGAGAACTTATGAAGATTAAAAGAATTAGCAAAGCCATGACCATGACTAATTATGTCACACCCGTGAATATAGCTGAACGCCAACCATTCACCATTCAAAGTCTACGGCCATGAAGGATCATACCAACCGTGAATGATCATTCAGTCATGCCTATGAAATAGTATTCACGACCACAACAAAACATGCCAGTTCTTCCAAAGAGCTTCACGGCCAGAGTCACCACTTAGACCACGACTTGGAAGAATATTCACGCTCATAAAAGTATAAAGTCATGCCCGTGATCAAACAGTTCAAGTTCTTCCAGAGAACTTCATAGCTAGAGTCACTACTTGGACCATGGCTTGGAAGAACATTCACGACTGTGACACATATGTTCACATCCGTGAATAAGGACAGAGAAACATGTCAGGTGCAAAGTTAAGAGTTGATTCAATGGCCATTTTCACATTAAATGCACCCTAACGGCTATAATTCATAGAGGAAGTATAAATGGAAGTCATTTATGAATCCTAACAAAGAGAGGAACAAGAAAAAGAATTACTTTCTATCAATTAATCTTGTTGTAGGCTTGTGCATTAGTTATTTCTCTACAAACTTCTATCCCTTGTTTAAACCTAATTGCTCAACCCCTTCTTGGTTCATTGTCTAGGCAACAATTGGTATTAAAGCTAAGTCTAGCAACAAAGCCTAAAACGCACTAGAAAATATCAAGAAATGGCCAGTGAAGGATTTCAAAGTCTCAAGCCTTATTTCGATGGAGCAAACTATGCTCATTGGAAATTCTGGATGGAGACATATCTAGATAGTAAGGGAATTGAAGTCTGGGATAATGTTCGAAAAGAATGGACACCACCAACCAATAGAGGGATTGATAGTGAATAAGAAGTTCTTTTAAGAAATGATTAGATAGAGTCTCAACGAAGAGCGAATTTCAAAAATAAAAAGGCTATGACAATCCTCGGAAGCTCCCTATCTATTGAAGAATGTGGTAGAATCCAACATTCTCCTACCTTATATAGTATGTGGAAGACATTGGAGAATTATCATGAAGGAACCAAACAAGTTAAATCCAAGAAGATTCAACTTATCGCATCAAAATATGAACTCTTCAAGATGAAATCCAATGAATCCATCACCGACATGACTGTTGCCCAGATATTAAGCCAAGAAGGGGGGTTGAATTGGAGTTTTAATTATTTGACTTTAAAGTGCGGAAATAAAAAGTTAAGTTTATGAGGGATAGAGAAATTTTACACAAGGATTTTTATAGAGGTTCGGGTATTAACAAACCCTACTCCTCTCCCCAATCGCAATTGGGAGTTTTAATAACACACTAAGTGTTACAATGGAGTTTTACAAGCTCACTCCCAACTATTGTGTTTCTCACAATGGCTCACACCTAACCCAGAAATCCCTTGTGTTTTAATGGCTCACACAATAACCAATTCCTTGTGTTTTACAGACTCACACAAACAACCTTTATCTTGCATTTTACAGGCTCACACAAATAACCTTTACCTTTGAATAAGTCCCTGAATTCTAAGCTAGCAATTCTAGTAGGTCCAAATAAGTCTAAATGCAGGAGTTGAAGAGGTTTTGAGGTACTTACTATGTTTTTGGCTTTAAAGGATGACTTGTGTTGCTTCCATCTTTGGCAAGGTTCACATGTCTTGTCTTTTTCAAATTTGACTCTTGGCAGTCCTTTTACTAGTTCTCCTGTGCTTAGGCTTTTGATTAAGTCCATGTTAGCATGACCAAGCCTTCTATGCCACAGCCAAGATTCATAACTAGTAGTCACAAGACACTTAGAGGAATGGTTAGATAATTCATGTAAGTCTATTATGTATGTGTTGATATCTCGATTTCCTTTAAATATCTTTTGACTGTTGATAAAGGTTACAAGACATTCATTTGAAGTAAAGATTACTTTGTTTCCTTTATCACATAATTGACTAACACTTAACAAGTTATGTTTTAAGCCATCAACAAGTAAGACATCTTTAATAAAGGTAGTACCATAAATACCAATAGAACCAATGCCAATTACCTTACCCTTAGCATTGTTTCCAAAGGTAACTTTCCCTCCATCGATACTTTTGATTTCATTGAAGAGTTCTTTATCTCCTGTCATATGCCTTGAGCATCCACTGTCTACTAACCAAGCATTTTTTTTTATTGTGGACTTGAGGCATACCTATAGAGTCACAGTTCAAGTATGATTTTTAGGTACCCAAATGAGCTTGGGTCCTTGGGGGTTAGCACATGAAGGTTCCCAATGAGCCTTCCTTATCCAACAATGTTTATTTATATGGACAATCTTCATACAATAATTACACTGTTTAGGTCTAACATTGTTTTTTGGTCTTACAATATAGTTGAATGCCATATTTCTATTTAACTGATTTTGAGAACAATGGCATGCACAGTCATAATTAATTGATGCTTTTCTAGATGCATGCTTCTTATACATAAAGGCATGATTATTCCTTTTATGTATAGAAGGTTTAATATACTTATTCCTTGGTTCTGTTCTAATAATTGTGGAGATGTGAGGTTCACTTGACTTAACAAAAATGGTTTTATGAGAAGATGATGATGTGTCCTTAAATCCTAGACAATGTCTAATTAAAGGTGGCCTTTGAGACACAATGAGAGTATCTAAATTCTCTTTACCTTTGTGAAATTTAGAGATGGAATTTCTAAGTTCCTCAACTTCATTTTTCAAAGTATTCTTTTCTTTAAGCAAGAAAGCAGTTGAGGGTCTTGATGAATATTCATCTAATGACTTTTGAAGAGATTCATTAAATGATTTAAGCTTAAGATTCTCCTTTTCTAAAACATCCATTTTGTTTTTCAAATTGGAAATGTTATTCCTATATGTACTGAATTTAGTCCTACATTTCTCTAGTTCTAAATTTAATTCTTCTATAAGGCTTTGCTCATCATCATCATCATCACTATCACTATTATTATCATTAACACTACTATCAATATTGAAAGAGTATGAGTATAATGATCTTACCTTATCCGAGACATGATCTTCAATAGCCATGAAGCATAGGTTGACCTCTTCACTTTCATTGTCATCTCTTTCACTTGAAGAGCTTTCATCATCCTATGTGGCTTTGTGACCTTTCTCCCCATTGTCTCTTTGGTATTTGCTCTTATGCTTCTTGAGCCTTGGACATTCTGGTTTGATATGTCCTTTCTTTCCACACTCATAGCACTTTACCTCTTCCTTACTTCTTTGTGCATCATTAGAAGTTTGTTTGAGGTTTCTTTGCCTGAATTTTCTGGAGTTGCTCATTTTCTTCTCAATGATTCTTTTCAGTCTTCTTGAAAGCATAGCAACGTCCTCATTTTCATCATCATTCATTTCTTCATCATCTTCACTTTCTTCTTGAGATTTTGAAGTAGAGCCTTTGAGTGCTAAAGGCTTTCTTTTCTCTGGCTCTGCTTTAAGCTCTCTATTTGAAGTTCATTGCCATTTCATGTGTGAGAAGTTTGCCAATAAGCACATCAATATTAATGATGCTCATGTCTTCATTTGCTTCTTCTATGCCAGCAACTCTTGAGCCATAGTCTTTAAGAGGAAGACTTCTCAGGATTTTGTTGTTTACATCTTCCAAGCTCAGATGCTTCCCCAGTTTCCTCATTCCATTTATAATGGCTAGAAGATGATTGGTCATGTCAGTGATTGACTCATTGGATTTCATTTTGAAGAGCTCATATTCTGAGGTAAGAAGTTGAATCTTCTTGGATTTGACTTACTTAGTTCCTTCATGATAATTTTCCAATGTCTTCCACATGCTGTAGGCTGTTGGGCAGTGTTGTATTCTTCCACATTCTTCAATAGATAATGAGCTTGAGAGGATTGTCATTGCCTTCTTGTTTTTGAAATTTGCTCTTCTTTGAGGCTCTGTCCAATCATCTCTTGATAAGATTTCTTCTTCACCATCAGCTCCTCTTCTGGTTGGTGGTGTCCATTCTTTTCATACACTATCCCAAACTTCAATTCCTTCACTATCCAGGTATGTCTCCATCCAAAACATCCAATGGGCATAATTTGCTCCATCAAAGTAAGGTTTGAGACTTTGGAATCCTTCACTGGCCATATCTTAATATTTACTAGCACTTTTTAGGCTTAGATGCTAGACAAAGCTCTGATACCAATTGTTGCCTAGATATTAAGCCAAGAAGGGGGGGTTGAATTGGAGTTTTAATTATTTGACTTTAAAGTGCGGAAATAAAAAGTTAAATTTAGGAGGGATAGAGAAATTTGACACAAGGATTTTTATAGAGGTTCGGGTGTTAACGAACCCTACTTCTCTCCCCAATCGCAATTGGGAGTTTTACTAACACACTAAGTGTTACAATGGAGTTTTACAAGCTCACTCCCAATTATGGTGTTTCTCACAATGGCTCACACCTAACCCAGAAATCTCTTGTGTTTTAATGGCTCACATAATAACCAATTCCTTGTGTTTTACAGGCTCACACCAATAACCTTTATATTGTGTTTTATAGGCTCACACAAACAACCTTTACCTTTTGTTTTACAGGCTCACACAAACAACCTTTCTTTGTGTTTTAAAGGCTCACATAACAAACCCTTACAAGTGTTCTACTCTTAACCCAGAAATACCCAAATAACTTGTAATGAAAGTATTAAATGTACAAATAGCTTGTAATAAGATTTTGATTCAAATTATTAGCTATCCTCTTGTACTGAATGCATAAATGACTTTCATTTATACTCCCATGGCGAATTATAGCTGTTAGAATGCATTTAAGATGAAACTAGCCATTACACCAACCCAAATAATCGCGTCTGACATTTTTCTCTTTCATCTTTCACGGGCGTGACTATGTTTGTCACGGGCGTGACTGTTCTTCCAAGCCGTGACTAAAGTGGTGACCTTGGTCATGAAGCATTCTTGAAGGTTTTGAAATATTGGGTCACGGGCATGACAAACTTCCCAGCCGTGATCCAAGTGGTGACTTTGGTCGTGAAGCTCTCTAGATGAATTTGTCAAGAAGGTTCACGGGCGTGACATTTAATTCACGGGCATGACTTAAATGTGCATTTCACGGTTTGTTGTCTTCCTTCATGATCGTGAACTTCAAATGTTGGTTTTGTTGACGGTTAGCTTCTTCACGGGCATGACACCTAGGGTCACAGGAGTGAACATGCTACTTCCTTAATTTTATCATTCAATGTTTAATCTTCCATTCTCCATTCTTGCTATTTTACTCCATACCCTGTTTAATAGACTTAGAAAACAAGTATGTTAAATACAATATTGCTATTTTATTTGTTATCATCAAAATGATGAAAATACCCTTCAAGGTTTAACAATGAAAAACCGTCTTCTAGCCATCATCAATGACATGAGAAAGCTTGGAAAACATTTGATCTTGGAAGATGTGCACAACAAAATTCTAAGAAGCCTTTCTCTCAAAGACTATGGTCCAAGAGTTGTGAGTATAGATGAAGCCAATGAATACATGAGTGTCATACCTACCTATGTGCTTATTGGCAAACTTCTAATGCGCAAAATGGCAGTAAAAAGAGATAGAGAACTTGTAACGGCTGGATCTACTGGAATCCGGGTCTCAGCCCATTGCCACAGTAGTCCACCCGCCGTCTCATTGAGACCAACGGGCTGCCGGGGTCCATGGCCCAATACCTCTAACCCATAACTGGAATTGCACTCAAGGTGTTTGCCACAGTAGGTTGTTGGAGGCAGGGATCGAACCATCAACCTCCATTTAGCCTCAGTAAGAGACTACCAGTTGTACCAATTGGTAGTCTCTTGCTGAGGCTAAAGGGAGGTTGAGGGTTCGATCCCTGCCTCTAACAACCTACTGTGGCAAACACCTTGAGTGCGATTTCAGTGATGGGTTGGAGGTATTGGGCCATGGACCCCGGCAGCCCGTTGGTCTAAGTGAGACGGCGGGTGGACTACTGTGGCAATGGGCTGAGACCTGGATTCCAGTAGATCCAGCCGTTACATAAAAGGTACCTTTTATGTAACGACTGGGCTACTGGAATCGCTGTCTCTGCCGTTTGCCACAGTAGGCCCACCCGCCGCCTCACTGAGACCAACGGGCTACCGGAGTCCATGGCCCAATACCTCCAACCCATCACTGGAATCACACTCAAGGTGTTTGCCACAGCAGGTTGTTGGAGGCAAGATTCGAACCCTTGACCTCCCTTTAGCCTCAGTAAGAGACTACCATGGTACAACTGGTAGTCTCTTACTGAGGCTAAAGGGAGGTCAAGGGTTCGAATCTTGCCTCCAACAACCTACTGTGGCAAACACCTTGAGTGCGATTCTAGTGATGGGTTGGAGGTATTGGGCCATAGACCCCGGCAGCCCGTTGGTCTCAGTGAGACGGCGGGTGGACTACTGTGGCAATGGGCTGAGACCCGGATTTCAGTAGATCCAGCCGTTACATTAAAGGTACCTTTTATGTAATAACTGGGCTACTGGAATCGCGGTCTCTGCCGTTTGCCACAGTAGGCCCACCCGCCGTCTCACTGAGACCAACGGGCTGCTGGGGTCCATGGCCCAATACCTCCAACCCATCACTGGAATCGCACTCAAGGTGTTTGCCACAGTAGGTTGTTGGAGGCAGGGATCGAACCCTCAACCTCCCTTTAGCCTCAGTAAGAGACTACCAATTGGTACAACTGGTAGTCTCTTACTGAGGCTAAAGGGAGGTTGATGATTCGATCCCTGCCTCCAACAACCTACTGTGGCAAACACCTTGAGTGCGATTCCACTGATGGGTTAGAGGTATTGGGCCATGGACCCCGGCAGCCTGTTGGTCTCAATGAGACGGCGGGTGGACTACTGTGGCAATGGGCTGAGACCCGGATTCCAGTAGATCCAGCCGTTACATAAAAGGTACCTTTTATGTAACGACAGGGCTACTGGAATCGCGGTCCCTGCCGTTTGCCACAGTAGGCCCACCCGCCGTCTTACTGAGACCAACGGTCTGCCGGGGTCCATGGCCCAATACCTCCAACCCATCACTGGAATCGCACTCAAGGTGTTTGCCACAGTAGGTTGTTGGAGGCAAGATTCGAACCCTTGACCTCCCTTTAGCCTCAGTAAGAGACTACCATGGTACAACTGGTAGTCTCTTACTGAGGCTAAAGGGAGGTCAAGGGTTCGACTCTTGCCTCCAACAACCTACTGTGGCAAACACCTTGAGTGTGATTCCAGTGATGGGTTGGAGGTATTGGGCCATGGACCCCAGTAGCCCGTTGGTCTCAGTGAGACGGCGGGTGGGCCTACTGTGGCAAACGGCAGAGACCGCGATTCCAGTAGCCCAGTCGTTACAGAACTTGAAGCCGAACCAGAAAAGAGAAAGCCTTAGCACTCAAAGCCTGTACTTCAAAATCTCAGGAGGAAATTGGAAATGACAAAGAAAATAGTGATGATGCAAATGAGGACATTGTCATGCTCTCAAGAAGATTAAAAAGAATTATTGAAAAAAGTCTTAGCAATTCTCGAAACTTCAAAAAAGAACCATTAAACACTCCTCGAATGACTCTCAAAGAAACAAAGAGGAGGTAAAATGTTATGAATGTGGGAAAAAGGACATATCAAACCAGAATTTCCAAAGCTCAAGAAATACAAGAAAAAATTTTAAAAAGATAATTGGGAGAAAGGTCACAAAGCCACATGGGATGACAAAACCTCCTCAAGCGAAAAAGATGATTATAAAGGAGAAGAGGTCAACCTATGCTTCATCGCTTTAGAGGATGACTTCACACAAGAGGTAGGTCCTTCTTACTCATACTCAATTAATAATGAAAGTAGTGATAATTGTTACACCCCCTTACCCTCTTACATCACAGTCAGGTAAGGTGATGTCACCGACTACTTGTATAAACGAACCTGTATATATATATATATATAATATATCCATATATATATGTATCATTCATGATACATATATATATATTCACACCCAACATTTATCAAGTGCATCTGTGCATATGTCTCAATATGTATGTATCATCCATGATACATATATACGTATGTATAAATCCCTGTAAAAATGACCATATCAATTTATATAAATTAACATATGAGTATATCCATATACCCATCTCTACTCACAATTCCCTGTATAATACAATATATTCGTATCTCATACATGCATAGAGAAAACTTTAATTTACATATTTATTTTTATACATATAGTCCATATGACCACAACTGATCATAAATATCTACAAACTGTTTATATGCATATATATAAGTGTTTACAAAAAGAAACCAACCTTGTCCATGTGGTTGCCACTGCTGCAATGTTCCATTTGTGGGACTCACAGGGCTGGCGGCACCCTCAGATAACTCGCCACTTTTGGCTTTAGTCCGGATATCTGCACGAGAGAAAAAATAAACTCATGCACTGAGTTTTAACTCAGTGGTGCAATAACGTATAATAATAACCATTTTAAATGACTATATATATAAAACTGGAAATCATTGAAGTTCTCTTTGTTTTTTTTTTTTGCATAAAACACTATTTTTAATAATAATTATACTTGTATAAATGAAATTGTATAAGCATTTTCGATAAATGGATGTAACAGTAAAACTTTTTGAAATATAATTTTGTTCATGTGTCATATCATAAGCATATAATTAAAACATAACACTACATTCATTTACTAAAATAAAAACTTTTGTCAAGCCCATATATTAAGACGCCATAGACCCAATCATAAGGAAACAAGGGGCACCGTCAATCGACGGAAAAGTCATGGTCCAAAAAATTCACAGGACCGGGGTCAAATCATAACCCCTCAGCTAATCCAAGATAACCACAAGATCAATCTTGATCCAAAATAACCACAGGATTGGAATATATATATATATATATATAACATGTTTGGTCCAAGATAACCACAGGACCAGGGTTAAATCATAACCCCACAGCTGATCCAAGATAACCACATGATCAGTCAATACCTTTCATAACCAAGATAACCACAGGCCATGGAGTTCCTACCCTGTTGGCATGCCAACAAATCCCTAAGCCAAGTATAGGCTAATACGTGGGCCAAAATATATTGACTTTTATAAAATAAATAATTAAAACTTACATATATATATATATATTACACAAAACTATTCTCAAACTCATTTATTTTTATTTCATATATCACATAAAAAAATTTAAATTCATTTATTAATGGTCAATATTATAAATAATTGCACTAACCTAATTTATCGTCTTGCTGCGTCTGCACGCTCTTTTCCTTTACCCGGCACGGGCACTTGTGTAGAATGTGCGCCGAATAAAATATGCTTAATTAAATATCAGATATCTAAAAATATGATAATTCTTTTAATAATTTGAAAGTCTACCATTTTTAAATAAAATTTGGCGTCTCTTACGTTGATATACGTTTCTGTATTTCTATTTAATATAATTCCATATAGTTAACATTTCGTCTAAATCTCAATAGTGTAGCATGTTATCAAGATAAGTGAGTTGATCATGAATCTCAAAATTTTACGGGCTTAAATTTAACATTTCCAGTAATTAACTAATTTAATTTGTCATTACTTATATTTATATATATATTTATTTGGTTCCAAGTCTGATGGCTACGGGTCTTCTTCTTATCCCTAGTTTAATCTTTAAATCATCTTTTTAATCCACAATTTGCCCAGTCCATTTAATATTCTAGTAAGTTATATTATGTTTTTAATGTCCTGAGGTCCTTAAATTTCATGGCTCAACATTCCATTTCTCCCTTTAACAGCCACGGTAATTAAGGAAAATATATTCCTTCCTTCAAACAATTTTCAATTAATTATCAAGTGGATTCTCTTATACAAATCTTAAATCCAGTTAATAATTTTAACACCCCACCTTCTTCTTTAGCTCTCAGTTTAACAAGAAAAAAATAATAATTAAGGGTCCTTACTAGCCTGGGTGCACCTTCACAATGCCATAGCCACAATTCCAACAAACACATCTTAACAAAAAGGAAATGAGGATGTTAAATTTCATGGATTACAACAAGAATTAGAAGGAATACAAATAAGTAGGAGAGCTTAAGCTCTCGGATACCAAAGGAATTTTAGAAGAAAAAAAATTAAAATTTTCCTTTTAGACCTTTTGATTAGTTCAAACTCCCGTTGCAATTTCTCCCCTCTTTACTTAGATCTTTGATATACAAAGCCTTTTTCCATTATTTTCATGTCATTCCCAAGCCAAAATTAAACTTCCTTCTTAGGTGTGTATGCCTTGACTGGGAGGAAATCTAAAATACAGGAGCAAAGACTTTAAGGGTTCAAAGCTAGATTTTCTCTAGATCACTAGTAACAATTGTTTTATTATTGCTTGGTTCAAAGGGGAACGGTGAGAAAATGATAGAAAAAGGAGGGTGATGAGCTCGGTTTTGGAAAAGGAAAAAGGGAAGATGAAAGAAGAAGGAAAGAATAAGAAAAGAAAGAGATGGAAGAAAGAAAAAAGAGGGCACGATTGAGAGAGGAAAAGGAGAAAAATTTGAAGAAATATCTAGAATAGTTTGAAAGAAATTGGGAGAGTTTGAAGCTAACTATGGTCGGCCATTTCTTGGAGCATTTGTTCAAAACAAACCAACATTAGTTATGTTTAAACCACACAAAATTTGATTTATGGAGGTGATACGATTGAGGGATTTCCCATCAATCTTCCACCTCTTCTTTTAATGGTCAAAAATTGACTTCATCATCCCCTTTTTCTTTTAATTTACTTATTTATTTATTTATTTTTCACCTTAATTTATTTTCTACACATATATTAAATCTCTTAATTTTAAATCCGGAATAATATAATCCTTAACAATTAATATACCATTATTCATGAATTAATTTTCTCTATATTCCGGTATATTCGGTTTCAAAATCGGAGTACCAGAGCAAAAATTGCATTTTTCCGGATATTTTTACGGTACCGTAGGTTAAATTTTATCTCCTTAATTTGGTACCCTAAACAATTGAGTTTTGACACCAAATTGTAACTGGGAGTCCGCCTTAATATTCTTTATGTTCCGGTATACTCCGTTCATAATTTGCTAACAGTGCAAAAATCGTGTATTTTACAGTCATACGTCATTTTTATCGATTTTCATAAAAATTTCAGCGTTACATGTTTAAACTAAAATATCTCATTTATTCTCGGTTCCAATTTAGACTTCGGTCATATCATCTCAATTCCGGTCTCGCACACACACGATTTCCAGTAGGTCCAGCGTGTCCAGTCACGAAACACCCGTGTCGACCATGGCCTAAATTGACGGACGTGACAATAATAATAGTGATAGTGAAGATGATGATGAGAAGAGCCTAATAGAAGTATTGAACTTATAATTAGAAAAATATAGAAGTAGATTCAATACTTACAAAAAGAATATCTTAGACGTGAAAAACAAAATGGAAGTTTTGCAAAAAGAAAATCTTGATCTCAAAATCTCTAATGAAACTTTTCAAAAATCATTGGATGAATATTCCTCTAGACCCTCAACTAAATCTTTGGTTAAAGAAAACACTATTTTGAAAAATGAAGTTGAGGAATTTAGAAACTCTAATTCAAGATTTCATAAAGACAAAGAGAGTTTAGATACTCTCATAGTTTCTCAAAGACCACCTTTAATAAGACATGGTCTAGGATTCAATGGAACATCATCTTCATCTTACAAGACTACTTTTGTTAAGTCTAGTTCACCTCAAACCTCCACAATTGAGGTAATGGCCCCAAGGGCTAAAAGCACAACACACACAAATCCCCATATTTATAAGAAAAATGGTCAAGGGTCGCATGGGTTAAAAGGGAAACCTCAAAAGGCCAATCATGCCTTCATGTATAAGAGACATGCACCTAAAAAAACACCTATTCATCATGCATGTGCATGTTAATGCTCACAAAATCCATCTAAAAAGATAATGAGACCTAAAAGCATGGTAAAACTGAAAAACATTTTTAGAGCTAAACAATGTAATTATTGTATGAAATTTAGTCATATCAATAAACATTGTTGGATCAAAAAGGCTCATTGGGAACCTTCATGTGCTAACCCCTAAGGACCCAAGTTCATTTGGGTACCTAAAAACCAAATTTGAATTGTGATTTTATAGGTATGCCTCAAGTCCACTATAAAAAAAAAATGCTTGGCTTGTGGATAGTGGATGCTCAAGGCATATGACCGGAAATAAAGAACTATTCAATCACATTAAAAGTATTGATGGTGGGAAAGTAACCTTTGGGAACAATGCTAAGAGTAAGGTAATTGGCATTGACTCTATTGATATGAATAATACTACTTTTATTGAAGATGTTTTACTTATTGATGGCCTTAAACATAATTTGTTAAGTGTAAGTCAATTATGTGATAAGGGAAACTAAGTAATTTTTACCTCAAATGAATGTCTTGTAACCTTTTTAAGTGGCTAAAAGATATTCAAAGGAGATAGAGATGTCAATACTTACATAATAGACTTACATAAAATATCTAATCTTTCCTTGTCTTATGACTATTAGTGATGAATCTTAGCTATGGCATTGAAGGCTTGGTCATGCAAGCATGGATTTACTTCAAAGCCTTAGCAAAGGAGAGCTAGTAAGTGGACTTCCAAAAGTCAAATTTGAAAGGGATAAGACATGCGAACCTTACCAAAAAGGAAAACAACACAAGTCATCCTTCAAATCCATAAATATAGTAAGTACCTCCAAGCCTCTACAACTTTTGCATTTAGATCTTTTTGGACCTACTAGAGTTGCTAGTTTAGGAGGTAAACACTATGCATTTGTCATTGTTGATGATTACTCTAGATTCACTTGGATAATTTTCTTAGCTCAAAAAAGTGATGCTTTTGAATCTTTCAAAATTTTGCTAAGAAAGTTCAAAATGAAAAAGGATATTCTATTTCAAATATAAGAATCGATCATGGCAAAGAATTTGAAAACGAAAACTTTTTTCTAGAACATGGTGTATCACACAATTTTTCAACTACTAGTACACCTTAGCAAAATGGTGCAGTCGAAAGGAAAAATCGAACTTTAATTAAAATGGCTCGAACAATGCTCAATGAGTATGGATTACCAACCTACTTTTGGGCCAAAGCCACAAATACTACATGTTATATTTCAAATTGAGTTTTCAAAAGACCACTTCAAATTGAGTTTTCAAAAGACCACTTTTAAACAAAACTTCTTTTGAGTTATGGAATAGAAGAAAACCCATGATATCATACTTTAGAGTATTTGGATGCAAGTGTTTTATATTAAACACCAAAGACAATCTTGGAAAATTTTCCTCTAAATCTGATAAAGGTATTGTAACATTCAGTAATTTAGGCCCCGATTGCGCGTGACTGTAGTGAGGTGCGTAGGTTCAATCAAAGTCTAAATTTGAACCCATAAAAAAATGACTAATAATAAGGAAAAATAATTAAGGGTATTATTATTTGGGAATTAAAAAGATTAGGGGTAGAATTAGAAAAAAAAAATTCCTATTGACAAAATCGGTATTATAGAGATTGTGTGGGGAACAAGTGTGAATATGGAGGAAGATGTGGTAAATATGGAATTTCTCAAAGTTTAATTGTTAATCAAGATTAATTAACTAAATGAACCAATAATAATTAAGATTAATTTTAATTAGTGGGACCCACTTCTTAATTTAGGCATAAAAGTCAAAAAGGAAGAACAAATTCCACATTCTTCCATAAGCTATCTTCATCTTCTCTTTTTCTCCTCTCTTTGCCGTCCACCATAGGCTTCCATTTTTCTCTGCAAATCCAGCTTGAAAAAGTGAGGAAATAAATTATTTTTGAGAGAGGAAAAATCAAAATTAAAGAGTTCTTACTACAAAGGTACCAAAGGAGCAAGAAGGAAGGAAGAAAGAAGAAGAAAAAAGGGAGAAGAGTGGGACAGATTTCGGCCCACCTTGGAGAACACTTAAGGTTAGTTTATTCTTCTTAAATTCAAACTTTTTCCTTCCATTTGAGATCCATGTTGATGATAGATGTGATTAGGATTGATAGATATAGGTTATGTTGCAAGCTTGAACTTAGAAATTTAAGTTTGGGATTAGTTGATGGAAGTGTAATTAAGCTTTGAATTAATGATAATTGAAGTTAGTTAATTATTTTATGGATTAAAAACTAAAGAAAATATGATGTTAAGGGATGAATGAGGGGCTGTCATAGTTAAAGAAATTAGGAAAAATTGAAATTAATATGGAAACACCACAATTTGTGATAAGGGAAATGTGAATTGAGTGTTGAATTGAAGGAAATGAATTGGGAACTAGGATATGGTTTTTGGGCAGCCATGACATATTAAAAGGGAAGTTTAACCTTAGTACATTTTAGCTCAATTAAGGTGTAAAACATATTAGGAGCATTAGAATACTATGTAAACATGAAAAGCATTGAAAATGGATATTAGAATTGAGATGTGGTATGGTTGTGTAAGAAAAATAAGTGAACAAGTGAGAGGCCCTCAAAAGGGTGACAAAGGCAAGGAGAAAGCTAGCTAATAAGGGAAGAAAAAAAAGGATTAAGGGAAGAGCCAAGGTTGATTAGGTATGTGCTTCATTGATAAAAATTTTACATGATGTTCATATGTATGTAATTATGTGTTAAAGTTTAATACGATTGTGTGTTTGATGTGTTATGTAATTAGTTGTTATTTTTGATATTTTATATGGCAATGAGACCAAATGGTGTGAAATAATTGAGACATATAAATGTAATTTTTTATGTTTTTTATTGAAAATGAAAGCTAAGACACATGGATTTAACTTATATTTATATATAATATCTAATTATGTCTAGAATTGGCTAGAAAAATGCATGAAGTTCAAACCTAGAATCTGTCCAGAAAATTCTTGGCAAATGATGCAGTATTCAATTAACCATAGAAAAATAGGATTTAAATGATTTTTGATGCATATGAAAGCTAAGACAATAAGCTACAAATTGTTAGAAGGCCAAAACTCTAAATTCGAATTATAAATAGGCTAAATATTAAACCCAAAAATAGGTCTAAAATCTGCCATAGGTAAAAATATGAAATATTTGATTTGTGCATGTGTTGTGATAATTATATATAATAATTAATGTGAATAATTATTTTAATGGTTGTTATCAATGTCTAACAAATTATTTATGTATGAGATTTTAGTGCTGTAATAATGGGAATAAAGAACAAAAATAAATAAGCATGATTATGATAGTTGAATAATATTAGCATTTTTAAAATATTGTGAATTAATATAAAAATAGTTAAGCCCAAAAATAGCTAGTCTAGAACTAGAATAGGGAATAGTTTGGCATGTCAATCAGGGGATTTAAGACACTCGATGCCAAATATAAAAGCCGGTAATGACAATTTATAAATGCATTCGACGCAAAATTATTAAGCCGGCAATGACAATATAACAAAAGCCGGTAATTGCATTATTATAAAAACGTTCGGTGCGATATTATAAAGCTGGAAATGACAACCTCGTTATTCCTATTAGATAGTTCGGTTATAGATGTTATGGGCACAAGAAAATAATAATAGTACTAATATCGAAGTATGTGATTTCGATCAATGTTATATGAATTTAAGATATTAAATGTTGAATATTTGCTTGAATTTATTGAATTTCTATAATTCTTTATTTTATGCTTTATTTGTTAAATAATTAATTAATATGAAAAATAAATAAATATATATATATATATATGTAAAATTTTTATCATTGAAGCATCATTAAGCTATTAGCTTAGCACGGGTGGTTTCCTCTCGCGCAGGTTTAGACGAGTAGCTGTAGAAAATAGATTGTCAGAAGAAAAAGGGTACCCAGAAGGAAGCAACAAAAAAGCTTTGGGTTTTCTTTTTGGTATATTTTATAAAAAAAATTTGTAAATTAAATTATGGTTTTATTTCCTATAGTATGTATTATAGACATGAATTATAATGTAAATTAATGTATTTTATAAATAAATAACATTTTGAATATTTGTGCTTGTATTAATTTTTATTTCAGTATCTGCAATATTTTTGAAAAAAAAATGTTAATTCTTTTCATTAAAATTTACAGAACAGTTAGATAGATAATACTCACTTACCTTGCTGAATGGAAGTGGGGTAAAGGGGTATTACAGGTATCTTTTTGGGATACTCTGCAACTAGCAAAGTCTATAGAGTCTTTAATAAACGATCTTTAATTGTTAAAAAATTTATGCATATTGTTTTTGATGAATCTAGTAAGCTTGATCTTGTGAAAGGCAGTGCTCTTAATGACAATGTAGGGATAATGGAGAAACTTGAACTTGATTATGAGAAAGATGATAATGATTAAGAGAAACAACAACAAGATGTATCTCTACCTCAAGATCAAGAGCAAGACAACCAAGAGCTTCCAAAGGAATGAAAGATGTCAAAAAATCACCCCAAGGAACAAATCATTAGTGATCCTACTAAGGGTGTAAGTACTATATCTCAACTCAAACTTCTAAATTCTAACCTTGCTTTTATCTCTTAAATTGAGTCTAAAAATATTGATGAGACTCTTAATGATGAAATTTGGGTGATTGCTATGCAAGAGAAACTCAACCAATTCGAGAGAAGCAAAGTATGGACCTTGGTTCCTAGACTCAAAGACCATCAAATTATTGGTAGTAAATGGGTGTTTAGAAATAAGTTAGATGAACAAGGTTTAATAACTAGGAATAAAGCTAGGTTGGTTGCAAAGGGTTACAATCAAGAAGAAGGTATAGATTATGATGAAACTTATGCTATAGTAGCTAGATTCGAAGCCATAAGAATACTTTTAGCATTTTTCATGCCATATGAATTTTAAACTCTTTCAAATGGATGTAAAAAGTGTCTTCTTAAATTGATTTATAGAAGAGGAAGTTTATACGGAACAACCTCTAGGATTTGAAAGTCATAATTTTCCTAGTCATGTTTTTAAACTTTCAAAAGCCTTGTATGGGTTGAAACAAGCTCCAAGAGCTTGGTATGAAAGTCTAAGTTCTTTCCTATTAGAAAATAATTTTTCAAAAGGACATGTTAACACAACTTTATTTATTAAAAGGCATAAGCATGATATTTTGATCATTCAAATTTTATGTTAATTATATCATATTTGGATCTACCAATGAATTGCTTTACCAAGAATTTGCTAAGTGTATGACTAGAGAATTTGAAATGAGCATGATGGATGAACTTAAGTTCTTCCTTAGTCTACAAATCAAGCAAAGCAATGAGGGAATATTCATCAACCAATCCAAGTACTCCAAAGAGTTAATCAAGAAATTTGGAATGGAAGGATGCAAAGATGCTAAGACTCTAATGAGCACATCAACAAAATTGGACAAAGATAAGAAAGGTAAGAGTATAAATGAAAAGCTTTATAGAGGTATATGATCGGATCACTCTTATACCTTACTACCTTTAGGCCCAATATAATGTATAGTGTAGGCTTATGTGCTAGATTTCAATCTTGTCCTAAGGAATCACATTTGAATGCAGTAAAAAGAATTTTTAAATATTTACATGGCACATTGCATCTAGGCTTATGGTATCCTAGAAATTCATCTTTCAATGTCATAGGATATTCGGATGCAGATTATGCCGGTAGTCTTTTGGATAGAAAGAGTATTTCAGGCACTTATCACTTTATTGGTGAATGCCTAGTTTCTTGGTTTAGCAAGAAATAAGTTTTAGTTGCCCTATCTACCATAGAAGCAGAATATATGGCAGCAGGAAGTTGTTGCACTCAAATCCTATGGATAAGACAACAATTAAAGGATTATGGTCATAGTTTGGACCATATACCCATCAAATGTGACAACACAAGTGCCATCAACTTATCTAAGAATTTCATTCAACACTCTAAAAGTAAACATATTGACATTAGACATCATTTTCTAAGAGATCATGTTCAATATGGAGATGTGGTGTTAGAATTCATCGATACAAAAAATCAATTGGCTAATATTCTTACCAAACCTCTTAATGAAGAAAGTTTTTGTTTCATAAGAAGATAACTTGGTATGCTTGATGGATCAACTTTGTCTTAATCACTATTTTGCAAATTGTATGATGAATCATTAACAATTGAATGATATTTCCTTAATATGGTGCTCCTTACTTGACCAATTTTTGCAATAAGAAGTGGCTGAGATGATGGAAATATATGTTTAAGGGAATAGAAACTTCTTTAGAAATCTTCTAGTCTTGTTTTAGCCTTAATTTTATTTTTAAAGATTTAAGGTAATTCATGTATGTGACATTTATTCATGGTTATGAAGTAAATAAGCAATAGTTACAGTAGCTTTCACGCCTTGATTCACAACACGCCTCACGGGCAGAAGTAGTGAACACAAAGTTTCATGCCCGTGATAAGATAGGTCACTCCCATGAAAAGCCTGATTCACACCTGTGACATTTCATCATGACTGTGAATACTGACAGCAAATAACTACATAATTGTTCACGCTTTGTTTCACGTCATGCCTCACGGCTAGAAATGGTGAAGCCAAACTGTTCGAGACCGGGACTATTTCTATCACACTCATGAAAGTTCTAGGTCATGACCGTGACTATTAAATGTCACAACCGTGACTCGATTCATCTCCTTATTCACGGCTAGAGTGCCTCTTCAACAAACCGTGACCACGACCATTCACAGTCGTGAATATATCGACTATAAAATAAATCTTTGTCATTTTTCTCATTTCCATCGCTACAAATTCTCTTATTTAACACCCTCATTCATTATTTCTCACAAATTCTGGCCCCTTCATATTCATTTCAATCTATAAAACCCTTTTCAAACATCTTTTTGAAGAATCACATCCTCTCTCAAGGTTTTTTCTTTTTATTTCCAAAAATTTCTTCTCAAATCCTTCATAAAATCTTTATCAAAATGGAACCTGGTTCTTCTAAAGGCACAAGGAAGAAATCACATACTCTAAGACGCTACACGGATTATCTTCTCAACATCATTCTAGAAAATAGCCATCCACGATATGCCATCCTCAAGAAAATATCCCTATTCTCATCTTGATCTTTCGAGTGGAATTTTGTCAAGACTTTTGGTCTTGAGATAAGCATGATTGAACAGTTGTAAGCTTGTCATCTCAAAGAATTGATAGATATTCATCGGCCAACGCTAAGGGAACCAACTCTCGAGTTCCTTAGCACGTTGAAAGTCTCTCCCACCGGTACGGTAAAATTCCAGCTTTGTAAACATCCGAACACTCTCACAGCAGTGGAGTTTGGCACTATTTTCAAGCTTCCCTCTGATATCATTCTTAACGAGAGTGAAGTATAATTTTATGCTCCTCCATCTTGGACACATTTCGGCGCTGAGTGTAGTTGGGATGTCAAGAAGACTAAAAGCACACACCTATGATCCCCTATGCATAAGTATCTACATAGGTTTCTCACTTATAGTATTTTTGCTAGAGGAGATAGTAATAGAAAAATAAGAAAGTCGAAGCTCTTCTTATTGGAAATGGCACAAAGAGGACTAATCGTAGTCTTGTCTCGATGGTTTGCGAATCATCTCTTGTCCATTGCAACAAAACCATCGGGACATATCTTGATTGGTGGGTATATGACTCACCTTCCTATAAAGCTAGGCTATCTGAATCTTGATGAGTACATTTACACTCTTATTCCAGCTCATCCATGAGATCAACTCGATATCGAGTCATTTATCAAGATGGGAGCAGCTATCTGCATTATTCATGAAGATAATATCTACTACCATTTCACCACTCCAACTAGTGAAATAGACTGGGAAGATCATGATTCTAATGACTTCAAAATGGTCTCCAGTCTATCCAGCAACGAAAGTGAGCCAGTGATGAAACATCGACACCGGTGGTACCAGAAGATGTTAGTCAATCATCAACTTCTACCACATCCAGCTTGGCACAACAAGTTACTGATCTTATAACACCTCGTCTTGACATGATGCAGGCTTCCATCAATGAGAGGTTGGAAAACCTCAAAAACTTCATGGAGTCTCATATGGATAGCCTCAAGGTGGAGGTAGCACGCCTTAGGGATGGTTTGTCAGGCTTAAAGCCTAATTAGAGTCCTAGTTTTCATGTAGTAGATTTATTTAATGTTATAGGACTTTATTTTATTTCTTTGAAACTTTGTAATCCTTCTCCTTCTTTTAATACATCTTATTATCAATTCAATTTTATGGTTTGTTTTATTGATGACAAAAGGGGGAGAACCTAGCAATATATACAATGTGTGGAATATGTAAAACTTTTCCTTAATTGATAATGTGCAAAAGATATACCTCACATATATCTCACACATACTTTGCAAACTTGAACTCATTATGAACTCATCTTTGATGCATAGGATATACTTAACATATATCTCACATATACTTTGAATACATTTGTTATATATGTTAAAAGTTGAGATATACTTAAGATATACCTTGCATATACCTTATGAGTTTGCAAATACCTTTACTATATATCCTTTAATTCTTGCAATCTATTATTTTATCTTAAACACCTTTTGAGGGGGAGACTTCTCAAAAGCACATATTACTAGATTATTTGTCACCATCAAAAAGGGAGAGATTGTTGAACCATATGGGTTATTTCTGTCATTTTGGTGTTAACAAATAAAATAGCAATATGACAATTTAAAAATGTTTTTGTTATGAGTGTGTTAAATAGGATAATATATTGATTAGAACTTTAAGCAAGATTGAAAGAGAAATTATGAAGATTAAAAGAATTAGCAAAGTCACGCCCATGACTAATTATGTCACGCTCATGAATATAGCTAAGTGCCAACTTTTCACCATTCAAAGTTCACGACCATGAAGGATCATACCAATCATGAATGATCATTCAGTCACGCCCATGAAACAGTATTTACGCCTGTAACAAAACATGCCAATTTTTCCAGAGAGCTTCACGGCCAGAGTCACCACTTGGACCACAGCTTGGAAGAATATTCACGCTCGTGAAAGTATAAATTCACGCATGTGATCAAACAATTCAAGTTCTTCCAGAGAGCTTCACAACCAGAGTTACTACTTGGACCACGGCTTGGAAGAATATTCACGACCGTGACACATATGTTCACACCCGTGAATAAGGACAAATAAACATGTCAGACGCGAAGTTAAGAGTTGGTTCAATGGAAATTTTCCCATTAAATGCACCCAAATGGCTATAATTCACAGAGGAAGTATAAATGGAAGTCATTTATGAATCCTAACAAAGAGAGGAATAAGAAAAACAATTACTTTCTATCAATTAATCTTGTTGCAGCCTTGTGCATTAGTTATTTCTCTCAACAAACTTATATCCCTTGTTTAAACCTAATTGCTCATAATTTCTGAGTATTGTAGGTTGGTGAGTGCTTTCATTGTAATCAATTACTCAAGTTAGTTTGGGTATATTGGGTTAAGAGTGAAACACTTGTAAGGATTTATTGTGTGAGCCATAAAATACAAGGAATTGGTTTTTGTGTGAGTCATTAAAAAACACAAAGAAATTTCTGGGGTAGGTGTTAGCCAATTAAGAGAAACATCATAGTTGGGAGTGAGCTTGTAAAACTTCATTGTAACACTTACAGTATTAGTGAAACACCCAATTGAGATTGGAGAGAGGAGTAGGGTTTGTTAATACACAAATCACTATAAATCTTGTGTATGAATTCTCTCCTTCTCTACTTTATTTATTTTATTTCGCACCCTAAAGTTAAGAAAATTTTATTTACGAACCAATTCAACTCCCTTCTTGGTTCATTGTCTGGGCAACAGGCAGAAAATAAAATACAATTAGAAACTCCACCATAAATTGTACAATGCTCTAATTTTTCTGAAATTTTAATATGTTAGGTAATTATATGTTATAATTAGAAATAATAATCACATAAATTAGACAAATTTGAAAAAGTTATAGGCTAATAAGTCTCATAAGGTCACACTACCTTATAGGAAAAACCCTAACTATATATATGAACTATGCACATTAATTTGTTTAGGTCATAAATTAATTGATTATATTTTCATATTAGGCTCACAATAAATTAGAGACCCACAAGGAGGGGATAGACAATAAGTTAAGAATCAGAATCAAAGAAGAAATGTGAGTTTAATTATCTAATGATTTCTTTAGTGCACATTGACATCACTTGCTATGTGAAAAATGTGAATTGACTTGTGATCATGCGATTCATATGATTGTCATGATTGACCTTGATAATGAGATAATGGATAATTGTGATGTATGAAGTATATAAGTGATATATGTATGATATATTTGAGGTATATGTGTGGCATACGAGATGTATGCATGGTGTTTGCATAGTATATGTAAGGTATATGCGTGGCAAATGAGGTATATATATAGTATATGAATGGTATAAGTAAGGATATAATGGTCGATGAATTCTTAGTTACAAATGCATATGTATAAAGACTTAAAAAGGCATTGTAACTAGTTAATTGATATTGCAAGGCAAAAGAAAAGACCTATGGCCCAACAAATATGTAAATGAAACAAATGATCAAGCTAGCTAGCAAATGCAAATATTCACATGGAAATTCGGAGCAATGTCTATTTAACTTGGTCACAATAAAATCAAGTGAGCAAAACATAAGCATAAGCATAAGCAAAGAATAACGATCATATGCTTTAATTTTACTTGTAACTATATGATACTGATGAATAAAATGGAATACATGGTATGTGTTAGATTTGTGATATGTTACTATGAGTTGTTTGGTACTTTAGAGTTTATTTGATGATTACTCTTACTGAGCCGCAACTCATCAATTTACATTATTTTTCAAGTAATGAAAAGTGATAGCTTATTTTGATTGGTATATAGAAGACATGAATCAAATGTCACCGGTCAAGGCTCACCACTCTTTCTTCTTACATTCCACACAAATATGATATCATGACATCTACATTTTGGATTTATGTGAATGTACATGTATATTTACTCGGAATTTTACAATGATATATAAATGGATGCAACTAGTAAACTTTAAATGTAAGTTTCAAGTTTTAATATATGTGAGATATGTTAATTTGCAAATTTATTGAATGATAATATGAATGTGATGATAAAAAAAATGTACTATTAATATTAACAGGTTCGTTTAACTTACAAATATGTCATATATAATTACTAGACACATAAATAGATTTTACTGAAATGTATAAGATATAATGTTATAATGAATGTCAGTCCAATTAAACCCTTACATTCCAATTTTGATATATTTCCACCTATGCAACGGTTAAGCCTATGTTATCCCCTAAATTGATTGCTTATGTGAAGCAATAGTTGCATAATTTTTTGACATGTGACAACTCTAATCGACCTACAACGTTCTTCTCTCTGTCTTCTCTTCTTTTCTCTCTCAATATCTGAGAAGAGGAAAGGACTTGATGCCCATTAATCTACCAATTTTGAACGTTGAAGAATTCTTGATTTTATATATCTGCACACACAAGCACAGCAATTTCACTTGAATATGGTGATTTACCAAACACTGAAAACATAGGAGAGATATGTTTAGAGAAATAACCAAAGGTCGTCCAAACTTCCATCAACAAAGAAAAAGAACTTGACGTTAATAGAAAGCTAACAATTAAATTCATCAAATGACCAAACAAAATACCAATTGGGTTCAATCCTACTGGAGTCGCCACAGAGAAAGGTATATACAAGAGAAAATTTCTTCAAACAAATTTACTAGAGACCCTGGGAGAATGTCAAAATACAAATTCACTGAAGACTTTCTAAAAACAGAGAGAAAATAGGAGGTTATTTCGTCAGGAAATAAGCTTTTCTTGCGATTTTTCTTTTTGTAAAATTATTGAAGTATTATTTAATTTTCTTCTTTATGCAACAAAATATAATCTTACAGAATTTTTTCTTAAAAAAAAAAAAGAAAAAGAAAAGGAACTTTCGGGATTTCGGAGGAAAGATCTAACTTTGGTTAATTGATAAAGAAGTCATCTTCAAAAAAGTGTACCTAAAGAAGGTGGCTCTGAGTATCTAAGACTGTTCTTCACTCTCCGACTATAAAAATCATTGAAAAAGCATACAAATTTACTAAACATGAGACTCTTTGCTGTCTGTGTTATAAATTATATTACTATTGTACTCAAATTTGAAAAAGAAAAAAATGGAAAAAAGCTTGAAATCGAGGAATGATGAACAGTGCTAAAACTAATAATAATAAATAAATAAAGAGGACGAACAGAAAAGGCAAATGGAAAGAAGGTTAAGGATATAATAATGGGTAACAGGAAAAAGGATTGTTAAAGGGCTTCGCCATGCATTACAGGAAGAAGAGGAGAGTGGTGAGTGAGAAATGGTATGCTATCTTAAAAATTGGGGAGAAGAGGAGAGAGTGAAGTTGAATGGATATTTTTGCTTAAAAATTATTTTCTTTTGTTTAATTCCGAAAATGGAGGGAGGAGGGAAACTGGGGAAGGTGAGTGTGAATTGATTTGGTCTGAAATAAGACGAGATAGTAACAGGTTCTGAGTATATACAGGAGACTGACCAGCCACATTTTACTCTCCCTATCTCTCTACTTTTTCTTTTTATTTACATTCAGGTTAGATTAAAACATCTTTGCCCTTCTTTACGTTTTATTATTATTATTATTATTTTAGTTGCTTTCTAGTTTCTAAGTTTCCACCCCAAATATCTGCATTTAAGTTATTGAGAGAGATGATTGCTGGGTGATAAAAAATTACGTTTATAATTTTTTTTATTTAATTAACTGATTTTATTTAATTTTTTATAAACTGTTTTTCTCAAATCTGCGTCTAAAAAAAATATTTATTTACTTACTTTTTTTTAAAAACAGTTTTAAAATTTAAAAAAATTAAAAATAAAAATTTTTTCTCCAAAAATAATTTTTCCAAACACTATGTCAAACAAACTAATAGAAGTGGCAATTCAACTTATCCTTGGAATTCTTATCCAAATCCGCTTTGAATGAGACAATTTTATTTTATTATGTATACGTCATCTTCCGAATTTGTCCCAATAATACTCTTATATAACTAATATTATTACATTAATAATTAATATTCATGCTAACTATAAAACTAATTATGCAGTAATTAGTTAATTATATTACTAATTTCTAAAAAAATAAGTAATTGAAATTTAAATATTTTTCAATTTAACCAATCTCAATTAAAATAAATATATTATATATATTTTTCAAGTGAAGAGTCCAATTTTTCTTTAAATTTTCAAGTTATATTTTAATTATAATTAGTTAAGAACTTAATATTTATAGTCAATTTATTCTATTTAAATTTTTTTATTTTTTAAAAATATTTATTATTATTAATTTTTCATGTAATATATAACTAAATTTGAACTGAATTTTATAAACAATATTCAAATAATTAAAAAATATACAATATTAGTTAAGAATTTATGCTCCAGCAGCATATGGACTTTGCCGTGAAGAAGTATTTAGGTGGCAAACCAAAAAAAACAAACTATACAATATTTTCTTGTTACAATTAGAGTAAATGCTAATTTGCAATATATAATTGTGAAATAAAAATAATTGGAAGTATTTTTATGTGCGATGTTGGAGTTGACATGATATTTAGCAATTTTCTGAGTCAGAAGTGTAGATTGTTTTTTGCGCTCAAGATTTTTGAATTGAGAAACACCTCCTCTGCTCTCCATCATTTCTAATTTCCATGGCTTTCTTCATTTCCTCCGCTCTCCTTTTGCGTCTACACTCACTCTTCTACTTCGCTCCCATCACCTAAAAACCCATCATCGATCAACATCATCTTCTTCTTCTTCTTATTCACTTCTATATTCATGTAAAGACCTCAAAACTCTCAAACAAATCCATGCTTCTGTTATTGTGTCCTCTGGTTTCGTCCAACCTATCAACTTCCCTTCGAAGCTGATCTCCTCCTACTCGCAATTTAATGACCTTGAAAGTGTCATTTCAGTTTTCAATTCTGCGCAACAACCCAATACTTTTATGTGGAATTTGATAATGAAATCTCACGTTGATTTTGGCCTTTCCTGCGAGGCTTTGTTCTTATATAAGAAGATGATACAATTGGATGTTAAACATGATACCTTTACTTTTCCCATTGTAAACAGAGCTGTTCTGTCTCTCAAGAGTGATGTAGTGCTGGGGAAAATGGTTCATTGTGCGGCTATAATATTGGGATTTCGTTTTGATTTGTATTTTTGCAATACTATGATTGAGGTATATGCGAAATATATGTACACTTGTTACGCTCGTAAAGTGTTTGATGAGATGCCACAGAGGGATTTGGTTACTTGGACGTCTGTGATTTCTGGGCATTTTTCTGAAGGAAATGTATCTAGTGCCTTTGAATTGTTCAATAAAATGAGAATGGAGATGGAACCAAATTATGTTACTCTTGTTGTTATGTTGCAGGGGTGCTATACATGGAACAGTTTGATTGAAGGGAGACAATTTCATAGCTATGTCATCAATAATGGGCTTTTAGTTGACGGAGCTATGCAAAATTCAATTTTGAAAATGTACTGTAAAAAGGGTTCTGTCAAAGAAGTTGAAACCTTTTTCCTTGAAATTGGTAAGAGGGATGTTATTTCCTGGAATATTTTGATTAGCTTCTATTCAACGAGAGGAGAAGTCGAAGAAATAGCTGTTTGGTTTAATCAAATGCGGGATGAAGTAGCAATTAGCAGTGAGACTTTAACTTTGGTTTTGTCAGTGTTCTCAAAGATTGGGAATCTGGTAGAAGGTGAAAAGCTGCATTCTTTTTCCATAAAAGTTGGGCTATTTGATGATATATTACTTGCATCTTTCTTGGATTTTTATGCAAAATATGGGGCATTGAGAAATTCAGTTCAACTGTTCAGAGAAATCCCCTGTAGAAGCAGCATTATTTGGAATACGATGATGTTGAGCTACATTCAAAATGGGTATTACGATGAGGCTATTAGTTTATTCTGGAAAATGCAGGCTTCAGGCCTTCAACTCCAAACTGAGATTTTACAAAGCCTTGTTGATGCATGTAGCCATCTGGGGGCACTACACTTGGGTAAAGAAATCCATGGCTACATCTTGAGGAAATTGTTTTATGGAACTGAGGAAGACGATGTATGCTTAGCTACTTCTATCCTTAACATGTATATAAGATGTGGAAGTATTTTTTCTGCAAGAGAATATTTTGACAGAATGCTAGCAAAAGATAACATAACATGGACATCAATGATAGAGGGTTATGGTATCCATGGGCTGGCTATTGAAGCCTTGCAACTTTTCTACCAGATGCTGGTAGAAGGAGTGAGACCAAATAGAGTAACCTTCTTAAATTTGTTATCTGCTTGTAGCCACTCAGGTCTTATCGGGGAAGGATGTGATGTGTTCTTTTCTATGAAATGGATATTTGGTATAGAACCTGATGTGGATCATTATACTTGCGTGGTTGACCTCTTGGGTCGATTCGGTAAGGTCAAAGAGGCATTAGCTATGATACTAAGAATGGCAGCTATTACAGACAGCAGAATTTGGGGCGCTCTTGTTGCTGCTTGTAGAATTCATGGAGAGAAGAAAGCTGGCGAATTTGCAGCACGAAGGCTTTTGGAAGTTGAACCTGATAATGTTGGGTATTATACACTGCTGAGTAATTTACAAGCTAGTGTTGGAAAGTGGAATGAAGTTGAAGAAGTGAGGAAAATTATGCATGAGAAGGAATTGAGGAAGACACCAGGTTGGAGCTATATTGAAGAAAGAGGTAGACATTATTGCTTTGTATCTGGGGATAGATCGCACAAGCGGGCTGAGGAAATTTATGAGATATTAGAACGTCTAAGTAGGAAAGTTCAGGAATATGGATATGTATAGTCATAAATTTACTAATCAGCTCATTGGGAATTCAGATTCACCATCAGTTTTTTGAGCTGCATCTTTCCGTTCAAGAGTTGCTTAAAAGATTTGATATATTTGAGGAAGTGCTTATTGTCAAATAAAGCCCATAGTTGAGACATCATAATGTTAAATTGAGAAACTTCCCTATTTATGGAAAAAGATCAAGAACCAAAAATGAAAAATAAATTTAAAAAAATAAAAAGTTGTTAAATAAGTCCTACTATTATTATCTTGGCCATTTTGCTCACGAGTGCGTTAATATTTTGAGTCCTAAATTCCTCTAATCTTCTTACGGTTAACTAAGGAACTCATATCATCATTTTAAGTCTTTCCCCTTTCTTATTGCTTCGGTCATGTTTTTCCTTTATTTAACTAATACCAATTTTCAAGGGGAAGAGATATATGAATTATTGATTGAGATTGAAAGTGTGAACATTTTGACTTTCATATTGAAACATTTTGACTATGAGATTATCATATTGAAATAGGTTTGAGGGTGAAATATATTTTGTGATTTAACTTGATTGAAAATGCATAAATAGAATTAAATTCTAATAGAATCCTACATGTTTCTAGGTGGTATTTTAGTAGAATTTAGATTCTAGTGTTTAAAGAAAATGCATATATTATGTATATTTATACAGGTTTTGTTTTTTAATAGATATTATGGAATACTATGTTAAAAATTTAGTTGTACATATAATTACCTCTAAGTCATAGATTAAGGGGGTGATTTTTTTGCGCTAACTTGGATCATGTAACACCATTCGATATAGCCGAAAAATCCTTACAACTATACCGACGGATGCTACAGGTTGTTTTGTAGAAATTTGATTAAATTAGAATTTTTTATATTTAAAACTTATTTAACATAATTTTGCATTTAAAATATCAAAATCTATTATAATATTAAAATTCTGATTCAATGATTGATAATAATATAAAATATGTTTCCAGCTTCATTAGCCTTATTGTACAAATACATCATCATAAATATCATTACACATTCTTAAAACCAAGACATGTAAAACATAAATCTACAATCTTATGATATAAACAAAAATATATAATAGTTCATGAATATAAATACACCCCAAATTGGGTGCACTTTGACTGATCTCTAGAGGCTTGTGACTTTTCCAATCAACTCCTATCTACTGGTTTTAAATCTGCATGCAAAAAATCCACACACTAAGCAAACAAATGCTTAGTAATATATATGTGTATAAAAATTCTATATTTAAATAATGTCATACAATATCATGTCATTCACCTCATGATCATTCCTAGATTCATACATTCTATCCATTTCATGCTTTAATATCATACCAATATATCTATCTTACCATAGACATACTATAATAATCCTTGTATACCATACACATATACATATATCACATTTCTAATTACCATATCAATTACTAGATATTAACATTACATCATATTTTGTAATTATCATTCATTATTACACTTGTCCCTACCTCAGAACTCTAAACATGACTATTCAGATGGGGGACATTAGATAGGAACGCTCACAATCTAAGCTTAAGCCACCTGATTCACAACTTGTAACAACTCATCTAAGTCTCTCAAGTCAATGACGCTCAACAACCTAAGCTTAAGGCACATTAACTGAGAATAATATAGTATGCTAGAAAATCTAAGATCAAGTACGCCCATATACCGAGCTTTAACTACTTATTTTTATATCATATCAAAGTAACTCATACGGTACAATTCACCTCCCTTAATGGTATACTATTTATCTTATGACAAGCCCAATACTAAATAACTGGGCATTTGACTCATAACCATTTATTTATCAGTTCATTATGTCATATGCTATTACTAGTGTTATATCCTATTTATGCATTCTCATGCTAATACATTAATGACAAATCATATAATCCACATGATATTTTTCATATATACATACATTCCTTAACTTATTATTTATCTCCTCCTTATGGATTTTCAATTTGTTGTGAGCCTAATTTTGAAATCTAATTTATTAATTTATGACTAAAGAAATTTAATATTTTTTAAACAAATTAATATACATAGTTTATATAAATAATTAGGAACTCTCCTATAAAGCAGTGTGACCTTACTTGATAAATCAGCCTATAATTTTTTCTATACTGGTCCAATTAATTTGATTCCCATTTCTCATTACAAGGCTACAATTAAGATAATTGCAGAACAATTAGAATATTGTACAATTTTTTTTGTGATATTTCTAATTGTGTTTTGTTGTTTGCCCTTAGGCAGTTTTAGGATACCAATTTGGGTCATTCGCACTTTACAATATGTAAGTCATATTATAGTAAAACTTTGTAGGAACTTAGATAGTTTAAAATAAAACATTTTTTTTTTATGTTTATAACCTTTATTAATTCTTTCTCTGAGATCCTCAAATTATAAAAAATATATCACTGATCCATAATAGAGTTGACTTCTGGACCAGTCTATTGTCCTCAAATATAAATATTACCAATAACTACTTCTGGAGCATCAACTATCTCCTGCTTAGTCATGGAAAATACCTTGGCTTAGGTAAAGAGGCTTAGAACTCTAACTTTCAGATTTGGTCACTCATCTGCCTGGTGTACCATTTATGCACTTGCCTTTACCCTGTGTTCCACTGGTAGGGTTGACCCTCGGTGCCTCAACTATAGTCTTAGATATCCCTTTGCCTCTGCTAGTCTCTACTAATTTAGCTTTTTCTGGACAATCTCTATACATATGTTCCAATGATCCATAGAAATAACATACTCATGTGAGTTTTCTGCATTCACCTATATGTTGTCTACCACAATGAGTACAAGTAGGCCTCTGTTCTGCATAATGGTTTTGTCCTCTACTTGGGTAAAATAAAGTCATGGAACAAACTATGGAGCTCGAGTATCCACCTCTGTTACCAAACTATGCTAGCATGTATCTACCCCTTTTTATTTGTCTTTTGCTAGACTCTTTAGAAAACTCACGTGCTTCATTTTTAAATTGTTATTCTCTAGCTTCTTTCATTAAATTTTTAACTCGAATTATTGCAGCTTTGAGTATGGCATAACTGTCAAGATTATTAGTTGTGATTTTGTTTTTGATCTCATATTTGATGTCTTCTTCAAACTTCCTACACTTGTCTCTTTTAGTAAAGACCATAAAGGTGACATAGTGAGAAAATTTGTTAAACTACACCTCATATTCAACAATAAACACGTTCATCTATTTTAGATTTAGAAATTCTCTTATCTTCTCATTCTTATATGCCTCAGGCATATAATTATTCTAAATTTCTGAAGAAAATTATTCCACATCAGAATTGGTGGTTGTGCATCACTATCGGGGACTATCTCCCACCATTCATAAGCATTACATTGAAGCAAGGGCACTGCATAATCAAATTTTTCATTTGGAGTGCATCTCATCATATTCAATACCCTCTATGACCTTTTAAGCCATGTCTTTTCTTCTACTGGGCTAGTCAAGCCATTAAAATCAACTGCACCTTACTTTCTCAGCTTATCATAACGTTTTTCTCTACATATTTTAGGCCCCTGTACTTCCTATTCTTGGTTTTTATAGGGCACTTTTGCATGTGATGATTGTGATGCATGTGGATATGCATGTACTGGAGCCCTAGCTCCTGGTGCTGGTTGATTTTTGTGTAGATGAGATGATGGCTCATAAGAGTGCATTTTGGTCAACCTTTTCCTTCTTGGTGAATCATGTCTTATTATAGTCTTAAAATACATGGAATTGTGTCACTTGATAATATTCAACATATATGATGCACATGTGATAATGTTGTTATGCATATGCATGTTGCCATGGAATATATCCCTACTCTGATACCAAAATGTAATGTCACACCTTATATCTTTAGATACAATCTATTTTCGTGTCAAGTAATTATACATTACATACGAATAAGACATAAGATGTTAATATTGATAGCAAATTTTTTTCATCACATCTTATAACATTATTCAATAAATCTACGAATCAACATTGAAGCTTTCACTAAAACATAATATATCACATAAATTAAAACTTAAACTTTACATTTAAAGGTTAACCAATTGTATTCATTTATACATTTTAGAACCAAACCTGAGTAACTATACATGTACAAACATATGAGTCCAAATTGTAGATGAAATGATTTCATGTTCGTGTGGAATGCAAGAGAGAGAGAGAGTAGTGAGGTTTGGCCGGTGACCTTTATTCCATGTCTTATATATGCCAATCAAAATGAGCTATTACATTTTTTTACCTAAAAATGATGCAAATTGATGAGTTGCAGTTCAGTGAGAATAATCATCAACCAAACTCTAAAGTACCAAGCAACTCATAGTAACAAATCACAAATAAACACAATACATATTATGTATTCCATTTAATTTACTAATATCATATAGATACAAGTAAAATTAAAGCATTTGATCATTACTTTTTACTTATGCTTATCTTTTGCTCATTTTATTTTGTTATGACCCAGCTAAATAGACATTGCCCTGGGTTTTTATATGAACATTTTCCATATGAACATTTGCATTTGCTAGCTAGCTTGATTATTTGTTCTATTTGTTTTATTTGCACATTTGTTGGGTCATAGGCCTCTTTTTTTACCTTACAATGCCAGTTAACTAGTCACAATATATTTCTAAGTCCTTATGCATATGCATTTGTAACTAAACATTCATCGACTATTATATCCTTATTACATCATAGCAGTCACGTATTCATATATCTCACATATACCACATATATGTCATATATATACCACACATTTACCTTACATATACCTCATATATACCCCATATACACCACATATGCCACAAATTATCCATCATCTCATTACCAAAGTCAAATCATGGCAATCATATAACCATAAGTCATTTCACATTTCACATTGCAAGTAATGTCTATGTGCACTAATGAAATCATTTGATAATTAAACTCACATTTTTTCCTTTAATTTCGATCCTTAACTTATTATTTATCTCTTCCTTGTGGATCTCCAATTTATTATGAGCCTAATTTTAAAATATAATTTTTTAATTTATGACTAAAGAAATTTAATATGACTTAAACAAATTAATATGCATAGTCTATATAAGTAGTTAGGATTTTTTCTATGAAGCAGTGTGACCTTTCTAGACAAATTAGCCTATAAATTTTTCTATATTGGTCCAATGAATATGATTCTTATTTCTAATTAAAGATAACATATAAGAATATAACATAAAGAAAATTTTAGTGCAATTAGAGTTTTGCACATTTTTTTGTGATATTTCTAATTATATTCTATTTTTTCCCTTAGGCAGTTTTAGGATACCAATTTGGGTCATTCATATCATACAATATGTAAGTCATATTATAGTGAAACTTTGTAGGCACTTAGATAGGATAAAATGAAACATATTATGTTTAAAACTTTTATCAATTATGTTTATGAGGTCCTCAAATTATAAGAAACATATCACTGGTCCAGAACAAAGTTGATTTATGGACTAGTCTAACTTGTGAAGGTCATATCTTACACTATACATAACATCTCAATATGCACAATACATATGAACCTAAAATTTGGTATATAACTAGATAACACATGTAACTACAACTTTTATGTTTTGATATATTTTCAAATATGGACTATATCATATTCAAAATAAACAAACATAGTAAGTGACTCAGTCAGGGTTTACACCGGAATCGATTTTACTTAGATGATAATATCTTTTCATATACACTAAATTTTGCAAAACTATTTCTATATCTATAAACTTAAGACATAAAGCTATAAATTTTATGTTTGGAACTTTTTAAATTCAGTCTCTTTTGCCTTCAAATTAGAGTGCAATATATTGCATATTCATAAATTTAGTGGCTCAAACCAACATTAGAATAGTGAGAATTGATTACTTACCACAAACAAACTTGTAAGGGCTAAATTTGTTCCAATGTTTGGAGAGAGTAAAGAAGAAAAAGTGTGATTTGGTGGTGGAATGAAAAGAAAGCAGGAAGAGGCAATGGAAAGATGCAAATGCTTGTGATAAAGAAAAGGATTTACTCAATTCCTAAGATAACTTCCACCGATTGCTCTTTTTTTTTGTCTTTTTTGTTTTTTGTTTTCTTTTTATTTTGTTTACTATTACTATTACTATTACTATTACTATTACTATTATTATTATTATTATTATATTCCACTAATCAATATAAAAATGCAATTTAATACTTTGGTTCAATTTAACTAAATTAACTATGTAAAATTTTTATTATTTTGATCTAGTCATTTTACATAAAATTTGATTTCATGTCATCATCAACTAAATTATAAAATGGACATATTCAACTCAATGCAATTGCAAAATACTTGGACACATAGCTAGTGCATGTCATAAGCTTGTCCAAATGAAAATACATATGAAATGCACGTATTCAAGTGAAATACATGCACGATATATGTAACGCTTATAATTAGGGCCTATAAGTTATGTTATTAGTTAGTAAGAGTTGCAGTTTAAGTGAAGTTTTGGAAGTTAAAAGGGCTGCTAAAATATGTTGTTTCACACCCGTGACAATAGGTGTCACGACTGTGAATATCGAATTTTAGTTAGCAGCTGTGATAGGATTCTCTAAGGCTGTGAAGAGTTTTTTCATGACCGTGAAGGAGAGGCTCATGCCCATGAAAGATGAGTCATGACCGTGAAGTCTAGGCAGGCAGAGCAGGTGAGGCAGTCACATTTTTATTCTTACCATTCTTTTAAATCCATTCCCCACTCCCTATTAACCAATCTAACACGCCTTTTTGCATCATCTTCTTCCTCCAAACTCCATCTTCCTCCATTGTGGAAGCTTGGAAGATCAAGTTTCTTGAGGTTAAAGTGAGAAGGAAGAGTGAGAGAGGGATCTTGTGAGCTTTGGGATAAGAGTTTGATTTTCATGTTTCTGGATTTGATTCAAGTTTTAGAGGCTAAAAGGTCATTTTTCATCTTGCTAGGATATATTAGAGGAGCTGGAAGTCCATCTCAAGGGAGAAGACAAGCTTGAAGAGCTCAAGCTTTAGCTAATCTCCATCCTAGATGTAAGGTTAGTACATAGCAACACTTAAGAAAATTAATTGATGTTTATGTGTTATTCAATTTAAATACATTATGTAAATGATCAATGAGTAGTTAAATGATAAAATGTGAAGTTGATATGCATGATGGAAACTTGTATGAACATGGTTTGATTGAGATGTTTGATGAGTTATTCTAGTTAGAAAGTATATGGTTGTGATAGATGGATTAAATGCATGCTGGAATATTGATAGGGTGGTTAACATTGGCCAACCATAGAAAATATTACATGTGAGAATGACATGAAGTTGTGATGCTCTGTTTTCTAGAAAAATTTCTAGATTCATGGCTATGAAGGGTGGGTTCATGGGCGTGAAGGTCATAAAAATATATTATGTTACTGAAGTAGACCCATTCACGGGCAGCTTCACGGTTTGGTTCATGCCTATGAAGGGGTGATCACGACCGTGAACGTGTGCTGATTCACAGATTGAATCACGGCTTGGTTCATAGGGAGACTACCCATGAAGTAGTTTTTTATGGCTGTGAAGGGTTATTCACAGGTGTGAAGCTATTTATGTTGAAAAACTTATATGTTTCTATGTGAATCAAGATTAATTCATTATGAGGCAGTAGGCCTCGGTTGTATGCTTATAGCATGATATGGAAATACATGTTGTGGAAATAATTATGGAAATCATGGTGTATTTGTAAAATATGGAATATGGATAATATGGAAACATATGTGGTATGTGTTGTGAAATTGTAAGCCCAATACTCTGACTAGGACTAGAGCTAGGATAGATGGCATGCCAATAAGGGGGGATATCAGTACCAGATGATATATATTGATCATGATTGAGATATTTTGAAGATTAACGAGATGTTTTGAAGGCTCGAGGCCTAGCCAAGTTGGCTTCCCTCATAACTATTCTATGCTCTCATTTTTCTTCAGTTATTATATTTGAAGGTCCAAAAGTAAGCAATGAGAACTTCCTCGGTGGGTTATATTTGAAGGCCCAAAGGTAAGCAAAGAGAGCTTTCTCAGCGGGTTATACTTTAAGGCCTAGAGGTAAATAGTGAGAGCTTCCTCGGTGGATTTTTTTTGGCTCTAATGAGAGCCGTAGAGTACCCATATCCATTTTTATAGCGTAACACCCCCTCACCCGATCAACACGTGCCCGGATAAGGGAGCACTACTGCATGTCTATCTTTACTTCTTCAAATCGCTATTATTATTATTATTATTATACCTTTATTTTCTCAACACTCATATATATATATATATATATATATATATATATATATATATATATATATATATATATATATATATATATATATATATATATATATATATATACATACATAAAACCATGGTACAATTTATTTACATAAGATAGTAATTTTAAACATCAAATCAATTCTTAAAGAAACTTTAAAAGTAAGTTTTACAAACTCTAAAACTCTTTAAAATAAAAAGCCAAATACAAAAATTTCAAAACTTGTAACCCACTTTCTCAAGGTTCGGCTACTTTACTTGAATAGGATCACTGCTTGCTTTATCTATCACCTTCAGCTACCTTTCTATATATGCGAGAAAGGAAACTCTCACGCTAAGCTCTAAGCTTAGTGGTGCATATAAATAAGGCAATATACTATATCATGCAACAAGCATTAACATGTATCATTTTATGCATTAAAATATTTGCATGACATGACTATCAACATATTCCTATTTCATACAAGTATAAAATATCATGCTCACACAGACAATGTTATTTTCATTTATCTTTGATGGTAAATTACTCTGTTAATCTCTTTATCATTATATGTCATTCGCATATCATCATCATTTTCTTATTCTTTTCTTTTCTTATTTTCTGACATATCCTCATTATCTTGCCCACATCACTCTAAATTTGGACTGACTGGATCTGGGTTATGGATCAGGAGCGCTCCCAGAGCTTAAGCTAACCTGTCCATTATCTGGCTCATAAAAGCTTCTCAAATCAATGGCGCTCTCAGAGCTTAAGCCACATTGATTAAGTATAATTTTATCATAGATGAATAACCGGACCAAGAGCGCTCCCCGAGCTTAAGCCACTTTGTCCTCATTTATATGTTCTCATCAGAGCTTCTCAAGTCAATAGCGCTCCCAGAGCTTAACTCACATTGATAGAGCATATCAGACCAATGGCGCTCCCAGAGCTTAAGCCACATTGGTTGAGGAATAGTACGATACCATTCGCCCCCTTAATGACATTTCATCTATCATGTTTCTAGTCCAGAGGTAGAGTAATGGGCTTCTTTATATTTTCACATCAATCATAAATTCTCAAATTTCAACACATCAATATTCTCATATTTATCAACATCTCAATTTTCTTGTTTTGCAAACATATAGTCATACTCATATATACTGGATAACATCTTTTCATTTATTTAACTAGGTACATCAATATTCTCATACTTATCATCCACATCAAATTTCATATATCATCCATGACAATTGACATATTTCATCCGTGGAAATTCATTTTTCTATATCACAACATAACACGTATATATATATATCCATATTATTCTTATTTCATTGGATAGACAAATGACTTTCATTTACTTACCTAAATTCCTCATTTGATAACCACATTCATAATTACAAGTCCAGAGCATTCACGGCCGTGATTACTAATTTCATGCCCGTAATCCCAAGCCGTGAATGCTACTAGAATGAATCGCCCAAAAGCATTCACAATCGTGATTACTCATTCACGCCCGTGAATAACTTCACATCCGTGATTCCAACCCGTGAATGCTTCTGGAATGAATAGTACCTTTTCCACCCAGAAGTCACAACAGTGATACAATCAGTCACAACCGTGAACCCTCAAGTTCACACCCGTGACTCAATAGTCACGCCCATGACTTTCAGCAGGAAATCTGCATATTCATTTTTCATTCATTCTAACATTATCCAAAACATACCAAATTCTATTTCATGCATTTCTAAGGTTCTTTACTCAACTTATTACTTTCTAATACATGTAAATATCTTGATCATACAAGATTTTCTAACATGCACCATTAATTCATTGTCACACAAGGATCTCATTCATACATGTCTAAACATATGGTTTCATGCCATAATCATCATCATTCTTGAAATGCATTTATCTAAAATCATGTTTAGCATGCATTATTTCAAACAAAAATAGGCTATTGCCTTCAGTTATGCACAAACCTTAATATTTCTCCTTCACTCTTCTAGGTAGCTTTCTCTTTTCCTTTGCTCCTTAGAGCTTGTTCCTTGTCACTTGGAACTCCTACAACATCATAAATCATTATTATCATATGATTTTCTCAAGACCCTAAACTCTCTTATTCTCTCTCAAAACTCTAATTTCTCTCTCTTTCCATATAAGTCTTGGATGAGCTCAAAATTCGAACTTCCTTTAAGAAAAGATGAAAAAGAAGAAGAAATGCTTCTTACCTTACACTTCACTTGATCACAACTTTGGAGATTTTCTCTCTCTACCAAACTTGATTCTTCTTCCTCTTTCTTGTTCTTTCCAGCTTCCTTAGGAGTTATGAACGATGAAGATCACTTGTTCTTGTTCTTTTTCTTTCACCTCTCTTCTCTTCCTTTCTCTCTCTAGAAATCAAGGTGAGCTATGGAGGAAAAGAAATGGCTGGCATGGCTGGTATTTTAAGAGAGAGAAGAAGGCAAAAAATGAATAGAAGAAGAAGAAGAAAAGGAAGTTTTAAATAGGGTACCCAAAAGTCTTCATATGGGACCCAACATTTTGACCATTTCTTGACATTAGGCTTAATGAACTTATTAATCTCATTCTTTCTCAATGAGTGGCTGGCCAAACCTATTAAAATGTCCCCAAAATTAATATGTTGATTAGCAATTAATCTTATTAATCTTTTAATTTTTGGTAAATTGCAATTTGACCCCAAAACTTATCAAATTTTGCAATTTAGTCCTTTTCCGTAAATCAACTTCTTTAAACTTTATAATCACTTAATTAGGCATTTATCATTTAATTTAGCCATTCCTTGATCAATTTTTGTAAAAATCCGAATTTAGACTCCGATCGGTCAAACGTGTCAACTTCGCAACACGTGTGACTCGGGGCCTAAATTAGCGGATATTACATTCTCTCCCCCTTAAAATAATTTCATCCTCAAAATTTACTTGTTCATTCGGGGTTAAATAACTGGGGATACTGCTTCTTCATCACTTTTTCACTTTCCCACGTGGCTTCTTCAATTGTATGATTCTGCCACCAAACTTTAACTAGAGGGACTCTCTTGTTCCAGAGAACTTTCTTTTCATATGCTATTATAGCCACTGGTTCTTCCTCATAAGACATGTCTGTCTGAACCTCTATTTCCTCAATCAGTATAACATGGGTCGGGTCTAAACTATATCTTCTTAACATTGAAACGTGGAACATGTTATGAATTCTGTGTAGCTCCGGAGGAAGAGCTAATCGGTAAGCCACTGGTCCTATTCTTTCCAGATTCTCATAAGGACCAATAAACCTTGGACTTAACTTTCCTTTTCTACCGAACCTCAATACCTTTTTCCACGGTGAAACTTTAAGAAATACTTTGTCACCTACAACATATTCTATATCTCGCCTCTTTAAATCGGCATATGATTTCTGTCGATCTTGTGCTGCCTTTAGCCTTTCCTTGATCACTTTAACTTTTTTCTTCGGTCTGTTGGATTATCTCTGGCCCAATCAACTTTTTCTCATTCAACTCGGTCCAACATACTGGTGTCCTACATTTTCTTCCATATAAAGCCTCATAAGGAGCCATGCCTATACTCGTTTGATGACTATTGTTATAGGCAAACTCCATAAGAGGTAGATGTCGATCCCAACTTCCCTCAAATTCAAGCACACAACATCTCATCATATCCTCTAGCAACTGTATAACTCACTCTGATTGTCCATCCATTTACGGATGAAATGTCATGCTAAAATTTAGTCGAGTTCCCAAAGCCTGTTGTAGACTCTTCCAGAACTGCGACGTAAACTTGGGATCTCTGTCGGAGATAATAGACACAGGTACTCTATGAAGTCTCACTATCTCATTTACATAAATCTTAGCCAGCTTGTTCAAAGTATAGTCCATTCGCACTGGTAGGAAATGTGCTGACTTCTTCAATCGATCCATTATCACCCACACTGCATTATGCTTTCTTTGAGTTACCGGTAAACTAGACACAAAATCCATCGTGATTCTCTCCCACTTCCAATCTGGTATGGGAATCGATTGTAGTAATCTTGTGGGTAATTGATGCTCAGCTTTCACTTGTTGACAGATTAGACATTTAGCAACATATTCAGTGATATCCTTTTTCATCCCCGACCACCAGTATTGTGCTTTCAACTCTTGGTACATCTTGTTCCCACCTGGGTGCATAGTATAAACCATTTCATGAGCTTCTTTTAAAATCTCTGACCTCAACTCTTCTATACTTGGCACACAAATCCGGTTCTTGAAATACACAGTACCATCTTCTGTTAAAGAAAATTCTGACTTTTCTCCATTTTTCAAGGCTTCGACCATCTTTACTAGCTTCTCATCTTGTTTTTGGACATCTTTAATTCTCTGCATTAATGTGGATTTCACTCGCATCTCAGCTAAAATCTTCCTGCTTAGTGCATCTGCAACCACGTTAGATTTTCCTGGATGGTAGTCTATCACACAATCATAGTCTTTAATCAATTCCAACCATCTTCGTTGTCTCAGGTTTAACTCTTTCTGTGAAGGAAGATACTTAAGACTCATGTGGTCCGTATAAATGTAGCATCTTTCTTCATACAGATAATGTCTCTAGATATTACGAGCAAAAACTATCGCTGCAAGCTCTAAATCATATGTCGGATAGTTAAGCTCGTGAGGCTTAAGCTGTCTAGAGACATATGCAATCACTTTTCCCTCTTGCATAAGAACACATCCTAGCCCATTATGACTTGCATCACTATACACAACATAATCTTTTCCTGGAGTAGGCTGAGTCAAAACTGGTGCTTCAGTCAACATTGTCTTCAATCGATCAAAGCTTGCTTGACACTTATCTGTGCATTCAAAACAAACCTCTTTTCACAGCAGTCGTGTCAAAGGATTTGCTATAGATGAAAATCCTTTCACAAATCTACTATAGTATCCGACTAATCCAAGAAAACTTCTCACTTCTATCACATTTCGAGGTGATTTCCAATTAAGAATAGCCTCGATTTTACTAGGATCAACTCGAATACCTTCCGCTTAAATTACATAACCTAGAAAACTAACTGCTTCCAACCAAAACTCACACTTAGATAGCTTTGCATACAATTGTTTCTCCCTCAAAGTTTGCAATACTTTTCTAAGATGTTGGTCATGCTCTACTCAATCTCTAGAATAGACAAGAATGTCATCAATGAATACAACTACAAATTGATCAATATATGGCCTGAACACTCGGTTCATCAGGTCCATAAAAACTGTCGGCGCATTCGTCAATCCAAATGGCGTCACCAAGAACTCATAATGACCATAACGAGTCCTAAATGTCGTCTTAGATACATCTGACCCTTTGATCTTCAGTTGATGATACCCCGATCAAAAATTTATCTTTGAAAATATACTTGCACTTTTCAGCTGATCAAATAAATCATCAATCCTAGGCAGTGGATATTTATTCTTAACAGTAACCTTATTAAGCTGCTCGTAGTCAATGCAAAGATGTAAAGGACCATCTTTCTTCTTTACAAATAGTACTAGTGCACCCCATGGTGATACACTAGGTCGTATGAATCCTTTATCTAACATTTCTTGTAACTGTATCTTCAACTCTTTCAATTCTATGGGTGCCATCCTATATGGTGTAATAGATATAGGAGCGGTGCCAGGTACTTATTCAATAGCAAACTCTATATCTCGGTCAGGTGGTAGTCCTGACAACTCCTCAGGAAACACATCTAGAAACTCACTAACTGTTGGGATGTTGGCCAACTTTGGACTTTTCTTTCGGGTATCAATCACATACACTAGGTAAGTCTCACATCCCTTATTGATGAGTTTTCGACCTTTCAGTGCTGATATCACATTATCTGGATATCCTCTATCCTCGCCCATCACTACTATCTCTTCTTGTTTTGAAACTTTAATTCTTATCTGCCTCTTTCCACAATCTATTATCACCCCATGGCGAGCTAGCCAATCCATTCCCAAGATTACATCGAACTCGTGGAATGGTAGCTCTATTAGATCTGCTGGAAATTGTCTCCCTTGAATTTCGACTGGGCAACCCCTAAACACTTTACTAACTCGCACACTGTGTCCTAACGGGTTAGTCACACGAATCTCATATTCTAAAGTCTCTGGTGTTAGACCCTCTCGACCCAATGGTGGTGTGCATATGTATGAGTGTGTTGACCCAGGGTCTATCAATACATGTATACAAGAGCCAAAGAGAAGGAATTTACCCGCTATGACATTAGGTGCATCCTGCTCCTCTCGGCCTTGCATAGCATAAGCTCTTGCTGGAGCAGATCTACTGCTTTCAGGTCTCTCTACTGTGTCTGATCTGAACTGGCTTGGCCCTGCACGACCTCTTCTTCCTTGCCCTCGGCCTCGTCCTCTGCCTTGTCCCATAGTCTGTATTGGTACTGACTCAATACTCCCTGAACTTTTGCCAAACTGTAGCAATGGACAATCTCCTCTAAGATGGTTCTTGGAGCCGCATCTTGCGCACACTCCTGTCATCCACCAACACTCTCCTGGATGCAAACGACCATAATGCTGACACACTGATAGAGTGGTAGATCTGCAAAATGCCTATGTCGGTGCACTGGCTGCCGATGAAATAGATCTTATGGGTTGTCCCCGTCTATAAGAATGAGGTCTGCTGGAACTCCCAGCCTGGAATCGGCCATCAAAAGATCTAGCTCTCTTGCCACTAGACTGTACTCCACTTGGTTGTGGTGCTAGTCTACTAACCCCACTAACCTGCACAGGATGTTGTGCCGCCAAGACTCTTTCAATTGTTATAGCATATGCTAGTAAACTGGGAAAGCTCATCAGACGTAGGGCTAAAACTTGTAACTTGATTGTATCTCTCAACCCATCTTCAAATCATCGACATTTATCAGCCTCTATAGACACAATACCACCAGCATACTTGCAAAGATGAGTGAATTCTCTCTCATATTCTGTTGCTAACATATCCCTATGTTTTAACATCAGAAACTCTCTGTTCTTGTAGTCTGTGTAGATAGGAGGAATATATTGTTCCTTAAACTTCTCTAGAAAAAATTCCCATGTCATAGGGTCAGGAGCCTCTGTGCTCTGTGATTCAAATTGCCACCAATCATATGCATGCTCCTGTATCAGAGATACTGCATATTCATATTTCTGCTCATCTATGCAGTGCAGTTGATCAAATACTCTTTCTGCTCGTTCCAACCAAAATTCTGCCACTAAGGGGTCATCTTCTCGTTTACCATAGAAATCAGATGCCCCTAATTTCCTCAGTCTCTCAAACTGTAATCCAGACGAATTTGATCGTGGTGCTCTCTGTAGCAAATATATCATATTTCTCATGACCTCAGTCTGACCCATATTAATAGCTGAATGCTCACGAAGTGAGTTGGCACTAGATCTCGATGCTATGGCTCGACGATGACTTAGTTGCGAGCTCTTACCTCTGAAGGCTCATTACTCTCAGCTTCTTCTACTACTATTCATCTTGATTCTGAAGCCATATCCTACCTATAACATAAAGGTAACAGCCCAAATCAATAAAGCAACAACTCCAAAAATGCAATTGTTGGTACATTTCAAGAAATAAACATTTTCAAAATTTGATTTTTAAAAACCCAAAACCGCCAAACCGAGCTCTGATACCAAAATTGTTGCATAACACCCCCTCACCCGATCAACACGTGCCCGGATAAGGGAGCGCTACTGCATGTCTATCTTTACTTCTTCAAAATGCTATTATTATTATTATACCTTTATTTTCTCAACACTCATCTATATATATAGATATATACATAAGACCAGGGTACAATTTATTTACATAAGATAGTAATTTTAAATATCAAATTAATTATTAAAGAAACTTTAAAAGTAAGTTTTACAAACTCTAAAACTCTTTAAAATAAAAAGCCAAATACAAAAATTTCAAAACTTGTAACCCACTTTCTCAAGGTTCGGCTGCTTTACTTGAATAGGATCACCGCTTGCTTTATCTATCACCTTCAGCTACCTTTCTATATCTGCGCGGAAGAAAACTCCCACGCTAAGCTCTAAGCTTAGTGGTGCATATAAAAAAGGCAATATACTATATCATGCAACAAGCATTAACATGTATCATTTTATGCAATAAAATGTTTGCATGCCATAACTATCAACATATTCCTATTTCATACAAGTATAAATATCATGCTCACATAGACAATGTTATTTTCATTTATCTTTGATGGTAAATTACTCTGTTAATCTCTTTATCATTATATCTCAATCGCATATCATCATCATTTTCTTATTCTTTTCTTCTCTTATTTTCTGACATATCCTCATTATCTTGCTCACATCACTCTAAATTTGGACTGATTGGATACGAGTTATGGATCAGGAGCGCTCTCAAAGCTTAAGCCACCCTGTCTACTATCTGGCTCATTAGAGCTTCTCAAATCAATGGCGCTCCCTGAGCTTAAGCCACATTCATTGAATATAATTTTATCATAGATGAAAAACCGAACCAAGTGTGCTCCCCGAGCTTAAGCCACCTTGTCCTCATTTACATATGCTCATCAGAGCTTCTCAAGTCAATAGCGCTCCCAGAGCTTAAGCCACATTGACCGAGCATTTCAGACCAATGGCGCTCCTAGATCTTAAGCCACATTGGTTGAGGAATAGTACGGTACCGTTCGCCCCCTTAATGACATGTCATCTATCCTGTTTCTAGTCCGCAGGTAGAGTAATGGGCTTCTTTATATTTTCACATCAATCATAAATTCTCAAATTTCAACACATCAATATTCTCATATTTATCAACATCTCAATTTTCTTGTTTTGCAAACATATAGTCATACTCATATATACTGGATAACATCTTTTCATTTATTTAACTAGGTACATCAATATTCTCATGCTTATCATCCGCATCAAATTTCATATATCATCCATGGCAATTCACATATTTCATCCATGATAATTCATTTTTCTATATCACAACATAACACATTTTCACATCAATATATATATATATGTATATATATATATATATCCATATCATTCTTATTTCACTGGATAGACAATGACATTCATTTACTTACCTGAATTCCTCATTTGATAACCACATTCATAATTATAAGTACAGAGCATTCACGATCGTGATTACTAATTTCACGCCCATGAATTAGTTCACGCCCGTAATCCCAAGCCGTGAACGCTACTGGAATGAATCGCCCAATAGCATTCACGGTCATGATTACTCATTCATGCCCGTGAATAAGTTCACGTCCGTGATTCCAACCCGTGTATGCTTTTGGAATGAATAGTACCATTTCCACCCAGAAGTCACAACCGTGATACAAATTGTTCTTGTTCTTGTTCTTTCACCTCTCTTCTCTTCCTTTCTCTCTCTAGAAATCAAAGTGAACTATGGAGGAAAAGAAATGGCTAGCGTGGCTGGTATTTTAAGAGAGAGAAGAAGGCAGAAAATGAAAAGAAGAATAAGAAGAAGAAAATGAAGTCTTAAATAGGGTACCCAAAAGTCTTCATGTGGGACCCACCATTTTGACCATTTCTTGACATTAGGCTTAATAAACCCATGAATCTCATTCTTCCTCAATGAGTGGCCAGCCAAACCTATTAAAATGTCCCCAAAATCAATATGTTGATTAGCAATTAATCTTATTAATCCTCTAATTTTTGATAAATTGCAATTTGACCTCAAGACTTATCAAATTTTACAATTTAGTCATTTTTCGTAAATCAACTTTTTTAAACTTTATAATCACTTAATTAGGCATTTATCATTTAATTTAGCCATTCCTTGATCAATTTTTGTAAAAATCTAAATTTAGACTCTGATCGGTCAAACGCGTCAATTTCGCGACACGTGCGACTCGGGGCCTAAATTAACGGATATTACAATTTTAGTCTAGTTATGAGTAAGATGAGCAAAGGTAAGATAATTAATTAATTATATCATGTGTGGTATGTACTTGTATTATATTGAGTGATTGTTTGATATACCATATTCGTGGTGTGCATTATATATATGAGATCCTTATGGTAAGTCATGTAGTATGCGAGCTAGTGCGTATGAGTATTTTGAGATAAGTTGTTATCGTAGCTCGATGAGTATATCATTCATATTATATATTTTTCGTGTGGTGTGCTTCTGTGTTGTTTTGTACTACTAAGCACGAATTGCTTAGCATATGGACTTTCTATGCACAGTTTGGAGCTTAGGAGAAGATCGACAAAGGAGGACACCCAGTGATTAGAGTCTTGGATATGTACTTGGGGTGGATGATACACGGTTGTACTTTTTAATTATTTTGTGCGTTGGGGTAGTTATAGTTTTACATGTTATATTGAAGAGACGTGTAGTTTTATAACTACTCATTTTGTATAAACTTTGGACTAGTGCTGCCCGTTTGATTTATGTATTGAAATTTATTTTATCAAGCTTTTAATGATGTTTTATTTTATTTAAGTCATCATGGTCATGGTGCATGAAAGTTTTAAATTTGTGACGTTTTAACTCATGTGCATCGTAACATCTTTTGATATAATTGGAATTATTCTTAATTATATTGGAGGGTATTACAATATATATATATTTAAATGAGATGTATGTAGAAATGCATATGGAAAAATTCAAGGATGTTATAGATGGCCATGCCTAATTTAAATCAACAACCACTTTGCATATAATATCCAACTTTAAAGGTAGCTTTTGAGCTCAATTTTGGTCTTATTCATTTACTTCTTACCTTTCGTAGACTTATAGGTGTAGATCCTCATAAGCACCTCAAAGAATTTCATGTGATGTGCTTTGGTATGAGACTGCAAGAGGTAAGCAAGGAACAAATCAAGTTGCATGCTTTCCCATTTTCATTAGCTGATAAAGCTAAAGATTGGTTATACTACCTACCCTTGGGTTCAATTACTACATGGAATGAGATGAGGAAAAAAAATTTGGAGAAATTTTTTTTATGCATCTCTTGCTACAATCATTAGGAAAAAGATAAGTGGAATCTGTCAATACCATGGCGAGACCCTTTATGATTATTGGGAGCTTTTTAAGCAACTTTGTGCTAGCTACCCACATCACCAAATAACAAAGAATCTTCTTATTTAATACTTCTACAAATGACTGAATCTTCAAGATAGATACATGTTAGATGCAAATAATGGAGGCACTTTGGTAAATAAAACCCCAACAATTGCTAGGGAATTGATTACCATTGTGCCTGTCAACACACAATAATTTAGGTATAGACAAGAACCACCTCCAAAAAGGGTGAATGAGGTAAGCATCATATCCTTTGAATAAAAGATTGATGCACTAACTTCTTTTGTTCAACAGATGCTCATGAGAAATATGCAATAAGTAAAGACCTATGGCATTTGTTCTATCGTGGGGCATCTTACCGACATGTGTCATACACTTCAAGACAACCCCTATGAATAAGAAAATATTGTTGGTGGATTTCTAGGTCAGCCTTAAAGATAATATTACCCTTATTCAATAACTTACAATCCTAGATGGAGAGATCATCCCAACTTTAGCTATGAGTCTAGGCCTAACAATTACCAACAACTTGCATATTAACCAAGGCCATCTTGTATGCCTCAGTTGCATCCTAAATTAGGTATGTCTTTAACCAAATTGTTACTGCTCTTGCTATTTCAATAGGAAACAAGAGCTAGTATATGAATTTTGAAGAATCAATTGAGTCAGTTGGCCACTTCAATTAGCAACTTGGAATCTCAAAGATTGGGTAAGTTACCTTCTCAAACTATTATGAATCCTAAGATGAATGAAAGTGCAAGGACTTTGAGAAATGGAAAAGAAGTGTAAACATCTAGTGAATTGGTGTCCAAGTAGGAATTAGAGGGAGAATTGGAAAAAGAAGAGGTGAATATCGAGGCAAAGCTTAACAAACAATCTGATCCAGTACCTCAACTAGCTATAACTCCTTCCTTCCCTAGCCTTTTTTCCAAATCCAAGAAAGAGGAGCAAGAAAAAGAAATATAGGAGCTATTTTAGAAGGTAAAGGTAAACATTCCTTTGATTGATGTTATAAGATAGATTTTCGAGGTATGCAAAATTTCTAAAAGATTTGTGTATTAACAAGAGAAAATTAAAGGAAAATGAAAAATTAAGTGCAGGGGAGAGTGTCTCTACTATAATTCAAAAGAAACTCCCTCTTAAATAAAGAAATCCATATATATTCACTATACACTGTAAGATAGGAAACATTAAGTTTGAAAAAACTATGTTAGATCTAGGTTCATCTATAAATTTCATGCCATGTTCCATATATTCATCTTTGAATGTTGGTCCTTTGAAAGAAACAAGTATAATTATTCATTTTACAGATATATCTAACACTTATCTTAAGGGTTTATTAGAAGATGTACTTATCCAGGTTAATAATTTGGTTTTTCCTACTACTTATCTTAAGGGTTTTTCCTAATAATTATTCGTTTTACATTCTTCTAATTCAACTCCATTCTCTTAGGGAGACCATTTTTGAAAACATCTAAAATTAAAATTGATGTATATGAAAGTACTTTAACTATGGAATTTGATGGTGAGGTTATTAAATTTAATATCAATGATGCCATGAAATATCCTATTAATATAAATTCAATTTTTGCTCTAGATAAGATGGTGTGTAAGAAATTATTTTTTTGGTATTCAAAAGGTTCTTCTTTATCATTCTAAGTTCAAGCTATTTCAAGGTAAGTTACATTCTCATTGGATAGGTCTTTTTATGATTACTGACATTTTTCCTCATGGTGTAGTGGAAATAAAAAGTTTATCCACAAATAAAATTTTTAAAATTAATGGTCATCATCTGAAGTCTTTATATGAAGAATTTTATCATCTGAAGCCTTTCTATGAAGAATTTTAGGTTCATACTATTGAAAAATTTATTCTGAAATCTTCAATTCCCTCAAAATGGTCAGTGAAAAATTATGTCTAGTTAAAGACTTAAAATAAAAGTGCTAATGGGAGGCAACCCAATTTCATATTTCCAGCTTGCTTTATTTAGTTTTCTTTAGTTTAGAAACACATATGAAATAAGAACTGGACACGTCTTATTCATCATCTTCTTGGGGAGGTCTTTTAATTCCTACTCTGGTTCTTTTTTTTTTTAGACTTGAGTTTTGGTTATGATGTTCGTTATTTTATGTTAGTTATTTTACTTCATAGTGCAAATTTGTTTTATAGTTATTTTTAGTTTTGTGGTACTTTTAAAATCTTTCTTTTCAACCTTCATTATTTTTTAATTTCTTTTATTTTTATTTTTACCCCAAGTAACCCTAAGTTATTTTCTTGGTCTTCCCCTCATATACCTACAGCTGACCCATCTCTTCTAGCAAACCGTCGCTCACCATTGCACCTCATCCATCGCATATCATGTCGTCCACCACTAGTCCCGAGCTCTTCTCTCTTCTCTCTTATGCTGATCTTCAATCTCCACCAGATATGTCATCAACCATCGTAAACTTCAAGCCCACTCCATTTGTAGCATCATCAGCAACCTACCTAGTCGTCAAAGTCATCGTTCACCACCATATCTCTCCCACATGTTGCTTCAAACCCATGCCTCCTTCCTCTTATCATGCGATCTTTGACCATCCTTTTCTTTTACCATTCATTGTTCCTACAACACTAGTAGTGCAATTTGGGGTGGTTTCAGGTATTTCATAATGATGCATCTCCATTTGGTAAATCGATTTCGTTCATCCATACAAGTTTGCACTTATATCTATTCTCTCATTTACTAATATGTGGGGTTTGCTCATCACTAATTATCTAATTTCTAGCTATGATGATTGATAAAATTCGTGGGTTGAAATCACTTAAGGTGTGTACTGGTAATATTGCCCCATTATGTGTTTTGGATTATAATTGAACTTATTTTAATGCTCTTCCAATTTGGTGATCTTATTTGAAGGTATTGAGTTTGTGCTTTTTTTGCATTTTGGCTTTTTAAAATTTATTATGACTTGTTGCCATTGGCTTTCTTAATAATTTTAAGTAACTTTGACCAATTTTAGTGCTTATATTATATTATTCGGTTGATTGGTTTGATCACCTAATTTTTGAAAATTAATTTGAGTGAGTGTGGATTCTTGTTTGCTGACATATTATTGCAATTTCTAATTGCATGACTATCTGCCCTTTAATTCATTGACTTGCTCAATTTTCATATTGTTTTCCATTTGCTACACTCATTTAGCCTTCACTGTGCATTTCATCAATGTTGTGTGCCTTCGCTTTACCCATGTCTCAATTTTCAAAAATTTTATGTTATTTACCTTCCTTTGTGGCTCTGTTTATCTGTTATAATTCAACTTTAACATTAATGGCCTCATCTTTATGAAGGAGAAGTAAAATAGGGAAAAGTAAGAATGTGTTACCTACATGAAATTCAAATTTGAACATTGCTCAAATGCTTAGTTTTTCTAAATTAGAGCACTAGGAAATGTATGAAATTCTTATCCTTTGGTTGCTCATCTAGGGAAGTATCTTTCACTCTCTTTTATTTTTCTACAATTTTGTTTTTTTATTGAGTAGTAATTTTGCACAATTGAGAACAATGTGTCCTTTTAAGTGTGAGATAGAGAGTTATAGATTGTTAAAGAGTTAGTTTTACTTTTAAATGCAAAAAAAATATGAGTTTTAATTTTTGAAAAAGAAAAAAATTAGCAATTTTCAGATTCAACTTAAATACTTAACAAGCTTTATATTTCAATGATTGTCTTCCTCTTGATGTGATGTGACAACAAATGAAAGCTTGTATGAATAATTAGCAAGCTTGCTAATTATAAAAGTGGAAAGAGAGTTTCATTTGAATAAAAAATTATAATGAATTCCACTTTTATTATTTTATAATAAATTTAAACAAAGTAAATAAATAATATATTTTATATTAATTAATATGCAATTAATAGTTAAAATAATTAATTAAGTTGATAGATTAATATAAAATATAAAAAGTTAATATAATTAATTATATTTAATAATATAAATACAATTATTAATATAATTAATATGTAATTACTGTTAATTAATAAAAAACTTAATTTAATATTTTAATTACAAAATTAATAATAATAATAATAATAATAATAATATTAATAATACACTATATAATAATAAATCACAAAGATAAACTACAAAGTTAAATTTTTAGTGTTAGATTTTATTTAAGTGTTATTATAATTTTTCATGTAATTTTTTTCATAAATAAAATATTGTGTGCTTCTTTTAATTAAGTTTCATAATTAATTTTTTATACAATTTCTTAATTTTAATATTTATTAATTATTAAAAATATAACATTTTAATGATTAATAATAAATATCATATATTAAAATATTAACTGATTCTATAAATTAAAATTAAAATTAATTGTAGAGATAAAATATATTTTAAAGTATAATTAAAATTTTGCTAATGAGACTTCACTTTACAATTGCAAATTAATTGCATGGACGTGCATCCTCTTAGAACTCTCCCAAAATAGATCTAAGAGGATATAGGGAAAATTTTCCAGAATATTTAACTTACGAAGTGATGCGCTAGAGAATTCCACTTCTCCCGCGACAACCAATTCTAAGCTCCTCCATATCCTCCCCACTTCAAGCCTCCACTCTAGCTTTAATCGTCGCTGGAAACCCCCTAAGCTCCCTCACATACTCTCTGAGTCCAATTTTGCTTCTTCTCAAAGCCAAAAATCCAATTTCATTGTAAATTTCAAATATCCTACAACCTTATCAAGCAAATTCAATATACCCCAGCACACCATCACATGCCTCCTCTATTTGGAATTGGGAAAATTTCTATCCTCTTTCGCCTCCAAACACCAAATTTTTCTATCAAAAAACTCAGACCCATAATCAACATCACCACCACCACTTAGACACTGCCAACATTGAGGATGAAAAATGGTGGATTAAATTGGGTCTATAGCAATTTTGAACCGATTGAGTCATGAACAGCCCTACAAATGAGTATAAGGGCAAAATAGAAAAATGTATCAAATTTACGGGGCAATAAATGTGTCGGACTTATTTTTTTATAAAAATTATTTAGAGATGTTACAATTGATTTTTTTTTCTTAAATTAAAGAAATTGTTTTCCTTTTATGATTTATTTTTTCATAATACATATTAGTTCATTTATTGAATAAATGGATAATTTGCGTCTTGTTTTGAAATGTTGTTGGTTTTTTTTTTTGTCATTATGATATTGTTTAATAAAATCTAACATATAATATTGTTTACTATATGTGGTGTAGAAACTATTAGAGCAGCGGATACTTACTTGTTGAGCGTGAATCGTGCGCTTTCAATGCTTTAAGCGGAGACAAATTACTAGAACTTGACTCAATCCCACAGTACGAACGCTTTGATTCTCTTGTGATTGAACAGATATGAAGAAATTCCTTTTCGAGAATCTCCGAATTTCAGAGAAAACTATGGATGAAAAGTTATCTCTTTTCCTTATATCATTTCGTTATTAAGTTATATTTTTTCATAACTTTATATATAAGAAGATATGGGTCTGGGCTGGGTCTGGCTCACATGGGCGGCCCATTACCATAAAGCCCAACATCTCCCACTCGCCCAAAGTGGGCTTGACTCTATCCAAATATCATCTCACATCTCAAATTTAAACAAAAAATCTTTCATACAAGCGAACGGACCGTGCAACCTGAAGCACACAAATTGTGGGGGCTCCAATACAAACCTAATTATAGGCCATATAGGAGACATCAACCCAAAGTTGTAATTATTTTCGATAATGTGCTTAATTACCCCAAATATCTTTCTCAATACACTTAATTCGAGTATCATTCAATCCCTCATAAATCTATACTCAAATCATTCTTACAATAACTTGTATTCTAAGTTACTTCTCGCTTCATCAAGCGTAATAACTCCGGCCGGTGAACACAAGCTGTGAGTGCATAAGCAAAGTACTCTTTCTTTTGCCCTCATATCAATCAGTTTTGAATTAACTCGCTTTTCTAGAAGTGTTCCATTAAGTCGAATCATTCCATGACTATAGGATACATCCTAAGATAGCCAACATTAATTCATCACATCATGATATAGTCAAAAGTCACAAAGGGTAAAAGTAGTTTGAAATCCATTTCTAGGATTTCTAGGACTCACATAGCGAAGAAGCAGGAATCCATTCTTTCGCTTCCTAATAGGTCGTATAACACATGCAGTATGAAATGCATGCTATGGTGGAGCTACTCTTTTCTTGTCAAAGATAAAAGAGTGTATGTCTTGCTCTTAGTTCAAAATAAATAAACACCATATGAGTATTAGTCTTGTCGCTCTAAATGCGCCAAACTTGAAATTTTTATTTATACATTCAACAATGTTAAATAACAAATTTCACACTCAGCTTCCTCTATATAGACACATGAATGGTGGGGAAGTCATTCATGTTGATTCTTATATATACGAAGAATCTCATCTTGATCCTCATCTAGGCGACCTTATAAAAATGAATAAAAACTAAGACCACTCCCACTGCATCTTAGTCATTCACTTAATGCCTCTGCATTTATGGTCTCATCTCTATTTGGTCCATAGCGCCAGAGGTGATTACTCATGTGAGTGAGTCAATCTAAGTCTATCGACATACTTATTCGAATTGTGCTAACTGGTATTTGCAATATATTCATATAATTGAAAAATCATTAATCAATTAAAATGATATATCATTTGTAAAAACCAAGTGATCTGACATAACATATATTGATTACATTCTACATAAGCCTAGAGATTTTACGTGCCTTGCAAATGCATCCCTAGCTATTGGTTTAGTAAATGGATCTGCTACCATTTTGTTTGTAGAAATGTGTTTCAGAATCACTTCATTTTCCGCAATCATGTCTCTAACATAGTGATATCTAATCTGGATATGTTTGGTCTTTCCGTGATATTTTGGATCCTTAGCATAAGCTAATGCAGCCATACTATCACAATAGATTGTCACAGATTCAGATACTGACTTGACAATTTCTAAGTGCTGCAAAAATCTTTTCAACCAAACTGCCTCTTGTATATCTTAGGAACATGCTACATACTCAGCTTCCATCGTCGATAAAGCTGTACAAGATTGCTTCTTGTTACTCCATGAAATTGCACAATCATTAAGCAAGAATGCATATCCAGAGGTCGATTTGCGCTGATCTATATCACCTCCCCAATCAGCATCAGTATAACCAATTAAGCGCAAATCCTTCCCTTGATAACATAGAACATAGTCTGAAGTTCCTTTTCGATATCTCAATATTCTCTTGACTGCCATCCAGTGTTTTAGACCTGGATTAGATTGAAATCTGCTTACTAGCCCAACAACATAACAAATGTCTGGACCTGTGCACATCATTGCATACATCAGACTACTGACAACATTGGAGTAGGGTACTCTAGACATTCGTTCTTTTTCATCTGATGTCTTGGGACACATATCTAGACTAAGGCTCAGATTCCTTTCGACAGGGGTATCCATAGGTTTACATTCATGCATATGGTAACGCTCTAACATTTTCTTTATATAAGTCTCCTGAGATAAACCCATAAGTATTTTAGAGCGATCCCTTAGGATCTTAACACCAAGTACATAACTAGCCTCACCCATATCTTTCATTTCGAAGTTCAATGATAACCATTTCTTGGTAGTATCAATCAACTTCTTATCATTTCCAGCTATTAAAATGTCATCGACATACAAAGACATAATTATAAAACCATTGTTAGAACGTTTAACATATACGCAATGGTCTTCCTCCATCATCGTAAAACCATCCTTTAATATGGCTTGATGAAATTTGAGGTTCCATTGTCTTGACGCTTGCTTAAGACCGTAAATGGATCTTTTGAGCTTGCAAACTTTGCGCTCTTGTCCTTTGAGTTCAAAACCTAAAGGTTGATCCATATAGATCTCTTCATCTAGTTCTCCATTGAGAAAAGAAGTTTTAAAATCCATTTGATATAATTCTAAGTCCATTCATGCTACTATAGCCAGAATGAGGTGAATTGATGCAAACCTGACTACAGGTGAGAATGTATCTTCATAGTCAATTCTCTCTTTTTGTGTACAACCCTTAGCTACTAATCGAGCTTTAAATCTTTCTATTGTCCCATCTGCCTTACATTTTATTTTGAGAATCCATTTGTTCCCAATAGTCTTATGATCAGACGGTTTCTCAACCAAATCCCATAGTTGATTGTATATCATCGAATCCATTTCCTCTTTCATAGCTTTAATCCATTCTTTTGCTTTAGGACCAGAAAGAGCTTGTTGTACTGTTTTAGGCTCTTCTTCATCTGGAGCAATCATAAAAGCTTCCCCCTCAATCTCAAATTGACGACGAGGAATCTTGTCATGATTACTACGTCGAGGTTGAAATTGTTCAAGGTCTTGCTCAATTGGAACAAAAACTGACATTTTTTCACTCCCACTTGGTTCAGGAGGAGCAATAAATTCTTGCTCTGTGAGTGCTAAATTAATTATTCTTGCACTCCCACTAGTCTCATGATCTTCCAATTCATAAAATTGGAAATCCTCATTTATCTCACCTCTTTCAGGAAAGTCCTATTCTAAAAACATGACATCTCGTGACTCAATTTCTGTTATTCTTCCATTTGTGTCTTCCCCCAAAAATACATATCCTTTAGAGAATTCTAAGTATCTTATAAAGACACATTTCTTCCCCCTCGGATCAAGTTTTCCATATTCATGGGAAGTGTTGTGGATATAAGCTGCGCAACCCCATGGGCGCATATGGCTTAAGTCAGGCTTTTCGCTTTTCCACAATTCATATGGGGTGGAATGAACAGATTTCAATGGTACACGATTTAGAATGTAGGCAGCAGTCATTAATGCATCTCCCCAAAAAGAAATTAGTAAATTAGCCTGCGCCATCACTAACCTAACCATGTCCAATAGGGTTCTATTTCTTCTTTCTGCTATGCCATTTTGTTGCGGAGTAGAAGGAATAGTTAGCTACCTAGCTATACCATTATCATCACAATAACTTTTGAATAAATCAGATAATGATTTTATATTCAAATTCAATTGATTCTCAACCAATTTACTATAACGTATGAAGCAATCTAATACTTCAGATTTATAGGAGATCAAATAAATGTGACCGTATCTGGTGAAATCATCTATGAAAGTGATGAAATAACGAGCACCATATCTTGCTCTAATATTCATTGGGTCACAGATATCAGAATGTATAAGCTGTAAAGGAAATGTGGCTCTTTTGGCTTTGCCAAATGACAATCTTGTTGCTTTTCCAGCTAGGCAATACTCACAAATAGGCAAATCTATTTTCTTAACAGATCCTAAAAGACCAGCTTTTGCTAATCTTTTTAAACGATCTTGCCCAATGTGTCCTAATGTAGCATGCCATTTAGTATCATCAATTAATGAAACATTATTGGAATTTTCAACAAGAAATATAGATTGCTTAACATCCATAAAAATAGTGTCTAGCACTATAAAACCATTCAACATATGTCCAGAGCCATAAAAAAACTTCGCCCAAAAGTATTTTAACACAACCTTCTTCAAAAATAATTTTGAAGCCAAGTCCAAGCAAAACAATAATAGAAACTAAATTTCGTCAAATATCAGGAGCATAAAACACATCATGGAGATAAAACGTGCGACCTCCCCGCAGCACTAGCCTGCAGGAACCGATTCCAAGCACGTCAGCCGAAGCATTATTCCCCATATAGATTTTTCTACTCCCCTTTGGAATTCGACGAAATTCCATAAAGGCAGATCGGTCCCTTGCTATGTGGTCTGTTGCTGCTGAATCTACAGTCCAATAAGGAACAATTTTAGCTAACATCAAGCAACTACTAACATATAAATTTGAGGGACTAATTTGGTCATACAATACCTTTGGCTCAGTGCAATCACGAGCAAAGTGACTATGCTTCCCACAGTTGAAGCAATTCATGTTCTTGCCTTTCTTTCCGTTGCATTTCCCACGCTTGTGCTTATTTCCACTAAATTTTTTCTTATTTTCTCCCTTGCCTTGCCATTTTCCCATACCTTTCCATTTCTTTTGCCCAGAGCTAGAAGCCCCTTTGCCTCTAGACTCAGTCATATAAGTCTCTCCTTTAGGCTTATCAGCGAGAAGGCGATCCTCCTCTAGCTCAACATGTTGGGCAACATCATCAAAAGTTTTTATATTATCATTATGGGTAAGGTTGACATGCATGTGTTCCCAAGCTTTTGGAAGGGAGTGAATCACAGCTTGAACTTGTTGCTCGTCAGTCATCTTATGGCTAGCACTTTTTAGTTTACTTATCATGTTAGACATAACAGTAAGGTGTTGCCTCATTGTATGATTAGAATTTTTCTTATAGGCATCAAACTTTAGAGTTAACTGACACAGTCTTGTTGTTGAGGTTCCACCAAACTGAACCTTAACAACATCTCAAACTGCTTGGGCTGAGCGATGCTTTTCAAAATGTAGCATCAAGTCATTTCTCATGCTGCTTAGCATCAATATGCGAGCAACTCTGTCCTTGCGCTTATAGGCTTGATATGCATCCATATCTCACCTATGTTGAGCAGTGTTTCCATGCTCAGGCTCAGCCATTAGTTGTATTATTGTTTCCAGCATATCTTGCTCTTCCAGGAGATACTGAATTTTACGATGCTAAATGTCATAGTTTTTATCATTCAGTTTATCTCCTTGATTCAAGTCAGCAATAATGCTTTTTGCTGCAGCCATTTCAACTATTTAGAAACAATGATTATAATTAGGATTAGCACAATTCTTTATTGATTTTTATCAATTTCAAGTCACAATGCTTTAAATTAATCAATAATAACCTAACACAAGTAGTAGAAACAAAAAAACTGTATATACAGTTCAATCTATTCCTACTAACAAAGTCCAGTTATCATTGTTTAATTTAAACATGCGCCAATTAATTCTATATTAGATGAGATTCATTAATCTACCAATCTAATATTCTCACAATACATTCATTATATAATGTAATATAACAACAATAATATATATATGCATTAAAATAAGATAAACATCAATTATATGTTCAAAAAAAAAATAACATATTGTCAAACATAAAAAAATAAATATTTTTCTAATATTGATTTTAATTTATTCATCATTTGGTTGAACCTGTGGTTCCCTCTCAGGAAATTCTCTTTTTGCCAGTGTACCAGATACCTTTTTCATCTATGGAAAACTATTTATCGATTTACTAGATCACCTAATACCATCTTGTATACGGTGCTCTAGTTCCCGATTCAAATCTTTTTCATAAGTTAAGTCGCTTAATCTTTCTTTAAGTGCCTTCCTTTCCTCGTCCCATGAATCAAGTAAGGAATCAAGAACTATTGACATCTGTTGTTCCACAGCTAAGTCATAGTCTTCACTAAACATCATATAGAAAGTCCAAATTTTATAGTACATCTCATCAATATGTTTTTCAAGAGAATGTTCCGAATCTTTCTTATATGCACATAATCGCTCCAAAGCGCGAATCATCAGATTCCTCACAATATATTTGAATAAATTAAACCAACATTAGACTCAATTAAATATCATATATGTTATGTGACAAAAAAAAATTTCACATGTAATTATGTTCCTATTTGCATATTTTTTTCTCCAAATTTCTCATCAAAACAGTCACAAAAAATTTTAAAAAAATATCGATTAAATTGGAAATTAAATTTTTGAGAATTCTAAAAAAACTTTTGACCAAAAATATTTGTTCACGCGTCGAACGAAGTCTGCCCCACGTGGCTACACATGCTGAATGAAGTCTGCCCCACGTGGCTACACACGTCGAACGAAGTCTGCCCTATGCGCCCACACGCGCCGACACGTGCTCACACGCGCCGACACACGCTCACACGCGCTGACAAGCTCTCACACTCGCCGACGCGCTTATTGCCACATCAACATTATGGACCAACCAGAGGAAGCCACGTGGCAAAGCGTTCCACGTGTCATGGACACATGGAAGAACCGTCAAAAAACCATTTTCTTCAATCGCCAGCGCGTCACGCGCCGTCTTCTGAGGTTGATTTTGCATCGAATTTTGAAATTTTACACATTTTTTACAGTTTTAAAACTACTGAGACATTTTTATTTCATTTCAACATCTTTTTGGCCATGTTTGGACAACACATACACAATTTGAGAGTGGGAATCGTTTTAATGATCATTTTCAAAAAAAAGTATATACAGAAACTTTGAAAAATCATAAAAATTCATCCACTCATCAGAAAATTATGCAAAAATACTCGTTAGAAAGCTTGCGATGAGAGCTTTCCAATGATACCAAATTTGACTTATGAAATTGAAGAATTATTTAACGAAAATTGAAGAAATTTCGAATTTGCATAGTAAATTTCTCTAAAATCATCACAATTATGATTTTAAGCACAAAAACGCACAAAACGGGCTCTGATACCAATGTAGAAACTACAAGAGCAGCAGATACTTACTTGTTGAGCGTGAATCGTGTGTTTTCAATACTTTAGGCGAAGACAAATAACTAGAACTTGACTCGGTTCCACAGTACGAATGCTTTGATTCTCTTGTGATTGAATAGAGATGAAGAAATTCCTTTTCGAGAATTTCTGAATTTCAGAGAAAACTATTGATGAAAAGTTGTCTATTTTCCTTATATCATTTCGTTATTAAGTTATATCTTTTCATAACTTTATATATAAGAAGATATGGGTCTGGGCTGGGTCAAGCCCATATGGGCGGCCCATTACCATAAAGCCCAACATGTGGAAATAAATGGAAAAAATTGGTAAATCAAACACAAATTACGATTAATAGATTTATGGGTGGATTTGTATAAGGGTCTGATTGGACTAGTGGGAACAATAAGGGGTCATTCTGTATTTTAGCCCATAGTTCTGGGAATAATTTTCACCTTCAATAATTTTTATAATTATTTTTAAGTGGAGCTCTGATACCTCCATAGTTCTTAAATTTTAGATCTTATAACTCAATTGTCCTTAAAAATCAATTTATAACAATAAAATCTCTGTTGCCTAGATATTGAGCCAAAAAGGGGGGTTGAATTGGAGTTTTAAAAATTAACTTTAAAGTGCAAAAATAGAAAGTTAAGTTTAGGAAATAGAAAGTTAAGTTTAGGAGGGATAAAGAAATTTGACATAAGGATTTTTATAGAGGTTCGGGTGTTAACTGTGACGCCCCACTTATATATTAGGAATAATCCCACATATATAAGAAGAATGTCACAAGCTTAACTCGATAATCTGCTCAAATTGATTTTTTTTTCATTTTAAATAACTTAATATATTTATTTATTTTGGTTTAGGCAAATTGTTCTAATTAATATATATATATATATCCTTATATTGTATACACATATGGCACCCGATTATGTTACATAATTATTTACATACACAATATTAATATATGAGATATGTCTACCACACCATATACATAGTCAAACTAAAAAAAAAACATAATAATACATAACCAACCCTCTAACTATGCTTCTTGTGTCTCTGCTGATATGAGCTTGGATTTCCTTTTTGACCACTTCACCTCCTACCATCTATAGTTCCAATTCCTGCGTGAGAAGAACTCACGCTAAGCTAACTCTAGCTTAGTGGTACATATACGTATTAAGTTTTTTCCAAGTAGTCACACAAATGCATGTCTCAAATAATTCATGATACACTAAATTTTTATTTCATATAAAAGAAATAACCACATCACATAACAGTATAAACATAAAAATCATATTCAATAACTAAATTCTCATTACCTCCTATAAGCATTTCATGTTTTGTCACTTATGTCAATAATAAATTTTTTTTACATTTCATTCCATAGTCTTTAATTAATATCAGCCCAAATCTCATTCCCGGACGGTCCGGATATGGGGTGTGAAATAGGGGAGCTCGCGAAGCTTAAGCCACCCTACTCACCATAATCTCAAGTCAAGGGCGCCCGTGGAGCTTAAGCCACCTTGACTGAATATAATTATGTCATTTGTGTATAATCAGGATCAGGGGTGCTCCTAGAGCTTAAGCCACTCTGTCCCTAAATAATATCCATATCGGTACAGTAATTCCCCCCTTAATGGTTCACCATCTATCCTATGTTAGTCCTCAGGTAGAGAAATGGGCAATTAACACCATTAATTACTTGTTTCTATAATCAATACTCATTTCATATCAACACAATTATATATTCATAATTTATTTCAAAACCATGTAATAGCATGATATTTTATCAAATATTAACACAATGTTAACTTCATAGTTAATAACATTCCTACAATTTTAAAACATGCCATAATATATAATTTTATCATTGTGACATGTAATTTATGTCATGCACACACAACCATGCATAAGGGCAAAATAAAATACATATATGTACAAACCTCGAGAGTATTTTCCTTTTTCCAAAATATAAGTTCAGAGTTTGTTCACTTTTGTTGGTCTTCTTCTTGTTGAAATCCTAATTTAAAAATATAATTAATTAATAGCTTGATAAAATATTTATTCTTAATATAACTTAAATAAATAATTTCAATTTCTATTAAGCTAGAATAAGACCTCTAAGGACTGTTGGATTAATAACTTTTCCTACGCTTATCCAATTTATATGATTCTTGATTCTGATTAACTATAACATGTAAAACAAAAATATACTAAAATTACAGAATTTTTGAACCTTTACATAAGTTTTGGTATAATTTTAAATATTGACATGTTTTCTGCCCTTAGGCAGTTTCAAGGTACCCAATTCAAAAATTCATAACTTTCAATGTGTAGCTTCAATTATTCTGAAAATTTTTATACAGTTATATACGTTAAATGGGAACTTTTTTTTATGTTTAACAAATTTCCTGATTCAGTCTCTAAGGGTCTCAAATATGGGAGGATATATAACTGGTTCAACATAGAGTATCAACCCGACCAGTTTAATTGTTCAGCTCATAACTCACAAAATACATGACATTTTAAGATGAAACATTCACAGAAATTTAGATAAGACATAGGAGTAAAACTTTTATGTTTTTCACTTTGGCCAATTCGATCTAAAAATAGGTAAAATATAAGGACGAATTTACTGGAACTGTACATGTATATGAAACCAGCTCAATCAATGAATAGTCATGGTTCATTTCAGAATAACTCAACCTACACAAGAGAAATTCATACAAAAGTAGCAGAACCTCAATAACATATATACCTACAACTTTCATGTTTTACAAAACCTCATAATAAGCCACTAAGATGGTCAAGTTTTACAAAAACCGTAGGTTATTTGGTTGATATGTCTCCCAGAACCAGTTTTACCCCAATAACCATATCTGTTCATATACTCAAAATCATTCAATAAAATTTGGCAGAGAGATACACAAGACATAGATGAACAACTTTTATGTTTAACACATCCCCAAATTCGAGTCACAAGATATAAAAATTAGAGTGCAATATTCTGTCAAAATATAATCTAAAGAGTTCTAATAACACAATAATCATGGGGAAAATATTTCTTACCAAGATCAGATTTAATTGGACTAATTTTTGATGCAAATCTTGAAGAAGATGATGAGTAATTTGATCTGAGATATGGAGAAAGAAAAAGGGATGAAGAAGAAGAAGAAGAAAAGAGAAGAAGGAAGAAATGGCCAAAAATTGCTTTCAGCCCCTTTTTCCCGTTTGCTTCTCTTTTTTTTTTTTTTTGCTGTCCATTTTACTGTTCACTTTAATTTTTTTTGTTGTTTTTTAAATTTTCTTATTATTATTATTATTATTATTATTATTATTATTATTATTATTATTATTATTATTATTATTATTATTATTATTATTATTATTATTATTATTATATTCACATATTTCTTTGTAGCTAATATTTTAATTTTATTTAATCAAAAACACAATTTAATTATGTGGTCTAAATTATTCAAATTAAATTCTAATTAGTGGGTGTTATAATTCTCTCCCCCTTAAGATGTTTTGTCCTCGAAACATACCTATGTATCGTCACTGAACAGGTGAGGGTATTGAGCTTTCATCACCTCCTGGCTTTCCCATGTTGCTTCTTCGATTGCATGATTCATCCATAGTACCTTCACTAATGGTACTCGCTTGTTCCTCAGTTCCTTAATTTCTCTTGCTAAAATTTGGATTGGTTCTTCTTCATATGTCAAATCTTGTCTCACCTGAATGCTTTTAGCAGGTATGATGTGATTAGGATCTGATCTATATCGTCTTAACATTGAGACATGGAAGACATCATGTATTTGGCTCATCTCCAGTGGTAGAGCGAGTCTATAAGCAACAGGTCCAACTCTTTCTAATATTTCATAAGGTCCGATGAACCTTGGACTTAACTTGCCTTTCTTTCCAAATCGCAAAACTTTCTTCCAGGGAGATACTTTAAGAAAAACTTTATCACCCACTGCATATTCAATATCCCGTCTCTTGATGTCAGCGTATGATTTTTGTCTATTTGTAGCTGTTTTAAGTCTTTCACGAATAACTTTCACTTTTTCTTTTGTCTCTTGCACTAGGTTTGGTCCTATAAGTTTTCTCTCACTGAGCTCTGTCCAACATATAGGTGTTCGACACTTCCTACCATAAAGTGCCTCATATGGAGCCATCTGGATACTAGACTGATAACTGTTATTATAGAAAGATATTTGTCCCAGCTACCTTTAAATTCGATGACACAACTTCTCATCATATCTTCTAGAATCTGAATGACTCTTTCTGACTGTCCATCTGTCTGCGGATGAAAAGCTGTACTGAAATTGAGCTTAGTACCTAGAGCTCATTGTAGACTACCCCAAAATTGAGATGTGAAACGAGGATCTCTGCCAGACACAATAGAAATAGGCACTCCATGAAGTTGCACAACTTCATTCATATAAATTTATGCCAATTTATTCAGTGGATAGTCATTTCTGATAGGTAAGAAATGTGCTGACTTTGTAAATCTGTCCACTATGACCCATACAGTATCATGTTTCTTTAGAGTCAAAGGCAATCCAGTCACAAAATCCATAGTGATTCGTTCCCACTTCCATTCTGGAATAGAAATTGGATGTAGCAACCCCGAAGGTACTTGATGTTCCGCCTTGACCCGCTGAAAAGTTAAACATTTTGAAGTGTACCCTGTGATGTCCTATTTCATACCTACCCACCAGTATCTGCTCTTCAACTCTTGGTACATCTTGTTACTCCCTGGGTGCGTAGCATATTTGCTTTCATGGGCCTCTCTAAGAATCCTCTGTTTAAGATCTTCTACACTAGGCACACATAATCTATTTTGATAGAACAATCCACCATCTAAGTCCATAGTGAATCCAGGTCTCTCCCCCTTAGAGATCCACTCAGCTAATTCAATTAAATTTTTTTCTTGTCTTTGTGCATCCTTGATTTCCTGCATAAGAGTGGGTTGAAGGTGCAACTCTGCCACCATCTTTCTGCTCAAAGCATCTGCTACTACATTCGCTTTGCCTGGATGATAGTCAATCACACAATTATAATCCTTTATTAGTTCTAGCCATCTTCTCTGTCTCAAATTCAATTCTTTCTGTGAGGGAAGATATTTTAAACTCTTGTGATCTGTGTAAATAAAACACTTCTCCCCATATAAATAATGGCGCCAAATCTTCAATGCAAAAACTATAGCTGCCAACTCCAGATCATGGGTAGGATAATTCTTCTCATGCGGCTTTAACTGTCTAGAAGCATAAGCAACCACCTTTCCATCTTGCATCAATACACAACCCAATCCATTATGAGAAGCATCACTATAAATGACATACTCCTTATTAGGAATCGGCTGTGTCAAAACAGGGGCCTTAGTGAGCATACTTTTGAGCTTATCAAAACTAGCTTGACACTTATCTGTCCACTCAAATTTAACATCCTTTCTTAATAGTCTTGTTAAGGGAGAAGCCATCATTGCAAAACCCTTGACAAATCTCCGATAATATCCAGCTAAACCCAAGAAACTTCTGACCTCGGTCACATTCTGTGGAGGTTTCCAACTCATAATTGCCTCAACTTTACTAGAATCCACTTTAATGCCTTCTGCAGAGATAATGTGTCCCAAAAATGTCACCTCCTTTAACCAAAACTCACATTTTGAGAGTTTGCCATAAAGCTTATATTCTCTGAGAGTCTACAATGCTATTCTCAAATGCTTTTCATGTTCTTCTGAATCTTTAGAATACACCAAAATATCATCAATGAAAACAACAACAAATTGATCAAGATGTGGCCTGAAGATCCTATTCATAAGATCCATAAATGCTGCTGGAGCATTGGTCAGCCCAAATGGCATAACCAAAAACTCATAATGACCATATCTGGTTCTGAATGCAGTTTTAGCAATATCCTCCGTCTTCACCCTTAATTGATGATAACCAGATCTCAAATCTATCTTGGAAAATACTCCTGCACCTTTCAGTTGGTCAAAGAGATCATCAATCCGCGGTAATGAGTACTTGTTCTTGATGGTCACCTTATTCAACTATCGATAATCAATACAGAGCCTCAAAGATCCATCCTTCTTTTTCACAAACAATACTGGTGCACCCCATGGGGATGTACTTGGTCTAATGAAACCCTTATCAAAGAGTTCTTGCAATTGTGTCTTAAGTTCTTTCATCTGTGATGGGGCCATTCTGTATGGTGTCTTTGATATAGGCATAGTTCCTGAAACAAGATCAATAGTAAATTTTACCTCTCTCTCTGGAGGTAACCCAGGTAAATCATCAGGAAAGACATCTGGAAATTCATTTACCACCGGGATATCTTCATGATTTGAACCTCATTTTCTGGTGTCAATCACATGGGCCAAATAAGCTTCACACCCTTTTCTCATCAATCTCCGGGCTTTCATTATGGATATGACTCGAGGATATTGTGAAAATAATTCCCTTTTTACAATAATTGCCTCATGATTTTCTTTTTTAAGTACCACAAATTTAGACTTGCAATCCATCACTGCTTCGTGACGTGAGAGCCAATCCATGCCTAATATGACATCATACTCATGGAAAGGCAACTCAATCAAGTCTGCAGAAAACTCCTTCCCATGCACAACCAAAGGACAATTCCTAAATACTTTATTCACTATTACACTATGACCCAAAGGATTCTTAACTTCAATTCCATATTCTAGGTTTTCTTTAATCATATTATGCAGACTAGGTGTACTAGTGCAAATATAGGAATGTGTGGAACCCGGATCTATGAGTGCACAAATGTCAAAATCATATAATGAAAATATACCAACAATAACATCTGTTACCGCCTGATCTTCTTTAGCTTTCATGGCATAGGCTCGAGTTGGAGCTCTGCTAGATCCAAGTCTATTCACTGTCTCTGAAATAGCCTGCCTCGATCAGACTGGTCCTTCTCTGAACTGAACTCCAAGCTGAGTTGGAGCTGATCTAGTAGTCTGAGTAGGTGTACCACCTGTCAAGAGTGGGCAATCCCTCCATAGATGTTCTTTGGACCCACATATAAAGCAAGCACCTGTGGCATGCCAACATTCCCCCCAATGGCTCCTATTGGAAATGGTACATACCGGTATAGCTTCCTTGCTAACCTGAGGTTGTGAACTGGCTGTAGCAGAAGGTGCCTTAAAGGGCGGCCCCCTCCTAAAAGACCCTGTCTGTGAATAGCTAAAACTTTTTCCCTGTCCTCTATTCAGTGAACAGCTAGTAAAGAAACGACTCTTCTTTCCAGTGAATTGAGTCTCAGAAGTAGCTGACTTTTTGGAAGATTCTTCTATTTTCCTCTTTTCCCTTTTTTCAAGGTTGAGTGCTGCAGAAACTAACTGAGAAAAATTATTATGCTGAAGAGCAGTCACAATATCTCCAACCTCTTCATTAAGGCCATCTTCAAATATTCTACATTTATCTCTTTCATTTGCAATTAATTCAGGGGCATACTTGCTCAGTCTGGTAAAATCCCGCTGATACTCAATCACTGACATTTTACCTTGCTTGAGATTCATGAACTCTTTCTTTTTCTCATCAATATAGATCAACGGAATATACTGCTCTTTAAATTTAGAAAGGAAGGAATCCCATGAAACCGGTTCCACCATATCTAGCTTGGTAAGAACTGATTTCCACCAATCATATGCCTCATCTTGGAGTAGAGAAGTAGCAAATCTAGCTTTGTCATCTGTTTCCACTTGCATCTCTTTAAAAATTCTTTCAGTCTTTTCCAACCAATACTCAGCTGCAGCTGGATCTTCATCTCTCTTACCATAGAAATCTGAAGCCCCATACTTACGAAGCTTATCAATTGTTACTTTTGGTCTAGATGGTGGCACTGGGATAGGCTGAGGAATGGCTCGTACCATCTATTGGAATAATCCAGTCATCTGTTGTATAAATGGATTTTGACCAGGGTCAATCTGTTCTACTGCATGCGGTGGGGGATTTGGAGCAGCATCTTGCCTTTGCACGCTTGCTGCACTAGGCTGATGAGGTGTCCTAGTATTAGGAGAGCCGGTACTCTCAGCCATATCTCGTTCATCAGAAGACATCTTCCTACAATCCTACAAGTTGCCAAGAAGAAAGCCCATATCAGAATTATATAAGACACATGTATATTTAAACCTAATATCTCATTTCACACCTAGGCCTAGAAACGCCTAAACCTGCTCTGATACCACTAAATGTGATGCCCCACTTATATATTAGGAATAATCCCACATATATAAGAAGAATGTCACAAGCTTAACTCGATAATCTGCTCAAATTGAAATTTTGTTTTTCATTTTAAATAACTTAATATATTTATTTATTTTGGTTTAGGCAAATTATTCCAATTAAATATATATATATATATATATATATATATATATATATATATATATATATATATCCTTATATTGTATACACATATGGCACCCGATTATGTTACATAATTATTTACATACACAATATTAATATATGAGATATGTCTACCACACCATATACATAGTCAAACTAAAAAAAAAAATATAATAATACATAACCAACCCTCTAACTATGCTTCTTGTGTCTCTGCTGATATGGGCTTGGATTTCCTTCTTGACCACTTCACCTCTTACCATCTACAGTTCCAATTCCTGCGTGAGAAGAACTCACGCTAAGCTAACTCTAGCTTAGTGGTACATATACGTATTAAGTTTTTTCCAAGTAGTCACACAAATGCATGTCTCAAATAATTCATGATACACTGAATTTTTATTTCATGTAAAAGAAATAACCACATCAAATAACAGTAACATAAAAATCATATTCAATAACTAAATTCTCATTACCTCCTGTAAGCATTTCATGTTTTATCACTTATGTCAATAATAAATTTTTTTCACATTTCATTCCATAGTCTTTAATTAATATCAGCCCAAATCTCATTCCTGAACTGTCCGAATATGAGGTGTGAAATAGGGGCGCTCGCGGAGCTTAAGTCACCCTACTCACCATAATCTCAAGTCAAGGGCGCTCGCGGAGTTTAAGCCACCTTGACTGAATATAATTATGTCATCTGTGTATAATCAGGATCAGGGGCGCTCCCAGAGCTTAAGCCACCCTGTCCCTAAATAATATCCATATCGGTACCATAATTCCCCCCTTAATGGTGCACCATCTATCCTATGTTAGTCCTCAGGTAGAGAAATGGGCAATTAACACCATTAATTACTTATTTCTATAACCAATACTCATTTCATATCAACACAATTATATATTCACAATTTATTTCAAAACCATGTAATAGCATGATATTTTATCAAATATTAACACAATGTTAAGTTCATAGTTAATAACATTCCTACAATTTTAAAACATGCCATAATATATAATTTCATCATTGTGACATGTAATTTATGTCATATACACACAACCATGCATAAGGGCAAAACAAAATACATATACGTACAAACCTCGATAGTATTTTCCTTTTTCCAAAATATAAGTTCAGAGCTTGTTCACTTTTGTTAGTCTTCTTCTTATTGAAATCCTAATTTAAAAATATAATTAATTAATAGCTTGATAAAATATTTATTCTTAATATAACTTAAATAAATAATTTCAATTTCTATTAAGCTAGAATAAGACCTCCAAGGACTGTTGGATTAATAACTTTTCCTACACTTATCCAATTTATATGATTCTTGATTCTGATTAACTATAACATGTAAAACTAAAATATACTAAAATTTCATAATTTTTGAACCTTTACATAATTTTTGGTATAATTTTAAATATTGACCTATTTTCTGCCCTTAGGCAGTTTCAAGGTACCCAATTCAAAAATTCATAACTTTCAATGTGTAGCTTCAATTATTCTAAAATGTTTTATACAATTATATACGTTAAGTGGAAAAATTTTTCATGTTTAACTCATTTCCTGATTCAGTCTCTAAGGGTCTCAAATATGGGAGGACATATAACTGGTTTAAGATAGAGTATCAACCCGACCAGTTTAATTATTCAGCTCATAACTCACACAATACATGACATTTCAAGATGAAACCTTTACAGATATTTAGATAAGACATAGGAGTAAAACTTTTATGTTTTAAACTTTGGCCAATTCGATCTAAAAATAGGTGAAATATAAGGACGAATTTACTGGAACTGTACAGGTATATGAAACCAGCTCAATCAAGGAACAGTCATGGTTCATTTCCGAATAACTCAACCTACACAAGATAAATTCATACGAAATTTTGCAGAGCCCTCAAAAACATATATATCTACAACTTTCATGTTTTACAAAACCTCAGAATAAGCCACTAAGATGGTCAAGTTTTACAAAAACCGTAGGTTATTTGCTTGATATGTCTCCCAGAACCAGTTTCACCCCAATAACCATATCTGTTCATATACTCAAAATCATTCAATAAAATGAGGTAGAGAGATACAAAAGACATAGATGAACAACTATTATGTTTAACACATCCCCAAATTCGAGTCACAAGGAAATAAAAATCAGAGTGCAATATTCTGTCAAAATATAACCTAAAGAGTTCTAATAACACAATAATCATGGGAAAATAATTCTTACCAAGATCAGATTTAATTGGACTGATTTTTGACGCAAATCTTGAAGAAGATGATGAGTAATTTGATCTGAGATATGGAGAAAGAAAAAGGGATGAAGAAGAAGAAGAAGAAAAGAGAAGAATGAAGAAATGGCCAAAAATTACTTTCAGCCCCTTTTTCCCATTTGCTTCTTTCTTTTTTTTTTTGCTGTCCATTTTACTGTTCACTTTAATTTTTTTTATTTAAATTTTCTTATTATTATTATTATTATTATTATTATTATTATTATTATTATTATTATTATTATTATTATTATTATTATTATTATTATTATCTTCACATATTTCTTTATAGCTAATATTTTTAATTTTATTTAATAAAAAACACAATTTAATTATGTTGTCTAAATTACTCAAATTAAATTCTAATTAGTGGGTGTTGCATTAACAAACCCTACTCCTCTCTCCAATCGCAATTGGGAGTTTTACTAACACACTAAGTGTTAGAATGGAGTTTTACAAGCTCACTCCCAACTATGGTGTTTCTCACAATGGCTCACACCTAACCCAGAAATCTCTTGTGTTTTAATGGCTTAAACAATAACCAATTCCTTGTGTTTTACAGGTTCACACAAACAACCTTTATATTGTATTTTGCAGGCTCACACAAACAACCTTTACCTTGTGTTTTATAGGCTCACACAAACAACTTTTCTTTGTGTTTTAAAGGCTCACACAACTAACCTTTACAAATGTTCTATTCTTAACCCAAAAATATCCAAAACTCACTTGAGTAATAAATGATTACAGAGAGAAACACTTACAAATCTTTATTGCTCAATAAATGATGAGAAAAAAGATTTTCACAGAGAATAGATATTTGTTATGAAAGTATTAAGTGTACAAATAGCTTGTAATAAAATTTTGATTCAAAGTATTTGCTATCCTCTTGTACTAAATGCATAAATGACTTGCATTTATACTTCTATGGCGAATTTATAGCCGTTAGAATGCATTTAATACGAAACTAGTCGTTACACCACCCAAAAAAATCGCGCCTGACATTTTTCTCTTTCATCTTTCACGGGCGTGATTATGTTTGTCATGGGCGTGACTGTTCTTCCAAGCCGTGACTGAAGTGGTGACCTTGGTCGTGAAGCATTCTGGAAGGTTTTGAAATATTGGGTCACGGGCGTGACATATATCTTTATGGGCGTGACAAACTTTCCAGTCGTGATCAAAGTGGTGACTTTGGTCGTGAAGCTCTCTGGATGAATTTGTCAAGAAAGTTCACGGGCGTGACTTAAATGTGTATTTCACGATTTGTTATCTTCCTTCATGGCCGTGAACTTCAAATGTTGGTTTTGTTGACGGTTAGCTTCTTCACAGGCGTGACTCATAGGGTCATGGGTGTGAACATGCTACTTCCTTAATTTTATCATTCAAGGATTAGTCTTCCATTCTCCATTCTTGCTATTTTATTCCATACCCTATTTAACAGATTTAGAAAACAAGTATATTAAATACAATATTGCTATTTTATTTGTTATCATCAAAATGATAGAAATACCCCTCAAGATTTAACAATCTTCCCTTTTTTGATGGTGACAAATAATCTAGCAATATGTGCTTTTGAGAAGTCTCCCCCTCAAAAGATACTTAGGATAAAAATTGATGAAATGCAAGAATTGTAAAGAATGATGTAGCATTGAAATAAATTTTCTAGTTTTAAGTATATGCAATTTATATGCAAAGTATATCCAATATATACCAAAATTCTCTTTAAGTCATGGAGTATATGTAAGGTATATTTAGAGTATATCAAGTGCATATTCATTTATGTAACTTGCATTAAGGTATATACAAAGTATACATAAGATATATTTAAGGTGTATAAAGCTCAATTTGCATACTTGCATATTTATTTTGAATCAAATTTTAAGTATTGCTTTTAAACTCAAAATATTGCTAATTTCTCCCTACTTAACTCAAAATATTTATATTGCTAATTTCTCCCTATTTAACTCAATATATTTGTAGGTTCTTATTTTTTATTCAAAATTAAGTATTGCTTGCATTTATCTTAATATATTGCTAGTTTCTCCCTCTTTTGTCATCAACAAAAATAATATAAAGATAAATCATAATGGAAAAACAAAGCAAATATATTATATAAAAAAAAATACAATCAAAGATAATAAAAATTCATAAAGGAAATTTAAAATTTCCTACACATAAACAAAACAAGCAAACAAAATAAAGAAACAAGCATATTAAGGCTACCATCTAGCCTAACATCTATCCGAACATCCTGTCCCTAAGACGAGCAACTTCAGCCTCAAGGCTATCCATCCTATACTCTATGAAATCCTTGAGGTTCTCCAATCTCTCATCCATGGAAGCCTGCAGCTGCTCAAATCGTGGTGCTAGAAGGTCAACCACCTGTTGCGCCAAATTCGGTGTGGAAGCCGAGGATTGTCTGATGTCCTGCTCAACCGCTGGAGGTGCCTCCTCAACCCGAGCCCTTTTCCTCTGCTGGATTCCTTGGAGGCCGGCTTTGAAGTCCTCCGAATCATTATCTTCCCATATGATTTTGCCAGCAGTGTCTGTGAAGCGGTAGTAAATATTGTTCTCATGGACAATTCTAACAGCCGCTCCCATCTTAATGAAGGACTCGACATCCAATTGATCTCGAGGATGCCCTGGGATAAGATTGAAGTGATGGTCATCCAGCTTCAAATATCCAAGCTTCAAGGCCATATGGGTCACATATCCACCAATAAGTACATCTCCGGAGGGCTTGGTGGCAATGGATAGAAGTTGGTTCGCAAACCATCAAGAAAGCGCCATTGTGAGACCTCTTGGGGCCATCTCAAAGAGAAAGAGCGCAGACTTTGGAATGGTGCCATTGCTGTCTCCTTAGGCAAATATGCTATAGGTTAGAAACCTATGCAAATATTTATGCACTAGGGACCGGAGATGAGTGCTCTTGGTCTTCTTTACATCCCAACTGCAATTCGTACCAAAATGAGTCCATGCTCGAGTTGCGAATTGTGAAGAACTCCACTTCGCTATCGTTAAGGATGCCTTCCGAGGGTAGGTTGAATAAGTCCCCGAATTCTATGGCAGTGAGAGTATTTGGATTGCTACAGAGTTGGAATTTCACCACTCTAGTGGGAGACATTTGCAAAGTGCTCAAGAATTCTAAGGTTGGCTCCCTTAAAGTGGGCTGATGAATGTCCATAAACTCCTTCAAATGACAGGAATGGAGTTTCTTTGTCATCGCTGTCTCAAGCCCGAAAGTGCGTACGGTTTGCCACTCAAAAGATCTTGAGGAAATGAGAGGCCTTTTTTTCAGGGTTGAGTACCTAGGATGGCAATGCTCCAGAATTTTGTTCATTAGGTAGTCTGAGTACCTCCTGGGAACATGAGATTTCTTCCTAGTACCCTTTGATGAGCCGGTTTCCATTTTGATTGAAGAAATGATCTTTGAAGAGTTTGGAAAGATTTGACAGAAATTGTGAGGAAACCCTAAGGAAAAATTATTTTTGATGATGGAAGGGATTTTTTATGGTATATATAGCAGAAATTTGTGACTAGGGGATCAAAATATTCAATGTACCATTCAATGAGTGTAAATGAGAGCGGTTTCAAGGAGTTGGAAGGTTGAAATGTGAAAAATAACCGGCAGATTTGTTATATAGTCGATGCATTCACGGGCGTAAAATATATAGTCACGGTCATGAAGAGTCATGTTCACGGTTTGCTGAAAGGGTGCTCTACCCGTGAATAAAGGTGTGAAAAGGTTCACAGTTATGGCATTTGAATGTCACGGGCATGAATGATGAACTATCACGGTGGTGAAAGAAGAGTCACGGGCATGAAGGGTTGAATTTCACTACTTATGCCCGTGAAACAAAGTGTGACTCAAAGCGTGAACGTTTCTGTGAGTTTTAGGTGAAAATGTTCACGAGCGTGAACAAGGCTTTTCACGGGAGTGAATAAAGTCGTGAACATAAGCTTCACTACTTGAAGCCGTGAACCATGTCATGAATCAAGTCGTGAAAGCTACTGGATCTATTGACTATTTAATTCACGGGCGTGAATTGCCTAAAATTTCCATCAAATAAAATTAAGTCCTAAAACAAGACTAAATCATTTCTATGAATATTCTATCCCTTATAACATAAAATTTACATCAAATTTACTACCCTATATCTAGTGATACGATACAACAAAAAATTGTCACTTTTGACAATTTGGCAATCACAAGGTTAATCCATCAATCATACCAAGTTCTCTTCTAATGAAATTAAATCTTTCCTCATTTAGAGACTTAGTGAATATATCTGCCAATTGATCTTCTGTGCTTATAAATTCTAATGCAACATCTCCATATTGAACATGGTCTCTAATAAAGTGGTGTCTAATGTCAATATGCTTACTTCTAGAATGTTGAATGAGATTCTTTGAAAGATTTATAGCACTTGTATTGTCACATTTAATGGGTATATGGTTCATCTCATGACCATAGTTCTTAAGTTGTTGTTTCATCAACAGGATTTGAGTACAACAACATCCTGCTGCTACATACGCTGCTTCAGCAGTTGAAAGAGCAACTGAAACTTGTTTCTTATTAAACCAAGAAACTAAGCACTCTCCAATAAAGTGACAAGTACCTGAAGTACTTTTTCTATCTAAAAGACTACCACCATAGTCTGCATCTGAATATCCTACAATATAAAAAGATGAGTTTCTAGGATACCACAAACCTAGATACAATGATCCATGTAAATATCTTAGAATTCTTTTTACTGCATGTAAATGAGATTCTTTTGGACATGATTGAAATTGTGCATACAAGCAAACACTATACATTATGTCAGGTCTAGAAGCAGTAAGATATAAAAGTGATCTGATCATACCTCTATAGAGCTTTTCATTAATGCTCTTACCCTATTCATCCTTGTCCAATTTTGTTGATGTGCTCATAGGAGTCTTGGCATTCTTGCATCCTTCCATTCCAAATTTCTTAATTAAATCTTTGGCATATTTGGATTGGTTGATGAATATGCCCTCATTGCCTTGTTTTATTTGTAGTCCAAGGAAATATATAAGCTCTCCCATCATGCTCATTTCAAATTCCCTAGTCATACACTTAGCAAATTCTTGACAAAGCAATTCATTAGTAGAACCAAATATTATATCATCAACATAAATTTGAACAATTAGTATATCATGCTTATGCTTTTGAATGAATAATGTAGTGTCAACATTCCCCTTTGTAATATTATTTTCTAAGAGAAAAGAACTTAGTCTTTCATACCAAGCTCTTGGGGCTTGTTTCAAACCATATAAAGCTTTTGAAACTTTAAAAACATGATTTGACAAATCATAGCTTTCAAAACCTGGTGGTTGTTCTACATAAACTTCTTCTTCTATATAACCATTTAGAAAGACACTTTTCACATCCATTTGAAAGAGTTTGAAATTCATGTGACATGCATATGCTAAAAGTATTCTTATGGCTTCTAATCTAGCTACAGGTGCATAGGTCTCATCATAATCTATTCCTTCTTCCTGATTATATCCTTTTGCAACTAATCTAGCCTTATTTCTAGTTATTGAACCTTGTTCATCTAGTTTATTTCTAAATACCCATTTGCTACCTATAATTTGATGATTCTTGGGTCTAGGTACTAAGGTCCATACCTTACTTCTCTCAAATTGGTTGAGTTCCTCTTGCATTACAATGACCCAACTTTCATCATTAAGAGCCTCATCAACATTTTTAGGTTCAATTTGAGAAATAAAACCAAGGCCAGTAGTTAAATGTTTGAAATGGGATCTAGTACTTACTCCCCTTGAAAGATCACCAATGATTTGCTTCTTTGGATGATCTTTTGTCATTCTCCATTCTTTTGGGAGTTCTTGCCCGTTTTCTTCTTGAGCTTGAGGTAGAGAATCATCTTGATGTGAATCTTCTTGATCATTTTCTTTTTTTCCATTTCTAAGATCAAGTCTTTCCATAGTTCCCGCAACATCATCAAGAACACTACCTTTCACAAGATCAAGTCTGCTAAATTCATTAAAAACAACATGCATAGATTCTTCAACAGTTAATGATCTTTTATTAAATACTCTATATGCTTTGCTAGTTGTAGAGCATCCTAAAAAGATACCTTCATCAGATTTAGAGGCAAAATTTCCAAGGTTGTCTTTTGTATTCAATATGAAGCACTTGTATCCAAATACTCTAAAGTATGATATCAAGGGCTTTCTTCCATTCCATAGCTCAAATGAGGTTTTGTTTAAAAGAGGTTTTTGAAAACTCGATTTGAAATATAACAAGCAGTGTTTGTGGCTTCTGCCCAAAAGTAAGTTGGTAGACTATACTCATTAAGTATTGTTCTAGCTATTTCAATTAAAGTTCCATTTTTCCTTTCAACTCTCCCATTTTGTTGAGGTGTTCTAGAAGATGAGAAATTCTGTGAAATGTCATGTTCAAGACAAAAACATTCAAAGTTTTCATTTTCAAATTCTTTACCATGGTCACTTCTTATCTTTGAAATACAATATCCTTTTTCATTTTGAACTCTTATAGCAAAGTTTTTGAAATTTTCAAAATCATCACTCTTTTGAGCTAAGAAATTACCCAAGTAAATCTAGAGTAATCATCTACGATGAGAAAGGCATAATATTTACTTCCTAAGCTAGCAATTCTTTTAGGTCCAAATAAGTCTAAATGCAGGAGTTGAAGAGGTTTTGAGGTACTTACTATGTTTTTGGCTTTGAAGGATGACTTGTGTTGCTTCCCTCTTTGGCAAGGTTCACATATCTTGTCTTTTTCAAATTTTACTCTTGGCAGTCCTTTTACTAATTCTCCTATGTTGAGGCTTTTGATTAAGTCCATGTTAGCATGACTAAGTCTTCTATGCCATAGCCAAGATTCATTACTAGTAGTCACAAGACACTTAGAGGAATGGTTAGATAATTCATGTAAGTATATTATGTATGGGTTGATATCTCTATTTCTTTTAAATATCTCTTGACCGTCGATAGAGGTTACAAGACATTCATTTGAAGTAAAGATTACTTTATTTCTTTTATCACATAATTGACTAACACTTAACAAGTTATGTTTCAAGTCATCAACAAGTAAGACATCTTTAATAAGAGTGGTACCATAAATACCAATAAAACCAATACCAATTACCTTACCCTTAGCATTGTTTCCAAAGGTAACTTTACCTCCGTCAATACTTTTGATTTCATAGAAGAGTTCTTTGTCTCCTGTCATATGCCTTGAGCATCCAGTATCTACTAGCCAAGCATTTTTGTTTATTGTAGAGTTGAGGCATACCTGTAGAATCACAGTTCAGGTATGATTTTTAGGTACCCAAATGAGCTTGGGTCCTTGGGGGTTAGCACATGAAGGTTTCCTATGAGCCTTCCTTATCCAACAATGTTTATTTATATGACCAATCTTCATACAATAATTACACTATTTAGGTCTAACATTGTTTTTGGTCTTACAATATATTTGAATGTCATATTTCTATTTAACTGATTTTGAGAACAATGGCATGCACAGTCATGATTAATTGATGCTTTTCTAGATGCATGCTTCTTATACATAAAGGCATGATTATTCTTTTTATGTATAGAAGGTTTAATATACTTATTCCTTAGTGCTGTTCCAATAATCGTGGATATGTGTGGTTCACTAGACTTAACAAAAATGGTTTTGTGAGAAAATGATGATGTGTCCTTAAATCCTAGACCATGTCTAATTAAAGATGGTCTTTGAGACACAATGAGAGTATCTAAACTCTCTTTACCTTTGTGAAATTTAGAAATGGAATTTCTAAGTTCGTCAACTTCATTTTTCAAAGTATTATTTTCTTTAAGCAAGGAAGCAGTTGAGGATCTTGATGAATATTCATCTAATGACTTTTGAAGAGATTCATTAGATGATTTAAGCCTAAGATTCTCCTTTTCTAAAACATCCATTTTTTTTCAAATTGGAAATGTTATTCCTATAAGTACTGAATTTAGTCCTATATTTCTCTAGTTCTAAATTTAATTCTTCTATAAGGCTTTGCTCATCATCATCATCATCACTATCATTAGTATTATCATTATCACTACTATCATTATTGAAAGAGTATGAGTGTAGTGATCTTACCTTATCCGAGATGTGATCCTCAATAGCCATGAAGCATAGGTTGACCTCTTCGCTTTCACTATCATCTTTTTCACTTGAGGAGCTTTCGTCATCCCATGTGGCTTTGTGACCTTTCTCCCAATTGTCTCTTTGGTATTTGCTTTTATGCTTCTTGAGCCTTGGACATTCTGGGTTTGATATGTCCTTTCTTTCCACACTCATAGTACTTTACCTCTTCTTTACTTCTTTGTGCATCATTAGAAGTTTGTTTGAGGTTTCTTTGCCTGAATTTTCTGGAGTTGCTCATTTTCTTCTCAATGATTCTTTTCAGTCTTCTTGAAAGCATAGAAACGTCCTCATTTTCATCATCACTCATTTCTTCATCATCTTCACTTTCTTCTTGAGATTTTGAAGTAGAGACTTTGAGTGCTAAAGGCTTTCTTTTTCTCTAGCTCTGCTTCAAGCTCTCTATCTCTTTTCACTACCATTTCATGTTTGAGAAGTTTGCCAATAAGCACATCAGTATTCATGATGCTCATGTCTTCATTTGCTTCTTCTATGCCAGCAACTCTTGAGCCATAGTCTTTAAGAGGAAGACTTCTCAGGATTTTGTTGTTTACATCTTCCAAGCTCAGATGCTTCCTAAGTTTCCTCATTCCATTTATAATGGCTTGAAGACAGTTTGTCATGTCAGTGATTGACTCATTGGATTTCATCTTGAAGAGCTCATATTCCGAGGTAAGAAGTTGAATCTTCTTGGATTTGACTTGCTTAGTTCCTTCATGATAATTTTCCAATGTCTTCCACATGCTGTAGGTTGTTGGGTAATGTTGTATTCTTCCACATTCTTCAATAGATAATGAGCTTGAGAGGATTGCATTGCCTTCTTGTTTTTGAAATTTGCTCTTCTTTGAGGCTCTGTCCAATCATCTCTTGATAATATTTTTTCTTCACCATCAGCTCCTCTTCTGGTTGGTGGTGTCCATTCTTTTCGTACACTATCCCAGACTTCAATTCCTTCACTATCCAGGTATGTCTCCATCCGAAACTTCCAATGGGCATAATTTACTCCATCAAAGTAAGGTTTGAGACTTTGGAATCCTTCACTGGCCATATGTTAATCTTTACTAGTGCTTTTTAGGCTTAGATGCTAGACAAAGCTCTGATACCAATTGTTGCCTAGATATTGAGCCAAAAAGGGGGGTTGAATTGGAGTTTTAAAAATTTAACTTTAAAGTGCGGAAATAGAAAGTTAAGTTTATGAGGGATAAAGAAATTTGACACAAGGATTTTTATAGAGGTTCGGGTGTTAACAAACCCTACTCTCCCCAATCGCAATTGGGAGTTTTACTAACACACTAAGTGTTACAATGGAGTTTTACAAGCTCACTCCCAACTATGGTGTTTCTCACAATGGCTCACACCTAACCCAGAAATCCCTTGTGTTATAATGGCTCACACAATAACCAATTCCTTGTGTTTTACAGGCTCACACAAACAACCTTTATCTTGTGTTTTACAGGCTCACACTAACAACCTTTACCTTGTGTTTTACAGGCTCATACAAACAACTTTTACCTTGTGTTTTACAGGCTCACACAAACAACTTTTTTTTTTGTTTTAAAGGCTCACACAACTAACTCTTACAAGTGTTCTACTCTTAACCTAGAAATACCCAAAACTCACTTGAGTAATAAATGATTACAGAGAGAAACACTTACAAATATTTATTGCTCAATAAATGATGAGCAAAAAGATTTTCACAGATAATAGATATTTGTTATGAAAGTATTAAATGTACAAATAGCTTGTAATAAGATTTTGATTCAAAGTATTTGCTATCCTCTTGTACTAAATGCATAAATGACTTGCATTTATACTTCTATGGCGAATTTATAGCCGTTAGATTGCATTTAATACGAAACTAGCCGTTACACCAACCCAAATAATCACGCCTGATATTTTTCTCTTTCATCTTTCACGGGCGTGACTATGTTTGTCACGGGCGTGACTGTTCTTCCAAGCCGTGACTGAAGTGGTGACCTTGGTCGTGAAGCATTCTGGAAGGTTTTGAAATATTAGGTCATGGGCGTGACATATATCTTCATGTGCGTGACAAACTTCCCAATCGTGATCAAAGTGGTGACTTTGGTCGTGAAGCTCTCTGGATGAATTTGTCAAGAAGGTTCACGGCCGTGACTTAAATGTGCATTTCACGATTTGTTGTCTTCCTTCATGGCCGTGAACTTCAAATGTTGGTTTTGTTGACGGTTAGCTTCTTCACGGGCGTGACTCATAGGGTCATGGGCGTAAACATGCTACTTCCTTAATTTTATCATTCAAGGATTAATCTTCCATTCTCCATTCTTGCTATTTTATTGCATACCCTATTTAATAGACTTAGAAAACAAGTATGTTAAATACAATATTGCTATTTTATTTGTTATCATCAAAATGACGGAAATACCCCTCAAGGTTTAACAATCTCAAACCTTTAATTTTTTTTCAATAACTATTTTTTTGGCCAAGAAATTAATTTGCTAGTATCTTTTTCGTGCTTGAAGGTCCAAATCTTAAAGATATCAGTGGTAAATAAATGAATTCCCAGATGTATTTCCTGATGATTTACCTAGACTACCACTAAAGAGATAGGTTGAGTTTGCTATTGATCTTGTTCTAGGAACTATGCCTATATCAAAGACGCTATCATAATAATGAAAATCTTATCAAGTGCAATTGTGTTTATACCTAAATTATCCCAAGTCATAGGATTAACAACATGGGACATTATTAATCCAGATAGACTAGCATATGTGATACACCTTGACTAGGTCAAACAGTTGATCTCATAAGTTGTACACATGAGATATTTAGAGTTAACATGTGGATACTTGCTAGAGGAGCTAAGTACATTGGATGACTTGTTATGAGACAATCACATGGATATCTATTCAATGTAAGTAATAGTCTCATCATAGCAATGGTGCAAGTATCCTTAGACTTGAGATGCTCAAGGTTATCTTGGATATTAAATCCTATACTTTGACTCAATTTCTTATTGCCTCTTAGAGGTTGCTCATAGGCTAGTGATTGGATATAAGATGAGGTATTCGAAGGTAGTTAAGTAGTCAATAAGAATTCATCACTCCTGATAGGAGGAGAATATACCTATGGCCTCCTGTAGAGATCATTACTCGAAAATCTTTAGTCGAGGTGGACATGTCTTGAAGAATGTGTTCAAGGACTTATCTAATAGAGTAGTGAGTCTCATAGACAACAACTAACAACACTTGGACTAGATGTGACATAGTCAGTCTAGTGGGAGTTGACATATTGTCCATACTCTAAATCGAGTGAGGTATAGTATGGTAAAAGGATGAATTGGATGGTAATTATCTATGGAAGGGTTTATAGTCAATCCACCAACTTTTTGGTCAATTGGGGGTCATGATGTATTGCTAGATACTGCTCATGATATGCTAAAAATTATGTGATGATTTGAGTTACCAACATAACTGGAAATCTAATAAGTCGCATGCATAGAAGGAATGAAGGAAATGTGAAATAGGATTTGGATTGGATCCAATACATGAGAGAGATAATTGAGCAAAAGAGTTTTGCATTTTTGTGCAAAGTATTGCATGGCGTGTGTGTGCCGCCCACAGCACGCACGTGACAAAGGTAAGTAACAATCAAGGTCTAAGTTGTCATGCGCATGATGACCTTAGTGTCATGCATGTGACGAATCATCATGCACATGACAACAAGTTTGTCCTAAAGCCTGTCGCATGCATGATGCTTTTGATGCACACACGACGATCTACCATTGTCCAGAATTTCACTCTAAATAGGAAGACAAATGTAAAGTTTTGAATGTCCAACTCTAATTATGATTAAAGAATATATAAATACCCTCAAAAGTGCTCAGAAAGAGTGATTCCAACTAAGAGATATAAAAGTTATCTCTTTTCCATCTCTCTCAAAAGATTAAGCTCCATTAATAACACTTTGTTAGTTGATCACCTCATCTCCCTTATGGTTGTTTTGAGGCTCCATTTTGGTGTGAAGTTTATACATAATCCTATATTAAATGTAATGACTGAAATTGTATGTTCAATCATCAAATTGCATAATGGTTAAATTAAATTAATGCTTGCATTGTTAAAGATGAGAATGTAGTGGTGTTTTTATGAAGGTTAAGGCATGCCATAAATGTGAATGAGGTTAATTAATATTATGTGATTGTTCATGTGCATGTTGAGTAACCTATATTGTGATTGGAAAGGAAATTAAATTTCAATGCTAGTTCCTTTGAAACTTATTGCATAAAGGCAAGATATAGGATTTGATATTCTCTTGTCCATGATAATGGGATTTTGGTAATAAATGGGTGTATATGGTTTGGTATGAATGTTGGTAAGGAGGTTTAAATTAGTAAACAATGAGGAATTGCATGTGGAATGGAAATTTTGGGTGTTTAAGCATTAATTCTGGAAATTTTCCCAGGTTTATAGGCATGAACAGTTCACGATTGTGAATCGTGTGGTGATTTTTGGCACAGAAGCATTCATGGGTTGTGTCACTATATGGTTCACGGCCAGGCAAGCTGTGAAAGAGGAGTTTCATGGGCATGAATGGATATTCATTCATAAAGAAAACAAACATGTGTAGCTCTCTACTTCAACTTGTTCTTCTCCCGAAATGCTTTTCATCTATATCCTATATTCAATCATCCATTGCTTTTTCATTTCACATCAACAGTCCATTGCCTTCCATCATTACGAAGTTAAAGTTTGATAATAGGAGTTGCTTCTTTCCATATGTTCAACTTGGAAGCAAAATTTAGAATATATTGTAGACCCAGCAACAATTGGAGCTAAATATTAGATAGGTGCCCTAAAGACATTCATCTTAGGACATCATATGTACACATTTCATTACTAAAAAAAAAAGACATTTTTATTATTCAGTGTTCAATTGGTTGAATTTGATATGAATATCTTAAAATGATTATTAAAGTCTTTAGTATATAACACGACATGAAAGAAATCATGTGAGATCATTATAATAATATTCCTATCAGATATAATTATGTTTATATAATTATTCTCAGTCATAGCATAGTCTTCAAGGGCATATCAAATGACATAATAGATCTCAAAGATAAAAACTACATCATTTGGACTATATGTGATATAATCAATCTACTGAGAGTTGACACATAATTCATACTATTAACTAAATGAAGTATACTATGGTAAAAGGATTTGCATAGAAATTGTTTGTGGAAAGGTTAAAAGTTATGTCATTGACTTTTGGAATTTGGGTGGTCATGTTGTATTGGTAGATGTCACTCAAGATCTACCAAGTGAGGAGAACAAAGATCATTTATGGATTGAAGAGTTCAGTTCATGGAGTCATGATTGGATAAGGATTCTTCCTAACACTTTAGCTGACAATATGATCAAAATATCTATTAAATTATACAAAAAGAGAAGGTGAAGACAAAATAAAATGGTTGTCGAATTTGAACTGTGTAAGAGAGAATTGAGTATTGGGCCTTTTCTAAGTGTTATAAATGGGTTAAGTCAAAATTGACTAGACTTGTTGACTTTTCAACATGGGTTGAATACCCTTAAGAAAGGGCCCTTTAGGGTTTTAATTAATTAACCCTAGGTAGACTTAAAAGGTATATACACCGTCTTAATAAGAGAATTCAACCAACCGTTAAAACATAGAAGGAAAGCACAATTCTTCCTCTTCGCTCTCAAGGTCAAAACCTCCAATCTAGCACAAAAGAATTTAAGCCACCACAACTCTAAGGTTTAGGTTTTTGTTGTTCACCATTTCGTATGGATCAATAATAGAGGTAATTCAAATTGTTGGATTGTTGTGACTTGCTACAACCCAACAAGGATCAAGAGCTAGAAATCAAATATATAATTTCTATCCATATAAATTAGGGTTTGTATCTAAAATTAATATACATAGGGAAATCTTGTTCTTGGATTTTGTATCAATTCTGCAGCTGGTTTGTTTATGTGATATATGTCTTCAATGTGAAATAGACACAACACACGAACATATAATTTGAGTGAAATAAGAGCATCCCAAGTTTAAAGGTTAGAGTTAAATAAAAATAGAAAATATGAACCATAATTTGCACAATATCCCCAATTTCATCAATTCAAAGTCTTATGAGCAAAGGCTTTCAAAATCATTCCTCGTTTAAACAATTTGAATTAATCTTCATATATTCTTAGAAGCCTTTTGAAGAATTAAGTGACTTATTAATTGTTGATTATCTTCATAGGGCATCTTATTTTGGAATTCAATGTCTACTTTAGGGTTACTAAAAAGAGGATCAATATGCCCAAGAATGCTTCTCAAGCCTCTCTTGCTAATAGAGTTATGTTGACTCAATCAATTTTAGTTATCATGCCAAGCCATTTTATGCGAATGGCAAAGTTGCCAAAAATTAGATGAAGATTGCCGTGGTTTCTTGGGATAAGGTTCAATATCCAAAAAATAATGGGGGTTTGGGTATTTGCAATATAGTTAATATTAGGGGCAGAGCCGGTACGTAATAATAAAAGCGCTAAAATTTTACTACTTTTTCATAAGGAATAACTTTTAGCATAAAAAATATAAAAAATAAAACCCGAACTTAAGATAATTTGGGCGGAGGCAATTTTGCATTTTCAAAACTTTATGGCAGAAATTTGAAATAAAATAAAATAAAAGAGAAAAAAGGATGGGGGGCAATTGCCTCCTTCTGTAGCACTTGGCTCCGCTAGTGGTTAATATGAATAAAACATACTTCATAAGGCTTGGCTGGAAGATTTTGGTTGATCCTAGTTCTCTTTAGGAGAATTTTTTGGCGCGGCATCTATGGTATTTGGAATGAATTGAAACACAATATATTGCCACAGATTGTGCACGAATGAGGCTGCAGCTATTTTTTTTACACATTTAGGGACTATTTTTGTTACTATGCATTTCGTGGAGCTTGTTGCAAGTTTCCGGTAACACTTCTTTCTACAGCAGTTAAGATATTGACATCATGGAAGGGATTTGTTTGAATCATAACAGTAAAAAAAAAATTACAATGTAACAGAAATACAAATGTTTTTCTATTACTGATACATCATTTTTTTAATAAAATATAATAATGCAATGAATTGATATCTTAAGATTTGATTGCAGAGCAACTAGTAAAGATGAAGATTTGAATGGCCCATATAATTTAAACAAATTAATGCATTAAAATTTGCATTTATGCTTGTAATTCAATTATATTACTTTTCTTATTCAATTTTTTTATTACAAATCATAAATTAAAAAATTTATAGATACTATTGACTAAAAATAACTCATCAAAGGCATTGCACGTGCACGTAAAACTAATAAGTTATAAATGTGAAACAAACTTCTCAGTCAGAAACTAGTATAAATTCTTTGATATATTCAACAAGACAATATTTTCAAGAAAATTGGAGGCTAATTGCAATAGTGGAGAGTTGAGAACTCATGTTAGTTTTACTCTGCACATGTAATTCAAATTTTTAGTTCATAAAACTTTTTTTATAGAGTGAAACTATTGTCACAATGAGGAATGCTTTTTTTATATGCATAATTTTTATTTTTATACTTGATTTAAAATAGACACCAAAATCAAATCTTACACCCAAAAAAATAGCATTAAATTAACCCTCTATGAAGGTAGTAGTAATAAATATGTACGTAAATTCATGTTAATTATGGTTAACGGGTTCGTAGGGAATCCTTTGTTTGCCCCCATATATTAATGGTCATGAGGATTTGCCCATTTATCAATTATACCCCTTTATTATGATTTAAATGGATATGCGTGGATTTTCACACCTCTAGGTCCTATCAATTGTTATTAGGTAGAGCCAGGAAAGGTTTGAAGGTCATCAGCAACCCAATCACCTCTATTATGTTCAGAATGAAGAAAACCATTTGATTACCTGCATTTCCAAAAGATGTCATTAGAAATTTTCAAGCACAAAAATATTGAATAAGATGATGAACAAATTTCATTAAAAAAACAATAATAAGATGATGAGGAAGAAATCAGAAACAGTCACACTAGCGAGTAATAGAATTTAGTAAAAGATCACATATTGCGATTTTGCAACTACCGCATAAACTCTTATAAAATGTATTAGACTATATATGAAATCTGAAAAAATTCACATAAAAACATCACAAACATATAAAAATCATATGGTATATTGCACTGCAATGTTTGAAATTCATACAATATCAAATAAATGAGCATTATCTCAAATGACAGAAAGTTAAACTATTAATTTTTTAAAAATTTATTTGTCTGTAACTTGAAAAACCTCAGAAAAGTTTTTTGTAATTTGTTCATTCTAAAAAGTAAATGTGACTACATTAACCTCTTTTTTTTTTCACTTTTTTGAAATTGTACAATTGTTGACGCCGAAATGTGTGTTATGCAATACCAAAACCAAAAAATTACAACTAATAAATCAAAGCCTGTGCTAGTCTGTAAAGACACCTACTTCGCTGAGTTTCCTTAATTGTATCTAAGAAGTTGTTGCAAGTAGCAACAATTACGGCAGTCAAAATGTCTTAAGGTCTTCCAAGTAGCTATAAATAAATAAATTCAAAGAAACAACCAAAAATACGAATCTGACTCATTAAGTACAAGAGAAACATACTGAATTGGTCTTTGGGTTTAATACTATAAAAAACCTTCACAACTTTTTAAATAAAATATAGATTAGCATATTTATTTGCCAAAAACTGATTTAATAGGCTATATTACAAACAAAAAAAAAAAGTGAGATAAACATGATTTGGTTGCGTTATAAGAACATTAGATACAAAATTGTTGTTAGGTTCTAAAGCAAAGTCCAAGAACAGATTAACCATAGAGCTATTACCCGGAAGAAAGAGAGCATCTTGACGCTTTTGTGCCCAAGAAAAGCTGTAAATAGAAAAGCATAACGAATTAAAAACAAGAGTATAGAATGACAACAACAATGAGATGGTTATGATGTATTTGCCACATATATATGAAATGAAAAACAATTCATTAAGCAACAGTCTGCATGTCTCATCTGCTAATGCTTTCTTCGTTCTCTCAACTCTTCCTATTCACTTCCAGCAAGCCGTTTCAATTCTGAATTCTCGTTTCTCCCTATTCTTGTCCACTCTCACGTTCTTCACTTTACGAATTTGGGTTTTATGGCAATTATAGGGTTAATTTCACTCGTCGTGACAAACTTGTCACTTATGCACATCACTGTTCCTAAACTTCAATTGAAAATTGAAAAAAAAAATCCTCCAACTTCAATTAGATTTCACTCATTGTCACTCCGTCCATTTTACCATTCAATCCACCTTTAATATGCTGACATAATGCCAAGCTAGCTATTTGAATGACACATAAGCATCCTTTTTTCTGGTTAATTTCACCAATGTCTCTGAACTTTGCACCATATAACAGTAATGTCCTTAAATTTCAATTTCATAACAAAAATCTCAACTTCAATTTTTGCAAGACAAAAGCATTGTCCATTTGCCACCCATTCTATTTAACTACAAAAGTTTTCTCTTCATGTTTTTCTACCTTCTAGTAATTGAGAGGAGAAACTCATAGAACGTAGAGTGTTATGTTCTCGAGTCACTGACCGTGTCACTGGGTGATGAATCAAAAATTTGCTCGGTTGCCCTTTTACTGTGATTACTGCCATGTGAGGAACCTATGATTAGGGTTGAGTGGAACTCGCTTAAGGGAGTTCAAAAACCTTAGACTCCTTGGAATGAGAGAACCTTAAACCTCTTTGCTTATATATATTACTCAATTTAGCCTCTCCTAGATAGAGGTTAAATTATGTAAAATAGGAAAACTTAAACTTGTAGAAATGATCTTCTAATAATAAATTAATTAGTAATACAACTAGTAATAAACTCCTATTTAGGAGTACTACTAATAATGGACAACCTACTAATATATTTGACATTCTTTTTTAATGCTTCTAATTGTAGTTGTTCCCATGCGTCCCATATTTTCTTCCTATAAAACCATATTTGACATAGATAAAGTGACCTAAATACATAAAAGATGCTAGAGAGGTGCCTTAAAGGCAATTATCATAGACACTTGATGTACTCATTTAATATTAATAAAATGCATTTTCATTATATTGACATTCATTCATATATGAATTTGATTTACATTAATAAAATTTTTGGTATGTAAGACAACATGAAGAAAATTGTGATGAGATCATGATAGCGAAATTCCTATCATGTGCAATTGTCTTTATATCTAAATAATTTCTAGTCATAGGATTAATAAAATATGACATGTTTAATTCAGATAGACTAGCACATATTATAATCATTAACTAAGTAAAACAACTGATCTCATGAGTTAAAGACATGAGATGTTTAGAGTTAATATGTTGATATTTGCTATAGTAGTCAAATATATTGGATGACCTGCTATATGACAGTCACGTAAATATCTATTCAATGTCAGTGATAGTCTCGTCATAACAATGATGCAAGTATCCTCAGATTTGAGATGCTTAAACTTTTCTTGGATAACAAATCATACACTTTGATTACATTCTTTGTTGCCTCTCAGAGGTTGCTCATAAGGTAGTGATTGGGTATAACATGAAGTATTCAAAGGTAACTGAGTAGCTGACAGAGGATTCACCACTTCTGATAGAAGAAGAATATACATATAACTTTTGTTGAGATCATTACTCAGAAATACTTGGTAAAGGTGGACATGTTTTAAAGAAGATTTTTAAGGATATATATTTAATAAAGTAATTCATAAACAAGAACTAATATCATTTGGACTAGATATAACGTAGTTAGTCAAGTGGGAGTTGACACACTCCATGCTCTGAACCAAATGAGGTATATTATTATTAAATGATGAATTGCGCAGTAATTGTTTATGAAAGGGTTAAAAGTCAAACCACTAACTTTTTCGTTAATTGGGTGATCGTGATGTGTTGATAGATATCGTTCATAATCTACTAAATCAAGGAAAATTGATGAAAACCAATTATAAATCAAAAGAGTTTGACTCATAAAATCCTAATTGGATTAGGATTTCTCTCAAGATTTGAGTTGTCAATATGACCATAAAACCTATTAGTTCATATGCATATAGGGAATGAAAAAAATGAAAAATGGATTTTAGAAAAAATTAATTTTGGATTTAATTGAAGTATCAATGAGATTGATTGAAAAAAAAAAACAGCTTGGATTCCCTATTTTCATTAAAAACGAATTTGATTGTGTTTGACCTCATATTTTATTTTCCATTCAACATGTTAATATGATGATGTCAGATGTTGATGATAATGGAATGATTTAAATTGGATTTAAACATGAAATTTGAGATTGTGCATGTTGCTGAAATTTTAGAGTTTATGAAATCTATTATTGCCAATTGAGTTCCTTAAGGGGTTGTTCGAATTTGGTTTTTTTTTAATTTAAGTATTCAAACATATTTAAAAAGTGTTTTAGGGTTAGGATAACCACTTAATTGATACAAAAATTGTTTTTGATTATAGCACAAACAAAATTGAAATTAAGGCAAAAACCCTAACCATGTGATAGAACTGTTTTTGTTTATGTGAGCAGAACCTAAATTTCATAATCAGAACCTTAATTTCACATTTATGAGATATTCATGACGTTATTTTTATATCAATTGCATGCTAAAGTCAAATTAAATCTGTTCTTAAGTTCCTAGAGAATCTTCATTCATATATGATTCAATTAGACAATTTTTGAGCAATTGGTTTGCTAGTTAAGTTTTTAATTATTGAGATTGTCTAATGAATGAATTTAATGAGTTTAAACTAATTATAAGTTGCTTATTTTGATGAAAATGAATTCTGAAAATTTTGGAAATTTTTCAAATAGAATTTAATTTGAATTAGAAAATGGTTTTTTAATCCTAGTTTGACTAGGATTTTAGTATGCAATTGTAACTAGAATTGTTTAATCCTATTTGACATCAAACTAATAACTAATTATTTAATTGTGAATTAACTACTAATTATATTTGAATTTGATATTTAATGTGATTTAATTATTAAACTCGGATTTAAATGTTGCATGTATTAAATTAATAGTAACTTGTTGGCTAAGTAGACAATTTTAAGAAACTTTTTTATATGATCAAATGTACATCAAATGTATGCCTAATTTGCATAATTTCCTTTATATAAAGTATTTCTAAATATTCATATAATCATTTAATGAGATTAAATGTTAAATATATGATGAATTTCGTTAAAATCAAACAATCAAAACAATATTTTAAGAGTTAAAACAAATGGAACTCAAATTGTTACTTTAATAAATTACCTTTATTTATTCATTAAAGAATGGATGTTGAAGATGTATGAAATGACATGATGATATGATTATGGATTGACTGATATGATTAATCATGTATGAAAATTTTATTTTTAGTAAATAGGGTTATGTCTTTTCTATTCTCTCTAATATATTTCTCTTCTAATTTCACTCCCCTCAAATGTATCTTAAGATTTTTTTATGAACAATTTATGTAATTATATTACAAAAAATTGTAATAGAATTCAAGTGCAAATGAGCAAGAAGCCAATGAGATAGTGTCAAAAGTAAGGAGCATTATAATAGGAAATTAATTTTCTATTTTGGTGTAATTTCATGCATCCACCTATATGAGACCTAATCAATCATTTCATAGCTCGAATGATTGATATTAGATATGTTCACAACCATGACCATATAATTAGTGCAATTATTTTATATATCCAGATGTGATGAATGGACATATTATGCATGCGAAACAACCATGATGAAACTTAATTAAAGAAAATTCCTTATAAATTATATTAAAGCCAACGTTTTCCATTATTATGGCAAAAACCAGAATTCTTTTAGAGTTTGGGTTGTTGAGCACACCCAAACCCGCTTTACAAGAATATATTCAAACTATCGAAATATGATTTCATGATTAATGAGTCGGCTTAAACTAATTACATTGGCTTGTTGGACACACCCAAGGTCTATGTGAAATAGCAGCAATATTAGGTAAGTATACATGAGATGTGCACATATCAAGAGTTGATAGCTCAATGATTCACTAGTTACATAATATGATGAAATTGGTATGAGATACCTACCAATTGACCTAAGGTGGCTTGTTGGGCACACCCAATGTCATTTTTAGTGATATTTTTGAATACTGACCCACTAAGAGAGCTTTTAACGGGTTCTCTTGGATTAATAGTGAGAGCTATGGGTTTGCAGTAAAATAGTAGGAGTAATAATGCACGTTTATTAAAGACTTAATAGTCATGCATGTAATACATACTCTAACATTATCTTTATTTACATCTAGGTTACTAGAATCATATCATCAAACGTGAACCTACGCTCAATTCTCGAATCCAACAAATTGATTGGTCCGAACTTCTTTGATTGGCTAAGGAATTTAAGAATAGTTCTTAAAGTCAAAAAGATAGTCTATGTCTTGGAAGAGCTGCTTCCTTCCCCTCCTGCTGATGATGCATTTGTTGATAAAAAGTTAACATATAAGAAGTATATGGATGATAGCAAGTTGGCGAGTTACATTATGCTCACCTCTATGTCTCCCGAGCTTAAAAAGCAACATGAGAATATGAATGTAAATACCATAGTATATCATCTAAGGGAGCTTTTTGATGAGCAACTTGATCCAAGCAATATGAGATATCTAAGTTGTTCATCCACTTCAAGTTGGTAGATGGGACATCTCCAGTACAATATACATTGAAGATGGAGAAGAAAACATTCATCTTAGGCACTTGATGTACACATTTAATATTAATAAAATATATTTTCATTATATTAAAGTGCATTCATATATAAATTTGATTTAGAACTTGGACAATTTAATAAAGTTTTTGGAATGTAACACAATATGAAAAAAATCATGATGAGATCATGATAATGAGATTCCTATAATGTGCAATTGTGTTTATATATAAATGATCGCTAGTCATAGGATTAATAAGTTAGGAAATTATCAATTTGAACAGACTAGTACATGTTATACTCCTTGACTAGGTCAACCACCTAATCTCATAAGCTGAAGACATAAAATGTTTAGAATTAACATGTGGATACTTGCTAGAGTAGCCAAGTACATTGGATAACTTGCTATGAGATAATCACATGGATATCTATTCAATGTCAGTGATACTCTCATCATAGCAATGGTGCAAGTATCCTTAGACTTGAGATGCTTAAGGTTATCTTGGATACAAAATCCAATACTTTAACTTCATTCCATATTGTCTCTCAAAAGTTGCTTAAAAGTGGTGATTGGGTATAGCATGAGATATTCGAAGGTAGTTGAATAATCAACAAATGATTCATCACTCTTGATAGAAAGAGAGTATATCTATAGTCTCTTATTGAGATCATTACTCATAAATTTTTGGCCGAGGTGGACATGTATTAAAAAAGATCTTCAAAGACATATCTAATAGAGTAATGGATCTCATAGGCATGAACTAATATCATTTAAAGTAAATGTGATGTAATCAATCTAGCAAGAGTTAACACAGTCCATGTTCTGAACTAAATGAGGTATAGTATTGTAAAATGACTAATTACACGGTAATTGTATATGGAAGTGTTAACAGTCAAATCACTAACTTTTTGGTTAATTGGATGGTCATGATATGTTGCTAGATATTGCTCATGATCCACAGCATCAAAGGAAATTGATTGGAAATCAATTATGGGTCAAAAGAGTGACTCATAGAATCCTAATTGGATAAAGATTCCTCTCGAAACTTGAGCTGCCAACATAACCAGAAATCCTATTGGGTCACACACATATAGGGAATGAAAAAAATGTAAAATGAGTTTTTGGATAAGATCCAAGTGAGAAAGAAAGAGAATTTTGGTCTTTTATAAGAGTTATAAAAATGGACCAAATCCAATTTGGATTAGAATTGTTGACTTCGTCAAAATTGGACCATGTACTTTAAGGAAAGTGGTCTACTAGGGTTTTTCTTTTTCCAACCCTAAAAGGTTCTTTTTAATGAGTCAATTTCGTAGTTGTCTCGTAAGAAAAATAAAAGTTTTTTTCTCTTCTCTCTTTTCTCTTTCATACGACAATTTTCCATAACTAGCAATTTCAACCTTTGTCACCTCATCTCCTTGGAGGTTTTCTTCTCCTTCCTTCGCATAGATCCTTTTAAAGGAAATTCTAGCTTTGGATTGTTGTGGTTTGCTACAACTCAATAAAGAAAGAAAAACTTAAAATTTGGAAGATCAAGAGTTGTAAACAAAAGTAAACAATTTCTCCTGTTGAATAGTTCAATCCAATTTCAAATTACATAGAGTGTTCCATGAGTTTTCGGTTTAATCAAATTTTAAATTTTCACTGCCATATGTATAAGATGCATATTCAAAATCCAACAAAAGAGACGAAAGAAACTTTACAATTAAAAACAAAGCAAGGAAAGTAAGTTGAAGTTGTCATGTCATTAAAATAATGGCTTACAAATGGCAAAGGACAACATAATGCATTTGTGTTATAAAAGTTAATGTTGAGGGATTTTTCTAATACATGACTTCTAAGATTTCCTTTGAGCTTCATTTGGTAGTAACTTTTGATTCTACGAAATCAATCTCCTTAATGAGTCAGGTTCTACAACATAAAATTCAAATGAACTTAATCTACCAAAATCAACACATTTTCTTCGTCTTGTTTCTTGGAGTAAAAGATGTTAATTTGATAGTATAAAAATTAAATCTTTTATATGACATTAAAATATGTAGTCCTCATGAGCTCTAATATTTATCAATAGCATACTCTCTATAACCTAAAAGTACACAAAATTTTAGTGCAGAAACAATACGAGTCTTAAAAACTGGAATCCTTTAGTTCTGTTATAGATTATAGATCTTTCAAATGTAGCAAGGATAAAAGCATTGAAATAGTTAAATCAATGGAGGACTTACAGAGACCCCCCTGCAGCTGGACCAATTGCTTTGAATAAGGACATTGCGGACATCGAAATTCCATTTGCCACTCCTCTTTGCTTTTGTGGCTGACATTAGTTCGGGTAAAGCATGTTAGCAAATGAAGTAGCATAACTTAAAACTGCCACTCAATACATGGGGAAAATACAAAATCCTCCTCACATATAAAATGGATGATTCAGATATCTCTCTCCATAAGTAAATATTTGCTTCTAGAGTTTTCAAATTAGATGTACTTTTAGGTTTTCTCCTTCACTCTAATTGTCACTTTTTAAGTAACAATCTTTTTAATACCCAAGTTTTTATTTTTTGAAACTTTACTCCAGATAGAACAGCAGTAATATGTATAAGCACCCATAAGATGTCAGACTAATTTAATTAAATGTTTAGAGAATAGGTTATTCCTCCTAAAATGCAGAGATTAAACTGTATAATATTTAAGAAAAGCCTAAAAATTTTGAAAAGTTAAAGGAGCACAAATCATATTTTGAAAATAATGAAATCTGTACTTCGTTTCTATCATAGGTCAACAGAAGAATATATATCCAAAAGTGAGAACAGTTACCACAGCTCTGTTTTGTAGAAGGAATAATCCTGTAGTAATCGACACCTACATTTAAAAAAACAAATACACAGTAAGGTCAATTTCCAACATTAAATGTGTGTGAGAGAGAGAGAGGGGGGGGGGTGTGGGGTGTGTGGAGTTGTGAGAGCACCATGACAGATAGAGCTTAAGGGCTTTTTCAGTGCAGATTTGTGAACCATAAAGTAGAAGGGTTTAGTCTTCACATCTAAACTTCCTTGGGCATTATAGAACAGAATCAACAAATTTTAGAATCTTGTTCATTTGAAAATTTTGATAAGAGTATTATCGGCATGTGTATAAAATATTAATTCTAAAATGCATTAGATTAGAACTTGTCCTAATCCTCCAAGCATTTCGACTTCCATTGAAAGCTAAAAAAGCAATGATTTCTAAAATCAAGCTCTGATACCATGAAAAAATTTGAAAAGTTCGAATAGAATTCACAACATATTCTGTTATACTCAAACACTTCACAAGAGTAAGTAATATGAGCGGAAAAGAAACTCCTAAATTAGGTTACTTCCACAAGTAATACAAAAAAATTTTACATTAACTATTAATCCCAAAAATCTAGGAAACTAATACTCTCTAATATTAAAAGCAGAATGGCAGGAATGAGGAAAGCAAAACTCCAGTGATTTCTGTCTGGGAAGAAATCCACCTGTGCTAATTCCCATTGTTGTTGCCTTCCACAATAAACGTGATTTGAATCATCGAAAATTATTTTCTTTCTTTATTCGGTGATAATTCAACTCCTACTACGGAGGGAAATAAAATAGTGAGAGCAAGTGAATGTGTTCTAGACTATAACGTAAAGATTGAATTCATTAGGTCCATAAGAACTACCCATTGATTAAGATAAGCATTTGTCTATAGAGGAGACATGAAGCTAGTAGTGTGGCACTTTTAAAACCTAGTACAAATGACACAAAGTTGTACAAAATTTTCATTTAAACTTCGGACTTACACAGAGCACATTCTTCAGCACAGATGCACAGTCAACCAGAAGCACGAGGCTGACGCCTTTTAGCAAAGCCATGAAGGGGTAACTGGACAACAATGGTATTGTCATGATCTTCACACAAAAAGCCAAGAAGAGGAATTATGAGATAGAGGGAATTAAAAAAGATAAAGAAAAAAAGATATAGGGAATCTGTATGGATGTACTGCTCCTATGCGAGATACAACAACTGGCCCCATGTGTCTCTCCACCAGTGGGTATAGAAAGAGCTGAAAGAGTAGAAGTCCAAAGCCTGATGTTGACATGCCAAATAAATTAACGAAATTAAAAAAAAAAAAAAAAGTCATAATAATTCACTTTCCAAACAGAAGTCTGTAATTAAGTGCAAAAACACAGAATGATAATATTCAATGACCAAGCTAAGCCTATTTTTCTGGATAAATAATATTTAACAGAATAGTATGTTTGGAGCGCCAACATCAACCAAAATAGTTATCAAGGGGAAATAATTTCTCAAGAAACAAAAAAGCTATAGAGCAACAGAGAAAGAACATTGACATGAAAACGATTAAGGTACACATACCTGAAACTGCAAGAGCTTCACCAACATCTGCAGTGGAATAGCCTAGTCCCTCATTCTTATTAGGACTAACAGCCCACAATGAGAAAATCTGAAGAAATAGTAAAAAGGTAAATAATAATGATAATAATAATAATAATAATAATAATAATAATAATTTAATAATTTAATATGAACAACAATATCAAAACAGATCACTCAAAATAAAGATATTAAAAAAATATAAATTTTATATACGTTAAAGCATGACTAGTTCTATTTATATCTAAGCACCAGCAAAGAATAGTCACTTGAGCTAAGAAACTAAGTAGGAGAAGTAAGCCCAAGAGCTTGTTAAAGAATGCTTCATATTAGCCCACCATTGCTTGAATGCTTATTTGCTAGAAATGAAGTCCTATCACCTATTCATATTTGTTGTATTATGAGAAGATATTGATACCAAAGATATTATTCCTAATTAACCTCTATAAATATTCCTAATTAGCAAATGTTGATTTGTTTCTTAATTAGGTTGATTTGTTTCCTAAATTGTAATTCTTAGAGCTGTATATATAGTGTCCTTTTTCCTATCAATGAAAAAATCAAATTCTCTCAATTTTTCTGTTGATTACATGGTATCAGAGCTGGGAGAGAAATTTATTAGCGTCTGATTTTTTTTGTGCGTGTTTACTTTCTACCCTAGAGAGCAAAATTACCCCTGTGAGTGATCAGATTTCTTATCACCGCCTGTCCCAGGAGGAGCGCCACCTTCCGATCGGCGTCTCCCCAGAATTCGGTCACCGAACGATCAGTGCGTGACCGTCACGCGCGACACAAAGTTCCGCCCAATTTCTCACGCGCCGGCGCGTGCACGGTACCCACTTTTGCCGGTTTCTTCTCCGACGGTCGCCCCGGCCAGAGGGTTGCTTCTGTTGTGTTGGTTTGTTCATCAGGGAAGTTTTTCCATTTTGTTCTCTCTGTCCCATTGATTTTCTGTGCTGCCTTTTATTATTTGTTGCTGTTTAGGTGGTGCTGATTCTATTTTAAGTGAGGTTGACTTTGCTGGGTATTGTTTGGGTGTTCCTTGTATTTATAATGACGGGTGAACAGAAAAATATGGTTATGTCTAGTGATATTCCCATCTTGTCTAAAATCACAGAACAAAAATTAGATGGAACTAACTATTTAGACTGGAGCAAGACTGTCCGTTTATATTTACGGAGTATATCTATGGATAATCATTTAACTGAAGACCCTCCTATTGATGAGACACGTAGTGAATGACTAAGGGTTGATGCTCAGTTATTTCTGCAAATCCGTAGTTCTATTAAAAATGAGTACGTTGGTCATGTCTTTCACTATGAGTTTGTGAAAGAACTAATGGACTATTTGTCTTTTCTATTCTCTAGTAAAGGAAATATTTCACGTATATTTGATGTTTGCAAGGCATTTTACCGGACTGAACAACAGGACCAGTCTCTTCAGACTTACTTCATGAACTTCAAATGTACTTATGAAGAATTAAATGCCCTATTACCTTTCAGTACTGATATCAGGGTTCAACAGACTCAATGTGAACAAATGGCTATTATGAGTTTTCTTGCTGGTCTTAATCCTCAATTTGATGGTGCTAAATCACAGGTTCTATCTAATCCTGAGATTACCTCTCTAAAAGAGGTCTTTACTAGGGTCTTGCGTACAGATAGCAGCTCTCATGTCTCATTTGTGCAACAACCTGGCGCACTTATCAGTCACAATAACGGATCAACTAGCCGGTTTCGTTCTCAAAGTAGTAACAAAGGTGGTAGCAATAGTGGACGAAATATTGGAGCTCAGGACTCAGGAGTAGTTTGCTACTATTGTCATGAACCAGGTCACACTAAAAGGACTTGTCAGAAATTGCTTAAGAAAAATCAAAAGTCTTCTGGGTTTCAGTCAGCTCATGTTGTCACTACAAATGATGTTCTGCATCCATCAGCAGATCAAGCCATTACAATTTCTTCCGATGAGTATGCAAAATTTACCCAGTATCAAGAAGCACTAAAGAACTCCTCTTCATCCATCACTGCCCTGGCTGAGATAGATAAAACAAATACATGTCTTCTTTCTTCTTCCTCCCAGTGGGTCATTGATTCTGGTGCAACAGATCATATGACAGGTAAGTCTAGTCTCTTTTCTACTTTTCAATCCCACACCTTTCCTTCTTCAGTCACTTTAGCAGATGGTTCTACTTCTTCTGTCCTTGGCTCTGGCACTGTCAATCTCACACCCACAATGTTTTTCTCATCTGTACTAAGTTTACCAAAGTTTTTTTTTAATCTGGTATCCGTTAGTAAACTCACTCGTGCTCTTAATTGTTGTATCTCATTTTTTCCTAATCATTGTCTGTTTTAGGATTTTTCGACGAAGCGGATTATTGGTAAAGGACTAGAATCAGGAGGTCTGTACATTTTGGATACCAAGATACCCCAGACCATTGCCTGTTCCAGCACTTTATCTCCTTTTGAAGCTCATTGTCAGTTGGGGCATCCATCTTTACCTTTGTTGAAGAAGTTATGTCCTCAGTTTACTAGTATATCTTCTTTAGATTGTGAGTCTTGTTAGTTGGCAAAACATCACCGTTTATTTTATGTTTCTCGAGTTAATAAGAGGGTTAGTCATAGTTTTGAGTTAGTACATTCAGATGTTTGAGGACCATACCCTGTTATGTCTAAAACTGGTTTTAGATATTTTGTTACTTTTGTAGATGATTTTTCTCATATAACATGGCTTTATTTCATGAAATCTCGTTCTGAGATGCTTTCACATTTCAAGAATTTTTGTGCTGAAATACAAACTCAGTTTGGTCGGCCTGTACAAACATTGAGAAGTGATAATGCCAAAGAATATTTTTCTGATTCGTTTCAGATTTATATGGCTCATAATAGCATTCTCCATCACTCATCTTGTGTTGATACACCATCACAAAATGGAGTAGCTGAGAGAAAAAACAGACACCTTCTTGAAACTGCTAGGGCTCTTTTATTTCAAACCAATGTTCTTAAACAGTTTTGGGCTGATGTTGTGTCTACATCTTATTTTTTGATTAATCGAATGCCATCTACTGTACTCAATGGTCAAATTCCTTATAAAATTGTTTCCTAATCAATATGTGTTTCCTGTAGAACCTCGAATCTTTGGATGTTCCTGTTTTGTTCGTGATGTTAGGTTGCAGGTTTCCAAATTAGACCCAAAATCATTAAAATGTGTCTTCTTGGGATATTCTCGTCTTCAAAAATGATATAGGTATTTTTCTCCTCTCCTGAATAGGTATCTTGTGTCAGCTGATGTTACATTTCATGAACATCTTCCTTTCTTTACCACTCCATCTACACCTATTAATTCACAAGAGGATGATAATCTATTAGTATATCATGTCACCTATCCAAACTCCAGTGTACTTACCATACCGCCACCTCCACCTCCACCAAAACCACTTATTATCCAAGTCTATTCTCGTAGACTCAATCCTCCTGTGACGAGTCTGGCACCGGTCTCCTCTTCGTCATCAGATCCAATGTCCAGTGATACTGATTTGCCTATTGCTCTTCGAAAAGGTAAACGCCAGTGCACATATCCCATTTCTTCTTATGTCACATATGATCGTTTGTCTTCTACTTCTTGTTCGTTTGTGGCTTCTATTGATTCTGTAGGAATTCCAAAGTCTGTTCACCAGGCATTATCTCATTCTGGGTGGCGTGATGCGATGATTGAGGAAATGGGTGTTTTGACTAAAAATGGTACTTGGGATCTAGTAGCTTTACCTGTTGACAAGAAAGTAGTTGGATGTAGAGCTAGCAATTTTGGACACAACACGATTAAACGACACGAAACGATACGGATTTAATTGTATATGGATATGAGTTAAACGGATATGGGTTATAATCGTGTCAACACGATTGCGACACGAAAAAAATCGTGTCATAAACGGATTTTACCTGTCTAACCTGTTAAGACACGATTAGACACGATTAAAAATATGTTATTTTATTAATTATAAAGATATGACTAATTATTTTAGTCTTACTCAAAATTCAAATATATATTATAATATTATAAATATATATAATACATATTTATAGATGAATGAATGAATTAAATTGATTCAATTGAACTTATATATATTTAATTGGAGTTTAATTAATTAAATTAAAATTATTAATTAAATGTAAATTGATTAAATTGAGATTCAATTAATTAAATTAAATTTTTAATTTAATATTCGTGTCTATTAATCATGTCGTGTCAAGAAAAATCGTGTATAATCGTGTCGTGTCGTATAAAATGTATACGTTTAGACACATTAAGTAGATCGTGTCTAATCGTGTCATGTCGTATAATTTATACACATTAAGTTAATCGTGTCGTCTCGTGTTAACACAGATTTTAACCGTATCGTATTCGTGTTTCAAATTTTTGACACGATTAATTAATCATGTCGTGTTCGTGTCGTGTCTAATCGTGTCATATCCGATTAAGACACGACACGACACGAATTGTCAGGCCTAGTTGGATGCAAGTGGGTCTTTGCAGTCAAATTTAATTTTGATGGAACAGTGGCTCGTCTCAAGGCTCGCTTGGCAGCTAAAGGCTATGCCCAGACCTATGGAGTGGACTATTCTGATACTTTTTCCCCTGTGGCCAAATTGACTTCAGTTCGTTTGTTTATTTCGTTGACAGCTACTTATGATTGGCCACTTTACCAGCTTGATGTTAAAAATGTTTTTCTGCATGGAGACCTTGAGGAGGAAGTTTATATGGAGCAACCTCCTGGATTTGTTGCTCGGGGAGAGTCCGGAAAAGTCTGTCGTCTTCGAAAGTCATTGTATGGATTAAAACAGAGTCCTCGAGCTTGGTTTGAAAAATTCAGTCACGTGATAGAGAAGTTTGGGATAAGGAAAAGCAAATCCGATCATGCTATCTTCTATAAGCAGTCCACGTTTGGCATTATTTTACTCGTTGCATATGTAGATGATATTGTTATCACTGGAAGTGACGTACAGGGAATCTCATCCTTAAAATCCTTCTTACAAAACCAGTTCAATACTAAAGATTTGGGGCACCTAAAATACTTCTTGGGAATTGAGGTGTCAAGTAAAAGAGGGATTTTCATGTCTCAGAGGAAATATGTTTTGGATTTGTTAAAAGAAACTGGGAAAATGGGAGTCAAACCATGCAGTACTCCAATACTTCCTAACCAACAATTCACAAAGGAGGGAGATGTTTTTGATGATCCTGAACGATATAGAAGATTGGTTGGAAAGTTGAACTATCTCACAGTAACTCGTCCAGACATTGCTTATTCAGTAAGTACTGTAAGTCAATTTATGTCTTCTCCTACAATACATCATTGGGCAGCCTTAGAACAAATCTTATGTTACTTGAAAGGAGCTCCTGGACGAGGAATATTGTATCAGAATCATGGTCACACTAATATTGAGTGTTTCACAGATGCGGATTGGGCTAGCTCCAAGATTGATCGAAGGTCCACTACGGGATATTATGGTTTTGTTGGTAATAATTTGGTTTTGTGGAAAAGTAAAAAGCAAAATGTGGTATCACGGTCTAGTGCAGAATCTGAGTATAAAGCAATGGCACAGGTTTCATGTGAGGTTATGTGGATTTCTCAACTCTTAAATAAGGTCAGTCTTAAAGTAACAGTTCCAGCAAAGTTATGGTGTGATAATCAGGCTGCAATTCATATTGCGTCAAATCCAGCTTTTCATGAACGAACTAAACATATTGAAATAGACTGTCATTTTGTTCGTGAGAAAATTCAACAAAACTTGATCTCTACAGTTTATGTGAAGACTGGAAAACAGTTAGGAGATATCTTTACAAAAGCTCTTAATGGAGCTCTGGTTACTTATTTTTGCAACAAGTTGGGCATGATTGATATCTATGCTCCAACTTGAGGGAGAGTGTTGTATTATGAGAAGATATTGATACCAAAGATATTATTCCTAATTAACCTCTGTAAATATTCATAATTAGCAAATGTTGATTGGTTTCTTATTTAGGTTGATTTGTTTCCTAAATTGTAATCCTTATGGCTGTATATATTGTCATTTTTCCTATCAATGAAAAAATCAAATTCTCTCAATTTTTCTGTTGATTGCAATATTCAATCCACCTCCTTAACGGACAGTTGAGATTGACTTGATTTCAAATGGAGACAGAGGTCCTAGAAGCTTCCTGTCTCCTTTATTTTTTCCACCTCTTTACTTTTTGCAGAAGCTTTCCACTTCCTTACTGTAGGAAAAGCAAGGATTTGATATTAGGAAATCAAGAATATATACTTTAGTTTTTATTTTCTTGTCTTAATTCTAGGGAAAGAGATCTTATATAAACTTGTATATTTCTTTGTGATTGAATAAGAAAATTGAGAGTAAAATTTCTCACTTATTCCAACATAGTATTAGAACTGGGTCCAACTAGCCTTGTTTTTCTGCCAACACAGTCACTATTTATGTAGGGTTTTAATACCCATTATCATAGAGAGAGATTGACTCTCACCATCCCCACCAACTAGTCATCCGGTAGAAGCTCGTCACCAGTAACAGCCGGGTGTTACCACACGCACCGATCAAAGTTTCGGCCAGAATTTCACGCACTAGCACGTGAGAGTTTTTGCAGCCACCTTTTTTTGAGGTTCTTGTTTCAGATCCTCTTTCTTGCTGATTCCGACCTTGTCCAAGTGGTTTTTGTCTCTATCCTTGGCCATGTTGATCTCTCGCGTTTTTCATTTTTTTACTATTCTGCTTTTTTGTTTGTTTTTAATGGCAAGCCACCGGAAGACAGCTCTGACCAGCTCAACTAGCAGGGATTCAACAGTGTAAGGAGAGAATATTTATAGTATGAATTCTATTTCTTTCAATAGTTCTACGAAAGGTTCCACTAATTCACTTCAATTAAATGTCCACCAGCTAAATGGAAACAATTATATGGACTGGTCTCAAACTGTTCGGTTGATTTTGGAAAGCAAGGGAAATCTTGGTTATCTGACAACAGAAGTGACAAAACCTACCAATGGAGATCTAGCCCTCAAAAACGGGCTGAGGATACTAGATTTAGCTCTCATTTAGGTTCCCTTCAAAGTTTAAAGATCATGTTTCAGCTACATGTTCAGTTTTGAAGAATATAATTTCTTATGATGGAATCACATCATTTGAGTCTGTATTTTGCTTACACCTTAGGATTGATATCATGGAAATTACACAAGTTATGCCAAGCTTTGCAACGCAAGTCTCTGGATATTGTAAATGCAATGCATCTTATTTCTACAACAAAAATATTGATGCAAAATTAAGAGAAGATGGATGGGATTTTTGTTAGTGAAAATTAAGTCCTTTTGCGAGAAACATGGAATTGATTTTCTTGATATGGATGCTCTTTATACTGCTAGTCAAGGTCGATCTCGTCATGTAAAAGATCCAATTACAATGGAACATCACTTTAGAGTTGATGTATTTTTTTCTACAATTGATTCTCAATTGCAAAAGCTAAATGGAAGATTTAAAGAGGATGTGGTGGAGTTACTTATGCTTTGTTCATCTTCAGATCCTCAAGATGATTACAAATCATTCAACATTGATGATATTTGCAAGCTTGTAGAGAAATTTTATCCTGAAAACTTTTCAGAACAAGAAAAGTTGCATTTGATATTCCTATTAGAGCATTTTGAGTTTGATATTCATCAACACACTGCGTTACAAAATGTGTCAACAATGTCTGAATTATGTCAACAATTGATAGATTATCAACTTGTTGATAGATTAATTCGACTTGTGTTGATTCTTCATGTTTTAACAACTACCATTGAACGTGCATTTTTTACTATAAATTTGTGAAAACAAAGCTTCGGAATAAGATGGAAGATGATTATTTGAGAAATTACATGATCACATATATTGAGAAAGAAATTGCACAAAGTTTTTATACTGATTCAATCATTGATGATTTTAGTGATATACAAAAAAGAAAATTGCAATTTAATATGCCTAAATTATCAAAATAGGTGAGCATTTTTTTAATTATTTTTTCAGCCAAGTTTAGTATTGTATAAAATTAATTGCATATGTTTAATTGTTTTTTTTTTCTCTCATGTAGGTAGAAGGATTACATTAGCTACTTTTCAAGTTGATTGTACTAAAAATATTGTCACATTTTTGGTTGTTGATAACCAATGCAATTCTCAAGATCATATATTATAAACTCTACACTTAGTAGATTTACATATAGTTTTGTTATGTCGTATGGTTGCGAAATTGATATAACAAAATTTTGAATTTATAATGAAAGTATAAAAATTTGCCTCCTCTAAATTGAATTCCTGGATCCGCCACTAGGAAAGTTATTTATGTTTCTGTCAACTAAGAATGTTTGGGAAGTAGTTAGGAATAATTATTCTGATATGAAAAATTTCTCACAGATCTTTGAACTAAAATTTAAACTTGGGCATGCAAAACAAGTTGACCGAGATGTAACCTCCTCCTACAAGTTGATGACATTATAGCAGGAACTAGACCTCTGTTATGATGATGTCTGAGAATGTGCAAATGATTGTGTTAGATTCATGAAGAGACAGGAAAATGATTGTGTCTTCATATTCTTGGCAAGACTAAATAACGAGTTAGATGAGGTGTGAGGCACAATTCTTGGAAAGACTCCTCTACCAATAATTTGAGAAGTTTTTTCATAAGTTAAAAGAGAAGAAACAAGAAAGAGTGTGATGCTTAAAAACAAATCTGCTTTAATCAATACTTCAAAAATGGATAGTTCGCCCTAGCAACACAAAGGTTTCAGAAGGAAGGGAAAAATTCATAATAACATATGTGCATCAAATGGAAAGATATTTTTTGGGAAATCATATCACATGCTTATAAGTGATGTAAACTATCAAAGTTGGGATCAAAAACTATAATCAATGTGTACCATTATATGTAGCAAATAAGGATAAGGTAGAAGAATTACCTCTGCATAAGCCATGTCGTGAAGTTGGAACACACAATACACAATAATGGATGATATCAAAGGCCAATTTTTCAATAAATTTTCTTCAAAAGTTGAACATTTTCCTTCATTCCTCTGTGCAATTATATTTGAGTTATAATCATCATTGTTGGCTTCTACTTCAACGTAAGATTCAACAGAGTCTTCGTCATTGTCTTTATGATTATGCAATGTCTCCTACAAGGTTCTAAAACAGTTTAGGCTTCGTATGACTATTGATAGCCTATAAGCATCTAAGCTAGCTATAATAGCATAGAAGGAAATGTATGAAAGGAAAATGATATGAAGAAACATATTTTCTAGGAGGATAGCAAATTAATGCAATTAAATTATTAAGCCTACCTACCCACCAAGAAAAAATTTTATAAGTTTCCAAGTGCACATGATTTCTTGCAAAGTGGATTTCAGGGATTAAGAACCAAATTTATGTTGTGTTCCCTCTACATTGCAAGGAGGCCATTCTTATTGTTTGAATCCAAAACCTCCAAGTCAATAAGACTACAAAGTGAAAACAAAGAAAGGATTAATGTGTAACGCATTTTTAAATTTTTATAATCCAAGACTCAAGTTTAGAGCATTTAATAAATTTCAAAGACAATAAATTGAATTATTTTGACACAATAGGAACTCAAGTGTTTTTTATGGACAAACCTCAAGTAACTTTTTGTAATAAACCCAATAAAAGAGAAGGGAAAGAAAGAAAGAATATATAAAAAAGGCCTAATGTTAAAAATAGCTAAAAGAAAGAACATATAAAGAAGGCCTAATGTTAAAAATAGCATAAACCTTTTGGAAAAACACTATTTTACCAATTATTTTAATTTTAACAATTTTAATATAATCTGATAAAAAATTACAATTTTTCTAATTGGTCCAATTAAATGATATAATAAAATTTTATTAATGGTTCTAAAATATTTTTTTATGATTTCATCATTTCTCACCCTTATCCTCCTCCCTCTCTTAACCTCTACCACTCCTCTCATTCACACAATGCTAGAAAAAGAGAGGATGTAGTCATAGAAAAAGAGAGTATGGCAATGACCACCATAAGGAAGGAAAGAGAATAAGGGGATGAGAGAATGATCGATTGTATAGGGAAAAAGGAGAAAAGAGGAACACTATGGACCATATAAAGAAGGAATGAGGGAGAAGGAATTTATAGAAGAAACATTTTTTTTTCTTTTTAACAAGAAATAAAATATCATCATTTGATTTAACCAATTCAATAAATAATGTCAAACTTTCAATATTAAAATAATTAGATAAGTTCATAAATGATCAAAAGGCTTTGGCTTGTTTCTGACTATCAAACCTTTCAATAATGAACAAGGATGATATGGTACCTAGTGTCATGAGTTCTCCATACTCAATATAAATGGAGGTTATTATTAGTTTCAATGAGGTTTAATTGCAACAATACAAAGCCCCAATTTTGCTATAGCACGTATGTCGACAAATATCTCAACCAAAAGAAATTACAAACATAAGAAGAAAACATGCCAAATAAGTTCATGCTAACACAGGAATTTAATAAAGTATAACGCACAACATAGTACAAATGGAGTACTATACTCTGTTAGGATCTTTTTCCTTATTTTTTTAGTGATATTTGGAGCTATGCATTGTAGGATGAAAGTGTAGATAGCATAAGGCTTATCGACTCAAAGCTCATATAATAGCTAGGGAAATATGGCCAACATATCACATTACACTAAATAAAACACTCGTTTTGTAAATATGGCCAATATCTTAACAGCACCCTAAGTAAAACTTCCATTTGTAAATGCAATCACAATTTATCTTGCTCTACCTTAGGGATACAACTAGTGCAAGCATTTTTACCCATCATAGATAGGAATAGTTCCCTTCATCTAAACTAAAATGAACAAACTCTGATGTAAAACTTTAGCTCATGAATTTTTTTAATTGTCTGTGTAGAAAAACAGTATGAAGAAGAAGAAATTACTGGAATACTTTTTCTTGTTATTGACAGAAAATAAAGTACATATTTATAGGAGAAGGAAAACCCTAAAATCCTTATAATAAAGGAAATAATCAAATAATCAAATCTGGAATCTCTACAATCAAGGAAATAATCAGATTTGAAAATAATCAAATATATCCTTGATTATAGGATTTTATTCTTAAAATCCAATATTTCCTAATTTACCAACAGTCTATATACAAAGCCATCCTTTTTGAGTAACATGTCATTTTCTTCATCGTTTTCCTTCTCTCTACCTATTTCTTTTTTCTTTTTTTTTATGGAGTTCAATCAAGTTATAAAAGTGTTTAGTCAATTGAAAAGTTCAATAGGCCAATCTTTTAGTCCTATTTATCATAAACTGTGCTACTGGTTCTAGAAGCTATGGATCTAAACTTTGACAGGAAAAAAAATTTTTTAAAAAAAGACAGTTTGACAGCAAGGGCATGCTATATATGCCAAGTTCAATTACTTGAAAAGGGCAGACTTCCATTTTTCTTGTCCTTATATAATGAAACAAGAAGATTTAACTTGTGATAGAAGTATACATTTCAATTGCAAGAAACCAAAACTTAAGAGAAACATGCATAATATGAATAAAAATATGTCACACAATATATGCAGAAGAATTCGATCAAAATTTCCTTTAGTAACATACCGGAAGTGAACAGCAAACGGCAAATACACCCAATGCAAAGATTGATATCACAAGACAAGGCAAGAAGTATGGAAACCTGCACTATCATCCATGTTTAGAAAAATTAGCATAAAAAGTAATAAAAAGATTATAAAGATGAATCAATCTAATAAAAAGTGAAAGACTTGACGAACGGCATACCTCCCAAAAAGAGAATCTTCTGAAAATATGCTTGGATATTTCTCTGCAGGCTGCAATGTAATTTGTTCAAAATTCATCAAACATTAATTTAACAAGAAGCAAACAAACTCTTAAAATAAGAAATACCTTATCACCATAAGAAGTTCCTAACTAATAAAATAGCCTATACTTATCAAATAGGCATTTTCCACAGTTCGACATAAAAAAATGCCTTTTCACTCAGAGACCTTGAGGAACAAATCTATATGCAAGTTTCTCATGGGTCTGGCATATATCTAGGCCAAAACGAAGTGTGCAAACTGAAAAAGGCATTGTATGGGCTCAGACAATCTCCTTGAACATGGTTTGGAAGATTTGCTAAAGCAACGTTGACTATGAAGTACAAAGAGAATTATATTGTTTATCAAGCATTCAACTTCAAGGGGATTCATGGCATGAAAGATTATATGGATGATAGTACAGTCACTGGAAGCAGTTCAAATGAAATGGAAGCTCTTTGAAAGTATTTAGCAAAGGAATTTGAACTCAAGGATTTTGAGAAGTTAAAGTACTTTTCAGGAATAAAAGTAGCTTGGTCTAAGGTTCTTGACATGGTAAAAGAAACAGAACCTGGTTGTAGTGCAGCAGACATGACTATTGAGCCAAATCATAGACTAGGAGAATTTATGGAAGGAAAATGATGAGAAAAACAGCAACAAACTCACAAGATTTCAACACAAAGATCAAGCACAACAAAAGAAATAAGGTAAGACTTTTCTTATTCAAATCTTCTATAAACCAGAAGAACAAAGTATGAACAAGGAAACCAAATAGAAGAACAATTGCAGGAAACAAACCAAAGAAAATCTCTCTGCAGAGCACAACTTAGGGAATATTTCCCATTCTCCCACCCAAAGCTCAGAGACCCAAAAGATTCCAAATAACCAACCTCCCCATTTCCTCTACTACCACTACCAATTTATAACTAATTCCTACCTTGATTTACCTAACAGCCCCTAATTCTCAAAAAACCATGTCCTTCCTATCTTATTCTAGAATATTCATACTCCTAACATTTCTCTATCAGAAGACCAGCTGACAAAGGCATGTACTAATGGCTTGATGGAAGGCTCATATATCTGTCATACACACACAAGTGACACAGCCTGACGTCGTAGTGTGTGGTGTATCAAGTTATGCAAAATCCTAAGGATTTTCATCTCCATGACTATATATCAGATCTAACAATAGTTGAAAGGCAGCCAAGGAAAAGGAATCCTATTCAGGAAGGGCATGAAGATGGAACTAGAATTATAGAAACATCTTGTGATTATGTTGGCTTCGTTAGATCAATGTCTGGGTATTGTTCCTTTCTTAGCGGAAATTTGGTAACTTAGAGGAGTAAGAAACAATTGATTGTTGCAAGATCTAGTGCAAGGCAAAGTGTCATGTTATGGCACAAGATACTTGTGAGATGTTATTGCTCAAGATTATTCTAGAAGACTAGAAGATTAAAATGGTAGACCCAATGAAGCTTTATTGTGACAATAAGTCTGCAATATACATAGCTCATAATCCAGTTCAACATGACAGATTTAAACACGTGGAAGTTAATAGACATTTCATAAAGTAGAAGCTCAAAAGCAAGTTAATTTGCACCTTTGCATTTCTACAAATGGTCAATTAGCAGACATGTTAACTAAATGGTTGATAAGTTCAGCATTTCAAAGGATTGTGAGAAAGCTCATGATGGAAAATATCTATTCTCCAGTTTGAGCCTCTGAAGGGAGTGCTGTTAATTCCAAATTGATTGAAATCCCAAGATCTCTGCAAAGAGCAGTAATTATAGAGACAGCTTTAGATTTCCAACTATAAGAGATTAGTAGTAGATTAGTAGATAATAGTTTCCTGATTTCAAGAGATTTGTAGAATGTCAAACTTTCTTAGAATAGCAATATCTTGTTGTATAAAGTCTTTGTATCTAATCATTTTCAATGAGAAAGAATTCCTAAATTGGTTAATGTCTAACATGTAGATGGTACAAACAATATGTATTCAGGTTCCATTGCTTCAACTAAACACATGCTACAAATAATTATATTGATTCAAGATCCTTTTTTCTAACTAAACTCAAAGAAATTGTCATTTTAAAAAGGGAAGGATGTCTAACACCCAATAGACTCAACATTAAAATGTTTATTCTTATCTTCAAAAAAAAAATTATTCTTCTGATATTGCAACAATTCAGTATAAATATATCCAAATAACCTTGCAGCACATTTGTTATCGCTGGCAGTAAGAGTTCTCAATGCAGTATGAATACAATTATTAACTTATGAGAGTGAAGATGCATCACACAGAAAATTTACCAGTGCAAGAAAACCTCCAAGAGCTGGACCAATGACTAATCCAACACCCCATGATGTGCTTATCTGAAACACAGTTGTTTACAGGATCAGTAACACTTATAAGGCAAAAAGAAGATCGGGCATGTAGAAAGGAACTGCTCTTACAATTGACATTCCCAAAGCTTGATATTCTTTACGGCAAACTTCTGAAGCATATGCCTGCATAAATCAGGAAATCAAATGATGTACAAATATTACAAAAACAGGAGAAAAATTAGGAAAATGTAACATCTTACATATTTTATATCATGAACACCAGCACAGACAGAAAAAAAATGGTCAAAGGCATCCTTCAGCACATAACAGCAGCAATTAAAACAGCTATAAAATTTGATTCAAACCATAGGACAACAGATTTGGAAAAAATGGTATCGTCTCAAAAAGCCATCATTTGAGCAACATATATATGAAGTTGATGTTTTAAACTCCAAAATCAGTCCTTACATTCATTGCAAAGACAAACTTTACATTTGGAAATTACAACAAAAGACAATGTATGGCAGGAATGCATACAGAAAGCTTAGACATTTCAATGAACAAACAAAGAAAATAAATAAACTTATTAAAACTTGTCAAATTAGAGAGTAATTTTGAAAAAAAAAATCAATCAATTATATTCTGAGTTTGACTAGAAAAAATCAATATGATTCTCAAGTGAGGTTCTCTTTTCACTTGTTTATTCTGCCATCCCCCCCACTGCCTTTTTTTTTCTTTTTTAAATAACTAATTGCAGATTGTGTGGGAAAAAAAATGAAAATAAAAAAAGAACAGAAAAGCTAAAATCTAGTAGATGGTAAAACTCCCAAGAAAAAAACCTTTCTCTAACTTTTCTATTCTTAACTAATACTGGATTTCACATATGAAAGAGGAACACAAAATGTGTTAAACATAAACGCAGCATATATCTACGAACTAACTTCCCAGCCTCAACAAACTACTGTTTCTTTCGCACATAATCTTTTCTAAAGCTCTGTACAATATAATCTCATGGTACTGAATGTGTATTTGATGACCCAATTGGTTTTCCCCATAGGTGCATAAACAGCAAGTAGTATGCAAATACAAAAGGCAGTCCCATGAGCATGACCATAAGCAGGTTAGTTCCAAAAGTCCAGTTAATAATGCAAGTCTTAAAGGCGTAAGTTTGTATTACATTACACTTTGAGGTATTGTAATTTTTGCAGCAAAAAAAAAAGATGCACATTTAACAAAAGAAAAATGGAATAAAAAAGCACATTACGTTTTCTGCTGAATTTAATGTGGAACAGATGTGTTGTTGGCTGAAAAACTGCAGTATTTTGCAGAAAGTGAGATATGGTTTTGCTGAAAAATAGAGAAATTTATGAGCTTTATACTTGCTCTCAGGCATCACACCCTGGATTCTTAAGACACTTGTAAGCATTGTTGAATTGCATCACACCATCGATAGATGCATAAAATCAATAAATTTTTGGCAAAAAGCAATATTAAGCCCTTTTAAACTGCATTTTTTTGCTATTGAACCCCCATGCTACTATTTTGGCCTACTGAATCCCTGTACTTTGATTTTGCTACATATTGAACCTTTTTCATGATTTTGTAGCACGTGAAGGGTTCAATAAGTAACAAAATCAAAGTGCAGGAGCTTAACAACACAAAATAAAAGTACAAGTGCTTAATAAGAAAAAATAGAAGTACAAGGGTTCAATAGCTAAAAATACGCAAAGTCAGACGCATATATTGCTTTGCCTAAATTTTTAATTCAGTGAAATCCTCATCCTTGGTATTTGCAGATTTGAATCTAAAAGCATCATGTAATGAACTTCTGTAGGAAAATTATGGATTTGATTTTAGGAAATCAGAAAATTATTCTTTATTTCCTTTTGTATCTTTTGATTTCCTTCCTTTTGAAGTCCTATATAAACATGTGTAACTCTTTATGATTGAATAAGAATTAGAGAGCAAAGTTCCTCTCTCTTTTCCAACATAGTATCAGAGTTGGGTTCGACCTGCCTTGCTTTTCTGCCTATACAGTCAGTGTTTTTCTAGGGTATTAATACATATTATCATAGAGAAAGGTTTGACTCTCACCTCCCACACCAGGAGATGCAACTGGTCCCAACCAGTCATCCGGTAGAATCTCATCACCGATAATGGCTGCGCATGACCACACGCGCCGATCACAATTCTGCATAGAGAAGTTTTCCGGCCACTGTTTTTTGAGGTTCTTGCTTCAGATCCTCTTTCTTGCTATTCCAACCTTGACCGAGTGTGGTTTGTTATTCTCCTTGGTTGTGTTGATCTCTCGTGTTCTTCATCTATTTTGTTATTGTTTAACCCTTTTTTGTTCTTAATGGAAAGTTATAATCATTGGAAGACAGCCCTCACCGGCTCAACTAGCAGGGAGTCAACAATTTCAGGAAAAAATATTTCTAGTATGAATTCTATTTCTTTCAATGCTTCTATGGAAGGTTTATCTAATTCACTCCAATTAAATATCCACCGGCTTAATAGAAAAAATTATGTGGAATTGTCTCAAACTGTTCATTTGATTTTGGAAAGCAAGAGAAAGTTTTGTTATCTAATAAGAGAAGTGACAAAACCTGCAAATGGAGATCCAACCATCAATACCTGGAAATCGGAAAATTTCTTGATCATAGCATGGTTAATGAATTTTATGGAACCTACAATAGGCAAACCATTTATGTTTCTAGCAACAGTCAAGGATGTTTGGGAGGCAATTAGGGATACCTATTATGATGAGGAAAATTTCTTGCAGATCTTTGAACTAAAATCTCAACTTTGTCATGCAAAACAATGTGACTGAACCTCCTACTACGACCATGGTGTGATCACTACAAACGCCCATGGCTCATGTGAGAAACATGCTGAAAAATTCATGGCAAACCAAAAAATTTGAAAAAGATGTCTAATGGAGGGGGGCGTGCACTTTAGGCTAGTGTCTCAGATCAGGAGCAACAGTCTTCTTCAAGTTTGTTTCTTTTTACCAAGGAACAAATATACCAACTGTACAAGCTTCACGAGTCTCAAAAAATTTATTTTTATTCCTTACCTCAAAAAGGTAATTATTTGTGTAGGAAAGTTATGTGATTTGATTGCTTAAAATCAAGAAATTATTCTTTAGAATATTTCCTTTTGTATCTGTTGATATTTTTTCCAGTTTGGATCTTTGATTTTAGGGATAAAAATCCTATATAAAGACATGTAATTCTTTGTGATGAAAGAAGAAAAAAAGAGTACAAATTCTCTATATTTTCCAACATGGTATCAAAGCCTAGTTTAACCAACCTAGTCTCTCTGCATTTTTTGTCAGTTCTTGTCTAGGGTTATAATACCCATTCCTGTAGAGAGACTTTTAACTCTCACCTCCCACACCAAAAGGAGTGTCAGACGTCGACCAATAAAATCCCGTCATCAAAAACGGTTGCACTTGACCGCATGCGCCAATCACCTCTTCTTCCCAGATCTCATGCTTTGGCGTGTGAGGTGTTTTCCGGTCACCATTTTTTGAGGTTCTTGTTTCCGACCCTTTTTCTTACTATTCCGATATCGGCTGAGTGATTTATATTACTGTTCTTGGTTGTGTTGACATATCTCTTGTTGCTAATGGTAAGCCACAATCACTGAAGGACAGTCCTGACCGGCTCAACCAACAGGGACTCAATAAAGACAAAAGAAAGCATGAATTCCTTCTTTTTCAGTAGTCCTACAGAAGAGTCCAGTAATTCACTTCAATTGAATATCCACCGGCTTAACGGAAAAATTTATGCAGAATGGTCTCAGACTATTCATTTGATTTTAGAAAGTAAGGGGAAGCTTGGTTATTTGATAAGAAAAGTGGCAAAACCTGCAAATGGAGACCCGACTCTCAAGACCTGGAAATCAAAAAATTCTTTGACTGTAGTGGTTGGTGAATTATATGGAACCTGCAATTGGCATGTCATGTTTCTGCTAACAACCAAGGATGTTTGGGAAGCCGTTAAGGATACGTACTTTGATATGGAAAAAATTTCATAGATTTTTGAATTAAAATCTAAACTTTGGAATGTAAAACAAAGTGATCATGAGGTAACCTCCTGCTATAACGAATTGATGACTTTGTGACAGGAATTAGACCTCTATTATGATGATATTATGTTCATCTTCCTCGTCACAAATGCACAAAACTCACGGCTCAATCCATTCGATATGTTTTTTTAGGATATTTTGTACACCAAAAAAGTTTTCTTTGTTATGATCCAAATTTGCATCATATTCAAGTTTCTCGTAATGTTATTTTTTTTAAAATCAGTATCTCTCTTTCATTTTTTGTTTTTCCATTGTTTACTAATTCTACTGCAGATCATGTACCTTCCAAATCTCTCCTAGTGTATCAGCAACGCATGTCCAACACATCTCATCAAGCTTCCACACCTACTGGGCCTCTCCTATTGTGTCACAACAATCCGTTACCATTACGTTACGCCGTTATGGACCCATTTCAGCTACCGCATCCGCGATCACAACCATTACTACGATTTAAATCCATGCTTATCACTTTCTTCAAAACACCCAATTCCTCTCTCTTTCTTGGAGCAATGCTTGAGTGTCTTCAGTTGCACATAATTTCAAATTTTCCTACAAATCCATCTCCTGCCATAGACTAGCCATCATCATGTTATAATACTCCATGCTTGAGAGATTACCTTGCTTTGCATTGGTAAATCTTAGTCTCAATCTCATACATAACATAAGCACCATGATTTTTGAAATAGGTGTTGTGGACAGTCTCCCACACTTCCTTGGCAAATTTCGAAAAGATATAATTATGGCTTATTTTCATATGCATAGAGTTCAGCATCCACGTTATGATAATAGTATCTTTAATATCCCATGCTCTGCATATGGGATCACTAAGGTTGGTTTAATAGTATCTTTAATATCCCCTGCTCTAAATTTGGGATAGTAAGCTTTGTACTTCTCCAATGATGGGATTGAGCTTATCCTTCCCTTTCAAAGTTGCAGAACCCCTATAATGCAGGTAATTCTAGCTATCTAATTGGAACACCCCTAAAGGTGTGAACTCATTTCAAAGACTTCCAACATCTTTAAATCAATCAAGCATAAACTTAATGATTAAAAGCTAGGATGATAATGGCTAATGAAGAAAAGAAAAAAATATACACAGTAGTAATACAGCACTAGGGCGACGAAGGTCGATAGACTAGCATGCAGTTGGGCATAAGTGACAATAAGAGAAAGCCTAGAAGGGGGACTCTAATGCAATGAACAAAAGAGTTCTTAAAGTTGTATTAATTGTACAGGAGTAAAGTCCTATATATACAAGTGTAAATATATACAAGGAAAGAATATCTCCTAAAGAATTGGAGAAAATATCCCTTGAATAGTATGAGAAAAGTATCTCCTAAACAGAATGAGAAAAGTATCTCGTAAACAATAGGAGAACAATATCTCCTAAAGAAAAAAGAGAATAAAATAAAATAGGCAACAAAACTAAATTTGTTAAACAAGGAAATATTTGAAGGAAAAATATGCTCACTATACTTTGTATCCTGAGAATACCTAACATGTCTACATTTCCCAAGTCTTCAAACTTGTGTTTTTTTTAGCACCTTGTGGTCTACATCAACTATCCAATAGAAGAGTAGAACAAAAAACTGAAAGCACCATAGTGAATCTTCAATCAAAAACTGAGTAAAAATGCATCATTGTTCTCTTTCATGACAACAATATATTAGGATGACACTCAAAAATATCATTTAACAAAAGAAAGAGAAAGAGAACTCCAATTCATTCCCATCCAGCCTAATAAGTTAAATCTAAAGGTTAAACATCAAACATAGATTAAACAAGGCAGATACTAGTCAATCAACTTTGAATCAGTTACATAAACATGTATAGATCAATTCTGTCAATTCTTTCCCTATTATTGAAAACCCACCAAACCCATAAGGTTAAAGCTAAAAAAACTAGTTGCTATGGTTCTGTAGTGAAAAGAGCCCTACAAACCTTTTCCTCAGTAATATAAAGTGATTTAAAATATACAAATAACAGAATCTAAATATGCTAAATAACACCAAACAACCCATGTTCACACGTTCCTTAAGGCAACAATGATATTCTCATTCTGAAAGGGTATTTTCCAAAAAGCTCACATTTCTTCTTCACTCGTTTCTTTGTTTTTGCTTGTCTTCTCTATTATCTATTATTGTTATGACCTTTAATCAACTTTCTTTTATGACCTCAAAAACCCACTATCCTAGGACTCACTTCTTGCTCTAAAGGCAAATTCCTTTCCAATGGCCAAATGATCACTCCTTGCTTAAAAAGTAAAACTTTTTTTTTTTTGCATGGAGAAATTTTTTTCTGAATTGATTTTCAGAATTTGTGCCCAATCCTATGGTTCTATTTGATTCTCAATTTGACAAAGAAAAGACTTCAATCATCTAAAATAAGGGAATTACCCTCATTGGACCAAGTATGCCACACAAACTTCCAAGAAGAATCCTCAAAGAAACCGCCATCCAAAAGCTTGCACTAAGCCCAAAAAGGGTGTTGAAAATAATACTGTAATAAGCAAAATTACATGCATTAAGACAATCCTAAATGTACAGAATTTAACTGATGAAAAACTACTAAGAACTCAAGCAATACTAACAGTGCTATCATGCCAAATATTATGACAGGTTTTCGACCATATCGATCAGCAATCACTCCCCAAAGAATTGAAGTCAAAGCTCTTCCAAACATAAATGCAGATCCTTCAAGGAAATTAATAATATGAAAAAATATATATATTCAGGTCCTCATAAAAGATAATTAAAGGAAATGGGAAAAAATGTAAATCAACACAGGAATTATGCTCACCCACAAAACCAGCATAGTAGCCAATGTCTTCCTCTCTATTTGCAATGTGAAAGTCCCTTATCTGTAGAGATTGATGACAATAACTAGTTTTGCACTGAAGTGATAGTATCATATTTAGGATAAATATCAGAAATTAGCATAGTAACCTGTATTATTTTGCTTGTAATAGAACAGTTGTTAATTGATGATATACGATCCGACCATAGGAACATATATTATTGATAGGTTCTTTAGGAATCACTGACAAGGAGTTGAGATAACAAAATAGAAAATAGGTTACTTGTCTATCTATCAGCTGAAGGCCTCATACTAAAACCAGGTACAAAATATATCTTAGTGATTACAAATGTCATGATAAACCAGTAATTAACATAAGTCTACAATGCCTCGCCTTTAATTTTTCCAAATAGAAAACGACATCCTTTCCTTACTCTAGCAGTACATTCTCGCGAAAACAAGAACATAGCACATTTACTTATACCAACTTAAAAAAGGGTTGTTTAGTCGAACACTTGCACCAACTCAACCGGTCATTAAAATTTATAGGGCATAAATACTCTAATCGTCTATGACGGATGGACCACTATCAAGAAAATTATAGATTTGTAAACCTCTAGATGCATGAATAAGCGAATATGAACATCATAATAATCCAGGAAAAAAATTAGAATTAAAAACACAAAGCGTCTCCGAGATGGTGATGATAATCAAATTATCCATAATAACATGCTTACCATGAAATATAGAAAAGGAAAAAGGGACGATATAGGCAAAGCTGCAAGAAATTAAAAAAGAAAACCTAATTACAACCTATCTCTAAAATAAAAAATCACGAGGAAAAGAGAGAGAGAGAGAGAGAGAGAGAGAGGGAAGATTAAAAGACCTGCACACAGCACCACTATCCAAACGAAGAATAGAAGCTTGAAAGGAACGCCAGGATTAGATTGTTTAAAGAGGTCAATTTTGCAACCTGGGCAATTTTCATGGTAGCCATTGCTGCTTCTCTTGTTCAACAATGGCTGCACCTTCTCCTCCTCTTTCTCGTCAGCCATTTCACAAAATAAAAGTTAAAAAAAATCAAAAGAAAAAAATGTAGCAATCTGATTGATTCTCCACCATTTTATGCACTGTATTAGAATGAAAAAAGGAACTTTGAAACCGCCTACCATTCAAATTCCAGGAAAGGAATAACTCTTAGTGTAACAACTGATAGTCTAACAGTCGTTAAGTCACGCGCCCTGTACGTACTCTTCCTTTTCTTTTTTTCTCTTCTTTTTTGTCTTTTTTATTTCCACTTTGATGATGCTTCTTTTTTCTCGTATACGATATTCATCGTCAAAGAATCTGTCCTTTTAAAATAAAATAAAAAAGACAGTGACACCATAATAATATATTATTATAAGAACAATCAAATCATCAATATCAAAATCTATTCGATTCTCTATCTTCAAAAAATAAAAATTAAAAATGTTCCTTTCTCACCTCAGCCATCAAAATCTTTTTTTCCTTTTAAAATAAAATAAAAAAGACAGTGATAATAAATTGTGGACAGCTTCGTTCTCTTCTATCTATGTGGACCTGACCTTGCCATATATGTATCACCTATCAAGGTTGCGCTCGGGCCCCTTTTTTTTTAACTGAAAATCCGTTTGAATTCGGAGATAAAAAAAATGGATTTGGATATGAATTAATAATCAGATTAACATAGAATTATATTCCATAAAACATTTTTTTTTTAAATTTATTTACAATTTATTTTATAATTTTAAGGATCCACCGTCCAAAAAGATGGATTTATTTAAATAAATCTCTCTTTTCATACAGAAACTGAAAAGTGGTCAAATAACATTGATTCGTCAAATGAATTGGTTGACTCGATGAAGAATGCAAAATTAATTATGCATGTCTAAGGATTTGGAAAACGTTTTTTGAAAAAAAAAATATTTTTTTAATGATAAAAAGTTTTTTAAAGAGAAATAGATAAATAATTTTTTTAAAAATAAAATTTTAAAAGTTAAAAATATAGTCAATTAAATTAAAATTGAAACTGTTTTTTTGGAGATCAACAACAATTTCAAACTTTCCTAAATAGTGTTTAGAATCTTGAGAAAATTCTTATTTTATTATAGTTAAAAAATTAATTTACAATTTTATTGTTGAATATAAAAAAATTCTAAATTTGGAGTGTTTTAAAAAATATATTTCTAATTTCAGGGTAGAAAAACTGAAGTGGAAGGGAACAAGCGTTGTGCACCTCTTGAGATAATTGGTACACAACCCTAAAATCTTTTTTCATTATTTTATAAATATTTTTTTAATTAAATTATTTTTGATGTTGTGCCATTAAAAATAAAGAAATACATTAGTCATTACTGAAACATTTTAGTTAAAGAAATGTAGATGATCAGAAATCGAAAATTTTAAGGGAAAAGAGAAATACATATTTTAAGTTGGTAATTTGGTTTTGACAAGTTGATCAACACTTCATCAAAATCAATACAACTAATTGCTACTTGATTTATAATTAATCGTACTACTTTATATCCAGGGAAATTTTTTATTTAAATTATGGTTTAGTCAAAATATATATAAAAAAAAGAGACAAAATGAGAACAATATCAAAGATATCACATATGTATTATAACTTTTGTTGACACAAAATAGACAAAGTCACCGTAAGTACAAAATGTAACACCCTCTCATACAGTAAGAATGAATCAAACTATATAAGTGAGCATTAAATATTTTCTTCATATCACTTTAGTTGCATCATGACTATAATGGCTATTTTAAAATTATTAGGCAAATTAAGAAAAGAGAAGATTGCATTTTCAAAAATATCATATCATTAAAAGAATAGTTTGGGCTTTCAATAGCCTCCAATGTTTATAAAAATTATATTCTCAAATAGATTACATAACTTCAAAAAAAATGTAATTAAAACATAAAAGACAACTTGGTGTATCATCCACCCTCAACTAGGTTTTCATCCTTTAACTTCTCAATTAAGGCTCTTATTCTCTATCTACAACTATCTATTCAGCTTCATACCTGCATGTTAGAGACGCCCACATACTAAAGAAACTCGTATTTGGTGGTACATATGTGTATATAAACTATAATCTTTATATGTATGATATGTTGTATGTATGACATTTATTCCAAGGCTTATGTGCTTTATTGCATGCTCATGTGTGTGTAGGCATACTTAATTCCTAGTATAACCATATGTATATTAGTATATTTATAACCATGCAACATTTTATCTCTGGTTTATTATTCTACCTACACAATATTATTATGGTATTCTTACTTGCAACAAAGATATATTTTATGATATGCCTTAGTAATATTACACAGTTTTACCATGCTTAAATATTAGTTAATATGTATATCCTAGTCATCATTGATTTTAATGATATGGTAATTCCTACATGCCATGCCAAGTTCATGTCATTTATATGTCACGTGTTAACTCATTCATTCTTCATATACAAAATATGATAAATAAACACAGGATGCACATTTTCTCACTTATCCATAACATAGTCCTTGTCAAGCATACAAAAATAGCATTCATTCATACAATAGTCTAACATTCAATTCCATTTACATACATCCATAATCATGTTCTTACTTTGATATATCATTACATAGCATAATTTACTTGTTGTGTGAGCGCGTATCCTATCATAGCATATATACCAACATTAATATCCAATCATATAACTCATATCATTCATAATATTTGTTTATCTTAATAGAGGTCACAAACCAACTTATTATATTTTCTTTGTATTTAGCTTAAGACTTTAAGGCAGACTAACTGGATATGGGTTATGGATCATGAGTTCTCATACAAGCTTAAGACCATCTATCCACATTTTGTTTATGCTTATCCAAGCTTTTTTCGTCTGGAGAACTCATACAAGCTTAAGACCATTTTTCCTTATATCGTATTTGTAATGCCCGCAAGTTAGAGTTTAGAAATAATGTGTTAATGAAGGTATATAAAAGGTATATGAAAAGTATATATGTGGCTATGGTTTTGAAAACATGAAATATAATTAAAAATATATAAAAAAAATGAAATTTCCATCATTTACGCCCATGACATATGTAATCACGACCGCGAATGTCGTAAAATTTAGTTTTTAAAGTTGAGAATCTTCAGGTTGTGACACATGTGTTCACGTCTGTGAAAGCCCTGCAGTTTAAATTAAGTCGTTTCATATTTTTTGATAGAAACTTATGAAATTTAATCACTAGATTCCCTGAAACCCCAGAAACTGAATATTTTTTTCCTTTCAATTTTGATTGATAAAATACGAATCCTCACCATTGACAAGAATAAAACAGATTAAATACCAAAGGTTTTCACCATAGTTTTGAAATCCAAACCAAAGAGCGATAAAACACGTTTTAAACCCTAGAATATAATCTGTAATTGTCGAAATAGAGGTAAGAAATTATAGTTTTCATTAATCTTGCAATGGTTTAGTTTGATTTTGAAATGGTTGTGAGTTTTAAAGGTTTAGGTTAGGATTTTATATTGATAATGACATATATAGCTAGAATGATAGAAATCGATTATAATAAGGTCTCTGTTATCATGTTAGGAACCAAGACAGAGGGTGGAGCATCTCACTAAAGGTTGTAGATGCAAGAGAGTTGAGTTTAAGGCTCCAATAATCGAGGTTTATAAATATAAATATTTTAATTCAAAAAATGGTATGTTTTGCGTGATGAATTATTTGAATGACATGTTATTTGGTCATATGGTTATATAGTAATTACTGGAACTGAAATATATGGCATGATTGAATCTAAATTGGATATAGAAGATTGATATATAAAATTTGATAATGTGGTAATATTGAAATGGTTGTATGAATTTAATTATATAATGATAACTGATGAATTGCATGATTTATAGTTTTGGTATAATGATAATGTTAGAGAGGTGTCTTAAAGACAATTACCTTAGGTACTTGATGTACTTCACGGGATTGACTTAATCAAGCTGTATGACTAGTCCAATACTTCACTGCCATGAATATTTGAATGAACAATCTTTGGTGCTAACTATCTCACGGGTGTTACCCATGAGTCACGGACGTGAAATGTGTTTTTCACGATTGTGGCAATTCTTCCCCACGAGCATGACAATGTTCACGGTCGTGAATATTAGCTTTATGAATGTGAACCTTTACTGATTTTCTTTCTTTTAAACTTCAAACAACTTGCTTCATGGTCTTAGGAATATGTAAACTATTTATTACACTGGGAACATAAAATGTGGTTAAATTTCTTATTGCTTAATTATTTGTGATCATCAAAATGACGAAAATATTACTCAAGGTTCAACACTTTTAAACACATAATTAACTTTTCTTAATCTCTCTTATATACTAGGCCCTAATTAAGGGTGTTACATTGGGTTGGCCTCCTCAAGAACACAACCTTCCTCTTACTTTTCTCTCTTAAGAACTTGATAACCTTGATTTTTAGTGTTGGTTTGGTGTTTAAGGTCTAGGAATCAAAGAGAACACAAGAGTGGGTCTCTAGTAAGAAGAACATTCAAGTTCTAGGATTTTCTTTTGTGTTTAGTTCGTGAGAGAAAGAAAGAATAATTGTTGAAATTTTATATCTGACGAGATTCACGAGCATGACCTGATACATCACAGGTGTGAACCATCTCGAAACTAGTATTCATATGCGTGACAAATAAGTCACAGGTGTGAACATGACATTCTTCACTTTTCTTATATTTTCTTGTCTCTTTTCCCCTAACCAACACTTAAACACACTTATAGTTTTGCTAAATCATTTCATTAACTAGACCCTACTTAGTATGCATTATACAACCCATGTGCACAACTTATAGGCAATCTTGTGAGGCATGTAGGTCTTATTATTTGGGCTTTAATATGTTATTTTTAAGCCTAATTCGTGTGACCCAAGTTACATAATCAGATTGTATATAGTTTTCCTATTTCTAGTAGGATTCTTGTAATTTGCCTTATTTGTCAAAGATTTGGATTTATTAGTTATCATATCCCCATTTTCAATGTCATATCCATATTTTCAAGGGATTGGATTAGATTATCCCTACTTTTAAGAGATTTAGATTGGATTGAAATTGTATTCCTATTCTAATAGGGAAAACTTCCTATTTTGAGGGAATTGGGTTTGAATAGGTTTTAGTTTCTTTTACCCTAAAGGATTCAATTATTTAGGGGTATAAATACTCATTTGGGCATGTATGACAATACTATTAATGAATAAAAATGAATTTGAGTATTTTTTTCATGAAGTGAGGTTTGTTGCATCTCTTTATTACTTTTAAGAATTTGTTACTTATCAAGTTAATTTGCTAGTGGCGTGGATAACTCTTAATAAACAATATAATCTTGGTTCTTGCTAACTTGGTTTGGCTTGGGTCGGATTCAACCATGATTACTATAATTTTGTTTGTTTACCTTATCTTGTTAAAGGGTTTCAAGGCACGATCTTTGGGATTCTATATCAATTGCATTTTGCGGCTATGAACCATATTTCACAAGTGTGAATCTGGGTTTTTCAGTGGATACCCAAACCAAAACAGAGCATCAAACACATATCAAGCAATGGCTCTAAAAATTGATCAATGTCAATCACTCCTATCAACATTTTAGTTCATATATCATGCCAAAACATATTATAACAACATTAAAACACATTTGAACAGCAACCATGGCATCTAACCTTCATTTCATTAAAATAACAATCACCTAACATACCCACAAAGCATGTTCTAGAAATAAATATACATATATACTAACCTTTAGCCAAAGATCCTCTTTTAATCTCTACAAGTTCAATCTAAGTTATCCATTTTTTTTGTGCATGTTTATCTTTATCTCTACCCTTTCCATATCAATGAAAATATGAAGAACAATGTCCTATCAAGCTTAGCTCATCCTCTCCTCTTTTTAAGATCACTTCTCTCAAAGATACTTTACCCTTTTTCTTTGATTTCTAGTTTTCTTCAAACTTTGATCTATAAAACTTTAATAATGGAAGGTGAAAAGGAATAAAAAAATGAAAGAGGAGATTGCGGCATATCAGAAAGGATAAGAGGGTAGTGGGGAGTAGAACATGGCAGGGATAAGGGGCATATGAGAAAGAAAAGTGTGGTTACTCACATACCTGCTTTCATGTGCATAAAGCTTCTTTTCACTCACTATTCATTCAAAAAAGATTCTACCTCATTTAAAACTGTCATTTTGAAACCATATACGACTTCACGGGCATGGATTACCCATTCATAGGCATGAAAACATTTTTATTACTATTTCCAACCTTTAAAGTCATACTTTAACCGTTTTCTCTGTCTCTTAATTACCAACATATCTTATAGGCCCTAATTAGCAAGCCCATTTTCTCTGTCTCTTAATTACCAACATATCTTATAGGCCCTAATTAGCAAGCGTTACAACTTTTGAGTTTGGTGATAGTATGTCAGATAAAGATTTTTTAGTCCTTGAATGATGGAGTCAATATCAAAATCTTTTCCGATCCTCTCCCAAATCATTAAACAAATTTTAGCAAGTCTAGTCTCAATAGTTTCAGTAGAATAAGTTTCTAATGTGAGAATATTTTGAATGAGACACAATCTACCTTAGCTTCTGAATCATTAGAAACTCAAGTATATGTTGATGATTGGACTAAAGTGGAATTAAAGCAATAAGAAATTGACAAAAAAGGAGATGAGTGACATCACAACTGAAGGAACGGTGGGCATATTATCGACCAACGATTCTAATTAATAACTAATTTTTTGTTTAAAAATATATGTAATGTATTTTTTAAAAAAAAGTGAAAAGAAAAACACATTCTTTGAGAAATTTGATCATGGTGAAAAAAAAGAGAGAGTGGAAAGAGATGGGAGAGTAGAGAGGAGAATGAAGGGGAGGTGACTATATATATATATATATATATATATATATATATATAGAGAGAGAGAGAGAGAGAGAGAGAGAGAGAGAGAGAGAGAGAGTAATGCTAGCAACACTCTCTTCTTTATTAGTATACTATTTTCAATTAATAAAATGTGTAACTTCTTTTCTATATAAAAATAAATATATTGATTTTTTTCTCATAATAATGACTAAAATATTAATTTTTTTTATTTATCATTCTCTTTTCTCTCTTTCTTCATATCTCATACCATTCTTTTTTTTTTACACTTTTTTATTAAATTTTAAAAAACTAAGAAAAATAAAATATATTTTTTGTCTAATTTTTGAATAACCAAATGATACTCTATGTAGTAGTCTCGCACTAAATAATTTAAGTCGAAATTAATTCAGAGTTTATATATCCAAGTGCACAATATTTTTTTTATGATTTTTATACTGAAATTTATGTATCACAATTTTTTGGAAAAAATAGTGTGAATGAAAAGCAATTCCAAAACCAACAAAAGAGAAAATAAAAAAAAAACTAAAATCATAAAGAAAAACAAAAAAATATATAGAAAAAATAAAATAATTTAAGCAATAAAGAATCTAAAACAGGAAAAAAATCATGAAGGAAAACGAAACAAAATTTATAGAAAAATAAATAATTTGAGTAATGAAGAATCTAAAATGAAGAGAAAATTAATTATATTTTATATTAGACTTTTTTTGGTTTTTTATTTCCTTAAAAACAAAATTAATGTTCTCTTAATTATCAAAATTTTTATGCTTTATCATTTATTCTATTAATGATTTTTAAATAATTTTTGTTCTTAGTATAAAAATCAATCTAAAAATTTCTCATAAATTGTTTATATATTTTTTAAATTTTAATAAAAAAGTTAAAAAAAAATAGTGGTGTGAGATATGAGCAAAAAAAAAGAGGAAAGAAAATGATAAATAAAAAATTAGATTTTAATATTTTAATCATTATTACAAGAGAGAAAAATATCATATTTAATCTAAAAAATATGTTACATGTTTTTTTAATTAAAAATAGTGGATTAATAGAGAAGAGAATGCTGAAAGAGAGTGTTGCAATGAAGATAATTTTGTCATTTGAAAATAGAAAAGTATTATATCATTTTTAAATTCTATCAATTTCAATGAATTTTTTATGGGTTACAACTAATGCCATGAAGTTGATTCTTGAAAAATACAAATAAATTTTCATTTATACCGAATATTAAAATTATGAATTTAAAATTGAATTCCACAAAATTTGTAAAATTTATTTATATCAAATATAGTAATTTATTTATATCAAATATAATCTAAAAGATGAACCAACTTGATGATCTTACCCATTAAATCGACAGTAAACTCAAAAATGACCCAACTGATTAACAGTAAAGATAAATATTTAAAATTTTTTTGTCCGACCAAAAAAACATATTTTGCATTTTTGTAAGAGCTTAGGATATTATTTTATAAGTGGGAAAGGCGGCATCTGTGCATGTGCAAACCTACCTGTTTCTATCATGCGAGCTCCATCTCAAAATCATGACTTTTAACCCTCTATAAAATTTTTAAGAACGAAATTATAGTGTTTCCAAGTTTCAAAAATTAACTAGAGGCAAAATTTTCTCAGGCTCACCTTCATTTGTTCGAGAAACTCAACAGCTTATGGTTGCAATTTTCATACTCATGTTATATAAATCATTTTTCAAGGATCTAAAACAGGTTTGTGCAAGATTGGAGAAGGCAAATGAAAAATTATTTGAAGGTTTTACAAAGTCCAACATTTTTTTTTAGAAATCGTAATGCAAATGAAATAAAGACTGGGTTTTGAATAAATCCCTGCCTTGGCTTGTCTCAATGTTTAGACATTCCTTACATAACAGTATCCATTTCTCCCATCACTTACATGCTCCTTTCCGTTCTGCATTCACCAAACAGCATCATAATCTCTTCAAGCTCTTCTTTCTGGCATCCATCTTTTTCTTATCAGCCTGAGCTTTTGCTGGTCCAACTTCCTTCTTCTGGGGATTGACTGCTGGTGTTGGCACTGCCACAGTCGAAGCAGCAACTCCTATCTCAGGTACTGTGGCTACAACAGCAGCTGGCTGATCTGGACTATTTCCTCCTTTTGCGCCTGTTGTACAAGGAATAAATGGGGACGCCACTGATATTGCCCCACTAACTGCTGTATTCTTCTGCTCATTGCTTAACACTGAATTGTTACTATAATCAACATTCAGAGCTGTTGTTGACTCCGAAATAGCTCCTGACTTCAACTTAGGTTTTGATTTGGCATGAATTCCAGTGTATAGTCTGTAGATAACGCATCTTAAAGCTCTCAATCAGACATGACTGTAATTAGCTGTACTAAAATTGTTTAAAAGAACCTTAATAAAATTGCAAAAGATATTGAACCCTTCCTACTGAAAACCAAAAAGATCAGCATCCTTCCATACTTCAGAAAAATTTCTTATTCATTTTTTTTTTCATGTTGCTCCCAAGGCTGAGATCCGAAATATTTCATCACTGAGGTTCCCATGCTCAACTATAACACAACACAAAACAGATAAAAAAAAATCAACATAGCTGACCTGGCATGTCTAGCATACTCCTCATAATTTTCAAGCAGCATTTTGCCAGCCTGTTCATTTAAAGCTGATTCTGGAAATGGCTCAATCAATAAACACCTTACTACCTGTTATGACAAAATTCCAAGCAAAGGAGGAAAAAGGAACAAAAATTATAATTAAAATATATTATTGGGTGTCAAATCATCTAAACTGCCAGATCTAGAAAAGCTTCTATCAATTAAAAGATAAAAAAAGCATTGAGTTGCTAAATAACAGGTCCTGTAAAACTCACAATGAGAACATGTCGTAATCCAAGACTTGGATTCCAGTCCTTTTTTAGCGTATTGACACAAATCTCACCGTTGGTTGCAATGTTTGGATGAAAAATCTTTGTCAGGAAATAGCCTGCAATATTAATTTTCAGTCACAAGATAGCAAAATAAAATAGCTCCCCTTATAATAACTCCATCCTGCACTATCATATAAAACAGAGCAGCAAACAAACACCAAATTTTCCCTCTTCACAAATTCACCCAAGAAACTATATTGAATAAAACCACTAACAAGACAAAATAAAACAACTCCATAATAGTATTTACCCACAAACCTTTGGGAGGGGAGTATGGAAAGTCACGAGACAACAGCAGCTTCATCTGGAAAACACCATTTTCATAAGGTGTCCCAGCTGCAAGGCCAAAAAAAATCTCTTCAACGAAAATCCAAATTGTCTTAAGATATGTACATTTGAAAAGAGAAAGATACTTGCCTGGGCCTTCAATATCAGCATAAATTGTTGAAAAATCATCATCATTTACTCCTACTTTAATACCCTCAGGGGGAGATTCATCAAGATTCTTCAATTCCTTTGCAAGTTGCTTTATTACATTGGGTGGAAGGTTTTCATTCGTTGCCTTCAACAATGACAAATAAAACTAATAAGAGGTGACATGATAATCGTATTGGTTTTCCCTTGAGCAAGGAAATGCAAATTGCATATTTGAAATCTGGTGCAGTCTTTCCATGATCAATCCAAGGCTGATGGATAAGTCACTTTCACAAAAATACATTGGAAAAATACTGTTAAGAAACTATGGACCAAGCAATAATATGGAAATAGTGCAAAATTTAGTTCATTTCATATCATGGATAAAGGCAAAAAACTTGTGCAAATTGCATTAGTATGATCACTATTTACCAACCAATTCTTAGGTAATAATAGTGATCAATAGATATCCTCTATCGCTGAACCACAAAGGCATAATTGATATCCACAAAGCCAAGGAACAAAAGGAGTTAGAGATAGAAAGATAAGGCATTTCATGAATGCAGAAAAATTTACCATTTTCACAAAAGCAATAGGCTTTTTGCAGGAATATATGTAGTTTTTATTTGTAGGTGTCAGAATTTCTGCAAACAGTGTGCCAAAATTCTATCTAGCCTTGCTATTGGAGTACTGATGAGATGACCTGTAATTAGCAAAGACTATTCAGACATTTGTAATCATAATTTTTTTTTTTAAAAAAAGGGTTAACTATCGAAGGCAGGTATTAAAAATTGTCAACAAGCCCCTCAATAAGTTCACTTATGTGATGAGAACTTTATGGCCTCTTAAGTTTTCATGGCCCTCAAGGTGCCAAGAGATGAAAATAATCTCTCATTTTCCATGCATTGTTGTGGATATAAAAGCTCCTTGAAAAAAAAAGTAAATAGCTTTTGGGCCTTGATGAAAAGGGATGTAATTGAGAATGATCAAGAAAAAGTATGAGACCATCTTTTGTACTTCTGGTGAAATCTTGAAAAACATGGATTTATAGCAGTTTGGACTAGGGATGGCAACAAGTAGGTTACCTGCAAAAATTACGCCGCCCATTCCCAAACAGGTTTAATATTGAACCATCCATACCCATGTGAAACCCGTTTATAATATCCCTCTATTAACCATCCCATCCTAAATCCATCAATGCTATCCATATCTATATGATTACCCATTTAACTATGCAAATATGAATTCAAAGTATAAATATCAAATTTAATGCAATGCAGGTCTTAAAATCATAATATTGTTAGTCTACAAATCAAACAATTATCTATACAAAAGTTTTATACATTCAAATTTTATATAAGTAAACATGAACTATATTTAAACATTACATAATTAAAATTCGATGCAACAAAACCAAACTAAAAAGATTATGTAAGTATATACCTGGGTTTGAGAACATATATCTAGAAGACTAAACCCAAGCCCTACCCAAAGGTGCCACAGATAGTAAAATTATTAACCCTACTTGTCCAAACCCACTTATCACCCTAACCCCATATATGGAGGTGGACCTGATCAGGTACCCAGAAATACCCATCCCGCTGCCCTCCCAGTCTGGCTACAGCCTCAGTCACTTGTAACTCTGGGCCTTCACAAGCAGCAACATAAGGACCGGGCCTATTGATATGCAAAATTTTATAAAATAAAAAGACTAATCAATATTAAAGGAGTTTAATATTATTAACCCATCTAATGAGCTTATCATGATGAATCTTTTCTTTTTTTTGTTTTGACACCCGCATTTAAAAGACGTGCAAAAATAAAAAGAAAAATTGATATTCGCCCTGTCACTAAGCAAAATCAAGCATTAAATTAATGGAAAAGCCAGAGACTTGGAGAGAGGCAAAATGAGTACCTGCAAGTTAGAATCTCAGCTGTTACAGTTATGTACAATGGCAGCAATTATAATAGTAGGCTTGAAGTTGAACAAAGCCATCATGCAATATAATAGTGGTTATCTTGTCCATGGTTTGAATGAAAGCCAAGCGAGATCGTAGGAATTTTTAGAGTGTATCACTCTTTTATTTTTAATAAAATTCCATTTTAAAGTTAAAGCAATGTGGCTGGTATACTGAAACAAATGGATGTCCATTTGTTTTATTTCTAAGTTGATTTTCTTCTTAAATTATTAAATGGAAAAATTGCAATTTGACATTCAATATTTTATGATTTTTGCAAAAGGATGCTAGATTTTTTTTTTCAATTTTAATATATAGCTAATAAGACATTTATTGTTCAATAACATATCTTACCTCTTTGATTGCATTAAATTTACCAGACTACCACAAATTAAAATTCTAGCTTCAGACCAAGATCATTGTGTTATGGTTGTGACATCCCTGTTTCAGTTACAACTTACACAGAACCAATGTTTAAATCCATGACCGAGATATAATGTCAAGAAGCACTTGGGCCAAAAAAAAAACCAACAACAAGAAGAAAAACAAAATTGAGATAAGTCAGTAACTTGCTATGCTAAAATACCCTTCACTGTGTCAAGCACTAGGTACTTGTTGGGAACTGCAGCAGGAATGATACCTATTAAATTGCACTAACCGTTCCCGAACCCAATTAACTTTGAACTAATTACGTCCCAATCCCATTTACAGTTATCTTCTGTTACCCATACTCATATCAAAGCTCATTGGCACTACAGTCTACACATATACAACCATACCCACATAATTACCTGTTGAACACCTTTTATCCTAAACATGCAAAAAGGAGAGAATATATGTATCTAGACCCTTGTACAAAATCCAAACCAAATATATTCATAATATTGTTCTACTAATACTGATAACATACATTATAGAACACTCAATTTCTTAAATTAAAATTACACCATAAAACTAGCAAAACAAGAATTAAAGGTTCATACATCAAAGTTTATTTATGCAGTATAAGGTATGATAACCTATGCAAAAATTCAAAATAAATAGTATAAGGAACACGCTAAAAGCAGAAAAACAAAAACATAATGTGGAGGAACAGGTTAAATGTATGAAACCTAAGACATATATGTAACGAAGAGATACTCTTTATGGAAAACACAGACAGAGAGAATTTGGAAATGTTGCTTAGACTAAAACGCCAATCGTTCAATCCAAATTCAACTACAACTTAGGTTTATGTCAACATTTTCAGATTTCACTGCAAGAAATGGAATTTAAACAAAATGTTTAGAAGTTTTGTTCTTTTTTTTCCTCCTCTTCTCGTTTCCTCAACTTTTCTAGGAGGTTTCAGATTTGAAGAAAAAAAAAAGAAAAGCCTAATAGATTGATACCGTATCAGTGGCGATAACAAAGAGGCCAGATCAGCGGGGATCGGCTAACAGTGGAAGAGTTGCTGGAGGACCGGCGTCGGTGCTCGATTTGCAATTCTGAGGAGTGTGGTGGTGTGGATGATGCCCGGCGGTGAGTGGGACTGGACTCGGGTATGGGGATCTGGTGGCGAGAAAGCTGATCGGAGAAAATCGGGAAGAGAAGAGCGCCGTCAATTAGGGCTGGCTAAGGGAAATATGAAAACTGAAAGGCCAGAAAGCATTTATTTACTTTTTTTTTTTTTTTTTCTAGTTCTCTTCCAGTTTTATGATGTCAGAGCATTTTAAATTTTAAACACAATATTTTCAATCTGCGGCTGGTGTGATATGGCAAATGGTTTGGGGAAAGCAAATAAAAACCTACATGTGTTTTACAACTTTTGCAGTTTTAAATACATTTTTTTTTCGGAAAGAGATTTTGTAATTTGTCCCGCTAATAAATTTAAAATTTTGACTATAATAGTGTTAAAAAATAATGAGCTACTCATGTGTAATAAAATAGATAATTTATTTCCTAATTGACTGCTAATGATTCTTCATGTTGCCTAAAAACCGAAATTAAAAAAAAAAAATCAAAATCCCTTTGAATCCTTCCCCCTCTTTCATATCTTCTCATATTAGGTTTGCAGTCTCTCTATTCTATTGTCTTAAGGCTAGGGTTTCTTTCTCTCTCATTCCTTCTTATTTCTTGTTCCTTTCAAACTCTAATTGTTGAGATTTTAGGGAAAAGAATTGTAACACCTTTCGATATAATTAAAAATAATCTCAATTATACCAAAAGATACTACAATATATTTAAGTTAAAACGTTATAAATTTAAAATTTTGATATATTATGACCATGATGATTTAAAGCAAAATAAAACATTCTTAATGTCTTGATATAAAATTTAGAATAACAAAAATTTAAATACAAACTCATAGAGCATACACCAGTCCAAAGTTTTATAAACAAGTAGTCACAAAACTATGTCTCTGACATAAAAACATGTAAATTTTCAAGTACACAACCCAACAAAATAACAAAAAATATATACAATAATTGTATCACTTACCCCCCGAGTATATTCCTTTGACTCTAATCACTGGACGTCCTTTTTTGTCGCTCCAATCCTAAGATCCAACTATGCGCATGGAAAGCTCATTTACTAAGCAACTCGTGCCTAGTGCTACATAACAATGTGCAAGACATATAATAAAACATATATAATATGCATGACATACTTACCAACCTCACATGGCAACTTATCTCAAAGCCCGCACATGCATCATTTCATACTCTATATGACATATCATCATACTCTCATGTAGCCAACACACATTGTACATGGCATACCAAACACCCTACAAGATACATACAAGTATATATCACACATAAGCATAATCATTTATCTTACCTTTTTACATGTCTTACTGTAACTAGACTAAAATGGATATAAGTAACTTAACCCACAAAAAAAGCTCTCATTGCTTACATATGAGCCTTCAAATATAACCCACCAATGAAACTCTCACTACTAACCTCTAGACCTTCAAATATAACCCACCGAGGAAACTCTCACTGCTAACCTCTAGGCCTTTAAATATAACATACCAAGGAAGCTTTCACTGCTAATCTTTGGGCCTTCAAATATATAACCAACCTAGGTCGCTCAGTACCGAACTCCCGTCAATGATATGTCATTTATCATAATTCTAGTCCTAGTTAGAGTATTGGGCTTAACCGTTTCACAACATGTACCACATATGTTTCCATATTATTCATTTTTCCATATTTTATATAAATCTATTGTGATATCTCACAATCACATTCACAACAAGTATTATCATACCATGTATTATCGTACAACAGAGGTACAGTTGGGTTCTTAACATGAATCACATATATGGCACAGAGAAAATTAAAACTAATTGAATCCAAAACCATGGAACGCCCTATGAACATTAAAATCAAATCATACCATCAATATAATAGAAGTTGATTACTTTTGTTTATAACTTTTGATCTTCCAAGTTGTGAGCCTTTTCTTCTTTTTTGGGTTGTAGCAAACCATAATAGTCCAAAGTTATGATTGCCTCTAAGAGTATCCACACAAAAGAAGAAGAAGAAAACCTCCAAGGAGATGCGGCAACAAAGGTCCAAAGTGCTAACTATGGAAAATTGTCTTATGAAAGAGAAAATGGAGATAAGAAAAATAACTATTATTTTTCTTAATGGGGCAGCCACTAAATTAACTCATTAAAAGAACTATTTATACACTTTTTAATCCTTTTTAGGGTTGGAAAAGGAAAAATCCTAATGGGCCCATTTTCCTTTTCTTTCTCATTTGGATCTTATCCAAAACCCATTTTATATTTTCTTCATTCCCTCTACGTGTGTGACCTAATAGGTTTTCTAGTCATTTTGGCAGTTCAAGTCTCATGGGAATCTTAATCCAATTAGGATTCTATAAGTCAAACACTTTTGACCCATAATGAATTTCTAATCAATTTCCCTTAATTTAGCATATCATGAGGAATATCTAGTAATACACCATGACCACCAAATTAACCATAAAGTCATTAGTTTAACTTTTAACCCTTCCATATATAATTACCATGCAATTCGTCCTTTTACCAAACTAAATTTCATTTGGTTCAGAGTATGGACTATGTGTCAACTCCCACTAGACTAACTACATCACATTTAGTCCAAATGATATTAGTTCTTATCTATAAGACTTATTACTCTGATCAAATATGTGCTTAAAGACCTTCTTAAAGACATGTCTACGTTGGCCAAGGATTTCCGAGTAATGATTTCTACAAGAGGCCATTGGTATACTCCTATCAGGAGTAGAGAATTCTATATTGACTACTCAACTACCTTCTAATACCTCATGTTATACCCAATCACCACTCTATGAGCGACCTCTTCAAAGGCAACAAGGAATGGAGTCAAAGTGTAGGATTCAGTATCCAAGATAATCTTGAGTATCCCAAGTTTGCACCATTGCTATGATGAGACTATCACTAATATTGAATAGATATCCATGTGATTGTCTCATTATAGGTCATCCAATATACTTGCTACTGTTAGCAAGCATCCACATGTTAACTCTAAATATCTAAACATCTCATTTTATCAGCTTATGAGATCAGTTGCTTAACCTAGTCAAGGAGTATAACATGTGCTAGTCTATTCGTATTATTAATGTCATGTCTTGTTAATCCTATGACTAGGGATTATTTAGGTATAAATACAATTACACATGATAAAAATCTCATTATCATGATCTCATCATGAATTCCTTCATGTTGTGTTACATATAAAGGACTTCATTAAACTGTTAAAAATTTATATTAATTCATAGCAATGAATACCATATAATGAAAATGTCTTTTATTAATAATAAATGAGTACATCAAGTACCTAAGGTGATTGCCTTTAGGGTACCTCTCTAACAATCTCCCACTTGCATTAAAGACAGTCGTCTTTATACATTATACCATAGGCGAGTACATGACTATTATGTTTCTTTTGGGGAAGTGGCTTAGTGAGAGGATCAACTATATTTTGATCAGTGGGAACTCTCTCTATCTTTACATCATGTCTACCTATGATTTTCGAATCAGATGGTAACGTTTGAGTTCATGCTTAGATCTTTAATGAGACTGTGGCTCATTTGCTTGTGCAATGACTCTATTATTATCACAATACAAGGGTATTGGATCAACAATGTTACAAACCACTTCTAACTCTATGATGAATTTTTTTATCCAAACTGCTTCCTTAGCTGCCTCAGAAGCTGCAATGTACTCTGCTTTGGTTGTGGAATCTGCAACCGTCTCTTGTTTGGAACTCTTCCAACTGACTAGTCCACCAATTAATGTGAAAACATATCTTTATTGGGACTTGGAATCATCCTTATCATTTTGGAAGTTGGCATCTATATACCCCCTTACTTTAAGCTCACCATCTTCATAAACCAAGAATGCATCCTTAGTTCTTTTCAATTACTTAAGGATATTCTTGATAGCCACCTAATGCCCCTCACCAGGATTTAACTCATATATGCTCGTGAAACTGAGAGCATATGATACATCAGGTCTAATACATAACATAACATACATGATTGATCTAACAGTCGAAACATATAGAATCCTACTCATGTGTATTTGTTCATCCTATGTCTGTGACCACATGGACTTAGAGAGGGTATGTCATATCCGCTAATTTAGACCCCTAATCGTGCGAGTTGTTAAATCGACTCGACGGTTTGACCGGAGTCTAAATTTGGATTTTTATCAAACAATAATTAAAATAATAGCAATTAAGTATGGAAAATATCTAATAAAGTGTTTAAAATATTTAAAGATGTTAAATTTTTTTAAAGGACTAAATTGCAAAATTTGAAAAGTTTAGAGGTCAATTTGTAATTTACCAAAAATTTGAGGGTTAATTGGGATAACCATCAATTAAAGACATGAATTGGGACATGAAATGCATGTGGAGGCCGGCCACACCAAGTGGAAAATTTTAAGAAGCCAATTGACATGCATGAATACATGAATTAGACATTAAAATCACATGGGCTTACGTGTCCCATAATTAATTTAGTTTGTCTTCATTTTCTTAATTGTTCCTTCATCCTTCCTTATCTCTTCATATCTAGAATTTCCCATCATTAAGTTGTCTTCCACGTTTTCTTAAAGCACCACACACCAAGTGGTATACAATAATTAGCCAAGTGATGTGCATGAATTAGGCATTAATGAAAGCTTCTAGATTATGCTTAGGTGTCCCCATTTTAATGACTTTTGTCATTTTTTTCTTGATTGTTTCTTCTTCTTCCCTATACCTTTTACATTGAGAATCTCTACCTTCCTAAGCTAGCACACGTTTCCTCAAGTTCCTCCATAGCCAAAGCATAGTTCTAGTGAAAGAAAGTGAGAAAAGAGAGAAAAAGTAAGGGAAAAAGCCATTTTCAAGCATAAAAGAGCAAAAAGAGAGAGAGATTAGGGTTATGGAGTTTCAATGAGTAAGGTTTTAATTATCTCTTTTATGTTTTAGGAACTCAAATTGACCAGGATTTGGCTCAAATGAGCAAAGGAAAAGAGAAAGAGAAGTAAAGAAATAGAAAAGAAAAGAAAGGAGACTCTGTAATTTTCCAGAAAAATTTAGACTATAAAACCTGAATATGTCTGTAATTTTCCAAAAAAATTTAGAAAGTTCAGACTTAAAATCTTCTAGAAAATTTTAGGCAGAATTGTTAGTGACCAGTCAATGTTTATTTTATCATATCTTTTGATACAAAACTCAGAATTAAGTGATTCAAATTGAATATTAAATATAAGATCCAGACCTAAAATTGTTAAGAAGACCATGTGACTAAAATTTGATTGCAATAGGACCAAAATTAAGGTCCAAAATAGAGAACAGAATGTGTCAGTGACAGGGTAGCATATGAGTTGTGGAATTTTAAAAGTAAAATGATGAAAATTTTATTATATTATGTAAATATTATTTTAATTAAGTGATTATTTTGAGACTTTAAATTCATGAAAAGTGTGAATTTATTTGCTATGAATTTTAATGAGATTGTGTAAGCCCTATAACTCATAACTAGAACCAACTTAGGATAGTTTGACATGCCAAGCAGGGGAGAGTATAATGAAATCCATTAATGGTATAATTAATGAAGCCAGTGATGACACTATTATTAAAGCTGGTGATGACACTATTATTAAAGCTGGTGATGATACTATTATTAAAGCCAGTGATGACACTTATATGCGCACATCATATTGCCCATGTGATACTCTTAAGTGTCTAAATGGCAACTCCGTTATCCTAGTTAGGAGTTGATAGGTGTTTTGGGCATAAATAAAGAAGTTATGGAAAATAAACCAATTTCAGACTGGGGGTTTTAGCAGGCCTTTTTTTTTCCAGACAGAGACAACCCATGAGATTTGTCTCTTCAGCAACTAATGTAACGACACAGACATCACGTAGATCCTTCCTCTACCAGAATGTCAGCATTGTGGTCGTTCTCATCTAGGAGAGTGTTGGTGGATGATATGAGCATGCTTGAGATGTGGCTCTAAAGATCATATAAGAAGGGATTGTCCTCTATTATAGCATGACAGAGGTTTGGGAAGCATGGAGCTGATACAGACACAGGCTTCTAGGCAAGGCAGAGGCTGAGGTCGAGGGCAAGGTAGAGGAGGCTAATTAGGGCCCAGTCAGTTTAGGTCAGAGACAGTTGAGAGACCGGAAGGTAGTAGAGCTACCCCAGCGAGGGTATATGCCATGCAAGGCTGAGAGGAGCAGGATGCACCTGATGTCATAATTGGTAAATCCCTTCTCTTTGGCTTTGATATACATGCATTGATAGATCTGGGGTTGACGTATTTATACATATGCACACCACCACTGGGTCGAGAGGGTTTAGAACCACAGTTTCTAGAATTTGAGATTATTGTGACTAACCCGTTAGTGCACAATGTGAGGGTTAGCAAGGTGTTTAGGGGTTGCCCAGTTGAAATTCAATGTAGGTAATTCCCAGCAAACTTGATAGAGCTACCATTCCATGAGTTCGATGTGATCTTGGGAATGGATTGGTTAGCTCGTTATGGAGTGATAGTGGATTGTGGGAGGAGACAAATGATCATCAAAATTCTGGAACAAGATGAGATAGTGGTGATGGGTGAAAATAGTGGACATCCAGACAATATGATATCAATGTTGAAATCTCAGAAACTCATTAGTAAGGGATGTGAAGCATACTTAGCGTATATGGTAGATATGGAAAAAAGCAAGTCTGAAGTTGGTGTATATTCCTACTGTTAGTGAGTTTCTTGATGTGTTTCCAGAGGAGTTGTCAGGGTTACCGCCGAATAGAGAAATCAAATTTGCTATCGATTTGGTACCCGACACCACTCCTATTTCCATTACACCATATAGGATGGCACCAGCAGAGTTGAAAGAGATGAAGATACAATTGCAGGAATTGTTAGATAAGGGATTTATACGACCTAGTGTATCACCATGAGGTGCTCCAGTATTATTTATAAAGAAGAAAGATGACACTTTACGTCTTTGCATCGATTATAGACAACTTAATAAGGTGACTATCAAGAATAAATACCCACTACCCAGAATTGATGATTTATTTGATCAGTTGAAGAGTGTAGCCATATTTTCAAAGATAGATATTGGATTGGGGTATCATCAGCTAAAGATCAAAGAGTCGGATGTACCTAAGACGACATTCAAGACTCGTTATGGTCATTATGAGTTTCTAGTTATGCCCTTTGGATTGACAAATGCACCAGCATCTTTTATGGACTTGATGAATTAAGTGTTCAAGCCATATCTTGATCAATTTGTAGTGGTGTTTATTGATGACATCCTTGTATACTCTAGAGACTGAGAAGAACATGATCAACATCTCAGAATAGTGCTGCAAACATTGAGGGAGAAACAATATATGCAAAGCTGTCGAAGTGCGAGTTTTGGCTTGAAATATAGGAGGGTATTCAGGTTGACCTTAGTAAAATTTAGGCTATTCTTAATTGGAAACCACCACGAAATGTGATAGAAGTGAGGAGTTTCCTCAAATTAGCTAGATATATAGAAGGTTTGTGAAGGGATTTTCATCCTTGGCGACTCCTTTGACACGACTGCTACGAAAAGAGGTCCGTTTCAAGTGGATAGATAAGTGTCAAGCAAGCTTTGATCGACTAAAGGCAATGTTGACTGAAGTACCAGTTTTGACGCAGCCTACTCCAGGAAAAGATTTTATTGTGTACAGTGATGCTAGTCATAATGGTCTAGGCTGTGTTCTTATGCAAGAGGAAAAAGTAGTTGCATATGCCTCCAGACAGCTTAAGCCTTATGAGCTTAACTATCTGATGCATGATTTGGAGTTAGCTACGATAGTTTTTGCTCTTAAGATTTGGAGACATTATCTGTATGGGAAAAGATGTTATATCTATACAGATCACAAAAGTCTTAAGTACCTTGCCTCATGGAAAGAGTTGAATCTGAGACAACGAATATGGTTGAAATTGATTAAAGATTATGACTATGTGATCGACTACCAGCCAGACAAAGCTAATTTGGTTGCATATGCACTAAGCATGAAGATTTTAACTGAGATGCGAATACAATTTACTTTGATGCAAATGATCAAAGATGATCAGAAGTAAGATGAGAAGTTAGTAAAGATAGTGGAGGCAGTGAAAAAGGGAGAAAGACCTGAGTTTTCATTGATGGAAGATGGCACAGTATACTCAAAAAATAGGATTTGTGTGCCCAGTATAGAAGAGTCAAAGTCCGAGATATTAAAAGAAGCACATGAAATGGTATATACCATGCATCCAGGCGGGAGCAAGATGTATCAAGACTTCAAAACTCAATACTGGTGCCCAGGGATGAAAAAGGATATCACTGAGTATGTTGCTAAGTGTCTAACTTATCAATAAGTGAAAGTGAAACATCAGTTACCTACAAGATTGTTGCAACCAATATCGCTTCCAGAGTGGAAATGAGAAATAATCACAATAGATTTTGTGTCGGGTTTACCAATGACTCAGAGAAAGCATGATGCAGTATGGGTGATAGTGGATCAATTGATAAAGTCGGCACATTTCTTACCGGTCAGAATGGATTACTCATTGAACAAGCTAGCCAAAATTTATGTAAGTGAGATAGTAAGACTTCATGGAGTGCCAGTATCTATCATCTCTGATAGAGATCCCAAATTTACTTCACAATTCTGAAAGAGTCTACAGCAAGCTTTGGGAACTTGACTTAGTTTCAGCACGACGTTTCATCCGCAGACGGATGGACAATCGGAGTGAGTTATTCAGTTGCTAGAGGATATGATGAGAAGTTGTGTGCTTGAATTTGAGGGAAATTAGGATATATATCTACCTCTTATGGAGTTCACCTACAACAATAATTATCAGACAAGCATAGGCATGACTCCATATAAGGCTTTGTATGGAAGAAAGTGTAGAACCCCAGTTTGTTGGATCAAGCTAAATGAGAAAAAGTTGATTGGGCCTAAGATAGTTCAACAGGCTGAGGAGAAAGTTAAAGTGATCAAAGGAAGGCTAAAAGCAGCACAGGATCAACAAAGATCATATGCCGATTTAAAAAGGCGAGACATTGAATATGATGTGGGTGATAAAGTATTCCTTAAAGTGTCACCTTGGAAGAAAGTAATGAGATTTGGTAAAAAGGGAAAATTAAGTCTAAGGTTCATTGAACCTTATGAGATTCTAGAAAGAAACGGACCCATGGCTTGCCGTTTAGCTCTTCCACTGGAGTTAGACCAAATTCACAATGTGTTCCATGTATCTATGTTAAGAAGATATAGGTTCGATCCAACTCATGCCATACCAACTAAGGAGATAGAAGTGCAAACATATATGACTTATGAAAAGGAACTGGTAGATATATTAGCACGTGAAGAAAAAGTTTTACAAGATAGGAAAGTTCCATTAGTTAAAATGTTATGGCAGAATCATTTTACGAAAGAAGCCACATGGGAGAGTGAAGAAGTCATGAAGAGACAATATCCACAGTTCTCAAAGAATGAATGGGTACAAAAAATTTCGAGGACGAAATTTATTTTAAGGGGGAGAGGATGTCATATTTGCTAATTTAGACCCCTAGTCGCGTGAGTTGTTAAATCGACTCGACGGTTCGATCAAAGTTTAAATTTGGATTTTTATCGAAAAATAATTAAAATAATAGCAATTAAGTATGAAAAATATCTAATAAAGTGTTTAAAATATTTAAAGATGTTAAATTTTAGTAAAGGATTAACTTGCAAATTTTGAAAATTTTAAGGGTCAATTTACAATTTACAGAAAATTTGAGGGTGTGGGATAACCATCAATTAAATACATGAATTGGGACATGGAATGCATGTGGAGACTGACCACACCAAGTGGAAAATTTTAAGAAGTCAATTGACATGCATGAATACATGAATTAGACATTAAAATCACATGGGCTTAGGTGTCCCATAATTAATTTTGTCTTCATTCTCTTAATTGTTCCTTCATCCTTCCTTATCTCTTCATATCTAGAATTTTCTATCACTAAATTGTCTTCCACGTTTTCTTGAAGCACCACACACCAAGTGACATACAACAATTAGCCAAGTGATGTGCATGAATTAAGCATTAATGAAAGCTTCTAGATTATGCTTAGGTGTCCTCATCTTAATGACTTTTGTCATTTTCTTCTTGATTGTTTCTTCTTCTTCCTTATCCATTTTGCATTGAGAATCTCTGCCTTCCTAAGCTAGCCCATGTTTCCTCAAGTTCCTATATAGCCAAAGCTTAGTTCTAGTGAAAGAAAGTGAGAAAAGAGAGAAAAAGTAAGGGAAAAAGCCATTTTCAAGCATAAAAGAGCAAAAAGAGAGAGATTAGGGTTATAGAGTTTCAATGAGTAAGGTTTTAATTATTTATTTTATGTTTTAGGAACTCAAATTGATCAGGATTTAGCTCAAAGGAGCAAAGGAAAAGAGAAAGAGAAGTAAAGAGATAGAAAAGAAAAGAAAGGAGAGGTTTGTGCATAACCTAAGGCAATAACCCATTTTATTTTATTTATTATTTATTTGCATGAATTAATTAGTTGGCATGTTGATGATTATGAATTAATATTATTTGTGATGAAAAATCTTGGGGATGCATGTTTGCTAGACTTAGATTTAATTTTGGTAAAAATTGGATGTGATTAGTTTGTATGTTCCTTGCTGAAAATGGATGAGTAGTGAGCACTTAAACTGTTATAACTTTAGTTTTGGAATTCAGATTTGTGTGTAATATATTGGATTTGAAAGATAAGACATAGGGATATAACTTTTATTTAGACTATAAAACCTGAATATGTCTATAATTGTCTAGAAAAATTTAGAAAGTTCGGACTTAGAATCTATTTAGAAAATTTTGGGCAGAATTGTTAGTGATCAGTCAATATTTATTTTATTATATCTTTTGATACAAAACTCAGAATTAAGTAATTCTAATTTCATATTAAATATAAGATCCATACCTAAAATGGTTAAGAAGACTATGTGACTAAACTCAGATTGCAACATGATCAAAATTAAGGTCCACAATAGAGAACGAAATCTGTCTGTGACAGGGCAACATATGAGTTGTGGAATTTTAAGAGTAAAATGATGAGAAATTTGTTATATTATGTAAATATTATTTTATTTGAGAGATTATGTGATTATTTTGAGACTTTAAATGCATGAAAATTTTGAATTTATTTGTTATGAATTTTGATGAGATTGTGTAAGCCCTATAACACCTAACTAGAACCAACTTAGGATAGTTTGACATGCCAAGCAGGGTGGAGTATGATGAAATCCATTAATGGTATAATTAATGAAGCCGGTGATGGAACTATTTTTAAAGCCGATGATGACACTATTATTAAAGTCGGTGATGACACTTATATGCGCACATCATATTGCCCGGGTGGCACTCCTAAGTGCCTGGATGACAACTCTGTTATCTTAGTCAGGGGTTCATAGGTGTCTTGGGCATAAATAAAGAAGTTATGAAAAATGCAAATGGAATTATGAATTGTAACATGGTTAATTATGATGTGTTATATAATGATGTGTTAATAAAATAAACAACCATGAGATAAAAGAATATAATTTGTTGTCTATACATGCTAGAATACCATGATATGTATATTTGCATGAGAAGATGATTAAACATGATTTGATATATGATAATGCATGATTGCATAAAATAGTTTATTGCCTTATTTATATGCACAAGCCTAAAGCTTAGTGTGGGAGTTTCTCTCGCGCAGGTATAACAAAGACTAAGTAGTCAATAGTAGACAAAGGTAGCCGTGGTCTGATCCATTTGAGCAGCTTGTATCAATACTATGGGTCACACAACTACTGTATTTATATTTTGAATTTTATTTTATGGTACTTGTAAAGTATGCACACGTTTTGTAAATAATACTTTATTGTATAAAATGTATTGTGTTTATTATGATTTCTTTTACACTACAAGTAAATAAATAGTAAACAATAAATAGTAAATAAACAGAAAAAAATATATGAATGATTTTCATGTATACCAAATTTAAAAAGGGATATGTTAACTAATGAAGTCAGCGTAACACTCCCTTATCCAAGCACAAGTTGCTGGGATAAGGGGATGTTACAGGGTAATCCCATGAGTCATTAGAATTAATCATCTCTTGGACAAGTTCATGCTAGATCTCTTAACCATGTTATCTATGTATGTGGATTGAGAAAGACTAAGCAACCTTTTAGATCTATCTCTATAGATCTTTATCCTAGTATATAGGTCGCTTCTCTAAGGTCTTTTATAGAGAAATTCTTAGAAAGCCAAATTTTGATTGATTGAAGAAATGAGATGTTATTTCCTATAAGAAGTATGTCATCTACATACAATACTAGGAATACGACTGCACTCCCATTAACTTTCTTATAAACACAAGATTCATCCATATTTTGTGAGAAACCAAACTATTTAATTGTCTCATCAAATCGGATGTTCCAAGTCCTATATGCTTGCTTCAATCTATAAATGGATCTTTACAATTTGCATACCTTTTTGCCATCACTTGATGTGAAACCTTCAGGTTGTATCATGTACACATTCTTAATTAGATTTCCATTAAAGAAAGTTGTTTTCACATCCATTTGCCAAATCTCATAATCATTATGAGTAGTAATGGCTAGGAGTATCCTGATAAATTCAAGTATAGCAACTGGAGAAAAAGTTTCATCATAGTCAACACCTTGTCTTTGATGATATCCTTTAGCTACTGGCCTAGCTCTATAGGTAACTATATCCCTTTAGGTGGGTCAACCAAAGTCCACACTTAGTTTTCAAACATGGAATCCATCTCTAACTATATGGATTTTAGCCATTTGTCAGATTCTGAATAATTCAAAACTTTTTCGTAGGTAGTAGACTCATCATTCTCTATAAGCAATACATCATTTTGTTCACTTATGAGAAATCCATATCTCTTAGGAATAATGCTATCCTACTTGATTTATAAATTTCTTGTGTTTTAGAAGGTGTAACTGTTACTTCATCTCTATGAGTAACATATTGGGCATATGTCAGTTGATCTGCATCTGTTTGAGCATCATGAACTTCATCAAGTTCAATCTTGCTCCCATTATCTTTTTTTTAGAAGAAACTCTTTCTCTAAGAAGACAACATGCTTTGAAACAAACACCTTTTGTTCCAAAGTGTGGTAGAATTGATATTCAAATGACTCTTTTGGATATCCCATAAACAGACACTTATCAGACTTAGTTTTTAGCTTATCTGACATCGTACACTTCATATAAATAGGACAACCCTACATTTTTAAGTGAGAAAGAATATGTCTCTTTTTAGTCCATATCTCATATGGAGTAACCTCAGTTGACTTAGAAAGGACTCTATTTAATATATAAACAGAAGTCTATAATGCATGACACTAAAAGGACTTAGGCAGTTTTGCAAAGCCCTTCATTGACCTCACCATGTCTAACAAGGTTCGGTTTCTCCTTTCAACCACACTATTATGTTGTGGTGTGTAAGGTGGAGTCCATTGAGATAAAATCCCATTATCTCTTAAATAACCTTGAAACACTTGGCTTAAGTATTCACCACCTCGATTTGATCTAAGTGCTTTAATACTTTTACCAAGTTATTTCTCTGCTTTATTTTTAAATTCTTTGAAGTTTTTAAAAACTTCATATTTGTATCTCATCATATACAAATACCCATATCGTGAATAGTCATCAATGAAAGTAATGAAGTAGGTAAAACTACTTCTGGCATGCACTGACATTGTTCCACATACATTTGTATGTACAAGGTCCAATAGCCCATTGGCACATTCACCCTTTCCACTAAAAGATGATTTTGTCATCTTTCTTGACAAACAAGATTCACATGTGTCATATGATTCATAATCAAATGACCCTAAGTCACCATTCTTATGTAACTTAGTCATGCGCCTCTCATTTATATGGCCAAGATGACAATGCCATAAATATGATGGTTTTAGGTTATCTACCTTTTGTCTTTTATTATTGATATTAAGGATTGAATTAGACATGTCAAGAATGTAAATCGCATTACATAATATGCCACTTCCATAAAGAATATCATTGAAACATATAGAGCAACCATTGCCATTAATAGTCAAATGAAAACCAAGCAAGTCTGTACGCAACTAGTTTGATCCTCTCTAGAATTTCATAAATTTCAATGAACCTAAGGCTCAATTTACCCTTTTTTCCAAATATGAGAATCTTCTTCCATAGAGATGCCTTGAAAAACACATTGTCTCCCACTATGTACTCCACATCCTTCCTTTTGAGGTCCATGGAGGATTTCTGCCTATGAAAGTTACTTTTAGTCAATTTCTAATGATCTTCACTCTTTCTTCTATCTCTTGTATGAAGTTTGGCCCCACTAACTTTCTCTCACTAAGCTTGGCCTAACACAATAGTGTCCGATTCTTTTCTACAATAAAATGCCTCATACGGAGCCAACTAAATACTGGACTGATAACTATTATTGTAGGCAAACTCCATTAACAGTAGATATCTATCTCAACTTCCATCAAACTTGATCACACAATATCTCATCATGTCTTTCAAGATCTGGATAACTCTCTTCGACTGACCATTTGTCTAGGGATGGAAAGTCGTATTGAACTTGAGCTTGGTATCCAAAGCTCGCTGTAGACTACCCTAAAATTGAGATGTGAACCATGAATCTCTATTCAAAAGGATGGAGACTGAAACTCCATGAAGACGCACTATCTCATTCACATACAACTATGCCAACCTTTTCAAAAGATAATCTCTAAATAGGAAAGAAGTGAGCCGACTTCGTTAACCTATCCATGATCACCCATATGACATCGTACTTCCTTAACATCAACGACAATCCAATAACAAAATTCATAGTGATTCTCTCCCATTTTCATTCTGGAATCGTGATTGGCTATAACAAATATGAAGGTACTTGATGTTTAGGCTTTACCTACCGACATGTAAGACATCTAGTCATGAGCTCTATGATGTATTTCTTCATCTTTAACCACTATTACAACTCTTTTAAATTCTGATACATTTTTTTACTCTTTGGGTGCATTGCAAATCTTATCTTATAGGCTTATCTCATAATCTTTTGTCTCAACTCTGAGACATTTGGCATACATAACCTGCCTTGATAGTGTAAACTACCATCTAGCTTGACTGAGAAACCCGATCTCTCCTTCTTATAGACCAAAATGACTAACTCTAATAGCTTATATGCATTTCTAATCTTTTGACTCAAGGTTGGTTAGATTTGCAACTATGCCAAAGTCTTCCTACTAAGCACATCGACCACCATATTGGCCTGGTTTTTTAAAAATATGTTTTGTAGCATTCTTCTATATAATTGGGATCTTCCTGATTATATTGGTGGGTGTTACACTATACCTCATCTATTAGGCGGGTCCATCTTGCGAGATCTGCACTGTCTTATGCTCGTGCTCCAACTCCATCTACTGGAAAATTAGTTACATATCCTTTTTGTTAGTACTGTGGCAGGTATCATTCAGGCGAGCGTTAGTGGTTTTCGGGAGTATGGTATAATTGTGGAGCTATAGGCCATTTGAAGAGGGATTGTCTTTAACGGAGTCAGTGTATAAACACTGCTAATGTAGGATCAACATAGATACAAAGATTAGTTTCAGCTAGAGGCAGAGGAAAGGAATAGTTTAGAAGGGGTCATACAAGGCCAAGTTAGGTTGCCTCAAAGACACTTAATCACTGAGGGAGTAGTAGAGCAATGCCTGCTAGGGTGTATGCCATGAGAGCCAAAGAGGAGTAAGATGTCTTGGATGTCATAGTAAGTAAATTTTCTCTCTTTGGCTTATATGTATATGTGTTAATTGAGCACAGGTCTACGCATCCATAACACCACTTAGTGAGGGGAATATAGAGATAAAGACCTTAGGATATGACATAATGGTGACAAATCCTCTAGGCCATAATGTAAGGGTGAATCGAGTATAAAGTTAGTGGCCTCCAGTGATTCTAGGTGAACAGTTCCTAGCGGATCTGATAGAGTTCCCCTTCCATGATTATGATGTTATTTTGGGTATGGACTCATAAGTGCACAAGCCAATTGTAATACTGGTAAGCTCAATCTTGAGGTCGATCTCTCAAGGAACTTATTGGCTTAAACTCTTAATTAACTTTGAATTACCAATGAATAGTGAATTTAAATCCTAAACACTATAACCAAGTGTGATGAATTGATTAAACTAAGAAAAGAGAACTAATAATGACAAAGATTGTGTAGAAAATAATAAAGGTAATCAAAGAGAGACAAAACATGAACTTAGCATATAACCCCTAACTTGCATGCCCCTTAACAAATTAAGAACCAATGAAAATAGATTTTATGGCTCTCACCTTTAAGCACCAATTAATCAAACTAATGAATTAATTAGTGCTCAGTCAAATTTTCAGATTAACTTATAAATAGTGTGTCTAATAACTTAGTCTTAAGATTTCCATTTAAAGTTTAATAATTGGTGACCAAGCAAAAATTTACTAAGCATAATTGAAACTGAAGAAAATCATTCATCCATTAAAAAAATAAATAAGATTCATACAAATTAGGGATGTTTCACTAAGCCCATATTAAAGAGTTTAGCCTAGCATCTCAATAGCAATAATTATGTCTTTTTGATGACTAAGTTAAACATAAAGAAAAGAAAGATGAAACATAAAAGCTCCCTAATATTCTCAATGAAGTTTGCTAAAAATAGATTTTTTACATATATGATGAACTTTCTCCTTCTGTCTGTCTATGTGTCTTCTAAATGTAAAACAAACTAGAATTTATAATCTAAAAGTCCTACTTAAAATCTAATTCTAAAGATATAAAACTTCCAAAATAGAAGATAATCTCTCAAAAAGTAGTTCTTCAACTTAGCATTAATCTTCAAAGTCTAGGCCCATTTGATCATAATAGGAGTTTGAATATGATTGAACTCTACAGCAAAAAGGGTTGTCACGCGTGCTGATGTCTCATGCACGTGACACTTCTTTTAGTTCAACAATCATCATGCACATGTTGATTCTTCACACACATGACATGAAATAAGATATAGCAATGACGTACCCATGCCGAATCCACATGTTCATAACAGGAGGTTGGGCTTCAAATACTTTGTGCCCGCATCAAAGTCTCATGCTAGTGATAGAAATGGAGGGATCCCTCACTAATATAAAAAAAGAGTTATATGTGTCTATCATTTTGTACTTTATATGTCTTTTAAATGATAAACACATATGATATGAATTTTGTTTGTTTGTCGTTGGGACAAACACATATAACTTAATTATACGCATCTATCGTTTAGTAATAGTAGATGCATATAATCAGGTTATACGCGTCTGCTATTTTTAATTATAAACACGTATAATATGTGTCTACTATTTTTAACGACAGACACGTATAATCAAGTTATACGTGTTGCTATTTTTAATGATAGACATGTATAATCAAGTTATGCACGTTTACTATTTTTAATAACAGACACGTATAATGAAGTTATATGTGTGTGTCACAATGAATTGACAGACACCTATTGTCTTTTTTTTTTTAAATTTGAGCTCATATTATACTGCTACTATTCATATAACCTACTTCAAAATTCATAATAAATCTACTTCAATATTACAAGCTACAATAGGTCATCCAACATTCAAGTTACAAATACTCAATAATCAGCAATTCACAAAATATTCACAAGATAACACAAGCTACAAAAATTCAATAAATCAAAGCAATACAACATGCCTAAAATAATTCAAAGACAACAATTAATCCACAAGTTCTTCAAAATTTATTAATTTAAAATTGTATTTCTCATTAATATGAAATATTTTATAAAAATAAATAAAAAGATTATATACACTCTTTTATAAAGTAATTGGATCATATATGTCAAATTTCATCTATTTGATCTTGACTATATGATTCATTTTCAAAAACCTACAAGATAAATCAAATAAAGAATAGAAAACATGTTAAAAATTAATAAATTAATAGCTAGTTATGTATCATACTTGTAATATAAATTGACTAGTATTTGAAAGAACATACCTTAAGTAATGTTGTATCACTGTTATGATAAACGATAATTTCGTACATATACCTCATGATTTAATATTTGCATTCTACACCTTATTATTGTTGAGGGCACTTAAAATAGAAAAAAAAACAACAAAGAAAAAGTCAAATAAAGGATTATAAAATTATAAAAACTTCAATCTAACTAGTAATTAGGAATATAAAATTCTCACCGAAATGTCACTCCATTTTAACCTTGTACCTTTATTTTTCCCACCTTCTACAGCATAAGTTCTATAAGATCTGAAAAATAAGTGTATATCAAAATGGGCATTAATATTGAAAACTCTACAAATATTGTAGAAACTATTAGCTAGTAGTATTATAACATACAAGTTAAGATGAGGTTTCAGACTCATATCGCGGCTGCCACGGGCTAGAGGATCCATAAAAAATACCTTACTCCGTTCACAGCAAAATACAATCAACATCCAATTGTGACTAGAGATACACAAATATGTTGAAGTTAGTAAAAATATTGATAATAAAAATTATGCAAACATGAATGTAAATGTTTCTTACTCTTGAAAGTATGGTAGTACAATGAAATATTTGTCTCTTTGATCCGTCAAAGCTTTTATAATATATATTTTTTCTGCATTGGTCATTGTTAATATCAAAAAAAAAAATTGTTGGATAAAGAAATATTATGTAAATTACAATTTGGAGACGAGAGACGAAATTAACACCTATATTTTGATTTTAAAAAAATTTATAGGTGTTTGTCTTAAATTATAATAGACGCATATTGTATAACATATGCGTCAAGCATTGGATAAAGTCAGATGCCAAAAATTGTTTTATACATATGCCATATATAAAGACAGATGCATAATGATATTTTTATTTAATATTTAATATATCATATAAATAAAACATAATTATCTGCATGACTATCTTTTTAATTATTATAATTATTATATACATGTGTCATTATCAAGGTAATTAATATATATATATATATATATATATGAGACAAATTTCATGATACAAATTATCATTCTAATTTAATTTCATATGTGCGCGTACATATATATATATATATATATTATGTAAATTAGAAAAAAAAATCCTAAATCAATTAATTAATTAATAACATATATATATATATATATATTAATTTTGATATGTAGTAGTAGTAGTAGTAGTAATAATAATAATAATAATAATAATAATAATAATAATAATAATAATAATAATAATAATTATTATTATTATTATTATTATTATTATTACAAACTTATAATTATAATAGGTGGCCTTTAATATTTGTTATATATATATATATAACTACAAATAAAAAAATAAATTCAATTTTGCCTTAATTAATTAAATTTAATTGAAATATTAATTATTTAGTTGCTATAAATATTTGTCTATATATATATATATATATATATATATATATATATATAAACAACAAAGAAAATTATAGTAAAAATAGAAAATAATACTCAAATGCAAACTCAGACTGACGATATAATAAATACTTTAATATTTACTATAATGAAGTGTTTTGTAGGAGATTCTAGTCAATACCAAACTAGAAATTCAGAAATATTATTAAATTTAACTTGTCCAAAATTACAAGATTTTAGATGATATAAAGACGTATTTTTAACTAAGGTTTTTACAAGGACAGACTGTAATCATGCATATTGGAAAGAAAGATTTATTGTAGGATTACCTAAACTATTTGCAGAAAGGGTTATGACTAAATTAAAATCTGATCATAATAATTTAATACCATATGATATATTAACCTATGGACATATAATTAATTATATTAATAATGAAGGATTAGTAATATGTTATGATTTAAAATTAAAAGCAAAATTAAAAAGAGATTCAATTTCTAGTAGGAAAGAATTAGGAGATTTTTGTCAATAGTATGATTATGAAACTGTTATGGCCCCATCTGCTAGATCGAAGAAATATAGGAAACAGAAACATAAACGAACTCAATATAAGCCCAATAAGAGGAGATATTATTCTAGGCCCAGACAATCAGTCAAAATAAAAAGCCCAAAGCTTCATTTAGTAAGCAGAAAACTAATAAGAAAAATAGTCAAAAGCAGAAAGACATTATAATTTGTTATAAATGTGGTAAAATAGGACATTATGCTAGAATTTGTAGAGTAAAACAAAAAATTAATGAATTAGAATTATCTGAAGAATTAAAAGATAAGATTTTAAAGATATTTATTAATGAAGAAGAGATTGATAGTAATAAAGAAGATGAATTATCATATTACTCAGAAAATGATCTAAATCAATTAAATGATGAATCAGAGTCAGAATCTAATAGTGAAGTATAATGTGATTGTTTAGGACCATGTAATTGTAATAGTATTAATATGATTAGTTCAGAGAAAGAATTTTTATTAGATATTAAAAAAAAAATAGATGACCGAGATGTTAAAAGAGCATATTTAATAAAATTAAAAGATATTGTAGGAACATCTAAATCAAAGGATTTTGAACCCTATAATTTTCAAGAAATTTGTAATAGATTTAAACAGACTAAAAAATCTGTAAGAATAGAAGAATTACAGGAAGAAATAAGAAATATTAAAATAGAATTAAAAGAAAAAATTTAATTATTAAAAGAAAAGGTTAATAGATCAGAAAGAGAAAATTTAGCTAAAGATTTAGAAAATTTAATGAAACAACGAGATATAGGAACCAATGATTTGACATAATATATAAATAGTATACAAAAGATAAATTATCAAACATGGTATATTAAAATAAATCTAATAATAAATGATACATATTTAGTTACTACAACTCTAATAGATAGTGGAGCTGATCAAAATTGTATTTAAGAAGGATTAATATCCACTAAATATTATAAAAAAAATATCAAAAAGACTTCATGTAGCAAGTGGTTCTAGACTAATAGTAAATTATAAATTATCAAATGTAAAAATTTGTAACCAAGGATATTGTTTCAAGACTAACTTTATATTAGTTAAAATTTAAATACTAATATAATTTTAGGAACACCTTTTATAACTATGATATACCCTTTTATGGTAATAGAAAAATGTATAGATACAAAAATACTAGGAAAATATATTATTGTTGAATTTTCATTTCCTATTAAATCAAAAGACATAAATTGGCTACAAAATAATAATATTCAGAAAATAAATTTAGTAAAAAATAAAAAATAACATATAAAGCAATTATCAAATGATGTAAATATGATAAGAATAGATAAACAATTAGAAACTATTGATATTCAAAAGGAAATTAAACGAATTGAAGAAAAATTTAAGACAGATATTTGTGCACCTGTACATAATGCTTTTTGGAATAGAAAACAACATATAGTAAATTTATCATATATAAAGGATTTTAATGAATAAAAAATACATACTAAGTCAAAAGCTATAATTTTGTAATAAATTTCCTGATGAAATTAATGATAAGAAGCAATTACAAAGATTTTTAGGATGTTTAAACTATGTGCATGAGTTTTCTAAGGATATAGGAGTATTATATAAATCCCTGTATGATCGGTTAAAAAAGAAACCTAAGCCTTGGACAGATAAACATACCAAGATAATTAAGGAAATAAAATCTAGAGTTAAGAATTTACCTTGTCTAAGTTTACCTCACCCAGATGCATTTCTTATTGTAGAAACATATGCAAGTGATAAGAGTTTTGGAGGAATCCTTAAACAGAAGCATAATAATAGAGAAAGTTTAGTTAGATATTATTTAGAATGTTGGAATTCTACTCAGATGAATTATTTAACAATTAAAAAAGAAAATTTGAGTATTGTTAAAAAATTTGAAGACGATTTATATTTAAAAAGATTTTTATTATGAATTGATTGTTTAACAGCAAAATATATTTTAGAAAAATATGTTCAAATTTTGGTTTCAAAATAAATTTTTGCCAGATGGCAAGCTTTATTAAGTAATTTTGATTTTAAAATAGAGTTCATAAAAGGAGGAAATAATTATTTACCTAATTTCCTTTCGCGTAAATTTTTACAGGGGAAATGAATTCTAATCAGAATAATTCTAATAAGCAGATTCTTACTTGAGCAACATATAATAAGCAGAATAACCCATCTAGTTCGGTCCAAACTAGCCCATCTACTTTAAGGTTAACTTCTTTAGTAAATCAGAACTCGTTTTGTCCAACAAGACCTAGATCCCCATCTTCTCAACCCAGACTTCTTTTTTCTTCAGCTTTAATAAGACCACCAAGTCCCAAGAGCCCAAACCCATATAATCAAAGCCCATCTAAAACCAGCCCTAGTCAAAGTCCATCTCGAACATCTTCTGGTTATGTTCTTCATCCAACTAGATTATTTGTTAAAACTTTGGATAATGAAGAAGCATCATTGGCTTATGAAGGATTTGTTCATCTTATTTCCTTTCTATATCCAAGAAATTTTCATTTTCATGAAAGTGATTTTACAAGAACTTGTGAATATTATCAAAATATTTTAATTCATACTGGATCAGTTGAAATTGAGCATAATTTTAATAGGGCTGATCCAACCAAAATTGATTACTCAAAAGTAAAAATTTTAAATGTCATTTCTTCTGCTAAGTGGAATCAACAGATTCACACTAGAAAATGATTTTAAAATAATTTTATCCCTCAAACTTACAATTATTATGATTATCAAACGACATGGTACAAAACGTTTTATTTAAGAAATTATAATCACTCATGCTTTTTCTATTTTTCAAATAAATTTTTAACTAACCTGCCAAATTGGATTTTTATTTGGTTTTCATATTTTGGTAGTTTAGTTGAAATTTTTTCTCAAGATATTTTAATAGCATATGATAAGTATTCACACTATTTTCCTTTAGAAAAAAATATTAATCAAGATTTTGATCAATTTCACTATTACTTTTCAGGTCCCTTGGATCACCACTTGGACATATTATTTGGATCAAGGAACAGAGACAAGATTTCCTACTTTATATAGGGAATTCAGAAAAAAAATTGTGGGACAATTTTAAACTGGCCAAGCAGATATATATGTTGTTATTTACCAGTTTGCTCCATCAACATCCAATGAGATAAATAAAGAAATAGCAGGTTTCAAAAAGGCAAAAGAGGATATTTTAAAGAAATTATCATCAGTAAAAAATCCAAAAGAACTGCAAGAATTACTTAATATTTACTCAAGTGAAATTCATAGTTCTAGTAGTTCAGAAAAAAAGATTCCTATTTTTAGGCAGGATTCCCAAGAATCGGATTATAATTTTGAATTGTGAAAGATTCGTAATTATGTAATTATAATCAAAAGAAATGTAAATATTATATAAGCCTTACTATTAATCTAACAGCTAAAGCTAAATTCTTAACAGAGAATTACTCAGATAATTATTCAATTGATGATTAAAATTATAATTAAATATATTTAATTATAATATCTAAAATAAAATACAAAACCATACAAATATTAATTAAAGTAACTTCTATTACAATAGAAAATATGCATAAAATTAAAATAAATACTTTATTAGAAATATTAATCATTTCTAGTATCGTCTTTATCTTATTCGTGGCGTTGTCTCGCAAGCACAACAGTAAATTTAATCCGCCCTTTCAGCCAGTAGCCTATCAGCTCGTGTTTCCAGCCTATAAACTTGATAAAGATTAGTACGTACTGGTTTAATGATTAAAATTTTTGTAATTCAACATAAGTAAATATTGAAGAAATTGAAAATCAATTATTGGACTGGACTATACCTAAACAGGATATAAAAATAATTTATAAAATTGGATCATTTGAATTTATTTATGACTATTCAATCAAAACAACATAATAGACTATAGTATTAAATGAAGATTTAGAAACTATTCAATTATTAGTAGAGCAATCTATTAAAGAACATAGAAAGAAATATAAATTTCTACACTTAGGATTAGTACAAATTGCAATTAAATCCTTATTTCGATTAGGTTTAGATATACCAATTTTAATGTGTCTAAGAGATGCTAGACATTTAAGTTTTTCAAACTCACTTTTAGCAATGGCAAAAAAATATTTAGCTAATGGACCAGTTTATTTTAATTGTTACCTTAATTTTTCATTAAGTTTATTTGACTCAAATATATTTGAAACATTTTCTATTCTTTGTAATAAAGACTGATTTGATCTTAATTTTATTTCTGAACCTAGATAAAATTCAAAAGGTTTAAACAAATATTTTTCTGGTGAAATTTCAATAAATTTAGGAGTTGTTATTGCTGGTTGAACTAAAGACTCTACTTTATCTAACTGTTGTGCTATAGTTGATAATATTTTATTTGTATAATTTTCTTGTAATTGAATATGTTTAACTTCTTTTGGTTTCTAAATTTACATTCTTAAGTGGCATTGCCAAATAATTTGTATCTTCATGTTGAAATATTATTTTACTTAAGGGTGGATGAACTAATATAACATTTCTGATAAAAGACTCTACACAATAAATCATGGTATTAATAAAAATTATTCTTTTTGCATGCTCTTGGCAATCACAATTCATTTGTGCTAGATGTACCTAATGATGAATTTGTTCAATATTATTTTTAAAATAATATAGTGCATGACGGAGAGCTATAATTTCAATTAAATCTGAGAAATCAAAGAGAGAAAATGCATAAATAAAAATTTCTAAAAAAGAACTCATTTTAATAAAAAATACATTTATTAGAATCTGTTGATAATATAAAAGATGTTTGAGTATAGTGTTGACACTGGTTTGAAAGTACAAGTTGAAGGTCTAAAGATTTTGAACATAAAGAAGTAGATATTACAAGAGGACATTTACTTCTTTTTTCTGGAATGGTTGAGGGAATTTATGATGACTTTTTCTAGCTCTACCCTTAAATGAATAAGTTACAAATATATATAGAAAGAAAAGCTAAGTTGCTGTTGAAGATTTCCGACAAATTGTGATAAGGTTTGGTGCTAAATATAATTCTGTTTTGTTGTCTTGTGATAATGGAAGCTGATGAAGATAAGAATACTTACTGAGTTGTCTTCTTTAAAAGTGGTTGCTGACAGGTGAAATAATCTGTCTTATTTTCTTTTGATAATAGAATTTCCTGTTGAAAAACTTTTTTTTTTACATCATGCCTATGTAAGACTTATATAATATTTACATTTCTTTTGATTATAATTACATAATTACGAATATTTTACAATTCAAAATTATAATCCGGTTCTTGGGAATCCGGACTAAAAATAGGAATCTTTTCTTCTGAACTACTAGAACTATGAACTTCGCTTGAGTAAATATTAAGTAATTCTTGTAGTTCTTTTGGATTTTTTACTGATGATAATTTCTTTAAAATATCATCTTTTGCCTTTTTGAAACCTGTTATTTCTTTATTTATCTCCTTGGATGTTGATGGAGCAAAGTGGTAAATAACAACATCTATATCTGCTTGGCCAGTATTAAAATTGTCCCATTATTTTGTTCTGAATTCCCTATATAAAGTATGGAATTTTGTCTCTGTTCCTTGATCCAAATAATATGTTCAAGTGGTGATCTAAGGGACTCGAAAAGTAATAGTAAAATTGATCAAATTTTTGATTAAATTTTTTTCTAAAGGAAAATAGCTTGAATACTTATCATATGCTATTAAAATATCTTGAGGAAAAATTTCAACTAAACTGCCAGAATATAAAAACGAAATAAAAAATCAATTTGGCAGATCAGTTAAAAATTTATTTGAAAAATAGAAAAATCATGAGTGGTTATAATTTCTTAAATAAAACGTTTTGTACCATGCCATTTGATAATCATAATAATTGTAAGTTTGAGGGATAAAATTATTTGAAAATCGTTTGTTAGTGTCATTCTGTTGATTCCACTTAGCAGAAGAAATGACATTTAAAATTTTTACTTTTGAGTAATCAATTTTGGTTGGATCAGCCCTATTAAAATTATGCTCAATTTCAACTGATTCAGTATCAATTAAAATATTTTGATAATATTCACGAGTTCTTGTAAAATTACTTTCATGGAAATGAAATTTTCTTGGATATAGAACGAAATAAGATGAACAAATCATTCGGAAGCCAATGATGCTTCTTCATTATCCAGAGTTTTAACAAATAATCTAGTTGGATGAATAACATAATCAGAAGATGTTTGAGATGGACTTTTAACTAGAGCTGGGTTTAGATGGGCTTTGATTATATAGGTTTGGGCTCTTTGGACTTGGTGGTCTTATTAAAGCTGAAGAAAAAGGAAGTTTGGGTTGAGAAGATGGGGATCTAGGTCTTATTGGAGAAAATGAGTTCTGATTTACTAAAGAAGTTAACCTTAAAGTAGATGGGCTAGTTTGGGCCGAACTAGATGGGTTATTCTGCTTATTATATGTTGCTCGAGTAAGAATCTGCTTATTAGAATTATTCTGATTAGAATTCATTTCCCCTGTAAATATTCACGCGAAAGGAAATCAAGTAAAAAATTATTTTCTCCTTTTATGAACTCTATTTCAAAATCAAAATTACTTAATAAAGCTTACCATCTGGCAAAAATTTATTTTGAAACCAAATTTTGAACATTTTTTTCTAAAACATATTTTGCTGCTAAACAATCAATTCATAATAAAAATCTTTTTAAATATAAATCATCTTCAAATTTTTTAACAATACTTAAAATTTCTTTTTTAATTGTTGAATAATTCATCTGGGTAGAATTCCAACATCTTGAATAATATCTAATTAAACTTTCTTTATTATTATGCTTTTGTTTAAGGATTCCTCTAAAACCCTGATCACTTGCATCCGTTTCTACAATAAGGAATGCATTTGGGTGAGGTAAACTTAGACAAGGTAAATTCTTAACTCTAGATTTTATTTCCTTAATTATCTTGGTATGTTTATCCATTCAAGGTTTAGGTTTCTTTTTTAACCTATCATACAGGGGTTTACATAATATTTCTAAATCCTTAAAAAACTCATGCACATAGTTTAAACATTCTAAAAATCTTTGTAATTGCTTCTTATCTTTAATTTCATTAGAAAATTTATTAGAAAATTCTAAACTTCTAACAATAGGCTTAATCGTTCTTTGATATATATCGTGTCCTAAAAATCTTATTTTTGTTTCAAATAATTTCATCTTAGTTTGAAATAATTTCATCTTAGATTCAGATACTGCCATACCATTTGAATGTATAACATTATAAAATTTTTCTAAATGTTGTTTATGTTGATTAATTGAATTTGAAAATATTAGTACATCATCAATACATGCTATTGAAAAATGAATTAATAGATCTAATAATATCATTCATTATATTTTGAAATTCTAAAGGAGCATTCTTGTATCTAAAAGCATTAAATTCCATTTGTAATGACCAAATGACACATCGAATCCAGTTTTATATTTATTTTCTTCTGTTATTTTAATTTGCCAAAATCCTGATTTCATATCAAACTTAGAAAATATATTGGCTTCATATAATTTTTTTAATAAATCTCTTTTATTGGGTATAAGATATCTTATCCATTGTAAAACTTTATTTAAAGGCTTATAATTTATGACTAACCTGGGGGTACCTCTCTCTATTTCAGCTGCATTCATAACATAAAATGTTGAACAAGACCATAGTGACTTAGAATCTCTAATTAAGCCCTTTTTCTTTAAATCTAAAATTTCTTGTTGACACATTCTTTCTAAATCTTGACTCATATGAATAGCTTTTGACTTAGTAGGTATTTTTGATTCATTAAAATCCTTTATATATGGTAAATTTACTATATGCTTTTTCTATTCCAAAAAGTGTTAGGTACAGGTGCACATATATTAGTCTTAATTTTTTTTCAATTCGTTTAATTTCCTTTTGAATATCAATAGTTTCTAATTGTTTATCTATTCTAATCATACTGCCTTAGCATTGTGTTGCCCAGATATTAGACCAAGAAGGGGGGTTGAATTGGAGTTTAAAAAATTAAACTTTAAAGTGCGGAAATAAATAGTTAATTTTAGAAGGGATAGAGAAAATAAGACACAAAGATTTATAGAGGTTCGGGTATTAACAAACCCTACTCCTCTCCCCAATCGCAATTGGGAGTTTCACTAACACACTAAGTGTTACAATAGAGTTTTACAAGCTCACTCCCAACTATGGTGTTTCTCACAATGGCTCACACCTAACCCAGAAATCCCTTGTGTTTTAATGGCTCACACAATAACCAATTCCTTTGTGTTTTACAGGCTCACACAAACAACCTTTTAATTTGTGTTTTGGAGGTTCACACAACTAACCCTTACAAGTGTTATTCTCTTAACCCAGAACTACCCAATGCTTACTTGAGTAAAGATTACAGAGATAACTACTTATAAATCTTTATTGCTCAAATATGAGGAGCAATAAGATTTTTACAGAGAATGAATTAGTTCTCAAAGTATAAAAGTACAAGATAGCTTGTGATTTGAAGTATATGCTAATCTTTTGTTTTTCTTATCATCCTCTTGTATCTTAATGTATAAATGACTTCCATTTATACTCCCATGGCTGAATATAGCCGTTGGGGTGCATTAAATAAGAAACTAGCCGTTGTACCAACTAAAAAATCGCGCCTGTCATTTTTCTCTTTCATTGGTCACGGACGTGAATATGCTTGTCACGGGGGTGACAGTTCTTCCCAAGCCGTGACTGAAGTGGTGACCTTGGTCGTGAAGCTCTCTAGTATGTTTTGACATATAGAGTCACGGGCGTGACATTAATCCTTCACGGCCGTGACATAATTTTCCAGCCGTGAGCCAAATGGTGACTCTGGTCGTGAAGCTCTCTGGATGAAATTGAGAGAATCATTCACGGGGGTGAACATCTTCCCAGCCGTGACCCTAGTGGTGACTCTGATTGTGAAGCTCTCTGGTTGAAATTTCATGACTCTTCACGGGGGTGACACCTTTAGTCACGGGGGTGACTGAAATGCCCACTTCACGATTTGTTCTTCCTTCATGGCCGTGAACTTCAAATGTTTGTTTTGGTAACGGCTAGCTTTGTTCACGGGAGTGACTCCTAGAGTCACGACAGTGAACATGTTACTCTTTACTTTTTGTTTCTCAAGGATTATTCTTCCAATTCTCCATTCTTGCTATTTTTAATTTATGTCCTGTATAATACACTTAAATCAAGTATGTTAAATACAATATTGCTATATTATTTATTATCATCAAAATGACAGAAATACCCCTCAAGGTTAACAATCTCCCCCTTTTTGATGGTGACAAATAATCTAGCAATATGTGATTTTGAGAAGTCTCCCCCTCAAAATATACTTAGGATAAAAATTATAATGTGCAAGAATAGTGAATAAGGATGTAGCATTTAAGCTAGAAGCAAGTCATAAGAAAAGTATATCCAATACATACCACAAATCCTTTTCAAGACATAAAGTCTATGTAAAGTATGTTTAAGGTATATCATGGCATGTTTTTATTTGTAACTTGCTTTTTAAGGTATATGCAAGGTATACTTAGGTTATAATTCTACTTTGCAATCAATTTCAAATTTGATTCACAATTCTTATTATTGCTAGTTTGATCCTACTTTCCCTTATCATATAAATTCTTTCATATATTGCTAGTTTTCTCCCCCTTTTGTCATCAATCAAAAAGAATATGTAGATTGAAGTAAACAAAAGCAAATATATATTATATGAAGGAAAAGATACAAAAACATAATAAGTAACAAAATAAAGAAAAATGATCAAACATAACAAGTTTAGGCTACACTTTATCCTATATCCTAGCTAGACATCCTATCACGAAGCCTAGCTACTTCAGCCTCAAGACTGTCGAGTCGAGACTCCATGAAGTCCTTGAGGTTTTCCAACCTCTCATCCATAGAAGTCTGCAGCTGCTCGAAACGTGGTGCCAAGAGGTCGACCACCTGCTGCGCTAAAGACGGTGTAGAGGCTAAGGACTGTCCAATGTCCTAAGCGATGGCTGGAGTGGCTTCCTCAATCCTAGCCCTCTTTTTCTACTGGACTCCCTGGAGGCTTGCTTTAAAATCCTCAATGTCATGATCTTCCCAGATAATTTCTCCAGCAGTATCAGTGAAGCGATAAAAGATATCATTCTGGTAAACGATTCTCACTGCTGCTCCCATCTTTATGAAAGACTCGATATCCAGCCTATCTCGTGGGTGGGCAGGAATAATGTTGAAATGATGGTCTTCCAGCTTCAAGTAATTTAGCTTCACTGCCATATGAGTGACATAAGCCCCAATCAAGATATCTCCTGTGGGCTTGGTTGCGATGGAGAGAAGATGGTTTGCAAACCATCTGGAAAGCGCCACTTTGATTCCCCGGCAAGCCATCTCAAATAGGAAGAGTTCTGACTTCCTAATAGTTCCATTGCTCTCTCCCCGAGCAAAAATGCTATAGGTTAGAAACCTATGCAAATACCTGTGTACTGGGGCCACGAGATGAGTGCTTTTAGTCTTCTTTACGTCCCAGCTACAATTGTATCCGAAATGAGTCCAGGCTGCAGGGGCAGAGAATTCGACCTCAGTCTCATTCAGAACGCCATCTGATGGTAGGTTGAGCAATTCTCCAAAAGCAATGGCGCTGAGGGTGTTTTCATTTTTGCAGAGTTGGAATTTCACCACTCCAGTTGGTGAAACCTGCAAGGTGCTGAGGAATTCTAGCGTTGGCTCCCGTAGAGTTGGCAGATGAATGTCAACAAAGTCTTTTAGATGACAGGCTTGAAGTTGCTCTGTCATAGCCATCTCGAGTCCTAGATTACGGACTGTCTGCCATTCGAAGGACCTTGATGATAAAATTGGTCGCTTCTTTAAAGTTGCATACCGAGGATGGCAACTTTCGGGTATGATGTTCATGAGGTAATCTGAATATCTCTTTGGTGCATGGGACTTCTTTCTCTTCCCTTTTGACGAAGCAGACTCCATTTTGATTTTGATTTTGATAGGAATGAAAATAAAATATGATGAAATACCCTAGGAATATATATTTTCTGCTGAAGATTCGAACTTTTGAAGGAATTTATAGTGAAATATCAAGGCTTTGGGGTCGGAATCTTCAATGTCTCAATGAATGAGAGTAAATGAGAGCGGTTTTGGGGAGATGGAGAGTTGAAATGAAGTTTGTAACCGACTGTTTTCTTATATATTCGATACATTCACGGGCGTGACTTCAAGTTTCACGGGCGTGAATAGTCATGTTCACGGTTTGCTGAAGCAGAATTCCACCCGTGAATGAAAGCGTGAATGCTTTCACAGGCGTGCTCGATGAACATCACGGGCGTGAATGATCATAGGTCACAGGGGTGAATATTATGTCACGGGCGTGAAGTGTTGAATTTCACTACTTATATCCGTGAAGCAAGCCGTGACACAAGGCGTGAAAGCGTATGTGAGTTTTGGGTGTAATTATTCACGGGTATGAAACTCTGTCACGGGCGTGAAACTTCTTTGCCACGGTCATGACTCAAACCGTGAAACTATATTTCACCACTTGAAGCCGTGACTCATGCCGTGACGCAAAGCGTGAAAGCTTCTGTGAGTTTTTGAGACGTAATGGTTCATGGGAGTGAAAATACGTCACGGGCGTGAATAGTCTTATCCACGGGCGTGACTCAAGCCGTGAAACAATGTTTCACTACTTGAAGCTGTGAAGCATGTCGTGAACCAAAGTCGTGAACAATACTGCCTCTTTGAGCCACTTAAGTCACGGGCGTGAGTATAAGTCACGGGCGTGACTCCCCTATAATTTTCATTAATTTGAAATTAAGTTCTGCAACAAGACTAAATCATTTCAACAAAGATTTTGCTTCATAAAACATGAATTTTCATCAAAATATTTATCTTCTAACTTGCGATATGTTTTAAGATCAACAATTAAAATTTCATTTTCTTGTAATCACAAGGTTAATCCATCAATCATGCATAGTTCTCTTCTAATGAAATTAAATCTTTCCTCATTTAGAGACTTAGTGAAAATATCTGCTAATTGCTTTTCTGTGCATACAAATTCTAATTCAACATCTCCATATTGAACATGATCTCTAATAAAGTGATGTCTAATGTCAATATGTTTACTTCTAGAGTGTTGAATAGGATTCTTTGAAAGATTTATAGCACTGGTGTTGTCACATTTTATAGGTATATGGTTCATTTCATGACCATAGTCCTTAAGTTGTTGTTTCATCCAAAGAATTTGTGTACAACAACATCCAACTGCTACATATTCAGCTTCAGCAGTTGAAAGAGCAATTGAAACTTGTTTCTTGCTAAACCAAGAAACCAAACATTCTCCAATGAAGTGACAAGTACCTGAAGTACTTTTTCTATCCAAAAGACTACTAGCATAGTCTGCATCTGAATATCCTATTATATAGAAAGATGAATTCCTAGGATACCATAAACCTAGATGCAATGTTCCATGTAAATATCTTAAAATCCTTTTTACAGCAATTAGATGAGATTCTTTGGGACATGATTGAAATCGTGCACATAAGCAAACACTATACATAATATCGGGTCTAGAAGCAGTGAGATATAAAAGTGATCCGATCATACCTCTATAAAGCTTTTCATTAATGCTCTTACCCTTTTCATCTTTGTCCAATTTTGTTGATGTGCTTATAGGAGTCTTAGCATTTTTGCATCCTTCCATACCAAATTTTTTGATTAAATCTTTGGCATATTTGGATTGGTTGATGAATATGCCCTCATTGCTTTGTTTGATTTGTAGACCAAGGAAATACTTAAGTTCTCCCATCATGCTCATTTCAAATTCCCTAGTCATGCACTTAGCAAAATCTTGACAAAGCAGCTCATTAGTAGAACCAAATATTATATCATCAACATAAATTTGAACAACTAGTATTTCATGCTTATGCTTTTTGATGAACAATGTAGTGTCTACATTTCCCTTTGTGAAGCTATTTTCTAGTAAAAAAGAACTTAGTCTTTCATACCAAGCTCTTGGAGCTTGTTTTAAACCATACAAAGCTTTTGAAAGTTTAAAAACATGATTTGGTAAATTATAGCTTTCAAAACCTGGTGGTTGTTCTACATACACTTCTTCATCTATATAGCCATTTAGAAATGCACTTTTCACATCCATTTGAAAAAGTTTGAAATTCATGTGACATGCATATGCTAAGAGTATTCTTATAGCTTCTAATCTAGCTACCGGTGCATATGTTTCATCATAGTCTATACCTTCTTCCTGATTATATCCTTTTGCAACTAGTCTTGCTTTATTCCTGGTTATTAACCCTTGTTCATCTAACTTATTTCTAAATACCCATTTGCTGCCTATGATTGGATAATTCTTAGGTCTTGGTACTAGGTTCCATACCTTATTTCTCTCAAATTGGTTGAGTTCCTCTTGCATAGCAATTACCCAACTTTCATCATTAAGAGCCTCATCAATGTTTTTAGGCTCAATTTGTGAAATAAAAGCTATGTCGGTGACTAAATGCTTGAAATGAGATCTAGTACTTACTCCCCTTGATAAATCACCAATTATTTGCTCTTTTGGATGATTTCTGTTCATTCTCCATTCTTTTGGAAGGTCTTGCTCCATTTGTTCTTGATTTTGAGGTAGTAGTTGTTCTTGATTATTTTTTTCTTTTCCATTTTCAATGACAGGTTTTTCCATATTATCTACAACATCATCAAGAGCACTACCTTTCACAAGATCAAGTCTACTAGATTCATTAAAAACAACATGCATGGATTCTTCCACAGTTAATGATCTCTTATTAAATACTCTATATGCTTTGCTGGTTGTAGAGTATCCTAGAAAGATACCATCATCAGACTTAGAGGCAAATTTTCCAAGATTGTCCTTGGTGTTAAATATAAAACACTTGCATCCAAATACTCTAAAGTATGATACCAAGGGCTTTCTTCCATTCCATAGCTCAAATGAGGTTTTGTTTAAAAGAGGTCTTTTGAAAACTCGATTTGAAATATAACATGCAGTGTTTGTGGCTTCTGCCCAAAAATAAGTTGGTAATGCATATTCATTAAGCATTGTTCTTGCCATTTCAATTAATGTTCTATTTTTCCTTTCAACTACACCTCAACAAAATGGTGTATATTATGCTGCTTTCCTCTTTGATAAGGTTCACATGTCTGGCCTTTTTCATATTTAACTCTTGGTAATCCTTTTACTAGCTCTCCTGTGCTGAGACTTTGTATTAAGTCCATGTTAGCATGACCAAGTCTTCTATGCCACAGCCAAGATTCATCACTAGTAGTCACAAGACACTTAGAGGAATGGTTAGAGAGTTCATGTAAGTTTATTATGTATGTATTGATATCTCTATTTCCTTTAAATATTTCTTGACCATCAATAGAGATTACAAGACATTCATTTGAGGTGAAAATTACTTTGTTTCCTTTATCACATAATTGACTTACACTTAGCAAGTTATGTTTTAAGCCATCAACAAGTAAAACGTCCTTAATAGAGGTAGTACCATTAATACCAATAGAACCAATGCCAATTACCTTACCCTTTGCATTGTTTCCAAAGGTAACTTTACCTCCATCAATACTTTTGATTTCATTGAAGAGTTTTTTGTCTCCTGTCATATGCCTTGAGCATCCACTGTCTACTAGCCATGCATTTTTGTTTATTGTGGACTTGAGGCATACCTACAGAGTTACAAATCAAGTATGATGTTTAGGTACCCAAATGAGTTTGGGTCCTTGGGGGTTAGCACATGAAGGTTGCCAATGAGCCTTCCTTATCCAGCAATTTCTATTTATATGACCCATTTTCATACAATAATTACATTGTTTCGGTCTAAACTTGCTTTTTGGTCTTACAATGTATTTGAATGCCATAATTCTATTTGACTGATTTTGAGAACAATGGCATGCACAATCATGATTAATTTTCATTTTTCTAGATGCATACTCCTTATACATAAAGGCATGATTATTCTTTTTCTGTATAGAAGGTTTAACATGCTTATTTATTGGAGTTGTTCTAACAGGTGTGGAGATGTGAGATTCTTTAGATTTTACAAATATAGTTTTGTGAGAAGATGATGATGTGTCCTTAAACCCTAGACCATGTATAACTAGAGGTGGTCTTTGAGACACAATGAGAGTATCTAAGCTCTCTTTACCCTTGTGAAATTTAGAAATGGAATTTCTAAGTTCTTCAACTTCATTTTTCAAAGTATTATTTTCTTTTAACAGTGAAGTTGTTGAAGGTTTTGATGAGTATTCATCTAATGACTTTTGAAGAGATTCATTAGATGATTTAAGCTTTATGTTCTCCTTTTCTAAGCCATCTATCTTATTTTTCAAATTAGAGATATTATTTCTATAGATACTAAATTTAGTTCTATATTTCTCTAATTCTATATTTAATTCTTCTATTAGGCTTAGCTCATCATCATCATCATCATCATTATCACTATCATTATCACTACTATCATTATTGAAAGAGTATGAGTGTAGTGATCTTACTTTGTCCGAGATGTGATCCTCAATAGCCATGAAACATAGGTTGACCTCTTCACTTTCATTATCATCTTTTTCACTTGAAGAGCTTTCGTCATCCCATGTGGCTTTGTGACCTTTCTCCCCATTGTCTCTTTGATATTTGCTCTTATGCTTCTTGAGTCTTGGACATTCTGGTTTGATATGTCCTTTCTTTCCACATTCATAACATTTCACCTCTTCCTTACTTCTATGTGTTTCATTAGAAGTTTGTTTGAGGTTTCTCTGCCTGAATTTTCTGGAATTGCTCATTTTCTTTTCAATGATTCTTTTTAATCTCCTTGAAAGCATAGCGATGTCCTCATTTTCATCATCACTCACTTCTTCATCATCTTTACTTTCTTCTTGAGATTTTGAAGTAGAGGCTTTAAGTGCCATCTCATGTGTGAGAAGCTTGCCAATCAGCACATCAGTATTCATGATGCTCATATCTTCATTTGCTTCTTCTATGCCAGCAACTCTTGAACCATAGTCTTTAAGAGGAAGACTTCTCAGGATTTTATTGTTTATATCTTCCAAGCTCAGATGCTTCCCAAGTTTCCTCATTCCATTTATAATGGATAGAAGACGATTAGTCATGTCAGTGATTGACTCATTTGATTTCATCTTGAAGAGCTCATATTCTGAGGTTAGAAGTTGAATCTTCTTGGATTTGACTTGCTTAGTTCCCTCATGATAGTTCTCCAATGTCTTCCACATACTAAATGTTGTTGAGCAATGTTGTATTCTCCCACATTCTTCAATAGATAATGAGCTTGATAGAATTGTCATTGCCCTCTTGTTTTTGAAATTTGCTCTTCTTTGGGGCTCAGTCCAATCATCTCTTGATAGGATTTCCTCTTCACCATCAGCTCCTCTTCTGGTTGGTGGTGTCCATTCTTTTCGTACACTATCCCAGACTTCAATTCCTTCACTATCCAAGTATGTCTCCATCCTAAACTTCCAAAGAGCATAGTTTGCTCCATCAAAGTAAGGTTTGAGACTTTGGAATCCTTCACTGGCCATATCTAACTCTTTACTAGCGCTTTTTAGGCTTTGATGCTAGACAAGGCTCTGATACCAATTGTTGCCCAGATATTAGACCAAGAAGGGGGGTTGATTTGGAGTTTAAAAAATTAAACTTTAAAGTGCGGAAATAAATAGTTAATTTTAGAAGGGATAGAGAAAATAAGACACAAAGATTTATAGAGGTTCGGGTATTAACAAACCCTACTCCTCTCCCCAATCGCAATTGGGAGTTTCACTAACACACTAAGTGTTACAATGGAGTTTTACAAGCTCACTCCCAACTATGGTGTTTCTCACAATGGCTCACACCTAACCCAGAAATCCCTTGTGTTTTAATGGCTCACACAATAACCAATTCCTTTGTGTTTTACAGGCTCACACAAACAACCTACACTTTGTGTTTTACAGGCTCACACAAACAACCTTTTAATTTGTGTTTTGGAGGTTCACACAACTAACCCTTACAAGTGTTATTCTCTTAACCCAGAACTACCCAATGCTTACTTGAGTAAAGATTACAGAGATAACTACTTATAAATCTTTATTGCTCAAATATGAGGAGCAATAAGATTTTTACAGAGAATGAATTAGTTCTCAAAGTATAAAAGTACAAGATAGCTTGTGATTTGAAGTATATGCTAATCTTTTGTTTTTTTATCATTCCCTTATCATCCTCTTGTATCTTAATGTATAAATGACTTCCATTTATACTCCCATGGCTGAATATAGCCGTTGGGGTGCATTAAATAAGAAACTAGCCGTTGTACCAACTAAAAAATTGCGCCTGTCATTTTTCTCTTTCATTGGTCACGGGCGTGAATATGCTTGTCACGGGGGGTGACAGTTCTTCCCAAGCCGTGACTGAAGTGGTGACCTTAGTCGTGAAGCTCTCTAGTATGTTTTGACATATAGAGTCACGGGCGTGACATTAATCCTTCACGGCCGTGACAGAATTTTCCAGCCGTGAGCCAAGTGGTGACTCTGGTCGTGAAGCTCTCTGGATGAAATTGAGAGAATCATTCACGGGGGTGACACCATCATTCACGGGGGTGAACATCTTCCCAGCCGTGACCCTAGTGGTGACTCTGATTGTGAAGCTCTCTGGTTGAAATTTCATGACTCTTCACGGGGGTGACACCTTTAGTCACGGGGGTGACTGAAATGCCCACTTCACGATTTGTTCTTCCTTCATGGCCGTGAACTTCAAATGTTTGTTTTGGTAACGGCTAGCTTTGTTCACGGGAGTGACTCCTAGAGTCACGGCAGTGAACATGCTACTCTTTACTTTTTGTTTCTCAAGGATTATTCTTCCAATTCTCCATTCTTGCTATTTTTAATTTATGTCCTGTATAATACACTTAAAGCAAGTATGTTAAATACAATATTTCTATATTATTTATTATCATCAAAATGACAGAAATACCCCTCAAGGTTAATACATTGAAAGTAGCATCATTCACTTTTGCAGAGATCATTGCCATCAATTCTCCTTACAAGTTCGTGGCGTTGTTACACCAGTGTCACAACGGGATGGTTACCGTTCTTTGCCCCAGTAAAGTGCAGAGTCTGGTTTCCATCCTATAAACCTCATAAGAACTAAGACTAACTCATAAAGATGAAACTCACATGAGAAGTCAGGAATCAAGAAACAAGGTATGACTATCCCTGAAGGCACACTATTTGGCCACTAATGGGATTGTCCTGTTATGAATTCTCAACTCAAGAAACCTCAGAGTAATTCTCATAGACTAATGGTTTACTTGAACGATCGATGAGACATATAGGCTACTATGGCTGACTAATAGCTTTGAGGAAGAAGAAACTTAAACAAACATATTGTTTATTGCAGAAATACTCACGTTTTTACATCCTGACTCTTCCATCTGAAGAAAGAGCTATTTATAATACATGGGTAGTGGAATATGACATCACTTCTTACAACATAAGATTCCTTACACTATTTTACAATGACATAAAGTAAAAGCAAATAGTGACATAAAGTAAAATGAATAGAAATACACATTAATTAAAGTTACTATCACATCTGCTTTTTTACAAAATGACAAAGTAGGTGGGAGACAAGTGGGAAACACACTCTAGTGTTTATGGATAGGCTCATGAGATGGTGACATGTTAAAATCCTCGGGTGACGGATCTGGTTCACTCTGGGGCCAGTCATCAAGATCTGGTGGTTCATATGGAATATAGGGCCAATTGTTTGGATCATATCTCCTGGGCTGAAATGGTTCTGGTGGAGGATCCCAATACTGTGCATGAGTGAAATCTATGTCTTCATTGGTGCGAAATGTTGGATTGGGCCTTTGGACTGGAATAGACCTTGAACTCGAACTTGCTTGAGACTGTGGAATAGTGATTGTAACATCTTCCTCGTTGGGCTTGTAAAACTCATCCTCTTGTGAGTTTGGATCAAATATCTGGTCTTGATCCTCTTTCCTTAGCTTTGGCTTTATGGTTGGAGGCCATGGAAACATATTTAAGCGATTACAGAGATCTGGACCCATTGCTGTAAAATTGATTGGCGGGAGATGAAAATAATTGTTGTCTCTTTCAGTCGTTGAAGAAGAGATGTCTTTACTTCATTTAAACTTACTGGGTCTTCATGAGGAATAACTCTCCAAACTTGGCATTTTTCGATAGTAACAATCTTTGACGTACCTGCAATTGTAGTGTAAGACCTGTGAAAAATAAAAATTGCATTAATGTGAGGTGGAACTTTGTGTGGTGCTGAGTTGAATTTGATCAAGTCTGTGAACAATTGCTTCCAGTAGGAGAGAGGCTGAAACTAGGTCAAAAATTTGACTTGTGCAGGCTGAGCATTTTATTTCTTATTAATGAACACGAACATTCTGGTTAGCTCGATCTGAACTGCATGGTAGTATAGTGTTGACTGACACTATAAATACCATAACTGCTTCGGAAACATGAAAGCTGGAGTGAGTCTGTATATCATATCCCAAGGATATTCAACTGGACATTAGACAATCCTTTTAGGAGTGCCTATTTTATCCTGGAAAATGATCATGTATGTAAACAACATGTTTTGTGCAAAACTCCTTATCATCTTAAGATTTGTTTTTGGACAGTTGGGAGGAAAATCTGAGAAATAATCAAACTGAGCTGGAGTGCTGGAACTTAAAGGTGTTGAAGCCATGTAAACAAGTGAAATTTCAAAAGAAGAAGAGATAAGATCAATTGAAGGAGGTGGTCTTGATAAGAAATCTGGGATCAAGTTCTTGTCTCCTGTTATATGCTGCACATAAAAAATGTGGCGACTGAACCACTCTTTCCATCTTAACAGCTGTGTATGAGGAATAATTTTTTGCCTAAAATCTAGCATTCTCAGAAAGGATGAGCAATCCATAAAAATAGTGAAATGGTGTCCTATCAAATGGAATTCAAAATTTTTTTTATTCCATATTTCACGGCTAGAATGTCCTTGAAAGTTGAGTGATAGTGCCATTCACTTTCTTTAAAGTGACCGCTAGCATATCCGCATACTTCTTTCTGATCTCCAATTATATCAAACAGTACCACTCCCCAGTGTTTATCAGATACGTATGCTTGAAGCAATCTTTTCCATGTAGATGGAATCTACAAGTAGGGTAGCGTCTGAGTCATCGATTTGATTTGTTGTACTGCCTTGGTATGAATGGCCGATCAAGGTGGGTCTTCCTTTTTCAAAAGTTGATAAAGAGGTTTTACCAACTTACTGTAGTTGAAAATGAACTGTCTGATGTAGTTCGCTATCCTAAGAAACTGTTGAACTTGTTTTACTGTGAGGTTTTCGTCTATAAACTTCAATAATTCCTGGGCCAAATGCGGTTGAGGCCTGTATGTACCATTGGAAAACTGCATTCCAAGGAAGTCTATTATCGTCTGGGCCAACTACATCTTTGATGGGCTTAACATAACTCCATGGGCTCTCGTAAGCTCAATAAATTTTCTAATTGCTTCATTCTGAGACTGAATGTCTGGGCTGAATAGCAAGATATCATCAAAGTAGATTAAAGCTGTATGCAACAAAGGTTCATATATTCTGATCATGGCTTTCTGAAACAGTGAGGGTGCCACTTTCAGACCAAATGGCATTACTTTCCATTCATAATGGTGGTTTGGTATATTGAAAGTTGTCTTATACCTATCTTCTGGTATAATACCAAGTTTCCAAAATCCTGCTTTCAGATCAAACTTTGAGAAAATCTTTGCAGAGGCCATGTAAGGAAACATGGAATCTATCCTTGGTAAAGGATATTTATCATCTTTTAAGAAATAGTTCAGAGGTTTATAGTCAATGACTAATCTTTTTCTTCCTTTGACTTGTTCTGACCTCTTATTGACGTAGAACGCCTGACATGCCTAATTGGATTTTGTAAGCTGGATCAATCCTTCTGCAATCAACTTCGAACATTCTTGTACTGCAAGCTTCATATCATCTGGGGACATTCCTGGGTGTGAAGCTTTTGTAGGATTGATATCTTCAGAGTTCTTGAATGGTAAGGTAATGAAAAATTATGGACGAGTCCATAATGGAAAGGAATGTGTAACATTCAGTGATTTAGGCCCCGATTGCGCGTGACCGTAGTGGGGTCCACTAGTTCAATCGGAGTCTAAATTTAAACCCATAAAAAAAATGACTAATAATAAGAGAAAATAATTAAGGGTATTATTATTTGGGAATTAAAAAGATTTGGGGTAGAATTAGAAGAAAATAAAATTTCCTATGGACAAAATTGATATTATGGAGATTGTTTGGGGAAAAAGTGTAAATATGGAGCAAGTTGTGGAAAATATGGAATTTCTCAAAGTTTAAATGTTAATTAAGATTAATTAACTTAATGAACTAATAAGAATTAAGATTAATTTTAATTAGTGGGACCCACTTCTTAATTTAGGTATAAAAAGTCAAAAAGGAAGAACAAAATTCTACATTCTTCCATAAGCCATTATTTTCTTCTTTTCTCCCATCTTGTTGCCGTCCATCTCTACCCCAATAAACCTTTATTTTCTTCCTTTTTCCAGCATATTAATAGTGAGAAAAAAATAGTTTTGAGAGATGAAAATTCTGAATTAAGGAGTTCTTACCAAAAAAGGTGCCAAAGAAACAAGAAATGAAGAAGAAAAAAAGAGAAATAAAAGAGAAAATATGAGGGGAAATTCGGCCAGATTTGGAATGATCTTCAGGTGAGTTTATTCTTCTTAAATTCAACCTTTTTCCTTCCATTTGAGATCTATATTGATGATAGATGTGATTAGGTTTGGTAGATTGAGCTTATGTTGCAAGATTGGAAGTAGAAAATTTAAGTTTGTGATTAGTTGATGGAAGTGTAATTAAACTTTGAATTAATGATATTTGATGTTAGGTAATTATTTTATGGCTTACAAATTGAAGAAAATATAATGTTGAAGGATGAATGAGGGGCTACCATAGTTAAATAAATTTGGGGGAAATTGAAATTAACATAAAAACACCACAATTGGTGTTAGATTAAGGGTAAATTGAGTGTTGAATTGAAAAAAATAAATTGGGAACTAAGATATGATTTTTGGGCAGCCATGACATATGAAGAAGGAAGTTTAACCTTAGTACATTTTAGCTCAATTAAGGTGTAAAATATATTAGGAGCATTAGAATATTATGTAGACATGAAAAACATTGAAATTGAATGTTGGAATTGAGTTATGGTATGGTTGTGTAGGAAAAATAAGTGAACAAGTGAGAGGCCCTCAAGAGGGTGACAAAGGCAAGGAGAAAGCTAGCTAATAAGGGAAGAAAAAGAAGGATTAAGGGAAGAACCAGGGTTTATTAGGTATGTGCTTCATTGATAAAAATTGTGCATGTTGTTAATATGTATGGAATTATATGTTAAGGTTTGCTATATTTGTGTTTTTGAGATGTTATGTGTTTTGTTGTGACTTTTGATATTATATATGGAAATGGGCCCAAATGGTGTGAAATAATTGAGACATATGAATGTATTTTTAATTCTGGAAATTTTAGTATTAAAATGAATGCAAATGATGAATGTGGTTGAAATATGGATTGATGCTAATTGATGGCTCGGGTACAGAATTCCAGGAACAACTCTGTCTATTTTGATGATAACTTGAGTTATGGAGCTCCTTTTTGTATGTTCTTTATTGGAAATGAAAGTTAAGACACAGGGCTTTAATTTGTATTTAGACTATAATACTAATTATGTGTATATTTTCCCAGTTAAATGCACGAAGTTTAAACCTAGAATCTGTCCAGAAAATTTTGGGCAGAAAATTCTGTGATGATGTAGTAGTAAATTAATCATAACGTTTGATAGAAAATTGTGATTTACATGATTCTTAATGCATCTGAAAGCTAAGACAATACCCTAAAAATTGTTAGAAGGTTAAAACTTCAAATTCGAATTATATATGGGCTAAAAAGGAAGCCCAAAAAAAAGTCTGAAATCTGCCATAGGTAAAAACATACAATATTGGGCTTTTTGCATGTGTTGTTATAATTATATGTAATAATCCATGCAAATATTTACTTTGATGGTAATTATAAATGTTTAATAAATTATTTATATATGAGATTTTATTGCAATAATAATGGAAATAAAGAACAAAAATGAATAAGCATAATTATGATAGTTAAATAATGTTGACATTTTTGAAATGTAGTGAATTAATATAAAAATAGTTAAGCCCAAAAACACCTAGTCTAGAACTAGAATAGGGAATAGTTTGACATGCCAATCAGGGGATTTAAGGCACTCGGTGCCAAATATGGAAGCCGGTAATGACAATTTATAATTGCGCTTGGCGCATAATTATTAAGCCGGTAATGGGAATATAACAAAAGCCGGTAATGACATTATTATAAAAGCGCTCGGCGCTATATTATGAAAGCCGAGAATGATAACCCCGTTATTCCTATTAGTTAGTTCGATTATAGGTGTTATAGGCACAGGTAAATAATAATAATAATAATAATAATAATAATAATAATAATAATAATAATAATAATAATAATAATAATAATAATAATAATAATAATAATAATAATATCAAAATATGTGATTTTTATAAATGTTATATGAATTAAAGTTGTTAAATATTGAGTATTTGCTGAAAATTATTGATTTTATATAATTCTTTATTTTATGCCTTATTTATTAAATGGGTAATTAATATGTGAGAAAATATATATGTATGTAAATTTTTTATCATTGAAGCACCACTAAGCTAGTAGCTTAGCGCGGGTGGTTTCCTCTCGAGTAGGTTTAGAAGGGTAGCTATAGAAAATAGACTGTCAGAAGAAGAAGGGTATCCGGAGGGAAGCAACAAAAAGCTTTGGGTTTTATTTTTGGTATATTTTGTTAAAAGCTTTGTAAATTAAAGTATCGTTTTTATTTCAGATCATGTGTATTAAATATGTGAGTCACCATGTAAAAGAACATGATTTGAATGTAAATTAATGTACTTTATAAATAAATAAAATTTTTAATATTTGGGCTTGTATGAAATTTTATTTTAGTTTATGCAATATTTTCGAAAAAAAAAAATATTTACTTCACTTCATTAATTTTATAAAACAGTAAGACGGGTAATGCTCACTTACCTTGCTGAATTATAGTGGGGTAAGGGGGTGTTACAATTTTTGGTATCAGAGCTATAGGTTTAGACGGTTCTTACTTAGTGGGTATGAGAAGATAAATGCATATTTTTTTAGCATTTACATTATTTTTTTTAAGGTGCTATATTCTAATAAGGGACCCTTCTTCTGACAATATATGTTTTAATGGATTCGGAATCAAGACAAAGTCGTGAAGAACAGGAGGGTGATAGTATAGCTGACTCGCCTTCTCATAGACAGTCAGCATCAATTAGAGCCTCGGAGCCTAGCGTTATAGCTCCACAACATGCTGAAGAACAGGTTAACCCGGGTCAGGTATCCCTTATGCAACAAATGGCTACTTTGTTACAACAGATAGCACAAGTTGTGCCGCCACCAGCTCCACCACCTCCCCCTCCTCAACCAAAACCCCAGATTGATAAATTAAGAAAATACGGGGCTACGGATTTTATGGGTAAGAAAGAGGATGACCCAGCAGCAGCAAAATTTTGGTTGGAAAAGACAGAAAGGGTTTTTGAAGAGCTGCAATGTCCGGAGGAGTACAAGGTTAGATATGCAGTATCTCTCCTTCAGGAGCATGCCTATGACTGGTGGAAATTGTTATTAGCAAAAGTCCAGACTCCGACCCCTCAGACATGGGATTTCTTTGTGACAGAGTTTAAAAAGAAATATGTGCCAAGAATCTATGTTGATGAGAAAAAGCGAGAATTCCTAAATTTGAGGAAGAGGGGTATGACAGTAGCTGAGTACGAGATGGAGTTCACTAGGTTGAGCAAGTATGCTACTAGGATTATTGGAGATGAAGCTGATAAATGTCGTAGATTTGAAGACGGTCTCTATGAGGAGATTGGGTATTTAGTGGCTTCCCACCGACATACAGATTTTGCTACGCTAGTATCCTCTGCTATTAGTGTTGAAAGAAGGAAAAAGTTGAAGACAGAAGAGCATTATAAGAAGTCAACAGCTAGTGTGGCCCAGACATCGGGTAGGAAAGGACGAATAGTACCCAGACCATTTCAGTCAAGGGTGGCTAGACAGACATTTTCTGATAGGCGGGGTCAGCAATTTAGACCTGCAGCATCATCTGCTAGTTCACCAGCATCATTTCCCAAGAGACCAGCTCTGGCTTTGTGTCAGCATTGTGGTAGAGCTCATACAGGAGAGTGTTGGTGGTTGACTGGGGCATGTTTGAGATGTGGAGCTACTGACCATATGAAGAAAGATTGTCCCAGACTCGGTACAGGTAGTATGGCACCAGCACAGACTATGACACTGGTACAGAGCCGTGGTAAAGGTTGAAGCCAGTTTAGAGGTGGTCGTACCGGACAGAGTCAGGGGGTATCTAAAATAATTGACAGACCCGGAGGTAGTAGGGCCCCAACTCGGGCATATGTGATGAGAGCTCGTGAGGAACAGGATGCACTAGACGTCATAGTTGGTATATTATCTTTATTTGATTTTGATTTACATGCTTTGATAGATCCTGGTTCCACGCATTCATACATAAGCACGACTGCACTTAGACAATGGAACATGATACCTGAGACCTTAGAATATGAGATAGTTGTGACCAATCCGCTGGGACATAGTGTGAAAGTGAATAAGATTTATAGAAACAGTTCAATAATTATTCAGGGTAGAGAATTTCCTGCAGACTTAATAGAACTACCTTTTCATGAATTCGACGCTATTTTGGTTATGGATTGGTTAACAAAGCATGGAGCTATAGTCGACTGCCGATCTAGAAAAGTTGTACTTAAAATTCCCGGGCAAGAAGACACCATCATTCAAGGTGTAGGTCAAACATGTTTGACCAGTGTTATTTCAGCATTAAAAGCTCAGAAATATATTAGGAAGGGATGTGAGGCATATTTGGCCCATGTGATAGATACCAGGAAGGGGAGCCCGGAACTCAAGGACATCCCCACAGTGTGTGAGTTCCCAGATGTATTTCCTGAAGATTTGTCGGGGTTATCACCAGATAGGGAGATAGAATTTGCTATTGATGTGTTTCCTAGTACAACCCCGATATCAATTACTCCTTATAGAATGACACCTGCAGAATTGAGAGAGTTAAAGGTTCAATTGCAGGAATTGCTCGACAAATGGTTTATAAGGCCTAGTGTGTCACCATGGGGCACTCCGGTATTGTTTGTGAAAAAGAAGGATGGCACCCTTTGGTTATGTATTGATTACCGACAATTGAACAAGGTGACAATTAAAAATAAATACCCACTACCTAGAATTGATGATTTGTTTGATCAATTGAAGGGAGCAGGAGTATTCTCTAAGATTGATCTCAGATCCGGGTACCACAAACTGAAAATCAAAGAATCAGATGTATATAAAACAACCTTCAGAACTCGATATGGCCACTATGAGTTTCTGGTTATGCCATTTGGCTTAACGAATGCACCAGCTGCCTTTATGGATATGATGAACAAAATTTTTAGGTCTTACCTTGATCAGTTTGTGGTAGTTTTTATAGATGATATTCTGGTGTATTCGAGGGACAAGAGAGAACATGACAGGCATCTCAGAATAGTACTGCAAATTTTGAGGGAAAATCAATTGTATGCAAAGCTGTCAAAATGTGAGTTCTGGTTGGAAGAAGTGGGATTCTTTGGGCATATTATTTCAGTTGAAGGAATCCGGGTTGATCCTAACAAAATAGAAGCCATTCTAAATTGGAAGCCACCTCGCAATGTGACAGAAGTCCAAAGCTTCCTTGGATTAGCTGGCTACTATAGAAGGTTTGTGAAGGGATTTTCAAGCATAGCTGCACCAATTACTAAGTTGCTCAGAAAAGAAACTAAGTTCGAGTGGACAGATCGGTGTCAGGCAAGCTTTGAGAAACTAAAAGCCATGTTAACCGAAGCACCTGTTTTGACCCAACCTACGCTAGGGAAAGATTTTGTGATATACAGTGATGCCTCTCATAATGGGCTAGGTTGTGTATTAATACAAGAGGGTAAAGTAGTTGCTTATGCATATAGGCAATTGAAGCCTCATGAGCTAAATTACCCTACTCATGATTTGGAGTTGGCAGGAATAGTGTTTGCTTTAAATATATGGCGACATTATTTGTATGGTGAGCAGTGCTACATATATACAGATCATAAGAGCCTCAAATATCTACCTACACAAAAGGAGTTGAACTTAAGGCAAAGACGCTGGTTGGAGTTAATCAAGGATTATAATTGTATTATTGATTATCAACCAGGAAAAGCCAATGTAGTAGCGGATGCCTTAAGTAGAAAAACACTGGCAGGTATAGTTTAAAAATTTCCTCAACTATAATATAATATATATAAATTAAAAATAAATTAAAAATTAGACTCACAATTTATTTTGGCAGAGTTACAAGTCCAACCTACTTTAAGGCAACAAGTGAGAGAAGCTCAGAACCAAGATATGAAATTAATGATAGTTGCTGAGGCAGTTAAAAAGGGGGAGAGACCTGAATTTAAGGTTGAAGATGATGGAAGCATAAGTTACAAAGGAAGATTGTGCGTGCCAAATGATAGCGGATTAAAGCAAATAATTCTAAAAGAGGCACATAATACAACTTATTCCATGCATCCAGGGAGCAATAAAATGGATCAGAACCTGAAGACTCATTATTGGTGGCCTGGAATGAAGAAGGATATAATGGAATATACTACAAGATGTTTGACATGCCAACAAGTGAAAGCAGAACACTAGGTACCATCTGGATTGTTGCAGTCTATTGCAATTCCAGAATGGAAGTGGGAAAGAATTACAATGGATTTTGTATCTGGGTTGCCTTTGACACAAAAAAAAAGCATGATGCAGTATGGGTAATTGTTGACAGGCTTACCAAGTCAGCTCACTTTTTGCCAGTTTGGATGAATTATTCATTGAGTCGGTTAGCAGAATTATATGTCAATGAGATAATTCGACTACATGGGGTGCCAGTATCTATTATTTCTGATCGAAACCCACGGTTCACATCAAAATTTTGGAAAAGTCTACAACAAGCATTGGGGACCCGACTTGCTTTTAGTACAACATTTCACCCACAAACAGATGGGCAATCCGAACGAGTGATTCAATTGTTAGAAGATATGCTGAGAATACGCGTAATTGATTTTGAGGGTAGCTGGGATAAACATTTACCATTGATGGAATTTGCATACAACAACAGCTATCAAACTAGTCTCGACATGGCACCATACTAAGCTTTGTACGGAAGGAGATGTAGAACACCGCTATGTTCGATAGAACTTGGTGAAAAGAAATTAATGGGGCCATAATTAGTGCAACAGACAGAGGAGAAGGTGAAATTAATTCAAGATCGGTTAAAAGCTGCAATTGATCGACAAAAATCCTATGCCGATTTGAAGAGAAAGGACATTGAGTATGTTGTCGGAGACAAGGTATTTTTGAAAGTCTCACCTTGGAAAAAAGTACTTCATTTTGGTAAAAAGGGGAAACTGAGTCCTAGATTTATTGGACCATACGAAATACTTGAACGTGTGGGTCTAGTGGCTTACAGGTTGGCCTTACCACCAGAATTGGATAAGATCCACAATGTGTTTCATGTCTCAATGTTAAGAAGATATAGATCGGATCCGACACATATAATACCTGTGGAATCAATAGAGGTACAACCAGACATGACATATGGTGAAGAGCCAGTGAAAATCATAGCTCGAGAAGTCAAAGAACTACAAAACAAGAAGGTACCACTGGTAAAGGTCCTATGGCACAATCATGCAGTAGCAGAAGCCACCTGGGAGAGTGAAGAAATGATGAGAACTCAACATCCTCAGTTATTCAGCTCCACCTAATCAGGTAAATTTCGAGGATGAAATTTTCTTAAGGGGGAGAGAATTGTAACATTCAGTGATTTAGGCCCCAATTGCGCGTGACCGTAGTGGGGTCCATTAGTTCAATCGGAGTCTAAATTTAAACCCATAAAAAAAAATGACTAATAATAAGAGAAAATAATTAAGGGTATTATTATTTGAGAATTAAAAAGATTTGGGGTAGAATTAGAAGAAAATAAAATTTTCTATGGACAAAATTGGTATTATGGAGATTGTTTGGGGAAAAAGTGTAAATATGGAGCAAGATGTGGCAAATATGGAATTTCTCAAAGTTTAAATGTTAATTAAGATTAATTAACTTAATGAACTAATAAGAATTAAGATTAATTTTAATTAGTGGGACCCACTTCTTAATTTAGGTATAAAAAGTCAAAAAGGAAGAACAAAATTCTACATTCTTCCATAAGCCATTATTTTCTTCTTTTCTCCCACCTTGTTGCCGTCCATCTCCACCCCAATAAACCTTTATTTTCTTCCTTTTTCCAGCATATTAATAGTGAGAAAAAAATAGTTTTGAGAGATGAAAATTCTGAATTAAGGAGTTCTTACCAAAAAAAGGTGCCAAAGAAACAAGAAATGAAGAAGAAAAAAAAAGAGAAAAATTGAGGGAAAATTCGGACAGCTTTGGAATCATCTTCAGGTGAGTTTATTCTTCTTAAATTCAATCTTTTTTCCTTCCATTTGAGATCTATATTGATTATAGATGTGATTAAGTTTGGTAGATTGAGCTTATGTTGCAAGATTGGAAGTAGAAACTTTAAGTTTGTGATTAGTTGATGAAAGTGTAATTAAAATTTGAATTAATGATATTTGATGTTAGGTAATTATTTTATGGCTTACAAATTGAAGAAAATATAATGTTGAAGGATGAATGAGGGGCTGCCATAGTTAAATAAATTTGGGGGAAATTGAAATTAACATAGAAACACCACAATTGGTGTTAGATTAAGGGTGAATTGAGTGTTGAATTGAAGAAAATAAATTGGGAACTAGGATATGATTTTTGGGCAGCCATGACATGTGAAGAAAGAAGTTTAATCTTAGTAAATTTTAGCTCAATTAAGGTGTAAAACATATTAGGAGCATTAGAATATTATGTAGACATGAAAAGCATTGAAATTGAATGTTGGAATTGAGTTATGGTATGGTTGTGTAGGAAAAATAAGTGAACAAGTGAGAGACCCTCAAGAGGGTGACAAAGGCAAGGAGAAAACTAGCTAATAAGGGAAGAAAAAGAAGGATTAAGGGAAGAACCAAGGTTGATTAGGTATGTGCTTCATTGATAAAAATTGTGCATGTTGTTAATATGTATGGAATTATATGTTAAGGTTTGCTATATTTGTGTTTTTGAGATGTTATGTGTTTTGTTGTGACTTTTGATATTATATATGGAAATGGGACCAAATGGTGTGAAATAATTGAGACATATGAATGTATTTTTAATTCTGGAAATTTTAGTATTAAAATGAATGCAAATGATGAATGTGATTGAAATATGGATTGATGCTAATTGATGGCTCGGGGACAGAATTCCAGGAACAACTCTGTCTATTTTGATGATACCTTGAGTTATGGAACTCCTTTTTATATGTTTTTTGTTGGAAATGAAAGTTAAGACACAGGGATGTAATTTGTAATTAGACTATAATATCTAATTATGTGTATATGTTCCCAGTTAAATGTACGAAGTTTAAACCTAGAATCTGTCCAAAAAAGTCTGGGCAGAAAATTCTATGATGATGCAGTAGTGAATTAATCATAACTTTTGATAGAAAATTTTGATTTACGTGATTCTTGATGCATCTGAAAGCTAAGACACAGGAATTTAATTTGTATATAGACTATAATATCTAATTATGTGTATATTCGCTCAGTTAAATGCACGAAGTTTAAACCTAGAATCTGTCCAGAAAATTCTGGGCAGAAAATTCTGTGATGATGCAGTAGTGAATTAATCATAACGTTTGATAGAAAATTGTGGTTTACAAGATTCTTGATGCATCTGAAAGCTAAGAAAATAAGCTAAAAATTGTTAGAAGGTTAAAACTTCAAATTCGAATTATATATGGGCTAAAAATGAAGCCAGAAAATAAGTCCGAAATCTGCCATAGGTAAAAACATATAATATTGGGTTTTTTGCATGTGTTGTTATAATTATATGTAATAATCCATGCAAATATTTACTTTGATGGTAATTATAAATGTTTAAAAAATTATTTATGTATGAGATTTTATTGCAATAATAATGGAAATAAAGAATAAAAATGAATAAGCATAATTATGATAGTTAAATAATGTTGACATTTTTGAAATATAGTGAATTAATATAAAAATAGTTAAGCCCAAAAACACCTAGTCTAGAACTAGAATAAGGAATAGTTTGACATGTCAATCAGGGGATTTAAGGCACTCGGTGCCAAATATGAAAGCCGGTAATGACAATTTATAAATGCGCTCGGCGCAAAATTATTAAGCCGGTAATGACAATATAACAAAAGCCGGTAATGACATTATTATAAAAGCGCTCGACGCTATATTATGAAAGCCGAAAATGACAACCCCGTTATTCCTATTAGTTTGTTCGGTTATAGGTGTTATGGGCACAGGTAAATAATAATAATAATAATAATAATAATAATAATAATAATAATAATAATAATAATAATAATAATAATAATAATATTAATAATAATAATAATATTAATAATAATAATAATAATAATAATAATAATAATATTATTATTATTATTATTATTATTATTATCAAAGTATGTGATTTTTATAAATGTTATATGAATTAAAGTTGTTAAATATTGAGTATTTGCTGAAAATTATTGATTTTATGCCTTATTTATTAAATGAGTAATTAATATGTGAGAAAATATATATGTATGTAAAATTTTTATCATTGAAGCACCACTAAGCTAGTAGCTTAGCGCGGGTGGTTTCCTCTTGCGCAGGTTTAGAAGGATAGCCATAGAAAATAGACTGTCAGAAGAAGAAGGGTACCCGGAGGGAAGCAGCAAAAAGCTTTGGGTTTTATTTTTGGTATATTTTGTTAAAAGCTTTGTAAATTAAAGTATCGTTTTTATTTCGGATCATGTGTATTAAATATGTGAGTCACCATGTAAAAGAACATGATTTGAATGTAAATTAATGTACTTTATAAATAAATAAAATTTTTAATATTTGGGCTTGTATGAAATTTTATTTTAGTTTATGCAATATTTTCGAAAAAAAATAAATATTTACTTCACTTCATTAATTTTATAAAATAGTAAGACGGGTAATGCTCACTTACCTTGCTTAACTATAGTGGGGTAAGGGGGTATTACAGAATGTTTCTGTGCAAATTCTGTGTGAGAGAGTGCACAACAAACCTCTTGAAGTTCTTTTACCAGATCAGGGAAAGTGTTGGATAGATCTAAGAAGGTTGTAAGGTAAAGAGAGAAGGTACACTGGTGAATGGGATAATTTGATTTTTGAATCGGACTCCAGTGGGTAAAATGGATAGCTTGTTTAATTTAAAATATAAATCAAATCCAAGAACCAAATCTTTATCTGGAAGATTCGATCCTAGGACATGAGTCCATATTTTAAGCTCTGGAAAAATCTGTAGCTTAATGGGGTTTCTGTTTCTGAGAGTGTTGGTGAAAATCATTCCATCAGCTGCTTGAAAGTGCTAATCATAATTTGTCCAATACCTTTCAGGAAGAATGGCTGGATTCATCATTGATCTATAGGTTCCTGTATCAATGAGTGCAATTATCTTAATGGGCTTGGCATACTTGTGAGGAAAGATAGTTATTGGGACCAATGGAATGGGATGTATTGTCTGGGTGGAAGAAACTGTCGGTAATGTGGACAGGGTTAGGGTTGTTGAAGGTGGTGATTCTAAAATGAGTGGAAATGGTTCAATGGTTAAAACTAGGGGAATGAAATGATCTGAAAAGATAGAGTATTGAGAAGGTATCTCTTCAAGATACTCTTCATCCTTCTCCAATTCTGAGTTTGTAAATTCTGTTGCGAACAGTGCTCTGGATCTACTTCATCATCCAATGAGAATAATGATTCAACATCTGCATCATCTAAATCCAGTTGTGTAACTTGATGAATCTTTTGTATAATCTTTGCAGCTTTCTTCGACTTATTTGGACAATTCTTAGCAAAATGTCCTTTCTTGCCACATACGTAGCATCAATCATCTTTCTTGAATCTACCTTTTCTACGCTTGAAGAACTTGTACTTCTTTAGTTTGTGTCTCCTTGATCTGAATTCATCAGGAGGTCTCCATTTGTGAAAGTTTTTGGATTTCCTGAAAGGACAAGTGCATTTCTTGTCTTTGCACTTAATTTGAAGATCTGATCTTTTGCACGCTTTTTTTCATGAAGAATCTTGGTCAAATGTCATAAGTTCCTTGACCATTTTCTGTTGTGCACAAATTTTATCAACTGCAAGTAAAATCTTTTGGTAGATTTCTCCAAGTGTAAGAGAATTCAAATCAACATTTTTCTCTTTGAGTTGAAACTGAATGTGGTTGGAAATACTATCTAGAAATGACATTAAGAATGCCTACTTCAGATTAGCATCATTTGCTCATCCAAGAAGATAAAATATTCTATTCATTCTTTGATAATGCTTGTCAAGATCTTTTTGTTGAAGAGAACAACATTTCATCTTAAAGTATTCATCCCTTGCCATATCATCATATTCAGTGGTGTTGCCAACAAACTCTTGATGAAGTGTTGTCAAGATTTCTGCTATTGTCTGTGCATGATAAAATCTTAACATTGTAGCTTGTGGTAATCTGACAAACCAATCACGTAAAGTTCCTGTGAATCTGGAAGTAAACTCCAGAATTATAGCTGGAAATCTGGCATTGGGACATCTCTGTTGAAGTTCTATCCTGGCATAGAACTCTTGTATTCGATCTTTCCATTTGTATGGAGGGATATCATCAAATGTAAACCAGGGACCATTTGAAGGCATTGGTGGAACTTGTGGACCTGTTCTAGGTGGAACATTAGTATCCATTTCTTCCTCAAGCTCCTCTGTTGTATACTCAGGCTGTTGTTGGGTTGTACCGCTCTGCTGTGAGGAGGCTGGGTTTGCCATGAATTGAATGAGAGGCATGTATTTTGGATCTGGGTCATCATATAAGAGCTCAACTTCAGACTCTTTTGTATAATCTTTGCAGCTTTCTTCGACTTATTTGGACAATTCTTAGCAAAATGTCCTTTCTTGCCACATACGTAGCATCAATCATCTTTCTTGAATCTACCTTTTCTATGCTTGAAGAACTTGTACTTCTTTAGTCTGTGTCTCCTTGATCTGAATTCATCAAGAGGTCTCCATTTGTGAAATTTTTTGGATTTCCTGAGAGGACAAGTGCATTTCTTGTCTTTGCACTTAATTTGAAGATCTGATCTTTTGCACGCTTTTTTCAATGAAGAATCTTGGTCAAATGTCATAAGTTCCTTGACCATTTTCTGTTGTGCACAAATTTTATCAACTGCAAGTAAAATCTTTTGGTAGATTTCTCCAAGTGTAAGAGAATTCAAATCAACATTTTTCTCTTTGAGTTGAAACTGAATGTGGTTGGAAATACTATCTAGAAATGAAATTAAGAATGCCTACTTCAGATTAGCATCATTTGTTCATCCAAGAAGATAAAATCTTCTTTTCATTCTTTGATAATGCTTGTCAAGATCTTTTTGTTGAAGAGAACAACATTTCATCTTAAAGTATTCATCCCTTGCCATATCATCATATTTAGTGGTGTTGCCAACAAACTCTTGATGAAGTGTTGTCAAGATTTCTGCTATTGTCTGTGCATGATAAAATCTTAACATTGCAGCTTGTGGTAATCTGACAAACCAATCACGTAAAGTTCCCGTGAATCTGGAAGTAAACTCCAGAATTGTAGCTGGAAATCTGGCATTGGGACATCTCTGTTGAAGTTCTATCCTGACATAGAACTCTTGTATTCGATCTCTCCATTTGTATAGAGGGATATCATCAAATGTAAACCAGGGACCATTTGAAGGCATTGGTGGAACTTGTGGACCTGTTCCAGGTGGAACATTAGTATCCATTTCTTCCTCAAGCTCCTCTGTTGTATACTCAGACTGTTGTTGGGTTGTACCGCTCTGCTGTGAGTAGTTGGGTTTGCCATGAATTGAATGAGAGGCATGTATTTTGGATCTGGGTCATCATATAAGAGCTCAACTTCAGACTCTAAACTTTCAGAAGTGAGGCATGGTACTTCTAGGCTTTCAACTTGGGGTAATGCTTGAAGTGCTTGCTACTCCAGAAAGGAAGTAATAACGTTGGATTTGGACTCTTGGGGCCATGTGGGAATGGGCTACTTCTTTCTGTTTCTGAGAAGTTATTTGTTCAACAAGAATGGGTTTTGTAGGAGGAATTGGTTCTTTAATGATTAAAGGCTTCTGAACAGGAATAGTACTGGGCTGAGTTGAAACAATATTGGGCTTTGGTATGGGCTTCGGCTTTAGAGTTGATTTTGGGCCAAGGTTGAGATCTTCCATTAATTGTCTATGGAATAATTCTGGCGCTGGGCCAAATCTTTCCAATTCTAATTGGGAAGGACGATGAACAGGGGGTGGTGTATATAGTGGTTGGTGAGATGTAGGAGGATATAGTGATGTGAACAAACCCAGATGATTAGAAAATGAAGAAGACTTAAGATAGTCTTTCCTTATATCTTATTTCAAAGATTCAATCTCCTTTTCAAGATTTTGCAGCTTAACTGCCTTAGCATTGAAAGTAGCATCATACACTCTTGCAGAGATCATTGCCATCAATTCTTTATTCAAATCTGCTTGCTGCTGTTCAAGTTTTCTCAACAATCCATATAGTGCTTCATACTGCGATGTCTGAGTACTGTCTAGAACAGAAACTTTATTTGCAACTCTATCAACTTTTGTTTCTATTTTGTGAAGGACTGTATTCTGAGCTTGTGCATTATGTGTTTGCCAGTTAAGAACTGATTCAGCAACAGTAATTGGTCTAGTTGCTCTTTCAGGTGTCACCATTGTAGACTTAACATACGGTGTTGTCCTCACTTGTGAGACAAGATCTACATGGTCATGAAGAGGAGGGAATTCAACATTATATGAAGTTGGCGAAAAGGGAGGCTGATACATTGCAATCATTGGAATTGGCTTTGGTGCAGGTGGTTGAACTTTAGGCTTATGAATAAGCTTATAACATGGAAGTGGTTTAGGTTTTGGTGGTTTTAGAGGTATGGGATCAAGTGGTAAATCCCATGAAGGTGGTGATGGTGGTAATGGTTTTTTGTAATGAGAAGGTGGGGAATATGAGACCACATAGTCATATTTACCTGATGGTTCACCTAACAGACCAACAGAAGGATCTCCATCCTGGTATCTATCATGAAATTGTTCCTCAGAACATTTGTTTTTCTTTTTTGACTTTCTTGGCTTCTTGCTCCAATCTTCAGCTTCATCTGCTACGAGATCTGCATAACAGTCATCACAATCACATATTTTGAAGTAATTGTGATTATCATTATGAGATTTATAGATTGGCTGAGCAGAATTTGAGAAAGCATGAATAGGGATATTTTCTCTTGGATAAACAGGATGCATCATGAATTGAGTGGAAAACTCCACTAGTGCCCCAGTTCATTTTCTTCAAGTGAAAAGAACTGTGTTTCAATAGTACCATCTTTGTGCTTGATGAACAGAGGCTTTGTAGAACTGACAGGCTGATTCTTCTGTTGAAGAAGTTCATAATTTGTTAAACATGAATGGGGAAAGATCTGAAGAAGATCTTCCTTGTTTAGCTGCTTCGGGATCTGAACTACTTTTGATACCTAGGTTGAATCAACTATAATTCTCAAGGCATCTGAGGATGCTGGTATGCATAAATCCATTCCATGATTCTGGACTCTGTAGATCGTCTGGTAGTACAAAGTAGCGATATCTGTGGTTGCTACGTTTTTGACTCTAGTGATTTGTACCTGTACTTTCAAGGTTATGAACGTATGAGGATCCTGTAATCTCATATTAAAATTGGGGTAGAAAGTACACAATACAATGTCAGCATTGAGAGTTGTCTGAATTGTTCCAATAACTGCATGTTGATATTCCAAGAACCTGGTGTCCAGGAGTGCTATACGAGCCACTACTGGTAACTCTTTTCTGCCATGATAGGTTAGAGCAAGTCTGATAGCTCCAAAATGGATATGAGAATACCTATGACTTCTCCACTGAGCAAGAAACTCAGGAGGAATTTCTAAAGTAATGAACTATTCTTCTCCAGTTCCTTGGATATGACACTGGTCAAAGGAAAAAGACTGTATGTATTCCTTTACAGATGAGGGCTTTTGACGGATCAGGGATTTGATGGAGGTTGTGAAAGTAGATTTATGTTTCTGGAAGGTGTTGTACGTATTAAGAAAGGGAAGGTTGGTTTCCTGAACTTTTTGATCTTCAGGAAGGAAAGAAAGTTCATATAGATGAGAAAGAGATTTAGAAGTAGAAGAAGAAGGTTGAGGAGAGAGAGAAGAAGAAGAAGATGATGATGAACGACTTAACTTAGTAAGATTTGCCATGATGGTAGGAAGAGTTCTTCGCCACTATTAATCAAACCAATAGCAAAACCAAATGTCTCTGTAGGCTCTGATACCACTAGGGGTGAGCCAGCCTTAATCCTTACAGGTTCGTGGTGTTGTTACACCAGTCTCACAATGGGATGGTTACCGTCCTTTGCCCTAATAGAGCGCAGAGTCTGGTTATATGTTGTTTTTTTATTTTTTATTAAATTTATTTTCTGAATATTATTATTTTGTAGCCAATTTATGTCTTTTGACTTAATAGGAAATGAAAATTCAAACATAATATCTTTTCCTAGTATTTTTATATCTATATCTTTTTCTGTTACTGTAAAAGGGTATATCATAGTTATAAAAGGTGTTCCTAAAATTATATTAGTATTTAAATTTTTAGCTAATATAAAGTTAGTCTTGAAACAATATCCTTGGTTACAAATTTTTACATTTGATAATTTATAATTTACTATTAGTCTAGAACCACTTGCTGTATGAAGTCTTTCTGATGTTTTTTCATAATATTTAGTGGGTATTAATCATTCTTAAATATAATTTTGATAAGCTTCGCTATTTATTAGAGCTGTAGTAACTAAATATGTATAATTTATTATTAGATTTATTTTAACATACCATTTTTGATAATTTATCTTTTGTATACTATTTATATATTCTGTCGAATCACTGGTTCCTATATCTCGTTGTTTCATTAATTTTTCTAAATCTTTAGCTAAATTTTCTCTTTCTAATCTATTAACCTTTTCTTTTAATAATTCAATTTCTTCTTTTAATTCAATTTTAATATTTCTTATTTCTTTCTATAATTCGTCTATTCCTACAAATTTTTTAGTCTGTTTAAATCTATTACAAATTTTTTGAAAATTATAGGGTTCAAAATCCTTTGATTTAGTTGTTCCTACAATATCTTTTAATTTTATTAAATATGCTCTTTTAACTTCTGGGTCATCTATTTTTTTATAATATCTAAAAACAATTATTTCTCTGTATTAATCATATTAATACTATTATAATTACATGGTCCTAAACAATCACATTCTACTTCACTATTAGATTCTGACTCTCATTCATCATTTAATTGATTTAGATCATTTTCTGAGTAACCTGATAATTCATCTTCTTTATTACTATCAGACACTTCTTTATTAATAAATATCTTTAAAATCTTATCTTTTAATTCTTCAGATAATTCTAATTCATTAATTTTTTTGATTTACTCTACAATTTCTAGCATAATGTCCTATTCTACCACATTTATAACAAATTATAATGTCTTTTTGCTTTTGACTATTTTTCTTATTAGTTTTCTACTTACTAAATGAAGCTTTGGGCTTTTTATTTTGACTAGATTGTTTGGGCCTAGAATAATACCTTCTCTTATTGGGCTTATATTGAGTTCGTTTCTGTTTCTGTTTTCTATATTTCTTCGATCTAGCAGATGGGGCCATAATAGTTTCATAACTATACTGTTGACAAAAATCTCCTAATTCTTTCCTACTAGAAATTTAATCTCTTTTTAATTTTGCTTTTAATTTTAAATCATAACATATTGCTAATCCTTCATTATTAATATAATTAATTATATGTCCATATATTAATATATCATATGATATTAAATTATTATGATCAGATTTTAATTTATTCCTAACCCTTTCTGCAAATAGTTTAGGTAATCGTGCAATAAATCTTTCTTTCCAATATGCATGATTACAGTCTGTCCTTGTAAAAACCTTAATTAAAAATGCGTCTTTATATCATCTAAAATCTTGTAATTTTGGACAAGTTAAATTTAATAATATTTCTAAATTCCTAGTTTGGTATTGATTAGGATTTCCTACAAAGCACTTCATTATAGTAAATATTAAAGTATTTATTATATCGTCAATCTAAGTTTGGATTCGAGTATTATTTTCTGTTTTTACTATAATTTTCTTTGCTGATAATATTGTTTCTTTTTGCTCCGTAGTGAGATAGTAATCCCACGACCCCTTCAATTGACCAGTGAATTCTGATATGATCATCTGGGCAATTGAAAGATCATTATTACCGCTAGCTTTATATGAACTAGCTGCCATAGACATTTCTTATAATAAATTTAAAATTTGGTATTCTGCTAATCCATCTATATTCCACTCATAAATTGATGTTCTATCATATTTTGCTTGAACAACTTGAGCTCTTTCTTCAAATTGAGTATCTGGTGGGGTTGGTTTTGAATAATAATTTTTTGTTTCATTAGTATAAGATCTTGAAGTATTTCCAAAATGTATTTTATTAATATTTATTTTTTCCTGAAATTGATTTTCAATTTTTTCTATTTCATCATCTGTATCACATTTTTTTGATATAACTGCTATAGATTTATCCTTTAATTTACTAGATTCTGTTTCTTGTATTATTATTGGTTTCTTAGAAATTTCTAATTGATTAAGCTGATTTTCTATTCTTTGTAATAAATACTGATTTGATCTTAATTTTATTTCTGAACTTGGATAAAATTCAATAGGTTTCAACAAAGGTTTTTCTGGTGAAATTTTAATAAATTTAGGAGTTGTTATTTCTGGTTGAACTAAAGACTCTACTCTATCTAACTGTTGTGCTATAGTTGATAATATTTTATTTGTATAATTTTCTTGTAATTGAATATGTTTAACTTCTGTTAATATAGCTTCATTTCTGGTTTCTAAATTTACATTCTTAAGTGGAATTGCCAAATAATTTGTATCTTCATGTTGAAATATTATTTTACTTAAGGGTGGATGAACTGTTATAATTTCTTCTTGATCTGTTGTAGTCCATACTCTAGCTATTTTAGTATATATGTTTATTGTTGAAAATGGATATTTGATTTTTTTTTATAGTGACAATAAATTTCAAACCATTCGAATAAAGGAATATTTATTTTTAAATTCTCCATATCCTTATACCATTTTGCCATAAAATCTTCTAACTCATTTTTTGAAAAAGAATTAAAATACCAAATTCTTTTTAATTTATTATGTTCTGCTTGTAAATATTTTCTTAAAAATTCTTTATCTATTTCGAATTTTTCCATTTAATTAATTATTTAATTAATTTGAGAAAAGATTTCCATTTGGGATCTGGTAAGTGATAATGAATCAATCATCATGTAGGTTTAGGAATAGTTTCTGTAAAATCTACCTCTTTTAATCTTAAGTCTTTTGTAGGTATATTTCTAGGTACTGAACTAGTAGATGGTCTATTATTTGAATAAATAGATACTTTAGACGAAAATGATTGATCCGGTAAAAATGAAATTTTTACAGATCCATCATTTCTTTCTATTATACTAGATGTCTGATTATTTATATTTTTATTTTCAAGTTCTGACATTTCTGTTAATTCCCATGTTTCTAATCTAGTTATTTCATTCTATTTTAATCTTTTAAGGATTTGAATATTTGAATGCATTCTATTTCCTTCAAATATTAAAGTTTCATCTTTTAATAGACTATTTTTAGCTCTGGAATTTAAAGTAGTTGTCATTACTTTATAATAAATTATGTATATTATAGCTATTGCCCTAGTATTTTGTTTAAAATCTAAATTTTTAGTTTTTACAGTTAAACTTAATGTTTCGAATATATATTTGGGTCAAATGAACTTAATCAAAAATTAGGGTAACAATTAAAATAAACTGGTCTATTAGCTAAATTTTGTTCTGCCATTGCTAAAAGTGAGTTTGAAAAACTTATATGTCTAGCATCTCTTAGACACATTAAAACTGATATATCTAAACCTAATCGAAATAAGGGTTTAATTGCAATTTGTACTAATCCTAAGTGTAGAAATTTGTATTTCTTTCTATGTTCTTTAATAGATTGCTCTGCTAATAATTGAATAGTTTCTAAATATTCATTTAATGCTATAGTCTGTTCTGTTATTTTGATTGAATAATCATGAATAAATTCAAACGATCCAATTTTATAAATTATTTTTATATCCTATTTAGGTATAGTCTAGTCCAATAATTGATTTTCAATTTCTGCAATATTTACTTCTGTTGAATTACAAAAATTAGGATCATCTGGAATATTTGAACTGATGGATTGATTCATTTTAGGTTCCTTAATTGATAATATTTTGGCCAATTTATCCATTACTTCAATTTAATTTTGTTAATTCCAATTAAATTTTTGTTTATCTTAAACTTCTTAGGTAATCACGGGACCACTTAGTGTATCGGGACCACCAATTGCCTTCTCGGCTCATTCAGACTGACCATCGCTGCACTCTACGAGGCTGACCAACATTTCAAACCTAAGTTGTTTATTATTATTATTATTATTATTATTATTATTATTATTATTATTATTATTATTATTATTATTACAAATTTATAATTATAATAGGTGGCCTTTAATATTTTTGTTATATATATATATATATATATATATATATATATATTCAATTTTGCCTTAATTAATTAAATTTAATTGAAATATTAATTAATTAATTGCTATAAATATTTGTCTATAGCTTATATATATATATATATATAACCAAGTCTAACATTTAATTAATTTAAATATTATTTGGTCAAATATCAATTTGTTTTATTTTAATTAAATTTGTTAATTAACACTCTCCAAATTAATTTAGACAAAAATAAATAATTTCAAGATTATTAATGGTATTTACATGTAAACAATAGGTGTTTGCTGTTTATTCTTGCCAGACGCCTAAAGTACAATTTGCATTTTATATGTCTATCATTTATATTAAGAGACGAATATACCTAACAACTTTATGATATATTTACAAAAATACCACCACCTATATTTGAATTATATCATTTTCACAACATACATGTATAATCTTTAATTTAAAGTTGTTTTTGTACTAGTGCCTCAAGCTTGCAACAACCCCTCATGCTCGTGACACTTCCTCATATGCATGATATGCTGGTGACAAAATCTTCCCTCACACACATGGCACATTCCTCATGTGCGTGAGGCCTCTTACTCCACGTTGCACTTTTTCTTCCTTTCCTAAAATCTCAAAAATAAAATCACTAAGTACCTAAACATGCAAAAAAACAATAATTAAGCACTAAAGACATAACTAAAATTTATACTAAATAATAACACATCAAATTCCCCCACACTTAAACATTGCTTGCGCTTAAGTAATACCTAAATACGAAAAAATATTCAAAAACAAACTTAATTGACTAGTCTAACTAATATACACGATTTTTATTTTCATAATCTATAAGTTTCACTAATTCACCAACTTTACCTATATTAATTTCACATAACCAACTAAGCTTAAGATCATCTTAATACTTAAGTTCAAAAACAAGCCAATTCAATTACAACATTACCTTATAATATATAACAAAGAGCAATCTAGTCAGGCTATTTACTATAAACATTAAGAAATCATATGCCAAATCCTCACACTTATTTTTTAATAGGACTTTTTACTTTTACTTTAATTTTTGTAGAAAGTTAGCAATTTTTCCTTAAGTTATAATGTATTTCTTACTTGAACTTCTAGATTTTTGCTTTTTTTCTTCTTCTTCTTTTTTTTTTTTAAGAAAACACACCATGCTCATTTAGGGTCCTTTGCATACTCATATCTTTGGTAGGACAACATAGTAGATAAGGCAAATGCATCTTATCCTCCATCACATTATTTTTGCTAACTTTACTTCAATTGAGTTTTCTTCTTTCTTTTTTTTTTCTTTTTCATGATCAAGGATTTAACATATAAGTTTGATATGTTTAATAATTAATTGCTTAAATAGATTACTAACTCTATATAAACTTGAATGTCCTTAAAAATATAAGTATGAAACTATCATTAAAATTATCCTAAACTTTCACAAGCTATGCAAATTCAATAAAGGTTAGGAATCAGTGTTAGATTATTAACAGAAACGTTAAAAGCACAAAAATGCCTAGCAAAGGCAGTAATAATATGGCCTAAACCAAGTGTGGCCCTAGGATGTCTGATGGTGTAAAAAGTATGCCTAAAAATAAATGTAGAAGTGCAAACTGTAGTCCTAGAATGTTTCACCATAATAGAAACAACTCAACCTTAGAAACTTTATTACTTTCTAATTTTCTAAAAATTGCATGACATATGAACTTGTGAAAGAGAACAATATATGAATCTTTAAAGCTCATAGTGGAAGTGTCCCTAGGATTAAAATGGGGTTCTATTGTCAATATTTTCCAAATTTTATTAGCATTAAAATTATCTGGCATATACTTAGCTCATTCCATGAAAAATTAAAAAATTCTTCTTATAGTTTTATAAGTCACTGCACACCATTTTCCTAATAATCTAAAATTCATTCTAGTGCATTTATTATTTATTAGCAAAGTACTATAAAAACTTTAAAACCAACTCCATAAAGCTAGGGTCTATCATAGTAATAAACTTTGTCCAACCTAAGTGGCTAACATATGCTTTCATAGTGTCTAAAATATTTAATTGCTCTAAAGTATCAAAATCAAGGATTCTACATGCAATCATACTTTTAGAGATATAATGTTTATACCTTGAGCCTTTTTCAATAGAAAAAAAATTAGAAAATGAGCATTATACCTAAAAGAGATGTCTATTTCTTCATTTTATAAAGCTTCCTCTACATTTTCATGTAAAGCTTCTTCAACATCATGCTTGTGATATGGTGGGAGAGTTGGGCCCCTTGAGTGTAATGACTCTCTATGCCTCTATGATCAACTTTTTATCGCAGTCATATTGATTTTAATAAAAAAAATGGAAGAGAGTGGCCGAACTTGTTATGGGTTTATGAGATTTGGTGCTTATTTGAGAGAAAAATGAGAATTAAGGAAGAATTTAGTGTTAGAGAGGTGCCCTAAAGGCAATCACCTTGGGCACTTGATGTACTCATTTGTTATTTATAAAAGGCATTTTCATTGTATGGTATTCATTGCATATGAATTGATATAAATCTTAAACCGTTTAATGAAGTCCTTAAAATGTAACACAATATTGTGGAAATCATGATGAGATCATGATAATGAGATTCCTATCATATGCAATTGTGTTTATACCTAAATGATCCCTAGTTATAGGATTAACAAGATGGGACATTGCTAATCCGGATAGACTAGCACTATTATACTCTTTAACTAGGTCAAGCAACTGATCTCATAAGCTGAAGACATGAGATGTTTGGAGTTAACATGTGAATGCTTGCTAGAGTAGTCAAGTACATTGGAAGACATACTTTGATATAATCATATGGATATCTATTCAATGTTAATGATAGTCTCATAATAGCAAAGGTGCAAGTATCCTTAGACTTGAGATGCTGAAGGTTATCTTTGATGCTGAATCTTATACTTTAACTCCATTCCTTATTTCCTCTTAAGAGGTTGCTCATAGGGTGGTGATTGGGTATAACATGAGGTATTCAAAGGTTATTGAGTAGTCAATAGAGGATTCACCAGTCCTGATAGAAGGAGAGTATACCTATGGCCTCTTGTTGAGATCACTATTTAGAAATCCTTAGCCAATGTGGACATGTCTTGAAGAAGGTCTTCAAGAACATATATGATTAGAGTAATGGGTCTCATAGATAAGAACTAATATCATTTGGATTAGATGTGATGTAGTCAGTCTAGTGGGAGCTGACATACAGACCATGCTCTGAACCAAATGTGTATAATTTGGTGAAAGGATGAATTGCAAGGTAATTGTTTATGGACAGTCAGACCATTGACTTTTTTTTCAATTGAAGGTCATGATGTGTTGCTAGATACCACTCATGATCAGCTCAAAATCATGTGATGATTTGAGTAGCCAACACAATCGAGAACCTAATGGGTCACACACATAGATAAAATGAAGGAAATATGAAATGGGCCTTGGATTGGATCCAAGACATGAGGGAGAAATGATTTGGCCATGCACCATGTGTCACAGCCATGACAAAGGCTATCACACTTGTGACAAAGGGGAGTCATAGCCATGACACTACTATTCACCGTTGCGAAAGCCCCAATATCAACTTTTGCAATTTAGGTTTTTCTATTTCGAATGGAACTCCTATGCATGGGTTACATATGTCCAACCATAATATGATTAGAGGACATATAAATAATCCCTTTAAGGTCCAAATTCATTGTTGCAACCTTGAGGAATAAAATTATTCTCTCTTCTTCTTCTTTTTAAAGTTGAAACACCATAGCTAGCACTTTGGTGCTTTGACACCCCATCTCCTTTTGAGGTTGTTTCTTCCGTTCCTTTGTGTGGATTACCGTTAGAGACAATCTAGCCTTGGATTTTTGTGGTTTATAACAACCTAAATTGAAGAAAACTCTCACAAACTTAGAAGATTGAAAAGAAACAAACAAGGTATTCAACTTCTCCCATTGAATAGTTCAATCCAATTTTATATTACATAGGGCGTTCCATCGGTTTTGGGTTTAATAAAATTTTATGTTTCTACTGTGATATTTATGAGATGCATGTTCAAAATCTAATAGTGGTATCAAAGCCACCATATATAATTTAATTTTGGATTTAATTGAAATATCAATGAGATTAATTGAAAAGAAACAACTTGGATTCCCTCTTTTCGTTAAAAATGAATTTGATTATGTTTAGCCTCAAATTTTAATTTTAATTAAATGATATGTTAATATGATGATATTAGATTTTTTTTGATGATAATTAAAGGGTTTGAATTTGATTTAAACATGAAATTTGAAGTTATGCATAGTTGCTAAATTTCTAAGGTTTATGAAACCTAGTTGTGCTGATTGAGTTGTTTAAGGGGAATTTGGTTTGTTAATTCGATTAATCAAACATGTTTATGACATATTTAAAATGTGTTTTAACTTATGGACAACACCTATAATGATACAAGAATCATTTTTGATCATGGAACAAACAAAATAAGTAACTAGGTCAAAAACCTTACCATGTGATGGGACTGTTTTGTGTTGTTTGATTTAATGGAATGTAACTTCATGAAAAGAACCTTAATTCATGTTTATGAGATATTCATGATGTTATTCTGATGTCAATTGCATAATAAAGTCAAATTAAATCCGTGGTTAAGTTTTTAAAGAATCCTAATTCATTTGGTTTGCCAGTTGAATGAATAATGATATAAATTGTCTAATGAATGAATTTTATTGGTATAAACTGATTAAAAGTTTTCTATAATGATGAGAATGAATTTTGGAAAATTTGGGAATTTTTAAATAGAATTTCATTTAAATTTGAAAAAGGTTTTCAAAGTCCTAGTTTGACTAGGATTCTAGAATGCAATTATAACTAGGATTGTTTAATCCTATTTGACATTAAACTAAAAAATAATTAAGATAATTTAATTATGAATTAACTACTGATCATATTTGAATTTAATATAATATTAAATGTGATTTAATTATTAAATTCAGATTTATATATTGCATGCATTAAATTAGAAATAATATAGTCGGCAAAATAGACAATTATAGGAAACTTTTTAATATGATCAAATGTATACCTAATTTGCATGATTTTATTTTAGAAAGTGTTTCTAAATGTTTATATAATTTTTTAATGAGATTAAATAATAATTTTATGATGAATTTCATTAAGGCCAAACAATCAAAATAATGTTTCAAGAGTTGAAACAAAAGAAACCTAATTGATTTCTTTAATAGATTACCTTTATTTATGCATTAGAGAATGCATGGTAGAGGTGGATGAAATGGCATGATGGTATGAATATGGACTTGACCTATGTGATTAATCATGTTTGGAATTCTATTTTTGGTAAATAGGGCCTACGAGTCCCTGCCTTATCTATTCTCTCTATTGTATTTATCTTCTCATCTTACTCCTATCAAATGGAACTTGAAGTTTTCTTATGAAGAATTTATATAATTAAATTACATAGGATTATAATACAATTGAATTGCAAAGGAGTAAGTGTAATGTCAAATAATTTAGGTCACAGTCGTGGTTGACCAAAAACCGATGTGTCAAACAAATTGAGGTCTAAATTTGAAAATGAAAGAAATAATTTAAAATAATAATAAGATATGACAAAAATATTTTGGATATTATTAATTGAGAATTACACATATATTTTAAGAAGACATAAAAATGGAATATTCTTTATCTAAGGAAAGAAATATTCTTTGGATTAAAATAAAGTAAGAGTGATTTAAATTAATGGACCAATGGGGGACAAGATTATCTATTAATCTTAACCACCCACCTAATCCAAAAAACTCTCTCTTCTTCTCCTTATGGTCGTGACTCTCCTCTCCCCTTTTGTTCTTCATTTTTTTCTTCAATCAAAGCTAAGATTAGATGGAAAAAAGTGAGATTTGGGCAAGATCATCAAGAAAGTGAAGCAAAGTGAGCTAAACTAAGGAAGAGGAAAGAAGAAAGGAAGAGAAAAAGAGAAGGAAGATTTTAGTCATTTTGAAAATCTACAAAAGTAAGGTTAGATTTTCCATCTTCTCACTTTTCTTTTTATTTTCTTTGATTTTGGGGTTAGTTACCATTAAAGTTGGTAATTTAGGGTTATTATTATGTTAATGGTGATTAAGGGTGAATTAGTGTGATTAGTACTTGATTAGTGTGAAATTTTTTGTTAGACCAAGGAGGTGAACAATCTTTGAACTAATATCAAAGAGGAAGTAAGGGCAAGGAGAAAGCTAACTAGGAGGAAGAGAAAAGTGAAGTGAAGTAGATTTTTGAGGTATGTACATTTGGCAAAAATTTAATATGGAAAATATGATTTTTGATTTTGTGATATTATGTGTAATTGTGTATGTAATTCTTGAAACTTTGATTAAATGATGGCATGAATGTGGAAATAAAATTTTGAATATGAGGTTGATGCATGAAGATGGAAATTGTAGGAATTAATTGAAGAGCTTGAAAATTCGTCTTATGAACAATATCTACTTTTCTTATCATAACTTGAGTTCTAGAAATGATTTTTGAGTAATTCTTATTGGGTTGGAAAGCTAAGACATAGAGTTTAAACTTTAATTCAGACTATTAGACCTGAATATATATGAAATTAAGTGAAAAAATAACTCAAAGTTCGAATTAGAAATCTGGCCAGTAAAATACTTGGCATATTAGAATGAACATATCTTAGAGAAAAATTCATAACTTTTGCTAAAAAATTCGGTTTAATGTGATTTGAGTTGGAAATTAAAGATAAACATGTACCTACATTTTTTTAGTTGATCACTTGTCCAAATTCCATCTAAAAATGGATGAAAAATATAGATCAATATAAGGAAAAAATGCTGTCCAGAATAGGACAACTTGCATATATGTATTGATTGTGGAAGTTTGTGATAGAAAAATATATTATTTGAATTTTCTTATAGTTATAATGATTAAATGAGCAAGTATGAGGTTGTAAAATATTTAATAAAAATTATTGCATTTATAGAGAATTTATATTAGTATTACCTACATAATTTATGTAAATAATAATAAAGGTAACAAATATAATTCAGCCCTATAACATCTAGTCGAAAACTAGAAATTAAGATAAGTTGGCATGCCAATAAAAGGGTAGAAATATAGGCACTAGAAAATAGTGCTGAGATTTAGTTTACATAGGCACTAAGAGATAGTGTTGAGTTAAAATTATGTAGGCACTAGGAAATAGTGCTGAGTTCAAAATTATGTAAGCACCAAAAAGATACTGAGTTGTTATTAAAAATGTAGGCGTTAAATGCCAAGTTATAAAATAATTATGTAGGCACTGAGTATACTATCGGATAGCAGAAATCCTGTATCCAGTGTTTAGTTCCAATCTAAGATGTTGTGGGCTATCAAATAAATAACAGAAAAAATATAAATTATTAAATTGATATTTTAAATTGTATATCTTGTATTGTTAAACAAATTTCAAACATGCTTAATGAATGAAATGTTATAATTGATGAATTGTATATTTTTGCATGGCGTAAATAGTTTTGATACTATTTAAATATTTTGGCATGCTTAGTAAATTAATTGTAGTTTCTAAAATTTTACTTTAGAAATATTTATATAATTATTGGATAGTTGCCAAATGTACCATTAAGCTAGTAGCTTACCACGTGTGTTTCACGCGCAGATAAATAGACGTAGCTATTGCATTAGAGCGACCGAAGATAAGGGAAACTCCGAGATCAGATTGTAGTAGTTTATTTTCTTTTTGTTTATTTTGGAAATTTTATTGCAAAAATTAAATTTTAAGAATTTCTTTTGATATAAATTTATATATTTGGTATTATTTGTAAATGTATTTCTAAATATTATGCTTTATTGAATGAGTTCTTTTAAATCAAAATATTTACATCACTAGTTACATATTTAAATGATATAAAAAAGAGAAATATAGTAAGAAATATTCCGCTGATAATAAACTCGAAAATTAACAAAAATACAGTAATTTGAGAATTTGTTATTTTTCTAAAAAAATGAGCTTAGTGGCACTTCCATACACTATTAAAGATTAGTAGGTAAGTGAATGCTACATTTAGTGGTATCAGATACTAGGCTAATTGATTATTGAGTAGTGGGTGTAAAATAGAAAGTGTGTCTCATGCTTAAGCATAAAATACTGCAATAATCTGATTTGGGTCCCTTCTTTTGGTTTATAGGTAGATATGGATTCAGGATCGAAATAAGATTTCTCAGAAGATGAACTAAGTAACAGTCTTTCAGGCTCAGCCGATCTTGGACAACCTCCATCCGTGAGAGATTCTGGGCCGAGTGTAGTAGATTCACCTAGAGCATAGGGACAAGCTAATTTAGGATAGGAACCTCTTATGGAGTAGATAGCAAAATTATTGCAATGGATAGTATAAGAAATTCCACAAGTAGCTCCACCTCCTCCTTCACCTCAGCCAAAACCCCGGATTGATAAGCTGAAAAAATATGGGGTCATAGATTTTATGGGAAAGAGAGTGGATGACCCAAAAACATCAGAGTTTTGGATGGAATCGACAAAAAAGGCATTTGAGGAACTCAAGTGTCCAGAGGAACAGAAATGCAGTGTCCCTTCTAAAAGATCATGCCTATGACTAGGGGAAATCAATCTTATCGAAGCCCCAAACACCAAAACCACCTTTATAAAATTTCTTCAAGGCAGAATTTAGCAAGAAATATGTGCCTAGAGTTTTTGTTAATGAAAAGAAGAGGGAATTTCCAGACCTAAAGCAAGGAAGCATGTCAGTGGTAGAATACAAGATGGAATTCACCAGACTGAGTAAATATGCAACTGGAATCATTGCTGATGAGGCAGAAAGATGTCGTAGATTTGAAGATGGGCTTAATGATGATATTGGAAATATGGTGATCGCCTTTCAGCTTAAGGATTTTGATACACTAGTATCCTCGACCATTAGTGTGGAAAAAAGGTCAAAGAGAAAGAGGATAGAAGAGCCACTCCGGAGATCGACAATTAGCATGGTCCAGACATCAGGTAATTGACAAGAAAAGGAGGCGAACAATGCCTAGGTTTTTCCAGTCACGGGGTTCTGGACCAACCTTTTCAGCTAGGCAAAGCCAGCAGTCGAGGCCAGAAGGGTCTATAGCTAATGCACCAACTTCGAGTTGTTAGAGGAGTACTCTAAAGGTAATCACCTTTAGCACTTATTGTACAAATTTATTTGATTAATAAAAGGCTTTTTCATTAATTTGATGTTAATTTGATATATGAATTGATAAGTGATCTTAAATCAATTAATGAAATCCTTGATACATAACATAGCATGAAGAAAATCATGATGAGATCATGATATTGAGATTCTTATCATGTGTAATTATGTTAGTATCAAAATTATCCCTAGTCATAGAATTAATGAGACGGGACATTATTAATTCGGACAGACTAGCACATGTTACACTCCTTAATTGGATCGAGTAGTAGATCGAATAATCTATAAACATGACATGTTTAGAGTTAACATGTGGATGCTTGCTAAGTGTAGCTAAGTACATTGGATGACCATCTATGAGACAATTATATGAATAATCTATTCAAATGTCAATGATAGTCTCATCATATTAATGGTGCAAGTATCCTTAAACTTAAGGTACTCAAAGATATCTTGAATATTGATTCTGTATTTTGATACTATTCCTTGTTGCCTCAGGGAGGTTGCTCATAGGGTGGTGATTGGATACAACTTGAGGTATTCGAAGGTAATTGGGTAACCAACAAAGGATTCACCACTCTTGATAGAATAAGTGTATACCCATGGCCTCTTATTATGGTCATTATTCGGGAATCTTTGGCCAGTGTGGAAATGTCATAAAGATAGTCTTCAATGACATATCTAATAGAGTAATGAGCCTCAGGGACAAAAATTAATATTACTTAGTCTAGACGTGATGTAGTCAGTCTAGTGGGAGTTGACACATGTCCATACTCTGAACCAAGTGGGGTATAGATTGGTGAAATGAATAATTGTATGGAAATTGTCTATGGAAAGATTCGTAGTCAAACCACTGACTTTCCGGTCAATTGGGGGTGTGTTGCTAGATATTGCTATTGACTTGCTTAAATTAATTGTTAATTTAAGTGACCAACATAACCGGGAACCTAATGGGTCACACACATTAAAGATACATGCTAGATGAGATAAAACTATAATTTAATTTACAAAGCTTCTAACAAAATATACCAAAAATAGTCAAAAGTTTTAAGTTGCTTTTTCTTCGGGTACCCTTATTCTTATGACAGCTACACTCTACGACTATTCTTTAGAACATGCGCGAGAGGAAATCACTCGCGCTAAGCTACTAGCTTAGTGGTGCTTCAGGGATAAAAATCTTATAACTAGATATTTTTTTACATGTCATTTCATAATTTTTACAAATAAGGCATAAAACAAAAGAAATATATAAAATCAAAGAAATGTTATCAAACATTTAATGTTTAGCAATTTTGATTTCACACGACATTATCAAAATGACATACTTTTACATTACTATTATTTTAATTTTCTTTGTACCCATAACACTTATAATCCAACTAAGAAATAGGATTAATAGGGTTGCAAATACCTGGTTTCATAATATTGCATTGAATACTTTTATAATAATGTCATTACCGGCTTTCATAATATTGTCATTACCGACTTAATAATTTTGTACGAAGCGTATTTATACAATTGCCATTATTGGTTTTCATGTTTTGGCACCGAGTGGCTTAAATTCCCTTATTAGCATGCCAAATTATTCTCTATTCCAGTTCTAGGTTAGGTGTCTTAGGGCTTAACTATTTTTATATTTACTCCCAATATTAAGATTATTATTCGCAATATTTTCAAAAATGATAATTATACCAAATTTTCACTTATATGTTTATTTATTTTTGTTATTTGTTTATATTATCATTGAATTATAATCTCACACATAAATAATTTATTAAATACTTATAACTACAATTAAAGTCAAAATTCATATTAATTAACATATGTATTCATCACACCACATGTAAAAGCCCAATATGCCAATTCTTTATTTATGATAGATTTTGACCCTGATTTTGGGTCGGATTTTTAACCCATTTATATTTCAAATTTGAATTTATAGTCTTTTATTATTTTGTATCTTAATGTTTTAGATTTTATATGCATAAAAAATAATCCAAATCCAAATTTTCTAGAAAAAGTTATGGCCCTTTTACTGAAGGGCGTTTAATTAGTTTTTACCCAGTATTTTTTAGATACCTACAAGTCCGAAATTTTGTGTCCAATTTTTAGCTCATTTGCAATTAAAATTTGAACTTAGGTTCTAAATTAATGTTTTATCCCTATGAGTCAACTTTCATTTCCAATTTATTTCATCTTAATCTAATTACCAAAACATTAGTTATGATAAAAAATATCAAGACTACTCCTAGAATTCTGTAGCAGAGTCATCACTTGGAACAAACCTATCTAATAAATACACCCATCATATACATTCATTTTTATACTAAAATTTTCAGATCATAATTACATTCATATATCTTAATATCCTCACACAATTTAGTCCTATTACTATAAAAAAATAAATTAAAAGTAACTACCAATCACATTCTATGGCAAGCTACATTCATATCAAACATTAACACATAATTTCACCATTTAGATAATATGTAAGATTTTATCAATGAAGCATATACCTAATTAGCCTTGTAGCTTTCCTTTTCCCTTCTTTTCCTTCCCTTACTAAATAGCTTTCTCCTTACCTTTGTCACTCTCTTGAGAGCCTCTCTTTTGCTCACTTGATTTTCTTACACAATCATACCATATCCCATTTCTATCATCTCTTTTAAAAACTTTTCATGCCTACATAAAATCCGAATATGTTTTATACTTTATTTTACCCAAAATTTACTACGGTTAAACTTCTTTCTTGATAGGTCATGGCTGCCCAAAAATATTATCATAGGTCCCAATTTATTTTCTTCAAATTAACACTGTAATCACACTTCACTCATTACCAATTGTACTACCCCTAGGTTAATTTCATTTTTTCCCAAATTACCTTAACCAAGGCGGTCCCTCCTTACTCCATTAGAGTTATCGTTCTTTATTTTTTAAGTCATAAAATAATTAACTAACATCAATTATCATTAATTAAAGGTTTAGCTTCACTTTGCTTCAACAAGTTGCCAATTCCAAATCCTAGGTCAATTCTTTCTAAATAACCCTAATCTACCAATCCTAATCATATCTATCATCCTTATGGGTTTCAAATGGAAGGAAACATGTTGAATTTAATCAGAATAAACCCACCTTAATGGCTCTCAAAAGTGGGCCGAATATGTCTCAAAGTCTTGTCCTTTTTCGTTTCTTCTTTCTTTCTTTCTTCCTTCTTGCTCCTTAGCTCTCTTTATGGCAAGAACTCTTTAATTTTTGAATTTTTCTCTCTCAAAACTTATTTTTTCTCTCCTTTTAAAGCTTGAAACAAAGCAAAAATGGTGACTTTGGAAGGCTAGAGTGGATGACACAAAGAGAAAAAAAAAGAGGAAGAAGATGATTTAGATATTTAGGTGGAAGAATGTAGAATTTCTTCCTGTTTTTGACTTTATACTAAAATTAAAGTGTAGGCCCTACTAATTAAACTTAATCCTAATTTCTATTGATTCATTAACTTAATTAATCTTGATTAAGTTTTAAATTTTAAGAAATTCCTTATTTTCCACCAATTTCCTCATCTGGATAATTTTTCTCTTAACAATTCCAATAATACCGATTTTTTCTGTAGGATAATTTTATTTTTTTCCAGTTCTAGCACTAATCTTTTTAATTCCCAAATAATAATACCCTTAATTATTTTTTTTATTATTTGTCATTTTTTATGGGTCCAAATTTAGACTCTGATTGAACTAGCACACCCCACTACGGTCACGCACAATCGGGGCCTAAATCACCGGATGTTACAATTCTCTCCCCTTTAAGAAAATTTTGTTCTCAAAATTTACCTGATTAACTAGAGTTGAATAACTAAGGATACTGAATTCTCATCATTTTTAGCTCCCCCATGTGGCTTTTTCTACTGCATGATTGCGCCATATGACCTTTACCAATGGTACCTTCTTGTTTTGTAGTTCCTTGATTTCTCGAGCTAAGATTTTCACAGGTTTTTTTCATAGGTCAAGTTTGATTGTACCTCTATCGATCCCACAGGTATTACATATGTCAGATATGATTTGTACCTCCTTAGCATTGAGACATGAAACACATTGTGGATCTTATCCAATTCTGGTGGTAAGGCCAACTGGTAAGCCATTGGACCCACACGTTCAAGTATTTCACATGGTCCAATAAACCTAAGACTTAGTTTTCCCTTTTTACCAAAATGAAGTACTTTCTTGCAAGGGGAGACTTTTAAAAATACATTGTCTCTGAAAACATATTCAATATCCTTCTTCTTCAAATTAGCGTAGGATTTTTGTCGATCCGTTGTAGTTTTTAATCGATCTTGGATTAATTTCACCTAGTTCTCTATCTACTGCACCAATTCTGGGCCCATTAACTTCTTTTCACCAAGTTCTATCTAGCATAAAGGTGTCGTACATCTTCTTCTATACAAAACTTCATATGGAGCCATGCTAAGAATAACTTGATAGCTATTATTATATGCAAATTCCATCAATGGTAAATACCTATCTCAGCTACCCTCAAAGTCTATTACACAGCTTTTAAGCATGTCTTTCAGTAATTGAATAACCCATTCGGATTGTCCATTTGTTTGTGGGTGCAATATCGTACTAAAAGTAAGTCGAGTCCCCAATGCTTGTAGCAAACTTTTCCAAAATTTTGATGTGAATCGTGGGTCTCGATAAGAAATAATAGATACTGGCACCCTATGTAGTCGAATTATCCCATTAACATATATTTTTGCTAACTGACTCAACGAATAATCCATCCAAACTGGCAAAAAATGAGCTGACTTGGTATGCCTGTCAACAATTACCCATACTGCATCATGCTTCTTTTGTGTCAAAGGCAACCCAGATACAAAATCCACCGTAATCCTTTCCTATTTCCATTCTGGGATATCAATAGGGTGCAACAATCCAGATGGTACCTGGTGCTCGGCTTTCACTTGTTGGCATGTTAAGCATCTTATAGTGTATTCCACGATATCGTTCTTCATTCCTGGAAACCAATAATAAGTCTTCAGGTCTTGATGCATCTTATTGCTTCCTGGATGCATGGAATAAGTTGTATTATGCACCTCCTTTAGAATTATTTGCTTTAATTTGCTATCATCTGGCACTTACAATCTTCTCTTATAACTTATACTTCCATCATCTTCAATCTTAAATTCTGATCTCTCCCTCTTTTTAACTGCCTTAGTAGTTATCATCAATTTATGATTTTGCCTTTGAGCTTCTCTCACTTGTTGCCTTAAAGTAGGTTGAACCCGTAACTCTACCAAAATAAAATATTAGTCTCCTAATAATTTATTGTTAATTACTATATATTATATTATAATGAGGAAATGATAAGGTATACCTGCCAATGTTTTTCTACTTAAGGCATCGACTACTACATTGGTTTTGCCTGACTGATAATCAATAATACAATTGTAATCCTTAATTAACTCCAACCAGTTTCTTTGCCTTAAGTTCAACTCCTTTTGTGTGAGCAAATATTTGAGGCTATTATGATCTGTATATAAGCAGCACCGCTCACCATACAAATAATGTCACCATATTTTTAAAGCAAATGCTATTGCTACCAATTTGAAATCATGAATAGGGTAATTTAGCTCATGAGGCTTTAATTGGCTAGATGCATAAGCAACTACTTTACCCTCTTGCATTAATACATAACTTAGACCATTATGAGAGGCATCAATGTATATCACAAATTCTTTCCCTAGAGTAGGTTGGGTCAACATAGGTGCTTCGGTTAGCATGACTTTTAGTTTTTCAAAGCTTGCCTGACACCGATTCGTCCACTCAAACTCAGTTTCTTTTCTGAGCAGCTTGATAATTGGTGCAACTATGCTTGAAAATCCCTTCACAAACCTTCTATAGTAGCCAACTAATCTAAGGAAACTCTGGACTTCTGTCACATTGTGAGGTGGCTTCCAACTTAAAATCGCTTTTATTTTGCTAGGATCCATATGGGTTCCTTCAACTGACACAATATGCCCTAAGAATCCTACTTCTTCCAACCAAAACTCATATTTTGATAGCTTTGAATATAATTGATTTTCCCTCAAAGTTTGAAACACTATTCTAAGATGTCTGTCATGTTCTCCTTTATCCCTTGAATACGCGAGGATATCATCTATAAAAACTACCACAAATTGATTAAGGTAAGGCCTAATTTTTTTTTCATCATATGCATAAAGGCAACTGGTGCATTCGTTAAACCAAAAGGTATAACCAGAAACTCATAGTGGCCAAATCGAGTCATGAAGGTTGTTTTGGGTAAATCTGATTCCTTGATTTTCAACTGATGATATCTAGATTTGAGATCAATCTTAGAGAATACTCCTACTCCCATTAATTGATCAAACAAATAATCAATTCTAGGTAGTGGGTATTTATTTTTAATTGTCACCTTGTTCAATTGTTGGTAATCAATACATAATCGAAGGGTGTCATCCTTCTTTTTCACAAACAACACTAGAGCACCCTATGATGACACACTGGGTCTTATGAACCCCTTGTCTGGCATTTCCTGTAATTGAACCTTCAACTCTCTCAATTTTGCAGGTGCCAATCTATAAGGAGTAATTGATATCGGGGCTATACCAGGAATCATATTAATAGCAAACTCTATCTCCTTATCTGGTGGTAACCTTGGCAAGTCTTTAGGAAACACATATGGGAACTCACACACTGTGGGGATGTCCTTGAGTTTTGGGCTCCCCTTCTTGGTATATATCACATGGGCCAAGTATGGCTCACATCCCTTCCTAATGTATTTTTGAGCTTTTAATGCAGAAATAATACTGGTCAAACTTGTTTGACCTTCACCCTAAATGATAGTGTCATCCTACCTGAGAATTTTAAGTACAACTTTTCTAGATCGGCAGTTGACTATAACTCCATGCTTTGCAACCAATCCATACCCAGCATAGCATCAAATTCATGAAAAGGTAATTGTATGAATTCTGTTTGAAATTCTCTACCCTGAATTATTATTGAGCTATTTCTATAAATTTGATTCACTTTCACACTATGTCCTAATGGATTGGTCACAACTATCTCATATTCTAAGGTCTCATGTATCATGTTCCTTTGTTTAAATGCAACTGTGCTTATGTATGAATGCGTGGAACCAGGATCTATCAATGCATGCAAATCAAAGTCAAATAAAGAAAATTTACCAATTATGACATCTGACACATCCTGGTCCTCCTGAGCTCTCATCACATACGCCTAAGCTGGAGCTTTATTACCTCCGGATCTGTCAACTGTCTCTGATACCCCCTAACTTTGTTCGGTACAACCACATCTAAATTGGCCTCGACCTCTATCATGGCTCTATACAGGTGCCATAGTGTGTGCTGGTGCCATACTGCCTGTATTATGTCTTGGACAATCTCTCTTCATATGATCAGTAGCTCCACATCTCAAGCATGCCCCAGTCAACCACCAATACGAAATCTACCACAATGCTGACACATAACAGGAGCTGGCTTTTTGGACAATGATACTGGTGAACTAAAAGATGATGTTGCGAGTCTAAATTATTGACCTCGCCTAACAGAAAATATCTGGCCAATAACCCATGACTAAAATGGTCTGGGTACTATCTGCTCTTTCTTACCAGATGTCTTAGCCACACTAGCTATTGTTTCTTGGAGAGCTCTTCTTTCTTTAACTTTTTCCTTCTTTCAACACTAATGGCAAAGGACACTAGTGTAGCAAAGTCTGTATGCTAGTGGAAACCCACTAAATATCCAATATCCTCATCGAGGCTGTTAACCTTGAGGGGTATTTTCGTCATTTTGATGATAATAAATAATATAGCAATATTGTATTTAACATACCTATTTTTGTAAGTATATTATACAGGACATGAATTAAAATAGCAAGAATGGAAAATTGGAAGAATAATCCTTGAGAAACAAAAAGCAAGAAGTAGCATGTTCACTGTCGTGACTCTAGGAGTCACTCCCGTGAAGCCAACTAGCCGTTACCAAGAAACTTACATTTGAAGTTCACGACCATGAAGGAAAACCAAACCATGAAGTAAGCATTTCAGTCACCCCCATGAAGAAAGGTGTCACCCCCGTGAAGCGTCATGCAAATTTCATTCCAGAGAGCTTCACGACCAGAGTCACCACTTGGGTCACGGCTGGGAAGATGTTCACCCCCGTGAATGAATGTGTCACCCCCGTGAAGGCTTCATTCAATTTATTCAGAGAGCTTCACGACCAGAGTCACCATTTGGTTCATAGCTGGGAAGAGTGTCACGCCCGTGACTCTATATGTCAAAACATACCAGAGAGCTTCACGACCAAGGTTACCACTTCAGTCATGGCTTGGAGAGAACTGTCACCCCTGTGACAAGAATATTCACGCCCGTGAACAATGAAAGAGAAAAATGTCAGGCGCGATTTTTTGGTTAGTATAACGGTTAGTTTTTTATTTAATGCACCCCAACGGCTATATTCAACCATGGGAGTATAAATGGAAGTCATTTATGCATTAAGAAACAAGAGAATGACAAGAAAAACAAAAGATTAGCATATACTTCAAATCACAAGCTATCTTGTACTTTTATACTTTGAGAACAAATCCATTCTCTGTAAAAATCTTATTGCTCCTCATATTTGAGCAACAAAGATTTATAAGTAGTTCTCTCTGTAATCTTTACTCAAGTGAGCATTGGGTGGTTCTGGATTAAGAGAAGAACACTTGTAAGGGTTAGTTGTGTGAATCTCCAAAACACAAATTAAAAGGTTGTTTGTGTGAACCTGTAAAACACAAAGTATAGGTTGTTTGTGTGAGCCTGTAAAACACAAAGTGTAGGTTGTTTGTGTGAGCCTGTAAAACACAAAGGAATTGGTTATTGTGTGAGCCATTAAAACACAAGGGATTTCTGGGTTAGGTGTGAGCCATTGTGAGAAACACCATAGTTGGGAGTGAGCTTGTAAAACTCCATTGTAACACTTAGTGTATTAGTGAAACTCCCAATTGCGATTGGGGAGAGGAGTAGGGTTTGTTAATACCCGAACCTCTATAAATCTTTGTGTCTGATTTTCTCTATCCCTTCTAAAATTAACAATTTTATTTCCTTACTTTAAAGTTTAATTTTTGAAACTCCAATTCAACCCCCCTTCTTGGTCTAATATCTGGGCAACAGAGGCCATCTTCAAATCTGCAACATTTATTAGCTTCATCTCCAATAATCCCCATTACATACTAACTTAGCTTGGTGAACTCCATCTCATACTCAGTTACTGTCATACCAATTGCTTCAAGTTCAGAAATTCTCTCTTTTTCTCATCAACATAAACTCTTAGCACATATTTCTTTTTAAATTCTGCCATAAAAAAATTCCATGTCTAAGGGTTCAGAGTCTAGGGTTTCGCTAATACCGATTTCCACCAATTGTAGGCATGCTCCTGAAGGAGGGACACTGAGGCTCCTAAAAAACGCATTATATCTTTTCCAACCAAAATTCTGTTGCTATTGGGTCATCCTCTTTCTTACCCGTAAAATTCGTAGACCCATATTTTCTTAGTTTATCAATTTGAGGTTTTGGCTAAGATGGGAGAGGTGGTAGAACTGGTGGTGGCACAACTTTTTCTATCTGTTGTAACGAAGTAGCCATCTGTTGCATAAGTGGTACCTGACTTGGATCAACCTATTCTTCAGCATACTGTGGAGTTACAACACTAAGCTTCAAGGCTCTAACTGGTGATGATTGTCTATGAGCAGTGGAGTTAGCTATATTATCACCCTATTCTTCTTCATGACTCTATCTTGATTCAGAATCCATTAAAATCTATATTGTCAGAAGAAGGGTCCCTTATCAGAATCTAACAGCTTAAAAAACATGCATATGCGTGAAAACATGCACTTATCTTCCAACACCCACTCAGGAAGAAATGTCTAAACTTATAGGTATGATACCAAAAATTGTAACACCCCCTTACCTCACTTTAGCTCAGCAAGGTAAGTGAGCATTACCCTTCTAATTGTCTTATAAGATTCGCTAAATGAAGTATGAATTTTTTTTTTTGCAAAAATATTACAAACACCAAAATAAAATTATTACAAATATCAATATTCAAAATTTTATTTACTTATAAAATATATTATTTTACATCCAAACTATGTCCATTACATTAGTTTTACACATCCCCGATACATACTAGATGAGATAAAACTATAATTTAATTTACAAAGCTTCTAACAAAATATACCAAAAATAGTCTAAAGCTTTAAGCCACTTTTCGTCTGGGTATCCTTCTTTTTTTGACAACTACATTATCTACGGTAATTCTTTAGAACCTATGCGAGAGGAAACCACCCGTGCTAAGCTACTAGCTTAGTGGTCCTTCAGGGATAAAAATGTTACATACATATATTTTTTACGTGTCATTTCATAATTTTCACAAATAAGGCATAGAACAAAAGAAATACATGAAATCAAAGAAATGTTATCAAACATTTAATGTTTAGCAATTTTGATTTAACACAACATTATCAAAATGACACACTTTTACATTATTGTTATTTTCATTTTCTTTGCACCCGTAACACCTATAACCGAACTAACTAATAGGAATAAGGGGGTTACCATTACCAGCTTTCATAATCTTATGTCGAACGCTTTTATAATAATCCAATTACCGGCTTTCATAATATTGTCATTACCGGCTTAATAATTTTGCACCGAACGCATTTATAGAATTATCATTACAGACTTTCATGTTTTGGCACCGAGTGGCTTAAATCCCCTTATTAGCATGCCAAACTATTCTCTATCCTAGTTCTAGATTAGGTGTCTTAGGGGTTAACTATTTTTATATTTACTCCCTATTGGGTTTTGAAGAATGAATCATATTCATAAACGCAGCAAAAAATAAAATTTTTCAAAACCCAAAACAAAAGATCATACTTGTACCATTAAAACTAATTTATATAAATGTAAATGTTAAAAATTATACCTTGTAATTTTATTTGTTCTTCAAATCTTCACTTCGTTGGGTTGTAGCAAACCACAACAATCCACACTAGGATGTCTCTAATGATAATCCATGCGAAGAATGAAGAAGAAACTATCAAGAGAAAATGGTTTGAACAAATTCAAAGTGTTCCTGAGAGAATTTTTGTTGTGTCTTAAAAATATTTTTTTCACAAAAAAATATTTTTATGTCTATTTTCTGCCATTTTATGTCTTTTCTATTTGACTCAAATTCAAAAATAAGATGAAAAGTAAAAAATGGAGAAAATGATAACTAATGAATAGTAATTGGCCATAATTGGCCTAATTATGGCCAATTACAGCCGTTGGCCAATGGATGGGAAGTTGCAGGCGCGGTGGGCCTACTATAGGCTGCTGCTGGGCAGTCCAGTTGGCCCGCTAGGCTGGCCAGCAGCCTGCCTAGCCCATGGGGGCCCGTGACAATCTCGAATGATTTTTTCGTGCGATCTCATCGCAATCCATCCTAAAATAATTCTCTCATATTTTGGATCATATCCAAGACCATTTTACTCATTCTCCATATCTTCAATGCATGGGACCCATTAGGTTCCCGATTATGTTGGCCACTTAAATTAACAATTAATTTAAGTAGGTCATGAGCAGTATCTAGCAACACATCATGACCCCCAATTGACTGGAAAGTCAGTGGTTTGACTACGAACCTTTCCATAGACAATTTCTGTGCAATTATTCCTTTCACTATTCTATACCCCACTTGGTTCAGAGTATGGACATGTGTCAACTCCCACTAGACTGACTGCGTAACGTCTAGTCCAAGTAATGTTAGTTCTTGTCCTTGAAGCTCATTACTCTATTAGATATGTCATTAAAGACTATCTTTATGACATTTCCACCCCAGCCAGAGATTCCTGAGTAATGACCGCGAGAAGAGGCCATGGGTATACGCTCCTTTTATCAAGAGTGGTAAATCTTTTGTTGGTTACCCAATTACCTTCGAATACCTCAAGTTGTATCCAATCACCATCCTATGAGCTACCTCTCTAAGGCAACAATGAATAGTGTCAAAATACATAATCAATATTCAAGATATCCTTGAGTACTTCAAGTCTAAGGATACTTGCACCATTGCTATGATGCGACTATCATTGACATTTGAATAGATTATCCATATGATTGTCTCATAGTTGGTCATCCAATGTACTCAGCTACACTTAGCAAGCATCCACATATTAACTCTAAACATCTCATGTTTATAGATTATGAGATCTACTACTCGATCCAATCAAGGAGTGTAAGATATGCTAGTCTGTCTGGATTAATAATGTACCATCTCATTAATCCTATGACTAGGGATAATTTTGATACTAACATAATTACACATGATAAGAATCTTAATATCATGATCTCATCATGATTTCCTTCATGCTATGTTATGTATCAAGGACTTCATTAATTATTTAAGATCACTTATCAATTCATATATCAAATGAACATCAAATTAATGAAAAAGCCTTTTATTAATCAAATAAATTTGTACAATAAGTGCTAAAGGTGATTTCTTTTAGAGCACTCCTTTAACAAACACATAATTTCACACATTTAGATAACATGTAAGATTTTTATCAATGAAGCACATACCTAATCAGCCTTGGAGCTTTCCTTTTCCCTTCTTTTCCTTCCCTTACTAAATAGCTTTCTCCTTGCCTTTATCACCCTCTTGAGGGCCTCTCTTTTGTTCACTTGATTTTCCTACACAACCATACCATATCCCATTTCTATCATCGCTTTTCAAAACTTTTCATGCCTACATAAAATCCTAATGCTTCTAATATGTTTTATACTTTATTTTAGCCAAAATGTACTAAGGTTAAACTCCTTTCTTAATAGGTCATGGCTATGCAAAAATATTATCGTAGGTCCCAATTTATTTTCCTCAAATTAACACTCTAATCACACTTCACTCATTACCAATTGTCTTGTCCCTAGGTTAATTTCATTTTTCCCCAAATTACCTTAACTAAGGCAGCCTCTCCTTCCTCTATTAAAGTTATCTTTCTTTATTTTTTAAGTCATAAAATAATTAATAACATCAGTTATCATTAATTAAAGGTTTAGCTTCACTTTTCTTCAACTAGTTACCTATTCCAAATCCTAGGTCAATTCTTACCAAATAACTGTAATTTACCAATCCTAATCATATCTATCATCCTTATGGGTCTCAAATGGAATGAAACATATTGAAGATGAGTTAGATATTTAGGTGGAAGAATTTAAAATTTCTTCATCTTTTTGACTTTTATACTAAAATTAAGGTGTGGGCCCCATTAATTAAACTTAATCCTAATTTCTTTTGGTTCATTAACATAATTAATCTTGATTAACTTTTAAATTTTGAGAAATTCCTCATTTTCCACCAATTTCCTCATCCTCACAATATTTGCCCTAACATTTCCAATAATAGCGATTTTGTCCTTAGGGTAATTTGTTTTCAGTTTTAGCACTAATCTTTTTAATTCCCAAATAATAATACCCTTAATTATTTTCTTTTATTATTTGTCATTTTTTATGGGTCCAAATTTAGATTTCGATTGAACCAGCGCAACCCACTACAGTCACGCGCAATTGAGGCCTAAATCACCAGATGTTGTAGTACATATTGATGTATGTGGACAAATGTCAGTGTATGCCAGAGGTTGTTTTATCTACTTCGTTACCTTTATCGATGATTATTGATGATTTGGGTGCTTATATCTGATGAGATATAAATTTGAAGCTTTTGAAAAGTTCAAAGAATTCAGAAATGAAGTAAAGAAACAACTTGGCAAAAGTTTAGATTAGATTGAGGTGGATAATACTTTAGCCAAGAGTTTCAAGGTTATCTAGGAGATAATTGGATTTTATTTCAAGGGACTCCCCCTTACACGCGACAACACAATGGTGTGGCTAAAAGGAGAAACCAAACTTTGTTAGACGTGGTGAGGTTTATGATGAGCTTTATAGATACCTAAGTCCTTTTGGGGTCATGCACTAGAGACATCAGTTTATCTACTAAATAAAGTCCTTTCTAAGTCAGTTGATATTACTCCATATGAGATATGGAATAACAAGAGACCTATTCTTTCACATATGAAAGTATAGGGTTGTTCTAATTATGTGAAGAGGACAATGTCAGACAAGCTAAAAGCTAAGTTTGATAAGTGTTTGTTTGTGGGATATCCAAAAAGAATTATTTGGATATCAATTCTACCACCATTTGGAATAAAAGGTGTTTGTTTCAAATCATGTTGTCATCTTAGAGAATGAGTTTCTTCTAAAAGAAGATAGTGGGAGCAAAATTGAACTTGATGAAGTTGAAAATCCTCAAACAAATGCAAATCAACTGATTGAACTCGAATATGTTACTCATATAGATGAAGTGAACATAATGATGTGTTGCTCATAGAGGATGATGAGCCTACTTCCTACAAAGAAGGTCTGAATAGTCTAGAATCTGACAGATGGCTAAAATGCATGCAGTCATAGATGGATTCCATGTATCAAAACAAGTGTGGACTTTGGTTGACCCATCTGAAGGGATTAAACTCATTGGGTGCAAATGGATCCTTTAGAAAAAGACCGACATGAAAGGTATTATAGTTACCTATAAAGCTAGATTGGTAGCTAAAGGATATTGTCAAAGGTAAGGTGTTGACTATGACGAAACCTTTTCTCTAGTTGTTATGCTTAAATCCATCAGGATACTCCTAGCCATTATAACTCATTATGACTATGAGATTTGGCAAATGGATGTGAAAACAACTTTCCTTAATAGAAATCTGACTGAAGATGTCTACATGACACAACCTGAGGGTTTCAATCAAGTGATGGCAAAAGGGTATGCAAATAACAAAGATCCATTTGTGGATTGAAGCAAGCATCCAGGAGTTTGAACTTCTAATTTGATAAGACAATCAAAGAGTTTAGTTCCTCATAAAATACAGATGAACCTTGTGTTTACAAGAAGGTTAGTGGGAGTGCAGTTGTATTCCTAGTATTGTATGTAGATAACATACTTCTAATAGGAAACGATGTCTCAATTCTTCTGTCAGTCAAAATTTGGCTTTCAAAGAATTTTTCCATGAAAGACCTTAGAGAAGCAACCTATATACTGGGGATTAATGTAACATCCTAGACATTCCCCATATGCATATTTACATGCATTTTATTTGCACATATACATCTTGCATATAATTCAATTGAACACATGCATTCCATATATATTTTCATAGGGATAGGTTCATGACACACACTAGCTATATGTCATAGTATATTACAATTGTATCGAGTCGCACATATGTACTTATAACCTAAATGAGGGTAACAAGAAATTAGGAATAAATTGAATAAGTTGAGTAAATTAAAGTAAGTAAAATGACAAGATTAAAATTATTAAATATTTTACATTGTTAATTTAATTAAATTGAGCCAATGGATTAAGTTGTATTTTTGTGTTGATTAGTAGAATTAGATTTATATGTAGATATAATGATAATAATAATAGTAGTAGTAGTAGTAGTAGTATTAGTAGTAAAAATAATAAAAAATTAAAAGAAAAAGAAGCAAAAAGGAAGAAGAAAGAAAAGAGAGAAAAGAGGAAAGGACAAAAGGGAATTGGTGGCCTTATCTGCCCCATTTTTGCTATCTTCTTTTTATCTCAAATTCATTCTCCCTTCTCTAACACAATAAAAACCATCATATTTCCATTTTCTTACTTCTTTAGAAGCAATTTTGGCCTTGGGAAATCTGGTTATAGGTGAGTAAACATTTCTTTTGTGTTAATCTTGATTATGGTGTTTAGGGTTAATAAATAGGCAGTGTTTTTCACCACAGTTTTGATGATCTTAGAGACTGAATTTGGAGAAGTGTAAATCATAAAAGTTGTTTATTTATGTATTAGATTTATGGATATATAAATAAGTTTGCAAGATTTGGTTTATATGAAGAGAAATCCTCTCTTTATTGAAACTAGTTTGGATATGAATCCTAGCTGAGTTAGCTACTGTGTCTGTTTATTATGAATATGATAAAACTATTATTTTAAGTAGATAAAAACATAAAATTTGTATATAAATGTGTTATATATATGTATACCAAATTTCCAATTCATATGTCTTGTGGATACTGATTTATGGTGAATGCAACCGTGAATGTTCCATAGTTTGAGTTGCATGCTTGGTGCCTTGGGCAGGTCTAGCTGATTGTGTGGTCATTTTAAACTCCATCTAGATGGAACCTGTAATTTGTCAAAACATGAAGTTATATAATTATGTCTTATCTAAAATTTGTATAAATTTCACCTTAATATGTTATTTATAGAGTAAGATATATCCTTCAAAAGTCATACTGGACTAGAAGCCAACTTTGTTATGGACTAGTAAAAGTTTTTTCTTATAATTTTAGGACCTTAGAGACATAATTGATAAAAAATTTAAACATAAAAAATATTTCATTTTAACCTATCTAGTTTCTAGCAAGTTTCATTATAATCTGAATTATATATTATAAGATATGAAGGACCAAAATGGGTACCCTAAAATTGCCTAAAGGCAGAAAACAGGGTAGAAAATATAACAAAATTGGAAATTCCACCAAAAATTGTAAAATACTTCAATTTCTCTGAAATTTAAGTATGTTATATAATTATATGTTATTTTAAATTATAAATAATAATCACATAAATTGGACAATTTTAGAAAAAAGTTATGGTATAATCAGTCTCATAAGGTCACACTATCTCATAGGAAAAACCCTAACTATTTATATGAACTATGCATATTAATTTGTTTAAGTCACATTAACTTTATCTAGTCATGAGTTAATCAATTATATTTCCATATTAGGCTCACAAAAAATTGGAGACCTGCAAGGAGGCGATAGACAATAAGTTAATGGTCGGAATCAAAAGAGAAATGTGAGTATAGTTCTTAAATGATTTATTTAGTGCATATGAATATTACTTACTATGTGATATGTGAGATGATTTTTGGTTATGTGATTCATATGATTGTCATGATTTGACCTTGATAATGAGATGATGGATAATTTGTGATATATGTGGTACATATAAGTGGTATATGTATGGTATATTGAGATATATATTTGGCATACGTGATATATACATAGTTTAGGTATAGTATATGTGAAGTATATACATGGCATATGTGGTATATATGCTGTAATGCTTGATAATTTAGGCTATGGTCGAGGTTGACCGAAATCCGGCACGTCGAACCAATCGGGGTCTAAATTCGGACATGAAAGAAAAAAATTAAAATCATAATAAAATATGAAAAAAATATTTTGGATATTATTATTTTAGAATTTTGAAGTTTGGAAGTAAAATTGGGAAAAAAATAATTTTTCGCTTAATGAAATTGGAAATTGCAGTGTTTTTGGCATTGATATTTTAAGAAGGCATAAAAATGGAATATTCTTTATCTAAGGAGAGGAATATTCTTTTGATTAAAATATAGTAAGAGTGATTTAAATTAATGGACCAATGGGAAACAAGATTAGCAATTAATCCTAACCACCCACCTAATCCAACTATAAAAGTCAACTTTCACTTTTTGCCTTTATTCTTCTTCTTCCTCATCTTAATCAAACCCATTTCTCTCCCTTTTTCTTTTCTTTTGCTATGACCTTCTTCTCCCCCATTTATTCTTCTTTTTGTTCTTCAATTAAAGCTAAGATTAGATGGAAAAAAAAGTGGAATTAAGGCAAGATCATCAAAGAAGTGAAGTTAAGTGAGCAAAACCAAGGAAGAGGAAGGAAGAAAGGAAGACAAAAAGAGAAAGAAGACTTTGGTCATTTTGAAGATCATCAAAGGCGAGTTTAGATTTTCCATCTTCTCACTTTTCTTCTTCTCTTTTCTTTGAGTTTGGGGTTAGTTGCCATTAAAGCTAGTAATTTAGGGTTATTATTATGTTAATAGTGATTAAGGGTGGATTAGTGCTTGATTAGTGTAAAATTTGTTGTTAGAACAAGAAGGTGAACAATCTTTGAATCATAATCAAAGAGGAAGTAAGGGCAAAGAGAAAGCTCACTAGGAATAAGAGAAAAGTGAAGAGAAGTAAAATTTTGAGGTATGTACATTTGACAAAAATTCAATATAGAAAAATATTGATTTTGATTTGTGATGTTTGTGAAATTGTGTATGAAATTATGGATATTTGATTGATGATGAATTGGTGATTAAATGATGCCATGAATGTGAAAATAAAAAATATAATATGAGGTTGATGGATGAAAATGGAAATTGTATGAATTAATTGATGTGTTGGAAAATTCGTCTTATGAATAGTGTCTAGTTTTCTAGTCATAACTTGAGTTATGGAAATGATTTTTGAGTGATTATTGTTGGGTTGGAAAGAATAAAATGACAACAATTTTAGGTATTCACTTAATCTTGCTAGGTATATGTGTTTTTCTTCTAATATTCAAGGCTCTTTATTTTGGGGGCGTATTAGCTAGTACACGAAAATGCATACCATGATTCTTCTGTCTATCAATAACTGCATGTATTGCACGGTTAGGTCCACTTACTTTTTCTTTTATTGATTTCTAATCTAATCTTTACAATTGATTTGATTGGAATAATGGAAAATAAGAAAATTTGGCGATTTATGAGCCAATTTACCATTATATATCATTATATAATAAACTAATATATAATAAACTAATAAACAAATAAACTATATTATAACTCTATAAACAACTATAACTCTATAAAATAAATAAAATAACTAGAAACTATATAAAATATGCTAATACTCTATATTAGAAATATTCTAATATTTCTAATCTAATATTTCTAATATAGAATATATTCTAAAAAATAGAATAAAAATAGAAAAATAAAATAAAATAAAAATAGAATTAGAAAATAATAAATAATTTAAAATTATAAAGATAGAAATTACATAGGGCTTAAACTTTCATTTAGACCATTAGAACTGAATATTCCTGGAATTAGGTGAGAAATGGACTCAAAGTTTGAACTAGAAATCTGTCCAGTAAAATACTAGGCAGATTGCAGTGAACGTATCTGAGAAAAAAGTTCATAACTTTTGCTTAAAACTTCGGTTTAATGTGATTCTAGTGGAAAATTAAATATAAGACATGTATTTAAATTTTTATAGCTGATCACTTATCAAAATTCCATCTAAAAATGGATGAAAAATATAGAGCAATATAAGGTAGAAATCTATTAGTAAAATACTAGGCAGATTGAAATGAACGTAACTTAGAAGAAAATTTATAACTTTTGAAACAAATTCAGTTTAATGTGATTCTAGTTGGAAATTAAAGAGAAAACATATACCTACATTTTTTTAGTTAATCACTTGTTCAAATTCCATCTAAATATTGATGAAAAAGACAGAGTAATATAAGACAGAAATATGTCTAGTAAAATACTGGACAAATTGGAATGAACATAGCTTAGAAGAAAATTCATAAATTTCGCTAAAAAATTCGTTTTAATGTGATTCAAATTGGAAATTAAAGATAAAATATGTACCTACATTTTATTAGGTAATCACTTGTCCAATTTCAATCTAAAAATGGACGAAAAATACAGGGTAACATAAGGTAGGAATACTGTCCAGAATAGGGCAGTTTGCATATAGGTGTTGATTATGGAATTTTGTGATAGAAAAATATATTATTTGATTTTTTTATAGTTATAATGATCAAATGAGCAAGTATGAGGTTATAAAATGTTTAATGGGAATTATTGAATTTATGTGGAATTTATATTAGTGTTACCTACATAATTTATGTAAATAATAATAAAGGTAACAAATGTAATTAAGCCCTATAACATCTCGTCGAGAACTAAAAATTATGATAAATTGGAATGCCAATAAAAGGGTAGAAATATAGGCACTAAAAATAATAGTGCTGAGATTTAATTTATATAGGTACTAAGAAAAAGTGCTGAGTTGAAATTATGTAGGCACTAAGAAATAGTGTTGAGTTCGAAATTATGTAGATACCAAAGAGGTGCTGAATTGTTATTGAAAATGTAGGCGTTAAACACCGAGTTATAAAATAATTATGTAGGCCTTATGTATACTATCGGAGAGCAAAAACCATGTATCCAGTGTTTAGTTCCGGTCTAAGATGTCATGGGCTATCAATTAAATAACAGAAAAAATATAAATTATTAAATTGATAGTTCAAATTGTATATCTTGTATTGTTAAAATTTCAAGTATGCTTAATGAATGGAATGTCATAATTGATGAATGAAATATTTTTGCATAAAGAAAATAATTTTACTATTAATTGAATATTTGACATGCTTAATAAATTAATTGTAGTTTCTAAAATTTTATTTTATAAATATTTATGTAATTATTGGATAGTTATCAAACGTACCACTAAGCTAGTAGCTTAGCGCGTGTGTTTCACGCTTAGATAAATATACGTAGCTATTACGCTAGGGGCGACCGAAGATAAGGAGAACCCCAAGATCAGATTGCAGCAGTCTAGTTTATTTTTGTATGTTTTGGAAATTATATTGTAAAAATTAAATTTTAAGAATTTCTTTTGATGTAAATTTGTGACATGTAATATTTATAAGGAATGAATTTTGTAATTTTATATATATAATATTATTTGTAAATATATTTCTAAATATTATGGTTTAATTGAATGACTTCTTTTAAATTAAATTAATCACCTCACTAGTTGCATATTTAAATAAAAAAATGTGGTAGTAAATATTCCGCTAATAATAAACTTGAAAATTAAAATAAAAATATTTATACAATAAATTGAGTGTTGGTTTTAAAACAAATGAGTTTAGTAGCACTTCTATATCCTATTAATGATTAGTAAGGTAAGGAAGCGCTACATATGTGATATATGTATGATATATGTGATAAAAATACAATGGTTGATGAATGCTTAGTTACAAATGCATATGCATATGGACTAAAAAGGCGTTGTGACTAGTTAATCAATATTGTAAAGCAAAAGAAGAGGCCTATGACCTAACAAATGTGCAAATGAAACAAATGATCAAGCTAGCTAACAAATGCAAATGTTCATATGGAAACCCGAGACAATGTCTATTTAACTTGTTCATAACAAAATGAAATAATCAAAACATATACATACGTAAAGAGTAATGATTATATGCTTTAATTTTACTGATATCTATATGATAATGGCGAATGGAATGGAATACATAATATGTAATGAGTTGTGATTTATTACTGTGAGTTGTTTGGTACTTTAGAGCTTATTTGATGATTATTCTCACTGAGTTGCAACTCATCAATTTGCATAATTTTTCAGGTAAAGAAAAGTGATAGCTCATTTTGATTAACATATAAAAACATGAATCAAAGTCACTGGCCAAGCCTCACCACTCTCTCTCCTTGCATTCCACACAAGCATGAAAACATGTTATCTATATTTTGGACTTATATGTTTGAACATGTATAGTCACTCCAAATTAGTTTTAAAATGTATAAATGGAAGCAACTCGTAATCCTTCGAATGTAAAGTTTAAGTTTTAATATATATGATATATTTTATTGTGGTGAAAGCCTCAATGTTGAATTGCAAAGTCATTGAATGATATTACAGGATATGATGAAAAAAAATTTATGATTACTGTCAACATGATCTTATGTCTTGCTAGTATGCCATATGTGATTATTTGACACAGGGATAAGTTATACTTAAATGTATAAGGTGTGATGTTACAATTAAGATCTATAGTGATAGATCTAAGAGGTTGTTTGGTCTTTCTCAGACTACATACATAGATAAGATGCTAAAGAGATTTAGTTCATAATAGTCCAAGAGAGGATTAATTCCAATGACTCATGGGATTACCCTTTTTAAGTCCATGTGTCCAAAGACATAGGATGAACGAACACACATGAGTAGGATTCCATATGCTTCGACTATTGGATCCTTCATGTATGCTATGTTATGTACTAGAACAAATGTATCATATGCTCTAAGTGTCATAAGCATATATCAATTAGATCCCGAGAAGAGGCATTGGGTGGCTATCAAGAATATCCTTAAGTACTTAAGAAGAACTAAGGATGTATTCTTAGTTTATAGAGATGGAGAGCTTAAGGTAAGTGAGTATACGGATGCCAACTTTGAAACTGATAAGGATGACTCCAAGTCCCAATGAGGATATGTTTTCACATTAAATGGCGAAACAGTCAGTTAGAAGAGTTCCAAATAAGAAATGACTGTAGATTCCAGAACCAAATCAAAGTACATAGCAGCTTCTGAGGTAGTTAAGGAAGTAGTTTGGATAAAGAAATTCATCACAGAATTAGAAGTGGTTTCTTGCATTATTCATCCAATACCCTTGTATTGTGAAAACAATGGAGCCATTGCATAAGCAAAGGAGCCATGAACTTATCAAAGATCCAAACATTACTCAATCGTTACCATTTGATTTTGGAAATCATTAGTAAACATGATTAATGATTGAGAGAGTTCCCATAAATCAAAATATAATTCATCCTCTCATTAAGCCACTTCCCTAAGGAAATATTACAGTCATGTACTCGCCTATGGTATAATGTATAAAGACAATTGGCTTTAGTGCAAGTGGGAGATTGTTAGAGAGGTGTCATAAAGGCAATCACCTTGTTCACTTAATGTATTCTTATTACTTATAAAAGACATTTTCATTATAAGGTATTCATTGCATATGAATTGATATAGATCTTAAACTGTTTAATGAAGTCCTTAGTATGTAACACAACATGAAGAAAATCATGATCAGATTATGATGATGAGATTCTTATCATGTGTAATTGTGTTTATAAAAAAATGATCCCTAGTCATAGGATTAACAAGATACGACATTGCTAATCTGGATAGACTAGCACATATTATACTATTTGACTAAGTCAAGTAGTCGATCTCATAAGCTGACGACATGAGATGTTTAAAATTAATATATGGATGCTTGCTAGAGTAGTCAAGTACATTAGATAACCTGCTATGAGATAATCATATGGATATCTATTCAATGTTAGTGATAGTGTCATCATAGTAATGGTGAAAGTATTATTAGACTTGAGATGTAGCACTTCTTTACCCTACTAGCCATTAATGGTATAGAGAACCTAGCTCATTATTTGAAAATCGATGTTTTATTTATTATTATTATTATTTTTTTCATTCGAGTTTGATATTAACAAAATGTTATATATATATATATATATATATATATTGATTACATCATTCAAATATGTATCTAGTGATGCAAATATTTTGATCGTAAAATTTCTTGATTTAAAAATATTCATACATTAAGGTATGATATTCATAAATACATTTACAAATAATACAAATTATATTAATTACAATCTATACTTTTAAAATATCCTACATGCCACATGCCACATGCCACATATTTACAACAAAAAGAAAAATCTTAAAATTTAATTATACAATATAATACCGAAAATATACAAAAAGAAAATAAACTGCTGCAATTTGATCTTGGAGTTTCCCTTTCTTCTATCAGTCCTACTGCAATAGTTACTTCTACTAACTTGCGCTAAGCTACTAGCTTAGTGGTACTTTTGGCAACTACCCAATAATTATACAATTCTCTCTAAAATAAATTTTTTATCAAATACAATTAATTTACTAAGTATGTCAAGACATTTAAATAAGATCAAAACTATCTACATCATGCAAAAATATAAAATTGATCAATTATAACATTTCATTTATTAAGCATGCTTGAAATTCTCTAATGATAATACAAGACAATCATTTTAATAATTTACACATTTTTTTCTCATTATTTATTTGAAAGCCCATGACATCTCAGACTGGAATTAAACACTTGATACAAGACTTCTGCTATTCGGCAGTGTACTCGTTGTTTAACGCCTACATTTTTAATAATAATTTAGCACATTTTTAGTGCCCACGTAATTTCAAACTCAACACTATATCTTAATGCCTACATAAATTAAATCTTAGCACTATTTTCTAGTGCCTATATTTTTACCCTTTTATTGGCGGGTCAACTTATCATATTTTCTAGTTTTCGACTAGATGTTATAGGGCTTAATCATATTTGTTACCTTTATTATTATTTACATCAATTAGGTATGAAATGCTAATATAATTTCTCATAAATGCAATAATCTCCATTAAACATATTAAAACATCATACTCACTCATTAAATCATTATAAATATAAGAAAAGTCAAATAATATATTTTTCTATCATAAAATTTAACAATAAACTCATATATACAAGTTGCCCTATTCTGGGTAGAATTTATGTCTAATATTGCCATGAATTTTTCATCTATTTTTAAATGGAATTCAGACAAGTGATTATCTAACAAAATATAGATACATGTCTTATATTTAATAACCAATTGGAATCATATCAAACCAAATATTTTAGTAAAAGTTATGGATTTTTCACTCAGCTACGTTCATTTCATTCTGCCCCTTATTTTACTAGATAGATTTCCAGTTCCAAATTTGAGTCAATTTTAAACCTAATTCAGGCATATCTAGATCTAAAGGTCTATATGAAAGTTGAATCCCAATGTCTTAAATTTCCAATCCAATAAGAAACAATCAAAAATCACATCCAGAACTCAAGTTATGGCCTAAAATGTAGACACTGTTCATAAAATGATTTTCCAGCACTTCAATAAATCATACAATTTCCTATATTGATGCATCAACAAAAAATTCTAAATTTTATTTTCACATTCATGGCATCATTGTTGGAGGAGTGCTCTAAAGTCAATCACCTTTAGCACTTATTGTACAAATTTATTTGATTAATAAAAGACTTTTTCATTAATTTGATGTTCATTTGATATATGAATAGATAGTGATTTTAAATCAATTAATGAAGTCCTTGCTACATAACATAGCATGAAGAAAATCATGATGAGATCATGATATTGAGATTCTTATCATGTGTAATTATGTTACTATCAAAATTATCCCTAGTCATAGGATTAATGAGATGGGACATTGTTAATCCTGATAGACTAGCACATGTTACACTCCTTGATTGGATCAAGTAGTATATCTCATAATCTGTAAATATTAGATGTTTAGAGTTAACATGTGGATGCTTGCTAAGTGTAGCTAAGTACATTGGATGACCAGCTATGAGACAATCATATGGATAATCTATTCAAATGTCAATGATAATCTCATCATAGTAGTGGTGCAAGTATCCTTAGATATGAGGTACTCAAGGATATATTGGATACTGATTCTATATTTTGACACTATTCCTTATTGCCTCAGGGAGGTTTGTTCATAGGGTGGTGATTGGATACAACTTGAGGTATTTGAAGGTAATTAGGTAACTAACAAAGGATACACGACTCCTAATAGAAAGAGTGTGTACCCAAGGCCTCTTGTCGTGGTCATTACTTAGGAATCTCTGGCTGGAGTGGAAATGTCATAAACATAGTCTTCAATGACATATCTAATAGAGTAATGAGCCTCAGGGACAAAAACTAACATTACTTAAACTATACGTGATGTAGTCAGTCTATTGGGAGTTGACACATGTCCATACTCTGAACTAAGTAGGGTATAGAATGGTGAAAGGAATAATTGCATGGAAATTGTCTGTGGAAAGGTTCGTAGTCAAACCACTGACTTTTTGGTCAATTGGGTCATGATGTATTGCTAGATACCGCTTATGACTTGCTTACATTAATTGTTAATTTAAATGGCCAACATAGCTGGGAACCTGATGGGTCACATGCATTAAAGATATGGAGAATGAGTAAAATGGTCTTGGATGGGATCCAAAATATGAGAGAATTATTTCGGGATGGATCGTGATGAGACTGCACGGAAAAAAATCAATCGGGAGGGTCATGGGCCCGTACGGGCTATACAGGCTGCTGGCTTGCCTAGCAGGCCAGCTGGGCTACCTAACGGCAGCCCGCAGTAGGCCCAGCCTACGCGCTGGTGCCTCCCGTTGGCCAACGAGTGAATTTGGCCTTAATTAGGCCAATTATGGCCATTAAGCACATTCACTATTCATTTAATTCTTTTTTCTCCATTTTTGACTTTTGATATTTTCTTTGAATTTGATTCAAATAGAAAAGACATCAAATGGTAGAAAATAGACATGAAAATATTTTTTTGTGAAAAAAATATTTTTAAGACAATAAAATTCTCTCAAGAACACTTTCGAAGCTAGTACTTTAATTTTGTTCAAACCATTTCTTCTGATAGTTTCTTCTGAATTCTTTGTGTGGATTATCATTAGAGACATCTTAGTGCGGATTGTTGTGGTTTGCTACAACCGAACAAAGTGAAGATTTAAGAAATTACAAGGTATAATTTCTAACCTCTATATTTATATCCAACTGCATACTCAATATCCCTCCTTTTTAAATCTACATATGATTTTTATCTATCAGTAGCGACTTTCAGCCTATCTCTTATTACTCTCACTTTTTCCTCTATCTGCTGCACTAACTCTAGACCCACTACTTTCGTTTCACTAAGTTTAGTCCAATATAGAGGTGTTCTGCATTTGCTCCCATACAAGGCTTCATATGGTGCCATACCGATACCGGTTTGGTGACTATTATTGTAGGCAAATTTTATCAATGGAAGATGTTTTTCCCAACTGCCTTCAAATTCCATCATATAACTCCTCAACATATCTTGCAATATTTTTATGATCCTCTTTGATTGTCCATCTATTTTCTAGTGGAAAGTTGTATTAAATTGAGTTGAGTACCTATGGCTTGATGCAAACTTTTCCAGAATTGTGAAGTGAACCTAGGGTCTCAATCTGAAATCATTGAAATTGGCACACCATGTAAATAGATTATCTCATTAACATAGATCTCTGCTAAATGGTTAAGTGGATAATCCATCTGATCTGTAGAAAATGAAATGATTTGGTGAGCTGGTCCACCAGTACCCATACTGCATCATGCCTCTTTTATGCCAAAGGCAAACCAGAGACAAAATCCATTGTAACTCTTTCCCATTTCCACTATGGAATTGAAATTGACTGCAATAATCCACTTGGTACTTGATGCTCATCCTTCATTTGCTGACAAGTTAAACATCTAGTAGTAAACTCTATGATATGGCTCTTCATTCTTGGCCACCAGTAATATGCCTTCAAGTTATGATACATTTTGTGCTTCCCGAATACATTTTATGCTTGCCGGATGCATTGCATAAATAACTTTGTGAGCCTCTTTCAAAATATCTTGTTTCAATTCTGGTATGTGTGGCACACATAACCTGCCCTTATGCCTTAAAATCTCGTTTTCCTTTAATTTTGTGTCTTGCTTCTGATTGTCCTTTACTTATTGGATCAATATGGGTTGAATCCCCATTTCTACCAAAATAATATATAAATTACTTATTATCTCATTATTAGTTATTTAATATTGTTCACTTAATAATTTTGAGTTTTAACTTTTACCTACCAAAGTTTTTCTACTCAGAGCGTCAGCTACCACATTGGCCTTACCCGGTTAACAATCAATGATATAATTGTAGTCTTTGATCAATTCTAGCCATTGCCTTTATCTCAAATTAAGTTCTTTTTGTGAAGGCAAATATTTCAGACTTTTATAGTTTATATAGATATAATATTTCTTGCCATACGAGTAGTGTCACCATATTTTCAATGCAAATACAATGACTGCTAGTTCCAAATCATATGTCGGATAATTTCTCTCATGAGGTTTCAGTTATCTAGAAGCATACGCGATCACCTTGCCTTTTTGCATTAACATGCAACCCAAACCATTAAAGGAAACATCACTGTACACCATATAATCTTTTCCCGCAGTAGGTTGTGTCAACACTAGTGCATCTATCAACATTTTTTTCAACTTATCAAAACTAGTCTGGCACTGGTCTATCCACTCAAATCTAGTTTCCTTCCTAAGGAATTTTTTCAGTGGTGAGGCTATCATTGAAGATCCTTTCATGAACCTCCAATATTAACTAGCCAAACTAAGAAAACTTCTCATTTCTGTCATATTGTGAGGTAGTTTCTAGTTGAGGATTACCTCTACCTTGCTAGAGTCAACTATGATCCTTTCGGTTGAGACAATATGCCTTAGAAAGGCCATTTCATCCAAGTAGAATGCACATTTTGACAACTTTGCATATAATTGATTCTCTCTCAAGGTATGAAAGACCAAACAATGATGTTGATCATTCTCTTCTCTGCTTCTGGAGTGCACCAAGATATCGTCTATGAACACCACCATGAATTTGGCTAAATAAGGCCTAATGATTTTATTCATTAGATTTATAAATGCTGCTAGGCCATTCGTCAGGTCAAAAGGCATTACTAAGAACTCGTAATGACCATACCGAGTCCTAAATACTATTTTTGAAATGTCTAATTCTCTAATCCTCAATTGGTGATAACCTGATTTGAGGTCAATTTTAGAAAATATACCTGCTCATTTCAATTGATCAAATAATTATTCTTGACAATGGATATCTGTTCTTAATTGTCATCTTGTTCAACTGATGATAATCAATGCACAAACATAAGGTGCCATTTTTTTTACAAATAGAATCGGAGCACCCCAAGGTGAGACACTGGGTCTGATAAACCCTTTTTTTAATAACTCTTGCAACTTACTTTTAATTCCTTTAGTTCTGCAGGTGCCATTCTATAGGGAGTGACTGATATTGGGGTTGTGCCTGACAAAACATCTATGGTGAACTTTATCTCCCTAATAGGTGATACTCTGGCAAGTCCTTAGGGAAGATATCTGGATATTCACATACTATAGGAATCTTCCTGAGATCTAGGCTCCCTTTTTTGGAATTTACAATAAATGCCAAAAATGCTTCACATTCCTTTTTGATAAGTTTACATGCCATTGTAATAGAAATGACATTCGTCAAATATGATTAATTTTCACCCAAGACAATCACGTCATCCTGCCCTGAATTCTTGAAAGTCACTCTCCTATATTGACAATCTACCACTGCTCTGTGCTGAGTTAACCAATCCATCTCCAATATTTCATCAAACTCACGGAATGACAACTCATCAGGTCAGTTGAGAATTCTACATTCTAAGCTCTGACATGACTATTTTTATAGACTCGACAAACTTTCACTCCATGACCTAAAGGATTTGTCACTAATATATCATAATTTAATTCCTCTACTACCATATTACCATGACTAGTGGTGACATGCATAAATATGAATGTGTAGAATCTGGATCTATCAGTGCAAATTTACTAATAATGTCATCCGAGGCATCCTACTCCTCATGAGCTCTCATGGCATATGCTCGGGCTGGAGCTCGACTACCCTCTGCTCTATTCTCTGATTCTGATATATTCTGACCACCCTGCCACTTCTTATCTGTCTATGTCCCCTGCTTCTACCTCGAGTGAAATTATGAACCTGAACAGATACTACATCACCTGTACCTCTTCCTCTAGATCAATCTTTCTGTTTGTGATCAATAGATCCGCATTGTAAGCATGCTTTAGTAATCAACTAGCAATCTCTTGTTACTCGAAGCCGGTGTACTAGCTGTCGACCCTTCTGGTCTCGACTGTTGGCTTTGCCTAGTTGAAAAAGTTGATCCAAAACTCCATGACTGGAAAAACCTAGGTGTTGTCTGCCTCATTTTACTTGATGTCTAGGCCATACTAGTTATCGATCTCTAGGGTGGCTCTTCTATCCTCTTTCTCTTTGACCTTTTTTCCACACTGATGGCTGAGGATACTAGTGCAGCAAAATCATCAAGTTGAAGGGCAGTAACCATATTTCCAATATCATCATTGAGCCCATCCTCAAATCTGTGGCACCTGTCTGCCTCATCAGTAATAATTACCATTGCATATTTACTCTGTCTGGTGAATTCCACCTTTTACTCTGCCACTAACATGCTTTCTTGCTTCAGGTCTTGAAACTCCTTCTTCTTTTCATTAACATAGACTCTAGGCACATATTTCTTGCTAAATTATTCCTTGAAGAAATTCCATGAAGGTGGTCTCAGTGTCTAGAGCTTTGATAAAATTGATTTCCCTAATCACAAGCATGATCTTTTAGAAGGGACACTGCATACCTGACTTTCTGTTTCTCTGGACACTCGAGCTCCTCAAACACCCGCTCCGTCAATTCCATCCCAAACTCTGATGCTGGTTAGTCATCCTTTCTCCTTTCCATAAAATCTGTGGCCCTATATTTTCTTAGCTTATCAATCTGGGGTTTTGGTTGAGGTGGAAGAGGTGGTGGAGCTAGTTGTGGAACTGCTTGTACTATCCGTTGCAATAAATTAGCTATATGCTCCATAAGAGGTTCATGTCCTAAATTAGCATGTCTCTCTGCTCTTAGTAGAGCTACTACACTCAGCCCATAATCTCTCACTAATAGGGGTTATTCATGATCAATTGAGTCTGAAAGACTGTTACTCACTTCATCTTCCAAGAAACTTTTTCTGATCCCAAATCCATATCTACCTATAAATCAGAACAAGTGACCCAAATTAGATCATTGAAGCATTTTATGCATATGCATGTGACACACTTCCTATTTTACACCCACTGTTTAAGAATCAAGTAGCCTGGGCCTGATACCACTAAATGTAGCGCTCCCTTACCCTAGTAGTCGTTAATAGTGTAGGAAAGTGCTACCTAGCTCATTATTGGAAAATCGATGCTTTATTTATTCTTATTATTTTTCAATTCGAGTTTGACATTAGTAGAGTATTTATTACACATGCACACACACACACACATAGATATATATATATATATTATATTGATTACATCATTTAAATATATATCCAGTGATGCAAATATCTTGATCGTAAAATTTCTTGATTAAAAATATTCATACATTAACGTATTATATTCAGAAATACATTTACAAATTATATTAATTACAAGTTTGAGAATAATTGGGACATATAATTGTCGTTGATAGAATTTGCTTATAATAGTAGCCATTAGGCTAGTATTGGCATGACTCCTTATGAAGCATTGTTTGGAAGGAAATGAATGTCTCCAATCTGTTGGAAAAACTTAGTGAGTAGAAGCTGATAGGGCCAGACTTGTTCAACAAATTGAGGAGAAAATCAAGGCTATAGGGATAGGCTCAAGGCAGCTAGTGTAACATCCAGTAATTTAGTCCTCGATTGCGCGACTGTAGTGAGGTACGCAGGTTCAATCGGAGTCTAAATTTGAATCCATAAAAAATGACTAATAATAAGGGAAAATAATGAAAGGTATTATTATTTGGGAATTAAAAATATTAGTGCTAGAATTAGAAAAAAATAAAATTTTCTATGGATAAAATTGGTATTATGGCAATTATTGGGAGAAAAAGTATGAATATAGAGGAAGATGTGGCAAATAAGGAATTTCTCAAAGTTTAAATATTAATCAAGATTAATTAACTTAATGAACCAATGAGAATTAGGATTAATTTTAATTAGTGGGAACCACACCTTAATCAAAGTATAAAAGTCAAAAATGGGAGGAATTGTCCATTCTTCCACCAAAATATCTAACTCATTTCCTTCTTCTTTTCTCTTCACCTTTGGTCATCCACTTCTTCCCTCCATAAGCCACCACTTTTCTTCAAATCAAGCTTGAAAAAGTGAGGAAAGAAATTAGTTTTGAGAGAGGAAAAATCAGAATTAAAAAGTTCTTACCACAAAGGGAACAAATGAGCAAAAAGGAAGGAAGAAGGAAAAAGAAAAAGGGAGAAGAGTTGGGACAGATTTCGGCCCACTTTGGGACCTCTTAAGGTGAGTTTATTCTTCTTAAATTCAATATTTTTCCTTCTATTTGAGACCCATAATGATGATAGATATGATTACATTTGGTGCACTAAGCTTATGTTGCAAGATTGGAATTAGAAATTTAAGTATGTAATTAGTTGATAAAAGTGTAGTTAAACTTTGAATTAATGATAATTGATGTTAGTTAATTTTTTATGACTTAAAAAAACTAGAGAAATATGATGTTAATGGATGAATGAGGGGCTGCCATAGTTTGAGTAATTTGGAAGAAATTGAAATTAACCTAGAATCAAAACAATTGGTGATAAATTAAGTGTGAATTGAGTGTTGATTTGAAGAAAATGAATTGGGAACTATGGTAAGGTTTTTGGGAAGCCATGACATATTAAGAGGGAAGTTTAACCTTAGTACATTTTGGCTAAATTAAGGTGTAAAATATATTAGGAGCATTAGAATATTATGTAGACATGAAAAACTTTGAAAATGGATATTGGGATTGAGATATGGTACGGTTGTGTAAGAAAAATAAATGAACCAATGAGAGGCCCTCAAGAGGGTGAGAAAGGCAAGGAGAAAGCTAACTAATAAGGGGAGGAAAAGAAGGATTAAGGGAAGATTCAAGGCTGATTAGGTATGTGCTTCATTGATAAAAATCTTACATGTTTATATGTATGGAATTATGTATTAAGGTTTGATATGATTGTGTTTTTAATATGTTATGTGATTAGTTGTTGCTTTTGATATTTTATATGAAAATGAGATCAAACGGTGTGAAATAATTTAGACATATGAATGTAGTTGTAATCTGGAAATTTTAGTATCAAAATCAATGCAAATGATGAATGTGATTGAGAAGTGGATTGATGCCAATTGATGATCTGTTACAGAATTTTAGGAACAATCTTGACTATTTTGATTATAACTTAAGTTCTGAAATTCCATTTTGTATGTTCTTTATTGGAAATGAAAGCTAAGATTAGGGCTTTAATTTTTAATTAGACCATAAAACCTAAATATGTCTGAATTTTCCCAGACAAATACATAAAATTCAGACCTAGAATCTGTCTAGAAAATTCTAGGCAGCAATTTCAGTGTTCAATTGACCATAACTTTTGATAGGAAACTTAGATTTATGTGATTTTTGATGCATTGTAAAGCTAAGGCAATAATCTACAAATTGTTAGAATACAAAACTCCAAATTCGAATTATAAATGGGCTAAAATTTAAGCTCAAAATCAGGGCCAAAATCTGCCATAGATAAAAACTTGAAATATTGGGTTTTTGCATGTGGTGTGTTAAGTATATGTAAACATTTATGTAAATGTTTTCTTTAATAGTAATTATAAATGTTCAATAAATTATTTATGTGTGAGATTATAATGTATAACAATGAAAACAAAGAAAAAATAATACAAATAAACTTATTGGTGAAATTTGGTAAAAATATAAATTTTTGAAAATAATGTGAATTAATATAAAAAATAGTTAAGCCCTATGACACTTAATCTAGAACTAGAATAGAGAATAGTTTGGCATGTCAATCAGAGGATTTAAGGCACTCGGTGCCAAATATTAAAGCCGAAAATGACAAATTTATAAATGCATTCGGCGTAAAATTATTAAGTCGGTAATGACAATATTATGGAAGCCGGTAATGACATTATTATAAAAGCCGGTAATGACAACCCCATTATTCCTATTACTTAGTTTGGTTATAGGTGTTATGGGCATAAGAAAAATAAAAGAAAATAAAAATAAAATTAATATTTAAGTATGTCATTTTGATAAATGTTATATGAATTAAAGTTGCTAAATGTTGAATATTTGATGAAATTTATTTGTTTTTATATAATTTTCATATTTTATGCCTTATTTATGAAATGATTAATTAATATGTGAGAAAATATATATGTATGTAAAATTTTTATCATTGAAGCACCACTAAGCTAGTAGCTTAGCGTGGGTTTCCTCTCGCGCAGGTTTTAGAAGGGTAGGCGTAAATAGTAGAATTGTCAGAAGAAGAAGGGTAGCCGGAAGGAAGTAGCTAAAAACTTTGGATTTCTTTTTGGTATATTTTGTTGAAAACTTTGTAAATTAAATTATCGTTTTTATTTCATTGAGTGTGTATTATAGATATGAATTATAATATATGGAACATGGTTTGAATGTAAATTAATGTATTTATAAATAAATAGAATTTTAAATATTTGTGGTTGTAAAAAAAAATTATTTTGGGTATCTGCAATATTTTTGTAAAAAAAAAAATTATACTGCATTTCATTAATTTTATAAAACAGTTAGATAGGTAATACGCACTTACCTTGTTGCACAGAAGTGGGGTAAGGGGGTGTTACAGCTAGTGAAAGACAAAAATCCTACACATATCTAAAGCGAAAAGATATAAAATTTGCAGTTGGTGACAAGGTACTCTTGAAAGTATCCCCAAGGAAGAAAGTGCTTCGTTTTGGCAAGAAAGGCAAATTGAGTCTCAGGTTCATAGGCCCTTATGAAATGTTAGAACGAGTGGGACTAGTAGCATATAGATTAGAGTTATATAAGATTTACAATGTGTTCCATGAACCCATGCTTAGGAGGTACAAGTTTGATCCATCCTATGTCATTTGTATGGAAAATATAGAAGTACAACTAGATCTAACATATGAAGAATAACTAGTAGCTATTTTGGTAAGAGAGGTGAGACATCTCAGAGATAAGCACATGGCTTTGGTGAAAGTTCTTTAGTGTAGCCATTTAGTTGAGGAGGTGACATAAGAAAACGATGAGGTTATGCTGAACTAGTACCAACAGCTATTCAATAGAAGCCAATTAGGTATGAACCAGTACTAATAGCTATTCAATAGAAGCCAATTAGGTATGATTTCAGGGACGAAATCATTTAAGAGGGAAAGAGTGTTAGAGGAGTGCTCTAAAGGCATTCACCTTTAGCACTTATTGTACAAATTTATTTGATTAATAAAAGGCTTTTTCATTAATTTGATGTTCATTTGATATATGAATTGATAAGTGATCTTAAATCAATTAATGAAGACCTTGATACATAACATAGCATGAAGGAAATCATGATGAGATCATGATATTGAGATTCTTATCTTGTGTAATTATGTTAGTATCAAAATTATCCCTAGTCATAGGATTAATGAGATGGGACATTATTAATCCAGATAGACTAGCACATGCTACACTTTTTGATTGGATTGAGTAGCAGATCTCATAATCTATAAACATGAGATGTTTAGAGTTAACATGTGGATGCTTGCTAAGTGTAGCTAAGTACATTGGATGACCAACTATGGGAGAATCATATGGATAATCTATTCAAATGTCAATGATAGTCTCAACATAGCAATGATGCAAGTATCCTTAGACTTGAGGTACTTAAGGATATCTTGAATAATAATTTTGTATTTTGACACTATTCCTTGTTGCCTCAGAGAGGTAACTCATAGGGTGGTGATTGGATACAGCTTGAAGTATTTGAAGGTAATTGGGTAACCAACAAAGGATTCACCACTTTTGATAGAAGGAGTGTATACCTATAGCCTCTTGTCGTGGTCATTACTGAGGAATCTCTGGCCGGAGTGGAAATGTCATAAAGATAGTCTTCAATGACATATCTAATAGAGTAATGAGCCTCAAGGACAAGAACTAACATTACTTGGACTAGATATGACATAGTCAGTCTAGTGGGACTTGACACATGTCTATACTCTGAACCAAGTGGGGTATAGAATGGTGAAAGGAATAATTGCACAAAAATTGTCTACAGAAAGGTTCGTAGTCAAAACACTGACTTTCTTATCAATTGGGGGTCATAATGTGTTGCTAGATACCACTCATGACCTGCCTAAATTAATTGTTAATTTAAGTGGCCAACATAATCGGGAACCTAATGGGTCACACGCATTGAAGATATGAAGAATGAGTAAAATGGTCTTGGATATGATCCAAAATATGACAGAATTATTTTAGGATGGATCGCGATGAGATCTCACGGAAAAATCGTTCGGGAGTGTCACAGGCACATATTGGCCAGCGCAGGCTTGTGCAGGCTAGGCAGGCTGTTGGCCTCCCTAGCGGGCCAACTGGGCAGCCCGCAGCAAGCCCAGTGCGCCTGCTGTCTCCCATCCGTTGGCCAACGACAGTTTTTGTCCTTAATTAGGCCAATTATGGCCAATTACAATTCATTTGTTTCCATTTTCTCCATTTTTGACTTTTCATCTTATTTTTGAATTGGATTCAAATAGAAAAGACATCAAATGGAAGAAAATAGACATAAAAATATTTTTTTGTGAAAAAAATATTTTTAAGACACAACAAAAATTCTCTCAAGATCACTTTCAAAGCTAGCACTTTGAATTTGTTCAAATCATTTCTCTTGATAGTTTCTTCTTCATTCTTCACTTGGATTATTATTAGTGTGGATTGTTGTGGTTTGCCATAACCCAACAAAGTGAAGATTTGAAGAATAAATAAAAATTACAAGGTATAATTTTTAACATTTACATTTATATAAATTAGTTTTAATGGTACAAGTATGACATTTTATTTTGGATTTTGAAAAATTTTATTTTTCGCTGTGTTTATGAATATGATTCATTCTTCAAAACCCTACATTGGTATCAGAGCCTCATTGTATCCATTAAAATTAATTTTAATTGAAAGTGCAATGGGATTGCATATTTTTTATGATTTTGGATCAATAGGTTTTGAAAAATTGAAATTAATTTGTAAAATATTATTTACACAATTTTTTTTCTTTAATATGATCATGGAATGATTAAGAATGATTATTTTGATTAAAAAATGATTTGAATGTGATTTAAATAATTAATTTCGGATTTATTTCAAAAATGCCTAAAATTGCCTTGTTTATGAACATGTGTTGTTGTTTGGCTTAATTGATGGGGCATATTATATTTTTCTTGTAATTTAATTATGAAAAAATTATTTAGACATATTAAAATATTTTTATGCCTCTGGAAGTGTCCAATAATTAATTAAAAATTATTTTAATTAATTTTTCAAACAAACATAAAAATGAGACTGTTTTAGCATACCCGGTGGGGCTGTTTTGTTTGATTTTTTTGTATGTGTTTATTTTATTTTTATCACCTTGAAATAATTTTTATGTGTTTAAAAATATGTTATTTTGATGTTAGATGCATACCAAAATTATTTTGCAAGCATTTGAAAGTTTAAAAAATTCTAGATATCGAATTAGTCATTTTGAGCGTCTAAGTGTGTTGGTTCGTTTATTCTAGTAATTTTGGCTTGTGCCAAAAAATATTTTGATGAACTTGATCTAATCAAAAGATAATTAGAATGATGATTTGATGTTCTAGAAGTTTTTAGAAATTTTGAAAATTAATTTTGAATTAATTTAAGTTGTGCAATTGTAATTCTAGTATGACTAGAAATTGGTATGTATATTAAAATTAAATTGTTTAATTTTAACATCATAATATTCTGATTTTAAGGAGAATTAATTTTGAATTATTTTTAGAAATGTGGAATTTAATTTAATTTGATTAAATATTAAATTTCACTTTAAAATGACATACAAAATTAAATTAACCGAAAGAACACTTATAGTCAATTTCAATTCAAGTATTGAATCGATTTACAAAGTGAAATCCAAAATTGTCATTTTTATTTTGTGCATTAGAGAATGCATGTTAGGGGTGTATGACTAGAAATTGGTAAGACCTAGTCAATTTCTCTTTGGCTTAAGAGATTGACTTCAGTATGTCCATAATCATGCCATATAGTTAATGTAACTATCTTTATATATCAATGTGATGAATGTATGATATATAAAAGCATGAAATAATAACTTGATGAGACTTAACAAAAAAATCCCTCACTAAATAAACAATTAATTCTTACGCCTTCCATTAATATAGGGAGAACCAGAGTTCTTCTAGAGTTAGGGTTGTTGAGTTACCTCAAGCTCACTCTATAAGAATATGTTCAATCCATTGAAATTAGATTTCACGATTAATGGGTTAGACTTAACCGATATTATTAACTTGTTGGATTTGCACCAAGGTTAATGTGTATTAGAGGTGATGTTGGATTTGTATACATGAGATGTACACATATTAAGAGTCGATAGCCCAATGTATGTGCACACATCAATAAGTTGATAGCACAAGATTCGATAGTTGCATGAATAATGCAATTGGTATGGATTAGATACCTACCAACCAAACTAATGATAGCTTGTTGAGTTGCCTCAAGGTTATTCTTAGCTAGTTGGATATCGACCCACTAGGAGAACTTCCATATATATTCTCTTGGGTTCATAATGAGGGCTATGGATTCGCAATAAAATAGTGGGAGCCATAGTGCGATTTATTAAAGACCTAATAAACATGCATTTTATGTACATTCTAACATGTTCTATTTTACATTTAGGTTGCTAGAATCATCATCATGGCAAGTGTGAATTTGCGATCGTTAATTGAATCAAATAAGTTGAATGGGTCCAATTTTTTAGATTGGCTAAGGAATATGAGAATAGTTCTCAATTCCGAAAAGATTGGCTATGTCCGAGATGAGGCACTCCCTAATCCCCCTGCTGTTAATGCTTCTGAAGATGTTCAAAAGGCTTATCAAAAGTATCTCGATCATAGTGAGATGGCAAGCTGTATTATGCTTGCTACTATGTCAGCTGAGTTGTAAAAGCAACATGAGGCTATGGATGTTAATTCCATAGTATACCATCTAATAGAGCTTTTTGATGAGCAAGCATGTTCCGAAAGGTTCAAAACTTCAAGGTTGCTCTTCCGCACTAAGATGGTTGAGGGGACATCTCCATTGCAATATGCATTGAAGATGAATGACTATATTGAGAGGTTGGCCACCTTGGGATTTGTGATGGACCATGAATTAAGTATTGACTTAATTCTAATCGGTTTGTATTATAGTTATTCACATTTTGTGCTTAACTATAGGATGAACCAAATCTCTACCACTATTTCTGAACTGATTAACTTGCTTAAAATAGCTGAGCCATCTGTCAAGAAGGATAGTAAGGTTGTGATACTGGTGGACTCTTCAAGTTTTAAAAGGAAGAACCTTAAGAAGAAGAAGAAGTCTATGAAGCCTATGGGAGGCATGGCCAAGAAGAAGGCCAAGGAGATTGCTCCAAAAGGGACATGCTTCCATTGTGGCAAGGATGACCATTAGAAGAAAAACTGCAAGGCTTACTTGGAGTCCTTAAAGAAGAAGTCATCTGATGCCCCATCTACTTCAGGTATTTTTTTCATTGAGATTAATACTGTTTCCAATAATAATATATAGGTATTAGATACCGGTTGTGGCTCACACATATGCACTGATATGCAGGGCCTAAGGAACAGTAGACAGCTCAATAAGGGAGAGTCAGACCTACGCGTTGGAAATGGAGCAAGGGTTGTTGCATTAGCTATAGGAACATATGTATTTACCCTCCCTAGTGGGTTTATATTAAATTTGGATAATTGCTATTATGTACCTGCTTTGACTAAAAACATTATTTCTGTTTCAAGTCTAAATAAAGATAGTTTCCTTTTAGCTTTTAGTAACAATTGTTGTTCTATTATGTTGAATGGAATTCTTTATGCTAATGGTACATTATGCAATGGAATATACATATTAGATATGTCAAGTCCAATTTTAAACATCAATGATAATAAAAGGCAAAAACAAGATATGTTGAAATCATCTTATTTATGGCATTGTCGTCTTGGTCATATAAGTGAGAAATGCATGGCTAAGCTACACAAAAGTGGTAGTTTGGGGTCATTTGATTATGAATCATATGACACATGTGAATCTTATTTACTAGGCAAGATAACTAAATTACCCTTTAAGGAAAAGGGTGAATGTGCTAATGGACTTTTAGACTTAATACATTCAGATGTATATGGTCCAATGTCTACACACGCTAGAGCTGGTTTCATCTACTTCATTACTTTTATCGATGACTACTCACGATATGGATACGTATATCTTATGAGATACAAATCTGAAGCTTTTGAAAAGTTCAAAGAATTCAGAAATGAAGTAGAGAAACAACTTGAAAAAAGTATTAAAACACTTTGATCAATTCGAGGAGGTGAATACTTGAGCCAAGAGTTTCTAGATTATCTTAGGGATAATGGGATTTTATCTCAATGGACTCCACCTTACACGCCACAACATAATGGTGTGGTTGAAAGAAGAAACCAAACCTTGTTAGACATGGTAAGGTCTATGATGAGTTTTGCAGAATTGTCTAAATTCTTTTTGGGTTATGCACTAGAGACCGCCATTTATATATTAAATGGAGTTCCTTCAAAGTCAGTTGATGTTACTCCATATGAGATATGGTATAACAAGAGGCCCTCATTTTCTTACAAGAGGATTTGGGGTTGTCCTGCTTATGTGATGCGGACAATGTCAGATAAGCTAGAAGCTAAGTCTGACCGATGTCTGTTTGTGGGATATCTAAAAGCATCATATGGATATCAATTTTACCACCCTTTGGAACAAAAGGTTTTTGTTTCAAGACATGCTATCTTTTTAGAGAGAGAATTCCTTCTAAAAGGAGATAGTGGGAACAAAATTGAACTTGAGAAAATTCAAGATGCTTAAACAGATGTTGATCAACTACCTAAACCCGAGCTTGTTACTCATACAAATGATATAATAGCTCAACCTTCTGAAGCACAAGAGCTTTGTAGGTCAAGTAGGATACGTATTGTTCTAGAGAGATATGGATTTCTCATCAATGACCAGAATGACGTATTGCTCGTAGAAAATGATGAGCCTACAACCTATGAAGAGGTTTTGAATAGTTCAGAATCTGACAAATGGCTTCAAGCCATGAAGTCAGAAATGGATTCCATGTATGAAAACCAAGAATGGACTTTGGTTGACCCATCCGAAGGAATAAAGCCTATAGGGTGCAAATGGGTTTTCAAAAAGAAAACTGACATGGATGGTAATGTTATTGTCAAAGACAAGGAATTGACTATAAAGCTAGACTTGTTGCTAAAGGTTATTTTCAAAGACAAGGAATTTACTATAATGAAACTTTTAGCCCAGTAGCTATGCTTAAATCCATAAGGATACTCCTAGCCATTGCAACTCATTATGACTATGAGATATGGCAAATGGATGTGAAAACAATTTTCCTTAATGGAAATCTGACTGAGGATGTGTACATGACACAACCATAAGGTTTCATATCCAAAGATGGCAAAAAGGTATCTAAGCTTCAAAGTTCCATTTATGGACTAAAGCAAGCATCCAGGAGTTGGAATATTCGGTTTGATAAGACAATCAAATAGTTTGGTTTCTTACAAAATCCGGATGAACCTTGTGTTTACAAGAAGGTTAGTGGGAGTGCAATCGTATTTCTTGTGTTATATGTAAATGACATATTGTTAATGGGAAATGATGTCTCAGCCTTACAATTAGTTTGGATAAAGAAATTCATCATAGAACTTGGAGTGGTTCCCAGCATTATTGATCCAATACAATTGTATTGTGATAATAATGGAGCCATTGCACAAGCAAATGAGCTACGGTCTCATCAGAGATCCAAACATGTACTCAGAAGATACCATTTGATTAGAGAAATCATTGGTAGGAATGATGTAAAGATAGAAAGAGAGCCCACTGAACAGAATATTGCTGATCCTTTAACTAAGCCATTTCCCCAAAAGAAATATGATTCCCTTGTACTCGCCTATGGAATTAAATACAAAGGCGATTGTCTTTAGTGCAAATGGGAGTTTGTTAGAGGAGCGCTCTAAAGGCAATCACCTTTAGCACTTATTGTACAAATTTATTTGATTAATAAAAGGCTTTTTCATTAATTTGATGTTCATTTGATATATGAATTGATAAGTTCTATCCAATTACCTTTCTTCACTTTTCTCTCAACTTACAATTATAGTTTTTGCAATTTCTTCTAATCTCTATCGTGCAAAGGTCAAACACTCTATCTATTTCTGAAAGTTCTCCTCTTACAAGGTCCAAGCTACACTGTCTTCAAAAATTGAAGCTTTTGCTAATTTTTAAGTATTAGGCCTTCCCATTCCTAAAAATGGTTGTCTAATTGGTCCTTATTCCAAGGCTTTTTTGAGATAAGGAGCATTTATCTTTCCCATTTAGCAATGTCTATAGGCCTAAGTTCTATTTAGAATATCAAATTTCCTTCTTTTCGACTCCTCGCACTTGGCCGAGTACTAATGACAACTATGCCAGCTAGAATGCTTAAATAAAAAAATATTACTCCAAAGACTCGAAGGAAGTGGGTATTCAAGAGTTTTTATTATTATCTCTTTTCTACATTTCTTTTGATGGTGAGTTGAATAGAGATAGTCTCCTATTTTGATCAATGGTTTTGAATGTGTTTGTTACTCCCTCTTAATCCAACTATATAAAAGAATATTACCATGCACATGATTTTAAATGCGTTAAATTTTAAACTTTTATGCACCATGACCATGAGGACTAATTTAAAACATCATAATAAATAACACAATTTGAAAACACCATATAATTAAATACAATAATGTTGGGCTTTCACTAACCGTAAGGTTTTACAAATGCAAACAGTTACAAAATTACATGTCATCTAAACTCAAAGCATGTACAAATATAACTTCCCAAATCCCTAAAAGAACAACCAAAACAAAAAGAACAAATATAACTTCCCAAACCTAGGCTTCTTTCTCTAATGCTTCAAATCCTAGGCTCCAAACCTGTGTACGAGAAAATACCCACACGTTAAACAACCTATTGCTTTGTGGTACATAATCACATGCAAAGTTTGCAAGCATATGTAATACCCTTATAACACTTATTCAATATGTACGTTACGTGGATAAATACAATTATAGCCGATGGATGCCAAAAAACTTTTTTTCCTTAATTTTAATGACCATAATATTATCAATGCTTAATTAATCTTTTTTACTTTTTCAAAAATTTCGGCAGCATAACGACTATAAACTAACCCACCTACCTGCAAAGCAAACAATCCACAACCCATTTTTGGGCACAACAATTCATATATAATACAAAATATTTATATTCATCCACAAATCATCTTTTCATTCTTCACACACATAATAATTTACAAATACCATTTTATCATAATATGTACAAAGTTCATTCTTACAACTCCATATCTATGGATATATACATACATGCCATTATTAGTAATATCTTATTACTATTTTATTCTTCCGTCTGCTTCCAAAATTTGCATACTTGTTTCTATTTTTTTCCACTACTACCTGCACGCAGTCAAATAACTACGTGCTGAGCATTATTAAGTTATAAACTCACTAAATATATTTTATTCATTATTTTTCATTTCATACACAATATCATCAATAAATAGAAAAATATTCAATATTTAATTTAAAATTTTTCTATCAATATCTACACACTTAAAATCATATTTTCTTACATTTTATGACTAAATTTTTATTTAATTAGCAAAGAAAATATTAACTTCTCTCTTTTTTTTTTGCCTATATTTAATTTTCATCATTAAAATTTTTCTTTCAATTTCTAATTATTCATTTCACTAATTAATACATTCATTATTCCATATATATCATAATATTACACTAAAATGTATTTATTCCTTAATATTCATTTTTCACATAATAAGGTAACATTTTACAATTTTCACTAATTAATTTTTTTAATATAAATTAATCATTCTAATTCACTTTTCATAATCCATTAATCATGTTTTAAGCATTAATTAACAATTACATACAAAACACACAATTTTCTAAATTTCCATAACCCTAAATTATACTTAATTAATGGAAATAATTAGATTAATGAATCACTAACCTTAATTGCTTGTTTAGGCCATCCTAAATTTCCTTTTCCTTTGCCTTTTCCTTGGAAGAACCTTCACCTTCTCTTGAACCTACCATGGACAAAATTTTTCCTTCATTAATCCACCATTAATTTAGTTCCTAAGCTCAAATAAACTTCATATTTATTATCTACATATCTTAAACTACCTATTTGAACCATTAAATTAATTTAAAACCATAAATTTTGCTTACCTCAAATTAATATTCTAAACTTTCTCTTTTGATTTCCTTCCACTTTAGCCTCCCAAATGAAGATTAAAAACTTATATTAGCTATTAGAGAAGTTGAAATTAATTTTGGATGGTTGATTTTGGTGTGAGAATTGAAGGAAAATGAAGAAATTTGGAGGGGAAATGTGAGAAGCAAGTCTCGGCCAAGAGGGAGGGGAAAAGGAAGAGTGAGTTACAGAATTCTCTCTAGAGAATTCTGAGTATTTGGGTCTTATAAAGTGGGTTAATTTGGGTGGGCTTGGGCCAAACAAAGCCCAATCCATTTAGGCGCAATTATGCACTATAAATTATTTTTCACTTTTCAATCTCAATTTTCACCCAAATTTGATTCCATAATTCATAAAAAAATTTTATATGTCTACACAAAAAATTTCAACTCAATCGGAGTTCTTTTTTTTGTCCAACTCACTTAAATCGGACTGATAATTCAATTTATGGTGTTACTGTAAAATTCCGTTTTCACTGTCAAATAATCCTAAATATTATTTAGAGTTTATCCATATCTTAAAATAAATTTTTGGATATCGTTTGCTATTTTTCATAGCCCGGTCAAATTACGGTCAACTAACTATTTACTTAAACGATGTCCATTTTTTTTCTTAATTTTGACTTTTGAAGACTTATTTGACCTCATTTTCACTCCAAATTTTACCTTCAGACTAGGCATAACCTATATTTTCTGATGATTAAATAAAATATTTTTCACCCACTGGTGTATTTTTGACCACCGAGTATACTGATCAATTTCGGAAACTACAGTTTACGACTAACCCGGTGTTTGGGCCATTACAATTCTCCCCTATTAATAAAAATTTCATCCTAGAAATTTTACCTGTATTAAACAACTACGGATATTGTTGCCTCATTGCAGCTTCTGGCTCCCACATAGCTTCTTCCACATTATGGTGACTGCATAACACCTTTACTAGTGGGATTTGCTTGTTCCTGAGCTATTTAACCTCTTTGGCTAGGATTTTTAATGGTTTTCCTTCATAAGTCAGATCAGCCTGTATTCGAATTTCTTTTGCCTTAATCACAAGACTTGGGTCTGACCTATACCTCCGTAGCATTGACACGTGGAACACATCATGAATCTTTTCTAACTCTTGAGGCAGCTTCAATCGAAGGCTACAGGTCCCACTCGCTGTATAATCTCATAAGGGCCTAAAAATATCGGACTTAGTTTGCCTTTTTTGCCAAATCTCATAACTTTCTTCCAGGGTGATACTTTCAAAAACACTTGATCTCCGACCTGGAATTCTATATCTTTTGTTCTTAAATCTGCATATGACTTCTGTCGGTCCATGGCTTCTTTCAATCTATCCTTGATTACCCGCACATTCTCTTTGGTTTCTCAAACCAAGTCTGTTCCTATTAACTTCTTCTCACTCAATTCTGTCCAACATAAAGGAGTTCTACATTTTCTCCCATATAGTGCTTCATACGACGCCATTTTGATGCTGGACTGATAGCTGTTGTTATAAGCAAACTCTGCTAATGGAAAATACTTTTTCCAACTACTTTCAAACTCGAGAATGCAACATATCCTTAAGTATCTGAATTACACGCTTCGACTGCCCATCAGTTTGAGGATGAAAAGCTGTACTGAAATGAAGTCTTGTCCCCAATGCTTCCTGCAACTTTTTCCAGAACTGGGAAGTAAATCTGAGATCCCTGTCTGAAATAATGGAGGATGGTACTCCATGGGGTCTCACTATCTCAATGATGTAGATTTCTGCCAACTTGGTCAGTGGATAGTCCCTCCGTACTGGTATGAAATGGGCTGATTTTGTGAGTTTATCAATGACTACCCAAATAGCATTATTCTTCTTTCCTATCAGAGGCAATCCCGTCACAAAATCCATGGTTATTCGATCCCATTTCCACTATGGTATCGCAATAGGCTGAAGTAAACCCGATGGAACTTGATGCTCAGCTTTCACCTGTTGGCATATCAAACATTTACTCACGAATTCTGTCACATCATGTTTCATTCCTGGCCACCAATAGTGTATTTTCAAATCCTGATACATCTTGTTGCCACCAGGATGCATCGCGTAGCCACTATGATGAGCTTCTATGAGAATGTTTTTTCTCAATTCATCTTGATTCGGTACACATAACCTCCGGTTGAAATAAAGACTTCCATCTTCACCCAAAGAATAACCACTTTCATTGCCCTATTTTACTCTGTTCACTATGGAAATCAAACGATCATCGAGCTTTTGTGTCGCTTTCACTTGCTGAAGCAAATCTAGTTTTACTTGCATTTCTGCTATTATCACTCCATCTTGTGCCATATCCAATCTGACATTCATCATTCGAAGGGCTACCATAAATTTTCTACTAAGTGCATCAGCTACTACATTCGCCTTTCCTGGATGATAGTCGATTAAGCAGTCATAGTCTTTTATCAATTCAAGCCATCGTCTCTGCCTCAAAATAAGTTCCTTCTGTGTGAGCAAATATTTCAGACTTTTATGATCGATGTAAATGTAACATTTCTCACCATAAAGATAATGTCTCCAGATCTTCAAGGCGAGTACAATTGCTCCAAGCTCAAGATCGTGAGTAGGATAGTTCTTCTCATGAGTCTTAAGTTGTCGGGAAGCATATGCAATCACTTTACCTTCTTGCATCAATACACAACCTAACCCATTCTTGGAGGCATCATTGTAAATCACAAAATCCTTGCCAGATTCTGGTTGAGTTAACACTGGGGCTCCTGTTAACATGTTCTTAAGCTTCTCAAAGCTTCCTTGACATTTATCCATCCATTCAAACTTTACGTGCTTCTGTAACAGTCGAGTGAGCGGAGCTGCTATGGTGGAAAAACCTTTTACAAATCTTCTGTAATACCCAGCCAAACCTAAGAAACTTCTGACTTCTGTAACAGTCTTAGGTATTCTCTACTGTATGATTGCTTCAATCTTCTTTGGATCCACTTTTATCCCTTTAGCTGAAATTACATGACCCAAGAATGATACTTCATTCAACCAAAAGTCACATTTACTGAATTTTGCATACAACTGCTTTTCTCTCAATATCTGCAAGACAGCTCGTAGGTGTTTGTCATGTTCTTCTAGTGTCTTCGAATATACCAGAATATCATCAATAAATACCACCACAAACTGGTCCAGATAAGGATGAAAGATCCTATTCATTAGATCCATGAAAGCTGCTGGGGCATTCGTAAGTTCGAATGGCATGACTAAAAACTCATAGTGGCCATATCTTGTGCGAAAAGCAGTCTTGGGCACATATGCTTCTTTTACTTTCAACTAATGGTAGCCCGATCGTAAGTCAATCTTTGAAAATATACCTGTGTCCTTCAATTGATCAAATAGGTCTTCAATACGTAGAAGGGGATACTTATTCTTGATCATCACTTTATTCAGCTGTCTATAGTCAATGCATAATCTAAGAGACCCATCCTTCTTTTTTTACAAAGAGTACCGGTGCCCCCCATGGCGAAATTCTGGGTCTGATAAAGCCTTTATCAAGCAATTCCTGCAGCTAAATCTTCAATTCCTTGAGTTCTGTAGGCGCCATCCTGTAGGGTGCAATCAAAATAGGTGTTGTACCTGGAGCTACATCAATAGTGAATTCGACTTCCCTGTCAGGTGGCAAGCCTAGTAATTCATTGGGAAAGACATCTGGATAATCTATCACTGTAGGCACATCTGAAACCTTAAGATCTTCCTTTTTAGCTTCCATTGCAAAACAAAAATAAGCAATGCACCCCTTTCTTATAAGTCTCTTGGCAGCTGTAGCTGAGATCACATCTGATAAGAAGTCTGTTCTTTCACCCACAATAGTGATTTCTCGATCATCAGAGATTTTAAGTGTCACTCTCTTTCATTTACAATCTATTGTTGCTTGATGGGCGGACAACCAATCCATCCCCAATATCACATCAAACTCACGGAATGGGAGTTCAATTAGGTTAGCTAGGAATTCACAACCTTGCATACTAATGGGACAATTCCTATACACCCTGTTCACCATAACACTATTCCCTAAAGGATTCCTCACTAGGATGTCCTGGTCTAATTGTGAATCTTTTAACCCTTTCCCCCATGCAATATCAACATTGATATATGAATGTGTGGAACCAGGATTAACAAGTGCATAAATAGAATCAGTCATAAGCATGAATTTACCTACTATCACATCAAGATCATCCTCCTCTTCTCTGGCTCTCACTGCATATGTACGACCTGTAGCTCATCCCTGACCCTGGGATTGTTGTGCAGAAGGTCTAGATGCTAATGGGTTAAGGGCTGCTCCCCTACCTCAGCCTCTGGATGGTAAGGATCCAATGCCAGATGCTCGTGATATAGCTGTAGAAGCTTGAGCCACTGGACAATCCCTAACCTGATGATCTTTTGAACCGCATTTGAAACAGGCGCCCGTCAAATATCTGCACTCTCCTGGGTGAGCTCTACCACAATGGCCATAAGCCTGCATTGTACCTACCCCTTTACCTCTAGGTGTACTGCCCACAGAAGTGACTGAGGCATTGCCACAAAATATATTTCCTTGCCCACACCCTGGTACAACGGATGTACGACTCTGTGATGGAGTTGGTCCCCTAGGCTTCTTACTCTGAGAACCCGAACCACTGAACTATCCCGGCTTCCTCTTCTGCTGAAACTGAGTTTGCCTATTATCCTTATCTGATTGTATACTTTCTACTTTAATTGCAGCTTCTACCAAGGCACGCAAATTTGGATGCTGCTGTGCACCCACTATTTGTCTGATCTTGTTATGGAGACCCCTCTCAAATCTTTGACATAACGTCTCTTCTGTTAGCTGGTAATCATTAAGGTAGGCACTGAGACGCTCAAACTCGCGCTCATACTCCGCTACTGTCTTGTTTCCCTGTTTGAGTCTCCAGAAGGCATCTTGCATCTCTGCTTTATATTCTGACCCTATATATTTCTTTTTAAACTGGGCCAAGAAGAAATCCCAATTCAACTGTTCACATGGGGTATACTTCCGTATTGAATCCCACCGATGAATGTAGGACCCTGAAGTAATGCCACAATACCTTCAAATTTCTCTTCTGGCGGGCTATGAGTAATTTCAAATAATCTCTTTACCTTGAACAACCATTCCTCAACTTGTATAGGGGTCAATGGATCACGCCCATAGAAATCTTCAGCTCCCAATCTCTTCAACTGCTCCAAAATCAGCTTCTTTTTAGGTGGAGCTGGAGGCTATACTTGGGCCGCTGGCTGTGGCTGTTCAGCTTGCATTTTGTGTTGAATATAATCATCCATGAGGTGAAGAAAATCCAGTTGTGGCGATGGAGGTGGTGCAACTAGTGGAGTAACATTCTGTTGTGAGATTTCAGCTTGCATAGCACTAACCGACGCTTCACTCTCACCATCCCCATCACCTTGACCTTGTGGGGATGCCATCATTCACTATAAAACAGGAAAGGAGCAAGCATACTTTAGACTTATTACACATTTCATCCATCCATTGGCATGTATATATATATATATATATATATATATATATATATATATATATATATATAATTCATTCACTTAATTTCAACTCTGATCTTATAACCGTCTAAACCATGCTCTGATACCACTAAAATTGTAACACCCTTATAACACTTATTCTATACGTACGTTACGTGAGTAAATACGATTATAGCCGATGGATGCCAAAAATATTTTTTCCTTAATTTTAATGACCATAATATTATCAATACTTAATTAATCATTTTTACTTTTTCAAAAATTTCGGTAGCAGAACGACTATAAACTAACCCACCCACTTGCAAAGCAGACAATCCACAGCCCATTTTTGGGCACAACAATTCACATATAATACAAAATATTTTATATTCATCCACAAAATCATCTTTTCATTCTTCACACACATAATAATTTACAAATATCATTTTATAATAATATGTACAAGGTTCATTCTTACAACTCCATATTTATGCATATATACATACATGCCATTATTAGTAATATCTTATTACTGTTTTGTTCTTCCGTCTACTTCCAAAATTTGCATACTTGCTCCTGTCTTTTTCCACTACTACCTGCACACAGTCAAATAACTATGTGCTGAACATTAGTATGCTCAGTGGTGACTACTAAACTAAAAATTTTCACTAATTATATTTTCATGAAATTATATTTTTAATATACTATTCAATTTTTTTCATTAATATATAATTCATTTTATTATTTTTAAGTACTCTTAATTCACTATTTAATACCTTAATTAATTTTATCAAAAATTTTTCCTCAATAATTTTTTTCTTTTTAATCCTTCTTTTCTTTCTTCTTTTCAATTTCTTTTTTTTTTCTTAATTTGTTACAAATTTCACTTAAATTCCTAAATTTCCATTTATTACAATTATGCCATTAACTATATATTATTTACACTTTTACCACTAACATTATTATTTTCTATTTATTTATTTATTTATCTTTACCACACAATGTAATATCCATCTTCCATTTATTTTTCATTTTTCAACTTTATTACTTTTTTGTCACATTTATCATTATTATGATTATACCATTTTTTTATCATATATTTTTTCATTTATCTTGTATTTCTCACTTTCATTATTTTTCTTATATTTTCCACTTATTTCATGTTTATCCTATTTTTCATTTTAATCACTTTTCTCATATTTTATTCATAATTATCACTTTAATTATTTCATTCATAATTGCCCCTAGTTTCAATCCGATAGAAAATCTTCGGACCGGATACATGGGACGTGGACCCCAATAGTCCACTACGCTGAAAAGTAATCCCGAAAGATCACCTGAGCACTACACTGTACACTGAATCACTAAAGTAGATTATCATTAGCCTACATAAACGAGTCACCATGACCCGTACCGCGGTAATAGTGTCCCTATGGCTAGCCAATTATATCCTAGGCTAGATTTAACCATCAGAAAAATAACTAAGAGCATTATTTTATTTCTTCATTTCAATTTCTATTAAACCATAAATTTCATTATTTTTACATTATTAATCATTTAATAATTTATTCTTTCATAACAATTTTATCATTACCAATTTTTTTTCACATTTTTCATTCTAATATATAAATTAAGTTATAAATTCATTTAATATATTTTATTCATTATTTTTCATTTCATACACAATATCATCAATAAATAGAAAAATATTCAATATTTAGTTTAAAATTTTTCAATCAATTTCTATACACTTAAAATCATATTTTCTTACATTTCATAACTAAATTTTCATTTAATTAGCAAAGAAAATATTAATTTCTCTCTTTTTTTTTGCCTATATTTAATTTTCATCATTAGAATTTTTCTTTCAATTTCTAATTATTCATTTCACTAATTAATACATTCATTATTCCATATATATCATAATATTACACTAAAATGTATTTATTCCTTAATATTCATTTTTCACATAATAAGGTCACATTTTACAATTTCCACTAATTAATTTTTTTAATATAAATTAATCATTCTAATTCACTTTTCATAATGCATTAATCATGTTTTAAGCATTAATTAACAATTACATACAAAACACACAATTTTCTAAATTTTCATAACCCTAAATTATGCTTAATTAATAGAAATAATTAGATTATGGAATCACTAACCTTAATTGCTTGTTTAGGCCTTCCTAAATTTCCTTTTCCTTGGAAGAACCTTCACCTTCTCTTGAACCTACCATGGACAAAATTTTTCCTTCATTAATCCACCATTAATTTACTTCCTAAGCTCAAATAAACTTCATATTTATTATCTACATATCTTAAACTACCTATTTGAAACATTGAATTAATTTAAAACCATAAATTTTGCTTACCTCAAATTAATATCCTAAACTTTCTCCTTTGATTTCCTTCCACTTTATCCTCCCAAATGAAGATTAAAAACTTCTATTAGCTATTAGAGAGGTTGAAATTAATTTTGGATGGTTGATTTTGGTGTGAGAATTGAAGGAAAATAAAGAAATTTGGAGGGAAAATGTGAGAAGCAAGTCTCTGCCAAGAGGGAGGGGAAAAGGAAGAGTGAATTACAGAATTCTCTCTAGAGAATTATGAGTAGTTGGGTCTTATAAAGTGGGTTAATTTGGGTAGGCTTGGGTCAAACAAAGCCCAATCCATTTAGGCCCAATTATGCAATATAAATTATTTTTCTCACTTTCTAAGCTCAATTTCACCCAAATTTAATTCCATAATTCATAAAATATTTTTATATATCTAAAAAAAAAAATTCAACTCAATCAGAGTTCATTTTCTGTCCAGCTCACTTAAATCGGACTGATAATTCAATTTTCGGTGTTACCGTAAAATTCCGTTTTCACTGTCAAATAATCCTAAATATTATTTAGAGTCTATCCATATCTTAAAATAAATTTTTGGATGTCGTTTGCTATTTTTCATAGCTCGGTCAAATTACGGTAACCAATTATTTAATTAAATCGGGTCCATTTTTTCTTAATTTTGACTTTTGAGGACTTATTTGACCTCATTTTCACTCCAAAAGTTACCCTCAGACTAGTCATAACCTATATTTTCCGATGATCAAATAAAATATTTTTTACCTACTGATGTATTTTTGACCCCGGGTATACTGATTAATCTTGGAAATTACAGTTTACGACTAACCGGTGTTTGGGCCATTACAACATATATAACATGCAATTGATATACCTATCATCATACAATATGTTTTACCTTATATGACCAAAAATACAATATCCATTATTTATACGATGTTATCCCTTAAGAATAGTCATGCAATATTCCACATGCTTAAACATGGCATATCAAGAAATCAACCATATAACAAACAAATGTACACCCCACTTAATTACCTTAGAACCATTTGGCCAACTTACTCTTAACTAGACTAAAGTGGATACGGAAATAAAATCCAAGGCTCTCACCCAAACCCCTTAGGACATCTACCTGAGTCTCTTCGAACACCTGTCTGAGAAAAAAAAAGAATGAGCACGTTGCCAACCAAGGGAATTCACTTGACCTTTAAGCCCTTGTCCTTTGAAGATAATCCATATTGACCAACCTAGGTCATCTGGTACTGATTTTCCCTTAATGACATGTCATCTATTTTGACTCTAGTCCTAGTTAGATTATTGGGCATAATCGTGTTTGTATCACTACTATAACCACACCATGAATCAACCATGATTTCCATATACCATTTCATAACATAAATTAACTATTATCATTCCTAATATTCATTTTTCAATACCATATATGATAAGAACAACAAAGGTATACCATATTAATCCAAAACAGTCTAGATTCATGCATAAAAAATATAGAAAACCAATTTTAAATAGCTTCATACCTATGGACTACCTTTCACGACCATGAAGGAACTCCTCATGGGTAGTTTACTTGTGAACCATGTCATGATCCAACCTGTGAATCACCTCTAGGTTTCACGATCGTTACTCATACTTCACGGGCATGAACTCGACCACTAATCTAATCATGAAGTTGCTCGTGAACAAGTATGCTTATCCAACAACACAACACGATATTCATGCCCGTGAACTACTAGTTCATGATTGAGAATCTGGAAAATTTTCCAAAAACTCATGCCAAATAGAATATGCCAATAACCATATGCATTTACTTCTAAGATTGATCAATGTCAATCACCTTATCAATATTCCATTGTGTAATTCCATTATCTAGCATGCCATTTATCATTTTTGACATTATTAATAAATAAAAATATCACATTTACCAAATCAAAATCCACCATTTTCCTTAAAATTAGCATTTATGCCCCAACATGCATTTCTAACCAAATAATCCAAAAATCATGCATTTATACTAAAATAACAACCAACAAAGCATGCATTTAAGGCATACCAAACATACAAATACATTAAAAGACTTTGAATGTGATTATGTACATACCTTTCAAAAAAAATGGTGCCTTAACTAACACTCTAAGCTTTTCATGATTGCCTTCTCCTTTGAGATGGACTTTCAAGCTCTTTTAGAAGCCTTCTTTCATATCACAAATATGGAAAATGAACACAAAACACCCTAAAATTGAACTTCTCTTTCTTAACTCTCAAGATCACTTTCTCTCTTGTCTCAAGTTTTTTCCTTATTTTCAACCTTAACATTTTTATGTGAAAAAGAAGAAGAGAGGTTGCAGAAATGAAAGGGGTTAATGGTGGTGTGCAAGCATGGTTTTCAGAGAGTGGGGAGTAGGTTTAAGGCATGGCAGGGAGAAAATCGTGTCTACCTCACCTGCTCCTATTGACTACATTTATGGGCGTGAAGCCTTCTTCATGGGCATGAATGTCCTATGCCACACATTTCATAGTCGTGACAACCATTAATGAGTATGAACCATAACCCACATCATTTACTGCCATGAAACCCTATTCACAGGAGTGAAACACACTTGCATTACTATATTCAATCTTTATCCCATAGTCTGCCATTCTTTATCCCTTTCTAATAACCAATATAACTTAGAGGCCCTAATTAACAAGCATTATAGTGTTTAAATTTAAATTGAAGCCTTTACCATTACTCTTCATAATTTGGCTACTTTCTTCAGCCTTATTTGCACTAGAGATATTATTACTTGCATCAAGGCTCTTAGGTTAGAGAGGCCATCATTGAGCAAGGCCATATCTTCATTCAATACTTTTTCGAGTAATTTTAGAATTACTAGTGGTGACCCTACTAAAAATGAATACCTTACTTTCCTTTTGTATTGGCTTTGTAAATACGAATTTTGTTTTGGGTCAATCAAGATTGTGAAGAATATGAATTTTTGGCTCATGCTTTGTCCAAGAAAGAAATATTGGTACTAGTTCATTTGTAGCTCTTTGTCATTTATAGAGGTCTCCATGCCCTTTTTCTAGATGCCAATGATAGTCCTTCCTTTAGGCATGCAGGTGGTCTGCTATGGATGGTCTAGTTATGGCTTAAGAAATACCTTTTTAACCTCTTTCCTACAAATGTCATATCAAAGAAGGTTTCTTTTAATTGTTATGCTCCAATTATTCATGAGTGGCTGAAGACTTGCCTACTTTTTCAAAAGGTCATTGTTTATCTTTACTTTAATAAGAATTGTCCTTCCAATATAAATCAACCACTTTTTCCTTTTTGATTTGGATCTAATTTGGGTAGACCTTAATGCCCATCTTTTAATGATGATGAACACGTGGTGCTTTCAATAAGTTCATAGGCCTCCATTCTAATTTAAAGAGATCTTCATTGTGGGACTAGTTTTGGCCTGAACAACAAGACTAGGGTCAAAATTTATCATCCTACTCTAGTTGCACATCAATTTAGACAAGGATAAAGATGTCCATTTCCTATTTTTTAGAGTATGAATTCTCCCTTTTTATGATCGAATAAAAATTAGTGATAAGAACTACCTCCCTCTCATTGATAATGTGGGAAATCACATGTTTTCTTATTTTACTATGGCTAAATGGAAAGTAACTGACTTTGCCACCTAAGAGTTCAATATTTGGTGGAAATCTATTGAGAAGTATTAATTTTGTGTTGATGATGTCCTTTCTCTTCAAAATTTCAAGCCTAATGTTTACGTTCCTCAGCCTATAGTAATTCCCAAAAAGACCTAAACCTCAATTTGACTCCTTAATTATAACACCCACTTACCCTCTTGTACCTTAGTAAGGTAAGGTGGTCTTGGGTTCTTAACATGCATCACATACATGGCAGAGCAGAGATTAAAATTAATTGAACCCAAAACCATGGAACGCTTTATGAACATTAAAATTGGATCATACCATCAATATAGGAGAAGTTGATTACCTTTGTTTGCAACTCTTGATCTTCCAAGTTGTGAGTTTTTCCTTCTTTGTTGGGTTGTAGCAAACCACAACAATCTAAAGCTAGGATTGCCTCTAAGAGTATCCACATGAAGGAAGAAGAAGAAAACTTCTTAGGAGATAGGGTGGCAAAAATCCAAAGTGTCTTATGAAAGAGAAAAGGGAGAGAGGAAAAATAACTCCTATTTTTTTATGGGGCAGCACGAAATTGACTTCATAAAAGGAGTATTTATACACTTTCTAATCCCTTTTAGGGTTGGAAAAGGAAAAGTCCTAATGGGCCTATTTCCCTAAGGTATCGGTCCGATGTTGACCAAGTCAACAATCTTAATCTAATTTGGATTTGGCCCATTTTTATAACTCTTATAAAAGGCCCAATTCTCTTTCTTTCTCATTTGGATCTTATCTAAAACCCATTTTACATTTTTTTGATTCCCTCTATGCATTTGACCTAATAGATTTTTTGGTCATGTTGGCAGATCAACTCTCAAGAGGAATCCTAATCCAATTAGGATTCTACGAGTCAAACACTTTTTGACTCATAATAAATTTCTAATCAATTTCCCTTGATTTAGTAGATCATGAGCGATATCTAGCAATACATCATGACCACCCAATTAACCATAAAGTCAGTTGTCTGACTATAAACCTTTCCGTAGACAATTACTATGCAATTTTTCCTTTCACCAAACTATACCTCATTTGGTTCAGAGCATGGACTGTGTGTCAACTCACACTAGATTGACTACATCGCATCTAGTCCAAATGATATTAGTTCTTATCTATGAGACTTATTACTCTTTTAGATTTGTCTTTGAAGACCTTCTTCAAGACATGTCCACCTTGGCCAAGGATTTCTGAGCAATTTTCTTTACAAGAGGCCATAGGTGTACTCTCCTTTTATCAAGAGTGGTGAATCTTTATTGACTACTCAACTACCTTCAAATACCAAATGCTATGCCCAATCACTACACTATAAGCAAACTCTGAGAGGTAACGAGGAATGGAGTCAAAATTTAAGATTCAATATCCAAGATAACCTTGAGCATCTCAAGTCTAAAGATACTTGCACCATTGCTATGAAGCGACTACCATTGACATTGAATAGATATCCATGTGATTGTCTCATAGCAAGTCATCCAATGTACTTGCTACTCTTAGCAAGTGTTGAACCTTGAGGGATATTTCTGTAATTTTGATGGTAACAAATAAAATAACGATAATGTATTTAACATACTTATTTTCTAAGTTCATTGAACATCGTATGGAACATGATAGCAAGAATGGAGAATGGAAGATTAACCTTAAAAAGATAAAAATGAAGAAATAGCATGTTTATGCCCGTGACCTTATATGTCACGCCCGTGATGAAGCTTAGCGCCAACTATCCAACATTTAAAGTTCACGGCCACGAAGAATGATAGAACCCATGAATGATCATATCAGTCACGACTGTGAAAAAAGTCATGCCCGTGAGAAGACATGACAAATTCCTCTAGAGAGCTTCACGGCCAGAATCACTCCTTGGACCATTGCTAGGAAGGATGTTTACACCCGTGAAATAATATTGTCACACCCGTGATCAAACACTTAAAAACCTTCCATAATGCTTCACGGCCAAAGTCATCACTCAAGTCACAACTTCGAAGAATAGTCACGATCGGGAGACTCATACTCATGTCCGTGAAAGAGGAAAGAGAAACATGTCAGGCGCGAAGTTAAGAGTTGGTGCAATGGCTATTTTCGCATTAAATGCAACCAAACGACTATAATTCACCATGGAAGTATAAATGCAAGTCATTTATGAATCCAGAACAAGAGAATAGCTAATACTTTGAATCAAAATCTTGTTGTATGCCATCTGTTCATTTAATACTTTCAAAACAAACATTTATTCTCTGTAAAACTCTTTTTGCTCATTATTCTCTAACCATTATAGATTTGTAAGTGTTTCTCTTTGTAATCTACTACTCAAGTGAGTTTGGGTATTTTGGGTTAAGAGTAGAACACTTGTAAGGGTTATTTGTGTGAGCCTTTAAAACACAAGGAATTGGTTTATTGTGTGAGCAATTAAAAACACGAGGGATTTCTAGGTTAGGTGTGATCCATTGTTAGAAACACCATAGTTGGGAGTGAGCTTGTAAAACTCCATTGTAACACTTAGTGTGTTAGTGAAACTCCCAATTGAGATTGGGGAGAGGAGTAGGGTTTGTTAACACTCGAACCTCTATAAAAATTCTTGTGTGATATCTTCCTATCCCTACTCAACTTAACTTTTCTTTCCGCACTTTAAAGTTAAAATTTTTAATATCCAATTCAACCCCCCTTCTTGGTTCAATATCTAGGCAACAATTGGTATCAGAGCCAGTTTAGCATCGAAGCCTTACTTTGATGGAGCAAATTATGCTCATTAGAAGTTTCAGATGGAGACATATTTGGATAGTGAAGGAATTGAAGTATGGGATAGTGTTCGGAAAGAATGGACACCACCAACTAGAAGGGGAGTTGATGGTGAAGAAGAAATCTTGTCAAGAGATGATTGGACAAAGCCTTAAAGAAGAGCAAATTTCAAAAAACAAGAAGGAAATGACAATTCTCTCAAGCTCATTATCCATTGAAGAATGTGGCAGAATACAATACTGCCCAACTGCTTACAGCATGTGGAAAATATTGGAAAACTATCATGAAGGAACAAAGAAAGTTAAATCTAAGAAGATTCAACTTCTTACATCAGAGTATGAAATTTTCAAGATGAAATCCAATTAGTCAATTACTGACATGACCAACCGTCTTTTAGCTATCATAAATTGCATGAGAAAGCTTGGGAAATACCTGAGCTTGGAAAATGTTAATAACAAAATCCTGAGAAGTCTTCCTGTGACATCCCACCTATATAATAGGAATAATCCCATTACATAAGCAGAATGACACAGACAATCTGAATGAAACTAGTCTGAATTTAAAATTTTTATTTAATAACTAAATTGATATTTTTTTAATATTCAAATATACATATGGATTCAATTATCAAATACATCACCATGTTACATAAATATTATACTTCATTATAATTATCAAAATTAATGGTTTTTACCTTACATCTAACTATATAGATATAATACCAAAATATAAAATATGTTCTTAACTATATATAGGACATGTCTAACAAACCCATATGCATATTAATAAAAAAAATGCAAAAATAATATGCATCCGACCCTCAACCAGTTCTGACGCGTCTGCTCTAGTATGGGCTTGTACTTCCTCTATCAACTTCACAGTTTACTACTTGCAAGCTCCAGTTCCTGCACGGAAAAAACCCACGCTAAGCCATTTCTAGCTTAGTGGTACATATGAGCATTTAAGTTTTCCCATGCAATCACACAAACGTGGGTCATAATAATCATGATATAATTTAAATAAATTATGACATAAAATTAGAAAATATTATAATAAAATAAAATTTATGTTCCATTATATTATCATTATATTTATATTAGGACATGAATTGTATATATATTCAACCATATGTAATATATAAAATATTAAGCATTCTACCTCCTCTCATGTTTTCATAACTCATTTTAATTTAATTGATTTCCCTAAAATTATGATTGTTTAGTTAACTCAAGTCTCAATCCATATAAGCATAAATATTTTAACATACAATTACCAAAATGCATGGTAGATAATTCATAATACAGTACACAATATTCCAACATACATTATACAGGGACAACCACATGATTATACAATAGTACCAAATTCATTGATAATATATATATATATATATATATATATATATATATATATATATATATATATATAACTCAATTATAAATTTAGCTTACCTTAATAAATATTTATAATTCATTATATTTCACACATTTTATCTTTCAACAAGTACATGTATGTCTTTTAATTATTTTATATATAATATTTTAATATAAATAACCCAAATCTCATTCCCGGACTGTCCGGATATAGGGCGTGCAGTAAGGCCACTCGCGGAGCTTAAGCACCCTACTCACTATAGTCTCAAGTCAAGAGCGCTCGCGAAGCTTAAGCCTCATGACCGAGTATAATCACATCATTTGTGTACAATTAGGACAGGGGTGCTCTCGGAGCTAATACCACCCTATTTCTAAACCATATCAATATCGGTACCGTAATGCCCCTGCAATGGTGCACCATCTATCCCTAATTAGTCCACAGGTTGAGAACTGGGCAATTAATGTTATTACTTATGTATTTTCTTTATATATTAATTTGTTGGAATCAATATTCCCATTACATTTATAATGAAAATATGATTATAAAATTTTAAAATCATATAATCATATGATATTCCATTATATATAACTATTTAAGTAATATTGACATACTTTAATTAGTTTTCTATACAATAAAAACCGACAAATCTTTTAATACAAAACCAAAATTTATAATAACTTTATGAGTCCAAGTATGCCATATAGCCTCCCTTTTCATATCAAATACATATGTCATACATGACTTTTTAACTTCACTCTTTATTTTCCTAATTATTAATAATTACCATTAATAATTATCCCATTTTTAATCAATCATATACTAATCTATATTGAAAAATATATTATGTTACATACTGTAAACCAAAATTTTCTACATTTATTAATTAATTATTCATCCATATGTCTATACATGCATTAATATGAAATTTCATTGATTAAGCACTCAATTCATTTCATATTTACACATTTTAATACATTATTCAAATATACCACTTATTCAATTAACACACAAGCATGCAACAAGACAAACTAAAATGCATATATGTACAAACCTCAATGGAGCTTTTTTCCAAAATCTAAAATTTGGAGCTTGTCTACTTTTATTGCTTTTCTTCTTGTTAAGACCCTAATTTGAAAATATAAATAATTAATACATTGATAAAATATTTATTCTTAATATAGTTTAAATAAATAACTACAATTTCTTATAAGCTGGAACATGACCTTTCAGGACTGTTGGATGAATAAATTTTTCTACTCTTATCCAATTTATATGATTCTTGATCCTGATTAACTATAACATCTAAAAATAAAACATACTAAAATTTCAGAATTGTTGAACTATTACACGAGTTTTGGTATATTTTTAAATATTTCTCTGTTCTTTGCCTTTAGGCAGTTTTGGGGTACCACATTTAAAACTTCATATCTTTCAATGTGTAGCTTAAATTATTATGAAAATTTTTATAAATTTATATAAGTTAATGGAACATTTTTCATGTTTACCTAATTTCCAGATTCGGTCTCTATGGCTCTCAAATACTAGAGGATCTATAACTGGTTTAACATGAAGTATCAACCCGACCAGTTCAATTGTCCAGCTCATAACTCACAAAATACATGACATTTTAAGGTGCGACTTTCACAAGAATTTAGATAAGACATAGGAGTAAAACTATCATGTTTTTCACTTTGGCTAATTCGATCTAAAAATAGGTGAAATATAAGGATGAATTTACTAGATCTGTACAGGTATATGAAACCAGCTCAATCAAGGAACAGTCATAGTTCATTTCAGAATAACTCAACCTACACAGAAGAAATTTATACGAAATTTGGTAGAGACCTCAAAAACACATATACCAACAACTTGCATGTTTTACAAAACCTCAGATTAAGCCACTAAGATGATTAATTTTTACAAAAACCGTAGGTAATTTAGTTGATACATCTCCCTGAACCAGTTTCACCCCAATGACCATATCTCTTCAAATACTCAAAATAATTTAATAACATTTGGCAGAACGATACACAAGACATAGATGAACAACGTTTATGTTTAACACATCCCTAAAGTAGATTCACAAGATAATAAAAAATAGAGTGTAATATCCTGTAAAAACATAACCTAAAGAGTTCTAATAACACAATAATCATGGGAAAAATATTTCTTACAAAGATCAGATTTATTTGGACTGATTTTTGATGCAAATCTTGAAGGAAATGATGAAGATTTTGGGCTGTGATATGGAGGAAGGAAAAGGGATGATGAAGAAGAAGAAGAAGGAGAAGAGAGATAAAGTTGAAAGAATGACCAAAAGAAGTCTTAATTGACTTCCACCCTAATTCACGTTTTTTTTTTCTGCTGTGTTTTTTTACTGTTCACTTCTCTCTTTTTATTAAAAAAATTTTTCTTATTATTATTATTATTATTATTATTATTATTATTATTATTATTATTATTATTATTATTATTATTATTATTATATTCACATATTTCCTTATACCTAATATCTTTAATTTTTTTATACCAAAAATATAATTTAATTATGTGGTATAATTTAATCAAATTTATCATGTCAATAAATTTAATTTATTTTAATTTCTAATTTAGTCATTTATTCAATTTATTTAATTTGTTTTATGTCTATCATGTGTTTTCTGTGTATACCACATACTTATTTTTAATTTAGACTAATTTGTGGGCATTACACTTCCTTTCAAAGATTACGATTCAAGAGTTGTTGGTATAGAAGAGGCAAATGAAGACATGAGCATCATGACTACCGATGTGCTTATTGGCAAACTTCTTACACATGAAATGGCAGTGAAAAGAGATAGAGAGCTTGAAGTAGAGCCAGAAAAAAGAAAGCCTTTAGTACTAAAAGCCTCTACTTCAAAATCTTAAGAGGAAGTTGAAGATGATGAAGAAAAAAGTGATGATACAAATGAGGACATTGCTATGCTCACAAGAAGGCTGAAAGGAATTATTGAGAAGAGAATGAGCAACTCTAGAAAATTTAGGCAAAGAAACCTCAAACAGACTTCTAATGATGCACAAAGAAGTAAAAAGGAGGTAAAGTGCTATGAATGTGGAAAGAAAGGGTATATTAAACCAGAATGTCCAAGGCTCAAGAAGCACAAGAGCAAATACCAAAGAGACAATGGGGAGAAAGGTCACAAAGCCACATGGGATGAAGAAAGCTCTTCAAGTGAAAAAGATGACAATGAAAGTGAAGAGGTCAACCTATGCTTCATGGCTATAAAGGATCACGTCTTGGATAAGGTAGGATCACTTCACTCATACTCTTTCAATAATGATAGTAGTGACAATGATAGTAATAGTGAAGATGATGATGAGGAAAGCCTAATAGAAGTATTGAATATAGAACTCGAGAAATATGGAAGTAAATTCAATACTTATAAGAATAATGTTTCTAACTTGAAAATCAAAATAGATGCTTTAGAAAAGGAGAACTTTAAGCTAAAATCATCTAATGAATCTCTTCAAAAGTCATTAGATGAATACTCTTCAAGACCCTCAACTAAATTCTTGCTTAAAGAAAACAATATTTTGAAAAATGAAGTTGAGGAACTTAGAAACTCCATTTCAAATTTCACAAGGGAAAGGAGAGTTTAGATACTCTAATTGTGTCTCAAAGGCCATCCGTAATTTGACATGGTCTAGGATTTAAGGGTACATCATCATCTTCTCACAAGACTACTTTTGTTAAGTCAAGTGAACCTCACATCTCCACATTTGCTGTAACAGCCCCAAGGGCTAAGTGCACAAAATACACTAAATCTTTTATACATAAAAGGGATGATCAAGGATTGGTAAGCCTAAGAAAGAAACCTCAAAAGGCTAACCATGCCGTTATGTATAAGAAGCATGCACCTAGAAAAGCACCAATTCATCATGATTGTGCATGCCATTGCTCTCAAACTCAATCTAATAGAAATATGGCATTCAAGAGCATTGTAAGACCAAAAAGAATATTTAAACCTAAACAATGTAATTATTGTATGAAACTTGATAACATAAATAAACATTGCTGGATAAGGAAGGCTCATTGGGAACCTTTATGTGCTAACCCCCAAGGACCTAAGCTCATTTGGGTACCTAAAAATCATACTTGAATTGTGATTCTATAGGTAGGCCTCAAGTCCACAATAAACAAAAATGCTTGGCTAGTAGATAGTGGATGCTCAAGGCATATGACAGGAGACAAAAAACTTTTCAATGAAATCAAAAGTATTGATGGAGGTAAAGTTACCTTTGGAAACAATGCTAAGGGTAAGGTAATTGGCATTGGCTTTTTTGGTATTAACGGTACTACTTTTATTAAAGATGTCTTGCTTGTTGATGGCTTGAAACATAACATGTTAAATGTAAGTCAATTATGTGATAAAGGAAACAAAGTAATTTTTACTTCCAACGAATGTCATATAACCTCTATTAATGGCCAAGAGATATTTAAAGGAAATAGAGATGTTAATACCTACATAATAGACTTACACAAAATATCTAACCATTCCTCTCAGTGTCTTGTGACTACTAGTGATGAATCGTGGCTGTGGCATAGAAGGCTTGGTTATACAAGCATGGATTTAATTCAAAGCCTAAGCGTAGGAGACCTGGTAAAAGGACTACCAAAAGTCAAATTTGAAAAAGACAGGACATGTGAACCTTGTCAAAGAGGAAAACAACACAAGTCATCCTTCAAATCCAAAAACATTGTAAGTACCTCAAAACCTCTACAACTCCTGCATCTAGATCTTTTTGGACCTACTAGAATTGCAAACTTAGGAGGTAAACACTATGCCTTTGTCATCATCGCTGACTACTCTAGATTTACGTGGGTAATTTTCTTAGCTCAAAAGAGTGATGCCTTTGAAACTTTTAGAAATTTTGCTAAAAGAGTTCAAAATGAAAAAGGGTATTGTATTTCAAAAATAAGAAGTGACCATGGCAAAGAATTTGAAAATGAAAACTTTGAAAATTTTTGTCTTGAACATGGCATTTTGCAGAATTTTTTTATCTCCTAGGACACCTCAACAAAATGGGGTAGTCAAAAGAAAAAATCGAACTTTAATTGAAATGGCTCGAACAATGCTCAATGAGTATGGTTTACCAACTTACTTTTGGGCAAAAGCCACAAATACTACATGTTATATTTCAAATCGAGTTTTCAAAAGACCTCTCTTAAACAAAACTTCATTTGAGCTATAGAATGGAAGAAAGCCCTTGATATCATACTTTAGAGTATTTGGATGCAAATGTTTCATATTGAATACCAAGGACATCCTTGGAAAATTTGCCTCTAAATCTGATGAGGGTATCTTTTTAGGATACTCTACAACTAGCAAAGCATATAGAGTATTTAATAAAAAGTCATTATCTTTTGAAGAATCTATGCATGTTGTTTTTGATGAATCTAGTAGGCTTGATCTTGTGAAATGTAGTGTTCTTGATGATGTTGTAGGTACCACGGAAAGACTTGATCTTGAAATGAAAGAGAAGAAAATGATCAAGAAGATTCACATCAATATGATTCTCTACCTCCAATGCAAGAGGAAAACAGGCAAGAGCACCCAAAGGAATGAAGATTAACAAAAGATCAAACCAAAGAGCAAATCATTGGTGATCCTCCAAGAGGAGTAAGTACTAGATCTCATCTCAAACATTTAGTTTTTGACCTTGCTTTTGTTTCTCAAATTGAGCCTAAAAATATTGATGAGGCTCTTAACGATGAAAGTTGGGTGATTGCTATGCAAGAGGAACTCAACCAATTTGAGAGAAGTAAGGTATGGACCTTAGTACCTAGACCTAAGGAGCATCAAATCATTGGAAGCAAATGTGTATTTAGAAATAAACTAGATGAACAAGGTTCAATAACTAAGAATAAGGCTAGGTTGGTTGAAAAAGGATATAATCAGGAAGAAGGAATAGATTATGATGAGACCTATTCTCCTGTAGCTAGATTAGAAGTCATAATAATACTTTTTGCATATGCATACCATATGAATTTCAAACTCTTTCAAATGGATGTAAAAAGTGCCTTTTTAAATGGATTTATAGAAGAAAAAGTTTATGTAGAACAACCACCAGGTTTTGAAAGCCATGATTTGCCCAACCATGTATTTAAACTTTCAAAAGCTTTATATGGTTTGAAACAAGCCCCAAGAGCTTGGTATGAAAGACTAAGTTTTTTTCTCTTAGAAAATAACTTTACAAAGGGGAATGTTGACACAACATTATTCATTAAAAAGTATAAGCATGATACTCTAATTGTTCAAATTTATGTTGATGACATCATATTTGGATCTACTAATGAATTGCTTTGCCAAGAATTTGCTAAGTGTATGACTAGGGAATTCGAAATGAGCATGATGGGTGAACTAAAATTCTTCCTCGATCTACAAATAAAACAAGGCAATGAGGGCATATTCATTAACCAATCCAAATATGCCAAAGACTTACTTAAGAAATTTGGAATGGAAGGATGAAAATATGCCAAGACTCCAATGAGCACATCAACAAAATCAGACAAGAATGAAAAGGGTAAGAGCATTAATGAAAAGCTCTATAGAGGTATGATCGGATTTTATAGCTTATTGCCTCTAGACCCAACATAATGTATAGTGTATGTTTATGTGCTCACTTTCAATCATGTCCTAAAGAGTCTCATTTAAATGCAGTAAAAAGAATTTTAAAATATTTACATGGCTCATTGCATCTAGGTTTATGGTATCCTAGAAATTCATCCTTTCACATTATAGGATATTCAGATGCTGATTACACTAGAAGTCTTTTAGATAGAAAAAGTACTTTAGGTACTTGTCACTTTATTGGAGAATGCTTAGTTTCTTAGTTTAGCAAGAAACAAGTTTCAGTTGCTCTTTCTACTATATGGTAGCAGGATGTTGTTGTACACAAATCCTTTGGATGAAACAACTTAAGGATTATGGTCATAGTATGAACCATATACCTATTAGATATGACAATAAAAGTGCTATAAATCTATCTAAGAATCTCATTCAACACTCTAGAAGTAAGCATATTAACATAAGACATCATTTTATTAGAGATCATGTTCAATATGGAGATGTTGTATTGGAATTTATAAGCACAGACAATCAATTGGCAGATATCTTCACTAATTCTCTAAATGAAGAAAGATTTAATTTCATAAGAAGAGAGCTTGGTATGATTGATGAATTAACTTTATGATTGCCAAAATTGTCAAACCTTGATTGATAATCTTGTGTTTTTTTGTCTCATCTTTTTAGATATGAAGTAGCTAACTTGATAGAAATATATGTTATAGGGGATAGAAGCTCCTTAGAAATGCTTTAGTCTTATTTTAAACTTAAATTTATTTAATGAGGATTTTAGGAATTCACGCCCGTGACATATATTCACGGCCATGATCATAATCGCCAAAAGCTACAGTAGCTTTCATGTCTTGCTTCACGACATGCTTAACGGTTGAAGGTAGTGAAGACTATGTTTCGTGCCCATAACCTTTTTCTATCACCCCTGTGAAACCCTTTGTTCATGCGCATGACGCTTATTCACGACCGTGAACATTTCCATCAAAAACTTACAGAAGCATTCATGCTTTGTGTCACGCTCTGTTTCACGGTCATAAGTAGTGAAGATTGTACTTCACGCCCGTGAATCGTTTGTCACCACCGTGATATTTCATCATTCACGCCCGTTACCTTTAATTGTCATGACCATGAATAGTTTTACATCCCTCTTCACGGGTAGAGTGTCTCTTCAGCAAACTGTGAACACGACATTTCATGTCCGTGACTTAGCTTTCACGTCCGTGAAGATGTCGGGTATAAAACATTTCTGCCGTTATTTCTCTCATTTCCAAGTCTCCAACTTCTCTCATTTATCACCATTGAATACTATTTTGAAGATTCTGGCCCCCTAGAAACTCATTCCATCTATAAATACCTTCAAAAACTATCTTCATCATCAGAAATCGAAACACCTTAGGTTCTACTCCATAATTTCCATCAGATTTTTAGTCTTCAAAAATACATTTCTCAATAAAAAATGGAAACCGACTCTTCCAAAGGTACCAGAAAGAAGTCTCATGCTCTATTATTCCAGAGCACTGCCATCCAAGATACTCGGTTCTCAAGCAAATACCACCCTTTCTTCTCGACCATTTGAATGGCAAACTATCAGAACACTTGGTCTTGAGACAAGCATGACAGAACAACTCCAGGCTTATTATCTAAAAGATTTCGTTGATATCCATCAACCGACGCTGAGGGAACCAACTCTAGAGTTCCTGAGCACCCTGCAAGTCTCTCCTACCGGCATGGTAAAATTCCAATTTTGCAAGCATCCGAACACCCTCACTGCCACAAAGTTTGGTGACATGTTCAACCTTCCCTCTGATGGTATCATGAATGAGAGTGAGGTGGAGTTATATGCTACTCAAGCATGGACTCACTTCTGGCTTGACTGCAGCTGGGACGTCAAGAAGACGAAAAGCACCCACCTTCGATCCCTAGTGCATAAGTACTTGCATAGGTTTCTAACCTATAGCATTTTTTCCAGAGGAGACAACAATGGATCGATTCAGAAGTCAGAGCTCTTTCTCTTGGAGATGGCCCAAAGAGGCCTAACAGTGGCTTTATCTCAATGGTTTGCAAACCATCTTCTGTCAATTGCCACCAAGCCCTCCAGAGACATTCTGATTGGTGGGTACATGACTCACCTTGCTATCTAGCTGGGGTATTTGAAGCTAGAGGAGCACCACTTCAACCTTATACCAGCACATCATCGAGACCAACTAGACGTTGAGACCTTTATCAAAATGGGAGCGACTGTTCATATAGTTCTTGAGAACAACATCTACTACCGCTTCACCAATACTGCTGGTGAGATTATTTGGAAGGACAATGATTCGGATGACTTTAAAGCTGGCCTCCAAGGAATCCAGCAGAGGAAGAGACTTCGAGTTAAGATGGTGCCTCCAGAGGTTGAGCAGGAAATTGGACAATCCTCTGCCTTCACACCAAACTTGGCTCAGCAAGTGGTTGATCTCTTAGCACCACTGTTTTAGCAATTGCAGGCTTTAATGGATGAGAGGTTAGAGAACTTCAAGGATTTCATGGAGTATCTCATGGAGAGCCTCGAGGAAGAAGTCACTTGCCTTAGAGATGGGATGTCCGGCTCCAAATCTAGCTAGACTATATGTTAGCTATGTTATTTTCTAGCTTGTTTGATGTAGGACTTTCAATTTCTTTTCAAATCCTTGTACTCTTTTTTTATATTAATATAATTGCTTTTGTTTTCCATTATGTTTTATTTTTTTGTTATTCTTTTTGTTGTTGACAAAAGGGGGAGAACCTAGTAATATATTTTATTTAAATATGCAAGTCATTAGTATTCAAATGAGCTAATATACCTTAAATATACCTTAAATATAGTTTGCATATACCTTGATGCAAGTTACATGAATGAATATGCACTTGATATACTTTGAATATACCTTAAATATACTTTGCACATACTTAACTTGTTTTTAAGTAAAAATTTGGTATACATTGGATACACCTTGCATATAACTTGCATATACCTAAAACTAGGAAGCATATTTTGATGCTACACTTCATCATTCTTTACAATTCTTGCACTTCAGTAATTTTTTATCTTAAGCATCTTTTGAGGGGGAGACTTCTCAAAAGCACATATTGCTAGATTATTTGTCACCATAAAAAAGGGGGAGATTGTTGAACCTTGAGGGGTATTTCCATCATTTTGATGGTAACAAATAAAATAGCAATAATGTATTTAACATGCTTGTTTTCTAAGTTCATTGAATAGGGTATGGAACATGATAGCAAGAATGGAGAATGGAAGATTAACCTTAAAAAGATAAAAATGAAGAAATAGCATGTTCACGCCCATGAGCTTATATTTCACGCCCATGATGAAGCTTAGCGCCAACTATACAACATTTAAAGTTCACGGCTATGAAGAATGATAACAACTGTGAATGATCATATCAGTCATGACCATGAAAGAAAGTCACACCCGTGAGAAGACATGACATATTCCTCCAGAGAGTTTCACGGCCAGAGTCACTACTTGGACCACGGCTAGGAAGGATGTTCACGCCCGTGATCAGACACTTCAAAACCTTTCAGAATGCTTCACGAACAAAGTCACCACTCAAGTCATGACTTGGAAGAACAGTCACGACCGTGATACTCATACTCACGACCATGAAAGAGGAAAGAGAAACATGTGAGGTGCGAAGTTAAGAGTTGGTGCAATGGCTATTTCTGCATTAAATGCAACCAAACGACTATAATTCACCATGGAAGTATAAATGCAAGTCATTTATGAATCCAGAATAAGACAATAGCTAATACTTCGAATCAAAATCTTGTTGTAAGCCGTTTATGCATTTAATACTTTCAAAACAAACATTTATTCTCTATAAAAATCTTTTTGCTCATTATTCTCTGAGCATTATAGATTTGTAAGTGTTTCTCTTTGTAATCTACTACTCAAGTGAGTTTGGGTATTTTGGATTAAGAGTAGAACACTTGTAAGGGTTATTTGTGTGAGCCTTTAAAACACAAGGAATTGGTTTATTGTGTGAGCTATTAAAAACACAAAGGATTTCTGGGTTAGGTGTGATCCATTGTTAGAAACACCATAGTTGGAGTGAGCTTATAAAACTCCATTGTAACACTTAGTGTGTTAGTAAAACTCCCAATTGAGATTGGGGAGAGGAGTAGAGTTTGTTAACACCTAAACCTTTAGAAAAATTCCTGTGTGATATCTTCCTATCCCTACTCAACTTAACTTTTCTTTTCACACTTAAAAGTTAAAATTTTTAATATCCAATTCAACCCTCCTTCTTAGTTCAATATCTGGGCAACAACAAGCATCCACATGTTTACTCTAAACATCTCATGTGTTTAGCTTTATGAGATCAACTGCTTGACCTAGTCAAAGAGTATAATATGTGTTAGTCTATCCGGATTAACAATGTTCCATCTTTGTAATAATATGACTAGGGATCATTTAGGTATAAACACAATTACATATGACAAGAATCTCATCATCATGATCTCATCATCAACTCCTTTATGATGTATTACATACCAAGGATTTCATTAAATAGTTTAAGATCTATATCAATTCATAAGCAATGAATACCATATATTGAAAATGCCTTTTGTTAATAATAAATAATTTTGGCACTTCTCTAACAATCTCCCACTTGCTCAAAGGCCAATTGCTTTTATACATTATACCATAGGCGAGTACATGACTATCATGTTTCTTTTGGGGAAGTGGCTTAGTAAAAGGATCAACTATATTCTGATTAGTGGGAACTCTCTTTATCTTTACATTATGTCTACCTATGATTTCCCGAATCAAATGGTAACATTTGAGTACATGTTTGGATCTTTGATGAGACCATGGCTTATTTGCTTGTGCAATGGCTCTATTGTTATCACAATACAAGGGTATTGGATCAATAATGCTAGGAATAACTTCTAACTCTATGATGAATTTCCTTATCCAAACTGCTTCCATAGCTACTTTAGAAGCCTCAATGAACTCTACTTCAGTTGTGGAATTTGCAGTCGTCTTCTATTTGGAACTCTTCCAATGGATTGCTCTTCAATTCAATGTGAAAATATAGCCTGACTGGGATTTGGAGTCATTCTGGTTAGTTTGAAAGCTGGCATCTGTATACCTGCTTACTTTAAGCTCACCATCTCTATAAACAAATAATGCATATTTGGTTCTTCTTGAGTACTTAAGGATGTTCTTGATAGCCACCCAATACCCCTCTCCGGGATGTTTCTGATATTTGCTCGTGACACTCAGAACATATGATACATCAAGTCTAGTAAATAACATAGCATACATAATGGATCTAATAGTTGAAGCATATGGAATCCTACTCATATGTGTCCATTCATCTTGTGTCTTTGGACACATGGACTTAGAGAGGGTAATTCCATGAGTCATTGGAATTAATCCTCGTTTGGACTGTTCCTTTGTCATATCTGTTAATTTAGACTTGTAGTTGAGCGAGTTGTTAAATCGACTCAATGGTTCGACCAGAGTCTAAATTTGAATTTTTACTGAAAAATAATTAAGATAGTAGCAAATAATTATGGAAAATATCTAATAAAGTATTTAAAATATTTTAAGATGTTAAATTATGGTAAAGGACTAAATTGCAAATTTTGAAAAGTTTAGGGGTCAATTTGAAATTTACCAAAAATTAGAGGATTAATTGGGATAACCGTCAATTAAATGCATGATTGGGATATTAAACACATGGAGTGGGTTGGCCACACCAAGTGGCATGCATTAAGTGGGCAATTGACATGCATGAATGAGACATTTAATTCATATGCTTAGGTGTCCCCATTATTAAATTAAGTTTATCTTTTGCCATTAATTACTTCTTCCTTATCACTTAGCATCTAGAAATTTCTGTTCTCTACACCGGCCCCACATTTCTTCAAGTTCCTCCATAGCCAAAGCTTGATTCTAGTGAAAGAGAAAGTGAGAAAGAGAGGGAGAAAGGCATGGAAGAGTAGAGTTCATGCAAAATTAATCTTAAGGAAGATAAAGAAAGTAAAGAAAGGTAGAGATTAAAACATATTATGGAAAAAGAGAGATTTGATGAAAGGACGTTTTAATTTTCTCTTTTATGTTTTAGGAGCTCAAATTGACAAGGATCTAGCTGAAAGGAGCAAAGGAAAAGAGAAAGAAAAGTAAAGAGAAAGAGAAGAAAAGAGAGGTTTGTGCATAACCTAAGGCAATAGCCTATTTTATTTTATTACTTATTATTTTTATTATTTGCATGATTTGATTATTTGGCATGTTGATGATTCTGAATTAATAGTATTTTGTGATAAAAATCTTGGGATGCATGTTTGCTAGACTTAGGATTAATTTTGGTGAAAATTGAAGATAGTTCATATATGTGTTCTTCGCTGGAAATGGATGAGCAGTGAGTACTTAAACTATTATAACTTAATTTCTGGAATTCGGTTTTGTATTTTCTTTATTGGGTTTCAAAGATAAATATAGGGCTATAAGTTTCATTCAGACCATAAAACCTGAATATGTCTGCAATTATCTAGAAAAATTCATAAAGTTCGGATTTAGAATCTATCCAGAAAATTCAGGACAAAATTGTTAGTGACTATTTAGTGTTCATTTTATCATATCTTTTGATATAAAATTAAAAATTAAGTGATTTAAGTTGCATATTAAATCTAAAATGCAGACCTAAAATTTTTATGAAGATCATGTAACTAAATTCATATTGTAACAGGATCAAAATTAAGGTCCAAAATAGAGAATGGAATCTACCAGTGACAGAGCAGCATATGAGTTGAGGAATTTAAAGAGTAAAATGATGTGAACCTTGTTATATTATGTAAATATTATTTTAATTGAGTGGTTATATGATTATTTTGAGTCTTTAAATGCATGAAAAGTGTGAATTTAATTGCTATGAATTTTAATGAGATTGTGTATGCCCTAGAACACCTAACTAGAACTAGAATTGGGATAGTTTGACATGTCAAGCAGGAGGGAGTATGATGAAAATGAAACCATTAATGGTATGATTATTGAGCCGATAATGGAACAATTACTGAAGCCGGTAATGACACTATTATTGAAGCCGGTAATGACACTATTATTGAAGGCAGTAATGACACTTATATGCGCACATCATATTGCCTGGTTGGCACTTCTAAGTGCCTGGATGACAACTCTGTTATCCTAGTCAGTAGTTCATAGGTGTTTTTGGTATAAATAAAGAAGTTATGGAAAATAAATGGATTATTGAAAATAAAAATGGAATTATGAATTATGACATGGATAAAAAGATGATTGAGTGTTGTGGATTATAAAGAAAGATTGAAAATAAAATAAAATAAAATAAAAAATATAATAATAAGGAACCATGAATTGTGATATGGATAATTTGATATTTATGCATGCTAGAATATTAGGAGATGTATATTTGCATGGAAAGATGATGTGAACATAAATTGATATATGGTAATGCATGTTGCATAAAATAGTTTATTGCCTTATTTATATGCACCACTAAGCCAAGAGCTTAGCGTGGGAGTTTCTCTTGTGCAATATAGTAAAGAATAAATAAAAGATAGTAGATAAAGCTAGAGGTGACCTAATCCAGTAGAGCAGCTTATTTCAACCACCGTGGGTCACATAACTTTTGTATATTATCTTTTGAATTTTATTTTATAGTATTTGTAAATAAATAGCATGTTTTGTAAAGAACATGTCATTATATAAAAATGTGTTTTATCTTTCATGTTATGATTTCTTTTACAATGCAAAGTAAATAAATAGTAAATAAATAAAAAATTATTAATATATGAGTGTCTTTTATTTTCATATATATATATATATATAAATGAAATGATGATTTTAATCGATGAAGTCATCATAACACTCCCTTATCCGGACATGTGTTGCTGGGGTGAGGGGGTGTTACATCCTTGCTAAACCTTTTTAGCATCTTATCTACGTACGTAGACTGAGAAAGATCAAGCAACCTTTTAGATCAATCTTTATAGATCTTAATCCCCAGTATATAAGTTGCTTCCCCAAGGTCTTTCATGGAGAAATTCTTAGAAAACCAAATTTTGACTAATTAAAGAACTGAGACATCATTTCCTATAAGTAGTATGTCAGCTACATACAATACTAGGAATATGATTGCATTTCTAATCAAATCGGATGTTCCAACTCTTGAATGCTTGCTTCAATCCATAAATGGATCTTTGCAATTTGCATATCTTTTCACCATCACTTGATGTGAAACCCTCAGGTTGTGTCATATACACATCCTTAGTGAGATTTCCATTAAGGAAAGTTATTTTCACATCCATTTGCAAAATTTCATAATTGTAATGAGCTATAATGGCTAGGAGTATCCTGATAAATTTAAGCATAGCAACTGGAGAAAAAGTTTTGTTATAGTCAACACCTTGTCTTTGACGATATGCTTTAGCTACTAGTTTAGCCTTATAGGTAACTACATTATCTTATATATCAGTCTTTTTCTTGAAGACCCATTTGCACCCAATGGGTTTAATCCCTTCAGGTGGGTCAACCAAAGTCCATACTTAGTTTTCATACATGGAATCCATTTTTGACTACATGGCTTTGAGCCATCTATCAGATTTTGAATAACTCAGAACTTCTTCGTAGGTAGTAGGCTCATCATCCATTATGAGCAATACATCATTCTATTCACTTATGATAAATCCATATCTCTCAGGAACAATGCGTATGCTACTTGATTTATGAAGTTCTTGTGTTTCAAAAGTGTAGTTGTTACTTCATCTTTATGAGTGACATATTCAGGTTGTATCAGTTGATCTGGATATGTTTAAGCATCATGAACTTTATCAAGTTCAATCTTGCTCCCACTATCTTCTTTTAGAAGAAACTCTTTCTCTAAAAAGACAACATGCTTTGAAACAAACACCTTTTGTTCCAAAGTGTGGTAGAATTGATATCCAAATGACTCTTGAATATCCAATAGATAAACACTTATCAGACTTAGCTTCTAACTTATTTGACATTATCTACTTTACATAAGTAGGACAACCCCATACTTTCAAGTGAGAAAGAATAGGTCTCTTTCTAGTACATATCTCATATAGAGTAACCTCAACTAACTTAGAGGGGACTCTATTTAATATATAAATAGAAGTCTCTAATGCATGACCCTAAAAGGACTTATATAGTTCTGCAAAGCTCATTATCAACCTCACCATGTATAACAAGGTTCGGTTTCTCCTTTCAACCACACCATTATGTTATGGTGTGTAAGGTGGAGTCCATTGAGATAAAATCTCATTGTCTCCTAGATAACCTTGAAACTCTTGGCTTAAGTATTCAGCACCTCGACCTCACTTTTATCAAGTTATTTCTCTACTTCATTTCTGAATTCTTTGAACTTTTCAAAAACTTCGGATTTGTATCTCATCAGATACAAATACCCATATCGTGAATAATCATCAATGAAGGTAATGAAGTAGATAAAACCACCTCTAGTGTGCATTGACATTGGTTCACATACATCTGTATGTACAAGGTCCAATAGTCCATTGGTATGTTCACCCTTTCCACTAAAAGGTGATTTTGTCGTCTTTCTAACAAACAAGATTCACATGTGTCATATGATTCATAATCAAATGACCCTAAATCACCATTCTTGTGTAACTTAGTCATGTGCCTCTCATTTATATGGCCAAGACAAGAATGCCATAAATATGATGGTTATAGGTTATCTATATTTTGTCTTTTATTATTGATATTGAGGATTGAATTAGACATGTCTAGTATGTAAATTTAATTACATAATGTGCTAGTTCCATAAAGAATATCATTCAACCATATAGAACAACCATTGTTGTTAATAGTCAAATGAAAACATTTTCTATTTAAACAAGAAACATAAATAATATTTTTGTCAAAACTAGAACATAATAACAATTGTCTAATTCTAAAACAAGCCCACTTGGGAGTGTCAATACATACGTTCCTATAGCTAATGTAGCAATTCTTGCTCCATTGCCAACATGTAGGTCTAACTTTCCTTTCTTGAGTTGTTTATTGTTCCTTAGGCCTTGCATATCAGTACATATGTGTGAGCCACATCCAATATCCAATACCCATGCATTATGAATAGAAATAGTATTAACCTCAATAACATAAATATCTAAAGTAGAAGGTGCATCCAATGTCTTATTTTGATGTTGTCTCTATGCCTTTCTTCCTCATCATTAATGTACGCTGCATTGGAGATGTCCCCTCTACCATCTTGGAGTTAAATAGCAATTTAGATATCTCATATCGTTCAGTTCGAGCTTGCTCATCAAAAAGCTCCCTTAGATGATACACAATGGTATTAATATTCATGTTCTCATGCTGCTTTTGAAGCTCAGGAGACATAAAGGCGAGCATAATGCAACCCATCAACTCACTATCATCCACATGCTTCTTATATGCCAATTGTTCATTAATAAATGTATCATTAGTAGGAGGGGAAGGAAGCGGCTCTTCCAAGACATAGGCTTTACTTTCGATTTTGAAAACTATTCTCAAATTCCTTAGCCAATCATGGAATTTCAGGATGACCAATTTATTAGATTTGAGAATTGAGCGTAAGTTCATGTTTGATGACCTGATTCTATCAACCTAGATGTAAAGAAAGATCATGTTTAGAGAATGTACTTAAATGCATGTATATTAGGTCTTTAATAAATGAGCATTATAAGTCCCACTAATTTAGTATGAACCCATAGCCCTCACTATGAATCCGAGAGAACTCGCTGGAAGCTCTCCTAGTGGGTCAGTATCCAACATTACTAAAACTAACCTTGGGTTTGCCCAATAAGCCATCTTAGGTCAATTGGTAGGTATCTCATGCCAATTGCATCATATCATGCAACTACTAAATCATTGGGCTATCAACCCATGATTTGTGCACATCTCATGTAGACATACCTAATACTGCCTCTAATTAACATTGACCTTCGGTTTGCCCAACAAAATAGAAAACAATTTCCTAGGTAGATGCATGAAATTACAACACCAAAATAGAAAACAATTTCCTATTTTAATGCTCTTTTGTTTTTGGCACCATTTCATTGGCTTCTTGTTCCTTTGCATTTCAATTCTATTCTAATCCTATGTAATCTAATTACATTAATTCTTCATAAGAAAACCTTAAGTTACATTTGAGGGGAGTAAGATGAGAAGACTTGCAGGCCTTATTTACCAAAAAATAAAATTCCATGCATGATCAATTATATTGGTCAAGTCCATAATCATACCATTATACCATTCCATTCACCCCTAGCATGCATTCTCTAATGCATTATTAAAGGTAATCATTAAAGTAACAATTTGGGTTCCCTTTATTTCAACTCTTGAAACTTCATTTTGATTGTTTGTCCTTTAATGAAATTTATCATAAATTCATCATTTAATCTCATTAAATAATCATATGATGATTTGGAAACACTTTCTAAAAGGAAATCATGCAAATTAGGCATACATTTTATCATATCAAAAAGTTTCCTAAAATTTCCTATTATGCCAACTAGGTTATTACCAATTTAATGTATGCAATAATTAAATTCGAATTTAATAATTAAATCTCATTTAATATTAAATTCAAATATGACCAAAAGTTAATTTGTAATTAAATTAACTTAATTAATTATTAGTTTGATGTCAAATAGGATTAAATAATCCTAGTTACAATTGCATAGTAGAATCCTAGTCAAACTAGGACTTTGAAAACCATTTTCTAATTCAAATCAAGTTCCATTCAAAAATTCCCAAAATTTCCAGAATTCATTTTCATCATTATAAGTAACTTATAATTATTTTAAACTAATTAAATTAATTCATTAGACAATCTAAATTATTCATCATTCAATTAGCAAACCAATTACACAAAAATTGCTTAAATTGAATCATACATGAATTAGGATTCTTTAGGAATTTAACTACGAATTTAATTTGACTTCAGGATGCAATTGAATCAAAATAACATCATGAATATATCATAAACAATAATTGAGGTTCTGATCATCAATTTACATGCCATTTAATTAAACAACACAAAACATTTTCATCACATGGTAAGGTTCTGAACCTAGTTCCATGGCTCTCATTGCCTACATTGCCATTATATGTCTTATGTCTACTACCTGCATAAGGAGACATCTCTTATGCTGAGTTTACACTCAGTAGTGCAAGCTTTATGATAATAGGCTAATAATGTTTATATTTATTACACATATTATCCTAGCATGTTTTCTAATATTTTAGCAACAGTTGACTTCACAATGTCTGCCTTAGTATAAGTATAAAAACAATATATGTATGTAATATCCTCGACTTTCCCCATATGCATTCTTACATGCATTTCATTTGGATATATTCATTTGCATATATTTCACTTGAAGACATGAATTTTATATGTATTTTTATAAGGACAAGTTCACGACACGCATTAGCTATGTGTCTGAGTATTTTGCAATTATACTGAATTACACGTGTCCATTTTATAATTTAGTTGAGGATGATGTGAAATTGGAATTTATATGAATAAAATTATTAGATCAAATTAATGAATAAAAATGAAAAGAAACAAAATAAAAAAAATAAAAGGAAGGAAGAAAAACAAAAGAGAGAAGATGACAAAAGTGGTGAGGTGGGAGGTGGACCTTATCTTCCTCCTCACCATTCTTCCTCCCTCACTTTGGACTCATTTCTTCTTCTTCTTCTCCCCCCCTTTTAGCCTTCATCTCTTTCACTTAGATGTTGCAGCAAGTTGATCCCTTTCAAGTTCATTCTTTGTAAGTAATATTCCTTCCATTATTCTAGTGTTGTTTGAGCTGTTAGGGTTAAGTTGCAGTAGTGTTTTGCACCCCGATTTTGATACCAATAGAAACTAATTTTGGAAAAGTTTAAAATATTAAAGTTGTTACTTTATGTCTTAGGTTTATTGATATATAAATATTTTTTCAATATTTGGTGTATATGAAAATATATTGGCATCTTATTGGAACTAGTTGTTAGAGGAGTGCTCTAAAGGCAATCACCTTTACCACTTATTGTACAAATTTATTTGATTAATAAAAGGCTTTTTCATTAATTTGATGTTCATTTGATATATGAATTGATAAGTGATCTTAAATCAATTATTGAATTCCTTGATACATAACACAACATGAAGGAAATCATGATGAGATCATGATATTGAGATTCTTATCATGTGTACTTATGTTAGTATCAAAATTATCCCTAGTCATATGATTAATGAGATGGGACATTATTAATCCAGACAGACTAGCACATGTTACACTCCTTGATTAGATCGAGTAGTAGATCTCATAATCTATAAACATGAGATGTTCAGAGTTAACATGTGGATGCTTGCTAAGTGTAGCTAAGTACATTGGATGACCAACTATGAGACAATCATATGGATAATCTATTCAAATTTCAATGATAGTCTCATCATATCAATGGTGCAAGTATCTTTAGACTTGAGGTATTCAAGGATATCTTGAATATTGATTATGTATTTTGACACTATTCCTTGTTGCCTTAGAGAGGTAGCTCATAGGGTGGCGATTGGATACAACTTGAGGTATTCAAAGGTAATTGGGTAAACAACAAAGGATTCACCACTCTTGATAAAAGGAGTGTATACCCATGGCCTCTTGTCATGGTCATTACTTAGGAATCTGTGGCCGGAGTGGAAATGTCATAAAGATAGTCTTCAATGATAAATCTAATAGAGTAATGAGCCTCAAGGATAAGAACTAACATTACTTGGACTGGACGTGATGTAGTCAATCTAGTGGGAGTTGACACATGTCCACACTCTGAACCAAGTGGGGTATAAAATGGTGAAAGGAATAATTGCAGGGAAATTTTCTATGAAAAGGTTCGTAGTCAAACCACTGAATTTTCGGTCAATTGGGGTTCATGATGTGTTGCTAGATATCGCTCATGACCTGCTTAAATTAATTGTTAATTTAAGTGGCCAACATAACCAGGAACCTAATGGGTCACACGCATTGAAGATATGGAGAATGATTAAAATGGTCTTCAATAGGATCCAAAATATGAGAGAATTATTTCGGGATGAGATCACGATGAGGGTCACGGGCCCGCGCGGGCTAGAGGCTGCTGGGCTACCCAGCAGTAGCTCGCAGTAGGCCCAGCGCGCTGCTGCCTCCCACCCATTGGCTAACGACAGATTTTGGCCTTAATTAGGCCAATTATGGCCAATTACTATTCATTCATTTCCATTTTCTCCATTTTTGACTTTTCATCTTTTCTTTGAATTTGATTCAAATAGAAATGACATCAAATGGCAGAACAGAGACATGAAAATATTTTTTTGTGAAAAAAATATTTTTAAGACAGCAAAATTCTCTCGAGAACACTTTCAAAGCTAGCACTTTGAATTTGTTCAAACTTTTTCTCTTGACAGTTTCTTCTTCATTCTTCGCATGGATTGTCATTAGAGACATCCTAGTGTGGATTGTTGTGGTTTGCTACAACCCAACAAAGTGAAGATTTGAAGAACAAATAAGAAATTACAAGGTATAATTTTTAACATTTATATTTATATAAATTATTTTTAATGGTACAAGTATGATCTTTTGTTTTGGGTTTTGAAAATTTTATTTTTTCGCTGCATTTATGAATATTATTCATTTTTCAAAACCCAACACTAGTACGGGTGTGACCCCTAGCTACTGTATTTGTTGGTTTTGAATATGATAGAACCTGTATTTTAGGGAGCTCAAAACACTAAAGTTGTATACATGTGTTATATATATTTATAGAAAATTTAAGGTTCATATGTCTTGTATATGTTGAGTTATGATGAATGAAACCATGACTGTTCCGTAATTTGAACTACCTGATTAGTGCCTTGGGAAGATCCAGAAATCTATTTGGCCATTTTCAGCTCCTTAGAGATGGATTATGTGAATTATCAAAATATTGAAGTTATATTTATATGTCTTAGCTAAAGTTTTGTATAAATATCACCTTAATATGTTATGTATAGAGTGAGATAGGGCCTTCAACTACTGTATTCGTTGGTTTTGAATATGATAGAGCCTGTATTTTAGGAAGCTCAAAACACTAAAGTTGTATGCATGTGTTATATATAATTATAGAAAATTTAAGATTCATATGCCTTGTATTTGTTGAGTTATGCTGAATGAGATCATGATTGTTCCATAGTTTGAACTACCTGCTTAGTGCCCTAGGCAGATCCATAAATCTATTTGGCCATTTTCAGCTCCTTAGAGATGGATTATGTAAATTATCAAAACATTGAAGTTATATTTCTATGTCTTAACTAAATTTTTGTATAAATATCACCTTAATATGTTATGTATAGAGTGATATAGGGCCTTCACAAGTCATACTGGTCCAGAAGCCAACTATGTTCTGGACTAGTGAAATATTTCTTATAATTTGAGGACCTTAGATACATAATTAATAAAAGTTGTAAAAATAAAAAAAAGTTTCATTTTAACCTATCTCAACGTATAATAATTTTAATTATAATATGACTTACATATTGTAAGATACGACGGACCAAAAGTTGTACCCTAAAACTGCCAAAGGGCAGAGACAGGGCAGAAAATATAACACAATTGGAAATTCCCCCAAAAAATTTTACAATGCTCTAATTTATCTGAAATTTGAGTATGTTATATAATTATATGTTAATTTTAAGTAAGAACAAGAATCACATAAATTGGAAAATTTTAAAAAAAATGTATTGGCTAATCAGTCTCATAAGGCTACACTGGCCCATAGGAAAAATCCTAACTATGTATATGAACTATGCACATTAATTTGTTTAAGCCACATAAAGTTTCTTTAGTCATAAATTAATCAATTATATTTCCATAGTAAGCTCATAACATATTGGAGACCCATAAGGAGGGGATAGACAATAAGTTAAGGGTCAGAATCAAAAAAGAAATGTGAGTATAGTTATTAAACGATTTCTTTAATGCCTATGAATATTGCTTGCTATATGATATGTAAGATGATTTATGGTCATGTAATTCATATAATTGTCATGATTTGACCTTGATAATGAGATGATGGGTAATTTGTATCATATGTGGTATATATAAGTGGTATATTTGAAATATGTGTTTGGCATCCAGATATATACATGGTTTATGTATAGTATATGTGAAGTATATGCATGGAATATGTGGTATATATGTGATATATGTATGGTATATGTGATAAAGATACAATGGTTGATGAATGCTTAGTTACAAATGCATATGCATATGGACCAAATTGGCATTGTGACTAGTTAATCGATATTGTAAAGCAAAAGAAGAGGCCTATGGCTCAACAAATGTGCAAATGAAACAAATGATCAAGCTAGCTAGAAAATGCAAATGTTCATTTGGAAACCCAGGGTAATATCTATTTAACCTGGTCACAACAAAATGAAATAAGCAAAGCATGTGCATATATAAAGAGTAATGATTATATGCTTTAATTTTACTGGTAACTATATGATCCTGATGAATGAATTGGAATACGTGGTATGGATTGGATTTGTTAGTTGTTACTATGAGTTGCTTGGTACTTTAGAGTTTGTTTGATGATTACTCTCACTAAGCCACAACTCATCAAATTGTATCTTTTTTCAGGTAATGGAAAGTGATAACTTATTTGAGTGGCATATAGAAGACATGGAACATAGGTCACCAGCCGAGCCTCACCATTTTTCTCTCTCCTTGTATTCCACCCAAACATTAGATCATGTCATTTACATTTTGGATTTATATGAATATACATGTATATTTGCTCAGAGTTGTACAATGATATGTAAATGGATGCAACTAGTAAATCTTAGATGTAAAGTTTAAGTTTTAATATATGTTAGATATGTTGATTTGTAGATTTATTGAATGATGATATGGATTTAATGAAAAAAAAATTACTATCAATGTTAATAGGTTCATTTAACTTACCTGTATGCCATATATGAGTGCTAGACATAGGGATAGGTTTTCTAAAATGCATAAGGTAGGATGTTACATTTTTGGTATCAGAGTAGGGATAGGTTCCATAGGAACATGCATTTACATAAAATCATGATAACATATGCATCCTATGTGTTGAACATTATGTAGTGAAATAATTCTATCTATTTTGGGCCATCATAATACATGATTCACCAAGGAGGGAAAGGCCAACTGAAATGCATTCTCATGAGGCATCACCTCATTTACATAGAGATCAACCAACAACAGCAGCTAGGGCTCCAGTACATGCATCACAATCATCACATACAGAAGTACCCTATGAAAACCCTGAACAAGAAGTACATGGGCCTAAAATATATTGGAAAATATGTTATGACAAGTTGAGAAAGCAAGGTGTAGTTGATTTCAATGGCACAACAAACCTAGCTGAGGTAGAGACATGGTTTAAAAGAATACAGAGGGTACTGAATATGATGAGATGTACCCTAGATGAGAAATTTGATTATGCAGTGTCCTTGCTTTAAGACGATGCCTATGAATGGTGGGAGACAATCCCATATAGTGATGCACAACCGCCAGTCTTGACATGAAATGATTTCCTCATTGAATTCCATCATAATTACATACCTGAGGCATATGTAATTTCTAAATCTAAAATAGGGGAGCATGTTTGTTGCTAATTATGAAGTGTAGTTTAACAAACTTTCCCACTATGCCACTTTCAGGGTCCCAAATGAAAGAGACAAATGCAAGAAGTTTGAGAAGGGCCTCAAATATGAGATTAGAAACATAATCACAACTATTGATATCGATAGCTATATCCGACTCAGAGCTGCTACAATTAGAGCTGAAAGGTTAATGAAATAGCTGGAGAACAACAATTTAAAAAGGCAGCATGAGAGTTTTCTAGAGAGTCTAGCAGAAGGCAGAGAAAGAGAGGAAGATACATGCCAATATAGTTGAGTAATAGAGGTGGATACTTTAGCTCTAGAGGTCATGCTATGATTTCCTTTTACCCAGGCAAAGTGTAGCGCTCTCTTACCCTACTAGCCGTTAATAGCATATGGAAGTGCTACCAAGCTCATTATTTGAAAACCAATATTCAAATTATTGTATTATTTTTTTTCAATTTTTCAAATTTGTTATTAGTAGAATATATATATATATATATATATATATTATATTTATATCATTTTAATATCTAACTAGTGATGTAAATATTTTGATTTAAAAGTACTCATTCATTAAACTATAATATTCAGAAATGCATTTCAAATAATACCAAATATATTCATTAAAAAATTCACTCTTTGATAAATTCTACATGCCACAAATTTACATAAAAAAAAATCTTAAAATTTCATTATATAATACAATACCCAAAATATACAAAAAAGAAAATAAATTGCTACAATTTGATCTTGTGGTTCTCATTTCTTTAGTCGGTCCTAACACAACAGCTACTTCTACTAACATGTGCTAAGCTACTAGCTTAGTGGTACGTTTGACAACTATCTAATAATTATATAAATATTGCTAAAATAAAATTTTAGAAACTACAATTAATTTACTAAGCATGCCAAAACATTCAAATAACATCAAAACTATTTACATAATTCAAAAATATAAAATTTATCAATTATAACATTTCATTGACTAAGCATGCTTGAAATTCTTTAATAATACAATTTATAATATCATCTTAAAAATTTACATTTTTTTCTATTTATTTGATAGCCCACGGCATCTTAGACTGGAACTAAACATTGGATATAAGATTTTTGCTCTTCGACAGTATACTCGGTATCTACTTAATTATTTTATAACTCGGCATTTCACGCCTATATTTTCAATAATAACTCAGAATCTTTTGGTGCCTACGTAATTTCAAACTCAACAATTTTTCTTAGTATGTAAATTAAATCTCAGCACTATTTTCTAGTACCTACATAAATTAAATCTTAGCACAATTTTCTAATGCCTACATTTCTACCATTTTATTGGCAAGCCAACTTATCCCAATTTCTAGTTATTGACTAGATGTTATAAGGCTTAATCACATTTGTTACTTTTATTATTATTTACCTTCATTAGGCATGAAATGCTAATACAATGAGACATAAATGCAATAATCTCCATTAAATATTTTACAACATCATACTTGCTCATTTAATCATTATAAATATAAGAAAAGTCAAATAATATATTTTCTATCATAAAATTCAACCATATACTTATATATACAAGCTGCCTTATTATGGGCAGAATTTCTGTTTCATATTGCCTTACATTTTTCATCCATTTTTAAATAGAATTTGGACAAGTGATCAATTAATGAAATATAGATATTTTCTTATATTTAATTACCAACTAGAATCACACTAAATCGAATTTTATAGAAAAAGTTATCAAGTTTTTTTACTCAGCTATGTTTATTCCATCATGTCCAATATTTTACTGGAAAGCTTCCCAGTTCGAACTTTAAGTCCCTTTTACACCTAAATTCAGGCATATCTAGATCTAATGGTCGCAATGAAAGTTTAAGCCCTATGTCTTAAATTTCCAACCCAATATGAAACTCTGAAAAACAATTTCTAGAACTCAAGTTATGACCAGAAAAGTAAACATTGTTCATAAGATGAATTTCCAGCACTTCAATAAATCTTACAATTTCCATCTTCATGAATCAACATCATATTCTAATTTTTATTTTCACATTCATTGTATCATTTAATCACCAATTCATCACTTAATCAAAATATCAATAATTACATACATAATTATACATAATATCACAAAATCAAAAATTATCATTTTTTCATATAGAATTTTTGCCAATTGTACATACCTCAAAAAGTCCACTTCACTCTTCTCTACCTCCTATTTAGCTTTCTCCTAGCCCTTATTTCCTCTTTGATTATGGCCCAAAAGTTTCTCAACTCTTTGGCCTAACAACAATTTCACACTAATCAGGCCTAAATGCACTTATCAACCCTTAATCACCATTAACATACTAATAACCCTAAATTTCCGACCTTAATGGTAACTAACCTCAAACATGGAAGTTAAAAAGAGAAGAAAAGTTAAAAAGATGAAGAATCTAATGTCACCTTTGTAGATCTTCAAAATGAACAAAATTATTCCCTCTCTTTCTCTTTTTTTCTTCCTTACTCTTCCTTTGTTTTGCTCACTTTGCTTTACTTTCTTGTTGATCTTGCCTTAATCCATATTTTCTATACGAAATCTTAGCTTTAATTTGAAGAAAAAAAAGAATAAATGTGAGATGAAGGTCATAGCAGAAGGGAGACAAAGAGAGAGGGTTTCTCTGGTTAAGATGAGGAAGAAGAAGAATTAATGACCAAAAAAGTAAATTTTGACTTTTATAGTTGGATTAGGTGGGTGGTTAGGATTAATAGATAATCTTGTCCCTCATTGGTCCATTAATTTAATCACTCTTACTTTATTTTAATCTAAAGAATATTCCTTTCCTTAGATAAAGAATATTCTATTTTTATTCCTTCTTAAAATATCTGTGTCAAAAATACTGTAAATTCAAATTCCGTTCAGCGAAAAATTATTTTTTTCTAAATTTTAGCTCTGAACCTCAAAATTCTCAATTAATAATATCAAAAATATTTTTTTCATATTTTATTATGATTTTAATTTTTTTCTTTCAAGTCCGAATTAAGACCCCTATCGGTTCAGCGCACTAGATTTCAGTCACTGAGGACCATGGCCTAAATTATCGGGCATTATAATTTTCTCCTCCTTAAAAACAATTTTGTCCTCGAAATTTAACTTTTTAACTGGAGTGGAACAATTGTGGATACTGATCCTTGATCTCCTCTTCATTTTCCCAAGTTTCCTTTTCCAAATTATGATTTTTCCATAGAACCTTTACTAATGGTACGTTTTTGTTTTGTAGCTCATTCATTTCTTGAGGTAGAATTTCCACTAGATCTTCTTCATAAGTTAAATTTGGTTGTATCTCTATAGGTTCTGCTGATATGATATGAGATGGCTCTCAACATGAACACATGGAATACGTTGTGAATCTTGTCTAACTCTAGTGGTAGAGCTAATTTGTACGCCACAAGACCTATGCATTCAAGTACCTCGTATGGTCCAATGAGCCTAGGACTCAACTTTCTTTCTTTCCAAATTGGAAAACCCTTTTCCAAATGAGACTTTTAAGAATACTTTGTCACCAACTATATACTCAATATCCCTTATTTTCAAATTTACGTATGATTTATGTCTATCAGCAGCGGCTTTCAGCCTATCTCTTATTACTCTCACCTTTTCCTCTATCTGCTGGACTAACTCTAGACCTACAACTTTCTTTTCATTAAGCTTGGTCCAATATAGAGGTGTTCTACACTTCCTCCCATATCGATACTAGCTTGATAACTATTATTATAGGCAAATTCTATCAATGGAAGATGTTTGTCCCAACTGCCTTTAAATTCCATCACACAACTCCTCAACATATCTTCCAATATCTCTATGAACCTCTTTGATTGTCCATCTATTTGTGGGTGGAAAGTTGTGCTAAAGTTGAGTCAAGTACCTATGGTTTGATGCAAACTTTTCCAAAATTGTGAAGTGAATCTTGGGTCTCGATCTGAAATTATTAAAATTGGCATACCATGTAAATGGATTATCTCATTAACACATATCTCTTCCAAATGGTTAAGTGGATAATCCATCCTGATTCGTAGAAAATGAACTGATTTGATGAGCTGGTCCACCACTATCCATACTGCATCATGCCTCTTTTGTGTCAAAGGCAAACCAGAAACAAAATCCATTGTAACTCTTTCCCATTTCCACTCTGGAATTGAAATTGACTGCAATAATCCACTCGGTGCTTGATGCTCAGCCTTCACTTGCTGACAAGTTAAACATCTAGTAGTATACTTTGTTATATCTCCTTTCATTCCTAACCATCAGTAATATGCCTTCAAGTCATGATACATTTTGTTGCTTCCCGAATGCATTGCATAAATAACATTGTGAGTCTCTTTCAAAATATATTGTTTCAATTCTGGTATGTCTGGCACACATAACCTGCCTTAAATTCCCATCTACGTCATTAGTAAATTATGGTATTTCACCCCTTTTCACCATTTCAAAGATTTCCTTCAATCTCGTGTTTTGCTTCTAATTGACCTTTACTTATTAGATCAATATGGGTTGAATTCGCAATTCTGCCAAAATAATATATAAATTACTTATTATCTCGATATTAGTTATTTAATCTTATTCACTTAATAACTTTAAGTTTTAACATGTACCTGTCAGAGTTTTTTACTCAAAGCATCAACTACCACATTGGCCTTACCCGACTGATAATTAATGATATAATTGTAGTTTTTGATTAATTCTAGCCATCACCTCTATCTCAAATTGAGTTCCTTTTGTGAAGGCAAATATATTAGACTTTTATGGTCTGTATAGATATAACATTGCTCACCATACAGGTAGTGTCGCCATATTTTCAATACAAACACAATAGCCGCTAGTTCAAGATCATGTATCGGATGATTTCACTCATAAGGCTTCTGCTGTCTGGAAGCATACACAATCACTTTGGCTTCTTGCATTAACATGCAACCCAAACCATTAAGGGAAGCATCAGTATACTGTTGGGTTTTGAAGAATGAATCACATTCATAAATTCATTAGAAAATAAAATTTTCAAAATCCAAAACAAAAGATCATACTTGTGCCATTAAAACTATTTATATAAATATAGAGGTTAGAAACTATACCTTGTAATTTCTTATTTGTTATTCAAATCTTCAGTTTGCTAGGTTGTAGCAAACCACAACAATCCATAATAGGATATCTATAATGATAATCCATACGAATAATGAAGAAGAAACTATCACAAGAAATGGTTTGAACAAATTCAAAGTGCTAGCTTTGAAAGTGTTCTTGAGAGAATTTTATTGTCTTAAAAATACTATTTTCAAAAAAATATATTTTCATGTCTATTTTCTGCCATTTGATGTCTTTTCTATTTGAATCAAATTCAAAGAAAAGATCAAAAGTCAAAAATGGAGAAAAGGGAATTGAATGAATAATGAATGTGCTTAATGGCCCTAATTGGCCTAATTAGGAGGAAATTCACCCACTGGCCAACGGAAGGCACTAGCGCATGCACTAGGCCTACTGTGGGTTGCCCAGCAGGCCTGCTAGACAGGCCAACAGCCTGTCTAGCCCAGGTGGGCCATTGACCCTCTTGAACGATTTTTCCCGTGCAATCTCATCGCGATCCATTATGAAATAATTCTCTCATATTTTGGATCTCATCCAAGACCATTTTACTCATTCTCCATATCAATTAATTTAAGCAAGTCATGAGCGGTATCTAGAAACACATCATGACCCCCAATTGACTGGAAAGTCAGTGGTTTGACTATGAACCTTTCCATAGACAATTTTTGTGCAATTATTCCTTTCATCATTCTATACCCCATTTGGTTCAGATTATGGATATGTAGTCCAAGTAATGTTAGTTCTTATTCCTGAGGCTCATTACTCTATTAGATATGTCATTGAAGATTATCTTTATGACATTTCCACTCCGACTGGAGATTCCCGAGTAATGACCACGAAAAGAAGCCATGGATATACACTCTTTCTATTAGGAGTGGTGAATCCTTTATTGGTTACCTAATTACCTTCAAATACCTCAAGTTTTATCCAATCACCACCCTATGAGCTACCTCCTTGAGGCAATAAGGAATAATGTTAAAATATAGAATCTGTATCCAAGATATCATTAAGTACCTTAAGTCTAAGAATATTTGCACCTTTGCTATAATGAGATTATCGTTGACATTTGAATAGATTATCGATATGATTGCCTCATAGCTGGTCATCCAATGTACTTAGCTACATTTAGCAAAGCATCTACATGTTAACTCTAAACATCTCATGTTAACAGATTATGAGATCTACTCTCGATCCAATCAAGGAGTGTAACATGTGCTAGTCTGTTCGGATTAACAATGTCCTGTCTCATTAATCTTATGACTAGGGATAATTTTGATATGAACATAATTACACATGATAAGAATTTCAATATCATGAGCTCATCATGATTTCCTTCATGCTATGTTATGTATCAAGGACTTCATTAATTGATTAAATGAATATCAAATTAATGAAAAAGCCTTTTATTAATCAAATAAATTTGTACAATAAGTGCTAAAGGTGATTGCCTTTAGAGCACTCCTCTAACAAGCTCCCACTTGCACTAAAGCCAATCGCCTTTGCATTTAATTCCATATGCGAGTACATGAGAATCATATTTCTTTTGAGGAAGTGGCTTAGTTAAAGGATCAACAGTATTCTGATCAGTGGGTACTCTTTCTATCTTTACATCATTCCTACCAATTGAGTATATGTTTGTATCTATGATGAGATCGCGGCTCCTTTGCTTGTGCAATGGCTCCATTGTTATCACAATTCAATTGTATTGGATCAATAATGGTGGGAACCACTCCAAGTTCTGTGATGAATTTCTTTATCCAAACTGCTTCTTTTGTTGTTTTAGAAGCTGCAATGTACTCTACTTTAGTTCTGGAATCAGCAGTCATTTCCTATTTGGAACTCTTCTAACTAACTGCTACACCATTTAGTGTGAATATATAACCTAATAGAGATTTTGAGTCATCCTTGTCAGATTGGAAGCTAGCATCGGTATACCTGCTCACAATAAGATCTCCATCTCCATATACCAAGAATACATCCTTAATCCTTCATAAGTACTTAAGGATATTCTTGACAGCCACCTAATGACCCTCACCAAGGTCCGATTGGTATCTGCTCGTGACACTTAGAGCTATGATACATCGGGTCTTGTACATATCATAGCATACATGATTGATCCTATATATGAAGCATATGGAATCAAACTCATGTGTGTTCACTCATCTTGTGTCTTTGGAGACAAAGACTTTGAGAGAGTAATCCCATGGGTCATGGGAATATATCCCCTCTTGGACTGCTCCATGCGAAACCTCTTTAGCATCTTATCTATGCATGTAGACTGTGAAAGACCAAGCAATCTTTTAAATCTATCTCTATAGATCTTGATCCCCATAATATAGACTGTTTCTCCAAGGTCTTTCATAGAGAAATTATTGGATAACCAAATTTTGACTAATTGTAAGGTTGAGACATCATTTCCCACCAATAATATGTCATCTACATACAACATAAGAAATACGATTGCATTCCCACTAACCTTCTTATAAACACAAGGTTCATTTGGATTTTGTAAGAAACCAAACTGTTTGATTGTCTCATCAAACCGAATATTCCAACTCCTGGATGCTTGCTTTAATCCATAAATGGATCTTTGAAGCTTACATACCTTTTTTCCATGTTTGGATATGAAGCCTTCTGGTTGTGTCATGTACCCATCCTCACTCAGATTTCCATTAAGGAAAGCTCTCTTCACATCCATTTGTCATATCTCATAATCATAATGAGGAGCAATGGCTAGGAGTATCCTTATGGATTGAAGCATAGCTACTGGGCTAAAAGTTTCATCATAGTCAATTCCTTGTCTTTAACGATAACCTTTAGCAAAAGTCTAGCTTTATAGGTAATCACATTACCATCCATGTCAGTTTTCTTTTTGAAAACCCATTTGCACCCTATAGCCTTTATCCCTTCGGGTAGGTCAACCAAAGTCCATACTTGGTTTTCATACATGGAATCCATTTATGAGTTCATGGCTTGAAGCCATTTGTCAGATTCTGAACTATTCAGAAGTTCTTCATAGGTTGTAGGCTCATCGTTTTCTATGAGCAATATGTTTTTTTGTTCAATAATGAGAAATCTATATCTCTTTAGAATAGTACGTATCCTACTTAACCTATGAAGCTCTTGTGCTTCAAAAGGTTGAGCTATTATATCAAATGTATGAGTAACAAGCTTGAGTTTAGGCAGTTGATCATCATCTGTTTGAACATCTTGAACTTCCTCAAGTTCAATTTTGCTCCCACTATCTCCTTTTAGAAGGAATTCTCTCTCTAAAAAGATAGCATATCTTGAAACAAAATTTTTTTGTTCCAAGGGGTGGTAAAATTGATATCCATATGATGCTTTTGGATATTCCATAAATAGACATCGGCCAGACTTTGCTTCTAGCTTATCTGACATTGTCTGCTTCACATCAGTAGGACAACCCCAAATTCTCATGTAAGAAAATGTGAGCTTTTTGTTATACCATATCTTATATGGAGTAACATCAACTGACTTCGAAGGAACTCCATTTAATATATAAATGGAAGTCTATAGTGCATAACCCCAAAAGGATTTAGGGAGTTCTGTAGAAATCATCATAGGCCTTACCATGTCTAACAAGGTTCTGTTTCTCCTTTCAGCCACACCATTGTGTTGTGGTGTGTAAGGTTGAGTCCATTGAGATAAAATCCCATTATCCCTAAGATAATCTAGAAACTCTTGGATCAAGTATTCACCTCCTCGATTTGATCAAAGTGTTTTAATACTTTTACCAAGTTGTTTTTCTACTTCATTTTTGAATTCTTTGAACTTTTAAAAAACTTTAGATTTGTATCTCATAAGATACACGTACCCATATCATGAGTAGTTATCGATAAAAGTAATGAAGTAGATGAAATCACCTCTGGCGTGTGTACACATTGGACCACATACATATAAATGTATTAAGTCTAAAAGTCCAACAGCATGTTCACCCATTCCCTTAAAGGGTAATTTAGTCATCTTTCCTAATAAGCAAGATTCACATGTGTCAAATGACTCATAATCAAATGAACCCAAACTACCACTCTTGTGTAGCTTAGCCATGTGTTTCTCACTTATATGACCAAGGCGACAATGCCATAAATAAGATAATTTCAACATATCTTGTTTTTGCCTTTTATTATCATTGATGAATTCGATTGGACATATCTAATATGTATATTCCATTGCATAATGTACCACTAGCATAAAGAATTCCATTCAACATATTAGAACAACAATTGTTACTAAAAGCTAAATGGAAACCATCTTTATTTAGACTTGAAACAAAAATAATGTTTTTATCAAAGCAGTTACATAATTGCAAGTATCCAAATTTAACATAAGCCCACTAGGGAGGGTCAATAATTAAGTTCCCACAGGTAATGCAACAACCCTTGCTCCATTTCCAACACGTAGGTCTAACTCTCCCTTATTGAGCTGCCTACTATTCCTTAGGCCTTGCATATCAATGCATATGTGTGAACCACAACCGGTACCTAATACCCATATATTATTATAGGAAATAGTATTAATTTCAATGAAAAAAAATACCTAAAGTAGATAGGCAATCAAATGCCTTCTTCTTCAGCCTTGCAGTTTCTCTTCCAATGGCCATCCTTGCCACAATGGAAGCATGTTCCCTTTGGCCTTCTTCTTGGCCAAGTCTCCCTTAGGCTTCATGGACTTCTTCTTCTTCTTCTTAAGGTTGTTCTTTTTAGAACTTGAAGAGTCCACCAGCATCACAACCTTGCTTTCCGTCTTGACAAATGGCTCAGTTGTTTTGAGCAAGTTAATCAGCTCAGGAATAGTGGTAGAGATTTGGTTCATCCTATAGTTAAGCACAAAATGTGAATAACAAGAGTAAGGTGCCATCCTTCCTTTTCAAAAATAGATCCGAAGCACCCCAAGGTGAGACACTGGGTTTGATAAACCCTTTTTCTAACAACTCTTGCAACTGCACTTTTAATTACTTTAGTACTGCAGGTGTCATTCTATAAGGAGTGATCGATATTGGGGTTATGCCTGGCCAAACATCTATGGCAAACTCTATCTCCATAACAGGTGGTAACCCTGGCAAGTCCTCAGGGAAGATATCTAGATATTCACATACCGTAGGAATTTCTTTGAGATCTAAACTCCCTTTCTTGGTATTTACAATATGTGCCAAAAATGCTTCACATCCCTTTTTGATAATCTAACATGTGCCTTTGTAACATAAATAACATCAGTCAAATATGATCGATTCTCACCCAAGACAATCAAGTCATCTTGCCCTAAATTCTAGAAAGTCACTCTTCTTACTGACACTCCACCATTGCCTTATGCTGAGTTAACTCATCCATCCCCAAGATTGCATCAAACTCATGGAATGGCAACTCTATCAAGTCAACGGGGAATTCTACATTCTGAGGTTTGACTGGACTTTTTTTATAGACTCGACTAAGTTTCACTCCATGACCCAAAGGATTTGTCACTAATATATCATAATCTAATTCCTTTGCTACCATGTTACCCTAACTAGGTGGTGACATGCATAAATATGAATGTCTAGAACCTGAATCTATCAGTGCAAATAAATTAGTATCATTGTAACACCCCCTCATCCCAGCAACTCATGCTCGGATAAGCAAGTGCTATACTGACTTCATCGGTTGAAATATCATTTTTAAATTATGTATAAATGAAAATCACTCATATATTTTTTTTCTTTATTCACTATTTGTTATTTACTATTTATTTACTTGTAATGTAAAAGAAATCATAATAAAGAAACACAATACATTTTATATAATAAAGTATTATTTACATAACGTGCGCTTATTTTACAATTACTATAAAATAAAACTCAAACCATAAATACAACAGTTGTATGACCCACAGTAGTTGATACAAGCTGCTCTACTAGATCAGGCCACTGCTACCTTTATCTACTATCATCTATTTATTCTTCACTAAATCTGTGTGAGAGAAACTCCCATGCTAAGCTCCAAGCTTAGTGGTGCATAGATATATGACAATAAACTATTTCATGCAACATGCATTGTCATATATCAATTTATGCCCAATCATCTTTTCATCTAAATATACATCTCATAATATTTTAGCATGCATAAACATCAAATTATATTCTTTTATCTCATACATGTTTTACTTAATTAACACATCATTATATAATCCATCATAATTAATCATATCACAAGTTATAATTCCATTTATTTTACATAACTTCATTATGCCTATAACACCCAATCATCTTTTCATGCAAACATATATTTCATAGTATTCTAGCATACATAAACATCAAATTATATTATTATATCTCATATTTTTTTTACTTTATCAAATCATCATTATTATCCATATCACAATTCATGGTTCCTTTTTTTTTCTATCTTCCTTTATAGCCCACAACACCTATGAACCCCTGACTAGAATAACGGAGCTGTCATCCATGTACTTAGGAGTGCCACCTGGGAAATATGATGTGCGCATACAAGTGTCATTACTGGCTTTAATAATAGTGTCATTATCGGCTTCAATAATATTGTCATTATCGGTTTCAATAATAGTGCCATAACTGACTTCAATAATTGTGTCATTATCGGCTTCAATAATCATACCATTAATGGGTTTCATCATACTCCCCCTGCTTGGCATGTCAAACTATCCTAAGTCTAGTTCTAGTTAGGTTTTCTAGGGCTTACTCAATGTCATTAAAATTCATAGTTATTAAATTCACCCATTTCATGCATGTAAAGGTTCAATTAATAACACAATTACTCAATAAAAATAGTATTTGCATAATATAACAAGGTTTATATTATTTTACTCATTACATTCCTCAACTCATATGATGCCCTATCACTGGCATATTTTGTGCTCTGTATTGAACCTTAATTGTGGTCCTGTTAACACTTAAATTAAATTAGAAGGTCTTCTTAACAATATTCGTTTTCAATCTTAAATTTAATAGGCAACTTGTATCACTTAATTTGGAGTTTTGTGTCAAAAGATATGATCAAATTAACACTGACTGGTCACTAGCAATTTTGCCTAGAATTTCCTAGTAAGATTCTAGGTCCGAATTTTATTTATTTTTTTGGAAAAATATAGACATATCTGAATTTTATGGTAAATAAAATTCAAGCCCTATGTCTTAGCTTTCAAACCCAACAAAGAACATACAAATTTGAATTCAATAACTTAAGTTATAATAGTTTATGTACTCACTGCTCATCAATTCCAGCAAATAACACACATATTTACTATCTTTAATTTTTATCAAAATTAATCCTAAGTCTAGTAAACATGCATCCCCAAGATTTTTATCACATATACTATTAATTCATAATCATTAACATTCCAAATGTTCAAATCATACAACTTAAAAAAATCAGACTTAGGCTATTGCCTTAAGTTATGCACAAACCTCTTCTTTATTTCTTTTCTTTCTTTTTACTTTTTTTACTCTTTTCCTTTGCTCCTTTGAGCTAGATGCTTGTCAATTTGAGTTCCTAAAATACATAAAAGAGATCATTAAAACTTCATAAACCCTAACCTCTTTCTCTCTTTTTTCTCTCTCAAGCTTCATTGAGCATGAAAATAGACTTTTCCATGGCTTTCTCTCTCTTTTTCACACTTTCTTTCTCACTTTCTCTTTTTAGAACTAAGCTTGGCTATGGAGGATTAAGAAAACGTGGGATGAATTAGGGGAATAGAAAATTCTAGATAGAAAGGGATAAGGAAGGAAGAAGAAACAATTAAAGGAAAAATGACAAAAGTCATTAAGGTTGGGGACACCTATGCTCATATACATTTAATGTTTAATTCATGTATTCATGCATGTCAATTGGCTTCTTAAAATTTGCCACTTGGTGAAGCCAACCACCACATATATATAATGTCCCAATTCATGCATTTAATTAATGGTTATCCCAATTAATCCTTCAATATTTGGTAACTTACAACTTGACCCCTAAACTTTTCAAAATTTGCATTTAGGTCCTCCACTATAAAATAATATCTTTAATTACTTTACAAACTTTATTATATATTTTGCATAATTATTTGCTATTATTTTAATTATTTTTCAGTCAAAATCGAAATTTAGATTCCAGTTGAACTGTCGAGTCGATTTAACAACTTGTCTCGACTAGGGCCTAAATTAGTGTATATGACATCCTTTCCCCCTTAAAATAAATTTCTTCCTCGAAATTTTACCTATTCATTCTTTGTTGAACAACTGAGTATATTGCTTTTTTATCATCTCTTCGCTTTCCCATGTGGCTTCTTTAGTAGCATGATTTCGCCATAACACTTTAGCTAATGGAACTTTATTGTTTTGTAAAACTTTTTCTTCGCATGCTAATATAGCCACTGGTTCCTCTTTGTATGTTAAGTTGGTCTGTACTTCTATCTCATCAGTTGGAATAATATGAGTCGAGTCTGATTTATATCTCCTTAACATCGACACATGAAAAACATTATGGATTTTATCCAACTCTGGTGAAAGTGCTAATTGATATGCCACTATTTCGATTCATTCCAAAATCTCATAAGGACCAATGAACCTCGGACTTAACTTTCCTTTTTTAACAAATCTCAATACTTTCTTCTATGGAAAAACTTTGAAAAACACTTTATCACCCTCATCATATTCAATATCTTGCCTCTTGATGTCAACATATGATTTTTGTCGATCTTAAGCTGCTTCAATCTTTCTTTGATAATTCTAACATTTTCTTCTATTTGTGGCACTAACTCTGGTCCTATCAACTTCTTTTAACTCAATTTGGTCCAACAAACTAGTGTCCTACACTTTCTTCCATACAATGTCTCTTATGGAGCCATGCCTATGCTTGTTTGATGGCTGTTGTTTTAGGGGCAAACTCCATAAGAGGTAGATGTCGATCCTAACTTCCTTCAAACTCAAGCACACAAGTTCCCATCATGTCTTCTAATAATTGGATTACCCACTCTGATTGTCCATCTGTTTGTGGATGGGAAGCCATGCTAAAATTGAGTCGAGTTCCCAAAGCTTGTTGTACGTGGCTTTGTTATACCAGAAATACAGGAGATCAAGTCTCCCCTTCTCCCTAACCGTCCGGCCTGTGCAATTACAGGTTCCTGTTTTGAGATGCAATCTCAGGTTTCCAGCCTATATACCAAATAAGAAACATAGATCTACCTTCACTGCTTCTATAAAATCCCTGATCAAATAAAAGCCTTTTCAACAGTGCCATCCTGATGCTTGATAAACAGGCTTTGTAGAACTGATAGGTTGCAAAGTTTCAACAGAAATGGGTTCTGTTGTAACAGGAAGAGTAGGCTCAGAGATGATAGATAATGGCACTCCATGAAGTTTCACTATCTCACTTACATAAACTTCGGCTAGCTTGTTCAATGAGTAATCCATTCTGACTAGTAAGAAATGTGCCGACTTTGTCAATCGATCCACTATCACCCATACTACATCATGCCTTCTCTGAGTCACCGATAAACCATACACAAAATCCATCATGATTCTTCCCCATTTCCACTCTAGAATCAGTAGTGGTTGAAACAATCCCGTGGGTAATTGGTGTTCTGCTTTCACTTGCTGACAAGTTAGACACTTAAAAACATACTCAGTGATATTCTTCTTCATCCCTGGCCACTAGTATTGAGTTTTCAAGTTGTGATACATCTTGTTCCTGCCTAGATGCATGGTATATACTGTCCCATGTGCTTCTTTTAAGATATTAAACTTCAGCTCTTCTATATTAGGAACACAAATCCTTGAAGTATATTGTGTCATCTTCCATCAACGAAAACTCAGGTTTTTCTCCCTTTTTTACTGCCTCAGTTATCTTTATTAACTTCTCATCTTTCTTCTGAGCATCTTTAATTCTCTGCATCAATGTGGATTCTACTCGCATCTCAGCTAAGATTTTTCTGATTGGTGCATATACAACCACATTAGCTTTGCCTGGCTGGTAGTCGATCACATAGTCATAATCTTTAATCAACTCCAGCCATCTTCGTTATCTCATATTCAACTCTTTCTATGAGTGAAGGTACTTAAGACTTTTGTGATCTGCATAGATATAATATTTTTCCCCATATAGATAATGTCTCTAGATCTTTAAAGCAAAAAAAATAGCATCTAACTCCAAATCATGTGTCAGGTAATTAAGCTAGTGAGGCTTAAGTTGTCTTGAGGCATAAGCAATCATCTTTTCTTCTTACAAAAGAACACGGCCAAAACCATTATGACTAGTATCACGATATAGAACAAAGTCTTTTCTAAGTATGGGCTGAGTCAAGACTGGTGCTTCAGTCAACATTACCTTTAGTAGATCAAAGCTCGCTTGACACCTCTTTTTCCACTCAAAAAGAACCTCTTTTCATAGTAGTCATGTCAAAGGAGTCGCTAAGGATGAAAATCCCTTCACAAACCTCCTATAATATCCAGCTAATCCGAGGAAACTACTCACTTCTGTCATATTTCATGGTGGTTTCCAATTAATAATAGCCTCAATTTTACTAGGGCCAACCCGAATATCTTTTGCTGAAACTACATGACCCAGAAAACTGACTACTTCAAGCCAAAACTCACTCGTAGATAGCTTTGCATACAACTGCTTCTCCCTTAGTGTTTGCAGCACTATTATGAGATGTTGATCATGTTTTACTCTATCTCTAGAGTAGACAAGAATGTCAACAATAAACACCACTACAAATTGATCAAGATATGACCTGAACACTCAGTTCATCAAATCCATAAAAGCTGCTGGTGAATTCGTCAATCCAAAGGGCTTAACCAGGAACTCATAATGACCATAATGAGTCCTGAATGCTGTTTTAGGTACATCTGACTCTTTGATCTTCAACTGATGATACCCTAATCAAAGATCTATCTTTGAAAATATGGCTGCACCTTTCAACTGATCAAATAAATCATCAATTATGGGTAGCGGGTATTTATTCTTGATAGTCACCTTATTAAGTTGCCTGTAATCAATGCAAAAACAGAGCGTGCCATCTTTCTTCTTCGTAAATAACACTGGAGCACCCCATGGTGATACAATTAGTCGTATAAAACCCTTATCTAACAACTCTTGCAACTGTATCTTCAACTCTTTCAACTCCGCTAGTGCCATCCTATATGGTGTAATGGAAATATGAGTGGTGTTAGGTACCAAATTGATAGCAAACTCAACTTCTCTATCCAAGGTAACCCAGGTAACTCCTCTAGAAACACATTAGGAAATTCACTAACAGTAGGTATATCCACTAACTTCATACTTGCTTTCTTGATATCAATCACATATGTTGAGTATGCTTCACATCCTTTATTGATGAGGTTCTGAGCTTTCAACCCTAATATCACATTGTCTGGATATCTTCTATGCTCACCCATCACCACTATCTCATCTTGCTCTAGAATTCTAATGATCATTTGTCTCCTCCCACAATGAACTACCACTCCATAACAAGCCAACTAATCCATTCCCAAGATCACATCGAACTCGTGGAATGGTAACTCTATCAAGTCTATTGGGAATTGCTTACCATGAATTTCAATTGGGCAACCCCTAAACACTTTGCTAACCCTCACACTATGCCCCAATGGGTTAGTCACTAGAATCTCAAACTCTAAAGCTTATGGTTCTAAACCCTCTCTTCATTGACCCTAGATCTATCAGTGCATGTATGTTAGAGCCAAAGAGAATGAATTTACCAATTATGATATCAGGTGCATCTAGCTTCTTTCAGCCTCGCATAAGATATGCCCTGGACGTGGTAGCTCCACTACCTTCTGGCCTCTGAACTATCTCTGATCTAAATTGACTAGGCCCTGATCGACCTTCTCTACCTCGCCCTTAAACTCGGCCTCTACCTTGCCCAGAAGCTTGCATTTGTATCGGCTCAATGCTTCCCAAACATCTGCCATACTGTAATAAAGGACAATATCTTTTCATATTATCTTTGGAGCAACACCTCAAGCATGCTTCTGTCATCCACCAACACACTCTCGGATGAGGATGACCATAATGCACTGGCTACCAAAGAAACAGATTTTGTAGGCTATCCTGCCTGTAAGAAGGAGGTCTGTTGGAACCCCCAACTTGTGTTGCTAGAACTCTCTCAACTGTTCTAGCAGATGCTAGCAAACTAGGAAAACTTATCAGGCGTAGGGCTGAGACCTATAGCTTAATTGGGTCTCTCAATACATCTTCAAATCATCGACATTTATTAGCTTTCGTGGATACAATGTCGCCAGCATATTTGCAAAGATGTGTGAATTCTCTTTCATATTCGAACACGGGCATGTTCCCATATTTTAAAGTCAAAAATTCCCTTTTCTTGTCATCTGTATAATTAGGGGGGATGTATTGCTCTTTGAACTTCTCTAAAAAGAATTCCCAAGTCATAGGGTTAGGTGCCTCTGAACTATGTGACTCCGACTGCCACCAATCATATGCATGGTCTTGCAATAAAGATACTGCATATTCATATCTCTGCTCATCTGTGCAATGCAGCTGATCAAAGACTCTCTCTGCCCGTTCTAACCAAAACTTTGCCATAGAGGGGCCATCTTCCCGTTCACCATAGAAATTGGGTGCCCCTAACTTCTTCAGTCACTCAAATTGTAGCACAAATGGGGATGATTGTGATGCTCTCTAAAACAAAACTATCATATTCCTCATAATCTCTGTTTGTCATGTGCGAGCAATAGACTGCCCCCTTGACGAGCTAGCACTAGATCTAGATGCAGTAGCTCGATGACTACTAGGTAGCAATGAAGCCTTTGTTTCGGTAGGCTAATTACTTTTGCCTCCTTTGGCCTTAACCTTTTGTGACCCTGAAGCCATACTCTACCTATCTCATAAAAGTAACAGCCCCAGTCCATAATACTAAATTGTGGGTACACATATATGATAGTTATTTTTGAAAACATTTTTTTATATCCAAAAACTGCCCAAACCTGGCTCTGATACCAAAAACTATAACACCCCCTCACCCCAGCAGCTCGTGCCCGGATAAGGGAGTGTTATACTGACTTCATCGGTTGAAATATCATTTTTAATTTATGTATAAATGAAAATCATTCGTATATTTTTTTTTCTTTATTTACTATTTATGTACTTGTAGTGTAAAAGAAATCATAATAAAGAAACACAATACATTTTATATAATAAAGTATTATTTACATAACGTGCGCTTATTTTACAAGTACTATAAAATAAAACTCAAACCATAAATACAACAGTTGTGTGACCCACAGTATTTGATACAAGTTGCTCTACTAGATCAGGCCACCACTACCTTTATCTACTATCGTCTGGTTATTCTTCACTAAATCTGCGAAAGAGAAACTCCCACGCTAAGCTCTAAGCTTAGTGGTGCATATAAATAAGGCAATAAACTATTTCATGCAACATGCATTATCATTTATCAATTTATGCCCAATCATATTTTCATGCAAATATACATCTCATAATATTTTAGCATATATAAAAATCAAATTATATTCTTTTATCTCATACATGTTTTACTTAATTAACACATCATTATATATTCCATCATAATTAATCATATCATAAGTTATAATTCCATTTATTTTCCATAACTTTTTTATGCCCACAACACCCAATCATCTTTTCATGCAAACATATATTTCATAGTATTCTAGCATACATAAACATCAAATTATATTATTATATATCATATTTGTTTTACTTTATTGAATCATCATTAATATCCATATCACAATTCATGGTTCCTTTTTTTTCAATCCTTATTTATAGCCCACAACACCTATGAACCCCTTACTAGGATAACGGAGTTGCCATCCAAGCATTTAGGATTGCCACCCGAGCAATATGATGTATGCATACAAGTGTCATTATCGAATTCAATAATAGTGTCATTACCGACTTCAATAATAGTGTCATTACCGACTTCAATAATAATAATAGTGTTATTACCGATTTCAATAATTGTGCCATTACCGGCTTCAATAATCATACCATTAATGGTTTTCATCATACTCCCCTCTACTTGGTATGTCAAACTATCCTAAGTCTAGTTCTAGTTAGGTGTTCTAGGGTTTACTTAATGTCATTAAAATTCATAATATTAAATTCACTCATTTCATGCATGTAAAGGTTCAATTAATAATATAATTACTCAATAAAAATAGTATTTGCATAATATAACAAGGTTCATGTTATTTTACTCATTACAATCCTCAACTCATATGCCACCCTATCATTGGCACATTCTGTGCTCTATCTTGGACCTTAATTTTGGTCCTGTTAACATTCGAATTAAATTATAGAGTCTTCTTAACAATTTTAGTTTTGAATTTTAAATTTTATTTGCAACTTAAATCACTTAATTTGGAGTTCTTTATCAAAAGATATGGTCAAATTAACATTGACTGGTCACTAATAATTTTGTCTAGAATTTCCTAGACAGATTTTAGGTCTGAACTTTATGTATTTTTCTAGAAAAATATAGACATATCTAGGTTTTATGATCTGAATAAAAGTTTAAGTCCTTTGTCTTAGCGTTCAAACACAACAAAGAACATACAAATTTGAATTCAATAACTTAAATTATAATAGTTTATGTACTCACTGCTCATCAATTCCAGCAAAGAACACATATTTACCATCATCAATTTTTATCAAAATTGATCTTAAGTCTAGCAGACATGCATCCCTAAGATTTTTATTACAAAATACTATTAATTTAGAATCATTAACATGCCAAATGTTCAAATTATGCAACTTAAAAAATAAAAAAATAAGACTTAGGAGATTGTCTTAGGTTATGCACAAACCTCTTTTTTTTCCCCTTTCTCTTTACTTCTCTTTCTCTTTGCCTTTGATCCTTTGAGCTAGATCCTTGTCAATTTGAGTTCCTAAAATACATAAAAGAGATTATTAAAACTTCATAAAACCTAACCTCTTTCTCTCTTTTTGCTCTCTTAAGCTTCCTTGAGCATGAAAATAGAATTTCTCGTGCCTTTCTCTCTCTTTTTCACATTTTCTTTCTCACTTTCTCTTTCTAGACCTAGGCTTGGCTATGGAGGATTAGAGAAAATGTGGGTTGAATTAGGGGAATAGTAAATTCTAGATAGAAATGGATAAGGAAGGAAGAAGAAACAATTAAGGGGAAAATGACAAAAGTCATTAAGGTTGGGGACACCTAAGCTCATATACATTTAATGTTTAATTCACGTATTCATGCATGTCAATTGGATTCTTAAAATTTGCCACTTGGTTAAGCCAACAACCACATATATATAATGTCCCAATTCATACATTTAATTGATAGTTATCCCAATTAATCCTCCAATTTTTGGTAAATTGCAACTTGGCCCCTAAACTTTTCAAAATTTGCATTTAGGTCCTCCACCATAAAATAATATCTTTAATTACTTTAAGCACTTATTTTTCATAATTATTTGCTATTATTTTAATTATTTTTTAGTCAAAATCCAAATTTAGATGTCGGTCGAACCATCGAGTCGATTTAACAACTCGTGTGACTAGGGCCTAAATTAACGGATATGACAATCATAAAGAGAAATTTTATCGATAATGATATCCAAGGAATCCTGCTTCTCATGAGCTCTCATTGCATATGCTTGGGCTGGGGCTAGACTACCTTATGCTCTATTCACTGATTCTGATACACTCTGACCAACCCTGCCGCTTTTAGACTATCCATGTCCCCTACCTCTACCTCAAGTGAAATTCTAAACCTGAACTGATACTACACCACCTGTACCTCTTGTTTTGTGGCAATCTTTTTGTTTGTTCTCAGTAGATCCGTATTGTCAACATGCTTTAGTAATCCACTAACAATCACCTACATGTGATCTTTCACAATGCTGACATGTGACAGATATAAATCTCATGTTACTCGTAGCTGGTGTACTAGCTATAGACCCTTCTAGCCTCGACTGTTGGCTTTGCCTAGCTGAAACATTTGGTCCAAAACTCCATGACTGGAAAAACCTAGGCGTTGTCCATCCATTTTACTGATGTCTAGGCTATGCTAATTGTCGATCTTTGAGGTGGCTCTTCTATCCTTTTTCTCTTTGACCTTTTTTCCACACCGATGGCCGAAGATACTATTGTAGCAAAATTCTTAAGCTGAAGGGTGGCAACCATATTTCTAATATCATCATTAAGCCCATCCTCTTACTCGGTCTGGTGAATTCCATCTCGTATTATGCCACTAACATGCTTCCTTGCTTCAGGTCTTGAAACTCCCACTTCTTTTCATTAACATAGACTCTAGGCACATATTTCTTGCTAAATTATGCCTTGAATAAATTCCTAAAGGTGGTTTCAGTGCCTAAGACTTTAATAAAATTGATTTCCACTAATGATAGGCATGATCTTTTAGATAGGACACTGCATACCTAACTTTCTATTCCTCTAGACACTCGAGCTCCTCAAATACCCGTTATGTCAATTCCATCCAAAAATCTGATGCTATTGGATCATCCTCTTTCTTTCCCATAAAATCTATGGCCCTATATTTTCTCAGCTTATCAATTTGGGGTTTTGGCTAAGGTGGAGAAGATGGTGGAGCTGGTTGTGGAACTGCTTGTACTATCCATTGCAACAAATTAACTATCTTCTCCATAAGAGGTTTCTGTCCTAAATTAGCCTGTCCCTCTACTCTAGGCAGAGCTATTACACTTGGCCCGGAATCTCTCACTGATGGAGGTTGTCCAAGATCAGTTGAGTCTGGAAGACTCTTACTCAGTTCATCTTCCAAGAAATCTTGTTTCAATCTTGAATCCATATCTACCTATATACTAGAAGAAGGGACCCAAATCAGATCATTTCAACATTTTATGTATATGCATGAAACACATTTTCTATTTTACACCAACTGGAATCACATAAAAGCGAATTTTGTAACAAAAGTTATGAATTTTTTTACTCAGCTATGTTTATTCCATTATGCCTAGTACTTTACTGGATAGATTCCCAATTCAAACTTTGAGTCCATTTTACACCTAAATTCAGGCATATCCAGATCTAAAAGTCTAAATGAAAGTTGAAGCCCTATGTATTAAATTTCCAACCCAATAAGAAACACTCAAAAACCATTTCCAGAACTCCAGTTATGACCAGAAAAGTAAACACTGTTCATAAGACTAATTTCCAGCACTTCAATAAATCCTACAATTTCCATCTTCATGCATCAACATCATATTCTAATTTTTATTTTCACATTCATGACATCATTTAGTCACCTATTCATCAGTCAATCAAAATATCAATAATTACATGCACAATTATACATAATATCACAAAATCAAAAATTAACATTTTTCCACATTGAATTTTTGCCAAATGTACATACCTCAAAAAATCCACTTTTCTTCACTCTTCTCTACCTCCTGTTTAGCTTTCCCCTTACCCTTATTTCCTCTTTGATTATGGCCTAAAATTTGTTGACCTCATTGGCCTAACAACATTTCACACTAATCAAGCATTAAATGCATTGATCAACCCTTAATCGCCATTAACATACTAATAACCCTAAATTACCAACCTTCATTGTAACGCCACATCTTATGCATTTAAATATAACCTATTTCTGTATCAAATAATCACATACTGCATATTGGAAAGAGAAAATACCTGATAACAGTGGTAGTAAATTTTTTTTCCATATCATATCCTGTAAAATCAACTAATGACTTTACAAGTCTTATGTCCTGTAATATCACTCAATGACTTTTCAAGTCAACATTAAAAACCACAATACGATATATCACATATATTAAAACATAAACTTTCCATCCGAAGGATTACGGGTTGTTTCCATTAATACATTTCAAAACTAATCTAGAGTGATAATACATATTCAAGCATATAAGTCAAAATACAGATGACTTGTTTTCATGCTTGTGTGGAATGCAAGGAGAGAGAGAGTGATGAGGCTCGGCCAGTAACCTGTGCTCCATGTCTTTTATACACTACTCAAAATGAGCTATCACTTTTCTTTACCTGAAAAATGATGCAAATTGATGAGTTGCAACTCAGTGAGAATAACCATCCAATGAGCTTTAAAGTACCAAACAACTCATAGTCATAAATCACAATTCCAATATATACCATGTATTCCATTCCATTCATCAGTCAATAACATATAAATATAGATAAAATCAAGTATTCAATAATTGTTATTTACTTATGCTTTGCTTGTACATTTTATTTTGTTGTAACCAGAATAAACGAACATTGCCGCAGGTTTCCATGTGAACATTTGCATTTGCATTTGCTATCTAGCTTGATCATTTGTTTCATTTGCACATTTGTTGGGTCATAGTCCTCTTCTTTTGCTTTGCACATTTGTTGGGCCATAGGCCTCTTCTTTTGCTTTGCACATTTGTTGGGCCATAGGCCTCTTCTTTTGCTTTGCAATGTCGATTAACTAGTCACAACGCCTTTTTAGCCCATATGCATATGCACTCGTATTTAAGCATTCATCAACCATTGCATCTTTATCATATACAACATACATATATTCCCTATATACCTCATATGTCAAGCATATACCTTGTATATACTATACATGTACCATGTATATATATCACATTTGTCAAACATATACCTCAAATATACCATAAGTATACCATTTATATGTACCACAATGTCACAAATTATCCATCATTACATTATCAAGGACCAATCATGACAATCACATGAATCACAACATTCATTTGCACTAAAGAATTCAATCGATAATTAGACTCACCGTTCTCCTTTGATTCGGACCCCTAAGTTATTGTCTATCTGCTCCTTGTGGGTCTCCAATATGTTGCGAGCCTAATATGAAAACATAATCGATTAACTCATGATTAGAGAGACTTAATGTGGCTTAAACAAATTAATATGCATTATTCATGTCAATAGTTAAGATTTTTCCTATGAGGCAGTGTGACCTTATGGGACTCTTTAGCCTATAACTTTTTCTATAATTGACCAATTAATCTGATTCTTATTCTTAATTAAAAATAACATATAATTATAGAACATATTCAAATTTCAGACTAAGTGGATCATTGTACAATATTTGGTGGAATTGCTAAGAGTGTTCTGTTTTCTGCCTTGTTTTCTGCCTTTAGGCAGTTTCAGGGTACTCATTTGGGTTCATCATAACTTATAATATATAAGTCCTATTTTAATGAAACTTTACAGAAACTTATATGGGTGCATTTGGAACATGTTTCATGTTTAAAACTTTTACCAATTATGTCTCTATGGTCTTCTAATTATACCAAACATTTTACTGGTCCAGAATAGAATTGGCTTCCGGACCAGTATGACTTCCAAAGGCCATAACTTAGTCTATAGATAACCAATTACGCTGAAATTAGTACCAAATTTTAGATAAGATATATACGTATAACTTTAATGTTTTGAGAATATACCGAATCTAGCTCTAACAAGCTCGAATTAGCCAACCAATGTACTGGATCTGCCCAGAACAGTCATGGTTCCATTCCCTATAACTCCCCATTTACAAGACCAATAAGAATTGATTACTTACCAAGAACAACCTTGAAAGGGATCAATTAGATTCAAAAACTAGGTGAAACAAGGAAGAAATTAATTCTAAAATGGAGGAAATTGAAGAATAATACGGGGCTGAAGTGAGGAGGCAGAAATGGGGAAGAAAAATGAAGATAAAGCCAACTTGTTTTTTGTCATTTTCTCTTTTTCTCTTTTTCTCTTTTTCTCTTCTCATTTCTCATTTCTCTTCTCTTATATTTCTCTTTTGTTTCATTTTCATTTCATTTTACATTGTTATTATTATTATTTATATATATTTATAATTCCATTAATTCACACAATAATACAACTTAATCATTTGACCCAATTTAACTAAATTAACAATATAATTGTTTACTAATCTTAATCTAATCACTTTGCTTACTTTAATTTATACACCTTATTCAATTCATTTCTAATACTTTGTTATCCTCATTTAGGTTATAATTATACACGTGCGACTCGATACAAGTGCCAAATACTAGGACACGTAGCTAGTGCGTGTCATAAACTTGTTCCTACGAAAATACGTATGAAATGCACGTGTTCAATTGAATTGTATGCAAGATACTTATGTTCGATGAAATGCATGTAGGGAAGGTCAAAGATGTTACAATTCTCCCCTCCTTTTAAAAATTTCGTCCTCAAAATTAATACCTGAAAACTAGTGTGGATATTGTTTTTTCATATTTTCTTCTGTTTCCCATGTTGCCTCTTCTTGTAAATGGTTACGCCATAATACTTTAACCAAAGGTATTTCTCGATTTCTTAGTTGTTTAGTCTTGTATCCAATGATTTGCACTGGTTCCTCAACATAACTCATGTCCTCTGCAATCTCAATGGCTTGATCTTTAAGTACATGTGTAGGATCTGACCTGTATCTTCTAAGCATGCTCACATGAAACACATTATGAATCTGAGTCATCTCGGGTGGTAACGCCAATCTATATGCCAATGGACCAATCTTCTCAAGAATTTCATAAGGCCCTATATACCTTGGGCTCAATTTACCCTTTTTGCCAAATCGAATTATCCCTTTCCATGGAGATACACGAAGAAACACCTTTTCACCTAACTCGTATTCCATCTCCCTTCTATGCTGATCAACATAACTTTTCTGCCTATCTTGTGCTGCCTTTAGCTTGTTCTTGACAACCTTGATCTTATCCACTATGTCTTGCACTATCTCTGGCCCTTCTAATGCACGTGCTCCTTCTTCATCCCAAATGATAGGGCTTCGGCACTTTCTGCCATACAATGCCTCATATGGTGCCATCTGGATACCGCTATGATACTGGTTATTGTAAGCAAATTCAATCAATTCTATATATTCATCCCAAGCACCTCTGAATTCCATAGAACATGCCCTAAGCATTTCTTCCAATGTCTGTATAGTCCTTTCTGACTGTCCATCAGTCTGTGGGTGGAATGCAGTGCTAAAGTTCAATTTTGTTCCCAATGCATTCTGTAAACTCTCCCAAAAACGTGAAGTAAACCGTGGATCTCTATCAGACACAATGGACACTGGAATGCCATGCAATCTGACTATCTCATTCACATATAATTTGGCCAAACTCTCAAGTGTACAGCCCCATCTGATAGGTAGAAAATGTGCTGACTTGGTTAATCTGTCAATAATTACCCATACTGCATCATTTTTCCATGGAGTTCTTGGCAATCCATAAACAAAATCCATCGTTATTCTTTCCCATTTCCATTCTGGCACTGGCAATGGATGTAGTTTACCAACTGGTGCCTGATGTTCAATTTTAATCTGTTGACATGTCAAGCATTTAGAAACATATTCTGCTATATCTTTCTTCATTCTTGGCCACCAGTAATGAGGCCTTAAACTGTGATACATCTTTGTCATCCCTGGGTGCATTGCATACGGTGCATTGTGTGCCTCTTCCATTATTTCCTGACGCAAGTTCTCAGTGTCTGGAACACATATGCGTGACTTTAACATCAGTACATCATCCTGCAATTGAAAATCTTTACTATTTCCCTGCCTTACTATTCAATTTTCTCACACAATTTAGGATCTTTGCTTTGTGCTTCTTTGATCCTCTCCTTTAGTATAGGTCTGACTTGAAGAGTAGCAATCAGTGATCCTTCATCATGTATATTTAATTCAACATTCATATATCGTAATTGGATCAAATATGGAAAAGAGGATACTTGCAAGTGAGCTACACTGCTACTAGCCTTCCTACTCAATGCATCTGCTACCACATTGGCTTTCCCTGGATGGTATTCACTTGTACATTCATAATCTTTCAATAGCTCTAACCACCGTCTCTGCCTCATGTTTAATTCTTTCTGTGTCAGCAAATAACCCAAGCTTTTATGGTCTGTGAAGATTTGGAATGTCTCACCATACAGATAATGCCTCCAAATCTTCAATGCAAATATGACTGCAGCCAGTTCTAAATCATGCACTGGATATGAGATCTCATGTGGTCTCAGTTGTCTGGATGCATAAGCTATCACCTTACCATGTTGCATCAACACACATCCCAAGCCTTGGTGTGAAGCATCACTATATACTGTAAACCCACCTATACCTGTAGGGATGGTTAACACTGGTGTTGAGGTTAGCCTGTGTTTTAGTTCATCGAAACTCCTCTGACATTCTGGAGTCCACTTGAAAGGCACATTCTTTCTCAACAATTTAGTCAAAGGGCTAGCAATTAAGGAGAATCCATCAACAAATCTGCGGTAGTATCCGGCTAAACCCAAAAAACTACGCATTTCTGAAATATTTTTAGGAGCTTCCCAATTTACCATAGCCTCAATTTTCTTTGGGTCAACCTCTATGCCCTTACACGACACCACATGTCCAAGAAATACCAAATGATCTAACCAGAATTCACATTTACTCAATTTGGCATATAATTGTTTCTCCCTCAAAGTTTGCAACATAATTTTTAAATGTTGTTCATGTTCTCCCCTATTCTTTGAGTACACCAATATGTCATCAATAAATACTATCACAAACCTATCCAAACATGGTTGAAACACCTTATTCATGAAAGCCATAAATCCAGCTGGAGCATTAGTCAATCCAAATGGCATTACTAAAAATTCATAATGTCCATACCTGGTTCGAAAGGCAGTCTTTGGAACATCTGCTTCTGCTACCTTCAGCTAGTAATAACCTGATTTCAGATCAATCTTGGAGAATATTTGGGCTCCTTGCAACTGGTCAAACAAATCATCTATTCTAGGCAATGGATATTTATTCTTCACCGTCATTTTGTTCAGTTGCCTATAATTGATGCACAATCTCATTATTCCATCTTTCTTTTTAACAAATAACACTGGAGCTCCCCATGGTGATACACTAGGTCTAATATACGCTTTGTCAAGTAACTCCTGCAATTGGGCCTTTAGTTTTTTCAACTCAATTGGGGCCATTCTGTAGGGTGACCTTGATATTGGTGCAGTTCATGGTACTAGTTCAATAGTAAATTCTATCTCTCTATCTGGTGGTAAACCAGGTAGATCATCTAGGAATACATCAGCAAATTCCCTTACCACTTGTATATTTTCAAGCAAGCTATAATTGGTTCTAGTATCAGTCACATATGCCAAATATGCTTCACATCCCCCTTTGATCATTTGAAATGCCTTTACAGCTGAAACTAGACATGTAGGCACAAGTTTTCTTTCACCTAGAAATACTACCCTTGGCTGGTTTGGTGATTCCAAAATTACTTCCTTAGTAAAGCAATTCACTATTAAATGATGTCTAGTTAACCAGTCCATTCCCAGTATCACATCAAATTAATATATTGGTAATAAAATCATATCAGCTATTAACTCAACTCTATGAATGCATATCAGGCAATCACGACATACATTTTTCACAACTACCACGGTTCCCAATGGTGTACTCACATTTATGTCAATCCCCAAAGGCTCATGCATTTGATGCAATTCAGATGCCATATGCAATGATATAAATGAATGAGTGGAGCCTGGGTCAATCAATGCATAGGCTAATATTTCAGAAATATAAATATTACCAGTGACTACTTCGGGAGCATCCACTGCCTCTTGTCTAGTCATAGCAAACACCCTGGCCTGAGTAGGAGGTCTAGAACTCTGACCTTCAGATCTGGTCACTCCTTTGCCCAGTGTACCAGTCCTGCCCCTGCCTCTTCCTCTGCCTTGTGTCCCACTAGTAGGGTAGACCCTCGGTGCCTCAACAGTAGTCTCAGATACTCCTCTGCCTCTACTGGTCTCTGCTAGTTTGGCCCTATTTGGACAGTCTCTATACATGTGCTCCATCGATCCTCAGAAATAACATGCTCCTGTGAGCCTTCTACATTTGCCCGTATGTTGTCTTCCACAATGACTACATGTGGGCCTCTGTTCAACATATTGACTATGCCCTTTGCCTGGGTGAGAGAAAGTCATTCCTCGACCTCTAGAACTGGAGTACCCACTTCTGTTACCAGATTGTGCAAGCATATATATACCTCTTTTCCCCAACCTTCTGCTAGACTCACCAAAGAATTCACGTGATGGCCTTTTTATTTGTTGTTCCCCCGCTTCTTTCATTAACCGTTCAGCTCTGATTGCAGCAGCTCTGAACCTAGCATAACTATCAAGATCAGTAGTCGTGATTCTATTTCTGATCTCATATTTGAGGCCCTCTTCAAACTTCTTGCATTTGTCTCTTTCAGTAGAGACCATGAAGGTGGCATAATGGGAAAGTTTGTTCAATTGTACTTCATACTCCGCAATAGACATAGTCCCCTATTTCAGGTTCAGGAATTCCTTCCTCTTCTCATCTTTATATGCTTCAGGCATGTAATTGTTCTGAAATTCCAGGAGAAAATCATTCTATGTCAACACCGGTGGTTGTGCATCACTGTCTGGGACTGTCTCCCACCATTCAATAGCATTTCCTTGCAGTAAGGATACTGTATAATCGAATTTTTCATCCGGGGTACATCTCATCATATTCAGTACCCTCTGTGTCCTTTTCAACCATGTCTCAGCTTCTGCTGGGTCTGTTGTGCCATTGAAATCAGTTGCACCATGTTTCCTCAGCTTGTCATAACGTCTTTGCTTGTACATTTCAGGACCATATACTTCTTGTTCTAGGTTTTCATGGGGTACTTCTGCATGAGATGACTGTGATGCATGTACTGGAGCTCTAGCTCCTATTGCTGGTTGGTCTCTATGTAAATGAGGTGATGCCTCATGAGAATGCATTTCGGCCAGCCTCTCCCTCCTTGGTGAATTATGTCTTATGATGTCCCTAAAATAAATGAAAGTATGTCACTATATAATGTTCAACACATAGGATGCATATGTTATCATGCTCTTATGCAAATGCATGTTCCCATGGAACCTATCCCTGCTCTGATACAAAAAATGTAACGCCACATCTTATGCATTTAAATATAACCTATTTCTGTATCAAATAATCACATACTGCATATTGAAAAGAGAAAATACCCTGATAACAGTGGTAGTAAATTTTTTTTCCATATCATATCCTGTAAAATCAACTAATGACTTTACAAGTCTTATATACTGTAATATCACTCAATGACTTTTCAAGTCAACATTAAAAACCACAATACGATATATCACATATATTAAAACATAAACTTTCCATCCGAAGGATTACGAGTTGTTTCCATTTATACATTTCAAAACTAATCTAGAGTGATAATGCATATTCAAGCATATAAGTCAAAATACAGATGACATGTTTTCATGCTTGTGTGGAATGCAAGGAGAGAGAGAGTGATGAGGCTCGGCCAGTGACCTGTGCTCCATGTCTTTTATACGCTACAGAAAATGAGCTATCACTTTTCTTTACCTGAAAAATGATGCAAATTGATGAGTTGCAGCTCAGTGAGAATAACCATCCAATGAGCTCTAAAGTACCAAACAACTCATAGTCATAAATCACAATTCCAATATATACCATGTATTCCATTCCATTCATCAGTCAATAACATATAAATATAGATAAAATCAAGTATTCAATAATTGTTATTTACTTATGCTTTACTTGTATATTTTATTTTGTTGTGACCAGATTAAACGAACATTGCCCTGGGTTTCCATGTGAACATTTGCATTTGCATTTGCTAGATAGCTTGATCATTTGTTTCATTTGCACATTTGTTGGGCCATAGGCCTCTTCTTTCGCTTTGCACATTTGTTGGGCCATAGGCCTCTTCTTTTGCTTTGCAATGTCGATTAACTAGTCACAACGCCTTTTTAGCCCACATGCATATGCACTTGTATTTAAGCATTCATCAACCATTGCATCTTTATCATATACAACATACATATATTCCCTATATACCTCATATGTCAAGCATATACCTTGTATATACTATACATGTACCATGTATATATATCACATTTGTCAAACATATACCTCAAATATACCACAAGTATACCATTTATATGTACCACAATGTCACAAATTATCCATCATTACATTATCAAGGACCAATCATGACAATCACATGAATCACAACATTCATTTGCACTAAAGAATTCAATCGATAATTAGACTCACCGTTCTCCTTTGATTCCGACCCCTAAGTTATTGTCTATCTGCTCCTTGTGGGTCTCCAATATGTTGGGAGCCTAATATGAAAAAATAATCGATTAACTCATGATTAGAGAGACTTAATGTGGCTTAAACAAATTAATATGCATTGTTCATGTCAATAGTTAAGATTTTTCCTATGAGGCAGTGTGACCTTATGGGACTCTTTAGCCTATAAATTTTTCTATAATTGAACAATTAATCTGATTCTCATTCCTAATTAAAAATAACATATAATTATAGAACTTATTTAAATTTCAGACGAAGTGGATCATTGTACAATATTTGGTGGAATTTCTAATAGTGTTCTGTGTTCTGCCTTGTTTTCTGCCTTTAGGCAGTTTCAGGGTACTCATTTGGGTTCATCATAACTTATAATATATAAGTCCTATTTTATTGAAAATTTACAGAAACTTATATGGATTCATTGGGAACATGTTTCATGTTTACAACTATTACCAATTATGTCTCTATGGTCTTCTAATTATACCAAACATTTTACTGGTCCAGAATAGAATTGGCTTCCGGACCAGTATGACTTCCAAAGGCCATAACTTAGTCTATAGATAACCAATTACGCTGAAATTAGTACTAAAATTTAGCTAAGACATATACCTATAACTTTAATGTTTTTAGAATGTACAGAATCTAGCTCTAACAAGCTCCAATTATCCAACCAATGTAATGGATCTGCCCAGGGCACTCAGTAGGCAGTTCAAACCATGGAACAGTCATGGTTCTATTCACCATAACTCCCCATTTACAAGACCTATGAACCTGAAATTTGGTATAAAGATAAAAAAAACACATATATCTACAACTTTTAGGTTTTGAGAGACTTCAAATAAGGGCTTTAACATATTCGAAATCAAACCACACAGTAGCTAACTTGGTTAGGGTTTACACCCTGACCAGTTTCAGTACGAAGAGCATATCTCTCCCTATACATAACATCTTGCAAAAATGTTTACATATAAAAAAATATAAGATATAAAGGAACAACTTTTGTGTTTTACACATTTCCAGAATCAATTTCTATTAATATCAAAATAGCGATGCAATTTAGTGCCCAATATTGAACCTAAGCAACTCAAATCAACCCTATAGCAATAAGAATTGATTACTTACCAAGAACAACCTTGAAAGGGATCAATTAGCTTCAAAAACTAGTTGAAACAAGGAATAATTGAAGTCTGAAATGGAGGAAATTGAAGAAGAAAACGGGGCTGAAGTGAGGAGGCAGAAATGGGGAAGAAAGATGAAGATAAAGCCAACTTGTTTTTTGTCCTTTTCTCTTTTTCTCTTTTTCTCTTTTTTCTCTTCTCATTTCTCATTTCTCATTTCTCTTCTCTTATATTTCTCTTTTGTTTCATTTTCATTTCATTTTACATTGTTATTATTATTATTTACATATATTTATAATTTCATTAATTCACACAATAATACAACTTAATCATTTGACCCAATTTAACTAAATTAACAATGTAATTGTTTACTAATCTTAATCTAATCACTTTGCTTACTTTAATTTATACACGTTATTCAATTTATTTCTAATACTTTGTTATCCTCATTTAGGTTATAATTACACATGTGCGACTCGATACAAGTGCCAAATACTAGGACACGTAGCTAGTGCGTGTCATAAACTTGATCCTACGAAAATATGTATGAAATGCACGTGTTCAATTGAATTGTATGCAAGATACTTATGTTCGATGAAATGCATGTAGGGAAGGTCAAGGATGTTACATTAATGGTAACTAACCTCAAAATGGAAGTAAAAAGGAGAAGAAAAGTAAGAAGATGAAGAATCTAACCTCACTTTTTTAGATCTTCAAAATGACCAAAATTCTTCCCTCTTTTTCTCTTCTTTTCTTCCTTCCTCTTCCTTTGTTTTGTTCACTATGCTTCACTTTCTTGTTGATCTTGCCTTAATCCACCTTTTCTATGTAAAATCATTTCTTTAATTTGAAGAAAAAGAAGAAGAAATGTGAGTGAAGGTCACGCAAAAGGGAGACAAAAAGAAAGAGTTTTTTTGGTTAAGATGAGGAAGAAGAAGAATTAATGACCAAAAAAGTAAAATTTGACCTTTATAGTTAGATTAGGTGGGTGGTTAGGATTAATAGATAATCTTGTCCCTCATTGGTCCATTAATTTAATCACTCTTACTTTATTTTATTCCAAAGAATATTCCTTTCCTTATATAAAGAATATTTCATTTTTATTCCTTTTTAAAATATTTTTGTCAAAAACACTGTAAATTCAAGTTCCGTTCAACGAAATCTAAATTTTAGCTCTAAACCTCAAAATTCTCAATTAATAATATCTAAAATATTTTTCTCATATTTTATTATTATTTTAATTGTTTTCTTTCATGTCGGAATTTTGACCCCGATTGGTTCAACGTACCGGATTTTGGTCACCCGCGACTATAGCCTAAATGATCAGGCATTACATAGAGGGCAGAGTCAATATGCTGAACAATGGCCTACATATACTCATTGTGGTAGACAACATACGGGCGAATGCAAAAGGCTCACAGGAGCATGTTATTTCTGTGGGTCATTGGAGTACATGTATAAAGACTATCCGGAAAGAGCCACACTAGCAAAGACTAGCAGAGGTAAAAGAGTATTTGAGACTATGGTTGAGGCTCCAAGGGTCTACCTTATTAGTGGGACATAAGGCAGAGGCAGGGGCAGAACTGGTACAATGGGCAGAGGAGTGACCAGATTTGAAGGTCAAAATTCTAGACCCTCTGCACAAGTTAAATTATTTTCTATGGTTAGGCAGGAGGTAGTTGATGCTCCCAAAGTAGTTACCTGTAATATTTATATTTGTACTCCTTTTATTCACATTTTCCAGTTGTTTCAATCCGATATAAAATCTTCGGACTGGATACATGGGATGTGGACCCCAAGAGTCCACTACATTGAAGAGTAATCCCGAAGGACCACCTAAGTACTGCACTATACACTGAATCACTGAATTACTATAATTGAAGTAGACCATCTTTGGCCTACATAAGTGAGTCACCATGACCCGTACCATGGTAATGGTGTTCCTATGGCTAGCCAATTATATCTTGAGCTAGATTTAACCATCAGAAAAATAACTAAAGGCATTATTTTATTCCTTTAATTCAATTTTCATTAAATTCATAAGTTCCATTATTTTTACATTATTAATCACTTAACATTTTATTCATCCATAACTATTTTATCACTAACATAATTTTTCCATACTTTCCATTCTAATATATCAATAAGTCATTATGAACATTCAATTAAGTCATTAAGCATCACTAAACACACTTTATTCATTATTTTTCATTTCATGCATAATATAATCAATAATTAGAAAAATATTCAATACATAATTTAAAAAATCTTAATAAATTTATACACACTCAATATCATATTTTCTTGCATTTCATGACTAAATTTTCATTTAATTAGCAAGAAAAATATTAATTTTTCCTTCTTCATATTTCGGCCTATAATTAATTTTCATCATTAAAATTTTTCTTTCACTTTCTAATTATTCATTTCACTAATTTATACATTCATTATTCCATATATATCATAATATTACAATAAAATGTAATTATACCATAATTTAAAATTTTCACATAATAAGGTCATATTTTTCAATTTTCACTAATTAATTTTTTTAATTGAAATTAACCATTCTAATTCACTTTTTATAATTCCTTAATCATATTTTAAGAATCAATTATCAATTACATGCAAAACACACAAAATTTCTAATTTCCATAATCTTAAATCATGCTTAATCAATGGAAATAAGTTGATTTTGAAATCACTAACCGTAATTTCTTGCTTTGGCTTTCCTAAGCTTCCTTTTCCTTAGCCTTTCCTTTGGAACCACCTTCACCTTCTCTTGATCCTACCATGATGAAAATTTACACTCTATTAATCCACCAACATTTTGTTTCCTTAACTCAAATAAACTTCATATTTATCATCTACAAACCGTAAACTATCTATTTGAACCATTAAACTAATTTAAAACTATAAATTTTACTTACCTCATACTGTTTTTCTTTGATTTTCTTCCACTCTAGCCTTCCAAATGAAGATTAAAGGCTTCTACTAGGTACTAGAGATGTTAGAATTATTTTTGGGTGATTGATTTTGGTTTAAAAAGTGAAGAAAATGGAAGAAATTAGAGAAGAAATGAAAAGAAGATGGTTTGGCCAAGCAAGGGAGGAGAGGAAGAAGTTGTAGAATTCTCTCTAGAGAATTATAATATTTTGGCCTATTTATAGTGATTTAATTTGGGTGGACTTGGGCCAAACAAAGCCCAACACATTAAGGCCTAATTAAGCATTATAAATTATTTCTCTCACTTTTCAAGTTCAATTTTACCCAATTTTGATTCCATAATTCATAAAATATTTTTATAGGCCTACACAAAAATTTTGAACTCAATCGGAGTCTATTTTCTATCTAGCTCACTCAAACTGGACTGATAATTAAATTTTCGGTGTCACTATAAAATTTCTTTTTCACTGTCAAAAAATCCTAAATATTATTTAGAGTCTATCTATATCTTAAAATAAATTTTTGGATGTTGTTTACTATTTTCATAGCCCCGATCAAAGTATGGTCAACTATTTTATTAATTAAACCGGATCCATTTTTTCTTAATTTTGACTTTTTAGGACTTATTTGACCTCATTTTCACTCCAAATTCTACACTCGGACTAGTCATAACCTATATTTTCCAATGATAAATAAAATATATTTTTTATCCATGGGTGTATTTTTGATCCCCGGGTATGCTGGTCAATTTCGAAAACTACAGTTTACAACTAACCTGTCATTTGGGCCATTACAATTAGCATATGCATTGATTGACCTTGGTTCCACATATTCATTTATATCATTGCATATGACATCCAAATTGCATCAAACGCATGAGCCTTTAGGGATTGACATAAATGTGAGTACTCCATTAGGAATAGTAGTAATTGTGAATAATGTCTGTCATGATTGCTTGATATGCATTGATAAAGCTAAATTAATAGCTGATTTGATCTTATTACTGCTATATGAATTTGATTTGATACTGGGAATGAACTAGTTAACTAGACATTATGCAATAGTGAATTGCTTTAATAAGGAAGTAATTTAAGAATCACCAAACCAGCCAAGGGTTCTATTTTTGGGTGATAGAAAACTTATGCCTATATGTCTAATAACAACTATAAAAGCATTTCAGATGATCAAAGAAAGATGTGAAGTATATTTGGCATATGTAACTGATACTAGAACCACTGATAGCTTGCTTGAATATATATCAGTGGTGAGAGAATTTTCTAATGTATTCCCAGATGATCTACTTAGTTTACCACCAGATAGAGAGATAGAATTAATTATTAAACTAGTACCAGGAACAACACCAATATTAATGTCACCCTACAGAATGACCTCAGTCGAGTTGAAAGAACTGAAGGCCCAAATCTAGGAATTGCTAGATAAAGGGTATATTAGACTTAGTGTATCAACTTAGGGAGCTCCGATATTATTTGTTAAAAAGAAAGATGGAATAATGGGATTGTGCATTGATTATAGGTAGCTGAACAAAATGATAGTGAATAACAAAGATCTGTAGTTGCAATGAGGCCAACTATTCTCTAAGATTGATTTGAAATCAGGCTATTACAAGTAGAAGGTAGCAGAAGTAGATGTTCCAAAGACTGCCTTTCGAACTTGGTATGGACATTATGAATTTTTAGTAATACCATTTGGGTTGACTAATGCTACAGCTAATAAGTTTGTGATAGTATTTATTGATGACATATTGTTGTACTCAAAGCATAAGGGAGAATATGAACAATATTTAAGAATTCTATTGCAAAGTTTAAGGGAGAAACAATTATACTCCAAACTAAGCAAATGTGAGTTCTAGTTAGATCATTTGGTGTTTCTTAGACATGTGGTATCAAGCAAGGGCACAGAGGTAGACCTAAAGAAAATGGAGCCATGGTCAATTGGGAAGCTTCCAAAAAAGTTTCAAAAATGCGTAGTTTTCTGGGTTTAACTGCATACTATCGTAGATTTGTTGATGGATTCTCCTTAATTGCTTGCCATTTGACAAGATTACTTAGAAAAAATATGCCTTACAAATGGGCTCTAGAATGCCAAAGGAGTTTTGAGGAGCTAAAATAGAGGTTAACCTCAACACTAGTGTTAGCAATTCCTATAGGTATAGGTGGATTTACAGTATATAATGATGTTTCTCACCTAGGCTTGGGATGTGTATTGATGCAACACTCTAAGGTTATAGCTTATGCATCCAGATAGTTGATGTTAGAGGAGTGCTCTAAAGGCAATCACCTTTAGCACTTATTGTACAAATTTATTTGATTAATAAAAGGCTTTTTCATTAAATTGATGTTCATTTGATATATGAATTGCTAGTGATCATAAATCAATTAATGAAGTCCTTGATACATAACATAACATGAAGGAAATCATGATGAGATCATGATATTGAGATTTTTATCATGTTTAATTATGTTAGTATCAAAATTGTCCTTACTCATAGGATTAATGAGACAAGACATTGTTAATTCGGACAGACTAGCATATGTTACACTCCTTGATTGGATCGAGTAGTAGATCTCATAATCTATAAACATGAGATGCTTAGAGTTAACATGTGGATGCTTGCTAAGTATACCTAAGTTCATTGGATGACTAGCTATGAGACAATCATATGGATAATCTATTCAAATGTTAATGATAATTTGCATCATAGCAATGGTGCAAGTATCATTAGACTTGAGGTACTCAAGGATATCTTGGATACTGATTATGTATTTTGACACTATTCCTTGTTGCCTCAGGGAGGTTGCTAATAGGGTGGTGATTGGATACAACTTGGCATATTCAAAGGTAATTGGGTAACAAACAAAGGATTCACAACTCCTGATAGAAGGAGTGTATACCCATGGCCTCTTGTCGTGGTCATTACTTAGGAATTTTTGGCCAAAGTGGAAATGTCATAAAGATAGTCTTCAATGATATATCTAATAGAGTAATGAGCCTCAGGGACAAAAACTAACATTACTTGGACTAAACGTGACGTAGTCAGTCTAGTGGGACTTGACACATGTCCATACTCTGAACTACGTGGGGTATAGAATGGGGAAAGGAATAATTGCACGAAAATTATCTATGGAAAGGTTCGTAGTCAAATCACTAGCTTTCCGGTCAATTGAGGGCCATGATGAGTTGCTTGATACCGCTCATGACTTCCTTAAATTAATTGTTAATTTAAGTGGCCAACATAATTGGGAACCTAATGGGTCACACGCATTAAAAATATGAAGAATGAGTAAAATGGTCTTGGATGGGATCCAAAATATGAGAGAATTATTTCAGGATGGATTGCGATGAGAATTGTTCGGAAGGGTCATGGGCCCACGTGGGCTAGGGAGGCTGCTGGCCTACCTAGCAGGCCAACTGTGGTGCCCAGCAACAGCCCGCAGCAAGCCTAGTGCGCTCACTGGTGCCTCCCATTGGCCAACAGGTGAATTTGGCCTTAATTAGGCCAATTATGACCATTAATCATATTCACTATTCATTCAATTCCCTTTTCTCCATTTTTGATATTTGATCTTTTCTTTGCATTTGATTTAAATAGAAAAGACATCAAATAATAAAAAATAGATATGAAAATATTTTTTTCAGAAAAAAATATTTTTAAGACAATAAAATTCTCTCAACAACACTTTCAAAGCTAGCTCTTTGAATTTGTTCAAACCATTTCTTTTGATAGTTTCTTCTTCATTCTTCGTGTAGATTATAAGTAAAGACATAATAGTGTAAATTGTTGTGATTTGCTACAACCAAACAAAATGAAGATTTGAATAAGAAATAAAAACTTACAAGGTAAATTTTCTAACCTTTATATTTATATAAATTAGTTTTAATGGGACAAGTATGATCTTTTATTTCGGGTTTTGCAAATTTTATTTTTTCGCTACATTTATGAATGTGACTCATTCTTCAAAACCTAACAGTGGTATCAGAACCCCCTTTTGTCAATTACAATCAATTTTAATTGAAAGTGCAATGAGATTGCATGTTTTTGATAATTTTGGATCAATCGGTTTTGAAAAATTGAAATTAATTTGAAAATGTTAGAGGAGTGCTATAAAGGCAATCACCTTTAGCACTTATTGTATAAATTTATTTGATTAATAAAAGGCTTTTTAATCAATTTGACGTTCATTTGATATATGGATTGATAAGTGATCTTAAATCAATTAATGAAGTCATTGATACATAATATAGCATGAAAGAAATCATGATGAGATCATGATATTGAGATTCTTATCATGTGTAATTATGTTAGTATCAAAATTATCCCTAGTCATAGGATTAATGAGATGAGACATTATTAATCCAGATAGACTAGCACATGTTACAATCCTTGATTGGATCGAGTAGTAAATCTCATAATCTATAAACATGAGATGTTTAGAGTTAACATGTTGATGCTTGCTAAGTGTAGTTAAGTACATCGGATGACCAACTATGAGATAATCTTAAGGATAATCTATTCAAATGGCAAGGATAGTCTAATCATAGCAATGGTAAAAGTATCCTTAGACTTACGATACTTAAGGATATCTTGAATATTGATTCTGTATTTTAACACTATTCCTTGTTGCCTCAGAGAGGTAGCTCATAGGGGATTGGATACAGCTTGAGGTATTCGAAGGTAATTGGGTAACCAACAAAGAATTCACCACTATTGATAGAAGGAGTGTATACCCATGGCCTCTTGTCGTGGTCATTACTTGGAATTCTCTGGCCGAAGTGGAAATGTCATATTCCGATACAAGAACTAAAATTACTTAGACTAGACGTGATGTAATCAGTCTAGTGGGAGTTGACACATGTCCATATTCTGAACTAAGTACGGTATATAATGGTGAAAGGAATAATTGCACAGAAATTGTCTACGGAAAGGTTCGTAGTCAAACCACTGACTTTCCAGTCAATTGGGGTTCATGATGTGTTGCTCGATACTGCTCATGACCTGCTTAAATTAATTATTAATTTAAAAGGCCAAAATAACCGGGAACCTAATTGATCACATGCATTGAAGATATGGAGAATGAGTAAAATGGCCTTGGATAAGATCTAAAATATGAGAGAATTATTTTGTGATGAATCGTGATGAGATCGCACGGAAAAATCATTCGGGAGGGTCACGGACCTGTGCGGGCTAGGCAGGCTGCTGGCCTACCTAGCGGGCCAGTTGGGTTGCCCAGCAGCAGCCCGTAGCAGGCCCAGCGCGCTGCTGCCTCCCACCCATTGGCCAACGGTAGATTTTGGCCTTAATTAGGCCAATTATGGCAAATTACTATTCATTCATTTACCTTTTCTCCATTTTTAACTTTTCTTCTTCTCTTTGAATTTGATTCATATAGAAAAGACACCAAATGGAATTGCATGTTAATTGAATAGTAATTGGCCATAATTGGTATCAGAGCCTCCTTGTATCCATTAAAATTAATTTTAATTGAAAGTGCAATGGGATTGCATGTTTTTGATGATTTTGGATCAGTAGGTTTTAAACAATTGATATTAATTTGTAAAATATGTTTTACATATTTTGCTTTACTTAATCTGATCATGGGATGATTAATAATGATTATTTGGATTGAAAAATGAATTGAATGTGATTTAAATAATGAATTTCGGATTTATTTCAAAAATACATAAAATTGCCTTGTTTATGAACATGTGTTATTGTTTGGCTTAATTGATGGGGCTGGTTATATTTTTCTTGTAATTTAATTATGAAAAAAGTATTTATCATATTGAGAATATTTTTATGCCTCTGTAAGTGTCCAATAATTAATTGAAAATTATTTTAATTAATTTTTCAAACAAGCACAAAAAAAGGACTGCTTAAGCATATCCGGTGGGGCTATTTTGTTTGATTTTTTTGTATGTGTTTATTTTATTTTCAGTACCTTGAAATAATTTTTATGTGATTCCAAATATTTTATTTTGATATTAGATGCATGCCAAAATTATTTTGCAAGCATTTGAAAATTTAAATATTCTAGATATTGAATTACTCATTTTGAGCGTCTAAATGTGTTGGTTTGTTTGTCTTAGTAATTTTGAGTTGTGCCAAAAATATTTTGATGAACTTGAGCTGAGATAAAGATGATTAGAATAATGATTTGATGTTCTGGAAATTTTTAAAATTTTTGGAAATTAATTTTAAATTAATTTAAGTTGTGCAATTGTAATTCTAGTATGACTAGAAATTGGTATGTATATTAAAATTAAATTGTTTAATTTTAACATCATAATATTCTTATTTTAAGGAGAATTAATTGTGAATTATTTTTGAAAATATGGAATTTAATTTAATTTGATTAAATATTAAATTCCACTTTAAAATGACACACAAAATTAAATTAACCGAAAGAACACATATAAGCAATTTCGGTTCAAGCGTTGAATCAATTTACAAATTGAAATTCAAAATTGTCATTTTTATTTTGTGCATTAGAGAATGCATGTTAGGGGTGTATGAAAAGGCACGATGGATGATTATGAACTTAGGCCCAATGTGATTGTGCATGCATGAAATTATTTTGTTTTATGGTAAATAAGGCTTGCGTGTCCCTACCTCTTTTTCCTTCTTATGTATTTCTCTTCTCATCTTACTCCCCTCAAATGTAAATTGAGGTTTTCTATAATTTGAAATATGTAATTAGATTACATAGGATTAGGATAGAATGAAGATATAAAGGAGCAGGAAGCAAAGGAGGTGGTACCATAAATAAGAAGACTTAGAAATAAAAATTTGATTTCTATTTTGGGTTGTAAATTTATGTATATACCTATGTAAGACCTAGTCAATTTCTCTTTGACTCAATAGATTGACTTTAGTATGTCCATAATCATGTCATATAGTTAATGTAACTATCTTTATATATCAATATATCAATGTGATGAATGTATGATATATAAAAGCATGAAATAATAACTTGATGAGATTTAACAAAGAAATCCCTCACTAAATAAACAATTAAGTCTTACGTCTTCCATTAATATGGGGAGAACCAGAGTTCTTCTAGAGTTAGGGTTGTTGAATTGCCTCAAGCTCACTTTTTAAGAATATGTTCAGTCCATTGAAATTAGATTTCACAATTAATGGGTTAGACTTAACTAATATTATTAACTTGTTAGATTTACGCCAAGGTTAATGTGTATTGGAGGCGAAGTTGGGTTTGTATACAAGAGATGTACACATATCAAGAGTCATTAGCCCAATGTATGTGCACACATAAATAAGTTGATAGCACAAGATTCGATAGTTATAATGCAATTGGTATGGCTTAGATACCTAAAAACCAAATTAAGGATAGCTTATTGAGTTGCCTCAAGGTTATTCTTAGCTAGTTGGATATCGACCCACTAGGAGAACTTCCATATAAGTTCTCTTGGGTTCATAGTGAGGGCTATGGATTCGCAATAAAATAGTGGGAGCCATGATGCGATTTATTAAAGACCTAATAAACATGCATTTTATGTACAGTCTAACATGTTCTAGTCTACATCTAGGTTGCTAGAATATCATCATGACAATTGTGAATTTGCAATCACTAATGGAATCAAATAAGTTGACTGGGCCCAATTTTTTGGATTGGCTAAGGAATCTGAGAATAGTTCTCAAATCCGAAAAGATTGGCTATGTCCTAGATGAGGCACTTCCTAATCCCCCTACTGCTAATGCTTATGATGATGTTCAGAAGGAATATCAAAAGCATCTCGATGATAGTGAGATGCCAAGCTGCATTATGCTTGCTACTATGTCAGCTGAGTTGCAAATGCAGTATGAGGCTGTGGATGATAATTCCATAGTATACCATATAAGAGAGCTTTTTGATGAGCAAGCACATTTTGAAAGGTTTGAAACTTCAAGGTTGCTTTTCCGCACTAAGATGGTTTAGAGGACATCTCCAGTGCAATATGCATTGAAGATGAAAGGCTATATTGAGAGGTTATCCACCTTGGGATTTGTGATGGACCATGAATTAAGTATTGACTTTAATTCTAACTGGTTTGTCTAATAGTTATTCACATTTTGTGCTTAACTATAGGATGAACCAAATTTCTACCACTATTCCTGAGCTTATTAACTTGCTTAAAATAGCTGAGCCATCTGTCAAAAAGGACAGTAAGGCTATGATATGGTGGACTCTTCAATTTATAAAAGGAAGAACCGTAAGAAGAAGAAGAAGTCCATGAAGCCTAAGGGAGGTGTGGCCAAGAAGAAGGCCAAGGAGCTTGCTCCAAAAGGGACATGCTTCCATTGTGGCAAGGATGACCATTGGAAGAGAAACTGCAAGGCTTACTTGGAGTCCTTAAAAAAGAAGGCATCTGATGCCCCATCTACTTCAGGCATTTTTGTCATCGAAATTAATATTGTTTCCAATAATTGTTGCCCAGATATTAGACCAAGAAGGGGGGTTGAATTGGAGTTTAAAAAAAAATTAAACTTTAAAGTACGGAAATAAATAATTAATTTTAGGAGGGATAGAAAAAATCAGACACAAAGATTTATAGAGGTTCGGGTGTTAACAAACCCTACTCCTCTCCCCAATCACAATTGGGAGTTTCACTAACACAATAAGTGTTACAATGGAGTTTTACAAGCTCACTCCCAACTATGGTATTTCTCACAATGTCTCACACCTAACCCAGAAATCCCTTGTGTTTTAATGGCTCACACAATAACCAATTTCTTATGTTTTACAGGCTCACACAAACAACCTTCACTTTGTGTTTTTACAGGATCACACAAACAACCTTCACTTTGTGTTTTACAAGCTCACACAAATAACCTCTTAATTTGTGTTTTGAAGGCTCACACAACTAACCCTTACAAGTGTTCTACTCTTAACCCAGAAATATCCAAAGCTTACTTGAGTAAATATTACAGAGAGAACCACTTATTAATCTTAATTGCTCTAATATGAAGAGCAAAAAGATTTTTACAGAGAATAGATTTTGTTCTCAAAGTATGAAAGTACAAATAGCTTAAATTCGAAGTATATGCTATTCTATTGTTATTCTCTTCATTCTCTTTTTTCTTAATGCATAAAATGACTTCCATTTATACTCCCATGGCTGAATATAGCCGTTGGGGCGCATTAAAAATGAAACTAGCCGTTGTGCCAACCAAAAAATCGTGCCTGACATTTTTTTCTTTCTTTGTTCACGGGCTTGACTATGCTTGTCACGGGAGTGACATTTCTTCCCAAGTCGTGACTGAAGTGGTGACCTTGGTCGTGAAGCTCTCTGGAATGTTTTGACATATAGAGTCACGGGCGTGACATACTCATTGACGGGCGTGACAAGCTTCCCAGCCGTGATCCAAGTGGTGACTCTGGTCATGAAGCTCTCTGGATGGAATTGCATGAATCTTCACGGGGGTGACTGAAATACCCACTTCACGGTTTATTTTTCCTTCATGGCCGTGAACTTCAAAAGTTGGTTTTGGTGACGGTTAGCTTCATTCAAGGGAGAGACTCATAGAGTCACGACAGTGAACATGCTACTACTTGAATTTTGTCTTTTAAGGATTATTCTTCCAATTCTCCATTCTTGCAATTTTAATCCATGTCCTGTATAATATACTTAGAAGACAAGTATGTTAAATATAATATTGTTATTTTATTTGTTATCATCAAAATGACAGAAATACCCCTCAAGGTTTAACAATCATAATATATGGGTATTAGATACAGATTGTGGCTCACACATATGCACTAATATGCAGGACCTAAGGAACAGTAGACAGCTCAATAAGGGAGAGTCAGACCTACGCGTTGGAAATGGAGCAAGGGTTGTTGCATTAACTATAGGAACATATGTATGGAACCTCCCAAATGGGCTTATATTAAATTTGGATAATTGCTATTATGTAGTTGCTTTGACTAAAAACATTATTTCTATTTCAAGTCTAAATAAAGATGGTTTCCTTTTAGCTTTTATTAACAATTGTTGTTCTATTATGTTGAATGAAATTCTTTATGCTAATGGTACATTATGCAATGGAATATACATATTAGATATGCCAAATCCAATTTTAAACATCAATGATAATAAAAGGCAAAAACAAGATATGTTGAAATCATCTTAATTATGGCATTGTCGTCTTGGTCATATAAGTGAGAAACGCATGGCTAAGCTACACAAAAGTGGTAGTTTGGGGTCATTTGATTATGAATCATATGACACATGTGAATCTTACTTATTAGCGAAGATGACTAAATTACCCATTAAGGGAAAGGGTGAACGTGCTAATGGACTTTTAGACTTAATACTTTCATCTACTTCATTACTTTTATCGATGACTACTCACGATATGGGTACATGTTTCTTATGAGATATAAATAAGAAGCTTTTGAAAAGTTCAAAGAATTTAGAAATGAAGTAGAGAAACAACTTGGCAAAAGTATTAAAACCCTTCAATCAGATTGAAGAGGTGAATACTTGAGCCAAGAGTTTCTAGATTATCTTAAGGATAATGGGATTTTATCTCAATGGACTCCACCTTACACGCCACAACACAATGGTGTAGTTGAAAGAAGAAACCAAACCTTGTTAGACATGGTAAGGTCTATGATAAGTTAGAGACATCCTAGTGTGGATTGTTGTGTTTGCTACAACCCAACAAAATGAAAATTTGAAGAACAAATAAAAAATTACAAGGTATAATTTTTAACATTTATATTTATATAAATTAGTTTTAATGGTACAAGTATAATCTTTTCTTTTGTGTTTTGAAAATTTTATTTTTCCGCTGCGTTTATGAATATGATTTATTCTTTAAAACTCAACAGTATAATATGTTTTACATATTTTTCTTTCTCTAATTTGATCATAAGATGATTAAGAATAATTATTTTGATTGAAAAATGATTTAATTGTGATTCAAATAATTAATTTCTAATTTATTTCAAAAATATCTAAAATTGCCTTGTTTATGAACGTGTTCTTGTTTGGCTTAATTGATGGGGTTGATTTTTTTTTTTTTGTAATTTGATTATGAAAAACTTATTTAGATATATTGAGAATGTTTTTATGTCTCTGAAAGTGTCCAATAACTAATTAAAAATTATTTTAATTAATTTTTTAAACAAACACAAAAATGGGGCTGTTTTAGAATATCTGGTGGGGCTGTTTTATTTGATTTTTTTGTATGTGTTTATTTTGTTTTCAGTACCTTGAAATATTTTTTATGTCATTAAAAATATGTTATTTTGATGATAGATACATGCCAAAATTGTTTTTCACACATTTGAAATTTTAAAAAAATTCTAGATGTTGAAGGAGTCTTTTTGAGCGTCTAAGTGTGTTGGTTTGTTTATCTTAGTAATTTTGGCTTGTGCTAAAAATATTTTGATGAACTTGAGCTAACTTAAAGATAATTAGAATGATGATTTGAAGTTTTGGAAATTTTTAGAATTTTTTGGAAATTAAGTTTGAATTAATTTAAGTTGAGAAATTGTAATTATAGTATCACTAAAAATTGGTATGTATATTTAAATTAAATTATTTAATTGTAATATCATAATATTATGATTTTAAGGAGAATTAATTTTGAATTATTTCTGGAAATATGGAATTTAATTTAATTTGATTAAATATTAAATTTTTCTATAAAATGACATACAAAATTAAATTAATCGAAATAATACAAGTAGACAATTTTGTTCAGGCATTCAATCGATTTACAAATTGAAATTCAAAATTGTCATTTTTTATTTTATGCATTAGAGAATGCATGTTAGGGGTGTATGAAAAGGCATGATGGATGATTATGGACTTAGGCCCAATGTGATTGAGCATGCATGAAATTGTTTTATTTATTGTAAATAGGGCCTACGTGTCCCTACCTCTCTTTCTTTCTCATGTATTTCTCTTCTCATCTTACTCCCTTCAAATATAAATTGAGGTTTTCTATACTTTGAAATATGTAATTAGATTATATAGGATTAGGATAGAATGAAGATACAAAGGAGCAAGAAGAAAAGGAGGTGGTACCATAAACAAGAAGACTTAGAAATAGGAATTTGATTTCTATTTTAGGTTATAAACTCATGCATATACCTAGGTAAGACCTTGTCAATTTCTCTTTGGCTCAAGAGATTGACTTTAGTATGTCCATAATCATGTCATATAGTTAATTTAACTATCTTTATATATCCATGTGTTGAATGTATGATATATAAAAGCATGAAATAATAACTTAATGAGACTTAACAAAGAAATCGCTCACTAAATAAACAATTAAGTCTTACGCCTTCCATTAATGTGGGGAGAACCAGAGTTCTTCTAGAGTTAGGGTTGTTGAGTTGCCTCAAGCTCACTCTATAAGAATATGTTCAAACCATTGAAATTATATTTCACGATTAATGGGTTAGACTTAACCGATATTATTAACCTTAACTTGTTGGATTTTCACCAAGGTTAATGAGTATTGGAGGCATAGCCCAATGTATGTGCACACATCGATAAGTTGATAGCACAAGATTCGATAGTTGCATGAATAATGCAATTGGTATGGATTAGATACCTACCAACCAAACTAAGGATAGCTTGTTGAGTTGGCTCAAGGTTATTCTTAGTTAGTTGGATATTGCCCCACTAGGAGAACTTCCATATAAGTTCTCTCGGGTTCATAGTGAGGGCTATGGATTTGTAATAAAATGGTGGGAGTCATAATGCAATTTATTAAAGACTTAATAAACATGCATTTTATGTACATTCTAATATGTTTTTTTTTACATCTAGGTTGCTAGAATCATCATAATGACAAGTGTGAATTTGGGATCATTAATGGAATCATATAAGTTGACTGGGCCTAATTTTTTGGATTGGATACAGAATTTGAGAATAGTTCTCAAATCCAAAAAGATTGGCTATGTCCTAGATGAGGCAATCCCTAATCCCCCTGCTGCTAATGTTTCTAAAGATGTTCATAAGGCATGTCAAAAGCATCTCGATGATAGTAAGATGGCAAGTTGCATTATGCTTGCTACTATGTCAGCTGAGTTGCATAAGCAACATGAGGCTATGGATGCTAATTCCATAATATACCATCTAAGAGTGTGACGCCCCACTTATATATTAGGGATAATCCCACATATATAAGAAGGATGCCACAAGCTTAATGCGATAAATCTATTTGACTAAGTTTTTCTATCGTTTAAATTTAAAAAAAAAATCATTTATTTATATTAGATTTTGCTTATCGTTCTAATTATCAATATATATATAAATATATATATCACCATGTCATATATATTTATGGTAGTTGATTAAGTTACATAATTGATCATTTGTGGCATACCAGCCTCACACATGACTACTTACAATATAATATCAAAATATAAGACATGCTCCTAAACTAAATACATAACATGTCTACCAAAATTTATATGTCTAGTCAAACTAAAAAAAAAACATAATAAGTAACTAACCCTCTAACTATGTCTCTTGTGCTTCCGCTGATATGGGCTTGGATTTCTTTTTGATCAACTTCACTATCTACTAGCTACTGTTCCAATTCCTATATGAGAAGAACCCACGCTAAGCTATCTCTAGCTTAGTGGTACATATAGGTATTAAGTTTTTCCCAAGCAGTCACACAAATGCATGTCTCAAATAAATCATGACACATTGAATTTTTATTGCATATTTGTCATATAAAAGAAATAACTACATCACATAATAGTATAAACATAATAACCATATTCAATAATTAAGTTCTCACTACCTCATGTAAGCATTTCATTTTTTTTGTCACTTATGTCAATAATAAATTTTCCACATTTCATTTTATAGTCTTTAATTAGTATCAACCCAAATCTCATTCCTGGACTTTTTGGATATGGGGTTTCAAATAGGAGCGCCCGTAGAGCTTAAAACACCCTACTCACCATAATCTCAAGTCAAGGTCGCTCGCGGAGCTTAAGCCACATTGACCGAATATAATCATGTCATCTATGTATAATCAGGATAAGGGGGCTCTCAAAGCTTAAGCCACCCTGTCCCTAAATCATATCCATATTGGTATCGTAATTTCCCCATAAATGGTGCACCATCTATCCTATGTTAGTCCTCAGGTAGAGAAATGGACAATTAACACCATTAATTACTTGTTTCTATAACAAATACCCATTTCATAACATAATCATTTACTCACAATTTATTTCAAAACCATGTAATAGCATGATATTTTATTAATTATTAGCATAATTTTAAGTTCATAGTCAATAACATTTATATAATTTTAAAACATGTCATAATATATTATTTAATCATTCTGACAAATAATTCATGTCATACACACATAATCATGCATAAGGGCAAAACAGAATACATATATGTACAAACCTCGCTAGTGTTTTTTTTTCCAAAATATACACTCAGAGCTTGTTCACTTCTGTTGTTCTTCTTGTTGTTGAGATCCTAATTTAAAAATATAATTAATTAATACCTTGATAAAATATTTATTCTTAATATAATTTAAATAAATAACTACAATTTCTTTTAAGCTAGAACAAGACCTCTAAGGACTGTTGGATCAATAACTTTTTCTAAACTTATCCAATTTATATAATTCTTGATCTTGATTAAATATAACATGTAAAAATAAAATATACTAAAATTTCAAAATTTTTGAACCATTACACAATTTTTGGTATAATTTTAAAAGTTGCTCTGTTCTCTGCCCTTAGGTAGTTTCGGGGTATTATATTTAAAATATCATATCTTTCAATGTGTAGCTTCAAGTATTCTGAAAATTTTTTATAAATTTATATAATTTAATTTGAAAAATTTTTCATTTTTAACTCATTTCCAAATTCGGTCTCTAAGGTTCTCAAATATTAGAGGATCAATAACTAGTTCAACATAGAGTATCAACCCAACTAGTTCAATTGTTCAGCTCATAACTCACAAAATACATGAGATTTAAGGTGTTAATTTCACAGAAATTTAGATAAGATATAGCATTAAAACTTTCATGTTTTTAACTTTGGCTAATTCGATCAAAAAATAGGTCAAATACAAGGACGAAGTTACTGGAGCTGTACAGGTATCAGAACACAACTCAATCAAGGAACAGCTATAATTCATTTCACTGTAAATCAACCTAAGCAAGCCATATTTATACAAAATTTTGTAGAGACCTAAATAACACATATACCTATAACTTTCATGTTTTACAAAACCTCAGATTTAGTCACTAAAATGATCCGTTTTTACAAAAACCGTAGGTCATTCAGTTGACATGTCTCTGTGAACCAGTTTCACTCAAATGACCTTTTCTCTTCATATACTCAACATCATTAAAAAAAAATTGACAGAAAGATACATAAGACATAAATGAACAACTTTTATATTTAACACTTCCCCAAATTTGATTCACAAGATAATAAAAAATAGAGTGGAATATCCTGTAAAAACATAATCTAAAAAGTTCTAATAACACAAAATATAATGGGAAAGATATTACTTACCAAGATCAGATTTATTTGGAACGAATTTTCTTGCAAATTATGAAGGAGATGTTGAAGATTTTGGGCTGTGATATGGAGGAAGGAAACGGGATGATGAAGAAGAAGAAGGAAAAGTTGAATTTGGAAGAAATGAGGCAAAGTCTTAATTGACTTTCCCTTCCCCTCCCTTATTCCCGTTTTCTTTTTTTTTTTTCCTGATGTGCCCATTATTTTACTGTTCACTATTTTTTTGTATTTATTTATATTTATTTTATTTATTTATTTTCACATATTTACTTATCTCTAATCCTTTTTAATTTCTAATTTAATCATTTATTCTATCTATTTTAATCTCTATTATCTATCATATTTTTCCTATTTATACCACATACTTATTCTAATTAAATCCTAATAAATGGGCATTACAAAGAAAGCTTTTTGATGAGCAAGTACATTTCAAAAGGTTTGAAATCTCGAGGTTGCTCTTCCACACTAAGATGGTTGAGGGGACATCTCTAGTGCAATATGCATTGAAGATGAATAGCTATATTAAGAGTTTGGCCACCTTGGGATTTGTGATGGACCATGAATTAAGTATTGACTTAATTCTAACTAGTTTGTCTGATAGTTATTCACATTTTGTGCTTAACTATAGGGTGAACAAAATCTCTACCACTATTCCTGAGCTAATTAACTTGCTCAAAACAACTGAGCCATCTGTGAAGAAGGACAATAAGGTTGTGATGTTGGTGGACTCTTCAGGTTCTAGAAAGAAGAACTTTAAAAAGAAGAAGAAGTCCATGAAGCCTAAGGGAGGTGTGGCCAAGAAGAAGGCCAATGAGGTTGCTCCATTGTAGCAAGGATGGTATTGGAAGAGAAACTGTAATGCTTACTGGGGAGTCATTGAAGAAGAAGGCATCTGATGGACCATCTACTTCCAAGATTAATATATGGGTATTAGATACCGGTTGTGGCTCACACATATGCACTAATATGCAGAGTCTGAGGAACACTAGGCAGCTCAATAAGGGAGAGCTAGACCTACGCATTGGAAATGGAGCAAGGGTTGTTGCATTAGCTGTAGGAACTTATGTATTGACCCTCCCTAGTGGGTTTATGTTAAATTTGGATAATTGCTATTATGTGCCTACTTTGACTAAAAACATTTTTGTTTCAAGTCTAAATAAGGATGGTTTCCATTTAGCTTTTAGTCACAATTTTTATTCTATTATGTTGAATGGAATTCTTTATACTTGTGGTACATTATGCAATAGAATATACATATTAGATATGTCAAATCCAATTTTAAACATCAATGAAAATAAATGGAAAAAAACAAGATATTTTAAAATCATCTTACTTATGGCATAGTCACCTTGGTCATATAAGTGAGAAATGCATGGCTAAGCTACATGAGAGTGGTAGTTTGGGATCATTTGATTGTGAATCATATGACACATGTGAATCTTGCTTATTAGGAAATATGACTAAATTACCCTTTAAAATGATTATATTACACACATGTGAACGTGCTAATGGACTTTTAGACTTAATACATTCAAATGTATGTGCTCCAATGTCTACACACATTAGAGTTGGTTTCATGTACTTCATTGCTTTTATCGATGACTACTCACGATATGGGTACGTGTATGTTATGAGATACAAATATGAAGCTTTTGAAAAGTTCAAAGAATTTAGAAATGAAGTATAGAAACAACCTGGCAAAAGTATTAAAATACTTCGATCAGATTGAAGAGGTGACTACTTGATCCAAGAGTTTCTAGACTATCTTAGGGATAATGGGATTTTATCTCAATGAATTACATCTTACACACCACAACACAATGGTGTGGCTGAAAGGAGAAACCAAACGTTGTTATACATGGTAAGGTCTATGATGAGTTTTGCGGAACTCCCTAAATCCTTTTAGGGTTATGCACTAGTGACTGCCATTTATATATTTGAATGAAGTTTCTTCAAAGTCAGGTGATGTTAATCCATATGAGATATGGTATAACAAAAGCCCACATTTTCTTACATGAGAATATGGGGTTGTCTTGCTTATGTGAAGCGGACAATATCAGATAAGCTAGAAGCTAAGTTTGACCGATGTCTGTTTGTGGAATATCCATAAACATTATAAGGATATCAATTTTACCACCCATTGGAATAAAAAATTTTGTTTCAAGACATGCTATTGTTTTAGAGAGAGAATTCCTTCTGAAAGGAGATAGTGTGTAACATCCAGTGATTTAGGCCCCAATTACCCGTGACTGTAGTGAGGCGCGCAGGTTCAATCGGAGTCTAAATTTGAACCCATAAAAAAAATGACTAATAGTAAGAGTATTATTATTTGGAAATTAAAAAGATTAGTTTAGTTCTAGAATTAGAAACAAATAAAATTTCCTATGGACAAAATTGTATTATGGCAATTGTTGGGGGAAAAAGTGTGAATATGGAGGGAGATGTGGTAAATATAGAATTTCTTAAAATTTAAATGTTAATCAAGATTAATTAACTTAATGAACCAATAAGAATGAGGATTAATTTTAATTAGTGGGACCCACACCTTAATCAAGGTATAAAAAGTCAAGAAAGGGAAAGAATTTCTATATTCTTCCGTAAGTTCAATTCTTCTTTCTTTTCCCATCCTTATTGCCGTCCATCTCCACTCCCATAAATCTCCATTTTCTTCCTTTTTCCAACATGCTAATAGTGAGAATAAAATAGTTTTGAGAGAGGAAAATTCTGCATTCAAGAGTTCTTACCATAAAAGGTACCAAAGGAGCAAGAAGGAAGGAAGAAAGAAGAAGAGAAAGGGAGAAGAATTGGGGTAGATTCGACCAGCCCTATAACTCCATTAAGGTGAGCTTATTCTTCTTAAATTCAACATTTTTCCTTCTATTTGAGACCCATAATGATGATAGAAGTGATTAGGTTTGATAGATTTAGGTTATGTTGTATGATTGAACTTAGAAAATTAAGTTTGTGATTAGTTGATGAAAGTTTTAGTTAGAATTTGAATTGATGATATTTGATGTTAATTAATTGTTTTATTACTTAAAAACTAAAGAAAATATGATGCTAATGGATGAATGAGGGGCTTCCATATTTAAAGAAATTTGGGGAAAATTGAAATTAGCATAGAAGCACAACAATTGGTGATAGATTAAGTATGATTTGAGTGTTGAATTGAAGAAAATGAATTGGGAACTAGGATATGGTTTTTTGGTAGCCATGACATATTAACATGGAAGTTTAACCTTAGTACATTTTGGCTAAATTTAGGTGTAAAACATATTAGGAGCATTAGAATATTATGTAGACATGAAAAGCATTGAAAATGGATATTGGAATAGAGATGTGGTACAGTTGTGTAGGAAAAATAAGTGAACAAGTGAGAGGCCCTCAAGAGGGTGACAAAGGCAAGGAGAAAGCTTGCTAATAAGGGAAGAAAAAGAAAGATTAAGGGAAGAACCAAAGCTGATTACGTATGTGCTTCATTGATAAAAATCTTACATTTTGTTAATATGTATGAAATTATATATTAAGGTTTGATATGTTTGTGTTTGTGATAGGTTATGTGATTTATTGTGGTTTTTGATATTTTATATGGCAATGGAATCAAATGGTGTGAAATAATTGAGGCATATGAATGTAGTTGTAATTTTGGAAATTTTAGTATCAAAATGAATGCAAATGATGAATGGGGTTGAAATGTGGATTGATGCCAATTGACAACTCAGGTACAGAATTCTAGGAACAACCCTGACTATTTTGATGATAACTTGAGTTCTGAAACTCCCTTTTGTATTTTCTTTAATTTAAATGAAATCTAAGACATAGGGATTTAAATTTAGACCATAAAATCTAATTACGTCTAGATTTTCCCAGAAAAATGCATGAAGTTCAAACCTAGAATCTGTCTAGAAAATTCTGGGTAGAAATTTCTGTGATGATACAATATTAAAATGATCATAACTTTTGATAGAAAACTGGGATTTTAGTATTTTTGATGCGTGTAAAAGCTAAGACAATAAGCTAAAAATTGTTAGAAGACCAGAACTCCTAAGTCGAATTATAAATGGGCTAAAAATGAAGTCCAAAAATAGGTCCAAAATCTGCCATAGGTAAAAACATAAAATATTGGGCTTTCGCATGTGTTGTGATAATTATATGTAATAATTCATGTGAATATTTACTTTGATGATAATTATAAATGTTTAACAAATTATTTACGTGTGAGATTATAGTGTAATAATAATGGGAATAAAGAAAAAAAATAAATAAGCATAATTATGGCAATTGAATAATATTGTCATTTTTGAAAATATTGTGAATTAATATAAATATGGTTAAGCCCTATGACACCTAATCTAGAACTAGAATAGAGAATAGTTTGGCATGTCAATCAAGGTATTTAAGACACCCGGTGCCAATTATGAAAGCCGATAATGGTTAACACCTAACCCAGAAAATTCCCTTGTGTTTTAATGGCTCACACAATAAACCAATTCCTTGTGTTTTATGGCTCACACAATAAACCCTTACAAGTGTTTCAATCTTAACCCAATATACCCAAACTCACTTGAGTAACTAATTATAATGAAAATACTCACCAACCTATAATGCTTAGAAATTATGAGCAATTAGGTTTTTACAAAGAATAAAGGTTTTTGTTGAAAATAATTAATGCACAAGGGCTACAACAAGATTAAAGATTCATAAATGACTTGCATTTATACTTCCTCTATGAATTATAGTCATTTGGATGCATTTAATGCGAAAATAGCCGTTGCACCAACTTTTAACTTCGCACCTGATATGTTTCTTTGTCCTCATTCACGGGCGTGACTATATGTGTCACAGTCGTGAATGTTCTTCCAAGTCATGGTTCAAGTGATGACTCTAGCCGTGAAGCTCTCTAGAAGAACTTGACATGTTATTTCACTGGCATGTCTTTCTTTCACGTGCGTGACTGATTTGATCATTCACAGTTGGTATGATCCTTCATGGCTGTGAACTTTAAATATTGGAGAGTTGGCACTAAGTTATATCACAGGCGTGATATAAGTAGTCACAGGCATGACTTTGCTATTTCTTCTTATTTTGATATTTAAAAGTTGTTTTTCATTCTTGCATCATATTCTTTTCAAGATATATCATGTCCAACAAACTTAGAACACAAGCATTGTTAAATACATTATTGCTATTTTATTTGTTAGCATCAAAATGATAGAAATACCCCACAAGGTTCAACAAACAGCTCAACCTTCTGTAGCACAAGAGCTTCGTTGGTCAAGTGGGATACGTATTATTCCAGAGAGATATGGATTTCTCATTAGTGAACAGAACGACATATTGCTCATAGAAAACGATGAGCCTACAACCTATGAAGCAGTTTTGAATAGTTCAGAATTTGACAAATGGCTTCAAGCCATAAAGTCAATAATGGACTCTGTAATATCCGCTAATTTAGGCCCCGAGTTGCACCTGTCGTGAAGTTGATGCGTTTGACCGATCAGAATCTAAATTCAGATTTTGTTTACAAAAATTGATCAAGTAATGGTAAATTAAATGATAAATTCGTATTTAAATGATTATAAAGTTTAAAGAAGTTGATTTACGGTAAAAGACTAAATTTGCAAAATTTGATAAGTTTTGGGGTCAAATTGCAATTTAACAGAAATTGGAGGATTAATGAGACTAATTTCTAATTAACCTAGGAAATTTGGACACTAAAATTTGGTTGGCGGGCCATGACATTAAGGAAAGAGGATTAATATTGATTAAGTATAAAATTGGAAGAAGATGTCAAAATGGTGGGTCCCTTATGAAGATTTTTTGGGTACCCTATTTAATGCTTTCTTTTCTTCTTCTTCTTCTCTTCATTTTCTGCCTTCTTCTCTCTCTTCTCTACCAGTCACGCCAGCCATTTCTTTCCTCCATAGCCATCTTGATTTCTAGAGAGAGAAAGGAAGGAAAGAGAAAGGAAAGAGCATGACAAGGTGATCTTTATGATCCATAACTCCTAAGGAAGCTGGAAAGAACAAGAAAGAGGAAGAAAAATCAAGTTTGGTAGAGAAAATCTCCAAAGTGGTGATTTAGTGAAGAAAAGTGTAAGGTAAGAAGCATTTCTTCTTCTTCTTCATCTTTTCTTAAAGGAAGTTCGAATTTTGAGCTCATCCAAGACTTATATGGTAAGAGAGAGAAACTAGGGTTTTAAGAGAGAAAAATAGAGTTTAGGGTCTTGAGAAAATCAGATGATAATAATGATTTATGATGTTGTAGGAGTTCCAAGTGACAAGGAACAAGCTCTAAGGAGCAAAGGAAAAGAGAAAGCTACTTAGAAGAGTGAAGGAGAAAGATTAAGGTTTGTGCATAACTTAAGGCAATAGCCTATTTTTGTTTGGAATAATGCATGCTGAACATGATTTTAGATAAATGCATTTCAAGAATGATGATGATTATGGCATGAAACCATATGTTTAGACATGTATGAATGAGATCCTTGTGTGACATTGAATTAATGATGCATGTTAGAAAATCTTGTATGATCAAGACATTTACATGTATTATAAAGTAATAAGTTGAGTAAAGTACCTTAGAAATGCATGAAATAGAATTTGGTATGATTTGGATGATGTTAGAATGAATGAAAAGTGAATATACGGATTTTCTACTGAAAGTCATGGGCATGACTATTGAGTCACAGGCGTGAACTTGAGGGTTCACGGTTGTGATTGATTGTATCATGGTTGTGACTTCTGTATGGAAATGGTACTATTCATTCTAGAAGCGTTCACGGGTTGGAATCACGGAAGTGAACTTATTCACGAGCGTGAATGAGTAATCACTACCGTGAATCCTTTTAGGCGATTCATTCCAGTAGCGTTCACGGCTTGGGATTACGGGAGTCAACTAATTCACGGGTGTGAAATTAGTAATCACAGCTGTGAATGCTCTGTATTTGTAATTATGAATGTGGTTATCAAATGAAGAATTCAGGTAAGTAAATGAAAGTCATTGTCTATCCAGTGAAATAAGAATGATATGGATATATATATATATATATATATATATTGATGTGAGAACGTGTTATGTTGTGATATAGAAAAATGAATTGCCACGGATGAAATATGTGAATTGTCATGGATGATATATGAAATCTGATGCGAATGATAAGCATGAGAATATTGATGTACCTAGTGAAATAAATTAAAAGACGTTATCCAGTATGTATGAGTATGATTATATGTTTACAAAACAAGAAAATTGACATGATAAATATGAGAATATTGATGTGTTGAAATTTGAGAATTTTGATTGATGTGAAAATATATAGAAGCCCATTACTCTACCTACGAACTAGAATCAGGATAGATGACATGTCATTAAGGGGGCGAACGGTACCGTATTATTCCTCAACCAATGTAGCTTAAGCTTTGGGAGCACCATTGGTCTGAGATGCTCGGTCAATGTGGCTTAAGCTCTGGGAGCACTATTGACTTGAAAAGCTCTGATGAGCATATGTAAATGAGGATAAGGTAGCTTAAGCTCTGGGAGTGCCCTTAGTCCGGTTATTCATCTATGATGAAATTATACTCAATCAATATGGCTGAAGCTCGGGGAGCGCCATTGATTGAGAAGCTCTTTTGAGCCAGATAGTGGACAGGGTGGCTTAAGCTCTGGGAGCGCTCTTGATCCATAACCCGTATCTAGTCAATCCAAATTTAGAGTGATGTGGGAAAATAAAGAGGATATATCAGAAAAATAAGAAAAGAAAAGAATAAGAAAATGATGATGATATGAGATTGAGATATAATTATAAAGAGATTAACAGAGTAATTTATCATCAAGGATAAATGAAAATAACATTGCCTCTGTGAGCATGACATTTATACTTGTATGAAATAGTAACATGTTGATAGAAATAGCATGCAAACATTTCAATGCATAAAATGATATATGTTAATGTTTGTTGCATGATATAGTATATTGCCTTATTTATATACACCACTAAGCTGAGAGCTTAGCATGGGAGTTTCCTTCCACGCAGATATAGAAAGGTAGCTGAAGTTGATAGATAAAGCAAGCGGTGATCCTATTCAAGTAAAGTAGCCGAACCTTGAGAAAGTGGGTTACAAGCTTTTTTTCATCTTTTTGTATTTGGCTTTTATATTAAAGAGTTTTAGAGTTTGTAAAACTTACTCTTAAAGTTTGTTTAAGAATTAATTTGAATATTTAAAATTACTATCTTATGTAAATAACTTGTACCCTGGTTTTTGTTTATATATACATATATATATATACGAATGTTGAGAAAATAAAGGTAAAATAATAATAATAGTGATTTGAAAAAGTAAAAGAAGTCAGGCGGCAGTGCTCCCTTATCCGGGCACGTGCGGTGATCGGGTGAGGGGGTGTACTGCTACAGATTCCATGTATGAAAACCAAGTATGGAGTTTGGTTGACCACCCGAAGGGATAAAGCTTGTAGGGTGCAAGTGGGTTTTCAAAAAGAAAACGGACTTGGATGGTAATGTGATTACCTATAAAGCTAGACTTGTTACTAAAGGTTATCATCAAAGACAAGGAATTGACTATCATCAAAGACAAGGATACTCCTAGCCATTGCTACTTATTATGATTATGAGATATGATAAATGGATGTGAAGACAGGTTTCCTTAATGGAAATTTGACTGAGGCTGTGTACATGACACAACTAGAAGGCTTTATATCCAAAGATGGCAAAAAGGTATGTAAGCTTCAAAGATCCATTTATGGATTAAAGCAAGCATCTAGGAGTTGGAATATTCTGTTTGATGAGACAATCAAACTGTTTGGTTTCTTACAAAATCCGGATGAACCTTATGTTTATAAGAAGGTTAGTGGGAATGCAATCGTATTTCTTGTGTTGTATGTAGATGACATATTATTAATGGGAAATGATGTCTCAACCTTACAATCAATCAAAATTTGGTTATCCAAGAATTTCTCTATGAAAGACCTTAGAGAAGCAGTCTATATTTTGGGGATAAAGATCTATAGAGTTAGATCTAAAAGTGTTAGAGGAGTGCTCTAAAGTCAATCACCTTTAGCACTTATTGTACAAATTTATTTGATTAATAAAAGGCTTTTTCATTAATTTGATGTTCATTTGATATATGAATTGATAAGTGATCTTAAATCAATCAATGACGTCCTTGATACATAACATAGCATGAAGGAAATTATGATCAGATCATTATATTAAGATTCTAATCATGTGTAATTATATTAGTATCAAAATTATCCCTAGTCATAGGATTAATGAGATGCGACATTATTAATCCAGATAGACTAGCACATGTTATACTCTTTGATTGGATCGAGTAGTAAATCTCATAATCTATAAACATGAGATGTTTAGAGTTAATGAGATGTTTAGACTTAACATGTGGATGCTTGCTAAGTGTAGCTAAGTACATTGGATGACCAACTATGAGACAATCATATGGATAATCTATTCAAATGTCAATGATAGTCTCATCATAGCAATGGTGCAAGTATCCTTAAACTTGAGGTACTCAAGGATATCTTGAATATTGATTATGTATTTTGACACTATTCCTTATTGCCTCACAGAGGTAGCTCATAGGGTGGTGATTGGATACAACTTTAGGTATTCAAAGGTAATTGGGTAACTATCAAAGGATTCACAACTCTTGATAGAAGGAGTGTATACCCATGGCCTCTTGTCATGGTCATTACTCAGGAATCTTTTGCCGGAGTGGAAATGTTATAAAGATAGTCTTCAATGACATATCTAATAGAGTAATGAGTCTCAAGGAGAAGAACTAACATTACTTGGACTAGACATGACGTAGTCAGTCTAGTGGGAGTTGACACATGTCCATACCTCTGAACCAAGTGGGGTATAGAATGGTAAAAGGAATAATTGCACAGAAATTGTGTATGGAAAGTTTCGTAGTCAAACCACTGACTTTCCGGTCAATTGGGGGTCATGATGTGTTGCTAGATACCGTTTGTCACACACATTGAAGATATGAAGAATGAGTAAAATAGTCTTGGATAGGATCCAAAATATGAGAGAATTATTTCAGGATGGATCGCGATGAGATCGCATGGAAAAATCGTTCAGGAGTGTCACGGACCCGTGCGAGCTAGGCAAGCTGCTGGCCTACCCAGCAGTAGGCCACAGCAGGCCCAGCGCGCTCCTGCCTCCCATCCGTTGGCCAACGACAGTTTTGGGCCTTAATTAGGCCAATTATGGCCAATTACTATTCATTTGTTTCCATTTTCTCCATTTTTGATTTTTCATCTTATCTTTGAATTTGATTCAAAAAGGAAAGATATCAAATGGCAGAAAATAGACATGAAATTTGTTTTTGTAAAAAAAATATTTTTAAGACAACAAAAATTCTCTTAAGAACACTTTCAAAGCTAGCACTTTGAATTTGTTCAAATCATTTCTGTTGATAATGTGGATTGTTGTGATTTGCTACAATCCAAAAAAGTGAAGATTTGAAGAACAAATAAGAAATTACAAGGTATAAGTTTTAACAAATAAGAAATTATAAGGTACAAGTATGATCTTTTATTTTGGGTTTTGTAAAATTTTATTTTTCGCTGTATTTATGAATATGATTCATTCTTCAAAACCCTATATTGGTATCAGAGCCTCCTTGTATCAATTAAAACTAATTTTAATTGAAAGTGCAATGGGATCACATGTGTTATATGTAGATGACATATTATTAATGGAAAATGATGTCTCAGCCTTACAATCAGTCTAAATTTGGTTATCCAAGAATTTCTCTATGAAAGACCTTGGAGAAGCAGTCTATATTTTGGGGATAAAGAAATATAGAGATAGATATAAAAAATTGCTTGGTCTTTCACAGTCAACATACATAGATAAGATGCGAAAGAGATTTATCATGGAGCAATCCAAGAGGGGATATATTCCCATGACCCATGAGATTACTCTCTCAAAGTCTTTGTGTCCAAAGACACAAGATGAGAGGACACACATGAGTTTGATTCCATATGATTCAGCTATAGGATCAATCATGTACACTATGATATGTATAAGACCCGATATATCATATGATCTGAGTGTCACGAGCAAATACCAATCGAACTCTGGTGAGGGTCATTGGGTGGCTGTCAAGAATATCCTTAAATACTTAAGAAGAACTAAGGATCTATTCTTTGTATATGGAGATGGAGATCTTACTGTGAGCGAGTATACCAATGCCAGCTTCCAATCTGACAATGATGACTCAAAATCTCAGTCAGGTTATATATTCACACTAAATGGTGGAGCAGTTAGTTGGAAGAGTTGCAAACAGGAAATGACTGCTAATTCCACAACCGAAGCAGAGTACATTGCAACTTCTGAACCATCAAAGGAAGTAGTTTGGATAAAGAAATTCATCACAGAACTTGGAGTGGTTCCCACCATTATTGGTTTAATACAATTGTATTGTGATAATAATGGAGCCATTGTGCAAGCAAATGAGCCACGGTCTCATTAGAGATCCAAACATGTACTCATAAGATACCATTTGATTAGAGAAATTAGTGGTAGGAATGATGTAAAGGTAGAAAGAGTGCCCACTGATCAGAATATTGCTGATCCTTTAACTAAGCCACTTCCCCAAAAGATATATGATTCTCATGTACTCGCCTATGGAATTAAATACAAAGGTGATTGGCTTTAATGCAAGTAGGAGCTTATTAGAGGAGTGCTCTAAAGGCAATCACCTTTAGAACTTATTGTACAAATTTATTTGATTAATAAAAGGCTTTTTCATTAATTTGATGTTCATTTGATATATGAATTGATAAGTGATCTTAAATCAATTAATGAAGTCCTTGATACATAACATAGCATGAAGGAAATCATGATGAGATCATGATATTGAGATTCTAATCATGTGTAATTATGTTAGTATCAAAATTATACCTAGTCATAGGATTAATGAGATGGGACATTGTAATATCCGCTAATTTAGGTTCCGAGTCGTATGTGTGGCGAAATTGACGCGTGTGACCGATCAGAGTCTAAATTCGGATTTTTACAAAAATTGATTAAGAAATGGTTAAATTAAATAATAAATGCCTAAATAAGTGATTATAGAGTTTAAAGAAGTTGATTTACCGTAAATGACTAATTTGCAAAATTTGATAAGTTTTGGGGTCAAATTGCAATTTACCAAAAATTGGAGGATTAATAAGATTAATTGCTAATCAACATATTAATTTTGGGCACATTTTGCTAGTGTTGGCCAACCATGATATTAAAGGGAGATGATTAATATTGATTAAGTGTAAAATTGGGAGAAAATGGTCAAATGATGGGTCCCACATGAAGACTTTTTAGGTACCCTATTTAAGGCTTTCTTTTCTTCTTCTTCTTCTCTTCATTTTCTGCTCCTCTCTTTTCTTTACCAGTCACGCTAGCCACAATTTTCCTCCATAGCTCACCTTGATTCTACAGAGAGAAAGGAAGGGAAGAGAAGGGAAAGAGCAAGATAAGGTGATTTTCATGTTCCATAGCTCATAAGAAAGCTGGAAAGAACAAGAAAAAGGAAGACAAATCAAGTTTGGTGGAGAGAGAAAATCTCCAAAGTTGTGATTTAGTGAAGAAAAGTGTAAGGTAAGAAGCATATCTTCTTCTTCTTCATCTTTTCTAAAGGAAGTTTGAATTTTGAGCTCATCTAAGACTTATAGGGAATGAGAGAGAAACTAGGGTTTTGAGAGAGAAAGAGAGTTAGGGTCTTGAGAAAATCATATGGAAATAATGATTTATGATGTTGTAGGAGTTCCAAATGACAAGGAACAAGCTCTAAGGAGCGAAGGAAAAGAGAAAGCTACCTAAAAGAGTGAAGGAGAAAGATTAAGGTTTGTGCATAATTTAAGGCAATAGCCTATTTTTGTTTGAAATAATGCATGCTGAACATGATTTTTGATAAATGCAATTTCAAGAATGATGATGATTATGGCATGAAACCATAGGTTTAGACTTATATGAATGAGATAATTGTGATATTGAATTAAGGATGCATGTTAGAGAATCTTGTATGATCAAGACATTTACATGTATTGGAAAGTAATAAGTGAAGTAAATAACCTTAGAAATGGATGAAATAGAATTTGGTATGATTTGGATGATGGTAGAATGAATGAAATGTGAATATGCAGATTTCCTGCTGAAAGTGAAAAAAATAATTTTTCGCTGAACGAAATCAGAAATTGCAGTGTTTTTGGCACATAAATTATAAGAAGACATAAAAATGGAATATTCTTTATCCAAGGAAAGGAATATTCTTTTAATTAAGATAAATTAAGAGTGATTTAAATTAATGGACCAATGGGAAGCAAGATTAACAACTAATCCTAACCACCCACCTAATCCAACTATAAAAAGTCAAATTTCCATTTTTTTTATCATTCTTATTCTTTTTCATCTTGACCAAACTCATTTCTCTCCCTTTTCTTCTTCTTTGGTCATGATTCTCCTCCTCCCTTAATGTTCTTCTTTTTGTTCTTCAATTAAAGCTAAGATTAGATGAAAAAAAGGGGATTAAGCCAAGATCATGAAGAAAGTGAAGTAAAGTGAGCAAAACCAAGGAAGAGGAAGGAAGAAAGGAAAAGAAAAAGAGAGAGAAAATTTTAGCCATTTGTAAGATCATCAAAGGTGAGTTTAGATTTTCCATCTTCACTTTTCTTCTTTTCTTTTCTTTGATTTTGGGGTTAGTAGCCATTAAAGTTAGTAATTTAGTGTGATTAAGATGTTAATGGTGATTAAGGGTGGATTAGTGTGATTAGTGTAAAATTTATTGTCAGGGCAAGGCAGTTAACAACCTTTGAACCAAAATCAAAGGGGAAGTAAGGGCAAGGAAAAGACTATCTAAGAGGAAGAGAAAAGTGAAGAGAAGTAGAATTTTGAGGTATGTACATTTGGCAAAACTTCAATGTATAAAAATGTTGATTTTAATTTTGTGATGTGTATGAAATTCTGGATGTTTGATTAAGTGGTGATTGAATGATGCCATGAAAATGAGAAAAAAACTAGCATATGAGGTTGATGCATAAAAATGGAAATTGTATGATTTAATTCATGTGCTGAAAAATTCGTCTTATGAACAGTGTCTGGTGTTTTGATAATAACTTGAGTTCTGGAAATCATTTCTGACATAGGTCTTGAACTGTCATTCAGACCATTAGACCTGAATATGCTTGGAATTAGGTGAAAATGGACTCAAAGTTGAACTAGAAATTTGTCCATAAAAAAATACTGGGCAGATTGCAGTGAGCATAGGTTAGAAGAAAATTCATTTATTTTGCTAAAAAATTACTTTTAATATGATTCTAGTTTTATATTAAACATAAGACATGTATCTAAATATTTGTAGCTGATCACTTTTTCCATTTTCGTCTAAAAATAGATTAAAATGATAGAGAAAAATAAGATAGAATTATGTCCAGTAAAATACTGGGCAGATTGTAGTGAACGTAGCTTATGAGAAAATGCAGAGCATCATAAGGCTGAAATGCTGTATAGAAATAGGGCAGCTGGAAGAAATGTGTTGATTGTGAATTTATGTGACATAAAATGTATTAATAGAATTTTTCTTATAATTATGATGATTAAATGAGCTAGTATGAGTTTGTAAAATATTGAATGGGAATTATTGCATTTATATGAAGTTTATATTAATGTTCCCTGCATAATTTATGTAAATATTAAGAAAGGTAACAAATGTAATTGAAGCCCTATGACATCTAGTGGAAAACTTGAAATTAGGATAAGTTGGCATGCCAATAAAAAGGGTAGAAATGTAGGCACTAAAATTATAATGCTGAGATTTAATTTAAGTAGGCACTAAGAAATAGTGCTGAATTGAAATTACGTAGGCACTAAGACATAGTGCTAAGTTCAAAATTATGTAGACACCAAAAAGGTGCTGAGTTGTTATTAGAAATGTAGTCGTTAAACGCCGAGTTATAAAAAAATTATGTAGGCACCGAGTATACCGCCGGAGAGCAGAAACCTTGTATCCAGTATTTAGTTCCGGTCTAAGATGTCGTGGGCTTTAAATAAATAACAGAAAAAAATGTGAATTATGAAATTGATATTATGAAATATATATCTTGAATTGTTAAGAAATTTCAAGCATGCTTAATGAATGAAATGTCTTAATTGATGAATTAAATATTTTTGCATGAAGAAAATGGTTTTATTATTAAATGAATATTTGATATGCTTAATAAATTAATTGTAGTTTCAAAAATTTTATTTTAGAATAATTTATATAATTATTGGATAGTTGTCAAACGTACCACTAAGCTAGAAGCTTAGCACGTGTGTTTCACACACAGATAAATAGAAGTAGTTGTTCCGATAGGGCGACCGAAGAAGAGGAAACCCCCAAGATCAGATTACGGCAGTTTAGTTCTTTTTGTATGTTTTGAAAATTATGTTGTAAAAATTACATTATAAGAATCTTTTTTTGATGTAAATTTGTGGCATGTAGGATTTATAAGGAATGAATTTTATAATTTTATAAATCTAGTATTATTTCTAAATATTATGGTTTAATTGCATGAGTTCTTTTAAATCAAACTATTTCCATCACTAGTTATATATTTAATTGGAAAAAAAATAGTGATAAATATTTCGCTAATAATAAACTCGAAAAAAAAATTATTACAGTGATTTGAACATTGGTTGTAAAAGAAATAAGCTTATTAGCACTTCCATATCCTATTAACGTTTAGTATGGTAAGGGAGCGCTACATTTAGTGGTATCAGAGCCCAGGCTAAGTGATTCTTAATCAGTGGTTGTAAAATTGAATATATGTCTCATCCATATGCATAAAATGCTGCAATTATCTAACTTGGGTCCCTTCTTTTGGTTTATAGGTAGATGTGGATTCAGGATCAGGACAAGATTTCTCGGAAGATGAACTGAGTAAGAGCCTTTCAGACTCAGCCAATCTTAGACAACCTCCATCAGTGAGAGATTTCGGGCTGAGTGTAGTAGCTCCACCGAGAGCAGAGGGACAGGCTAATTTAGGACAGGAACCTCTTTTGGAACAAATAGCAAACTTGTTGCAACGGATAGTACAAGCAGTTCCATAACCAGCTACACCTTCTCCTCCACCTCAGCCAAAACCCCCGATTGATAAGCTGAGAAAATATGGGGCCACAGATTTTATGCGAAGGAGGGAGGATGACCCAGCAGCTTCAGAGTTTTGGATGGAGTCCACAAAAAGGGTGTTTGAGGAACTTGAGTGTCCAGAGAAATAGAAGGTCAGATTTGTAGTGTCCCTTTTAAAAGATCAAGGCATAATTTCGTAAGAAGTATATGCCTAGAGTTTATGTGAATGAAAAGAAAAGGGAGTTTCAAGACTTGAAGCAAGGAAACATGTCAGTCGCTGAATATGAGATGGAGTTCACCTGACTAAGTAAATATGCGACTGGAATCATTGCAGATGAGGAAGACAGATGTCGTAGATTTTGAGATAGGCTTAATGATGATATTGGGAATATGGTGACCGCCCTTCAGCTTGAGGATTTTGCTACACTAATATCCTCAGCCATTAGTGTGGAAAAGAGGTCAAAGAGAAAGAGGATAAAAGAGCCACCACGGAGGTCGACAATTAGCTTGGCCCAGACATCAGGTAAAAAAGGGCGGACAGTGCCTAGGTTTTTCCAGTCATTGGGTGCTAGATCAACCTTTTCAGCTAAGCAAAGCCAGCAGTCAAGGCTAGAGGGGTCTACAGCTAGTGCACCAGCTTCGGGTAACAAGAAATTCATATCTGTCATATGTCAACATTGTGGGAGATCACATGCAGGTGATTTCTAGTGGATTATTGGAGCATGCTTACGATGCGGATCTACAGAACACAAACAGAAAGATTGCCCTAGAGGAAGAGATATAGGTGGTGTAGTATCAGTGCAGATTCAGAATGTCACTCGAGGCAGAGGTAGGGGACATGGACAGTTTAGAAGCGACAGGATTGGGCTGAGTATATCAGAATCAATGAATAAAGTAGAAGGTCATCGAGCCCCAGCCTGAGCATATGCCATGAGAGCTCGTGGGGAGCAGGATGCCTCAGATGTCATTATTGGTAAATTTTCTCTTTATGACACTGATTTATTTGCACTGATAGATCCGGGTTCTACACATTCATATTTATGCACGTCACCACCTAGTTAGGGGAATGTGGTAGCAGAGGAATTAGATTATGATATATTAGTGACAAATCCTTTGGCTCATGGAGTGAAAGTTAGTAGAGTCTATAAAACCAGTCCAGTCAAAGTTCAAAATGTAGAATTCCCAGTTGACCTAATAGAGTTGCCATTCCGTGAGTTTGATGCAATATTGGGGATGGATTGGTTAACTCAGCATAAGGCAGTGGTGGATTGTCAGTATAGGATAGTGACTTTTAAGAATTCAGGGAAGGATGATGTGATTGTCCTAGGCGAGAACCGACCATACTTAACTAATGTCATTTCTGTGATGAAGGCAAGTAAGCTTATCAAAAAGGGATGTGAAGCATTTTTGGCACATATTTTAGATACCAAGAAAGAAAGTCTAAATCTCAGGGAGATTCCTACAGTATGTGAATATCCAGATATCTTCCCTGAGGATTTGCTAGGGTTACCACCTGTCAGGGAGATAGAGTTTTCTATAGATGTTTTGCCAGGAACAACCCCAATATCAATCACTCCTTACAGAATGGCACCTACTGAACTAAAAGAGCTAAAAGTGTAGTTGCAAGAGTTGTTAGAGAAAGGGTTTATCAGGCCTAGTGTCTCACCTTGGGGTGCTCCGATTCTATTTGTGAAAAAGAAGGATGGCACCTTTCATTTGTGCATTGATTATCGTCAATTGAACAAGATGACAATTAAGAACAGATATCCCTTGTCGAGAATAAATGACTTGTTTGATCAGTTGAAAGGAGCAGGGGTATTTTCTAAAATTGACCTCAGATCAGGTTATCACCAATTGAGAATTAAAGAATCAGACATTTCAAAAACAACATTTAGGACTCGGTATGGTCATTATGAATTCTTAGTAATGCCTTTTGGCCTGACAAATGCCCCAGCAGCATTTATGGATCTAATGAATAGAATATTTAAGCCTTATTTGGACCAGTTTGTGGTGGTGTTCATAGATGATATCTTGGTGTACTCTAGAAGCAGAGAAGAGCATAATCAACATCTTCGTATTGTCTTCCATACCTTGAGAGAGAATCAATTGTATGAAATTTTTTGGAAATGTGCATTCTGGTTAGATGAAGTTGCCTTTCTAGGGCATATTGTCTTAGTCGATGGGATCAGAGTTGACACCAATAAGGTAGAGGCAATCCTCAACTGGAAACAGCCTCGGAATGTGACAGAGGTGAGAAGTTATCTTGGTTTGGCTAGTTATTATTGGATATTTGTGAAAGGATTCTCAATGATAGTCTCACCACCGATAAAATTGCTTAGAAAAGAGACCAAATTTGAGTGGACAGGCCGGTGCCAGACTAGCTTTGATAAGTTGAAGAAAATGTTGACAGAGGCACCAGTGTTGACACAACCTACTGCAGAAAAAGATTTTGTAGTGTACAGTGATGCTTCCCTTAATGGTTTGGGTTGTGTATTAATGCAAGAAGGCAAAGTGATTGCTTATGCTTCAGACAATTGAAGCCTCATGAGAGAAATTATCCAACACATGATCTGGAACTAGCAGCCATTGTGTTTGCATTGAAAATATGGCGACACTACCTGTATGGTGAGCAATGTTATATCTATACAGATCATAAAAGTCTAAAATATTTGCCTTCACAAAAGGAACTCAATTTGAGATAGAGGCGATGGCTAGAATTAATCAAAGACTACAATTGTATCATTGATTATCAGTCGGGTAAGGCAAATGTGGTAGCAAACACTCTGAGTAGAAAAACTCTGTCAGGTAAATGTTAAAACTTAAATTTATTAAGTGAACAAGATAAAAAAAATGAAATAATAATTTATTTATATATTATTGGGCAGAATTGCGGATTCAACCCACATTGATCCAACAAGTAAAGGACAATCAGAGGCATGACACGAAATTAAAGGAAATCTTTGAAATTGTGAAAAAGGGTGAAAAACCAGAATTTACGATTGAATCATATGGGAGTTTAAGGAAAAAGGGCAGGTTATGTGTGCCAGACATACCAAAATTGAAACAAGATATTTTGAAGGAAGCTCACAATGTTATTTATGCAATGCACCCAAGAAGCAACAAAATGTATCTTGACTTGAAGGCATATTACTGGTGGCCAGGAATGAAAAGAGATATCACTGAGTATACTACCAGATGTTTAACTTGTCAACAAGTGAAGGGTAAGCATCATGCACCAACTGGATTATTGCAGTCAATTTCAATTCCGGAGTGGAAATGGGAAAGAGTTACAATGGATTTTGTTTCTGGTTTGTCTTTGACACAAAAGAGGCATGATTCAATATGGGTAGTGGTTGACCGGCTCACTAAATCAGCTCATTTTCTACCGATCAAGATGGATTATCCACTTAACTATTTGGCAGAGATCTATGTTAATGAGATAATCTGTTTACATGGTGTGCCAATTTCAATCATTTCAGATCAAAACCCAAGGTTCACTTTAAAATTCTGGAAAAGTTTGCTTCAAGCCATGGGTACTCGACTCAATTTTAGCATAGCTTTCCACCCACAAACAGATGGACAATCAAAAAGGTGCATACAGATATTGGAAGATATGTTGAGGAGTTGTGTGATAGAATTTGAAGGCAGTTGGGACAAACATCTTCCATTGATAGAATTTGTCTACAATAATAGTCACCAAGTCAGTATCGGCATGGCACCATATGAAGCCTTGTATGGGAGGAAATGTAGAATGCCTCTATGTTGGATTGAGCTTAGTGAAACGAATGTAGTGGGTCCAGATCTAGTACAACAGACAGAGGAAAAAGTGAGAGTAATAAGATAGGCTGAAAGCTGGTGCTGATAGACAGAAATCATATGCAGATTTGAAAAGGAGGGATATTGAGTATACAGTTGGTGACAAGGTATTCTTAAAAGTCTCACCTTGCAAAAGGATTTTCCGATTTGGAAAGAAGGGAAAGTTGAGTCCTAGGTTCATTGGACCTTATGAGGTACTTGAACGCATAGGTCCTGTGGCGTACAAATTAGCATTACCACTAGAGTTAGACAAGATTCATAATGTATTCCATGTGTCCATGTTGAGAAGATATCGATAAGCTCCATCTCATGTCATATCAGCAGAACCTATAGATATACGACCAGATCTAACTTATGAAGAAGAGCCAGTGGAAATTCTAGCTCGAGAAATGAAGGAACAAAGGAACAAGAAGGTAACATTTGCAAAGGTTTTGTGGAAAAATCATAATTCAGAAGAGGCGACTTGGGAAAATGAAGAGGTGATGAAGGCACAGTATCCAAAATTATTTCCATTCTAGTTAAAAAGTTAAATTTCGAGGACAATTTTTTTTAAGGAGGGGAAAATTGTAATTCTTGATAATTTCGGCCACGATCACGGTTGACCGAAATCCGGCATGCCGAACTGATCGGGTCTAAATTCGGACATGAAAGAAATAAATTAAAATAATAATAAGATGGGAGAAAAATATTTTGGATATTATTAATTGAGAATTTTGAAGTTTGGAATTAAAATTGGAAAAAAAATAATTTTTCGCTGAACGAAATTAGAAATTGCAGTGTTTTTGGAGAAATTATAAGAATGCATAAAAATAGAATATTCTTTATCTAAGGAAAGGAATATTCTTTTAATTAAGATAAATTAAGAGTGATTTAAAATAATGGATCAATGGGAAGCAAGATTAACAACTAATTCTAACCACCCACCTAATCCAACTATAAAAAGTCAAATTTCCATTTTTTTTATCATTCTTCTTCTTTTTCATCTTGACCAAACTCATTTCTCTCCCTTTTCTTCTTCTTTGGTCATGACTCTCCTCCTCCCTTAATGTTCTTCTTTTTGTTCTTCAATTAAAGCTAAGATTAGATGAAAAAAAGGGGATTAAGGCAAGATCATGAAGAAAATGAAGTAAATTGAGCAAAACGAAGGAAGAGGAAAGAAGAAAGGAAAAGAAAAAGAGACAAAGAAAATTTTAGCCATTTGGAAGATCATCAAAGGTGATTTTAGATTTTCCATCTTCTTTCTTTTCTTCTTCTCTTTTCTTTGATTTTTGGGTTAGTAGCCATTAAAGTTAGTAATTTAAGGTGATTAAAATGTTAATGGTGATTAAGGGTGGATTAGTTTGATTAGTGTAAAATTTATTGTTAGGGCAAGGAAGTGAACAACCTTTGAACCAAAATCATAGGGGAAGTAAGGGCAAGGAAACGACTATCTAAGAGGAAGAGAAAAGTGAAGAGAAGTAGAATTTTGAAGTATGTACATTTGGCAAAAATTCAATGTATAAAAATGTTGATTTTAATTTTGTGATGTGTATGAAATTATAGATGTTTGATTGAGAAATTAAGTGGTGGTTAAATGATGCCATGAAAATGAAAATAAAAACTAGAATATGAGGTTGATGCATAAAAATGGAAATTGTATGATTTAATTGATGTGCTGAAAAATTCATCTTATGAACAGTGTCTAGTGTTTTGATCATAACTTGAGTTCTGGAAATCATTTCTGACATAGGTCTTGAACTTTCATTCAAACCATTAGACCTAAATATGTCTGGAATTAGGTGAAAAATGGACTCAAAGTTGAACTAGAAATTTGTCGAAAAAAAAAATACTGGGCAGATTACAGTGAGCATAGGTTAGAAGAAAATTCATAATTTTTGCTAACATATTCCTTTTAATACGATTCTAGTTTTATGTTAAATATAAGACATGTATCTAAATATTTGTAGTTGATCACTTGTTCCAATTCCATCTAAAAATAGATTAAAATGACAGAGAAAAATAAGATAGAATTTTGTCCAGTAAAATACTGGGCAAATTGTGGTGAACGTTGCTTAGGAAACAATTTATAACTTTCGCTACAAAATTCATTTTAATGTGATTCCAGTTGTATATTAAAGATAGGACAGGTATTTAAATGTTACTTGTTGATCACTTGTTCCAATTCCATCTAAATTGGACTAAAATGACATAGACAAATAAGGCATAATTCTGTCCAGTAAAATACTGGGCAGATTGCAGTGAACGTAACTTAGGAAAAACCTTATAACTTTTACTAAAACATTCTTTTTAATGTGATTCTAGTTGGACATTAAAGATAAGACATGTACCTATATTTTGTTCGTTGATCACATGTCCAGATTCTGAATAACAATAGATGAAAAATGCAGAGCATTATAAGGCATAAATGCTGTCTACAATAGGACCGCTAGAAGAAATGTGTTGATTGTGAATTTATGTGACATAAAATGTATTAATTGGATTTTTCTTATAATTATGATGATTGAATGAGCTAGTATGAGGTTGTAAAATAATGAATGAGAATTATTGCATTTATATGGAGTTTATATTAATGTTCCCTACATAATTTATATAAATATTAATAAAGGTAAAAAATGTAATTTAATCCCTATAACATCTAGTCGAGAACTAGAAATTAGGATAAGTTGGCATGCCAATAAAAGGCGTATAAATGTAGGCACTAAAAATAATAGTGCTGAGATTTAATATAAGTAGGCATTAAGAAATAGTGCTGAGTTGAAATTACATAGGCACTCAGAAATAGTGCTGAGTTCAAAATTACGTAGGCACCAAAAATGTGTTAAGTTGTTATTAGAAATGTAGGCGTTAAACGCCGAGTTATCAAAAAATTATGTAGGTGCCGAGTATACTGTCGGAGAGCAGAAATCCTGTATCCAGTGTTTAGTTCCGGTCTAAAATGTCGTGGGCTAGTAAATAAATAACAGAAAAAAATGTGAATTATGAAATTGATATTGTGAAATTTATATCTTGAATTGTTAAGAAATTTCAAGCATGCTTAATGAATAAAATGTCATAATTGATGACTTAAATATTTTGGCATGAAGAAAATGGTTTTATTATTAAATGAATATTTTATATGCTTAATAAATTAATTGTAGTTTCAAAAATTTTATTTTAGAATTATTTATGTAATTATTGAATAGTTGCCAAACGTACCACTAAGCTAGAAGCTTACCATGTGTGTTCTACCCACAGATAAATAGACGTAGCTGTTCCGATAGGACGATCGAAGAAGAGGGAATCCCCAAGATCAGATTGCAGCAGTCTAGTTCTTTTTGTATGTTTTGAAAATTATGTTGTAAAAATTAAATTTTAAGAATCTTTTTTTGATGTAAATTTGTGGCATGTAGGATTTATAATGAATGAATTTTATAATTTTATAAATCTAGTATTATTTCTAAATATAATGGTTTAATTGCATGAGTTCTTTTAAATTATCACTAGTTATATATTTAAATGGAAAAAAAATAGTGATAAATATTTTGCTAATAATAAACTCGAAAAAAAATTATTACAATGGTTTGAACATTGGTTGTAAAACAAATTAGCTTATTAGCGCTTTCATATCGTATTAATGTTTAGTAGGGTAAGGGAACGCTATAAAATAATAATAAAGGTAACAAAATATAATTAAGCCCTATAACATCTAGTCGAGAACTAGAAATTATGATAAGTTAGCATGCTAATAAAAGGGTAGAAATATAAGCACTAGAAAATAGTGCTGAGATTTAATTTATGTAGACACTAAGAAATAGTGCAGAGTTTGAAATTACGTAGGTACCAAAAAGGTGTTAAGTTGTTATTAGAAATGTAGGCGTTAAACGCCGAGTTATCAAAAAATTATGTAGGTGCCGAGTATACTGTCGGAGAGCAGAAATCCTGTATCCAGTGTTTAGTTCCGGTCTAAAATGTCGTGGGCTAGTAAATAAATAACAGAAAAAAATGTGAATTATGAAATTGATATTGTGAAATTTATATCTTGAATTGTTAAGAAATTTCAAGCATGCTTAATGAATAAAATGTCATAATTGATGACTTAAATATTTTGGCATGAAGAAAATGGTTTTATTATTAAATGAATATTTTATATGCTTAATAAATTAATTGTAGTTTCAAAAATTTTATTTTAGAATTATTTATGTAATTATTGAATAGTTGCCAAACGTACCACTAAGCTAGAAGCTTACCATGTGTGTTCTACCCACAGATAAATAGACGTAGCTGTTCCGATAGGACGATCGAAGAAGAGGGAATCCCCAAGATCAGATTGCAGCAGTCTAGTTCTTTTTGTATGTTTTGAAAATTATGTTGTAAAAATTAAATTTTAAGAATCTTTTTTTGATGTAAATTTGTGGCATGTAGGATTTATAATGAATGAATTTTATAATTTTATAAATCTAGTATTATTTCTAAATATAATGGTTTAATTGCATGAGTTCTTTTAAATTATCACTAGTTATATATTTAAATGGAAAAAAAATAGTGATAAATATTTTTCTAATAATAAACTCGAAAAAAAATTATTACAATGGTTTGAACATTGGTTGTAAAACAAATTAGCTTATTAGCGCTTTCATATCGTATTAATGTTTAGTAGGGTAAGGGAACGCTATAAAATAATAATAAAGGTAACAAAATATAATTAAGCCCTATAACATCTAGTCGAGAACTAGAAATTATGATAAGTTAGCATGCTAATAAAAGGGTAGAAATATAAGCACTAGAAAATAGTGCTGAGATTTAATTTATGTAGACACTAAGAAATAGTGCAGAGTTTGAAATTACGTAGGTACCAAAAAGGTGCTGAGTTGTTATTGAAAATGTAGGCGTTAAATGCCGAGTTATAAAATAATTATGTAGGCGCCGAGTATACTGCCGGAGAGCAGAAAGTTATATCTAGTGTTTAGTTCCAGTCTAAGGTGTCGTGGGCTATCAAATAAATAACATAAAAAAATGTAAATTATTAAATTGATATTTCAAATTGTATATCTTGTAGTGTTAAAATTTGAAGCATGCTTATTGAATGGAATGTTATAATTGGTGAATTATATATTTTTGCATGAGGAAAATAGTTTTACTATTAATTGAATATTTGGCATGGTTAGTAAATTAATTGTAGTTTCTAAAATTTTATTTTAGAAATATTTATGTAATTATTGGATAGTTGTCAAACGTATCACTAAGCTAGTAGACATAACTGTTACGTTAGGGAGACTGAAGATAAGAGGAAACCCCAAGATCAAATTGCAGCATTCTATTTCCTTTTTATATATTTTGAAAATTTTATTGTAAAAATTAAATTTTAAGAATTTCTCATGATGTAAAATTGTGGCATGTAAGATTTATAAGGATTGAATTTTGTAATTTATATATTTGGTATTATTGTAAATATATCTCTAAATATTATGGTTTAATCATTTAAATCAAAATATTTACATCACTAGTTCCATATTTAAATGAAATGAAAAAAAAAGAAATATAGTAATAAATATTCCGCTAATAATAAAATCAAAAATTTAAAAAACAAATAAAATAATTTGAGAATTGATTAGTTTTACAAAAATGAGCTTAGTAGCACTTCCATACACTATTATCGATTAGTAGGGTAAGGGAGCGCTATAGTTTGCTTCCAGAACAGTATGACTTGTTAAGACATTATCTAACTCTATACATAACATATTAAGTTTATATTCATACCAAAATTTAGATAAGACATAAAAATATAACTTTCATGTTTTGATAATTTACACAATCCATCCCTAAAGAGCTCAAAATGGCCAAACAAATTGCTGGATCTGCCTAGGGCATTTAGTAAGCAGTTCAAACTATGGAACATTTATGTTTGCATTCACCATAACTTAACATAAACAAGACATATGAACCTAAAATTTGGTATACATATAGATAACACATATATCTACAACTTTAATGTTTTGAGCTTCCTACAATACTGGCTCTATCATATTCAAAACAAATGAACACAGTAGCTAGCTCAGCTAGGGCTCATAGCCGGACCAGTTCCAATAAGATGCCAATATATTTTTATAAACACACAATTTTGTAAAAATATTTATATATATACAAACCTAAGAAATATATGAACAAATTTAATGTTTTAAACTTTTCCAAAATTAGTTTCTATTGGTATCAAAATTGGGGTGCAAAACAGTGCTTAAACTTAACCCTAACAGCTCAAACAACACTAGAACAATAGAGAGAATGTTACTTACCTAGAAAAAACTTGAAAGGGATCAATTTACTAAAAAAAATAAGTGAAACAAGGAAGAAAGGACAACTAAAATGGATGAAGAAGGAGAAGAAATAAAATTGGAGTGAGGGAGGCAGATTAGTGAGGAGGAAGATAAGGTCCACCTCCCACCTCCTCACGTTTGTCCTTTTCCCATTTTGTTTCTTCCTTTCTTTTCTTTTTCTTTTTCCTTGGTTGCGTTACATTTTCACTTTATTAATTCAATCTAATAATTTTATTCACATAAATTTCAATTTAATGTCACCCTCAACTAATTTATAAAATGGACACGTGCAATTCAACACAATTGCAAAATACTCAAACACGTAGCTAGTGCATTTTGTGAACTTGTCTCTATGAAAATACATATAAAATAAACATGTTCAAGTGAAATATATGCAAATGCATATGTCCAAATGAAATGCATGTAAAATTGCATATGTTGAAAGTCGAGGATATTACAATATATATATATATATATAAAATTTTACTTTAGGGTTTTTAAATAAAATATCAATTAGTTAATCTTTGTTTATAATATTTTATGAGATGAAATGTTTTATAATTGATGAGTTAATTAAATTGGTGCAAAATATTAATGATATTGATAAAAAATAAATAAAAAATTAAATGGGAGACTGTATTTTAAATTTTTGTTCATATATTTATAGGTGAGAATATACAAAATAATTATATTAAGCAAATTAGACATAAAATTAAGAGTTTGGTAACATTCCTTCGCTTTACTATTATTTAGTGGGGTTAGGAAGGGTTACAATTTTTGGTATCAGAGCAGGTTTAGGGTAATTCTAATTTGAGTTGGTGATTAAATAATGTTTGTGTTTCATGCATATGCATCATATAAATATGATGCTATCTTACAAGAGGTGTTGCTCTTTTGGGCTTTAGGTAGCTATGGATTCAAGTTGTCAGCGAACCCTAAGAGAGGGTGCTGAAAGTAATGAGCCTTCCGATGTAGAAGTGTCTTCTTGTTGAAGGTAGTGACAAAGAGTTGCTAATGCTAATGAATCTAATTCTATTCATGGTCATACTGTAGCTAGAGGTGAGGATCAAAGGTATTTATTAGAAAATATAGTGGAACTTATCCGATAAGCTGCTAGGCCTACCACTTCGAGGCTAAGCTTTGATAAGCTCTAAAAGTACGAGGCTACATATTTTTATGGTGGTAGAGAAGAAGATGTAGCAAAAGTAGATTATTGGTTGGAAAGAAATGAGAGGGTGTTAGAGCAGCTGAAGTGTACTCCTGACCAGAAATATCCCTACTGTAGGAAAGTGCATATGATTGGTGGAAGACAATTTTATGGAGGCCATAGACACCATACCCTTCCACATGGGGTTTCTTTTTGAACCAGTTTTGGGCCAAATATGTCCCTAGATATAGAGACAAAAAGAAATAGGAATTCTTAGCTATAAAGCTTAACACTCTAATAGTGACTAAGCATGAGAAAAAATTTACCCATCTCAATAAGAATGTGAAGGGTATCATATCATAAGAAATTGATCAATGCATGTGATTTGAGTGGGGTCTCATGCATCCTATTAGAGACAAAGTGGTGACCTCGCAAATATAAGAATTCTATCGATTAGCCATTGTAGTTGAAAGTGTGGAAGAAGCATTGATAGATCAAGCTGAAGAAGTAGTAGGGAAAAGTGTTAAAAGACCTCTATCACAATCTAATACAAGCCCATATAATAGTAAGAAGGCTAAGTTAGCAGGGAGTCAACCTTAAGCAAGAAGTGTTGGAAGAGTGTCTACATTTAGACGGGGCTAGCAACATAGACCTTCATTATCCATAAATAGTGCTCTTGCACCTAGTTCTAGGAGACTAGTTCCTATGATTTATCGATATTGTGGGAGGACATATGTAGGTAAGTGTTGGTGGTTAATAGGGGCTTTCTTACGTTGTGATGCTATAGCATAAGCAGAAAGATTGTCCAGAATGGACTGCTGGTAGTGTTACAGGTAGCACATCACTAGTTTAGACAAGTGGTTTAGGCAAGGGTAGAGGTAGAGGTCACAATTAGATGAAAGGAGACTGAGTAGGGTGTAATCAATAAGTATCATAAAAAGTTGATAGATCAGAGAGAGGTCGAGCACCGACCCGCGCTTATACTATGAGAGCTCGTGAAAAGTAGGATGCCCTAGATGTGATTGTTGGTAAATTTTCTATACTTGATACTGATTTATTTGCATTGATTGATCCCAGATCCACACATTCCTATTTATGCACACCATCACCTAGTTAGGGGCAAGATGATAACAACACAATTAGATTATGATAAATCCTTTGGGCCATAGTGTTAAAGTTAATAGGGTGTATAAAAGTTGCTCTATAAAAATTTAGGGTAGAGAATTCCCAATAGACTTAATTGAATTACCTTTTCATGAATTTGATGTTATTTTGGGGATAGATTGGTTAACTAAACATGGAGCAATTATTGATTGCCAATCTAGGATAGTGATATTTAAAATTCTAAGGTAGGATGACATGATTGTTCTAGGTAAGAATCAACCATATCTAACTAATGTCATTTCTACTACAAAAGCTAAGAAACTTATCAGAAAGGGATGTGAGGTATATTTAGCACATGTAATGGGTGTCAGTAATGGGAGTCCTGATCTCAAGGATGAACCCACTGTATGCAAATTCCCAAATGTCTTTTCGGATGATTTACTAGGGTTACCACAAGATAGAGAAATAGAATTTGCCATAGATGTTACTCCAACCACAACTCCAATATCTTATACTCCCTACAGAATGGAACTCATTGAATTGAAGGAATTTAAGGTCCCACTATAAGAATTGCTGGTTTCATTAAACCCATTGTGTCACCTTGGGGGTGCTCCAGTGTTATTTGTGAAAAAATATCATTCTACGACTCTATATTGATTATCGACGGCTGAATAAGGTGATGATCAAGAATAAATATTTCTTGCCCAGATATTGAACCAAGAAGGGGGGTTGAATTGGATATTAAAAATTTTAACTTTTAAGTGCGGAAAGAAAAATTAAGTTGAGTAGGGATAGGAAGATATGACACAAGAATTTTTATAGAGATTCGGGTGTTAACAAACCCTACTCCTCTCCCCAATCTCAATTGGGAGTTTCACTAACAAATTAAGTGTTACAATGGAGTTTTACAAGCTCACTCCCAACTATGGTGTTTCTAACAATGGATTCCACCTAACTCGAAAATCCCTTGTGTTTTAATGGCTGACTCAATAAACCAATTCCTTATGTTTTAAAGGCTCACACAAATAACCCTTACAAGTGTTCTACTCTTAACCCAAAATACCCAAACTCACTTGAGTAATAGATTACAAAGAGAAACACTTATAAATCTATATTACTCAGAGAATAATGAGCAAAAAGATTTTTACAAAGAATAAATGTTTGTTTTGAAAATTTAAATGCACAAAATGGCTTACAATAAGATTTTGATTAGAAGTATTAGCTATTCTCTTGTTCTGGATTTATAAATGACTTGCATTTATACTTCCATGGCGAATTATAGCCATTTGGTTGCATTTAATGGGGAAATAGCCATTGCACCAACTCTTATTTTCGCGCCTGACATGTTTCTCTTTCCTCTTTCATAGTCATTAGTATAAGTGTCACGGTCATGACTGTTCTTCCAAGCCGTGACTTGAGTGGTGACTTTGGATGTGAAGCATTGTTGAAGGATTTGAAGTGTTTGATCACGGGCATGACATTATATCTTCACGGGCATGAACATCCTTCCTAGCCATGGTCCAAATAGTGACTTTGGCTGTGAAGCTCTCTGGAGGAATATGTCATGTCTTCTCACGGGCGTGACTTTCTTTCACGGGCATGACTGATATGATCATTCACAGTTAATATCATTTTTCATGGCCGTGAACTTTAAATGTTGGATAGTTGGTGGTAAGCTTCATCACGGGCGTGACATATAAGGTCACGGGCGTGAACATCCTATTTCTTCAATTTTATCTTTTTAAGGTTAGTCTTCCATTCTCCATTCTTGCTATCATGTTCTATACCCTGTTCAATGTACTTAGAAAACAAGTATGTTAAATACATTATTGCTATTTTATTTGTTAGCATCAAAATGATGGAAATACCCCTCAAGGTTCAACAATCTCCCCCTTTTTGATGGTGACAAATAATCTAGCAATATGTGCTTTTGAGAAGTCTCCACCTCAAAAGATGCTTAAGATAAAAAATTACTGAAGTGCAAGAATTATAAAGAATGACGAAGTGTAGCATCAAAATATGCTTCATAGTTTTAGGTATATGAAAGTTATATGCAAGGTATATCCAATGTATACCAAATTTTTACTTAAAAACAAGTTAAGTATGTGCAAAGTATATTTAAGGTATATTCAAAGTATATCAAGTGCATATTCAAAGTATATCAAGTGCATATTCATTCATGTAACTTGCATCAAGGTATATGTAAAGTATACTTAAGGTATATTCAAAGTATACTAGCTCATTTGCATACTTTCATTGCATTTAACTTTAAATATAATATATTGCTAGGTTATCCCCCTTTTGTCATCAACAAAAGGAATAACAAAAAGATAAATCATAATGGAAAACAAAAGAAATTATATTAATATAAAAAGACAAATACAAATATTTGAAAAGAAATTTAAAGCCCTACATCAAACAAGCTAAAAAATTAACATAGCTAACATTTAGTCTAGCTAGATTTTAAGTCGGACATCCCATCTCTAAGATGAGCTACTTCTGCCTCAAGGCTCTCCATGCGATACTCTATGAAATCCTTGAGGTTCTCTAACCTCTCATCCATCAAAGCCTGCAATTGCTCAAACCGTGGTGCTAAGAGATCAACCACTTGCTGAGCCAAGTTTGGTGTGGAGGCAGAGATTGTCCAACCTCTAGAGGCACCATCTCAACTTGAACCCTCTTCCTCTGCTGGATTCCTTGGAGGCCAGCTTTGAAGTCATTCGAGTCATTGTCCTCCCAATAATCTCACCAGTAGTGTTGGTGAAGCGGTAGTAGATGTTGTTCTCATGTACTATACGAACAGCCGCTCCAATTTTGATAAATGACTTGACGTCTAGTCGGTCTCGAGGATGTGCTGGTATAAGGTTGAAGTGGTTCTCCTCTAGCTTCAAGTACCCTAACTTGATAGCAAGGTGAGTCACATACCCACCAATCAAAATGTCTCCAGAGGGCTTGGTGGCAATTGACAGAAGATGGTTTGCAAACCATCGAGATAAAACCACTGTTAGGCCTATTTGGGCCATCTCTAGGAGAAAGAGCTCGGACTTCCATTGCTGTCTCCTCTGGAAAAAATGCTATAGGTTAGAAACATATACAGGTACTTATGCACTAGGATCGGAGTTGGGTATTTATCGTCTTTTTGACGTCCCAGCTACAGTCAAGCCCGAAGTGATTCCATGCCTGAGTAGCATAGAATTCCACCTCACTCTTATTCAGGATACCATCAGAGGGAAGGTTGAACATGTCACCAAACTCTGTGGTAGAGAGGGTGTTCGGATGCTTGGAAAGTTTGAATTTCACTGTGCCGATAGGAGATACATGCAGGGTGCTCAGGAATTCTAGAGTTGGTTCCCTCAATGTCAGTTGATGGATATCAACGAAATATTTCAGATGACAAGCCTGGAGTTGTTCCATCATGCTTGTCTCGAGACTGAGTGTTCTGATGGTTTGCCACTCAAAAGATCAAAAGGAAAGGAGTGGTCTTTTCTTGAGAACCGAGTATCTTGGATGACAGTGCTCTGGAATAATGTTTAGAAGGTAGTCCATGTACTTTCTTGGAGCATGTGACTTCTTTCTAGTACCTTTGGTGGAGTTGGTTTCCATTTTTTATTGAGAAATGTATTTTGGAAAAGTGAAAATTTGATGGAAATTTTGGAGTTGAACCTAAGGTTTTTTTTATTTCTGATGATGGAAAGAGTTTTTGAAGGTATTTATAGATTAAGTGAGTTGCTAGGGGGCCGAAATCTTCAAAATGGTATTCAATGGTGATAAATGAGAGAAGTTGAGAGAAGTTGGAGAGTTGGAAATGAGAGAAATAATGGCAGAAACGTTTTATAGAATATATCTTCACGGGCATGAAAGCTAAGTCACGAGCGTGAAATGTCATGTTCATAGTTTGCTAAAGAGACACCCTACCTGTGAAGAGGGATGTGAAAGTATTCACGCTCGTCACATTTAAAGGCAACAGGCGTGAATGATGAAATATCACGGTGCTGACAAACGAGTCACAGGCGTGAATGATGAAATATCACGGTGCTGACAAACGAGTCACGGGCGTGAAGTACAATCTTCACTACTTGTGACCGTGAAACAGAGCGTGACACAAAGTGTGAACGCTTCTGTAAGTTTTTGGTAGAAATGTTCACAGTCGTGAATAAGCATCACGGGCATGAATAGAGGGTTTCACGGGGGTGATAGAAAAAGGTTATGGGTGTGAAACATAGTTTTCACTGCCTTCAACCGTTAAGCATGTCCTAAAGCAAGGCGTGAAAGCTACTGGAGCTTTTGAAGATTATGATCACGACCGTAAATATATGTCACGGGCGTGAATTGCCTAAAATCATCATTAAATAAAATTAAGTCTAAAACAAGACTAGAGCATTTCTAAGGAGCTTCTATCCCTATAACATACATTTCTATCAAATTAGCTATCTCATTTCTAAAAAGATGAGACAAAAAACACAAGATTATTAATCAAGATTCGACAATTTTGGTAATCATAAAGTTAATCCATCAATGATACCAGCTCTCTTCTTATGAAATTAAATCTTTCCTCATTTAGAGACTTAGTGAAGATATCTGCCAATTGGTTGTCTGTGCTTATAAATTCCAATACAACATCTCCATATTGAACATGATCTCTAATAAAATGATGTCTTATGTCAATATGCTTACTTCTAGAGTGTTGAATGGGATTCTTAGATAGATTTATAGCACTTGTATTGTCACATCTAATAGGTATATGGTCCATACTATGACCATAATCCCTAAGTTGTTATTTCATCCAAAGGATTTGTGTACAACAACATCCTGCTGCCACATACTCCGCCTCAATGGTAGAAAAAGCAACTGAAACTTGTTTCTTGCTAAACCAAGAAACTAAGCAGTCTCCAATAAAGTGACAAGTACCTACAGTACTTTTTCTATCTAAAAGACTTCCAGCGTAATCAGTATCTGAATATCTTATAATATGAAAGGATGAATTTCTAGAATACCATAAACTTAGTTGCAATGAGCCATGTAAATATTTTAAAATTCTTTTTACTACATTTAAATGAGACTCTTTAGGACATGATTGAAAGCGAGCACATAAGCATACATTATACATTATGTCGGGTCTAGAGGCAGTAAGATATAAAAGTGATCCGGGTATCTCTATAGAGCTTTTCATTAATGCTCCTACCCTTTTCATCCTTGTCCAATTTTGTTGATATGCTCATTGGAGTCTTGGCATTTTTGCATCCTTCCATTCCAAATTTCTTAAGGCCTTGGCATATTTGGATTGGTTGATGAATATGCCCTCATTGCCTTGTTTTATTTGTAGACCGAGGAAGAATTTTAGCTCACCCATCATGCTCATTTCAAATTCCCTAGTCATACACTTAGTAAATTCTTGACAAAGCAATTCATTAGTAGACCCAAATATGATATCATCAACATAAATTTGAACAATTAGAGTATCATGCCCATGCCTTTTAATGAATAATGTAGTGTCAACATTCCCCTTTGTAAAGTTATTTTCTAAGAGAAAAGAACTTAGTCTTTCATACAAAGCTCTTGGGGCTTGTTTCAAACCATATAAGGCTTTTGAAAGTTTAAATACGTGGTTGTTCTACATAAAATTTTTCTTCTATAAAGCCATTTGAAAATGCACTTTTTACATCCATTTGAAAGAGTTTGAAATTCATATGGCATCAGGAGCATAGGTCTTATCACAATATATTCATTCTTCCTGATTATATCCTTTTGCAACCAACCAAGCCTTATTTCTAGTTATTGAACCTTGTTCATCTAGTTTATTTCTAAATACCCATTTACTTCCAATGATTTAATACTCTTTGGGTCTAGGTACTAAGGTCCATACCTTACTTCTCTCAAATTGATTGAGTTCCTCTTGCATAGCAATCACCCAACTTTCATCATTAAGACCCTCATCAATATTTTTAGGCTCAATTTGAGAAACAAAAGCAAGTCAAAAACTAAATGTTTGAGATGAGATCTAGTACTTACTCCCCTTGTAGGATCACCAATGATTTGCTCTTTGGGGTGATCTTTTGTCAATCTCCATTCCTTTGGGAGCTCTTTCCTATTTTTCTCTTGTGCTTGAGGTAGAGAATCATCTTGATGTGAATTTTCTTGATCATTTTCTTCTCTTTCATTTTTGACGATAAAGTTTTTCCATGGTATTCAATATGAAACACTTGCATCCAAATACTCTAAAGTATGATATCAAGGGCTTTCTTCCATTCCATATCTCAAATGAAGTTTTGTTTAAGAGAGGTCTTTTGAAAACTCGATTTGAAATATAACACGCATTATTAGTGGCTTCGGCCCAATTGTAAGTTGGTAAATCATACTCATTGAGCATTGTTCAGGTCATTTCAATTAAAGTTCGATTTTCCTTTCGACTACCCCATTTTGTTGAGGTGTCATAGGAGATAAAAAATTCTGTGAAATGCCATGTTCAAGACAAAAATTCTCAAAGTTTTCATTTTCAAATTCTTTGCCATGGTAACTTCTTATTTTTGAAATACAAAATCCTTTTTCATTTTGAACCCTTTTAGCAAAATTTCTGAAATTTTCAAAGGCATTACTCTTTTGAGCTTAGAAAATTACCCAAGTAAATCTAGAGTAGTCATTGATGATGACAAAGGCACAGTGTTTACTCCTTAGCTTGCAATTCTAGTAGGTCCAAATAAATCTAGATGCAGGAGTTGTAGAGGTTTTGAGGTACTTACAATGTTTTTTGGATTTGAAGGATGACTTGTGTTGTTTTCCTCTTTGGCAAGGTTCACATGTCTTGTCTTTTTAAAATTTGACTTTTGGTAGTCCCTTTACCAGTTCTCCTATGTTGAGGCTTTGAATTAAATCCATGCTCGCATGACCATGCCTTCTATCCCACAGCCAAGATTCATCATTAGTAGTCATAAGACATTAGAGGAATGGTTAAACATTTTGTGTAAGTCTATTATGTAGGTATTGACATCTCTATTTCTTTTAAATATCTCTTTACCATTAATAGGGGTTACAAGACATTCATTGGAAGTAAAGATTACTTTGTTTCCTTTATCACATAATTGACTTACACTTAACAAGTTATGTTTCAAGCCAACAATAAGCAAGACATTTTTACTAAAAGTAGTACCATTAATACCAATAGAGCCAATGCCAATTACCTTATCCTTAGCATTGTTTCCAAAGGTAACTTTACCTCCATCAATACATTTGATTTCATTGAAAAGTTCTTTGTCTCCTATCATATGCCTTGAGCATCCACTGTCTACTAGCCAAGCATTTTTGTTTATTGTGGACTTAAGGCATACTTATAGAATCACAATTCAAGTATGATTTTTAGGTACCCAAATGAGCTTGAGTCCCTGGGGGTTAGCATATGAAGGTTCCCAATGAGCCTTCCTTATCCAGCAATGTTTGTTTATGTGACCAAATTTTATACAATAATTACATTTGTTTTGCTCTAAATATGATTTTTGGTCTTACAATGCTTTTGAATGCCATATTTCTATTAGATTGAGTTTGAGAGCAATGGCATGCACAATCATGATGAATTGGTGCTTTTCTAGATGCACGCTTCTTGTCCATAAAGGCATGATTAGCCTTTTGAGGTTTCTTTCTTAGGCTTACCAATCCTTGGTCATCCCTCTTATGTATAGAAGATTTAGTGTATTTTGTGCACTTAGCCCTTGGGGCTGTTACAGCAAATGTGGAGATGTGAGGTTCACTTGACTTAACAAAAATAGTCTTGTGAGAAGATGATGATGTACCTTTAAACCCTAGACCATGTCTAATTAAGGGTGGTCTTTGAGACACAATGAGAGTATCTGAACTCTCCTTTCCCTCATGAAATTTTGAAATGGAGCTTCTAAGTTCCTTAACTTCATTTTTCAAAATATTGTTTTCTTTAAGCAGGAATTTAGTTGAGGGCCTTGAAGAGTACTCATCTAATGACTTTTGAAGAGATTCATTAGATGATTTAAGCTTAAAGTTCTCCTATTCTAAAGCATTCATTTTGATTTTCAAATTAGAAATGTTATTCTTTTAAGTATTGAATTTACTTTCATATTTCTCTAGTTCTAGATTCAATACTTCTATTAGGCATTTCTCATCATCATCATCTTCACTATTACTATCATTATCACTACTATCATTATTGAAAGAGTATGAGTGAATTGATCCTACCTTATCCGAGACGTGATCCCCTATAGCAGTGAAGCATAAGTTGGCCTCTTCACTTTCCTTGTCATCTTTTTCACTTGAAGAACTTTTGTCATCCCATGTGGCTTTGTGACCTTTCTCCCCATTGTCTTTTTGGTATTAGCTCTTGTGCTTTTTGAGCCTTGGACAATCCGGTTTAATATGCCCTTTCTTCCCATATTCATAGCACTTTACGTCCTCTTTACTTCTTTGTGTGTCATTAGAAGTCTGTTTGAGGTTTCTTTGCCTGAATTTCCTAGAGTTGCTCATTCTTTTCTCAATAATTCTTTTCAGCCTTCTTGAGAGCATAACAATGTCCTCATTTGCATCATCACTCTTTTCTTCATCATCTTCAACTTCCTCTTGAGATTTTGAAGTAGTGGCTTTTAGTGCTAGAGGCTTTGTTTTTTCTGGCTTTGCTTCAAGCTTTCTATCTCTTTTCACTGCCATTTCTTGTGTAAGAAGTTTGCCAATAAGCACATCAGTATTCATGATGCTCATGTCTTCATTTGCCTTTTCTATACCGACAACTCTTGAACTGTAATCTTTGAGAGGAAGACTTCTCAAGATTTTGTGATTAACATCTTCCAAACTCAGGTGTTTCCTAAGTTTTCTCATGCCATTTATGATGGCTAGAAGATGGTTGGTCTTGTCAGTAATTGACTCATTGGATTTCATCTTGAAGAGCTCATACTCTGAAGTAAGAAGTTGAATCTTTTGGATTTAACTTGTGTTGTTCCTTCATGATAGTTTTCCAATGTTTTCCACATTCTTCAATGGATAATGAGCTTGATAGAATTGTCATTGCCTTCTTATTTTTGAAGTTTGCTATTCTTTGAGACTCTGTCCAATCATCTCTTGATAGGATTTCTTCTTCTCCATCAACTCCTCTTCTAGTTGGTGGTGTCCATTCTTTTCGAACACTATCCCAGACTTCGATTCCTTCACTATCCAGATATGTCTCCATCCGAAACTTCAAATGAGCTTAATTTGCTCCATCAAAGTAAGGCTTAAGACTTTGCAATCCTTCATTGGCCATATCTTGATCTTTGCTAGCACTGTTTAGGCTTCGATGCTAGATTAAGCTCTGACACCAATTGTTGCCCAGATATTGAACCAAGAAGGGGGGTTCAATTGGATATTAAAAATTTTAACTTTTAAGTGTGGAAAGAAAAGTTAAGTTGAGTAGGAATAAGAAGATATGACACAAGAATTTTTATAGAGGTTCGGGTGTTAACAATGTTGGGTTTTGAAGAATGAATCATATTCATAAACGCAGAGAAAAATAAAATTTTTCAAAACCCAAAACAAAAGATCATACTTGTACCATTAAAACTAATTTATATAAATGTAAATGTTAAAAATTATACCTTGTAATTTTTATTTGTTCTTCAAATCTTAACTGTGTTGGGTTGTAGCAAACCACAACATCTACATTAGGATGTCTCTAATGATAATCCATGCGAAGATTGAAGAAGAAACTATCAAGAGAAAATGGTTTGAACAAATTCAAAGTGCTAGCTTTGAAAGTGTTCTTGAGAGAATTTTTGTTGTCTTAAAAATATTTTTTTCACAAAAAATATTTTAATTTCTATTTTCTGCCATTTCATGTCTTTTCTATTTGAATCAAATTCAAAAATAAGATGAAAAGTCAAAAATGGATAAAATAGTAACTAATGAATAGTAATTGGCCATAATTGGCCTAATTATAGCCAAAAACAGTCGTTGGCCAATGGATGGGAAGCTGCAGGCGCGCTGGGCCTGCTGCTAGGTAGCCCAGCTGGCCGGCTAGGTAGGCCGTTACCCGTGGGGCCTGCACAGGCCTTTACAGGCCCGTGACACTCCCGAATGATTTTTTTCGTGCGACCTCATCGTGATCCATCCTAAAATAATTTTCTCATATTTTGGATCCTATCCAAGACCATTTTACTCAATGTCCATAGCTTCAATGCGTGTGACCCATTAGGTTCCCGGTTATGTTGGCCACTAAAATTAACAATTAATTTAAGCAGGTCATGAGCGGTATCTAGCAACACATCATGACCTCCAATTGACCGGAAAGTCAATGGTTTGACTACGAACCTTTCCATAGACAATTTCTGTGCAATTATTCCTTTCACCATTCTATACCCCATTTGGTTCAGAGTATGGACATGTGTCAACGCCCACTAGACTGACTATGTCACATCTAGTCTAATTAATATTAGTTCTTGTCCTTGAGGCTCATTACTCTATTAGATATGTCATTGAAGACTATCTTTATGACATTTCCACTCTGGCCAGAGATTCCTAAGTAATGACCACGACAAGAGGCCATGGGTATACACTCTTGTTTACCCGATTACCTTCGAATACCTCAAGCTGTATCCAATCACCACCCTATGAGCTACCTCTCTGAGGCAACAAGGAATAGTGTCAAAATACATAATCAATATTCAAGATATCCTTGAGTACCTCAAGTCTAAGGATACTTGGACCATTGCTATGATGCGACTATCATTGACATTTGAGTAGATTATCCATATGATTGTCTCATAGTTGGTCATCCAATGTACTTAGCTACACTTAGTAAGCATCCACATGCTAACTCTAAAGATCTACTACTCGATCCATTCAAGGAGTGTAACATGTGCTAGTCTGTCTGGATTAATAATGTCCCATCTCATTAATCCTATGATTAGGGATAATTTTGATACTGACATAATTACACATGATAAGAATCTCAATATCATGATCTCATTATGATTTCCTTCATGTTATGTTGTGTATCAAGGACTTCATTAATTGATTTAAGATCTCTTATCAATTCATAGATCAAATGAATATTAAATTAATGAAAAAGCCTTTTATTAATCAAATAAGTTTGTACAATAAGTGCTAAAGGTGATTGCCTTTAGAGCACTCCTCTAACAAGCTCCCACTTACACTAAAGCCAATCGCCTTTGTATTTAATTCTATAGGCTTGTACATGAGAATCATATTTCTTTTGGAGAAGTGGCTTAGTTAAAGGATCAGCAATATTCTGATCAGTGGGCACTCTATCTATCTTTACATCATTCCTACCAATGATTTCTCTAATCAAATGGTATCTTCTGAGTACATTTTTGGATCTCTGATGAGACCGTGGCTCCTTTGCTTGCATAATGGCTCCATTATTATCACAATATAATTTTATTGGATCAATAATGCTGGGAACCACTCCAAGTTCTGTGATGAATTTCTTTATCCAAACTGCTTCCTTTGCTGCTTCAGAAGCTACAATGTACTCTGCTTCAGTTGTGGAATCAGCAGTTGTTTTCTATTTGGAACTCTTCCAACTAACTGCTCCACCATTTAGTGTGAATATATAACCTGACTGAGATTTTGAGTCATCCTTGTCAGATTGGAAGCTGGCATCGGTATACCTGCTTACAGTAATATTTCCATCTCCATATACCACGAATACATCCTTAGTTCTTCTTAAGTACTTAAGGATATTCTTGACAGCCACCCAATGACCCTCACCAGGGTCCGATTGGTATCTACTCGTGACACTCAGAGCATATGATACATCGGGTCTTGTACATATCATAGCATACATGATTGATCCTATAGCTGAAGCATATGGAATCAAACTCATGTGTGTCCTCTCATCTTGTGTCTTTGGACACAAAGACTTTCAGAGAGTAATCCCATAGGTCATGGGAATATATCCCCTCTTGGACTGCTCCATGCTAAAACTCTTTAGCATTTTATCTATGTATGTAGACTATGAAAGACCAAGCAATCTTTTAGATCTATCTCTATAGATCTTTATCCCTGAAATATAGATTGCTTCTCCAAGGTCTTTCATAGAGAAATTATTGGATAACCAAATTTTGACTGATTGTAAGGCTGAGACATCATTTCCCATTAACAATATGTCATCTACATATAACACAAGAAATCCCAGACAACCTCCATCAGTAAGAGATCCGGGCCGAGTGTAGTAGCTCCTCCGAGAGCAGAGGGATAGGTTAATTTGGGACAGGAGCCTCTTATGGAACAGATAGCAAACTTGTTACAATGGATAGTACAAGCAGTTCCATAACCCGCTCCACCTCTTCCTCCACCTCAGCCAAAACCCCGGATTAATAAGCTGAGAAAATATGGGGCCACATATTTTATGGGAAGGAGGGAGGATGAACCAATAGCTTCAGAGTTTTGGATGGAGTCCACAGAAAGGGTGTTTGAGGAACTTGAGTGTCTAGAGGAACAAAAGGTTAGATATGTAGTGTCCCTTTTAAAAGATCATGCCTATGACTGGTGGAAATCAATTTTATCAAAGCCCCAGACACCGAAACCACCTTTCTGGAATTTCTTCAAGGCAGAATTTAGTAAGAAGTATATGCCTAGAGTTTATGTGAATGAAAAGAAAAGGGAGTTTCTAGACATGATGCAAGGAAACATGTCAGTCGCTGAATATGAGATGGAGTTCACCCGACTAAGTAAATATGCAACTGGAATCATTGCAGATGAGGCAGACAGATGTCGTAGATTTAAGGATGGGCTTAATGATGATATTGGGAATATGGTGACCGTCCTTCAGCTTGAGGATGTTGCTACATTAGTATCCTCAGCCATCAGTGTGGAAAAGAGGTCAAAGAGAAAAAGGTCGACAATTAGCATGTCCCAGACATCAGGTAAAAGGGGGTGGACAGTGCCTAGGTTTTTCCAGTCATGGCCTGCTAGATCAACCTTTTTAGCTAGGCAAAGCCAACAGTCAAGGCCAGAGGGGTCTACAGCTAGTGCACTAGCTTCGGGTAACAAGAGATTCATATCTGTCATATGTCAAGATTGTGGGAGATCACATGCAGGTGATTGCTGGTGGATTACTGGAGCATGCTTACATTGTGGATCTACAGAGCACAAACAGAAAGATTGCCCCAAAGGAAGAGGTACAAGTGGTGTAGTATCAGTGCAGGTTCAGAATATCACTAGAGGCAGAGGTAGGGGAGATGGATAGTCTAGAAGCGGTAGGATTGGGTAGAGTATATCAGAATCAGTGAATAGAGTAGAAGGTAGTCAAACTTCAGCCCTAGCATATGCCAGGAGAGCTCGTGAGGAGCAGGATGCCCCAGATGTCATTATCGGTAAATTTTCTCTTTATGATACTAATTTATTTGCACTGATAGATCTGGGTTCTACACATTCATATCTCTGCATGTCACCACCTAGTCAGGGGAATATGGTAGCAGAGGAATTAGATTGTGATATATTAGTGACAAATCCTTTGAGTCATGGAGTGAAAGTTAGTCAAGTCTATAAAAACAGTCCAATCAAAGCTCAGAATGTATAATTCCCAGCTGACCTAATAGAGTTGCCATTTCGTGAGTTTGATGCAATATTAGGGATGGATTGGTTAACTCAGCATAAGGCAGTGGTGGATTGTCAGTATAGGAGAGTGACTTTCAAGAATTCAGGGCAAGATGACGTGATTGTCCTAGGCGAGAACCGACCATACTTGACTAATGTCATTTCTGTGATGAAGGCAAGTAAGCTTATCAGAAAGGGATATGAAGCATTTTAGCACATATAGTAGATACCAAGAAAGAAAGTCTAGATCTCAGGGAGATTCCTACAGTATGTGAATATCCAGATATCTTCCCTGAGGACTTGACAAGGTTACCACCTGTTAGGGAGAGAGAGTTTTCTATAGATGTTTTGCCAGGCACAACCCCGATATCAATCACTCCTTACAGAATGGCACCTGCTGAACTAAAAGAATTAAAAGTGCAGTTGCAAGAGTTGTTAGAGAAAGGGTTTATCAGGCCTAGTGTCTCACCTTGGGGTGCTCCGGTTCTATTTGTGAAAAAGAAGGATGGCACCATTTGTTTGTGCATTGATTATCGTCAATTGAACAAGATGACAATTAAGAACATATATCCCATACCAAGAATAGATGACTTGTTTGATCAGTTGAAAGGAGTAGGGGTATTTTCTAAAATTGACCTCAGATTAGGTTATGACCAATTCAGAATTAAAGAATCAGACATTTCAAAAACAACATTTAGGACTCGGTATGGTCATTATGAATTCTTAGTAATGCCTTTTGGCCTGACAAATGCCCCAACAGTATTTATGGATCTAATGAATAGAATATTTAGGCCTTATTTGGACCAGTTTGTGGTGGTGTTCATAGATGATATCTTGATGTACTCTAGAAGTAGAGAAGAGCATAATCAACATCTTCGTATTGTCTTCCATACCTTAAGAGAGAATCAATTATTTGCGATGTTGTCGAAATGTGCATTCTGGTTAGATGAAGTGGCCTTTCTAGGGCATATTGTCTCAGTCGATGGGATCAGAGTTGACACCAGTAAGGCAGAGGCAATCCTCAACTGGAAACCACCTCAGAATGTGACAGAGGTGAGAAGTTTTCTTAGTTTGGCTGGTTATTATCGAAGATTTGTGAAAGGATTCTCAATGATAGCCTCACCACTGACAAAATTGCTTAGAAAGGAGACCAAATTTGAGTGGACATACCGGTGCCAGACTAGCTTTGATATGTTGAAGAAAATATTGACAGAGGCACCAGTGTTGACACAACCTACTGCGGGAAAAGATTTTATGGTGTACAGTGATGCTTCCCTTAAGGGTTTAGGCTGTGTATTAATGCAAGAAGGCAAAGTGATCGCTTATGCTTCTAGACAATTGAAGCCTCATTAGAGAAATTATCCGACACATGATCTGGAACTAGCAGCTATTGTGTTTGCATTGAAAATATGGCGACACTACCTGTATGGTGAGCAATGTTATATCTATACAGACCATAAAAGTCTGAAATATTTGCCTTCACAAAAGGAACTCAATTTGAGACAGAGGCGATGACTAGAATTAATCAAAGACTACAATTGAATCATTGATTATCAGTTGGGTAAGGCCAATGTGGTAGCTGACGCTCTGAGTAGAAAAACTCTGGCAGGTAAACATTAAAACTTAAATTTATTAAGTGAACAAGATAAAAAAAAATGAAATAATAATTTATTTATATATTATTGGGCAGAATTGCAGATTCAACCCACACTGATCCAACAAGTAAAAGACAACCAGAAGCAGGACACGAAATTAAAGGAAATCTTTGAAATGGTGAAAAAGGGTGAAAAAATAAAATTTACTATTGAATCATATGGGAGTTTAAGGCAAAAAGGTAGGTAATGTGTGCCAGACATACCAGAATTGAAACAAGATATTTTGAAGGAAGCTCACAATGTTATTTATGCAATGCACCCAGGAAGCAACAAAATGTATCATGACTTGAAGGCATATTACTGGTGGCCAGGAATGAAAAGAGATATCACTGAGTATACTACCAGATGTTTAACTTGTCAACAAGTGAAGGCTGAGCATCAAGTACCAAGTGGATTATTGCAGTCAATTTCAATTCCGGAGTGGAAATGGGAAAGAGTTACAATGGATTTTGTTTCTGGTTCGCCTTTGACACAAAAGAGGCATGATTCAATATGGGTAGTGGTGGACCGACTCACTAAATCAGCTCATTTTCTACCGATCAAGATGGATTATCCACTTAACCATTTGGCAGAGATCTATGTTAATGAGATAATCTGTTTATATGGTGTGCCAATTTCAATCATTTCAGATCGAGACCCGAGGTTCACTTCAAAATTCTGGAAAAGTTTGCATCAAGCCATGGGTACTCAACTCAATTTCAGCATAGCTTTCCACCCACAAACAGATGGACAATCAGAAAGGGTCATATAGATATTTGAAGATATGTTGAGGAGTTGTGTGATATAATTTGAAGGCAGTTGGGACAAACATCTTCCATTGATAGAATTTGCCTACAATAATAGTCACCAATCCAGTATCGGCATGACACCATATGAAGCCTTGTATGGGAGGAAATGTAGAATGCCTCTATATTGGATTGAGCTTAGTGAAATGAAAGTAGTGGGTCCAGATCTAGTACAGCAGACAGAGAAAAAGGTGAGAGCAATAAGAGATTGGCTGAAAGCTGCTGCTGATAGACAGAAATCATATGCATATTTGAAAAGGAGGGATATTGAGTATACAATTGGTGACAAGGTATTCCTAAAAGTCTCACCTTAGAAAAGGATTTTTCGATTTCGAAAGAAAGGAAAGTTGAGTCCTAGGTTCATTGGACCATATGAGGTACTTGAATGCATAGGTCCTATGGCGTACAAATTAGCTTTACCACCAGAGTTAGACAAGATTCATAATGTATTCCATGTGTCCATGTTGAGAAGATATCGATCAGATCCATCTCATATCATATCACCAGAACCTATAGAAATATGACCAGATCTAACTTATGAAGAAGAGCCAGTGGAAATTCTAGCTCGAGAAATGAAGGAGCTACGGAACAAGAAGGTACCATTGGTAAAGGTTATGTGGAAAAATCATAATTCAGAAGAGGTGACTTGGGAAAATGAAGAGGTGATGAAGGCCCAGTATCCACAATTATTCCACTCCAGTTAAAAAGGTAAATTTTGAGGACGAAAGTTTTTTTTTTTTAAGGGGAAAATTGTAATGTCCGATAATTTAGGTCACGGTCGCGGTAAATTCCGCAGGCCAAACCAATCGAGTCTAAATTCGGACATGAAAGAAATAAATTAAAATAATAATAAGATGGGAGAAAATATTTTGGATATTATTAATTGAGAATTTTGAAGTTTGGAATTAAAATTGGAAAAAAAATAATTTTTCGCTGAACAAAATTAGGAATTGCAGTGTTTTTGGCACGCATAAAAATGGAATATTCTTTATCTAAGGAAAGGAATATTCTTTTAATTAAAATATATTAAGAGTGATTTAAATTAATAGACCAATGGGAAGCAAGATTAACAACTAATCCTAACCACCAACCTATTCCAACTATAAAAAGTCAAATTTCCATTTTTTTTTTATCATTCTTCTTCTTTTTCATCTTGACCAAACTCATTTCTCTCTCTTTTCTTCTTCTTTTGCCGTGAACTCCTCCTCCCCCAATTACTCTTCTTTTCTTTCTTCAATTCAAGCTAAGATTATATGAAAAAAAAAAGGGATTAAGGCAAAATCATCAAGGAAGTTAAATTTTTTAGGTATGTACATTTGGCAAAAATTCAATGTATAAAAATGTTGATTTTAATTTTGTGATGTGTATGAAATTCTGGTTATTTGATTGAGAAATTAAGTGGTTATTAAATGATTCCATGAATATGATAATAAAAACTAGAATATGAGGTTGATGCATGAAAATGGAAATTGTATGATTTAATTGATGTACTGGAAAATTCGTCTTATGCACAGTGTTTAGTGTTTTGATCATAACTTGAGTTATGGAAATTATTTTTGAGTGATTCTTGTTGGGTTGAAACTTTAAGACATAGATCTTGAACTTTAATTTAGACTATTAGACCTGAATATGCCTAGAAGTAGGTGAAACATAGACTCACAATTGAACTAGAAATCTGTCCAGAAAAAAATACTGGGCAGATTGTAATGAGGATAGGTTAGAAGCAAAATTAATAACTTTTGCTAAAAAATTTATTTTACTATGATTCCTATTTTATATTAAAGATACGACATGTATCTAAATGTTTCTTCTTCTTTTGCCGTGAACTCCTCCTCCCCCAATTACTCCTCTTTTCTTTCTTCAATTCAAGCTAAGATTAGATGAAAAAAAAAGGGGATTAAGGCAAAATCATCAAGGAAGTTAAATTTTTTAGGTATGTACATTTGACAAAAATTCAATGTATAAAAATGTTGATTTTAATTTTGTGATGTGTATGAAATTCTGGATATTTGATTGAGAAATTAAGTGGTGATTAAATGATTCCATGAATATGATAATAAAAACTAGAATATGTGGTTGATGTATGAAAATGGAAATTGTATGATTTAATTGATGTACTGGAAAATTCGTCTTATGCACAGTGTTTAGTGTTTTGATCATAACTTGAGTTCTGGAAATTATTTTTGAGTGATTCTTGTTTGGTTGAAACTTTAAGACATATATCTTGAACTTTAATTCAGACTATTAGACCTGAATATTCCTATAAGTAGGTGAAACATAGACTCACAATTGAACTAGAAATCTGTCCAGAAAAAAATACTAGGCAGATTGTAGTAAGCATAGGTTAGAAGCAAAATTAATAACTTTTGCTAAAAAATTTATTTTACTATGATTCCTATTTTATATTAAAGATACGACATGTATCTAAATGTTTCTAGTTGATAACTTGTTCCAGTTCCATCTAAAAACGGATTAAAATAAGAGACAAATAAGGCAGAATTATGTCCAGTAAAATACTGGGCAGATTGTAGTGAATGTAGCTTAGGAGAAACTTTATACCTTTTGCTAACAAATTCCTTTTAATGTGATTCTAGTTGTATATTAAATATAAGACATTTATCTAAAGTTTTCTAGTTGATCACATGTCCAAATTCCATCTAAATATGATGAAAAAGACAGATAAATATAAGACAAAATTTTGTCCAGTAAAATACTGGGCAGATTGCAGTGAATGTAGTTGAGGAGAAAATTCATAACTTTTGATAACAAATTCTTTTTAATGTAATTCTAGTTGAAAATTAAATATCAGACATGTACCTACGTTGTGCTAGTTTATCACATGTCCAGATTCTGTCTAAAAGTAGATGAAAAATATAGAGTAACATAAGGCAGAAATGCTGTCCAGAATAGGACAGCTGGAAGAAATGTGTTGATTGTGAATTTATGTGATAGAAAATGTATTAATTGAATTTTTCATATAATTATAATGATTGAATGAGCTAGTATGAGGTTGTAAAACAAATGAGATTATTAGTACTTTCATATCCTATTAACGTTTAGTAAGGTAAGGGAGCGTTACATAATCAGCTCAACAATAGTGGTAGAGATTTGGTTCATCCTATAGTTAAGTACAAAATGTGAATAACTATCAAACAAACCGGTTAGAATTAAGTCAATACTTAATTCATGGTCCATCACAAATCCCAAAGTGGCCAACCTCTCAATATAGCCATTCATCTTCAATGCATATTGTACTGGTGATGTCCCCTCAACCATCTTAGTGTGGAAGAGCAACCTTGAATTTTCGAACCTTTCGGAACGTGCTTGCTCATCAAAAAGCTCTCTTAAATGGTATACTATGGAATTAGCATCCATAGCCTTATGCTGCTTTTGCAACTCAACTGACATAGTAGCAAGCATAATGTAGCTTGCCATCTCACTATCATCGAGATGCTTTTGATATGCCTTCTGAACATCTTCAGAAGCATTAGAAGTAGGGGGATTAGGGAGTGTCTCATCTAGGACATAGCCAATCTTTTTGGATTTGAGAACTATTCTCAGATTCCTTAGCCAATCCAAAACAATTAGGCCCAGTCAACTTATTTGATTCCATTAGCGATCGCAAATTCGCACTTGTCATGATGATGATTCTAGCAACCTAGATGTAAAATAGAACATGTTAGAATGTACATAAAATGCATGTTTATTAGGTCTTTAATAAATCGCATTATGGCTCCCACTATTTTATAGCAAATCCATAGCCCTCACTATGAACCCGAGAGAACTTATATGGAAGTTCTCCTAGTGGGTCGATATCCAACTAGCTAAGAATAATCTTGAGGCAACTCAACAAGCTATCCTTAGTTTGGTTGGTAGGTATCTAATCCATACCAATTGCATTATTCATGCAACTATCGAATCTTGTGTTATTAGCTTATTGATGTGTGCACATACATTGGGCTATCGACTCTTCATATGCGTACATCTCATGTATACAAACCCAAATTCACCTCCAACACACATTAACCTTGGCGCAAATCCAACAAGTTAATAATATCGGTTAAGTCTAACCCATTAATCATGAAATATAATTTCAATGGATTGAACATATTCTTATAGAGTGAGTTGAGGCAACTCAACAACCCTAACTCTAGAAGAACTCTGGTTCTCCCCATATTAATGGAAGGCGTAAGACTTAATTGTTTTTTTAGTGAGGGTTTTCTTTGTTAAGTCTCATCAAGTTATTATCTCATGCTTTTATATATCATACATTCATCACATTGATATATAAAGATAGTTACATTAACTATATGACATGATTATGGACATACTAAAGTCAATCTATTGAGCCAAAAAGAAATTGACTAGGTCTTACCTAGGTATATGCATGAATTTACAACCCAAAATAGAAATCAAATTCCTATTTCTACGTCTTCTTGTTTATGGTACCATCTCTTTTACTTCTTGCTCGTTTGTATCTTCATTCTATTCTAATCCTATTTAATCTAATTACATATTTCAAATTATAGAAAACCTCAATTTACATTTGAGGGGAGTAAGATGAGAAGAGAAATAGATAAGAAATAAAAAGCGATAGGGACATACAAGCCCTTTTTATCATAAAACAAAATAATTTCATGCATGCTCAATCACATTGGACCTAAGTCCATAATCTTCTATCATGCCTTTTCATACACCCCTAACATGCATTCTCTAATGCACAAAATAAAAATGACAATTTTGGATTTCAATTTGTAAATCGATTCAACACTTGAATCGAAATTGTTTATATGTGTTCTTTCAGTTAATTTAATTTTGTATGTCATTTTAAAGTAAAATTTAATATTTAATCAAATTAAATTAAATTCCATATTTCTAGAAATAATTCCAAATTAATTCTCCTTAAAATCAGAATATTATGATGTTAAAATTAAACAATTTAATTTTAATATACATACCAATTTCTAGTCATACTAGAATTACAATTGCACAAGTTAAATTAATTCAAAATTAATTTCCAAAAATTCTAAAAATTTCCAGAACATCAAATCACCATTCTAATTATCTTTAGGTCAGCTCAAGTTCATCAAAATATTTTTGGCACAAGCCAAAATTACTAAGACAAACGAACCAACACACTCAGACGTTCAAAATGACTAATTCGATATCTAGAATTTTTAAAATTTCAAATGCTTGCAAAATAATTTTGGCATGCATCTAACATCAAAGTAAAATATTTTGAATCACATTCAAATCATTTTTCAACCAAAATAATCATTCTTAATCATCCCATGATCAGATTAAGAAAGAAAAATGTGTAAATTATATTTTACAAATTAATTTCAATTTTTCAAAACCTATTGATCCAAAATCATCAAAAACATGCAATCCCATTGCAATTTCAATTAAAATTTATTTTAATGGATACAAGAAGTATCTGATACCAATGTAGGGTTTTGAAGATTGAATCATATTCATAAACGCAACGAAAAATAAAATTTTTCAAAACCCAAAACAAAATATCATACTTGTACCATTAAAACTAATTTATATAAATGTAAATGTTAAAAATTATACCTTGTAATTTTTATTTATTCTTCAAATTTTCACTTTATTGGGTTGTAGCAAACCACAAAAATCCACACTAGGATGTCTCTAATGATAATCCACACGAATAATGAAGAAGAAACTATCAAGAGAAAATGGTTTGAACAAATTCAAAGTGCTAGCTTTGAAAGTGTTCTTGAGAGAATTGTTTTTGTGTCTTAAAAATATTTTTTTCACAAAAAATATTTTCATGTCTATTTTCTGCCATTTCATGTTTTTTCTATTTGAATCAAATTCAAAAATAAGATGAAAAGTCAAAAATGGGGAAAATGGTAACTAATGAATAGTAATTGGCCATAATTGACCTAATTATGGCCAAAAACAAGCTACAGGCGCGCTGGGCCTGCTGCGGGCTAATGTTGGGTAGACTAGCTGGCCTACAAGGCGGGCCAGTAGCCTGCCTAACCCGCGCAGACCCGTACAGGCCTGTGACACTCCTAAACAATTTTTTCGTGCGATCTCATCGCAATCCATCGTAAAATAATTCTCTCATATTTTGGATCCTATCCAAGACCATTTTACTCATTCTCCTTATCTTCAATGCGTGTGACCCATTAGGTTCCCGGTTATGTTGGCCACTTAAATTAACAATTAATTTAAGCAGGTCATGAGCAGTATCTAGCAATACATCATGACCCCAAATTGACCGAAAAGTCAGTGGTTTGACTACGAACCTTTCCATAGACAATTTCTGTGCAATTATTCCTTTCACCATTCTATACCCCACTTGGTTCAGAGTATGGACATGTGTCAACTCCCACTAGACTGACTACGTCATGTCTAGTCCAAGTAATGTTAGTTCTTGTCCTTGAGGCTTATTACTCAATTAGATATGTCATTGAAGACTATCTTTATGACATTTCCACTCCATCAAGAGATTCCTGAGTAATGACCATGACAAGACGCCATGGGTATGCAATCCTTCTATCAAGAGTGGTTAATCATTTGTTGGTTACCCAATTACCTTCGAATACCTCAAGCTATATCCAATCACCACCCTATGAGCTACCTCTTTGAGGCAACAAAGAATAGTGTCAAAATACATAATCAATATTCAAGATATCCTTGAGTACAACAAGTCTAAAAATATTTGCACCATTGCTATGATTCAACTATCATTGACATTTTAATAGATTATCCATATGATTGTCTCATAGTTGGTCATCCAATGTACTTAGCTACACTTAGCAAGCATCCACATTTTAACTCTAAACATCTCATGTTTATAGATTATGAGATCCACTACTCGATCCAATCTAGGAGTGTAACATGTGCTAGTCTGTCTGGATTAATAATGTCCCATTTCATTAATCCTATGATTAGGGATAATTTTGATACTAACATAATTACACATGATAAGAATCTCAATATCATGATCTCATCGTGATTTCCTTCATGCTATGTTATGTATCAATGACTTCATTAATTGATTTAAGATCACTTATCAATTCATATATCAAATGAACATCAAATTAATGAAAAAGCCTTTTATTAATCAAATAAATTTGTACAATAAGTGCTAAAGGTGATTGCCTTTAGAGCACTCCTCTAAGAAACAAATCTTACTCCTCTCCCCAATCTCAATTGGGAGTTTCACTAACACACTAAGTGTTAAAATGGAGTTTTACAAGCTCACTCCCAAATATGATGTTTCTAACAATGGATCACACCTAACCTAAAAATCGCTTGTGTTTTAATGGCTCACATAATAAACCAATTCCTTGTGTTTTAAAGGCTCACACAAATAACCCTTATAAGTGTTATACTCTAAACCCGAAATACCCAAACTCACTTGAGTAATAGATTACAATGAGAAACACTTACAAATCTATATTGCTCAAAGAATAATGAACAAAAAGATTTTTACAGAGAATAAATATTTGTTTTGAAAATATTAAATGCACAAATGGCTTATAACAAGATTTTGATTCGAAGTATTAGCTACATTCTTGTTCTGGATTCATAAATGACTTGCATTTATACTTCCATAGCGAATTATAGTCGTTTGGTTGCATTTAATACAGAAATAGTCGTTGCACCAACTCTTATTTTTGCGTCTGACATGTTTCTCTTTCCTCTTTCCTCTTTGACGGTCGTGAGTATGGGTGTCATGGTCGTGACTGTTCTTCCAAGCTGTGACTTGAGTGGTGACTTTGGCCATGAAACATTCTGAAAGGATTTGAAGTGTTTGATCAAGGGCATGACATTATATCTTCACGGGCGTGAACATCCTTCCTAACCATGGTCCAAGTAGTGACTCTGGCCGTGAAGCTCTCTGGAGGAATTTGTCATGTCTTCTCATGGGCGTGACTGATATGATCATTCACGATTGCTATCATTTTTCATGGTCGTGAACTTTAAATGTTGGGTAGTTGGCACTAAGCTTCATCACGGGCGTGAACATGCTATTTCTTCATTTTTATCTTCTTAAGGTTAGTCTTCCATTCTCCATTCTTGCTATCATGTTCCAGACCCTGTTCAATGAAATTAGAAAACAAGTATGTTAAATACATTATTGCTATTTTATTTGTTAGCATCAAAATGATGGAAATACCCCTCATGGTTCAACTATATCCACTATTAAGAATAGATGATTTGTTTGATCAACTGAAAGGAGTTGGGTTATTCTCCAAAATTGATCTCAGATTAGGGTATCATCAATTTAAAATTAAGGATTCAAATGTTCCCAAAACAACATTTATGACTTGATATGGCCACTATGAGTTCTTAGTTATGCCATTTCGGTCTAACAAATGCTCCAGTAGCTTTTATAGTGGTTTATAGTGATGCTTCACATAATAGGCTAGGTTACATATTAATTTAGTAGGGTAAATTAATTACATATGCCTCTAGATAATTAAAGCCATATGAGAAAAATTATCCTACTCATGCATTAGAGTTAGTAGCCATTGTATTTGCTCTAAAAATATGGAGGCACTATTTAAATGGGAGAGATGCTACATCTATACAGATCACAAAAGTCTGAAGTACTTACCTGCACAAAAAGAACTCAACTTAAGACAAAAATGATGATTGGAATTAATCAAAGATTACAACTGCACCATTGATTACAAGCTAGGCAAAACCAATGTAGTGGCTAACGTTTTGAGTAGAAAAATTATGATAGGTATACTTATATAGAATTCAATTAAAAAATAATATTTAATCATGAATAATGAGTAATTAAGAAATTATACTTTATGTTGGTAGCATTGTAAGTTCAACCCACTTTGATTCAATAAGTGAAAGAAAGTTAGAAGCAAGACACGAAACTAGTGGAAATCTCTCAGTTGGTGAAAAAGGGGAAGAGATCAGAGTTTACTAGAGGAGCTTATGGAAGTCTATGCTATAAAGGTAGATTGTCTGTACTACATATATATGAATTGAAGCAAGAAATTATGAAATAAGCACACAACACTACTTATATGATGCATCTAGGAAGCAACAAAATGTATCATGATTTAAAGACATGTTATTGGTGGCCTATAATGAAAAGAGATATTACAGACTATACCACCAGATGTCTGATATGCCAGCAACTGAAGGCAGAGCATCAATTGCCATCTGATTTTTTATAGCCAATTTCTATTCCAAAATGGAAGTGGGAAAGAATTACAATGGACTTCATTTCTAGCTTGCCATTGACACAGAAGAAGTATGATGCTATATGGGTCATCGTAGAGATAATCTTTTAGGAGATGTTTGTAATAAAATATTAATTAGTAAATCTTTGTATATAATCTTTTAGGAGATGAAATGTTTTATAATTGATAAGTTATTTAAATTGGTGCAACATATTAAGATGTCGATAAAAAATAATAAAAAAATAAATGGGAGACTGTATTTTAAATTTGTGTTCATATATTTGTAAATTGTATTAAGTAAATTAGACATAAAATTAAGAATTTGGTAGCATTCCCTTACTTTTCTATTAATTAGTGGGGGAAGGTGGTGTTACAAATGTTGTGTTTGGCATAAAAGAAGGGAGAAAAAAAGTGTGGGGAGTGCAGAAAAATGCAAGGGAGAAATGGGTGAGAACTATCCACTTTTTGCCATTTACACTAGGGTGAAAAGCTACCTCTTTGGTGCTTCTTTAATTACCATCTTGCTCCCCTTGAAATTGCCACATCTCTCATTTAACTATTAACCACACATATTTTTAGCCAATCAAAATAAAGTATTTGGTTAAATTATCATCTTAAAAATATGCAGTTGCAAAAATTATGACTATGCCCTTATTATACTACTTATTCCAAACTTATCCTTAATTAATTTCTCCTTTCATAATTAATCATATCCAAATTCTTATTTACTGAATTAAATATCCAAATTACTATTTTAGTTTGAATTATGATACCGATAAATGCAATTGCAACCTTTTGGTGCGCTCATGATTCATAGCCTAAATTAGTATACATTACAATTATCTCCCCCTTATGAACTCTCGTCTTCAAATTTTAGTTGGTTGTTCAGCTTGAAACAAATGGGGTTATTGAGCTTTCATAATCTCTTTCTTTTCGAAGTAATGTCTTCTATTAAGTGCTTTCACCACCAAAATTTGACTAGCGATACACTTTTATTTCTCAACTTTTTGACATCTCTAGCCAAAATCTTCACCGGTTCCTCTTCATATGTAAGGTTCAATCGTACCTCTATAGTTTATGATGGTATAACATGGGTTGGGTCAAACTAATATCTTCTCAACATTGATACTTAAAACATGTTATGGATCTTGCTCAACTTGGATGGTAAGGCTAGTCAGTATACAATTGGTCCCATTATTTCTAGAATCTCATAGGGTCTAATGAAATAAGGGCTCAACTTTCCTTTCTTTCTAAAGTGAAGAACCCTTTTCCATAGAGAAACCTTTAGAAACACCATCTCACCGACTTGATACTCTATGTCCCTCCTTTTTAAGTTTTTATAGGATTTTTATTGGTCTAATGTTACCTTAAACCTTTCTTTTATGATCTTCATTTTCTCTTCAATTTCTTGGACAAACTCAAGTCCCATAAGTTTTTTTTTCACTCAATTTTTTCCAAACAAGGGAGTCTAACACTTTCTACCATAAAGTTCCTCATAAGTTGCCATGCCAATGCTAGATTGATAACTATTATCAAATGCAAACTCCATAAGTGGCAGTACTTGTTCGAACTTCCTTCAATCTCGATAACATAACTAATTATATCTTCTATGATCTTGATTACCCTCTCCAATTTCCCATCTGTTTGAGCATTAAAGACAATACTAAAATTGAACCTAGTACCTAAGGCTTTCTATAGGCTTCCCCAAAGTTGTGTGGTGAACTTTGGATCCCTATATGATATAATAGAGATCAACACTCCAAGAAGCCAAACTATCTCACTCACATAAATCTTCACCAACTGGTTTTAATGGGTATTCTCTTCTGATAGGTAAAAAGTGGTGGACATCATGAATTTATCAGCAATACCCACATAACGTTGTATTTCCTTGGTGTCACAGGTTAGTCATAAAATCTATGGTGATCCATTCTCATTTCCATTATGGAATTGTAGAGTCTCAGAGACAAGAACTAAATCATTTAGACTATATGTGATGTCATCAATCTAATGGGAGTTGATATATAGTCCATACTCTGAACCAAATGTGGTATAGTGTGGAGTCAAACTATTGACTATTCTGTTATTTGGATGGTTTTGATATGTTGTTAGATAATGCTTATTATCTACTCAAAATCATGGGATGATTTGAGTTACCAACATAAATGGAAACCTAATAGAGTAAAACTATTGACTTTTCAGTTATTTGGATGGTTATGATATGTTGTTAGATAACGCTTATTATCTACTCAAAATCATGGGATGATTTGAGTTGCCAACATAAATGGAAACCTAATTGCTTTTCAAAGGCTTCTTATATCATAGCAGCATAATTTAACTAGAGCTAGCAATTCGTGCATGTCATATCAATTCAATTAATATTTGTGATGCTTTTCCTTAACTACACCTCATATGTTTATTGTCATATCATAAATGAATTGACATGTTTAATATGTTTGTCATTATACTATATTTATAAATTGCATAAAAAATACTACAAAAAAACACACAAATAGCAACCACTAAATGATTGCTAAATATGAATAGTGACCACATAACGACCACATGTGGTGGTCTAAAAATACCTCATTGCAAAGCAAATATTGTAACCATATGGACTGTGGTTGTTAAATATAACAACCACATAGTTGTGATCACTATTTAGTGACCACATTTATGATCTTAAATATATCTTCCAGTGGTCGGTAGTTGCATATGATAAAGGGCTAGGCAGACCATGTACCAACCAATTAGCCAGCTATCGTAGTTGGTAAATTGTGATCACCAAAGTGGTCAATATCATTGGCCATAATACAGTGACCAACATGATGCGGTTGCAGTTTACGACCACAAATGTGGTCACAATTTAACTACCATTGTATGTGGTGGCAATTTAGCAACCACATTTTGAGATCATAGAGTGGTCGCTAATTGCCTTGTATTATATTCAAAGTTAAAAAGTGGTTGCTATTTTTTTATTGATTATTAATATTCAATAAATTTACAATTAATATTTAAATTAATAAATATATAACTATTAATTATTTTTTAAATTTGAAAAAACAATATATGAAATATTAAAAGTCCAAATATAATCCAATATTAAAAAAATATTTGTTTGTTTGTCATACAAATAATAAACATGAAAAAAATGAGATACTCAAGATTGAGCATGTGGTGGCTAAGTACGATCCCTGCCTAAAGCATATGGTGGCAGTTGACTAACGCGAAACCTCTCCCTTTCCTCTAACATCTGTTATCTCCTCAGTCTTAGGTCTCCACTCATCAAAGCTCTAAACAGTACTATGTAGCTCTTATACCTCCTCCTACAACTAAGAGTGTGATGTCTCAAGATCTTTAATTTTATAATGCTTGCAAGTTAGGGCTTAAAATTAATACATTAAATAAAGGTATATTAAGAGTATATGGGAGGTATATAGTGGTTAAGGGTTTTACAATTATGAAATTAATGAAAAAGATAAGAAAAAATAAAGTTTAAATCATTTAAGCTCGTGACAATGTTAATCACGGTCGTGAATGTTGTGAAATCCATAATCAGAACCTGAGGATCTTCATGGTCATTTCACTATGTTTCACGCCCGTGAAGACCTATAGATTTAAATAGAGCATTTTTGTATTTCGATAGAAACTTGTAGCGCTCTCTTACCCTACTAGTTGTTAATAGTGCATGGAAGTGCTACCAAGATCACTATTGTAAAAATCAATGCTCAAATTATCGTATTAATTTATTTTAAAATCGAGTTTGTTATTCGTGGAATATATATATATATATATATATATATATATATATATATATATATATATATATATATATATATATATATATATATATATATATATATATATATATATATATATATATTTCAATATATGATTTAAATATGTAATTAGTGATATAAATATTTTGATTTAAAAGTACTCATTCTGACATCTTAGACCGTAATTAAACACTGGATATAAGGTTTCTACTTTTCAACAGTATACTCAATGTCTGCTTAATTATTTTATAACTCAGCATTTAATGTCTATATTTTCAATAATTTACGTAATTTCAAACTCAACACTATTTCTTAGTGCCTACGTAAATTGAATCTCAGCACTATTTTCTATTGCCTATATTTCTAACCTTTTATTGGCTTGCCCTTATCCTAATTTCTAGTTCTCAACTAGATATTATAGGGCTTAATCACGTTTGTTACTTTTATTATTATTTACCTCAATTAGGTATGAAATGCAAATACAATGTCACATAAATGAAATAATCTCTATTAAATATTTTATAACATCATACTCGCTCATTTAATCATTATAAATACAAGAAAATCAAAAAATATATATTCTATCAAAAAATATAACCATATACTTATGGATAGAATTTATGTCTCATATTTCCCTACATTTTTTATCCATTTTTAAATGGAATTTGATAAATGATCAATTAACAAAATATAGATACATGTCTTATATTTAATTACCACCTAGAATCACATCAAATGGAATTTTGTAGAAAATCTTATAAATTTTCCACTCAGCAACGTTTATTCTATTCTACCCAGTATTTTACTAGACAGACTCCTAGTTCAAAATTTGAGTCTATTTTACACCTAAATTCAGGCATATCCAGATCTAGTAGTCTAAATGAAAGTTGAAGCTCTATGTCTTAATTTCCAACCCAATGAGTAACACTCAAAAATAATTTCCAAAATTCAAGTTATGACCAGAAAAGTAGACACTATTCATAAGATGAATTTCCAACAATTCAATAAATCCTACAATTTCCATCTTCATGCATCAACATCGTATTCTAATTTTTATTTTCACATTCACGGCATAATTTAATCATCAATTCATCACTCTATCATAATATCAATAATTACATCCACAATTATAAATAATATCACAAAATCAAAAATCAATATTTTTCCCATATTGAATTTTTGCCAAATGTACATACCTCAAAAAGTCTACTTTTCTTCACTCTTCTCTTCCTCCTAATTAGCTTAATCCTTGCCCTTACTTCCTCTTTGATTATTGCCCAAAGATTGTTCACCTCCTTGTCCTAACAATAAATTTACACTAATCAAACACTAAACACACTATACCTCAAAATGTGTAATTCTTTTCTTCCTTCCTCCTCCTTTGTTTTGCTCACTTTGCTTTACTTTCTTGTTGATCTAGTCTTAATCCAACTTTTTCCAATCTAAACCTTAGCTTTAATTGGAGAAAAAATAGAAGAACTTGGGAGATATAGGTCATGGCTATAAGGAGAGAAGAAAAAAGAGTTTTCTTTGGTTAACATGAGGAAGAAGAATTAATGACAAAAAAGGTGAAATTTGACTTTTATAGTTGATTTGGTGGGTGGTTAAGATTAATAGATAATCTTGTTCCTCATTGGTCCATTAATTTAAATCACTCTTACTTTATTTTAATCCAAACAATATCCCTTTCCATGGATAAAGAATACTCTATTTTTATACCATGTTAAAATATACGTGTCAAAAACACTGTTTTGTTTAGCAAAAAATTATTATTTTCTAAATTTTAGCTTCAAACCTCAAAAATTTAAATTAATAATATCCAAAATATTTTTCTCATATTTTATTATCTCTTTAATTGTTTTTCCTTCATGTCTAAATTTAGACCCCGATCAGTTCAACGTGTTGGATTTCAATCACCTATGACCATGGCCTAAATTATCGGGCATTACAAAACTTATGCATTATCAATTAGAAACCTTATTCAACATACTATGAAACCTCAAAAATAGATTCCCCTCCTTCCCTTTCGATTCTGATTGATTAAACACGAAATCCCCATCATAAACGAGTTTGAAACGGATTAAAAATAAAGATTTTGATATAAAAATTGAAGTCAAAACCTAAGGAGAATTAGAATACATTTTGAACCCTATTGCCAATATGTAATCATCAAAATAGAGGTATGAGAGGATATTTTTGGTTAATTTTTTATTGTTTTGATTCAGTTAAATGGGAGAGTTAGATTTATAGCCTTAAAATCAATGAAAAGTTAAGGTTTTGATAATTCATAGTATAAATAGATACAATGGCAAATATAGAACATAATTATGGCCTTTATTTTATGTTACAAACTAAGACTCATAGTGGAGAACCCCACCAAAGACAGTAGACATAAGAGAAACAAGTTTAGGGCTCAGTTATAAAGGTTTGTACATATACTCATTTTAATTCGATTATAATGTGCTTGTTGTTAGAGAAATGCTCTAAAGGCAATCACCTTTAACACTTATTGTACAAATTTATTTGATTAATAAAAGACTATTTTATTAATTTGATGTTCATTTGATATATGAATTGATAGTGATCTTAAATTAATTAATAAAGCTCTTGATACATAACATAACATGAAGGAAATCATGATGAGATCATGATATTGAGATTCTTATCATGTGTAATTATGTTAGTACCTAAATTATTCCTAGTCATAGGATTAAAGAGATGGGACATTATTAATCTGGATAGACTAGCACATGTTACACTCCTTGATTGGATCGAGTAATAGATCGAATAATTTGTAAACATGAGATGTTTAGAGTTAACATGTGGATGCTTTCTAAGTGTAGCTTAGTACATTGGATGACCTGCTATGAAACAATCATATGGATAATCTATTGAAATGTCAATGATAGTCTCAACATAGAAATGGTACAAGTATCCTTATACTTGAGGTACTCAAGGATATCTTGGATATTGATTATGTATTTTGACACTGTTCCTTATTGCCTTAGGGAGGTTGCTTATAGGGTAGTGATTAGATACAACTTGAGGTATTTGAAGGTAATTGAGTAACGAATAAAGGATTCACCATTCTTAATAGAAGGAGTGTATACCCATGGTCTCTTATCGGAGTCATTACTCGGGAATCTCTAGCTGGAGTGGAAATATCGTAAAGATAGTCTTCAATAACATGTCTATTAGAGTAATTAGCCTTAGGGATAAGAACTAAAATTACTTTGACTAGACATGATGTAGCCATTCTAGTGGGAGTTGACACGTGCATATGCTCTGAACCAAGTGAGGTATAGAATGGTGAAAGGAATGATTGCACAAAAAATTATCTATGGAAAGGTTCGTAGTCATACAACTAATTTCTAGTTAATTGGGGGTCATGATGTGTTGCTAGATACCACTTATGACTTGCTGAAATTAGCTGTTAATTTAAGTGGTCAACATAATCAAGAACCGAACAGGTCACATGCATTAAAGATGTGAATAATGAGTAAAATGGTATTTGATGGGATCCAAATATATGAGAGGATTTTGTGATGGATCGCGATGAGATCGAACAAAAAAATCATTTCGAGGGGGGGGGGTCACAGGCCCAAATGGGCACATGTAAGCCCGCGCGAGTTACTGGCCTGCCCAGCATGCTACTGGCCAGCAGCTGGCCTAATTGGCCTTAATTGGGCAATTAAGGTAAAAACCCCAAAATCTCTCCCCTTGTCTTGTACACTTTGTACCTAGACTATTTTTGGATTAAAAATATTTTTTGAAAGTTTAAAAGTCTAAAAAGTATTTTTGGAAATTAAGAAATTAAAAAAAGGAAAAATAATTGTTATTTTTCATATTCTCTCAAATTGAGCATACACCATCACTAGCACTTTGAGGTGTGTTCAACCATTTCTTTTATAGTTTCTTCTCATATTTTCACGAGGATTATTATTAGAGACATCCTAAAGAAGATTGTTTTGGTTTGCAACAATCTAACAAGATAAAAATTTAAATAATAAATGAAGAAATTACAAAATATAATTTTTTACCTCTATGTTTTGATAAATTGGTTTAAGTGACACAAGCAAGATTCTTCTTTTGGGTTTTGAAAATTTAATTTTGTACTATGTTTTATGAATTAGATTCATCCTCAAAACCCAACTGTGGTATCAGAGCCCCCTTGTGTCTTTTAAAATTAATTTTAATTGAAAATACAATGGGATTGCATGTTATTAATGTTTATGGATCACTGTGTTTGAATAACTGAAATTAATTTATAAAATTTATTTTACAAATTTTTTTCTTTAATCTGATCATGGGATGATTATTTTGATTGAAAAATGGATTGAATGTGATTCAAATAATTAATAAAAATGCTGAAAATTGCTTTGTTTTTGAATGTGTTGTTGTTTGGTTTAATTGATGGGGCTGTTTATATTTTTCTTATAATTTGATTATAGAAAAATTATTCATATATATTAAGAATTTTTTTAAGAATATGGAAGTGTCCAATAATTAATTAAAATTTTTTTTAATAAATTTTTAAACCAAACACAAAAATGAAACTGTTTTGACATAATCGATGGGACTATATTATTTGATTTTTTGTATATATTTATTTTGTTTTTAGCACCTTAAAATTCATTTTATGTAATTAAAAATATATTAATTTGATGTTAGATGCATGCCAAAATTGTTTTTCTTGAATTTAAAATTTTAAAAAATTCTAGATGTTGAATGAGACGTTTTTAGCGTCTAAGTGTATTGGTTCATTTGTTTTGTAATTTTGATTTGTCCCAAAAATATTTTGTTGAACTTGAGCTGACCTAAAGGGGTGTGGTTTGAAGTTTTGAAAATTTTTGGAATTTTTGGAAATTAATTTTGAATTAATTTAAGTTGAGCAATGGTAATCCTAGTATGTCTAGATATTGGTATGTATATTAAAATTAAATTGTTTAATTATGACATCATAATAATTTGATTTTAAGGTGAATTAATTCTGAAAATATGAAATTTAATTTAATTTGATTAAATATTAAATTCAACATTAAAATGAGATACAAAATTAAATTAACCAAAACAACACAAGTAAGCAATTTTGGTTCAAACGTTGAATCGATTTTCAAATTGAAATCCAAAATTGTCTATTTTATTTTATTTTATTCATTAGAGAATGCATGTTAGGGGTGTATGGAAAGGCATGATGGATGATTATGCACTTAGGCCCAATGTGATTAAACATGCATAGATTTGTTTTGTTTTATGTTAAATAGGGCATGTGTGTCCTTGCCTCTCTATCTTTCTCATGTATTTCTCTTCTCATCTTACTTCTCTCAAATGTAAATTGAGATTTTCTATATTTTGAAATATGTAATTAGATGGATAGGATTAGGATAGAATGGTGATACAAAGGAGCAAGAAGCGAAGAAGGTGGTTCCATAAGCAAGCACACTTAGAAATAAGAATTTGACTTCTATTTTGGGTTTGTAAATTCATGCATATACCTAAGTAAGACCTAGTCAATTTCTCTTTAGCTCAAGAGATTGACTTTAGTATGTCCATAATCATGTCATATAGTTAATATAACAATCTTTATGTTTTCATATGATGAATGTATGATATATAAAAGCAAGTACTAATAACATGATGAGACTTAACAAAAAATCACTTACTAAATTAACAATTAAGTTTTACACCTTTCATTAATATGGGGAGAACTAGAGTTCTTCTAGAGTTAGGGTTGTTGAGATGCCTCAAGCTTGCTCTATAAGAATATATTTAAACCATTGAAATTATAATTCACGATAAATAGGTTAGACTTAACTGATATCATTAGCTTGTTGGATTTGCGACAAGGTTAATGTGTATTAGAGGTAAATTTGGGTTAGTGTACATTATATGTATACATATTAATAGCTAATAGCCAATGTATCTACACACAACAATTAGTTGATAGCATAAGATTTGATAGTTGCATGAAGAATGCAATTGGTATGGATTAGATACCAACCAACCAAACTAATGATGGCTTATTGAGTTGTCTCATGCTTATTCTTAGCTAGATAGATATCGAAGCACTAGGAGAACTTCCATATAGGTTCTCTCGAGTTCATAGTGAGGGCTATGGATTCACAATAAAATAGTGGGAGTTATAATGCAATTTATTAAAGGCCTAATAAACATACAATTTTATGTACATTCTAACATGCTCTATTTTACATCTAGGTTGTTAGAATCATCATCATGTCGACAAGTGTGAATTTGCAATCACTAATTGTAGCGCTCCCATACCCTACTAAACATTAATAGGATATGGAAGTGCTAATAAGCTCATTTGTGTTTACAACCAATGTTCAAATCATTGTAATAAATTTTTTTTTCGAGTTTATTATTAGCGAAATATTTATTACTATTTTTTCCATTTAAATATATAACTAATGATGTAAATAGTTTGATTTAAAATAACTCATGCAATTAAACCATAATATTTAGAAATAATACTAGATTTATAAAATTACAAAATTCATTCCTTATAAATCCTACATACCACAAATTTACATAAAAAAAAAAGATTCTTAGAATTTAATCCTACATACAGAATTCTGCCCTATTTTTCTCTGCCTTTTTAATCCATTTTAAGATGTAATTTGAAGAAGTTATCAACTAGAAAAATTTAGATACATGTTATAAAGTTAATATACAACTAGAATCACATTAAAATGAATTTTGTAGCAAAACTTATGAATTTTCTTCTAACCTATGCTCACTGTAATCTGCCCAGTATTTTGTTTTTCTGGACAGATTTCCAGTTTAACTTTGAGTCAAATTTTTTTACCTAATTCTAGGCATATTCAGGTCTAATTGTCTGAATGAAAGTTCAAGCCCTATGTCTTAAATTTCTAACCCAACAAGAATAACTCATAAATGATTTTCAGAACTCAAGTTATGATCAAAACACTAGACACAGTTCATAACATGAATTTTTCAGCACATAAATTAAATCATACAATTTCCATTTTCATGCATCAACCTCATATTCTAGTTTTTATTTTCACATTCATGGCATCGTTTAATCACTCAATAAAATGTTCAGAATTTCAAACATAAATTTACAACATCACAAAATCAAAATCAATACTTTTCTATATTGTATTTTTGCCAAATGTACATACCTCAAAATTCTACTTCTCTTCACTTTTCTCTTCCTCTTAGATAGCCTTTTCCTTGCCCTTACTTCCCCTTTGATTTTGGTTCAAAGGTTGTTCACTTCCTTGCCCTAACAATAAATTTTACACTAATCAAACACTAATCAATCCACCCTTAATCACCATTAACATCTTAATCACCCTAAATTACTAACTTTAATGGCAACTAACCCCAAAATCAAAGAAAAGAGAAGAAGAAAAGTGAGAAGATGGAAAATCTAAACTCACCTTTGATGATCTTCCAAATGGCTAAAATTTTCTTTCTCTCTTTTTCTTTTCCTTTCTTCCTTCCTCTTCCTTGGTTTTGCTCACTTTACTTCACTTTCTTGATGATCTTGCCTTAATCCCTTTTTTTTTCATCTAATCTTAGCTTTAATTGAAGAACAAAAAGAAGAACATTAAGGGAGGAGGAGAGTCACAGCCAAAGAAGAAGAAAAGGGAGAGAAATAGGTTTGGGTTTGGTCAAGATGAAAAAGAAGAAGAATGATAAAAAAAATGGAAATTTGACTTTTTATAGTTGGATTAGGTGGGTGGTTAGGATTAGTTGTTAATCTTGCTTCCCATTGGTCCATTAATTTAAATCACTCTTAATGTATCTTAATTAAAAGAATATTCCTTTCCTTAGATAAAGAACACTCCATTTTTATGCCTTCTTATAATTTCTGTGCCAAAAACACTGCAATTTCTAATTTCGTTCAGCGAAAAATTATTTTTTTCCCAATTTTAATTCCAAACTTCAAAATTCTCAATTAATAATATCCAAAATATTTTTCTCCCATCTTATTATTATTTTAATTTAATTCTTTTATGTCCAAATTTAGACCCGATCAGTTCAGCGTGCCGGATTTTGCTCAACCGCGATCGTGGCCTATATTATTGGGCATTACACTAATGGAGTCATATAATTTGATTAGGCCTTTTTTTGGATTGGCAAAGGAATTTGAGAATAGTTCTCAAATCCAAAAAGATTGGCTATGTCCTAGATGAGGCACTCCCAAGTCCCTTTGTTGCTAATGCTTCTAAAGATGTTCAGAAGGCATATCAAAAGCATATCGATGATAGTGAAATGGTAAGTTGTATTATGCTTACTACTATGTCAGTTAAGTTGCAAAAGCAGCATGTGGCTATGGATACTAATTCCATAGTCTACCATCTAAAAGAGATTTTTGATAAGCAAACACATTCCGAATGGTTCAAAACTTCAAGGTTGCTCTTCTGCACCAAGATGGTTGAGGGGACATCTCCAGTGAAATATGCACTAAAGATGAATGGTTATATTGAGAGGTTAGCCACCTTGGGATTTTGTGATGGATCATGAATTAAGTATTGACTTAATTCTAACTGGTTTGTCCAATAGTTTTTCACATTTTGTGCTTAACTATAGGATGAGCCAAATCTCCACCACTATTCCTAAGTTGATCAACATGCTCAAGACAACTGAGCCATCTGTCAAGAAGGACAGTAAGGTTGTGATGTTAGTGGACTATGCTAGTTCTAAGAAGAAGAAATTTAAGAAAAAGAAGAAGTCCATGAAGCCTAAGGGAGGCATGAACAAGAAGAAGGCCAAGGAGATGACCCCAAAGGGAACATGCTTCCATTGCGGCAAGGATGACCATTGGAAGAGAAACTGCAAGGCCTACTTAGAATCCTTGAAGAAGAAGGCATATGATGCCCTATCTACTTCAGGTATGTTTGTCATTAAGATTAATACTGTTTCCAATAATAATATATGGGTATTAAATACCAGTTGTGGCTCACACATATGCACTGATATGCAAGACCTAAGAAACAGTAAACAGCTCAATAAATGAGAGTTAGACCTACGCATCGGAAATGGAGCAAGGGTTACTGCATTGGCCGAAGGAACTTATGTATTGACCTTCCTAGTGGGCTTATGCTGAATTTGGATAATTGTTTTTATGTACCTGCTTTAACTAAAAGTATTATTTCTATTTCTAGTTTAAATAAAAATGGTTTCAATTTAGATTCTAGTAATAATTGTTCCTCTATTATGTTGAATGGTATTATTTATACTAGCAGTGCATTATGTAATGGGATATATATATTAGATATGTCAAATCCAATTTTTAACATCAATGATAATAAAAGGCAAAAACAAGATATGTTGCAATCATCTTACTTATGGCATTGTCGCCTTGGTCATATAAGTGAGAAATGCATGGCTAAGCTATACCAGAATGGTATTTTGGGGTCATTTTATTATGAATCATATGACACATGTGAATCTTGCTTATTAGGCAAGATGACTAAATTACCCTTTAAGGGAAAGGGTGAACGTGCTAATGGGCTTTTAGACTTAATACATTCAGTTGCATATGGTCCAATGTCCACACATGCTAGAGGTGAATACTTGAGTTAAGAGTTTCTAGGTTATCTTAGGGATAATGGTATATTATCGCAATGGACTCCACCTAACATGCCACAACACCATGGTGTGGCTGAAAGAAGAAATCGAATCTTGTTAGACATGGTAAGGTCTATGATGAGCTTTGCAAAATTTCTTACATCTTTTTGGGGTAATGCACTTGAGATTGTCATTTATATATTAAATGGAGTCCCTTCGAAGTTAGTTGACATTATTCCATGTGAGATATCAAATAACAAGAAGTCCACAATATTGCCCAGATATTGTACCAAGAAAGGGGGTTGAATTGGATATTAAAATTTCTTAACTTTTAAGTGCGGAAAGAAAAATTAAGTTGAGTAAGGAAAGGAAGATATCACACAGGAATTTTTATAGAGGTTCGGGTGTTGACAAACCCCGCTCCTCTCCCCAATCTCAATTGGGAGTTTCACTAACACACTAAGTGTTCAAATGGAGTTTTACAAGTTCACTCCTAACTATGGTGTTTCTAACAATGGATCACACCTAACCCAGAAAATTCCTTATGTTTTAATGGCTCACACAATAAACCAATTCCTTGTGTTTTAAAGGCTCACAAAAATAACCCTTACAAGTGTTCTACTCTTAACCCAATATACCCAAACTCACTTGAGTAGTAGATTACAAAGAGAAACACTCACAAATTTATAATGCTCACGGGAGTGACTTTCTTTCACGGGCGTGACTGATATGATCATTCATGGTTGCTATCATTCTTCATGGTCGTGAACTTTAAATGTTGGATAGTTGGTACTAAGCTTCATCATGGGCATGACATAAAAGATCACGGGAGTGAATCATGTTATTTCTTTAATTTTTGTCTTTTTAAGGTTAGTTTTCCATTCTCCATTCTTGCTATCATGTTCCATAACCTGTTCAATAAACTTAGAAAACAAGTATGTTAAATACAATTATTGCTACTTTATTTGTTAGCATCAAAATGATGGAAATACCCCTCAATGTTCAACAATCTCCCCCTTTTTGATGGTGACAAATAATCTAGCAATATGTGTTTTTGAGAATTCTCCCCCTCAAAAGATGCTTAAGATAAAAAATTACTGAAGTGCAAGAATTGTAAAGAATGATGATGTGTAGCATGGATGTATGCTTCCTAGTTTATGCATAAGCAAGTTATATGCAAGGTATATCCAATGTATACCAAATTTTTACTTAAAACTAGTTAAGTATGTGCAAAGTATATTTAAGATATATTCAAAGTATATCAAGGGAATATTCATTCATGTAACTTGCATCAAGGTATATGCAAAGTATACTTAAGGTATATTCCAGGTATATCAGCTCATTTTCATACTAGCATATTCATTTGATTCAAATAAGTATTTCAAATATATTGCATTTAACTTTAAATATAATATATTGTTAGGTTCTCCCCTTTTTGTCATCAACAAAAAGAATAACAAAACGATAAAACATAATGGAAAAAATGCAATTATATTAATATTAAAAGAAGAATACAAGGATTTGAAAAGTGATTTAAAGTCCTACATCAAACATGCTATAAATTAACATAGCTAAAATATAGTCTAGCTAGATTTGGAGCCGGAAATCCCATCTCTAAGGTGAGCTACTTCCGCCTCGAGGCTCTCCATGCGAGACTCCATGAAATCCTTAAGGTTCTCTAACCTCTCATCCATCGAAGCCTGCAATTGGTCAAACCATGGTGCCAAGAGATCAGCCACTTGCTGAGCTAAGTTCGGTGTGGAGGCAGAAGATTGTCCAATTTCCTGATCAACCTCTAGGTCGTCGTCTCAACTCAAACTCTCTTTCTCTGCTGGATTCCTTGGAGGCCAGCTTTGAAGTCGTCTGAATCATTGTCCTCCCAAATAATCTCATCAGCTATGTTGGTGAAATGATAGTAGATGTTGTTCTAATGAACTATGCAAACCGCCGCTCCAATTTTGATAAATGACTCGACGTCTAGTCGGTCTTGAAGATGTGCTGGTATAAGATTGAAGTGGTGCTCTGCTAGCTTCAAATACCCAAGTTTGATAGCAAGGTGAGTCACATACCCACCAATCAAAATGTCTCTGTAGGGCTTCGTGGCAATAGACAGTAGATGGTTTGCAAACCATCAAGATAAAGCCACTGTTAGGCCTCTTCAGGCCATCTCCATGAGAAAGAGCTCGGATTTTTGAATCAATCCGTTGCTGTCTCCTATAGCAAAAATGCTATAGGTTAGAAACCTATGCAAGTATTTGTGCACTGGGGATCGAAGGTGGGTGCTTTTCGTCTTCTTGTTGTCCCAGCTACAGTCAAGCCCGAAATGAGTCCATGCCTGAGTAGCATATAACTCCCCCTCACTCTCATTTAGAATACTATCAGAGGGAAGGTTGAACATGTCACTATACTCTGTGGCAGTGAGGGTGTTTGGATGCTTGCAAAGTTGGAATTTTACCATACCGGTGGGAGAGACTTATAGAGTCTAAAGAGCTCAAGAGTTGGTTCCCTTAGCGTTGGTTGATGGATATTAATGAAATCTTTCAGATGACAAGCTTAGAGTTGTTCTGTCATGCTTGTCTCGAGACCAAGTGTTCTGATAGTTTGCCACTCAAATGATCGAGAGGAAAGAAATGGTCTTTGCTTGAGAACCGAGTATATTGGATGACAGTGCTCTAGAATAATCTTTAGAAAGTAGTCCATGTACCTTCTTAGAGCATGAGACTTCTTTTCTGGTACCTTTGGAGGAGCTAGGTTCTATTTTTGATTGCGAAATATATTTTTGAAGAGAGAAAATCTGATGGAATTTTAGAATAGAACCTAAAGTGTTTTGATTTCTAATGATGAAGATAGTTTTTGAAGGTATTTATAGATGGAATGAGTTGCTTGTGGGATGGAATCTATGAAATGGTATTGAATGGTGATAAATGAGAGAAGTTGGAGAGTTGGAAATGAGAGAAACAATGGCAAAAAATGTTTTATAGCCGACAACTTCACAGGCATGAAAGCTAAGTCACGAGCGTGAAATGTCATGTTCATAGTTTGCTAAAGAGATGCTCTACCCGTGATGAGGGATGTGAAATGATTCACGGTCGTGATAATTAAAGGTCAAGGGCGTGAATGATGAAATATCACGGTGGTGACAAAAGAGTCACGGTCATGAAATACAATTTTCACTACTTGTGACCATGAGACAGAGCATGACACAAAGCGTGAATGCTTCTGCAAGTTTTTGGTGGAAACGTTCACGGTCGTAAATAAATGTCACGAGCGTGAACAAAGGGTTTCACGGGGGTGATAGAAAAAGGTTATGGTCATGAAACATAGTCTTCACTACCTTCAATCGTGAAGCATGTCGTGAAGCAAGGCGTGAAAGCTACTGGAGCTTTTGGTGATTATGATCATGGCCGTGAATATATGTCACGGGCGTGAATTGCCTAAAATCCTCATTAAATAAAACTAAGTCTAAAATAAGACTAAAGCATTTCTAAGATGGTTTTATCCCTTATAACATATATTTTTATCAAGTTAGCTACTTCATATCTAAAAAGATGAGAGAAAAACACAAGATTATCAATCAAGGTTCAACAATTTTGGCAATCATAAAGTCAATCCATCAATCATACCAAGCTCTCTTCTTATGAAATTAAATCTTTCCTCACTTAGAGACTTAGTGAGGATATCTGCCAATTGATTGTCTGTGCTTATAAATTCCAATACAACATCTCTGTATCTAATAAAATGATGTCTTATGTTAATATGCTTACTTCTAGAGTGTTGAATGAGATTATTAGACAAATTTATAACACTTGTATTGTCACATCTAATAGATATATGGTCCACACTATGACTATAATCCTTAAGTTGTTGTTTCATCCAAAGAATTTGTGTACAACAACATCCTCCTGGCACATACTCTGCTTCAGTCATAGAAAGAGCAATAGAAACTTGTTTCTTGCTAAACCAAGAAACAAAGCATTTTCCAATAAAGTGAAAAGTACCTGAAGTACTTTTCTATCTAAAAGACTTCCAGCATAATCAGCATCTGAATATCCTATTATTGAAAGGATGAATTTCTAGGATACCATAAACCTAGATGCAATGAGCCATGTAAATATTTTAAAATTCTTTTTACTGCATTTAAATGCGACTCTTTAGGACATGATTGAAAGCGAGCACATAAGCATACACTATACATTATATCGGGTCTAGAGGCAGTAAGATATAAAAGTGATCTGATCATACCTCTATAGAGCTTTTCATTAATGCTCTTACCCTTTTCATCCTTGTCCAATTTTGTTGATGCGCTTATTAGAGTCTTGGCATTTTTGCATCCTTCCATTCCAAATTTCTTAAGTAAGTCTTTGGCATATTTGGATTGGTTGATGAATATGCCCTCATTGCCTTGTTTAATTTGTAGACCGAGGAAGAATTTTAGCTCACCCATCATGCTCATTTCGAATTCCCTAGTCACACACTTAACAAATTATTGGCAAAGCAATTCATTAGTAGACTCAAATATGATGTCATCAACATAAATTTGAACAATTAGAGTATCATGCTTATGCTTTTTAATGAATAATGTAGTGTCAACATTCCCCTTTGTAAAATTAGTTTCTAAGAGAAAAGAACTTACTCTTTCATACCAAGCTCTTGGGGTTTGTTTCAAACCATATAAAGCTTTTGAAAGTTTAAATACATGGTTGGGCAAATCATAGATTTCAAAACCTGGTGGTTGTTGTACATAAACTTCTTATTCTATAAAGCCATTTAAAAAGGCAGTTTTTACATCCATTTGAAAGAGTTTGAAATTCATATGGCATGCATATGCTAAAAGTATTCTTATGGCTTCTAATCTAGCTACAAGAGCATTGGTCTCATCATAATCTATTCCTTCTTCCTGATTATATCCTTTTGCAACCAACCTAGCCTTATTCCTAGTTATTGAACCTTATTCATCTAGTTTATTTCTAAATACCCATTTGCTTCGAATGATTTGATGCTCCTTGGGTCTAGGTACTAAGGTCCATACTTTACTTCTCTCAAATTGGTTGAGTTCCTCTTGCATAGCAATCACCCAACTTTCATCATTAAGAGCCTCATCAATATTTTTAGGCTTAATTTGAGAAACAAAGGCAAGATCAAAAACTAAATGTTTGAGATGAGATCTCGTACTTACTCCCCTTGTAGGATCACCAACGAGCGTGACTTTCTTTCACATGCGTGACTGATATGATCATTCACGGTTGCTATCATTCTTCATGGCCGTGAACTTTAAATGTTGGATAGTTGGCCCTAAGCTTCATCACGGGCGTGACATAAAAGATCACGGGTGTGAATCATGCTCTTTCTTCAATTTTTGTCTTTTTATGGTTAGTCTTCCATTCTCCATTCTTGCTATCATGTTCCATACTCTGTTCAATAAACTTAGAAAACAAGTATGTTAAATACATTATTGCTATTTTATTTGTTAGCATCAAAATGATGGAAATACCCCTCAAGGTTCAATACACACTTTCTTGCATGAGAGTTTGGCATTGTCTTGCTTATGTGAAGCGCACAATGTCATATAAGATGGAATCTAAGTCTTATCGGTGTCTGTTTGTGGGAGATCCAAAAGCCATATGGATATCAATTTTACCAACCTTTGGAATAAAAGGTGTTTGGTTTAATACAAACTATCTTTTAAAGAGAGACTTTCTTCTAAAAGGAGATAGTGGGAGCAAAATTGAACTTGTGGAAGTTTAAGATGCTTAAGCAGACATTGATCAACTGCCAGAACCAGAGTCTGTTATTCATATAGATGATATAGTTGCTCAACCTTCTGAAGCACAAGAGCTTCATAAGTCAAGTAGGATATGTATTGTTCTAGAGTGATATGGATTTCTCATTAGTGAATAGAACGATGTATTGCTCATAGAGAACGATGAGCCTACAACCTAATGAGAAGTTCTGAATAGTTTTGAATTTGACAAATGGCTTAAAGCCATGAAGTCAGAAATGGATTCCATTTATGAAAACCAAGTATAGACTTTGGTTGACCCGTCTAAAGGGATAAAGCCTATAGGGTGCAAATGGGTTTTCAAAAAGAAAATTGACATGGATGGTAATGTGGTTACCTATAAAGCTAGACTTGTAGCTAAAGGTTATTGTGAAAGGCAAGGAATTGACTATGATGAAACTTTTAGTCCAGTTGTTATGCTCAAATCCATAAGGACACTCCTAGCCATTACTGCTCATTATGATTATGAGATATGGAAAATGGATGTGAAGACGACTTTCCTTAATGGAAATTTGACCAAAGATGTGTACATGAAAAAACCAAAAGGCTTCATATCCAAAGATGGTAATAATGTAATCAAGCCTCAAAGATCCATTTATGGATTAAAGCAAGCATCCATGAGTTGGAATATTTAGCTTGATGAGACTATCAAACAATTTGGTTTCTTACAAAATCAGGATGAACTTTGTGTATACAAAAAGGTTAGTGGGGGTGCAATCATATTCCTTGTGTTGTATGCAAATGACATGTTGCTAATGGGAAATGATGTCTCAGCCTTACAATCAGTCAAAATTTGCTTATCCAAGAATTTTTTCATGAAAGACCTTGGAGAAGTAGTCTATATTTTGGGGATAAGGATCTATAGAGATAGATTTAAAAGATTACTTGCCTATGGAATTAAATACAAAGGCAATTCGCTTTAGTGTAAGTGGGAGCTTGTTAGATAAGTGTTATAAAGGCAATCACTTTTACCACTTATTATACAAATTTTATTTGATTAATAAAAGGTTGTTTCATTAATTTGATAGTCATTTGATATATGAATTGATAGTGATCTTAAATCAATTAATGGAGTTCTTAATTTCTAACATAACATGAAGGAAATCATGATGAGATCATGATATTGAGATTCTTATCATGTGTAATTATATTAATATCTAAATTACCCCTAGTCATTGGATTAATTGTAACATCCTTGACCTTCCCCACATGCATTTCATTGAACATAAGCATCTTGCATACAATTCAATTGAACACGTGCATTTCATATGTATTTTCGTAGGAACAAGTTTATGACACGCACTAGCTATGTGTCCAAGTATTTGGCACTTGTATCGAGTCACACTTGTGTAATTATAACCTAAATGAGGATAACAAAGTATTAGAAATGAATTGAATAAGGTGACTAAATTAAAGTAAGCAAAATTATTAGATTAAAATTAGTAAACATTTATATTGTTAATTTAGTTAAATCGGGCCAAATGGTTAAGCTGTATTATTGAATTAGTGGAATTATAAATATATGTAAATAATAATAATAATATAGAAAAAATAAAATGAAAATGACACAAAAGAGAAATGAAAGAGAAAAGAAGAGAAAAGAGAAGAGAAAGGAGAAAAGAGATGAGAAAAAGATAAAAAGACAAAAAACAAAAAATTAGCTTTATCTTCCCATTTCTGCCTTCTTCTCCAGCCCGACTTCTTCTTTAATTTCCTCCATTTCAGACTTCAATTCATCCTTTTTCACTTATTTTTTGAAGCTAATTGATCTCTTGCAAGGTTGTTTTTGGTAAGTAATCAATTCTTATTGTTATAGGGTTGATTTAAGTTGCTTAGGTTCATTAATAGGAACTGATTTGCAACCCAATTTTGATGCATATGGAAATTGATTCTGGAATAGTGTAAAACACAAAAGTTGTTCCTTTATGTCTTATACTTATGGATATGTAAATGGCTTTGCATGATTTTGTGTATAGGAAGACAAATCTTCTCTGCACTAAAACTAATCAGAGTGTGAACCCTAACCAAGTTAGCTACAGTGTGCTTTGATTTCGAATATGTTAAAGCCATTATTTGAAGTATCTCAAAACATAAAAGTTTTCGATATATGTGTTTTGTATCTGTATACCAAATTTCAGGTTCATATAGCTTTTAAAGTTTGAGTTATGGGGAATGGAACCATGACTGTTCCATAGTTTGAACTGCCTACTGAGTGCCCTGGGCAGATCCAGTAACGCGTTTGGCTAATTTGAGCTTGTTAGAGCTAGCTTCTGTAAATGATCAAAACAGAGAAGTTATAGGTATATGTTTAGCTAAATGTTGGTACTAATTTAAGCTTAAGTGGTTATGTATATACTAATTCATGGCCATTGGAAGTCATATTGGTCTGGAAGCCAATTCTTTTCTAGACCAGTAAAATGTGCGTTATAATTTGAAGACCTTAGAGACATAATTGATAAAAGTTTTAAACATAACAAATGTTCCATATTAACTCATATAAGTTTTTGTAAATTTTCATTAAAATAAGACTTATAGATTATAAGTTATGATGAACCCAAATGAGTACCTTGAAACTGCCTAAAGGAAGAAAACAAGGCAGAAAATAGAACACACTTAGAAATTCCACAAAATATTGTACAATGATCCAATTGGTCTGAACTTTTAATATGTTCTATAATTATATGTTAATTTTCATTAGGAAAAAGAATCAGAGTAATTGGTCAAGTATAGAAAATGTTATAGGCTAAACAGTCCCATAAGGTCACACTGGCTCATAGGAAAAATCTTAACTATTGACATGAACAATGCATATTAATTTGTTTAAGCCACATTAAGTCTCCCTAATCATGACTTAATTGATTATGTTTTTATATTAGGCTCGCAACATTTTGGAGACCCACAAAGAGTGGATAGACAATAAGTTAGGGGTCAGAATCAAAGGAGAACGGTGAGTCTAATTATCGATTGAATTCTTTAGTTCAAATGAATGTTGCTTGCTATGTGATTCATATGATTGTCATGATTGGTCCTTGATAATGTAATGATGGATAATTTGTGACATTTTGGTACATATAAATGGTATACTTGTGGTATATTTGAAGTATATGTTTGACATATGTGATATATATACATGGTATATGTATAGTATACGCAAGGTATATGTGTGGCATATGAGGTATATATGTGGTATATGTATATTATATGTTATAAGATACAATGGTTAATGAATGCTTAAATACAAGTGCATATGTATATCGACTGACAAGGCGTTGTGACTAGTTAATCAATATTGTAAAGAAAAAGAATAGGCATATGGCCCAACAAATGTGCAAATGAAACAAATGATCAAGCTAGCTAGCAAATGAAAAATGAAAATGTTCACATGGAAACCCGGGGCAATATCTGTTTAATTTGGTCACAACAAAATGAAATGAGCAAAGCATTGGCATACATAAAGAGTAATGATTATATGTTTCAACTTTATTGATACATATATGATACTGATGAATGGAATGGAATATATGGTATATATTGGATTTGTGATTTATTACTATGAGTTGTTTGGTACTTTATAGCTCATTGGATGATTATTCTCACTGAGCCGCAACTCATCAATTTGCATCATTTTTCAGGTAAAGAAAAGTGATAGCTCATTTTGAATAGTGTATAGAAAACATGGAGCACAGGTTATTGGCTGAGCCTCATCACTCTCTCTCCTTGCATTCCATGCAAGCATGAAAACATGTCATCTGTATTTTAGACTTATATGTTTGAATATGTATTATCACTCTTGATTAGTTTTGAATGTGTATAAATGGAAGCAACCCGTAATCCTTCGGATGTGAAGTTTATGTTTTAATATATGTGATATATCATATTGTGGTTTTTAATGTTGAATTGAAAAGTCATTAAGTGATATTACAGGATATGAGACTTGCAAAGTCATTGAATGAAATTACAGGATATAAGATTTGTAAAGTCATTAGTTGATTTTACAGGATATGATATGAAAAAAAAGATTTACTACCACTATTATCAGGGTATTTTCTCTTTCCAACATGCAGTATGTGATTATTTGATACAGAAATAGGTTATACTTAAATTCATATGATGTGGCATTACATTAATGAAACAGGACATTATGAATTCGGATAAACTAGGACATGTTACACTCTTTGATTGGATTGAGCAGTAGATCTCATAAACTGTAAACATGAGATTTTTAGAATTAACATGTGAATGCTTGGTAAATGTAGCTAACTATATTGGATGACCTGCTATGAGACAATCATATGGATAATCTCTTGAAATGTCAATGATAGTTTTAACGTAGCAATGGTGCAAGTATCCTTAGACTTGAGGTACTCAAGGATATCTTTGATATTAATTCTGTAATTTGACATTATTCCTTGTTGCCTCAGGAAGGTTGCTTATAGGGTGGTGATTGGATACAATTTTAAGTATTCAAATGTAATTGGGTAACCAATAAAGGATTCACCACTCCTGATAGAAATAGTGTATACCCATGGCCTTTTGTCAGGGTCATTACTTAGGAATCTTTGATCGGAGTGGAAATTTCATGAAGATAATCTTCAATGATATGTCTAACAGAGTAATGAACCTCAAGAACAAGAACTAACATTACTTGGACTAGACATAACATAGTCAATCTAGTGGGAGTTGACACATGTCCATACTCTAAACCAAGTGGGGTATAGAATGTTGAAAGGAATAATTGCACAAAAATTGTTTATGGAAAGGTTTGTAGTCAAACCACTAACTTTCCGGCCAATTAGGGGTTATGATGTGTTGCTAGATACCGTTCATGACTTGCTTAAATTAATCATTAATTTAAGTGGCCAACATAACTAGGAACCTAATAGGTCATAAGAATGAGTAAAATAGTATTGGATGGAATCCAAATATATGAGAGAATTATTTTGGGATGGATCGTGATGAAATCGGACAGAAAAATCATTCAGGGGGTAACAAGAATGTATATACCTGGGCAAGCTGCTGGCTTTCCAGGCAAGTCAACAGGGCTTTTGGCTAGTCCATCAGGCCTAATTGGCCAATTAAGGCTAATTAAGGCCAATTAAGGCAAAAACCCCAAAATCCCTCCTCTTATCTTGTGAACTTTGTACCTAGACTATTTTTGGGGTAAAAACATTTTTGAAAAGTTTAAAAGTCTAAAAATATTTTTTGGAAGTTAAAAAATTCAAAAAAGAAAAATAATAGTTATTTTTCATATTCTCTCAAATTGAGCATGTACCATTGCTAGCATTTTGAGGTGTGTTCATCCATTTCTCTTGTAGTTTCTTCTTATATTTTTACGTGGACATTAGACACATCCAAAAGTGGATTATTGTGGTTTGCAACAACCCATCAAGGTGAAAATTTGAAGAATAAATCAAGAAATTATAAGTTATAATTTCTTACCTCTATGTTTTGATAAATTAGTTTTAATGGCACAAGCAAGATTCTTGTTTTGTGTTTTGAAAATTTTATTTTTTTACTGTGTTTTATGAATGACATTCATTTTCAAAACCCAACAGGGCCAGACTTGATAAAAGAGATAGAGGAAAATGTACAAATTATTCAGGATAGATTGAAGGCCTTTTCTGATAGACAGAAGTTAAATGCAGATCTCAAGATAAATGATGTCGAGTATGCAGTGGGAGACAAGGTTTTCCTTAAAGTCTTTCCATGGAAAAAGGTTTTAAGATTTGGTAAGAAAGGTAAATTGAGCCCCAAATTCATTGGGCCTTATGAGATACTAGCGAGAGTGGGACTAGTTGCTTGCAGGCTTGCTCTACCACCAGATTTAACAAGATTCATGATGTATACCATGTCTCTATGTTAAAGAGATACAGATAAGATCCTTCTCACACTGTTCCAGTTGTTAATATTGAGGTGAGACCAGATTTGACATATGAGGAAGAACCAGTTCAGATTCTCGCTAAAGAAATCAAGGAACTCAGGAACAAGTGAGTACCATTAGTCAAGATCCTATGGAGAAATCATTCAACGGAAGAGGCTACATAGGAAAGTGAAGAAGTGATGAAAGCCCAATATCCATAATTATTCAGAGATAGTACAACAGATAATTTCGAGAATGAAATTCTTTAAGAGGGAGAGAAATGTAACGCCCGAAAGTTAGGACCTGAAATTAATATATTAAATAAAGGTATATTCAGAGTATATGAGAGGTATATAATGGTTAAAGGTTTTGGTATTATGAAATTAATGAAAAAGATAAGAAAAAAATGAAGTTTACATCATTCACGCCTGTGACATTGTTAATCATGACCGTGAATGTCGAGAAATCTAGAATCTAAAACTAAGGATCTTCACGGTCGTGACAATATGGTTCACACCCAAGAAGACATGTAGATTCAAATATAACAGTTTAGTATTTTGACAAAAACTTATGCATTATTAATTAGAAACCTTAGGCACCATACTCTGAAAGCTCAAAATAGATTTCCTCTCATTCCCTTTCAATTCTGATTGATTAAACATGAAATCCCCACCATAAAAGAGTTTGAAAAGGATGAAAAATAAAGATTTCGATATAAGAATTGATGTCAAAACCTAAGGAGAATTAGAACACATTTTGAACCCTATTGCCAATTTGTTATCATCAAAACAAAGGTAAATGAGGATGTTTATCATTAATCTTTGATTGTTTCGATTCGATTTATTGGGAAAGTTAGATTTATAGGCTTAAAATCAATGGCATAAATAGCATAAAATATGTCCTCTATTTCATAATAAATAGTATCAATGAAAACTTAAGGTTTTCATAATTTATAGCATAAATAGATATAATGACATATATAAAACATAATTATGGCCTCTATTTCATGTTAGGGACTAAGGCTGACAGTGGAGAACCCCACCAGAGGCAGTGGACATGAGAGAAATTAGTTTAGGGCTCCATTATTAAGGTTTGTACATATACTCATTTTAATTCGATTATAATGTGATTGTGATGTGAATTATAAATTATGATGTATTTAGTGACAAGAAATATTGTTATGGGTTATGCTAGAATTGAGATAAATGGCTTGTAATATTCTGTGATGCATAATGAGGTTCATATGTTCTTAATTGGTGTCAGAATGTTGTTAAATAAGGCATAGAGCCTAGTCTGAATGATTGAACATGACCATATGCATGTTTATGGTTGATTTTATATTCTGAAATATGATAAGTGTTGACAAATATGGCTTACATTAGTTAGCTTTAGTAATTTGCATGATTATGTGTGGAATTGGTTGAAAAAGGGGTTGAAATTATCTTTTCGTATGATCTATCACACTCGTGAAGCCAAGCTCCACTCCCGTGAAGGTATGAATCTCACGCCTGTGAGCGATCAAGAGCCAGGCACGTATTGACAAGTCGTGAGAGAAGGCTCCATGCCCGTGAATGCCCTGTATTTAGAAACTTGTAAATTGAATGATATGATGAAACAAAATGGGTATGATATATACATACACTTTGCATGATCAAATGAGGATAATTGCAATATGATGTCATGATTATGAAACATGTGAATGCACTAGGTGCTATGAATATTAGAATGATATTGTGGAACTATGGAGTGTAACATAAATTATGTTAATATCCAGAAAATAAATAAATATTCCCATTTTCTATTCGAGGACTATCTAGGACAGGTGGCATGCCATCGTAAGGGTTACGATATTGTAGAATATTTACGCATGCGATTATTATATTGCTCATTATGGTGGCTTAAGGTCATGTTAGAGCACTCCTCATTTGAGAAGCTCAGTGGTAGCATATTCTAATTAGGGACAAGGTGGTTTAAGCTCATGTTAGAGTGCCCTTGTAACTATATGCATGTAGTCATTACTCATTAGGGTGGCTTAAGATCATGTTAGAGCTCTCCTGATTTAAGAAGCTTAGTGGTAGCAATAAAGACAGATATAGTAGTGAGCTGAGTGGCTTAAGCTCGTGTTAGAGCACTCCTATTTTACAATCTGCATCTGGGTGGTCTAGGTCTAGAGTATTGGGCTAAAAAATAATAATTTGGTAATACAGTATGCTAAAATAGTAAGGCAAAGCATTGCCATAAAGATATACAAAATTAAGTGAATTAGAATATAGTGACATCCTGAAAAAGGATTATGGAAACCAGTAATCATATGTATGAGATTCAAAAGCTTGTTATTTCAGAATATAATGAAATTCAGTATAACTATGATCGATATACATTATGATTATATGATATGAATTCACCTATGATAATTATGTCACACATGTAATTAGACCATGATATTTAATATGTATGTTTTTCTTCGACGTATATATGGCATGGCTGAGTATACTGGTGTTACATGTTTTGAATATTATGATAATATTGAATAATATAGACAGTTTATCATGAATAAAGTCAAGATGTGATATGTATATGAAGATATGGTAAAAAACACAGGTATGTTTTGTTTATGAATGCTATATTAATATGTGAATGCATGTTAGAATTTAAAAGATTATATATACCACTAAGCTTTTAATAGCTTAGCATGTGGATTTCCTAACATGCAGGTTTGGAGCCAGTAGGCATTGAGTTGACAGTAAAAGAAGATCAAGCTAGTCAAAGAAGTTAGAGTTGACCTGTGTGAATCTATTTCTGTTATTTATATCATTCATTTCATTTTTTTATTTTTCTACATGACATGGGATAGAGAAAAATTTACTAAAGCATGCTTTAATAAGATGTGTAACCAATTTCAATTATTGTTAATAAGGATGATCTTGTAATAAGGGTGGTTGTTGCCCAAGCTAGATTATGGTTTGATTTTGATTACTACTTAGATATGGAAATGGTTTTAACACATATTATGCTAGTTGTATGTTTAAAGTTGCATATTATGTTATATGATGAACTTGATATAGAGATAAGTTAGAAGAGTTTTAATTCAGACAAGTATATACAGATCTAGTTGTGTAGCATCCATCTATACAGTGGTACTGTACAGTGGGTGTTACAAACTCATTGATGAGCTGGCTCAAGGAGGGGTGCTAAAGATCTAGTGTCTTTAGATGCAAAGCTAGATGACTTATTTTGGATAGTCCTATACATGTATCTACTATGTGATGAATCCTCAATAGATTGTCGAAAGATCTGATCCTCATCATCTTATGTTAGATCAACCTAATTTCCAGGTTCATCTAGGGATGCCTCTGAAACAAGCTCCTAAATCCACTCCTAAAACAAAATTTCATATCAAATAAGCAGTTATGTCTTAATTGGGATGCAAGGTAGGTTTTCTGAGCACTTACCCCCACTTGTCTTATATATTGATCAACAAACTCCCTCCTATCTAAAGCTCTCTTCATATGGATCTCGTTGAAGAGTCGTATTTTACTTGGTGGGGCACCCTACTTCATATCATGAAATTAATAAATTTGATATTTGATATGGAGAAGTTGTGATATTTTATTAAATTGTAAAAAAAAACAAGGATCCTTATGATATGTTTGGCATGTTTAGCTATCGATATAGACCCATAGATGTGTTGTGATGGCCCTGATCTTATACCGCCAGTTTTACTCTAACGATTTCTCATCAACTGGAATGAGTCATCACTCCACTTATGCTACTAACTCTACCATGTCTCATCTGAAACAATTGGGGGCTTTCCTCTAAGACTCTAGTAATAGAGCATATCTGAGTATCTCTACTTGCGAATTGCTCCCATGACGCCTTAACCACCCCATTCCAAAAAACCTCCCACTCATAGTATTTGTATAAAAGAAATATGTAGACAAATAAAGTTAGTCAACGTACATAAAATTCTAAAATAATTTCAATAGTCTTCCTAAAAAGTGCATAATCCAAAAATTACCTATAAGGTTTTTCAATGTGCATTGACAATTCTCAATTAATTCTACTAATTCATATAAACTCACTGTCACATTATTTGACAATTCTCAATCAATACAACTTACAAAGCATTTTTCAAACAACGTTAATTTGAAATTGTCTCTTATTTTCAATCATATCACATTCAAGCATTTTTATCACAATAATCATACAATTTCACTTTTAATAACTTTTAAAATAATTTTAACATACAAAGTTTCATAAAACTCTACATTTATTTACTTGAAATTCATCCCAATACAGATCTTGAAGGTCTCGTGATATCACCTTCAACCTGTATTTCTTTAGATCTAGTCTCTCCTGAAAGATAAGGGATATTTGAGCTGTCATATCATGGGACTCAACAAACCTATAATTATATAAATGCATAAGTATTATATTTAACACAAAAGCACAATTAGCATGTAAAATGAACAAGTATGAATGTATCACCTCCCATCATGCAATCGTAGTCTTTTATGACTTCCTAGGTAACTACTCCCAATGGTGATGTCTAAATCAAATGTGATAAGAATATATGGCTGTGACTTTGGTCCTACTATTGGAGAGTGGGATGTCAAAGGTATCCCATAGAACGAGATAAACCATACTAGGTTCCTAATGATAGGGCAAGGCCAGCTGATGTGGATGTGCCCGCTACTGTGGATAGGTAAATTCTATGTGCTAAGTGTTGCAGAAGAGGTTCTAGATGTTGTTGATGTAGAAGCAACTACTGTGAATGAAGAATGACCCATCCTAGTGCCTCGTCTTTGGCATCCTTATGGGGACATCTCAAGTTCGACCTCGACCACTCATACTAGATGAAACAAACACACAGTTAAGGACAATTAACAGTTAAGCACACTTATGAAAATATTACTGTAACACTCCCTCACCCCAGCAGCTCATGCCCGGATGAGGGTGTGTTACGCTGACTTCGTCGGTTAAAATATCATTACATAAATTATATATAAAGGAAAATCACTCGTACATTTTTTTTCTTTATTTACTATTTATTTACTTTGCATTATAAAAGAAATCATAGCATGAAAGATAAACTACATTTTTATATCATAACATGTTCTTGACAAAACATACTGTTTATTTTACAAATACTACAAAATAAAATTTGAAAGATAATATATAAAAGTTGTGTGACCCACAATGGTTGAAATATGTTGCTTTATGGATCAGGTCACTGTTAGCTTTATCTACTACTGTCTACTTACTCTTTGCTATACCTGCGCGAGAGAAACTCCCACACTAAGCCCTTGGCTTAGTGGTGCATATAAATAAGGCAATAAATTATTTTAATGCCACATGCATTGTCATATATCAATTTATAATCAAATCATACAAGGATACATTTCATAATATTCTAGTATGTAAAACATCAATTTATTTATTTTATTGTATCTCATTTTTGTTTAACATAATCAAATCATCATTTTTATTCATTTTACAATTCATGATTGCCTTTTTATTTTCAATAATTTGTTTATGTTCACAACACTCAATCATCTATTAATACATGTCACAAATCATACTCAATCATTTTCCATGCAATTTACATTTCATAAATTTTATTCTTTTATATCTTATATTTATTTTAATTTATCAACTCATTATTATCCATAGCTTTTCATTGCCCATAACACTAAATCTTCTTATTATCCATGTCAAAATTCATAATTCCAGTTTTATTTTCAATAATACTTTTATGTTCCATAACTTCTTTATTTATGTTTTCATTTATCCATAGGACACCTATGAACCACTAATTAGGATAACAGAGTTTCCATCCAGGTACTTAGGAGTGCCACTAGGGCAATATGATGTGCGCACATAAGTGCCAAACCCGGCATAGATAACTGTGCCAAACTCGGCATAAATAATAATGTCATATCTGGCATAAATAACAATGCCAAACCCGACGTAGATAACATTGCCAAACCGGGTGTAGATAATATTGTCAAACTCGGCATAGATAACAATGTCAAACCTGGCATAGATAATCATACCATTAATGGTTTTCATTTTCATCATACTTCCCCCCTAGTTAGCATGCCAAACTATCCTAAGTTGGTTCTAGTTAGGTGTTTTGGGGCTTATACAATCTCATTAAAATTCATAGAAATTATATTCACACTTTTAATGCATTTATTGTCTCAAAATAATCACATAATCACTCAATTAAAATTATATTTACATAATATAACAATGTTCACATCATTTTACTCATTCATTCCTCATCTCATATGTTGCCCTATCGCTGGCAAATTATGTCCTCTGTCTTGGACCTTAATTTTGATCCTAGTAAAATCTGAATTTAGTTTCAAGGTCTTCTTGAAACATTTAGATCTGGATCTTATCTATAATATTCAATTAGAATCACTTAATATTGAGTTCTTTATCAAAAGAAATGGTAAACTAAACACTGACTGGTCACTAACAATTCTGCCTAGAATTTTCTAGACAGATTATATGTCTGAAGTTTATGAATTGTTTTGGACAATTACAAACATATTCAGATGTTATGGTCTAAACAAAAATTATATCCCTATGTCTTAGCTTTCAAACCAAATAAAGAACACACAAATCCAAGCTCCATAACGCAAGTTATAATAGTTTAAGTACTTACTACTCATTACTAATAATTCAGCCCAGAATTTATGGACAGATTCTATGTCCGGACTTTATGAATTGTTTTGGACAATTATAGACATATTCAGGTTTTATGTTCTAAATGAAAGTTATATACCTATGTATTATCTTTCAAAACCAATAAATAACATGCAAAACAGAGTTCCATAAATTAAGTTATAATAGTTTAAGTGCACACTGCCATCAATTTCCATCAAGGAACATACAAACTAATCACTTTCAATTTTTACAAAATTAAATCCTAAGTCTAGCAAACATGCATCCCCAGGATTTTCATCAAAAAATATTATAAATTTTGAATTATCAGCATGCCAAATAATTAAATTATGCAAATAAAAAAATTAAAATAGGTTATTGCCTTAGGTTATGCACAAACCTCTCTTTTCTTTCTCTTTACTTCTCCTTCTCCTTTCCTTTGCTCCTTTGATCTAGTTCCTTGTCAATTTGAGTTCCTAAAATTTATAATCAGATTATTAAAACTTCATAAACCCTAATCTCTCTCTTTTTCCTTACTCTCTTAAGCTTCCTTGAGCATGAAAATGGAATTTTCCCTTACTTTTTCTCTCTTTTCTCACTTCCTTCCACTAGAATCAAGCTTTGGTTATGGCTGATCAAGGGGGAAACATGGGCTGGTGTAGAGAACAGAATTTTCCTCAATGAAAATGGATAAGGAAGAGGAAGAAACAATCAAGAAGAAGATGACAAAAGTCATTAAGATGGGGGGACACCTAAGCTCAATCTAGAAGCTTTCATTAATACTAAATGCATGTATGTTAATTAGCTTCTTAAACTTTGCCACTTGGTGTGGCCAGCCTCCATATTCATTTTATGTCCCAATTCATGCATTTAATTTATGATTATCCCAATTAATCCTCAAATTTTTGGTAAATTGCAAATTGACCCTATACTTTTCAAAATTTGCAATTAAGTCCTTTTCTGAAATTTAACATCTTAAAATATTTTGAACACTTTATTGAGTATTTTCCATACTTAATTGCCATTATTTTAATTATTTTTCAATAACAATCCAATTTTAGACTTCAGTAAAATCGACAAGTCGATTTAACAACTCGCGTGACTTTGGTCTAAATTAGTGGATATGACAATTAACCAGTTAGTTACACCTTCATTCACTGTCAGTTTCATTCATATAATTTAAATCACATTCATCCTCTGAATCGAATGAGCTTCCTTTTTGCAATTCTAGCTCTTCTTCTTTTTTTACATCATCGTCCTCCGCAATATCTTATAGGTCACGTATCGGATCATTCAATGTCCATGTTAATCCTCCTCAATAATTTCAATATTCTGGATCTTAATTAACTCCTATTGAACTAAGGGAGATTTTTGCACATGTGCACTCTAGGAAGAGCTTTTCCACATCTCAATAACTCTTTTTGGTTTGACTTTTGATACTACCCACCAATCGTTTTTCTCCCTTTCCAAGCTTGGGTATGAACAATAATACACTTGAGCTATTTGTGCTGCTATGACAAAGGGTTTGTACTTCTCATATCAACTTCTATAGTTTACCTTAACAATATTGTATTGCTCATGAACCCTTGTACCCACATCAGGAGTATGTTCAAACCACTCATACATGAAGAGAACTATTCGCTAAATTGGCCAATTAGTATATTCTAGCTGCATATAGTTTTTTCCTTTTATGCAAACCCCACATTCATTGGCATTTTTCTTGTAGCACATCAAACTATGTAAAAGTTATATCCATTGATAAAATAGTCATTGTATGTTGTAACAGTTCCTAAAGGTCCTTTTGTAAGATCTTTGAGAAAGTCATTATGAATATCATAGTTTATATCTTCTGCCTCATTCAATCAGATATAGTGTTATACACATGTTAACAATATGAAGTTTAACTGACATTTTGAGAAAAAAGAAGGCTCACATAGGCTTTGAACTCGATAGGAAAGTACACATCATGTTTAGCATCCACTTTAGCATTAGTAATGTTCGGATTGACATGTTGCAACATATTAGTGTAAATCCCATCATTTTGATGGAATTTTGGACAAGTTAATTAATATATAATTCAATTGTAATTAGTATCACATATAGGAGGCTTTCGATGTAGAAAAATACTAACCTGACATATGGCTCAACTTTTTCATAGTTAAAGAAGATGTAGAAATGAGCAACATTATATTCGTGATGAGTTATATGTCTTATTCTGGAATGACCATATGATCTACCACTGTATTTGACAATGGATAAGTTTAGAGGGTTGTTTAATGGAATGTAATTACCACTACCGTTTTAATTTTGAAGAATGGTCCTTACTTTTGTTTGCATGTGATCCTCAAAATAGTACTAACAGAATGTTGATGCTTCCTTAACAAGATATGCATTACATAGTGAGCTTTTGACATGTGCCTTGTTTTTGACATTGAGCTTCGATTTTCAAAGATACATATAGAGTGAAATATATGCATTAATTAAATGTTATTTCATCATTATGATTTATAAGTTAGGTTTTGCTAACCTTTCAAATGGGTACATCCATTAGAATTGCATCGGCCCAACAATGCATGCCTCATAGGGCAAGTGAACTAAAAAATGTTCCATAACATCAAAAAAACATGAAGGAAATATTCTGTCTAGCTTACATAAAATAATTGGAATGTCTGATTCAAGCCTTTCCATGTCTTCATTTGTAATTACTATTATAGTTAAAATTCTAAAAAATAAGCTAAGCTAGGTGATAACCTTCCATACATAAGTAGGTAGTAATTCACAAAATGCAATAGGCATCAACTTTGCATGAAGACTTGACAATCATGACTTTTTATGCCAAACAGCCTCAATCTCTATTTATCCGCACACCTTCCCATGATTGATATGTATCTATTAGGAAATTTTAGTTTTATCACCCATTCAAACAACACCTTCTTAGCCCTATTGTCTAGGGTGTAGCAGGCCATAAGGTATTTACTAGTTGAATCCAACTTATCAAGTTATGGCCTCCAACAATATGCATTGAGCTTGTAACACACCTTCTCATATAATTAGAACAATTCCATGTTAAAATATGTATAAAATGAAACTTCTTTTATAAATCACTTTGTTTGTATCATGGTCATGATTTCTAGTTTAAATTCATATGAGAAACAATAAAAAGAAAAATAAAGTAAAATGTTTCATCATATTAAATACAGTATTAGGCTCCAAATAGCCTCAAAGTTCATAATCAACATCCTAGAGAAAAAATACAAATCTTTTTATACACGAAATCAAAAACAAAAGACTCAGTTGGTGTATCACCCACCCTAATATATTTTGTCTAGTGATTCTTCCATTGGACTCTCATTCTTTATCAGCAACCATCTATTCGGCTCCAAACTACATATGAGAAATACTCACACACTAGGCAACTTGTGTGTCTAATTGAACATATATATATATATATATATATATATATATATATATATCACAACCATATATATACTCTAAAATTCATATGTGCATACCTTTCTTATCATGTTAAGACATTGCCTTACATAGTGTACACTTAAGAACATAAGTTTACGATATATTTTTCCCTATAGACAAGTACCCATCAACATTTGTTAAGAACATACATAACCAACCACTATATTCTATGTGTTAATGCTCATGTTCATTATTTACCATAGTTAGATTATTACATCACTAACCTCCTTAATTACCATTCATTTACAATTATTTATATACATGTGAAAACATATAAGTAACATTGCACATGTCTTCGACCTTCTTACAAAGTTCTCACAGTTCATCCATATGTCATGTATATGTTCATGCTAGATACATCCATGAAATATCTTATCATTATGTACCATGTTCAAATCTTACTTATCATAAGTGCATACAATATAACATATAATAATCCCCATGCTTATCATCTCATGTGTAACGCTCGGAAGTTAGGGCCTAGAAATAATGTGTTAATAAAGGTATATAAATGGTATATGGGAAGTATATGCATGAATATGAGTCTGGAATCATGAAAATAATTAAAAAAGACATGAAAAAAAGGAGTTACTAGAGTTTTTGCCCATGACAAATAGAATCATGACCATAAATGTCGTGAAATTTAGATTTTAAAGTTGAGGATCTTCATGACCGTGACACATGTATTCATGCCTATGAAACCCTAAAGTTTAAATTGGATAGTTTTGTATGTTTGATAGAAACGCATGGAATTTAACCTAAAACCATAGCCACTAGATTCCCTGAAACCCCATGAATGAATTCTCTTCTTTTTCCTTTCGATTTTGATTAATAAAATATGAATCCACACCATTGACGAGATTAAAACAGATTAAATACCAAGGGTCTTCACCATAATTTTGAAATCAGAATCAAAGAGTGATATAACATGTTTTGAACCCTAGAATCCAATTTGCAATCATTGACACAGAGGTAAGGGATTATGTTTTCTATTAATCTTGCAATGGTTTAGTTTGATTTTGAAGGGGTTGTGAGTTTAAAGGGTTTAAGTTGGGTTTTTATATTGTGAATGGTTTAGATAAATAGAATGGAAAAAAATGATTATAATGAGGTCTATATTATCATAGAGGAACTGAGGCAGAGGGTGGAGAATTCCATTAGAGGCAGTAGACACGTGAAAGTTGAGTTTTAGGTTCCAACAATTGAGGTTTGTGCATATACGAATTTTAATTCAAAAAATGGTATATTTGCATGATGAATTGTATGAATGGCATGTTATTTGGTTCATATGGTTACATAGTAATTGTTGGAACTAAAATATATGGTATGATTCAGTCTGAATTGGATATGGAAGATTGATATATGAAGTTTGATAATGTGGTAACATTGAAAATGATTGTATGAATTTAATTATATGATGATAATTGATGAATTTCATGATTTATAGTTTTGGTATGATGATAGATGTAGGAAAATGTTGATAGGAGTGGTTAACATTGGTTAACTTTAGTATCAATGTATGTTGTGTGTGAAAATTGGCTAAAATAGTGCTAAAATTTTATTATAGACTGATGTTTTATGGTCGTGAAGGTAGTCTTCATGTCTATGAATGTATTGCATGCCCATGAATTTTTGCACAAAATAGGTTCATGCCCATGAACTAAAGTTCACCCCTGTGAATGTCCATACAAAGTCAGTCACAACTGAGTCATAGGTAGACAACCCATGATAGAAGGATTCACATTCATGAATTTACCATTCACGCCCTGTATCCAAAATTTGCAATTTGAATTATATAATAGAATTACATGAGTATGTTATGCACACACATTTGGTACGATTATTGGATATGGTAAATAGTATGATAACATGATTATGAATAATGATTATTTACTAGATCCTCTAAATTACAAGTATTATATGTTGAACATGTTGAATCAGGAAATGAGTATGAATTGTACAAATAACCAAAATATGATTATTGAGTATGCCCATTCTCCATTTGAGGACTAGTTTAGGATAGGTGGCATACCATTGAAGGGGTTATAGTATCGTGGAATATTATTATGTTTAAATCAGGGTGGCTTAAGCTTGGGTTAGAGCGCTTTTGATTATTTAGAAATAAGATGGCTTAAGCTCGGGTTATAGTGCTCCTACTCCATAACTCGCATCTGGTAGTCTGGGTCTAGAGTATTGTGTAAACAAATAGTGAATTCTTGTAATACAAAATATAGTAAATTGTAATGCAGTACATAGTGGCATCGTAAACTAGTAATACAGAAAGTAAATCAAAATTATGAAATCATAATTAAGTTACATCCTGGAAAAAGGGTTGTGGAAAATAGTAATCAGATATTTAAAGCAAAAAGTTAGATAATAGCAATATATGATGAAATTCACTATGATTATTATGATATAGAAATTATATGAATGAAATGTATATTGACTATGATGACATGCATTTAGTTATGTGATAAATGTTATGACTGTGTTGAAATCAATATATATATATATATATATATATTGTAACATCCACTGATTAGAGTTCAATTAGAATAAGTATGTGGTATAAATAGAAAAAACTTGACAGATAATAGAGATTAAAATATATAGAATAGTTGACTATATTAAAAATTAAAATAAATTAAATTTGGTTAAATTAAACCACATAATTAAATTATACTTTTGATAAAAAATTATAGGGATTAGATATAAGTAAATATGTGAAAATAAATAAATAAAAATAAAAATAAATAAATAATAAAATAAAATAAAATAAAAAAGGGAAAAAAATTATTAAAAAAATAAACAGTAAAATAGTGGACACAGCAAAAAAAAAAAGATGAAAACGGGAGAGGGGAGGGGGAGGGGAAAGTCAATTAAGACTTTGCCCCATTTTCTTCCAACTTCAATTCCCTTCTTCTTATCATCATCATCCTTTTCCTTCCTCCATATCACAGCCTCAATTCTTCATCCTCTATTTCATGATTTGCAAGAAATTCACTCCAAATAAATATGTTCTTGGTAAGTAATCTATTTCCCATTGCTATTGTGTTATTAGAACGTTTTGGGTTATGCTACTGCAATATATTTCACTGTATTTGTTATTGTCTTGTGAATTGAATTTGGAGAAGTGTTAAATATAAAAGTTGTTCATTTATGTCTTTCATATTTTGTTTCAAATTTTATTGAATGATTTTAAGTATATGAAGACAAATGGTCATTTGAGTGACACTGGTCCCTAGAAGAGTATCAACAGGATACTCTACGGTTTTTGCTCAATTTGATCATCTTAATGGCTGCATCTAAAGTTTTGTAAAACACAAAAGTTGTAGATATATGTGTTATATAGGTCTCTCAAAACGTTCTTATAAATATCTCTTGTGTAGGTTGAGTTATAGTGAAATGAAGTATGACTGTTCCTTGATTGAGCTGGTTTCACATACCTGTTCAGCACCAGTAAATTCGTGTTCCTTTTTGAACTCTTAAAGGTCGAATTATCCAAAGTTAAAAACATAAAATTTCTATTTATATGTCTTATCTAAGTTTCTATGAAAGTCTCACCTTAAAATGTTATTTATTTTGTGAGTTATGAGCTGAACAATTGAACTGGTCGGGTTGGTACTCTATGCTGAACCAGTTATAGATTATCTAGTTTTTGAGGATATTAGAAACAGAATTTGGAAAAGTGGTAAAAATGAAAAATGTTCCCAATTACCTTTTATAAATGTTGAAACCTTTCATAAAAAGCAAAGCTACAAATTTAAAGATATGAAGTTTTAAATACGGTACTCCGAAACTACCTGAGGGGCAGCAAACAAAGCAATATTTAAAATTGCACTAACAATTATGTAATGATTCAAAAATTCTGAAATTTTAGTATGTTTTATTCTTACATGTTAAAAGTAATTAGAAATAAGAATTATATAAATTTGATAAATGTAGAAAAAGTTATAGATCCAATAGTCTTAAGAGGTCCTATTCCAGCTTAAAAGAAATGGTAGCTATTTATTTAAACTATATTAAGAATAAATATTATATCAATGAATTAATTATTTATATTTTAGAATTAGGATCTCAACAATAAGAAGAACAACAAAAGTTAACAAGCTCTAAGTTTATATTTTGGAAAACAAAAACACTATCGAGGTTTGTACATATATGTATTGTAGTTTGCCCCTTGTGAATGATTGTGTGCGCATGACATGAATTATTTGTCACAATAATGAAATATTTTATTATGACATGTTTTAAAATTATAGAAATGTTATTAACTATGAACTTAACATTATGCTAATATTTGATCAAGTATCGTGCTATTACATGGTATTGAAATAAAGTATGAGTATGATTATGTTAATATGAAATGAGTATTGGTTATAAAAAAAAGTAATTAATGTTGTTAATTGCCCATTTCTCTACCTGAGGACTGACATAGGATAGATGGTGCACCATTATGGGGAAGTTACAATACCAATATGGATATGATTTAGGGACAATGTGGCTTAAGCTCTAGAGCACCCTTGATCCTAATTACACACAGATGACATGATTATATTTGGTCAAGGTGGCTTAAGCTCTGGGAACGCCCTTGACGTGAGATTATAGTGAGTAAGGTGGTTTAAGCTCCATGATCGCCCCTATTTCACACCTCGTATCCTGACAGTTCGGGAATAAGATTTTGGGCTAATAAATCATAGAATAAAATATGAAATTTTATTAATTGATGTAAGTAACAAAGTATAAAATGCTTACATGAGGTCTTGCAAATTTAATTATTGAATAAGGTTATTATGTTTATTCTTTTATGTTATGTATTTATTTATTTTACATGATAAATATGTAATAAAATTTGATGTTCCATGACTTTATTTGAGACATGCATTTGTGTGACTGCTTGGGGAAAACTTTAATACTTATATGTATCACTAAGCTAGAGATAGCTTAGCGCGGGTTCTTTTCACGCAGGAATTAAAGCTGTAGCAGTAGATAGTGAAGTTGATCAAGAAGAAATCCAAGCCCATATCAGCGGAGACCCAAAAGACATAGTTAGAGGGTTGGTCACCTATTATGTTTTTTTTTTTTAGTTTGACCATGTATATGGTTTGTGGTAGACATGTCTCATATGTTAATATTGTATATGTAAATAATTATATAACATAATCGGGTCCCATATGTGTATACAACATAATGATAAATATATATTGTTAATTAGAATGACTTGCCTAAACCAATATAAATAAATGGATTAAGTTATTTAAAATGAAAAAGTATTAATTCGAACAAATTTATCGAGTTAAGCTTGTGGCATCCTTCTTATATATGTGGGATTATCCCTAATATATAAGTGGGGCGTCACATATATGATGATATGGTCAAGTACCCATGTATGGTTATGAATATGAATTCTATATTAATGTGTGAATGTATGCTACAATTTCAAAGCTTATATGTGCCACTAAGCTTTCAATAACTTAGCATGTGGGTTTCCTTGCACCCAGGTTTGGAGCCGAAGGATAATTGAGTTGACTCGAAGAGAAGACCAAGGCAGTCATAGTTAACCTATATTGGGTCTATTCATTTATTTCATTTATTTATTATTCATCATGATATGGGATAGAGACATATATTTAGAATATATTTTAATAAGGACATGTAATTGAGTTTATTTATTATTATTATGGATGGATTTTGTATTAAGGGTGGTATGTTGCCCAACTAGTTATTGATTATATTTATGCTTTTTATTTAGATAAAGATGAGGATTTGTGCAGTAAATAAGACATGGTTATTATAAAGATGCATGTTATATAGATACAATGACATAAGTTAGAAATTTTTTTTAATTCAAAATAAGGTTATATAAATTCAGTCATGTGGCATTCATCTATATAGTGGGGTTGCTCTGCTGTACAGAAGGTGTTATATCATGTCAACAATCACTATACCAACCATATCAAAACTTAAAGAACCAACTTGCCAAATCATCATGTAGCTCATTCATGATGAAAACTAATCAACACTGCACCATAAAATATTACAAAAGTTCACCATATTTATTACCTTAGATAAGTTGCCTACATTACTCTAAACTAGACTAAACTAGATACAAATAATAAGATATATGGCTCTCACTCAAGCCTCTCAGGACACCTGCCTGAGTTATGAGTAGTATGCATACATTTTTTATTCAAGGGAGCTCAATTGAGCTTTAAGCCCTTGTCCAGTAGATAAATCCACAATGACCAACCTAGGTCTATTGATACCATTTTTCTCTTAATGGCATGTCATTTATCCTAATTCTAGTCATAGGTTAGAGTAATATGCTTAACCATATTTACCAAACCTTGTTTACTTTGTGCATTAACCATTACCATACATTCAAGTTCATTCCATGTTAATAAGTATAAATAAAGTGAGTTTACCATCATAAGAATCAACCTTGATTCGTATACTTTGAAATCATATAACCATTACATGCTCACTTGAGTTTAGTAATGGATACAAATTATCTACCCATATATTATACCAAACTCATGTTTATCATATCATATGATAATTTGATAGCAATATATGCATCTCATACCAAGTCTTAGGATCTCATGCATACTCATATCATATAATCATATCATGTATTTAGGGTTATTCATATATTTAACATGCCTTATGTCATTATTGTACTCATAGTATTATGTTTTTTCATACTTTTTCATACTCATACTATGCTATACTATTCACAAGGAACATGACTATAATGCCCAACTTTTAAGGTCTATAAGTTAGTCGGGTTCATTAAGAGAGAATGTAGTGGGATTAGAGTTTGAAAGGTTTAACTGTAACACCCCCTCACCCAGCAGCTTGTGCCTGGATGAGGGAGTGCTACCTCTAACTTCATCGTTCCAAATATCTTTATTAAATTTTAAATGTATTCATTTTTTTTTGTTTACCATTTATTTACTTTGCAGCATAAAAGAAAAGTCATAACATCAAAGATAAAAATACATTTTCTTTAATAACATCTTCTTTACAAAGTGTACTGTTTATTTTACAAGTACTATAAAATAAAATTTAAAACATAAATACAACAGATGTGTGACCCACGGTAGTTGATATACGCTGCTTTATTAGGTCAGGTCACCGTTAGCTTTATCTACTACTGTCTACTTATTCTTTGCTATACCTGCGCGAGAAAAACTCCCACGCTAAGCTCTTGGCTTAGTGGTGCATATAAATAAGGAAATAAACTATTTTTTTTATGTCACATGCATTGTCATATAAAAATTTATGATCAAATCATGCAAACATACATTTCATAATATTCTAGTATGCATAACATCAATTTATTGTATCTCATTTTGTTTAACATAATCAAATCATCATTCTCATGCAAATCATGGTATTCTAGCATGTATAGATATCAAATTATATTATATTACCTCATACTAATTTATTTTATTACCACCTTATTGCATAACACTAAACCTTCTTTTTATCCATGCCACAATTCATAATTCCATTTTTTATTATCCATGTCACAAATCATAATTCCCATTTTACTTTCAATAATTCTTTTATGTCCCCTAACTTCTTTATTTATGTTTTCATTTGTGCCCAGGACACCTATGAACCACTGACTCGGATAACGGAGTTGCCATCCAGGCACTTAGGAGTGCCACCCGGGCAATATGATGTGCGCATATAAGTGTCAAACCCGGCATAGATAACCGTGCCAAACTCGGCGTAGATAACCATGCCAAACTCGGCGTAGATAATAATGCCATACCCGGCATAAATAACAGTGCCAAACCCGGCGTAGATAACATTGCCAAACCCGGCGTAGATAATCATACCATTAATGGATTTAATCATTTTCATCATACTCCCCCCTATTTGGCATGCCAAACTATCCTAAGTTGGTTCTAGTTAGGTGTTCTAGGGCTTATACAATTTCATTAAAATTCATAACAATTAATTTCATATTTTTCATGCATGTAATATCTCATATTAATCACATATTCACTCAATTAAAATAATATTTACATAATATAACAAATTTCTCATCATTTTACTCATTTCATTCCTCAATTCACATGCTGCCCTGTCACTGGCAGATTCTGTCCTCTGTCTTGGACCTTAATTTTGGTCCTGTTCTGTTCTGAATTTAATTACATAATCTTCATACATATTTTAGATATGGATCTTAGATTTAATATTCAACTTGAAACACTTAATTCGGAGTTCTGTAGCAAAAGATATGATAATATTAACACTCACTGGTCACTGATAATTCTGTCTAGAATTTTCTGGACAGATTATAAGTCTAATGTTTATGAATTTTTTTGGATAATTACAGACATATTCAGATATTATGATCTAAATATAAATTTTAGCCCTATGTCTTAGCTTTCATACAGAACAAAGAACACACAAATCCAAGCTCCAGAACTCATACAGAATAAAGAACACACATAAGCCACATTCTAGAACTTTAATTAATGTTAAATTCATGTATGTCAATTATCTTCTTAAAATGTGACACTTGGTGTGGCTGGCCTCCATATGCATTTTATGTCCCAATTCATGCATTTAATTTATGATTATGCCCTTTAAATCCTCCAATTTTTGATAAATTGCAAATTGACCCCTAAACTTTTCAAAATTCCCAATTTAGTCCTTTACCGAAATTTAACATCTTTAAATATTTTGAACACTTTATTAGATATTTTCCATACTTAATTACCATTATTTTCATTATTTTTCGATAAAAGTCCAAATTTAGATTTCGGTCAAACTGACAAGTCGATTTAACAACTTGCGTGACTTTAGTCTAAATTAGCGGATATGACATTAACATAGTGAAAAAGAGGTTATTCATGCCTATGAATATGGGTTCATGGCTGTGAATATTGTGATTTAGTTTCACGCCTATGCATGTATTGTCAAGGCCATAAAAGTAGAGTTCATGCATGTGAAAACATAGTTCATATCCATGAATGATAGTTATTAGAGTTATTGAATAGTCATTCTTTTTTTTTCTCTCTCTCTCCCTCTCATGCTTTTTCAACTACTCCACTGCCTTTATAACCCAAGTCTACATGTCACATTCATCTTCTTCAGCTTCCTCTTCCCCTATTACACAAAAATCACCATTTTTAATCCTTGTGGAAGCTTGTACCTAAGAGATCAAGAGGAGTTGTTAAGGTTCAAACCAAAGGTGCTAAAACCAGTGGAAAGGATCATCCAAGAGTTAGGCAAGCTTAAAGAGCTTAAAGATTTTAGGCTCCAATGTTAAAGGTTAGTACATATATGCATATTAATTCTCGCTTTCTTATATGATTCCATGTTTTGTTCCATGAGATGATTAAAAATATGATAAATGATATACATTAGTTTTTGGTTGTGTAAATGTATAATGGTTGCATGGGCTAAGTGTTAGAAATGCCATGAAAATAAGTTATATTTGTTATAATTCTTAAGAGAGATTTTAGCATGATATGTGTTATGAATGTTCTAATGGATGTTAAAGGCATGTTACTAGCCTGATATGTGGTTAAGTATTGATAGGGGTGATTGACATTGGTCAATCTTAGAGACCCTTGGATATGGCTTTGTTATACTCTGTTTTTGTTTCTACAAAACCCAAAAATTCACACCCATGCCCATGAATATAGCACATAGACACATTTCATGTTCATAACAAAAGGAGTCACACCTATGAAACATGAACCCAAAAAATGCCTAGAATGGGCATAAGCTTTCATACCTTGTGTTATGGCTAAGGAAGTCGTAATGCATAAGTCCACACCCATGAACATGTAGTCATTTCCAGTTTTCACTCTCAGTTTTCACAGTTTGAACCATGGTTATGAGTGCTTGGTATCATGCCTATGAACATATAGTCATGACCATGAATGAAGTGTGTTTAAGGGACATAAGCTTTCATGTGAATGATCACGGTTTGGTTCATGGGTAAGGAAGTACCTATGAATGTCTTTCATGCCCATGAATCATGGTAATTTTATTACATGCAATTTGGTTTTTGATGTTATATGATGGGTGAATAGATCACTTCTTATTATTTGTATGCCAGTATGAGTAAATCACATGTAAGTGATAATGATGAGGTAATATACTGGTAATGAAGTTATAAACATGGTTATATGTGTTAGAGAGATGCCCTCAAATCAATCACCTTAGGCACTTGATGTACTCATTTATTATTAATAAAAGATATTTTCATTATATGGTATTCAATTTATATGAATTGATATAGATCTTATACCATTTAATGAAGTCCTTGATATGTAAAACAACATGAAGGAAATCATGATGACATCATGATGGTGAGATTCCTATCATGTACAATTGTGTTTATTCCTAAATAATCCATAGTCATAGGATTAACAAGATATGACATTATTAATCTAGATAGACTAGCACATGTTATACTCCTTGACTAGGTCAAGCAGTTGATCTCATAAGCTGATAATATGAGATATTTAGAGTTAATATATGGATGCTTGCTAGAGTAGCAAAGTACATTGGATGACCTATTATAAGGCAATTACATAAGTATCTATTCAATGTCAGTGAGAGTCTCATCATAGCAATGGTGCAAGTATCCTTACATTTGAGATGCTCAAAGTTATCTTGGATACTGAATCCTATACTTTGACTTCATTCCTTATTACCTATCAAGAGGTTGCTTATAGGGTGGTGATTAGGTAAGCAAGAGGTATTTGAAGGTAGTTAAGTAGTCAATAGAGAATTCACCACTCTTGATAGAAGGAGAGTATACTATCCTGTGCAGATCATTACTCAAAAATCCTTTGCCAAGGTGGACATGTCTTGAAGAAGGTCTTCAAGGAAATATCTAATCAAAGTAAAAAGTCTTATAGACAAGAACTAATTTCATTTGAACTAGATGTGACGTAGTCAGTCTAATTAGAGTTGACACAGTCCATGCTCTGAACTAAATAAGGTATAGATTGGTAAAAGGACAAATTGCATGGTAATTATCTATCGAAGGGTTAATAGTCAAACAACTAGTTTTCTAGTTAATTGGGTAGTTATGATGTATTGCTAGATATCCTTCATGATCTGCTAAGTCAAGAGAAATTAATTATCAATCAAATATGGGTCAAAAGAGTTTGACTCATAGAATCCTAATTGGATTAAGATTCCTCTCGAGACTTGAGTTGCCAACATGAAAAGAAAACCAATTAGTCACACACATAGAGGGACTGAATAAAATGTAAAATGGGTTTTGGATAAGATCCAAATAAGAAAGAAAGAGAATTTGATCTTATATAAGAGTTATAAAAATGGGTCAAATCCAATTTGGATTACGATTGTTGACTTTGACAACATTAGGCCTTATACCTTAGGAAAATGAGCCCATTAGGGCTTTTCCTTTTCTAACCCTAAAAGGGATTAGAAATAGTATAAATACTCCTTTTAAAGAGTTAATTTCACAACTACCCCATTAAAAAAAATAAGAGTTATATTTTTGCTCTCCCTTTTCCCTTTTATAAGACAAATTTCCATATATAGCACTTTTGACCTTTGTCACCCCATTTCCTTGGAGATTGTCTTCTTATTCCTTTGCATGGATACTCTTAGAGGAAATCTTAGCTTTGGATTTTTGTAGTTTTCTACAACCCAACAAAGTAGGAAAAGCTTACAACTTGGAAGATCGAGAGTTGCAAATAAAGGTAATAAACTTCTTCCATTAGATGGCATTATCCGATTTTAAATTACATAGGTCGTTTTTTGGATTTTGGTTTTTATTAAATTTTATATTTCCATTGTTCCATATATGAGATGCATGTTCAAAACCCAATAGTTGTATCAGAGCCATCCTGTGTAAATTAATTTTGGATTTAATTGAAGTATCAATTAGATTGATTGAAAATGAACAACTTTGATTCTCTCACTTTGTTAGAAATCAATTTGATTATTTTTGGCCTCAAATTTTAATTTTCATTTAATAACATGTTAATATGATGATATTAGATATTGTTGATGATAATTAAAAGGTTTCAATTTAGTTTAAACATGAAATTCAAAGTTATGCATTATTAGAATATTCGGACAACGAAAAACTTACTTGTTGAGCATTCAAGGTATGTTTTCAATGCTTCAGGTATACCCGGTTACTAGAATCTAGATCTTAATTCACAGGATGAATACCTTGGTTCTCTTAAAATTCAAGTGAGATTGTAGAAACTCTTCAGAAAAAAAAATTGCAGAGAGAGAGAAGGATTTATTTTTTACATTCTAATGCTTTCCTTTTTTTGGAGTAGTTTTTTTAATTTATCCAAGTAGCAGTTTTTATTCAAGTAAAAAACTGCCTAATGAAATGATTTTAGGCTAGGTCAAGCCCACATGGGCGGCCCAGACCCATAAAACCCAACATGTATAGTTGTTGAATTTCTAAGATTTATGAAGCCTAGTTGTGCCAATTGAGTTGTTAATGGGGCTATTTATTTTTGGTTTGTCAATTTAATTAATCAAACATATTTATGACATATTTAGAATATGTTTAAACTTCTAGACAGCACCTATAATGATACAAAAATCATTTTTCATAATGGAACAAACCAAACAAGTAACTAGGTGAAAAACCTTACCATGTGATGGAACTGTTTTGTGTTGTTTTTAATATAATGTAACATGATGACCATAACCTTAATTCTAGTTTATAAGATATTCATGATGTTATTTTGATGTCAATTTCATTCTAAAGTAAAATTCAATTTGTGGTTAAGTTCTTAAAGAATCATAATTCATGTATGATTCAATTTAGACAAATTTTGAGTAGTTGGTTTGCTAGTTGAATGATGAATGATTTAGATTGTCTAATGAATGAATTTAATTAGTTTAAACTGATTATAAGTTCCTTAAAATGATTTTAATGAATTCTAAAAATTTTGGAAATTTTTAAATGGAAATTTATTTGAATTTGAAAAAGGTTTTCAAAGTCCTAGTTTGACTTGGATTCTAGTACTCAATTGTAACTAGGATTGTTTGATCCTATTTGGCTTCAAACTAATAACTAATTAAGGTAATTTAATTATGAATGAATTACTGATCATATTGAATTAAATATTTAATGTGATTTTAATATTAAAGTTGGATTTAATATTGCATACATTAAATTGGAAGTAACCTAGTTGGCAAAGTAGGCAAATTTAGGAAACTTTTGATATGATCAAATGTATGCCTAAAATTCATGATTTTCTTTTACAAAGTGTTTCTAAATATTTATATGATTATTTAATGAGACTAAATAATGATTTTATGATGAATTTTATTAAGGCCAAACAATGAAAATAATGTTTTAAGTGTTAAAACAAAGGGAACCCAAATTATTACTTTCAAAGATTAACTTTATTTATGAATTAGAGAATGCATACTAGGGGTGTATGGAATAGCATGATGGTATAATTATGGATTTGACCAATGACATTTGTCATGCATGGAAATTTTATTTTGGTAAATAAGGCTTGTGAGTCCCTACCTTCTATATTCTCTCTAGTGTATTTCTCTTCTCATCTTACTCCCTTTAAATAAAACTTGAGGTTTTCTTATGAAGAATTTATATAATTAGATTACATATGATTAGAATTGAATTGAAGTACAAAGGAGGAAGAAGCCAAGGAGATGGTACCAAAACAAAATGAGCATTAGTATAGAAAATTATTTTCTATTTTGGTGTTGTAATTTCATGCATATACCTCAGTGAGACATAGGCAATCCTTTCTTGGCTCGAAGGATTGATGTTAGATTATTTCTATAATTATAACCATACAATTAGTGTAATTATCTTATATATCTATATGTGATGAATGGATATATTGTGCATGCCAAATTGCTATGATGAGACCTAAAATTAAAGACATCCCTCATTAATAATGCTGAACCTTGAGGGGTATTTCCGTCATTTTGATGTTAAGAAATAAAATAGCAATAATGTATTTAATAATGCTTATGTTCTAAGTGTGTTGAACATGATATATCTTGATTAAAATATGATGCAAGATTAAAAGAACTTTTGAAGATCAAAATCAGAAGAAATAGCAAAGTCACGCCTGTGAATATAACTTAGCGCCAACTTTCCACCATTCAAAGTTCACGATCATGAAGGATCATACCAATCGTAAATGATCAAATTAGTCACGCCCATGAAAATAGTCACACCCATGAGATAACATGTCAAAATCTTCCAGAGAGTTTCACAACTAGAGTCACCACTTGGACCATAGCGCCCATGAAAGTATAAAGTCACGCCCGTGATCAAACACTACAAATTCTTCCAGAGAGCTTCACGGCCAGAGTCACCACTTGGACCACAACTTGGAAGAACATTCACGATCGTGACACATATATTCATGCCCATGAATGAGAACAGAGAAACATGTTAGGCGCGAAGTTAAGAGTTGGTTCAATGGCTATTTTCGCATTAAATGCACCCAAACGGCTATAATTCGCAGATGAAGTATAAATGCAAGTCATTTATGAATCCTAAGAAGAACAACGACAATTACTTTGAATCTTTAATCTTGTTGTAGCCTTGTGCATTAATTATTTTCAGTAAAACCTTTGTTCTTTGTAAAAACCTAATTGTTCATAATTTCTGAGCATTGTAGGTTGGTGAGTGTTTTCATTATAAACAATTACTCAAGTGAGTTTGGGTATATTGGGTTAAGATTGAAACACATGTAAGGGTTTATTGTGTGAGTCATAAAACATAAGGAATTGGTTTAGTTTGTGAGCCATTAAAACACAAGAGAATTTATGGGTTAGGTGTTAGCCATTGAGAGAAACACCATAGTTAGGATTGAGCTTGTAAAACTTTATTATAACACTTAGTGTGTTGGTAAAATACCCAATTGAGATTGGGGAGAGGAGTAGGGTTTATTAATACCCCAACCTCTATAAATCTTGTGAGTGATATCTCTCATTCTCTACTTTATTTAATTTTATTCCACACTTTAAGTTAAGAAAATTTTTTATTTCATATCCAATTCAACCCCTTCTTGGTTCATTGTCTGGGCAACAATTGGTATCAGAGCTTGTCTAGCAACAAAGCCTAAAAAACACTAGCAAAGATCAAGAAATGGCTAGTGAAGGATTTCAAAGTCTCAAGCCTTACTTTGATGGAGCAAACTACGCTCATTGAAAGTTCCAAATGGAGACATATCTCAATAGTGAGGGAATTGAAGTTTGGGATAGTGTTCAAAAAGAATGGACACCACCAACCAGGAAAGGAGTTGATGGTGAAGAAGAAGTTCTTTCAAGAGATGATTGGATAGAGCCTCAATGTAGAGCAAACTTTAAAAACAAAAAGGCAATGACAATCCTTGCAAGCTCTCTATCCATTAAAGAATGTGGTAGAATCCAACACTGTCCTACCACATATAGTATGTGGAAGACATTGGAGAATTATCATGAAGGAACCAAGCAAGTTAAATCCAAGAGGATTCAACTTCTCACTTTAGAATATGAACTATTCAAGATGAAATACAATGAATATATCACCAATATGATGAACCATCTTCTAGCCATCATAAATGGCATGAGAAAGCTTGGAAAGCACTTGAGCTTGGAAGATGTAAACAACAAAATTCTAAAAATCCTTCCTTTCAGAGATTATGGTTCAAGAGTTGTGGCTATAGAAGAAGCCAATGAAGACATAAGCATCATGCCTACCGATGTGCTTATTGGCAAACTTCTAACACACGAAATGGCAGTAAAGAGAGATAGAGAACTTGAAGCCAAACCAAAAAAATGAAAATGTCTAGCACTCAAAGCCTCTACTTCAAAATCTCAAGAAAAAGTTGAAGATGATAAAGAAAATAGTGATGATGCAAATGAGGACATTTCCATGCTCTTAAGAAGATTAAAAAAATAATTGAAAAGAGAATTGGCAACTCTCGAAATTTCAAGCAAAGAAACCCCAAACACTCTTCAAATGACTCTCAAAGAAATAAAGAAGAGGTAAAATATTATGAATGTGGGAAGAAATGACATATCAAACCAGAATGTCCAAAGCTCAAGAAACACAAGAAAAAATATCAAAAAGATAATAAGGAGAAAGGTCACAAAGCCATATGGGATGACGAAAGCTCTTCAAGTGAAAAAAATGACAATGAAGGTGAAGAGGTCAACCTATGCTTCATGGCTTTAGAGGATCACTTCACGGATGAGGTAGATCCTTCTTACTCATACTCATTTAATAATGATAGTAGTGATAATAATAGTGACAGTGAAGATGATGATGAGTAGAGCTTAATTGAAGTATTGAACCAAGAATTGAAAAATATAGATGTAAATTCAATACTTACAAAAATAATATTTTTAATTTGAAAAATAAAATGGAAGTTTTACAATAAGAAAATCTTGATCTTAAAACTTCTAATGAAACTCTTCAAAAATCATTAGATGCGCATTTCTCTAAACCCTCAACTAAATCCTTGCTTAAAGAAAACAATATTTTGAAAAATAAAGTTAAGGAACTTAGAAACTCTATTTCAAGATTTCATAAAGGCAATGAGAGTTTAGATACTCTCATAGTGTCCCAAAGACCACCTTTAATAAGACATGGTCTAGGATTTAATGGAACATCATCTTCATCTCACAAAACAACTTTTGTTAAGTCTAGTGCACCTCAAACCTCCACAATAGAAGTAATAGTCCCAAGGGCTAAGAGCACAGCACACACTAAACCCCCTATTTATAAGAAAAATGGTCTAGGGTCGCATAGCTTAAGAGGGAGACCTCAAAAGGCCAATTATGCCTTTATGTATAAGAGGCATGCACCTAGGGAAGCACCTGCTCATCATACATGTGTATGTCACTGCATACAAACACCTTCTAAAAGGATGTTAAGACCAAAAAGCATGTCCAAACCAAAAAATATGTTTAGAACTAAGCAATGTAATTATTGCATGAGACTTGGTTACATCAACAAACATTGTTAGATAATAAAGGCTCATTGGGAACCTTTATGTGCTAACCCCCAAGGACCCAAGTTCATTTAGTTGCCTAAAAACAAAACCTAAATTGTGATTTTATACGTAGACCTCAAGTCCGCTATAAAAGATAATGTTTGGCTTGTGGATAGTGGATGCTCAAGGCATATGATAGGAAACAAAGAACTATTCAATGACATTAAAAGTATTGATGGTGATAAGGTAACCTTTGGGAACAATGCTAAGGGTAAGGTAATTGACATTGGCTCTATTGGTATTAAAAATACTACTTTCATTGAAGATGTTTTACTTGTTGATGGTTTGCAACATAATTTGTTAACTGTGAGTCAATTATGTGATAATTGACATTGGCTCTATTGGTATTAATAATACTACTTTCATTGAAGATGTTTTACTTGTTGATGGTTTGCAACATAATTTGTTAAGTGTGAGTCAATTATGTGATAAGGGAAACCAAGTAATCTTTACCTCAAATGAATGTCTTGTAACCTCCTTTAGTGGCCAAGAGATATTCAAAGGAAATAGAGATGTCAATACTTACATAATAGACTTACACAAAATATCTAACCTTTCCTCTAAGTTTCTTATGACTACTAGTGATGAATCTTGGCTACGGCATAGAAGGCTTGGTCATGCAAGCATGGATTTAATTCAAAGTCTTAGCAAAGGAAAGCTAGTAAGTGGACTTTGAAGAGTCAATTTGAAAAGACTAAGACATGTGAACCTTGCCAAAGAGAAAAACAACACAAGTCTTCCTTCAAATCCAAAAATATTGTAAGTGCCTCAAAGCCTCTACAACTTTTGCATTTAGATCTTTTTGGACCTACTAAAGTTGCTGGCTTATGAGGTAAACACTTTGCTTTTGTCATCATCGATGATTACTCTAGATTCATTTGGTTAATTTTCTTAGCTCAAAAGAGTGATGATTTTGAATCCTTTAAAAACTTTGCTAAGAGAGTTCAAAACAAAAAAGGATATTTTATTTCAAAAATAAGAAGCGATCATCGCAAAGAGTTTGAAAATGAAAATTTTGAAAAATTTTGTCTAGAACATCGTATTTCTCAAAAAATTTCAACTCCTAGAACACTTCAACAAAATGGGGTAATCGAAATGAGTATGGGTTACCAACCTCCTTTTGGGTTAAAGCCACCAATACTACATGTTATATTTCAAATCGAGTTATGGAATGGAAGAAAACTCATGATATTATACTTTAGAGTATTTGGATGCAAGTGTTTCATATTAAATACCAAGGACAACCTAGGAAAATTTGCCTTTAAATCTGATGAGGGTATCTTTTTAGGATACTCCACCACTAGCAAAACTTATAGAGTATTTAATAAAAGGTCATTAGTTGTTAAAGAATCTAGTACGCTTGATCTTGTGAAAGGTAATGTTCTTGATGATATTGTAGGTACAATGGAAAAGTTTGATCTTCATTATGAGAAAGATGATAATGATCAAGAAAATCCACATCAAGATGTCTCTCTACCTCAAGCTTAAGAGCTTCCAAAGGAATGGAAAATGACAAAAAATTCCCCTAAGGAACAAATCATTGGTGATCTTACTAAAGGTGTAAGTACTAGATCTCATCTCAAATGCTTAGATTCTAACCTTGCCTTTGTCTCTCAAATTGAGCCTAAAGATATTGTTAAGGTTCTTAATGATGAAAGTTGGGTGATTACTATGCAAGAGGAACTCAACCAATTTGAGAGAAGTAAAGTATGGACCTTAGTTCCTAGAGCCAAAAAGCATCAAATCATTGGTAGTAAATGGGTATTTAGAAATAAACTAACAAACCATGACCACGACTATTCATGCTTGTGATGGACCATTCATGGCCGTGAATCTATCGACTATAAAACAAAATTTCTGTCATTTTTCTCTTTTCCAACTTGAAAAATTCTCTCATTTAAATCTCTCATTCAATATTTCTCACAAATTTTGGCCTCCTCATATTCATTTCCATCTATGAATTCTTTCAAACCACTTTGTCTTTTAAGAATCTCAACATCTCTAGGTTTGTTCTCAAATCCCTGGTTCGAAAATTATATCTCCAATCCTTGTTCCAAATTTATCACAATGGAAACTGGTCGGCTCATGTAAAGGCGTAAGGAAGAAATCCCATGCTCTGAGATGCCACATGAACTATCTTCTCAACATCATTCCGGAGCATTGCCATCCAAGATGTGTCGTTCTAAAGAAAATACCCCTACTCTCGTCTCGTTCCTTCGAGTGGAATGCTATCAAGACTCTTAGTCTTGAGACAAGCATGAATGAACAGTTGCCAGCTTGTCATCTTAAAGAATTCATAGACATTCATCAGCTAATGCTAAAGGAACCAACTATTGAGTTCTTTAGCACATTGCAAGTCTCTCCCACCAGAATTGTAAAAATCCAGCTCTGTAAGCATCCAAACACTCTCACAACAGCTGAGTTTGGCACTATTTTCAAGCTTCCCTTAGATGGCATTCTCAATGAGAGCGAATTCAAATCTATGCCAATCCAGTTTGGACACATTTTGGGTTGGAATGCAGCTGGGATGTGAAGAAGACCCATAGCACACATCTTCAGTTCCCTGTGCATAAGTATTTACATAGGTTTCTTACCTACAGTATATTTACTAGAGGAGATAGCAATGGGGCAATTAGAAAATTGAAGCTCTTCTTATTAGAAATGGCAAGAAGAGGTCTATCCGTAGCTCTGTCTCGATGGTTTGCAAATCCTCTTCTTTCAATTACAACAAAGCCATTGAGAGATATTTTGATTGGTGGGTATGTGACTCACCTTGCCATTGAGCTAGGGTATCTAAATCTCGATGAGCATAATTACAATCTTATTTCAGCACATTCACAAGATCAACTAGATGTCGAGTCTCTTATAAAAATGGAAGCAGTTGTCCGCATTATTTACAAAAATAATATCTACTATCGTTTCACCACTCTAGCTGGTGAAATTGATTGGGAAGACCAAGACACTGATGATTTCAAAGATGGCCTCTCGGGTATCTAGCAATGAAAATGAGCCTGACCTGAAACATCGACACCAGAGGTTGCGCTAGATGTTGGTCAACCATCAGCTTCTACCACACCCAGCTTGACGTAGTACGTTGCTAATCTTTTAGCACCTCGCTTTGACTTAATGCAGGCTTCCATCGATGAGAGGTTGAAAAACCTCAAAAAATTCATGGAATCTCGTATGGATAGCATCAAGGCAGAGGTATCATGCCTTAGGGATGGTCTGTCAGGCTTGAAGCCTAACTAAAGTCCTAGTTTTCATGTAATAGATTTATTTTTAATGTTATAGGACTTTACTTTATGTTTTTGAAACTTTGTAATCCTTCTCCTTCTTTTAATACAATTATCTTATTATCAATTCATTTTTATTGTTTGTTTTGTTGATGACAAAAGGGGGAGAACCTAGCAATATATGCAAATGTGTGGTTAGTAGATATATGTTATGTAACATCCTTGACCTTCCCCACATGCATTTCATTGAACATAAGCATCTTGCATACAATTCAATTGAACACGTGCATTTCATACGTATTTTTGTAGGAACAAGTTTATGACACGCACTAGCTACGTGTCATAGTATTTGCTACTTGTATCGAGTCGCACGTGTGTAATTATAACCTAAATGAGGATAACAAAGTATTAGAAATGAATTGAATAAGGTGTCTAAATTAAAGTAAGCAAAATGATTAGATTAAGATTAGTAAACAATTACATTGCTAATTTAGTTAAATCGGGTCAAATGATTAAGCTGTATCATTGTGTGAATTAGTAGAATTATAAATATATGTAAATAATAATAATAACAATATAAAATAAAATGAAAATGAAACAAAAGAGAAATATAAGAGAAGAGAAATGAGAAATGAGAAGAGAAAAGAGAAGAGAAAAAGAGAAAAGGACAAAAAACAAGTTGGCTTTATCTTCATCTTTCTTCCCCATTTCTGCCTCCTCACTTCAGCCCCATTTTCTTCTTCATCTTTCTCCATTCTAGAACTCAATTCTTCCTTGTTTCACCTATTATTTGCACCAAATTGATCCCTTGCAAGTTCGTTCTTGGTAAGTAATCAATTCTTATTGCTATAGGGTTGATTTGAGTTGCTTAGGTTCAATATTAGGCACTGAATTGCACCCCGATTTTGATGTTAATAGAAATTGATTCTAGAAATGTGTAAAACACAAATGTTTTTCCTTTATGTCTTAGATATATGGATATGTAATCATTTTTGCAAGATGTTATGTATAGGGAGAGATATTCGCTTCGTACTAAAACTGATTAGGGTGTAAACCCTAACCAAGTTAGCTACGGTGTTGTTTGATTTCGAATATGATAAAGCCCTTATTTGAAGTCTCTCAAAACATAAAAGTTGTATATATATGTGTTTTTTATCTGTCTACCAAATTTCAGGTTCATCGGTCTTGAAAATGTTGAGTTATGGTGAATGGAACCATGACTGTTCCATGATTTGAACTGCCTATTGAGTGCCCTGGGCAGATACAGTAAATTGTTTGGCTGATTTGAGCTCATTAGAGCTAGATTATGTACATGATAAAAATATTAAAGTTATAGGTATATGTCTTATCTAAATTTTGGTACTAATTTCAGCTTCATGGGTTATGTATAGACTACGTTATGGCCTTTGTAAGTCATACTGGTCCAGAAGTCAATTCTATTCTGGACTAGTAAATTGTTTGGTATAATTAGAAGAAATTAGAGACATAATTGGTACAAGTTATAAACATGGAACATGTTCCACATTCACCCATATAAGTTTCAGTAAAGTTTCATTAAAATAGGACTTATATATTGTAAGTTATGATGAACCCAAATGAGTACCCTGAAACTGCCTAAAGGCAGAAAACAACGCAAAAAACAGAACACTCTTATAAATTCCACCAAATATTGTACAATGATCAAATTGGTCTGAAATTTTAATATGTTCTATAATTATATGTTATTTTTAATTAGGAACAAGAATCAGATTAATTGGTCAATTATATAAAAAGTTATAGGCTAAACAGTCCCATAAGGTCACACTGCCTCATAGGAAAAATCTTAACTATTGACGTGAACAATGCATATTAATTTGATTAAGGCACATTAAGTCTCTCTAATCATGAGTTAATCGATTATGTTTTCATATTTGGCTCACAACATATTGGAGACCCACAAGGAGCAGATAGACAATAAGTTAGGGGTCGGAATCAAAGGAGAACGGTGAGTCTAATTATCGATTGAATTCTTTAGTGCAAATGAATGTTGCTTGCTATGTGATTCATGTGATTGTCATGATTGGTCCTTGATAATGTAATGATGGATAATTTGTGACATTGTGGTACATATAAATGGTATACTTGTGGTATATTTGAGGTATATGTTTGACAAATGTGATATATATACATGGTATATGTATAGTATATGCAAGGTATTTGCTTGACATATGAGGTATATATGGAATATATGTATGTTGTATATGATAAAGATGCAATGGTTGATGAATGCTTAAATACAAGTGCATATGCATATGGGCTAAAAAGGTGTTGTGACTAGTTAATCGATATTGTAAAGCAAAAGAAGAGGCCTATGGCCCAACAAATGTGCAAATGAAACAAATGATCAAGCTAGCTAGCAAATGCAAATGCAAATGTTCACATGGAAAATATTCACATGGAAACCCAGGGCAATGTCTGTTTAACTTGGTCACAACAAAATGAAATAAGCAAAGCATTTGCATACATAAAGAGTAATGATTATATGTTTCAACTTTATTGATACTTATATGATACTGATGAATGGAATGGAATACATGGTATATATTGGAATTGTGATTTATGACTATGAGTTGTTTGGTACTTTAGAGCTCATTGGATGGTTATTCTCACTGAGCCGCAACTCATCAATTTGTATCATTTTTTAGGTAAAGAAAAGTGATAGCTCATTTTAAGTAGCGTATAAAAGACATGGAGCACAGGTCACTGGCCGAGCCTCATCACTCTCTCTCCTTGCATTCCACACAAACATGAAAATATGTCATCTGCATTTTGTATTTACGTGCTTGAATATGTACAGTCATTTTGGAATGAGTCTAAAAATGTATAAATGAAATCAACTCGAAAATACTTATGTGTAAAGTTTATGTTTTGATATATGTGATATATTATATTGTGGTGAAAACCTCAGTGTTAACTTTGCAAAGTCAGTGAATAATATTACAGGATATGAGACTTGCAAGTCATTGAATGAAATTATAGAATATGAGACTTGTAAAGGCATTATTTGATTTTACAGGATATGATATGAAAAAATTTACTACTATTGTTAACAGGGTATTTTACCTTTCTAGTATGCCATGTATGATTACTTGATACAGGGATAGGTTATACTCATATGCATAAGGTGTGATGTTACATTTTTGGTGTCAGAGCAGGGATAGATTCCATGGAAACATGCATAAGCATAAGATCAGGATAACATATGCATCGTATGTGTTGAACATTATGTAGTGACATAATTTCATTTACTATAGGGACATCATAAGACATAATTCACCAAGGAGGGAGAGGCCGGCCGAAATGCATTCTCATGAGGCATCACCTCATTTACATAGAGAGCAACCAACAATAGGAGCTAGAGCTCCAGTACATGGATCACAATCATCTCATGCAGAAGTACCTCATGAAAACCTAGAACAAGAAGTATATGGTCCTGAAATGTACAAGGAAAGACGTTATGACAAGGTGAGGAAACATGGTGCAACTGATTTCAATGGCACAACAGACCCAGCAGAAGCTGAGACATGGCTGAAAAAGACACAGAGGGTACTGAATATGATGAGATGTACCCCGGATGAGAAATTCGATTATGCAGTATCCTTACTGCAAGAAAATGCTTATGAATGGTGGGAGACAGTCCCTGACAGTGATGCACAACCACCGGTGTTGACATGGAATGATTTTCTCCTAGAATTTCAGAATAATTACATGCCTGAAGCATATAAAGATGAGAAGAGGAAGGAATTCCTGAATCTGAAACAGGGGAATATGTCTATTGCGGAGTATGAAGTACAATTTAACAAACTTTCCCATTTTGCCACCTTCATGGTCTCTACTGAAAGAGACAAATGCAGGAAGTTTGAGGAAGGCCTTAAATATGAGATCAGAAACAGAATTACAACTACTGATCTTGATAGTGATGTCAGGCTCAGAGCTACTGCAATCAGAGTTGAACGGTTAATGAAAGAAGCTGGGGAACAACAAATAAAAAGGCCATCACGTGAGTTCTTTGGTGAATCTAGCAGAAGGTTGGGGAAAAGAGGTAGATATATGCCTGCACAATCTGGTAACAGAAGTGGGTACTCCAGTTGTAGAGGTCGAGGAATGACTTTCTCTTACCCAGGCAGAGGGCAGAGCATACGGGCGAATGTAGAAGGCTCACAGGAGCATGTTATTTCTGTGGATCGATGGAGCACATGTCTATATACTGTCCAAATAGAGCCAAACTAGCAGAGGCAGAAGAGTATCTGAGAGTACTATTGAGGCACCGAGGGTCTACCCTACTAGTGGGACATAAGGCAGAGGAAGAGGCAGGGGCAGGACTGGTACACTGGGAAGAGGAGTGACCAGATCTGAAGGTCAGAGTTCTAGACCTCCTACTCGGGCCAGGGTGTTTGCTATGACTAGACAAGAGGCAGTGGATGCTCCCGAAGTAGTCACTGGTAATATTTATATTTCTGAAATATTAGCATATGCATTGATTGACCCAGGCTCCACTCATTCATTTATATCATTGCATATGGCATCTGAATTGCATCAAATGCATATGCCTTTGGGGATTGACATAAATGTGAGTACGCCATTGGGAACCGTGGTAGTTGTGAATAATGTCTGTCGTGATTGCCTGATATGCATTGACAGAGCTGAGTTAATAGCTGATCTAATTTTATTGCCAATATATGAATTTGATGTGATACTGGGAATGGACTGGTTAACTAGACATCATGCAATAGTGAATTGCTTTACTAAGGAAGTAATTTTGGAATCACTAAACCAGCCAAGGGTAGTATTTCTAGGTGAAAAACAAACTTGTGCCTACATGTCTAGTTTCAGCTGTAAAGGTATTTCGAATGATCAAAGGGGGATGTGAAGCATATTTGGCATATGTGACTGATACTAGAACCACTGATAGCTTGCTTGAAAATATACCAGTGGTAAGGGAATTTGCTGATGTATTCCCAAATGATCTACCTGGTTTACCACCAGATAGAGAGATAGAATTTACTATTGAACTAGTACCAGGAACTGCACCAATATCAAGGTCACCCTACAGAATGACCCCAATTGCGTTGAAATAACTAAAGGCCCAATTGTAGGAGTTACTTGACAAATGGTATATTAGACATAGTATATCACCATGGGGAGCTCCAGTGTTATTTGTTAAAAAGAAAGATGGAACAATGAGATTGTGCATCGATTATAGGCAACTGAACAAAATGACGGTGTAATGCCCGATATTTTAGGCCACGGTCGCGGTTGACCGAAATCTGGCGCGCTGAACCGATTGGGGTCTAAATTTGGACATGAAAGAAATAAATTTAAATAATAATAAGATGGGAGAAAAATATTTTGAATATTATTAATTGAGAATTTTGAAGTTTGGAATTAAAATTGGGAAAAAAAAAATTATTTTTCGCTGAACGAAATTTGGAATTGCAGTGTTTTTGGCACAGAAATTCTAAGAAGGCATAAAAATGGAATATTCTTTATCTAAGGAAAGGAATATTCTTTTGATTAAAATAAAGTAAGAGTGATTTAAATTAATGGACCAATAGGAAGCAAGATTAGTAACTAATCCTAACCACCCACCTAATCTAACTATAAAAAGTCAAATTATCACTTTTTTGACCATTCTTCTTCTTCTTCATCTTGACCAAACTCATTTCTCTCTCTTTTCTTCTTCTTTGCCGTGAGCTTCTCCTCTCCCATTTACTTTTGTTTTTCTTTCTTCAAATCAAGCTAAGATTAGATGAAAAAAAAGGGGATTAAGGCAAGATCATGAAGAAAGTGAAGTAAAGTGAGCAAAACTAAGGAAGAGGAAGGAAGAAAGGAAGAAAAAAAGAGTTTTTAGCCATTTGGAAGATCATCAAAGGTGAGTTTAGATTTTCCATCTCCTTACTTTCTTCTTCTCTTTTCTTTGAGTTTGAGGTTAGTTGCCATTATAGCTAGTAAATTAGGGTTATTAGTATGCTAATGGTGATTAAGGATGGATTAGTGTGATTAGTGTTTGATTAGTGTAAAATTTATTGTTAGGGCAAGGAAGTGAACAACCTTTGAACCAAAATCAAAGGGGAAGTAAGGGCAAGGAAAAGGCTATCTAAGAGGAAGAGAAAAGTGAAGAAAAATAGAACTTTGAGGTATGTACATTTGGCAAAAATTCAATATAGAAAAGTATTGATTTTGATTTTGTGATGTAGTGAATTTATGTATGAAATTCTGAACATTTGATTGAGTGATTAAATGATGCCATGATTGTGAAAATAAAGACTAGAAAATGAGGTTGATGCATGAAAATGGAAAATGTATGAATTATTTGATGTGCTGGAAAATTCGTCTTATGAACAGTGTCTAGTGTTTTGGTCATAACTTGAGTTCTGGAAATCATTTCTGAGTGATTCTTTCTGTATTGGAAAGTTAAGACATAGGGATTGAACTTTAATTCAGACCATTAGACCTAAATATGCCTGGAATTAGGTGAAAAATGGACTCAAACTTTGAACTAGAAATCTGTCCAGAAAAAAAAATACTGGGCAGATTGCAGTGAACATAGGTTGGAAAACAATTCATAACTTTTGCTACGAAATTATTTTTAATGTGATTCCAGTTTTAAATTAAAGATAAGACATGTACCTGAATTTTTATAGTTGATCACTTGTCCAAATTCCATCTAGAAATGGATGAAAAAGATATAGAAAGATAAGGCAGAAATCTGTCCAGTAAAATACTGGGCAGATTGTAGCGAACGTAACTTAGGAGAAAATGTATAACTTTTGCTAAAAAATTTGTTTTGATGTGATTCCAGTTGAAAATTAAAGATAATACATGTACCTATATTTTTTTAGATGACCACATGTCCAAATTCTGTCCAAAAATAGACAAAAAATGCAGAGCAACATAAGGTAGAAATGCTGTCCAGAATAGGACAGCTGGTAGAAATGTGTTGATTGTGGATTTATGTGTTAGAAAATGTATTGATTGAATTTTTCTTATAGTTATAATGATTAAATGAGCTAGTATGAGGTTGTAAAATATTGAATGAGAATTATTGCATTTATATGGAATTTATATTAATGTTTCCCTACATAATTTATGCAAATATGAATAAAGGTAACAAATGTAATTTAAGCCCTATAACATCTAGTCGAGAACTAGAAATTAGGATAAGTTGGCATGCCAATAAAAGGGTAGAAATGTAGGCACTAAATATAATAGTGCTGAGTTAAAATTATGTAGGTACTAAAAATAATAGTGCTGAGTTGAAATTTACTTAGGCACTAAGAATTAGTGCTGAGTTCGAAATTTACGTAGGCACCAAAAAGGTGCTGAGTTGTTATTGAAAATGTAGGCGTTAAACGCCGAGTTATAAAATAATTATGTAGGCGCCGAGTATACTGCCGGAGAGCAAAAACCCTGTATCCAGTGTTGAGTTCCAGTCTAAGATGTCGTTGGCTATTAAATAAATAACAGAAAAAAAATGTGAAGTATGAAATTCATATTGTAAATTTTATATCTTGTATTGTTAAAATTTCAAGCATGCTTAATGAATAAAATATCATAATTTATGAATTAAATATTTTTGCATGAAGAAAATAGTTTATTATTAATTGAATATTTGGCATGCTAAATAGGTTAATTGTAGTTTCTAAAATTTTATTTTAGAATTATTTATGTAATGATTGGATAGTTGCCAAATGTACCACTAAGCTAGTAGCTTAATGCGTGTGTTTCACGCGCAGATAAATAGAAGTAGTTGTTCCGATAGGGTGACCGAAGAAGAGGGAACCCCAAGATCATATTGCAGCAGTCTAGTTCTTTTTGTATGTTTTGATAATGATGTTGTAAAAATTAAGTTTTAAGAATTTTGTTGATGTAAATTTGTGGCTTGTAATATTTATAAGTAATGGATTTGGTAATTATATATATTTAGAATTATTGTAGTTATATTTTTAAATATCATGGTTTAATGAATAAGTTATTTTGAATCACAATATTCCCATCACTAGATATATATTTAAATTGAAAAAAAAATATTTATACAAAATTGAGCGTTGGTTTTAAATTAAATGAGCTTAGTAGCACTTCCATATCCTATTAGCGATTAGTAGGGTAAGTGAGCGCTACATTTAGTGGTATCAGAGACAGGTTAATGATTCTTAATCAGTGGGTGTAAAATAGAATATGTGTCTCATTTATATGCATAAAATGCTGCAATTATCTGATTTGGGTCCCTTCTCTTGGTTTATAGGTAGATATGGATTCGGAATCGGAACAAGATTTCTCAGAAGATGAACTAAGTAATAGTCCTTCACGCTCAGCCAATCCCAGACAACCTCAATCTGTGAGAGATTCCGGGCCGAGTGTAGTAGCTCCTCCAAGAGCAGAGAGACAGGATAATTTAGGACAGGAGCCTCTTATGGAGCAGATAGCTAATTTATTGCAACGGATAGTACAAGCCAGTATCGGTATGGCACCATATGAAGCCTTATATGGGAGAAAATGTAGAACGCCTCTAGGTTGGACCGAGCTTAGTGAAAAGAAAATAATGGGTCCAGATCTAGTTCAACAGACAGAGGAAAAAGTGAAAGTAATAAGAGATAGACTAAAAGCTGCTGCTGATAGACAGAAATCATATGCAGATTTGAAAAGGAGAGATATTGAATATACAGTTGGTGACAAAGTGTTCTTAAAAATCTCACCTTGGAAAAGGATTTTCCGATTTGGAAAGAAAGGAAAGTTGAGTCCTAGGTTCATTGGACCATACGAGGTACTTGAACGCATAGGTCCAGTGGCGTACAAATTAGCTCTACCACCAGAGTTAGACAAGATTCACAATGTATTCAATGTGTCCATGTTGAGAAGATATCGATCAGATCCATCTCATATCATATCAACAGAACCTATAGAGATACGACCAGATTTAACTTATGAAGATGAACCAGTGGAAATTTTAGCTCGAGAAATGAAAGAGCTACGAAACAAAAAGGTACCATTGGTGAAGGTCTTGTGGAAAAATCACAAGTCAGAAGAGGCAACTTGGGAAAATGAAGAGGTGATGAAGGCTCAGTATCCACAATTATTCCACTCCAGCTAAAAAGGTAAATTTTGATGACGAAATTTGGTACAATTGGTAGTCTCTTACTGAGGATAAAGGGAGGTTAAGGGTTCGATCCCTGCCTCTAACAACCTGTTGTGATTAAGTCATTGCGGGCCCAAGTTCTGGGCTTAGCACAGTGATGGGTTGGGGGTATTGGGCCATGGACCCCGGCAGCCCGTTGGTCTCAGTGAGACGGCGGGTGGACTCAGTCGTTGCGGGCCCAAGTTCCGGGCTGAGATCCAGCCGTTACATAAAAGGTACCTTTAGTCTCAGTAAGAGACTACCAATTGTACGGGAGGTCAAGGGTTCGACTCTTGCCTCCAACAACCTGCTGTGATTAAGTCGTTGCGGGCTCAAGTTCTGGGCTTAGCACAGTGATGGGTTGGGGGTATTGGGCCATGGACCCCGGCAGCCCGTTGGTCTCAGTGAGACGGCGGGTGGACTCAGTCGTTGCGGGCCCAAGTTCCGGGCTGAGATCCAGCCGTTACAGACGGTGAAGAACAAATATCCATTGCCTAGAATATTTCTAGGTCTCCAGTTGCAAGGAGCCCAAATATTCTCCAAGATTGATCTAAAATCAGGCTATTACCAGCTGAAGGTAGCAGAAGTGGATGTTCCAAAGACTGCCTTTCGAACCAGGTATGGGCATTATGAATTTTTAGTAATGCCATTTGGATTGACTAATGCTCCAGCTGCATTTATGGCATTAATGAATAAATTTTTTCAGCCATATCTGGATAGGTTTGTGATAGTATTTATTGATGACATATTGGTGTACTCAAAGAATAGGGGAGAACATGAACAACATTTAAAAATTGTGTTGCAAACTTTGAGGGAGAAACAATTATATGCCAAATTGAGTAAATGTGAATTCTGGTTAGATCATTTAATGTTTCTTGGACATGTGGTGTCGCGTAAGGGCATAGAGGTTGACCCAAAGAAAATTAAGGCTATGGTAAATTGGGAAGCTCCTAAAAATGTTTATGAAATGCCTAGTTTTTTGGGTTTAGCCGGATACTACCGCAGATTTGTTGATGGATTCTCCTTAATTGCTAGCCCTTTGACTAAATTGTTGAGAAAGAATGTGCCTTTTAAGTGGACTTTTGAATGTCAAAGGAGTTTCGATGAACTAAAACACAGGCTAACCTCAGCACCAGTGTTAACCATCCCTACAGGTACAGGTGGGTTTACAGTATATAGTGATGCTTCTCACCAAGGCTTGAGATGTGTGTTGATGCAACATGGAAAGGTGATAGCTTATGCATCCAGACAACTGAGACCACATGAGATCTTATATCCAGTGCATGATTTAGAACTGGCTGCAGTCGTATTTGCATTGAAGATTTGGAGGCATTATCTGTATGGTGAGACATTCCAAATCTTCACAGACCATAAAAGCTTGGGTTATTTGCTGACACAGAAAGAATTAAACATGAGGCAGAGATGGTGGTTAGAGTTATTGAAAGATTATGACTGTACAATTGAATACCATCCAGGGAAAGCCAATGTGGTAGCAGATGCATTGAGTAGGAAGGCTAGTAGCAGTGTAGCTCACTTGCAAGTATCCTCTTTTCCATATTTGATTCAATTATGATCTATGAATGTTGAATTAAATATACATGATGAAGGATCATTGATTGCTACTCTTCAAGTCAGACCTATACTAAAGGAGAGGATCAAAGAAGTACAAAGCAAAGATCCTAAATTGTGTGAGAAAATTGAATCAGTAAGGCAGGGAAACAGTAAAGATTTTCAATTGCAGGATGATGTACTGATGTTAAAATCACGCATATGTGTTCCAGACACTGAGAACTTGCGTCAGAAAATAATGGAAGAGGCACACAATGCACCGTATGTAATGCACCCAGGGATGACAAAGATGTATCACAGTTTAAGGCCTCATTACTGGTGGCCAAGAATGAAGAAAGATATAGCAGAAAATGTTTCCAAATGCTTGACATGTCAGCAGATTAAAATTGAACATCAGGCACCAATTGGTAAGTTACATCCATTGCCAGTACCAGAATGGAAATGGGAAAGAATAACGATGGATTTTGTCTATGGATTGTCAAGAACTCCACAGAAAAATGATGCTGTATGGGTAATTATTGACAGATTAACCAAGTCAGCACATTTTCTACCTATCAGATGGGGTTGTACACTTGAGAGTTTGGCCAAATTATATGTGAATGAGATAGTAAGATTACATGGCATTCCAGTGTCCATTGTGTTTGATAGAGATCCACGGTTTACTTCACATTTTTGGGTGAGTTTACAGAATGCATTGGGAACAAAATTGAACTTTAGCACTGCATTCCACCCACAGACTGATGGACAATCAGAAAGGACTATACAGACATTGGAAGAAATGCTTAGGTCATGTTCATTGATTGAATTTGCTTATAATAACCAGTATCATAGTAGTATCCAGATGGCACCATATGAGGCATTGTATGGCAGAAAGTGCCGAAGCCCTATCATTTGGGATGAAGAAGGAGAACATGCATTAGAAGGGCCAGAGATAGTGCAAGACACAGTGGATAAGATCAAAGTTGTCAAGAACAAGCTAAAGGCAGCACAGGATAGGTAGAAAAGTTATGTTGATCAGCATAGAAGGGAAATGGAATACAAGTTGGGTGAAAAGGTATTTCTTCGTGTGTCTCCATGGAAAGGGATAATTCGATTTGGCAAAAAGGGTAAATTGAGCCCAAGGTATATAGGGCCTTATGAAATTCTTGAGAAGATTGGTCCACTGGCATATAGATTGGCGTTACTGTAACATCCACTAATTAGAGTTTAATTTGAATAATTTAGACCATATAATTAAATTGTGTTTTTGATTAAATAAAATTAAAAATATTAGCTATAAACAATTATGTGAAGATGATAATAACAATAATAATAAGAAGAAGAAGAAGAAAATTAAAATTAAAAAAAAATGAACAGTAAAATGGACAGCAGCAAAAAAAAAAAAAAAGGCAGAATACAAAAACGGGAAAAAGGGGCTGAATCCCAAATTCTCTTTTCTCCTTCATCTCTTCTTCTTCTTCATCCATTTTTCTTCCTTCACATATCAGATCAAATTACTTATCATCTTCTTCAAGAATTGCATCAAAAATCAGTCCAATTAAACCTGATCTTGGTAAGAAATAGTTTCCCCATGATTATTGTGTTATTAGAACTGTTTAGGTTATTTTTTGACAGAATATTTCACTCTGTTTTTGATTATCTTGTGACTCGAATTTGGGGATGTGTTAAAAATAAAAGTTGTTCATCTATGTCTTGTGTATCTCTCTGCCAAATTTTATTGAACGATTTTGAGTATATGAAGAGATATGGTTATTGGGGTAAAACTGGTTCTGGAAGATGTATCAACCAAATAACCTACGGTGTTTGTAAATATTGACCATCTTATTGGATTATTATGAGTTTGTGTAAAACAGGAAAGTTGTAGGTATATAGGTTATTGAGGTCTCTGCAAAATTTCGTATGAATTTCTCTTGTGTAGGTTGAGTTATTCTGAAATTAACCATGACTGTTCCTTGATTGAACTGGTTTCATATACCTGTGCAGTTCCAGTAATTTCGTCCTTATATTTCACCTATTTTTAAATTGAATTGGCCAAAGTTCAAAACATAAAAGTTTTAATTATATGTCTTATCTAAATTTATGTGAAAGTTTTATCTTAAAATGTAATGTATTTTGTGAGTTATGAGCTGAACAAGTAAACTGGTCGGGTTGATATTCTATGTTGAACCAGTTATATATCCTCCCACATTTGAGACCCTTAGAGACTGAATCAGGAAATTCGTTAAACATGGAAAATGTTCCCAATTAACGTATATAACTGTATAAAAAGTTGTAGAATAATTTAAGCTACACATTAAAGGTTATGAATTTTTGAATTGGGTACCTTAAAACTGCCTAAGGGCAGAAAACAGGTAAATATTTAAAATTATACCAAAAATTATGTAAAGGTTAAAAAATTCTAAAATTTTAGTATATTTTATTTTTACATGTTATAGTTAATCAGAATCAAGAATCATACAAATTGGATAAGTGTAGGAAAAGTTATTAATCCAACAGTCCTTAGAGGTCTTATTCTAGCTTAATAGAAATTGAAATTATTTATTTAAGTTATGTTAAGAATAAATATTTTATCAAGCTATTAATTAATTATATTTTTAAATTAGGATTTCAACAAGAAGAAGACCAACAAAAGTGAACAAGCTCTAAATTTATATTTTGGAAAAAGGAAAATACTATCGAGGTTTGTACATATATGTATTTTATTTTGTCTTTATGCATGATTGTGTGTATGACATAAATTACATGTCACAATGATGAAATTATATATTATGGCATGTTTTAAGGTTGTAAGAATATTATTAACTATGAACTTAATATTGCGTTAACATTTGATAAAATATTATGCTATTACATGGTTTGGAAATAAATTGTGAATATATGATTGTGTTAATATGAAATGAGTATTGGTTATAGAAACAAGTAATTAATTGTGTTAATTGCTCATTTCTCTACCTGAGGACTAACATAGGATAGATGGTGCACCATTAAGGGGGGAATTATGGTACCGATATGGATATTATTTAGGGACAGGGTGGCTTAAACTCTGGGAGCGCCCCTGATCCTGATTATACACAGATGACATAATTATATTCAATCAAGGTGGCTTAAGCTCCGCGAGCGCCCTTGACTTGAGATTATAGTGAGTAGGGTGGCTTAAGCTCCGCGAGCGCCCCTATTTCACACCCCATATCCGGACAGTCCGGGAATGAGATTTGGGCTGATATTAATTAAAGACTATGAAATGAAATGTGACAAAAATTTATTATTGACATAAGTGACAAAACATGAAATGCTTACAAGAGGTAATGAGAATTTAGTTATTGAATATGATTTTTATGTTTATACTGTTATGTGATGTAGTTATTTCTTTTATATGAAATAAAAATTCAGTGTATCATGAATTATTTGAGACATGCATTTGTGTGACTGCTTGGAAAAAAACTTAATACCTATATGTACCACTAAGCTAGAGTTAGCTTAGCGTGAGTTCTTCTCACGCAGGAATTGGAACTATAGACGGTAGGAGGTGAAGTATTCAAGAAGGAAATCCAAGCCCATATCAGCAGAGACACAAGAGGCATAGTTAGAGGGTTGGTTATGTATTATTATGTTTTTTTTTTTTAGTTTGACTATGTATTTGGTGTGGTAGACAAATCTCATATATTAATATTATGTATGTAAATAATTATGTAACAGAATCGGGTGCCATATGTGTATACAATATAAGGATATATATATATATATATATATATTTATATATTTTTAATTAGAATAATTTGCCTAAACCAAAATAAATAAACATATTAAGTTATTTAAAATAAAATAAAAAAAATTCAATTTGAGCAGATTATCGAGTTAAGCTTGTGACATTCTACTTATATATATGGAATTATTCCTAATATATAAGTGGAGCGTCACAGTTATCACCAGAGATGGCTCAGTTACATAATGTGTTTCATGTGAGCATGCTTAGAAGATACAGGTCAGATCCTACACATGTACTTAAAGATCAAGTCATTGAGATTGCAGAGAACATGAGTTATGTTGAGGAACCAGTGCAAATCATTGGATATAAGACTAAACAGCTAAGAAACTGAGAAATACCTTTGTTTAAAGTATTATGGCGTAACCATTTACAAGAAGAGGCAACATGGGAAACAAAAAAAAATGAAAAAGCAATATCCACACCTGTTTTCAGGTATTAATTTTGAGGACCAAATTTTTAAAAGGAAGGGAGTATTGTAACATCCTTGACCTTCCCCACAAGCATTTCATCGAACATAAGTATCTTGCATACAATTCAATTGAACACGTGCATTTTAGACGTATTTTTGTAGGAACAAGTTTATGACACACACTAGCTACGTGTCATAGTATTTGGCACTTGTATCGAATCGCACGTGCGTAATTATAACCTAAATGAGGATAACAAAGTATTAGAAATGAATTGAATAAGGTGTCTAAATTAAAGTAAGCAAAATGATTAGATTAAGATTAGTAAACAATTACATTGCTAATTTAGTTAAATCGGGTCAAATGATTAAGCTGTATCATTGTGTGAATTAGTGGAATTATAAATATATGTAAATAATAATAATAACAATATAAAATAAAATGAAAATGAAACAAAAGAGAATTAGAAGAGAAGATAAATGAGAAATGAGAAGAGAAAAGAGAAGAGAAAAAAAGAAAAAGAGAAAAGGACAAAAAACAATTTGGCTTTATCTTCATCTTTCTTCCCCATTTCTGCCTCCTCACTTCAGCCCCATTTTCTTCTTCATCTTTCTCCATTCCAGAACTCAATTCTTCCTTGTTTCACCTATTATTTGCACCAAATTGATCCCTTGCAAGTTCGTTCTTGGTAAGTAATCAATTCTTATTGCTATAGGGTTGATTTAAGTTGCTCAGGTTCAATATTAGGCACTGAATTGCACCCCGATTTTGATGTTAATAGAAATTGATTCTAGAAATGTGTAAAACACAAACGTTTTTCCTTTATGTCTTATATTTATGGATATGTAAACATTTTTGCAAGATGTTATGTATAGTGAGAGATATGCTCTTCGTACTGAAATAGATCAGGGTGTAAACCCTAACCAAGTTAGCAACTATGTGGTTTAATTTTGAATATGTTAAAGCCGTTATTTGAAGTCTCTAAAAACATAAAAGTTGTATATATATGTTTTTTGTATCTTTCTACCAAATTTCAGGTTCATCGGTCTTGTAAATGTCTTAGAAATTCCACCAAATATTGTACAATGATCAAATTGGTCTGAAATTTTAATATGTTCTATAATTATATGTTATTTTTAATTAGGAACAAGAATCAGATTAATTGGTGAATTATATAAAAAGTTATAGGCTAAACAGTCCCATAAGGTCACATTGCCTCATAGGAAAAATCTTAACTATTGACGTGAACAATGCATATTAATTTGATTAAGCCACATTAAGTCTCTCTAATCATGAGTTAATCGATTATGTTTTCATATTAGGCGCATAACATATTGGAGACCCACAAGGAGCAGATAGACAATAAGTTAGGGGTTGGAATCAAAGGAGAACGATGAGTCTAATTATCGATTGAACTCTTTAGTGCAAATGAATGTTGCTTGCTATGTGATTCATGTGATTGTCATGATTGGTCCTTGATAATGTAATGATGGATAATTTGTGACATTGTGGTACATATAAATGGTATACTTGTGGTATATTTGAGGTATATGTTTGACAAATGTGATATATATACATGGTATATGTATAGTATATGCAAGGTATATGCTTGACATATGAGGTATATATGGAATATATGTATGTTGTATATGATAAAGATGCAATGGTTGATGAATGCTTAAATACAAGTGCATATGCATATGGGCTAAAAAGGTGTTGTGACTAGTTAATCGATATTGTAAAGCAAAAGAATAGGCCTATGGCCCAACAAATGTGCAAATGAAACAAATGATCAAGCTAGCTAGCAAATGCAAATGCAAATGTTCACATGGCAAATATTCACATGGAAACCCGAGGCAATGTCTGTTTAACTTGGTCACAACAAAATGAAATAAGCAAAGCATTTGCATACATAAAGAGTAATGATTATATGTTTCAACTTTATTGATACTTATATGATACTGATGAATGGAATGGAATACATGGTATATATTGGAATTGTGATTTATGACTATGAGTTGTTTGGTACTTTAGAGCTCATTGGATGGTTATTCTCTCTGAGCCACAACTCATCAATTTGCATCATTTTTCAAGTAAAGAAAAGTGATAGCTCATTTTGAGTAGCGTATAAAAGACATGGAGCACAGGTCACTGGCCGAGCCTCATCACTCTCTCTCCTTGCATTCCACACAAGCATGAAAATATGTCATCTGCATTTTGTATTTACGTGCTTGAATATGTATAGTCATTTTGGAATGAGTCTAAAAATGTATAAATGAAATCAACTCAAAAATACTTATGTGTAAAGTTTATGTTTTGATATATGTGATATATTATATTGTGGTGAAAACCTCAGTGTTAACTTTGCAAAGTCAATGAATAATATTACAGGATATGAGACTTGCAAGTCATTGAATGAAATTATAGGATATGAGACTTGTAAAGGCATTAGTTGATTTTACAGGATATGATATGAAAAAAAAAATTTACTACTATTGTTAACAGGGTATTTTACCTTTCTAGTATGCCATGTATGATTACTTGATACAGGGATAGGTTATACTCATATACATAAGGTGTGACGTTACATGTTATTACGCAATGTATGGATTGAATATGTAAATTTGTTTTTCTTTTCTTAATATGCATAACATATACCTCACATATACCATTGCATATACCTAACTAGTTAGCAAATAACTTTGATATACTTAGGATATACCTTGCATATACTTAACTAGTTAGCAAATAACTTTACTATACGTCTTTCAATTCTCGCACTCTATTATTTTGTCTTAAGCATCTTTTGAAGGGAAGACTTCTCAGAAACACTTATTGTTATATTATTTGTCACCATCAAAAAGAGGTAGAATGTTGATCCTTGAGGGGTATTTTCATCATTTTGATGTTAACAAATAAAATAATAATAATTAAGTGTGTTGAAAAGGATATATCTTGATTAGAATATGATGCAAGATTGAAAGACAACTTTTGAATATCAAAATCAGAAGAAATAGCAAAATCACGCCCATCACTACTTATGCCATGCCTGTGAATATAGCTTAGCGCCAACTTTCCACCATTCAAAGTTCACAACCATGAAGGATCATACCAACCGTGAATGATCAAATTAGTCACACCCATGAAAAATAGTCACGCCTGTGAGATAATATGTCAAAATCTTCTATATAGTTTTACGGCCAGAGTCACCACTTAGACCACGACTTGGAAGAATATTCACGCCCGTGAAAGTATAAAGTCACGCCTGTGATCAAACACTTCAAATTCTTCTAGAGAGCTTCACGGCCAGAGTCACCACTTGGACCACGACTTGGAAGAGCATTCACGACCATGACACATATATTCAGGACTGTGTCACAGTCGTGAATGAGGATAGAGAAACATGTCAGGCGTAAAGTTAAGAGTTGGTGCAACTACTATTTTCACATTAAATGCACCCAAAATTCTATAATTCATAGAGGAAGTATAAATGCAAGTCATTTATGAATCCTAAGAAGAACAACAACAATTACTTTGAATCTTTAATCTTGTTGTAGCCTTGTGCATTAATTATTTTCAGCAAAACCTTTATTCTTTGTAAAAACCTAATTGCTCATAATTTTTGAGCATTGTAGGTTGGTGACTGTTTTCATTTTAAAAAATTACTTACACAAGGAAATTTTTGGGTTAGGTGTTAGCCATTGATAGAAATACCATAGTTAGGAGTGAGCTTGTAAAACTCCATTGTAACACTTAGTGTGTTAATAAAACACCCAATTGAGATTGGGGAGAAGAGTAGGGCTTATTAATACCCGAACCTCTATAAATCTTGTGTGTGATATCTCTCCTTTCCTACTCTATTTAATTTTATTCTACACTTAAAGTTAAGAAATATTTTATTTCATAACCAATTCAACCCCCTTATTGGTTCATTGTTTGGGCAACAAATAATATTAAGGCCTAGAGCTTCAATTAATATGGCAAAAACCATAGTTCTTTTAGAGTTTGGGTTGTTAGGCACACCCAAGCCTACTTTAGACGAATATGTTTAAACTATCGAAATATGATTTTATGATTAATAGGTTGGCTTTAACTAGTTATATTAGCTTGTTGGGCACACCCAAGGTCAATGTAAATTAGAGATATTACTGGGTAAGTGTACATGAGATGTGCACATATCAAGAGTTGATAGTCCAATGATTCAATAATTGAATTTTAACACCCCCTTACCCCACTGTAGTTCAGTAAGATAAGTGAGCATTACCCGTCTAACTGTTTTATAAAATTAATGAAGTGGGGTAATTTTCTTTTTACAAAAATATTGCAGACACTAAAATAAAAATTATTACAAGCATAAATACTCAAAATTTTATTTATTTATAAAGTACATTAATTTACATCCAAACTATGTTCTTTTACATTGTAATTCACATCTTTAATACACATTATATAAAAATAAAAATGATAATTTAATTTACAAAGTTTTTAATAAAATATACCAAAAAGAAAACCAAAGCTTTTAGATGCTTCCCTTCAGGTACCCTTCTTCTTTTGACAATTCTAATATCTACAGCTACCCTTCTAAACCTGCGCGAGAGGAAATCACCCGTGCTAAGCTACTAGCTTAGTGGTGCTTCAATAATAAAAATTTTACATACACATATTTTCTTTCAATTTAATTAACCATTTAATAAATAAGGCATAAAATTAAGAATTATATAAAATCAAATAAATTTCATTCAACATGTAATAGTTAACAAATTTAATTCATATAATATTAGCAAAATGACATACTTTAACATTATTATTATTTTTCATTTTTCTTTTATTATGCCCATAACACCTATAACTGAACTAACTAATAGGAATAACGGGATTGTCATTTCCAGCTTTCATAATATTGCACCAAGCACCTTAATAATTTTGCCATTACCGGCTTAATAATTTTGCGCTTAGTATATTTATAAATTTGTCATTACCGGCGTTTTTATTTGGCACTGATAGCCTAAAATATCCTGATTGACATGTCAAACTATTCTCTATTCTAATTCTAGATTAAGTGTCATAGGGCTTAACTATTTTTATATTAATTCCCAATATTTTCCAAAAATGACAATATTATTCAATTATCATAATTATGCTTATTTATTTTTGTTTTTTATTCCCATTATTATTGCACTAAAATCTCATACATAAATAATTTTTCAGACATTTATAGTTATCATTAAAGTAAATATTAATATTAATTATTACATTTAATTATCACAACACATGAAAAAATCAAATATTTTATATTTTTACCTATGGCAGATTTTGGACCTATTTTGGGACTTCATTTTTAGCCCATATATAATTCGAATTGGAAGTTTTGGTCTTCTAAAAACTTTTATCTTATTGTCTTAACTTTCAGAAACATCAAAAATAACTCAAATCAGAGTTTTTTTATCAAAAGTTATGATCAATTGAATACAGCTTCATCACAGAAATATTTGGACAGATTCTAGGTTTGAACTTCATGCATTTTTCTGGGCAAATCTAGACATAATTATATTTTATGGTCTGAATAAAAATTAAATCCCTGTGTCTTAGCTTTTATTTCCAATAAATAACATATAAAATGGAATTATAGAACTCAAGTTATACTCAAAATAGTCAAGACTGCTCCAGAATCCCTACAGTAGGGTCATTAATCCATTTTTCAACCACATTCATCTTTTACATTCATTTTGATACTAAAATTTTCAGATTTTAACTAAATTCATATGTCTCAATTATTTTACACCATTTGATCCCATTGTCATATAAAATATCAAAAGCCACAACAAATCACATAACATATCACAAACACAAACATGTCAAACCTAAATGCATAATTCCATACATATTAACAACATGCAAGCTTTTTATCAATGAAGCACGTATCTAATCATCCTTGGTTCTTCCATTAATCCTTCTTTTTCTTCCCTTATTGGCTAGCTTTCTCCTTTCCTTTGTCACCCTCTTGAGAGCCTCTCACTTGTTCATTTATTTCACATACACAACCATATCATATCTCAATTCCAATATCCATTTTCAATGTTTTTCATGTCTACATAATATTCTAATGCTCCTAATATGTTTTACACCTTAATTGAGCTAAAATGTACTAAGGTTAAACTTCCCTCATAATATGTCATGGCTGCCCAAAAACTATATCCTAGTTCCCAATTCATTTTCTTCAATTCAACACTCAAATTATAGTTAATCTATCACCAATTGTTGTGCTCCTATGCTAATTTCAATTTTCCCCAAATTTCTTTAATTATGGCAGCCCCTCATTCATCCACTAACATCATATTTTCTTTAGTTTTTAAGCCATAAAACAATTAACTAACATCAATTATCATTAATTCAAAGTTTAACTACACTTTCATCAACTAATCACAAACTTAATTTTCTAAGTTCAATCTTGCAACATAACCTATATCTATCAAACCTAATCACATCTATCATCCTCATAGGTCTCAAATGGAAGGAAAAAGGTTGAATTTGAGAAGAATAAACTCACATTAAGAGTTCCCAAAGTGGGCCGAAATTCCCCCTAACAAATCTCCCTTTTCTTGTCTTCCTTCTTCCTTCTTTCTTGCTCCTTCCCTCCTTTTATGGCAAGAACTCCTTAATTCCGAATTTTTCTCTCTCAAAACTATTTTTTTTCTCTCTTTTCAAGGTGTGGCTGAAGCAAAAATGGAGGTTTTGGGTAAGGAGGGGAACGGAAAAGGGAGGAGAAAAGATGAAGATGAAGAAAAGTTATGGAAAAATGTAGAATTTTGTTCTTCTTTTTTACTTTTTATACCTTGATTAAAGTGTGGGTCCCACTAATTAAAATTAATCCTAATTCTCATTTCTTCATTAAGTTATTTAATCTTAATTAACATTTAAACTCTAAGAAATTCCATATTTACCACATCTCCCTCCATATTCACACTTTTCCCCAAACAATTGTCATAATACCGATTTTGTCTATAAAAAATTTTATTTTTTTCTAATTCTACCACTAATCTTTTTAATTCCCAAATAATAATACCTTTAATTATTTTCCTTTATTATTAGTCATTTTTTATGGGTTCAAATTTAGACTCCGATCGAACCTATGCGCCTCACTGCGGTCACGCGTAATCGGGGCCTAAATCACTGGATGTTACATGAATTATATGATGCAATTGGTGTAACACCCCCTTACCCTACTATAGTTCAACAAGGTAAGTGAGTATTATCCAACTAGCTAACTTATAAGATTCGCTAAAGTATAACTTTATTATAACAAAAATATTGCAAACACTAATATTCAAAATTTCAAACACCAATAATCAAAAACTTATTTATTTATAAAACATATTATTTTACATCCAAACCATATCTATTACATTAGTTTTACATACTCCCAAACTATAATTTAATTTACAAGGCTTTTAACAAAATATACAAAAAATAATCCAGAGCTTTAAGCTGCTTTCTGTCCGGGAACCCTTCATCTTCTGACAACTACACTAATTATAGCTATACTTCAGAACCTACTTGAAAGAAAACCATTCACGCTAAGCTACAGGCTTAGGGGTGCTTCAAGGATTAAAATATTACACATACATGTATTTTCTTACATGCCATTTTATAATTCCACAAATAAGGCACACAAAAAGAAATACAAGAAATCAAAGAAACTCTATCAAACATTTAATATTTAACAATCTTGATTTAACTCAACATTATCTAGATGACGTGCTTTTACTTATTTTACCCATACACACTCAATATTATTATTATTATTATTATTATTATTATTATTATTATTATTATTATTATTATTATTATTATTATTATCATTATTATTATTATTATTATTATTATTATCATTATTATCATTTTTTTTTGCTCATAACATCTATAATCGAACTAAGTAATAGGAATAATGGGGTTTTCATTACTTGCTTTCATAACATTGTGTCAAGTGCTTTTGTAGTAGTGTCATTATCGACTTCCATAATATTGCGCCAAGCACAATAATAGTATTGTCATTACCAGCTTTGATAATTTTGTTTCCAGCGTATTTATAAAATTGTCATTATCGGCTTTTGTATTTTAGCACTGAGTGCATTTAATCCCCTGATTAGTATGTCAAATTATGTTATATTTTAGTTCTAGGCTTGGTGTTTTAGGACTTTACAATTTTTATATTTACTACCAATATTAAGATTATTATTCAAAATATTTTCACAAGTGATAATTATACCAAATATCCACATACATATTTATTTATTATTATTATTATTTGTTTTCACTATTATTAAATTAAAATCTCACACATGAATAATTTTATTAAACATTCATAACTATAATTAAAGTCAAAATTCTCATCAATTAACATATGTATTCATCACACCACATGCAAAAGCCCAATATACAAATTCTTTATTTATGACAGATTCCGACCCATACATTCGGCCGCATTTTTAGCCCATTTCTAGTTTGAATTTGAATTTATGATCTGCTATGATTTTGTATATTATTGTCTCAGATTTTAGATATATTAAAAATCATCCAAATCCAAGTTTTCTAGTAAAAATTATGGTCATTTTATTGAGTGGTATTCAATTAATTTTTGCTCAGTATTTTCTGAGTACCAACATGTCCTGGATTTTGTGTCCAATTTTTAGTCAATTTAAAATTAAAATTTGAACTTAGGTTCGCATGAAAATTTTAGCCCTATGAGTCAACTTTCATTGGCAACTTATTTTATCCCATTCTAATCACCATAATATTAGTTGTGATATAAAATGTCAAATCTGCTCCTAAAATTCTGAAACAGAGCCATCAATTGACATAAGTCTATCTAATAAATACATTCATCATATGCATTCATTTTTATACTAATATTTCTAGATCACAATTACATTCATACATCTTAACACTTTCACACCATGTAGTCCAATTATAAAAAAAAAATCAAAAGTTTGACACCCTCCATTCCATTTTTATCACAATTACATTCATACATCTTAACACTTTCACATTCCATTTTTCCATTTTTTCCTACCCTAACTAGCTAGCACTTTCTTTTCCTTTGAAACCCTCTTGAGGGCCTCTCTTTTGCTCACGTGATTGTCCTACACAACCATACCACATCTCATTTCTATCATCCCTTTTCAAAAGATTTCATGCATATATAAAATCTTAATGCTCCCAATATATTTTATACATTTTTTTAGCCAAAATTTACTAAGATTAAACTCAATTTTTGCTAGGTCAAACCTATCCAAAATGGTTCTATAAGGTCCTCATTCAATTTCTCCAAAATATCACCCAAACCACACTTCACTCTTCACCAATTATCTTGCCCCTAGGTTAATTTCAATTTTCCCCAAATTACTTTAACTAAGGAAGCCCCTCTTTCCTCCATTAGAGTTATCTTTGTTTAGTTTTTAAGTCATAAACCAATAAGTAACAGCAATTATCATTAATTAAAGGTTTAGCTTCACTTTTCCTCAACTAGTTACCAATTTCAGATCCTAGGTCAATTCTTGCCAAATAACCCTAATCTACCAATTTCAGTCATATCTATCATCCTTATGGGTCTCAAATGAAAGAGAAAGGGTTGAATTTAAGGTGAAGAAACTCACCTTAATGTATCTCCAAATTGTGCCAAAATTCTCCTTAATTTTTTCGTATCTTTTTCTTCTTTTCTTTCTTGCTCCTTTGCTCACTTATGGTGAAAATTCCTTCAATTTCTTAGTTCTTCTTCCTTTAACACCTTTTTTTCCCTCTCTTTCAAAGCTTGAAATGAAAAAAAAAATGATGGCTTTTGGGGGCTTAGGTGGGCAGTAACAAAGAAAAAGAACAGAAAGATGAGTTGATTTTTTTTGGGTGGAAGAATGTAGAATTCCTCCCTTTTTTGACTTTTATATTATGATTAAGGAGTAGGCCCTATTAATTAAATGTAATCCTAATTTCTATTGGTTCATGTATTTAATTAATCTTGATTAGCTTTTAATTATAAGAAATTCTCTTTTTTCACAATTTTTCTTCTTCTCACAAAATTTTTCCCAACAATTTCTATAGTACCAATTTTGTCCATAAGGTGATTTTTTTTTTTGCACCAATATTTTTTAGTTCCCAAATAATAATACCCTTTAATTATTTTCCCTCATAATTTATCATTTTTTTATGGGTCCAAATTTAGAACTATAATCAGATCGGCGCGCTCGATAACAGTCATGTGCAATCAGGGCCAAAATCATTGGACGTTTCAATTCTCTCTCCCTGAAGAAAAATTTTATCCTCATAATTTACCTAATTAGTTAGGCCTGAATAACTGAGGATGTTGAGTTCTCATCATTTCTTTACTCCCCCAGGGAGTTTCTTCCACTTTATGATTGCGCCATATGACCTTTACCACTAGTACCTTCACCATTGGTACCTTCTTGTTCCCTAGTTCCTTGACTTCTCGAGCTAAGATTGCAATAGGCTCTTCTTCATAAGTAAAGTTTGGTTACACCTTTATAGATTCCACAGGTATTACATGTGTCAGATCTAATCTATATCTCCTTAGCATTAAGACAAGAAACATATTGTGGATATTATCCAATTCCAATGGTAAGGCCAATCAATAAGCCACTAGGCCCACACATTCAAGTATTTCATATAGTCCAATAAATCTAGGGCTTCATTTTCCCTTTTTACCAAAATGAAGTACTTTTTTCCAAAGTGAGACTTTTAAAAATATCTTGTCTTTGAGAATATATTCAATATCCTTTCTCTTCAAATCAGCGTAGGAATTTTTTCGGTCAGCTGCATCTTTTAATCGTTCTTTGATTAATCTCACCTTATCTTCTATTTGTTGCACCAATTCTAGACCCACTAACTTCTTTTCACCAAGTTTTGTCCAACATAAAGGTGTTCTACATCTCCTTCCGTATAAAGCCTCATATGGTGCCATGTCGAGACTAGCTTGATAGCTATTGTTTTATGCAAATTCCATCAATGAAAAATACTTATCCCAACTACCTTGAAAGTCAATTACACAACTTCTAAGCATGTCTTCCAGCAATTAAATAACCCCTTCATTTTTCCCATTTGTTTGTGGGTGGAATGTCGTACTAAAAGTAAGTCTAGTCCCCAATGCTTGTTATAGATCTTTCCAAAATTGAGATGTGAATCTTGGGTCTCAATTAGAAATAATGGATACTGGCACCCCCATATAGTCGAATTATCTCATGAACATATATTTCTGCTAACCAACTTAACGGATAATCCATCTGAATTGGTCAAAAGTGAGCTGACTTGGTAAGCCTGTCAACAATTACTCATACAGCATTATACTTCTTCTGAGTCAAAGGCAAACTAGATACAAAATCCATCGTAATCCTTTCCCATTTCCATTTTGGAATAGCAATAGGTTGCAACAATCCAAAATGTACCTGATGTTCTTCTTCACTTGTTGGCATGTCAAGCATCTTGTAGTGTATTTAATGATATCCTTTTTCATTCATAACCACCAATAATAAATCTTCATATCTTGATAGATCTTATTGCTTCCTGGATGCATGGAATAAGTCATATTATGTGACCGTGTCATTTAGGCCCCGATTGTGCATGACAGTGGACTATAAATTTGAACCCATAAAAAAATGACTAATAATAAGAAAAAATAATTAAAGGTATTATTATTTGGGAATTAAAAAGATTAGTGATAGAATTGGAAAAAAATGAAATTCTATGTACAAAATTGGTATTATGGCAATTGTTGGAGGGAAAAATGTGAAGATGGGAGAATTATGGCAAATAAGGAATTTCTTAAAGTTTAAAAGTTAATCAAGAATAATTAAGTTAATGAACCAATGAGAATTAGGATTAATTTTAATTAGTGGACCCACACCTTAATTTTGGTATAAAAGTTAAAAAGATGAAAAATTCTCCATTCTTCCACCAAAATATCTAACTCATCTTCATCTTCTTTTCTTTCACTCTTGGCTGTCCACCATAGCTCACCAAAACCTCCATTTTTCCTTCAGTACAAGCTTGAAAAAGAGAGGAAAAATTAGTTTTGAGAGAGGAAAAATCAGAATTTAAGAGTTTTTACCGTAAAGGAGCAAAGGAGCAAGAAGGAAGGAAGAAAAAAGAAAAGGAAAGGGAGAAATTCTAGGGGAAATTTCGGCCCACCTTGGAGAGCCCTTAAGGTGAGTTTATTCTTCTTAAATTCAACCTTTTTCCTTTCATTTGAGACCCACAAGGATGATAGATATGATTAGATTTGGTGGATTGAGGTTATGTTGTAAGATTGAAACTATAAATTTAAAGTTGTAATTAGTAGAAGGAAATTGTAGTTAAACTTTGAATTAATTATAATTGATATTAGTTAATTGTTTTTATAACTTAAAAACTAAAGAAAGAAGATGCTAATGGATGAAGAAGGGGCAGCCATAATTAAAGTAATTTGGGGGAAATTGAAATTAACCTAGAAGCAACACAATTGGGGATAGATAAAGTGTGATTTGAGTGTTGAATTGAAAAAAATAAATTGGGACTTATGATAAGGTTTTTGGGCAGCCATGACATATGAAGAAGGAAGTTTAACTTGGGTAAAGTTTGGCTAAATTAAAGTATAAAACATATTAGGAGCATTAGAATTTTATGTAGGCATGAAAAGCTTTGAAAATGGATGATAGGATTGAGATATGGTATTGGTTGTGTAGGAAAACCAAACTCTATCTCCTAGAACTCAAGAACATCCCCACTGTGTGTGATTTTCTATATGTGTTTCCTGAAGACTTGTCGAAGTTACCACTAGAAAGGGAGATAGAGTTTGCTATTGATGTGATTCCTGGTACAACCCTAATATCAATTACTCTCTATAGAATGGCACCTGCAAAATTGAGAGAGTTGAAGGTTCAGTTGTAGGAATTGCTAGACAAAGGGTTCATCAGACCAAGTGTGTCTCCATGGGGTGCTTCGGTGTTGTTTGTGAATAAGAAGGATGACACCCTTCGATTATGTATTGATTACCGACAATTGAACAAGGTGACGATTAAAAATAAAAACCCACTACCTAGAATTAATGATTTGCTTGATCAACTGAAGGAAGCAGGAGTATTCTCTAAGATTGATCTCAGCTTCGAGTATCATCAATTGAAAACCAAAGAATCAGATCTGTCCAAAATAGCCTTCAGGACTCGATATGGCCACTATGAGTTCCTGGTTATGCCTTTTGGTTTAACGAATGCACCAGTTGCCTTTATGGATATGATGAATAGGACTTTAGGCCTTACCTTTATCAATTTGTGGTAGTTTCTATAGATGATATCCTAGTGTATTCAAGGGACAAAGAAGAACATAATAGACATCTCAGAGTAGTACTTCAGACTTTGAGGGAAAATCAATTGTATGCAAAGCTATCATAATGTGAGTTCTGGTTCGAAGAAGTAGGATTCTTAGGGCATGTTATGTCAATTGAAGGAATTCGTGTGGATTCTAACAAAATAGAAGCGATTCTGAGGTGGATGCTGCCTCGCAATATGATAAAGTCTAGAGTTTCCTTGGCTTACTTGGCTACTACAGAAGGTTTGTGAAGGAATTTTCAAGCATAGTCGCACCAATTACCAAGTTACTCAGAAAAGAAACTTAGTTTGAGTGGACAGATCGGTGTAAGGCAAACTTTGAGAAACTAAAAGTCATGCTAACAAAAGCACCTGTTTCGACCCAACCTACTCTAGGGAAAGATTTTGTGATATACAATGATGCCTCTCATAATGGGCTAGGTTGTGTATTAATGCAAAAGGGTAAAATAGATGCTTATGCATTTAGGCAATTGAAGCTTCATGAGCTAAATTACCCTACTAATAATTTGGAGTTGGCAGCAATAGTGTTTGCTTTAAAAATATGGCGACATTATTTGTATGATGAGCGATGCTGTATATATACAGATCATAAGAACCTCAAATATTTGCCCATATAGAAGGAGTTGAACTTAAGGAAAAAACATTGGTTGGAGTTAATCAATGATTATAATTGTATTATTGATTATCAGTCAGGCAAAGTTAATGTAGTGGTGGATGCGGTAAGTAGAAAAACACTTGCAGGTATACCTTATAATTTCCTCATTATAATATAATATATAGAGATTAAATGAGACTCATAATTTATTTTGGCAGAGTTATGGGTTCAACCTACTTTAAGGCAACAAGTGAGGGAAACTCAAAGGCAAGATCAAAATTGATGATAATTGCTGAGGCAGTTAAAAGGGGGAAAGACCATAATTTAAGATTGAAGATGATGGAAGTATAAGTTATAAAGAAAGATTGTGCGTGCCACATGGTAGCGAATTAAAGCAAATAATTCTAAAAGATGCGCATAAGACTACTTATTCCATTCATCCACGGAGCAATAAAATTTATCAAGACCTAAAGATTCATTATTGGTGGCCTGGAATGAAGAAGGATATCATAGATTACACTACAAGATGCTTGACATGCCAACAAGTGAAAGTAGAGCACCAGGTACCATCTGGATTGTTGCAACCTATTGCTATCCCAGAATGGAAGTGGGAAAGGATTACGATTGATTTTGTATCTAGGTTGCCTTTGACACAAAAGAAACATGATGCAGTATGGGTGATTGTTGATAGGCTTACCAAATCAGCTCATTTTTTGCCAGTTTGGATGGATTATTCATTGAGCCGGTTAGTAGAAATATATGTAAATGAGATAATTTGACTGCATGGCATGCCTGTATCTATTATTTCTGATCGAGACCCATGGTTCACATCTAAATTTTGGAAAAGTCTACAACAAGCATTAGGGACCCGACTTACTTTTAGTACAACATTTCACCCACAAACAAATGGGCAATCCGAACGAGTTATTCAATTGTCGGAAGACATGCTTAGAAGCTATGTAATTCACTTTGAGGGTAGCTGGGGTATGTATTTACCATTGATGGAATTTACATATAACAATAGCAATCAAGCTAGTCTAGGCATGGCTCCATATGAAGTTTTGTATGGAAGAAGATGTAGGACACCGTTATGCTGGACACCGTTATGCTGGACAAAACTTGGTGAAAAGAAGTTAATGGGCCCAAAATTAGTGCAACAGACAAAGGAGAAGGTGAAATTAATTCAAGATCGATTAAAAGCTGCAATGGATCGACAAAAGTCCTATGTTGATTTAAAAAGGAAGGATATTGAATATGTGGTTGGAGAAAAAGTATTTTTAAAAGTCTCACCTTGGAAGAAATTACTTCATTTTGGTAAAAAGGGGAAACTAAGTCCTAGGTTTATTAGACCATACGAAATACTTGAACGTGTGGGTCCAGTGTCTTACAAGTTGGCCTTACCACTAGAATTGGATAAGATCAACAATGTGTTTCATGTCTCAATGTTAAGGAGATATAGATCAGATTCGACACATATAATACTTGTGGAATCAATAGAGGTACAACCAGACTTGACCTTGCGGAAGGGCCTATGAAAATTTTAGCTCGAGAAGTCAAGGAACTATGGAACAAGAAAGTACTATTGGTAAAGGTCCTATGTCGCAATAGTGCAGTAAAAGAAGCCACCTCAGAGAGTGAAGATATGATGAGAACTCAACATCTTCAGTTATTCAACTCCAGCTAATCACATAAATTTCGAGGACAAAATTTTCTTAAGGGTGAGAGAATTGTAACATCCAGGGATTTAGGCCCCGATTGCACGTGACCGTAGTGGGGTACTTGTTGGGTTTTGAAGAATGAATCATATTCATAAACGCAACGAAAAATAAAACTTTTCAAAACCCAAAACAAAAATCATACTTGTACCATTAAAACTAATTTATATAAATGTAAATGTTAAAAATTATACCTTGTAATTTTTATTTGTTCTTCAAATCTTCACTTTGTTGGGTTATAGCAAACCACAACAATCCACACTAGGATGTCTCTAATGATAATCCACGCGAAGAATGAAGAAGAAACTATTAAGAGAAAATGGTTTGAACAAATTCAAAGTGCTAGCTTTGAAAGTGTTCTTGAGAGAATTTTTGTTGTCTTAAAAATATTTTTTTTTCACAAAAAATATTTTTATATCTATTTTCTGTCATTTGATGTTTTTTCTATTTGAATCAAATTCAAAAATAAGATGAAAAGTCAAAAATGGAGAAAATGGTAACTAATGAATAGTAATTAACCATAATTGGCCTAATTATGGCCAATTACAGCCGTTGGCCAACAGATGCAAGGCTGCAAGCACGCTGGGCCTGCTGCGGGTTGGTGCTGGGCAGCCCAACTAGCCTGCAAGGCTGGCCAACAGCTTGCCTGGCCCGCGCTGGCCTGTACGGGCTTATGACACTCCCGAATAATTTTTTCGTGCGATCTCATAGCAATCCATCCTGAAATAATTCTCTCATATTTTGGATCCTATCCAAGACCATTTTACTCATTCTCCATATCTTCAATGCGTGTGACCCATTAGCTTGCTAGTTATGTTGGCCACTTAAATTAGCAATTAATTTAAGCAGGTCATGAGTGGTATCTAGCAACACATCATGTCCCCCAATTGACTGGAAAGTCAGTGGTTTGACTATGAACCTTTCCATAGAAAATTTTTGTGCAATTATTCCTTTCACCATTCTATATCCCATTTGGTTTAGAGTATGGACATGTCTCAACTCCCATTAGACTGACTACATCACGTTTAGTCCAAGTAATGTTAGGTCTTGTCCTTGAGCCTCATTACTCTATTAAATATGTCATTGAAGACTATCTTTATTACATTTCCACTCCGGCCAGAGATTCCTGAGTAATGACCACAACAAGAGGCCATGGGTATACACTCCTTCAATAAAGAGTGGTGAATCCTTTGTTGGTTACCCAATTACCTTCGAATACCTCAAGCTGTATCCAATCACCACCCTATGAACTACCTCTCTGAAGCAACAAGGAATAGTGTCAAAATACATAATCAATATTCAAGATAACCTTGAGTACCTCAAGTCTAAGGATACTTGCACCATTGTTATGATGCGACTATCATTGACATTTGAATAGATTATCCATATGATTGTCTCATAGTTGGTCATCCAATGTACTCAACTACACTTAACAAGCATCCACATGTTAACTCTAAACATCTCATATTTATAGATTATGAGATTTACTACTCGAACCAATCAAGGAGTGTAACATGTGCTAGTTTGTCTGGATTAATCATGTCCCGTCTCATTAATCCTATGACTAGGGATAATTTTGATACTAACATAATTATACATGATAAGAATCTCAATATCATGATCTCATCATGATTTCCTTCATGCTATGTTATTTATTAAGGACTTCATTAATTGATTAAGATCACTTATCAATTCATATATCAAATGATTGAAGCATGTCCCTTTTGGAGCAATCTCCTTGGCCTTTTTCTTGGCCACGCCTCCCTTAGGCTTCATGGACTTCTTCTTCTTCTTAAGGTTCTTCCTTTTAGAACTTGAAGAGTCCACCAGCATCACAACCTTACTGTCCTTCTTGACATATGGCTCAACTGTTTTAAGCAAGTTAATGAGCTCAGGAATAGTGGTAGAGATTTGGTTCATCCTATAGTTAAGCACAAAATGTGAATAACTATCAGACAAACCGGTTAGAATGAAGTCAATACTTAATTCATGGTCCATCACAAATCCCAAGGTGTCCAACCTTTCAATATAGCCATTCATCTTCAATGCATATTACATTGGAGATGTCCCCTCAACCATCTTAGTGCGGAAGAGCAACCTTGAAGTTTCGAACCTTTCGGATCATGCTTGCTCATCAAAATGCTCTCTTAAATGGTATACTATAGAATTAGCATCCATAGCCTCATGCTGCTTTTGCAACTCAGCTGACATAGTAGCAAGCATAATGCAGCTTGCCATCTCACTATCATCGAGATGCTTTTGATATGCCTTCTTAACATCTTCAGAAGCATCAGCAGTAAGGGGATTAGGGAGTGCCTCATCTAGGACATAGCCAATCTTTTTAGATTTGAGAACTATTCTCAGATTCCTTAGCCAATCCAAAAAATTGGGCCCAGTCAACTTATTTAATTCCATTAGCGATCGCAAATTCACACTTGTCATGATGATGATTCTAGCAACCTAGATGTAAAATAGAACATGTTAGAATGTGCATAAAATGCATGTTTATTAGGTCTTTAATAAATCGCATTATGGCTCCCACTATTTTATGTTCTCCCCATATTAATGGAAGGCGTAAGACTTAATTGTTTATTTAGTGAGGGATTTCTTTGTTAAGTCTCATCAAGTTATTAATTTATGCTTTTATATATCATACATTCATCACAATTATATATAAAGATAGTTACATTAACTATATGACATGATTATGGACATACTAAAGTCAATCTCTTGAGCCAAAGAGAGGTTGACTAGGTCTTACATAGGTATATGCATGAATTTACAACCCAAAATAAAAATCAAATTCCTATTTCTAAGTATTCTTGTTTATGGTACCATCTCCTTTGTATCTTCATTCTATCTTAATCCTATTTAATCTAATTACATATTTTCAAATTATAGAAAACCTCAATTTACATTTGAGGTGAGTAAGATGAGAAGAGAAATACATAAGAAAGAAAAAGAGGTAGGGACACGTAGGCCCTATTTCCTATAAAACAAAATAATTCCATGCATGCTCAATCACATTGGGCCCAAGTCCATAATCATCCATCATGCCTTTTCATACACCCCTAACATGCATTCTCTAATGCACAAAATAAAAATAGCAATTTTGGATTTCAATTTGTAAATCGATTCAACATTTGAATCAAAATTGCCTATATGTGTTATTTTGGTTAATTTAATTTTGTATGTCATTTTAAAGTGGAATTTAATATTTAATTAAATTAAATTAACCAGAAATAATTCAAAATTAATTCTCCTTAAAATCAGAATATTATGATGTTAAAATTAAACAATTTAATTTTAATATACATACCAATTTCTAGTCATACTAGAATTACAATTGCATAACTTAAATTAATTCAAAATTAATTTCCAAAAATTCTAAAAATTTCCAGAACATCAAATCACCATTCTAATTATCTTTAGGTCAGCTCGAGTTCATCAAAATATTTTTGGCACAAGCCAAAATTACTAAGACAAACGAACCAACACACTTAGACGCTCAAAATGACTAATTCGATATCTAGAATTTTTCAAATTTCAAATGCTTGCAAAATAATTTTGGCATGAAAAATATTTCAAGGTGCTGAAAATAAAATAAACACATACAAAAAAATCAAACAAAACAGCCCCACCGAGTAAGCTAAAACAGTCCCGTTTTTGTGTTTGTTTGAAAAATTAATTAAAATAATTTTTAATTAATTATTGGACACTTCTAGAGGCATAAACATATTCTCAATATGTCTAAATAAGTTTTTCATAATTAAATTACACGAAAAATGCAACCAGCTCCATCAATTAAGCCAAACAACAACACATGTTCATAAACAAGGCAATTTTAGGCATTTTTGAAATAAATCCGAAATTAATTATTTGAATCATATTAAAATCATTTTTCAATCAAAATAATCATTTTTAATCATCCCATGATCAGATTAAAGAAAGAAATATGTGTAAATTATATTTTACAAATTAATTTCAATTTTTGAAAACCTATTGATCCAAAATCATCAAAAACATGCAATCCCATTGCACTTTCAATTAAAATTAATTTTAATAGGTACAAGGAGGCTCTGATACCAATGTTGGGTCTTTAAGAATGAATCATATTCATAAATGCAGTGAAAAATAAAATTTTTCAAAACCCAAAACAAAAATCATACTTGTACCATTAAAACTAATTTATATAAATGTAAATGTTAAAAATTATACTTTGTAATTTTTATTTGTTCTTCAAATCTTCACTTTGTTAGGTTATAGCAAACCATAACAATCCACACTAGGATGTCTCTAATGATAATCCACGCAAAGAATGAAGAAAAAACTATTAAGAGAAAATGGTTTGAACAAATTCAAAGTGCTAGCTTTGAAAGTGTCCTTGAGAGAATTTTTGTTGTCTTAAAAATATTTTTTTTCACAAAAAATATTTTCATGTCTATTTTCTGCCATTCGATGTCTTTTCTATTTGAATCAAATTCAAAAATAAGATGAAAAGTAAAAAATGGAGAAAATGGTAACTAATGAATTGTAATTGCCCATAATTGGACTAATTATGGCCAATTACAATCGTTGGCCAATGAATGGGAGGCTGCAGGCATGCTGGACCTGCTATGGGCTGTTGGTGGGTAGCCTAGCTAGCCCACAAGGCAGGCCAGCAGCCTGCCTAGCTTGCGTGGGCCCGTGACACTCCCGAACGATTTTTTCGTGCGATATCATCGCGATCCATCCTAAAATAATTCTCTCATATTTTGGATCCTATCCAAGACCATTTCACTCATTCTCCATATTTTCAATGCGTGTGACCCATTAGGTTCCCGGTAATGTTGGCCACTTAAATTAACAATTAATTTAAGCAGGTCATGAGCGGTATCTAGCAACATATCATGACCCCCAATTGACTGGAAAGTCAATGGTTTGACTACGAACCTTTCCATAGACAATTTATGTGCAATTATTCCTTTCACCATTCTATACCCCACTTGGTTCAAAGTATAGAAAAAAAAATTCCTATGGACAATATTGGTATTATGGCAATTGTTGGGAGAAAAAGTGTGAAGATGGGGGGAATTATGGTAAATAAGGAATTTCTTTAAGTTTAAAAGTTAATCAAGATTAATTAAGTTAATGAACCAATGAGAATTAGGATTAATTTTAATTAGAGGGATCCACACCTTAATTTTGGTATAAAAGTTAAAAAGATGACAAATTCTCCATTCTTCCACCAAAATATCTAACTCATCTTCATTTTCTTTTCTTTCACTCTTGGCTATCCACCATAGCTCACCAAAACCTACATTTTTTCTTCAATCCAAGCTTGAAAAAGAGAGGAAAAAAATTAGATATTGAGAGAGGAAAAATCAGAATTAAAGAGTTTTTACCATAAAGGGAGCAAAGGAGCAAGAACGAAGGAAGAAAGAAGAAAAGGAAAGGGAGAAATTCTAAGGAAAATTTTGGCCCACCTTAGAGAACCCTTAAGGTGAGTTTATTCTTCTTAAATTTAACCTTTTTCCTTTCATTTGAGACCCATAAGGATGATCGATATGATTAGGTTTGGTAGATTGAGGTTATATTGCAAGATTGAAACTAGAAATTTAAAATTGTAATTAGTAGAATGAAATTGTAGTTAAACTTTGAATTAATGATAATTGATGTTAGTTAATTATTTTATCAGTTACAAAATAAAGAAAGATGATGCTAATGGATGAAATGGTTGTCATAGTTAAGGTAATTTGGGGAAAATTGAAATTAACCTATAAGCAACACAATTGGGGATAGATAAAGTGTGGTTTGAGTGTTGAATTGGAAAACATAAATTGGGACTTATGATAAGGTTTTTAGGCAGACATGAAATATGAAGAATGAAGTTTCACTTGGGTACATTTTTGCTAAATTAAAGTATAAAATATATTAGGAGCATTAGAATTTTATGTAGGCATGAAAAGCTTGGAAAATGGATGATAGGATTGAGATATGATATTGGTTATGTAGGAAAACCAAATGAACAAATGAGAGGCCCTCAAAAGGGTGACTGTAACACCCCCTCACCCTAGCAGTTCATGCCTCAATGAGGGTGTGCTATGCTGACTTTATCAGTTAAAATTTCATTTTATTAAATTGTGTTTAACTGAAAATTTCTCATATATATATATATTATTTGCTATTTGTTTACTTTGTAATATAAAAGAAATTATAACATAAAAGATAAACGGCCTTTTTATATAGTAACATGTTCTTTACAAAACATACTATTTATTTTACAAATACTATAAAATAAAATTTACATGATAATATACAAAAGTTGTGTAACCCACGATGTGTGCAACAGGCTGCTTTACTGGATTAGGTCACCGCTGGCTTTGTCTACTATTTTCTTTTTATTTTTTACTAAATCTGCGTGAGAAAACTCCCACGCTAAGCTCTTGGCTTAGTGGTGCATATAGATAAGCAATAAACTATTTTTAATGTCACATGCATTGTCATATAACAATTTATGATCAAATCATGCAAACATACATTTCATAATATTCTAGTATGCATAACATCAATTTATTGTATCTCATTTTATTTAACATAATCAAATCATCATTCTCATGCAAATCATGGTATTCTAGCATGTATAGACATCAAATTATATTATTTTATCTCATATTTATTTATTTTATTACCACCTTATTGTATAACACTAAATCTTCTTTTTATCCATGCCACAATTCATAATTCCATTTTTATTTTCAATAATTCTTTTATGTTTCATAACTTCTTTATTTATATTTTCATTTATGCCCAGGACACCTATGAACCACTGAATAGGATAACGGAGTTGCCATCCAGGCACTTAGGAGTGCCACCCGGGCAATATGATGTACGCATATAAATTTCAAACCCGGCGTAGATAACTGTGCCAAACTCGGCGTAGATAATAATGTCATACTTGACGTAAATAAAAGTGTCAAACCCGGCATAGATAAGATTGCAAAACCCGATGTAGATAATCATACCATTAATGGATTTAATCATTTTCATCACACTCTCCCCCTATTTGGCATGCCAAACTATCATAAGTTGGTTCTAGTTAGGTGTTCTAGGGCTTATACAATTTCATTAAATTTCATAACAATTAATTTAATACTTTTCATGGATGTAATATCTCAAAATAATCACATAATCACTCAATTAAAATAATATTTACATAATATAACAAATTTCTCATCATTTGACTCATTTCATTTCTCAATTCACATGCTGCCCTGTCACTGGCAGATTCTGTTGTCTGTTTTGGACCTTAATTTTGGTCCTGTTCCGTTCTGAATTTAGTTACATGATCTTCATACAAAGTTTAGATATGGAGCTTAACTTTAATATTCAACTTGAATCACTTAATTATGAGTTCTGTATCAAATGTTATGATAATATTAATACTAACTGGTCACTGATAATTCTGCCCAGAATTTTCTGGACAAATTCTAAGTCTAACATTTATGAATTTTTATGGACAATTGTAGACATATTCAGATATTATGGTCTAACTAAAAATTGTATCCCTGTGTCTTAGCTTTCATACAGAACAAATAACACAAAAATCCAAGCTCCAGAACTCAAGTTATGTCAGTTTAAGTACTTACTGCTCATTATTAACAATTCTGCCGAGAATTTCTAGATAGATTTTATGTCCGAGTTTTATGAATTGTTCTAGATAATTATAGACATATTCAGGTTTTAAAGTCTAAATACAAGTTATAGCCCTATGTCTTATCTTTCAAACCCAATAAAGAACATACAAAACCGAGTTCTAGATATTAAGTTATAACAGTTTAAGTTAACACTGCTCATCAATTTCCAGCAAGGAACATACAAGATAATCACATTCAATTTTTACCAAATTAAATCCTAAGTCTAGCAAACATGCATCCCCAAGATTTTCATCACAAAATAATATTAATTCAGAATCATCAACATGCCAAATAATTAAATTGTTAACCTTGAGGGGTATTTCCGTCATTTTGATGATAATAAATAATATAGCAATATTGTATTTAACATACTTGTTTTTGTAAGTATATTATACAGGACATGAATTAAAATAGCAAGAATGGAGAATTGGAAGAATAATCCTTGAGAAACAAAAAGCAAGAAGTAGCATGTTCACTATCGTGACTCTAGGAGTCACTCCCATGAAGCCAACTAGCCGTTACCAAGAAACCAACATTTGAAGTTCACAACCATGAAGGAAAATCAAACCGTGAAGTAAGCATTTCAGTCACCCCTGTGAAGCTTCATGCAAATTTCATTCCAGAGAGCATCACGGCCAGAGTCACCACTTGGGTCACAGCTGGGAAGATGTTCACCCCATGAATGAATGTGTCACCCCCGTGAAAGCTACATTCAATTTCATCCAGAGAGCTTCACGACCAGAGTCACCACTTGGTTCACGGCTGGGAAGAGTGTCACGCCCGTGACTGATTAAAGTCACGCCCGTGACTCTATATGTCAAAACATACCAGAGAGCTTCACGACCAAGGTCACCACTTCAGTCACGGCTTGGGAATAACTGTCACCCCCGTGACAAGCATATTCACGCCCGTGAACAATGAAAGAGAAAAATGTTAAGCGCGATTTTTTGGTTGGTATAACGACTAGTTTCTTATTTAATGCACCCCAATGGCTATATTCAGGCATGGGAGTATAAATGGAAGTCATTTATGCATTAAGAAACAAGAGAATGACAAGAAAAACAAAAGATTAGCATATACTTCAAATCACAAGCTATTTTGTACTTTTATACTTTGAGAACAAATTCATTCTCTGTAAAAATCTTATTGCTCCTCATATTTGAGCAATAAAGATTTATAAGTAGTTATCTCTGTAATCTTTACTCAAGTAAGCATTGGGTAGTTCTAGGTTAAGAGAATAACACTTGTAAGGGTTAGTTGTGTGAACCTCCAAAACACAAATTAAAAGGTTGTTTGTGTGAGCCTGTAAAACACAAAGTGTGGGTTGTTTGTGTGAGCCTGTAAAACACAAAGTGTAGGTTGTTTGTGTGAGCCTATAAAACACAAAGGAATTGGTTATTGTGTGAGCCATTAAAACACAAGGGATTTCTGGGTTAGGTGTGAGCCATTGTGAGAAACACCATAGTTGGGAGTGAGCTTGTAAAACTTCATTGTAACACTTAGTGTGTTAGTAAAACTCCCAATTGCGATTGGGGAGAGGAGTAGGGTTTGTTAATACCCGAACCTCTATAAATCTTTGTGTCTGATTTTTTCTATCCCTTCTAAAATTAACAATTTTATTTCCACACCTTAAAGTTTAATTTTTTGAAACTCCAATTCAACCCCCCTTCTTGGTCTAATATCTGGTCAACATAAATCATGCAAATAAAAAAAATAAAATAGTCTATTGCCTTAGGTTATGCACAAACCTCTTTTTTTTCTCTTTTCTTTCTCTTTACTTCTCTTTCTCCTTCCCTTTACTCCTTTGAGCCAAATCCTTGTCACTTTGAGTTCCTAAATTTCATAAACAGATTATTAACACTTCATAAACTCTAATCTCTCTCTTTCTCCTTACTCTCTTAAGCTACCTTGAGCATGAAAATGGAATTTTCCATGCTTTTCTCTCTCTTTTTCTTTCTTTCTCTTCTTAGAACAAGGTTTGGTTATGGCTGTCCAAGGGAAAAACATGGGCTGGTTTGAGAGGAACAATTTTCCCCAATGAAATTGGATAAGGAAGAGGGAGAAACAATCAAGAGGAAGATGACAAAAGTCATTAAAATGGGGGGAACACCTAAGCTCAATCTAGAAGCTTTCATTAATGCTAAATGCATGTATGGTAATTAACTTCTTAAACTTTGCCATTTGGTGGGTTATGCTTCAAGAAACATGGGCTGGTTTGAGGGAAGATAAAAGTCTTATAGATGTTTAAGTGATAAGGAAGAAGAGAGGCAATTAAGAGAAAATGACAAACTTAATCAATTATGGGACACCTAAGCTTATATACATTAAATGTCTCATTCATGCATGTTATATGGCCAATTAAGGGTTGCCACTTGGTGTGGCTGGCCTCCATATTCATTTTATGTCCCAATTCATGCATTTAATATATGATTATCCCATTTAATCCTTCAATTTCTGATAAATTGCAAACTGACCCCTAAACTTTTCAAAATTTGCAATTTAGTCCTTTAACGAAATTTAACATCTTTAAATATTTTGAACACTTTATTAGATATTTTCCATACTTAATTACCATTATTTTCATTATTTTTTGATAAAAGTTCAAATTTAGATTTCGGTCAAACCGACGAGTCGATTTAACAACTCGCATGACTTTAGTCTAAATTAGCGGATATGACATTCTCTCCCCCTTAAAATAAATTTCGTCCTCAAAATTTTTACCTGTTCATTCTTTGTTGAATCTGAGGATATTGCTTCTTCATGACTTCTTCACTCTCCCATGTGGCTTCTTCAGTAGCATGATTTCGCCATAGCACTTTAACTAATGGAACTTTCTTGTTTCGTAAAACTTTTTCTTTCCGTGCTAATATAGCCACTTGTTCCTCTTCATACGTCAAGTCGGTCTGCACTTCTATCTCCTCAGTTGGAATAACATGAGTCGGATCAGACTTATATCTCCTTAGCATCGACACATGGAAAACATTATGGATTTTATCCAACTCTGTTGGAAGTGCTAACCGATATGCCACTGATCCGATTCTTTCAAAATCTCATAAGGACCAATGAACCTCGGACTTAACTTTCCCTTTTTACCGAATCTTAATACTTTCTTCCAAGGTGAAACTTTAAGAAACACCTTATCTCCCACAACATACTCTATAACTCGCCTCTTAAGGTAAGCATATGATTTCTGTCGATCTTGAGCTGCTTTCAATCTTTCTTGGATAATTCTAACCTTTTCTTCTATTTGTTGCACTAACTCTGGCCCTATCAACTTCTTTTCACTCAATTCAGTCCAACAGATTGGTGTCCTGCATTTTCTTCCATACAATGCCTCATACGAAGCCATGCCTATACTCGTTTGATGGCTGTTGTTGTAGGAAAACTCCATAAGAGGTAAATATCTATCCCAACTTCCCTCAAATTCAAGCACACAACTTATCATCATATCCTCTAGCAACTGAATAACTCTCTCCGATTGTCCATCCGTTTGCAGATGAAAGGTCGTGCTGAAATTGAGTCGAGTCCCCAAAGCTTGCTGTAGACTCTTCCAGAATTGTGAAGTAAATCTGGGATCTCTATCAGATATGATGGACATTGGAACTCCATGCACTCTCACTATCTCACTCACATAAATTTCAGCTAGCTTGTTCAATGAGTAGTCCATTCTGACAGGTAAGAAGTGTGCCGACTTCGTCAATTGATCCACTATCACCCACACTGCATCATGCTTTCTCTGAGTCATCGGTAAACCGGACACAAAATCCATCCTGATTCTTTCCCATTTCCACTCTGGAATCAGTATTGGTTGCAGCAATCCTGTGGGCAACTGGTGTTCTGCTTTCACTTGTTGACAAGTTAGACATTTAGCAACATATTTAGTGATATCCTTTTTCATCCCTGGCCACCAATATTGAGTTTTCAAATCTTGATACATCTTGTTCCCACCTGGATGCATGGTATATACCGTTTTATGTGCTTCTTTTAAAATATCGGATTTCAGCTCTTCTACACCAGGCACACAAATCCTATTCTTGAAGTACATTGTGCCATCCTCTATCAATGAAAAATTAGGCTTTTCTCCCTTTTTCACTGCCTCGACAATCTCTACTAACTTTTCATCTTGCTTTTGAGCATCTTTGATCCTCTGCATCAAAGTAGATTGTATTCGCATCTCAGCTAAAGTCTTCCTACTTAGTGCATCTGCAACCACATTAGCTTTTCCTGGTTGGTAGTCGATCACACAGTCATAATCTTTAATCAACTCCAACCATCTTCGTTGTCTCAGATTCAACTCTTTCTGTGAGGTAAGGTACTTAAGACTTTCATCATCTGTATAGATATAACATCTTTCCCCATACAGATAATGTCTCCAGATCTTAAGACCAAAAACTATCATAGCTAACTCCAAATCATGTGTCGGATAGTTAAGCTCGTGAGGCTTAAGTTGTCTTGAGGCGTAAGCAATCACCTTTCCTTCTTGCATAAGAACACAACCTAAACCATTATGACTAGCATCACTGTACATAATAAAGTCTTTTCCCAGAATAAGCTGAGTCAAAACTGGTGCTTCAGTCAACATTGCCTTCAGCCGATCAAAACTTGCTTGACACTTGTCTGTCCACTCAAAACGGACCTCTTTTCGTAGCAGCTGTGTCAAAGGAGTCACTAATGATGAAAATCCCTTCACGAACCTCCTATAATATCCGACTAATCCGAGGTAACTTCTCACTTCTGTCACATTTCGTGGTGGTTTACAATTAAGAATAGCCTCAATTTTACTAGGATCAACCCGGATACCTTCTGCTAAAATTACATGACCCAGAAAACTAACTGATTCAAGCCAAAACTCGCACTTAGATAGCTTTGCATACAATTGCTTCTCCCTCAATGTTTGCAACACCATTCTGAGATGTTGATCATGTTCTACTTGGTCTCTAGAGTAGACAAGAATGTCATCAATAAACACTACTACAAATTGATCAAGGTATGGCCTGAACACTCGGTTCATCAGGTCCATAAAAGCTGCTGGTGCATTCGCCAATCCAAAGGGCATAACCAGGAACTCATAATGACCATAACAAGTCTTGAATGTCGTCTTAGGTACATTTGACTCTTTTATCTTCAGTTGATGATACCCTGATCGAAGATCTATCTTTGAAAATATGGCTGCACCTTTCAATTGGTCAAATAAGTCATCAATCCTAGGCAGTGGGTATTTATTCTTAATAGTCACTTTATTAAGCTGCCTGTAATCGATGCAAAGACGAAGAGTGCCATCTTTCTTCTTGACAAATAATACTGGAGCACCCCATGGTGATACACTGGGTCATATAAAACCCTTATCTAACAACTCCTGCAACTATACCTTCAGCTCTTTCAACTCTGCTGGTGCCATCCTATATGGTGTAATGGAAATAGGGGTGGTGTCGGGTACCAAATCGATAGCAAATTCAATTTCTCTATCCGGCGGTAAACCTGGCAACTTCTCTGGAAACACATCGGGAAACTCACTAACAGTAGGAATATCCACCAACTTCGGACTTGCTTTTTCCATATCAACCACATACGCTAAGTATGCTTCACATCCCTTATTGATGAGTTTCTGGGCTTTCAACACTGATATCACATTGTCTGGGTATCTTCTATCCTCACCCATCACCATTATCTCATCTTGTTCTGGAATTCTAATGATCATCTGTCTTCTTCCACAATCCACTACTACTCCATAACGAGCCAACTAATTCATTCCCAAGATCACATCGAACTCATGGAATAGTAATTCTATCAAGTCTGCTGGGAATTGCCTACCTTGAATTTCAATAGGGCAACCCCTAAATACCTTGCTAACCCTCACACTGTCCCTTAACAGGTTAGTCACAAGCATTTCACATTCTATAGACTGTGGTTCTAAACCTTCTTGACCCGGTGGTGGTGCTCTTTGTAGCAAATCTATCATGTTTTTCATAAAGTTCTATTTGTCCTATGCCCGCAATAAACTACTCTTGTGTTGAGCTAGCACCAAATCTCGATGCAGTAGCTCGACAATTATTGTATCGCGATGAAGCCTCTGTCCTTATAGGCTCATTACTTTCGCTTCCTTCGGCCACAATATGTTGTGACCCTGAAGCCATACTCTACCTATCTTGTAAATTAACGGCCCTAATCAGTAAGCAACAACTTTAATACTTAATTGTGGGTACACACATATCATAATTATTTTTGAAAACCATTTTAAAATCTCAAAACCAGGCTTTAATACCAAAATCCAGAAACACCAACCTGGTGCTCTGATACAAAAAACTATAACACCCCATCACCCTAGCAGTTCATGCCCGAATGAGGGTGTGTTACGCTGACTTTATCAGTTAACATTTCATTTTATTAAATTGTGTTTAACTGAAAATTTCTCATATATATATATATATATATATATATATATATATATATATATTATTTGCTATTTGTTTACTTTATAATATAAAAGAAATTATAACATAAAAGATAAACGACCTTTTTATATAGTAACATGTTCTTTACAAAACATACTGTTTATTTTACAAATACTATAAAATAAAATTTACATGATAATATACAAAAGTTGTGTAACCCACGATGTGTGCAACAGGCTGCTTTACTGGATTAGGTCACTGTTGGCTTTGTCTACTATTTTCTCTTTATTTTTTACTAAATCTGCGTGAGAAAACTCACACGCTAAGCTCTTGGCTTAGTGGTGCATATAGATAAGGCAATAAACTATTTTTAATGTCACATGCATTGTCATATAACAATTTATGATCAAATCATGCAAACATACATTTCATAATATTCTAGTATGCATAACATCAATTTATTGTATCTCATTTTGTTTAACATAATCAAATCGTCATTCTCATGCAAATCATGGTATTCTAGCATGTATAGATATCAAATTATATTATTTTATCTCATATTTATTTATTTTATTACCACCTTATTGTATAACACTAAATCTTCCTTTTATCCATGCCACAATTCATAATTCTATTTTTATTTTCAATAATTCTTTTATGTTTCACAACTTCTTTATTTATGTTTTCATTTATGCCCAGGACACCTATGAACCACTTAATAGGATAACGGAGTTGCCATCCAAGCACTTAGGAGTGCCACCCGGGCAATATGATGTGCGCATATAAGTGCCAAATCCGGCGTAGATAACCATGTCAAACTCGGCGTAGATAATAATGTCATACCCTACATAAATAACAGTGTCATACCTGGCATAGATAAGATTGCCAAACCCGGCGTAGATAATCATACCATTAATAGATTTAATCATTTTCATAATACTCCCCCCTATTTGGCATGCCAAACTATCATAAGTTGGTTCTAGTTAGGTGTTCTAGGGCTTATACAATTTCATTAAAATTCATAAAAATTAATTTAATACTTTTCATGCATGTAATATCTCAAAATAATCACATAATCACTCAATTAAAATAATATTTACATAATATAACAAATTTCTCATCATTGGACTCATTTCATTTCTCAATTCACATGCTGCCCTGTCACTGGCAGATTCTGTTCTCTGTCTTGGACCTTAATTTTGGTCCTGTTCCGTTCTGAATTTAGTTACATGATCTTCATACAAAGTTTAGATATGGAGCTTAGCTTTAATATTCAACTCGAATCACTTAATTATGAGTTCTGTATCAAATGTTATGATAATATTAATACTAACTGGTCACTGATAATTCTGCCCAGAATTTTCTGGACAAATTCTAAGTCTAAAATTTATGAATTTTTATGGACAATTTTAGACATATTCAGATATTATGGTCTAAATAAAAATTGTATCCCTGTGTCTTAGCTTTCATATAGAACAAATAACACAAAAATCCAAGCTCCAGAACTCAAGTTATATCAGTTTAAGTACTTACTGTTCATTATTAACAATTATGCCCAGAATTTCTAGATAGATTCTATGTCCGAGCTTTATGAATTGTTCTGGATAATTATAGACATATTCAGGTTTTAAGGTCTAAATGAAAGTTATGGCTCTATGGATTTTCTTTCAAACCCACTAAAGAACATATAAAACCGAGTTCTAGATATTAAGTTATAATAGTTTAAGTGAACACTGCTCATCAATTTCCAGCAAGGAACACACAAGATAATCACATTCAATTTTTACCAAATTAAATCCCAAGTCTAGCAAACATGCATCCCCAAGATTTTCCTCACAAAATAATATTAATTCAGAATCATCAACATGCCAAATAATTAAATTATGCAAATAAAAAAAATAAAATAGTCTATTGCCTTAGGTTATGCACAAACCTCTTTTTTTTTCTCTTTTCTTTCTCTTTACTTCTCTTTCTCCTTCCCTTTACTCCTTTGAGCCAAATCCTTGTCATTTTGAGTTCCTAAATTTCATAAACAGATTATTAACACTTCATAAACTCTAATCTCTCTCTTTCTCCTTACTCTCTTAAGCTACCTTGAGCATGAAAACAGAATTTTCCATGCTTTTCTCTCTCTTTTTCTCACTTTCTCTTCTTAGAACAAGGTTTGGTTATGGCTGTCCAAGGGAAAAATGTGGGCTGGTTTGAGAAGAAGAATTTTCCCCAATGAAAATGGATAAGGAAGGGGAAGAAACAATCAAGAGGAAGATGACAAAAGTCATTAAAATGGGGGGAACACCTAAGCTCAATCTAGAAGCTTTCATTAATGCTAAATGCATGTATGGTAATTAACTTCTTAAACTTTTCCATTTGGTGGGTTATGCTTCAAGAAACGTGGGCTGATTTGAGGGAAGATAAAAGTCTTCTAGATGTTTAAGTGATAAGGAAGAAGAGAGGCAATTAAGAGAAAATGACAAACTTAATCAATTATGGGACACCTAAGCTTATATACATTAAATGTCTCATTCATGCATTTTATATGGCCAATTAAGGGTTGCCACTTGGTGTGGCTGGCCTCCATATTCATTTTATGTCCCAATTCATGCATTTAATATATGATTATCCCATTTAATCCTTCAATTTTTGATAAATTGCAAACTGACCCCTAAACTTTTCAAAATTTGCAATTTAGTCATTTACTGAAATTTAACATCTTTAAATATTTTGAACACTTTATTAGATATTTTCCATACTTAATTACCATTATTTTTATTATTTTTCGATGAAAGTCCAAATTTAGATTTCGGTCAAACCGACGAGTCGATTTAACAACTCACGTAACTTTAGTCTAAATTAGCGGATATGACAGTGACTAAGGCAAGGAGAAACCAAATTAGCAAGGAGAGGAAATGATGGATAAAGAGAAGATCCAAGGCTAATTAGGTATGTGCTTTATTGATAAAAATCTTACATGTTGTTCATATGTGTGTAATTGTGTATTAAGGTTTGATATGATTGTGTTTTTGATATGGAATGTGATTAGTTGTTGTTTTTCATATTTTATATGGTGACGGGACCAAATGGTGTGAAATAATTGAGACATATGAATGTAATTGTGATCTAGAAATTTGGTATAAAAATGAATTCATATGATAAATGTGTTTGAAAGGTAGACTTGTGTCAATTAATAACTATGTTGCACAATCCAGGAGTAACCTTGACATTTTTTTTATCATAACATAAGTTCTAGAATTCCGATTTCTGTGTTTTGTATTGGAACTAAAAGCTACGCCATAGCGCTTTAACTTTTATTTAGACCATAGAATTTAAATATATTTGAATTTTCCAAGAAAAATACAAAAAATTCGTACCTAAAATCTTTCCAGAAAATTCTGGGTAAAATATTTTTAGTGATGATTCAGTGTTCATTTGGTCATAACATTTGATAAAAAACTTGGATTTGAGTGATTTTTAATGCATCTGAAATATGAGACAATAAGCTACAAAATGTTAGAAGACTATAAATTCAAATTCGAATTATAAATGGGATAAAAATAAAGCCCAAAATCAAGGCTAAAATCTGCCATAGATAAAAACTTGAAATTTTGGGTTTTGGCATATGGTGTGATGAGTATATATAATAATTAATGTGAATTTTTACTTTAATGGTAATTATAAATGTTTAATAAATTATTTATGTGTGAGATTCTAATGCAATAATAATGGAAACAAATAACAAAAATAAATAAGCTTATTTATGAAAATTTAGTAAAATTATCATTTTTGAAAATATTGTGAATTAATATAAAAATAGTTAAGCCCTAAGACACCTAAACTAGATCTAGAATAGATAATAGTTTGGCATGCCAATCAGAGGATTTAAGGCACTCAGTGCCAAATATAAAAGCCTAAAATGACAAATTTATAAATGCGCTTGGCGCAAAATTATTAAACGGGTAATGACAATATTACAAAAATTGGAAATTACATTATTATGAAAGCGCTAGGCGCAATATTATGAAAGCCGGTAATGACGACCCCGTTATTCATATTAGTTAGTTCGGTTATAGGTGTTATAGGCACAAGAAAAATAAAAAATAACAATAATATAAAAGTATGTCATTTCATGTAACACCACATCTTATGCATTTTAGTATAACCTATCCAAATATCAAGTAATCATACATGGCGTACTGGAAAGGTAAAATACCCTGTTAACAATAGTAGTAAAATTTTTTTTCATATCCTGTAATATAATTCCATGACTTTGCAAGTCTCATATCCTATAATTTCATTCAATGACTTGCAAGTCTCATATCCTGTAATATTATTCACTGACTTTACAAAGTTAACACTGAGGTTTTCACTACAATATAATATATCACATATATCAAAACATAAACTTTACACATAAGTATTTTCGAGTTGATTTCATTTATACATATTTAGACTCATTCCAAAATGACTATACATATTCAAGCATGTAAATACAAAAACACATATGACATATTTTCATGCTTGTGTGGAATGCAAGGAGAGAGAGAGTGATGAGGCTCGGCCAGTGACCTGTGCTCCATGTCTTTTATACGCTACTCAAAATGAGCTATCACTTTTCTTTACCTGAAAAATGATGCAAATTGATGAGTTGCGGCTCAGTGAGAATAACCATCCAATGAGCTCTAAAGTACCAAACAACTCATAGTCATAAATCACAATTCCAATATATACCATGTATTCCATTCCATTCATCAGTCAATAACATATAAATATAGATAAAATCAAGTATTCAATAATTGTTATTTACTTATGCTTTGCTTGTACATTTTATTTTGTTGTGACCAGATTAAACGAACATTGCCCCGGGTTTCCATGTGAACATTTGCATTTGAATTTGCTAGCTAGCTTGATCATTTGTTTCATTTGCACATTTGTTGGGCCATAGGCCTCTTCTTTTTCTTTGCACATTTGTTGGGCCATAGGCCTCTTCTTTTGCTTTGCAATGTCGATTAACTAGTCACAATGCCTTTTTAGCCCATATGCATATGCACTTGTATTTAAGCATTCATCAACCATTGCATCTTTATCATATACAACATACATATATTCCATATATACCTCATATGTCAAGCATATACCTTGCATATACTATACATATACCATGTGTATATATCACATTTGTCAAACATATACCTCAAATATACCACACGTATACCATTTATATGTACCACAATGTCACAAATTATCCATCATTACATTATCAAGGACCAATCATGACAATCACATGAATTACATAGCAAGCAACATTCATTTGCACTAAAGAATTCAATCGATAATTAGACTCACCGTTCTCCTTTGATTCCGACCCCTAACTTATTGTCTATCCGCTCCTTGTGGTTCTCCAATATGTTGCGAGCCTAATATGAAAACATAATCGATTAACTCATGATTAGAGAGACTTAATGTGGCTTAAACAAATTAATATGCATTGTTCATGTCAATAGTTAAGATTTTTCCTATGAGGCAGTGTGACCTTATGGGACTGTTTAGCCTATAACTTTTTCTATAATTGAGTAATTACTCTGATTCTTGTTCCTCATTAACAATAACACATATATATAGTACGTATTCAAATTTCAGACCAATTGGATCATTTTAAATTATTTGGTGGAATTTCTAAGAGTGTTCTGTTTTCTGCCTTGTTTTCTGCCTTTAGGCAGTTTCAGGGTACTCATTTGGGTTCATCATACCTTACACTCTATAAGTCATATTTTAATGAAACTTTACAGACACTTATATGGGTTCATATGTAACATGTTTCATGTTTACAAAGTTTACCAATTATGTCTCTAAGGTCTTCTAATTATACCAAACATATTACTGTTCCAGAATAGAATTGGCTTCCGGACCAGTATGACTTCCAAATGCCATAACTTAGTCTATAGATAACAAATTAAGCTAAAATTAGTTCCAAAATTTATCTAAGATATATACCTATAAATTTCATTTTTTGATAATTTACAGAATGTAGCTCTAACAATCTCAAATTAGCCAACCAATGTACTGGATCTGCCCAGGGCACTCAGTAGGCAGTTCAAACCATGGAACAGTCATGGTTCCATTCACCATAACTCACCATTTACAAGAACTATGAATCTGAAATTTGGTATACAGATACAACACACATATATCTACAACTTTTATTTTTTGAGAGACTTCAAATAAGGGCCTTAACATATTCGATATCAGACCACACAGTAGCAAACTTGGTTAGGGTTTACACCCTGACCAGTTTCAGTACGAAGAGCATATCTCTCCCTATACATAACATCTTTCATAAATGTTTACATATCCACAAATATAAGATATAAAGGAACAACTTTTGTGTTTTACACATTTCCAGAATCAATTTCTATTAATATCAAAATCGGGGTGCAATTCAGTGCCTAATATTGAACCTAAGCAACTCAAATCAACCCTATAGCAATAAGAATTGATTACTTACCAAGAACAACCTTGAAAGGGATCAATTAGCTTAAAAAAATAGGTGAAACAAGGAATAATTTAAGTCTGAAATGGAGGAAATTGAAGAAGAAGTCGGGCTGGAGTGAGGAGGCAGAAATGGGGAAAGATATATGAAGATAAAGCCAACTTCTTTTTTGTCATTTTCTCATTTTCTCATTTTGTCATTTTGTCATTTTCTCTTGTTCTCTTCTCATTTCTCTTCTCATTTCTCTTTTCTCTTCTCTTCTATTTCTCTTTTGTGTCATTTTCATTTTATTTTGTCTATATTATTATTATTATTTACATAGATTTATAATTCCACAAATTCACACAATAATACGGCTTAATCATTTGACCCCATTTAACTAAATTAGCAATATAAATGTTCACTAATCTTAATCTAATCATTTTTCTTACATTAATTTAGACACCTTATTCATTTCATTTCTAATACTTTGTTATCCTCATTTAGGTTATAATTACACATGTGCGACTCGATACAAGTGCCAAATACTAGGACACATAGCTAGTGCATGCCATGAACTTGTTCCTATAGAAATACGTATGAAATGCATGTGTTCAATTGAATTGTATGCAAGATGCTTATGTTCGATGAAATGCATATGGGGAAGGTCAAGGATGTTACAATTCTCCCCTCCTCTTAAAAATTTTTTCCTCGAAATTAATACCTAAAAACAGGTGTGGATATTGTTTTTTCATATTACCTTAACCAAAGGTATTTCGTGATTTCTTAGCTGTTTAGTCTTGTATCCAATGATTTGCACTGGTTCCTCAACATAACTCATGTCCTCTGCAATCTCAATGGCTTGATCTTTAAGTACATGTGTAGGATCTGACCTGTATCTTCTAAGCATGCTCACATGAAACACATTATGTATCTGAGCCATCTCTGGTGGTAACGCCAATCTATATGCCAGTGGACCAATCTTCTCAAGAATTTCATAAGGCCCTATATACCTTGGGCTCAATTTACCCTTTTTTCCAAATCGAATTATCCCTTTCCATGGAGACACACGAAGAAATACCTTTTCACCCAACTCGTATTCCATCTCCCTTCTATGCTGATCAACATAACTTTTCTGCCTATCCTGTGCTGCCTTTAGCTTGTTCTTGATAACCTTGATCTTATCCACTGTGTCTTGCACTAGCTCTGGCCCTTCTAATGCACATGCTCCTTCTTCATCCCAAATGATAGGGCTTCGACACTTTCTGCCATACAATGCTTCATATGGTGCCATCTGGATACTGCTATGATACTGGTTGTTGTAAGCAAATTCAATCAAAGTTATATATTCATCCCAAGCACCTCTGAATTCCATAGAACATGCCCTAAGCATTTCTTCCAATGTCTGTATAGTCCTTTCTGATTGTCCGTCAGTCTGTGGGTGGAATGCAGTGCTAAAGTTCAATTTTGTTCCCAATGCATTCTCTAAACTCACCCAAAAATGTGAAGTAAACCGTGCATCTCTATCAGACACAATGGACACTGGAATGCCATGTAATTTGACTATCTCATTCACATATAATTTGGCCAAACTCTCAAGTGTACAACCCCATCTGATAGGTAGAAAATGTGCTGACTTGGTTAATTTGTCAATAATTACCCATACTACATCATTTTTCCGTGGAGTTCTTGGCAATCCATAGACAAAATCCATCGTTATTCTTTCCCATTTCCATTCTGGCACTGGCAATGGATGTAACTTACCAATTGGTGCCTGATGTTCAATTTTAATCTGCTGACATGTCAAGCATTTGGAAACATATTCTGCTATATCTTTCTTCATTCTTGGCCACCAGTAATGAGGCCTTAAACTGTGATACATCTTTGTCATCCCTGGGTGCATTGCATAGGGTGCATTGTGTGCCTCTTCCATTATTTCTTGACGCAAGTTCTCAGGGTCTGGAACACATATGCGTGACTTTAACATCAGTACATCATCCTGCAATTGAAAATCTTTACTGTTTCCCTGCCTTACTGATTCAATTTTCTCACACAATTTAGGATCTTTGCTTTGTGCTTCTTTGATCCTCTCCTTTAGTATAGGTCTGACTCGAAGAGTGGCAATAAGTGATCCTTCATCATGTATATTTAATTCAACATTCATAGATCGTAATTGAATCAAATATGGAAAAGAGGATAGTTGCAAGTGAGCTACACTGCCACTAGCCTTCCTACTCAATGCATCTGCTACCACATTGGCTTTCCCTGGATGGTATTCAATTGTACAGTCATAATCTTTCAATAGCTCTAACCACCGTCTCTGCCTCATGTTTAATTCTTTCTGTGTCAGCAAATAACCCAAGCTTTTATGGTCTGTGAAGATTTGGAATGTCTCACCATATAGATAATGCCTCTAAATCTTCAATGCAAATACGACTGCAGCCAGTTCTAAATCATGCACTGGATATGAGATCTCATGTGGTCTCAGTTGTCTGGATGCATAAGCTATCACCTTACCATGTTGCATTAACACACATCCCAAGCCTTGGTGAGAAGCATCACTATATACTGTAAACCCACCTGTACCTGTAGGGATGGTTAACACTGGTGCTGAGGTTAGCCTGTGTTTTAGTTCATCGAAACTCCTCTGACATTCTGGAGTCCACTTTAAAGGCACATTCTTTCTCAAAAATTTAGTCAAAGGGCTAGCAATTAAGGAGAATCCATCAACAAATCTACGATAATATCCGGCTAAACCCAAAAAACTACGCATTTCTGAAATATTTTTAGGAGCTTCCCAATTTACCATAGCCTCAATTTTCTTTGGGTCAACCTCTATGCCCTTACACGACACCACATGTCCAAGAAACACCAAATGATCTAACCAGAATTCACATTTACTCAATTTGGCATATAATTGTTTCTCCCTCAAAGTTTGCAACACAATTTTTAAATGTTGTTCATGTTCTCCCCTATTCTTTGAGTACACCAATATGTCATCAATAAATACTATCACAAACCTATCCAAACATGGTTGAAACACCTTATTCATTAAAGCCATAAATGCAGCTGGAGCATTAGTCAATCCAAATGGCATTACTAAAAATTCATAATGCCCATACCTAGTTCGAAAGGCAGTCTTTGGAACATCTGCTTCTGCTACCTTCAGCTGGTAATAGCCTGATTTCAAATCGATCTTGGAGAATATTTGGGCTCCTTGCAACTGGTCAAACAAATCATCTATTCTGGGTAACGGATATTTGTTCTTCACTATCATTTTATTCAGTTGCCTGTAATCGATGCACAATCTCATAGTTCCATCTTTCTTTTTAACAAATAACACTGGAGCTCCCCATGGTGATACACTAGGTCTAATATACCCTTTGTCAAGTAACTCCTGCAATTGGGCCTTTAGTTCTTTCAACTCAACTGGGGCCATTCTGTAGGGTGACCTTGATATTGGTGCAGTTCCTGGTACTAGTTAAATAGTAAATTCTATCTCTCTATCTGGTGGTAAACCAGGTAGATCATCTGGGAATACATCAGCAAATTCCCTTACCACTGGTATATTTTCAAGCAAGCTATCAGTGGTTCTAGTATCAGTCACATATGCCAAATATGCTTCACATCCCCCTTTGATCATTTGAAATGCCTTTACAGCTGAAACTAGACATGTAGGCACAAGTTTTCTTTCACCTAGAAATACTACCCTTGGCTGGTTTGGTGATTCCAAAATTACTTCCTTAGTAAAGCAATTCACTATTGCATGATGTCTAGTTAACCAGTCCATTCCCAGTATCGCATCAAATTCATATATTGGCAATAAAATCAGATCAGCTATTAACTCAGCTCTGTCAATGCATATCAGGCAATCACGACAGACCTTATTCACAACTACCATGGTTCCTAATGGCGTACTCACATTTATGTCAATCCCCAAAATCTCATGCATTTGATGCAATTCAGATGCCATATGCAATGATAGAAATGAATGAGTGGAGCCTGGGTCAATCAATGCATATGCTAATATTTCAGAAATATAAATATTACCAGTGACTACTTCGGGGGCATCCACTGCCTCTTGTCTAGTCATAGCAAACACCCTGGCCTGAGTTGGAGGTCTAGAACTCTAACCTTTAGATCTGGTCACTCCTCTGCCCCGTGTACCAGTCCTGCCCTTGCCTCTTCCTCTGCCTTGTGTCCCACTAGTAGGGTAGACCCTCGGTGCCTCAACAGTAGTCTCAGATACTCCTCTGTCTCTGCTAGTTTGGCTCTATTTGGACAGTCTCTATACATGTGCTCCATCAATCCAAAGAAATAACATGCTCCTGTGAGCCTTCTACATTCGCCCGTATGCTGTCTGCCACAATGACTAAATGTGGGCCTCTGTTCAACATATTGGCTCTGCCCTCTGCCTGGGTAAGAGAAAGTCATTCCTCGACCTCTAGAGCTGGAGTACCCACTTCTATTACCAGATTGTGCAGGCATATATCTACCTCTTTTCCCCAACCTTCTGCTAGACTCACCAAAGAATTCACGTGATGGCCTTTTTATTTGTTGTTCCCCAGCTTCTTTCATTAACCGTTCAGCTCTGATTGCAGCAGCTCTGAGCCTAGCATAACTATCAAGATCAGTAGTCGTGATTTTGTTTCTGATCTCATATTTGAGGCCCTCCTCAAACTTCCTGCATTTGTCTCTTTCAGTAGAGACCATGAAAGTGGCATAATGGGAAAGCTTGTTAAATTGTACTTCATCCTCCGCAATAGACATATTCCCCTGTTTCAGATTCAGGAATTCCTTCCTCTTCTCATCTTTATATGCTTCAGGCATATAATTGTTCTGAAATTCCAGGAGAAAATCATTCCATGCCAACACCGGTGGTTGTGCATCACTGTCAGGGACTGTCTCCCACCATTCATAAGCATTTCCTTGCAGTAAGGATACTGCATAATCGAATTTCTCATCTGGAGTACATCTCATCATATTCAGTACCCTATGTGTCCTTTTCAGCCATGTCTCAGCTTCTGCTGGGTCTGTTGTGCCATTGAAATCAGTTGCACCATGTTTCCTCAGATTGTCATACCGTCTTTCCTTGTACATTTCAGGACCATATACTTCTTGTTCTAGGTTTTCATGGGGTACTTCTGCATGAGATGACTGTGATGCATGTACTGGAGCTCTAGCTCCTAGTGCTGATTGCTCTCTATGAAAATGAGGTGATGCCTCATGAGAATGCATTTCGGCCGGCCTCTCCCTCCTTGGTGAATTATGTCTTATGATGTCCCTAAAATAAATGAAAGTATGTCACTACATAATGTTCAACACATAGGATGCATATGTTATCATGCTCTTATGCTTATGCATGTTCCCATGGAACCTATCCCTGCTCTGATACCAAAAATGTAACACCACATCTTATGCATTTTAGTATAACCTATCCAAATATCAAGTAATCATACATGGCGTACTGGAAAGGTAAAATACCCTGTTAACAATAGTAGTAAAATTTTTTTTCATATCCTGTAATATAATTCCATGACTTTGCAAGTCTCATATCCTATAATTTCATTCAATGACTTGCAAGTCTCATATCCTGTAATATTATTCACTGACTTTGCAAAGTTAACACTGAGGTTTTCACTACAATATAATATATCACATATATCAAAACATAAACTTTACACATAAGTATTTTCGAGTTGATTTCATTTATACATATTTAGACTCATTCCAAAATGACTATACATATTCAAGCATCTAAATACAAAAACACATATGACATATTTTCATGCTTGTGTGGAATGCAAGGAGAGAGAGAGTGATGAGGCTCGGCCAGTGACCTGTGCTCCATGTCTTTTATACGCTACTCAAAATGAGCTATCACTTTTCTTTACCTGAAAAATGATGCAAATTGATGAGTTGCGGCTCAGTGAGAATAACCATCCAATGAGCTCTAAAGTACCAAACAACTCATAGTCATAAATCACAATTCCAATATATACCATGTATTCCATTCCATTCATCAGTCAATAACATATAAATATAGATAAAATCAAGTATTCAATAATTGTTATTTACTTATGCTTTGCTTGTACATTTTATTTTGTTGTGACCAGATTAAACGAACATTGCCCCGGGTTTCCATGTGAACATTTGCATTTGAATTTGCTAGCTAGCTTGATCATTTGTTTCATTTGCACATTTGTTGGGCCATAGGCCTCTTCTTTTTCTTTGCACATTTGTTGGGCCATAGGCCTCTTCTTTTGCTTTGCAATGTCGATTAACTAGTCACAATGCCTTTTTAGCCCATATGCATATGCACTTGTATTTAAGCATTCATCAACCATTGCATCTTTATCATATACAACATACATATATTCCATATATACCTCATATGTCAAGCATATACCTTGCATATACTATACATATACCATGTGTATATATCACATTTGTCAAACATATACCTCAAATATACCACACGTATACCATTTATATGTACCACAATGTCACAAATTATCCATCATTACATTATCAAGGACCAATCATGACAATCACATGAATTACATAGCAAGCAACATTCATTTGCACTAAAGAATTCAATCGATAATTAGACTCACCGTTCTCCTTTGATTCCGACCCCTAACTTATTGTCTATCCGCTCCTTGTGGTTCTCCAATATGTTGCGAGCCTAATATGAAAACATAATCGATTAACTCATGATTAGAGAGACTTAATGTGGCTTAAACAAATTAATATGCATTGTTCATGTCAATAGTTAAGATTTTTCCTATGAGGCAGTGTGACCTTATGGGACTGTTTAGCCTATAACTTTTTCTATAATTGAGTAATTACTCTGATTCTTGTTCCTCATTAACAATAACACATATATATAGTACGTATTCAAATTTCAGACCAATTGGATCATTTTAAATTATTTGGTGGAATTTCTAAGAGTGTTCTGTTTTCTGCCTTGTTTTCTGCCTTTAGGCAGTTTCAGGGTACTCATTTGGGTTCATCATACCTTACACTCTATAAGTCATATTTTAATGAAACTTTACAGACACTTATATGGGTTCATATGTAACATGTTTCATGTTTACAAAGTTTACCAATTATGTCTCTAAGGTCTTCTAATTATACCAAACATATTACTGTTCCAGAATAGAATTGGCTTCCGGACCAGTATGACTTCCAAATGCCATAACTTAGTCTATAGATAACAAATTAAGCTAAAATTAGTTCCAAAATTTATCTAAGATATATACCTATAAATTTCATTTTTTGATAATTTACAGAATGTAGCTCTAACAATCTCAAATTAGCCAACCAATGTACTGGATCTGCCCAGGGCACTCAGTAGGCAGTTCAAACCATGGAACAGTCATGGTTCCATTCACCATAACTCACCATTTACAAGCACTATGAATCTGAAATTTGGTATACAGATACAACACACATATATCTACAACTTTTATTTTTTGAGAGACTTCAAATAAGGGCTTTAACATATTCGATATCAAACCACACAGTAGCAAACTTGGTTAGGGTTTACACCCTGACCAGTTTCAGTACGAAGAGCATATCTCTCCCTATACATAACATATTTCATAAATGTTTACATATCCACAAATATAAGATATAAAGGAACAACTTTTGTGTTTTACACATTTCCAGAATCAATTTCTATTAATATCAAAATCGGGGTGCAATTCAGTGCCTAATATTGAACCTAAGCAACTCAAATCAACCCTATAGCAATAAGAATTGATTACTTACCAAGAACAACCTTGAAAGAGATCAATTAGCTTCAAAAAATAGGTGAAACAAGGAAGAATTTAAGTCTAAAATGGAGGAAATTGAAGAAGAAGTCGGGCTGGAGTGAGGAGGCAGAAATGGGGAAAGATATATGAAGATAAAGCCAACTTCTTTTTTGTCATTTTCTCATTTTCTCATTTTGTCATTTTGTCATTTTCTCTTGTTCTCTTCTCATTTCTCTTCCCATTTCTCTTTTCTCTTCTCTTCTATTTCTCTTTTGTGTCATTTTCATTTTATTTTGTCTATATTATTATTATTATTTACATAGATTTATAATTCCACAAATTCACACAATAATACGGCTTAATCATTTGACCCCATTTAACTAAATTAGCAATGTAAATGTTCACTAATCTTAATCTAATCATTTTTCTTACTTTAATTTAGACACCTTATTCATTTCATTTCTAATACTTTGTTATCCTCATTTAGGTTATAATTACACATGTGCGACTCGATACAAGTGCCAAATACTAGGACACATAGCTAGTGCATGCCATGAACTTGTTCCTATAGAAATACGTATGAAATGCATGTGTTCAATTGAATTGTATGCAAGATGCTTATGTTCGATGAAATGCATATGGGGAAGGTCAAGGATGTTACATTTCAATAAACTTATGTTAAATTAAAATTGTTGAATATGAAATGTTTATTGAAATTTATTTGTTTTTACATAATTTTCTTATTTTATGTCTTATTTATGAAATGATTAATTGATATGTAAGAAAAAATATCTATATAAATTTTTTATCGTTGAAGACTAAGCTAGTAGCCTAGCGCGGGTGGTTTCCGCTCACGCAGGTTTTAGATGGGTAGCCGTAGATAGTAAAATTGTCAGAATAAAAAGGGTACCCGAATGAAAGCAGCTAAAAGCTTTGGATTTCTTTTGGTATATTTTATCAAAAGCTTTGTAAATTAAATTATAATTCTATTTCATCTAGCGTGTATTAAAGATGTAACTTATAATGTAAAAGACATAGTTTGAATGTAAATTAATGTATTTTATAAATAAATAAAATTGTGAATATTTGTATTTGTAATAATTTTATTTTGGGTATTTGCAATATTTTCATCAAAAAAAAATTTATACTTCATTTCATTAAGTTTATATGATAGTTAGTCGGATAATGCTCACTTACCTTGCTGCACCAAAGTGGGGTAAGAGAGTGTTACATGAAGAAAAGTGAAGCTAAACCTTTAATTAATGATAATTGATGTTAGTTCATTATTTTATGACTTAAAAACTAGAGAAAGATAACTCTAATGGAGGAAGGAGGGGCTACCTTGGTTAAGGTAATTTGGGAAAATTTGAAATTAACCAAGGGGCAACACAATTGGTGATAAGTTATGTGTGATTATAGTCTTAATTTGAAGAAAACAAATTGGGACCTATGATATAGTTTTTGGGCAGCCAAGACCTATCAAGAATAACCTTAGTACTTTTTGGCTAAATTAAAGCATAAAACATATTAGGAGCATTAGGATTTTATGTATGCATGAAAAGTTTTGAAAATGGATGATAGAAATGAGATATGATATGATTGTATAGGAAAATCAAGGGACCAATGACAGGCCCCCAAGAGGGTGACAAAAGTAAGGAAAAAGCTAATTAGTGAAGGGGAGGAAAAGAAGGGAAAAGGAAAGCTCCAAGGTTGATTAGTATGTGCTTCATTGATAAAAATCTTCCATGTTATCTAAATGTGTGAAATTATGTGCTAATGTTTGATATTAATGTGGTTTGCCATGGAATGTGATTGGTAGCTACTTTTGATTTGTTTTTAATGGTAATGGGACTAAATGGTGTGAAAATATTAAGATATATGAATGTAATTGTGATCTGGAAACTTTGGCATAAAAATGAATGCATATGATGGATGTAATTAGTAGATAGGTTTGTGCCAATTGATGACCCTGCTACAGAATTTTATGAGCAGGCTTAACATTGTTGATCATAACTAATGTTCTGGTAATGAGATTGAGATGAAATTAGTTAAAAATGAAAGTGGACTCATAATACTAAAAATCTTCAAAACCTAAGTTCAAATTCTAATTTCAAATGGGCTAAAAATTGAACACAAAATTTCTGACCTGTAGATATCTAGAATACTAGGTAAAACTAATGGAACACCCTTTAGTAAAAGGGCCATAACATTTGATAGAAAACTTGAATTTGTATGGTTTTTAATGCATCTAAAAGCGGAGACATTAAGCTACAAAATATTAGAAGGCCATAAATTTAAATTAGAACTATAAATGGTCTAAAAATGAGGCCCAAATTCAGGGCAAAAATCTGTTATAGACAAAAAATTAATATATTGGGCTTTTACATGTGCTGTGATAAATACATATGCTAATTACTGAAAATTTTTACTTTAATTATAGTTAGAAATATTTAGTAAATTATTTATATGTGAGATTTTAATTCAATAATAATAAAAATAAATAACAAAAATAAATAAACATATAAGTAGAAATTTGGTATAATTACCATTTTTTTAAAATATTGTGAATAATAATCTTAATGTTGGGAATAAATATAAAAATAGTTAAGCCTTAAGACACCTAACCTAGAAATAGAATGGAAAATATTTTGGCATACCAATCAGGGGATTTAAGGCACTCGGTGCCAAAACATGAAAGCCGGTAATGGCAATTGTATAAATGTGCTCGGTGCAAAATTATTAAATCGGTAATGGCAATATTATGAAAGCCGGTAGTGGTACTATTATAAAAGCGCTCAACGCAATATTATGAAAGCCGGTAATGGCAACCCCATTACTCTTATTAGTTAGTTTGGTTATAGGTGTTATGGCACAAAAAAAATGAAAATAACAATAATATAAAAGTGTCATTTTGATAAGGTTATGCTAAATCAAAATTGCTAAATATTAAATGTTTGATAACATTTATTTGATTCATGTATTTCTTTTGTTTCATACCTTATTTGTGAAATTATTAAATGACATGTAAGAAAAAAAAAAAAAAATATATATATATATATATATATATATATATATATATATATATAAGATTTTTATCCCTGAAGAACCACTAAGCTAGTAGCTTAGCGCGGAAGGTTTTCTCTCACGTAGGTTCTAAAGAATAGTTGTAGATAATATAGTCGTCGGAAGAAGAAGGGTACCCGTACATAAAGTGGCTTAAAGCTTTGGATATATTTTGGTATATTTTGTTAAAAACTTTGTAAATTAAAATTTAGTTTTATCTCATCTAGTATGTATTCAAAATGTGTAGATCTAATGTAATGGACATAGTTTGGATGTAAAATAATATATTTTATAAATAAATAAAATTTTTGAATATTGGTGTTTGTAATAATTTTATTTTAGTGTTTGTAATATTTTTGCAAAAAAAATTACTTCAGTTAACTAATCTTATAAGACAATTAGTTGGGTAATGTTCACTTACATTGCTGAACAAAAGTGGGGTAAGGGGGTGTTACAATTTTTAGTATCAGAGATATAGGTTTGGATGGTTCTTGTTGAGTGGGTATGGGAAGATAAGTGCATGTTTTCAGCATTTGCATTGTTTTAAGCTGCTATATTCTGATAAGGGACCCTTCTTCTGACAATATGGGTTTTAATGGATTCTAAATCAAGACAAAGTCTTGAAGAAGAAGAAGAGGATGATAACATAGCTAACTCTGATAAGGATCAGGGCCCCTAACTTTGCCCCAAAAGCACGCTCAGAAGGGAAGATTTGAACCCAGCCTTATAAACTAGTTTATGAGTTTCTTAGCAACAAATGTGGGACGCATCATTCCCACCCCTTTAAGACCCCAACTGCCTCGGTCAGCGATTTATCGTAACCTAAGGTGACACCGATATACAGGGCTGGCTCTGATACCTTATGATAAAGATCAAGGCCCCTAACTTCACCCTAAAAGCATGCTCAAAGGGAAAGGTTTGAACCCAGCCTTATAAACTAGTCCAAGAGTTCCTCCACAACCAATGTGAGACGCATCATCCCCACCCCCTTAAAACCCTGACTACCTCAGTCGGTGATCTGTCGTAACCTAAAGGGACACCGGTGTACAGGGCTGGCTCTGATACCAAATGATAAGGATCAGGGCCCCTAACTTTGCCCTAAAAGCATGCTCAAAGGGGAAGGTTTGAACCCAGCCTTATAAACCAATCCAGGAGTTCCTCCGCAACTGATGTGGGATGCATCAAACTCAGCTGCTCATAGACGATCAACATCAGTTAGAGCCTCAGAGACTAGTGTTATAGCTCTACAACATGCTGAAGAATAGGTTGATTCAGATTAGGTACCCTTTATGTAACAAATGGCTACTTTATCACAGCAAATAGCGCAAGTTGTGCCACCACCTCCCCCACCTTAGCTAAAGCCCTAGATTGATAAACTAAGAAAATATGGGGCTACAAATTTTACGAGTAAGAAAGATGATGACCCAACAGCAGCAAAAATTTGGTTGGAAAAGACATAACGGGTTTTTAAGGAGCTTCCATGTCCGAAGGAGTACAAGGTTAGGTATGCAGTGTCCGTCCTTTAAGAGCATGCCTATGACCGGTGGAATTTGGTATTAGTGGAACCCCAGACATCGAACCCTCAGACATGAAATTTTTTTGTGGTAGAGTTCAAAAAGAAATATGTGCCAAGAATTTATGTTGATGAGAAAAAGCAAGAATTTTTAAACTTGAAGTAGAGGGGTATGACATTAACTGAGTATGAGATGGAGTTCACCAAGTTGAGTAAGTATGCAATGGGGACTATTAGAGATGAAGCTATTAAATTTCATAGATTTGAAGATGGGCCTGATGAGGATAGCATACAAACTTTGCTACACTAGTGTCCTCTTTCATTAGTGTTGAAAGAAGGAAAATGATGACGATAGAAGAGCTCTCCAAGAAATCAACTCTTGCTAGTTCACCAGCATTATGGTCCAAAATGCCAACTCCTACTATGTATCAGCATTATGGTAGATGTCATACAAGAGAGTATTAGTGGTTGACTGAGGCATGCTTCAGATGTTGAGCTACTGATCATATAAATAGAGATTGTTCCAGACTCAGCACAGACAGTATGACACTAGCACAGACTATGACACCTATACAGAGTCGTGGTAGAGGTTGAGGCCAATTTAGAGGTGGTCATATAGGACAAAGTCAGAGGGTATCTGAACAGTTGACAGACCCGAAGGTAGTAGAGCTTTAGCTCGGGCATATGTGATGGACCAGGATGTGCCAAACATCATAATTGGTAAAATTTCTTTATTTAACTTTGATTTGCATGCATTGATAGATCATTGTTCCATGCATTCATACATAAGCACAACTGCACTTAAACAAGGGAACATGATACCTAAGACCATAGAATATTAGATAGTTGTCACAAATCCATTGGGACATAGTGTGAAAGTGAATAAGATCTATAGAAACAGTTCAATAATAATTCAAGGTATAGAATTTCCAGCAGACTTAATAAAATTACCTTTTCATGAATTTGATGCTATTCTAGGTATGGATTGGTTGACAAAGCATGGAGCTATAGTCCACTGTCGATCTAGAAAAGTTGTACTTAAAATTCCCTGGCAGGATGACACTATCATTTAGGATGAAGGTCAAACATGTTTGACCAATGTTATTTCTGCATTAAAAGCTCATAAATACATTAGGAAAGGATGTGAGGCATACTTGGCCCATATGATATATACCTGGAAGGGGAGCCTAAAGACTTGTCAGGGTTACCACTGAATAGGGAGATAGAGTTTGCTATTGATGTGATTCTTGGTACAGCCTTGATATCAATTACTCCTTATAGAATAGCACCGACATAATTGAGAGAGTTGAAGGTTCAATTGCATATATTGCTAGACAAGGTTCATAAGACCCAGTGTGTCACCATGGGGTGCTCCGGTGTTATTTGTGAAAAAGAAGGATGACACCCTTCGATTATGTATTGATTACCGATAATTGAACAAGATGACGATTAAAAATAAATACCCACTACCTAGAATTGTTGATTTGTTTTATCAATTGAAGGGTGTAAAAGTATTCTCTAAGATTGATCTCAAATTCGAGTATCATCAACTAAAAATCAAGGAATCAGATGTACCCAAAATAGCCTTCAAGACTCGGTATGACTACTATGAGTTTCTGGTTATGCCTTTTAGCTTAACGAATGCACCAGCTGCCTTTATGGATATGATGAACATGATTTTTAGGCCTTACCTTGAACAATTTGTGGTAATTTATATAGATGTTATCATGGTGTATTCAAGGGATAAATGAGAACATGACAGACATCTCAAAATAGTACTTCAAACTTTGAGGGAAAATCAATTGTATGCAAAACTATCAAAATATGAGTTTTGGTTGGAAGAAGTAGGATTATTAGGTCATATTGTGTTAGTTGAGGGAATCCGAGTGGATCCTAGCAAAATATAAGCATTTTTAAGTTGGAAACCACCCTGTAATGTGACAGAAGTCTAGAGTTTCCTTGGATTAGTTGGCTACTATAGAAGGTTTATGAAAAGATTTTCAAGCATAGTCGCACCAATTACAGAGCTACTCAGAAAAGAAACTAAGTTTGAGTGGACATATTGGTGCTAGTCAAGCTTTGAAAAATTAAAAGTCATGCTAACCAAAGCACCTGTTTTGACCCAACCTACTCCAGGGAAAGATTTTGTGATATACGGTGATGCCTCTCATAATGGGCTAGGTTTTGTATTAATGCAAGAGGGTAAAGTAGTAGCTTATGCATTTAGGCATTGAAGCCTCTTGAGCTAAATTACCCTACTCGTGATTTGGAGTTGGCAGCAATAGTGTTTGCTTTAGAAATATGGCGACATTATTTGTATGGTGAATGGTGTTACATATATACAGATCATAAGAGCCTTAAATATTTTCTCACACAAAAGGAGTTGAACTTAAGGCAAAGACACTGGTTAGATTTAATTAAGGATTACAATTGTATTATTGATTATCAGCCAAACAAAGCCAATGTACTAGTTGATGCCTTAAGTAGAAAAACACTGGCAGGAATACCTTATAATTTCCTCATTATAGTATAATATATAGTAATTAATAATAAATTAATAAGAGACTCATATTTTATTTTGGCAGAATTACGGGTTCAACCTACTTTAAGGTAACAAGTGAGAGAAGCTCAGAGATAAGATCAGAAATTGATGATAATTGCAGAGGCAGTTAAAAATGGGGCGATACCTGAATTTAAGATTGAAGATGATGGAAGTATAAGTTATAAAGAAAGACTGTGTGTGCCAAATGATAGCAGATTAAAGCAAATAATTTTAGAAAATATGTATGATATAACTTATTCCATACATCCAGGAAGCAATAAGATGTATCCAGACCTAAAGACTCATTATTAGTTGCCAGGAATGAAGAAAGATATCGTGGAATACACTACAAGATGCTTGATATGCCAACAAGTAAAAACAAAGCACCAGGTACCATCTGGATTGTTGCAACCTATTGCTATCCCAGAATGGAAGTGGAAAATGATTACGATGGATTTTGTATCTGGTTTGCCTTAGACACAAAAGAAGCATGATGCAATATAGGTAATTGTTGACAGGCTTACCAAATTAGCTCACTTTCTACCAGTTCAAATGGATTATCCATTGAGCCGGTTAGAAAAAATATATGTTAATGAGATAATTCGACTACATGGAGTGCCAGTATCTATTATTTCTGATCGAGACCCACGATTCATATCAAAATTTTTGAAATGTCTACAACAAGCATTGGGGACTCGACTTTCTTTTAGTACAACATTTCACCCACAAAAAGATGGGTAATCTGAATGAGTTTGTTCAATTGCTGGAAGACATGCTTAGAAGCTATGTAATTGACTTTGAGGGTAGTTGGGATAGGTATTTACCATTGATGGAATTTGCCTATAACAATAGCTATCAAGCTAGTCTTAGCATGTTTCCATAAGAAGTTTTGTATGGAAGAAGATGTAGGACACCTTTATGCTGGAAAGAACTTGGTGGAAAGAAGTTAATGGGCCCAGAATTGATGCAACATAAATAGGAGAAGGTGAATTTAATCCAAGATCAATTAAAAGCTGCAACAGATTGATAAAAATCCTACTCTGATTTAAAGAGGAACGATATTGAATAAGTTGTCGAAGACAATGTATTTTTAAAAGTCTCGCCTTGGAAGAAAGTACTTTATTTTGGTAAAAAGGGGAAACTGAGTCTTAGGTTTATTAGACCGTATGAAATACTTGAACGTATGGGTTCAATGGCTTACTGGTTGGCCTTACCACCAGAATTGGATAAGATCCACAATGTGTTTCATGTCTTAATGTTAAGAAGATACATATCGGATCTGGCATATGTAATACCTGTGGAATAGATAGAGGTACCACCAAACTTGACCTATGTAGAAGAGCCTGTGAAAAGCTTAGCTCGAGAAGTCAAGGAACTACAAAACAAGAAGGTACCATTGGTAAAGGTCCTATGGTGCAATAATGCAGTAGAAAAAGCCACCTGTGAGAGTGAAGAAATGATGAGAAGTCAGTATCCTCAATTATTCAGCTCTAGTTAATCAGGTAAATTTCGAAGATGAAATTTTCTTAAGGGAGAGAGAATTTTCTTAAGGCTTAATACAGTCATGAAACCACCAAATACTCACCTTATAAAATTAAAAAAAAAAAAGAGATAAAAATCTTCATTTTCCACCAATTAGAAAAATAACTACCACCATCTCATTCTTCCTTTATTATTTGTCCCTCTCTTTACCCAAAAACCTCCATTTTTCTTTCTTTTTCTTGCATGCTAAGAATGGGGAAAATGAGTTATGAGAGAGATGATTCAAGAATTTAAAGAGTTCTTGCCATAAAGAGAGCTAAGGAGCAAGAAAGAAATAAGAAAGAAGAAGAAAAAGGTATAAGAGTTTGGCCAGATTCGACCAGCCCTACAACTCCATTAAGGTGAATTTATTCTTCTTAAATTCAACATTTTTCCTTCCATTTGAGACCCATAAGGATGATAGATATGATTAGGATTGGTAGATTAAGGTTATTTGGCAAGAATGGACCTAGAATTTGAAATTGGTAACTAGTTGAAGAAAAGTGAAGCTAAACCCTTAATTAATGTTAATTGATGTTAGTTAATTATTTTATGACTTAAAAACTATAGAAAGATAACTCTAATGGAGGAAGGAGTGGCTGCCTTGGTTAAGGTAATTTGGGGAAAATTGAAATTAACCAAGGGGAAACACAATTGGTGATGAGTGATGTGTGATTAGAGTGATAATTTGAAAAAAATAAATTGGGACCTATGATAAGGTTTTTGGGAAGCCATGATCTATCAAGAAGGAAGTTTAACCCTAGTAATTTTTGGCTAAATTAAATTATAAAACATATTAGAAGCATTAGGATTTTATGTAAGCATAAAAAGTTTTGAAAATGGATGATAGAAATGAGATATGATATAGTTGTGTAGGAAAATCAAGTGAGTAAATGAGAGGTCCTCAAAAGGGTGACAAAGGCAAGGAGAAAGCTAATTAGTGAGGGGAGGAAAAGAAGGAAAAAGGAAAGCTCCAAATCTGATTAGGTATGTGCTTCATGGATAAAAATCTTACATGTTATCTAAATGTATGAAATTATGTGTTAATGCTTTATATAAATGTGGTTTGCCATGGAATGTGATTGGTAGTTACTTTTAATTTTTTTTTATGGTTATGGGACTAAATGGTGTGAACATATTATGATATGTGAATGTAATTGTGATATGGAAACTTAGGCATAAAAATGAATGCATATGATGGATATAATTAGTAGATAGGTTTGTGCCAATTGATGACCCTGCTACATAATTTTATTAGCAGTCTTGACATTATTGATCATAACTAATGTTCTACTAGTGAGATTGAGTTTAAATTAGTTGGAAATGAAATTGGACTCATAAGGCTAAAATTGTCATTCAAAACCTAAGTTCAAATTCTAATTTCAAATGAGCTAAAAATTGAACACAAAATCCCAGACCTGTAGGTACCTAGAAAATACTAGGTAAAAATAATATAACATCTTTCAGTAAAAGGAACATAACTTTTGATAGAAAATTTGGATTTATATGATTTTTGATGCATCTGAAATCTAAGATATTAAAATAAAAAATATTACATGAGCATAATTTTAAATTCTAACTATAAATGGGATAAAAATGAGGCCCAAAATAAAGGCCAAAATCTGTTATAGACAAAGAATTGATATATTGGGCTTTTGCATGTGGTGTGATGAATACATATGCTAATTAATAAAAATTTTGACTTTAATTATAGTTATAAATGTTTAATAAATTATTTATATGTGAGTTTTTAATTCAATAATAATAGAAACAAATAACAAAAATAAATAAACATATAAGTGAAAATTTGGTATAATTACCATTTTTGAAAATATGTGAATAATAATCTTAATGTTGAGAATAAATATAAAAATAGTTAAGCCCTAAGACACCTAATCTAGAACTAGAATAGAGAATAGTTTGGCATGTCAATCAGGGGATTTCAAGCACTCGGTGCCAAAACATGAAAGCCGGTAATAACAATTATATAAATTCGCTCAGCGAAAAATTATTAAACTGGTAATAGCAATATTACAAAAGCCGATAATGACACTATTATAAAAGTGTTTGGCACAATATTATGAAATTCGGTAATGACAACTCTGTTATTCTTATTAGTTAATTCGGTTATAGGTATTATGGGCACAAAGAAAATAAAAATAATAGTAATATAAAAGTATGTCATTTTGATAAGGTTGTGCTAAATCAAAATTATTAAATATTAAATATTTGATAACATTTATTTGATTTCATGTATTTCTTTTGTTTTATGCCTTATTTGTGAAATTATTAAATGACATGTAAGAAAATATATATATATATATATATATATATATATATATATATATATATATATATATATATATATATATATATATATATATATATATATATGTTATGTATGTAAGATTTTTATCCCTAAATCGCCACTAAGCTAGTAACTTAGCATGAGTGGTTTTCTCTCACACAGGTTCTAAAGAATAGTTGTAGATAGTATAGTCACCAGAAAAAAAAAAAAAAAAAAAAAAAAAAAAAAAAAAAAGGTACTCATATGAAAATAGGCTTAAAGCTTTGGACATATTTTGGTATATTTTCTTAAAAACTTTGTAAATTAAATTATAGTTTTATCTCTTCTAGTATGTATTGGGAATATGTACATCTAATGTAATGGACATAGCTTGCATGTAAAATAAAATAAATAAATAAAAGTTTTGAATATTGGTGTTTGTAATAATTCCATTTTAGTGTTTGTAATATTTTTGCAAAAAAAATTACTTCATTTAGCTAATTTTACAAGACAGTTAGTCAGGTAATGTTTACTTACCTTGCTGAACTAAAATGGGGTAAGGGAGCGTTACAGCAAGGCCTATCTAGAGTCTTTAAAGAAGAAGAAGGATAAAACATTGGATGCACCTCTACTTCAAGTATTTATGTTATTGAGGTTAATACTGTTTCTATCAATAACACATGGGTATTGGATATTGGATATGGGTCTCACATATGCACAAATATGAAAGGCCTAAGGAATAGTAGATAGCTCAAGAAAGAAGAGTCAAACCTATATGTTGGCAATGGAGCAGGAGTTGCTACATTACCTATAGGAACTTATGTATTAACACTCCCTAGTAGGCTAAAAAGTATTACACAATTGCTTTTATGTTCCAGTTTTAACTTAGAATATTATTTATGTTTTTTGTTTAAATAAAAAAGGTTTTCATTTGACTATTAATGGCAATCATTACTCTATACAGTTGAGTGATATTCTTTATGGAACTGGCACATTATCCAATGAAATTTACATTCTTGACATATCTAATTCAATCCTCAATATCAATAATAATAAAAGACAAAAGTTGGATAACCTAAAACCACTGTATTTATGGCATTGTCACCCTTGTCATATAAATGAGAATTACATGACTAAGTTACACAAGAATGGTGACTTAGGATCATTTGTTTATGAATCATATGACACATGTGAATCATGTTTATTAGGCAAGATGACAAAATCACCTTTTGGTGGAAAGGGTGAATGTGCCAATGGATTATTGGACATTGTACATACAGATGTATGTGGACCAATGTCAGTGCAGACTAGAGGTGGTTTTATCTACTTCATTACTTTCATTGATGATTATTCAGGATATGGGTACTTATTTCTGATGAGATACAACTATGAAGCTTTTGAAAAGTTCAAAGAATTCAAAAATGAAGTAGAGAAACAACTTAGCAAAAGTATTAAAACACTTAGATTGAATCGAGGTGGAGAATATTTAAGCCAAGAGTTTAAAGGTCATGTAAGAGATAATGGAATTTTATCTCAATGGACTCCACTTTACACACCACAACACAATGATGTGGCTGAAAGAAGAAACTGAACCTTGTTAGACATGGTAAGGTCTATGATGAGCTTCGTAGATTTACCTAAGTCCTTTTATGGTTATGCACTAGAGACTTCTATTTATATACTAAATAGAGTCCATTCTAAGTCAGTTGATGTTACTCCATATGAGATATAGAATAACAAAAGACATATTCTTTCACATATGAAAGTATGGGGTTGTCCTGCTTATATGAAGAGGACAATGTCATACAAGGTAAAAGCTAAGTCTGATAAGTGTCTATTTTTGGGACATCTCAAAGAGTCATTTGGATATCAATTCTACCACCATTTAGAACAAAAGTTTTTGTTTCAAAGCATATTGTCTTCTAAGAGAAAGAGTTTCTTCTAAAAGAAGATAATGGGAGCAAAATTGAACTTGATGAAGTTCAAGATGCTTAAACAGATGCAAATCAACTGACTGAACCTAAATATGTTACTCATACAGATGAAGTAATAGCTACACCTTCTGAAACACAAGAACTTCGTATATCAAGTATGATACACATTGTTCCTGAGATATATGGATTTCTCATAAGTGAACATAATGATTATTTCTCATAGAGGATAATGAGCCTACTTCCTATGAAGAAGTTCTGAATAGTTCAGAATATAACAGATGGCTAAAAGCCATGTAGTCAAAGATGGATTCCATGTATGAAAACAAAGGGCGGACTTTGGTTGACCCACCTGAAGGGATTAAACATGTTGGGTGCAAATAGGTCTTCAAGAAGAATACCGACATTGAAGGTAATGTAGTTACCTATAAAGTTAGGCTAGTAGCTAAATGATATCATTAAAGACAAGGTGTTGACTATGATGAAACTTTTTCTCCAGTTGTTATGCTTAAATCCATCAGGATACTCCTAATCATTGTTGCTCATAATGATTATGAGATTTGGCAAATGGATGTGAAAATATCTTTCCTTAATGGAAATCTCACTAAGGGTGTGTACATGACACAACCTGAGGGTTTCACATCAAGTGATGGTAAAAAGGTATGCAAATTGCAAAGATCCATTTATGGATTAAAGCAAGCATTCAGAAGTTGGAACATCCGATTTGATGAGACAATCAAAGAGTTTGATTTCTCATAAAATGTGGATGAACCTTGTGCTTATAAGAAGGTTAATGGGAGTTCAGTCATATTCCTAGTATTATATGTAGATGACATACTTCTTATAGGAAACAATATCTAAGTTCTTTAATCAGTCAAAATTTGGCTTTCTAAGAATTTCTCTATAAAAGACCTTAGAGAAGCAACCTATATACTAGGGATTAAGATCTATAGAGATAGATTTAAGAGGTTGTTTGGTCTTTCTTAGTCTACATACATAGATAAGATGCTAAAGAGGTTTATCATGAAATAGTCCAAGAGAGAATTAATTCCAATGACTCATAGGATTACGCTCTCTAAGTCTATGTGTCCAAAGACACAGGATGAATGGACATGCATAAATAGGATTCCATATGGTTCGGCTATTGGATCCATCATGTATGCTATGTTATGTACTAGATCCAATGTATCATATGCTCTAAATGTCATAAGCATATATCAATCAGATCTCAGTGAGGGGCATTGGGTGGCTGTCAAGAATATCCTTAAGTACTTGAGAAGAACTAAGGATGCATTCTTGGTTTATGGAGATGGTGAGCACAAAGTAAGAAGGTATATGGATGCCAGCTTCCAAACTAACAAAGATGACTCCAAATTCCAGTTAGGCTATATATTCACGTTAAATGGCGAAGCAGTCAGTTAAAAGTGTTACAAATAAGAATTGACTGTAGATTCCACAATCGAGTCAAAGTACATAACAGCTTTTAAGGCAGCTAAGGAAGCAATTTCAATAAAGAAATTCATCACATAACAAGAAGTGATTTTTAGCATTATTGATCCAATATTGTATTGTGATAACAATGGAGCTATTGCTTAAGCAAAGAAACCACAGTCTCATCAAATGACCAAACATGTACTCAAGATGTTACCATTTGATTTGAGAAATCAATTTTAGACATGATGTAATGATAGAGAGAGTTCCCACTTATGAAAATATAGTTAATCCTTTGACTAAGCCTCTTCCCCAAAGGAAATATGATAGTCATGTACTTGCCTATGGGATAATGTACAAAGGCGATTGACATTAGTGCAAGTGGGAGATTGCTAGAGAGATGCCCCAAAGGCAATCACCTTAGGCACTTGATGTACTCATTGATTATTAATAAAAGGAATTTCCATTATATGGTATTCATTGCATATGAATTGATATAGATCTTAGATCGTTTCATGAAGTCCTTGGTATGTAACATAATATGAAGGAAATCATGATGAGATCATGATGGTGAGATTCCTATCATGTGCAATTGTATTTATACCTAAATAATCCCTAGTCATAGGATTAACGAGGTAGGACATTGTTAATCTAGATAGACTAGCACATGTTATACTCTAGGTCAAGCAACTGATCTCATAAGCTAATAACATGAGATATTTAGCTTTAACTTGGGGATGCTTGTTAGAGTAGCCAAGTATATTGGATGACTTACTATGAGGCAATTACATGGGTATCTATTAAATGTCAGTGATAGTCTCATCATAGCAATGGTGCAAGTATCCTTAAACTTGAGATGCTCATGGTTATTTTGGATGTTGAATCCTATACTTTGACTCCATTCCTTGTTGCCTCTTAACAGGTTGCTCATAGGGTGGTCATTGGGTATGGCATGAGGTATTCGAAGGTAGTGAGTAGTCAATAAAGGATTCACCACTCCTGATAGAAGGAGAGTATACCTATGGCCTCTTATAGAGATCATTACTCAAAAATCCTTAGCCAAGGTAGACAAGTCATGAAGAAGGTCTTCAAGGACTTATCTGATCAGAGCAATGAGTCTCATAGACAAGAACTAATTTTATTTTAACTATATGTGACATAATTAGTCTAGTGGGAGTTGATACACATTCCATGCTCTGAACCAAATGACGTATAGATTGTTGAAAGGATGAATTGCACAGTAATTGTCTATAGAAGGGTTAAAAATCAAACCACTGACTTTCTAGTTAATTGGGTGGTTATGATGTGTTGCTAGATACCACTCATGATATGTTAATTCAAGAGAAATTAATTAGAAATCAAATATGGATAAAAAGAGTTTGACTCATAAAATCCTAATTGGATTAGGATTCCTTCTAAGACTTGAGATAGCAACATAACTAGAAAACCTATTAGGTCACATGCATAGAGGGAATGAAGAAAATGTAAAATGGATTTTGGATAAGATCCAAATAAGAAAGAAAGAGAATTGAGCTTTTTATGAGAGTTATAAGAGTGGGCCAAATCCAATTTGGATTAGGATTGATTACTTGGTCAACATTGGGCCTTATAACTTAGGAAAATTGGCCCATTAAGGCTTTCCTTTTCCAACCCTAAAAAGGATTAGAAAGAGTATAAATACTTCTTTTAAAGAGTTAATTTTGTGGCTGCCCTATTAATAAAAATAAGAGTTATTTTTTTGCTCTCCCTTTTCTCTTTCAAAAGACAATTTTCCATAGCTAGCACTTTGGACCTTTGTCACCCCATCTCCTTGGAGGTTTTCTTCTTCTTATTCTGTTGTGTCATGTATGAGATGCATGTTCAAAACCCAATAATATGTGATGATGATATTAAAAAGAAATGAAAGTTAAAGGTTGTGACTTTAAAAGCCCTTTTCTATAATTTATGACTTGGCTTAGGATAAATGGCATGTCATTAAGGGGATTATGGTACCATAGAATATTCTTTTTAGGAGGCCTTGGTAGCTGAAGCTCAGGTTAGAGCACCATTAGTCCTCAATTCCATGTGATTTTAAGGACAAGGTGGCTGAAGCTCAAGTTAAAACACCCTTGATCCATTTTATACTCAATCAAAGTTGCTAAAGCTCTGGGAGCGCCCTTAACTTGAGGAGCTCAAGTGAGCTTTTATAATTAGTGGATAAAGTGGTTGAAGCTCTAGGAGTGCCTCTATTCCACAACCCATATCCGGATAGTCCAACTTAAATATTTGGGTGAAAACATATTAAAAATTGAATTATGATAAGTTTTGGGTAAAAGCAAAACAATTATAAAAAGGAAACGGAAATTGGCAAAGTGGTAAAGTATGAGTAAAATAAGATGAATTATGGGAAAAGGTAAGGTTACTATGAACCTATTATATGAGAAAATTTGTTATGTTTAATGATGATGAGTGACATGGTGATTGTATTGTCATGCATTAGGATAGTGTTTATGGTATGATAGTATACATGAACATGAATAATATGCCATTATATGAATTGTATGGTTACATGTTTAAATTTTTATGCCTATATGTACCACTAAGCTTTCAGTTGCTTAGTATATAGGTTTTCTGCATGCAAGACGAAGCCTAAGGGATAGAAGGAGTTGACTCAAAAGAAAAAGTACCCATTTTCAAGAGTCAATGCACATGTCATCTTTGTTGATTTCTTTACACATGATGTGGTTTTGGGGTTTTAATGTTTTGTATAAACTTTTTTATGTTAAAAGGCTATATTTTGTAAATAGATGATTGTTTTGGCCCAAACATGAAAGTTTGATTTATGAAAAGGATCCTTTGGATCAAGTTGATGTCCTTTTATAAATGGTTCTTAATGTTCAAATAGATTTATGAAATAGTTTTGTAAGGAAAATTTTTAATTTGATAGGTTTTATAAAACAATAACCGGTAGCATTTGCTTAATTAGTCGAGAGAAATCCTAATTAGCGAGGTGGGGTTACAATGACCTCTCATGTCTGAAACCATATCCAAAACATATAAATTCTAATAATTTATTATAATGTAACAAGTTTAATTGGCATACTGTGTTCACAATAGTGGCTTTTAAGTTCACAGGCATAAAACCACAACTTTTATATATGTGACTAAATATACATGAGCATCAAGATGACCTTTATGGGTTACCATCCATGAATCTAGTCCTGACTCAACCTATAAACTATTGGTGTCAAATCACATTTCATAAATCGACATTCACGGGAGTGACTAGGTTGTCACAGGCATTACTAGGATTTCAAAGGCGTGACGCAGATCATGACACAATGTATGAACGGTCCTACCCAAAAATCATAATATGAAAAGAAAGCATTCAAGGCCATGACACATAGTTCACAGGCGTGAATTTGGGAAATCTAACATCTAGATCCGTGATCAAAATAGAGCACTCCAAAACACATAAAGTTTCCTAAGATTGGCCAATGCCAATCACTCCTATGAACATACAATCATACATATATCTCAATTTATGCCTTGTATATCTTTTTGATACATTTAAAGCCTCATTTAAATACAAATCCACTTCTCAAATTTATTAAACAATAACATTAACATATATGGCATATAATCTTCATTTTACTAATTTATCATTTACTTATCAGTCAATCATATTTTCAACCCACAAACATGTATTTCAATATGCCAAGGAAACTTAACTCAACACCCATAAAGCATGTTCTGGAAAATTAAGATACTTATGTACTAACCTTAATTAAGGAGTTCCCCTTGACTTCTTAAGGTCGGATCTAAGCTTATCCTTTTTTATGGTTGTTCCTCTAGATCTTTACTTTTTCCCATACCCGTAAAAATTGAAGAATGCCTCCCTATCTAGCTTGGCTCTTTTTTCTCTTCTCTTCAAGAATACCTTCCTCAATAACACTCTTCCCTTCTTCTTTGATTTCAAGCTTTTTCCATGTTTAATCTTTGAAACTTTGTGAAAATGAAAGAAAGAAATGAAAAAGATGAAGGAGATGGTTTGATATGTAAGTATGGATTACAAGCTATAGGACAGAGATAGGCATGGAAAAGATAAAAATATGACTCTACCTTTGGTCATAACTATCAAACACTCACGGGTGTGAAGTTTCTTTCACAGGCAAGAATCACCATATCACATATGTGACAAACCATTCACGAGAGTGAACCTTAAATCTTGACATTCATGAATGTGACTTAACCTTCATGGGTCTAAATCCTTTGAAATCCCAACTTACATATCTTTGATCATCTTTTTGTAAACTGTCATTTTGAAACCATAACACTTTTATGGGCATGAAAGCACTTTTATCACTATTTTCAACTTTTAATCATAATATACCCATTCTCTCTCTTTAATTATCAACATTTCTTATAGACCCTAATTAACGAGCATTACAGATCTCCTGCCTTAACTTCAGAGTGTCCTTTGTTTTGCCAAGTATATCAATATCATATTAAAAAAGTTGTCATACACATTCTTTTCAATGTTCAGGACATCAAGATTGTGTCAAATCATATTAGAGCTCCAATAAGGAAAATCCTAAAATATGTTGCATTTTCTCCAACCATATGATTAACTAATCACTTTGTTAATCTTATAAACATCTACTTCTTTTACCTTCTCCAAACCTAGATGATCAATTCTACTTAATATCTTTGAACGTGACCTAACTGGAGGTGTGACATCCATTATAATTCTATTTTTTAGATGTGCATTCTTATTACATCTAAATGGATTATCAAGTTCCAAAAACTTCATATGATTGTTAAACTATCACTTTTTACCACTCTTACTTAGTTTTAAGGCATCCAATTCCTCCATCCAATAAGGACAAGCCAACTATCTTACTATTGACCATCCAGACAACATTTCATAAGTACATAAGTCACTAATAGTTCCATCAACGATGCTCGTAGCTAAAAATTTTAATCATAAGAAATGTCATATTCTTCAACCCCATAATCCCAAAATAGCTTCAACACATGTATCAACAGTTGTAAGTACACATCTAGCTTGTCTTTTGGATTCTGAGATCCTAGAATATGAACAGTTAAGAATATGGATGTGTTCTTCATACACAACCAGTGAGGTAGATTATATACAATCACAATAGCCGGCTAGCATGAGTACTATTGTCCAAACTGACCAAAAGGTTAAAATCCATCCATGCATAGGTTGAGGTACACATTTCAAATTTCCATTGCAAAATTAAGGAGAACATCATTAAGATGGTTCCAAGCAATGAAATTGGATGAATGTTGCATTGCACCATCCTTAATCTTATGTTCTGCATTCCACCTTATCTCATTAGTAGTGGCTTTAGATGCATATAATCTAAGAAGTCACTATGTCAATGGGAAGTAATACATTTTCTTGAAGGCACATCAATTTCCTCCATTTCCCATCAGTGTTGCAACTACTTTGAAATGTACAAGGTTACAGACCTTGTTTAGAGTCTTGTTCAAATCATTCTCCTAATAAATCATGAATCCATTAGGACAACAATGTATCTTTTCGACTCGTAAATCCAAACCCTGAACATTACACTTTGTTTCATAAAAGCTTTTTGTGATAAAATTCTCTTCTGGCGTAACAACTTTCATTAGTTAAGAAATTACATTGAATGCACACTTAAAAAGATGGTGCTTAGCCTTGATATTAACATTCTAGCCACCACTAATAATTATGAATGATTTTCACACCCAGGCCATAGCGGATTATTGGCATCATCTAACATATCATAAAATTATTGCACCGCTGGATTAGAATTCTCCTCATTCTCATAATTTTGATTGAATGAAGGACCAGTAGCATCTATAACCATTGTCTGGTAATCATTGATGGTTCATTTGGTGTTGAGTTTGGGAAAAGAACTTTTGGAGAAAAAATTTTTAATTTTAATTTTTTTGAGTTTTGAAAATTGCTTTTGGAGAGAAGCATGTAAATAGATGTTTTTTCCATAAGCAAGTTTGAGAAAAGCAGTTTATAAAAAATTAAAAAAAAATTAGTCAATCAAATCAAATAAATTATAAACCTGCTTTTTGGACACTCAATAACAATCTCAAACCTGACTAAATCAAAAAGACCCAACTCATCCATAACAGGTTGCTCATTTATCACTTCCTTTTGTTCGTTGTTCCTATTCCACACAAAATATCCCTGTTTGAAACCATGGTATTTCATAGTCTCCATATCAAGGAACTGATGATTTTGACAATTAAATCTTGGACATGGACACTTTATTTTTTTCTCAGTCCATCCACTTTGGATAACCATACGCAAATTCTATAAATTTTTCAAACCCATAAACAAACTTCAAATTAAGAAGGCCATATATCAACCTCTAGTACATCCAATTTCTATCCTTACTCATGATTGACAACTGTAATAAGTATCTCATAACATTAGGGACATAACACAATGAGTTGTTGCTTCTAATTATATTAATAGGGTGACTTTAGTTTCCCAAATGACATTTATATTGTTCATTTTAGTTACTTTTTGTCATACTTATCACTCATGTATTCATTTTTAAGGTAGAAACATGTTATTCAAGAATATGTCGTCTATATGCCATGATTGTGCACGTTTTACATATATAGAAATTTTGGTAGCATATTCCCCAAGTTTTTCAAGTGCATAAAATAGACAATTCCTTTGTGCACTCAAAGAACGAAAGGATATAATACTGAATTTCTAGATATGTGTATCATATAATGTGTAAAAGTCATGTGCAAAATTTATTGATACATATTCTAAAACTTTCCACACTGGACAATTTGGTGTATTCTAAATAATGCAATGAGAAATACACTTAATGGGTTTCTATAGCTAAAATGTACAAAAATGTACATTTTTTATTATTTGTTTTTTTTTCTATAAATCTATCAAAATTCCAGTAGAATTTCCCCTAAAAATAGGTATTTCCTAATTTTTAGTACATGCACTTATGAGTGTCAATAACAATCACAATTACAAACACAAAAAGATCATCCAACAGTTTTAAGTATGTATGAGCTAAATACATCTAATTCAAGATTGTCTCTTTAGAGATACAATAGTCAAATAGGAAATTACCAAACAACATTCTAGCAAATAAAACACATAATCATTAAAAAAAAAACAAAACATGTAACATCCTACTTCTCATTTGAATGTATTTATCTTGCATATAAGTCACTTGAAGACATGCATTCCATATGTAATTTTTGTTTGAACTAATTCATAAGATACACTTAGTTCATGTTCAATATTTTACAATTGTATTGAGTTGCATGTATCTATTTTATAATTTAGTTTAGGATGACATGAAATTAAAATTTAAATGAATAAAATGACTAGATTAAATTAATAAAAATTTGACAAAATTAATTTAATTAAATTGAAGTAAATAATTAAATTATATTTTTACAATGGTTAGTAATGAGATAAATGTAAGTATATATATAAGTATATATGTATGTATGTATGATGATGATGATGATGATCATAATAATAATAATAATAATAATAATAATAATAATAAATGAAAAAAATAGGAACGAACAACAAAAGAAAAGAAATGTGGAGTCTTATCACAAATCTTGCCTTATCCTTCTCATTCTTCTTTTTTCCTACACCAATAACTTCTTCTCTTCATTTCTTCTATTTTCTTTCAAAGTTTCAGCCACAAATCAAGTAAGCAACTCTTTGGTGAGTTAATTACTTCTCCTCATACTGCTAATCTTGAATTAAAGGTTTGATTGATTATGGTTTATGGGGTGTAAACCACTAAATCAAATGTCTAAATTATGTTTTTATATAAGAATATTAGAGCTTAATTTCCATGGTCTTAGAAGAATAATTTGAAGAAGTTTTGAACATAAAACTTGTAGATGTATGTCTTATACATGTCTTTAAAACATTTTGCAAGATTTTATGTATTTGAAGAGAAATCATTCTTTGAGTGAAACTGATCCTGGTTTGATTTCTATCAAATAATTTTACTGTTTGTTTTTCTTTTGACCATCTTAGAATTGTAATTTGATGAAACATAAAACATGCAAGTTATATATTTATATGTCCTTTACATGACTATAAAATTTTGTAGTAAAATTCATTATGAATAAGGAGACATAGATGAAATAATCATAGTTATTCCTTTGATTACAGTTTTTTTATTGTACCTTTGCAGATGTAGAAAGTTTATCCTAATGTTTGTATTATTTATAGACCAAAATGGTACAAGTTTATCCTTATGTTTAAGCTATTTATCCTATTATCTAAGGACAAAAAATATGGTATATTTTGAAATTCCACTAAAAATAGTGTAATGATCTAAAAATTCTGAAATTCGAATATGTTATAAAATTATATGTCATATTTAATTAGAATTAAGAATTAGATAAACCGCATAATATTATAATAAGTTATATGCTGATGAGTCTGGAAAGGTCGCATTGCCACATAGGAAAAATATTAATTATTTTCTTATATCGTATTAACATTAAGTTTCTCTAGTCATGTATTGATCAAGTATAATTCCAAATAGGCTTAAAACAATTTGGTGGCACATAAGGAGGAAGTGAACTATAACTTAAGATTTGAGTAATAAAGAAAAATGTGAGTATAGTTATGAAATGACTTTTTTAGTGCGTATAAATGTTGATTGCTATATAAATTATTTGATTGTTATGATTTGATTTTGATATGAATGGTGATGAATAAATTGTAGACATTATTGTGATACATATACTTGATTTTCTTATGAAAAGTGATGGATGAATGATTGTGCAAAAGTTGATATAATGCCAATGCTTGATTACAAATGCATAGGCATATGCATATGCATATGGACTTAAAGGTGTTGTGACTAGTGAAACAACATTGTAAAGCAAAAGATGAGGCCTAAGGCCCAAACAAATGATCAAATGCAGCCCAACAAATGTGCAAATGAGACAAATGATCAAGCTAACTAGCAAATACAAATGTTCACATGGAAAATGTTCACATCGAAACTCAAGATAGTGTATGTTTAGCCTGGCCACAACAAAAAAAATTATCAATGCATGAGCACAAGTAAAGAGCAATTATTGTATGCTTGATTTTATTTACATTTATATGATATTGATGAATGAAATGGAACAAAAAGCATGTACTTTGTATACTTATTATTTGTTATTATGGAATTCTTGGTACTTTAGAGTTCTTTTGATGAATATTCTCACTAAGTCGCAACTCATTAATTTGCATCATTTTTCAAGTAGAGAATAGTAATATCTTTTTTTATTAACATATAAAAGACATGCATCAAAGGTCACCGGCCGAGTCTTCTCACTCTCTCTCTTTGCATCCCTAAAAAACAAAAAATAATATCACCTATATTTGGGGCTTGAATGTTTTCATAAGTATATTTGTAATGGGTTTGTACTAGTATGTGTAAATATTTTCCAAATTGTAAACTGAGAAGAAAAATTCTACTGAAAAAATGTCTTAGATATTGACTAATGTGATATATATAAAAAGTTTGGCTAAGTCCCAAATTGAATTGTTGAATATAGAGGTGAGATATGATAAAATAAATAAATTATTATCAATATAAATAGAATGTTTTATTTTATACATATGTCATGCATGATTACTCGATACAAGTATATGTAGTACAAAAATGTATAAGGTATAAGGTGTTAAATTTTTTGTATCAAAGTAGGGATAGGTTCTATAAGAACATGCATATGCATAAGAGCATGGTAACATATGCATCATATGTGTTGACCATTGTCAAATGAAATAAATCCACTTATTTTAGGCTATGGTAGAACATAGTCTATCAAGGAGAGAGAGGTCAGGTGATATGCAATTAGAGGAGGCATCATATCATCCTATGAGAGATCCACCTACACCTGGAGCCAAAGCTCCAACGAGTGAACAAGCACATGCATCACATACACATAAGATGGAAGGTTCTTTTGAAAATGTTGAACAAAAAGTTCAAGGACCTGAAATATATAGAGAAATACATTATGATAAATTGAGAAAATGGAAGGCCATTGATTTCTATGGCACGACTGACCCAATAAAAGTAGAGATATGGCTCAAAGGACACAAAATGTATTAAATATAATAAGTTCTACTCCAGACAAAAATTTTAATTATGTAGTGTCTTTGCTTCAAGGTGATGCTTATAAATGGAGGGAGATAGACCTAGGTAGTGATGCATAACCTCTAGTTTTGACTTGAAATGATTTCCTTTGAGAGTTCCAAAATAACTATATGCCTAAGGCATAAAAGGATGAGAAGAGAAAATAATTCCTTAATCTAATACAGGGAAACATGTTTATTGTTGAATATGAGGTGAAATTCAATAGGCTTTCTCGCTATACCACATTTATGGTCTACTAAAAGAGACAAATATAGAAGGTTTGATGAAGGCCTCATATATGAGAGCAAGAACATAGTCACAGCTACTGATCTAGATAACTATACTAAACTCAAAGTTGCAACAGTTAGAGCGAAAATGTAATTATCACTAATTAGAGTCTATTTAGAATAAGTGTATGATATGCATAGAAACTATATGATTGACATTAGAGATTAAAATAAATTGAGTAAATTATTAAATAGGAAATAAAAATGAACTAAATAGATTGATAAAGTTAATTTGGTTAGACATATCATAATGAAATTACAGTTTAACAAAAGCTAGTGGAATTTGGTACATGTAAAAATAAATAAATAAAATAGAATAAGTTAAAAAAAAAAAAAAGAGGATAGGGGGGGTCAAATGTGGTTTTAAGGGAGGGGGGAGTGTATTTGAGTTAATGGCATATGCTACCATATTAAAACCAATCTTATCCCCATTCTTCTTCTTCTTCTTCCTCAAACCACCAACCTCCATTTGTTCATCACCTCCTTCATGATTTGCAAGAATTTCAATCCAAATAGATTTGTTCTTGGTAAGTAATCCTCTCTCAATTATTCTTGTATTTTTAGAGTATTAGGACTGTATAGTATCAGTCTTTTGAACTCTATTTTCGAGGGAGTTATCAACCAAATTTGAAGAAGTATAAAACATGAAAGTTGTTTATATATGTGTTTTTTTATATTTCTGTCAAAGTTCATCAAATTGTTTTGGGTACAGAAAGAGATAAACTTGTTTGAGTGAAACTAGTTTAGGGAGACATGTCAACAAAATAACCTACGATTTTTGTTTAATTTGATCCTCTAAGTGGCTGAATATAAGGTTTTGTTAAACAGACAAGTTGTATATCTATTTTCTATTTAGGTCTCTTCCAAATTTCGTATCAATATCTCTTGTGTAGGTTGAGTTATAGTGAAATGAACTATAGTTGTTCCTTGATTGAGTTGTGTTCTTTCACCTGTGCACCTCCAGTAAATTCGTGTTTCATTTTGAGCATCTTAAAGGACTAATTAGCCAAAGTTCAAAACATGAAAGTTTTATTTCTATGTCTTATCTAAGTTTTTGTGAAAGTGTCACCATAAAATTTCATTTATGGTGTGAGTTATGGGCTGAACAATTGGACTGGTCGGGTTGGTACTCTATACTGAACTAGTTACAGACTATCTAGTGTTTGAGGACCTTAGAAATAGAATTTGGAAAATTGGAAAACATGAAAAATGTTCCAAAATGTGTAGAAATTTTAATAATAAAAAAAGCTATATATCTAAAGATATGAATTTTTAAATATGGTACCCGAAACTGCTAAGGGGCAGCAAACAGAGCAATATATATAATTACACTAAATATTTTGTAATGGTTCAAAAATTCTGAAATGTTTTAGTCCTATATGTTAAATTTAATTAGGAATAGGAATGATATTAATTGAATAAGTTTATAAAAAGTTATAGAGCCAATAGTCCTAAGAGGTCATGTTCCAACTTTAAAAAAAAATTAAAATTAATTATAGTAATTTATTTAAACTATATCAAGAATGAGTATTTTAACAAATTATTAACTATCATATTTTCAAATTAGGCTCTCAACAAGAGGGAGAACAATAAAAGTGAACAAGCTCTGAGTTTAAATTTTGGAAAAGAAAAATGCTATCGAGGTTTGTACATATATATGTATTTTGTTTTACCCTTATGCATGATTGTGTGTGCATGACATAAATTACATGTCACAATGATAAAATTATATATTATGGAATGTTTTAAAATTATAGAAATGTTATTAACTATGAACTTAACATTATGCTAATATTTGATAAAATATCATGCTATTACATGGTTTTGAAATAAATTGAAAGTATATGATTGTGTTACTATAAAATGAGTATTGGTCATAGAAACAAGTAATTAATGGTGTTAATTGCCCATTTCTATACCTGAGGACTAACATAGGATAGATGGTGCACCATTATGGGGAAATTAATATACTGATATGGATATGATTTAGGGACAGAATGGCTTAAGCTCTGGGAGCGTCATTGACTTGAGATTATAGTGAGTAGGATGGCTTAAGCTCCGCGAGCGCCGCTATTTCATACCCCATATTCAGACTGTTCGGGAAAGAAATTTAGGCTGATACGAATTAAAGATTGTGGAATGAAATGTGGAAAATTTATTATTGACATAAGTGACAAAACATGAAATGCTTACATGAGGTAGTGAGAATTTAATTATTGAATATGGTTATTTCTTTTATATGACAAATATGCAATAAATATTCAGTGTGTCGTGATTTATTTGAGACATGCATTTGTGTGACTGCTTGGGAAAAACTTAATGCCTATATGTACCACTCAGCTAGAGATAGCTTAGCGTGGGTTTTTCTCATGCAAGAATTGGAACTACAGACGGTAGAAAGTGAAGTTGTTTAGGAAGGAAATCCAAGCTCATATTAGAAGAGGCACAAAAGACTTAGTTAGAGGGTTGATCACTAATTACTTTTCTTTTTGATTTTGACTAGACATATGGATTTTGGTAGATATGTCATGTATTTGGTTCAGGAGAATGTCTTATATATTGATATTATATTGTAAATAGTCATGTGTGAGGCTGGTACGCCGTAAATGATCAACTATATAACTTAATCAAAATATATGTGATATGGTGATATATATATATATATATATATATATATATATATATATATATATATATATATATATATATATATATATATATATATATATATATATATATATATATATATATATTGATAATTAGAATGATAAGCCAAATCTAATATAAATAAATGGATTATTTTAATTTAAACGATATAAAAACTTAGTCAAACAGATTTATCAAGTTAAGCTTGTGGCATCTTTCTTATATATATGGCATTATCCCTAATATATAAGTGGGGCATCATATTTAATGGTATCAAAGCAGATTTAGGTGTTTCTGGGCCTAAGTGGGAAAATGGATATTGGGCATAAATACACATGTGTCTCATATAATTCTGATATGGGCTTTCTTCTTGGCAACTTGTAGGATTGTAGGAAGATGTCTTCGGATGAACAGGATATGGCTGAGAGTACTGACTCTCCCGATACTTAGAGTCCTCATCAGTTTAGTGCAGGCAGCATGCAAGGGCAAAATGCTGCTCCAAATCCCTCACAGCAAGCAACATAATAGATGGATCCTGGTCAGAATCCATATATACAACATATGATTAGACTATTTCAACAGATGGTACGATCCATTCCTCAGCCTACCCCAGTGCCACCACCTAAACCAAAAGTAACAATTGATAAGCTTCGTAAGTATGGGGCTCCAGATTTCTATGGTAAGAAAGATGAGGATCCACCTGCAACTGAGTATTGGTTGAAAAAGACTAAAAGAATTTTGAAAGAGTTGCAAGTGGAAGAAAATGACAAAGCTAGATTTGCTACTTCTCTACTCCAAGAAGAGGCGTATGATTAGTGGAAATCAGTTCTTACTAAGCCAGATGTGGTGGAACCGTCTCATGGGATTCCTTTCTCTCTAAATTCAAAGAGCAATATATCCTGTTGATCTATATTGATGAGAAAAAGAAAGAGTTCATCAATCTTAAACAAGGTAAAATGTCAGTGACTGAGTATCAGCGGGATTTTACCAGACTGAACAAGTATGCCTCTGAATTAGTTGAAAATGAAAGAGATAAATGCAGAAGATTTGAAGATGGCGTTAATGAAGAGGTTGGAGATATTGTGACTGCTCTTCAGCATAATAATTTTTCTCAGTTAGTTTCTACAGCTCAACCTTGAAAAAAGGAAAAAGAGAAAAATAGAAAAATCTTTTAAAAGTCAGCTACTCTTGAGACTCAATTCACCGGAAAGAAGAGTCATTTCTTTGCTAGCTGTTCACAGAATAAAAGACAGGGAAAAGGTCCTAGCTATTCACAAATAGGGTCTTTTAGGAGGGGATCGCCCTCTAAGCCATTTTCTGCTACAACATGTTTGCAACCTCAAGTTGGCAAAGAAGTTATACCAATATGTACCATTTGCAATAGGAACCATTGAGGGGAATGTTGGCGTGTCATAGGTGCTTGCTTTATATGTGGATCCAAGGAACACATACGAAGGGATTGCCCACTCCGGACAAGTAGTGCTCCTACTCAAACTACTAGGTCAATTCTGACTTAGCCTGGAGTTCAGTCTAGAGCAGGACCAGGCCAACCTAGACAGACTATTTTAGAGACAATGAATAGACCTGGATCCAACAGAGCTCCATCCAGAGCCTATGCCATGAAAGTTAAGGAAGATCATACGGCAACAGATGTTAATGCTGGTATGTTTTGATTATATGATTTTGACATTTGTTCACTCATAGATCTGGGTTCCACACATTCCTATATTTGCACTAGTACACCTAGCCAGCATAATATGATTAAAGAAAACCTAGAATATGAAATTGAAGTTAGGAATCCTTTGGGTCATAGTGTAATAGTGAATAAAGTATTCAGGAATTGTCCTTTAGTTGTACATGGGAAGGAATTTTATGCAGATTTGATTGAGTTGTCTTTCCATGAGTATGATGCCATTTTAGGCATGGACTCGCTCTCACGTCACAGAGCAGTGGTGGATTGCAAGTTTAAATTTATGGTATTTAAGATAGAAACTCAGGAAGAAATTATTATGAAAGGTGAATTATTCTCACATCCTCGAGTCATATCTGTAATGAAAGCTCAGAGATTGATGAGAAAAGGGTGTGAAGCTTATTTGGCCCATGTGATTGACACCAGAAAGGGAGGTTCAAATCTTGAAAATATTCAGGTGATAAATGAATTCCCATATGTGTTTCCTGATGACTTACCTAAGCTGCCTACAGAGAGAGAGGTAGAGTTTGCTATTGATCTTGTTCCAAGAACTATGCCTATATCAAATATGCCATACAGAATGGCCCCATCAGAAATGAAAGAACTTAAGACAATTGCAAGAACTCCTTGATAAGGGTTTCATTAGACCAAGTACATCCCCTGGGGTGCACCGGTATTGTTTGTGAAAAGGAAGGATGGATCTTTGAGGTTATGTATTGATTATCGATAGTTGAATAAGGCAACCATCAAGAACAAATACCCATTACCATGGATTGATGATCTCTTTGACCAACTGAAAGGTGCAAGAGTATTTTCCAAGATAGACTTGAGATCTAGGTATCATTAATTAAGGTAAAGACGGAGGATATAGATAAAACCGCATTCAGAACCAGATATGGTCATTATGAGTTTTTGGTTATCCCATTTGGGCTGACCAATGCTCTAGTAGCATTTATGGATCTTATCAATAGGATCTTCAGGCCACATCTTGATCAATTTGTGTTCATTTTCATTGATGATATTTTGGTATATTCTAAAGATTCAGAAGAACATGAAAAGCATTTGAGAATAGTGTTACAGACTCTCAGAGAATATAAACTATATGACAAACTCTCAAAATGTGAGTTTTGGTTAAAGGAGGTGACATTTCTTGGACTCATTATCTCTGTAGAAGGCATTAAAGTGGATTCTAGCAAGGTTGAGGCAATTGTGAGTTGGAAGCCTCCACAGAATGTGATCGAAGTTAGAAGTTTCTTGGGTTTAGCTGGATATTATCAAAGGTTTGTTAAGGGTTTTTCAATGATTGCTTCTCCTTTAACAAGACTGTTGAGAAAGGATGTTAAATTTGAGTGGACAGATAAGTGTCAAGCTAGTTTTGATAAGCTTAAGAGTATGCTCACTAAGGCCCCTGTTTTGACACAGTCGATCCCTAATAAGGATTATGTCATTTATTGTGATGCTTCTCATAATGGATTGGGTTATGTATTGATGCAAGATGGAAAGGTGGTTGCTTATGCTTCTAGCCAGTTAAAGCTGTATGAAAAGAATTATCCTACCCATGATCTGGAGTTGGCAACTATAGTTTTTGCATTAAAAATTTGGTGCCATTATTTATATAGGGAGAAGTGTTTCATTTACATAGATCATAAGAGTTTGAAATATCTTCCCTCATAGAAAGAATTGAATTTAAGCCAGAGAAGATGGCCATAGCTAATAAAGGATTATAATTGTGTGATTGACACCATTCAGGCAAAGCTAATATAGTAGCAGATGCGTTAAGCACAAAAATTGTGGTAGAGTTGCACATTCACCCTACTCTTACTCAGGAAATCAAGGATGCACAAAGACAGGATAGAAATCTAATTGAATTAGCTTAGTTGATCTCTAAAGGGGAGAGACCTGGATTCACTATAGACTTAGATGGTGGACTGTTCTATCAAGACAGATTATGTGTGCCCGATGTAGAAGATCTTAGACAGAGGATTCTTAGAGACCTATGAAAGCAAATATGTTATGCACCTAGGGAGTAACAAGATGTATCAAGAGTTAAAGAGCATATACTGGTGGGCAGGTATGAAAAAGGACATCACAAAATACCCTTCAAAATGTTTGACTTGTCAGCAGGTCAAGGTTGAACATCAAGTACCTTTGGGGTTGCTACATCCAATTTCTATTCCAGAAAGGAAGTGGGAACAGATCGTTATAGATTTTTTGACTGGATTGCCTTTGAATCCAAAGAAACATGATACTGTATGGGTCATAGTGGACAGATTTACAAAGTCACCATATTTCTTACCTATCAGAAAGGACTACACACTGAATAAATTGGCAGAAATTTATATGAATGAAGTAGTACGACTTTATGGAGTGCCTATTTCTATTGTGTTTGACAAAGATGTCACATCTTAATTTTAGGGTAGTCTACAGCAAGCTCTAAGTACTAAGCTCAATTTCAGCACGACTTTCCATCCACTGACAGATGGACAATCAGAAAGAGTCATTCAGATTCTAGAAGATATGATGAGAAGTTGTGTCATCGAATTTGAAGCTAGCTGGGAAAAATATCTTCCTTTAATGGAATTCGCCTATAATAACAGTTATCAGTCTAGTATCCAAATGGCTCCATATGAGTCACTTTATGGCAAAAAGTCTCGAACACCTCTATGTTAGACAGAGCTCAGTGAAAGGAAGCTTGTGGGACCAGACCTAGTGCAAAAGACAAAAGAAAAAGTGAGAGTCATTCGCAAGAGACTTAAAGCAGCTACAAATAGACATAAATCATACGCTGACCTTAACAGATGAGACATTAAATATGCAGAGGGTGATAAAGTTTTTCTTAAGGTATCTCTGTAGAAGAAAGTTTTGCGATTTGGGAAAAAAGGCAAGTTAAGTCCAAGGTACATCAAACCTTATGAAATATTAGAGAGAGTTGGACCTGTCACATATAGACTAGCTCTACCATCGGAGTTGAGTCAAATACATGATGTTTTCCGTGTCTCAATGTTAAGACGATACAGATCAGAACCTACGCACATCATACATCCTGAAAGCATTCAAGTGAGGCAGGATTTGACATATGAAGAAGAATCAGTTCAAATCCTAGCCAGGGAAATTATGGAGCTTAGGAACAAGCGAGTACCATTAGTTAAAGTGTTATGGAGAAATCATACAATCGAAGAAGCCATATGGAAAAAAAAGGAAGTGATGAAGCTCAATACCCCCACTTGTTCAATGACAACACAATAGGTATGTTTCGAGGACGAAACATCTTAAGGGGGAGAGAATTGCAATGGTCACTAATTAGAGTCTAGTTAGAATAAGTGTATAATATGTATAGAAACTATATGATTGAAATTAGAGATTAAAATAAATTGAGTAAATTATTAAATAAGAAATAAAAATGAACTAAATAGATTGATAAAGTTAATTTGGTTAGACATATCATAATGAAACTACAGTTTAATAAAAGCTAGTGGAATTTGGAACATGTAAAAATAAATAAATAAATAAAATAGAATAAGTTAAAAAAAATGATAGGGGGGCCGAATGTGGTTTTATGGGAGGGAGGAGTGTATTTGAGTTAATGGCATTTATTACCATATTAAAACCAATCTTATCTCCATTCTTCTTCTTCTTCCTCAAATCACCAGCCTCCATTTCTTCATCATCTCCTTTATGATTTTTAAGAATTTCACTCCAAATAGATTTGTTCTTCTTAAGTAATCCTCTCTTAATTATTCTTGTGTTTTTAGAGTATTAGGACTATATAGTATCAGTCTATTGCACTATATATTTGAAAGAGTTATCAACCTAATTTGAAGAAGTATAAAACATGAAAGTTGTTCCTATATGTGTTTTTTACATTTCTATCAAATTTCATTAAATTATGTTGGGTATAAAAAGAGATAAACTTGTTTGAGTGAAATTGGTTCAGGGAGATATGCCAACAGAATAACCTACAATTTTTGTTTAATTTGATCATATTAATGGCTGAATCTAAGGTTTTTTTAAACATATAAGTTGTAGATATATGTGTTATTTAGGTATATTCCAAATTTCGTATTAATATCTCTTGTTTAGGTTGATTTATAGTGAAATGAACTATAGTTGTTCCTTGATTGAGTTGTGTTCTAGTACTTGTGCAACTCCAGTAAATTCGTGTTCCATTTTGAGCTTCTTAAAGGACGAATTAGCCAAAGTTCAAAACATGAAAGTTTTATTTCTATGTCTTATCTAAGTTCCGATGAAATTTTTCACCTTAAAATTTCATTTATTATTGATTTATGAGCTAAACAATTGAACTGGTCGGGTTGGTACTATATGCTGAACCAATTATAGATTATCTAGTGTTTGAGGACCTTAGAAATAGAATTTAGAAAAGTGGTAAACATGAAAAATGTTCCAAATTATCTTTTATAAATTTTTAGAAATTTTAGTAATAAAAAAAGTTATACATTGAAGGATATGAAGTTTTAAATATGGTACCTGAAACTGCCTAAGGGGCAGTAAACAAAACAATATATATAATTACACTAAATATTTTGTAATGGTTCAAAAATTCTGAAATTTTAGTATGTTTTATCCTTATATGTTAAATTTAATTGGGAATAGAAATCATATTAATTGGATAAATGTATAAAAAGTTATAGAGCTAATAATCCTAAGAGGTCATGTTCCAACTTAAAAAATAATTAAAATTAATTATAGTAATTTATTTAAACTATATCAAGAATGAGTATTTTAGCAAATTATTAACTATCATATTTTCAAATTAGGCTTTCAACGAGAGGGAGAATAACAAAAGTGAACAAGCTCTGAGTTTAAATTTTGGAAAAGAAAAACGCTATCGAGGTTTGTACATATATGTATTTTGTTTTACCCTTATGCATGATTGTGTGTGCATCACATAAATTATATGTCACAATGATGAAATTATATATTATGACATGTTTTAAAATTATAGAAATGTTATTAATTATGAACTTAACATTATGGTAATATTTGATTAAATATCATGCTATTACATGGTTTTGAAATAAATTATGAGTATATGATTGTGTTATTATGAAATGAGTATTGGTTATAGAAACATGTAATTAATGGTGTTAATTGCCCATTTCTCTACTTGAGGACCAATATAGGATAAATGGTGCTCCATTATAGGGAAGTTATGGTACCAATATGGATATGATTTAGGGACAGGGTGGCTTAAGCTCTAGGAGCGCCCTTGATCGTGATTACACACAGATGACATGATTATATTCGGTCAAGGTGGCTTAAGCTGTGGGAGCGCCCTTGACTTGAGATTATAGTTAGTAGGGTTGCTTAAGCTCCGCAAGTGCCCTTATTTTACACCTTATATTCGGACAGTCCAGGCAAGAGATTTGGGTTGATACTAATTAAAGATTGTGGAATGAAATGTGTAAAATTTATTATGGACATAAGTGACAAAACATGAAATGCTTACATGAGGTAGTAAGAATTTAATTATTGAATATGGTTATTATGTTTATACTGTTACGTGATGTGGTTATTTCTTTTATATGAAAAATATGCAATAAAAATTTAGTGTGTCGTGATTTATTTGAGACATGCATTTGTGTGACTGCTTGGGAAAAACTTAATGTCTATATGTACCACTAAGCTAGAGATAGCTTTGTTGGGTTTTGAAGAATGAATCATATTCATAAACGCAGCGAAATATAAAATTTTTCAAAACCCAAAACAAAAGATCATACTTGTACCATTAAAACTAATTTATATAAATGTAAATGTTAAAAATTATACCTCATAAATCTTATTTGTTCATCAAATCTTCACTTTGTTGGGTTATAGCAAACCACAATAATCCACACTAGGATGTCTTTAATGATAATCCACGTGAAGAATGAAGAAGAAACTATTAAGAGAAAATGGTTTGAACAAATTCAAAGTGCTAGCTTTGAAAGTGTTCTTGAGAGAATTTTTGTTGTCTTAAAAATATTTTTTTTCACAAAAAATATTTTCATGTCTATTTGCTGACATTTGATAACTTTTCTATTTGAATCAAATTCAAAAATAAGATGAAAAGTCAAAAATGGAGAAAATGGTAACTAATGAATAGTAATTGGCCATAATTGGCCTAATTATGGCCAATTACAGCCGTTGGCCAACGGATAGGAAGGCAGCAGGCGTGCTGGGCCTGCTGCGGGCTGCTGCTAGGGAACCCAGTTGGCCCACAAGGCTGGCCAGCAGCCTGTCTAGCCCGCGTGGGCCTGTACGGGCCCGTGACACTCCCGAACGATTTTTCGTGCGATCTCATCACGATCCATCCTAAAATAATTCTCTCATATTTTGGATCCTATCCAAGACCATTTTACTCATTCTCCATATCTTCAATGAGTGTGACCCATTAGGTTCCCAGTTATGTTGGCCACTTAAATTAACAATTGATTTAAGCAGATCATGAGCAGTATCTAGCAACACATCATGACCCCCAATTGATCGGAAAGTCAATGGTTTGACTACGAACCTTTCCATAGACAATTTCTGTGCAATTATTCCTTTCACCATTCTATACTCCACTTGGTTCAGAGTATGGACATGTGTCAACTCCCACTAGACTGACTACATCACGTCTAGTCCAAGTAATGTTAGTTCTTGTCCTTGAGGCTCATTACTCTATTAGATATGTCATTGAAGACTATCTTTATGACATTTCCACTCTGGCCAGAGATTCCTGAGTAATGACCACGACAAGAGACCATGGGTATACACTCCTTCTAACAAGAGTGGTGAATCCTTTGTTGGTTACCCAATTACCTTCGAATACCTTAAGTTGTATCCAATCACCACCCTATGAGCTACCTCTCTGAGTCAACAAGGAATAATGTCAAAATACAAAATCAATATTCAAGATATCCTTGAGTACCTCAAGTATAAGGATACTTGCACCATTGCTATGATGCGACTATCATTGACATTTGAATAGATTATCCGTATGATTGTATCATAGTTGGTCATCCTATGTACTTAGCTACACTTAGCAAACATCTACATGTTAACTCTAAACATCTCATGTTTATAGATTATGAGATCTACTACTCGATTTAATCAAGGAGTGTAACATGTGCTAGTCTATCTGGTTTAATAATGTCTCGTTTCATTAATCCTATGACTAGGCATAATTTTGATACTAACATAATTACACATGATAAGAATCTCAATATCATGATCTCATCGTGATTTTCTTCATGCTATGTTATGTATCAAGGAATTCATTAATTGATTTAAGATCACTTATCAATTCATATATCAAATGAACATCAAATTAATGAAAAAGCCTTTTATTAATCAAATAAATTTGTACAATAAGTGCTAAAGGTGATTGCCTTTAGAGCATTCCTCTAACAAGCTTAGCGTGGATTCTTCTCACGCAAGAATTGGAACTACAGATGGTAGAAAGTGAAGTTGTTCAGGAAAGAAATCCAAGCTCATATCAAAAGAGGCACAAAAGACTTTGTTAGCAAGTTAATTACTAATTACTTTTCTTTTTCATTTTGACCAGACATATGGGTTTTGGTAGACATGTCATGTATTTGGTTCAGGAGAATGTCTTATATTTTGATATTATATTGTAAGTAGTCATGTGTGAGGCTGGTACGCCATAAATGATCAACTATATAACTTAATCAACTATTATAAATATATGTGATATGGTGATATATATATATATATATATATATATATATAATTAGAACAATAAGACAATTCCAATATAAATAAATGGATTATTTTAATTTAAACAATAAAAAAACTTAGTCAGACAGATTTATCGAGTTAAGCTTGTGGCATCTTTCTTATATATATGGGATTATCCCTAATATTTAAGTGGGGCATCACAAGAAAGGTTAATGAAAGAAATTGCTAAACAAGCCAAAAGGGCAACATGAGGGTTTATTGGAGAGTCTAATAGAGGACATAGAAAGAAAGCTAAACACATCCTAACATAGTCTAACAACAAAAGTGGGTATTCTAGTTCTAAAGGTCATGGTAGAACTTTCTTTTACCCAGGTAGAAAGCCAATATGTGAATCAAAGACCTACTTGTACTCATTGTGGTCAAAAACATATAAGTGAATGCAGAAGGCTCACGGAAGCATGTTATTTTTGTGGATCACTAGACCATATATATAGAGACTATCCAGAAATAGCCAAATTAGTAGAGATTGGCAGAGGTAAAAGGTAATCAACGACTAAAATTAAGGCACCTAGGGTGACCAATACTAGTGGGACACAGGGCAGAGAAGTAGGATTGACACGGTAGACAGAGGAGCAAACAAATCTAAAAGTAAAAGTTCCAAACCTTCTACATAAGACAGGGTTTTTTCCATGACTAGGTAGAAGACAGTTGATGGTAGTGAAGTGGTTACTGGTAATATTTATATTTATGATATATTGGCATTTGCAATGATTGACCCAAATTCCACATATTCATTTATTTCATTACATATGGCATCTAAATTGCATAAAAAACATGAGCTATTGGGATTTGATATAAATGTGAGTTTTCCACTAGGAGCAGTAGTAGCTATAAATATAATATATGTCGTGATTGTTCGATATGCACTGATAAAGCTGAACTGAAAGCTGATTTGATCTTATTGTCGCTGCATGAATTTGATGTAATATTGGTTGTGAATTGGTTAAACATCATACAATAGTGAATTGTTTTACTAAGAAAGTAATTTTAGAGTCTCCAAACCAACCAAGGGTTATGTTTCTAGGCGAAAGAAAACTTATGCCAACATGTTCAGTCACAGCACTAAAAGCATTTTGAATGGTCAAATGAGGGTGTGAAGCATACTTAGCATATGTGACTAATACTAGAACCACTAATAGCCTGCTTGAAAATATATCAATGATGAGAGAATTTCTTGATGTATTCCAATATGACCTACCTCGTTTCCCACCTAATAGAGAGATAGAATTCACTATTCAACTAGTACGAAGGACAACACCAATATCAATGTCACCCTACAGAATGGCCCTAATTGAGTGGAAAGAATTTAAGACTCAATTGCAAGAATTACTTAATAAATGGTATATCAAACCTAGTGTGTCACCATGGAGAGCCCCTGTGTCATTTGTTAAAAAGAAAGATGGAACCAAGAGATTGTACATTGACTACAGGAAACTAAACAAAGTGACAATTAAGAATAAATATTTGTTGCCCAGAATAGATGATTTATTTAATCAGTTGCGTAGAGCCCAAATATTTTCTAAGATTGATTTAAAATCAAGCTATTACCAACTAAAGGTAGTTGAAACAGATGTTTCGAAGATTGCTTTTTCAACTAGGTATGGACATTATGAATTCTTAGTGAAGCCATTTGGGTTAACTATTCCTTCAGCTACATTTATGGCATTAATGAAGAAAGTATTTCAGCAGTACCTGGACAAGTTTGTGATAGCATTTATTGATGACATATTGGTGTACTCAAAAGATGGGAAGGAACATGAACAACATTTAAGAATTGTGTTGCAAACTTTGAGGGAGAAATAATTATATGCTAAACTGAGTAAATTTGAGTTTTGGCTAAATCATATAGTGTTCCCTGGGCATGTGGTATTAAGAAGAGGCATAAAGGTAGATCCAAAGAAAAATAAAGGTTATAGTAAATTGGAAAGCTCCTAAAAATACTGCAAAAGTACGTAGTTTCCTAGGTTTGGCTGGTTACTATCGTAGATTTTTTAATGGATTCTTATTGATTGCCAACCCTTTAACTAAATTGCTAAGGAAGAATGTGCCTTTCAAATGGACTCCAAAATGTCAAAAGAGTTTTGATAAGCTAAAACATAAGTTAACCTCAGCACTAATGTTAACTATCCCTAGAGGTACAAATGGGTTTACAATATATAGTGATGCTTCTCACTAAGGTTTGGGGTTTGTATTAATGCAACATGGTAAGGTGATAGCTTATGCATCCACACAACTAAGACCACATGAGATTTCATATCCAGTGCATGACTTAGAATTAGTTGCAGTTGTGTTTGCATTGAAAATTTGGAGGCATTATCTGTATGGTGAAACATTTCAAATCTTCACATATCATAAAAGCTTGAGTTACTTGTTGACACAGAAAGAGTTAAATATGAGAAAAAGATGATGGTTAGAGTTTTTAAAAGGTTATGATTGCACAATTGAATACCATCTAGGGAAAGCCAATGTAGTAGCAGATTCATTGAGTATGAAGTCCAGTAGCAATATAGCTCACATGCAAGCATCCTCTTATGCATATTTGATTCAATTGTGGTTTATAAATGTTGAATTAAATATACATAATAGTGGATTACTGATTGCTACCCTTCAGGTTAGACCTATACTAAAGCAAAGGATTAAAGAAGTACATGGTAAAGATCCTCAATTGTGTGAGAAAATTAAAATGGTAAGGCAAGAAAACAATTCAAAGTTCCACTTGTTGGATGATATACTGATGTTAAGATCATGCATATGTGTTCTAAACATTGACAACTTGCATAAAGAAATCATGGAAGAGACACACAATGAACCTTATGCAATGCACCCGGGAATGACTAAGATGTATCACAGTTTGAAACCTCATTATTGGTAGCCAATGATGAAGAAAGACATAGCTAAATATATTTAGAAATGCTTAACATGTCAGCAAATTAAGATAAAACACTAGGCACCAGTTAGTAAACTACATCCATTGCCAATGTCAAAATGGAAATGGAAGAGAATAATGATGGATTTTGTTTATCGATTACCAAGAACTCCATGGAAAAATGATGCAATATGGGTAATTATTGAGAGATTAACTAAGTCAACACATTTTCTACCTATCAGATGGGGGTGTACACTTGAGAGTTTGAAAAAATTATATGTCAAAGAAATAGTCAGATCACATGGTATAGTAATACCTATTGTATCCTATAAGGATTCACGATTTACTTCACATTTTTTGGTGAGTTTATAGAGTGAATTGAGAACAAATTTGAATTTTAGTACTACATTCCACCTACAGACCGATGAATAATAAGATAGGACTATACAAATATTGGAAGATATGTTTAGGGCATGTGTTATGAAATTAAAATGAGCTTAAGATGAGTATCTAGCATTGATAAAGTTTGCATGCAACAATCAATATCATAACAATATCCAAATGGTACCATATGAGACATTGTATGGGAGAAAGTGCATAATCTCTATTAGTCAAAAGCAAGTTAAAGGTAGCACAAGATAGAAAGAAGAGTTATGTTGATCAACATAGAAGAGAAATGGAATATGAGGTAGGTAAAAAAGTATTTCTATGAGTATTTCCATGGAAATGGGTAATCCGATCTAGCAAAAAGGATAAATTAAGCCCAAGGTACATAGGGCCTTATGAAGTTTTTGAGAGGGTTGCTCCATTAGCTTATAGGTTGGCTTTACCACTAGAGACAACTCAGATTCATAATGTATTTCATGTGAGCATGCTTAGAAAATACATATCAAATCCTACACATGTACGTAAAGATGAAGCTATTGAAATTGCAAATAATATGAGTTATGTAAAAGAACTAATGGAAATCATTAGATACAGGACCAAACAGTTGAGAAACTAAAAATATCTTTAGTTAAGGTATTATGGAGAAATCATTCACATAAAGAGGTAACATGGAAAATATAACAAATTTATGAAAAGACAATATCCACACTGGTTACCATGTACTAAATTTTAAGGACAAAATTTTTAAAAGGATGAGAGAATTGTAACATCCCCAACCTCCTCCACATGCATTTCTACATGCATCTCATTCAAACATGTTCATCTTGCATATAATTCACTTAAACACATGCATTCCATATGTAATTTTTATTTGAACAAATTCATGAGATAAACTTAGTATATGTTCAGTATTTTACAATTGTACTGAGTTGCACGTGTCTATTTTATAATTTAATTCAGGAAGAAATGAAATTAAAATTTAAGTGAATAAAATGACTAGATTGAAGTAATAAAAATTTGACATGATTAATTTAATTAAATTATATTTTTACATTGGTTAGTAATGAGATAAATATAAGTATATAAATGTGTATATATGTATGTATGTATGTATGTATGTATGTATGATGATGATGATAATAATAATAATAATAATAATAATAATAATAATAATAATAATAATAATAATAACTAGAAAAATAAAGAGGAATGGATAACAAAAGAAAAGAAATGTGGAGTCTTCCCACAAATCTTGCCTTATCCTTCTCATTCTTCTTTTTTTCTGCACCAACAACTCATTCTTTTCTTCACCAACAACTCATTCTTCTCTTCATTTCTTCTATTTTCTTTCAAAGTTTTACCCACAAATTAAGTACACAAATCTTTGGTGAATAATTACTTCTCCTTATGTTGCTAATCTTGAATTAAAGGTTTGATTGATTATGGTTTATGGGGTGTAAACTACTAAATCAAAGGCCTAAATTTTATTTTCATGGTAGAATATTATAGCTTAATTTTTGTGATCTTAGAGGAATAAGTTGGAGAAGATCCAAACATAAAACTTGTAGATATATGTCTTATACATATGTATTTAAAATGATTTTTCAATACTTGAGGTATTTGAAAAGAAATCATTTTTTGAGTGAAATTGATTCAGGTTCGATTTTCAACAAATAATCTTACTATTTTTATTTATTTTGACCATCTTAGAGGTCTAATTTGATGATACACAATAGATGAAAGTTATAGATTTATATGTTCTTTATATGTCTGTAAATTTTTATAGTAAACTTCAATATAAATAAGGAGATATAGGTGAAATAATCATAGCTATTTCTTTGATTAGAGTTGTTTTCTTTATATCTTTGTATATCCGAAAGTTTATCCTCATTTTTGTGCTAGTTATAGACCGAATTTGTACAAGTACGAAGCATGAAAGTTTTAAGTTATGCATTAACTAATTTTTAATGAAATAATTACCTTAATATGTTGTCTATTTCATATTTTATGATATTAAAAAAAAAACTAGTCTAGATGTCTCCCCTGTACAAGATCAGTCACATATTTTCTATTGTTCGAATGCCTTAGAGGCATAATTAGGAAATATTATAAATATAAAAAAAATATTTATTTGTGTCTTTTCTAATGTTTAAAAAGTTTTATAATGATTAAATATAGACATTGTAAGATATAAATTATTGAAATTTGTATCTTAAAATTGTCTAAGGACAGAAAATATAGTACATTTTGAAATTCCACTAAAAATAGTGTAATAATCCAAAAATTCTGAAATTTGAATATGTTATAAAATTATATGTCATATTTAATTAGAATTAAGAATCACATGAATTGGAAAAGTATAGAATAAGTTATATGATGATAATTCTAGAAAGGTCGCATTGTCATATAGGAAAAATATTAATTATTTGCTTATATCATATTAAGATTAAGTTTCTCTAGTTATATATTGATCAATTATAATTTCAAATAGACTCAAAAATAAATTGGTGACATACAAAGAGGAAGTGAACAATAAGTTCAGATTTGGGTAATAAATAAAAAAGTGAGTATAGTTATCAAATGACATCTTTATAGCGTATAACTATTGATTGCTATATGAATTATTTGATTATCATGATTTGATTTTGTTATGAATGGTGATGAATAAATTATAGACATGATTGTGATACATGTACTTGATTTTCTTTTAAAAAGTGATGGATGAATAATTGTGCAAATGCTTATATAATATCAATGTTTGATTACGAATGCATATGCAAATAGACTTAAAAGATATTGTAACTAGTTAAACGGCATTGTAAAACAAAAAAAGAAGTCTAAGGCTCAAACAAATTATCAAATTCAAATGAATAGAAAAAATAGAGGTCTATGGCCTAACAAATGATTAAACTAACTAGCAAATGCAAATATTCACATGACAAATATTCATATGAAAACTCAGAATAGTATTTGTTTAGCCTAGTCACAACAAAAAGAAATAAATAAAGCATGAGTACAAGTAAAAAGCAATTATTGTATGCTTGATTTTATTTACATTTATATGATATTGATTAATGAAATGGAATATAAAGTTGTACTATGTATACTTGTTATTTGTTATTATAGAGTGCTTAATACTTTAGAGTTCATTTGATGAATATTCTCACTGAGCCGCAACTCATCAATTTGCATCTTTTTTCAAGTAGATAAGAGTAATTTCTTTTGATTGATATATAAAAGACATGGATCAAAGGTAATCGCCCAAGCCTTCTCACTCTCTCTCCTTGCATCCCTCAAAAGTATAAAATAATATCATTTTATATTTTGGATTTTAATGTTTTCATAAGTATATATGCGATGGGTTTGTACCAATATGTGTAAATATTTTCAAACTTGTAAACTTAGAAAAAAAAAATACTACTAAAAGAAATGTCTTAGATATTAGCACATGTGATATATATATAAAAGTTTATGGATTAAGTCCGAAGTTAAGTTGCTGAATTTGTTGAATGAAGATGTGAGATCGATACAAGCATATATAGTATCAAAATATATAAGGTATAAGGTGTTACAAAACACTCCCAATGTCATCCTTGTTATTCCCAAACTTCATCAATTTCCACAACACATCTATCACACTTCAAATATTTCTAAAATTAACTTCGAATAATATAAGTAGTTGGAACTTACCATACACACACAATAGCACAACGCCTTATGCAAGAGAACTGTTATATAGTGAAACTAGCACTCCTATAATACAAAAAGGCAAAAATTATTTCCATTAGATAAGTTCAACACATAATTTAGAGGTATAAAGGCTTAAATCAAAGAAAAATGAAATTTTCTTATGCAAAAAGTGCACACACGAGTATAATTAATGAAAATATTATTATTGTCTATAAATTATCTAATTTCACTTAAAGCTTGTTGAGTATATCTATAAATTATAGGCAGTGGAAGAAATTTCAAATTTGGACACTATTTATTGTCTTGTTGGTTGGTGAAGGTGAATGAACTGTTAGTTAAATGCCCAAATAACAAAAATTTGAAATTATTGGTAGAAAAAGATTTTGGCTGCAATATTACTAATAAATGTACCCTTCCTAGGCTGGGCTTTCATTTTTTCTGTAATTAATTAAGAAATTCCCCATCATAATATCCATTAGCTTAATATTTTTATATAGTTATATACGAATTTATATATTTCACTGATAATTCCATTTCAACAATTTACCTTAGGTATGCCATTTTACATTTATCCCATAAAATCTAACTGGTTAAACATGAATATTACTAATAGGCCTTGGCTACCGTCCTCCCACGCCGCAGCCACCACAGCACCATTCGCTATTCTGGTTAATTTTAACCAGATGATTTTTTGTTTTCTTCTTCATTGTGTATAGTGTACATGATTCCAACGTCCAAATTTATTATTATTTTTTTCGTTAATCTCTCATATGCAGTTAACTAATTAATAGTTATATAATGACCAAGCTCAATTTTTTTGTCATATTTTTTATGCTTCTTCCACTGGGGCAATTAATTTGACTTTTTGACTTTGTTATTACTATTACTACCACTATACTCTTGCCTAATTCCATACATGGGTTTCCCTGAACATGGGAGTTGAAAACTATGAAAGATCATTTGGGGAAAAAATTATTAAGTATCAAAGCAATATTTATTGTAAAAAATTCAAAAAATAATGGTTATAAGTTTTTATCCACACATAAAAACAATGCTAAAAAAATCTAGCAAATAGCACATATGGTTATAAAATTGGACAAGTAACATGAAACATGTAGTAAAATACATTTAAGTGATGTAGTAGTTCCTACTTCCTGCCAAATTAAGCATGCCCCTAACTACTGCTAGAAAAATTAAAGGTAAGTCATAATACTCTATATGAGATTAGGAGACACAATGCTAAGGTTGATAATGGCAAGGAAAAGAACCAAAGAGGTGCTACAAGCTGGACAATTTCATAGTTGATGTTGGCAAGAAAGCAATTTGTGTCATGTGCTTGCTTGTTTGTTTTTAAGCCAAGATCTTCTATTCCTTCATTCCAGTGTCCCCCATCTAGATTCCATCTATATATACTTCTTAACCAATTATTTGGAAAAGTTTCTCTTCATTCTTTTCATTATCTAATTATATAAGTGAAAATCAAATTGATGAAGTTTATGAATAATTAATATTAAAATTCAAAGATGATGAATGAAAATTATCTAATTATAAGGAGATTGATTATACTCATAAATAATTAATGAAAATATGATCAAAATTATAGAGTTCCTTCAAATGTTCTTATCTCTGCTAGAAAAGCATGTATAATACACGCACAGCAACCTCAAGGTTTCTTGCATTAAGAATAGTTAAAACTGCTTACCTCTCACCTCCTTTCTTTATATATTTTTGACATGGGAACTTTATTTTTTTCAACCTAATGTTTGTTATGAATGTACCCTTATTGATCCACTTTCTCTTTTAAGGTCATTTCCATTTTGTGCTTGTTATTTTATAAACAATTTACCCAAAAAACTAATATATTGGAGCAAAAGATTCCAACATCATGCATTGTAGCTTTTTTAGAGCCATTAGTTGGGATGTTTTTTTCAATGGTCTTTTGTTTTTTAGGACAATAATTTTAAGATTTAAGGCACATGCTGGCTTAAGCTTAAATATTGTTATAGCATTGCTTTCACTTTGGCCTGTTACATCTTATGGCTTGAGCTTAAGTAGTGTTATATTATTGTTTTTTAGGACATTAATTTTAAGATTTAAGGCACATTAATTTTAAGATTATGGCTTGACTTAACATTAATATTATCGTATACATTAACTGATTACAAGCCCATATATTATGTACTACTTAAAACATTTAAAGACAGATCAAGTGCATCTTTCCACCTAGTAAATTAAAACTTATAATAAAATTAACCAAAAGGAATTTCAATCTATTCCATTCTTTATGAACAAAGACTTCATATAATTCCAAAAATGCAGAGATTGGAGAAATGCATATCTAGTAGTTCACATTTATAGTAAAAGATTCTCCCACCACCTATCTTCATTTTTGACTCACCCAAAAAATAAAAAAGATAGACGTAATGCTAAGTGAAGCCATAATCTGTAATTTATAGAGGCAATAGTGAAAACACAATCTAGTGCTCCAAATCTACATGAATAAAGATCAGAGCTTGCTTCAAAATCTATAATCAAGGCCAATACATAATTAATTTGAATCAACAATTTACACCCTTATGAAAGATATTTCACTCTTAAAATTATGTCAATAGTTCTAAATGTAATTACTGCGTACAGAAATTCTTTTTCTAGATAATTTGATGAACTCTTTCAAATTATAACTTCAAAAGTGCAAAGGGCAAATAGTAAGTTCTAGCTAGGTATGCCAAAAGACAAAAAAATTTAGTACTTTGGACAAGAAAAATTCCATTTAATATTTCACAAACATAGACCCATAAGTCATAACTATAACACCCGTTAACTAGGGCCTATAAGATATGTTGGTAATAGAAAAGTAAATATGTGATTAAGGTTTTTGGTATATGAAAGTAGATTTAAAAAAAGATGATCATAGGTATATAAGTTGGGATATAGGATTCACACCTGTGAATGACATAGTTTAAGGTTCACTCCCATGAATGGTTTGTCATGGTTGTGAATCATGTGGCATGATGATTCACGATCGTGAAGGAAGATTCACTTCCATAAACACCTCACAGTCACAAGCAGAGGCAAAATCACATTTTTCTCTCTCATTTATATCTTATCTCTACCACAACCTACTTTCTACTCCATGTTCACTATCCTATCACACCACAACCTTCAACTTCATCTTCTTCATCTCATCTACTTCCATTTTCACAAAACTTCAAAGATTAAACATTTGTAAAGAAATTTAAGGGGAAAAAAACTGTTCTTGAGAGGTTAAGTAGAGTTCGATTTTAGAGTGTCTTTTAAGTTAGATTTCAGGTTTTGTGGTCTAATAGAGGATATTTTATATTGAATCTTGAGGGGTATATTTTTCATTTTGATGATCACAAATAATTGAGTAAGAAAAAATTCAATATTTATTGTATTCTAAGTGTGTTAGACAAGTTATATATTCCTAAAACTTTGAAGCAAGTTTATCCAAATCAATTAAAGTTCAAATGATTGAAAATTAGCAAAGATTCACACCCGTGACAAAGTTCATCACGCCCGTAAATTAAGTAATGCTTGTGATCAATAATCACCACTACCATAAAATATCAGTTTCAGGCCTGTTACTAATAAAGCTACACCAGTGAAAATCCTTAGCGTCAATTCTCTCATGTTCAAATATTCACGACTTTGAAAAAAATAGCCAAACCATGAAGCTAAAACAGTTACACCGGTCAAAGATTGTGCATTCATGGCCAGTTTCACCACTTTAGTCACTACTTCACCAAGAACAGTCACGTCCGTGAAGATTTAGTCATGCTTATGAACCTGCGTATTTAATATTGATAGACATGAATGGAAAACTAGTTCAACGGCTAGTTTTGCATTAATTGCACCTAAAATGGCTTTATTTTTCAAGAGAAGTATAAATTCAACTCATTTATGAACTTCTCGAAAAATAAAACAAGAAATTAAGCATTCAATCTTTGTAAAGCATTTTGTGCTATTATTCAAATATGGTTTTTATAATCTCTGTTGTAAAAACCATTTTAGCTCAGTTTGTTGAGCTTTTTTAGTTAGTAAGTGTTTTCGTTCTTGTAATCAAATACTCAAAAGTGAGTTTAAGTAAGTTGAGTTATGAGTGATACACTTATAAGGGTATTTGTGTGACCCATTAAAAATACAAGAATTTGGTTGTTGTGCTAGCTATTAAAACACAAGAGTTTCTAGGTTAAGTATTAGCCAAAAGAGTAAAACATCATAGTTGGGAGTGAACTTGAAAAACTCCATTTATAACACTTTGAATATTAGTGAAATATCCAATTGAGATTGGAGAAAGGAGTAGAATTTATTAATACTTGAATCTCTATAAATCTTATGTGTTAAATATCTCTTTCTCTTTCACTAATTATTCTTGGGTAAATTTCTTTAAGAAAAATTTTATTTTCCAACCAATTCAATCCCCCCTTCTTAGTTATTATTTTGGGCAAAATTTTGCTTTGTTAGGATATGATAGAGAGCTAGAGAATGCACCCCAAAAGGGAATGCAAGATTGAATAAGCTTAAAGGTTGTCAAGACTCCATTTTTTAGGTATGTATATATAGGAATTTAAATTCCCAAACCTTGCATTTTTGTATATTTATGTGTGATGAAATGTTGTAAATACATGATTGATGATAAAAGAGCATGAATTTATGAGGATGGCTTGGTTGTTATATGAACGAAATGTTAGAAATACATAAATGCTAAATATGGAAGCTAAAGGATTTAAGATGGTTTTTTCCTTTAATATTATTTAAATGTGTTATATTGAGTTAATGTTATGTTTTTGGCATGAAAATGCTATGAATGTTGATATGAATGATTTACATTGACCAATATTTAGAGCTTTTGCATGAGTTGTGTCTTATACTCTATTTTGGCTCATTTTTCTTATGAAAAATCCATATTCACACTAATGAGAAGGGGCTCACGGTCATGAATCATCCTCTAGGGAAATGTTCATGTCGAACATACCCTTTCATGGCTTGTTTCACCATAAGGTTCACGCATGTGAAGTATATTTCACGATAATGAACGATTGCCCTTAGCTGCACTTCAAATCCAATAGCGTTCACAACTTAATTCACAAGGTAAGTCACTCATGAATGATACCTTCACTATCGTGAATGTACATTCATACCCGTGAAGTAAAATGAGGTTATAATATGCAAATTTTAATAATAATACAATATGACGGGTATGATTAATCATATGTTATGAAAATATGAATTTTCACATGTGGATGATGTAAGAAATTGGTTATGTGCTTAGAAATGTGATGATGCAAAATAAGAATTATGACTATGTTAAATGCTTATGAGCATGTATATGATAATGGAAATCAAAAAGGAAAAAGCGATATGATTCTTAATGCCTAATTCTCTAATTTAGGACTAGATATAGAATGAATGATATGACATTGAGGGGGTCATGATACCGTAAGATTTTGATGATATGGAAAATATAAGGACAAGGTGGTTTAAGCTCGGGTTATGAAGGTCACTGATCCTAGATGCATGCAATATTTATTCTTATATTTAGTCGATGTGGCTTAAGCTCGGGTAGTGAGTGCTCTTGATTTAAGAAGCTCAGACAAGCACATAAAGTTAATGAACATGGTGACTTAGGCTTGGGTTATGAGCCCTCTTATTTCACAATTTATATTCAGATAGTCCGATTTAGAGTTTTGGGCAATCAAACTAAAAAGGGATATGGTAAAATTGATATATGGAAATTGTTGAGTTATATGGATTGTTGTTTATAATGATACTACATATGGAAATTATGTTGGTATGCTTTATACATATGGTATATGGTTATGAATATTAATATGGATGACTACATCTTGTTAAGATTCCATGCATGAAAAGATGCATATTTTTAAGTAAAGCACACATATTACCATGTATATGTATATCGAAGCATGAACATGGAAAATTTATGTGACACTATATAAATGTATATTTGAATTTTTATGCACATATGTAAGACTAAATGTTATGTTACTTAGCGTGTATGTATTTTTTTCATACATATGTTTGAAGCTATAGATAAGAGTTGATAATAAGTGAAGCAAGCTCATATAGAGTCAGAGTAAATCTACATAAGAGGGTTAGTGGTATACATGATATATTTTGTCTTTTTGTACATGTCATTGGGTATATAAGTATAGTCAGCTGTTTTAAAAGTTTGTACATGTATTCTTATTTTAATAACATGCAATTGATATTATTTTGATACATAAACATATTTTGTAAATATTGGGTTAGTATAAGCCTAAATATGACTTTTGGATGGATATAATCCTTTCTACAAAACTATGATGCATGTTTTACAATTGGATGTTTATGTTTAAACATGTTATCGATGAAAAAAGTTTTAGTAAGATAAATAATTATAAGATGGTAAAAATATTTTAATTTAATAAGTTTTCCAGTAACATGTCTTATAACATTTTCTTATATAGTTAGGTTTATCCTAATTATAGGAGAGCTTGTTACACTTAACAAGAACAATGTTTTACATGACACCAAAACCTGTTTCACTTAACAAAAACAACAATGATGTTATATGTGGTCGTTATTTTTGTACCATTTTAAACGCAGTATTTTACATGACACTTAAACAACAACCACACATTGGACCCTCAAATATTTATTATTTTAATTATAATTTAATATGTTTTGTAATATTATAATAATATAAATAAATAAATTATCATTATTTTTTACCAAATATTGATGTTTAATTAATTAATTTAAATATTAATTTATTGATTAATTTAATTAATTCACTTAGTTTAATTGATGATTAGATGAACTTCAATTGATTATAAAGATTAACTTATATATAATTAACTAAATCAATTGATAATTAGTTGAACCCAAATTCAACCTCAATGAATTAAATTAAGGTTTAATTAATTAATTTTATTCAATTGATATAAATTGGTAGTGAATTGATTAAATTAAAGTTTAACTCATTAAATTAAGGTTCAATTAATTAACTTTACCTTGATTTGAACTTAAATTAATTAAACTGGTGTTCAATACATTAATTGAACTTATATTGATTATATTATTCATATATTAAACCTCAATTTATTAAATTGCACTGAAATAGGAATTCAATTGATAAAATTCAATTAAATTGAGGTTCAATTTAGTAATTGAACTTAAATGGAATAAATTATTATTGAATCAAATTTTAATTGATTAAATTACACTTAAATTGGAGTTTTAATTGATCAAATTGAATAAAATTGAGATTCATTTGATTAATTGAACTTAAATTTAATAAATCATTATTAAATTCAACCTCAATTGATTAAATTAAGGTTAATATAAATTAATTAAATTGGTGTTTAACATATTAAATGTCGAACTTAAATTGAATCAAATTGGGGTTCAATTCATTAATTGAATATAAATTGAATAAATTTTTATTAAATTGAATTTTAATTTGATTAAATTACACTTGCATTAGTGTTCAATTGATTAAATTGAATCAGAATTGGTTTCAAATGATTAGTTGAACTTAAATTGAATAAATCATTATCAAATTGAAGCTCAATCGATTATATTGCACTTAAATTTGAGTTTTATTGATCAAAATGAATCAAATTAGATTTTATTTGATTAATTGGATTTAAATTTAATAAATTATTATTAAATTCAACTTCAATTGATTAAATTGCGCTTAAATAATGAGTTCAATTGATCAAATTTAGTCAAATTGAAGTTCAATATTAATTTAAAAGTTCAATTGGACTTTAAAAATTAGATTGGATAATTATTCCAATGAGAAATACAGTTTTAATTACTATTATATATTGTTATATATTATATATATTAATAAAAAGTATATTTATATTTATATTTATATTAATTATTATATTTATATATTTATATTAATTATATTATATATTATTTTAATAAATATTATATTTATTAATAATAATAATAATTATTATTATTATTATAATTAGCGACCATGTTGAGTGGATGTCTCTATTTAGCGACCATCAGTCAATATGATCACTAACTAGCAATCAATATAATAGTGATAACTGTGTTTATAAATTAAAATGACAAATCTTCTATCATTTTAGTTTATGAATTGAACGATTACAACTAATGTGGTTGCAAAATAGGAGCAAATACACATACAAGTTATGTAGTCGTTAAATTACAACATCTATGGTCATAAAATCCGTTACAAAATCTTATGCCAACTACTAGTGCCAAATTTAACGACCAACAGTGTGGTCGTTAGCATGTAATTGTAAAATGGTTGTAAATTAGTCATTATGTGGTCACTATTTTAAATAATTAACATATGATCTTATATTATCGCAATGCGGTTGTAAATTGATCTCCATTTAGATACTATATTTCTATAGTCATTAATTGTGGTCAATATTTTTTTTTTGTATGGTGCATCATTATGTTAAACTATTCATCATTTTATAACTTTAAATTAGATTATATATTGTTTAATTATTACAAAAAATATCAAAGTATCAAACAATTAAAAAATATATATAATTTATATTTATAGTAATATTATTTTCCAAAAATCACTAAAAATATAATTTTAAATGTTAAACAAATTTTAATCGTCTCATTTTATATTAAATTGTTCAACCAAAACTCAACTAATTTATTAATTATGTCATTTCAGTGGATCATTTTTGTGGCATATTATCAATTTGTGTCAAATTTTCTCAACTCTACTTTTTAGCCCATAATTCAATAATATCACATGATAAATTAAATTTGATTTGAATAATCTATTAAAATAAATAAATTATATTAAATTTTTATTATAATTACTATGAATTGTTTCCCAAAAATTTAACTAAGAACAATTCGATCTGCAATAATAATCCTATTATAAAAATATAAACTTTAATGAGATGAATAATTGAAAATTGATTTGAATTGAGTACCTATCAACTCAAATGAAAATAATTTTTTCACGCCTTTATGAAATTGTCATATTTTTGTGATGGGGTGTAACTCTTTTCTGTCCTGCTTCCATCTGTTCTAAAAAAATCAAAACTGTTGATGGGTGTGTACATATGTTTAGCTGATGTGAATTCCTTCATGACATCTCACATCGCTTAATTTGCAATCTATGAAGTGAATTATAAAAATTAACACGTCTTCTTAAAAAAATTCATAGTTATTAAATAAAGTGTATTTTCTGTTCCACTTTAGTTCATTTAAAAAAATGAAATAAATTATCTTGTAAGTAATATTAAAATGATTTATCCCATCAACCCAAATATAAAAAAAGATGTCTTGTAAGAATTAACTTGAAATGATGTGAACCACTAAGTCATTGATAACAAATTAACAATGATCTGCTTGTGATAGGATGTATTCGTTCGGTTGAATTCGAAAATTGAAACATTTTTGGTATTATATTAGAAAGTTGAATATATATAAATCTAAAATTTATATATTATTGAAAAGAAAAGAAAAATCTTTATATTATATTGTTTTGAATATTTAGAATAATTCAGTATAATGTTTCGGTTATTTTAATACTAAACAATACGATACAAAATAATGCAGTATTTGAGTATTTTGAACTGACTAAAAAATACCTAAAATCTAAACATGCTCGATTGAATTGATACTTAATAATATTATAAGACATTCACGTTCATTGCATAAAAAATATTCCAAATAAATGATCAATTTTTTAGAAATAAGAAAAATTCATACGAGTATTTTCTTTGAAATATTAAATTAAAATTTAAAAATGCAATATTTTCTTATATAAAAGATTTATGAATTAAAAGATTTAATTATAAAGTATAAATAAGTAAATTTATAATTATTTAAAATATATATATGATTAGTATCTATACTAATTATAAAGCATATAAATATATAAATTTATTAAGTATATTAATTGTATATTTTATTTATTAATATAATTTAAATGAGTATATAAGTGTAATATAATATAATATAATATGATTATTTACATAAAAAATAATATAATATATATAATAAGCTATATTTAAAAATTTAAATTATTAGGTATATATATATATATATATATATATATATATATATAAATAATGCACATTGATTATAAAATATATCGATATATAAATTTATCAAGTACATAATCAACTAATTGATTCACTTAAATTAATTTACCAAATAATTAATATAATTAAAATTTATTATATAATATAATTAAAATTTATTATAAATACTAAAAAATATAATTAGGGGTAAAAAATTATAGTAAAAAATGAAACTAGCAATATATTATAATTTTTTTTATTTACATATTAATAATAAAGATAGTTGATTGTAGTTCAATTTTCTACATCATTACATAATATTTTTAGTATATAAAATTATTTTTAATATGTAAAATTTTTAATTATTTAAATTTATTACTATTATAAATATTATATAAATTTTGTTGAATAATTATTAAATTCTTATTAGTTATTATATATAGTAAAATTATTAACATTATATATAGTAAAATTATGAACATTCAAATATTAGTTATTTTAGTATAATTCGATTTTAGAACAATTTAATATAATTTTTGATCTATATATCATTAAAATATTTAGGTTTATCAAAATTAAAATTTACGATACGATATAATTTGATTCTAATAAAAAAAATTAACAATAGGGTTCATTTTGAATATTTTTTTTCAAATTTTCAATTTAATTTAAAAAGATTTAGAATCCGAATACTGTTAATATCCATCTTACTCCTGAAGGGATGTAGCACCCGCATATACATTGCACAGCATTAAGTATAACATTTCCTTTTAAAAAAAACAGTCAAATGGAAAAGGTGCAAGTAATTGGAAAAAATAGAAAAAGCAGATTCGGAGCCAGTGAAAGCCACAAATTGATGATGTGGCAGTCAACCTTTTCATCATCCGTGTACAAACCGCGTAAACGCGTACAGAATAATTTAATTTGTTTTCTTAATTTAAAAAACAAAATCTTTAGGAATCTTACTCTTTTGTTTAGCGAGGTTTACTATCCACCACTACTTAATTTAATCAAAATCCACAAAAGCTAATCTTAAGAATCTTTTGTCCGCGTTGGATGTAAATTTCTACATCTTTATCTATTTAGTATTATGTTTCTAAGCCGCATCTAATCGGATGTTTGATTTTATTCTCAACCGTCCAAGAATAGGACTCTCCTTCAATTATTGACGTGGCTTCATCATATAACGCGCTCTAATATTCTTAACCATTTAACTAAATTCTGTTTCACAGACCCGACCATTTCTTTTCTATATCAAATTTTAACACTCATTTTTTCCTCTTGACATATTTGCCCCATACTTTCTAATTCCCGTGTTTCATTTCAAAAGTTTCTATTGACACAAATACCCTTTGAACTCCGCATGCCAAAGTAATATTTATTTTATTCATTAAAAATCTTTCTATTTTTTTATCCAACTCAGAAATTTAATTTTAATTCATTCTAACTATTTAATTTAAAATGTAATAAAAAATTAAGAAGTGAGTATAAAATTAGAATTATTTAAATTTATACTTTAAGTGAGAAATTCATCCAATTAATTAACTCAAATTTAAATTTAAAATTGATCCAAAAATATTTCAAAATAGAAATAACCTAACATGAATCTGTTCTATTCAAATTGCCTAATATATTCCTTTATAACTAATGATGTTAAGGCTATACAGTTACTAATATTAAAAAAATTAAGATGATAATACTTATTTATTAATAACCTATACCCTATGTGGGAACAAAATGAAAAATTAATATAAAACAACATGTTTGAAAACATAGACTATTTTTTGGAAAAAAAAATACAAAATAATCTATCAAATTGAAAGAGAAAGAGTAATTGATATGTGAATTTATTCATATATATATATATATATATATATATGAAACTTTACTAAATGATTTATCAATTTTACGGATTTCTTTTGGAAATAAAGAAAATAAATGAAGGTAGATAATAGTCAAATTTTAGCGCACAAAGAGAACAAAGAATATTTTGATCCGAAATTGTTCACAATAAAAAATCTTTAGGGAAAAACGTGGTGAAATAAAAAAATTTTAAATTGATGTAGAAGGACATTGTGGTCATTATGAAGGCAAGATAAGCTCAGAATAGTGAAGGGCAAAATGGAGAATATAGAAGTAAGGTGGATTTGATAAATGGGTTACGTCCGGGAAAAATGTTTTGAAGTTTTGGGCGGATATAAAACGACATCTTTTGTCTGAAAGGAAAAAGAATCTAGCTTGTATATCTTCCTTCGGCTATTCTTCAAGTTTTTCAACGAAAAGGGAGGAAAAAACCTGTTCTGAAGTAGAAAAAGAGAAGAAGAAATGGCGGATCAACTGACTGATGATCAGATCACTGAATTCAAGGAAGCCTTCAGCTTGTTCGACAAAGATGGAGACGGTTATATTCTTTCATTTCCTCTCTCAATTTCTGTGTAGATCGCTAGATCTTGCTTGTATATTCTATTTTTGTATTTGATATTATTTTTCTTGTTAATTGCTTAATTTCTTTGATTTTTGATATGTTTCTATTTTTCATGCGTTTTCTTGCTGGTTTTTCTGCGGATTGATGTTGAAGTAATTAATGAATGGTTACATGATCCTTTTTTAAAGTTTTTTTTTTTCCTTCAAAATCTCCAATTTATATTGGTATTGATATTTTGATCCATTTTCTTTAAATGTTGTTCGTTATAAAGTTCAGCATAAGAAATTGCGATTTCTATCATCAGGATTTGGAATTTGTTCATTAGAGAGATTTACTTTTTGATTTTTTTCCCTCGGAAATATTCCGATGGGAATATGATCACAATTGTAATTAATTAGAGGGTTTTCTTATTAAACTATTTGAACCGTGTCCGTTGTTGCAAAATTTATGGATTTGCTCAGCCATATTTCATCAATTTGTGTGACGATCATTTATGAGAAAGTTGTTTAATTTGTTGTATAAATTATGGTATGGTTTAGGGCACTTGATTGCATTGCGTAAACGAATCTAGCTTTCCCATAATAGGATTAGGGTTATGTTTGTATTTTGTTTGTAATTAATTAATTAGGTTGTGGTTGCAGGCTGCATTACCACAAAGGAGCTTGGGACTGTAATGAGATCGCTGGGTCAGAACCCAACCGAGGCAGAGCTTCAGGATATGATTAATGAAGTTGATGCTGATGGTAATGGTACCATTGATTTCCCTGAGTTTCTCAACCTCATGGCCCGAAAGATGAAAGACACAGACTCGGAGGAAGAGCTGAAAGAGGCATTCAGAGTGTTCGACAAGGATCAAAATGGTTTTATTTCTGCTGCGGAGCTTCGTCATGTGATGACTAATCTCGGCGAGAAGCTCACCGATGAAGAAGTTGATGAAATGATAAGGGAGGCAGATGTTGATGGTGATGGGCAGATAAATTATGAGGAATTTGTCAAGGTTATGATGGCCAAGTGACCATCATCCCATTCCCAACAAAAAGTAAAATTAAAATCAGAAAAGAAAATAAAAGTTCTTAAAAGATATAGAAGGGAAGTCAGGATAAAACTTAGCTAATGTAATTCAAATTCCTATTTCCTTATTCTGTGATTTTTATCTGATGGCTTTGAAATCAAGCGTTTAGGAAGATAGTATTAGTCAGTCAGTCCATGATGGTCGAATATTGTTTGATATTTCTTTCAAAATGTGTCTAATGCTATGTTAGACTTGATCTTTGGCAGTTTATGTTTCCTTTAAATTTGAACTACCTTGGAGAGGTTCAATGCTACCTCTTGGACGGATATGACTCAAATTTATGAGTGGCCTACTGTGTTATTTTTTTTATTTGTTTTTCTGTTACCGTATCGGGCAATGTCTTAACATATTCCTGTTTATAATACATATATAGCTGCTGTGGAATGTACAGGTATGCTGTTAGGACTACTTGCTTGTGTTTTTTACTTTAGACAAGCTACAGAAAACGATATAGTTTATTTTGCTAGAACTTCCCTATGTTCGAAGTTGAGGACGAAATAGATAATTGGGCTAAAGCTCTCCTTGGTTCAGAGTTGGGGCTGGTTACTGTTATATTGCTTGTTGATATTCTTCAACTCCGCATATTGATTCTGATTCTTATAATTTTATTTTATAGCAAAATATAAGGCATTAACTGAAAAAAAAAAAATCATTGATGCATCAATCGTATGAAATGGCACTAGCACAAAAAGTCACTCGATAGGAATTGAGTCGAAAATTTAAATATAAAAGATTAAATATATTTATTAAGAATAATATAAAAGAGTCGAATCCGTGGTTTCATTTACACAAGTTTGAACTGAGTGATATGTTTATGTTTAGGTTAATACTAGTAAGTGATTTAGGGGTTATTTATGAGAATAATGTTAAAAAAAAAATTAACTTTTCAGAAAAATAATATAATCTGTAAAATATAAACAGGATTTATCAAATAGAATATCATTTTTATCCGCATTTAATCTGTCCTTTGGAAGGGTGGATTTTGTGCAAAATTTCCTTTCCTCCAAAAATGCAATCAGTTCCAGATTTTGTAAAAATTTCATCAATTATAAGGTAATGCTTAAACAATGATATTTTTTATTTTTAAAATTTTGTGCCTTCTTCAAAATTTGCTGCTAATCAGTGACATTATTCTTTAACTATTGGATATAATTTTAAATAAATAAATAAATTCATTATTTAATAGATGAAGTTTTAATTAGTAGAGTTTTGAATTTGATTAATTAACTAATTACTTGTTTAAGGCTTAAATTATTAATTTTTATATTTAGGGTTTCATTAGCCAATTAAATTTGAGATGATTATAATTTGCAATGAAGTTAGATAAAGTGAAATTATTTTATTGATTTGTAGTATTTTTTAGACTTAGTTGGATCAACGATTTGGAAAATATAGAGGGTTAAGGCAGGAGTGGCCACAGGTCGGTTTAGCACGTTGAACTGGCCTGAGCTCAATCAACTTTGATTTCAGGTCCAGCCCCAAGGGGGGAAGGATCTGGGTAGGTTCTTCCCTCCATTAGACCGTGAACCTTCGGTTCGAGGTCAGAACTGCCGATTCACGGTTTCAACTTTAATTCATATATATATATATAATTCAACTAGTAAAATACAAGTTCAAAAAATATAGGCTTATGTCAAGCACTTGAACAAGATATCAAAATACGAGTGTTCTCTCTTTTTATAAGGAAAGAGAACACAATTTTTTTTTTTGTATTTTAACAATGTGAAATAAATGCATTTATACACAAAATATGTATTTATCCCACATTACTTAAATATAAAAAGAATTGTAATCTTTTTTCTTATAAAATGGGAGAATACTTCTTTTTTAAGGACTCATTTTTTTAGACTTGTATTTATTAATTGAATTTTCTTATTTATATAAATATATAATAACATATAAATGGAAATGGTAACTCAAAACTCATAATTTTTCAGTTGTATCCTTTAAATTAAATTTTTGATGTTTGAACCAGCGGTTCATGAACCTAAACGTGTCTAGAACCGTTTAAGGCATGGTTCAGGGTCAGCTCCATCTAGTCATGAACTATGAACCAACAGTTCCAAATCGAAACTGACCGGTTCATGAACCGTGACCATACCTAGATTAACGCTTAGATGTTCAACTAGAGTTGAACTGATCAAAATAAATATATATTTATTCCACATTGTTTAAATATAAAATGAATTGTAATCTTTTTTCTTATAAAGTGGGAGAATTTCTTTTTTAATGACTCATTTTTTTGGACTTGTATTTATTAATTGAATTGTCTTATTTATATAAATATATAGTAACATATAGATGGAAATGGTAACTCAAAACCCATAATTTTTCAGTTGTGTCCTTTAAATTAAATTTTTTTAATGTTTGAACTAGCGGTTCATGAACCTGAATATGTCTGGAATTGTTTAATGCATGGTTTAGGGTCAGCTCCATCTAGTCATGAACTATGTACCGACAGTTCCAAATCGGAACTGACTGGTTCATGAACCGTGATCATACCTAGATTAACGCTTAGATGTTCAACTAGAGTTAAACTGATCAAAATAAAATTTTATCAAAATATAACCTTTAAAATTGCATACACAATAAATATATGAAAATAAATATATTAAATTTATTTCATACATAATTATATTTTTAAAATATTTATATTTATATTTAAATTAATACATAATTATGTTCAAAAATATTTTTAAATGTAGTTTTAATAAATAATGGAATAGATTTGTTTGTATTTTTTAAAATTTTAAATATGAAATGAGCAATAATTTTTAAATGTTTTAATAGAGTATCAATTTTGTCAATTAAAATAATATTTTCAATAATAATCAAAATAATTTAAAATTATTAATATATAAAATTTTGCAATGTTGTATATTAATATTGAAAATACAAATATTAGAATTCAATTTTATTAAATATACATGACTCTTAAATAATGTGAATAATTTTATTGACAATTAAAATGAACATTATATATAATATCATTGCTTTTATATATAATTTATTTATAAATTAAAATAATTTTTATATTAATAAAAATGACTTATACCATAATTTTTAAAAATATATATTACTAATAAAAAAATAGAGATAATTAAATGAATATTTATAATACAAATATATATTACTAATATCTCAAATATCTTAGCTAATATATTTTTGTATACTTTGTACATAAGACATAAGGGGCTAGTTGGTGCAGTGGTTAAAAGTTTAAAGTTCATCCTTCAAAATCTAGGTTCAAATTCCAATAACAATGCTATCTCAGACTGAATAAATTATGATTGAATCGACAAGTTTTCAGTTAAATTTGTTGGTTGAATTGACTAGGTCGAGTTGATTTTTACAACCATGTCAATTTGTGTTATTAAACGAATAGAAAAATGAAAATTAATTAGTATGTAATTTGTCGAGTTGATTTTTACAACCATGTCAATTTGTGTTATTAAACGAATAGAAAAATGAAAATTAATTAGTATGTAATTTAATCAATATATTATATTAGAGTAAAATATATATAACTGGTTGGATTGAAAGAACTATGATCGGATCGACCAATTTTCGGTTAAACTAGTTGGGTCATTAGTTTTCTGTAGGGCTATATTATCATCAGGTTGAATTTAATTAGTTTTGAACATATATTTCATATATATGACAACAAAAATTTAAATTTAATTAAATAAAAAATATATGGAACACATTATGTAATTTAAAATCGGATTGAACTATTAAATGAGAGAAGTTGATTATATTTGTTTGCAACTCTTGTTCTTCCAAGATGTAAGTTTTTTCTTCTTTATTGGGTTGTAACAAATCACAATAATCTAAAAGCTAGATTACCTCTAATAATAATCCATGCGAAGGAAGGAAAAAAATACAATGGAGATGGGGTGACAATCAACCTAGTGCTAGCTATAGTGGATTGTCTTATGAGAGAGATGAGAGAGATATAACTTAACTTTTATTTCTCTCAAGATGGCAACTATGAAAATAACCTCTAATGAAACTATTTATATGTCCTCTAATATGTATTTGAGTAGGATTCTTCAAATCCTAGGTTTTAAACTTTCCATTCAAAATAAAATTGTTGAGCCAACTTGATTCGTGATCACAAAACACCTTTTCATGACTGTAAATTGTGTTGATGTTGCAATAGTCACGATCGTGAAATAACTTGCCACGCCCGTGACAATCTATGACACCTAATGGCATTGAAAAACAATTTGGTCTAATGATCGTGAACTCTATTATTATGACCACAACAAACCAATAACCAGTGTTGTGACTATGTGAACCATTATGCGACTGCGAATTATCCTGGCCTAAATTTTCTTTCATATTTTTTGATCCAATCCAAGATCCATTTCAAATCTCCTTCAATCTTTATATGCATATAATCCATTAGGTTTTTAATTGTTTTGGCAGCTTAAATCATCATATGATATCGAGCAAATCATGAGCAATATATAGCAACACATCATGACCATTAAAATAACTAGAAAGTCAATGGTCTGACCGTAAACCCTTCCATAGCTAATTACTATAAAATTTTTCCTTTCACTATATTACACCTCATTTGGTTTAGAGCATGGATTTTGTGTCAACTTTCATTAGACTGATTACGTCATATCTAGTCCAAATGATATTAATTCTTATATATGAGAGTCATTACTCTATTAGACATGTCCTTGAAATCTTTCTTCAAGACTTGTTCACCTCAACCAAGAATTTTTGAGTAATGATCTCTACAAAAGGTCATAAATATAGTCTCCTTCTATCAGGAGTGGTGAATGTAATGTTACACTTTATACCTTTAGATATCATCTATCCTTGTATCAAGTTATCATGCATGATATAAAATTAAGACCTAAGATTCAATTTATATTGACAATAATTTTTTTTCATTTACATATCCTATATCACCATTCAACATTTCTGCAAATCAGTATCGAGGCTTTTACCATAAACATAGTATATCTCATATTTTTGTAACTTAAACATCATGTACAAGTGTTTCAAGTTTATGAGATTGAGTCAATTTACACATCTTAGCACAACCTTAGTGTAACTATACATATTCAAGCATTCAAACCCAAAATATAGATAATATAATTTCATGCTTCATGAGGAATTCAAGGAGAGAGAAAATGGTTAGGCTTGGTCAGTAACCTTTGATCCATTTATTTTATATGCACCTCAAAATGAGCTATTACTCTTCTCTACTAGGAAATATAATTACGTTTTTATGAGATGTACTCAACAAGTATAGCATATAATTGAAATCTAAAGTACAATACAACAAATAAAATAAGTATTGTCATATATATGTATATATTTACAAGGCATAGTGAGCTCATCACATGTAATTCAATAGTTAGACATGTACACATATAATATAAGCATTCATATATGCATATGAGGTTTTCATTTTTATTTAGTTATGACTGAGTTAGCATGGATTGCCTTGGGTTTCATTTCCTATGTATGGATATAGGGATGCCTTTTGTTTGGCATTTTCTTATAAATCATGTGAATACTGCTAGCTAGCTTTTGTATTGGCGATCGCCCATGTAACATGTGAACTTGTGAACCATTTAGGCTTTCTTCATTTACCATGTAAATGTATCATTTTCCATGTAATTATTACTAATCATAGGCTACCATTTTTTTTTCCATATACATGTGAATATCATTTGCCATGTGGTCTTCATTTTCCATGTAACATGTGATTTGTAATCATGTGTAACTAGTCACAACTTTCTTTTTAAGTGGAGTGAAATGCAATCATACTTATAATACCTTTTCACATTCTAGTATGTGATCAATATTATTTTCCCATATACATATGAACGTCACATTTCTCTTGTATAACCTTATATATACGCACATATAATAAGAGTCATTCAACACAAAGCACACATACATATATCACATGGATCATTAACATAATTTCCTTATACCAAGATAGCATCATAAGTTCATACATCTAAATAGCATTTCAATAGGCGTATATCCAAGCCAATCATCATAAAATCATGTTAAATCTTTAATCATTCACTAATAATTAATAATACACATAACAATCATATACCTTGTAATTTATACAAAAGTTCTTAATTGTATGCTATACTTACCTCTTAAAAAACTTAACCACACTTTACCCTTGTTTTTCCCCTTATTCTTCCACCAATGGAGGTCTTAAATATATATGAATTCATTTTACATACTTCAAGACCTCATAGGCAATGATAAAACATCATACAACTCTTGTATGAATTTATATGCATGTATGAAATGAGCTATACTTGTAATGCTCATAATTAGGGCCTATAAGTTATGATTATTGGTTAGTGAGGGTTGAGGGTTAAGTGAAGTTTTGGAAGTTGAGTGTTGTTGAAATCAGATGTTTCATGCCTATGACAATGGGTGTCACGATCGTGAATATCGGGTTTTAGTTAGAAGCAACGATGAGGTATTTCACAACCATGAAGAGTTTCTTCATGCCCGTGAAGGAGTGGTTCACATCCATGAAAGATGACTTATAGCTGTGAGGCCTGGGAAAATAGGGTAGGTGAGATAGCTATGATTTCTTCATTGCCATATCCCTTTAAAACTGTGCCCATGCCCCTATAATTGACCTAACACGCCACTTTTTCACCTCCCTCACCATCAAAAACCTTTTTCCACCATTGTTAAAGCTTTTAAAGTTTAGTTTTGTGAGGGTTAAGTGAGAGGGAGAGGTGAGAGGAGAGTTGTGAGCTAGTGTCTGAGAGTTTAGTTTTGGAGTTTTTCTAGGTTTAGTTCGAGTTCCAAAGACTAAGGAAATGTTTTTCATCTTGCTAGGATATGGAAAGAGAGCTGGAAGTCCATCCCAAGGGAGGGGATAAGCTTAAAGAGCTAGAGTAGTGGCTCCCTCCATCCTAGATGTAAACTTTGTACATAACAACCTCTTAAGCTTTAATCCTGCATTTGTATGTGGGTGTGATTGGAATGCATGTAGTATGTCTGTTGTCTAATGAAAATCTATGTTTGTTGAGGTTGACATGCATGATGGGAATGCCTATTTTAAAAGGTTGTTTTGAGATGTTATATGCATTATTTTGGTTAAAATAAATGATTAGCAAGTATATAGTTGTGATAAATGGTGAAAAAGCATACTAGAATGTTGATAAGGTGGTTGACATTAGTCAACTGTAGAGAATATTGCATGAAAGAAAGGTATGAAATGTGATGTTCTATTTTCTAGTAAAATTTCCAGATTCACGACCGTAAAAGATGGGTTCACGAGCATGAAGGTCATGAAAATGAATTTTTATTGTTGAAGTAGGCGCGTTTATAGGTAGCTTCTCAATTGGGTTCACACCTGTAAAGGGGTGATCACAGTCATGAACGTATATTGTTTCACATGGTAAATCATAGCCTAGTTCACAGGTAAACTACCCATGAAGTAGTGCTTCACGACTGTGAAAGGTTGTTCACGGGGCATGAAGCTGCTTAATTGAAAATTGTATATGCTTGCATGTGAATCAAGATTGATTCATTTTGAGGAAAAATACCTCTATTTTATGATAATACATGGTATGACAATACATGTTGTGAATGTGATTATGAGAAATCATGGTTGATGAACAATATGAAATTTATATGGCATGTATTGTGAAATTGTAAGTCTAATACTATGACTAGGACTAGAGTTAGGATATATGGCATGCTGTTAGGGGGAAGATCGGTGTCGGGTGACATATATTGGTCATGATTGAGATATTTTGAAGATTACGAGATGTGATAGGATGGGTGTATCACATGTGCCAATGTTATCCCATATAACTTTGATGTGGGCTATTATCTATCAATGTCTAGGCTAAAGAGCGACTGTGGAGATTGAACCATATGACGCGACAGATAGTAATAGTCCTTCAAATATAGAGGCTCAGAATTAGTCAAACCATACTAGTGTGCAAGGGTCGGCTGGCACACCTCCTTTATAGCAGTCAATGGCGAGTCAGATGGATCAGGTACAAGATCATTTGATGTAGAATCTTGTTGCTCTACTGTAGTGGTTGGTATAGGTTATGCAGCTGCCACCTCCTCCACTACCACCACCACCTCCACCACTTTCTTCTTCACCACCAAGGCATAGATCACAGATTAACAAATTTTGTAAATATGAGGCCACAGATTTCACAAGCAGGAGGGATGATGATCCTGAAGCTGCAGAGTATTGGTTGGAGAAGATTGAGAGGGTTTTCGAGGAGCTTGAGTGTACCGAGAAGCACAAGATTAGGTATGCTATTTCACTTCTCTAAGAGCATGCCTACGATTGGTGAAAGCTTGTTCTTTAGAAGCCTCAGACTCTAGATCCACTTACATGAGTTTTCTTTATGGCTAAATTCAAGAAATAGTATGTATTGAGGGTGTACATTGACGAGAAGAAGAAAGAGTTCCTGAACCTATGCCAAGGGAATATGATTGTGGCAGTGTAGGAGAAAGAGTTCATTAGATTGAACAGGTATGCATATGGCATTGTAGGGGATGAAGCGGAAAAATGTAGCCAATTTGAATATGGTCTGAGAGACGAGATTAGGGTTCACTTTCACTCTACATGGAGGACTTTTCTAAGTTGGTGTATGCTGCCATCAGTATTGAGAAGAGAATTCAGTTGAAGAGACTAGATGAGGCATCTAGGAAAGACTTCAGGGGGTCAGCTTACAATGCTGCACAGACACCGAGCAAAAAGTCTTGCACCGGTTTTGGATCTTTTCAAGATAGAGGATAGAGTCAGGGTCGAAGACAGTTAGGGTATGCCAGGTAGGCAACATCATCAGGAATAGTTTTGGCAGCTGCCAATAGTTAGTTGTAGACACAAAGAGAGGCAGCACCATAGTGTGCATCATGTGAAAGGATCTATATAGGAGAGTGTTGGGGATGGACATAGTATTTCTATAGGTGTGGGTCTCGAGACCATTATAGGAGGGATTGTCCTTTATAGATAGTTAAGGCTCCCACTCAAACTCAGGGTTTGGTGTTGACATAGATTAGGGGATGGGGACAGGCCAATTTAGGCAATGGTGGATTTAGATCGGCTGTATCAGAGATAGTGAACAAGCCAAGACCTAGAAGAGCACCAGCGAGGGCCTATGCTATGAAGGCTAGAGAGGATTCAAGTGCATCATACATGGTTATTAGTATATTTCTTCTCTTTGACTCAACTTTAATTGCTTTGATCAATATAGATTCCATGCACTCTTATATATGTACCAACCTAATTGTGCGGTTTAACATGTTAGTAGAGATATTAGATTATGAGATAGAGGTGACTAGCCCTTTGGGGCATAACACAGTGGTGAATTGAGTGTATAAGGATTGTCCAATTATGGTTCAAAGGAAAGAGTTCACAATAGATTTGATTGAGTTACCCTTTCATGAGTATGATGCTATCCTGGGTATGGATTGACTCTCTTGACAGGGTGCAGTAGTGGACTACAGGATGAAGATGGTTGAATTGAGAATGTCAAAAGATGAGATAGTGGTTGTTCAACGGGAGAGATCCTCACAACAAATAAAGATCATCTCTATGATAAAAGCACATAAGATGATCAAAAAAAGGTGTGAGGCCTATTTGGCTCATGTGATTGACAGTAGGAGGGACAACCAAGATCTTAGGGATATTCCGATAGTGGAAGAGTTCCTAGATGTGTTTCCAGATGAGTTACCAAGGCTACATCTAGAAAGAGAGAGAGAATTCTCAATTCAACTTACTTTGGGTGCAACTCCTATATCAGCGACACCATATCATATGGCTCCATCAGAAATGAAAGAGTTAAAGGTACAATTATAAGAATTATTGGATAAGGGTTTCATTAGATTGAGTATATTTCTATAGGCTGCACTAGTGTTATTCATCATGTTGGGTTTTTACGGTATTGGGCCGCCCATGTGGGCTTGACCCATCCTAGGCCTATATATTCTTATATATAAAGTTATGAAAAGATATAACTTTTAAGAAGAGAGATATAAGAAAAAGAGATAAACTTTTATCAAAAGTTTTCTCTGAAATTCAGAAATTCTCAAAAAGGAATTTCTTCATCTCCGTTCAATCACAAGAGAATCAAAGCGTTCGTACTGTGGAATTGAGTCAAGTTCTAGTAATTTGTCTCCGCCTAAAGCATCGAAAGTGCACGATTCACACTCAACAAGTAAGTATCTGCTGCTCTAGTAGTTCCTACATTGGTATCAGAGCCCGTTTTGTGCGTTTTTGTGCTTAAAATCATAATTGTGATGATTTTAGAGAAATTTACTATGCAAATTCGAAATTTCTTCAATTTTTTGTTAAATAATTCTTCAATTTCATATTTCAAATTTGGTATCATTGGAAAGCTCTCATCACAAGCTTTCTAACGAGTATTTTTGCATAATTTTCTGATGAGTGGATGAATTTTTATGATTTTTCAAAGTTTCTGTATATATATTTTTTGAAAATGATCATTAAAACGATTCCCACTCTCAAATTGTGTATGTATTGTCCAAATATGGCCAAAGTGATGTTGAAATGAAATAAAAATGGTCCCAGTAGTTTTAAAATCGTAAAAAATGTGTAAAATTTCAAAAATCGGTGCAAAAACAACCCCGGAAGATGGTGTTTGATGCGTTGACGGTTGAAGAAAATGGTTTTTTTGATGTTTTGCCACGCGTCATACCACGTGGCATGCTCGACCACATGGCTTCCTCCGGTTGGTCCAGAAATGCTAACGTGGGGTGTGAGCACGTGTGACGCGTGTGGCACGTGTGGCGCGTGTCGGCGAGTGTGAGTGCATGTGAGAGTGTGTCGGTGTGTGTGAGCACGTGGCGGCGCGTGTGAGCACATGGGACAAACTTCGTTCGGCGCATGGGGGTGCATGAACGAATATTTTTGGTCAAATTTTTTTTAATAATTCTCAAATTTAATTTCCAATTTAATGGATATTTTTTCAAAATTTTTTTGTGACTGTTTTGATGAGAAATTTGGAGAAAAAAAAATGCAAATAGGAGCATAATTACATGTAAATTTTTTTTTTTGGTTTTGAACATGTAACTGATGTTAATCTTATTTTAATGCATATAAATATTATTGTTGTTATATTACATTATATAATGAATGAATTGTGGGAATATTAGATTGGTAGATTAATGAATCTCATATAATATAGAATTAATAGGTGCATGTTTAAATTAAACAATGATAACTGGACTTTGTTAGTAGGAATTGATTGAACTGTATATACAGTTTTTTTGTTTCTACTACTTGTGTTAGGTTATTATTGATTAATTTAAAGCATTGTGACTTGAAATTGATAAAAATCAATAAATAATTGTGCTAATCTTGATTATAATCATTGTTTCTAAATAGTTGAAATGGCTGCAACAAAAAACATTATTGCTGACTTGAATCAAGGAGATAAGCTGAATGATAAAAAACTATGACATTTGGCATCATAAAATTCAGTATCTCCTGGAAGAGCAAGATATGCTAGAAACAATAATATAACCAATGGCTGAGCCTTAGCATGGAAATACTGCTCAACATAGGCGAGATATGGAAGCATATCAAGCCTATAAGCGCAAGGACAGAGTTGCTCGCATATTGATGCTGAGCAGCATGAGAAATGACTTAATGCTACATTTTGAAAAGCATCGCTCAGCCCAAGCAGTTTGAGATGCTGTTAAGGTTCAGTTTGGTGGAACCTCAACAACAAGACTGCATCAGTTAACTCTAAAGTTTGATGCCTATAAGAAAAATTCTAATCATATAATGAGGCAACACCTTACTGTCATGTCTAACATGATAAGTGAACTGAAAGGTGTTGGCCATGAGATGAATGACGAACAACAAGTTCAAGCTGTGATTCGCTTCCTTCCAAAAGCCTGGGAACACACGTGTGTCAACCTTACCCATAATGATAATATAAAAACTTTTGATGATGTTGCCCGACATGTTGAGCTAGAGGAGGATTGCCTTTTTGCTGATAAGCCTGAAGGAGAGGCTTATATGACTGAGTCTAGAGGAAAAGGGGCTTCTAGCTCTGGGCAAAAGAAATGGAAAGGTAAGGGAAAATGGCAAGGCAAGGGAGAAAATAAGACAAAATTTAGTGGAAATAAGCGCAAGCGTGGAAAATGCAGCGGAAAGAAAGGCAAGAACATGAATTGCTTCAACTATAGGAAGCATGGTCATTTTGCTCGTGATTGCACTGAGCCAAAGATATTGTATGACCAAATTAGTCCTTCGGATTTATATGTTAGTAGTTGCTTGATGTTAGCTGAAACTGTTCCTTATTAGACTGTAGATTCAGCAGCAACAAACCACATAGTAAGGGACCGATATGCTTTTGTGGAATTTCGTCGAATTCCAAAGGGGAGTAGAAAAATCTATATGGGAAATAATGCTTCGATTGACGTACTTGGGATCGGTTCCTACAGGCTAGTGCTGCAGGGAGGTCGCACGCTTTATCTCTATGATGTGCTTTTTGCTCCTGATATTCAACGAAATTTAGTTTCTATTATTGTTTTGCTTGGATTTGGCTTCAAAATTATTTTTTGAAGATGGTTGTGTTAAAATACTTTTGGACAAAGTTTTTTTATGGCTCTGGACATATGTTGAATGGTTTTATAGTGCTAGACACTATTTTTATGGATGTTAAGCAATCTATATTTCTTGTTGAAAATTCCAATAATGTTTCATTAATTGATGATACTAAATGGCATGCTAGATTAGGACACATTGGGAAAAATCGTTTAAAAAGATTAGCAAAAGCTAGTCTTTTAGGATTTATTAAGAAAATAGATTTGCCTATTTGTGAGCATTGCCTACCTAGAAAAGCAACAAAATTGCCATTTGGCAAAGCCAAAAGAGCCGCATTTCCTTTACAGCTTATACATTATGACATCTGTGGCCCAATGAATATTAGAGCAAGACATGGTGCTCGTTATTTCATCACTTTCATTGATGATTTCACCAGATACAATCACATTTATTTGATCTCCCATAAATCTAAAGCATTAGATTGCTTCATACGTTATAGTAAATTGGTTGAGAATCAATTAAATTTGAATATAATATCATTATGGACCGATCGAGGGGGTGAATATCTATCTGATTTATTCAAAAGTTATTGTGATGATAAAGGTATAGCTAGGCACCTAACTATTCCTTCTACTCTACAACAAAATGGCGTAGTAGAAAGAAGAAATAGAACCCTATTGGACATGGTTAGGTTAATGATGGCGTAGACTAATTTACCAAATTCCTTTTGGGGAGATGCATTAATGACTGCTGCCTACATTCTAAATCGTGTACCATCAAAATCTGTTCATTCCACCCCATATGAATTGTAGAAAAGTGAAAAGCCTGGCTTAAGCCATATGCGCCCATGGGGTTGCGCAGCTTATATCCACAACACTTTCTATGAATATGGAAAACTTGGTCCGAGGGGGAAGAAATGTATCTTTATAAGATACTTAGAATTCTCCAAAGGATATGTTTTTTTGGGGAAGACACAAATGAAAGAATAACAGAAATTGGGTCACGAGATGTCATTTTCTTAGAAGAGGACTTTCCTGAAAGAGGTGAGATAAATGAGGATTTCCAATTTTATGAAATGGAAGATCATGAGACTAGTGGGAGTGCAAGAATAATTGATTTAGCACTCACATAGCAAGAATTTATTGCTCCTCCTGAACCAAGTGGGAGTGAAAGAATGTCAGTTTTTGTTCCAATGGAGCAAGACCTTGAACAATCTCAACCTCAACGTAGTAATCGTGACAAGATTCCCCATCGTCGATTTGAGATTGAGGGGGAAGCTTTTATGATTGCTCCAGATGAAGAAGAGCCTAAAACAGTACAACAAGCTCTTTCTAGTCCTAAAGCAAAAGAATCGATTAAAATTATGATAGAGGAAATGGATTCGATGATATACAATCAAGTCTGGGATTTGGTTGAGAAACCATCTGATCTAAGACTATTGGGAACAAATGGATTCTCAAAATAAAACATAAGGCGGATGGGACAATAGAAAGATTTAAAGCTCGATTAGTAGCTAAGGGTTATACATAAAAAGAGGGAATTGACTATGAAGATACATTCTCACCTGTAGTCAGGTTTGTATCAATTCGCCTCATTCTGGCTATAGTAGCATGAATGGACTTAGAATTATATCAAATGGACGTTAAAACTGCTTTTCTCAATGGAGAACTAGATGAAGAGATCTATATGGATCAACCTTTAGGTTTTGAACTCAAAGGACAAGAGCACAAAGTTTGCAAGCTCAAAAGATCCATTTACGGTATTAAGCAAGCATCAAGACAATGAAACCTCAAATTTCATCAAGCCATATTAAACGTTCTAACAATGGTTTTATAATTATGTCCTTGTATGTCGATGACATTTTAATAGCTGGAAATGATAAGAAGTTGATTGATACTACCAAAAAATGGTTATCATCGAACTTCGAAATGAAAGATATGGGTGAGGCTAGTTATGTACTTGGTGTTAAGATCCTAAGGGATCGCTCTAAAAGACTTCTGGGTTTTTCTCAAGAGACTTATATAAAGAAAATGTTGGAGCATTACCATATGCATGAATGTAAGCTTATGGATACCTTTGTCGAAAGGAATCTGAGCCTTAGTCTAGATATGTGTCCCAAGACATCGGATGAAAAAGAATGAATGTCTAGAGTACCCTACTCTAATATTGTCGGTAGTTTGATGTATGCAATGATGTGCATATATCCAGACATTTGCTGTGCTGTTGGGCTAGTAAGCAGATTTCAATCTAATCCAAGTCTAAAACACTGGATGGTAGTTAAGAGAATATTGAGATATCTAAAAGGAACTTCAGACTATGTTCTATGTTATCAAGGGAAGGATTTGCGCCTAATTGGTTATACTGATGCTGATTGGGGAGGTGATATAGATCAGTGCAAATTGACCTCTGGATATGCATTCTTGCTTAATGATTGCACAATTTCATGGAGTAGCAAGAAGCAATCTTGTATAGCTTTATTGACGATGGAAGTTGAGTATGTAGCATGTTCCTCAGCTATACAAAAGGCAGTTTGGTTGAAAAGATTTTGCAATACTTAGAAATTGTCAAGTCAGCATCTGAACCTGTGACAATCTATTGTGATAGTATGGCTGCATTAGCTTATGCTAAGGATCCAAAATATCATGGAAACACCAAACATATCCAGATTAGATATCACTATGTTAGAGACATGATTGCAGAAAAGGAAGTGATTCTGAAACACATTTCTACAAACAAAATGGTAGCAGATCCATTTACTAAACCAATAGCTAGGGATGCGTTTGCAAGGCACATAAAATCTCTAGGCTTATGTAACACCACATCTTATGTATTTTAGTATAACCTATCCAAACATCAAGTAATCATACATGGCGTACTGGAAAGATAAAATACCCTGTTAACAATAGTAGTAAATTTTTTTTCATATCCTGTAATATAATTCCATGACTTTGCAAGTCTCATATCCTATAATTTCATTCAATGACTTGCAAGTCTCATATCCTGTAATATTATTCACTGACTTTGCAAAGTTAACACTGAGGTTTTCACCACAATATAATATATCACATATATCAAAACATAAACTTTACACATAAGTATTTTCGAGTTGATTTCATTTATACATATTTAGACTCATTCTAAAATGACTATACATATTCAAGCACGTAAATACAAAAACACATATGACATATTTTCATGCTTGTGTGGAATGCAAGGAGAGAGAGAGTGATGAGGCTCGGCCAGTGACCTGTGCTCCATGTCTTTTATACGCTACTCAAAATGAGCTATCACTTCTCTTTACCTGAAAAATGATGCAAATTGATGAGTTGCGGCTCAGTGAGAATAACCATCCAATGAGCTCTAAAGTACCAAACAACTCATAGTCATAAATCACAATTCCAATATATACCATGTATTCCATTCCATTCATCAGTCAATAACATATAAATATAGATAAAATCAAGTATTCAATAATTGTTATTTACTTATGCTTTGCTTGTACATTTTATTTTGTTGTGACCAGATTAAACGAACATTGCCCCGGGTTTCCATGTGAACATTTGCATTTGCATTTGCTAGCTAGCTTGATCATTTGTTTCATTTGCACATTTGTTGGGCCATAGGCCTCTTCTTTTGCTTTGCACATTTGTTGGGCCATAGGCCTCTTCTTTTGCTTTGCAATGTCGATTAAATAGTCACAACGCCTTTTTAGCCCATATGCATATGCACTTGTATTTAAGCATTCATCAACCATTGCATCTTTATCATATACAACATACATATATTCCCTATATACCTCATATGTCAAGCATACACCTTGTATATACTATACATGTACCATGTATATATATCACATTTGTCAAATATATACCTCAAATATACCACAAGTATACCATTTATATGTACCAAAATGTCACAAATTATCCATCATTACATTATCAAGGACCAATCATGACAATCACATGAATCACATAGCAAGCAACATTCATTTGCACTAAAGAATTCAATCGATAATTAGACTCACCGTTCTCCTTTGATTCCGACCCCTAACTTATTTTCTATCCGCTCCTTGTGGTTCTCCAATATGTTGCGAGCCTAATATGAAAACATAATCGATTAACTCATGATTAGAGAGACTTAATGTGGCTTAAACAAATTAATATGCATTGTTCATGTCAATAGTTAAGATTTTTCCTATGAGGCAGTGTGACCTTATGGGACTGTTTAGCCTATAACTTTTTCTATAATTGACAAATTACTCTGATTCTTGTTCCTAATTAACAATAACACATATATATAGTACATATTCAAATTTCAGACCAATTGGATCATTGTATAATATTTGGTGGAATTTCTAAGAGTGTTCTGTTTTCTGCCTTGTTTTCTTCCTTCAGGCAGTTTCAGGGTACTCATTTGGGTTCATCATAACTTACACTCTATAAGTCCTATTTTAATGAAACTTTACAGAAACTTATATGGGTTTATATGGAACATGTTTCATGTGTACAACATTTACCAATTATGTCTCTAAGGTCTTCTAATTATACCAAACATATTACTGTTCCAGAATAGAATTGGCTTCCGGACCAGTATGACTTCCAAAGGCCATAACTTAGCCTATAGATAACAAATTAAGCTAAAATTAGTACCAAAATTTATCTAAGACATATACCTATAACTTTCATGTTTTGATAATTTGCAGAATGTAGCTCTAACAAGCTCAAATTTTCCAACCAATGTACTGTATCTGCCCAGGGCACTCAGTGGGCAGTTCAAACCATGGAACAGTCATGGTTCCATTCACCATAACTCCCCATTTACAAGACCTATGAACCTGAAATTTGGTATAAAGATAAAACACACATATATATACAACTTTTATGTTTTGAGAGACTTCAAATAAGGGCTTTAACATATTCGAAATCAAACCACACAGTAGCTAACTTGGTTAGGGTTTATACCCTGACCAGTTTCAGTACGAAGGGCATATCTCTCCCTATACATAACATCTTGCAAAAATGTTTACATATCCACAAATATAAGATATAAAGGAAAAACTTTTGTGTTTTACACATTTCCAGAATCAATTTCTATTAATATCAAAATCAGGGTGCAATTCAGTGCCTAATATTGAACCTAAGCAACTCAAATCAACCCTATAGCAATAAGAATTGATTACTTACCAAGAAAAACCTTGAAAGGGATCAATTAGCTTCAAAAACTAGGTGAAACAAAGAAAAATTTAAGTCTGAAATGGAGGAAATTGAAGAAGAAAACGGGGCTGAAGTGAGGAGGCAGAAATGGGGAAAGATATATGAAGATAAAGCCAACTTGTTGTTTGTCATTTTCTCATTTTCTCATTTTCTCATTTTCTCTTCTTCTCTTCTCTTTTCTCTTCTCATTTGTCTTTTCTCTTCTCTTCTATTTTCCTTTTGTGTCATTTTCATTTTATTTTGTCTATATTATTATTATTGTTTACATAGATTTATAATTCCACTAATTCACACAATAATACAGCTTAATCATTTTACCCCATTTAACTAAATTAGCAATGTAAATGTTCACTAATCTTAATCTAATCATTTTTCTTACTTTAATTTAGACACCTTATTCAATTCATTTCTAACACTTTGTTATCCTCATTTAGGTTATAATTACACATGTGCGACTCGATACAAGTGCCAAATACTAGGACACATAGCTAGTGCATGCCATGAACTTGTTCCTATAGAAATACGTATGAAATGCATGTGTTCAATTGAATTGTATGCAAGATGCTTATGTTCGATGAAATGCATATGGGGAAGGTCAAGGATGTTACAACTTATGTAGAATGTAATCAATATATGTTATGTCAGATCACTTGGTTTTTAAAAATAATATATCATTTTAATTGATTAATGATTTTTCAATTATATGAATATATTGCAAATACCAGTTAGCACAATTCGAATAAGTATGTCGATAGACTTAGATTGACTCACTCACATGAGTAATCGCCTCTAGCACTATGGAGCGATTAGAGATGAGACCATAAATGCAGAGGCATTAAGTGAATGACTAAGATGCAGTGGGAGCGGTCTTAGTTTTTATTCATTTTTTTAAGGTCGCCTTGATGAGGATCAAGATGAGATTCTTCGTATATATAAGAATCAACATGAATGACTTCCCCACCATTCATATGTCTATATAGAGGAAGCTGAGTGTGAAATTTGTTATTTAACATTATTGAATGTATGAATAAAAATTTCAAGTTTGGCACATTTAGAGCGACAAGACTAATACTCATATGGTGTTTATTTATTTTGAACTAAGAGCAAGACATACACTCTTTCATCTTTGACACGAAAAGAGTATCTCCACCAAAGCATGCATTTCATACTGCATGTGCTATATGACCTATTAGGAAGCGAAAGAAAGGATCCCTGCTTCTTCGCTATGTGAGTCCTAGAAATCCTAGAAATGGATTTCAAACAACTTTTACCCTTTGTGACTTTTGACTATATCATGATGTGATGAATTAATGTTGGCTATCTTAGAATGTATCCTATAGTCATGGAATGATTCGACTTAATGGAACACTCCTAGAAAAGCGAGTTAATTCAAAATTGATTGATATGAGGGCAAAAGAAAGAGTGCTTTGCTTATGCACTCACATCTTGTGTTCACCGGCCGGAGTTATTACGCTTGATGAAGCGAGAAGTAACTTAGAATACAAGTGATTGTAAGAATGATTTAAGTATAGACTCATGAGGGATTGAATGTTACTCGAATTAAGTGTATTGAGAAAGATACTCGGGGTAATTAAGCACATTATCGAAAATAATTATAACTTTGGGTTGATGTCTCCTATATGGCCTATAATTAGGTTTGTATTGGAGCTCCCACAATTTTTGTGCTTCAAGTCGCACGGTCCGTTCGCTTGTATGAAAGATTCTTTGTTTAAGTTTGAGATGTGAGATGATATTTGGATTGAGCCAAACCCACTTTGGGCGAGTGGGAGATGTTGGGTTTTATGGTATTGGGCCGCCCATGTGGGCTTGACCCAGCCCAGCCCATATCTTCTTATATATAAAGTTATGAAAAGATATAACTTTTAAGAAGAGAGATATAAGAAAAAGAGATAACCTTTTATCAAAAATTTTCTCTGAAATTCGGAAATTCTCGAAAAGAAATTTCTTCATCTCCATTCAATCACAAGAGAATCAAAGCATTCGTACTGTAGAATTGAGTCAAGTTCTAGTAATTTGTCTCCACCTAAAGCATTGAAAGTGCACGATTCACGCTCAACAAGTAAGTATCTACTGCTCTAGTAGTTCCTACACATCAAGAAAAAAAACAGGTCTATAAGGCTGTGTATAGATTACAGGCAATTGAACAAGGTGACCATTAAGAACAGGTATCCGTTATCATGGATCGATGATCTCTTCGATCAGTTGAGAGGTGCAGGGATGTTTTCTAAGATTAATTTGAGATCGGGATACCATCATTTGAGAATCAAGGCATGTGATGCAGAGATGGTCACTGTGAGTTTTTGGTTATGACCTTTAGGTTGACCAATGCCCCAACGACCTTCATTTATCTACTGAATAGGATCTTTATACAATATTTGGATCAATTTGTCATGGTGGTCATAAACAACAGCTTGGTGTATTTGAGAAATAAGAATGAACATAAGTAGCATTTGAGAACAATTTTGCAGACCCTTAGGGATTTGAAGCTATATGCTAAGCTCTCTAAGTGTGAGTTTTGGCTAGATGAGGTTGCCTCTCTTGAGCATGTGATATCGGCCTATAGGATTAGATTGGATCCAAGTAAGGTCAAAGTGATCTTCGATTAGAAACCCCCATGGAATGTGATCAAAATAAGGAATTTTCTCGATTTAGTAGGATACTACAGAAGGTTCGTGAAGGGATTTTCTATGATTGCTTCTCCGTCGACTAGATTATTCAGAAAGGATGTTAAGTTCAAATGGATAGACGGGTGAGTGTTGACATAGCTAATTCTGGACCAGAAATATGTTATTAGCAGTGATGCTTCTCACAAAGGATTGGGTTGTGTTCTGATGAAAGAAGGGAAATTTGTCGCTTATGCATCTAGGAAGTTGAAGGCTCATGAGAAGAGCTATCCAATGCACAATTTAGAGTTAGTAGCCATTGTCTTCGCATTGAAAATTTGGCATCATTATATATATGGAGAGAAGTGCCATATCTTCAAAAATCGCAAGAGTCTGAAGTATCTCCCTACACAGCGGGATTTGAATTTGAGGAAGAGTAGATGGTTAGAATTGATAAAAGAGTACGACTTTATGATTGATTATCATCTAAGAAAGGCCAATGGGGTGGATGATGCACTTAGTAGGAAGACTTTGGCAGAGTTGTACATCCGACCAACCTTAGGTCAAGAGATTAGAGATGCACAAAAGTTTGATGGCAAACTAGTGGAGATGGACATTTTGGTCTTTAAGGGGGAGAGACTGGGTTTTTTGATCAAGCCATATGGTAGTTTACAATACCAGGACAGGTTATGTGTATAATGCCCTCCTCACTCGAACCGCACGTGCCCAGATGAGGGAGCGCTAATGTCCGTCTTCCTTCTTGAAAGCGCTAATTTTTTTTTACTCATGTATATATGGATATAAACAAAAATCAACATACAATTTATTTACATAAAATAGTATTTTTAACATCACAGTAATTATTAACAAACATTAAAAGTAAATTTTACAAACTTAAACATTTCTTTAATATAAAAACCAAATACAAAAGTTTCAAAACTTGTAACCCACTTTCTTAAGATTCGGCTGCTTTACTTGAATGGGATCACCGCTTGCTTTATCTAGCGCGTTCAGCTACCTTTTTATATCTGCGTGGAAATTAAACTCCACGCTAAGCTCTAAGCTTAGTGGTGCATATAAATAAGGCAATATACTATATCATGCAACAAGTATTAACAAATATCATTTTATGCATTAAATTGTTTGCATGCATGACTATCAACATATTCCTATTTCATACAAGTATAAATGTCATGCTCATATAGACAATGTTATTTCCATTTATCTTTAATGGCAAGGTATTCTGTAAATCTCTTTGTCATTACATTTCAATCTCATATCATCATCATTTTCTTATTCTTTCTTTTTCTTATTTTTTCGACATATCCTCATTATCTTGCCCACATCACTCTAAATTTTTGGACTGACTGGATACAGGTTATGGATCAGGAGCGCTCTCCGAGCTTAAGCCACCCTGTCCACTATCTGGCTCAAAAGAGCTTCTCAAATCAATGGCGCTCTCCGAGCTTAAGCCATATTGATTGAGTATAATTTCATCATAGATGAATATCCGGATCAAGGGCGCTCACACAAGCTTATGCCACCTTGTCCTCATTTATATGTGCTAATCGGAGCTTTCTCAAGTCAATAGCGCTCTCTGAGCTTAAGCCACACTGACCGAGCATCCCAGACCAATGGCGCTCTCCGAGCTTAAGCCACATCGGTTGAGGTATAGTACGGTACCATTCGCCCGCTTAATGACATATCATCTATCCTGATTTTAGTCCGCAAGTAGAGTAATGGGCTTCTTTATATTTTCATATCAATCATTATTCTCATATTTATCAACATCTCAATTTTCTTGTTTTACAAGCATATAATCATACTCATACATCTTTTCATTCATTTACTAGATTCATCAATATCCTCATGTTTATCATCTGCATCAGATTTCATATATTATCCATGATAATTCATTTTTCTACATCAATTCATTTTTCTATATCACAACATATCACATTCTCACATCAATATATATATACATATATCCATATCCATATCATTCTTATTTCGCTGGATAGACTATAACTTTCATTTAATTACCTGAATTCCTCATTTAATAACCACATTCATAATTTCAAATACAGAGCATTCACGGCCGTGATTACTACTTTCATGCCAGTGAATTAGTTCACGCCCGTAATCCCAAGCAGTGAACGCTACTGGAATGAATCACCCAAAAGCATTCACCGTCGTGATTACTCATTCACGCCCGTGAATAAGTTCACTTCCGTGATTTTAACCCGTGAATGCTTCTGGAATGAATAGTACCATTTCCACCCAGAAATTCACAACCGTGACACAATCAGTCACAACCGTGAACCCTCAAGTTCACGCCCATGACTTAATAGTCATGCCCGTGACTTTCAGCAGAAAATCTGCATATTCACATTTCCTTCATTCTAACATCATCCAAATCATACCAAATTCTATTTCATGCATTTCTAAGGCTCTTTACTCAACTTATTACTTTCCAATACATGTAAATGTTTTGATCACACAAGATTCTCTAGCATGCATCATTAATTCAATGTCACACAAGGATCTCATTCATACATGTCTAATCCTATGGTTTCATGTCATAATCATCATCATTCTTGAAATTGCATTTATCTACAATCATGTTCAACATGCATTATTTCAAACAAAAATAGGCTATTGCCTTAAGTTATGCACAAACCTTAATCTTTCTCCTTCATCTTTTAGGTAGCTTTCTCTTTTCCTTTGCTCCTCAGAGCTTGTTCCTTGTCACTTGGAACTCCTACAACATCATAAATTATTATGATCATCATCTGATTTTCTCAAGACCTTAACCCTTTTTTTTCTCTTTCAAAACCCTAATTTCTCTCTCATTCCATATAAGTCTTAGATGAGCTCAAAATTCGAACTTCCTTTAAGAAAAGATGAAGAAGAAGAAGATATGCTTCTTACCTTACACTTTTCTTCACTAAATCACCACTTTGGAGATTTTCTCTCTCTACCAAACTTGATTTCTCTTTCTCTTCCTCTTTCTTGTTCTTTCCAGCTTCCTTAAGAGTTATGGAACATGAAAATCACCTTATCTTGCTCTTTCCCTTCTCTTCCCTTCCTTTCTCTCTCTAGAATCAAGGTAAGCTATGGAGGAAAAGTTGTGGCTGCGTGACTGGTAAAGAAAAGAGAGAAGGAGCAGAAAATGAAGAGAAAAAGAAGAAGAAAAGAAAGCCTTAAATAGGGTACCCAAAAAGTCTTCACGTGGGACCCACCATTTGACCATTTTCTTCCAATTTTACACTTAATCAATATTAATTCACTTCCTTTAGTATCATGGCCGGCCAACACTATCAAAATGTGCCCAAAATTAATATGTTGATTAGCAATTAATCTCATTAATCCTCCAATTTTTGGTAATTTGCAATTTGACCCCAAAACTTATCAAATTTTGCAATTTAGTCCTTTACTGTAAATCAAGTTCTTTAAATTTAAATATCACTTATTTAGGCATTTATAATTTAATTTAGCCATTACTTAATCAATTTTTTGTAAAAATCCGAATTTAGACTCCGATCGGTCACACGCGTCAACTTCGCAACACGTGCGACTCGGGACCTAAATTAGCGGATATTACAATGTGTGCAAGATATCTCAGAGTTGAGACAAAAGATCATGAGAGAGGCCAATGAGACAAGATTTGCAATGCACCTAGGGAGTAACAAGATGTATCAGAACTTAAAAAGGTTGCATTGGTGGCCATGGAACTTGAAAAGATACCTTCAGGTTTGTTGCAGCCAATCACAATTCCGGAATGGAAATGGGAGAGAATCACTATGGATTTTGTAATTGGATTGCCTTTGAAATCAAGGAAGTACGATGTCGTATGGGTGATCATGGATAGGTTATCGAAGTCGGCTCACTTCTTACCTATTCGAAGAGACTATCATTTGAATTGGTTGGTAGAATTGTATGTGAATGAGATAGTGCATATTTATGGAGTTCCAGTCTCCATCATTTCGTATCGAGATCTGTGATTCACATTTCAATTTTGGGGTAGTCTACAACAAGATTTGGGTACTAAGCTCAACTTCAGCACGACTTTCCATCCTCAGACAGATGGTCAGTTAGAAAGAGTTATTTAGATCTTGGAAGATATGATGAGATGTTGTGTGATTGAGTTTAAGGGAAGTTGGGATAGATATCTACCATTGATGGAGTTAACTTACAACAACAGTTATCAATTCAGTATCCAAATGGCTCCATATAAGGCACTTTATGGTAGGAAGTGTCGGACACAATTGTATTAGACTGAGCTTAGTGAGAGAAAGATGGTGGGGCCAAATCTAGTTTAAGAGACAGAAGAGAAAGTTAAGATCATTAAGGATAGACAAAAAGTAGCTTTTGATAGACATAAATCCTATGTAGACCTCAAGAGAAAGGACGTTGAATACCTAGTGGGAGACAAGGTATTTTTCAAGGTATCTCCGTGGAAGAAGGTTATCACGTTTGGAAAAAAGGGCACGTTGAGCCTTAAGTTCATTAGACCTTATTAGATCCTAGAGAGGATTGGACCAGCTACGTATAAACTTGCTTTGCTACCAGAGTTGAGTAGGATATATAATGTTTTCCATGTATCCATGTTGAGAAGGTATCAGTTAGATCATTCTCACATCATCACAGCTAAGAGCATAGAGTTGAGACTGAACTTGACTTATGAAGAGGAACCAGTCGAGATATTAGTCTGTGAAGTAAAGAAGCTCAAGAACAAGTGAGTTCCATTAGTGAAAGTTTTATGGAGGAGCCATAGCATTGAAGAAGCTACCTGGGAAAGTGAGGAAGTGATGAGGGCACAATACTCTTAATTGTTTCGGGACATCATGATAGGTAACTTTGGGGATGAAATATCCTAAAGGGGAGAGAAATGTAACACCTATAATTAGGGCCTATAAGTTATGATTCTTGGTTAGTGAGAGTTAAGGGTTATAATGAAGTTTTAGAAGTTGAGTGTTACTGTAATCAAATGTTTGACGCCCATGATAATGGGTGTCACAGTTGTGAATATCAAATTTTTCTTAGAACCTGTGATGAGCTACTTCATGACCGTGAAGAGTTTCTTGACACATGTGAAAGATGAGCCATGGCCATGAAGCCTAGGCAGATAGAGCAGGTGAGATAGCTGTGATTTCCTCACCGTCATATCCCTTTAAAACCATGCCCATGCCGCTATAACTGACCTAACATGCCACTTTTTCACTTCCCTTACCATCAAAAATCTTTTTCCACCATTGTTGAAGTTTTGAAGGTTTAGTTTTGTGAGGGTAAAGTGAGAAGGAGAGGTGAGAGGAGAGTTGTGAGCTAGTGTGTGAGAGTTTGGTTTTGGAGTTTTTCTGGGTTTGGTTTGAGTTCTAGTGGCTAATCTTGCTAGGATCTGGAGAGAGAGAGAGCTGAAAGTCCATCCTAAGGGAGGGGATAAGCTGGAAAAGCTAGAGTAGTAGCTCCTTCCATCCTAGGTGTAAGGTTTGTACATAACAACCTTTCAAGCTTTAATCTTGCATTTGTATGTGGGTATGACTAGAATGCATATAGTATGACTGTTGTCTAATGAAAATCTATGATTGTTGCGGTTGACATGCATGATGGGAATGACTATGTTTAAGGTTGTTTTGAGATGTTAGATGCACTATTTTGGTTAAAATAAATGATTAGCAGTATATAGTTGTGATAAATGGTGAAAATGCACGCTGAAGTGTTGATAGGGTGGCTGACATTGGTTAACCATAGAGAATATTGCATGTGAAAAAGGTATGAAATGTGATGCTCTATTTTCTAGAAAAAATTTCCAGATTCACAGTCGTGAAGGATGGGTTGATGGGCGTAAAGGTCATGAAAATGAATTTTTATTGCTGAAGTAGACTCGTTCACGAGCAGTTTCATGGTTGGGTTCACATTTTGGTTCACGCTCGTGAAAGGGTGATCATGACCATGAATGTATGTTGTTTCATAGGGTGAATCATGGCTTGGTTCATAGGTAAACTATCTGTGAAGTAGTGCTTCATAACCTTGAATGGTTTTTCATGGGCGTGAAGTTGCTTAATTGAAAATTATATATGCTTGTATGTGAATCAAATTGATTCATTTTGAGGCGAAGTACCTCTGTTGTATGATAATATATGGTATGATAATACATGTTGTGAATGTGATTATGAGAAATCATGGTTGAAGAGCAATATGAAATATATGTGGTACGTGTTGCAAAATTGTAAGCCCAATACTCTTACTAAGACTAAAGCTAGGATATATGGCATGCCATTAAGGGGGGAGATCGGTATCGGGTGATATATATTGGTCACAATTGAGATATTTTGAAGATTATGAGATGTTTTGAAGGCTCGGGGCCTAGCTAGATGGGCTTCCCTCTTAGCTATTCTATATTCTCATTTTTCTTCGATCTATATATGTGGAGACATTTTAAGGCCTAGAGGTAAGCAATGAGAGCTTCCTCAGTGGGTTATGTTGAAGGCCTAGCGATAAGTAATAAGAGCTTCCTCGGTGGGTTATATGTAGGTTCTAGAGAGAGCCATAAAGTATCTGTATCTATTTTAGTCTAATTAAAAGTATAACGGGCAGTAGAATTGTAAGTAATGGTAAGTAAATACGTTTAAGTGTGGTATATACCTGTATGATTCTAGTATATATGAGATCTTTATAGTATGTCATGTAGTATGTGAGCTAGTATATGTGTAAACTTCGAGGTAAGCCGTTATAGTAGCTCATTGAGTATATCCTGCATATTATATATATATATATATATATATATGTGTGTGTGTGTGTGTGTTTGTCGTATGGTGTGTGTGTGTTTTGTTACATACCACTAGGCACGAATTGCATAACATATAGGCTTTTCATGCACAGGTTTGGATTTTATGAGGGGATCGACAGAGGAAGACACCCAGTGATTAGAGCCTTGGATATCCACTTAGGTTGGGTGATACACTATTATATTTTTGGTTGTTTTTGTAGATTGGGGTAGTTATAGTTTTACATACTGTATTTTTGAGACATGTGGTTTTATAACTACTCATTTTGTATAACTTTGAGCTAGTATTACCCGTTTGATAATATATACAAGGAACTCCTTGTAATGCCCGATATTTTAGGCCACGATCGCGGTTGACCGAAATCTGGCGCGCTGAACCGATCGGGGTCTAAATTTGGACATGAAAGAAATAAATTTAAATAATAATAAGATGGGAGAAAAATATTTTGAATATTATTAATTGAGAATTTTGAAGTTTGGAATTAAAATTGGGAAAAAAATTATTTTTCGCTGAACGAAATTTGGAATTGCAGTGTTTTTGGTACAGAAATTCTAAGAAGGCATAAAAATGGAATATTCTTTATCTAAGGAAAGGAATATTCTTTTGATTAAAATAAAGTAAGAGTGATTTAAATTAATGGACCAATAGGAAGCAAGATTAGTAACTAATCCTAACCACCCACCTAATCCAACTATAAAAAGTCAAATTTTCACTTTTTTGACCATTCTTCTTCTTCTTCATCTTGACCAAACTCATTTCTCTCTCTTTTCTTCTTCTTTGCCGTGAGCTTCTCCTCTCCCATTTACTTTTGTTTTTCTTTCTTCAAATCAAGCTAAGATTAGATGAAAAAAAAGGGGATTAAGGCAAGATCATGAAGAAAGTGAAGTAAAGTGAGCAAAACTAAGGAAGAGGAAGGAAGAAAGGAAGAAAAAAAAAAGAAGAGTTTTTAGCCATTTGGAAGATCATCAAAGGTGAGTTTAGATTTTCCATCTCCTTACTTTCTTCTTCTCTTTTCTTTGAGTTTGAGGTTAGTTGCCATTATAGCTAGTAAATTAGGGTTATTAGTATGCTAATGGTGATTAAGGGTGGATTAGTGTGATTAGTGTTTGATTAGTGTAAAATTTATTGTTAGGGCAAGGAAGTGAACAACCTTTGAACCAAAATCAAAGGGGAAGTAAGGGCAAGGAAAAGGCTATCTAAGAGGAAGAGAAAAGTGAAGAAAAATAGAACTTTGAGGTATGTACATTTGGCAAAAATTCAATATAGAAAAGTATTGATTTTGATTTTGTGATGTAGTGAATTTATGTATGAAATTCTGAACATTTGATTGAGTGATTAAATGATGCCATGAATGTGAAAATAAAGACTAGAAAATGAGGTTGATGCATGAAAATGGAAAATGTATGAATTATTTGATGTGCTGGAAAATTCGTCTTATGAACAGTGTCTAGTGTTTTGGTTATAACTTGAGTTCTGGAAATAATTTCTGAGTGATTCTTGCTGGATTGGAAAGTTAAGACATAGGGCTTGAACTTTCATTCAGACCATTAGACCTAAATATGCCTGGAATTAGGTGAAAAATGGACTCAAACTTTGAACTAGAAATCTGTCCAGAAAAAAAAATACTGGGCAGATTACAGTGAACATAGGTTGGAAAACAATTCATAACTTTTGCTAAGAAATTATTTTTAATGTGATTCCAGTTGGAAATTAAAGATAAGACATGTACCTGCATTTTTCTAGTTGATCACTGGTCCAAATTCCATCTAGAAATGGATGAAAAAGATATAGAAAGATAAGGCAGAAATCTGTCCAGTAAAATACTGGGCAGATTGCAGCGAACGTAACTTAGGAGAAAATTTATAAATTTTGCTAAAAAATTTGTTTTGATGTGATTCAAGTTGGAAATTAAAGATAAGACATGTACCTATATTTTTTTAGATGATCACATGTCCAAATTCTGTCTAAAAATAGACAAAAAATGCAGAGGAACATAAGGTAGAAATGCTGTCCAGAATAGGACAGCTGGTAGAAATGTGTTGATTGTGGATTTATGTGTTAGAAAATGTATTGATTGAATTTTTCTTATAGTTATAATGATTAAATGAGCTAGTATGAGGTTGTAAAATATTGAATGAGAATTATTGCATTTATATGGAATTTATATTAATGTTTCCCTACATAATTTATGCAAATATGAATAAAGGTAACAAATGTAATTTAAGCCCTATAACATCTAGTCGAGAACTAGAAATTAGGATAAGTTGGCATGCCAATAAAAGGGTAGAAATGTAGGCACTAAATATAATAGTGCTGAGTTAAAATTATGTAGGCACTAAAAATAATAGTGCTGAGTTGAAATTTACTTAGGCACTAAGAATTAGTGTTGAGTTCGAAATTTACGTAGGCACCAAAAAGGTGCTGAGTTGTTATTGAAAATGTAGGCGTTAAATGCCGAGTTATAAAATAATTATGTAGGCGCCGAGTATACTGCCGGAGAGCAGAAATCCTGTATCCAGTGTTTAGTTCCGGTCTAAGATGTCGTGGACTATTAAATAAATAACAAAAAAAAATGTGAAGTATGAAATTCATATTGTAAATTTTATATCTTGTATTGTTAAAATTTCAAGCATGCTTAATGAATAAAATATCATAATTCATGAATTAAATATTTTTGCATGAAGAAAATAGTTTATTATTAATTGAATATTTGGCATGCTAAATAGGTTAATTGTAGTTTCTAAAATTTTATTTTAGAATTATTTATGTAATGATTGGATAGTTGTCAAACGTACCACTAAGCTAGTAGCTTAGCGCGTGTGTTTCACGCGCAGATAAATAGAAGTAGCTGTTCCGATAGGGCGACCGAAGAAGAGGGAACCCCAAGATTAGATTGCAGTAGTCTAGTTCTTTTTGTATGTTTTGATAATGATGTTGAAAAAAATTAAGTTTTAAGAATTTTGTTGATGTAAATTTGTGGCTTGTAATATTTATAAGTAATGGATTTGGTAATTATATATATCTAGAATTATTGTAGTTATATTTTTAAATATCATGGTTTAATGAATAAGTTATTTTGAATCACAATATTCCCATCACTAGATATATATTTAAATTGAAAAAAAAATATTTATACAAAATTGAGCGTTGGTTTTAAATTAAATGAGCTTAGTAGCACTTCCATATCCTATTCGCGATTAGTAGGGTAAGTGAGCGCTACACTCCTAGTATTTCGTACTCTGATTTCTGATCTTGATTCTCACTCTCTACTTAACTTATGCAATTAAATTTGTCGTTTTGTAAGGCATAGTCTTCTATTGCTGGATTACCTCCTTGGTTAGTGGCATTCGACTGCTCCCCTGTTTGGTGTTCCCTATCTTCCTTATTTCTTTCCTTAGCTGACGGACAGAGAAATTCGTGTTAGCTGAGAAAGGCTAATTTAAACCAAGCTTTTTTTAATGATATTTTATTTTACTTAAGTCATTATGGCCATAATGCATGAAAATTTTAAATTATGACATTTTAAATCCATATGCATCGTAGTATCTTTTGATATAATCTTAATTATAATGAAGGGTGTTGCACCATTTATTGATTATATAGAGCTATAAGGATAACTCCTTAGAGCACATATTATTGGTTTTAAAACTCGTTGTGTATGTCCATTAGCATTTCAAATACATTTCATAACCATAAATCGTTTCACATTTCACATAGCAAGCAATATTTGTGTACTAAAGAAATCATTTGATATTATACTCACGTTTTTCTCTGATATCCAACTTTTTATTATTTACCTTCTCTTTTTGTGTCACCAATTGGTTATGAGCCCAATTTAGAATTATAATTTATTAGTACATGACTCGATTGATTTAGTATAGTTTAAACATATTGATGTGTATGGTTTGTATAAATAACTAATATTTCTTCTATGTGGCAATATGACCTTTTGACATTGATCAACCTATAACTTCTTCCATGCTTGTCCAATTTATGTGATTTTTTTTCTAATTAAAGATAACATATATATTTAGAATATATTATAATTTTAGAATATTTGGAGCACTGCACAATGGTTGGTGGAATTTTCAAAATCTGCTATGTTTTCTGCCTTGAGACGGTTTTGAGATACCAACTTTAATCATTTATATCTCTCAATTCCTTGGTGTTTTAATATGAAATTGTTATGTCATATAAAGGACTCATTTTCCCATAGTTTTTATATTTGACCATCCATGAATTCTTATCCTAAGTGGGTCAATTAAATCACAAAACTTCTTGCAGGTAAATTCATAGTGAACATTACCCAACCTTATATTTTATCCATGCTAAACCTCTTTAGAATCTTGTCTATGTATGTAGACTGTGAAAGATCAATGAATCTTTTAAATCTATCTCTATAGATCATTATCCCCAAAATATAGATTGCGTCTCAAAGGTCTTTCATAAAGAAATTCTTAAATAACCAAATTTTGATTGATTGTAAGGCTGATACATCATTTTCCATTAGCAATATGTCATCTACATACAGCACAAGGAATACGATTGCACTCCCACTAACGTTCTTGTATACACAAGTTTCATCCAAATTTTGTAAGAAACCAAACTGTTTGATTATCTAATCAAACTGAATATTCCAACTCCTGTACACATCCTCGGTCAAATATACATTAAGGACAACCATTTTCACATCCATTTGCCATATCCGATAATCATAATTAGCAGCAATGGCTAGGAGTATACTTATGGATTTGATCATAGCTACTGGGTTAAAAGTTTCATAATAGTCAATTCCTTGTCTTTGACGATGACCTTTAGTTACAAGTCTAGCTTTATAGGTAACCACATTACTATCCATGTCAGTTTTTTCTTGAAAACCCATTTGCACCTTATAGGCTTATCCTTTCGGGTGGGCCAACCAAAGTCCATACTTGGTTTTCATATATGGAATCCATTTTTGACTTCACGGATTGAAGACATTTTTTAGATTTTGAACTATTCAGAACATCTTGACAGGTTGTAGGCTCTTCATTTTCTATGAGCAATATGTCGCCATGTTCATTAATGATAAATCCACATATCTCTGGAATAGTACGTATCCTACTTGACCTACGAAGCTCTTGCGTTTCAAAAGGTTGAGTTGCTATATCATCTTTATGAAAAATAGGCTTGGGTTCAAGCAGTTTATCAACATCTGCTTGAGCATCTGGACTTCCTCAAGTTCAATTTTGCTCCCATTATCTCATTTTAGAAGAAATTCTTTTTCTAAAAAGATAGTATGTCTTGAAACAAGCACCTTTTGTTCCAAATGGTGGTAAAATTAATATCCATATGATGCTTTTGGATATCTCACAAATTGTCATATCCGCTAATTTAGACCAAGATCACGCGAGTTGTTAAATCGACTTGTCGGTTTGACCAAAGTCTAAATTTGGATTTTTATCAAAAAATAATTAAAATAATGACAATTAAGTATGAAAAATACTTAATAAAGTGTTTAAAATATTTAAAGATGTTAAATTTCAATAAAGGACTAAATTGCAAATTTTGAAACGTTTAGGAGTCAATTTGCAATTTACCGAAAATTTGAGGATTTATTGGGATAATCATAAATTAAATGCATGAATTGGGACATTTTAAGCATGTGTAGGCTAGCTTAACCAAGTGACAAAGTTTAGTAAGCTAATTAAGATACATGCATTTAACATTAATGATGGTTTCTAGATTGATGCTTAGGTGTCCCTCCTATCTTAATAACTTTTGTCATTTTCTTCTTGATTATTTCTTCTTCTTTCTTAATCCTTTGTATCTAGAATTTCCCATCATTTTCTTCCACATTCCTCTTATCATACATCAAAGGAAGATGAACATATTAATTACCTAAGGAAAATATCTAGATTTTTATAGCCTATGTGTCAAAGTATTTATTAATTTTGTCTTCTTCCTCTTAATTGCTCATATTTATTCCTTATCCTAACATCTAGAACACTCTATTCCCTAAACCAACCACGTTTTCCCTTATTCCTCCATATCCAAAGCTTAGTTTTAGTGAAAGAAAGTGAGAAAAGAGAGAAAAAGTAAGGTAAAATCCCATTTTTATGCTTAAGAAAGCTTAAAAAAGTAAGAAGAAAGAGAGAGATTAGGTTTATAAAGTTTTAATAATCTGTTTATGAACTTTAGGAACTTAAAGTGACAAGGATTTAGCTCAAAGGGGCAAAGGAAAGGAGAAAGAGAATTAAAGAGAAAGAAAAGGAGAGGAAAAAAGAGGTTTGTGCATAACCTAAGACAACAGCCTATTTTAATTTTTTTTTGTTTGTGTGATCTAATTATTTGGCATGTTGATTCTTATGAACTAATAGCATTTTTGTGTTGAAAATATTGGGGATGCATGTTGGCTAGACTTAGGACTTAATTTGGTAAAAATTGAATGTGATTAGCTTGTATGTTCCTTGCTGGAGATTGATGAGCAGTGTTCACTTAAACTATTATAACTTAATTTCTGGAACTCGTTTTTGCATGTTGTTTATTGGGTTTGAAAGATAAGACATAGGGATATAACTTTCATTCAGACCATAAAACCTAAATATGTCTTTAATTGTCCATAAAAATTCATAAAATTCAGACATAGAGTCTGTCCAGAAATTCTAGGCAGAATTATTAATAATGAGCAGTAAGTACTTAAACTGTTACAAATTGAGTTTTGGAGCTTGGATTTGTCTGTTCTTTCTACGGTTTGAAAGCTAATGGTATGATACAAATGATGAAAATGAACTCATTGTTATCTACGCCGGGTTTGGCATTGTTATCTACGCTAGGCTTGGCAATGTTATCTACATTGGGTTTGGCAATGTTATCTACGTTGGGTTTGGCAATGTTATCTACGTTGGGTTTGGCAATGTTATCTACGTTGGGTTTGGCAATGTTATCTACGTTGGGTTTGGCATTGTTATTTATGTCTGGTATGACATTATGATCTATGCCGAGTTTGGCACGGTTATCTATGCCAGGTTTGGCACTTATATGCGCACATCATATTGCCCGGGTGACACTCCTAAGTGCTTGGATGACAACTCCGTTATCCTAGTCAGTGGTTCATAGGTTTTCTGGGCATAAATGAAAACATAAATAAAGAAGTTATGGAACATAAAAGAATTATTGAAAATAAAATTGGAATTATGAATTGTGATATGGATAATAAAAATGGAATTATGAATTGTGGCATGGATAGAAAGAAGATTTAGTGTTATACAATAAGATGGTAATAAAATAAATAAGTATGAGATAAAATAATATAATTTGATATCTATACATGCTAGAATACCATGATATGTATATTTGCATGAGAATATGATTAAGCATGAGTTGATATATGATAATGCATGATTGCATAAAATATTTTGTTGCCTTATCTATATGCACCACTAAGCCAAGTGCTTAGTGTGTTAGTTTTCTTACGCAGATTTAGTAAAGAATAAATAGAAGATAGTAGACAAAGCCAGCAGTAACCTAATCCATTAAAGCAGCCTGTTGCACACATCGTGGGTTACACAATTTTTGTATATTATCTTATAAATTTTATTTTGTAGTATTTGTAAAATAAACAATATGTTTCGTAAAAAAACATGTTACTATATAAAAAGGTAGCTTAACTTTTATGTTATATTTCTTTTATAATGCAAAGGAAATAAATAGTAAATGAAAAAAAAATATAGGAATGATTTTCATGCATACAAATTTTGAAAATAATATTTTAACCGATGAAGTCAACGTAGCACACCCTCATTCGGGCATGAGCTGCTGGAGTGTGGGAGTGTTATAGTTTTTGGTATCAGAGCCAGGTTGGTGCTTCTGGATTTTGGTATTGAAGCCCGGTTTGGGTGGTTTTGGGATTTTAAAATGGTTTAAAAAAAAAACAAATATGACATGTGTGTACCCACAATTAAGTATTACAGTTGCTGCTTACTGATTGGGGTTGTTATTTTATGGTATAGGTATAGTATGGCTTCAGAGTCACGACATATTGTGGCCGAAGGAGGTAAAAGTAATGAGGTTACTGAAACTGAGGTTTCATCGCGACCTAGTCATCGCCGAGCTACTGTATATAGATCCAATGCTAACCTATCAAGAGGGCAGTCTATTGCTGGCACAGGACAAACATAGCTTATGAGGAACATGATAGATTTGCAACAAAGAGCATCACAACCAGCCTCATCAGGATTACAATTTGAGAGACTGAGGAAGTTAGGGGCACCCGATTTCTACGGTAAATGGGAAGATGACCCCTCAGTGGCAGAGTTTTGGATAGAATGGGCAGAGAGAGTTTTTGATCAGTTGCATTGCATAAACGAGCATAAATATGAGTATGCAGTATCTTTACTACAGGAGCATGCATATGACTGGTGGCGATCTAAATCACAGAGCACAGAGGCTCCTGACCCTATGACATGGGAGTTCTTTCTAGAGAAGTTTAAGGAGCAGTATATTCCTCCTATCTACACAGACGACAAGAAAAGAGAGTTTTTGATGCTGAAACAATGAAACTTATCAGTAACAGAATATGAAAGAGAATTCACACATGTTTGCAAGTATGCTGGAGGCATTGTATCCACTAAGGCAGATAACTGCTGATGATTTGAAGATGGATTGAGAGACCCAATCAAGCTACAGGTCTCAGCCCTACGCTTGATGAGTTTTCCTAGTTTGCTAGCATCTGCCAGAACAGTTGAGAGAGTTCTAGCCACACAACAGTCAACACAAGATAGAGGGTTCAAGAGGCCCATATCACAACCGAGTAGAGTACAGTCAAGTGGCGAAAGAGCTAGATCTTTCAGTGGCTGATTTGAGGCTGGGGGTTCCAACAGGCCTTCTTCCTTCAGGCAGGGACAACCCGCGAGATTTGTTTCTTTGGCAGCTAGTGCACCGAGTAGGCACCATATAGATCTTTACCCCTACTAGAATGTCAACATTGTGGTCGTTCACATCTAGGAGAGTGTTGGTGGATGACAGGAGCATGTTTTAAATGTGGCTCTAAAGACCATATGAGGAGAGATTGTCCCTTGTTATAGTATGGTAGAGGTTCGGGGAGCATTGAGCTGATACAGACACAGGCTTTTGGGCAAGGCAGAGGCCAAGGTCGAGGGTAAGGCAGAAGAGGCCGATTAGGGTCCAGTCAGTTCAGATCAGAGACAATTGAGAGGCCAGAAGGTAGTAGAGCTGCCCCAACCAGGGCATATGCCATTCGAGGCCGAAAGGAGCAGGATGCATTGGATATCTTAATTGGTAAATTCCTTCTCTTTGTCTTTGACATACATGCATTAATAGATCTGGGGTCAACACATTCATACATATGCACACCACCACCGGGTCGAGAGGGTTTAGAACCACATACTCTAGAATTTGATATTATTATGACTAACCCGTTAGGGCACAGTGTGAGGGTTAGCAAGGTGTTTAGGGGTTGCCCTATTGAAATTCAAGGAAGGAAATTCCGAGTGGACTTGATAGAGTTACCATTCCATGAGTTCGATGTGATCTTGGGAATGGATTGGTTGGCTCGTTATGAAGTAGTAGTGGATTGTGGAAGAAGATAGATGATCATCAGAATTCTAGAACAAGATGAGATAGTGGTGATGGGTGAGAATAGAAGATACCCAGACAATGTGATATCAATGTTGAAAGCTCATAAACTCATCAGTAAGGGATGTGAAGCATACTTAGCGTATGTAGTTGATATGGAAAATGTAAGTCAGAAGTTGGTGGATATTCCTACTGTTAGTGAGTTTCCCGATGTATTTTCAGAGGAGTTGCCAGGGTTACCATTGGATAGAGAAATCAAATTTGCTATCGATTTGGTACCCAACACCACCCCTGTTTCCATTACACCATATAGGATGGCACCGGTAGAGTTGAAAAAGCTGAAGGTATAGTTGCAGAAGTTGTTAGATAAGGGTTTTATACAACCAGTGTATCACCATGGGCTGCTCCAGTATTATTTGTCAAGAAGAAAGATGGCACTCTTCGTCTTTGCATCGATTACAGGTAGCTTAATAAGGTGACTATCAAGAATAAATATCCACTGCCTAGAATTGATGACTTGTTTGATCAATTGAAAGGTGCATCCATATTTTTAAAGATAAATCTTCGATTGGGGTATCATCAACTGAAGATAAAAGAGTCAGATGTATCTAAGATGGCATTCAGGACTCGTTATGGTCATTATGAGTTCCTAGTTATGCCTTTTGGATTGACGACTGCACTGACAGCTTTTATGGACCTGATGAACTGAGTGTTCAGACCATATCTTGATCAATTTGTAGTGGTGTTTATTGATGACATCCTTGTCTACTCTAGAGACCGAGAAGAACATGATCAACATCTCAGAATAGTGCTGCAAAGATTAAGGGAGAAGCAGTTGTATGCAAAGCTATCTAAGTGCGAGTTTTGGCTTGAAGAAGTAAGTTTTATGGGTCATGTAATTTCAGCAGAAGGTATTCAGGTTGATCCTAGTAAAATTGAAGCTATTCTTAATTGGAAACCACTACGAAATGTGACTGAAGTGAGAAGTTTCCTCGGATTAGCCAGATATTATAGGAGGTTCGTGAAGGGATTTTCATCCTTAGTGACTCTTTAGACACGACTGCTCCGAAAAGAGGTCCGTTTCGAGTGGACAGACAAGTGTCAAGCAAGTTTTGATCGACTGAAGGCAATGTTGACTGAAGCACCAGTTTTGACTCAAACTACTCCATGAAAAGATTTTGTTGTGTACAGTGATGCTAGTCATAATGGTTTAGGCTGTGTTCTTATGCAAGAAGGAAAGATGATTGCTTATGCCTCAAGACAACTTAAGCCTCACGAGCTTAACTATCCGACACATGATTTGGAGATAGCTGTGATAGTTTTTGCCATTAAGATCTGGAGAGATTATCTGTATGGGGAAAGATGTTATATATATACAGATCACAAAAGTCTTAAGTACCTTCCCTCATAGAAAGATTTGAATCTGAGACAACGAAGATGGTTAGAGTTGATTAAAGATTATGACTGTGTGATCGACTACCGGCCAGGCAAAGCTAATATGGTTGCAGATGCACTAAGCAGGAAGATTTTAGCTGAGATGCGAATACAATCTACTTTGATGCAGAGGATAAAAGATGCTCAGAAGCAAGATGAAAAGTTAGTAGAGATAGTCGAGGCAGTGAAAAAGGGAGAAAAGCCTGATTTTTCATTGACAGAGGATGGCACAGTATACTTCAAGAGTAGAATTTGCATTCCTAATGTAAAAGAGTTGAAGTCTGATATTTTTAGAGAAGCACATGAAACGGTATATACCATGCATCCAGGTAGGAACAAGCTGTATCAAGATTTGAAAACTCAATATTGGTGGCCAGGGATGAAGAAGGATATCACTGAATATGTTGCTAAATGTCTAACTTGTCAACAAGTGAAAGCGGAACACCAGTTGCCCACAGGATTGCTGCAACCAATACCGATTCCAGAATGGAAATGGGGAAGAATCAAGATGGATTTTGTGTTTGGGTTACCGATGACTCAGAGAAAGCATGATGCAGTGTGGGTGATAGTGGATCGATTGACGAAGTCAGCACACTTCTTACTAGTCAGAATGGACTATTCATTGAACAAGCTAGCCAAAATTTATGTAAGTGAGATAGTGAGATTGCATGGAGTGCCAATGTCCATCATATCTGAAAGAGATCCTAGATTTACTTCACAATTCTGGAAGAGTCTACAACAAGCTTTGGGAACTTGACTCAATTTCAGCACGGCTTTTCATCCGCAGACGGATGGACAATCAGAGAGAGTTATTCAGTTGCTAGAGGATCTGATGAGAATCTGTCTGCTTGAGTTTAAGGGAAGTTAGGATAGATATTTACCTCTTATGGAATTTGCCTACAACAATAGTTATCAGACAAGCATAGGCATGGCACCATATGAGGCATTGTATGGAAAAAAAATGCAGGACACCAATCTGTTGGACCGAATTGAGTGAAAAGAAGTTGATAGGGCCAGAGTTAGTGCAACAAACAGAAGAAAAGGTTAGAATTATCCAAGAAAGATTGAAAGTAGCACAAGATCGATATAAATCATATGCTGACCTTAAGAGGCGAGATATAAAGTATGCTGTGGGAGATAAAGTATTTCTTCAAGTTTCACCTTGGAAGAAAGTATTGAGATTCGGTAAAAAGGGAAAGTTAAGTCCGAGGTTCATTGGTCCTTATGAGATTTTGGAAAGAATCGGACCAGTGGCATGTCGGTTAGCACTTCCACTAGAGTTAGATAAAATCCATAATGTTTTTCATGTGTCGATGCTAAGGAGATATAGGTCTGATCCGACTCATGTCATACCAATTGACGAGATAGAAGTACAAACTGACTTGACTTATGAAGAGGAACTGGTGGCTATATTAGCACATGAAGAAAAAGTTTTATGAAACAAGAAAGTTCCATTAGTTAAAGTGCTATGGCAGAATCATGCTACTGAAGAAGCCACGTGGGAGAACGAAGAAGTCATGAAGAGGCAATATCCTCAGTTGTTCACAGAATTAACACGTAAATCTCGAGGAAAAAATTTATTTTAAGGGGGAGAGAATGTCATATCCGCTAATTTAAACCATGGTCACGCGAGTTATTAAATCGACTCGTCAGTTTGACCAAAGTCTAAATTTGGATTTTTATCGAAAAATAATTAAAATAATGGCAATTAAGTATGGAAAATACTTAATAAAATGTTTAAAATATTTAAAGATGTTAAATTTCGGTAAAGGACTAAATTGCAAATTTTGAAAAGTTTAGGAGTAAATTAGCAATTTATCAAAAATTTGAGGATTTATTGGGATAATCATAAATTAAATGCATGAATTGGAACATTTTAAGCATGTGGAGGCTAGCTTAACCAAGTGGCAAAGTTTAGTAAGGTAATTTAGATACATGCATTTAACATTAATGAAGGTTTCTAGATTGATGCTTAGGTGTCCCTCCCATCTTAATAACTTTTGTCATTTTCTTCTTGATTATTTCTTCTTCTTTCTTTATCCTTTATATCTCGAATTTCCCATCATTGTCTTCCATGTTCTTTTCATCATACATTAAAGGAAGATGAACATATTAATTACCTAAGGAAAATATCGAGATTTTTATAGCCTATGTGTCAAAGTATTGATTAATTTTGTCTTCTTCCTCTTAATTACTCATCCTTCTTCCTTATCCTAACATCTAGAACACTCTATTCTCTAAACCAGCAATGTTTTCCCTTATTCCTCCATAGCCAAACCTAAGTTTTAGGGAAAGAAAGTGAGAAAAGAGAGAAAAAGTAAGGTAAAATCCCATTTTCATGCTAAAGAAAGCTTAAAAGAGTAAGAAGAAAGAGAGAGATTAGGTTTATAAAGTTTTAATAATCTGTTTATGAATTTAGGAACTCAAAGTGACAAGGATTTAGCTCAAAGGGGCGAAGGAAAGGAGAAAGAGAAGTAAAGAGAAAGAAAAGGAGAGGAAAAAAGAGGTTTGTGCATAACCTGAGGCAATAGCCTATTTTAATTATTTTTTTTGCATGATCTAATTATTTGGCATGTTGATTCTTATGAACTAATAGTATTTTGTGTTGAAAATCTTGGGAATGCATATTTGCTAGACTTAGGATTTAATTTGGTAAAAATTGAATGTGATTAGCTTGTATGTTCCTTGCTCGAGATTGATGAGCAGTATTCACTTAAACTGTTATAACTTAATTTCTGGAACTCAGTTTTGTATGTTGTTTGTTGGGTTTGAAAGATAAGACATAGAGATATAACTTTCATTCAGACCATAAAACCTGAATATGTCTTAAATTGTCCAGAAAAATTCATAAAATTGGGACATAGAATCTATCCAGAAATTCTGGGCAGAATTGTTAATAATGTGCAGTAAGTACTTAAACTATTATAAATTAAATTCTGGAGCTTGGATTTGTGTGTTATTTGTTAGGTTTGAAAGCTAATACATCGGGATATAATTTGTATTTAGACCATAACATCTGAATATGCTTGTAATTTTCCATAAATATTCATAAATTTTAGACTTAGAATCTGTCCAGAAAATTCTGGGCAGAATTATTAGTGCCCAGTTAGTGTTAATATTAGCATATCGTTTGATAAAGAACTCAGAAATAAGTGATTCAAGTTTAATATTAAAGCTAAGATCCATATCTAAAATGGGTATGAAGATCATATAACTAAATTCAGAACAGAACAGGACCAAAATTAAGGTAAAAAACAAAGAACAGAATCTGTCAGTGACAGGGCAACATGTGAGTTGAGGAATGAAATGAGTAAAATGATGAGAACTTTGTTATATTATGTAAATATTATTTTAACTGAGTGATTATGTGATTATTTTGAGATATTACATGCATGAAAAGTATGAAATTAATTGTTATGAATTTTAATGAAATTGTATAAGCCTTAGAACACCTAACTAGAACCAACATAGGATAGTTTGGCATGCCAAATAAGAGGGGGGGGGGGAGTATGATGAAAATGAAAACCATTAATGGTATGATTATCTATGCTGGGATTGGCATTGTTATCTACTCCGGATTTGACAATGTTATGTACGCCGGGTTTGACAATGTTATCTATGCCAAGTTTGACAATGTTATCTATGTCGGGTTTGACATTGTTATTTATGTTGGGTATGACATTATTATCTATGCCGAGTTTGGCACGGTTATCTATGCCGGGTTTGGCACTTATATGTGCACATCATATTGCCTGGGTGGCAATCCTAAGTGCTTGGATGGCAACTCCATTATCCTAGTTAGTGGTTCATAGGTGTCCTGGGCATAAATGAAAACATAAATAAAAAAGTTATGAAACATAAAAGAATTATTGAAAATAAAACTGGAATTATGAATTGTGACATGGATAAAAAAAATGGAATTATGAATTGTGGCATGGATAAAAAGAAGATTTAGTGTTATACAATAAGATGGTAATAAAATAAATAATTATGAGATAAAATAATATAATTTGATGTTTATACATGCTAGAATACCATGATATGTATATTTGCATGAGAATATGATTAAGCATGAGTTGATATATGATAATGCATGATTGCATAAAATATTTTATTGCCTTATTTATATGCACCACTAAGCCAAGAGCTTAGTGTGAGAGTTTTCTTAAGCAAATTTAGTAAAGAATAAATAGAAGATAGTAGACGAAGCCAGCGGTAACCGAATAGTAAAGCAGTCTATTGCACACATCGTGGGTTACACAATTTTTGTATATTATCTTATAAATTTTATTTTGTAGTATTTGTAAAAATAAACAATATGTTTTGTAAAAAAACATGTTACTATATAAAAAGGTAGTTTAACTTTTATGTTATATTTATTTTATAATGCAAATTAAATAAATAGTAAATGAAAAAAAATATATAGGAATGATTTTCATGCATACAAATTTTGAAAATAATATTTTAACCGATGAAGTCAACATAGCACACCCTCATTCGGGCACGAGCTGCTCGGGTGAGGTAGTGTTACACAAATAGTTATTGCTCAGACTTAGCTTTTAGCTTATCTGACATTGTCCGCTTCACATAAGCAGGATAACCCCAAACTCTCATGTAAGAAAAAATGGGCTTTTTGTTATACCATATCTCATATGGAGTAACGTCAACTAACTTCGAAGGGACTCCATTTAATATATAAACGACAGTTTCTAGTGCATAACCCCAAAAGGATTTAGGGAGTTCCACAAAGCTCATCATAGACCTTACCATGTTTAATAGGGTTCGGTTTCTTCTTTAAACCACACCTTTGTGTTGTGGCATGTAAGGTGGAGTCCATTGAGATAATATCCCATTATCCCTAAGATAATCTAGAAACTTTTGGCTCAAGTATTCTACTTCTCGATCTAATTGAAGTGTTTTAATAGTTTTGCTAGGTTGTTTCTCTACTTCATTTTTGAACATTTTGAACATTTTAAAAGCTTCAGATTTGTATCTCATAAGATACACATACCCATATCGTGAGTAGTCATCAATAAAAGTAATGAAGTAGATAAACCACCTCTGATGTGTGTGGACATTGGACCACATTCATCTAAATGCATTAAGTCTAAAATTCCATTAACACGTTCACCCTTTCCCTTAAAAGGTAATTTAGTCATCTTGCCTAATAAGCAAGATTCACATTGTCATATGATTCATAATCAAATTACTACAAACTACCACTCTTATATAGCTTAGGCATGCATTTCTCACTTATATGACCAAGGCGACAATGCCATAAGTAAGATGATTTCAACATATCTAGTTTTTGCCTTTTATTATCATTGATGTTTAAAATTGGATTTGACATATCTAATATGTATATTCCATTGCATAATGTACCGTTAGCATAAAGAATTCCGTTCAATGTAATAAAACAACAATTGTTACTAAAAGCTAAATGGAAATAAACTTTAATTAAACTTAAAATAGAAATAATGTTTTTAGTTAAAGCAGGTACATAATAGGAATTATCCAAATTTAACATAAGCCCACTAGGGGGGGTCAAAACATAAGTTCCTACATCTAATGTAGCAACCCTTGCTCCATTTCCAACGCGTAGGTTTGACTCTCTCTTATTGAGTTGTGGACACTTCCTTAGGCCCTTCATATCAATGCATATATGTGAGCCACAATCGGTATCTAATATCCATAAATCATTATTGGAAATAGTATTAATTTCAATGATAAAAATACCTGAAGTAGATGGGGCATTAGATGCCTTCTTCTTGAAAGACTCCAAGTAAGCCTTGCAGTTTCTCTTCCAATGTCCATCTTCGCCACAATGGAAGCATGTCCCCTTTAGAGTAGTCTCTTTTGCCTTCTTCTTAGCCATGCCTCCCTTAGGCTTTATGGACTTCTTATTCTTTTTAAGGTTGTTCTTTTTAGAACCAGAAGAGTCCACCATCATCACAGCTGATGGCTTAACTATCTTGAGTATGTTGATCAGCTCATGAATAGTGGTGGAGATGTTGTTCATCATATAGTTAAGCATAAAATGTGAAAAACTATATGAAAAACCAGTTAGTGTTAAGTCAATACTTAATTCATGATCCATCACAAATTCCAAGGTGGCCAAGCTCTCAATATAGCCATTCATCTTCACTGCATATTGCATTGGAGATGTCCCTTCAACCATCTTAGTGGGGAAGAGCAACCTTGAAGTTTCAAACCTTTTGAAACACGTTTGCTCATCAAAAACCATTCTTAGATGGTAGACTATGGAATTAACATCCATAGCCTCATGTTGGTTTTGCAACTCAGCTGATACAGTAGCAAGCATAATGGAGCTTGCCATCTCACTATCATCGAGATGCTTTTGATATGCCTCCTGAACATCTTCATAAGCATTAGCAACAAGGGAATTAGGGAGTGCCTCATCTAGGACATAACCAATCTTTTTGGATTTGAGAACTATTCTCAAATTCCTTAGCCAATTGATAAAATTAGGCCCACTCAACTTATTTGACTCCATTAATGATCGCAAATTCGCACTTGTCATGATGATGATTCTAGCAACCTAGATGTCAAATAGAGCATGTTAGAATGTACATGAAAATGCATATTTATTAGGTCTTTAATAAATCGCATTATGACTCACACTATTTTATTGTGAATCCATAACCCTCACTATGAATATGAGAGAAATTATATGGAAGTTCTCCTAGTGGGTCGATATCCAACTACCTAAGAATAACCTTGAGACAACTCAACAAGCCATCATTAGTTTGGTTGGTAGGTATCTAATCCATACCAATTGCATTATTCATGCAACTTTCGAATCTTGTACTATCAACTAATTGATGTGTCCACATACATTGGGCTATCAAATCTTGATATGTGTACAGCTCATGTACAGTAACCCTACTTCGCCTCTAATACATATTAACCTTAACGCAAATCCAATAAGCTAATAATATCGATTAAATCCAACCCATTAATTATGAAATATAATTTTAATGGTCTGAACATATTCTTATAGAGCAAGCTTAAGGCAACTCAATAACCTTAACTCTAGAAGAATTCTGGTTCTCCGCATATTAATGGAAGGCGTAAGACTTAATTGTTGATTTAGCAAAGGATTTCTTTGTTGAGTCTCATCATGTTATTAGTGCATACTTTTATATATCATACATTCATTACATGAAAATATAAATATAGTTACCTTAACTATATGGTGTGATTATGGACATACTAAAGTCAATCTCTTAAGCCAAAGTGAAATTGACTAGGTCTTACCTAGGTATATGCATGAGTTTACAACCCAAAATAGAAATCAAATTCCTATTTTTAAGTCTACTTGTTTATGGCACCACCTCCTTTGCTTCTTGCTCCTTTGTATCTCTATTCTGTCATAATCCTATGTAATCTAATTATATTTCAAAGTACAGAAAATCTCAATTTATATTTGAGGGAAGTAAGATGAGAAGAGAAATACACAAGAAAGAAAGAGTGGTAGGGACATGCATGCCCTATTTACCATAAAACCAAACAAATCCATGCATGCTCAATTACATTAGGCCTAAATCATAATCATCCATCATGCATTTCCATACACCCCTAACATATATTCTCTAATGCATAAAATAAAATAATGATAATTTTGGATTTTAATTTGAAAATCGATTCAACACTTAAACTAAAATTGCCTACTTATTTGTTTGGGTTAATTTAATTTTGTATGTCATTTCAATGTAGAATTTAATATTTAATCAAATTAAATTAAATTCCATATTTTCAGGATTAATTCAAAATTAATTTACCTTAAAATCAAAATATTATGATATCAAAATTAAACAATTTAATTTTAATATACATACCAATTTATAGTCATACTATAATTACTATTGCTCAACTTAAATAAATTTCCAAAAATTCTAAAAATTTATAGAACTTTAAATCATTATTCTAATAATCTTTAGGTTAACTCAAGTTCATCAAAATATTTTTGGCAAAAACTAAAATTACTAAGATAAACGAACCAATACACTTAGATGCTCAAAACGACTCATTCAACATATGAGTATGCCAATTTTTAAAAATTTTAAATTTGTAAAAAATAATTTTAGCATGTTTCTAACATCAAAATAACATGTTTTTAATCACATAAAAATTATTTTAATATATTGAAAAAAATAATCACATACAAAAAAATCAAACAAAACAGTCTCGCTGTGTATGCCAAAATAGTCGCATTTTTGTGTTTGTTTGAAAAATTAATTAAAATAATTTTTAATTAATTATTGGAAACTTCCAGAGGCATAAAAAATTCTCAATATATATAAATAATTTTTCTGTAGTTAAATTACGAGAAAAATATAAATAGCCCCATCAATTAAGCCAAACAACAACACATGTTCATAAACAAGACAATTTTCTGCATTTTGAAATAAATCCAAAATTAATTATTTGAATAACATTCAAACCATTTTTCAATCAAAATAATCATCTGATGATTAGATTAAATAAAAAAAATGTGTAAAACAAATTTTACAAATGAATTTCAATTATTCAAACCTATAATCCAAAACCATCAAAATCGTGCAATCCCATTGCACTTTCAATTACAATTAATTTTAATGGACACAAGGGAGTTTTGATACCATTGTTAGGTTTTGAAGATAAATATTATTCATAAAATGCAGCAGAAAAATAAAATTTTTAAAATCCGAAATAAGAATCTTGCTTATGCCATTAAAACTAATTTATCAAAACATAGAAGTAAGAAATTGTACCTTGTAATTTCTTAATTTGTTATTTAAATCTTCACCTTGTTCGGTTATAGCTAACTATAATAATCCATACTAGGATGTCTCTAATGATAATCCAGCGAAGAATGAAGAAGAAACTAACAAAAGAAATGGTTTGAACACACTCAAAGTGCTAGTTTTGAAAGTGTTGAAAGAAATTTTCTTGTGCCTCAAAAAATATTATTTTTAAAAAAAATATTTTCATATCTCTTTTCTACCATTTGATGTATTTTCTGTTTGAATCATATTCAAAGAAAAGATTAAAAGTCAAAAATGGAGAAAATAAAACTTGATGAATAGTGAATGCCAATTATGGCATAATTAAGGCCAAAGAAAGCCAATAGCTACTATTGCGGGATGTGCTGTGTTAGTTAGGCTTACTGCGGGTTGCCGCTGGGCAAGCCTACCTGGCCTGCTAAGCAGGCCAGCAGCCTACCTAGCCTGTGTGGGCCTGTTACACTCTCGAATGAATTTTTCATGTGATCTTATCACAATCTGTCTTGAAATAATTCTCTCATATTTTTGGATCCCATCCAATACTATTTTGCTCATTCTCCATATCTTCAATGTGTGTGACTCATTAGGTTTCCGGGTATGTTGGCTACTTAAATTAAGAATTACTTTGAGCAAGTCATGAGCAGTATCTAACATCACATCATGACTCCCAATTGATTGAAAAGTCAGTGGTTTAACTACAAATTTTTCCATAGATAATTTTTGTGCAATTATTTCTTTCACCATTCTATACCCCACTTGGTTTAGAGTATAGAATGTGTCAACTCCCACTAGACTGACTATATCATATCTAGTTCAAGTAATGTTAGTTCTTGTCCCTAAGGCTCATTACACTAATAGATATGTCATTTCATTATATGTGTCTCTTGTTGTAAAATAGTAGACATCTATTGTAAATGTTTTTTAAAAAAAATCGACAATAGGCATTTGTTGCTATAAAACAACTGACCCTTAAAGTCAATTTTTTTAAAAAAATTCCTGCTAAAATGACAACTAGACAACAAATATTCAAAGTGCAAGATAAGCATAGAGGGTTGGAGATTTAAAGATGGATATTATCTATGGAAAGTAATGATACATCTTATGGCCTCAAACCATGAAATTCAACAACTAGGATTATAAACTCAACCTTCTATTCAAAATGATGACAAGTTAATATAACTAAAATGAAACATTAGGAATGAGACGTCATATTCTCTGAAAGACCATTGCATTAATGATGATAGTATGGGAAGTTCCCAAATCTAGTTATCCACACATAGGCAATAATAAACACTTGGATTGCATTACAAATTTCTACTACAACATTGTAATGATACATCTTATGACATGTAATTCCCAACTTTTGGCAATTATAAATAGTAAATAAAGAAAAAATCCCAATTTTAAATACATTTATCAATTAAAAAATCATAATGCATCAAAGATTTGATTTTTTTCAAAATTGCTGCTTGAGCCAATCAAATTGCCATAGCAAGCATATCAATAAGCATAAATCTAGGTTTAATTCTGGTGCATGTTATATTAATTTCCAAGAATAAGAGACGGAAAAATAAAATAAAGTAAAGAAATCAATAAAGCCAATGATTATTTTAGTGATCATTGTACCCCCTCATAGCTTGTGTATAAGTTATAACATATAACCTTTAATTCTATAATATCCCTTTTTTTCCCACAAAAATTTGGCTTTCTTTAGTTACCCACTTGGATATTTGGCAAATATGGTGTTAATTAATATATATCTTTGCTGAAATGCAAAGGGCATTTATTATTGTTAACTGAACCCACATTGTTGGATACTAATTAATCTTAATCAAGGTTGAAATTTTAAAGCTTAACTTCAGATAGTAGAAGATAAAATGTAACACCCACCCATATAGTAGGATATAATCCCACCATACAAATGGATGCCACATGATTGTATGCCTTATAACATGTTCTGTTTAAAACACTTTTCCTATCTTAGTCAACGTAGTTGGATAATGCTCAAAACTTGTATAACTTGCACTTTAGAATAACCATATGATAATTACTGTATCTGAAATAAAAACCAAATCCTTACTCATAGCTATACTGGTTCGACATACATTTGCCTCTTTATTACAAAATCAATCTTATTAAATTAATTCAATTCAATACATATACTTACTTATTTGAAAGCATGAATAACTAACTGTCTTTATCCTATGTCATGAGAATATCACAAATGAAAAAAATAAGTGAAACAAAACTGACCTAACATAACAGGTCAACTTTGACTGCTCTGATGGGCTTGAACTTATCTTCTCATTAACTCAATTGTTTGACAGTTCCAAACCTATGTACAAGGAAACTTACACACTAAGCTACTAAAAGTTTAGTTGTAACATCCTTGACCTTCCCGACATGCATTTCATTGAACATAAAGCATCTTGCATACAATTTAATTGAACACATGCATTTCATACGTATTTTCGTAGGAACAAGTTTATGACATGCACTAGCTACGTGTCCTAGTATTTGACAATTATATCGAGTCACACGTGTATTCTTATAACCTAAATAAGGATAACAAAGTATTAGAAATGAATTGAATAAGGTGACCAAATTAAAGTAAGCAAAATGATTAGATTGAGATTAGTAAACATTTACATTGCTAATTTAGTTAAATCGGGTCAAATGATTAAGCTGTATCATTGTGTGAATTAGTGGAATTATAAATATATGTAAATAATAATAATAATATAGACAAAATAAAATTAAAATGACACAAAAGAGAAATAAAAGAGAAGAGAAGAGAAAGGAGAAGAGAAAGGAGAAAAGAGATGAGAAAAAGATAAAAAGACAAAAACCAAAAGTTCGCTTTATCTTCCCATTTCTGCCTTATTCTCCAGCCCGACTTCTTCTTCAATTTCCTCCATTTAAGACTTCAATTCATCCTTGTTTCACCTAGTTTTTGAATCATATTGATCCCTTTCAAGGTTGTTCTTGGTAAGTAATCAATTCTTATTGCTATAGGGTTGATTTGAGTTGATTAGGTTCAATATTAGGCACTTAATTGCACCCCTATTTTGATGTTAATAGAAATTGATTCTGGAAATGTGTAAAACACAAATGGTGTTCCGTTATGTCTTATATTTTTGGATATGTAAACATTTTTTCAAGATGTTATGTATAGGGAGAGATATGCTCTTCTTATTGAAACTGCTCAGGGTGTGAACCCTAACCAAGTTAGCTACTGTGTGGTTTGATTTAGAATATGTTAAAGCCATTATTTGAAGTCTCTAAAAAGATAAAAGTTTTAGATATATGTGTTTTGTATCTGGCTACCAAAGTTTAGGTCCATAGGCCTTGTAAATTGTGAGTTATGGTGAATGGAACCATGACTGTTCCATGGTTTGAAATGCCTACTAAGTGCTCTGGGAAGATACAGTAACTTGTTTGGATAATTTGAGCTTGTTAGAGCTCTATAAATGATCAAAACATGAGTTATATCTATATGTCTTAGCTAAAGTTTGGTACTAATTTCAACTTCATTTGTTATGTATAGACTAAGTTATCGCCTTTGGAAGCCATACTGGTCCGGAAGTCAATTCTATTATGGACCAGTAAAAGTTTTGGTATAAGTAGAAGACCTTAGAGACATAATTGATAAAAGTTGTAAACATGAAACATGTTCCATATGAACCCATATAAGTTTCTGTAAAGTTTCATTAAAATATAACTTATAGATTATAATTTATGATGAACCCAAATGAGTACCCTGAAACTCCCTAAAGGCAGAAAAAAGAACACTCTTAGAAATTCCACCAAATATTGTACAATGATCCAATTGGTCTGAAATTTTAATATGTTCTATAATTATATGTTATTTTTAATTAGGAACAAGAATCAGATTAATGGGTCAAGTATAGAAAAAGTTATAGGCTAAACATTCCCATAAGGTCGCACTGCCTCATAGGAAAAATCTTAACTATTGACATGAACAATGCATATTAATTTGTTTAAGCCACATTAAGTCTCCCTAATCATGAGTTAATTGATTATGTTTTCATATTAGGCTTGCAACATATTGGAGACCCACAAGGAGCGGATAGACAATAAGTTAGAGGTCGGAATCAAAAGAGAACGGTTAGTCTAATTATCGATTGAATTCTTTAGTGCAAATGAATGTTGCTTGCTATGTGATTCATATGATTATCATGATTGGTCCTTGATAATTTAATGATGGATAATTTGTGACATTTTGGTACATATAAATGGTATACTTGTGGTATATTTGAGGTATATGTTTGACATATGTGATATATATACATGGTATATGTATAGTAAATGCAAGGTATATGCTTGACATATGAGGTATATATGGAATATATGTATGTTGTATATGATAAAGATGCAATGGTTGATGAATTCTTAAATACAAGTGCATATGCATATGGACTAAAAAGGCGTTGTGACTAGTTAATCGATATTATAAAGCAAAAGAAGAGGCTTATGGCCCAACAAATGTGCAAATAAAAAAAATGATCAAGCTAGCTAGCAAATGCAAATGCAACTGTTCACATGGCAAATGTTCACATGGAAAACCGGGGCAATGTCTGTATAACTTAGTCACAACAAAATGAAATAAGCAAAGCATTTGCATACATAAAGAGTAATGATTATATGTTTCAACTTTATTTATACTTATATGATACTGATGAATGGAATGAAATATATGGTATATATTGGATTTGTGATTTATTACTATGAGTTGTTTGGTACTTTAGAGCTCATTGGATGGTTATTCTCACTGAGCCGCAACTCATCAATTTGCATCATTTTTCAGGTAAAGAAAAGTGATAGCTCACTTTGAGTAGTGTATAGAAGACATGGAGCACAGGTCATTGGCCGAGCCTCATCACTCTCTCTCTCCTTGCATTCCACACAAGCATAAAAATATGTCATCTGCATTTTGTATTTATATGGTTGACTATGTACAGTCAGTTTGGAATGGCTTTTAAAAATGTATAAATGAAATCAACTCATAAATACTTATGTGTAAAGTTTATGTTTTAATATATGTGATATATCGTATTGTGGGTTTTAATGTTGACTTGAAAAGTCATTAGTTGATTTTACAGGATATGATAAAAAAAACAATTTTTTACTACCATTGTTAATAGGGTATTTTGTCTTTCTAGCATGCTATGCGTGATTAATTGATACAGGGATATGTTGAACACAAATGTATAAGATGTGGTGTTACATTAGTGGTACATATAAGCTTAAAAATTCTAACTTGCATTCATTCATAATCTCGACTTAATTAAGAAAAATGTATATGTACTTGTACGCCTAACCATATCATCATATATATCAATGTAATTTATACATACTAAAATCACTAAATTTAAGTACATTCATATCATGTTACACTTTTATAGATTCTAATAACTAAAAATCATACAACAACCATGTCATATAATAGAAGTTTCCTTCCTTGTACTTGGATAACTTGGAACCCAAGCTTAAGCCATCCTGATTTAATACATAATCATATCCTATAGTACCATAACCCCTTCAATGGCATGCCACGTATCCTAAACTACTTCTCAAATAGAAAATATGCATTACATACTCATAATTTGGTTATCCATATCATTTATAACTCATTTCATGATTCAATTTGATTACTATATGATACTTGCAATTTATAACTCATAATGTATATCCACATTCAGAATCAAGCTATCATATTGTATACCACCTAATTTAATAATGTAAAGTGTGTGTGTACATACCAAAATCATGTAATTCCACCATAGAAATCAAATATCAATTTTGGGATAAAGGGTATTCACGGATGCCCATGATGCACGGGCATGGACATCTTCTGTGTAGCTATTCACAGGAGTAAAAACCTTAATTCCAACTCTCTCGTATACTTAAGCCCTTTGGTGGGATTCTTCACCCTCTATTTTGGTTCCTAACACAATATTAGAGACCTTATTATCATCTATTTCTACCATACTTGTTATTTATGCCATAAACAACATATAATCCTAACTTAAATCCTTAAATCTCAAAACCCCATCAAAACGGAATTGAATCATTAACGTAATAATGGGAAACATAATCCCCTACCTCTATTTTGACAATTAAAACTTAGTTCTAAGGATCAAAAAGTGTTCAATTTTCTCCTTGATTCTGATTTTAATTCTAATCCATTTTAATCTTGGTAATGGGATTGGTTTTGTATAATCAAAGTTCATAATCAAAAAGAATAAAATGGAATTGATTCTAAGGTTCGGAGAATCTGGTAGCTAGAGTTTTGGTTTGGAATTTCATGAGTTTTTGTCAAAGCACAAAATTGTCCAATTTAAACTACAAAATTTCACGGGCGTGACCATGTGTGTCATGACTATTTAGCTCCTTAGTTTTAAAATTTGAATTTCTCAACATTCAAGGTCGAGATGCCATTTTTCACGAGCGTGAACACTGGAAAAATTCACTTTTTAATCCTTTTAACCATTTTCATGTTTCCAATACTCATAACCACTCATATACTACTTATATACCGTTTATATAATCTTGTTACAAGTTTTTCCTAGGCCTTAATTTGTAGGCAATACATTTCTCTCCCCCTTAAAGAATTTTTTTCCTGAAATTAACTGATATACTGTCTCTAAATAGTTATGGATCTTGGATTTTCAGTACTTTTTCACTTTCCCATGTAGCCTTTTCTGTTGCATGATTTCTCCAAAAGACTTTGACTAATGGTACTCATTTGTTTTTGAGTTCCTTGATTTCTCTAGCTAGAATATGAACTACCTCTTTCTCATACGTAAAATTCGGTCTCACATTGATGCTATTAATTGGAACGACATGAGAGGGATTTGACATGTATCTTTTTAACATGAAGACAAGGAGCACATCATGAATCTTGGTCAACTCTAGATGTAGAGCGAGCTTGTAAGCAACTGACCCACTTTTGCTAGAATCGCATAAGGCCTAATGAATCTCAGGGTCAACTTGCCCCTTTTCTGAATCTCAAAACCTTCTTCCTAGGGGAAAATTTCATGAACATCTTGTCTCCCACTACATACTCTATATCTTTCATCTTGAGATGTGCATATGATTTATGTCTGTTAGAAGCTACCTTCAATCTATTTTGAATAACTTGTAACTTTTCTTCTATCTTTTGTACCAAATCTGGACCCATTAGCTTTATCTCATTGAGTTCTGTCCAACATAAAGTTGCTCGACACTTCCTACCACATAATGCCTTATAAAGAGCCATCTTGATACTGGACTGATAATTGTTGTTATAGAAAAACTCCATCAAAAGAAGATACCTATCCTATCTACCCTCAGACTTAATTACATAACTCCTCATCATATCCTATAGGATCTGTATAACCCTCTCTGATTGCCCATCTATATAAGGATGAAAAGTAGTGCTACAACTAAGCCTGGTACCCAAAGCTCTTTATAGGCTACCCTAAAATGGAGAAGTAAACCTAGGGTCCCTATCTAAAATAATAGTGACTGGCATACCATGAAGCCATGCTATCTGTAATGTTTGATAATTTATAGGCTACCCAAAACTTTATCTGTACCCAAAGCTCTCTATAGGCTACCCCAAATCTTTGGTTGAATGAAGTTTGAATTTACAATGTTTTTGAGACATATTTTTAAGAAGGAATAAAAAGAATATTCTTTGTCTGAGAAAAAGAATATTCTTTGGATTAATATAAAGTGATATTGATTATATTAATGGACCAATGAGCGTCAAGATTTACCTAATTAATCCTAACAACCCCACCTAATATAAGTATAAAAGTAAAATTTTCACTTTATGCCTTAAGTTCTTTTTCTTTCTCATCTTAAGCAAAGTTTCTCATCCATTTTTTTCCCTCTATTGTCGTGACCTCCATAGCCATTTCTCATCAAAATTTCAACTCAACCTAGATATAAGAGTGAAATAGGTAGATCAAGGAAATATTATCAAGAAAGTGAAGCAAATTAAGTCAAATAAAGGTAAAGGAAAGAAGAAAAAAAGAGAAAGAGGAGGAGGGAATTTTGGCAAATTTGAGGATCTTCAAAGGTAAGGTTAGATTCTTCATCCTCTTGATTTTCTCTTCCACTTTAGTTCTATTTTGAAGTTGATTAGCATTAAAATTGGTAATTAGGGCTATTAGTATGTTAATGATGATTAAAAGTTGATTAGTATACCTTATGCTTGATTAGTGTGAGTTAAGGGTTAATAATGGATTAGAGGAAGATTTTATGGTCCTAAGATGGGGTAAAAGAGATTAGAAGCCTAAGTAGTCTTTATATTCATATATAACATTAATGTATAAGACCAAAAATTGAAGTATATGTGACTTTCCTAAGTAGTCTTTGAGGAAGATAGTTAGAAAATAGAGAAATGAGAAGAAAAGAGGATTTTTTGAGGTAAGTACTTTTGGCAAAAATTCAATATGGAAAATGAATGTTAAGTGTGAATGAATGTGATATTATTGTTGATTGTGTTTGTAACATCCAGTGATTTAGACCCTGATTATGCGTGACCGTAGTGAGGTGCGCTGGTTCAATCTGAGTCTATGTAACACCCCCTCACCCCAGCAGCTCATGCCTGAATGAGGGTGTGCTACACTGACTTTATCGATTAAAATATCATTATATAAGTTATATATAAAGCAAAATCACTCATACATTTTTTTTTCATTTCCAATATTTACTATTTATTTACTTTGCATTTATAAAAGAAATATAACATAAAAGTAAAAATACCTTTTTATATAGTAATATGTTCTTTACAAAGCATACTGTTTATTTTATAAATACTACAAAATAAAATATACAAGATAGTACACAAAAGTTGTGTAACCCACGATATGTGCAATAGACTGCTTTACTGGATTAGGTCACCGTTGACTTTGTCTACTATCTTCTATTTATTCTTTAGTAAATTTGCGTGAGAAAAACTCTCACGCTAAGCTCTTGACTTATTGGTGCATATAGATAAGGCAATAAACTATTTTTAATGTCACATGCATTGTCATATAACAATTTATGATCAAATCATGCAAACATACATTTCATAATATTCTAGTATGCATACAATCAATTTATTGTATCTCATTTTGTTTAACATAATCAAATCATCATTCTCATGCAAATCATGGTATTCTAGCAAGTATAGACATCAAATTATATTATTTTATCTCATATTTATTTATTTTATTACCACCTTATTGTATAACACTAAATCTTCTTTTTATCCATGCCACAATTCATAATTCCATTTTTATTTTCAATAATTCTTTTATGTTCCATAACTTCTTTATTTATGTTTTCATTTATGCCCAGGACACCTATGAACCACTGAATAGGATAACTGAGTTGCCATCTAGGCACTTAGGAGTGCTATCTAGGCACCAATATGATGTGCACATATAAGTGCCAAACCCAGCGTAGATAACCGTGCCAAACTCTGTGTAGATAACTGTGCCAAACTCGACGTAGATAATAATGCCATACTCGGCATAAATAACAGTGCCAAACTCAGCGTAGATAACATTTCCAAACCCGGCGTCGATAACATTGCCAAACCCAGCATAATCATACCATTAATGGTTTTCATTTTCATCATACTCCCCCCTATTTGGCAGGTCAAACTATCGTAAGTTGGTTCTAGTTAGGTGTTCTAGGGCTTATACAATTTCATTAAAATTCATGACAATTAATTTCATACTTTTTATGCATGTAATATCTCAAAATAATCACATAATCACTCAATTAAAATAATATTTACATAATATAAGAAATTTCTCATCATTTTACTCATTTCATTCCTCAATTCACATGCTGCCCTGTCACTGGCAGATTCTGTTCTCTGTTTTGGACCTTAATTTCGGTCCTGTTACATTCTGAATTTAGTTATATGATATTCATACGAATTTTAGATATGGATCTTAGATTTAATATTCAACTTGAATAACTTAATTCTGAGTTCTGTATCAAAAGATATTATAATATTAACACTAACCGGTCATTGATAATTCTGCCCAGAATTTTCTGGACAGATTCTAAGTCTGAACTTTATGAATTTTTCTGGACAATTACAGACATATTCAGATTTTATGGTCTAAATAAACGTTATAGCCCTATGTCTTATATTTCAAACCCAATAAACAACATACAAAACCGATTTCAAGAAATTAAGTTATAATAGTTTAAGTGAACACTGCTCATCAATTTCCAGCAAGGAACATACAAGATAATCACATTCAATTTTTACCAAATTAAATCCTAAGTCTAGTAAACATGCATCCCAAGATTTTTATCACAAGATAATATCAATTCAGAATCATCAACATACCAAATAATTAAATCATTCAAATAAAAAAAATAAAATAGGCTATTGCCTTAGGTTATGCACAAACCTCTTTTTTTCTCTTTTATTTCTCTTTACTTTTCTTTCTCCTTTCCTTTGCTCCTTTGATCTAGTTCCTTATTAACTTGAGTTCCTAAAATTTAAAACCAGATTATTAAAACTTCATAAACCCTAATTTTTCTCTTTTTCCTTACTCTCCTAAGCTTCCTTAGGCATGAAAATGGAATTTCCCATGCCTTTCTCTCTTTTTTTCTCACTTTCTCTTCTTAGAACAAGGTTTGGTTATGGCTGTCCAAGGGAAAAACGTGGATGGTTTAGAGATTAAAGTGTTATAGATGTTAGGATAAAGAATAAGGATGAGTAATTAAGAGGAAGAAGACATAATTAATCAATACTTTGACACATAGGCTATAAAAATCTAGATATTTTCCTTAGGTAATTAATATGTTCATCTTCCTTTGATGTATGATAAGAGGAACGTGGAAGAAAATGATGGAAATTATAGATACAAAGGATTAAGAAAGAAGAAGAAATAATCAAGAAGAAAATGACAAAGGTTATTAAGATGGGAGGGACACCTAAGCATCAATCTAGAAACCCTCATTAATGTTAAATGCATGTATCTTAATTAGCTGACTAAACTTTGCCACTTGGTGTGTTATGCTTCAAGAAACGTGGAAGAAACTTAATGATGGGAAAATTCTAGATCAAGGGGGATAATTAAGAAAGGATAAGCACTTAAGAACAAAGTGACAAAATTGCATAATTAATGGAGACACCTAAGCATTTTCTAGAAACTTTTCATTAATTTCTAATTCATGTATGTCAATTGACTTCTTAAAATGTGCCACTTGGTGTGGCTGGCCTCCATATGTATTTTATGCCCCAATTCATGCATTTAATTTATGACTATCCCAATAAATCCTCAAATTTTCGGTAAATTGCAAATTGACCCCTAAACTTATCAAAATTTGCAATTTAGTCCTTTATCGAAATTTAACATTTTTAAATATTTTAAACACTTTATTAGATATTTTCCATACTTAATTGCCATTATTTTCATTATTTTTCGATAAAAATCCAAATTTAGACTTTGCTCAAATCGACAAGTCAATTTAACAACTCCCGTGACTTTAGTCTAAATTAGTGGATATGACAGTCTAAATTTGAACCCATAAAAAATGACTAATAATAAGGGAAAATAATCAAGGATATTATTATTTGGAAATTAAAAATATTAGTACTAGAATTAGAAAAAAATAAAATTTCCTATGGACAAAATCGGTATTTTGGAGATTGTTTGGGGAAAATGTGAATATGAAGGAAGATGTGGCAAATATGGAATTTCTCAAAGTTTAAATATTAATCAAGATTAATTAACTTAATTAACCAATAAGAATTATGATTAATTTTAATTAGTGGGACCCACACCTTAATTAAAGTATGAAAGTAAAAAATTAGAGGAATTCTCCATTCTTCCATCGAAATATCTAACTCTTCTTCATCTTCTTTTCTCCTCTCTTTGTTGTCCACTCTAGACTTCCATAAGCCACCATTTTCCTTCAAATCAAGCTTGAAAAAGTGAGGAAAGAAAGTAGTTTTGAGAGAGTAAAATTCAGAATTAAGGTGTTCTTGCCATTAAAGGAGCAAAGGAGTAAGGAAAAAGGAAGACAAGAAAGGGGATATTAGTTAGGGGGAATTTTGACCCAATTTGGGAACTCATAAGGTGAGTTTATTCTTCTTGAATTCAACCTTTTTCCTTCTATTTGAGACCTATAATGATGATAGATGTGATTAGGTTTGGTAGATTGAGCTTATGTTTCAAGATTGGAATAGAAATTTAAGTTTGTGATTAGTTGATGAAAATTGTAGTTAAACTTTGAATTAATAATATTTGATGTTAGTTAATTGTTTTATGGCTTAAAAACTAAAGAAAATATGATGTTAAAAGATGAATGAGGGGCTTCCATAGTTAAAGAAATTTGGGAGAAATTGAAATTAACATAGAAACACCACAGTTGGTGATAGATTAAGGGTGAAGTGGGTGTTGAATTGAAGAAAATGAATTGGAAACTAGGATATGATTTTTGGGCAGCCATGACATGTGAAGAGGGATTTAACCTTAGTACATTTTAGCTCAATTAAGGTGTAAAATATATTAGGAGCATTAGAATATTATATAGACATGAAAAGTATTAGAAATGGATGTTGGAATTGAAATATGGTATGGTTGTGTAGGAAAAATCAATGAACAAGTGAGAGGCCCTCAAGAGGGTGACAAAGGCAAGAAGAAAGCTAGCTAATAAGGGAAGGAAAAGAAGGTTTAAGGGAAGAATTAAGGCTAATTAGGTATGTGCTTCATTTTATAAAAATCTTACATTTTGTTAATATGTATGAAATTATATATTAAGGTTTGATATGTTTGTGTTTGTAATATGTGGTGTGATTTGTTGTGGTTTTTAATATTTTATATGGCAATGAAATCAAATGGTGTGAAATAATTGAGATGTATGAATGTAGTTGTAATTCTGGAAATTTTAGTGTCAAAATGAATGCAAATGATGAATATGGTTGAAATATGGATTGATGTCAATTGATGGCTCGGGTATAGAATTCCAGGACTATTTTGATGGTTACTTGAGTTCGGGAATTCTGTTTTGTATGTTCTTTATTGGAAATGAAATCTAAGACACATACATTTAATTTTTATTTAGACCATAAAATCTAATTGTTTCTATATTTGCCCAGCACAATGCATGAAGTTCAAACCTAAAATCTGTCTCGAAAATTCTGGGCAGAACATTCTGTGATGATGAAGTATTCAATTGCACATAACTTTTGATAGAAAATAAGGATTTGAGTGACTATTGATGCATTTGAAAGCTAAGACAAGAAGTTAAAAATGGTTAGAATACCAGAACTCCCAATTCGAATTATAAATGAGCTAAAAATGAAGCCTAAAAATAGGTCTGAAATCTGCCATAGGTAAAAACATGAAATCTTGGGCTTTTACATGTGTTGCGATTATTCTATGTAATAACTAATGTGAATATTTACTTTATTGATAATTATAAATGTTTAACAAATTATTTATTTGTGAGATTTTAGTGCAATAATAATAGGAATAAAAAACAAAAATAAATAAGCATAAATATGATAATTGAATAATATTGGCATTTTTGAAAATATTAGGAATTAAAATAAAAATAGTTAAGCCCAAAGACACATAGGCTAGAAATAGAATAGAGAATAGTTTGACATGCCAATCAGGAGATTTTAGGCACTCGATGCCAAATATGAAAGCCGGTAATGACAATTTATAAATGCGTTCGGTGCAAAATTATTAAGCCGGTAATAACATTTTTATAAAAGCGCTCGGCGCAACATTATGAAAGCCGAAAATGGCAACTCCGCTATTCCTATTAGTTAGTTGGGTTATAGGTGTTATGGGCACAAGAAAATAATAATAATAATAATAATAATAATAATAATAATAATAATAATAATAATAATAATAATAATAATAATAATAATAATAATAATAATATTGAACCTTTAGGGGTATTTCTGTCATTTTAATGCTAACAAATAAAATAGGAATAATGTATTTAACATACTTGTTTTCTAAGTTCATTGAACAGGGTATGAAACATGATAGCAAGAATAGAGAATGGAAGACTAACCTTAAAAAGATAAAAATGAAGAAATAGCATGTTCACGCCCATGACCTTATATGTCACGCCCGTGATGAAGCATAACGCCAACTATCCAACAATTAAAGTTCACGACCATGAAGAATGATAGCAACCATGAATGATTATATTAGTCACGCCCGTGAATGAAAGTCATGCCCGTGATAAGACATGATAAATTCCTCCAGAGTGCTTCACGGCCAGAGTCACTACTTGGACCACGGCTAGGAAGGATATTCACGCCCGTGAAGATATATTGTCACGCCCATGATCAAATACTTCAAATCCTTCCAGAATGCTTCACAGCCAAAGTCACCACTCAAGTCACGGCTTGGAAGAACAGTCATGACCCTGACACCCATACTCACGATCGTGAAAGAGGAAAGAGAAACATGTCAGACGCGAAAATAAGAGTTGGTGCAACGGCTATTTCCACATTAAATGCAACCAAATTGCTATAATTCGTCATGGAAGTATAAATGCAAGTCATCTATGAATCCAGAACAAGAGAATAGCTAATACTTTGAATCAAAATCTTGTTGTAAGCCATTTGTGCATTTAATATTTTCAAAACAAACATTTATTCTCTGTAAAAATCTTTTTGCTTATTATTCTCTGAGCAATATAGATTTGTAAGTATTTCTCTTTGTAATCTATTACTCAAGTGAGTTTGGGTATTTTGGGTTAAGAGTAGAACACTTGTAAGGGTTATTTGTGTGAGCCTTTAAAACATAAGGAATTGGTTTATTGTGTGAGCCATTAAAACACAAGGGATTTCTGGGTTAGCTGTGATCCATTGTTAGAAACACCATAGTTGGGAGTGAGCTTGTAAAACTCCATTGTAACACTTAGTGTGTTAGTGAAACTCCCAATTGAGATTGGGGAGATGAGTAGGGTTTGTTAACACCCGAACCTCTATAAAAATTCTCGTGTCATATCTTCCTATCCCTACTCAAATTAACTTTTCTTTTCGCACTTAAAAGTTAAAATTTTAAATATCCAATTCAACCCCCCTTCTTGGTCATTATCTGGACAACAATTGGTATCAGAGCTTAGTCTAGCATCGAAGCCTAAACAACACTAGCAAAGATCAAGATATGGTCAATGAAGGATTCAAAAGTCTCAAGCCTTACTTTGATGGAGTAAATTATGCTCATTGGAAGTTTCGGATGGATATATATCTGGATATTGAAGGAATCGAAGTCTGGGATAGTGTTCGAAATGAATGGACACCACCAACTAGAAGAGGAGTTGATGGTGAAGAAGAAATCCTGTCAAGAGATGATTGGACAGAGCCTCAAAGAAGAGCAAACTTCAAAAATAAGAAGGCAATGACAATTCTCTCAAGCTTATTATCCATTGAAGAATGTGGCAGAATACAACACTGTCCAACTGCTTACAGCATGTGGAAAACAATGGAAAACTATCATGAAGGAGAAAGCAAGTTAAATCCAAGAAGATTCAACTTCTTACATCAGAGTATGATCTCTTCAAGATGAAATCCAATGAGTCAATTACTGACATGACCAACCATCTTCTAGCCATCATAATGGCATAAGAAAACTTGGGAAACACCTGAGCTTTGAAGATGTTAATAACAAAATCCTGAGAAGTCTTCCTCTCAAAGATTATTGTTCAAGAGTTGCTGGTATAGAAGAAGCAAATGAAAATATGAGCATCATGAATACTGATGTGCTTATTGGCAAACTTCTTACACATGAAATGGCAGTGAAAAGAGATAGAGAGCTTGAAGCAGAGTGAGAAAAAAGAAAGCCTCTAGCACTAAAAGCCACTACTTCAAAATCTCAAGAAAAGTTAAAGATGACGAAGAGAAGAGTGATGATGCAAATGAGGACATTACTATGCTCTCAAGAAGGCTGAAAAGAATTATTAGGCTGAAAAGAATTATTGAAAAGAGAATGAGCAACTCTAGAAAATTCAGGCAAAGAAACCTCAAATAGACTTCTAATGATGAACAAAGAAGTAAAAAGGAGGTAAAGTGCTATGAATGTGGGAAGAAAGGGCATATTAAACTGGAATGTCCAAGGCTCAAAAAGCACAAGAGAAAATACCAAAGAGACAATGGGGAGAAAGGTCAGAAAGCCACATGGGATGACAAAAGCTGTTCAAGTGAAAAAGATGAAAATGAAAGTGAAAAGGTCAACCTGTACTTCATGGCTATAGAGGAATGCGTCTCGGATAACATAGGATCACTTCACTCATACTCTTTCAATGATGATAGTAGTGATAATGATAGTAATAGTGAAGAAGATGATGATGAGCAAAGCCTAATAGAAGTATTGAATCTAGAACTAGAGAAATATAGAAGTAAATTCAATACTTATAAGAATAACATTTCTAATTTGAAAATCAAAATGGATGCTTTAGAAAAGGAGAACTTTAAACTTAAATCATCTAATGAATCTTTTCAAAAGTCATTAGATGAATACTCTTCAAGACCCTCAACCAAATCCTTGCTCAAAGAAAACAATCTTTTGAAAAATGAAGTTGAGGAACTTAGAAACTCCATTTCAAAATTTCATAAGGGAAAGGAGAGTTTAGATACTTTTATTGGGTCTCAAAGACCATCCTTAATTAGACATGGTCTAGGGTTTAAGAGTACATCATCATCTTCTCACAAGACTACTTTTGTTAAGTAAAGTGAACCTCACATCTCCACATATGCTATAACAGCTCCAAGGGCTAAGTGCACAAAATACATTAAATCCTCTATACATAAGACGGATGATCAAGGATTGGTAAGCCTAAGAAAGAAACCTCAAAAGGCTAATCATGCCTTTATGTATAAGAAGCATGCATCTAGAAAAGCACCAATTCATCATGATTGTGCATGCCATTGCTCTCAAACTCAATCTAATAGAAATATGGCATTCAAAAGCATTGTAAGACCAAAAAGCATATTTAGAGCGAAAAAATGTAATTATTGTATGAAATTTGGTCACATAAATAAACATTACTGGATAAGGAAGGCTCATTGGAAACTTCATGTGCTAACCCCGAAGGACTCAGGCTCATTTGGGTACCTAAAAATCATACTTGAATTGTGATTCTATACGTATGCCTCAAGTCCACAATAAACAAAAATGCTTGGCTAGTAGACAGTGGATGCTCAAGGCATATGATAGGAGATAAAGAACTTTTCAATGAAATCAAATGTATTAATGGAGGTAAAGTTACCTTTGGAAACAATGCTAAGGGTAAGGTAATTGGCATTGGCTCTAATGGTATTAATGGTACTACTTTTATTAAAGATGTCTTGCTTGTTGATGGCTTGAAACATAACTTGTTAAGTGTAAGTCAATTATGTGATAAAGGAAACAAAGTAATCTTTACTTCCAACGAATGTCTTGTAACCTCTATTAATGGTCAAGAGATATTTAAAGGAAATAGAGATGTCAATACCTACATAATAGACTTACTCAAAATATCGAACCATTCTTCCAAGTGTCTTATGACTACTAGTGATGAATCTTGGCTATGGCATAGAAGGCTTGGTCATGCAAGCATGGATTTAATTCAAAGCCTCATCATAGGAGAGCTGGTAAAGGGACTACCAAAAGTCAAATTTGAAAAAGACAAGACATGTGAACCTTGCCAAAGAGGAAAACAACACAAGTCATCCTTCAAATCCAAAAACATTATAAGTACCTCAAAACCTCTACAACTCCTGCATCTAGATTTATTTGGACCTACTAGAATCTCAAGCTTAAGAGGTAAAAACTATGCCTTTGTCATAGTCGATAACTACTCTAGATTTATTTGGGTAATTTTCTTAGCTCAAAAGAGTGGTGCCTTTGAAAATTTCAGAAATTTTGCTAAAAGGGTTCAAAATGAAAAAGGATATTGTATTTCAAAAATAAGAAGTGACCATGGCAAATAACTTTGAAAATTTTTATCTTGAACATGGCATTTCGCAGAATTTTTCATCTCATAGGACACCTCAACAAAATGGGGCAGTCGAAAGAAAAAATTTAACTTTAATTGAAATGGCTCAAACAATGCTCAATGAGTATAGTTTACCAACTTACTTCTGGGCCAAAGCCACAAATACTGCATGTTATATTTCAAATCGAGTTTTCAAAAGACCTCTCTTAAACAAAACTTCATTTGAGCTATGGAATGGAAGAAGGCCCTTAATATCATACTTTAGAGTATTTGGATGCAAGTGTTTCATATTGAATACCAAGGACAACCTTGGAAAATTTGCCTCTAAATCTGATGAGGGTATATTTTTAGGATACTCTACAACTAACAAAGCATATAGAGTATTTAATAAAAAGTCATTAACTGTTGAAGAATCTATGCATGTTGTTTTTTATGAATCTAGTAGGCTTGATCTTGTGAAAGGTAGTGTTCTTGATGATGTTGTAGGTACCATGGAAAGACTTGATCTTGAAAATGAAAGAGAAGTTCACATCAAGATGATTCTCTACCTCAAGCTCAAGAGGAAAAGATGCAAGAGCTCCCAAAGGATTGGAGATTGACAAAAGATCACCCCAATGAGCAAATCATTGGTGATCCTACAATGAGAGTAAGTACTAGATCTCATCTCAAACATTAGTTTCTAACCTTGCTTTTGTTTCTCAAATTGAGCCTAAAAATATTGATGAGGCTCTTAATGATGAAAGTTAGGTGATTGCTATGCAAGAGGAACTCAACCAATTTGAGAGAAGTAAGGTATGGACCTTAGTACCTAGACCTGAGGAGCATCAAATCATTGGAAGCAAATGGGTATTTAGAAATAAAGTAGATGAACAAGGTTCAATAACTAGGAATAAGGATAGGTTGGTTGTAACAGGATATAATCAGAAAGAAGAAATAGATTATGATGAGACCTATGCTCCTGTAGCTAGATTAGAAGCCATAAGAATACTCTTAGCATATGCATGCCATATGAATTTCAAACTCTTTCAAATGGATGTAAAAAGTGCCTTTTTAAATGTCTTTATAGAAGAAGAAGTTTATGTAGAACAACCACCAGGTTTTGAAAGCTATGATTTTCCCAACCATGTATTTAAACTTTCAAAAGCCTTATATGGTTTGAAACAAGCCCCAAGAGTTTGGTATGAAAGACTAAGTTCTTTTCTCTTAGAAAATAACTTTACAAAGGGGAATGTTGACACTACATTATTCATTAAAAAGGCATAAGCATGATACTTTAATTGTTCAAATTTATGTTGATGATATCATATTTGGGTCTACTAATGAATTGCTTTGTCAAGAATTTGCTAAGTGTATGACTAGGGAATTCGAAATGAGCATGATGGGTGAGCTAAAATTCTTCCTCGGTCTACAAATAAAACAAGGAAATGAGGACATATTCATCAACCAATCCAAATATGCCAAAGACTAACTTAAGAAATTTGGAATGGAAGGATGCAAAAATGCCAAGACTCCAATGAGCAGATCAACAAAATTGGACAAGGATAAAAAGGGTAAGAGCATTAATGAAAAGCTCTATAGAGGTATGATTGGATAACTTTTATATCTTACTATCTCTAGACCCGACATAATATATAGTGTATGCTTATGTGCTCGCTTTTAATCATGTCCTAAAGAGTCTCATTTAAATGCAGTAAAAAGAATTTTAAAATATTTACATGGCTCATTGCATCTAGGTTTATGGTATCCTAGAAATTCATCCTTTCACATTATAGGATATTCAGATGCTGATTACACTGGAAGTCTTTTAGATAGAAAAAGTACTTTAGGTACTTGTCACTTTATTGGAGAATGCTTAGTTTCTTGATTTAGCAAGAAACAAGTTTCAGTTGCTCTTTCTACCACTGAAGTGGAGTATGTGGCAGCAGGATGTTGTTGTACACAAATCCTTTGAAAGAAACAACAACTTAAGGATTATGGTCATAGTATGGACCATATACCTATTAAATGTGACAATACAAGTGCTATAAATCTATCTAAGAATCCCATTTAACACTCTAGAAGTAAGCATATTGACATAAGACATCATTTTATTAGAGATCATGTTCAATATGGAGATGTTGTATTGGAATTTATAAGCACAGACAATCAATTGGCAAATATCTCCACTAAGTCTCTAAATGAGGAAAGATTTAATTTCATAAGAAGGGAGCTTGGTATGATTGATGGATTAACTTTGTGATTACCAAAATTATCGAACCTTAATTGATAATCTTGTGTTTTTTGTCTCATCTTTTTAGATATGAGGTAGCTAATTTGATAGAAATGTATGTTATAGGGGATAGAAGCTCCTTAGAAATGCTTTAGTCTTGTTTTAGACTTAATTTTATTTAATGAGGTTTTTAGGCAATTCACGCCCATGACATATATTCACGGTCATGATCATAATCGCCAAAAGCTCCAGTAGCTTTTACGTCTTGCTTCACGACATGCTTCACGGTTGAAAGTAGTGAAGACTATGTTTCACGCCCATAACCTTTTTCTATCACCCCCGTGAAATCCTTTGTTCATGCCTGTGATGCATATTCACGACCGTGAACATTTCCACAAAAAAATTACAGAAGCATTCATGCTTTGTGTCACACTCAGTTTCACGGTCACAAGTAGTGAAGATTGTACTTCACACCCGTGACTCCTTTGTCACCACCGTGATAGTTCATCATTCACACCCCGTTACCTTTAATTGTCATGACCGTGAATCATTTCACATCTCTCTTCATAGGTAGAGCTTCTTTTTAGCAAACTGTGAACATGACATTTCACGCCTGTGACCTAGTTTTCATGCCCGTGAAGATGTCGGCTATAAAACGTTTATGCCGTTATTTCTCTCATTTCAAACTCTCCAACTTCTCTCAACTTCTTTCATTAATAACCATTGAATACCATTTTGAAGATTCTAGCCCCCTGGAAACTCATTCCCTTTATAAATATCTTTAAAAACTTTCTCCATGATCAGAAATCAAAACACCTTAAGTTCTACTCAAAAATTTCCATAAGATTTTTCATTATTCAAAAGTACATTTCTCAATAAAAAAATGGAAACTGGCTCCTCTAAAAGTACCAGAAAGAAGTCTTATGCTCTAAGAAGGTATACGGACTATCTTCTAAACATTATTTTGGAGCACTGTCATCCAAAATACTCGGTTCTTAAGAAAAGACCACTTATTTCCTCTCGATCATTTGAGTAGCAAACTATCAGAACACTTGGTCTTGAGACAAGCATGACCGAACAACTCCAGGCTTGTCATCTGAATGATTTTGTTGATATTTATCAATCGATGCTGAGGGAACCAACTCCTGAGTTCCTAAGCACGCTGCAAGTCTCTCCTACTGGCACGGTAAAATTCAAACTTTGCAAGCATCCGAACACCCTCACTGCCGCAGAGTTTGGTGACATGTTCAACCTTCCCTCTGGCAGTATCCTGAATGAGAGTGAAGTGGAGTTCTATGCTACTCAGGCATTGACTCACTTCAGGCTTGACTGTAGCTGGGACATCAAGAAGACGAAAAGCACCCACCTTCGATCCCTAGTGCATAAGTACCTGTATAGGTTTCTAACCTATAGCATTTTTGCCAGAGGAGACAACAGTGGATCGATTCAAAAGTCTGAGCTCTTTCTCTAGGAGATGGCCCAAAGAGGCCTAACAGTGGCTTTATCTCGATGGTTTGCAAACCATCTTCTGTCAATTGCCACCAAGCCCTCTGGAGACATTCTGATTGGTGGGTACATGACTCACCTTGCTATCAAGCTGGGGTACTTGAAGCTAGAGGAGCACCACTTCAACCTTATACTAGCACATCCTCGAGACCGACTAGACATCGAGTCATTTATCAAAATGGGAGTGGTTATTTGTATAGTTCATGAGAACAACATCTACTACTGCTTCACCAACACTACTGGTGAGATCATTTGGGAGGACAATGACTCAGATGACTTCAAAGCTGGCCTCCAAGGAATCCAGCAGATAAAGAGAGTTCGAGTTGAGATGGTGCCTCCAGAGGTTGAGCAGGAAATTAGACAATCCTCTACCTCCATACCAAACTTGGCTCAGCAAGTGGTTGATCACTTGGCACCATGGTTTGAGCAATTGCAGGCTTCGATGGATGAGAGGTTAGAGAACCTCAAGGATTTCACGGAGTCTCGCATAGAGAGCCTTGAGGCAGAAGTAGCTCGCCTTAGAGATGGGATGTTCGACTCAAAATCTAGCTAGACTAGATGTTAGCTATGTTGTTTTTAGCTTGTTTGATGTAGGACTTTCAATTTCTTTTCAAATCCTTGTATTTGTCTTTTTTATATTAATATAATTGCTTTGTTTTCCATTATGATTTATTCTTTTTTCTTTTTATTGATGATAAAAGGGGGAGAACCTAGCAATATATTATATTTAAAGTTAAATGCAATATATTTGAAATACATAATTTAAATGAATATGCAAGTATGAAAATAAGCTAATATACTTTGAATATACCTTAAGTATACTTTGCATATACCTTGATGCAAGTTGCATGAATGAATATGCACTTGATATACTTTGAATATACCTTAAGTATACTTTGCATATACCTTGATGCAAGTTACATGAATGAATATGCACTTGATATACTTTGACTATACCTTAATATACTTTGCACATACTTAACTTGTTTTAAAGTAAAAATTTGGTATACATTGGATATACCTTGCATATAACTTGCATATACCTAAAACTAGGAAGCATATTTTAATGCTACACTTCATCATTCTTTACAATTCTTGCACTTCAATAATTTTTTATCTTAAGCATCTTTTGAGGGGGAGACTTCTCAAAAGCACATATTGCTAGATTATATGTCACCATCAAAAAGGGGAAGATTGTTGAACCTTGAGGGGTATTTCCATCATTTTGATACTAACAAATAAAATAGCAATAATGTAAAAAACATTCTTGTTTTCTAAGTTCATTGAATAGGGTATGGAACATGATAGCAAGAATAGATAATGGAAGACTAACCTTAAAATGATAAAAATGAAGAAACAACATGTTCACGCCCGTGACCTTATATGTCACGCCTGTGATGAAGCTTAGCCCCAATTATCCAACATTTAAAGTTCACGTCCATGAAAAATGATAGCAACCATGAATGATCATATCAGTCACGCCAGTGAATGAAAGTCATGCCCGTGATAAGACATGACAAATTCCTCCAGAGAGCTTCACGACCAGAGTCACCATTTGGACCACGGCTAGGAAGGATGTTCACGCCCGTGAAGATATAATGTCACGCCTATGATCAAACACTTCAAATCCTTCCAGAATGCTTTACGACCAAAGTCACCACTCAAGTCACGGCTTGGAAGAATAGTCACGACCGTGACACTCATACTCACGACCGTGAAAGAGGAAAGAGAAACATGTTAGGCGCGAAAATAAGAGTTGGTGCAACGGTTATTTCTACATTAAATGCAACCAAACGGCTATAATTCGCCATGGAAGTATAAATGCAAGTCATTTATGAATCCAGAACAAGAGAATAGTAATACTTCAAATCAAAATCTTGTTGTAACCCATTTGTGCATTTAACATTTTCAAAACAAACATTTATTCTCTGTAAAAATCATTTTGCTCATTATTCTCTGAACAATATATATTTGTAAGTGTTTCTCTTTGTAATCTATTACTCAAGTGAGTTTGGGTATTTTGGGTTAAGAGTAGAACACTTGTAAGAGTTATTTATGTGAGATTTGAAAACATAAGCAATTGGTTTATTGCGTGAGCCATTAAAACACAAGGAATTTCTGGGCTAGCTGTGATCCATTGTTAGAAACACCATAGTTGGGAGTGAGCTTGTAAAATCCATTGTAACACTTAGTGGGTTAGTGAAACTCCCAATTGAGATTGGGGAGATGATTAAGGTTTGTTAGCACCCGAACCTCTATAAAAATTCTTGTGTCATATCTTCCTATCCCTACTCAAATTAACTTATCTTTTCGCACTTAAAAGTTAAATTTTTTAATATCCAATTCAACCCCTGTTCTTGGTTTAATATCTGGGAAACATATAATAATAATAATATCGAAGTATGTAATTTTTATAAATGTTATATGAATTAAAGTTGTGAAATATTGAGTATTTACTGAAATTTATTGATTTTATATAATTCGTTGTTTTATGCCATATTTATTAAATGGTTAATTAATATGTGAGAAAATATATATGTATGTAAAATTTTTATCATTGAAGCACCACTAAGCTAGTAGCTTAGCGCGGGTGGTTTCCTCTCACGCAGGTTAGAAGAAATTAGAATTTCAGAAGAAAAAGGGTACTAGAGGAAAGCAGCTAGCTGCTTGGTTTTCTTTTTGGTATATTTTGTTAAAAACTTTGTAAATTAAAGTATCGTTTTTATTTCATATAATGTGTATTAAATATGCGAGTCACTGTATAAAAGAATATAGTTTGAATGTAAATTAATGTACTTTAATGTACTTTGTAAATTAATGTGTATTAAATATGCTTGTAAAATTTTTTATTTCAATATCTGCAATATTTTCGTTAAAAAAATTTTAAAAAAAATTTACTTCACTTCACTAATTTTATAAAACAGTAAGACGGTAATGCTCACTTACCTTACTGAACTACAGTTGGGTAGGGGGTGTTACAGTATTGTTATGTTTGAAGTATGATGTCATGTGTATTTATGTAGGAAATTATTGACATTTTAATTGAATGATGACATTGATAATTTGATGCATGAAATGGTAATTTAGTGATGTTATGAATGTGAAAAAAATGAGTTTAACTTGATGATGCATGAAGTTAGAAATTTGGTGTGATTAAATGAAGTTACTAGAAATTTACCTTATGAATAGTGTCTACATTTTAATACATAACTTGAGTTATGGATGAGATTTTTGAGTGTTTCTTATTGGAATGGAAATTTAACACATATGGCTTCAACTTTTATTTAGATATCAGACCTGGATATGCTTACATATAAGCTTAAAATGGATCTCAATTTTGGACCTTAAATTTGCCTAGAAAAATACTGGGTAGAATTTACATGAACAATATATTTTGTAAAATCTATAACTTTTCTACAAAATTCGGATTAATGTGATTCAAGTTGATAATTAAATATAAGACATCAAGTTACATTTTTTTAGGATCATTAGTCTTGATTCCAGTTAGAAATGGATGAAAAATGCAGTGTGATGTAATGCATCAATTTTGCTAAAAGCACGTCAGCTTATTTAAATGGTTGAATTATTGAGTTTAATGATAGAAAAATGCTTTATTTAACTTTTCTCATGTTTGTGATGATCAAATGAGTGAGTATGATGTTGAAGTATAGTTAGTGAAAATTTATTCCTTTTATATGAATTTATATTAGCATTAATGTGTTGTTGAGATAAATAATATTAAAAGGGAACAACTATGATTAAGCCCCAGAACACCTAGTCGAAAACTAGAAATTAGGATAGGTTGGCATGTCAATAAAGGGGTGGAGATGTAAGCACTAGAAACTAGTACTGAGATTAAAATTATGTAGGCACTAGAAAGTAGTGCTGAGATTAAAATTATATAGACACTAGAAAGTAATGTCAAGTTTAAAATTACGTAGGCACTAGAAAATCCAAGAAATGAATAATCCCTTCACAAATCTTAATCACACCTTTTAGAAGCATAAATATTCCTTCAATGCTTCCATTAAAGCCTTAATTAGAAAAAAACCTCCCTCTATAAAAGAGTATGTACAGTCTTCTTCCTTTGATTAGTGTCCTATTCAGGGTACTAGTGAAGAACAATGATCACTCTTGAAATTCCCTTTGAATTCCCAACTCAGTGGCTTAATAGTGGATATTCTCACATTCACTTTAGGGTTATCAGACTTGCCTTAACATATCTTGATAGAAAAGGTTTACCTGTTGTTGCTCGAATTGCCTTACTAGATACCAGGTTTCTAGAATACCAACATGCTATAATTGGTACCATCCAGACCTCCTTAAATGTAGGCACTGTCCTTTGTACGTTATATCCGAACTTCAACATGAGGCTTCAAGATCCTCATACTTTTACAACATTGAAGGTACAAGTCTAGATCATTGGAGTTAAGAACATAGCTATTACAAATATAGCTATTCTCCACTACTAGATGATTTATAGAGTGCAAAATCATGCTATGGATCTATGCATCCCAACCTCTTTTGATGCTTTGAGTATCACTATGGACTTTACCCATGTTCCAAGGGTAGTACAAATTTCGAAATAGTAGACTAAAGAAGATCTTCTTCAGATCTTTCCTCAGTCTTGGTTGACCAATTATGAACTTCTTCATCAAAGAAGCCATCTAATGAGTTCGACAAAACCGCTTTTCATAAAGATAAGGATGGCAGAGTTGAGACTCAATTCTTCTCTCCTGATGAAAATCAACCTCAAGCTAGCACACCAATGGAGTTTTCCACCCAGTTCATGATGCAGCCTTTTTCCTCTCATGAGGAAATTCCTATACTTGCTTTCTTAAGTTCATCACAGTCAATCTACCAATATCATTCTGGGAATCATAGTTACTTTGATATATGTGATTATGATGACTTCTATGCAGACAGGATGGCAGATAAAGATAATGCGTGGAACATAAAAGCTAAAAAATCAAAGAGAAAGACAAAGTGTTATGAGAAACAGTTATTTGAAAGATATGAAGATGGAGATCCTTTTGTTGGTTTGTTGGGACAACTGTCAGATAAATATGACTATGTGATTTCTTATTCCCCACCTTATCACTATAAAAACCCATTACCACCTGCACCACTTTCATAAGATGATCACCCTAATCCTTTACCTCCAAAACCTCTAGAAAAACCCAAACCACAACCTTTACCCTGTTATCAGTTGGGTCCAAAACCTAAAGTCACTAAACATGATCTTATACCCATGATAGCCATGTATCAACCACCCTCTTCTCCAACTGCTTAAGAAATTGAATTTTCCCCTCTCCAAGAGCACATAAACCCTATATCTCAAGTCCAGACTGCTCTATATGTCTGACCTACAATGGTTACACCTAAAGGAACATCCAAATCAATTTTTGTAGTAGAGTCAGTATTAAACTGGCAAAGTCAGAATGCACAAGTACAAAATAAGGTGCTTCAAAGAATTGAAACTAAAGTTGACAACGTAACAAGCAAAGTCTCTGTCCTAGAAAATTGACAGACGACACAACATAAAGCACTGTATAAGCTATTGAGATAGCTTGAAAGACAACAGTCATAATTAAAAGGTGAACTGATGAATATGATCTCAACAAGGTCATATGATTCAACTTTCATACAAAAGTTGTCCATCTTCAGAAACTTGAAAGAGAGATTGCTTCACTAAAGCAAGATCTCAAGCAGAATTTTCTCAAATCTCCTTAATTCGCTGATCCACTAGGGATGTTTACCTCCCTACATCTTTCTCTCTCATTAGCTATTGTATACACCACCTCCTGTTCATAAGCCCTCTCTTCTAGAACTAGAATGTTTTGGCCTCTTCTTTTGAACTTTTCCACAGGCAGTTCATGGAACAACTCAATTTAGTCCCAAAGCCCATCTCTACACCAAAGCCCAGTACTGTTCCAACCTAAACTATTCCACCCCAGAGAATAGCCCAAACACCCAGTGTTATAAGGCCTGATACACCTTCTACTGTTACTTTTCAACCAGACAAGCCAATTCCTATTCCTCAAACAGTTTTCTAGTCTTAAAAAAAAGAAATAGCCCATTCCCATATGGTCTAACAACCCAAGTCCATAAACACCATCACTGCTTTCCTAAAAAAACAAGCACTCCAAAATATTACTCATCTTGAAAGCCCACCTTCAGAAATACCTTACCTTTCTCCTGAAAGCTCATAGTCTGAACTCTCTGACAATGAGGTTGACCCAAAATATTTCCCTCCAACCCAGTTTATGGTAGACCCAACCACTTCACAGCAAAGTGGAACAACTCAACAACAACCTGCCTATCATACTGAAGAGCCACCAGAAGAGGAAATGGATACAAATGTCCTAGGGACTAATCCTCAAATTCCTCCTATGCCATATAATGGTCCATGGTTCACATTTGATGACATTCCTCCACACAAATGGAGAGACAGAATTCAAGAATTCTATGCTTGGATTGAAGTGCAGTAGAGGCATCCCAATTCTAGATTTTCAGCCATAATCTTGGAAATTACTTCTAGATTTACAGGGACATTGAGAGATTGGTTTATAAGGCTTTCAGAAGCAGCTATGTTGAGATTCTACCATGCCTAGTCAATTACAAAAGTACCCAACACAGCAGAGTATGATGACATGGCCAGAGATGAATACTTCAAGATGAAATGTTGTTCTCTCTTGAGAAAAGAATATTGATCACAATTCTCTCAGTCTTGGAGAAATTTACCAGAGAATCTTACTGCCAGTTGAAAAAATATGTGCACAGAAAAGAATGGTCAGAGAGCTTATGAGGTTTGACCATGATTCTTCCTGGAAGATGGCATGTAAAAGACCAGACTTGCAGATAAAGTGCAAAGATAAAATATGCACATGTCCTCCTAGCAAGTGAAAGAGATATCATAAGTGGAGACCCCTAGATGACTTCTAGTCACAAAAACACAGAAGAAAGAAATTCAAGTTCTTCAAAAGGCGTAAGCACAGATTCAAGAATTATGTTTGCTGAAAAGGGGGGGCATTTTACAAAATATTTTCCAAACAAGTCAAAGAAAGCAGCAAAGATCATTCAAAAGATTCACTAGGATTCCCAAGTGGATCTTAATGATGTTGACATAGAATCACTATTCTCCCTAGATGATGAATCAGATTCAAGAGCACTGTTTACAACTGAATTCTCAGATCTTGAATCAGAGACAGATGAAGAACTACCTTTCTAAAACTCAATATTTCCAGACCATTACCTTCCTCCTATTTATCCCATTACCCCTCTTCCTATCTTACCAAATACAACTCCCTCAGTAGAGTTAACCCTATCTACCTTCCCTACACCTACTATCTATTCTACCTAACCATCTCACCCGATTCCCCTTGTTCCAATAACAGTTTTTTCCCACAAGTATGCTAAACCTATTAAAATTATTAGCTTTATAGATACATGAGCTCACAGGTCTATGATGAATCCCTCTGTCCTTCCTGAAAGATATTGGGTTCAACATGACCAACACTTTCAAGCAGCATATGGTAAAATCTTCAAAACTACCTTGAAAACCAGAAACCCCATCAAATTGTAGATCTTTCTTGAACTGACAATCTGGACATATGTCCTTGGATCAAAACTACCTGATAAAGATTTGATTTTAGGATTTGATCTTTATTTCAAATTAAACAACTTGTTCATTTTACCCACTGGTTTGCAATACAAAAAATAGTTACTACCTTTCACTTCCATACCTTCTTTGTTTACCCTGCAGCCTTCCTTACAATTTCCTTCTCTGTCTCCAGAACTAATAAAAGAGCTTCAAGAATCTTGTTGTGCATTATCCCACATAGAATTCTCAAAAAAACACCATTCCCCACTTTGGACTAGATCAGAGTTTTTCATCACACTCCCATTCAGAAACTCACAAAACCTCAATCCAACAGATACATAGAAAGAAAATACTTGTCATTGACTACAAGCTTTTGAATCTCTTCCTAAAAGATGATAGGTATCCAATGCCAAGGATAGATTCAATGTTTCCTTTTATGGCTTCAGCAAAAGTATTTTTAAAGTTTGACTTGAAAGCAGGATTTTGGCAACTAGGTATTGTACCAGAAGACAGATACAAAACGATATTTTCTATTCCCAACCATAATTACGAGTGGATTTTCATGCCATTTGGACTCAAAGTGGCACCATCCCTATTCCAAAAGGTTATGATATAGATATATGAGCCTCTATTGCATACGACCTTGATTTATACTGACGCCATCTTGCTTTTCAACCCAGACATCAACTCTCATCATGAGACAGTTAAGAAGTTTATGGATCTCACAAAAGCCCATAGAGTGATGCTCAGCCCAACAAAGATGCAGTTGGCCCAAACAACAATTGACTTTTTGGGTATGCAGTTTTCAAACTGGACTTACTAGCCTCAGCCTCACTTGGCCCAAGAACTGTTAAAATTTCCTGATGATAATTTAACAGTCAAGTAGATTTAACTGTTTATCGGGATAACCAATTATATTCGATAGTTCATTTCAAACTACAGTAAGCACGTGAAGCCATTATACTAGCTTTTGAAAACGAAACGTCCACCATGGTCAGCCATTCATATTAAGTTAGTCCAAACAGTCAAGTCAGTCACTCAGAGCTTACCGCACTTGCAAATTCCCTCCATAGGGAAAAGATTACTCCAGACAGACACGTCAAATGAACATTAGGGAGCAGTACTTTTTGAGATTAATGGAGATAAGAAAGAAGTCTGTGGATATGTGAGTGGTCACTTCAAGGATAGTGAACTTCACTATCACTCGATGTTCAAAGAAATCTTAGCTATCAGATATGGAATCAAAAAAATTGAGTTCCATATGATAGGACATCACTTTATAGTTGTCATGGATTACTCATCCTTTCCATGAATGCTAGACTTCAAGTAGAAGATAATCCCTCATCCACAGTTGTTGAGATGGAAGGAGTGGTTCAGCAGATACAGTTTCGATGTTCAACATATAAAAAGGGATAAAAATCTCATCCTTGATTTCTTATCTTGACCTCCACAATAGATTGATCTCATTTCATCATTACCAGAAATTCCTCTCATACACATGGCCTCTAGTTCACAATCAAGCATCCTAGTTCTCAGTCTATCAGATTTCCCACCGGGATGTCCAAAAGGTCCAGATCTCAAGCAAATCAGAAGTTTTGCTTAAAACACGTTGTTCACTTACATGTTCCTGTTTCAAGACAATATAGGTCTTCCTAGAAAAATTGGTTACTGTCCTGCATAGTACCCTTGGGTGATTATCTATAGGCTATCTATAGAGCTTATGCTTCCTGAGCAGCTATGGTATTTATGGTGTTAGTCAACACTGTACTACAATGCAGTTTAGATCCCTTTGATATATTTTCTCCTTTTCATTTGCGATAGTAAAAATTTAAAGTCCCCACAGGTCAAGTTCCTTATATGGTTTCAGCCGCTAAGCTACTGGAAGAAACTATTTGCTAAGCTTATTGCGGATAATTCAACTCCTAAGGTCCCAAAGGAAATGATTGGAATTTTTATAGTCCATCGTCCTTACACACATATTGTAGGAACTAATACAGTGGTAACACTTGAACACCTCAACCTTTGGAGAATAGTTTGTCATGAAGATCCCATGTGTTTGGATCCACCTAGAACTTAGATGAATGAGCAGCTATTATCATCTACCTCCAACAAGTTACACATTAGTTCTCCTAGATCCATGAAAAAGGATTAAAATGATCCGTTGGCCTCCTTTACTCAAGCCCAAGCTCAGAATGGAAGATGACACTCCTACAGTAATTGATTAAGACTCACAGGAAAAAAAGCCCATACTCAACCCCAGTGATATGATAATTACTTGAGGAGAGCCTAGGCCCAATCTCAACCCAAACTTTAGCTTCAGATCCAATTTCTCAACTTTTCCAAACTACAGGTCCAACTATGACATTGATTTTATAGACCCTCCACCAGAAATCATTAAAGAGACTAAAGACATTGATGATTGGCCCAAGAGAGATGAGCCCACTCTCGAAGACTTTAATTTGTCACCATCACATGAGCCAATCCATAAATAGTGAAATTTCTGCCACTATATTATGCTTTTATAAAAGTTGTAATAATTAAGCTGATATGATGACAGCTGACCCTACCTGTAAAAAATGTGTGGTTTGCTTTTATGATGTGTCCTTCATAGTGGTCTTATCACTACTTAGGAATCTTATCTTATCTGTAGCGCTTAATGATGTAAGCAGTGATGAATGTGTCAACTGCTCTGAGCCTATATAAGCTATCATGTATTTTACAGCAAGCATCGAATGTTAAGCCCTTGTAATTCCCCTGTGTGAAATACAAGTATGTTTTTCTAAACTTTTCTCTTTTCCTTTGATCTTAGATTAGTTCATTACCAAGTAGTTTCATGATCGTAGAACAATCTTTAGGTATGTTTGAGAATTCTTGAGTTAGGAATCAAAACAGGATAAACCCACCAGTGGCTAGAAAAGCCTTTAGGGTTAGTCATACCTTGATCCTTGTTTGAAAGTTCTTGAAAGCCAAGTTACCAAATGACAACATAGGCACTGAGTACACCACCGAAGAGTAGAAGTTCCATATCCAGTGTTTACTTTCGATTTAAGATGTCATACACTAACAAGTAAATAAAAAGAAAAATAAAGTAAATTATTAAAATGAGATTATCTACTGTATGTCTTGCCTTTTATTGGTGAATTTTAGTATGCTTGATGAATGAAATTTTTATAACTAATTAATTATATATTTTGCATGATTTAAATTGTATTTGATTTAATTGAATATTTTGGCATGATTAGAAAATACTTGTGAATAATAAAACTTTGCTTTTGAGATAAATGTATAATTATTGGATAGTTGCCAAAGGTACCACTTACTTAGTAGCTTAGTGCATATGTATCATGCATAGGTTATTTGAAGTAACTGTTTTGATAGTAATGACCGAAGAAAGGGGAATTCCAAGATCAACTCGTAGCATTTTTTTTTGTGTATTTTGGGGTATTATGTTGTACTAATGAATTTTAAGATTTTCTTTTTGTTGAAAATATGTGGCATGTAGGATTTATTAAAATATAAATTTATAATTAATATAATTAATATTATTTTGTAAGGGTATTTCTGAATATTTTTGTTTAATGAATGAGTACTTTTTTTTAATTAAAGAATCGTATGATTATGTTTATTTTATTCCTTATATATATATATATATATATATATATATATATATATATATATATATATATATATATATATATATATATATATATATATTCATTTTTAAAGCTAGGTAGCACTTTTACCAGTTAGTAAGATAAGGGAGCACTACATTTAGTGGTACCAGAGCATATGCTAAATGATTCTTAAATAGTGGGTGTTAAATAGGAAATGTGTCTCATGCATATGCATAAAATGTTGTAATTCCTCAATTCCTTCTTCTTTATAGGTAGATATGGAATTGAGGTCGGAACATATTTTCTCAGAAGATCAAGAAACTAGCAGTCTCTTAGGCTTAGCTGATCATAAACAACCCACATCAGTGAGAGACTCGGGACCGAGTGTAGCAGCTCTGCTGCTAGCTAAGGGACAAGGTAATTTTGGACAAGAACCTCTTATGCAATAGATAACTATTTTGTTGCAATGAATAGTAAAAGTAGTGCCACAACTAGCTCCACCACATCCTCCACCTTAGCCAAAACCCCATATTGATAAGCTAAAAAAATATGGGGCCATAGATTTTATGAGAGGGAGAGAGGATGACCTAGTGGCGGTAGAGTTTTGGATAGAAATGATAGAATGGGTTTATGAGGAGCTCAAGTGTCTGGAGCAATAGAAGGTTAGGTATGCAATGTCCGTTTTGAAGGACCATGCCTACAACTAAAGGAAGTCGATTTTAGCAAAGCCCTAGACATCAAAACAACCCTCATGGAATTTCTTTACAGCAAAATTCAATAAGAAATATGTTCCATAAGTGTATGTTAATGAGAAGAATAGAGAATTCTATGTAACATCCAGTGATTTAGGCCTGGATTGTGCGTGACCGTAGTGAGGTGCACTGGTTCAATCGGAGTCTAAATTTGAACCCATAAAAAATGACTAATAATAAGGGATAATAATTAAAGATATTATTATTTGGGAATTAAAAAGATTAGTGCTAGAATTAGAAAAAAAATAAAATTTCCTATGGACAAAATTGGTATTATGGCAATTGTTGGGGAAAAAGTATGAATATGGAGGAAGATGTGACAAATAAGGAATTTCTTAAAGTTTAAAATTTAATCAAAATTAATTTTTATTTTGGACCAATGGATGAAGAACTTAATGCAGTCATGGAACCACCAAATACTCACCTTTTAAAAAAAAGATAAATATCTTCATTTTCTCCACCAATTAAAAACCAATTTCCCTCATCTTCTCTCCTCTCTTTGTCGTCCCACCATAGCCCCAAAACCTCCATTTGTGTTTCAGCCATAACTTGAAAAAGAGAGAAAAAAAATGAGTTTTGAGAAAGGAAAAATCAAAAAAATTAAAGAGTTTTTTTGCCAAAAGTAGAGTAAAGAAACAAGAAAGGAAGAAGAAAGAAGAGAAATAAAAGAGAAAAATTGAGGGGAAATTCGGCCAGCTTTGGAAAGTTCTTATAGTGAGTTTATTCTTCTTAAATTCAACTTTTTCCTTCCATTTGAGATCCATATTGATGATAGATGTGATTAGGTTTGGTAGATTTAGCTTATGTTGCAAGAATGGAATTAGGAATTTAAGTTTGTGATTAGTTGATGAATGTTGTAGTTAGAATTTGAATTGATGATATTTGATGTTAATTAATTGTTTATGACTTAAAAACTAAAAATGATGTTAAGGAATGAATGAGGGGTTTCCATAGTTAAAAAAAATTAGGGAAAATTGAAATTAACATAGAAACACCACAATTGGTGATAGATTAAGTGTGAATTGAGTGTTGAATTGAAGAAAATGAAATGGGAACTAGGATATGGGTTTTGGGCAGCCATGAGATATTAAGAGGGAAGTTTAACCTTAGTACATTTTAGTTCAATTATGGTGTAAAACATGTTAGGAGCATTCGAATATTATGTAGACATGAAAAGCACTGAAAATGGATATTGGAATTGAAATATGGTATGGTTGTGTAGGAAAAATAAGTGAACAAGTGAGAGGCCCTCAAGAGGGTGACAAAGGCAAGTGAGAGGAATTCCATTTTGTATGTTCTTTATTGGAAATGAAAGCCAAGATACAGGGCTTTAATTTTTATTTAGACTATAAAATCTAATTGTTTCTATATTTGCCCAGAAAAAATACATGAAGTTCAAACCTAGAATCTGTCCAGAAATTTTTGGGTAGAACTTTCTGTGATGATGCATTATTCAATTGAACATACATTTTGATAGAAAACTGGGATTTGAGTGATTTTTGATGCATTTGAAAGCTAAGACAACAATATAAAAATGTTTAGAAGACCAGAACTCCTAATTCAAATTATAAATGGGCTAAAAAATAAAGCCCAAAAATAGGTCCAAAATCTGCCATAGGTAAAAACATAAAATATTGGGCTTTTGCATATGTTGTGATAATTATATGTAATAATCCATGTAAATATTTACTTTGATGATAATTATAAATGTTTAACAAATTATTTATGTATGAGATTATAGTGCAATAATAATGGGAATAAAGAACAAAAATAAATAAGCATAATTATGATAATTGAATAATATTGTCATTTTTGAACATATTGTAAATTAATATAAAAATAGTTAAGCCCTATGACACCTAATCTAGAACTAGAATAGAGAATAGTTTGACATGCCAATCAGGGGATTTTAGGCACTCGGTGCCAAATATAAAAGCCGGTAATGACAACCCCATTATTCATATTAGCTAGTTCAGTTATATGTATTATGGGCATAAGAAAAATAAAAGAAAATAATAATAATAATAATAATAATAATAATAATAATAATAATAATAATAATAATAATAATAATAATAATAATAATAATATTATTATTATTATTATTATTATTATTATTATTATTATTTAAGTATGTCATTTTGATAAATATCATATGAATTAAAATTTTTGAATGTTGAATATTTGATGAATTTTTTTTGTTTTTATATAATTTTCATATTTTATGCCTTATTTATGAAATAATTAATTAATATGTGAAAAAATATATACGTATGTAAAATTTTTATCATTGAAGCACCACTAAGCTAGTAGCTTAGCATGGGTGGTTTCCTTTTGCGTAGGTTTTAGAAGGGTAGTCGTAGACAATAGGATTGTTAGAGGAAGAAGGGTACTTAAAAGGAAGCAGCAAAAGCTTTGATTTTTTTTTTGGTATATTTTATATTTAATTTTGTAAATTAAATTATGGTTTTATTTCCTATAGTGTGCATTGTAGACATGAATTATAATGTAAATTACAGTACTTTATAAATAAATAAAATTTTGAATATTTGTACTTGTAATAATTTTTATTTCAGTGTCTGCAATATTTTCGTAAAAAAAAATTGTACTTCATTTCATTAATTTTATAAAACAATTAGACAGGTGATGCTCACTTACCTTGCTGAACGAAAACGGGGTAAGAGGGTGTTACATTCCAAGACTTAAAGTAGAGAAACATGTTTATGGTAGAATATGAGAGGGAATTCACCAGATTGAGTAAGTATCCATTTGGAATTATTGGTGATGAGGCAGATAGATTTCTCAAATTTGGGTAACATGAGATTTATACCTGCCACATGTTTGCATTATGGAAGATCACATGCAGATGATTGTTGGTTGATTATTGGAGCCTATCTACAAAGCAAATCTACTGAACACAAATAGAAGGATTGCCCAGAGGAAGAAGTACAAATGGTATAACACTAGTTCAGATTGAAAGTTTCATTCAAGGCAGAGATAGGGGATGTGGTAGATTAAAAGTGGCAAGGTTGGTCAAAATGTATCATAATTAGTGAATAGACTAGAGGGAATTCCTTGCCTGAGCTTCTCCCATGAGAGCTCATGAGGAGCAGGATGTCTCAGATGTTATAATCAGTAAATTTTCTCTTTATGATACTGATTTATTTGCACTTATAGATCCAAGTTTTACACATTCATATTTGTGTATGTCACCAACTAGTCAGGGTAATATGGTACTAGAGGAATTAGATTATGATATATTAGTGACAAATCCTTTGGGTCATGGAGTGAAAGTTAGTCGAGTGTATAAAAATAGTCTAGTCAAAGTTTAGAGTGTAAAATTCCTAACTAATGTAAAAGAGTTGTCGTTTCATGAATTTGATGTAATATTAGGGATGAATTGGTTAACTCAACATAGGCAGTAGTGGACTATTAGTACAATAGAGTGACTTTCAAGATTTCAGGGTAGGATGACGTGATTGTCTTAGGCAAGAAATTTGACTAATGCTATTTTTGCTACAAGGCATGTAATATTATTAGAAAGGGATGTGAGGCATTTTTGTCACATATTGTAGATACCAGAGAAGGGAGTCCAGATATTAGGGAGATTCCTAAAATTTGTGAATATCCGAATATCTTGCCTAAGGACTTGCCAGGATTACCACATGTTAGGGAGATAGAGTTTCCCATAAATGTTTTGCCAGACATAACTTTGATATTGATTACTCCCTATATAATGGCACCTGCTATACTAAAGAAGTAAAAGTGCAGTTGCAAGAGTTATTAGAAAAAGAGTTCATTAGGCCTATTGTCTCACCTTGGGGTGTTCTGGTTCTATTTGTGAAAAAAAAAGGATAACACCCTATAGTTGTGCATTGATTATTGTTAGTTGAACATGATGACAATTAAAAATATATATCCATTCCTAAGAATATATGACTTGTTCGATCAGTTGAAAGGAGCAAGGCATTCTCTAAAATCAACCTTAGATAAAGTTATCTCCAATTAAGGATTAAAGAGTCAGACATTTTGAAAAAATCATTTAGGACTTGATATGTTCATTAAGAGTTCCTAATAGTGCCTTTTGGTCTGTTGAATTCCCTAACAACATTTATGGATCTAATAAACATAATCTTTAGGCCTTATTTGGACTAATTCGTGGTGATGATCATAGACGATATCTTGGTGTACTCTAGAAGCAGAGAAGATCATGATCAACATCTTAGTATAGTTTTCCAGACCTTAAGAGAGAATAAGTTATATGCAAAGTTGTCGAAATGTGTATTATGGTTGGATGAAATAGGCTTTCTAGGGCATATTGTCTCAGCTGAAGGGATCAGAGTCGATTCCAGTAAGGTAGAGGCGAACCTCAATTGGAAACCACCTAGGAATGTGATAGAGATGAGAAGTGTTCTTGGTTTGACTAGTTATTATCGTAGGTTCATGAGAGGAATTTCAATGATAGCCTCACCACTCACAAAGTTTCTTAGAAATGAAACCAGATTTGAGTGGATAGACCGGTGTTAGACTAGTTTTGATAAGTTAGAGAAAATGTTTATAGAGGCACCAGTGTTGTCTCAACCTACTTTGAGAAAAGATTATATGGTGTACAGTGATGCTTCATTTCATGGTTTCGGCTGTGTATTAATGCAAGAAGGCAAATTGATCACATATGCTTCCAAACAATTGAAACCTCATGAGATGAATTTTCTGACACATGATTTGGAATAAGCAGCCATTATGTTCGCATTAAAGATATGGAAACACTATTTATATGGTGAGAAATGTTATATCTATATAGACCACAAAATTCTGAAATATTTGCTCTCACATAAGGAACTCAATTTGAAACATAGGTGATTGTTAGAATTGATTAAAGACTACAATTGTATCATTGATTATTAGCCAGACAAGGCTAATGTGGTAGCTAATGCTTTGATTAGAAAAACTCTAGCAGGTAAATGTTAAAATTTGAATTGTTAAGTGAATAGGATTGAATAACCAATAATGAGATAACAAGTAATTTATAGATTGTTTTGGTAAAATTGCAAATTTAACCCATTCAACACAAAATTGATAAGAATCTTTGAGTTAGCAAAAAAGGATGAAAAACCAAAATTTACTATTGAGGCATACAAGAGTTTAAGAATTAAGGGTATCAAGATATTTTGAAGGAGGTTCACAATGTTGTTTATGCGATCCACCCGGGGAAGAAAAAAATGTATCAAGATATCATATAGTATACCACAAGATGTTTGATGTGTCAGTAATGAAGGTTGAGCATCAAATAGCAAATGGTTTATCATAGCCAATTTCAATTTCATAGTGAAAAAGGGAAAAAGTGATAATGGATTTTTCCTCTGGGTTGCCTTTGACACAAAAGAGGCATGATGCAATATGGGTAATGGTAGATTGACTCATCAAATCAGCTCATTTTCACTTAATCATTTGGTGGAGATCTATGTTAATGAGATAGGGGGTGTTTGGGATTGTTGTTGAGTATTCAAAAAGAAGATTTAGAACTTTTTCGAATTAATTGACTGATTTTTTAAATTTTTTATAAACTATTTTTCTCAAACTTGCTTTCGGAATAAGCATCAATTTACCTACTTCTCTCAAAAAGTAGTTTTCAAAACTCAAAAAATTAAATATAAAAAACTTTTCTCCAAAAGCGCTTTTCACAAACTCAACGCCAAACGGACCCATAGTCTGTTTATAATGTGTGATACTTTATATCATTTCAGATCAAGACCTAAGTTTTACTTCACAATTTTGGAAAAATTTACAACAAGCCATGGGTACTCGACTCAATTTTAGCACAACTTTCCACCCATAAACAGATGGACAATTAGAGAGGGTCATATAAATATTGGAGGATATATTGAGGAGTTGTGTGATTGAATTTAAAGCCAGTTGGGATAGACATCTTCCACTGATAGAATTTACCTATAATAACAGTCATCAAGCCAGTATCGGTATGACATCATATGAAGCTTTGTATGGGAGGAAGTGTAGAATGCGTTTATGTTAGACCGAACTTATTGACAGAAAAGTAGTGGGTCTAGATTAGTGCAGAAAAAAGAGGAAAAAGTGAGAGTGATAAAGGATAGGTTAAAAGTCATTGCTGATAGATATCAATCATACGCGGATTTGAAAAAGAGGGATATTGAGTATACAACTAGTGATAAAGTGTTCCTAAAAGTCTCACCAAGGAAAAGGGTACTTCTATTTGGTAAGATGGGAAGGTTGTGTCCTATATTTATTAGACCATACGAGTTGCTTGAACGCGTAGTTCATGTGGCATATAGATTAGCTCTACCACTAGAGTTAGATAAGATTCACTATGTATTCCATGTGTCCATGTTGAGAAGATATTGATAAGATCCATCTCATGTTATACTAGCACAATCTATAGAGATATGATCATATCTTACTTATGAAGAAGTGCCAGTGGAAATTCTAGCCCAAAAAGTAAAAGGCTATTGAACAAGAAAGTACCATTGGTAAAGGTTCTATAGCAAAATCATTCTTTGGAAGAGGCCACTTAGGAAAGTGAAGAGGTGATGAAGGCTCAATATCCACAGTTATTCATGTCATATCTGCTAATTTAGACCTAAGACACGCGAGTTGTTTAATCGACTCGTCGGTTTGACTGAAGTCTATAATTAGATTTTTATCAAAAAATAATGAAAATAATGGCAATTAAGTATGGAAAATATCTAATAAAGTGTTCAAAATATTTTAAGATGTTAATTTTTGGTAAAGGACTAAATTGCAAATTTTGAAAAGTTTAGGGGTCAATTTGTAATTTACCAAAAATTTAGGGATTTATTGGGATAATCATCAATTAAATGCATGAATTGGGACATAAAATGAATATGGAGGCTGGCCACACCAAGTGGCAAATTTTAAGAAAGCAATTGACATGCATGAATGAGATATTCAATGTATATAAGCTTAGGTGACCCATAATTGATTAAGTTTGTCATTTTCTCTTAATTGCCTCTCTTCTTCCTTATCACTTAAACAACTAGAAGACTTTTATCTTCCCCTCAAACCAACCCATATTTCTTGAAGCATAAACCACCAAATGGCAAAGTTTAATAAGCTAATTAAGATACATGCATTTAACCTTAATGAAGGTTTCTAGATTGAGCTTAGGTGTCCCCCTATCTTAATAACTTTTGTCATCTTCTTCTTGATTGTTTCTTCTTCTTCCTTATCCATTTTTCATTGAGGAAAATTCTGCCTCTCAAACCAGCCCACGTTTGCCCTTATTCCTCCATAGCCAAAGCTTAGTTTTAGTGAAAGAAAGTGAGAAAAGAGAGAAAAAGTAAGTTAAAATCCCATTTTCATGCTTAAGAAAGCTTAAAAGAGTAAGAAGAAAGAGAGAGATTAGGTTTATAAAGTTTTATTAATCTGATTATAAATTTTAAAAACTCAAAGTGACAAGGAGTTAGCTCAAATGTGCAAAGGAAAGGAGAAAGAGAAGTAAAGAGAAAGAAAAATACAGGAAAAAAGAGGTTTGTGCATAACCTAAGGCAATAGCCTATTTTTTTTATTTGCATGATTTAATTATTTGGCATGTTGATGATTCTAAATTGATATTATTTTGTGATGAAAATCTTGGGGATTCATGTTTGCTAGACTTAGGATTTAATTTGGTAAAAATTGAATGTGATTATCTTGTATGTTCCTTGCTAGAAATTGATGAGCAGTGTTCACTTAAACTGTTATAACTTAATTTATGTGACTCAGTTTTGCATGTTGTTTATAGGGTTTGAAAGATAAGACATAGGGCTATAACTTTCAATTAGACCATAAAACCTTAATATGTCTGTAATTGTCTAGAAAAATTCATAAAATTCGAACATAGAATCTGTCCAGAAATTCTGGGCAGAATTGTTAGTAATGAGCAGTAAGTACTTAAACTGTTATAAATTGAGTTCTGGAGCTTAGATTTGTGTATATTTGTTCAATTTGAAATATAAGACATAGGGCTACAATTTTTATTTATACCATAATATCTGAATATGTCTATAATTGTCCAGAAAAATTCATAAAGTTCAGACTTAGAATCTATCCAGAAAATTCTGGGCAGAATTATCAGTGACCAGTTAGTGTTAATATTATCATAGCTTTTGATACAAAACTCAGAATTATGTGATTAAAGTTGCATATTAAATCTAAGATCTGTATCTAAAATTTGTATGAAAATCATGTAACTAAATTCAGAATGGAACAGGACCAAAATTAAGTTCTAAGACAGAGAACTGAATCTGCCAATGACAGGGCAGCATGTGAATTGAGGAATGAAATGAATAAAATGATGAGAACTTTATTAAATTATATAAATATTATTTTAATTGAGTGATTATGTGATTATTTTGAGATATTACATGCATGAAAAGTATGAAATTATTTGTTATGAATTTTAATGAAATTGTATAAGCCCTAGAACACCTAACTAGAACCAACTTATGATAGTTTGGCATGCCAAATAGGGGGGAGTATGATGAAAATGAAAACCATTAATGGTATGATTATCTATGTCAGGTTTGGCAATATTATCTATGCCGGGTTTGGCATTGTTATTTATGCCAGGTATGACATTATTATATACGCCAAGTTTGGCACGGTTATCTACGCCAGGTTTGGCATTTATATGCGCACATCATATTGCTTGGGTGGCACTCCTAAGTGCCTGGATGACAACTCCGTTATCCTATTCAGTGGTTCATAGGTGTCCTGGGCATAAATGAAAACATAAATAAAGAAGTTATGGAACATAAAAGAATTATTGAAAATAAAACGGGAATTATGAATTGTGACATGGATAATAAAAATGGAATTATGAATTGTGGCATGGATAAAATGAAGATTTAGTGTTATACAATAAGATGGTAATAAAATAAATAAGTATGAGATAAAATAATATAATTTGATGTCTATACATGCTAAAATACCATGATATGTATATTTCCATGAGAATATGATTAAGCATGAGTTGATATATGATAATGCATGATTGCATAAAATAGTTTATTGCCTTATCTATATGCGCTACTAAACCAAGTGCTTAGCATGGGAGTTTTCTCACGCAGATTTAGTAAAGAATAAATAGAAGAGGGCAAGGCAGAGGAGGCCGATCAGGGTTCAGTTAGTTCAGATCAGAGACGGTTGAGAGGCTAGAAGGTAGTAGAGCTACCCCAGCCAAGGCATATGCCATGCGAGGCCGAGAGGAGCAGGATGCACTAGATGTCTTAATTGGTAAATTCCTTCTCTTTGTTCTGACATACATGCATTGATAGATCTGGGGTCAACGCATTCATACATATGCACACGACCACCGGGTAGAGAGGGTTTAGAACCACATACTCTAGAATTTGAGATTCTTGTGACTAACCCGTTAGGGCACAGTGTGAGGGTTACCAAGGTGTTTAGGGGTTGCCCAATTGAAATTCAAGGTAGGCAATTCCCAGCAGGCTTGATAGAGTTACCATTCCATGAGTTCGATGTGATCTTGGGAATGGATTGGTTGGCTCGTTATGGAGTGGTAATGGATTATGGAAGAAGACAGATGATCATCAAAATTCTAGAAGAAGATGAGATAGTGGTGATGGGTGATGATAGAAGATACCCAGACAATGTGATATCAATGTTGAAAGCCCAGAAACTCATCAATAAGGGATGCGAAGCATACTTAGCGTGTGTGGTTGATATGGAAAAAGCAAGTCCAAAGTTGGTGGATATTCCTACTGTTAGTGAGTTTCCCGATGTATTTCCAGAGGAATTGCTAGGATTACCGTCGGATAGAGAAATCGAATTTGCTATTGATTTGGTACCCGACACCACCCCTATTTTCATTACACCATATAGGATGGCACCATTAGAGTTGAAAGAGCTGAAGGTACAGTTGCAGGAGTTGTTAGATAAGGGTTTTATACGATCTAGTGTATCACCATGGGGTGCTCTAGTATTATTTGTGAAGAAGAAAGATGGCACCTTACGTTTTGCATCGGTTACAATAAGCTTAATAAGGTGACTATCAAGAATAAATATTTGCTGCCTAGAATTGATGACTTGTTTGACCAATTGAAAGGTGCAGCCATATTTTCGAAGATAGATCTTCGATTGGGGTATCATCAACTGAAGATAAAAGAGTCAGATGTACCTAAGACGACATTCATGACTCGTTATTGTCATTATGAGTTCCTAGTTATGCCCTTTGGATTGACTAATGCACTGGTAGCTTTTATGGACCTGATGAACCGAGTGTTCAGACCATATCTTGATCAATTTGTAGTGGTGTTTATTGATGACATCCTTATCTACTCTAGAGATCGAGAAGAACATGATCAACATCTCAGAATAGTGTTGCAAACATTAAGGGAGAAGCAGTTTTATGCAAAGCTATCTAAGTGTGAGTTTTGGCTTGAAGCAGTCAGTTTTCAGGAGAAGGTATTCGGGTTGATCCTAGTAAAATTGAAGCTATTCTTAATTAGAAACCACCGCGAAATGTGACTGGAGTGAGGAGTATATTAGGTTTTGAAGAATGAATCATATTCATAAACACAGTGAAAAATAAAATTTTTTAAAACCCAAAACAAAAGATCATACTTGTACCATTAAAACTAATTTATATAAATGTAAATGTTAAACATTATACCCTGTAATTTTTATTTTTTCTTCAAATCTTCACTTTGTTGGTTTGTAGCAAACCACAACAATCCACACTAGGATGTCTCTAATTATAATCCACGCGAAGAATGAAGAAGAAACTATCAAGAGAAAATGGTTTGAACAAATTTAAAGTGCTAGCTTTGAAAGTGTTCTTGAGAGAATTTTTGTTGTCTTAAAAATATTTTTTTTCATGTCTATTTACTGCCATTTGATGTCTTTTCTTTTTGAATCAAATTCAAAAATAAGATAAAAAGTCAAAAATGGAGATTTTTTGTCTAAAAGTTTCATCGTAGTCAATTTTTTGTCTTTGACGATAACCTTTAGCAACAAGTCTAGCTTTATAGGTAATCACATTACCATCCATGTCAGTTTTCTTTTTGAAAACCCACTTACACCCTATAGGCTTTATTCCTTCAGGTGGGTCAACCAAAGTCCATACATGGAATCCATTTCTGACTTCATGGCTTGAAGCCATGTAACGGCTGGGCTACTGGAATAGCGGTCTCAGCCGTTTGCCACAGTAAGCCCACCCGCCGTCTCACTGAGACCAACAGGCTGCCGGGGTCCATGGCCCATTACCTCCAACCCATCACTGGAATCACACTCAAGGTGTTTGCCACAGTAATTGGTAGTCTCTTACTGAGGCTAAAGGGAGGTCAAGGGTTCGACTCTTGCCTCCAACAACCTACTGTGGCAAACACCTTGAATGTGATTCCAGTGATGGGTTGGAGGTATTGGACCATGGACCGCGGCAGCCCATTGGTCTCAGTGAGACGGCGGATGGACTACTGTGGCAATGGGTCGAGACCCAAATTCCAGTAGATCCAGTCATTACATAAAAGGTACCTTTTATGTAACGGCTGGATCTACTGGAATCCGGGTCTCGGCCCGTTGCCACAGTAGGCCCACCCGTCATCTCACTGAGACCAACGGGCTGCCAGGGTCCATGGCCCAATACCTCCAACCCATCTCTGGCTGCCCAGTCCATGCCAGTCTGCGCAATAGGTTGTTGGAGGCAGAGATCAAACCCTCAACCTCTTTTTAGCCTCAGTAAGAGACTACCAATTGTACAATTGGTAGTCTCTTACTGAGGCTAAAGGGAGGTCAAGGGTTCGACTCTTGCCTCGAACGACCTACTGTGGCAGCCAACATGAACTGGGACTCTAGTGATGGGTTGGAGGTATTAACGGCTGGGCAGCCAGAGCTTCTCAAATCAATGGCGCTCTCCGAGCTTAAGCCACATTGATTGAGTATAATTTCATCATAGATGAATATCCGGATCAAGGACGCTCACACAAGCTTATGCCACCTTGTCCTCATTTATATGTGCTCATCAGAGCTTTCTCAAGTCAGTAGCGCTCTCCGAGCTTAAGCCACACTGACCGAACATCACAGACCAATGTCACTCTCCGAGCTTAAGCCACATTGGTTGAGGTATAGTACGGTACCGTTCGCCCCCTTAATGACATGTCATCTATCCTGATTCTAGTCCGCAAGTAGAGTAATGGGCTTCTTTATATTTTCATATCAATCATTATTCTCATATTTATCAACATCTCAATTTTCTTGTTTTACAAGCATATAATCATACTCATACATATTTTCATTCATTTACTAGATTCATCAATATTCTCATGTTTATCATCTGCTTCAGATTTCATATATTATCCATGACAATTCATTTTTCTACATCCATTCTGTGAAACCTTGAGGGGTATTTTCATCATTTTGATGATAACAAATAATATAGCAATATTGTATTTAACATATTTGTTTTCTAAGTATATTATACAGGACATGGATTAAAATAACAAGAATAGAGAATTGGAAGAATAATCCTTGAAAGACAAAATTCAAGTAGTAGCATGTTCACTGCCGTGACTCTATGAGTCACTCCCGTGAAGGAAGCTAATCGTTACCAAAACCAACATTTAAAGTTCACGGCCATGAAAGAAAAACAAACTGTGAAGTCGGCATTTCAGTCACCCCCGTGAATAAAGGTGTCACCCCCGTGAAGATTCATGCAATTTCATCCAGAGAGCTTCACGACCAAGGTCACCACTTGGATCATGGCTGGGAAGCTTGTCACGCCCGTGAATGAGTATGTCACGCCCATGACTCTATATGTCAAAAAATTCCAGAGAACTTCACGACAAAGGTCACCACTTCAGTCATGGCTTGGGAAGAAATGTCACCCCTGTGACAAGCATAGTCACGCCCGTAAACATTGAAAGAGAAAAATGTCAGGCGCGATTTTTTGGTGAGTACAATGACTAGTTTCGTATTAAATGCACCCCAACGGCTATATTCAGCCATGGGAGTATAAATGGAAGTCATTTATACATTCAGAAAGAGAGAATAAAGAATATAACAATAGCATAAAACATACTTCAAATTTAATTCTTATTACAAGCTATTTGTACTTTCACACTTTGAGAACAAATCTATTCTCTGTAAAAATCTTTTTGCTCCTCATATTTGAGCAATTAAGATTTATAAGTGGTTCTCTCTGTAATCTTTACTCAAGTGAGCTTTGGGTATTTTTGAGTTAAGAGTAGAACACTTGTAAGGGTTAGTTGTGTGAGCCTCCAAAACACAAATTAAAAGGTTGTTTGTGTGAGCCTGTAAAACACAAAGTGAAGGTTGTTTGTGTGATCCTGTAAAAACACAAAGTGAAGGTTGTTTGTGTGAGCCTGTAAAACACAAGGAATTGGTTATTGTGTGAGCCATTAAAACACAAGGGATTTATGGGTTAGGTGTGAGCCATTATGAGAAACACCATAGTTGGGAGTGAGCTTGTAAAACTCCATTGTAACACTTAGTTTGTTAGTGAAACTCCCAATTGCAATTGGGGAGAGGAGTAGGGTTTGTTAACACCCGAACCTCTATAAATCTTTGTGTATGTTTTTCTCTATCCCTCCTAAAATTAATTATTTATTTCCGCACTTTAAAGTTTAAGTTTTTGAAACTCCAATTCAACCCCCATTCTTGGTCTAATATCTGGGCAACAAATTCATTTTTCTATATCACAACATATCACATTATCACATCAATATATATACACATATATCCATATCATTCTTATTTCACTGGATAGACAATGACTTTCATTTAATTACCTGAATTCTTCATTTGATAACCACATTACTAATTTCAAATACAGAGCATTCATGGCCGTGATTACTAATTTCACGCCCGTAATCCCAAGCCGTGAACGCTACTGGAATGAATCGCCCAAAAGCATTCACGGTCGTGATTACTCATTCACACCCGTGAATAAGTTCACTTCCGTGATTCCAACCCGTGAACGCTTCTGGAATGAATAGTACCATTTCCACCCAGAAATTCACAACCGTGAACCCTCAAGTTCACGCCCGTGACTCAATAGTAACACCCGTGATTTTCAGCAGGAAATCTGCATATTCACTTTTCATTCATTCTAACATCATCCAAATCATACCAAATTCTATTTCATGCATTTCTAAGGTTCTTTACTCCACTTATTACTTTCCAATACATGTAAATGTCTTGATCATACAAGATTCTCTAACATGCATCCTTAATTCAATGTCACAATTATCTCATTCATATATGTCTAAACCTATGGTTTCATGCCACAATCATCATCATTCTTGAAATTGCATTTATCTAAAATCATGTTTAGCATGCATTATTTCAAACAAAAATAGGCTATTGCCTTAAATTATGCACAAACCTTAATCTTTCTCTTTCACTCTTTTAGGTAGCTTTCTCTTTTCATTTGCTCCTTAGAGCTTGTTCCTTGTCATTTGGAACTCCTACAACATCATAAATCATTATCTCCATATGATTTTCTCAAGACCCTAAGCTCTCTTTTTCTCTCTCAAAACCCTAGTTTCTCTCTCTTTCCATATAAGTCTTGGATGAGTTCAAAATTCGAACTTCCTTTAAGAAAAGATGAAGAAGAAGAAGCAATACTTCTTACCTTACACTTTTCTTCACTTGATCACCACTTTGGAGATTTTATCTCTCTACCAAACTTTATTTTTCTTCCTCTTTCTTGTTCTTTCCAGCTTCCTTAAGAGTTATGGACCATGAAGATCACCTTGTCTTGCTCTTTCCCTTCTCTTCTCTTCCTTTCTCTCTCTAGAATTCAAGATTGGCTATGGAGGAACGGGTGAAGCTGGCGTGACTGGTAAAGAAAACAGAGAAGGAGGCAGAAAATGAAGAGAAGAAGAAGAAGAAGAAAAAGAGGTCTTAAATAGGGTACCCAAAAAGTCTTCATGTGGGACCCACCATTTGACCATTTTCTCCCAATTTTACACTTAATCAATATTAATTCTTCTTCCTTTAGTGTCATGGCCAGCCAACACTATCAAAATGTGCCCAAAATTAATATGTTGATTAGCAATTAATCTCATTAATCCTCCAATTTTTGGTAATTTGCAATTTGACCCCAGAACTTATTAAATTTTGTAATTTAGTCCTTTACCGTAAATCAACTTATATAAACTTTAATATCACTTATTTAGGCATTTATTATTTAATTTAGCCATTACTTAAACAATTTTTGTAAAAATTGAATTTAGACTCTGATCGGTCACACACGTCAACTTCGCAACACGTGCGACTTAGGACCTAAATTAGCGGATATTACATAGACCTTACCATGTCTAACAAAATTTGGTTTCTTCTTTCAGCCACACCATTGTGTTATGGAGTGTAAGGTGGAGTCCATTGAGATAAAATCCCATTATCCCTAAGATAATATAGAAACTCTTGGCTCAAGTATTCACCTCCTCGATCTGATCGAAGTGTTTTAATACTTTTGCCAAGTTGTTTCTCTACTTCATTTTCGAATTCTTTAAACCTTTCAAAAGCTTCAAATTTGTATCTCATAAGATACACGTATCCATATCATAAGTAGTCATCGATAAAAGTAATGAAGTAGATGAAACCACCTCTAGCGTGTGTAGACATTGGACCACATACATCTGAATGTATTAAGTCTAAAAGTCCATTAGTACATTCACCCTTTCCCTTAAAGGGTAATTTAGTCATCTTGCCTAGTAAACAAGATTCACATGTGTCATATGATTCATAATCAAATGACCCCAAACTACCACTTTTGTGTAGCTTAGCCATGCGTTTTTCACTTATATGACCAAGACGACAATGCCATAAATAAAATGATTTCAACATATCTTGTTTTTGCCTTTTATTATCATTGATATTTAAAATTGGATTTGACATATCTAATATGTATATTTCATTGCATAATGTACCATTAGCATAAAGAATTCCATTCAACATAATAGAAAAATAATTTTTTCTAAAAACTAAAAGGAAACCATCTTTATTTAGACTTGAAACATAAATATTGTTTTTAGTCAAAGCAGGTACATAATAGCAATTCTCCAAATTTAATATAAGCCCACTAGAGAGGGTCAATACATATGTTCCTATAGCTAATGCAACAACCCTTGCTCCATTTCCAAGGCGTAGGTCTGACTCTCCCTTATTGAGCTGTCTACTATTCCTGAGGCCCTACATATCAGTGCATATGTGTAAGCTGCAACCCGTATCTAATACCCATATATTATTATTGGAAACACTATTAATTTTAATGAAAAAATACCTGAAGTAGATGGGGCATTAGATGCCTTCTTCTTCAAGGACTCCAAGTAAGCCTTGCAGTTTCTCTTCTAATGGCCATCCTTGCCACAATGGAAGCATGTCCATTTTGGAGCAATCTCCTTGGCCTTTTTCTTGGCCACGCCTCCCTTAGGCTTCATAGACTTCTTCTTCTTCTTAAGGTTCTTCCTTTTAGAACTTGAAGAGTCCACCAGCATCACAGTCTTACTGTCCTTCTTGACAGATGGCTCAGCTGTTTTAAGCAAGTTAATCAGCTCAGGAATAGTGGTAGAGATTTGGTTCATCCTATAGTTAAGCACAAAATGTGAATAACTATCAGACAAACCGGTTAGAATTAAGTCAATACTTAATTCATGGTCCATCACAAATCCCAAAGTGGCCAACCTCTCAATATAGCCATTCATCTTCAATGCATATTGCACTAGAGATGTCCCCTCAACCATCTTAGTGTGGAAGAGCAACCTTGAAGTTTTGAACCTTTCGGAACATGCTTGCTCATCAAAAAGCTCTCTTAGATGGTATACTATGGAATTAGCATCCATAGCCTCATGCTGCTTTTGCAAATCAGCTGACATAGTGGCAAGCATAATGCAGCTTATCATCTCACTATAATCAAGAAGCTTTTGATATGCGTTCTGAATATATTTAGAAGCATTAGCAGTAGAGGGATTAGGGAGTGCCTCATCTAGAACATAGCCAATATTTTTGGATTTGAGAACTATTATTAGATTCCTTAGCCAATCCAAAAAATTGGGCCCAATCAACTTATTTGATCCCATTAGAGATCGCAAATTCACACTTGTCATGATGATGATTCTAACAACCTAGATGTAAAATAGAACATGTTAGAATGTACATAAAATGCATGTTTATTAGGTCTTTAATAAATCGCATTATGACTCCCACTATTTTATAGTGAATCCATAACCCTCACTATGAACCTAAGAGAACTTATATGGAAGTTCTCCTAGTGGGTCGATATCCAACTAGTTAAGAATAACTTTGAGGCAACTCAACAAGCTATCCTTAGTTTGGTTGGTAGGTATCTAATCCATACCAATTGCATTATTCATGCAACTATCAAATCTTGTGCTATCAACTTATTGATGTGTGCACATACATTGGGCTATCGACTCTTGATATGTGTACATCTCATTTATACAAACCCAACTTCACTGGTCTTACCTAGGTATATGCATGAATTTACAACCCAAAATAGAAATCAAATTTCTATTTCTAAGTCTTCTTGTTTATGGTACCATCTCCTTTGCTTCTTGCTCCTTTGTATCTTCATTCTATCCTAATCCTATGTAATCTAATTACATATTTCAAATTATAGAAAATCTCAATTTACATTTGAGGGGAGTAAGATGAGAAGAGAAATACATAAGAAAGAAAAAAATGTAGGACACGCAGGCCTTATTTACCATAAAACAAAATAATTTCATGCATGCTCAATCACATTGGGCCTAAGTCCATAATCATCCATCATGCCTTTTCATACACCCCTCACATGCATTCTCTAATGCACAAAATAAAAATGACAATTTTGGATTTCAATTTGTAAATCGATTCAACACTGGAATCGAAATTGCCTATATGTGTTCTTTCGGTTAATTTAATTTTGTATGTCATTTTAAAGTGGAATTTAATATTTAATCAAATTAAATTAAATTTCATATTTCCAGAAATAATTCAAAATTAATTCTCCTTAAAATCAGAATATTATGATGTTAAAATTAAACAATTTAATTTTAATATACATACCAATTTCTAGTCATTCTAGAATTACAATTGCACAACTTAAATTAATTCAAAATTAATTTCCAAAAATTCTAAAAATTTTTATAACATCAAATCACCATTCTAATTATCTTTAGGTCAGATCAAGTACATCAAAATATTTTTGGCACAAGCCAAAATTACTAAGACAAACGAACCAACACACTTATACGCTCAAAATGACTAATTCAATATCTAGAATTTTTAAAATTTCAAATGCTTGAAAAATAATTTTTGCATGAATCTAACATCCAAATAATATATTTTTAATTACATAAAAATTATTTCAAGGTGCTGGAAATAAAAAAAATACATACAAAAAAATCAAATAAAACAGCCGCATCGGGTAAGCTAAAACAGTTCCGTTTTTGTGTTTGTTTGAAAAATTAATTAAAATATTTTTTCATTATTTATTGAACACTTCCAGAGGCATAAAAATATTCTCAATATGTCTAAATAATTTTTTTGTAATTAAATTACAAAAAAAATGCAACCAGCCCCATCAATTAAGCCAAACAACAACACATGTTCATAAACAAGGCAATTTTAGGCATTTTTGAAAACAAATCCGAAATTAATTATTTGAATCACATTCAAATCATTTTTCAATCACAATAATCATTCTTAATTGTCCCATGATCAGAATAAAGAAAATAAAAATGTGTAAATTATATTTTACAAATTAATTTCAATTTTTCAAAACCTATTGATCCAAAATCATCAAAAACATGCAATCCCATTGCACTTTCAATTAAAATTAATTGTAATGGATACAAGGAGGCTTTGATACCAATGTTGAGTTTTGAAGAATGAATCATATTCATAAACCCAGCGAAAAATAAAATTTTTCAAAATTCAAAACAAAAGATCATACTTGTACCATTAAAACTAATTTATAAAAATGTAAATGTTAAAAATTATTCCTTGTAATTTTTATTTGTTCTTCAAATCTTCACTTTGTTGGGTTGTAGCAAACCACAACAATCTACACTAGGACGTGTCTAATGATAATCCACACAAAGAATGAAGAAGAAACTATCAAGAGAAAATGGTTTGAACAAATTCAAAGTGCTAGCTTTGAAAGTGTTTTTGAGAGAATTTTTGTTGTGTCTTAAAAATATTTTTTTTTACAAAAAAATATTTTTATATCTATTTTCAACTATTTGATGTCTTTTCTATTTAAATCAAATTCAAAAATAAGATGGAAAGTCAAAAATGGAGAAAATGGTAACTAATGAATAGTAATTGGCCATAATTGGCCTAATTATGGCCAGTTACAGCTGTTGCCCAATGGATGGAAGCTGCAGGCGCGTTGGGCCTACTGCAGGTTGTTGCTGGGCAACCCAGCTGGCTCGCAAAGTGGGCCAGTAGCCTGCCTAGCTCGGGCTGGCCCGTGACACTCCAGAACGATTTTTTCGTGCGATCTCATCGCGATCCATCCTAAAATAATTCTCTCATATTTTGGATCTAGCCAAGACCATTTTACTCATTCTCCATATCTTCAATGTGTGTCACCCATTAGGTTATCGATTATGTTGGCTACTTAAATTAACAATTAATTTAAGCAGGTCATGAGCGGTATCTAGCAACACATCATGACCCCTAATTCACCGGAAAGTCAGTGGTTTGACTACGAACCTTTCTATAGACAATTTCTGTGCAATTATTCCTTTCACCATTCTATGCCCCACTTGGTTCAGAGTATGGACATGTGTCAACTCCTACTGGACTGACTACGTCACATCTAGTCCAAGTAATATTAGTTCTTGTTCTTGAGGCTCATTACTTTATTAGATATGTCATTGAAGACTACCTTTATGATATTTTAACTCCGACCAGAGATTCCTGAGTAATGACCACGATAAGAGGCCATGGGTATACACTCCTTCTATCAAGAGTGGTGAATCCTTTGTTGGTTACCCAATTACCTTTGAATATCTCAAGCTGTATGCAATCACCACCCTATGAGCTACCTCTCTGAGGCAACAAGAAATAGTGTCAAAATACAGAATCAATATTCAAGATATCCTTGAGTACCTCAAGTCTAAGAATACTTGCACCATTGCTATGATGCGACTATCATTGACATTTGAATAGATTATCCATATGATTGTCTCATAGTTTGTCATCCAATGTACTTAGCTACACTTAGCAAGCATCTACATATTAACTCTAAACATCTCATGTTTATAGATTATGAGAACTACTACTCGATCCAATCAAGGAGTGTAACATGTGCTAGTCTATCTGGATTAATAATGTCCTGTCTCATTAATCCTATGACTATGGATAATTTTGATACTAACATAATTACACATGATAAGAATCTCAATACCATGATCTCATCATGATTTCCTTCATGTTATGTTATGTATCAAGGACTTTATTAATTGATTTAAGATCACTTATCAATTCATATATCAAATGAACATAAAATTAATGAAAAAGCTTTTTATTAATAAAATAAATTTGTACAATAAGTGGTAAAGGTGATTGCCTTTAGAGCACTCCTCTAACAGAGTTTCCTTGGATTAGCCGGATATTATAGGAGGTTCGTGAAGGGATTTTCATCCTTAGTTACTCATTTGACATGACTACTACGAAAAGAGGTCCGTTTCGAGTGGACAGACAAGTGTCAAGCAAGTTTTGATCGACTGAAGGCAATGTTGATTGAAGCACCATTTTTGACTCAGCCTACTTTAGGAAAAGACTTTGTTGTGTACAGTGATGCTAGTCATAATGGTTTAGGATGTGTTCTTATGCAAGAAGGAAAGGTGATTGCTTATGCCTGAAGACAACTTAAGCCTCATGAGCTTATCCGACACATGATTTGGAGTTAGCTGCGATAGTTTTTGCTCTTAAGATTTGGAGACATTATCTGTATGGGGAAAGATGTTATATCTATATAGATCACAAAAGTCTTAAGTACCTTTCCTTATTGAAAGAGTTGAATCTGAGACAACGAAGATGGTTGGAGTTAATTAAAGATTATGACTGTGTGATCGACTACTAGCCAGGCAAAGCTAATGTGGTTGCAGATGCACTAAGTAGGAAGATTTTAGCTGAGATGCGAATACAATCTACTTTGATGTAGAGGATCAAAGATGCTCAGAAGTAAGATGAAAAGTTAGTAGAGATAGTCGAGGCAGTGAAAAAGGGAGAAAAGCCTTATTTTTCATTGACAGAGGATGGCACAGTATACTTTAAGAATAAGATTTGCGTTTCTAATGTAAAAGAGCTGAAGTCCGATATTTTTAAAGAAGCACATGAAATGGTATATACCATGCATCCAGGGGGGAACAAGATGTATCAAGATTTGAAAACTCAATATTGGTGGCTAGGGATGAAGAAGGATATCATTGAATATGTTGCTAAATGTCTAACTTATCAACAAGTGAAAGTGGAACACTAGTTACCCATAGGATTGCTGCAACCAATATCAATTCCAGAATGGAAATGGGAACGAATCATGATGGATTTTGTGTCTGGGTTACCGATGACTCAAAGAAAGCATGATGCAGTGTGGGTGATAGTGGATCGATTGACGAAATCAGCACACTTCTTACCAGTCAGAATGGAGTGCCAATGTCCATCATATCTGATAGAGATCCCAGATTTACTTCACAATTCTGGAAGAGTCTACAGCAAGCTTTGGGGACTCGACTCAATTTCAGCATGGCCTTTCATCCGCAGACGGATGGACAATCAGAGAGAGTTATTCAGTTGCTAGAGGATATGATGAGAAGTTGTGTGCTTGAATTTGAGGGAAGTTGGGATAGATATCTACCTCGTATGTAGTTTGCCTACAACAACAGCCATCAGATGAGCATAGGCATGGCTTTGTATGAGGCATTGTATGGAAGAAAATACAGGACACCAGTTTGTTGGACCGAATTGAGGGAAAAGAAGTTGATAGGGCTAGAGTTAATGCAAAAAACAGAAGAAAAGGTTAGAATTATCCAAGAAAGATTGAAAGCAGCACAAGATCGACAGAAATCATATCCTGACCTCAAGAGGCAAAACATTGAATATGATGTGGGTGATAAAGTGTTTCTTAAAGTTTCACCTTGGAAGAAAGTATTGAGATTCGGTAAAAAAGGAAAATTAAGTCCGAGGTTCATTGGTCCTTATGAGATTTTGGAAAGAATTGGACCAGTGGCATATCGGTTAGCACTTCCACTAGAGTTAGATAAAATCCATAATATTTTTCATGTGTCGATGCTAAGGAGATATAGGTCTGATCCGACTCATGTCATACCAATGGAAGAGATAGAAGTGCAGACTGACTTGACATATGAAGAGGAACTGGTGGCTATATTACCACGTGAAGAAAAAGTTTTATGAAACAAGAAAGTTCCATTAGTTAAAGTGTTATGGCAGAATCATGTTACTTAAGAAGCCACATGGGAGAACGAAGAAGTCATGAAGAGGCAATATCCTCAGTTGTTCATAGAATTAACAGGTAAATTTCGAGGACAAAATTTATTTCAAGGGGGGAGAGAATGTAATATCCGCTAATTTAGACTTAAGACACGTGAGTTGTTTAATCGACTCGTCGGTTTGACCGAAGTCTAAAATTGGATTTTAATGGAAAAATAATGAAAATAATGGCAATTAAGTATGGAAAATATCTAATAAAGTGTTCAAAATATTTTAAGATGTTAAATTTCAATAAAGGACTAAATTGTAAATTTTGAAAAGTTTAGGGGACAATTTGCAACTTACAGAAATTTGGGGATTAATTGGGATAATCATCAATTAAATGCATGACTTGGGACAAAAAATGAATATGGAGGCTGGCCACACCAAGTGGCAAATTTTAAGAAGGCAATTGACATGCATGATTGAGATATTTAATGTATGTAAGCTTAGGTGTCCCATAATTGATTAAGTTTGTCATTTTCTCTTTTATTCCCATCATATTGCCTGGGTGGCACTCCTAAGTGCCTGGATGGCAACTCCGTTATCCTAGTCAGTGGTTCATAGGTGTCCTGGGCATAAATGAAAACATAAATAAAGAAGTTATGGAACATAAAAGAATTATTGAAAATAAAACTGGAATTATGAATTGTGACATGGATATAATAAAAATGGAATTATGAATTGTGGCATGGATAAAAAGAAGATTTAGTGTTATACAATAAGATGGTAATAAAATAAATAAGTATGAGATAAAATGATATAATTTGATATCCATACATGCTAGAATACCATGATATGTATATTTTCATGAGAATATGATTAAGCATGAGTTGATATATGATAATGCATGATTGCATAAAATAGTTTATTGCCTATCTATATGCACCACTAAACCAAGAGCTTAGCGTGAGAGTTTTCTCACACAGATTTAGTAAAAAATAAATAGAAGATAGCAGATAAAGACAACGGTGACCTAATCTAGTAAAGCAGCCTGTTACACACATCGTGGGTTACACAACTTTTGTATATTATCTTATAAATTTTATTTTGTAGTATTTGTAAAATAAACAGTATATTTTGTAAAAAACATGTTACTATATACAAAAATGCAGTTTATCTTTCATGCTATGATTTCTTTTATAATGCAAAGTAAACAAATAGTAAATAAAGAAAAAAAATGTACGAGTGATTTTCCATTATAGATTATGCAATGATATTTTAACTAACGAAGTCAGCGTATCCTCATCCGGGCATGAGCTGCTGGGGTGAGGAGTGTTACAATTCAAATCTAGCTAATTAGGTAAATTTCAAGGATAAAATTTCATAAAGGAGGGAGAATTGTAATGTTCGACAATTTAGGGCATGGTTGTGTGTGGCTGTAACCCAACACACCGAATACATTGGGGTCCAATTCAGACATCAAAGAAGTAATAAAATGATAATAAAATATGAGAAAGATATTTTAGGATATTATGAATTGAGAATTTTAAGGTTTGACACTAAAATTTATAAAATAAAATTTTTTGCTGAACATAATTTGAATTTACGATGTTTTTGAGATAGATAATCAAAGAAAGAATAAAAAAGGAATATTATTTACCTAAGAAAAAGAATATCATTTGGATTAATATAAAGTGAGATTGATTATATTAATGGACCAATGAGGGTCAAGATTTACCTAATTAATCCTAACCACCCACCCTAATCTAAGTATAAAGTCAAATTTTCACTTTATGCCTTAAGTTCTTCTTCTTCCTCATCTTAAGCAAAGTTTCTCTTCCATTTTATCCCTCCATTGCTATGACCTCTATAACCATTTCTCATCAAAATTTCAACTCAAACCTAGATATAAAAGTTAAAGAGGTAGATCAAGGAAAGATCATTAAGAAAGTGACATAAAGCGAGTCAAACAAAAGAAGAGGAAGGAAGAAAAGAAGAGAGATAGGAGGATGGAATTTTGGCCAAATTTAGGATCTTCAAAGGTGAGGTTAGATTCTTCATCCTCTTGATTTTCTCCTCTACTTTAGTTCCATTTTAAAGTTAATTACCATTAAAATTGGTAATTAGGATTATTAGTATATTAATAATGATTAAAGGTTGATTAGTGTACCTTATGCTTGATTAGTGTGAGTTAAGGGTTAATAATGGATTAGAGGAGGAATTTATGGACCTAGGATGAGGTAGAAGTAATTAGAAGCTTAAGCAGGCTTTATGTTCATATATAATATTAATGTATAAGGTATAAAGTATAATGTATAAGGACCTGACCTATTTACTATCTTTGAAGTTTTCGGTCTATGCTCATCTCTGCCACTCTTACCTTGGCTCTAGCTCCTACCTTGAGTCAATGTTGATTTGTTGTGTTTAAGTGGGTGCTTCACTAGCCTAAAGAGGACAATCCCTCTTGTAATGATCTCTAGAACCACACCTGGAAAAAGCCCTAAAATGTCCCCAACACTCCCCTTTGTGTCTTCTACCATACGTTGAGCATTCATATGCATACTCTCTCTGAGTCTGATTCCTAACAGTAGTGGAAGTGGCTCTAAAAAATGGTGTTTGCCTAATGGGTGCTGAATTGCCCCAACCCTAACTTTGTCCCCTAGCCTATAACTATCCAGAACTCATGCAAGTCTTCTTGCTCGAAGAATGCATAGCACTGAATGAGGAATTTATGTGGTCCCTTCCTAATGGTTCACTAGGCTTCTTAAGGTTTTTCATCTTTTACGCATTGATTGCTGAAGAAACCAAATTAGGGAAATCTTGATATTGGTGGGAGACCAAATGGAACCCTATATTAGGATTGAGTCATTCCTCAAAAATCAAATAGGTTGAATACTTGCTCAGTCTGGTAAACACCCTCTCATACTCAATCATTGTTCCACCCCTTTACCTCTTGTTCAAAACTTCTCACTTTTTTCCATCCATATAAACCCCTGGCACATACTTCTTCTTGAACTTCACCATAAAGAACTCCTAAGTAAGAGGTTTTGGTACTTGTCGATTAACAACGACTAACTTCCACTAGTCATATGCATCCTCCTTAAGCAAAAAGACTTCATATCTAGCTTGAAACTCTTCTGAAAACAAGAGCTCCTCAAATACCCTTTCAATCTTCTCCAACCTCCACAACAGCGGAATCATCCTCATTCTTTGCCAAGAAATTTCTAGCCCTAAATTTTGTACTTTGTCCATTCGTGCTACTGGTTGCAGTGGGGGAGGTGGAGGTGGTGCCTATGGCACTGTTTGTGCTATCCTTTGTGTAAGTGCAACCAATTGTTGCATCACTGGATCTAGAAACTAACCCGCTAACCCTTCATGGGTGGTGGTGGAATAGGTGGATGAGAAGCAACACTGGGCCCTTGAACACTAGCCTGAGTTTGTGGATCTTAAGCCTCATTATCCACAGGGCTATTACTATCGTTAGGATTTTGAGGATCACCTTCCATGGTCTTTACCTAAACCTACACACTAAAAGAGAAGAGCCCACATTAGTCATATAGGACAAAACACATGTTAAGTTATATGACACTTTACCCCACCTAGGTTCAGAACTGAGAAAACCTAAGCTCTGATACCAGTAAATATAACACCCTTCACATAGCTAGGAACTTTCCTAGTTATAGGAAATAATATTATCATCCATGAGACCCAAAAAACCAGTTAATTTAAAATCCTTTTGAGCACTATCGTCATGATGACTTTAATAAAACATGAAAATATAAAAATATTGAATTTAAAATTCCCATTTATATAAATAGGGCTAGCACTTGCCCAAAGTTTACAATATAATATCAAATAATTAGTTACAAGATTACATGCCCTTTCAAAATAAAACATGTGCATTAGTTACTAATCCCATTCCCAACAAAATAAACCAAAAAGTACTATATCACCAACCCTCAAGTATTTGTGCTTTGGCTCTTCTTCCGCTTCGGCATCTTCTCAATCTTGTTTATGCTTAGCTCTAAATTGTGCGTGAAAGACAAAACACCCACACGGTAAGCTTACCTTGCTTAGTAGTACGTAACAAAATATTAAATATAATAATAAGTGTATGCATGATCATTATTTTTTGCATGCCAATATGTACGCATGAACATATGAGTTTCCACATATATTAAACATTATGCACAATGTATATAACAAACCACAATTTACCAATCATTTCAATGGCTCATTCTCAAAAAATTTACCTCTTTTTAATCATTGCCCACTAACTTTAGACATGGCTAAAATGGATATGGGCATACAATGGCTCATTCGAAAGCACTTCAAGACACCTACCTAAGATTCTAGTATTAAACCCCTCTCATTACCAAGGGAGCTCACCCATAATTCCATAACTTTGTTCTCATTTTGGCCCATCTTAGGCCTCTTAGTACTAAACACTTAATGGCATGCCATCACTCCTAACTCTAGTATTAGTTTGAGTGTTGGGTTGAAAAATTCACATTTAAAACATAAGTTTCTCAATCCCATATATGCATCATACATGTTATAACATGCATTAACCCTTATAAATGCATCATAATACCACAACTTTCTCATCATTTTTTTAACAGTTCATGTACTAATTAAACTTAACTATCATGCATTTTGCCAATTTGACATACAAGTTCAATTATTGCATTAAATATAGGGTTATGACCAAAACTCACACAAAAAATGGAGCCTCTAAAGCCCTTAGTCTTCTTTTTTTAAGCCCTTTCCATCTTTTGAAAGGAAGCTTCCTCTCCAACAGGGGTCTCTAACATATGATAACAACCAATTATCAATAAAAACCAAGGTTTCTTAAGGATTCCACCATACCTTAACCCCCATTTAATAAAAGAAAGGTTTTTTTTCCTAACTTTAACCCTAGGTTCATCTTACCCATAAATTAACCACTACCAAAGGAAGATTGAGAGGAAGAAAAGAGTAACCTACTCAAATCCATAAGTTGTTATGGTCAGGTCTCGAAATTCCCACTCTAAGCCTCAAACTTCTTCCTCTTCTTACTATAAACCTTGCTAATCCTCCCTTCAACTTCATCTCCTCAAAAGATCATGCGGTTTTTTGCTTGTTTTGGGTGAGTTTTAACAATAGTCAGGTTGAAAGGTCTCTAATTCCTTGAAAGATGAATGAGGGTAGGGTTAGTTTTTATCATAAATGGAGAAAATGAAGGGTATTTGACTTTTATAACCCTCGATTTATAGTTGTGACCGATTCTTCACCAGCATAAATCATCATTCACAATAAAAGCAACACATGATCTAAAAGCTGGCAACCATTAAATACACGATTCACAACCGTGACCAAATGTTCATAGGTGTGAATCACTTATAGACACACTTTTTCCTATTTCTTTCCTCTATCCAAAACATAACCTCTTTACCCCACACACACACTTGTCAAGACATGACCTTCCATCGTAAAAACATATAGACTCTACTTTATAGGCATGACAAAGACCGGTTGCATATATGATCAACCAGGTGAACTCTTTTGCATATTAGAAAATTGTCATGTTTCTTTCCCGCAAATTTAAGAATTCCTTTCTTTTCTCATCAATGTATATCAAGTATATATTCTTTCTTGAACTCGACAACAAAGTACTCCTATGTCAAAGGATGTGGGGTCTGTGGCTTATTCAAAACCAACTTAGGATGTTCTTGTATCATTGACAATGCATTTTTTTCTTTATGCTCCTCAGCACACTTTAACTCTTCGAAGACTCTCTTGATCTTCTCTAGCCAATACTCAGCTACAACTGGATCATCTTTTCCTCTATCGAGGAAATCAGTGGTCACATACTTTCGGTGTAATGTCCGCTAATTTAGGCCCCGAGTCTCACGTGTCGCAAAGTTGACGCGTTTGACCAATCGGAGTCTAAATTCAGTTTTTTACAAAAATTTGATCAAATAATGGCTAAAATAAATGATAAATGCCTAATTAAGTGATTATAAAGTTTAAAGAAGTTAATTAAAGGTAAAGGACTAAATTGCAAAACTTGATATGTTTTGGGGTCATATTGCAATTTACAAAAAATTTGAGGATTAATGAGATTAATTAATCAACATATTAAATTTGGGGACATTTTAATAGGTTTGGTCGGCCACTCATTGAGGAAGAATGAGATTAATGGGTTCATTAAGCCTAATGTCAAGAAATGGTTAAAATGATGGGTCCCACATGAAGACTTATGGGTACCCTATTTAATGCCTTCTTTTCTTCTTCTTCTTCTCTTCATTTTCTGCCTTCTTCTCTCTCTTTTCTCTAGCCACACCAGTCATTTCATCTCCTCCATAACCAATCTTGATTTCTAGAGAGAGAAAGGAAGGGAAGAGAAGGGAAAAAGCAAGGTAAGGTGATCTTCATGGTCCATAACTCCTAAGGAAGCTGGAAAGAACAAGAAAGATGAAGAAAAATCAAGTTTGGTAGAGAGAGAAAATATCCAAAGTGGTGATTTAGTGAAGAAAAGTGTAAGGTAAGAAGCATCTCTCCTTCTACTTCATCTTTTCTTAAAGGAAGTTCGAATTTTGAGTTCATCCAAGACTTATGTGGAAAGAAAGAGAAACTAGGGTTTTGAGAGAGAATAAGAGAGTTTAGGGTCTTGAGAAAATCAGATGATAATAATGATTTATGATGTAGTAGGAGTTCTAAGTGACAAGGAACAAGCTCTAAGCAGTAAAGGAAAGTGAAAGCTACCTAGGAGAGTGAAGGAGAAAGATTAAGGTTTGTGCATAGCTTAAGGCAATAGCCTATTTTTGTTTGAAATAATGCATGATGAACATGATTTTAGATAAATGCATTTCAAGAATGATGATGATTATGACATGAAACCTTAGGTTTAGACATGTATCAATGAGATCCTTGTGTGACATTGAATTAATGATGCATGTTAGAAAATCTTGTATGATCAAGACATTTACATGTATTAGAAAGTAATAAGTTGAGTAAAGAACCTTAGAAATGCATGAAATAGAATTTGGTATGATTTGGATAATGTTAGAATGAATGAAAAGTGAATATGCAGATTTCCTGCTGAAAGTCACGGGCGTGAACTTGAGGGTTCACGGTTGTGACTGATTGTATCACAGTTGTGACTTCTGTGTGGAAATGGTACTATTCATTCCAGAAGCATTCATGGGTTGGAATCACGGACGTGAGCTTATTCATAGGCATGAATGAGTAATCACGACCGTGAATGCTTTTGGGCGATTCATTCCAGTAGCGTTCATGGCTTGGGATTATGGGCGTGAACTAATTCACGGGCATAAAATTAGTAATCACGACCGTGAATTCTTTGTATTTGTAATTATGAATGTGGTTATGAAATGAGGAATTCAGGTAAATAAATGAAAGTTATTATCTATCTAGGGAAATAAGAATGAATATATGTATATATATATATATATATATTTTGATGTGAGAACGTGTTATGTTGTGATATAGAAAAATGAATGTTGATATGGATGAAATATGTAAATTGACACCGATGATATATGAAATATGATACGGATGACATACGTGAACTAATACAGATAATAATCATGAATATTGATATGGATGTGATTGGAAGTAAATAGAAATGTATGAATTATATGATATTAAAATAGCCCTAGAACAGCTACCTAGAACTATACTAAGGATAGTTTGGCATGCCAAGTAGGGGGGAGTATGATGAAAACCATTAATGGAATGATTCTCTATGCCAACAATGGCACGGATTATGAATACTACGCCGGTACTGGCATGGATTATGAATACTATGCCGGTATTGGCACGAATTATGAATAGTACGCCGGTAATGGCACAAATTATGAATACTACGCTGGTAATGGCACGATTTTCTACGCCGGTAATGGCACTTATATGCACACATCATATTGCCATGTGGCACTCCTAAGTGCCTGGATGGCAACTCCGTTATTCTAGTCTGGAGTTCATAGGTGTTGTGGGCTAATATATATATAGAAATGATGAAAAGTGGTATACATATATAAATACAAGATTGATGAAGTAAAAGAGATGTTTAAAATTAATGGAAATGAAAATGATATTTGTCCTGTATGCATGGAGTCATTATTGTATGAGATAGGATCATAAGGAATAGAATTGTATGGAAGAACATTAATATGAAAAAAAATGATACATGTTATTGCCTATTGCATGACATAGTATATTGCCTTAATTATATGCACCACTAAGCTTAGAGCTTAGCGTGGAATTTTCTTTCCATGCAGATATAGATAGGTAGCTGAAGGTGTTAGATAAAGCAAGCGGTGATCCTATTTAGGTAAAGCAGCCGAACCTTGAGAAAGTGGGTTACAAGCTTTGAACTTTTGTATTTGGCTTTTTATATTAAAGAATTTTAGAGTTTGTAAAACTTACTTTTAAAGTTTGTCAAGAATTAATTTGATGTTTAGAATTTCTATCTTATGTAAATAAATTATACCTGGTTTTATTATATATCTATATATACATGAGTGCTGAGAAAATAAAGGTAAAATAATAAAAATAATAGCAATTTGAAGAAGTAAAGAAGACAGGCAGTAGCGCTCCCGCATCTGGGCACGTGTTGGTCGGGTGAGAGGTGAAACTGCACTACATTCGAAGCCTATCAATTTTAGTCTTGGATGCCTCTTAAGGTGATGGTTGTTGAGCTAGCTATGGCAGTGCCAATGGCCATCTGCTCATTGATCAGTATCGCACCAAGGTCAGCTTGTTCGACAGGCGGCTACTAGTAACTATAGTAGCACCTAAATCTCTTACAATAGAACAATGGACTAATTAAGAGCCCCTAGATCTAAAGAACTATTGCTCTCAGCAACATCATGTGCTTCTAGCTTTGTCTATACCTGCACACTCCTACAAGTCAATAAAGAAAGGCCATATCAAAGACATATAAGATGAACGATTTCTGCATGCTAATCCTGAACCCACTTAGGTTTAGAAACACCTAAACCTAAGCTTTTATACTATTAAATGTAGCATTCACTCATCTAATCAGGATTAACCTAACTAAATGAGTGAGTGTCACATGTACTTATTACAAAAAACATATGAAATTATAGAACTTTTCTTTTCTTTGGAAAACCCTTTTTGTCATATAAACTATGTGGCATACATAAAGATGTTAAAACACCATCACACGCACACACACACACACACATATATATATATATATATCAAAATATCAACTTTGGGCTCCAATGGGCCGATGTTTACAAAAATACATGCCTTAAAGCAAAAGATTATGTATACTTCAAAATACAAGATATGTATGAAAGTAAACAAACCATAAACCCATATGCTATTGTTGCCCAAACAATGAACCAAGAAGAGGATTGAATTGGTTCGCAAATAAAAATTTGCTTAATTGAAAGTGCAGAATAGATAAAATAAAGGAAGGAGAAATATCACACATGATTTATAGAGGTTCGGGTATTAACAAACCTAACTCCTCTCCCCAATCTCAATTGGGTGTTTCACTAACATACTAAGTGTTACAATGGAGTTTTTAAAGCTCACTCCCAACTATGGTGTTTCTCTCAATGGCTAACACCTAACCCATAAATTCCCTTGTGTTTTTCAATGGCTCACATAAAAACCAATTCCTTATGTTTTATGGCTCACACAATAAACCCTTCAAAGTATTTCAATCTTAACCCAACATACCTAATGTCACTTTTGAGTAATTGATTACAAGGAAAAATACTCACCAACCTACAATGCTTCGAAGTTATATGCAATTAGGTTTTCACAAGAAGTAGAGGATTGTTGAAAAATAATTAATGCACAAGGCTACAACAAGATTAAAGATAAAAAAATAATTGTTGTTCTACTTGTTCTTCTTATTGGGATTCATAAATGACTTGCATTTATACTCCCTCTGTGAATTATGTGCATTTAATATGAAAGTAGCTGTTGAACCAACTCTTAATTCAAGCCTGATATATTTCTTTGTCCTCGTTCATGACCGTGACTATATGTGTCACAGGCGTGAATGTTCTTCCAAGCCATGGTCCAAGTGGTGACTCTGGCCGTGATATTCTTTAGAAGAATTGGAAATGTTTGCTCATGGGCATGACTATATGTTTCATGGGCATGAATGCTCTTTCAAGCCGTGGTCCAAGTGGTGACTCTGACTATGACAATATTTGGAAGAATTAGAAATATTTGGTCATGAGCGTGACTAATCTTTCACGGGCAGGACTTGTTTGATCATTCACAGTTGGTTTGATCCTTTATGGCTGTAAAATTTGAATGGTGGAGAATTGGCACTAAGCTATATTCATGGGCATGACATTAGTGGTCACGTGCATGACAGTTTGCTATTTTGTTTGATATTTATCTTCAAAAGTTGTCTTTCAATCTTGCTTCATATTCTAATCAAAGTATATCATGTTTAACACACTTAGAACACAAACATTGTTAAATATATTATTGCTATTTTATTTATTATCATCAAAATGACATAAATACCACTCAAGGTTCCACAGTCATGTACAAAATGCAAAGTATGATATATCGCTAACCCTTATAGGGTATGCTATATTGTCTTTGAACTTGGATTGACATGTAACATCATACCTTATGCATTTAAGTACAACCTATCACTGTATCAAATAATCACATGTGGTATGGTTTTGGGTTTTGAAGATGAATCTCATTCATAAAACACAACGGAAAAATAAAATTTTCAAAACTCTAAACAAGAATCTTGCTTGTGCCATTAAAACTAATTTATCAAAACATAGAGGTAAGAAATTATATCTTGTAATTTCGAGATTGATTCTTTAAATTTTCAACTTGTTGGGTTGTTGCAAATCACAACAATCCACTTTAGGATATCTCTAATGTTAATCCACGCAAAAATATGAGAAAAGCTACATGAGAAATGGTTGAACACACCTCAAAGTGCTAGCAATGGTGTATGCTCAATTTGAGAGAATATGAAAAATAACTATTATTTTTCTTTTTTGAATTTCTTAATTTTAAAAAACAATTTCAGAGATTTTAACTTTTTAAAAATATTTTTACCACACAAATAGTCTAGGTACAAAGCGCACAAGACAAGGAGAGGGATTGTGGGGTTTTTGCTATAATTGGCCTGAATTAGTCTTAATTGGCCAATTAAGGCCAAATAGGCCAGCTGCTGGCCGACAACTTGCTAGGTAGGCAAGTAGGCCAATAGCCCGTGCAGGCCCGCACGGGTCCGTGACCCCCCCACTCGAAATGATTTTTCCGTGTGCTTTCATCGCGATCCATCCCAAAATAATTCTCTTATATTTTTGGATCCCATCCAAGACCATTTAATTCATTCTTCACATCTTCAATGCATGTGAGCCATTAGGTTCAAGATTATGTTGGTCACTTAAATTAACAATTAATTTAAGCAAGTTATGAGCGGTATCTAGCAACACATCATGACCCCTAATTGACTAGAAAGTTAGTGGTTTGACTACGAACATTTTCATATAAAATTTTTGTACAATTATTCCTTTCACCATTCTATACCCCACTTGGTTTAGAGTATGGACATGTGTCAACTCCTATTAGACTGACTACATCACTTTAGTCCAAGTAATGTTAGTTCTTTTCCCTGAAGCTCATTACTTTATTAGACATGTCATTGAAGACTATCTTCATGACATTTCCACTCCAGCCAAATACTCCCGAGTAATGATCTCGACAAGATGCCATGGGTATACACTCCCTCGATTAGGTGGGGTGAATCCTTTGTTGGTTACCCAATTACCTTTGCATACCATAAGTTGTATCCAATCACCACCCTATGAGCAACCTCCTTAAGGCAACAAGGAATAGTGTCAAAATACAGAATCAGTATCTAAGATATCCTTGAGTACCTCAAGTCTAAGGATACTTACACCATTGCTATGTTGAGACTATCATTGAAATTTGAATATATTATTCACATGATTGTCTCATAGGAGGTCATCTAATGTACTTAGCTACACTTAGCAAACATCCACATGTTAAATCTAAACATCTCATGTTTACAGATTATAAGATCAACTGCTCGATCCAATCAAGGAGTGTAACATGTGGTAGTCTGTCCAAAATAACAATTACCCATCTCATTAATCCTATGACTAGGGATAATTAGATACTATCATAATTACAATAGGCTAGTAAGACATAAGATCCTATTAACATCGATAGTAAAAAAATTTCATCACATTCTGTAACATTATTCAATGAACCTGTAATTTAACACTGAGCTTTCATTGCAACATAATATATCATATTTCTTTCAAAACATAAATTTTACATATAAAGGTTTATGAGTTGCATTCATTTATATTTCAGAGTCATTTATATATCATATGATTTCATGTTCGTGTGGAATGCAAGGAAAGATAATGTGGTGAGGCTCGGGTGGTGACCTTTGTTCCATGTCTTCTATATGTCAACCAAAATGAGTGATCATTCTTCTTTACCTAAAAAATGATGCAAATTGATGAGTTGCTGCTCAGTGAGAGTAATCATCAAACAAGTTCTAAACTACCAAACAACTCATAGTAACAAATCACAAACCTATTACATTCACCAATATCATATAATTACGAGTAAAATTTAAACATATAATCACCAATCTTTGGTAATGCTCATGCTTAGCTCATTTCATTTTGTTGTGACCAAGTTAAACACATATTACCTCAGGTTTCCATGTGAACATTTTCCATATGAACCTTTCTATTTGCTAGTTAGCTTCATCATTTGTTTCATTTGCATATTTATTGGCCCATAGGCCTCTTCTTTTGCCTTACAATGTTGGTTAACTAGTCACTATGCCTTTTTAAGTCCTTATGCATATTGTAATTAAGCATTCATCAACCATTATATCCTTATTCCATAAACCATACATAAACCACATATATACCTCACATATACTATATATATACCATGCATACATTGCGTATTGTTAAACCTTGAGGGGTATTTCTGTTATTTTGATGATAACAAATAAAATATCAATATTGTATTTAACATACTTGTTTTCTAAGTCTATTAAATAGGGTATGGAATAAAATAGCAAGAATGGAGAATGAAAGATTAATCCTTGAATGATAAAATTAAGGAAGTAGCATGTTCACACCCATGACCCTATAAGTCACGCCCGTGAAAAAGCTAACTATCAACAAAACCAACATTTGAAGTTCACAACCATGAAGGAAGACAACAAACCGTGAAATACACATTTCAGCCATGCTCGTGAATTAAATGTCACGCTCGTGAACCTTTCTGACAAATTTATCCACAGAGCTTCACGACCAAAGTCACCACTTTGGTCACGACTGGGAAGTTTGTCACACCCGTGACCTAATATTTCAAAACCTTATAGAATGCTTCACGACCAAGGTCACCACTTCGGTCACGACTTGGAAGAATAGTCACGCCCGTGATAAACATAGTCACGCCCGTGAAATATGAAAGAGAAAAATGTCAGACACGATTATTTGGGTTGGTGTAACGGCTAGTTTCATATTAAATGCATTCTAACGGCTATAATTCGCCATGGGAGTATAAATGCAAGTCATTTATGCATTAAGAAAAAAGAATAGCAAATAATTCGAATCAAAATCTTATTACAAGCTATTTGTACATTGAATACTTTCATAACAAATATCCATTCTCTGTGAAAATCTTTTTGCTCATCATTTATTGAGCAATAAAGATTTGTAAGTGTTTCTCTCTATAATCATTTATTACTCAAATGAGTTTTGGGTATTTCTGGGCTAAGAGTAGAACACTTGTAAGGGTTAATTTTGTGAGCCTTTAAAACACAAAGAAAGGTTGTTTGTGTGAGCCTGTAAAACATAAGATAAAGGTTGTTTGTGTGAGCCTATAAAACACAAGATAAATGTTGTTTGTGTGAGCCTGTAAAATAAAAGATAAAGATTGTTTGTGCAAGCCTGTAAAACACAAGGAATTGGTTTTTATGTGAGCCATTAAAACAAAAGGGATTTCTGGGTTAGGTGTGAGCCATTGTGAGAAACACCATAGTTGGGAGTGAGCTTGTAAACCTCCATTGTAACACTTAGTGTGTTAGTAAAACTCCCAATTGCGATTGGGGAGAGTAGGGTTTGTTAACACCTGAACCTCTATAAAAAAGCTTGTGTCAAATTTCTCTATCCCTCGTAAACTTAAATTTTTATTTCCACACTTTAAAGTTAAATTTTTGAAACTCCAATTCTACCCCCCTTCTTGGCTCAATATCTGGGCAGCACGTATGCCACATATATATCTCAAACATACCATACATATAACACTTATATATGCTACATATGTTACAAATTATTCATCATCTCATTATCAATGTCAAATCATGTCGATCATACAAATCACATAACCATAAAATTATTTCACATTGCAAACAATGCCTATTTGCACTAAAGAAATCATTTGATAATTAAACTCACTTTTCTCCTTTGATTATGACCATTAACTTATTGTCTATCCCCTCCTTGTGGATCTCCAATTTGTTGTGAACCTAATTAATTAATTCATGACTAGAGAAACTAAATGTGGTTTAAACAAATTAATGTGCATATTTCATACAGATAGTTAGGGTTTTTCCTATGTGGCAGTGTGACATTATGGGACTGATTAAACCATAACATTTTCTAAAATTGTCCAATTTATGTGATTCTTATTACTAATTAAATTTAACATATAATTATATAAGATATTAAAATTTCAAAGCAATAGGAGCATTGTACCAGTTTTGGTGGAATTTCCAATTGTATTTTATTTTCTACCCTATTTTCTACCTTTAGACAATTTTAGGGTACCAATTTTGGTCCTTCATATCATACAATATAAAAGTGATATTATAGTGAAAATTTACATTAATTTATACAGGTTAAAATTGAATATTTTTCATGTTAACAACATTTATTAATTATATCTCTAAGGTCCTCAAATTTTAAGAAACATTTCACTAGTCCATAATAAAGTTGGCTTCCGGACTAGTATGATTTGTGAAGGTCATATCTCACACTATACATAACATATTAAGGTGATATTTTTACTAAAATTAGGCTGAGACATAAAACTATAACTTTAAGGTTTTGATAAATGACATATTCTATCTATAATGAGCTCAAAATGACCAAACAAGAGTCTGGACCTGCCCAGGGAACTAAGCAAACATTTCAAACTATGCAATAGTCATGGTTCCATTCATCATAACTCAACATCCACAACACAGTTGAACCTTAAATTTTGTATCAAAAGAGAACACACATATCTAAAAATTTCATGTTTTGAGATACTCAAAACAAATGGACATAGTAGCTAACTCAGCTAGGGTTGACACCCGGACCAGTTCTAATTAGATGTCAATATCCTTTCATATACACCAAAGCTTGAATAAATATTTGCACATCCATAAAACTAAGACAAATATATAACTTTTATGTTTGAAACTTCTTTAAGTTTAGTATCTTTAGACTTTCAAATCAAAGTGCAATATGTTGCCCAATCACAACCTTAGCAGCTCAAACCAACACTAGAACAATGAGAATTGATTACTTACCAAGAACGAACTTGAAAGAGATGAATTTGTTGCAAAACTTAAGTGAAATATGAAAGCAAAGAAGGCTGAAATTGTAACATCCTCAACCTTCCCCACATGCATTTCATTTGATCATATGCATCTTGCATATAATTCAATTAAACACGTGCATTTCATACATATTTTCTTATAAACAAGTTCATGGCACGCACTAGCTATGTGTCCTAGTATTTGGCAATTGTATCGAGTCACATGTGTGTACTTATAACCTAAAGGAGGATAACAAAGCATTAGAAATAAATTGAATAAGGTGATTAAATTATAAGCAAAATGACTAGAATAAGATAAGTAAACATTTATATTGTTAATTTAGTTAAATCGGGCCAAATGATTAAGTTGTATTATTATGTGAATTAGTGGAATTACAAATATATGTAAATAATAATAATAATAATAATAATAATATAGAAAAAATAAAATGAAAATTAAACAAAAAGAAAATAAAAGAAAGGATAAGAGAAAAGAAAAGAGAAGAGAGAAGAGATGAAGAGAACAAGATAAAAAGACAAAAAACAAAAAAAGTTAGCTTTATCTTCCTCCCCCATTTATGCCTCTCCATCCCGTTTTCTTCTTCATCTTCCTCCATTCCAGAATTCAATTTTTCCTTATTTCACTTAGGTTTTGATGTAAATTTATCCCTTTCAAGTTTTTTCTTGGTAAGTAATTAATTCTTATTGCTATATGGTTGATTTGAGTTGCTAAGGTTCATTAATTGGCACTGACTTGCACCCCAATTTTGATATCAATAGAAATTGATTCTGGAAAAGCTTAAAACACAGAAATTGTTCCTTTATGTCTTATATTTAGTTATATGTAAATATGTTTGCAAGATGTGGTGCATAGAATGAGATATCCTCTCTCCATCGAAACTGGTCCGGATGTGGACCCTAAGTGAGTTAGCCACTATGTTTGTTAATTTTGAATATGATAAAGCCATTTTTTGAAGTATCTCAAAGAATAAATGTTGTATATATATGTCTTATGTATCGTTATACCAAATTTTAGGTTCATATGTCTTGTGGATTTTGAGTTATTGTGAATGGAACCATGACTGTTCCATAGTTAAGCTAACTGCTTAGTGCCCTAGGTAGTTCTAGAAACCTATGTAGCCATTTTGAGCTCCTTAGAGATATATTATCTAAATGATAAAAACATAAAATTTATAGGTATATGTATTTCTAAATATTTTTCTAATTTCAGCTTAATATGTTATGAATAGACTATGTTATGGCCTTTTGAAGTCATACTGTTCCGGAAGCCAATTCTATTCTCGACCAGTGAAATGTTTCTTTTAATTTGAGGACCATGGAGACATAATTGATACAAGTTATAAACATGAAAAATGTTCCGGTTGCACCCATATAAGTGTCTACAAATTTTCATTGAAATGTGACTTATATATTATAAGTTATCATGAACCAAAGTTTGTACTCTGAAACTACCTAAAGGCAGAAAACATAACACATTTAGAAATTCCACAAAAAATTGTACAATGATCCAATTGCTCTAAAATTTTAATATGTTACATAATTATATGTTAATTTAATTATGAACAAGAATCAGGTCAATTATAGAAAATATTTAGGCTAAACAGTCCCATAAGGTAACACTGCCTCATAGGAAAAATCTTAACTATTGATATGAACAATGCATATTAATTTGTTTAAGCCACATTAAGTGTCCCTAATCATGAGTTAATTGATTATATTTTCATATTAGGCTTACAACATATTGGAGACCTACAAGGAGTGGATAGATAATAAGTAAGGGTCAGAATCAAAGGACAACGATGAGTCTAATTATCAATTGAATTCTTTAGTGCAAATGAATGTGGCTTGCTATGTGATTCATATGATTGTCATGATTGGTCCTTGATAATATGATGATGGATAATTTGTGACATTTTTGGTACATATAAATGGTATACTTGTGGTACATTTGAGGTATATGTTTGACATATGTGGTATATATACATGGTATATGTATAGTATATACAAGGTATATGTGTGGCATATGAGGCATATATGTGGTATATGTATGTTATATGTGATAAGATACAATGGTTGATGAATGCTTAAGTACAAGTGCATATGCATATGGACTTAAAAGGTGTTGTGACTAGTTAATCAATATTATAAATCAAAAGAAGAGGCCTATGGCCCAACAAATGTGCAAATGAAACAAATGATCAAGCTAGCTAGCAAATGCAAATGTTCACATGGCAAATATTTACATGAAAACTCGGGGCAATGTCTGTTTAACTTGGTCACAACAAAATAAAATAAGCAAAGCATTTGCATACATAAAGAGTAATGATTATATGTTTCAACTTTATTGATACTTATATGATATTGATGAATGGAATGGAATACATGGTATGTTTTGGATTTGTGATTTATTACTATGAGTTGTTTGGTACTTTAGAGCTCATTGGATAATTATTCTCACTGAGTCACAACTCATCAATTTGCATCATTTTTCAGGTAAAGAAAAGTGATAGCTCATTTTGAGTAGCGTATAGAAGACATGAAGCACAGGTCACTGGTCGAGCCTCATCACTCTCTCTCCTTGCATTTCTCACAAGCATTTGCATTTCTCACAAGCATGAAATATGTCATCTGTATTTTGTATTTACATGTTTGAATATGTATAGTCATTTTGGAATAGGTTTTAAGAACGTATAAATGGAAGCAACTCATAATACTTCATATGTAAAGTTTAAGTTTTAATAGATATGATATATTATATTATGGTGAAAACCTTAATGTTGACTTGAAAGTCATTGAATGGTATTACAGGATATAAAAAAAATATTTACTACCAATGTTAATAGGGTATTTTGCCTTTCCGGTATGTTATGTGTGACTACTTGATACAGGGATAGGTTTTTCTAAATTGCATAAGGTATGGTGTTACAGAAATGGTGGAAGAAAAAGGAGAAACGAAGCTGAAGTGAGATAGGCAGAATATTGAGGAAAAAAAGGTCCACCTCCCACCTCCTCACTTTTGTCATCTTCTCGCTTTATTGTTTCTTCCTTTCTTTTCTTTTTCTTTCCTTTTTTTTTTTTGTTTTTTTTTGTTTCTTTTCATTTTTCTTTTCTACTACTACTACTACTACTACTACTACTACTACTACAACTATTATTATCATTATTATTATTATTATTATTATTATTATTATTATTATTATTATTATTATTATTATTATTATTATTATTATTATTATTATTATTATTATTTTCTTTTCTTTTTATCATCTCTTATACAAATTTGCATATATCTATTCCTACTAGTCATTACAATTTAAACAAGTAGTCCTATTTAATTATATTAATTATGTCAAATTTCTTTATTAATTCAACCTAATCATTTTATTCACATAAATTTTAATTTCATATCATCATCAACTAAATTGCAAAATGGACACATGAAATTCAATATAATTGCAAAATACTCAGACACATAGCTAGCGCGTGTCATGAACTTGTCCCTATAAAAATACATATGAAATACATGTGTTCAAGTGAAATATATGTAAATGCATATGTCCAAATGAAATACATGTAGAAATGGGTATGTGGGAAGTCGATGATGTTATAATTCTCCTTTCCTTTTATAAATTTTGTCCTCAAAATTTAATATCTCAGAATAGGTGTGGATATTGTCTTTTCATATTTTCTTCTATTTTTGTGTTGCCTCTTCTAGTGAATGGTTTCGCAATAATACATTAACTAAAGGTATTTCTTAGTTTCTTAGCTGTTTAGCCTTGTATCCGATGATTCCCACTAGTTCCATTACATAAGCGGAATGACACATACAATCTGAATGAAACTAGCATGAACTTAAAATTTTTATTTAGTAACTAAATTGACATTTTTTTTAATATTCAGATATACATATGGATTCAATTATCAAGTACATCATCATGTTACATAAATATTATACTTCATTATAACTATCAAAATTAATGGCTTTTACCTTACATCTAACTATATAGATATAATACCAAAATACAAAATATGTTCTTAACTATATACAAGACATGTCTAACAAACTCATATGCATGATAATGAAGAAAATGTAAAAATAATATGCATCTGACCCTCAACTAGTTATGACGTGACTCCTCTGGTATAGGTTTGTACTTCCTCTATCAACTTCACAGTTTACTACTTGCAAGCTCCAGTTTCTGCGTGGAAAAAACCCACGCTAAACCATTTCTAGCTTAGTGGTACATATAAGCATTTAAGTTTTTCCATGCAGTAACACAAACGCGGGTCATAATAATCATGATTTAATTTAAATAAATCATTGCATAAAATTTAGAAAATATTATAATAAAATAAAATTTATGTTCCATTATATTATCATTATATTTGTATCAAGACATGAATTGCATATATTCAACCATATGTAATATATAAAATATTAAGCAATCTACCTCCTCTCTTGTTTCCATAACTCATTTTAATTTAATTGATTTCCCTAAAATTATGTTAGTTTAGTTAACTCAAATCTCAATCCATATAAGCATAAATATTTTATTATATAGTTACCAAAACTACATGGTAGATAATTCATAATACAGTTCACAATACTCCAACATACATTATACAAGGACAACCACATGATTATACAATATTACCAAATTCATTGATAATATATATATATATATATATATATATATATATATAACTCAATTATAAATTTAACTTACCATAATAAATATTTATAATTCATGCTATTTCACACATTTTATCTCTCAACGTGTACATGTATGTCTTTTAATTAATTTATACATAATGTTTTAATATAAATAGCCCGAATCTCATTCTCGAACTGTTCGAATATAGGAGGTGTCGTAGGGCCGCTCGCGAAGCTTAAGCACCTTACTCACTATAGTCTCAAGTCAAGAGCGCTCGCAGAGCTTAAGCCTCATGATCGAGTATAATCACATCATCTGTGTACAATTAGGACAGAGGTGCTCTCAGAGCTAATACCACCTTGTTCCTAGACCATATCAATATTGGTATTGCAATGCCCCCGCAATGGTGCACCATCTATCCCTAATTAGTCCACATGTTGAGAACTGTGCAATTAAAATTATTATTATTAATTTTCTTTATATATTAATTTTCTGGAATCAATATTCCCTTTACATTTATAATGAAAATATGATTATAAAATTTTAAAATCATAAAATCATATGGTATTCCATTATATATATAACCATTTAAGTAATATTGACATATTTTAATTAGTTTTCCATAAAACCAAAGCCAACAAATCTTTTAATACATAACCAAAATTTATAATAACTTTATGAGTCCAAGTATGTCATATAACCTCTCTTCTCATATCAAATACATATGTCATACATGACTTTCTAACTTCACTCTTTATTGTCCTAATTATTCAATAATTACCATTAATAATTATCACATTTTTAATCAATCATATACTAATCCATCTTGAAAAATATATTATGTTACATATTCTACATTCACACCCCTTAACACACATTTACAATTTTAAACCAAAATTTCCTACAATTTATCAATCAATTATTCATCCATATGTCTATACATGCATTAACAAGAAGTTTCATTAATTAAGCACTCAATTCATTTCATATTTACATATTTTAATACATTATTCAAATATGCAACTTATTCAATTAACACACAAGCATGTAACAAGGCAAACTAAAATGCATATATGTACAAACCTCAATGGAGCTTTTTCTAAAATCTAAAATTTGGAGCTTGTCTACTTTTATTGCTCTTCTTCTTGTTGAGATCCTAATTCAAAAATATAAATAATTAATACATTGATAAAATATTTATTCTTAATATAGTTTAAATAAATAATTACAATTCTTTTAAGCTGGAATAAGACCTCTTAGGACTGGTGGATCAATAACTTTTTCTAAACGTATCCAATTTATATGATTCTTAATCCTAATTACATTTAACATCTAAAGCTAAGACATACTAAAATTTCAGAAATTTTGAACCATTGCACAATTTGTGGTATAATTTTAAATGTTGCTCTGTTCTCTACCCATAGACAGTTTTGGGGTACCATATTTAAAAATTCATATCTTTCAATGTGTAGATTCAATTATTATAAAAAGTTTTATACAGTTATATAAGTTAATTTTAAATATTTTTCATGTTTATCATATTTCCAGATTTGGTCTCTAAGATTCTCAAATACTGGAGGATTTATAACTGGTTCAACATAGAATATCAACCAAACTAGTTCAAATTTTCAACTCATAACTCGCAAAATACATGACATTTTAAGGTAAGACTTTCACAGGAATTTAGATAAGACATAGGAATAAAACTTTTATATTTGAGCTTTGGCTAATTTGATCTAAAAATAGGTCAAAATAAGGACAAAATTACTGGAGTTGTACAGATACATGAAACCAGCTCAATCAAGGAACAACCATAGTTCATTTTATTATAACTCAACATAAACCAGAGATATTTATATGAACTTTGGCAGAGACCTAAATAACAATATATCTACAACTTTTATGTTTTAAAAAACCCCAGATTCATCCATTAAGATGATCAAATTGAGCAAACACCGTGGAGTATCCTATTTATACTCTTCCAATAACTATTCTCACTCAAATGACCATTTCTCTTCATATAGTCGAAATCATTCAATAAAATTTAACAGACAGATACACAAGACATATATGAAGAATGTTTATGTTTAACACTTCCCCAAATTTGATTCACAAGATAATAAAAAATAGGGTGGAATATCCTGCAGTAACATAAACCAAAAAAATTCTAATAACATAATAATGGGAAAGATATTACTTAGCAAGATCAGATTTATTTGGAGTGAATTTTCTAGAAAATTATCAAGGAGAGGATGAAGATTTTGGGTTGTGATATGGAGGAAGGAAAAAGGGATGATGAAGAATAAGAATTAGAGAGGTGAAGTTGGAAGAAATGGGGCAAAGTCAATTGACTTTCCCCTCCTCTCCTTCTCACGATTTTAGTCTTCTTTTTTTTAATTTATTATTATTATTATTATTATTATTATTATTATTATTATTATTATTATTATTATTATTATTATTATCTTCTTATATTTCTTATATCTAATATCTTTAATTTTTTATACCAAAAATACAATTAATTATGTGGTATAATTTAATCAAATTTATCATGTGTTTTCTATGTATACCACATACTTATTCTAATTTAGACTAATTAGTGGGTGTTACATACATCGTGTTCACACTCATATACATCATTTGTAGAACTAGGCACTCAAAATATCCACAACTTAGATTAGTGGCCCAACCTTCTCTAGGCTTGAACTGAGATAGCTTTCGATATCAACTAATCATCTAGAGAAATATGGAAGAGTAATATGAGGAGTGAGTATACTTAGTGAGAGGATGTAAATATAACAAGGGGAACAAAATATGATTTTTCCTATAAAGTATACATATACTACGGTATTGTAACCCCATCAATGACATGCCACTTATCTTAGTTAGTCCTCAAATAGAGAATGAGCTTAATTATCATATTCCACAAATCAGTTATTAATTTAGCTTCATTCATAGTTTCACACAATCATCATGATATACTTTGTAGTATAAAGCACTTAGTGCATTCTCATGTTCCATAATTCCATAATGTCATTGCATAACATTCTATGATGTAGCACACTGAGTACATATTCAAGATCCATAATAATGTTATCATATTATTTATAATCTCATTGTATCATACCAAATATGTGTGCATACCATACTTGCATAAATCCATCATAGAAACAATTAATCAAATTCTAGGAACAGGGCATTCACGAGCATGAAACATTTTGTTATGGGTTGACAAATCATGAAGTAACAAAATTCCAGCACTATTTTCAACCCATTTCGCACACATCATGCATTCAACTAAGACTAACCAATCATAGCCACATCCTATCAACACTCTTCAATTTCTAGCAACTAAGCACAATAAAAAAAAACTTACTTTTTTATCATACTTCATCAATAAAATTAGGCTCAATGCCTTGAATATCATTGCAATATCATAGTTCATACTTAATTGTCATTACATCAATCTTGTCATGCAAATCCATAATATTCCCATTCCATTTATACAAATTTTAGCAACTACAATATCCACATTTATCATCAAACATCATACCAGCAATGTCATTCACATTACAAACACAAATAAAACGAATAAAGATGCATAAATGTACAAACTTTATAATCCCTAGCACATGACACTCTCACATCTACTGCCTCTGGTGGACTTTTCCACCATTTCTTTAAGCGTCTAACATGAGATCAAAAGCTATATTAATATACTAATACAACAATTATCTCATTGGTGATATAAACTAACAAAACCTTAACTTTTCATTTATGTTAAGCCTAAATTTATTATTGTCCCATCAAACAAAATTAAAAAAAAATCCTAGAACAAAAGAGAACATAATATGTTACCTCTATCGCATGAAAATAGATTGATATTAAGGTTCAGAATGCATTCTAACTCTTCTCTATTCCAATATTGATAACTATGGTGAAAACTCTCTCTTTCAATCCATTCTTACTTTCTTTATGTTGGGGATTTTGTGTTTAAACTATTGGGTTTTGAAAAATGAATTAGAATTATAAACACAGCGGACAAATAAAATTTTTAAAACCCAAAACAAAAGATCATACGTATGCCATTAAATCTAATTTATAGAAACATAGATCTTATAAATTATACCTTGTAATTTCTTATTTGTTATTCAAATCCTCACTTTGTTAGGTTGAAGCAAACCCCAACAATCCACACTATGATGTCTCTAATGATAATCCATGCAAAGAATGAAGAAGAAACTATTAAAAGAAATGGTTTGAACAAATTCAAAGTGCTAGCTTTGAAAGTGTTCTTGAGAGAATTTTGTTGTCATAAAAAAAAAAATTTCACAAAAAATATTTTCATGTCTATTTCTACCATTTGATGTCTTTTCTATTTGAATCAAATTCAAAGAAAAGATGAAAAGTCAAAAATGGGAGAAAAGAGAAATGAATGAATAGTAATTGGCCTAATTAAGGCCAAATTCACCTATTAGCCAACAGAAGGGACGCAGCAGCGCGTTGGCCTGTTGTGGGCTGCCGCTAGGCAGGCTCATGACCCTCCCGAATGATTTTTCGCATACAATCTCATCGCGATCCATCCTAAAATAATTCTCTCATATTTTGGATCATATCCAAGACCATTTTACTCATTCTCCATATCTTCAATGCGTGTGACCCATTAGCTTCCCGGTTATGTTGGCAACTTAAATTAACAATTAATTTAAGCAAGTCATGAGTAGTATCTAGCAACATATCATGACCCTCAATTGACTGGAAAGTCAGTGGTTTGGCTATGAACTTTTCCATAGATAATTTCTATGCAATTATTCCTTTCACCACTCTATACCCCACTTGGTTCTGAGTATGGACATGTGTCAATTCCCACTAGATTGACTACGTCACGTCTAGTCGAAGTAATGTTAGTTCTTGTCCCTGAGGCTCATTACTCTATTAGATATGTCATTGAAGACTATCTTTATGGCATTTCCACTCCAGCCAGAGATTCCTAAGTAATGACCACGATAAGAGGTCATGGGTATGCACTCCTTCTATTAGGAGTGATGAATCTTTTGTTCGTTACCCAATTACCTGCGAATACCTCAATCTGTGTCCAATCACCACCCTATGAGCAACCTCCTTGAGGCAACAAGGAATAGTGTCAAAATACAGAATCAATATTCAAGATACCTTGAGTACCTTAAGTTTAAGGATACCTGCACCATTGCTATGATGAGACTATCATTGACATTTGAATAGATTATCCATATGACTGTCTCATAGCTGGTCATCCAATGTACTTAGCTACACATAGCAAGCTTCCATATGTTAATTCTAAACATCTCATGTTTACAGATTATGAGATCTACTACTCGATCTAATCAATGAGTGTGACATGTACTAGTATGTCTAGACTAAAAATTCCCCATCGCATTAATCCTATGACTAGGGATAATTTTGATACTAACATAATTACACATGATAAGAATCTCAATATCATGATTTCATCATGATTTCCTTCATGTTATGTTATGTATGAAGGACTTCATTAATTGATTTAAGATCATTTATCAATTCATATATCAAATGAACATCAAATTAATGAGAAAGTCTTTTATTAATCAAATAAATTTGTACAATAAGTGATTGCCTTTAGAGCACTCCTCTAACCTAAGCAATTGGAATTGAAAGGGAAGGAAAGAATACTCGTTTATGGGTTATGGAAGGTCGACGGCTTGGTTTGAGGATTATGTTTCGTGAGTTTTCAGCCAAAACACGAAACTTCCATATATAATATGCAGGTCTTCATGAGCATGAACCATAGTGTCACAGCCATGAAGATCTTCAGCTTCAAAAACTAAAATTTATGACATTCACGACCTGATTAATTCCTTTACGGGCGTGAAGATTGGAAACTTCACTTTTTCATATCTTTATGATTATTTTAAGGTTTCTAACACCTTTAGCCACCTTATACCTCCCATATACTCTTAATATACCTTTGTTAACTCATTTTTTAAAGACCCTAACGTATGGATGTTACATCTTCAAACTTCCTACATCTGTCTCTTTCAGCAGAGACCATGAAGGTGGCATAGTGAGAATGTTTGTTGAACTGCATCTCATAGCAACAGACATGTTCCCCTATTTTAAGTTTATGAATTCTTTTCTCTTTTCATCCTTATATGTCTGAAGCATGTAGTTATCCTAAAATTCCTAGAGGAAATCATTCCATGTCAGAACTAGTGGTTGTTCATCACTATCTAGGACTGTATTCCACCATTCATAGGCATTACCTTGAAGCAAAGACACTGCATAGTCAAATTTCTCATCTAGGGTACATCTCATCATATTCAGTACCCTTTGTGTCCTTTTAAGCTATGTCTCTGCTTTTGCTTGGTCTATTGAAATCAACTGCACCTTGTTTGCTCAATTTGTCATGATGTCTTTCCCTATATATTTTAGGCCCCTATACTTCATGTTCTATGTTTCCATAAGGTACTTCTACATGTGATGATTGTGATGCATGTACTGGAGCCCTAGCTCCTCCTGCTGGTTGATCTTTATGCAAATGAAATGATGCCTTATGAGAATGCATTTCGGTCGACCTCTCCCTCTTTAGTGAATAATGTCTTATGATGGGCTTAAAATTCATAGAAATATGTCACTACATAATGTTCAACACATATAATGCATATGTTATCATGCTCATATGCATATTTATGTTCCCATGGAACCTATCCTTGCTCTGATACCAAAATGTAACATCGTACCTTATGCATTTAAGTACAACTTATCCCTGTGTTAAATGATCCTGTTAACATCAATAGTAAAAAAAATTTCATCACATCCAATAGCATTATTCAATGAACCTGTAATTTCACATTGGGCTTTCATTATGACATAATATATCATATGTATTTTAAAACTTAAACTTTACATCTAAAAGTTTAAGAGTTGTATTCATTTACATTTCAGAGTCAACACTAAGTAAATATACATGTATATTCACATAAGTCCAAATATAGATAACAAGATTTCATATTCGTATGGAATGCAAGGACAAAGAGTGTGGTGAGGCTCGGCCGGTGACCTTTGTTCCATGTATTCTATATGTTAACCAAAATGAGCTGTCACTTTTCTTTACTTGAGAAATAATGCGAATTGATGAGTTGCGACTCAGTGAGAGTAATCATCAAACAAGTTCTAAAGTACTAAGCAGCTCAAAGTAAGAAATCACAAATCCATTGCATTCACCATTATCATATAATTATGAGTAAAATTTAAACATATAATCACCAATCTTTGGTTATGCTCATGCTTAGCTCATTTCATTTTGTTGTGACCAAGATAAATAGACATTGCCCTGGGTTTCCATGTGAACATTTTCCATGTGAATATTTGCATTTGCTAGCTAGTTTAATTATTTATATCATTTGCATATTTGTTTGGCCATATGTCTCTTCTTTTGCCTTATAATGTTGATTAACTAGTCATAATACCTTTTTAAGTCTTTATACATATGCATTTATAACTAAGCATTCATCAAACAATATATCCTTATTACATATATCATACATATACCACATATATAACTCATATGCCACACATATACCTCGCATATACTATATATATACCATGCATACATCACGTGTGCCACATGTATATCTCAAACATACCATACATATAACACATATATATACCACATATATCAGAAATTATTCATCATCTCCTTATCAAAGTCAAATCATGTCATTCATATGAATCACATATGTTAGAGGAGTGCTCTAAAGGCAATCACCTTTAGCACTTATTGCACAAATTTATTTGATTAATAAAAGGCTTTTTCATTAATTTGATGTTCATTTGATATATGAATTGATAGTGATGTTAAATCAATTAATGAAGTCTTTGATACATAACATAGCATGAAGGAAATCATGATGAGATCATGATATTGAGATTCTTATCATGAGTAATTAAGTTAGTATCAAAATTATCCCTACTTATAGGATTAATGAGACGAGACATTGTTAATCTGGACAAACTAACATATGTTACACTCCTTGATTAGATCGAGTAGTAGATCTCATAATCTGTAAACATGAGATGTTTGGAGTTAACAAATGGGTGCTTGCTTTGTGTAGCTAAGTACATTGCATGACTTGTTATGAGACATTCATATGGACAATCTATTCAAATGTCAATGATAATCTCATCACAGCAATGGTGCAAGTATCCTTAGACTTGAGGTACTCAAGGATATCTTGGATACTGATTATGTATTTTGACACTATTCCTTATTGCCTCAGGGAGATTGCTCATAGAGTGGTGATTGGATACAACATGAGGTATTCGAAGGTAATTGGGTAACCAACAAAGGATTCACCACTCCTGATAGAAGGAGTGTATACACCTATAGCCTCTTGTCATGGTCGTTACTCGGGAATCTCTGGACAGAGTGTAAATGCCATAAAGATAGTCTTTAATGACATATCTAATAGAGTAATGAGCCTCAAGGACAAGAACTAACATTACTTCGACTAGATGTGACGTATAGTGGGAGTTGACATATGTCCATACTTTGAACCAAGTGGGGTATAGAATGGTGAAAGGAATAATTGCACGAAAATTGTCTCTGGAAAGGTTCGTAGTCAAACTATTGACTTTCTGGTCAATTGGGGGTCATGATGTGTTGCTAGATACCGCTCATGACTTGCTTAAATTAATTGTTAATTTAAGTGGCCAACATAATTGGGAACCTGATAGGTCACACGCATTGAAGATGTGGAGAATGAGTAAAATGGTCTTGGATGGGATCCAAAATATGAGAGAATTATTTCGGGATGGATCGCGATGAGATTGCACGGAAAAAATCATTCGGGAGACTCATGGGCCCACGCAGGCTTGGCGAGCTGCTGGCCCGTGACCATAAAATCATTTCACATTGCAAACAATATCTATTTGCACTAGAGAAATCATTTGATAATTAAACTCACATTTCTCTTTTGATTTCAACCCTTAACTAATTGTCTATCCCCTCCTTGTGGATCTCCAATTTGTTGTGAACCTAATATGGAAATATAATTGATTAATTCATGACTAGAGAAACTTAATGTGGTTTAAACAAATTAATGTGCATAGTTCGTATAGATAGTTATGCTTTTCCCTAAGAGGCAGTGTGACCTTATGGGATTGATTAGCCCATAACTTTTTTCTAAAATTGTGCAATTGATGTGATTCTTATTTGTAATTAAATTAACATATAATTATATAACATAATCAAATTTCAGAGAAATTGGAGCATTTTACAAGTTTTGGTGGAATTTCCAATTGTGTTATGTTTTCTGCTTGTTTTATGCCCTTAGGCATTTTTAGGGCACCAATTGTGGTCGTTCATATCTTACATTATACAAGTGATGTTATAGTGAAACTTTACAGTCATTTATATAGGTTAAAATGAAATATTTTTCATGTTTACAACTTTTATGAATTATATGTATATGGTTTTCAAATTATAAGAAACATTTCACTACTCCAGAACAGAGTTAGCTTCCAGACTAGTATAATTTGTGAAAGTCATATCTCACACTATACATAACATATTAAGGTGATATTTGTACTAAAATTTGTCGAATAAGATAGAAAAATATAACTTTAATGTTTTGATAAATTACATATTCTATCTATATTGAGGTCAAAATGGCCAAACATGCTTTTGGACCTACCCAGGGCATTAAGCAAGCATTTCAAACTATGGAACATACATGATTCTGTTCATCATAACTCAATATCCAGAACACATGTGAATCTAAAATTTTGTATCAAGATAGATAACACATGTATCTACAAGTTTCATGTCTTGAGCTACTTAAAATAAAGGCTCTATCATATTCAAAACAAATGGACACAATAGCTAACTCAGCTAGAGTTCACACCCGGACTAGTTCCAATTAGATATCAATATCTTTTCATATATACCAAAGATTACAAAACTCTTTACACATCCATAAACCTAAGAAATAAATATATAAATTTTATGTTGGGAAATTCTTTAAATTCAATATCTTTAGACTTCAAAATCAATGTGCAATAGGCTGCCTAATCATAACCTTAGCAGCTCAAATCAACACTAGAACAATGATAATTGATTACTTACGAAGAACGAACTTGAAAGATATGAATTTGTTGAAAAGCTTAAGTGAAATAATGAAGAAAAAAAGGCTTAAATGGTAAAAGAAGAAAGAGAAATGAAGATGGACTAGGGGAGGTAGAATAGTGAGGAGGAAGAAAAGGTCCACCTCCCACCTCCTCACTTTTGTCATCTTCTCCCTTTTTTGTTTCTTCCTTTATTTTCTTTTTATTTCCCTTTTTTTGTTTTGTTTTTTTTTATGATGATGATGATGATGATGATTATTATTATTATTATTATTATTATTATTATTATTATTATTATTATTATTATTATTATTATTATTATTATTATTATTATTATTATTATCATTATCATTATCATTATCATTATCATTATCATTATCATTATCATTATGATTATTATTATTATTATCTCTTCTACAAATTTGCATGTATCTAGTCCAATTAGTCAATACCAGAATTACAATTTAATCAAGTAGTCCCATTTAATTATATTAACTATGTCAAATTTTTTTATTAATTCAACCTAATCATTTTATTCATATAAATTTCAATTTCATGTCATCTTGAACCAAATTATAAAATAGACACGTGCAATTCAGTACATTTACAAAATACTCAGACACGTACTGGTGCGTGACGTGAACTTGTCCCTATAAAAATACATATGAAATGCACGTGTTCAAGTGAAATATATGCAAATGCGTATGTCCAAATGAAATGCAGGTAGAAATGCATATGTGGGAAATCAAGAATGTTACATGGCATCTCTAGATCAACCTATATCTTTATCTATTAGGCTCTGATCTACATGGGAAAATACTCGCACGCTAATCTATTGAAAGCTTAGAAGTACATATTAGCATATAAATTCAACATGCAGTCACATAAGACAATAAAGATACTTCATATTAATGGCATCATGTTAAAACATCAAACATGGCAATAAGATCATAGTATCATGTAATATACTTCACCTTTATACCTTGTTTATATAAGTACTTACTAGTGTTTATAACATATAAAATGTTAAGCACTTTCCATCATACACATGTGTCATTAAACATTTTTCTTCATTATAATATATTCATTTATTACTTTAGCAACTTAACATATTAGCCTATGAATTCTCAACCTAGACTATTTGGATATGAGTTGTGAATATGGGCACTCTCCAAGCTTAAGCCAACTTGCCACTATCTATAATCATGTATGCCCATTCGAGCTCCTGAAATCAAAAGTGCTCTCCAAGCTTAAGCCACCTTGTCCTTAAAAAGAAATATTGTGTAACATATAACTTCGATATCGTATGCCCCTTTAATGACATACCACCTATCCTATTTCTAGCCTTAGTATTAATCTTGGGCTTTACTTGTAACATCCGGTGATTTAGGCCCCGATTGTGCGTGACCGTAGTGGGGTGCGCTAGTTCAATTGAAGTCTTAATTTGGACCCATAAAAAAATGAAAAATAATAAGAGAAAATAATTAAGGGTATTATTATTCGGGAATTAAAAAGATTAGTGCTAGAACTGGAAAAAATAAAATTACCCCATTGACAAAATTGGTATTATTGGAATTGTTGGGGGAAAATTGTGAATATGAGGAAATTGGTGGAAAAAGAGGAATTTTCTCAAAATTTAAAAGGTGATCAAGATTAATTAAATTAATGAACCAATAAAAATTGGGATTAATTTTATTTAGTGGGACCCACTCCTTAATTTCAGTATAAAAGTAAAAAAGATGAAGAAATTCTACAATCTTCCACCTAAATATCTAACTTATCTTCTTCCTTTTTTTCTTCTCTTTGTGTTGTCCACTCTAGCATTCCAAAGCCACCATTTTTGCTTCATTTCAAGCTTGAAAAAGAGAGGAAAAGTAAGTTTTCAAACAGAAAAATTCAGAAATTAAAGTGTTCTTGCCATAAAGAGAGATAAGGAGCATAAAGGAAGGAAGAAAAAAGAAAAGAAAAGGGAGAAATTTTAAGGGGAATTTTGGCCCACTTTGGAGCCATTAAGGTGTTCTTCTTAAATTCAACATTTTCCCTTCTATTTGAGACCCATAAGGATGATAGCTATGATTTAGATTGGTAGACTAGGGTTATTTAGCATACGTGAACTAGGATGTTAAGTTAGTGTTGATATTTGAGGAAAGGTGCAATTAAGCCTCTAATTAAATTAGATTGATGTTTTTATGTATTTAAGCTTAATGTATCATGTCTAAAATGAAAGGGAAAAGGGCTACCTTGATGGAGACAATTGGGGGAAATTGGAATTAACTTAAGAAAATGGTAATTAGAAATGAATAAAGGGTGATTAGAGTGTTAATTTGAAAAAACAAAAAAATTGGGACCTATGATAATGTTTTTGGCCAACCATGACCTATCAAGAAAGGAGTTTAAGCTTAGTAAATTTTGGCTAAAATAAAGTATAAAACATATTAGGAGCATTAGGATTTTATGTAGACATGACAATTTTGAAAAGGGATGATAGAAATGGGAAATGGTAAGGTTGTGTAGAAAAATCAAGTGAGCAAAAGAGAGACCCTCAAAAGGATGACAAAGGCAAGGAGAAAGCTATTTAGTGAGGAAAGAAAAAGAAGGGAAAATGAAAGCTCCAAGGCTCATTAGGTATGTGCTTCATTGATAAAAATCTTACATGTTATCTAAATGTGTGAAATTATGTGTTAATGCTTGATATGAATGTAGCTTGCCATAGAATGTGATTGGTAATTACTTTTAATTTTTTTTATGGTAATGGGACTAAATGGTGTGAAGTTATTAAGATATGTGAATGTAATTGTGATATGGACACTTTGGTATAAAAATGAATGCATTTGATCGATGTATTTATTAGATAGTTTTGTGTCAATTGATAACTCTGCTACAGAATTCTAAAAGCAGTCTTAACATTTTTTTTTATCATAACTAATGTTTAGTAATGAAATTGAGATAAAATTAATTAGAAATGAAAGTGGACTCATAAGACTCAAACTTTCATTCAGAACCTAAGTTCAAATTTTAATTGTAAATGGGCTAAAATTTGGACACAAAATCCCGGAGCTGTAGGTACCCATAAAATACAAGGTAAAACTAATGGAACGCTATTCAGAAAAAGATCCATAACTTTTCATAGAAAACTTGGCTTTGGATGATTTTTAATGTGCATGAAATTTGAGACCTTAAGAAGCAAAATAATAGAAGACCATAAATTCAAATTCGAATTGTAAATGGAATAAAAATGAGACCCAAAATCAGGGTCGAAATATGTCATAAACAAAGAATTGGCATATTGGGCTTTTGCATGTGGTGTGATGAATACATATATTAATTAATATGAATTTCGACTTTAATAATAGTTATAAATGTTTAATAAATTATTTATGTGTGAGGTTCTGATTCAATAATAATGGAAAGAAATAATAAAAATAAATAAACATATAAGTGGAAAGTTGGTATAATTATCATTTTTGAAAATATTGTGAATAATAATCTTAATGTTGAGAGTAAATATAAAAATAGCAAGCCCTAAGACATCTAACCTATAACTAGAATAGAGAATAGTTTGGCATGCCAATCAGGAGATTAAAGGCACTCGGTGCCAAAACATGAAAGCCGCCAATGGCAATTCTATAAATGCACTCGGTGCAAAATTATTAATTCGGTAATGACAATATTACGAAAGCCGGTCATGACATTATTATAAAAGTTCTTGACACAATATTATGAAAGTTGGTAATGACAACCTCATTATTCCTATTAGTTAGTTCAGTTATAGGTGTTATAGGAGCAAAGAAAATGAAAATAACAATAATGTAGAAGTGTGCCATTTTGAAAATGTTGTGTTAAATCAAAATTGCTAAATATTAAATGTTTGATAACATTTCTTTGATTTAATGTATTTCTTTTTTTTTTTATGTCTTATTTGTGAAAACTATGAAATGACATGTAAGAAAATATATGTATGTAAGATTTTTATCCTCGAAGCACCACTAAGCTAATAGCTTAGCACATGTGGTTTCCTCATGCGTACATTCTAAAAAATAGCCGTAGATAGTATAGTTATCAGAAGAAGAAGGGTACCTGGATTAAAAGCAGCTGAAAGCTTTGGACTAGTTTTGGTATTTTTTGTCAAAAACTTTGTAAATTAAGTTATAATTTTATCTCATATAGTATGTATTGGGGATGTGTACATCTAATATAGTGGACTTAGTTTGGATGTAAAATAATATATTTTACAAATAAATAAAATTTTGAATATTGGCATTTGTAATAATTTTATTTTGGTGCCTGCACTATTTTCACAAAATTAAAAAAAGTTATACTTCATTTATCTAATCTTATAAGATTGTTAGTTGTGTAATGCTCACTTACCTTGCTGAACTAAAGTGGGGTAAGGGGGTGTTACATTACTTGTTCCAACATTATTTAATATACTTTTATATAAATCTTTATCTTATCATATAATATTTGAACATATAAAATTCACCATGTATCATATATTCATGAACAATCATATAGACATATGTCTTCTATTTATATCAAACCTTTATGGAAGCATGTGCATATCCATTACATTGTAGTCATAAAAGAAACAATGCATAACATTTGAATCATGATTCATAGGTGTGAACTATGTGTTCACAGCCGTGAAGATTAATTCACAAGAACCCCTACCTATGACCAAATCGTAAACAAAATTGTGAACGTCTCTGTAACACCCCCTTACCCAAACAAAACATGCCTGGATAAGGGAGTGCTATGCTGATTTTATCAATTAAAAACATTGTTTCATATATATGTATAAATAAAAGGCACTCGTATATATTGTTTTTCTTTATTTATTGTTTATTTACTTTGTAGTGTAAAAGAAATCATAACAAGAAAGACAAAATACATTTTATATAATAACATGTTATTTACAAAAATGTGCTATTTATTTTACAAATACTACAAAATAGAATTCAAACTATAAATACAAAAGATATGTGACCCATAGTGGTCGAAACAAGCTACTCTATTGGATCAAGCCACCACTATCCTTGCCTATTATCGTCTGCTTATTTTTCACTATATCTACGCAGAAGGAAACTCTCACACTAAGCTCTAGGCTTAGTGGTGCATATAAATAAGACAATAAATTATTTCATGCAACATGCATTATCATATATCAATTTATGATTAATCATCCTTTTATGCAAATATAGATGTTGTAGTATTCTAGCATGCATAAACATCAAATTATATTATTTTATCTCATGCTTGTTTAACTTAATCAAAATATCATCATTATCCATATCACAAATCATTATTCTTTTTTATTTTCATACAACACCCAATCATCTTTTCATGCAAACATACATTTCATAGTATTCTAGCATGCATAAACATCAAATTATATTATTATATCTCATATTTGTTTTTCTTTGTCAAATCATCATTATTATCCATATCACAATTCATGATTTTTTTTTGTTTTTAATCACTTCTTTATAGCCCACAACACATGTAAACCTCTGACTATGATAACGGAGTTGTCATCCAGGCTCTTAGGAGTGCCACCCAGGCAATATGATTTGAGCATATATAAGTGCCATCACCAGCTTTAATAATAGTGTCATCACCGGTTTTAATAATAATTCCATCATCAACTCCAATAATAGTGCCATTATAGGCTTCAGTAATAGTGCCATCACCGACTTCATTAATTGTACCATTAATGGAATTAATCAAACTCCCCCCTATTTGGCATGCCAAACTATCCTAAGTCTAGTTCTAGTTAGGTGTTCTAAGACTTACTTAATGTCATTAAAATTCATAGTTATTAAATTCATCCATTTCATGCATGTAAAGGTTCATTAATCACATAATTAGTCAATAAAAATAGTATTTGCATCATATAACAAGGTTCACATTATTTTACTCATTACATTCCTCAACTCAAATGTTGCCCTGTCACTGGCAGATTTCGTACTCTATTTTGGACCTTAGTTTTGGTCATGTTAAAATTCCAATTAAATTATAAGGTCCTCTTAATAATTTTATTTTTGAATCTTAACTTCAATATGAAACTTGAATAACTTAATTTAGATTTGTGCATTAAAAGATATGATCAAATTAACACTGACTGGTCACTAACAATTTTGCCTAGAATTTCATGGATAGATTCTAGGTCCGAAATTTATATATTTTTCTAGAAACATATAGATATATCTGGATTTTATGGTCTAAATAAAAGTTCAAGCCCTATGTCTTAGCTTTTAAACTCAACAAAGAACATACAAATTTGAATTCCATAACTTAAGTTATAATAGTTTATGTACTCATTGCTCATCAATTCCAACAAAGAACACACATATTTACCATCTTCAATTTTTACCAAAATTAATCCTAAGTCTAGAAAACATGCATCCCCAAGATTTTTATCAGAAAATACTATTAATTCAAAATCATTAACATGCCAAATGGTGAAATCATGCAACTAAAAAAATAAGACATAGATTATTGCCTTAGGTTATGGACAAACCTCTATTTTTTCTTTTCTTTCTATTTTCCTTTCCTCCTTTGAGCTAAATCCTTGTCAATTTGAGTTCCTAAAATACATAAAAGAGATCATTAAAACTTTACTTAATTAAAACTCCATAAACCCTAACCTCTCTCTCTCTTTTTGGTCTTTCAAGCTTCCTTTAAGTTTGGTTATGCAAGAAAATGGCTCTCTTTCTCTCTTTTCTCACTTTCTCTCACTAGAAGGAAGCTTTGGCTATGGAGGAAGATGGAGGGAACACATGTTCTGGTTTGAGAACTTAGAAAATTCTATATGTGAAGGGATAAGGAAGAAGGAGTGATTAATGGCATAGAGACAAACTTAATCAATAATGGGGACACCTAAGCCATATGAATTTAATGACAAATTAATGGATTCAAGCATGTTAATTAGCTTCTCAAAAGTTGCCACTTGGTATGGCCAACCACCACATGTATATAATGTCCCACATCATGCATTTAATTGGTGGTTATCCCAATTAATCCTCTAATTTTTTGTAAATTCCAAATTGACCCCTAAACTTTTCAAATTTTGTAATTTTGTCCATTTAACTTCTTTAAATACTTGAAACACTTTATTGAGTATTTTCCATAATTATTTGCTGTTATTTTAATTTATTTTTTCAGTCAAAATCCTAATTTAGATTCCGATTGATCCAATGCATCAGTTTAATGACATGTGCGACTCAGGCCTAAATTTACAGATATGACAGTCTCTATCCAAAACTACACATTTCTTCATGGGCATGAAGAATTAGTCATGGGCATAACTTTCATGATTCATGGCCATGAATCAAGTGGTGACTCTAGCCATAAAGCCTCCTACCTAATTTGGGCAATTCCATGATGAAGATTCACGACCATGAGCCATATGTCAAAGGCATAAATCTGGGTTTTCCAAAGCAATTAACATGCAAAGGCTCTAATGGTTGTCCCATGAGTAAAACGAGTGAGACATTTTTCATGAATCCACTAGCCTATGGCAACCACGATATAAGTTTGAAACCTCATCTTAACCTATAAGTTATAATACTACTAGCAAATAATTTCTACAGTGTTTGTAGAGTTTTCAATATTAATGCCCATTTTGATATGTGTTTATTTTCCAAAGCCTATAAAACTTATGTTATAGAAGGTGGGGAAAATAAAGGTGCTAAGGTAAAATGGAGTGACATTTTGGTAAGAATTTTATATTCCTAATTAGTAGTTAGATGAAAGTTTTATGATTTTATAATCCTTGATTTGGCTTTTTCTTTGTCATTTTTTATATTTTAAGTGCCCTCAACAACAAGGAGGTGTAAAATGCAAATATTACATCATGAGGTATATGTACAAAATTGTTATATATCATAACAGTGATACAACATTAGTTAAGGTATGTTCTTTCAAATACTAGCTAGTCAATTTATATTACAAGTATGATACATAGCTAGCTATTAGTTTATTAATTTTTAGATTGTTTTATATTATTTGTTTGATTTATTTTGTAGACTTTTGAAAATGGATCATATAGTTAAGATCAAATAGATGAAATTCAACATATTTGGTCCAATTACTTTATAAGTAAGTGTATGTAATATTTTTAATTTTATTTTGTAAAATATTGCATATTAATGAGAAATGCAATTTGAAATTAATTAGTTTTGAAAAACTTGTGGATTAATTGTTGTCTTTAAATTGTTTTAGGCATATTGGGTTGCTTTGATTTCATAAATTTTTGTAGCTTGTATTGTCTTGTGAATATTTTCTGAATTGTTGATTATTGAGTTTTTATGACTTGTATGTTGGATACCTATTATGGCTTGCAATATTGTAGTAGGTCATGAATGGTTACTGCATAATATAAGCTCTAATTTAAAAAAAACAATAGGTGTCTATCAATTCATTGTGATAGAAGTGTAGAATTTGATTTTAAAGGGTTTTGAAGATAAATCTCATTCATAAACATAACGGAAAATTAAAATTTTCAAAACCCAAAACAAGGATCTTGCTTGTGCTATTAAAACTAATTCATCAAATCATAAAGATTAGAAATTATATCTTGTAATTTCTTCATTTTTTCTTCAAATTTTCACCTTGTTGGGTTGTAACAAATCACAACAATATACGCTAGGAAGTCTCTAATGTTAATCCTTATGAAAATGTGAAAAGAAACTACAAGAGAAATAGTTGAATACACCTCAAAGTGTTGGTAATAGTGTATGCTCAATTTGAGAGAATATGAAAAATAACTATCATTTTTCCTTTTGAATTTCTTAACTTCCAAGAAGAATTTTCTGACTTTTGAACTCTTCAAAAATGTTTTTACTCCACAATTAGTGAAGGTGTAAAGTTCACAAGACAAGGAGAGGGATTTGGGAGGGGGCGATTTTCCTTAATTGGCCGTAATTGTCTAATTAAGGCCAATTAGGCTAGCAGCCCGCATGGGCCCATGACCCCCCCCCCCCCCAAGTGTTTTTTCGTACGATCTTATCATGATCCAACCCAAAATAATTCTCTCATATTTTTGGATTCCATCCAAGACCATTTTATTCATCTTTCACATCTCCAACGCATGTAACCCATTAAGTTTCCAATTATGTTGGCCACTTAAATAAACAATTAATTTAAACAAGTCTTGAGCGATATCTACCAACACATCATGACCCCCAATTGATTGAAAAGTCAATGGTTTGACTACAAACCTTTCATAAATAATTTCTGTGTAATTAAGCCTTTCACCATTATATAGCCCACTAGGTTCAAAGTATGGACATATGTAGATTGACTATGTCACATCTAGCCCAAGTAAGGTTAGTTTTCATCTCTCGGGCTCATTACTCAGTTAGATGTGTTATTGAAGACTATTTTCATGACATTTCCAGTCTGACCAGATATTCTCGAGTAATGACCTTGAAAGAGCCCAGATATACACTCCTTCTATCAGGAGTGGTGAATCCTTTATTGGTTACCCAATTACCTTCGAATACCTCAAATTGTACCCAACCACCACCCAGAGCAACCTCCATGAGGCAACAAAGAATACTATCAAACTACAAAATTAGTATCCAAAATATCCTAAGTACCTAAAGGCTAAGGATACTTGCACTAATGCTATGATGAGACTATCATTGACATTTGAATAGATTATCCATATGATTTTCTCATAGCAAATCATCGAATGTACTTAGCTACACTTAGCAAGCATCCACATGTTAACTCTAAATATCTCATATTCACAAATTATGATATTTGCTGCTTGATCTAATCAATAAGTATAACATATGCTAATCTATCTGAATTAACAATGTCCTATCTCATTAATCCTATGACTAGGGATCATTTAGATACTAATATAATTATGCATGATAAGAATCTCAATATCATGTTCGCATCATTATTTCTTTCTTGCTATGTTATGTATTAAGGACTTCATTAGTTGATTTAAGATCACTATCAAATGAATATCAAATTAATGAAAATGCCTTTTATTAATCAAATAAAATTGTACAATAAGTGCTAAAGCTGATTGCCTTTAAAGCACTTCTTTAACAAATTAAATGTGTATGTCGTTAAGTAGTAATAGACATGTACAACTTGATCATACATATCTATCATTAAGTAATAACAGGCTCAGATAACTTGATTATATGTGTTTGTCATTAAGTAATAAGAGACACATATAACTTTTTATATGTGTCTGCAATTACTCAACGAATGATACATATAATCAAGTTATATGTGTCTATCATAATGACAGGCATAAAATACATATCATATGGTTCTCCTATAAATGTGTCTATTATTTAACAAACGCATAAAGTACATAATATAGACATGTATAACCCTTTTCTGTACTAGTGTAGTACCTTATATAAAACTAAAGTTAGCAAACTAAATAATAACTAACATAATACATAAACTACGATGCGTAAAATAATTTGAACTATTTTGAAAGAAAAAAAAAACATTGTAGATCAAGTTAACGAAGAATCTAATAAAAAATTATTCCCCAGCAACAGTGCCAAAAACTCGATATAACTCAAAATGTAATCACAAGTGCACTTGTTGATTGTAATACTAGCAATCTTACTCCCGAGGTCCATCTTTAAAGAAACTTGTTAGCTTAAACTCTTAATTAACTTTAAATTACCAATGAACAGTGAAACAAAATCCTAAATACTTTAACCAAGTTATAGTAATTTGATTAAACTATAAACAATGAACTAATAGTAACTAAGATTATAGTAGATATTAATAAAAGTAACTAGTAAGAGAGAAAACAAGAACTTATATCATAACCACCAGCTTGCATTCCCCTTAACAAATTAAAACTATTGAACTTAGATTTTATGGCTCTTACCTTGAAGCACTGATTAATCAAGCTATTGACTAAACTAGTGTTTAACCCAATTTTTAGGTTAAATTACATATGGTTTGTCTTATAACTTAGTCTTAAGTTCAATAATTGGTGATCAAGCAACTATCAAGCTAAAAACATATTAAGCACAATTGAAACTGAAGAAAATCATTCACTCATTAAAAAGATAAATAAAGGTAATACAAGATAGGGTTTCTCGCTTAACACCCATTAAAATAGTTTAGCCTAGCATCATAATAATAATGGTCATGTCTATTTTGGCTAAGTTAAACATAAGAGAAAATAAAGATGACAGAAAAAGCTATTTTAAATTCCAACGAAAGAAACAAGGTTGTTGCTAAAATACTTATCAAGAATGTTTTTTTTCTTATTAGCCAAGGTGTGACAGCAATTGTCCTATGAGGAGGACCCATTGTGGAGTCAAGTTATAGTCGAATATTGTGGGCACTTAGGCTGCATAGGATAAGGCAAATGGTAGTTCCTTCTCTACCACTAGGTGAAATGGTAAATGCCTGAGCTCTATAACTAGTATCAGAGCTAAGGTCACAAGTTTGATTCCCAGTGGGAGCAATTGCTAACGAGGTGATTGTTGGCCAAGGTGTGCATCAATTGTCCTATGGCTAAGGCTTTAGTGTGGGGTCAAGTCATAGTTGAATGTCATGGGCACTTAGCTATATAGGATAAAGATAATAGTCCCACCTTCCCTATCACAAATTGGTTTTAGGTGAAAAGGTGAGGGCCTGAGGTCCACATTTCTAATCGTAACATCAGCCTAAATTTATAAATCTAAAAGTCTTAGTTAAATCTAAGGATAAAAAACTTCCTAAACAAAAGATAATCTACCATAAAGTTGTTCCTTAAATCAACATTTATCTCCAAAGACTAGGCCTCACTTGATCAAAATAAGAGTTTGAACACGACGAGACTTTACTGCAAAAAGGGTCATCACATGCGCTTTTCCACCTCATGCATGTGACAACTTATGTTCAATATAGCACTCATCACACTCGTGTTGATTCTTCATGTACGTGACAGAAAATAGTGATATGGCAGCAACACATTTGTTTCAAATCCATAGACCGCAATAGAAGAAAAGGCTTCAAGATCTTCACACCCGTGTCAAAGTCTTGCACAACACTGAAGTGAAAGGAACTCTATAACATATGAAGGATGTGAAAGAATTCCTAATGGGTGTGAGAAAATGTCATTTGTGTCACACAAGCTAGGTCCCTCACGTATATGATATGTGTGACACCCTCTCTACATATGTAACTTTTCTTCAACTCCTGCAAAAACAAAATTAAAACCTCCAAGTACCTAAAATATGCCAAAAACCTATAATAAAACATTAAAAACATGAATAAAAACCATACTAAACAAAAACACATCAATAATTTAGAGATAAAGATATTATTGAAATTGTTTTTTTTTATTGTGTAACTTTTTAAAATAAAGAGTTTAGCTTAAATAGCTAGTCTATTAGAGATGCTTTTAGTGGAACATATTGCCTAGATAATCATAAGAAGGAAGGACAAATTGGTGGCAAATTAAAATTTTTTGCACAGGCAAATAAACAAAATATAGATGGAGTAAGGGAAGAAAGAATGAATACATGATAACTCTACGTCCTCTCTCCAATTTCAATTGGATATTTTCACTTTCTCACTCAATGATATACAATAGAGTTTTACTAGCTCACTCCAAACTAGTTGATTCTCTCTTGGCTCATACTGAACCCCATTTCCCTTGTGTTTTAACTAGCTAATACAAAAACCAATTCCTTGTATTTATGCCTCGCACATTAACCTTAATCACAATTCAATACAAAAATTATTGGGAAATGAAATTCAAAGTGTATTACCACTAAGAGAAAGTTATTCTTATTTCAATGGACATTTAGTGAGCTATTTGTAGAGTTTTCTCACCAATTAGTCATTACAAATAATGGCAATTAGTAATGCTAATGTTCTAATAAAAATTGAAATTTGAATTGCTTTCTACTGTCATTTCACAATCACAAATTCCCATCTCATAGTCGTAAAAAATTTAAATATTTTACTCTCCTTTGACATAAGTCCTTCCAAATTCTAAATTAGTTGAAGACATGTGTTAGCATCCCATTAGATTGAAAAGCAACAATGAACTTTTTATTTTTATTTTTGCAACTGCAATTTGATCATCGTAGGTATGAATGACACCTCAAACCTCTCTGTAAGTTTTGGCTAACATCTCACGATCATGATTCTAGATTTACGAACGTGAGTTCTTGTTATTTGCATGTTACAGTTGTGAGTTTTGGGTTGGGATCACGAATTGCATGACATAAAAAAAATTCTAGAATAATTCACCAAGTCTTTGACTTGCAATGGGTTTGAAACTTTATTTGCTATCAAAACAACACTAGATAAAAACATTAGTAACATTTGATTATATTGTCAAGATCCAAATAGAGATCATTCATCATAAGGCTATCAATCTCCCCCTTTTTATTTTGACAATGAAACATAGCAAAAATATGAAATTGAACTTGCAAAAATCAAATTAAGGTATTGAAATATATATGCTCCAAGTTTCAAGGCAATTCAAGGCTATAAACATATAATCAAATAAAAATTATTTTATGAACTATTGAAAATTTTCTCCCCCGTACTATGTGAAAAAACTAATTTTCTTCTGTTTTATGAATTTTTTTAATCTTTTGAAAATCATTTAAAATTTTCATTTTATTCTATATTTTTTTTTATTTCTCCCCCTTTGTCAAGATCAAAAAGAAAATATGTGAGCACAAAAACAATCACCATAAGGGAAGAAAACAAAAACATAAATTTGATTAATAATAAGCATTAGAAAATGATCATAAATTTAAAGATTATGTAATGCAAGACAAAAGCAAACTCAAACAAGATGGAAATGTGGAATGATGGTCAAAATGTACAAGGATGAAAAATAAGATTTTGTTGTTTGAATTAGGGGTGTTCTTCATCATGGCCTTGATCTCTTTGTTGGCCTCCTTTTGGTTGTTCCCCCTCAATGTGAAGCACATCTTCAAAGCTACTTGGACTAACCTCCCATCCCAGTCTCTTTTGCATGTCTTGAAAATTAAGATGGAGATGTCTTATCATATCAAGTGTCTTCGTAAGCAAATCATAGGAGTAGAGGGTTGCATTTAAGGTTAAACTTGAAAAAGTGTTACTCCTTATTGCACTTGTGAATCTTCTCCAATAGCAAGCCTTGCCCTTTTCTTAGAGATTTTTTTGAGAAGGCTTGAGCTTTTTATTCTCCCAATATATTCACCAAGAAATTGTTGGTTCTTGTGTAAGAAGATTGAAATGTTTGGCGATAAGAGAAATATGAGAAGTGCATAGAAGAACTCAAAATGAGAGAGTTAATCAATGAAAAGAGCACCACATCAGTAGGCATTTTTTGAATCAAGGGAAAAAGATAGAATAAATCATTTTGAGAAACCTTTTGACTGCCATCACCTTTTGCATTGATGGTGAAGGAAACAATATGATGCAAGGCCCAATGAAGAAAAGATTTAATATGTTTGTAGTTAGAATGCTTATCCAATAACTTTTCAATAAAAATTGATTTCCATAAATGAAAATAGGGTAGAGTCATATTAGTTTCACTGAGAAAGCCATAGGTGAAGAAACCAAAGGTATTGACCAATTCAGTTTTTGTGAAATTGTACCTTTTTCCAAACATAGAGAATTTGATGTCGTAAAGACCAAATTTGTGGGTGCTAGTCTTTTCAACCTCCATTGTTGCAAGAAATTCGGTGCTGAGAAAATCATACCCTTCAATATTGGGCATGAAAAACTTTACCCCACCAACCTTCTTTAGGGTGTCCATGGCTTCTTCCTTTAAGCCAAGCACCTCCATGTCATCCATATTAGGAACTTTGTTAGCAATAAATTTCTTGTGTGATAATATAATATATTGCCAATTCTTCTTGACTCTAAGTGTTCATGATATTTGCTTTAGTGAGGGGTTGATCTTGAGAAGATGTGACTAGAGCCTTGCCCTTAGCTACATGAGTTAGAGGTTTTATGGCCATAAATTAGGATGAAGAATGAGTAAGAGATGAAAATATGTTGGAAGAAAGAGAGAATTTTAGAGAGAGAGAGGAAAAAAGAATTAAAATGAGTCAATGTGCGTGAAATAGAAAAAAGTGACGTATTTTTAGAGATATAAGGTGTTTCTAATGGATAGGGGCCATGAAAGAAATTTCAAACTATCGAAAGATGTAAATTTTGATTTTTTTTTCCCGTCATGCATGATTCTTGACCACGAATAAATTAACAGCCATGAAATTAAAAATTTTGAAAAACTTGGAACCGCAAATGTGAGGCATCGTAACGGTCAAGAGAATATTTTAAATTTTGCAAGCTCGAAAGAGAGATCACGAGTGCGAGATGAGTAGACATAAAAATCATGGAGAAGTTCAAAATTTGCAAGTTCAAGATTGTTTGTAGCGAGCAAGAAAGTTGCATAACGGTTAAAACTAAATGTGTACAATTTGCAATCGCGAGCAACATTTTACAACTGCGAATTACAGGTCTTCATGCAAAAAAGCTTTTAAACAAATTAAAATTCATGAGATGAGTTTGGCACATAATATATGATCAAATTAAAACATCACACAGTTCAAATTAAGCACATATAAAGACATAAGCATTTATAGATTAATATCAAATAATGAATGGAATGCAAATAACATTTAAAATCAAATTTTTTAAAACAAAGTGCTTTCATCAACCATACCCAGTTCCCTTTTTATAAAACAAAATCTTTCTTCATTTAGTGGGTTGAATTAAATATCTACTAGTTGATTGTTAATGTTAATGAATTCTAACACTACATTACCATTTTTTACATGATCCTTAATAAAATGATGTCTAATATCTATGCCCAACCATGGTTCAGAACCGACCAGTTGTAGTGCAATGTTGTCGATTCTGCACTCCTAGAAAAAATGGACAAGACGGGGGCCAATTTGGAACTGGTCGGATATGGTTCATCAACCTACGGTTTGGCAGGTTCCATTTTTATAAATTATAATTAATAACATAATAAATAAATACCATTAAAATTATTAAACACTAAAGTTTAGAAATTAAAATTAATTGTTGGGTGAATTTAAAGCAAAAAATATAATTTAACTTATCATATTGTTTATAAATGAAGCAAAAAATATTAAGTTACGAATAAGGAAAAAAATTGGGGAATAAATTAGTTAGAAAGAATCATAATTTTGAGTAAAAAAAATATTAACTTATAAAATATTAATTTGTGTAAATTATAAATTTATACAACTAATAAGTTATAAAAAATGAAAAATTTCAGAAAAAAATAACTTATTAAATATTAATTTGTGATTTTGTGTAATAAGTTAGATTGTTATAATAAAAAAGAAGAAATTGATTTAGAGAAATTATAAGTTGGAATTTAGAAAGGATTATTCTTATTTGATAAATTAATAAATTATAAAAATTATAACTAGGCTAAAAACCTAATCAATTTACTTTTTTTTATTTTAAAAAATTATTTAATTATAAAAGTTTGAATTAATAATCTTTTTTTAAGATTCGGAATCGTGAACTGCTGGTTTCGGTTCCTTGGGGAAGGGTCTAGACCGGACACTTCTCCTACTAGGGCACAGTCCTAGCTGGTCTCGGAACCACCCTAGTTTGGTCTGGTCTAGGTTTGGCCAGGTTGGTTTTATGAGCCCAACCAGTCCGTGGCCAACCCTACTGATATCTATATGTTTGGTCTTAGAATGATGAATAGGATTTGTAGAAAGATTTATAGCACTTGTGTTATCACATTTGATGGGAATGTGATCAATCATATGACCATAGTCCTTAAGTTGTTATCTTATCCAAAGAACTTTAGTACAACAACAATCAGCCACCACATATTCTGTTTCAGTGATGGACAAGGCTATTGAAACTTGTTTTCTACTAAACCAAAAAAACTAAATATTCACCTATGCATTGACAAGTTCCATAAAACATTCTTTTTTTTTTTATCTAAAAAGACTATCAACATAATCAGCATTTGAAAAACCAGTAATATGAAAAGATGTGTTCTAGAATACCATAAGTCTAAATGCATTGTGCCATGAAGATATTTTAAAATCCTTTTTACACAATTTAGATGCGACTCTTTAGGACTGCATTGAAACATGAGCATACACTATACATAATATTAGGTCTAGAAGTAGTAAAATAAAACAGAGACCTGATCATACCTCTGCAAAGCTTTTCATCAATAGACTTACCTTTCTCATCCTTCTCCAATTTAGTTAATGTACTCATTGGGGTTTTTGCATTCTTCCATTCTAAGTTTCTTTAATATTTCTTTAGTGTACTTGGACTGGTTGATGAAGATGTCTTGACCTAGAAAAAATTTGAGTTTCCCCATCATGCTCATTTCAAATTCCCTAATCATACACTTAGCAAACTCTTGTCCAAGAAGTTATTTAGTACCCTCAAAAATAAAATTATCAATATAAATTTGAACAATTAAAGTATCAAACTTATGTTTTTTAATGAACAAATTCATATATAAATGCCTTTTATAAAATCATTTTCTAAAAGAAAAGCATTAAGCATTTTATACCAAGCTTTAGGTGCTTGTTTAAACCTTATAAGGCTTAAATGAGTTTAAAACATGATTAAAAAATTCATGACTTTCAAAACCTGGTGGTTGTTAAACATATGCTTCTACTTTAATAAAACCATTTAAGAATGCACTTTTAACATCCTCTTGAAGGAGTTTAAAATTCATGTCAGATGCCTATACTAAAATTGCTTCTAATTTTGCTACTGGAGCAAACGTTTTGTCATAATTTATGTCTTCATCTTGGTTATACCCTCTGACAACCAATCTAGCTTTATTTCTAGTTATTTGACATTGCTCATTTAACTTATTTCTAAAGACCCATTTACTACCAATGACTAGGTAATCTTTAGACCTTTGAACTAAAGTCCAAACTTTGTTTATTTTAGATTGGTAGAGTTCCTCTTACATATCAATCACCCAATTTTCATCAATAAGAGCCTCATTAATAATTCTTGGGTCAATTTGAGAAACAAAGGCAAGTTTAGAACGAGTACTTACACCCTTGGTGGGATCACCAATGATTTCCTCTTTTAGGTGGTTTCTTCTAATTTCCATTCCCTTATAAGCTCTTAGGTATATTATGAAGATTCCTCTTGTTGTTGTTCTTCTTGATCATCATTGTCTTCTTTTTTCCTTGAAGATTCACTCGTTTTCTCATGATCAAGATTGAGTTTGTCCAGTGGACCTACAACATCATCAAGAGCTCACTAGCTTTCCAAACATCATCAAGAGCACAGATGCATAGACTCTTCCACAACTAACGTTCTTTTATTAAAAGCTTTATATGCTTTGCTAGTTGAAAACTATCCTTAGAAGATGCCTTCATAAAATTTTGAGGTAAAATTTCCAAGGTTACCCTTAGTATTCAATATAAGCCCAAACACAATAAGGTATGAAATTTTGGATTTTCTTCCATTCCAAAGCACATAAGAAGTTTTATTCAAAATTGGTCTTTTGAAAACTCCATTTTAAACAATATTAGTGGCTTCTACCCAAAAATATGTTGGGAAACCATATTCTTTAAGCATTATTCTAGCCATTTCAATTAAAGTTCTAGTTTTTCTTTCTTTAACTCCATTTTGTTGAGGTATTTTAGGAGTTAAAAAATCATATGTAATACCATTTTCCAAACAAATATTTTGAAAAAAAAATTATTTTTGAATTCTTTGACATGATCACTGTTATAAAAGTGTTCAAAAGGCAATTACCTTTAGCACTTATTGTACACATTTATCCCTAGTCATAAGATTAATGAGATGGGATATTGTTAATCTAGATAGACTAGCACGTGTTATACTCCTTGATTGGATCAAACAGCAGATCTCATAATTTGTAAACCTGAGATGTATAGAGTTAACTTGTGGATGCTTGCTAAGTGTAGCTAAGTACATTGGATGACTTGTTATGAGAAAATCATATGGATAATATATTCATATGCCATTGATAGTCTCATTATAGCAATGGTGCAAGTATCCTTAGACTTGAGGAACTTAAGGATATCTTGGATATTGATTATGTATTTTGATACTATTCCTTGTTGCCTCAAAGAGGTTGCTCATAGGGTGGTGATTGGGTGCAGCTTGATGTATTTGATGGTAATTGAGTAACCAACAAAAGATGCACCACTCGTTATAGAAAGAGTGTATACCCATAGCCTCTTATTGGGGTCATTACTCGAGAATCTTTTGCTGCAGTGGAAATATTATAAAAATAGTCATCAATGACATGTGTAATAGAGTAATAAGCCTCAGGGATAGGTACTAACACTACTTGGGCTAGATGTGACATTGTCAGTCTAGTAGGAGCTGACATATGCCCATACTCTAAACCAAGTTGGGTATAGAATGTTGAAAGGAATAATATCATAGAAATTGTCTATGGAAAGGTTCGTAGTCAAACCACTGACTTTCCTATCAATTGGGGATCATTATGTGTTGCTAAATACTGCTCATGACTTGCTTAAATTAATTTGTAATTAAAGTGGCGAACATAACTGGGAACCTAATGGATCACATGCATTGGAGATGTGGAGAATAAGTAAAATGGTCTTGGATAGGATACAAAACTATGAGAGAATTATTTTGGGTCGAATCACGATGAGATCATGGAAAAAATCACTAAGGAGATGTCACGAGCCCGATGGCCAGGCAGGCTGCTGGCCTACTAGTAGACCAACAATGGCAAGTCCATGAGGGCTACATTGCGCGCTAATGTGTGCAGTGTTGTTAGGCCATAATTGGACTTAATTAGGCCAATTATGGCCTTTACTATTCATTCAAGTCATTTTTCTTCTCTTTTGATTTTTGGTCTTTTTTCTGAATTTGATTTAGATGAAAAAACATCAAAAGGCAGAAAAGAGACATGAAAATTATTTTTGGTGAAAAATAAATTTTGAGACAATAATTCTCTTCCGAAGCAAAGATATCTAAGGGGCGGTTCGTCCTATTCAGATATTCACAACCAAGGTTGTCCTTGGTATTTAATATAAAACACTTGTATCCAAATATTCTAAAGTAAGATATCATGGCTTTTCTTCCATTCCATAGCTCAAAATAAGTTTTGTTTAAAAGTGTTCTTTTGAAAACTCAATTTGAAGTATAACACGCAATATTAGTGGCTTCGACCCAATAGTAGGTTGGTAAACCTTACTCATTGAGCATTGTTTGAGCCATTTCAATTGAAGTTCGATTTTTCCTTTCTACTACCCCATTTTGTTGAAGTGCCCTAGGAGTTGAAAAATTGTTTGAAATGCAATATTCTAAAATTAGAGAAATTCCTTATTTGCCACAAATTTCCTCATCTTGATACTTTTTCCTCCAACAATTGCCATAATACCAATTTTTTCCGAAAGGTAATTTTATTTTTTCCAGTTCTAGCAATGATCTTTTTAATTCCCAAATAATAATACCCTTAATTATTTTCCCTTATTATTAATCATTTTTTTATGGGTTCAAATTTAAACTTTGATTGAACCAGCGCACCCCATTACGGTGTTACACTCTACATATGTCAGTTGCACACGAAAACCATTACATGCACGTGACACACAACCCCTTTTGCTCCCATACGTGAAACACTTTGACGCAATTTTCTCTCTCATATTTTTGGATCCAATCCAATGCCTATTTCACATTTCCTTTATTCCTTCCATACATTTGATGTAACATCCTCGACCTTCCCCACATGCATATCCACATTCATTTCATTTGAATATATGTTTCTTGCATATAATTGAATTGAACACGTGCATTTCATACGTATTTTCGTAGGAATAATTTTATGACACGCACTACCTACGTGTCCTAGTATTTGGCAATTATATTGAGTCACACGTGTGTACTTACAACCTAAATGAGGATAACAAAGTATTAGAAACAAATTGAATAAGGTGACTAAATTAAAGTATGCAAAATGACTAGATTAAGATTAGTTAACATTTTACATTGTTAATTTAGTTAAATTGGACCAAATGATTATGTTGTATTATTGCGTGGATTAGTGGAATTATATATGTGTGTAAATAATAATAATAATAATAATAATAATAATAATAATAATAATAATAACAATAATAATAATATAGATAAAATAAAATGAAAATGAAACAAAAGAAAAATAAAAGAAAATAGAAGAGAAAAGAGAAAAGAGAAGAGAAAAAGAAACAAAACGAAAAAGGAAAAGAAAAATTGGCTTTATCTTCTTCCTCCCATTTCTGACTCCTCACTTCAACCCTATTTTCTTCATCTTTCTCCATCCTAGCCTTTAATTCTTCCTTGTTTCACTTAGTTTTTATAGCAAATTTATCCCTTGCAAGTTCGTTCTTGGTAAGTAATCAATTCTTATTTCTATAGTGTTGAGTTGCAAAGGTTCACTAATAGGAACTGACTTGAACCCCAATTTTGATATCAATAGAAATAGATTATGAAAAAGATTAAAACACAAACGTTGTTCCTTTTTGTCTTATATTTATGGATATGTAAACTTTTTTGCAGGATTTGGTGTATAGGAAGAGATATCCTCTCTCTACTGAAACTGGTTAGGATGTGAACCCTAAGTGAGTTATCCACTGTGTATGTTAGTTTGAATATGGTAAAACCATTATTTGAAGTATCTTAAAACATCAAAGTTGTAGATATATGTGTTATATATCTTTATACCAACTTTCAGGTTTATGTATCTTTTATATTTTGAGTTATGGTGAATGGAACCATGACTGTTCCATGGTTTGAACTACCTGCTTAGTGCCCTGGGCAGATCCAGAAATATTTTTGGTCATTTTAAACTCCTTACAATAGATTATGTAAATTATCAAAACATAAAGGTTATAGGTATATGTCTTATCTAAATTTTGGTACTAATTTTAGCTTAATATGTTATGTATAAACTAAGTTATGGCCTTTAGATGTCATACTGGTCCAGAAGCCTTTCTTATAATTTGAAGCCCTTAGAGACATAATTGATAAAAGTTGTAAACATTAAAAATGTTCCATTTGAACCCATATAAGTTTCTCTAGAGTTTCATGGAAATATTACTTATATATTATAAATTATGATGAACCAAAGTTGGTACCCTAAGAACAAGAATCAGATTAATTTCTCAAGTATAAAGAAATTTATAGGCTAAACAGTCTCATAAGGTCACACTGCCTCATATGAAAAATCTTAGTTATTGATGTGAACAATGAATATTAATTTGTTTAAGACACATTAAGTCTCCCTAATCATGATTTAATTGATTATATTTTCATATTAGGATCACAACATATTGGAGACCCACAATGAGCGGATAGACAATAACTTAGGGGTTGAAATCAAAGGAGAAAAGTGAGTCTAATCATCAATTGAATTCTTTAGTGTATATGAATGTTGCTTGCTAGGTGATTCATATGATTGTCATGATTTTCCCCTGATAATATGATAATGGATAATTTGTGACATTTGTGGTACACATAACTGGTATATTTGTGGTATATCTGAGGTATATGTTTGACATATGTGATATATATACATGGTATATATATAGTGTATGCGAGGTATATGCGTGGAATATGAGGCATATACGTGATATATGTATGTTATATGTGATAAGATGCAATGGTTGATGAATGCTTAAGTACAAGTGCATATGCATATGGACTTAAAAGGTGTTGTGACTAGTTAATCGATATTGTAAAGCAAAAGAAGAGCCCTATGGCCCGACAAATGTGCAAATGAAACAAATGATCAAACTAGCTAGCAAGTGAAAATGTTCACATGGAAAATGTTCAGATGGAAACCTGGGGTAATGTCTGTTTAACTTGGTCACAACAAAATGAAATAAGCAGAGCATTTGCATACGTAAAGAGTAATGATTATATGTTTCAACTTTATTGATACTTATATGATACTGATGAATGGAATGGAATACATGGTATGTATTGGATTTGTGATTTATTACTATGAGTTTTTTGGTACTTTAGAGCTCATTTGATGATTATTCTCACTGAGTTGTAACTCATCAGTTTGCATCATTTTTCAGGTAAAGAAAAGTGTTAGCTCATTTTGTGTAGCGTATAGAAGACATGGAGCACAGGTCACTGGTCAAGCCTCATCACTCTCTCTCCTTGCATTCCACACAAGCATGAAAATATGTCATATGTATTTTGTATTTATGTGTTTGAATATGTATAGTCATTTTGGATTGGGTTTTAAAAATGTATAAATGAAAGCAACTCGTAAATACTTATGTGCAAAGTTTTAATTTTAATATATTGATATATCATATTGTGGTGAAAGCATCAAAGTTGACTTGCAAAGTCATTGAATGATAGGATATGAAAAAAAATTTACTAACATTGTTAACAAGGTATTTTGCCTTTCTAGTATGATATGTGCGATTATTTGATACACAGATAGGTTGAACTCAAATGTATAAGATGTGGTGTTACATTTGACCTATTAAGTTTCTAGTTATGTTGGCAGCTCAAATGATCACATTATTTAAAATAGATCATGAGCAATATCTAACAATAGATCATGACCCCTAATTGACTGGAAAGTCAGTGGTCTAACTATAAACCCTTCCACAGAAAATTACCGCGTAATTTATCCTTTCACCAAGCTATATCTCATTTGGTTCCGAGCATGGACTATATGTCAACTCCCACTAGATTAACTATGTCACATCTAGTCCAAATAATGTTAGTTCTTGTCTATGAGGCTCATTACTTTATTAGATATGTCCTTAAAGATCTTCTTCGAGACATGTCCACCTTGGACAAGGATTTCTAAATAATGATCTCTACAAGAGGCCACATGTATACTCTTCTTCTATCAGGAGTGGTGAATCCTTTATTGACTACTCCCCTACCTTCGAATACCTCATGCTTTACCCAATCACCACCCTATGAGCAACCTCTAAGAGGAAACAATGAATGAAATCAATGTATAGGATTTAGTATATAAGATAACCTTGAGCATCTCAAGTCTAAGGATACTGGCACCATTGCTATCATGGGACTATCTCTAACATTGAATAAATATCTATGTGATGGTTTCACTGTAGTTCGTCCAATGTACTCGACTACTCTCGCAAGCATGCATATGTTAACTTGAAATATCTCATGTCTATAGCTTATGAGATCAGCTGCTTAACCTAGTCAAGAAGTTTCACATGTGCTAGTCTATCCGAATTAACAATTTCTCATCTTGTTAATCCTATGACTAGGAATAATTTAGGTATAAACACAATTGCATATGATAGGAATCTCATCATCATGATCTCCTCCTAATTTCCTTCATGTTGTGTTATATACCAAGGATTTCATTAAATGGTTTAAGATATCTATCAATTCATATGCAATGAATACCATATAATGAAAATGTCTTTTATTAATAATAAATAAGTCCATAAATTATTGGGTTTTAAAGAATGAATCATATTCATAAACGCAGCAAAAAATAAAATTTTTCAAAACCCAAAACAAAAGATCATACATGTTCCATTAAAACTAATTTATATAAATGCAAATGTTAAAATTATACCTTGTAATTTTTATTTGTTCTTCAAATCTTCACTTTGTTGGGTTGTAGCAAACCACAACAATTGACACTAGGACGTCTCTAATGATAATCCACACAAAGAATGAAGAACAAACTATCAAGAGAAAATGGTTTGAACAAATTCAAAGTGCTAGCTTTGAAAGTGTTTTTGAGAGAATTTTTGTTGAGTCTTAAAAATATTTTTTTTCACAAAAAATATTTTCTTGTCTATTTTTTGCCATTTGATGTCTTTTTAATTTGAATAAAATTCAAAAATAAGATGAAAAGTCAAAAATGGAGAAAATGACAACTAATGAATAGTAATTGGCCATAATTGGCATGATTATGGCCAATTACAGCCGTTGGCCAACGAATGGAAGCTACAGGCGCGCTGGGCCTGCTGTAGCTGGCCCGCAAGACAGGCCAGTAGCCTGCCTAGCCCGCGCAGGCCCGTGACACTCTTGAACAATTTTTTCGTGCGATCTCATCGCGATCCATCCTAAAATAATTCTCTCATATTTTGGATCCTATCCAAGACCATTTTACTCATTCTCCATATCTTCAATGCGTGTGACCCATTAAGTTCTTAGTTATGTTGACCACTTAAATTAAAAATTAATTTAAGCAAGTCGCAACACATCATGACCCCCAATTGACTGGAAAGTCAGTGGTTTGACTACGAGTCTTTCTATAGATAATTTCTGTGCAATTATTCCTTTCATCATTCTAAACACCACTTGGTTCAGAGTATGGACATGTGTCAACTCCCACTAGACTGACTACATCACGTCTAGTCCCAGTAATGTTAGTTCTTGTCCTTAAGGCTCATTACTCTATTAGATATGTCATTGAAGACTATCTTTATGATATTTCCACTCCAGCTAGAGATTCCTGAGTAATGACCACGACAAGAGGCCATGGGTATACACTCCTTCTATCAAGAGTGGTGAATCCTTTGTTGGTTACCCAATTACCTTCGAATACCTCAAGCTGTATCCAATCACCACCCTATGAGCTACCTCTCTGAGGCAACAAGAAATAGTGTCAAAATACAGAATCAATATTCAAGATATCCTTGAGTACCTCAAGTCTAAGGATACTTGCACCATTGCTATGATGCGACTATCATTTACATTTGAATAGATTATCCATATGATTGTCTCATAGTTCATCATCCAATGTACTTAGCTACACTTAGAAAGCATCCACATGTTAACTCTAAACATCTCATGTTTATAGATTATGAGATCTACTACTCGATCCAATCAAAGAGTGCAACATGTGCTAGTCTATCTTGATTAATAATGTCCCATATCATTAATCCTATGACTAGGGATAATTTTGATACTAACATAATTACACATGATAGGAATCTTAATATCATGATCTCATCATGATTTCCTTCATGCTATGTTATGTATCAAGGACTTCATTAATTGATTTAAGATCGCTTATCAATTCAGATATCAAATGAACATCAAATTAATGAAAAAACCTTTTATTAATCAAATAAATTTATATAATAAGTGCTAAAGGTGATTGCCTTTAGAGCACTCCTCTAACAAGCTCCCACTTGCACTAAAGTCAATCGCCTTTGTATTGAATTCCATAGGCGAGTATATGAGAATCATATTTCTTTTGGGGAAGTGGCTTAGTTAAAGGATCAGCAATATTCTGATCAGCGGGCACTCTTTCTATCTTTACATCATTCCTACCAATGATTTCTCTAATCAAATGGTATCTTCTGAGTACATGTTTGGATCTCTGATGAGACCGTGGCTCCTTTGCTTGTGCAATGGCTCCATTATTATCACAATACAATTGTATTGGATCAATAATGCTGGGAACCACTCCAAGTTCTGTGATGAATTTCTTTATCCAAACTGCTTCCTTTACTACTTCAGATGCTACAATGTACTCTGCTTCGGTTGTGGAATCAGCAGTCATTTCCTGTTTGGAACTCTTCCAACTAACTGCTCCACCATTCAATATGAATATATAACATGATTGAGATTTTGAGTCATCCTTGTCAGACTGGAAGCTGGCATCGGTATACCCGCTCACATTAATATCTCCATCTCCATATACCAAGAATACATCCTTAGTTCTTCTAAGTACTTCAGGATATTCTTGACAGCCACCCAATGACCCTCACCAGGGTCCGATTGGTATCTACTTGTGACACTCAGAGCATATGATACATCTGGTCTTGTACATATCATAGCATACATGATTGATCCTATAGCTGAAGCATATGGAATCAAACTCATGTGTGTCCTCTCATCTTGTGTCTTTGGACACAAAGACTTTGAGAGAGTAATCCCATGGGTCATGGGAATATATCTGCTCTTGGACTGCTCCATGCTAAACCTCTTTAGCATTTTTATCTATGTATGTAGACTATGAAAGACCAAGCAATCTTTTAGATCTATCACTATAAATCTTTATCCCTAAAATATAGACTGCTTCTCGAAGGTCTTTCATAGAGAAATTCTTGGATAACCAAATTTTGACTGATTGTAAGGCTGAGACATCATTTCCCATTAACAATATGTCAACTACATATAACACAAGAAATACGATTGCACTCCCACTAACCTTCTTGCAGACACAAGGTTCATCCGGATTTTGAAAGAAACCAAACTGTTTGATTGTCTCATCAAACCGAATATTCCAACTCCTGGATGCTTGCTTTAATCCATAAATGGATCTTTGAAGCTTACATACCTTTTTGCCATCCTTGGATATGAAACCTTCTGGTTGTGTCATGTACACATCCTCAATCAGATTTCCATTAAGGAAAGCTATTTTCACATCCATTTGCCATATCTCATAATCATAATGAGTAACAATGGCTAGGAGTATCCTTATGGATTTAAGCATAGCTACTGGGCTAAAAGTTTCATTGTAGTCAATTCCTTGTGTTTGACGATAACCTTTAGCAACAAGTCTATGTCAGTTATCTTTTTGAAAACCCACTTGCACCCTATAGGCTTTATTCCTTCGGATGGGTCAACCAAAGTCAATACTTGGTTTTCATACATGGAATCCATTTCTGACTTCATGACTTGAAGCCATTTGTCAGATTCTGAACTATTTAGAACCTCTTCATAGGTTGTAGGCTCATCATTTTCTATGAGCAATACGTCGTTCTGTTCACTAATGAGAAATCCATATCTCTTTGGAACAGTACGTATCCTACTTGACCTATGAAACTCTTGTGCTTCAGAAGGTTGAGCTATTGTATCATCTGTATGAGTAACAAGCTCGGGTTCAGGTAGTTGATCAGCATCTGTTTGAGCATCTTGAACTTCCTCAAGTTCAATTTTGCTCCCACTATCTCCTTTTAGAAGGAATTCTCTCTCTAAAAAGATAGCATGTCTTGAAACAAAAACCTTTTCTTCCAAGGGGTGGTAAAATTGATATCCATATGATGCTTTTGGATATCCCACAAATAGACATCGGTCAGACTTAGCTTCTAGCTTATCTGACATTGTCCGCTTCACATAAGCAGGACAACCCCAAATTCTCATGTAAGAAAATGTGGGCCTTTTGTTATACCATATCTCATATGGAGTAACATCAACTGACTTTGAAGGAACTCCATTTAATATATAAATGGCGGTCTCTAGTGCATAACCCCAAAAGGATTTAGGCAATTCCGCAAAACTCATCATAGACCTTACCATGTCTAACAAGGTTCGGTTTCTTCTTTCAGCCACACCATTGTGTTGTGGAGTATAAGGTGGAGTCCATTGAGATAAAATACCATTATCCCTAAGATAATCTAGAAACTCTTGGCTCAAGTATTCACCTCCTCGATCAGATCGAAGTGTTTTAATACTTTTGCCAAGTTGTTTCTCTACTTCATTTCTGAATTCTTTAAACTTTTCAAAAGCCTCAGATTTGTATCTCATAAGATACACGTATCCATATCGTGAGTAGTCATCGATAAAAGTAATGAAGTAGATGAAACCATCTCTAGTGTGTGTAGACATTGGACCACATACATCTGAATGTATTAAGTCTAAAAGTCCATTAGCATGTTCACCCTTTCCCTTAAAGAGTAGTTTAGTCATCTTGCCTAGTAAACAAGATTCACATGTGTCATATGATTCATAATCAAATGACCCCAAACTACTACTTTTGTGTAGCTTAGCCATGCGTTTCTCACTTATATAACTAAGACGACAATGCCAAAAATAAGATGATTTCAACTTATCTTGTTTTTTCCTTTTATTATTATTGATGTTTAAAATTGGATTTGACATATCTAATATGTGTATTCCATTCAACATAATAGAACAACAATTGTTACCAAAAGCTAAAAGGAAACCATCTTTATTTAGACTTGAAACAGAAATAATATTTTTAGTCAAAGTAGGTACATAATAGCAATTCTCCAAATTACAGCCGTTGGCCAATATACGGAAGCTGTAGGTGCGCTGGGACTGCTACGGGCTGCCGCTGGGAGCCCAGCTGGCCTGCAAGACAGGACAGCTGCCTGCGAGGGCCCGTACGGGTCCGTGACACTCCCGAATGATTTTTTCGTGCGATCTCATCACGATCCATCCTAAAATAATTCTCTCATATTTTGGATCATATCTAAGACCATTTTACTTATGGCGACCGCACCTCCTCACCTGAACCGCACGTGCCCGGATAAGGAAGCGTTGCCGCCTGTCTTTCTCATACTTCTTCTAATCGCTATAATATTTTTTTTTCAATACTCATGTATATATGGATATAAACAAAAATCAGAGTACAATTTATTTACATAAAATAGTAATTTTTAACATCAGAGTAATTCTTAACAAACTTTAAAAGTAAGTTTTACAAACTCAAACATTTCTTTAATATAAAAGTCAAATACAAAAGTTTCAAAACTTGTAACCCACTTTCTCAAAATTCGGCTGCTTTACTTGAATGGGATCACCACTTGCTTTATCTAGCGTCTTCAACTACCTTTCTATATTTGCGTGGAAATTAAACTCCACGCTAAACTCTAATCTTAGTGGTGCATATAAATAAGGCAATATACTATATCATGCAACAAGCATTAACAATTATCATTTTGTGCATTAAAATATTTGCATGCATGACTATCAACATATTCCTATTTCATACAAGTATAAATGTCATGCTCATATAGACAATGTTATTTTCATTTATCTTTAATGACAAATTATTCTATAAATCTCTTTATCATTTCATTTCAATCTCATAACATCATCATTTTCTTATTCTTTCTTTTTCTTATTTTTCCAACATATCCTCATTTTCTTGCCCACATCACTCTAAATTTTGGACTGACTGGATACGGGCTATGGATCAGGAGCGCTCACACAAGCTTATGCTACCCTGTCCACTATCTGGCTCATAAGAGCTTCTCAAATCAATGGCGCGCACACAAGCTTATGCCACATTGATTGAGTATAATATCATCATAGATAAATAACCGGATCAAGGCCGCTCACACAAACTTATGTCACCTTGTCCTCATTTATATGTGCTCATCGGAGCTTTCTCAAGTCAGTAGTGCTCACACAAGCTTTAGCCACACTGACTAAGCATCCCAGACCAATGGCGCTCACACAAGCTTTAGCCACATTAGTTGAGGTATAGTACGGTACCGTGCGCCCCCTTAATGACATGTCATCTATCCTGATTCTAGTCCGCAAGTAGAGTAATGGGCTTCTTTATATTTTCACATCAATCATATTTCTCATGTTTATCAACATCTCAATTTTCTTGTTTTGCAACATATGGTCATAATCATATATCTTTTCATTCATTTACTAGATTCATCAAAATTCTCATGTTTATCATCTGCATTAGATTTCATATATAATTCATGACAATTCATTTTCTACATCAATTCATTTTTCTATATCACAACATATCACATTCTCACATCAATATATATATATATATATATACATATATCTATATTCATATCATTCTCATTTCATTGGATAGACAATGACTTTCGTTTACTTACCTGAATTTTTCATTTGTTAACCACATTCATAATTACAAATACAGAGCATTCACGGCTGTGATTACTAATTTCACGCCCGTGAATTAGTTCACGCCTGTAATCCCAAGCTGTGAACGCTACTGGAATGAATCGCCCAAAAGCATTCACGGTTGTGATTACTCATTCACGCCCGTGAATAAGTTCACTTCCGTGATTCCAACCCGTGAATGCTTCTGGAATGAATAGTACCATTTCAACACAGAAATTCACAATCAGTCACAACCGTGAACCCTCAAGTTCACGTCCGTGACTCAATAGTCACACCCGTGACTTTCAGTAGGAAATCTGCATATTCACATTTCATTCATTCTAACATCATCCAAATCATACCAAATTCTATTTCATGCATTTCTAAGGCTCTTTACTCAACTTATTACTTTCCAATACATGTACATGCCTTGATCATACAAGATTTTCTAACATGCATCATTAATTCAAAGTCACACAAGAATCTCATTCATACATGCCTAATCCTATAGTTTCATGCCATAATCATCATCATTCTTGAAATGTATTTATCTAAAGTCATGCTCAGCATGCATTATTTCAAACAAAAATAGGCTATTGCCTTAAGTTATGCACAAACCTTAATCTTTCTCCTTCACTCTTTTAGGTAGGTTTCTCTTTTCCTTTGCTCCTTAGAGTTTGTTCCTTGTCATTTGGAACTCCTACAAGATCATAAATTATTATCATCATCATCTGATTTTCTCAAGACCCTAATTCTCTTTCTCTCTTTCAAAACCCTAGTTTCTCTCTCTTTCCATATAAGTCTTAGATGAGCTCAAAATTCGAGCTTCCTTGAAGAAAAGATGAAGAAGAAGAAGAGATGCTTCTTACCTTACACTTTTCTTCACTAGATCACCACTTTGGAGATTTTCTCTCTCTACCAAACTTGATTTTTCTTCCTCTTTCTTGTTCTTTCCAGCTTCCTTAAGAGTTATGGAACATGAAAATCACCTTGTCTTGGTCTTTCCCTTCCTTTCTCTCTCTAGAATCAAGGTAAGCTAAGGAGGAAAAGTTGTGGCAGGCGTGACTGGTAAAAAAAAGAGAGAAGGAAGCAGAAAATGAAGAGAAGAAGAAGAAGAAAAGAAAGCCTTAAATAGGGTACCCAAAAAGTCTTCATGTGACACCCACCATTTGACCATTTTCTCCCAATTTTACACTTAATCAATATTAATTCACTTCCTTTAGTATCATGGCCGGCCAACACTATCAAAATGTGCCCAAAATTAATATGTTGATTAGCAATTAATCTCATTAATCCTCCAATTTTTGGTAATTTGCAATTTGACCCCAAAACTTATCAAATTTTGCAATTTAGTCCTTTATCGTAAATCAACTTCTTTAAAATTTAATATCACTAATTTAGGCATTTATCATTTAATTTAACCATTTCTTAATCAACTTTTTGTAAAAATCCGAATTTAGACTCCGATTGGTCAAACGCGTCAACTTCGCAACACGTGCGACTCGGGACCTAAATTAGCAGATATTACATTCTCTCCCCCTTAAAATAATTTTGTCCTCGAAATTTACCTGTTCATTCGGGGTTGAACAACTGGGGATACTGCTTCTTCATGACTTCTTTACTTTCCCACGTGGCTTTTTCAATTGTATGATTCTGCCACCAAACTTTAACTAGAAGAACTCTCTTGTTCCGGAGAACTTTCTCTTCATATGCTATTATAGCCACTGGTTCTTCCTTAAAAGACATGTCTGTCTGCACCTCTATTTCCTCAATCGGTATAATGTGGGTTGGGTCTGAACGATATCTCCTTAACATTGAAACGTGGAACACGTTACGAATTCGGTCTAGCTCCGGAGGAAGAGCTAATCGATAAGCCACTGGTCCTATTCTTTCTAGAATTTCATAAGGACCAATAAATCTTGGGCTTAACTTTCCCTTTTTACCGAACCTCAATACCTTTTTCCACGGTGAAACTTTAAGAAATACTTTGTCACCTACAGCATATTCTATATCTCGCCTCTTTAAATCGACATAAGATTTCTGTCGATCTTGTGCTTCTTTTAGCCTTTCCTTGATCACTTTAACTTTCTCATCGGTCTGTTGAATTATTTCCGGCCCAATCAACTTTTTCTAATTTAACTTGGTCCAACAAACTGGTGTCCTGCACTTTCTTCCGTATAAAGCTTCATAAGGAGCCATGCCAATGCTCGTTTGATGACTGTTGTTATAGGCAAACTCCATAAGAGATAGATGTCAATCCCAACTTCCCTCAAATTCAAGCACACAACATCTCATCATATCCTCTAGCAACTGTATAACTCGCTCTGATTGTCCATCCGTTTGCGGATGAAATATCATGCTAAAGTTTAGTCGAGTTCCCAAAGCCTGCTGTAGACTCTTCCAAAACTGTGACGTAAACCTGGGATCTCTGTCAGAGATAATAGATACAAGTACTCCATGAAGTCTTACTATCTCATTCACATAAATCTCAGCCAACTTGTTCAAAGTATAGTCCACTAAGACTGGTAGAAAATGTGCTGACTTCGTCAATCGATCAACTATCACCCACACTACATCATGCTTTCTCTGAGTTACCGGTAAACTAGATACAAAATCCATCGTGATCCTCTCCCACTTCCATTCTGGTATGGGAATCAGTTGTAGTAATCTTATGGGTAATTGATGCTCAGCTTTCACTTGTTGACAGATTAGACATTTAGCAACATATTCAGTGATATCCTTTTTCATCCTCGACCACCAGTATTGTCCTTTCAAATCTTGGTACATTTTGTTCCCACCTAGGTGCATAGCATACACCATTTCATGAGTTTCTTTTAAAATCTCTGTCCTCAACTCTTTCATACTTGGCACACAAATCCAGTAAATAAAATACATCGTACCATCTTCTGTTAAGGAAAATTCTGACTCTTCTCCATTTTTCAAGGCTTTGACCATCTTTACTAACTTCTCATCTTGTTTTTGGACATCTTTAATTCCTTGCATCAATGTGGATTCCACTCGCAACTCAGCTAAAATCTTCCTGCTTAGTGCATCTACAACCACGTTAGCTTTTCCTGGATGGTAGTCTATCACACAATCAGTCTTTAATCAATTCCAACCATCTTCGTTGCCTCAGGTTCAACTCTTTCTGTGAAGGAAGATACTTAAGACTCTTGTGGTCCGTATAAATGTAACATCTTTCTCCATACAGATAATGTCTCTATATCTTAAGAGCAAAAACTATCGCTGCAAGCTCTAAATCATGAGTCGGATAGTTAAGTTCGTGAGGCTTAATGTCACGCCCCGCAAAGGTTCATACGGGATTTCCCGCACATATACATTTTTCCCACACATATGTTATATTCTAAAAGGCCATTGTAAACCGTTAGATTAAATCGATCGTGGCCATCCATTTTGGTAGGTAGGAATTAATCCTAGACCTCCATTTGGTAGGTGGGAATCAATCCTAACCATCCATTTTGGTAGGTGGGAGTTGATCTTGACCATCCATTTGGTAGGTGGGAATCAATCCTAGCCATCCATTTGGTAGGTGAGAGTTCATCCTAACCATCCATCTGGTAGGTGGGAATTGATCTCGGCCATCCATTGAGGAGGTGGAGGCCTATATATACCTTATGTAAATTCATTTGTAATCATTCAATCAATTGAAGCATTTTAAGTAATACAAAGCATTCTTCACAAACTCTTGTGTTCTTGTTTTGCTATTGAATCTCCTAAATCTCTAAGTTCTTTTCTATTATCTTTGGAGTAATTTATCGGGTTGGAAGGCAGGCTTAGCGCAACGAACCGTGCTAAGTACCGCACGATTGCTAGTTGAATTCTAAGGTCATGACAGTTGGTATCAGAGCCAAGGTTCGAAGCTTTACTACCTTTGGCATAATGAAGGCTACTGCCCCAGCTACACCTAACGTGGAAGTTCCATCAATGGAACGTGGTCATGAGAAAGTTCATAAACCATCTAAAGAATCTCGAGCCAAGTCGAAAGACATGATTTCTAGCTTGGAAGCATGTGTTGTGAGTGCTCAGGACAACTTGGGGGAGTTGTTCGACCTAGTGGACAACTTGGAGGAACATTGCAGCGGCTTGGAGGCCGAGGATGCGGAGATCTAAGCAGCGGTCCAGATGTCCCTCAACGAGCTAGACGGTGGGTTAAGGCAAGAGATCGATGGGCTGAAGTCCGAACTTGTCAAGGTACGTGATCTCTTCCAAAGAGAAATTTCCAATGTGTTGCTTAGAGTTGAGGATATGGGCGGTGATCTAGCACTATGCAAACGGGCTATGGCTTCGATAACTAATACAACCACCATCATTAAGGCCAAGAAAATGCAAGTTCCCAAGCCAAAGACTTTCAATGGTGCTCGGAATGCTAGGGAAGTTGAGAACTTCCTATGGGGGCTGGATCAATACTTCGAGGCTACTGGCATAACGGACCATGTCAGCAAAATCCGAACTACTGCCATGTACTTGACCGGCACTGCTATGCTGTGGTGGAGACGAAGGCATGAAGATGTGCAACGTGGGGTGTGCACAATTGATACCTTTGAGGACTTCAAAAGGGAGTTCAAAAGCCAATTTTTCCCCGTAAATGTTGAGGAAGAGGCGAGGGGCCAGCTTCGACAACTAAAGCAGATGGGTAGCATAAGGGAATATGTGAAGGAGTTCACAACCTTGCTGCTAGAAGTCCCTGACACATCGGACAAAGATTCATTATTCTTGTTCATGGATCGTCTCTAATGATGGGCTAACCTTGAGCTCATACGACGTGGTGTCCAAGACTTATCTTCGGCCATTGTCGTTGCTGAAAATCTTATTGATTACTCCTCAAACAAAGAAGGCTAGAGGCCAACTAATAGAAAGTTTGGTGGAGGAAGGAATGGGGGAGGCCATGCTAAAAGTCAAAACTACAAAAATCACAAAGAAAGCTCCTCATTTAAGCCACGAGACAAGGGGAAGGAAAGGGAAGAACATGGTGCCTCAAAGCCCCATGTGACATGCTTCATATGCGACAGACCGAATTGGGCACGAGAATGTCCTAAAAGGAAGACATTGAATGCTTTAGTTGCCTCCACTCATGATCAAGATAGAAATGAGGCAGATGAAGGTGCGAAGATGGGATCTTTACGGCTGCTTAGTGCATTACAAAGTGCCCTGACGTCCCTCAAGGGACTCATGTTTGTGGATGCATCCATCAATGGGAAAGTCGCCAAAGCCCTGGTCAACACAGGTGCATCTCACAACTTTGTTTCACTAGAGGAAGCCAAGAGACTCGGTCTCAAGGTTGCCAATGGATGTGGCTCCCTCAAAGCAGTTAACTCGGCGGCACAACCTCTCCAAGGAATTGCCCGCGGAGTGAAGGTCAGTCTTGGTGCATGGACTGGCCAAGTGGATTTATCTGTGTCACCCATGGATGATTTCTCGGTGGTATTCGGCATGGAGTTCTTGGACCAAGTGAGAGCTTTCCTTGTTCCATGTTCAAACTTTATGTGCATTATGGATGGACCAAAGGCTTGTCTAGTACCGACGGAAAGGACCACCAAGCCTACTACCCAAGCGCTCTCAGCATTTCAATTCAAAAAGGGATTGAAGAGGGAGGAAGAGCGTTACTTGGCCATTCTAAAGGAGTATGATGATGATGAAGCATCACCACAACTAAGCTTACCGACGGAGGTGCAAGTTGTCTTGGATGAGTTCCAGGATGTGATGCAGGAGGCATTGCCAAAACAGTTACCCCCGAGGAGGGAGGTGGACCATGAAATTGAGCTGGAGCCTGGCATAAGACCACCAGTAATGAGTCCTTACCGGATGGCAAACTCGGAGTTGGCAGAACTACAAAAGCAACTCAATGAGCTGTTGGACACTGGTTTCATTAGACCATCCAAAGCCCCATTTGGCACCCCAGTGCTTTTTCAGAAAAAGAAGGATGGTTCACTCATAATGTGCATTGACTACCGCGCTCTAAACAAGATCACGGTAAAAAAAAGTATCCTATCCCACTCTTTGCTGATTGTTTTCATAAATTGGGGAATGCTAGATACTTCTCCAAGTTGGACTTGCGGTCGGGATACTACCAGGTGCGCATAGCAAAAGGGGATGAGCCGAAGACTACATGTGTAACAAGGTACGATGCTTATGAGTTCCTTGTTATGCCCTTTGGTCTCACTAATGCACCTGCTACCTTTTGCACTCTCATGAATAAACTTTTTCATCCCTACCTCGATCGGTTCATAGTAGTATATCTTGATGATATTGTAATATATAGTCGGACTATGGAAGAACATCTTGAGCATTTGAAGAAGGTGTTTGAGATCCTTAGAGAAAATGAGCTATATGTTAAGAGGGATTAATGTTCTTTTGCCCAAGATGAGGTGATGTTCTTGGGTCATGGGATAAAGGATGGGAAGCTTATGATGGATGGAGACAAGGTGAAAGCCATCCAAGAATGGGAACCTCTTACTAAGGTCCCCGAGTTAAGGTCCTTCCCTGGACTTGTGAACTACTACCGGAGATTCATCAAGTCATATTCAGCAAGAGCAATCCCACTCACTGACCTACTCAAGAAGAACAATACTTGGGAGTGGACAAACAAGTGCCAAGCCTCGTTTGATGACTTAAAAAGGGCCATTACCGAAGAACTAGTGCTTTACTTGCCATACCCCTATAAGATGTACGAGTTGCATACAGATGCCTCAGACTTTGCCATTGGTGGAGTATTGATGCAAGAAGGGCATCTGATAACATATGAGAGCCGCAAGCTCAATGAAACTGAACGCCACTACACGGTGCAGGAAAAGGAGATGACAACTATCATCCATTGTCTAAGGGTGTGGCGACACTACTTGTTGGGTTCTCACTTTGTGATCATGACAGACAATGTAGCAACTAGCTACTTCCAAACTCAAAAGAAGCTGAGTCCCAAACAAGCTCGGTGGCAAGACGTTTTGGCAGAATTTGACTACAAGCTTGAATACAAGCCCGGTAAGGCCAATGTGGTGGCTGACGCACTAAGTCAAAATGCGGAGCTAGTAGCTTTGAGTAGACCAAACAGCCCCTTACTGGAAAAGATCAAAGAAGGGTTGGAGCATGATGCCCTGGCTCAAAACCTTCTTTTCCTCATCAAGGAAGGAAAGACAAGGCGATTTTGGCAGAGTGACGGACTACTCTATGCCAAGAAAAACCGCATATATGTTCCTAAGTGGGGGAACTTGAGGAAAGAGCTGATCAAGGAATGCCATGATTCACTATGGGTTGGACACCCAGGCATGAGATGCACCCTTGCCTTGATCAAGTCTATTTACTATTGGCCTCAACTGCGGGATGATGTTGAAGCCTATGTAAGAACTTGTCTTGTTTGCCAACAAGACAAAATAGAGCAGCGTGCACCCAGTGGCTTGCTAGAACCGCTGCCTATTCCGAAGAGACCATGGGAGAGTGTGTCGATGGACTTCATCACTTGCTTGCCAAAATCAGAAGGCTTTGGCAGTATAATAGTGGTCATTGATCGCTTCAGCAAATATGCAACCTTCATTCCTTCCTCAGCGGATTGTACTACGGATGAGACTGCACGGTTATTCCTCAAACATGTTATGAAGCATTGGGGAATTCCATCTAATATCCTGAGTGATCGAGACCCATGATTTACTGGGAAGTTCTGGACGAAGTTGTTCAAGCTGCTGGGATCAGACTTGAACTTCTCCACAAGTTTTCATCCGCAAAGCGATGGGCAGACGAAACGTGCCAACGTATTACTAGAGTTGTATCTTAGGCACTTTGTTAGTGCCAACCAACATGATTGGGCTAAGTTGTTGGATGTAGCCAAATTCTCTTATAACTTGCAACAAAGTGAATCCACTGGAAAAAGTCCCTTTGAGATCATTACGGGACAACAACCTATGACCCCTCATGCTTTGGCCACAAGCTATGAAGGGAAGAGTCCCGCAGCTTTCAAATTTGCTAAGGCATGGCATGAGCAAGTTGAGTTAGCCTGAGCCTATTTGAACAAGGCATCCAAAAAGATGAAGAAGTGGGCTAACAAGGAAAGAAGAATGGTCAAACTTTGAGAAGGAGATTTGGTCCTTGTCAAATTACTACCACAACAGTTCAAGTCCCTACGGAAGGTTCATAAGGGGTTGGTACGAAAATACGAAGGGCCATTTCCTGTCCTTAAACAGGTTGGTAAGGTGTTTTACAAGCTACAACTCCCTCCCAAGCTTAAAATCTATTCAGTCTTTCATGTAAGTATGTTGAAGCCTTATCATGGAGACGAAGAAGATGCAAGTCTATGAGAGTCAAAAAGGGCACCCACTGCGGTAGTAACCTCCTTTGATAGAGGAGTGGATTCCATTTTTGCAGACCGCCTAATTCGGCGAAGAGGTGTACCAAGTTATTGGGAATACTAGGTCAAATGTAAGAATGCCCCGGACATAGAGGCAAGGTGGGAACTTGAAGACACTTTGTGGCAGTTCAAAGATGACATAGAAAGGTTCAAGCTTGAAGGTGCGATGAGGGCGTCGCGAACTTGAGTGGGGGAGAATGTCACGTCCCGCGAAGGTTCATACGGGATTTCCCGCACATTTACATTTTTCCCACACATATGTTATATTCTAGAAGGCCATTGTAAACCATTAGATTAAATGGATCGTGGCCATCCATTTCGGTAGGTAGGAATTAATCCTAGCCCTCTATTTGGTAGGTGGGAATCAATCCTAACCATCCATTTTGGTAGGTGGGAGTTGATCTTGACCATCCATTTGGTAGGTGGGAATCAATCCTAGCCATCCATTTGGTAGGTGAGAGTTCATCCTAACCATCCATCTGGTAGGTGGAAATTGATCTCGGCCATCCATTGAGGAGGTGGAGGCCTATATATACCTTATGTAAATTCATTTGTAATCATTCAATGAATTGAAGCATTTTAAGTAATACAAAGCATTCTTCACAAACTCTTGTATTCTTGTTTTGCTATTGAATCTCCTAAATCTCTAAGTTCTTTTCTATTATCTTTGGAGTAATTTATCGGGTTGGAAGGCAGGCTTAGCGCAACGAACCGTGCTAAGTACCGCATGATTGCTAGTTGAATTCTAGGGTCGTGACATTAAGCTGTCTTGAGGCATATGCAATCACTTTTCCCTCTTGCATAAGAACACATCCTAGCCCATTGTGACTTGCATCACTGTACACAACATAATCTTTTCCTGGAGTAGGCTGAGTCAAAATTGGTGCTTCAGTCAACATTGCCATCAATCGATCAAAGCTTGCTTGACACTTATCTATCCATTCAAAATGAACCTTTTTTCACAGCAATCATGTCAAAGGATTCGCTATAGATGAAAATCCTTTCACAAATCTCCTATAGTATCCGACTAATCCAAGAAAACTTCTCACTTCTGTCATATTTCGAGGTGGTTTCCAATTAAGAAGAGCCTTGATTTTACTAAGATCAACTCGAATACCTTCTGCTGAAATTACATGACCTAGAAAACTAACTGTTTCTAACCAAAATTCACACTTAGATAGTATTGCATACAACTGTTTCTCCCTCAAGGTCTGCAATACTTTTCTCTTGAATAGACAGAAAACTAACTGTTTCTAACCAAAATTCACACTTAGATAGCATTGCATACAACTGTTTCTCCCTCAAGGTCTGCAATACTTTTCTAAGATGTTGGTCATGCTCTACTCGATCTCTTGAATAGACAAGAATGTCATCAATGAATACAACTACAAATTGATCAATATATGGCCTGAACACTCGGTTCATCAGGTCCATAAAAACTTCCGGCGCATTCGTCAATCCAAATGGCATCACCAAGAACTCATAATGACCATAACGAGTCCTGAATGTCGTCTTAGATACATCTGACTCCTTGATCTTCAGTTGATGATACCCCGATCGAATATCTATCTTTGAAAATATACTTGCACCTTTCAACTGATCAAATAAATCATCAATCCTAGGCAGTGGGTATTTATTCTTAACAGTAACTGTAACACAACATCTTATACATTTGTGTTCAACCTATCCCTGTATCAATTAATCACACATAGCATGCTAGAAAGACAAAATACCCTGTTAACATTGGTAGTAAATTTGTTTTTTATATCATATCCTGTAAAATCAAATAATGACTTTGCAAGTCTCATATCTTATAATATTACTCAATGACTTTTCAAGTCAACATTAAAACCCACAATACGATATATCACATATATTAAAACATAAACTTTACACATAAGTATTTACGAGTTGATTTCATTTATACATTTTTAAAACCCATTCCAAACTGACTGTACATATTCAACCATATAAATACAAAATGCAGATGACATATTTTTTTATGCTTGTGTGGAATGCAAGGAGAGAGAGAGTGATGAGGCTCGGCCAGTGACCTATGCTCCATGTCTTTTATATGCTACTCAAAATGAACTATCACTTTTCTTTACCTGAAAAATGATGCAAATTGATAAGTTGCGGCTCAGTGAAAGTAACCATCAAATGAGCTCTAAAGTACCGAACAACTCATAATAATAAGTCACAAATCCAATACATACCATGTATTCCATTTCATTCATCAATATCATATAATATCAATAAAGTTCAAACATATAATCATTGCTCCTTATGTATGCAAATGCTTTGCTTGTTTTATTTTGTTGTGACTAAGTTAAACAGACATTGCCCCGGGTTTCCATGTGAACATTTGCATTTGCATTTGCATTTGCTAGCTAGCTTGATCATTTGTTTCATTTGCACATTTGTTGGGCCATAAGCCTCTTCTTTTGCTTTACAATATCGATTAACTAGTCACAGCGCCCTTTTTGTTCATATGCATATGCACTTGTATTTAATCATTCATCAACCATTGCATCTTTATCATATACAACATACATATATTCCATATATACCTCATATGTCACGCATATACCTTGCATATACCATACATATACCATGTATATATATCCCATATGTCAAACATATACTTCAAATATACCACAAGTATACCATTTATATGTACCAAAATGTCACAAATTATCTATCATTACATTATCAAGGACCAATCACGACAATCATATGAATCACATAGCAAGCAACATTCATTTGCACTAAATAATTCAATCGATAATTAGACTCACCATTCTCCTTTGATTCCGACCCCTAACTTATTGTCTATCTGCTCCTTGTGGGTCTCCAATATGTTCTGATCCTAATATGAAAACATAATCGATTAACTCATGATTAGGGATACTTAATGTGGCTTAAACAAATTAATATGCATTGTTCATGTCAATAGTTAAGATTTTTCCTATGAGGCAGTGTGACCATATGGGACTATTTAGCCTATAACGTTTTCTATACTTGACCAATTAATCGAATTCTTGTTCCTAATTAAAACTAACATATAATTATAGAACATATTAAAATTTCATACCAATTGGATCATTGTACAATATTTTTTGGAATTTCTAAGTGTGTTCTATTTTCTGCCTTGTTTCCTGCCTTTAGGCAGTTTCAGGGTACTCATTTGAGTTCATCATAACTTATAATCTATAAGTCCTATTTTAATGAATATTTTCAGAAACTTATATGGGTTCATATGGAACATTGTTCATGTTTTCAACTTTTATCAATTATGTCTCTAAGGTCTTCAAATTATAACAAAAACTTTACTGGTCCAGAATAAATTGGCTTCCGGACCAGTATGACTTAAAAAGGACATAAATTAGTCTATACAAAACCAATTAAGATGAAATTAGTACCAAAATTTACCTAAGACATCTATATATAACGTTTCAGTTTTGACAATTTACAGAATCTAGCTCTAACAAGCTCAAATTGGCCAAACAAGTTGCTGAATCTGCCCAGAGCACTCAATTGGCAGTTCAAGTCATGCAACAGTCATGGTTCCATTCACCATAACTCAACATTTTCAAGACTTATGGTCCTGAAATTTGGTATAAAGATACACAGCACATATAACTACAACTTTTATGTTTTGAGATACTTCAAATAATGGCTTTAAAATATTCGAAATCAAACCACACAGTAGCTAACTTGGTTAGGGTTCACATCCTAACCAATTTCAGTACGAAGAGCATATCTCTTCCTATACATAACATATTGAAAAAATGTTTACATATCCACAAATCTAAGACATAAAGGAATAATGTTTATGCTTTACACTTTTCCAGAATCAAGTTCTATTAATATCCAAATCTTGGTGCAATTCAGTGCCTAATATTGAACCTAAGCAACTCAAATCAACCCTATAGCAATAAGAATTGATTACTTACCATGAACAAACTTTAATTCTCATCTACCTCTTTCCACAATCTATTATCACCCCATGGCAAGCTAGCCAATCCATTCCCAAGATCACATCGAACTCGCATAATGGTAGCTCTATTAGGTCTGCTGGAAATTGCCTGCCTTGAATTTCAACTGGGCAACCTCTAAACACTTTACTAACCCGCACACTGTGTCCTAACGGGTTAGTCACATGAATCTCATATTCTAGAGTCTCTGGTTTTAGACCCTCTCGACCCAATGGTGGTGTGCATATGTATGAGTGTGTTGACCCAGGGTCTATCAATGCATGTATACAAGAGCCAAAGAGAAGGAATTTACCCGCTATGATGTCAGGTGCATCTTGCTCCTCTCGGCCTCGCATGGCATAAGCTCTTGCTGGAGCAGCTCTACTCCCTTCAGGTCTCTCTACTGTATCTGATCTGAATTGGCTTGGCCTTGCACGGCCTCCTCTTCCTTGTCCTCGGCCTCGTCCTCTGCCTTGTCCCATAGTCTGTATTGGCACTGACTCAACACTCCCTGAACCTCTGCCAAACTGTAGCAATGGACAATCCCTTCTAATAATGTTCTTTGAGCTGCATCTCATGCACGCTCCTATCATCAACCAACACTCTCATTGATGCGAATGATCACAATGCTGACACACCGGTGGTAAACCTACGGGATACCTGTGTCGGTGCACTGGCTGCAGATAAAGTAGATCTTACTGGCTATCCTCGTCTATAAAAATGAAATCTGCTGTAACTCCCAGCCTGGAATCAGCCACCAAAAGATCTGGCTCTCTTGCCACTAGACTGTACTCCACTTGGTTGTGATGCTGGTCTACTAACCCCACTAATCGGTACTGGTTGTTGTGTCGCTAGGACTCTTTCCACTGTTCTAGCAGATGCTAGTAAATTGGGGAAACTCATCAGTCGTAGGATTGAAACTTGTAACTTGATAGTATCCCTCAATCCATCTTCAAATCGTCGGTACTTATCTGCCTCAGTGGATACAATACCACCAGCATACTTGCAAAGATGAGTGAATTCTCTCTCATATTCTGTTACAGACATATCCCTCTGTTTTAACATCAGAAACTCTCTCTTTTTGTCGTCTGTGTAGATGGGAGGAATATACTGCTCCTTAAACTTCTCTAGAAATAATTCACATGTCATAGGGTTAGAAGCCTCTGTATTATGTGATTCAGATCGCCACCAATCATATGCATGCTCCTGTAGCAGAGATACTGCATATTCATATTTCTGTTCATCTATGCAGTGCAGTTGATTAAATATTCGCTCTGCTCGTTCCAACCAAAATTCTGCCACTAAGGGGTCATCTTCCCATATACCATAGAAATCATATGCCCCTAATTTCCTCAGTCTCTCAAACTGTAATCCAGAAAAATCTGATCGTGATGCTCTCTGTAGCAAATCTATCATATTTTTCATGAGTTCAGTCTGACCCATATTAATAGCTGAAAGTTCACGAAGTGAGCTGGCACTATATCTCGGTGCCGCAGCTTGACGATGACTTGGTTGCGACGAAGCTCTTGCCTCTGAGGGCTCATTACTCTCAGCTTCTTCTATTACTATTCATCTTAATCCTGAAGCCATATCCTACATATAACATAAAGGCAACGACCCTAATCAATAAAGCAGCAACTCCAAAAATGCAATTGTGGGTACATTTAAGAAAAACATTTTCAAAATTCACTTTAAAATCAAAAATCGTCCATACTGTCTTTAATATCAAAATCCAGAAACACCAAACCAAGCTCTGATACCAAAAACTTGTGGCGATCGCACCTCCTCACCCAAACCGCACGTGCCCGAATAAGGAAGCGTTGCCGCCTGTCTTTCTCATACTTCTTCTAATCGCTATAATATTTTTTTTTTCAATACTCATGTATATATGGATATAAACAAATATCAGAGTGCAATTTATTTACATAAAATAGTAATTTTTAACATCAGAGTAATTCTTAACAAACTTTAAAAGTAAGTTTTACAAACTCAAACATTTCTTTAATATAAAAGCCAAATACAAAAGTTTCAAAACTTGTAACCCACTTTCTCAAAATTCGGCTGCTTTACTTGAATGGGATCACCGCTTGCTTTATCTAGCGTCTTCAACTACCTTTCTATATCTGTGTGGAAATTAAACTCCACGCTAAGCTCTAAACTTAATGGTGCATATAAATAAGGCAATATACTATATCATGCAACAAGCATTAACAATTATCATTTTGTGCATTAAAATGTTTGCATGCATGACTATCAACATATTCCTATTTCATACAAGTATAAATGTCATGCTCATATAGACAATGTTATTTTCATTTATCTTTAATGCCAAATTATTTTGTAAATCTCTTTATCATTTCATTTCAATCTCATAACATCATCATTTTCTTATTCTTTCTTTTTCTTATTTTTCCAACATATCCAAATTATCTTGCCCACATCACTCTAAAATTTGGACTGACTGGATACGGGTTATGGATCAGGAGTGCTCACACAAGCTTATGCCACCCTGTCCACTATTTGGCTCATAAGAGCTTCTCAAATCAATGGCACTCACACAAGCTTATGCCACATTGATTGAATATAATTTCATCATAGATGAATAACCGGATCAAGGCCGCTCAAACAAGCTTATGTCACCTTGTCCTCATTTATATGTGCTCATCGGAGCTTTCTCAAGTCAGTAGTGCTCACACAAGCTTTAGCCACACTGACTGAGCATCCCAGACCAATGGCGCTCACACAAGCTTTAGCCACATTGGTTGAGGTATAGTACGGTACCGTGCGCCCCCTTAATGACATGTCATCTATCCTGATTCTAGTCCGCAAGTAGAGTAATGGGCTTCTTTATATTTTCACATCAATCATATTTCTCATGTTTATCAACATCTCAATTTTCTTGTTTTGCAACATATGGTCATAATCATATATCTTTTCATTCATTTACTAGATTCATCAAAATTCTCATGTTTATCATCTGCATTAGATTTCATATATAATTCATGACAATTCATTTTTTACATCAATTCATTTTTCTATATCACAACATATCACATTCTCACATCAATATATATATATATATATATATATATATATATATATATATATATATATATATACATATATCTATATTCATATCATTCTTATTTCATTGGATAGACAATGACTTTCGTTTACTTACCTAAATTCTTAATTTGTTAACAACATTCATAATTACAAATACAGAGCATTCACGGCCGTGATTACTAATTTCACGCTCCTGAATTAGTTCACGCCCGTAATCCCAAGCCGTGAACGCTACATGAATGAATAGCCCAAAAGCATTCACGGTCGTGATTACTCTTTCATGCCCGTGAATAAGTTCACTTCCGTGATTCCAACCCGTGAATTCTTCTGGAATGAATAGTACCATTTCCACCCAGAAATTTACAACCGTGACACAATCAGTCACAACCGTGAACCCTCAAGTTCACGTCCGTGACTCAATAGTCACCCCAGTGACATTCAGCAGGAAATCTGCATGTTCACATTTCATTCATTCTAACATCATCCAAATCATTCCAAATTCTATTTCATGCATTTCTAAGGCTCTTTACTCAACTTATTATTTTCCAATACATGTACATGCCTTGATCATACAAGATTTTCTAACATGCATCATTAATTCAAAGTCACACAAGAATCTCATTCATACATGTCTAATCCTATGGTTTCATGCCATAATCATCATCATTCTTGAAATGTATTTATCTAAAGTCATGCTCAACATGCATTATTTCAAAGAAAAATAGGCTATTGCCTTAAGTTATGCACAAACCTTAATCTTTCTCCTTCACTCTTTTAGGTAGCTTTCTCTTTTCCTTTGCTCCTTAGAGCTTCTTCCTTGTCATTTGGAACTCCTACAACATCATAAATTATTATCATCATCATCTGATTTTCTCAAGACCCTAACTCTCTTTCTCTCTTTCAAAACCCTAGTTTCTCTCTCTTTCCATATAAGTCTTAGATGAGCTCAAAATTCGAGCTTCCTTTAAGAAAAGATGAAGAAGAAGAAGAAGAGATGCTTTTTACCTTACACTTTTCTTCACTAAATCACCACTTTCGAGATTTTCTCTCTCTACCAAACTTGATTTTTCTTCCTCTTTCTTGCTCTTTCCATGTGACGCCCCACTTATATATTAAGAATAATCCCATATATATAAGAAGAATGTCACAAGCTTAACTCGATAATCTGCTCAAAATGATTTTTTTTTATTTTAAATAACATAATATATTTATTTATTTTGGTTTAGGGAAATTATTCTAATTAAATATATATATATATATATATATATATATATATCCTTATATTGTATACACATATGGCACCCGATTATGTTACATAATTATTTACATACATAATATTAATATATAAGATTTGTCTACCACACCAAATACATAGTCAAACTAAAAAAACATAATAATACATAACCCTCTAACTATGCCGCTTGTGTCTCTGCTGATATGGGCTTGGATTTCCTTCTTGAACACTTCACCTCCTACCGTCTATAGTTCCAATTCCTGCATGAGAAGAACTCACGCTAAGCTAACTCTAACTTAGTGGTACATATAGGTATTAAGTTTTTTTTCCAAGCAGTCACACAAATGCATGTCTCAAATAATTCATGATACACTGAATTTTTATTTCATATAAAAGAAATAACTACATCACATAACAGTATAAACATAAAAATCATATTCAATAACTAAATTCTCATTACCTCTTGTAAGCATTTCATGTTTTGTCACTTATATCAATAATAAATTTTTGTCACATTTCATTTCATAGTCTTTAATTAATATCAGCCCAAATCTCATTCCCGGACTGTCCGGATATGGGGTGTGAAATAGGGGCGCTCGTAGAGCTTAAGCCACCCTACTCACTATAATCTCAAGTCAAGGGCGCTCGCGGAGCTTAAGTCACCTTGACTGAATATAATTATGTCATCTGTGTATAATCAGGATCAGGGGCGCTCCCAGAGCTTAAGCCACCCTGTCCCTAAATAATATCCATATCGGTACCGTAATTTCCCCCTTAATGGTGCACCATCTATCCTATATTAGTCCTCAGGTAGAGAAATGGGCAATTAACACAATTAATTACTTGTTTCTATAACCAATACTCATTTCATATTAACACAATCATATATTCATAATTTATTTCAAAACCATGTAATAGCATAATATTTTATCAAATGTTAACACAATATTAAGTTCATAGTTAATAACATTCTTACAACCTTAAAACATGCCATAATATATAATTTCATCATTGTGACATGTAATTTATGTCATACACACAATCATGCATAAAGACAAAACAAAATACATATGTACAAACCTCGATAGTATTTTCCTTTTTCTAAAATATAAGTTCAGAGCTTGTTCACTTTTGTTGGTCTTCTTCTTGTTGAAATCCTAATTTAAAAATATAATTAATTAATAGCTTGATAAAATATTTATTCTTAACATAACTTAAATAAATAATTTCAATTTCTATTAAGCTAGAATAACACCTCTAAGGACTGTTGGATTAATAACTTTTCCTACACTTATCCAATTTGTATGATTCTTGATTCTGATTAACTATAACATGTAAAAATAAAATATACTAAAATTTTAGAATTTTTGAACCTTTACATAATTTTTGGTATAATTTTAAATATTGACCTGTTTTCTGCCCTTAGGCAGTTTCAAGGTACCCAATTCAAAAATTCATAACTTTCAATGTGTAGTTTCAATTATTATGAAACTTTTTATACAGTTATATACGTTAATTGGGAACATTTTACATGTTTAACTCATTTCCAGATTCAGTCTCTAAGGGTCTCAAATGTGGGAGGATATATAACTGGTTCAACATAGAATATCAACCCGACCAGTTTACTTGTTCAGCTCATAACTCACAAAATACATGATATTTTAAGTTGAAACTTTCACAGAAATTTAGATAAGACATAGGAGTAAAACTTTTATGTTTTGAACTTTGGCCAATTCGATTTAAAATTAGGTGAAATATAAGGACAAATTTACTGGAATCAGTTCAATCAAGGAACAGTTATGGTTAATTTCAGAATAACTAAACCTACACAACAGAAATTCATACGAAATTTTTCAGAGACCTCAAAAACATATATACTTACAACTTTCATGTTTTACATAAACTCAGAATAATCCTATAAGATGGTCAATTTTTACAAAAACCGTAGGTTATTTGGTTGATACGTCTTCCAGAATCAGTTTCACCCCAATAACCATATCTCTTCATATACTCCAAATAGTTCAATAAAATTTGGCAGAGTGATACATAAGACATATATGAACAACTTTTATGTTTAACATATCCCCAAATTCGAGTCACAAGATAATCAAAAACAGAGTACAAGATTCTGTCAAAATATAACCTAAACAGTTCTAATAACACAATAATCATGGGGAAACTATATCTTACCAAGATCAGGTTTAATTGGACTGATTTTTGATGCAATTATTGAAGAAGATGATAAGTAATTTGATCTGATATGTGGAGGAAGACAAAGGGATGAAGAAGAAGAAGAGATGAAGGAGAAAAGAGAATTTGGGATTCAGCCCCTTTTTCCCGTTTTTGTATTCTGCCCCTTTTTTTTTTTTTAATTTTAATTTTCTTTTTCTTCTTCTTCTTCTTCTTCTTATTATTATTATTATTATTATTATTATCATCTTCACATAATTTTTTATAGCTAATATTTTTAATTTTATTTAATCAAAAACACAATTAAATTATATGGTCTAAATTATTCAAATTAAACTCTAATTAGTGGGTGTTACATTCCAGCTTCCTTAAGAGTTATGGAACATGAAAATCACCTTGTCTTGCTCTTTCCCTTCTCTTCCCTTCCTTTCTCTCTCTAGAATCAAGGTAAGCTAAGGAGGAAAAGTTGTGGTAGGCGTGACTGGTAAAGAAAAGAAAGAATGAAGCAGAAAATGAAGAGAAGAAGAAGAAGAAAAGAAAGCCTTAAATGGGGTACCCAAAAAGTCTTCATGTGGGACCCACCATTTGACCATTTTCTCCCAATTTTACACTTAATCAATATTAATTCACTTCCTTTAGTATCATGGCCGGCCAACACTATCAAAATGTGCCCAAAATTAATATGTTGATTAGCAATTAATCTCATTAATCCTCCAATTTTTGGTAATTTGCAATTTGACCCCAAAACTTATCAAATTTTGCAATTTAGTCCTTTACCGTAAATCAACTTCTTTAAACTTTAATATCACTTATTTAGACATTTATCATTTAATTTAACCATTTCTTAATCAACTTTTTGTAAAAATCCGAATTTAGACTCCGATCGGTCAAATGCGTGTGACTCGGGACCTAAATTAGCGAATATTACATTACTCATTCTCCATATCTTCAATTCATGTGACCAATTAGGTTCCGGTTATGTTTGCCACTTAAATTAACAATTAATTTAAGCAGGTCATGAGCGGTATTTAGCAACACATCATGGCCCCCAATTGACCGGAAAGTCAGTGGTTTGACTACGAACCTTTCCATAGACAATTTCTCTACAATTATTCCTTTCACCATTCTATACCCCACTTGATTCAGAGTATGGACAAGTGTCAACTCCCATTAGACTTACTACATCACGTGTAATCCAAGCAATATTAGTTCTTGTCCTTGAGGCTCATTACTCTATTAGATATGTCATTGAAGACTATCATTATGACATTTCCACTCCTGCCAGAGATTCCTGAGTAATGACCACGACAAGAGGCCATCTATATACACTCCCTCTATCAAGAGTGGTGAATCCTTTGTTGGTTATCCAATTACCTTCGAATACCCCAAGCTGTATCCAATCACCACCCTATGAGCTACCTCTCTGAGGCAACAAGGAATAGTGTCAAAATACAGAATCAATATTCAAGATATCCTTGAGTACCTCAAGTCTAAAGATACTTGCACCATTGCTATGATGCAACTATCATTGACATTTGAATAGATTATCCATATGATTGTCTCATAGTTGGTCATCCAATGTGCTTAGTTACTCTTAGCAAGCATCCACATGTTAACTCTAAATATCTCATGTTTATAGATTATGAGATCTACTACTCGATCCAATCAAGGAGTGCAACATGTGCTAGTCTATCTAGATTAATAATGTCCTGTCTCATTAACCCTATGACTAGGGATAATTTTGATACTAACATAATTACACATGATAAGAATATCAATATCATGATCTCATCATGATTTCCTTCATGCTATGTTATGTATCAAGGACTTCATTAATTGATTTAAGATCGCTTATCAATTCATATATCAAATGAACATCAAATTAATGAAAAAGCCTTTTATTAATCAAATAAATTTGTACAATAAGTGCTAAAGGTGATTGCCTTTAGAGCACTCCTCTAACATTAATTGTATAAAGTGATTGCCTTTAGAGCACCTCTCTAACAATCTCCTACTTGCACTAAAGCCATTCACCTTTGTACATAATACCATAGGCGAATACATGACAATCATGTTTCTTTTGGAAAGGGGCTTAGTGAAAGGATCAATTATATTCTAATATGTGGGAACTCTCTCTATTTTTACTACATGTCTATCAATTATTTTGAAAATCAAATGGTAACATGTGAGTATATGTTTGGATCTTCGATGAAACTGTGGCTCATTCGCTTGTGTAATGGCTTTATTGTTATCTGTTGAGTTTTAAATATGCATCTCATACATATGGTAGCAAAAACATAAAATTTAATTAAACCCAAAATCCATGGAATTCCCTATGTAATTTAAAATCCGATTGAACCATTCAATGGGAGAAGTTGATTACCTTTGTTTGCAACTTTTAATTTCCAAAGTTATGAGATTTTCCTTCTTTTTTGGGTTGTAGAAAACCACATCAATCCAAAGCTAGAATTGCCTCTAAAAGTATCCACATGAAGGAAGAAGAAGAAAACTCCAAGGAGATAGGGTGACAAAGGTACAAAGTGGTTTGCTTAAGGTAATTGTTTTATGAAAGAGAAAGAAAAAAAAAGAAAAATAACTCATATTTTTCTTAAGGGAGAAGCCACGAAATTTACTCCATAAAAGGAGTATTTATACTTTTTCTAATCTCGTTTAGCATTGGGAAAGGAAAAGCCTTAAGGGGTCTCTTTCCATAAGGTATATGGCCCAATGTTGACCAAGTCAGCAATCTTAATCCAAATTGTATTTGGCCCCATTTTTATAACTCTGATAAAAAGCCCAATTCTCTTTCTCTCTCACTTAGATCTTATCCAAAACCTATTTTATGTTTTCTTCATTCGCTCTATACATGTGATCTAATATGTTTTCCAGTCATGTTCGGAGCTCAAGTCTTAGAGGGAATCATAATCCAATTAGGATTCTATGAGTCAAACACTTTTGACCCATAATGAATTTGTAATCAATTTCCCTTGACTTAGCAGATCATGAGCGATATCTAGCAACACATCATGACCACTTAATTAACTAGAAAGTCAGTGGTTTGACTTTTAACACTTCTATAGACAATTTCTGTGTAATTCATCCTTTCACCAAACTATACCTCATTTGGTTTAGAGTACAAAATATGTGTCAACTCCCACTAGAATAACTACATCTGTAACACCCACTAATTAGAGTTTAATTTGAATAATTTAGACCACATAATTAAATTGTGTTTTTGATTAAATAAAATTTAAAAATATTAGATATAAAGAAATATGTGAAGATAATAATAAGAATAATAATAATAATAATAATAATAATAATAATAATAATAATAATAATAATAATAATAATAATAATAATAATAACAATAATAATAATAATAATAATAATAATAATAATAATAATAATAATAATAATAATAAGAAATTTAAAAAAAAAAGTAAAGTGAAGAGGGGAATGATGCATTTTTTGGCCATTTCTTCTCTTTTCTCCTTCTTCTTCTTCATCATCCCTTTTTCTTCCTCCGTATCCCAGATCACATTACTCATCATTCTCTTCAAGATTTGTATCAAAAATCAGTCCAATTAAATCTGATCTTGGTAAGAAATATTTTCCCCATGATTATTGTGTTATTAGAACTCTTTAGGTTATATTTTTACAAGATATTACACTCTATTTTTGATTATCTTATGACTCGAATTTGGGAATATGTTAAACATAAAAGTTGTTCATCTATGTCTTTTGTATCTCTCTGCCAAATGTTATTGAATTATTGTGAGTATATGAAGAGATATTGTTATTGGGGTGAAACTGGTTCTGGGAGACGTATCAACAAACTAACCTACGGTTTTTGTAACCATTGATCATCTTAGTGGCTTATTATGAGGTTTTGTAAAACATTAAAGTTGTAGGTATATATGTTATTGAGGTCTCTACAAACTTTCGTATGAATGGCTCTTGTGTAGGTTGAGTTATTCTGAAATTAACTATAACTGTTCCTTGATTGAGCTGGTTTCATATACCTGTGCAGTTCTAGTAAATTCATCCTTATATTTTGCCTATTTTTAGATTGATTTAGCCAAAGTACAAAACATCAAAGTTTTAATCCTATGTCGTATCTAAATATCAGTTCAAGTTTCATCTTAAAATGTCATGTATTTTGTGAGTTATAAGTTGAACAATTAAACTGGTCGGATTAATACTCTATGTTGAACCAGTTATATATCCTCCAATACTTGAGAACCTTAGAGACTGAATCTGGAAATGAGTTAAACATGAAAAATGTTTTCAATTAACTTATATAATTGTGTAAATATTTTCAGAATAATTGAAGCAACACATTGAAAGTTATGAATTTTTGAATTGGGTACCTTGAAACTGCCTAATGGCAAAAAATAGGGCAATATTTAAAATTATACCACAAATTATGTAAAGGTTCAAAAATTCTGAAATTTTAGTATATTTTAGTTTTACATGTTATATTTAATCAGTATAAAGAATCATATAAATTGGATAAGTGTAGAAAAAGTTATTAATCCAACAGTCCTTAGATGACTTATTCTAGCTTAATAGAAATTGTAATTATTTATTTAAGTTATATTAAGAATAAATATTTTATCAAGCTATTAATTAATTATATTTTTAAATTAGGATTTCAACAAGAAGAAGACCAACAAAAGTGAACAAGCTCTGAACTTATATTTTGGAAAAGGAAAATACTATCGAGGTTTGTACATATATGTATTTTGTTTTGCCCTTATGCATGATTGCGTGTGTATGACATAAATTACATGTCACAATGATGAAATTATATATTATGGCATGTTTTAAAGTTGTAAGAATGTTATTAACTATGAACTTAATATTGTGTTAACATTTGATAAAATATCATGCTATTACATGGTTTTGAAATAAATTGTGAATATATGATTGTGTTAATATGAAATGAGTATTGGTTATAGAAACAAGTAATTAATGGTGTTAATTGCCCATTTCTCTAGCTGATGACTAACAGAGGATAGATGGTGCACCATTAAGGGGGGAATTACGGTAGCGATATGGATATTATTTAGGGACAGGGTGGCTTAAGCTCTGGGAGCGCCCCTGATCCTTAATATACACAGATGACATAATTCTATTCAGTCAAGGTGGCTTAAGCTCCGCGAGCGCCCTTGACTTGAGATTATGGTGAGTAGGGTGGCTTAAGCTCCGCGAGCGCCCCTATTTCACACCCTATATCCGGATAGTCCGGGAATGAGATTTGGGCTGATATTAATTAAAAACTATGGAATGAAATGTGAAAATTTATTATTGACATAAGTGAAAAAACATGAAATGCTTATAGGAGGTAATGAGAATTTAGTTATTGAATATGATTATTATGTTTATACTGTTATGTGATGTGGTTATTTCTTTTATATGAAATAAAAATTCAGTGTATCATGAATTATTTGAGACATGCACTTGTGTGACTACTTGGGAAAAACTTAATACCTATATGTACCACTAAGCTAGAGTTAGCTTAGCATGGGTTCTTCTCACTCAGGAATTGGAACTATAGACGGTAGGAGGTGAAGTGGTCAAGAAGGAAATCCAAGCCCATATCAGCAGAGACACAAGAAGCATAGTTAGAGTGTTGGTTAATTATTATTATTATTATTATTTTAGTTTGACTATGTATATGGTGTGGTAGACATGTTTCATATATTAATATTGTGTATGTAAATAATTATGTAACATAATCGGGTGCCATATGTGTATACAATATAAGGATATATATATATATATATATATTGTTAATTATAACAACTTGCCTAAACCAATATAAATAAATAGATTAAGTTATTTAAAATGAAAAAAAAATTCAATATGAGCAGATTATTGAGTTAAGCTTGTGACATTCTTCTTATATATGTGGGATTATTCCAAATATATAAGTGGGGCGCCACATTTATTGGTATCAGAGCAGGTTTAGGCATTTCTAGGCCTGGGTGTGAAATGAGATATTAGGTTTAAATATACATGTGTCTCATATAATTCTAATATGGGCTTTCTTCTTGGCAACTTGTAGGATTGTAGGAAGATGTCTTCTGATGAACAAGATATGGCTGAGAGTACCGGCTCTCCTGATACTAGGACACCTCATCAGCCCAGTGCAGCAAGCGTGCAAAGGGAAGATGCTGCTCCAAATCCCCCACCGTATGCAGCAGAACAGATTGACCCTGGTCAAAATCCATTTATACAACAGATGACTGGATTATTCCAACAGATGGTACGAGCCATTCCTCAGCCTACCCCAGTGCCACCACCTAGACCAAAAGTTACAATTGATAAGCTTCGTAAGTATGGGGCTTTAGATTTCTATGGTAAAAGAGATGAAGATCCAGTTGCAGTTGAGTATTGGTTGGAAAAGACTGAAAGAATTTTTAAAGAGTTGCAAGTGGAAACAGATGACAAAGCTAGATTTGCTACTTTTCTACTCCAAGATGAGGCATATGATTGGTGGAAATCAATTCTTACCAAGCCAGATATGGTGAACCGGTCTTATGGGATTCCTTCCTTTCTGAATTTAAAGAGCAGCATATTCCGTTGATCTATATTGATGAGAAAAAGAAAGAGTTCATGAATCTCAAGCAAGGTAAAATGTCAATGACTGAGTATCAGCGGGATTTTACCAGACTGAGCAAGTATGCCCCTGAATTAGTTGCAAATGAAAGAGATAAATGTAGAAGATTTGAAGATGGCCTTAATGAAGAGGTTGGGGATATTGTGACTGCTCTTCAGCATAATAATTTTTCTCAGTTAGTTTCTGCAGCACTCAGCCTTGAAAAAAGGAAAAAGAGGAAAATAGAAGAATCTTCCAAAAAGTCAGCTACTTCTGAGACTCAATTCACTGGGAAGAAGAGTCGTTTCTTTACTAGTTGTTCACTGAATAGAGGATAGGGAAAAAGTTTTAGCTATTCACAAATAGGGTCTTTTAGGAGGGGACCGCCCTCTAAGGCACCTTCTGCTACAGCCAGTTCACAACCTCAAGTTAGCAAGGAAGCTATACCGGTATGTACCATTTGCAATAGGAGCCATCGGGGGGAATGTTGGCGTGCCACAGGTGCTTGCTTTATATGTGGGTCCAAAGAACATCTACGGAGGGATTGCCCACTCTTGACAGGTGGTACACCTACTCAAACTACTAGGTCAGCTCCAACTTAGCCTGGAGTTCAGTTCAGAGGAGGACCAGGCTGACCGAGGCAGACTGTTTCAGAGACAGTGAATAGACCTAGATCTGGCAGAGCTCCAGTCCCAGCCTATGCCATTAAAGCTAAAGAAGATCAGGCGGCAACAGATGTTATTGTTGGTATGTTTTCATTACATGATTTTGACATTTGTGCACTCATAGATCCGGGTTCCACACATTCCTATATTTGCACTAGTACACCTAGTCAGCATAATATGATTAAAGAAAACCTAGAATATGGAATTGAAGTTAAGAATCCTTTGGGCCACTATGTAATAGTGAATAAAGTATTTAGGAATTGTCCTTTGGTTGTGCATGGGAAGGAGTTTTCTACAGACTTGATTGACTTGCCTTTCCATGAGTATGATGTCATATTAGGCATGGATTGGCTCTCACATCATGAAGCAGTGGTGGATTGCAAGTCTAAATTTGTGGTACTTAAAAAAGAAAATCAGGAGGCAATTATTGTAAAAGGGGAATTATTTTCACAACATCCTCGAGTCATATCCATAATGAAAGCCCAGAGATTGATTAGAAAAGGGTGTGAAGCTTATTTGGCCCATGTGATTGACACCAGAAAAGGAGGTTCAAATCTTGAAGATATCCCGGTGGTAAATGAATTTCCAGATGTCTTTCCTGATGACTTACCTGGGTTACCTCCGGAGAGAGAGGTAGAATTTACTATTGATCTTGTTCCAGGAACTATGCCTATATCAAAGACACCATACAGAATGGCCCCATCAGAGATGAAAGAACTTAAGCCACAATCGCAAGAACTCCTTGATAAGGGTTTCATTAGACCAAGTACATCCCCATTTGGTGCACCAGTATTGTTTGTGAAAAAGAAGGATGGATCTTTGAGGCTATGTATTGATTATCGACAGTTGAATAAGGTGACCATCAAGAACAAGTACCCATTACCGCAGATTGATGATCTCTTTGACGAACTGAAAGGTGCAGGAGTATTTTCCAAGATAGATTTTAGATCTGGTTATCATCAATTAAGGGTGAAAACGGAGGATATTGCTAAAACTGCATTCAGAATCAGATATGGTCATTATGAGTTTTTGGTTATGCCATTTGGGCTTACAAATGCTCCAGCAGCATTTATGGATCTTATGAATAGGATCTTCAGGCCACATCTTGATCAATTTGTTGTTGTTTTCATTGATGATATTTTGGTGTATTCTAAAAATTCAGAAGAACATGAAAAGCATTTGAGAATAGCATTGCAGACTCTCAGAGAATATAAGCTTTATGCCAAACTCTCAAAATGTGAGTTTTGGTTAAATAAGGTGACATTTTTGGGACACATTATCTCTACAGAAGGCATTAAAGTGGATTCTAGCAAAGTTGAGGCAATTGTGAGTTGGAAACCTCCACGGAATATGACCGAGGTCAGAAGTTTCTTGCGTTTAGCTGGATATTATCAGAGATTTGTCAAGGGTTTTGCAATGATGGCTTCTCCTTTAACAAGACTATTAAGAAAGGATGTTAAATTTGAGTGGACAGATAAGTGTCAAGCTAGTTTTTATAAGCTCAAAATTATGCTCACTAAGGCCCCTATTTTGACATAGCCTATTCCTAATAAGGAGTATGTCATTTATAGTGATGCTTCTCATAATGGATTGGGTTGTGTATTGATGCAAGATAGAAAGGTGGTTGCTTATGCTTCTAGACAGTTAAAGCCGCATGAGAAGAATTATCCTACCCATGATCTGGAGTTGGCAGCTACAGTTTTTGCATTGAAGATTTGGCACCATTATTTATATGGGGAGAAGTGTTTTATTTACACAGATCACAAGAGTTTAAAATATCTTCCCTCATAGAAAGAATTGAATTTGAGGCAGAGAAGATGGCTAGAACTAATAAAGGATTATAATTGTGTGATTGACTATCATCCAAGCGAAGCTAATGTAGTAGCAGATGCTTTGAGCAAAAAAATGGTGGCAGAGTTGCACCTTCAACCCACTCTTATGAAGGAAATCAAGGATGCACAAAGACAAGATAGGAAGTTAATTGAATTAGCTGAGTTGATCTCTAAGGGGGAGAGACCTGGATTCACTATGGACTTAGATGGTTGATTGTTCTATCAAGACGGATTATGTGTGCCTAGTGTAGAAGATCTTAGACAGAGGATTCTTAGAGAGGCCTATGAAAGCAAATATGTTATGCATCCAGGGAGTAACAAGATGTACCAAGAGTGGAAGAGTAGATACTGGTGGGTAGGTATGAAAAAGGACATCATAGAGTACACTTCAAAATGTTTAACTGGTCAGCGGGTCAAGGCAGAACATCAAGTACCTTCGGGGTTGCTACATCCAATTTCTATTCCAGAATGGAAGTGGGAACGGATCACTATGGATTTTGTGACTGGATTGCCTTTGACTCTAAGGAAACATGATACTGTATGAGTCATAGTGGACAGATTTACAAAGTCAGCACATTTCTTACCTATCAAAAAGGACTATCCACTGAATAAATTGGCAGAAATTTATATTAATGAAGTTGTACGACTTCATGGAGTGCCTGTTTCTATTGTGTCTGACAAAGATCCCCGTTTCACATCTCAATTTTGGGGTAGTCTACAATGAGCTCTAGGTACTAAGCTCAATTTTAGCATAGCTTTTCATCCGCAGACAGATGGACAGTCAGAAAGAGTCATTCAGATTCTAGAAGATATGATGAGAAGTTGTGTCATCAAATTTAAAGGTAGCTGGGACAAATATCTTCCTTTAATGGAATTCGCCTATAATAACAGTTATCAGTCTAGTACCCAGATGGCTCCATATGAGGCACTTTATTGTAGGAAGTGTCGAACACCTATATGTTGGACAGAGCTCAGTGAGAGAAAACTTATAGGACCAAACCTAGTGCAAGAGACAGAAGACAAAGTGAAAGTCATTCGCGAAAGACTTAAAACAACTACAAATAGACAAAAATCATACGCTGACCTCAAGAGACGGGACATTGAATATGTAGTGGGTGATAAAGTTTTTCTTAAAGTATCTCCCTAGAAGAACGTTTTGCGATTTGGAAAGAAAGGCAAGTTAAGTCCAAGCTTCATCGGACCTTATGAAATATTATAAAGAGTTGGACCTGTTGCTTATAGACTCGCTTTACCACCGGATATGAGTCAAATACATGATGTCTTCCATGTCTCAATGTTAAGACGATATAGATCAGATCCTAATCACATCATACCTGCTGAAAGCATTCAGGTGAGACAAGATTTGACATATGAAGAAGAACCAGTCCAAATTTTAGCAAGAGAAATTAAGGAACTGAGGAACAAGCGAGTACCATTACTGAAAGTACTATGGATGAATCATGCAATTGAAGAAGTAACATGGCAAAGCAAGGAGGTGATGAAAGCTCAATACCCTCACCTGTTCAGTGACGATATATAGGTATGTTTCGAGGATGAAACATCTTAAGGGGAAGAGAATTGTAACACCCACTAATTAGAGTTTAATTTAAATAATTTAGACCATATAATTAAATTGTGTTTTTGATTAAATAAAATTTAAAAATATTAGATATAAAGAAATATGTGAAGATGATGATAATAATAATAATAATAATAATAATAATAAATTTAAAAAAAAAAAAATAAAGTGAACAGTAAATTGGTCAGCAAAAAAAAAACGGATGAAGACCAAAAACGGGAAAAAGGGGGCTGATGCATTTTTTGGCCATTTCTTCTCTTTTCTCCTTCTTCTTCTTCATCATCCCTTTTTCTTCCTCCATATCCCAGATCAAATTACTCATCATTCTCTTCAAGATTTGCAACAAAAATCAGTCCAATTAAATATGATATTGGTAAGAAATATTTTCCCTATGATTATTGTGTTATTAGAACTCTTTAGGTTATATTTTTACAGGATATTGCACTCTATTTTTGATTATCTTGTGACTCGAATTAGGGGATGTGTTAAACATAAAATTTGTTCAACTATGTCTTTTTGTCTCTCTGCCAAATTTTATTAAATGATTTAGATTATATGAAGAGATATGATTATTAGGGTGAAACTGGTTCTGGGAGACGTATCAACCAAATAACCTACGGTTTTTGTAACAATTGATCATCTTAGTACCTTATTCTAAGGTTTTTTAAAACATGAAAGTTGTAGGTATATATGTTATTGAGGGCTCTGCAAAATGTTGTATGAATTGCACTTGTGTAGGTTGAGTTATTCTGAAATTAACTATAACTGTTCCTTGATTAAGCTGGTTTCATATACCTATGCAGTTCCAGTAACTTTGTCTTTATATTTCACCTATTTTTAACGAATTAGCCAAATTAAAAAACATAAAAGTTTTACTCTATGTCTTATCTAAATTTCTGTGAAAGTTTCATCTTAAAATGTCATGTATTTTGTGAGTTATGAGCTGAACAATTAAACTAGTCGGGTTGATACTCTATGCTGAACCAGTTATATATCCTCCAATATTTGAGAACCTTAGAGACTGAATCTGGAAATATGTTAAACATGAAAAATGTTTTCAATTAACTTATATAACTATATAAAAATTTTCAGAATAATTGAAACTACACATTGAAAGTTATGAATTTTTGAATTGGGTACCTTGAAATTGCCTAAGGGCAGAAAATAGGGCAATATTTAAACTTATACCAAAAATTATGTAAAGGTTCAAAAATTATGAAATTTTAGAATATTTTAGTTTTACATGTTATATTTAATCAGGATTAAGAATCATATAAATTGGATAAGTGTAGAAAACGTTATTAATCCAACAGTCTTTAAAGGTCTTATTCTAGCTTAATAGAAATTGTAATTATTTATTTAAGTTATATTAAGAATAAATATTTTATCAAGCTATTAATTAATTATATTTTTAAATTAGGATTTCAACAAGAAGAAGACCAACAAAAGTGAACTAGCTCTGAACTTATATTTTGGAAAAGGAAAATACTATCGAGGTTTGTACATATATGTATTTTGTTTTGCCTTTATGCATGATTGCGTGTGTATGACATAAATTACATGTCACAATGATGAAATTATATATTATGGCATGTTTTAAAGTTGTAAGAATGTTATTAACTATGAACTTAATATTGTGTTAACATTTGATAAAATATCATGCTATTACATGGTTTTCAAATAAATTGTGAATATATGATTGTGTTAATATGAAATGAGTATTGGTTATAGAAACAAGTAATTAATGGTGTTAATTGCCCATTTCTCTACCTGAGGACTAACATAGGATAGATGGTGCACCATTAAGGGGGGAATTACGGTAGCGATATGGATTTTATTTAGGGACAAGATGGCTTAAGCTCTAGGGGCGCCTCTAATCCTGATTATACACAGATAACATAATTATATTCAGTCAAGGTGGCTTAAGCTCCGCGAGGGCCCTTGACTTGAGATTATGGTGAGTAGGGTGGCTTAAGCTCCGCGAGTGCCCCTATTTCACACCCCATATCCGAACAGTCCGGGAATGAGATTTGGACTGATATTAATTAAAGACTATGGAATGAAATGTGAAAATTTATTATTGACATAAGTGACAAAACATGAAATTCTTATAGGAGGTAATGAGAATTTAGTTATTGAATATGATTATTATGTTTATACTGTTATGTGATGTGGTTATTTCTTTTATATGAAATAAAAATTCAGTGTATCATGAATTATTTGAGACATGCACTTGTGTGACTGCTTGGGAAAAACTTAATACCTATATCTACCACTAAGCTAGAGTTAGCTTAGCGTGGGTTCTTCTCACGCAAGAATTGGAACTATAGACAGTAGGAGGTGAAGTGGTCAAGAAGGAAATCCAAGTCCATATCAACAGAGACACAAGAAGCATAGTTAGAGGGTTGGTTAATTATTATTATTATTATTATTTTAGTTTGACTATGTATATGGTGTGGTAGACATGTCTCATATATTAATATTGTGTATGTAAATAATTATGTAACATAATCGGGTGCCATATGTGTATACAATATAAGAATATATATATATATATATATATATATATATATATATATTGTTAATTATAACAACTTGCCTAAACCAATATAAATAAATAGATTAAGTTATTTAAAATGAAAAAAAAAATTCAATTTGAGCATATTATCGAGTTAAGCTTGTGACATTCTTCTTATATATGTGGGATTATTCCTAATATATAAGTATGGCGCCACAACATAACATCTAGTCCAAATAATATTAGTTATTATCTATAAGACTCATTACTCTGATCAGATATGTCCTTGAAGACCTTATTCAAGGCATGTCCACTTTGGCTAAGGATTTATAAGTAATGATCTTTACAAGATGCCATAGGTACACTCTCTTTCTATCAGTTGTGGTGAATGTAATATCCTCGACTTCCCACATATGCATTTCTACAGGCATCTTATTTGAACATATGCATTTAGCATGTATTTCACTTAATCACGTGCATTTTACATGTTGCCCAAACAATGAACCAAGAATGGGGTTGAATTGGTTATGAAATAAAAATTTCTTAACTTTAAGTGCGAAAAAAATTAAATAGAATAGGGATGAAGAGATATCGCACATGAGATTTATAGAGATTCGGGTATTAACAAATCCTACTCCTCTCCCTAATCTCAATTGGGAGTATTACTAATACACTAAGTGTTATAATGGAGTTTTACAAGCTCACTCCCATAAATGGTGTTTCTCTCAATGGCTAACACCTAACCCAAAAATTCCCTTGTGTTTTTATGGCTCACACAATTAACCAATTCCTTGTGTTTTAAGGCTCACATAAAAAACCCTTACAAGTGTTTCAATCTTAAACCAATATACCCAAACTCACTTGCATAATTGATTACAATGAAAACACTCACCAACCTATAATGCTCAGAAATTATGAGCAATTAGATTTTTACAAAGAATAAAGGTTTTGTTGAAAATAATTAATGCACAATGGCTGAAACAAGATTAAAGATTAAAAGTAATTATTGTTCTTCCTTCTAGAATTCATAAATATCTTGCATTTATACTTCCTCTGCGAATTATAGTCGTTTGAGTGCATTTAATATAAAAATAGCCATTGAACCAACTCTTAAATTCGCGCCTGACATGTTTCTCTATCCTCATTCACAGACATGACTATATGTGTCATGGTCGTGAATGTTCTTCCAAGTCGTGGTCGAAGTGGTGACTCTGGTCGTGAAGCTCTCTGGAAGAACTTGAAGTGTTTAATCACAAGCATGACTTTATACTTTCATGGGCGTGAATATTTTTCCAAGCTGTGGTTCAAGTGGTGACTCTAGTTGTGAAGCTCTCTAGAAAAACTTGAAATGTTATTTCATGAACATGTCTTTCTTTCAGGGGCGTGATTGATTTGATCATTCACTGTTGGTATGATCCTTCATGACCATGAACTTTAAAAATAAAACTTCTACATGAAAAATAGGACTCTAATTATGTATCAAGCCTGACAAACCATCTCTAAGGCGTGCTACCGCTGCCTCGAGGCTATCCATATGAGATTCCATGAAGTCTTTGAGGTTTTCCAACCTCTCATCGATGGAAGCCTACATTAGGTCAAAGCAAGGTGCTAAAAGATCAACAACCTGCTGCGCCAAGCTAGGTGTGGTAGAAGTCAATGATTGACCAACCTCTTATTCAACCTCTGGTGTCATTGCTTTGACTCAGGCTCATTTTTTTTGCTGGATACTTTGGAGGCCAGCTTTGAAATCATCAGAATCCTAGTCTTCTCAATCAATTTCACGAACTAGAGTGGTAAAACAGTAATAGACATTATTCTCGTAAATAATGCGAACAACTGCTCTCATCTTTATGAAGGACTCGACATCTATTCGGTCTCGAGGATGTGCTAGAATGAGATTATAATTGTGCTCATCGAGTTTTAGATACCCGAGCTAAATGGCAAGGTGAGTCACATACCCACCAATGAAGATATCTCCTGATGGCTTTGTTGCAATTGAAAGAAGATAATTTGCAAACCAGCGAGACAGAGCTACGGTTAGACCTCTTCGTGCCATTTCCAATAGGAGGAGCTCCGATTTTCTGATTGCTCCGTTGCTATCTCCTCTAGCAAATATACTATAGGTAAGAAACCTATGTAAATATTTATGCACAGGAGACTGAAGATGTGTGCTCTTGGTCTTCTTCACATCCTAGCTACATTCCAACCCAAAATGAGTCCATGCCAGATTGACATAGAATTCCACTTCACTCTCATTGAGAATGCCATATGAGGGAAGCTTGAAGATAATGCCAAACTCTGCTGCTGTGAGAGTGTTCGAATGCCTGTAGAGTTCGAATTTAACTGTTATGGTGGGAGAGTCTTGTAAAGTGTTAAGGAACTCGAAAATTGGTTCCCTTATCATTGGCTGATGAATGTCTATGAATTCCTTAAGGTGACAAGTTTGCAATTGTTCTATCATGCTTGTCTCAAGATCGAGAGTCTTGACAACACTCCACTCGAAGGAATGAGATGAAAATAAGGGTCTTTTCTTTAGAACAACATATCTTAGATGACAATGCTCTGGAATGGTGTTGAGAAGGTAGTCTGAGTGGCGTCTCAGATCATGGGATTTCTTCCTTGTGCCTTTAGATGAGCCAGGTGCCATTGTGATAATTTTGGAAGAGAGATTCGGAGAATGAATTTCTAACCAAGGATTTGAGAACAAACCTAAAGATATGATGAGTCATCAAAGAAAAAGGGTTTTGAAGGATTTTATAGATGGAAAAGAATATGAGGAGGCCAGATTTTGTTGCGAAATATTGAATGAGAGCTTTAATTGAGATAATTTTTAAAGTTGAAAGCGAGAAAAATGACAGAAATCCTATTTTATAGTAGACAGATTCACAGCCGTAAATAATCAATCATGGGCGTGAATAGTCATGGTCACGGTTTGTTGAAGAGACACTCTTGTAATGCCCGATAATTTAGGTCACGGTCGCAGTTGACCGAAATTCGGCGCGCTGAATCGATCAGGGTCTAAATTTGGACATGAAAGAAAAAAAATTAAAATAATAATAAAATATGAGAAAAATATTTTGGATATTATTAATTGAGAATTTTGAAGTTCGAAAGTAAAATTGGCAAACAAATTTAATTTTTCGCCGAACGAAATTGGAAATTTCAGTGTTTTTCGCACATATATTTTAAGAAGGCATAAAAATGGAATATTCTTTATCTAAGGAAAGGAATATTTTTTTGATTAAAATAAAGTAAGAGTGATTTAAATTAATGGACAAATGGGAAACAAGATTAGCGATTAATCCTAACCACCCACCTAATCCAACTATAAAAAGCCAAATTTCCACTTTTTGGTCATTCTTTTTCTTCTTCCTGATCTTAACCAAATAAATTCACTCCCTTTTCTCTCTTTTGTAATGACCTCTTCTCCCCCATTTATTCTTCTTTTTGTTCTTCAATTAAAGCTAAGATTATATGGAAAAAAGGTGGAATTAAGGTAAGATCATCAAAGAAATGAAGCTAAGTGAGCAAAACCAAGGAAGAGGAAGGAAGGAAAGAAGAGGAAAAGAGAAAGAAGACTTTGGTCAGTTTGAAGATCATTAAAGGTGAGTTTAGATTTTCCATCTTCTCACCTTTTTTCCTCTCTTTTCTTTGAGTTTAGGGTTAATTGCCATTAAAGCTAGTAATTTAGGGTTATTATTATGTTATTGGTGATTAAGGGTGGATTAGTGTGATTAGTGTTTGATTAGTGTAAAATTTATTGTTAGGACAAGGAAGTGAACAACCTTTGAACCAAATCAAAGAGGAAGTAAGGGCAAAGAGAAAGCTAGCTAGGAAAATGAGAAAGGTGAACAGAAGTAAAATTTTGAGGTATGTACATTTGGCAAAAATTCAATATTGAAAAATGTTGATTTTGTGAAATTGTGTATGAAATTCTGGATATTTCATTGAGTAATGAATTGGTGATTAAATAATGCCATGAATGTGAAAATAAAAACTAGAATGTGAGGTTGATGCATGAAAATGGAAATTGTATGAATTAATTAATGTTCTGGAAAATTCGTCTTATGAGTAGTGTCTAGTATTTTGATCAAAACATGAGTACTAAATATGATTTTTGAGGTAGTTCAACTTTCATTCAGACCATTAGACCTGAATATGCCTGGAATTAGGCAAAACATGGACTCAAAGTTTGAACTAGAAATCTATCCAGTAAAATGTTGGGCAGATTGCAGTGAAAGTAGCTTAGAAGAAAATTCATAACTTTTGCTAAACAATTCTTTTTAAGGTTATTCTTGTTGGAAATTAAAGAAAAGACATGTACCTATATAGTTTTAGTTGATACCTTGTCCAAATTCTATCTAAAAATGGATGAAAAAGATAGAGTATTATAAGGAAGAAATCTATCCAGTAAAATACTGGAAAGATTGGAATGAATGTAGCTTAGAAGACAATTCATAACTTTTGCTAAAAAATTCTTTTTAATGTGATTCTAGTTGGAAATTAAAGATAAGACATGTACCTACATTTTGTTAGTTTATCACTTGTCCAATTTGCATCCAAAAATGGACGAAAAATACAGGCCAACATAAGGTAGAAATGCTGTCCAGAATAGGGCAGTTTGCATATATGTGTTGATTGTGGAATTTTGTGATAGAAAAATACATTATTTGATTTTCTTATAGCTATAATGATTAAATGAGCAAGTATGAGGTTGTAAAATATTTAATGGGAATTATTGCATTTATATGGAATTTATATTAATGTTGCCTACATAATTTATGTAAATAATAATAAAGGTAATAAATATAATTAAGCCCTATATATCTAGTCGAGAACTAGAAATTAGAATAAGTTGACATACCAATAAAAGGATAAAAATGTAGGCACTAAAAATAATAGTGCTAAGATTTAATTTATGTAGGCACTAAGAAATATTGCTAAGTTGAAATTACGTAGACACTAGAAAATAATGCCAAATTCGAAATTACGTAGGCACCAAAAAAGTATTGAGTTGTTATTGAAAATGTAGGCGTTAAATGCTGAGTTATAAAATAATTATGTAGGCGCCGAGTATTCTACCGGAGAGCAGAAACCTTGTATCCAATGTTTTGTTCTGATCTAAGATGTCATGGGCTATTAAATAAATAACAGAAAAAAATGTGTGAATTATGAAATTGATATTGTAAATTTTATATCTTGAATTGTTAAGCTATTTCAAGCATGCTTAATGAAATGAACGTTAAAATTTATGAATTGTATATTTTTGCATGACAAAAATAGTTTTAATATTATTTCAATATTTGGCATGCTTAGTAAGTTAATTACAGTTTTTAAAGTTTTATTTTGGAAATATTTATATAATTATTAGATAGTTGCCAAATGTACCACTAAGCTAGTAGCTTAGTGCGTGTGTTTCACGCACAGATAAATAGAAGTAGTTGTTCCGATAGGGCAACCGAAGAAGATGGAACCCCAAGATCAGATTGCAGTAGTCTAATTTCTTTTTGTATGTTCTGGAAATTATATTGTAAACAGTAAAGTTTAAGAATTTCATTTGATGAAATTGTGGCACGAAGGATATATAAGGATTGAAATTTGTAATTAATATATTTGGTATTATGGTAAATATATTTCTAAATATTATGGTTTAATGAATGAGTTCTTTTAAATCAAAATATTTACATCACTAGTTACATATTTAAATGAAAACAAATGAAGAAAAATAATTCTAGTAATAAATATTCCGCTAATAATAAATTCGAAAATTGAAAAAATTTATACAATAATTTGAGTATTGGTTTTTGTAAAAACAAATAAGCTTAGTAGCACTTTCATACACTATTAACAACTAGTAGAGTAAACGAGCGCTACATTTAGTGGTATCAAAGCTCAGATTAATTGATTCTTAATCAATAGGTGTAAAATAGAATATGTCTCATGCATTTGTATAAAATGTTGCAATTATCTGATTTGGGTCTTTTCTTTTGGTTTATAGGTAGATATGGATTCGGGATCGGAACAAGATTTCTCAGAAGATGAACTGAGTAATAATCTCTTAGACTGAGCCAATCTCAGACAACCTCCATCAGTGAGAGATTCTAGGCCGAGTGTAGTAGCTCCTCCAAAAGCAGAGGGACAAGTTAATTTAGGACAGGAGCCTCTTATGGAGCATATAGCTAATTTATTGCAACAAATAGTAGAAGCAGTTCCACAACCAGCTTCACCTCAGCCAAAACCTTGGATTGATAAGCTAAGAAAATATGGGGCCATAGATTTTATGGGATGGAGAGAAGACGACCCAGTAGCTTCAGAGTTTTGGATGGAATCGATAGAAAGGGTGTTTGAGGAACTTGAGTGTCTAGAGGAACAGAAATATCAGATATGTAGTGTCCCTTCTAAAAGATCATGCCTACGACTGGTGGAAATCAATCTTATCGAAGCCCCAGACACTGAAGCCAATTTCATGAAACTTCTTCAAGGCAGAATTTAACAAGACATATGTGCCTAGAGTTTATGTGAATGAAATGAAAAGGGAGTTTCAAAACTTGAAGCAAAGAAGCATGTAAGTGGCCGAATATGAGATGGAATTCACCAAACTGAGTAAATATGCAACTGGAATCATTGCTGATGAGGCAAACAGATGTCGTAGATTTGAGGATGGGCTTAGTGATGATTTTGGGAATATGGTTACTGCCCTTCAGCTTGAGGATTTTGTTACACTAGTATCCTCAGGCATCAGTGTGGAAAAGAGGTCAAAGAGAAAGAGGATAGAAGAGCCACCACGAAGATTAATAATTAGCATGGCCCAGACATTAGGTAAAAGAGGGCGGACAGTGCCTAGGTTTTTCTAGTCACAGGATGCTAGACCAACCTTTTCAGCTAGGCAAGGCCAACAGTCAAGGCCAGAGGGGTCTATAGCTAGTGCACTAGCTTCGGATAACAGGAGATTCATATCTGTCATATGTCAGCATTGTGGAAGATCACATTAGGTGATTGTTGGTGGATTACTGTAGCATGCTTACGATGTGGATCTACTGAGTGCAAATAGAAAGATTGCCCCATAGGAAGAGGACAAGTAGTGTAGTATCAATGCAGGTTCAGAATGTCACTCGAGGTGGAAGCAGGGGACATGGACAGTCTAGAAGTGGTAGGATTGGGCAGAGTGTATCAGAATCAGTGAATGGAGTAGAAGGTAATCGAGCCCCAGCCTGAGCATATGCCATGAGAGCTCATGAGGAGCAAGATGCCCCGAATGTCATAATCGGTATTCTCTTTATGATACTGATTTATTGCGCTGATAGATCTGTTGGATTTTGAAGAATTAATCATATTCATAAATGCAGCAAAAAAATAAAATTTTCAAAACCCGAAACAAAATATCATACTTATGCCATTAAAACTAATTTAAATAAATATAGAGGTTAAAAATTATACTTGTAATTTATTATTTGTTCTTTAAATCTTCACTTTGTTGGGTTATAGCAAACCATAACAATCTACATTAGGATGTCTCTAACGATAATCCATGAGAATAATGAAGAAGAAACTATCAAAAGAAATGGTTTGAACAAATTCAAAGTGCTAGCTCGGAAAGTATTCTTGAGAGAATTTTTGTTGTCTTAAAAATATTTTTTTCACAAAAAACAATTTTCATGTCTATTTTCTAACATTTGATGTCTTTTCTATTTGAAACAAATTCAAAAAAAAGATGAAAAGTCAAAAATGGAGAAAAGGGAAATGAATGAATAGTAATTGGCCATAATTGGCCTAATTAAGGCCAAATTCTGCCGTTGGCCAACGAAAGGGAGGCAACAGTGCACTGGGCCTACTGCAGGCTGCTGCTGGATAGCGCAGCTGGCCCGCTAGGAAGGCCAATAGGCTGCCTAGCCCATGCAGGCCCGTGACCCTCCCGAACGATTTTTTCATACGATCTCATCGCGATCCATCCCAAAATAATTCTCTCATATTTTGGATCTTATCCAAGACCATTTTACTCATTCTCCATATCTTCAATGTGTGTGACCCATTACGTTCCCGGTTATGTTGGCCATTTAAATTAACGATTAATTTAAGCAAGTCATGAGTGGTATCTAGCAACACATCAAGACCCCCAATTGACTGGAAGTCAGTGGCTTGACTACAAACCTTTCCATAGACAATTCTCGTGTAATTATTCCTTTCACCATTCTATACCCCACTTGGTTTAGAGTATGGACATGTTTCAAGTCCCACTAGACTGACTACATCACGTCTAGTCCAAGTAATGTTAATTCTTATCCCTGAGGCTCATTACTCTATTAGATATGTCATTTAAGACTATCTTTATGACTTTTCCACTCTGGCCAGAGATTCCCGAGTAATGACCACGACAAGAGCCCATAGGTATACATTCCTTCTATTAGGAGTGGTGAATCCTTTGTTGGTTACCCAATTACCTTCGAATACCTCAAACTGTATCCAATCATCACCCTATGAGCAACCTCTCTAAGGCAATAAGGAATAGTGTCAAAATACAAAATTAATATTCAACATATCCTTAAGTACCTCAAGTCTAAGGATACTTGCACCATTGCTATGATGAGACTATCATTGACATTTGAATATATTATCCATATGATTGTTTTATAGTTGGTCATCCAATGTACTTAGCTACAATTAGCAAGCATCCACATGTTAACTCTAAACATCTCGTGTTTATAGATTAAGAGATCTACTGCTCGATCCAATCTAGGAGTGTAACATGTGCTAGTCTATTCGAATTAATAATGTCCTATCTCACTAATCCTATGAATATGGATAATTTTGATACTAACATAAATACACATGAGAAGAATCTCAATATCATGATCTCATCATAATTTCCTTCATTCTATGTTATGTATCAAAGACTTCATTAATTGATTTAAGATCACTTATCAATTCATATATCAAATCAACAAAAAGCCTTTTAATAATCAAATAAATTTGTACAATAAGTGCTAAAGGTTATTGCCTTTAGAACACTCTTCTAACAAGCTTCCACTTGCACTAAAGCCAATCGCCTTTGTATTTAATTCCACAAGCGAGTACAAGAGAATCATATTTCTTTTGGGGAAGTGGCTTAGTTAAAGGATCAGCAATATTCTGATCAGTGGGCACTCTTTCTATCTTTACATCATTCCTACCAATGATTTCTCTAATCAAATGGCATCTTCTGAGTACATGTTTGGATCTCTAATGAGACAGTGGCTCCTTTATTATCACAATACAATTGTATTGGATCAATAATGTTGGGACTCACTCCAAGTTTTGTGATGAATTTCTTTATAAAAACTGCTTCCTTTACTACTTCAGATGCTGCAATGTACTCTGCTTCGGTTGTGGAATCAGCAATCATTTCCTGTTTGGAACTCTTCCAACTAACTGCTGCACCATTTAATATGAATATATAACCTGACTGAGATTTTGAGTCATCCTTATCACATTAGAAGCTGGCATCGGTATACCCGCTCACAATAAGATCTCCATCTCCATATACCAAGAATACATCCTTAGATCTTCTTAAGTACTTAAGGATATTCTTGACAGCCACCCAATGACCCTCACCAGGGTCTGATTGGTATCTGCTGGTGACACTCAGAGCATATGATACATTGGGTCTTGTACATATCATAGCGTACATGATTGATCCTATAATTGAATCATATGGAATCACACTCATGTGTGTCCTCTCATCTTGTGCCTTTGGACACAAAGACTTTGAGAGAGTAATCCCATGGGTCATGGGAATATATCCCCTCTTCGACTGCTCCATGCTAAACCTCTTCAGCATCTTATCTATGTATGTAGACTGTGAAAGATCAAGCAATCTTTTAGATCTATCTCTATAGATCTTTATCCCTAAAGTATAGACTACTTCTCCAAGGTCTTTCATAAAGAAATTCTTGGATAACCAAATTTTGACTGATTGTAAGGCTGAGACATCATTTCCCACTAACAATATGTCATCTACATATGACACAAGAAATATGATTCCACTCCCACTAACCTTCTTGTAAACACAAGGTTCATTTAGATTTTGTAAGAAACCAAACTGTTTGATTCTCTCATCAAATTGAATATTCCAACTCCTAGATGCTTGCTTTAATCCATAAATGGATCTTTGAAGCTTACATACCTTTTTGCCATCTTTGCATTTGAAGCATTCTAGTTGTGCATATACACATCCTCAGTCAGATTTCCATTAAGGAAAGTTGTCTTCACATCCATTTGCCATATCTCATAATCATAATGAGTATATCCTTATGGATTTAAGCATAGCTACTAGGCTACAAGTTTCATCATAGTCAATTCCTTGTCTTTGACGATAACCTTTAGCAAAAAGTCTAGCTTTATAGGTAATCATAATACCATCCATGTTAGTTTTCTTTTTGAACACCACTTGCATCCTATAAGCTTTATTCCTTTAGGTGGGTTAACCAAAGTCCATACTTGGTTTTCCTAATGGAATCCATTTCTGAATTCATGGCTTGAAGCCATTTGTCAGATTCAGAACTTCTTCATATTTGTTGTACGCTTATCATTTTCTATGAGCAATACGTTGTTCTGTTTACCAATGAGAAATCCATATATCTCTGGAATAGCACGTATCCTACTTGACCTACGAAGCCTACTCCTCTCCCCAATTGTGTGTTAACAAACCCTACTCCTCTCCCCAATTGCAATTGGGAGTTTCACTAACACACTAAGTGTTACAATTGTCATGAAGCTCTCTGGATGAAATTGTCATGAAGGTTCACGGGCGTGACATTGAATTCACGGGCATGACTTAAATGTGTATTTCACGGTTTGTTGTCTTCCTTCATGGTCGTGAACTTCAAATGTTGGTTTTGGTGATGGTTAACTTTTTCACGGGCGTGACACACAGGGTCATGGGTGTGAACATGCTACTTCCTTAATTTTATCTTGCAAGGATTAATCTTTCATTCTCCATTCTTGCTATTTTATTCCATACCCTATTTAATAAACTTAGAAAACAAGTATGTTAAATATAATATTGCTATTTTATTTGTTATTATCAAAATGACAGAAATACCCTTCAAAGTTTAACAATCAACCCCTTTTTGATGGTGATAAATAATCTAGCAATATGTGCTTTTGAGAAGTTTCCCCCTTAAAAGATACTTAGGATAAAAAATTGATGAAATGCAAGAATTGTAAAGAATGATGTAGCATTGAAATAAACTTTCTAATTTTTAAGTATATGCAAGTTATATGCAAAGCATATCCAATATATACCAAAATTCTCTTTAAGTCATTAAGTATATGTAAGGTATATTTAGATTATATCAAGGCATATTCATTTATGTAACTTGCATTAAGGTATATGAAAGTATACTTAAGATATATCTAATGTGTATAAAGCTTAATTTTATACTTGCATATTCATTTTGAATCAAATGTTATGTATTGCATTTAAACTCAAAATATTCCTACTTAACTCAGTATATTTGTAGGTTATTCATTTTGATTCAAAATTAAGTATTAGCTTAATATATTGCTCGTTTCTCCCCCTTTTGTCATCAACAAAAAGAATATAGAAATAAATCACAATAGAAAAACAAAACAATTATATTAAATAAAGTGAAATACAATCAAAGGTAATTAAAGTTCAAAAAGGAAATTTAAGATTTCCTACAAACAAACAAAACAAGCAAACAAACAAAAGAAACAATCATATTAAGGCTACCATATAGCCTTACACCTAACCGGACATCCTATCCCTAAGTCGAGCAACCTCTGCCTTAAGGCTGTCCATCCAAGACTCCATGAAGTCTTTGAGGTTCCCAAACCTCTCATCCATCGAAGCCTGCAGCTGCTCAAATCGTGGTGCCAAGAGGTCAACCACCTGCTGCGCAAAATTCGGTGTGGAAGCCGGGGATTGTCTGATGTCTTGCTCTGCCGCTGGAGGTGGTTCCTCAACCCGAGCCCTTTTCTTCTGCTGGATTCCTTGCAGGCCGTCTTTGAAGTCCTCCGAATCATTATCTTCCCAAATTATTTCACCAGCAGTGTTTGTGAAACGGTAGTAAATATTGTTCTCATGAACAATTCTGACAGCCGCTCCCATCTTAATGAAGGACTCGACATCCAATCGATCTCGAGGATGCCTTGGGATGAGATTGAAGTGATGGTCATCCAGCTTCAAATAGCCTAACTTCAAGGCAATATGGGTGACATATCCACCAATGAGTATATCTCTGGAGGGCTTGGTGGCAATGGACAGAAGATGGTTTGCAAACCATCGAGAGAGAGCCACTGTGAGACCTCGTCGGGCCATCTCAAAGAGAAATAGCTTTGATTTCCTAATGGTGCCATTACTTTCTCCCCGAGCAAATATGCTATAGGTTAGAAACCTATGCAAATATTTGTGCACCAGGGACCGGAAATGAGTGCTCTTGGTCTTCTTGACATCCCAGCTGCAATCCGTTCGAAAATGAGTCCATGCTCGAGTTGTGAAGAACTCCACTTCGCTATCATTGAGAATGCCCTATGAGGGTAGATTGAATAAGTCCCCGAATTCTGTGGCATTGAGGGTGTTCGAATTGCTGCTGAGTTGGAATTTCACCACTCTAGTGGGAGACACTTGCAAAGTGCTAAAACATTCTAGGGTTGGCTCCCTTAAAGTGGGCTGATGAATGTCCATGAATTCCTTCAAATGATAGGCCTGGTGTAATATCCGCTAATTTAGGTCCCGAGTTGCACGTGTTGCGAAGTTGATGCGTGTGACCGATCGAAGTCTAAATTTGGCTTTTTACAAAAAAATTGATTAAGTAATGGCTAAATTAAATTATAAATGCCTAAATAAGTGATATTTAAGTTTAAAGAAGTTGATTTACGGTAAAGGACAAATTGCAAAATTTGATAAGTTTTGGAGTCAAATTGCAAATTACGAAAAATTGGAAGATTAATGAGATTAATTGCTAATCAACATATTAATTTTGGGAACATTTTGATAGTGTTGGCTGGCCATGACACTAAAGGAAGAAGAATTAATATTGATTAAGTGTAAAATTGGGAGAAAATGGTCAAATGGTGGGTACCACATGAAGACTTTTTGGGTACCCTATTTAAGGCTTTCTTTTCTTCTTCTTCTTCTCTTCATTTTCTGCTCCTTCTCTCTTTTCTTTACCAGTCACGCCAGCCACAACTTTTCCTCCATAGCTTAACTTGATTCTAGAGAGAGAGAGGAAGGGAAGAGAAGGGAAAAAGCAAGACAAGGTGATTTTCATGTTCCATAACTCTTAAGGAAGCTAGAAAGAACAAGAAAGAGGAAGAGAAATCAAGTTTGGTAGAGAGAGAAAATCTCCAAAGTGGTGATTTAGTGAAGAAAGTGTAAGGTAAGAAGCATATCTTCTTCTTCTTCATCTTTTCTTAAAGGAAGTTCGAATTTTGAGCTCATCTAAGACTTATATGGAATGAGAGAGAAACTAGGGTTTTGAAAGAGAGAAAGAGAGTTAGGGTCTTGAGAAAATCAGATGATGATGATAATAATTTATGATGTTGTAGGAGTTCCAAGTGACAAGGAACAAGCTCTAAGGAGCAAAGGAAAAGAGAAAGTTACCTAAAAGAGTGAAGGAGAAAAATTAAGGTTTGTGCATAACTTAAGGCAATAGCCTATTTTTGTTTGAAATAATGCATGTTGAACATGATTGTAGATAAATGCAGTATCAGGAATGATGATAATTATGACATGAAACCATAGGATTAGACATGTATGAATGAGATCCTTGGATGACATTGAATTAATGATGCATGCTAGAGAATCTTGTGTGATCAAAACATTTACATGTATTGGAAAGTAATAAGTTGAGTAAAGAGCCTTAGAAATGCATGAAATAGAATTTGGTATGATTTGGATGATGTTAGAATGAAGCAAATGTGAATATGCAGATTTCCTGCTGAAAGTCACGGGTGTGACTATTGAGTCACGGGCGTGAACTTGAGGGTTCGCGGTTGTGACTGATTGTGTCACGGTTGTGAATTTATGGGTGGAAATGGTACTATTCATTCCAGAAGCGTTCACGGGTTGGAATCACTGAAGTGAACTTATTCATGGGCGTGAATGAGTAATCACGACCGTGAATGTTTTTGGGCGATTCATTCCAGTAGCGTTCACGGCTTGGGATTAGGGGCGTGAAAGTAGTAATCACGGCCATGAATGCTCTGTATTTGAAATTATGAATGTGGTTATTAAATGAGGAATTCAGGTAATTAAATGAAAGTTATAGTCTATCCAGCGAAATAAAAATGATATAGACATGGATATATGTATATATATATTGATGTGAGAATGTGATATGTTGTAATATAGAAAAATGAATTGATGTAGAAAAAATGAATTGTCATGGATAATATATGAAATCTGATGCAGATGATAAACATGAGAATATTGATGAATCTAGTAAATGAATGAAAAGATGTATGAGTATGATTATATGCTTGTAAAACAAGAAAATTGAGATGTTGATAAATATGAGAATAATGATTGATATGAAAATAAAAAGAAGCCCTTTATTCTACTTGCGGACTAGAATCATGATAGATGACATGTCATTAAGGGGGCGAACGGTACCGTACTATACCTTAACCAATGTGGCTTAAGCTCGGAGAGCGCCATTGGTCTGGGATGCTCGGTCAGTGTGGCTTAAGCTCGGAGAGCACTACTAACTTGAGAAAGCTCCGATGAGCACATATAAATGAGGACAAGGTGGTATAAGCTTGTGTGAGTGCCCTTGATCCGAATATTCATCTATGATGAAATTATACTCAATCAATGTGGCTTAAGCTCGGAGAGCGCCATTGATTTGAGAAGCTCTTTTGAGCCAGATAGTAGACAGGGTGGCTTAAGCTCGGAGAGCGCTCCTGATCCATAACCCGTATCCAGCCAGTCCAAAAATTTAGAGTGATGAGGGCAAGATAATGAGGATATGTCAGAAAAATGAGAAAAAGAAAGAATAAGAAAATGATGATGATATGAGATTGAAATGTAATGACAAAGAGATTTACAGATTACCTTGCCATTAAAGTTAAATGGAAATAACATTGTCTATATGAGCATGACATTTATACTTGTATGAAATAGGAATATGTTGATAGTCATGCATGCAAACATTTTAATGCACAAAATGATATTTGTTAATGCTTGTTGCATGATATAATATATTGCCTTATTATATGCACCACTAAGCTTAGAGCTTAGCGTGGAGTTTAATTTCCATGTAGATATAGAAAGGTAGCTGAAGATGCTAGATAAAGCAAGCGGTGATCCCATTCAAGTAAACCAGCCGAATCATGAGAAAGTGGGTTACAAGTTTCGAAACTTTTGTATTTGGTTTTTATATTAAAGAAATGTTTGAGTTTGTAAAAATTTACTTTTAAAGTTTGTTAATAATTACTCTGATGTTAAAAATACTATTTTATGTAAATGAATTGTACTCTGATTTTTGTTTATATCCATATATACATGAGTAAAAAAAAAATTTGCACTTTTAAGAAGGAAGACGGACATTAACGCTCCCTCATCCGGGCACGTGCGGTTCGGGTGAGGAGGGCGTGACACCTGGAGTTGCTCTGTCATTGCCATCTCAAGCCCGAGAGTGCGTACGGTTTGCCACTCAAAGGACCTTGATGAAATAAGAGGCCTTTTCTTTAGGGTTGAGTACCGAGGATGGAAATGCTCCGGGATTCTGTTCATGAGGTAGTCTGAGTACCTCCTGGGAGCATGAGACTTCTTCCTTGTACCCTTTGATGAGCTGGTTTCCATTTGGATTGAAGAAATGAACTTTGTAAAATTTGGAAAAATTTGACAGAAAATTTGAGGAAACCCTAAAGAATGATGATTTTTGATGAAGGAAGGGACTTTTGATGATATTTATAGCAACATTTTGTGACTTGGGGCCCGGAATCATCAATGCACCATTCAATGTATGTAAATGAGAGTGGTTTTAAGGAGTTGAAAGGTTGAAATGTGAACAATAACCGGCTGAATTCTTATATACCTGATGCATTCACGGGCGTGAATTATGTAGTCACAGTCGTGAAGAGTCGTGTTCACGGTTTGCTGAAGGGGTCCTCTACCCGTGAATAAAGGCATGAAACTGTTCATGGTCGTGACATTTGAATGTCATGGGCGTGAATGATGAACGGTGGTGAAATAATAGTCACGAGCGTGAAGGGTTGAATTTCACTACTTATGCCTGTGAAACAAAGCGTGACTCAATACGTGAACGTTTCTGTGAGTTTTAGGTGAAAATGCATCGCGGGCGTAAACAAGGCTTTTCACGGGAGTGAATAAAGTCTTGAACAGAAGCTTCACTACTTGAAGTAATGAACGATGTCGTGAATTAAGTCGTGAAAGACACTGCCTCTTTTGGCTATTTAATTCACGGGCGTGAATTGCCTAAAATTTCCATCAAATAAAATTAAGTCCTAAAACATTTCTATGATGATTCTATCCCTTATAACATAAATTTTCATCAAATTTACTACCTTATATATAGTGATATGATAGATTATCACTTAAGATTTGATAATTTAGCAATCACAAGGTTAATCCATCAATCATACCATGTTCTCTTCTAATGAAATTAAATCTTTCCTCATTTAGAGACTTAGTAAAAATATCTGCTAATTGATTTTCTGTGCTTATAAATTCTAATGCAACATCTTCATATTGAACATGATCTCTAATAAAGTGGTGTCTAATGTCAATATGCTTACTTCTAGAGTGTTGAATGGGATTCTTTAAAAGATTTATAACACTTGTATTGTCACATTTAATACGTATATGGTTCATATCATGACCATAGACCTTAAGTTGTTGTTTCATCCAAAGAATTTGAGTACAACAACATCCTGCTGCTACATACTCTGTTTCAGCAGTTGAAAGAGCAACTGAAACTTGTTTCTTACTAAACCTAGAAACTAAGAACTCTCCAATAAAGTGACAAGTACCTGAAGTACTTTTTCTATCTAAAAGACTACCAGCATAGTCTGCATCTGAATATCCTATAATATAAAAGGATGAATTTCTAGGATACCATAAACCTAGATGCAATGATTCATGTAAATATCTTAGAATTCTTTTTACTGCATTTAAATGAGATTCTTTTGGACATGATTGAAATCGTGCAAACAAGCAAACACTATACATTATGTCGGGTCTAGAAGTAGTAACATATAAAAGTGATCTGATCATACCTCTATAGAGCTTTTGATTAATGCTCTTACCCTTTCATCCTTGTCCAATTTTGTTGATGTGCTCATAAGAGTCTTGGCATTCTTGCATCCTTCCATTCCAAATTTTTTAATTAAATCTTTTGCATATTTGGATTGGTTGATGAATATGCCCTCATGGCTTTGTTTTATTTGTAGACCAAGGAAATACTTAAGCTCTCCCATCATACACTGAGTAAATTCTTGACAAAGCAATTCATCAGTAGAACCAAATATTATATCATCAACATAAATTTGAACAAGTAGTATATCATGCTTATGCTTTTTAATGAATAATGTGGTTCAACATTCCCCTTTGTAAAGTTATTTTCTAAGAGAAAAGAACTTAGTCTTTCATACCAAGCTCTTGGGGCTTGTTTCAAACCATATAAAGCTTTTAAAAGTTTAAAAACATGATTTGGCAAATCATAGCTTTCAAAGCCTGGTGGTTGTTCTACATAAACTTCTTCTTCTATATAACCATTTAGAAATGCACTTTTCACATCCATTTGAAAGAGTTTGAAATTAATGTGACATGCATATGCTAAAAGTATTCTGATGGCTTCTAATCTAGCTACAGGTTCATAGGTCTCATCATAATCTATTCCTTCTTCCTGATTATATCCCTTTGCAACTAATCTAGCCTTATTCCTAGTTATTGAACCTTGTTCATCTAGTTTATTTCTGAATACCCATTTCCTACCTATAATTTGATGATTCTTGGGTCTAGGTACTAAGGTCCACACCTTACTTCTCTCAAATTGGTTGAGTTCCTCTTGCATGGCAATTACCTAACTTTCATTATTAAGAGCCTCATCAACATTTTTAGGCTTTATTTGAGAAATAAAAGCCAAGTCAGTGGCTAAATGTTTGAAATGAGATCTAGTACTTACTCCTCTTGAGAGATCACCAATGATTTGCTCTTTTGGATGATCTTTTGTCATTCTCCATTCTTTTGGGAGTTCTTGCCCGTTTTCTTCTTGAGCTTGAGGTAGAGAATCCTTTTGATGTGAATCTTCTTGATCATTTTCTTCTTTTCCATTTTCAAGATCAAGTCTTTCCATGTTACCTACAACATCATCAATAACACTACCTTTCACAAGATCAAGTCTACTAGATTCATTAAAGACAACATGCATAGATTCTTCAACAGTTAATGATCATTTATTAAATAATCTATATGCTTTGCTAGTTGTAGAGTATCCTAAAAAGATACCTTCATCAGATTTAGAGGCAAATTTTCCAAGGTTGTCCTTGGTATTCAATATGAAGCACTTGCATCCAAATACTCTAAAGTATGATATCAAAGGATTTCTTCCATTCCATAGGTCAAATGAGGTTTTGTTTAAAAGAGGTCTTTTGAAAACTCGATTTGAAATATAACATGCAGTGTTTGTGGTTTCTGCCCAAAAGTAAGTTGGTAAACCATACTCATTAAGCATTGTTCTAGCCATTTCAATTAAAGTTTGATTTTTACTTTCAAATACCCCATTTTGTTGAGGTGTCCTAGGAGATGAGAAATTCTGTGAAATGCCATGTTCAAGACAAAAACTTTCAAAGTTTTCATTTTCAAATTCTTTGCCATGATCACTTCTTATCTTTGAAATACAATACCCTTTTTCATTTTGACCTCGTTTAGCAAAGTTTTTGAAATTTTCAAAAGCATCACTCTTTTGAGCTAAGAAAATTACCCAAGTAAATCTAGAGTAATCATCTATGATGACAAAGGCATAACATTTACCTCCTAAGCTAGCAATTTTAGTAGGTCCAAATAAGTCTAAGTGCAAGAATTGAAGAGATTTTGAGGTACTTACTATGTTTTTGGCTTTGAAGGATGACTTGTTTTGCTTTCCTCTTTGGCAAGGTTCACATGTCTTGTCTTTTTCAAATTTGACTCTTGGCAGTCCTTTTACTAGTTCTCCTATGCTGAGGCTTTGTTAGCATGATCAAGCCTTCTATGCCACAGCCAAGATTCATCACTAGTGGTTACAAGACACTTAGAGGAATGGTTAGATAATTCATGTAAGTCTATTATGTATGTGTTGACATCTCTATTTTCTTTAAATATTTATTGACCATCGATAGAGATCACAAGACATTGATTAGAAGTAAAAATTACTTTGTTTCCTTTATCACATAATTGACTAACACTCAACAAGTTATATTTCAAGCCATCAACAAGTAAGACATCTTTAATAAAAGTAATACCATTAATACCAATAGAACCAATGCCAATTACCTTACCCTTAGCATTGTTTCCAAATGTAACTTTACCTCTATCAATACTTTTGATTTCATTGAAGAGTTCTTTATCTCTTGTCATATGCCTTGAGCATCCACTGTCTACTATCCAAGCATTTTTATTTATTGTGGACTTGAGGCATACCTATAGAATCACAGTTCAAGTATGATTTTTAGGTACCCAAATGAGCTTGGGTCCTTGGGGGTTAGCACATGAAGGTTCCTAATGAGCCTTACTTATCCAACAATGTTTATTTATGTGACCAATTTTCATACAATAATTACATTGTTTTGGTCTAAACCTACTTTTTGGTCTTACAATATTTTTGAATGCCATATTTTTATTAAACTGATTTTGAGAACAATGGCATGCACAGTCATGATTAATTGATGCTTTTCTAGATTCATGCTTCTTATACATAAAGGCATGATTATTCTTTTTATGTATAGAAGGTTTAATATGCTTATTCCTTGGTGCTATTCCAATAAGTGTGGAGATGTGAGGTTCACTAGACTTAACAAAGATGGTTTTGTGAGAAGATGATGATGTGTTCTTAAATCCTAGACCATGTCTAATTAAAGGTGGTCTTTGAGACACAATGAGAGTATCTAAACTCTCTTTACCTTTGTGAAATTTAGAAATGGAATTTCTAAGTTCCTCAACTTCATTTTTAAAAGTATTATTTTCTTTAAGCAAGGAAGCAGTTGAGGGTCTTGATGAATATTCATCTAATGACTTTTGGAGAGATTCATTAGATGATTTAAGCTTTATGTTCTCCTTTTCTAAAACATCTATTTTATTTTTTAAATTGGAGATGTTATTTCTATAAGTATCGAATTTACTTCTATATTTCTCTAATTCTATATTCAATTCTTCTATAAGGTTTTGCTCATCATCATTATCATCACTATTACTATCATCATCATTATCACTATTATCATTATTTAGAAAGTATGAATGTAGTGATCTTACCTTATTCGAGACGTGATCCTCAATAGCCATGAAGCATAGGTTGACCTCTTCGCTTTCATTATCATCTCTTTCACTTGAAGAGCTTTTGTAACATCTTTGACCTTCCCCACATGCATTTCATTGAACATAAGCATCTTGCATACAATTCGATTGAACACGTGCATTTCATACGTATTTTCGTAGCAACAAGTTCAGGGCACGCACTAGCTATGTGTCCTAGTATTTGACAATTGTATCGAGTGACACGTGTATCCTTATAACCTAAATGATGATAACAAAGTATTAGAAATAAATTGAATAAGGTGACCAAATTAATGTAAGCAAAATGATTAGATTAAGATGAGTAAACATTTTACATTGTTAATTTAGTTAAATCGGGCCAAATGATTAAGTTGTACTATTGTGTCAATTAGTCGAATTATATATATATATATGTAAGGAATAGTAATAATATAAATAAAATAAAATGAAAATGAAACAAAATAGAAATAAAAGAGAAGAGAAGAGAAAAGAGAAGAGAAAGGAGAAAAGAGATGAGAAAAAGATAAAAAGACAAAAAACAAACAGTTAGCTTTATCTTCCCATTTCTGCCTTCTTCTCCAGCCCGACTTCTTCTTCAATTTCCTCCATTTCAGACTTCAATTCATCCTTGTTTCACATATTTTTTGAAGCATATTGATCCCTTGCAAGTGTAACACCACATCTTATGCATTTTAGTATAACCTATCCAAATATCAAGTAATCATACATTGCGTACTGGAAAGGTAAAATACCCTATTAACAATAGTAGTAAAATTTTTTTTTTCATATCCTGTAATATAATTCCATGACTTTGCAAGTCTCATATCCTGTAATATTATTCATTGACTTTGCAAAGTTAACACTGAGGTTTTCACCACAATATAATATATCACATATATCAAAACATAAACTTTACACATAAGTATTTTTGAGTTGATTTCATTTATACATATTTAGACTCATTCCAAAATGACTATACATATTCAAGCACGTAAATACAAAAACACATATGACATATTTTCATGCTTGTGTGGAATGCAAGGAGAGAGAGAGTGATGAGGCTCGGCCAGTGACCTGTGCTCCATGTCTTTTATACGCTACTCAAAATGAGCTATTACTTTTCTTTACCTGAAAAATGATGCAAATTGATGAGTTGCGGCTCAGTGAGAATAACCATCCAATGAGCTCTAAAGTACCAACAACTCATAGTAATAAATCACAATTCCAATATATACCATGTATTCCATTCCATTCATCAGTATCATATAAGTATCAATAAAGTTGAAACATATAATCATTACTCTTCATGTATGCAAATGCTTTGCTTATTTCATTTTGTTGTGACTAAGTTAAACAGACATTGCCCCGGGTTTCCATGTGAATATTTTCCATGTGAACATTTGCATTTGCATTTGCTAGCTAGCTTGATCATTTGTTTCATTTGCATATTTGTTGGGCCATAGACCTCTATGTGTATATATCACATTTGTCAAACATATACCTCAAATATACCACACCTATACCATTTATATGTACCACAATGTCACAAATTATCCATCATTACATTATCAAGGACCAATCATGACAATCACATGATTACATAGCAAGCAACATTCATTTGCACTAAAGAATTCAATCGATAATTAGACTCACCGTTCTCCTTTGATTCCGACCCCTAACTTATTGTCTATCTGCTCCTTGTGATTCTCCAATATGTTGCGAGCCTAATATGAAAACATAATCGATTAACTCATGATTAGAGAGACTTAATGTGGCTTAAACAAATTAATATGCATTGTTCATGTCAATAGTTAAGATTTTTCCTATGAGGCAGTGTGACCTTATGGGACTGTTTAGCCTATAACTTTTTCTATAATTGACCAATTACTCTGATTCTTATTCCTCATTAACAATAACACATATTTATAGTACATATTCAAATTTCAGACCAATTGGATCATTGTATAATATTTGGTGGAATTTCTAAGAGTGTTCTGTTTTCTGCCTTGTTTTCTGCCTTTAGGCAGTTTCAGGGTACTCATTTGGGTTCATCATAACTTACACTCTATAAGTCATATTTTAATGAATATTTACAGAAACTTATAAGGGTTCATATGGAACATGTTTCATGTTTACAACATTTACCAATTATGTCTCTAACATCTTCTAATTATTTCAAACATATTACTGTTCCAGAATAGAATTAGCTTCCGGACCAGTATGACTTCCAAAGGCCATAACTTAGTCTATAGATAACCAATTAAGATAAAATTAGTACCAAAATTTATATAATACATATACCTATAAATTTTATGTTTTGATAATTTACAGAATGTAGCTATAACAAGCTCAAATTAGCCAATCAATGTACTGGATCTGCCCAGGGTACTCAGTAGGCAGTTCAAACCATGGAACAGTCATGGTTCCATTCACCATAACTCACCATTTACAAGACCTATGAACCTGAAATTTGGTATACAGATACAAAACACATATATCTACAACTTTTATATTTTTAGAGACTTCAAATAAGGGCTTTAACATATTCGATATCAAACCACACAGTAGCTAACTTGGTTAGGGTTTACACCATGACCAGTTTCAGTACGAAGAGCATATCTCTCCCTATACATAAAATCATGAAAAAATGTTTACATATCCACAAATCTAAGATATAAAGGAACAACTTTTGTGTTTTACACATTTCCAGAATCAATTTCTATTAATATCAAAATCGGGGTGCAATTCAGTGCCTAATATTGAACCTAAGCAACTCAAATCAACCCAATAGCAATAAGAATTGATTACTTACCAAGAACAACCTTGAAAGGGATCAATTAGCTTCAAAAAATAGGTGAAACAAAGAAGAATTGAAGTCTGAAATGGAGGGAATTGAAGAAGAAGTCGGGCTGGAGTGAGGAGGCAGAAATGGGGAAAGATATATGAAGATAAAGCCAACTTGTTTTTTGTCATTTTGTCATTTTGTCATTTTCTCTTCTTCTCTTCTCTTTTCTCTTCTCATTTCTCTTTTCTCTTCTCTTCTATTTCTCTTTTGTGTCATTTTCATTTTATTTTGTCTATATTATTATTATTATTATTTACATAGATTTATAATTCCACAAATTCACACAATAATACGGCTTAATCATTTGACCCCATTTAACTAAATTAGCAATGTAAATGTTCACTAATCTTAATCTAATCATTTTTCTTACTTTAATTTAGAAACCTTATTCATTTCATTTCTAATACTTTGTTATCCTCATTTAGGTTATAATTACACATGTGCGACTCGATACAAGTGCCAAATACTAGGACACATATCTAGTGCATGCCATGAACTTGTTCCTATAGAAATACGTATGAAATGCATGTGTTAAATTGAATTGTATGCAAGATGCTTATGTTCGATGAAATGCATATGGGGAAGGTCAAGGATGTTACAGCAAGTTCGTTCTTGGTAAGTAATCAATTCTTATCGCTATAGGGTTGATTTGAGTTGCTTAGGTTCATTAATAGGCACTGATTTGCAACCCAATTTTGATGCACATACAAATTGATTCTAGAAACGTGTAAAACTCAAATGTTGTTCCTTTATGTCTTATATTTATGGATATGTAAAATTTGTTTCATTATTTGGTGTATAGGAAGTGAAATCCTCTCTTTACTAAAACTGGTTAGGGTGTGAACCCTAACCAAGTTAGTTACTGTGTGCTTTGATTTCGAATCTGTTAAAGCCATTAGTTGAAGTAGTGCAAAACATAAAAGTTGTAGATATATGTGCTTTGTATCTTTATAACAAATTTCAGGTTCATAGGTCTTTGTAAATGTTGAGGTATAGTGAATGGAACCATGATTGTTCCATGGTTTAAACTACCTACTGAGTGCCCTGGGCAGATCCAGCAACTTGTTTGGCTAATTTGAGCTCATTAGAGCTAGATTATGTATATTCTCAAACCAGAAAATTATATTTATATGTCTTAGCTAACTTTTGGTACTAATTTCAGCTTAATTGGTTATGTATAGACTAAGTTATGGCCTTTGGAAGTCATACTGGTCCGGAAGCCAATTCTACTCTGGGCCAGTAAACTATTTCTTAAATTTTGAAGACCTTAGAGACATAATTGATAAAAGTTGTAAACATGAAACAAGTTCCGTATGAACCCATATAAGTTTTTGCAAAGTTTCTTTAAAATAGGACTTATAGATTATAAGTTATAATGAACCCAAATGAGTACCCTGAAACTGCCTAAAGGCAGAAAACAAGGCAGAAAACAGAACACACTTAGAAATTCCACAAAATATTGTACAATGTTCCAATTGGTCTGAAGTTTTAATATGTTCTATAATTATATGTTATTTTTAATTGGGAACAAGAATCCGATTAATTGGTCAAGTATAAAAAAATTTTGTAGTCTAAACAATTCTATAAGGTCACACTACCTCTTAGGAAAAATCTTAACTATTGACATGAACAATGCATATTAATTTGTTTAAGCCACATTAAGTCTCCCTAATCATGAGTTAATCGATTATGTTTTCATATTAGGCTCGCAACATATTGGAGACCCACAAGGAGCGGATAGATAATAAGTTAGGAGTCAAATCAAAGGAGAACGGTGAGTCTAAATATCAATTGAATTCTTTAGTGCAAATGAATGTTGCTCGCTATGTGATTCATATGCTTGTTATGATTGGTCCTTGATAATGTAATGATAGATAATTTGTGACATTGTGGTACATATAAATGGTATACTTGTGGTATATTTGAGGTATATGTTTGACATATGTGATATATATACATGGTATATGTATAGTATATGCAAGGTATATGCGTGACAAATGAGGTATATATGGAATATAAGTATATTGTATATGATAAAGATGCAATGATTGATGAATGCTTAAATACAAGTGCATATGCATATGGACTAAAAAGGCATTGTGACTAGTTAATCGATATTGTAAATCAAAAGAAGAGGCCTATGGCCCAACAAATGTGCAAATGAAACAAATGATCAAGCTAGCTAGCAAATGCAAATGTTCACATGGAAAATGTACACATGGAAACCCGGGGCAATGTCTGTTTAACTTAGTCATAACAAAATGAAATAAGCAAAGCATTTGCATACATAAGGATTAATGATTATATGTTTCAACTTTGTTGATATTTATATGATACTAATGAATAGAATGGAATATATGGTATGTATTGGATTGGTGACTTATTATTATGAGTTGTTTGGTACTTTAGAGCTCATTGGATGATTATTCTCACTGAGCCGCAACTCATCAATTTGTATCATTTTTTAGGTAAAAAAAAGTGATAGCTCATTTTGAGTAGTGTATAGAAGACATGGAGCACAGGTCATTGGTCGAGCCTCATCACTCTCTCTCCTTGCATTCCACACAAGCATGAAAACATGTCATCTATATTTTGGACTTATATGTTTGAATATGTATTATCACTCTAGATTAGTTTTGAATGTATAAATGGAAGTAACCCGTAATCCTTCGGATGTGAAGTTTATGTTTTAATATATGTGATATATCGTATTGTGGTTTTTAATGTTGACTTGAAAAGTCATTGAGTGATATTACAGGATATGAGACTTGCAAAGTCATTGAATGGAATTACAGGATATAAGACTTGTAAATTCATTAGTTGATTTTACAAGATATGATATGAAAAAAAATTTACTACCACTGTTATCAGGGTATTTTCTCTTTCCAACATGCAGTATGTGATTATTTGCTACAGAAATAGGTTATATTTAAATGCATATGATGTGGTGTTACATTTTTGGTATCAGAGCATGGATAGGTTCCATGGGAACATGCATATGCATAAGAGCATGATAACCTATGCATCTTATGTGTTGAACATTATGTAGTGACATAATTTCATTTATTTTAGGGACATCATAAGACATAATTCACCAAGGAGGGAGAGGCCAGCTGAAATGCATTCTCATGAGGCATCACCTCATTTACATAGAGATCAACCAGCACTAGGAGCTAGATCTCCAGTACATGCATCACAGTCATCTTATGCAGAAGTACCCCATGAAAACCTAGTATAGGAATTATATGGTCCTGAAATGTACAAGGAAAGACGTTATGACAAGCTGAGGAAACATGGTGCAACTGATTTCAATGGCACAACAGACCCAGTAGAAGCTGAAACATGGCTGAAAAGGACATAGAGGGTACTAAATATGATGAGATGTGCCCCGGATGAGAAATTTGATTATGCAGTATCCTTGCTGCAAGAAAATGCCTATGAATGGCGGGAGACAGTCCCCGACAGTGATGCACAACCACCAGTGTTGCCATGGAATGATTTCCTCCTAGAATTTCAGAAGAATTACATGCCTGAAGCATATAAAGAAGAGAAGAATAAGGAATTCCTGAATTTGAAACAGGGGAATATGTCTGTTGTGGAGTATGAAGTACAGTTTAATAAACTTTCCCATTATGCCACCTTCATCGTCTCTACTGAAAGAGACAAATGCAGGAAGTTTGAGGAGGGCCTCAAATATGAGATCAGAAATAGAATCACAACTGCTGATCTTGATAATTATGCCAGACTCAGAGCTGCTGCAATCAGAGCTGAACGATTAATGAAAGAAGCTGGGGAGCAATAAATTAAAAGAGCAGCACGTGAGTTCTTTGGTGAATCTAGTAGAAGGTCGGGAAAAAGAGGTAGATATATGCCTGCACAGTCTGGTAATAGAAGTGGGTACTCCAGTTCTAGAGGTCGAGGTATGACTTTCTCTTACCCAGGCAGAGGGAAGAGCCAATATGTTGAACAGAGGCCTACATGTACCCATTGTGGTAGACAACATACGGGCGAATGCAGAAGGCTCACAAGAGCATATTATTTCTGTGGGTCGATGGAACACATGTATAGAGACTATCCAAATAGAGCCAAACTAGCAAAGACCAGCAGAGGTAGAGGAGTATCTGAAACTACAGTTGAGGCACCGAAGGCACACCTTACTAGTGGGACACAGGGCAGAGGAAGAGGCAAGGGCAGGACTAGTACAATGGGCAGAGGAGTGACCAGATCTGAAATTCAGAGTTCTAGACCCCCTACTTAGGCCAGGGTGTTTGCTATGACTCGACAAGAGGTAGTGGATGCTCCCAAAGTAGTCACTCGTCATATTTATATTTTTGAAATATTAGCATATGCATAGATTGACCCAGGCTCCACTCATTCATTTATATCATTGCATATAGCATCTAAACTACATCCAAAATAAGAGCCTCTAGGAATTGACATAAATGTGAGTACACCATTGGGAACAGTGGTAGTTGTGAATAATATCTGTCATGATTGCCTGATATGCATTGACAGAGCTGAGTTAATTGCTGATCTTATTTTATTGCCAATATATGAATTTTATGTGACACTGGGAATGGACTGGTTAACTAGACATCATGCAATAGTGAATTGCTTTACTAAGGAAGTAATTTTGGAATCACCAAATCAGCCAAGGGTAGTATTTCTAGGTGAAAGAAAACTTGTGCCTACATGTCTATTTTCAGCTGTAAAGGCATTTCAAATGATCAAAGGGGGATGTGAAGCATATTTGGCATATGTGACTGATACTAGAACCACTGATAGCTTGCTTGAAAATATACCAGTGGTAAGGGAATTTGCTGATGTATTCCCAAATGATCTACCTAGTTTACCACCAGATAGAGAGGTAGAATTCACTATTGAACTAGTACCAGGAACAACACCAATATCAAGGTCACCCTACAGAATTGCCTAGTTGAGTTGAAAGAACTAAAGGCCTAATTGCAGGAGTTACTTGAAAAAGGGTATATTAGACCTAGTGTATCACTTTGGGGAGCTCCAGTATTATTTGTTAAAAAGAAAGATGGAACAATGAGATTGTGCATCAATTATAGGCAACTGAACAAATGACAGTGAAGAACAAATATCCATTGCCTAGAATAGATGATTTGTTTGACCAGTTGCAAGGAGCCCAAATATTCTCCAAGATTGATCTGAAATCAGGCTATTACCAGCTGAAGGTAGCAGAAGCGGATGTTTCAAAGACTGCCTTTCGAACCAGGTATGGACATTATGAATTTTTAGTAATGCCATTTGGGTTGACTAATGCTCTAGCTGCATTTATGGCATTAATAAATAAGGTGTTTCAACCATATCTGGATAGGTTTGTGATAGTATTTATTGATGACATATTGGTGTACTCAAAGAATAGGGGAGAACATGAACAACATTTAAAAGTTGTGTTGCAAACTTTGAGGGAGAAACAATTATATGCCAAATTGAGTAAATGGGAATTCTGGTTAGATCATTTGGTATTTCTTGGACATATGGTGTCATTAAAGGCATAGAGGCTGACCCAAAGAAAATTGAGGCTATGGTAAATTGGAAAGGTCCTAAAATTTTTTCAGAAATGCGTAGTTTTCTAGGTTTAGCCGGATACTATCGCAGATTTGTTGATGGATTCTCCTTAATTGCTAGCCCTTTGACTAAATTGTTAAGAAAGAATGTGCCTTTCAAGTGGACTCCAGAATGTCAGAGGAGTTTCGATGAACTAAAACACAGACTAACCTTAGCACCAGTGTTAACTATCCCTATAGGTACAGATGGGTTTACAGTATATAAGGATGCTTCTCACCAAGGCTTGGGATGTGTATTAATGCAACACGGTAAGGTGATAGCTTATGCATCTAGGCAACTGAGACCACCTAAGATCTCATATCTAGTGCATGATTTAGAATTGGCTGCTGTTGTATTTGCATTAAAGATTTGGAGGCATTATCTGTATGGTGAAACATTCCAGATCTTCACATACCATAAAAGCTTAGGTTATTTGCTGACACAAAAAGAGTTAAACATGAGGCAAAGACGATGGTTAGAATTGTTAAAATATTATGACTGTACAATTGAATACCGTCCAGGGAAAGCCAATGTGGTGGCAGATGCATTGAGTAGGAAGGCTAGTAGTAGTGTAGCTCACTTGCAAGTATCCTCTTTTCCATATTTGATTCAATTACGATATATGAATGTTGAATTAAATATACATGATGAAGGATCACTGATTGCTACTCTTCAAGTCAGACCTATACTAAAGGGTAGGATCAAAGTTGCACAAAGTAAAGATCCTGAATTGTGTGAGAAAATTGAATCAGTAAGGTAGGGAAATAGAAAAGATTTTCAATTGCAGGATGATGTACTGATGTTAAAATCACGGATATGTGTTCTAGACACTGAGAACTTGCATCAGGAAATAATGGAAGAGGCACACAATGCACCGTATGCAATGCACCCAGGGATGACAAAGATGTGTCACAGTTTAAGGCCTCATTACTGGTGGCTAAGAATGAAGAAAGACATAGTAGAATATGTTTCCAAATGCTTGACATGTCAGCAGATTAAAATTGAACATCAGGCACCAGTTGGTAAACTACATCCATTGCCAGTGCCAGAATGAAAATGGGAAAGAATAACGATGGATTTTGTATATGGATTTCCAAGAACTCCACGGAAAAATGATGCAGTATGGGTAATTATTGACAGATTAACCAAGTCAACACATTTTCTACCTATCAGATGGGGTTGTACACTTGAGAGTTTGGCCAAATTATATGTGAATGAGATAGTCATATTGCATGGCATTCCAATGTCCATTGTGTCTGATAGAGATCCACGGTTTACTTCACATTTTTGGGTGAGTTTACAGAATGCATTGGGAACAAAATTGAACTTTAGCATTGCATTCCACCCACAAACTGATGGACAATCAGAGAGGACTATACATACATTAGAAGAAATGCTCAGAGCATGTTCTATGGAATTCAAAGGTGCTTGGGATGAATATATGGCATTGATTGAATTTTCTTACAACAACCAGTATCATAGCAGTATCCAGATGGCACCATATGAGGCATTGTATGGAAGAAAGTGACGAAGCCCCATCATTTGGGATGAAGAAGGAGCATGTGCATTAGAAGGACCAGAGATAGTGCAAGACACAGTGGATAAGATCAAGGTTGTCAAGAACAAGCTAAAGGCAGCACAGGATAGGCAGAAAAGTTATGCTGATCAGCATAGAAGTGAGATGGAATATGAGTTAGCTGAAAAGGTGTTTCTTCGTGTATCTCCATAGAAAGGGATAATCCGATTTGGCAAGAAGGGTAAATTGAGCCCAAGATACATAGATCTTTATGAAATTCTTGAGAAGATTGGACCATTGGCTTATAGGTTGGCTTTACCACCCGAGATGGCACAAATACATAATATGTTTCACGTGAGCATGCTTAGAAGATACAGGTCAGATCCTACACATGTACTTAAAGATCAAGCCATTGAGATTGCAGAGGACATGAGTTATGTTGAGGAACCAGTGCAAATCATTGGATACAAGACTAAACAGCTAAGAAACCGAGAAATACCTTTGGTTAAGGTATTATGGCGTAACCATTTACAAGAAGAGGCAACATGAGAAACAGAAGAAAATATGAAAAAGCAATATCCACACCCATTTTCAGGTATTAATTTCGAGGACAAAATTTTTAAAAGGAGGGGAGAATTGTAACATCATTGACCTTCCCCATATGCATTTCATTGAACATAAGCATTTTGCATACAATTCGATTGAACACGTGCATTTGATACGTATTTTCGTAGGAACAAGTTCATGGCATGCACTAGCTACGTGTCCTAGTATTTGGCAATTATATCGAGTCACACGCATATTCTTATAACCTAAATGATGATAAAAAAGAATTAGAAATAAATTGAATAAGGTGACCAAATTAATGTAAGCAAAATGATTAGATTAAGATTATTAAACATTTTACATTGTTAATTTAGTTAAATCGGGTGAAATGATTAAGTTGTACTATTGTGTCAATTAGTCAAATTATATATATATATATATATGTAAATAATAATAATAATAATAATATAAATAAAATGAAAATGAAAATGAAACAAAAGAGAAATAAAAGAGAAGAGAAAGGAGAAAAGAGATGAGAAAAAGATAAAAAGACAAAAAACAAAAACTTAGCTTTATCTTCCCATTTCTGCCTTCCTCTCCAGCCTGACTTCTTCTTTAATTTCCTCCATTTCAGACTTCAATTAATCCTTTTTCACTTATTTTTTGAATCATATTTATCCCTTGCAAGGTCGTTCTTGGTAAGTAATCAATTCTTATTGCTATAGGGTTGATTTGAGTTGCTTAGGTTCATTAATAGGCACTACTTTGCAACCCAATTTTGATGCACATAGAAATTGATTATGGAAAAGTTTAAAACACAAAATTTGTTCCTTTATGTATTATATATATGTATATGTAAACTTTTTTTCATGATTTTGTGTATAGGAAGATAAATCATCTCTTTACTGAAACTGGTCAGGGTGTGAACCCTAACCAAGTTAGCTACTGTGTGCTTTGATTTCGAATATGTTAAATCCATTATTTGAAGTATCTAAAAAACTAAAATTTGTAGATACATGTGTTTTGGATCTTTATACAAAATTTAAGGTTCATAGATCTTGTAAATGTTGAGTTATGGTGAATGGAACCATGACTGTTCCATGGTTTGAACTGCCTACTGAGTGCCCTGGGCAGATCCAGTAACTTGTTTGGATATTTTGAGCTTGTTAGAGCTAGATTCTGTATATTATCAAAACAAAATTATAGGTATATGTCTTAGCTAAAGTTTGGTACTAATTTCAGCTTAATTGGTTATGTATAGACTAAGTTATGGCCTTTGGGAGTCATACTGGTCCGGAATCCAATTCTATTCTGGACCAGTAAACTATTTGTTATATTTTGAAGACCTTAGAGACATAATTGATAAAAGTTATAAACATTAAAAATGTTTCATATGAACCCATATAAGTTTCTGTAAAGTTTCATTAAAAGAGAACTTATAGATTATAAGTTATGATGAACCCAAAGGAGTACCCTGAAACTGCCTAAAGGCAGAAAACAAGGCAAAAAACAGAACACACTTAGCAATTCCACAACATATTTTACAATGATCCAATTGGTCTGAAATTTTAATATGTTCTATAATTATATGTTATTTTTAATTAGGAATAAGAATCTGATGAATTGGTCAAGTATAGAAAACGTTATAGGCTAAACAGTACCAAAAGGTCACACTGCCTCATAGGAAAACTCTTAACTATTGACATGAACAATGCATATTAATTTGTTTAAGCCACATTAAGTCTCCCTAATCATGAGTTAATCGATTATGTTTTCATATTAGGCTCGCAACATATTGGAGACCCACAAGGAGTGAATAGACAATAAGTTAGGGGTCGAAATCAAAAGAGAATGGTGAGTCTAATTATCAATTGAATTCTTTAGTGCAAATGAATGTTGCTTGCTATGTGATTCATATGCTTGTTATGATTGGTCCTTGATAATGTAATGATAGATAATTTGTGACATTATGGTACATATAAATGGTATACTTGTGGTATATTTGAGGTATATGTTTGACATATGTGATATATATACATGGTATATGTATAGTGTATGCAAGGTATATGCGTGACATATGAGGTATATATGGAATATATGTATGTTGTATATGATAAAGATGCAATGATTGATGAATGCTTAAATACAAGTGCATATGCATATGGACTAAAAAGGTGTTGTGACTAGTTAATCGATATTGTAAAGCAAAAGAAGAGGCCTATGGCCCATCAAATATGCAAATGAAACAAATGATCAAGCTAGCTAGCAAATGCAAATGTTCACATGGAAACCCGGGGCAATGTTTGTTTAACTTAGTCACAACAAAATGAAATAAGCAAAGCATTTGCATACATAAGGATTAATGATTATATGTTTCAACTTTGTTGATATTTATATGATACTGATGAATAGAATGGAATACATGGTATGTATTGGATTGGTGACTTATTATTATGAGTTGTTTGGTACTTTAGAGCTCATTGGATGATTATTCTCATTGAGCCGCAACTCATCAATTTGCATCATTTTTCAGGTAAAGAAAAGTGATAGCTCATTTTGAGTAGTGTATAGAAGACATGGAGCACAGGTCATTGGCCGAGCCTCATCACTCTCTCTCCTTGCATTCCACACAAGCATGAAAAATGTCATCTATATTTTGGACTTATATTTTTGAATTTGTATTATCACTCTAGATTAGTTTTGAATGTATAAATGGAAGCAACCCGTAATCCTTCGGATGTGAAGTTTATGTTTTAATATATGTGATATATCGTATTGTGGTTTTTAATGTTGACTTGAAAAGTCATTGAGTGATATTACAAGATATGAGACTTGCAAAGTCATTGAATGGAATTACAGGATATAAGACTTGTAAAGTCATTAGTTGATTTTACAAGATATGATATGAAAAAAAATTTACTACCACTGTTATCAGGGTATTTTCTCTTTCCAACATGCAGTATGTGATTATTTGCTACAGAAATAAGTTATACTTAAATGCATATGATGTGGTGTTACAGCTTTCGTCATCCCATGTGGCTTTGTGACCTTTCTCCACATTGTCTCTTTGGTATTTTCTCTTATGCTCCTTGAGCCTTGGACATTCTGGTTTCATATGTCCTTTCTTTCTACACTCATAGCACTTTACCTCTTCCTTACTTCTTTGTGCATCATTAAAAGTTTGTTTGAGATTTCTTTGCCTGAATTTTCTGGAGTTGCTCATTTTCTTCTTAATGATTCTTTTCAGTCTTCTTGAAAGCATAACAACATCCTCATTTTCATCATCATTCATTTCTTTATCATCTTCACTTTCTTATTGAGATTTTGAAGGCTTTGAGTGCTAAAGGCCTTCTTTTCTCTGGCTCTGCTTCAAGCTCTCTATCTCTTTTCACTGCCATTCCATGTGTGAACAGCACATCAGTATTCATGATGCTCATGTCTTCATTTGCTTGTTCTATGACAGCAACTCTTGAGCCATAGTCTTTAAGAGGAAGACTTCTCAGGATTTTGTTGTTTACATCTTCCAAGCTCAGATGCTTCCCAAGTTTCCTCATTCTATTTATAATGGGTAGAAGACGGTTGGTCATGTCAATGATTGACTCATTGGATTTCATCTTGAAGAGCTCATATTCTGAGGTAAGAAGTTGAATCTTCTTGGATTTGACTTGTTTAGTTCCTTCATGATAATTTTCCAATGTCTTCCACATGCTGTAGGCTATTGGGCAGTGTTGTATTCTTCCACATTCTTCAATAGATAATGAGCTTGAGAGAATTGTCATTGCCTTCGTGTTTTTGAAATTTGCTCTTCTTTGAGGCTCTGTCCAATCATCTCTTGATAAGATTTCTTCTTCACCATCAGCTCCTCTTCTGGTTGGTGGTGTCCATTCTTTTTGTACACTATCCCATACTTCAATTCCTTCACTATCCAGGTATGTCTCCATCTGAAACTTCCAATGGACATAATTTTCTCCATCAAAGTAAGGTTTAAGACTATCGAATCCTTCACTTGCCATATCTTAATCTTTACTAGCACTTTTTAGGCTTAGATGCTAGACAAAGCTCTGATACCAATTGGTGCCAAGATATTAAGCCAAGAAGAGGGGTTGAATTGGAGTTTTAAAATTTTAAATTTAAAGTGCGGAAATAAAAATTAATTTTAAGAGGGATAGAGAAATTTGACACAAGGATTTTTATAGAGCTTCGACTGTTAACAAACCCTACTCCTCTCCCTAATCGCAATTGGGAGTTTCACTAACACACTAAGTGTTACAATGGAGTTTTACAAGCTCACTCCCAACTATGGTGTTTCTCACAATGGCTCACACAATAACCAATTCCTTGTGGTTTACAGGCTCACACAAACAACTTTTATCTTGTATTTTATAGGCTCACACAAACAACTTTTACTTGTGTTTTAAAGGCTCACACAACCAACCCTTACAAGTGTTCTACTCTTAACCCAAAAATACCCAAAACTCACTTGAGTAATAAATGATTACAAGGAGAAACACTTACAAATCTTTATTGCTCAATAAATGATGAGCAAAAAGATTTTCACACAGAATAGATATTGGTTATGAAAGTATTAAAAGTACAAATAGCTTGTAATAAGATTTTGATTCAAAGTATTTGCTATCCTCTTGTATGAATGCAGAAATGACTTGCATTTATACTCTCATGGCTAATTATAGCAGTTAGAGTGCATTTAATACGAAACTAGCCGTTGTACCAACCCAAATAATCGTGCCTGACATTTTTCTCTTTCATCTATGTTTGTCACGGGCGTGACTGTTCTTCCAAACCATGACTGAAGTGGTGACCTTGGTCGTGAAGCATTATGGAAGGTTTTGAAATATTGGGTCACGGGCGTGACATATATCTTCACGGGCATGACAAACTTCCCAGCCATGATCCAAGTGGTGACTTTGGTCGTGAAGCTCTCTGGATGAAATTGTCATGAAGGTTCATGGGCATGACATTGAATTCATGGGCATGACTTATGGTTTGTTGTCTTCCTTCATGGCCGTGAACTTCAAATATTGGTTTTGGTGACGGTTAGATTTTTCACGGGCATGACACATAAGGTCACAGGCGTGAACATGCTACTTACTTAATTTTATCTTTCAAGGATTAATCTTCCATTCTCCATTCTTGCTATTTTATTCCATACCCTGTTTAATTGACTTAGAAAACATGTTAAATACAATATTGCTATTTTATTTGTTATCATCAAAATGATAGAAATACCCCTCAAGGTTTAATAGCATGTCTAAAAAAAACCTATTTTTCCAAGGGGTGGCAAAATTGATATCCATATGATGCTTTTGGATATCCCACAAACAGACATTGGTCAGACTTAGCTTCTAGCTTATCTGACATTGTCCGCTTCACATAAGCCAACTAGGGAGGGTTAATACATATGTTCCTATAGCTAATCCATATGTTAAATACATATGTTCCATTTCCAATGCATAGGTTTGACTCTCCCTTATTGAGCTATCTACTATTCCTTAGGCCTTGCATATCAGTGCATATGTGTGAGCCACAACCGGTATCTAATACCCATATATTATTATTGGAAATAGTATTAATTTCAATGACAAAAATACCTGAAGTTGATGGGGCATCAGATGCCTGCTTCTTCCAGGAGTCTATGTAAGCCTTGCAATTTCTCTTCCAATGGTCATCTTTGCCATAATGGAACCATGTCCCCTTTGGAGCAATCTCCTTGGCCTTCTTCTTGGCCATACCTCCCTTAGGCTTCATGGACTTCTTCTTCTTCTTCTTAAGGTTTTTATTTTTAGAACTTGAAGAGTCAACCAGCATCACAGCCTTATTGTCTTTCTTGACATATGGCTCAGCTGTTTTGAGCAAGTTAATCAACTCAGGGCTAGCGGTAGAGAATTGGTTCATCCTATAGTTAAGCACAAAATGTGAATAATTATCAGACAAACCGGTTAGAATTAAGACAATACTTAATTCATGGTCCATCACAAATCCCAAGGTGGTCAACCTCTTAATATAGCCATTCATCTTCAATGCATATTGCATTGGAGATGTCCCTTCAACCATCTTTGTGTGGAAGAGAAACCTCAAAGTTTCGAACCTTTCGGAATGTGCTTGCTCATCAAAAAGCTCTCTTGGATGGTATACTATGGAATTAGCATCCATAGCCTCATGCTTCTTTTGCAACTCAGCTGATATAGTAGCAAGCATAATGCGGCTAGCCATCTCGCTATCATCGAGATGCTTTTGATATGCCTTCTAAACATCTTCAAAAGCATTAGCAGCGAGGGGATTAGGGATTGCCTCATCTAGGACATAGCCAATCTTTTTGGATTTGAGAACTATTCTCATATTCCTTAGCCAATCCAAAAAATTGGGCCCAATCAATTTATTTGATTCCATTAGCGATCGTAAATTCACACTTGTCATGATGATGATTTTAGCAACCTAGATGTAAAATAGAACATGTTAAGATGTACATAAAATGCATGTTTATTAGGTCTTTAATAAATCGCATTATGACTCCCACTATTTTATTACGAATCCATAGCCCTCACTATGAACCCGAGAGAACTTATATCGAAGTTCTCCTAGTGGGTCAATATCCAACTAGCTAATAATAACCTTGAGGCAACTCAACAATCTATCCTTAGTTTGGTTGGTAGGTATCTAATCCATACCAATTGCATTATTCATGCAACTATCGAATCTTGTGCTATCAACTTATTGATGTGTGCGCATACATTGGGCCATCAACTCTTGATATGTGTACATCTCATGTATACAAGCCCAACTTCACCTCCAATACACATTAACCTTGGCGCAAATCCAACAAGTTAATAATATCGGTTAAGTCTAACCCATTAATCGTGAAATCTAATTTCAATGGATTGAACATATTCTTATAAAGTGAGCTTGAGGCAACTCAACAACCCTAACTCTATAAGAACTGTGGTTCTCCCCATATTAATGGAAGGCTTAAGACTTAATTGTTCATTTAGCGAGGGATTTCTTTGTTAAGTCTCATCAAGTTATTATTTCATGCTTTTATATATCATACATTCATCACATGAATATATAAAGATAGTTACATTAACTATATGACATGATTATGGACATACTAAAGTCAATCTCTTGAGCCGAAGAGAAATTGACTAGGTCTCATCTATGTATATGCATGAATTTACAACCCAAATAGAAATCAAATTCCTATTTCTAAGTCTTCTTGTTTATGGTACCACCTCATTTGCTTCTTGATCCTTTGTATCTTCATTCTATCCTAATCCTATGTAATCTAATTACATATTTCAAATTATAGAAAACCTCAATTTAAATTTGAGAGGAGTAAGATGAGAAGCGAAATACATAAGAAAGAAAGAGAGGTAGGGACACGCAGACCCTATTTACCATAAAACAAAATAATTCCATGAATGCTCAATAACATTGGGTCTAATTCCATAATCATCCATCATGCCTTTTCATACACCCCTAACATGCATTCTCTAATGCACAAAATAAAAATGACAATTTTGGATTTCAATTTATAAATCGATTAAACGCTTGAATCGAAATTGCCTATATGTGTTCTTTCGGTTAATTTAATTTTGTATGTCATTTTGTAGTGAAATTTAATATTTAATCAAATTAAATTAAATTCCATATTTCCAGAAATAATTCAAAATTAATTCTCCTCAAAATCAGAATATTATGATGTTAAAATTAAACAATTTAATTTTAATATACATACCAATTTCTAGTCATACTAGAATTACAATTTTCAAAATTAATTTCCAAAAATTCTAAAAGCTTTTAGAACTTCAAATCATTATTATAATCATCTTTAGGTTAGCTCAAGTTCATAAAAATATTTTTTCCACAAGCCAAAATTACTAAGACAAACGAACCAATATAATTAGACGCTCAAAATGACTAATTCGACATCTATAATTTTTTAAAATTTCAAATGGTTGAAAAATAATTTTGGCATGCATCTAACATCAAAATAAGGTACTGAAAATAAAATAAACACATACAAAAAAAATAAAATAAAACAGCCCCACCGAGTATGCTAAAGCAGTCCCTTTTTTTGTATTTGTTTAAAAAATTAATTAAAATAATTTTAATTAATTACTGGACACTTTTAGAGGCATAAAAATATTCTCAATATGTCTATATAAATGTTTCATAATCAAATTACAAGAAAAATATAACCAACCCCATCAATTAAGGCAAACAACAATACATGTTTATAAACAAGCAAAGGCATTTTTGAAATTAATCTGAAATTATTTATTTGAATTAGATTCAAATCATTTTTCAATCAAAATAATCATCCTTAATCATCTCATGATTAGATTAGAGAAAGAAAAATGTGTGAAACATATTTTACAAAATAATTTCAATTTTTCAAAACCTATTGACCAAAATCATCAAAACAATGCAATCCCATTACACTTTCAATTAAAATTAATTTTAATTGACACAAGGGGGATCTGATAGCAATGTTGCATTTTGAAGAATAAATCATATTCATAAACACAGTGAAAAAATAAAATTTTCAAAAACTGAAACAAAAGATCATACTTATGCCATTAAAACTAATTTATATAAATATAGAGGTTAGAAATTATACCTTGTAATTTCTTATTTGTTCTTTCCATAGACAATTTTTGTGCAATTATTTCTTTCACCATTCTATACCCCACTTGGTTTAGAGTATCGACATGTGTCAACTCCCACTAGACTGACTATGTCAAGTAATGTTAGTTCTTGTCCCTGAGGCTCATTACTCTATTATATATGTCATTGAAGACTATTTTTATGACATTTCTACTCCGGCCAGAAATTCCCGAGTAATGACCACAATAAGAGGCCATGGGTATACACTCCTTCAATCAGGAATGGTGAATCCATTGTTGGTTATCCAATTACCTTCGAATACCTCAAGTTGTATCCAATCACCACCTTATGAGCAACCTCCCTAAGGCAACAAGGAATAGTGTCAAAATACAAAATCAATATTCAAGATATCCTTAAATACCTCAAGTCTAAGGATACTTCCCCCATTGCTATGATGAGACTAGCATTGACATTTGAATAGATTATCCATATGATTGTCTCATAGTTGGTCATTCAATATACTTAGCTACACTTAGCAAGCATCCACATGTTAAATCTAAACATCTCATGTTTAAAGATTATGAGATCTACTGCTCAATCCAATCAAGAAGTGTAACATGTGCTAGTCTATCCGGATTAATAATGTTTTGTCTCATTAATCCTATAACTATGGATAATTTTGATACTAACATAATTACATATGATAAGAATCTCAATATCATGATCTCATCATGATTTCCTTTATGCTACGTTATGTATCAAGGACTTCATTAATTGATTTAAGATCACTTATCAATTCATATATCAAATGAACATAAAATTAAAAAAAAACCCTTTTTTAATCAAATAAATTTGTACAATAAGTGCTAAAGGTGATTGCCTTTAGAGCACTCCTCTAACAAGATCCGGGTTCTACACATTCATATTTATGCATGTCACCACTTAGTCAGGGTAATATGGTAGCAGAGGAATTAGATTATGATATATTAGTGACAAATCTTTTGGGTCATGGAGTGAAAGTTAGTCAAGTCTATAAAAACAGTCCAATCAAATCTTAGAATGTAGAATTCCCAGCTAACCTGATAAAGTTGCCATTATGTGAGTTTGATGCAATCTTGGGGATGTATTGGTTAACTCAACATAAGGCAGTGGTTGATTGTTAGTAAAAGAGTGTGACTTTCAAGAATTTAGGGCGGGATGACGTGAGTGTCTTGGGTGAGAACCGACCATACTTGACTAATGTCATTTCCGTGACGAAGGCATGCAAGCTTATCAAAAAGGGATATGAAGTATTTTTGGCACATATTGTAGATACCAAAAAAGGGAGTCTAGATCTCAAGGAGATTCCTACAGTATGTGAATATCCAGATATCTTCCCTCAGGACTTGCTAGGGTTACCGCCTGTCAAGGAGATAGAGTTTACCATTGATGTTTTGCCAAGCACAACCCCTATTTTGATCACTCCCTATAGAATGACACCTACTGAACTAAAAGAATTAAAAGTGCAGTTGCAGGAGTTGTTAGAGAAAGGGTTTATCAAACCCAGTGTCTCACCTTAGGATGCTCCGGTTCTATTTGTGAAAAATAAGGATGACACATTTCATTTGTGCATTGATTATTGTCAGTTGAACAAGATGACAATTAAGAACAGATATCCATTGCTGAGAATAAATGACTTGTTTGATCAGTAGAAAGGAGTAAGGGTACTTTCTAAAATTGACCTCAGATCAGGTTATCACCAATTGAGAATTCGACAATCAGACACTTCAAAAATAGCATTCAGGACTCGGTATTGTCATTACAAGTTCATAGTAATGCCTTTTGGCCTGACGAATGCATCCAATGAATAGAATCATTAGTCCTTCTTGGACCAGGTCATGGTGGTGTTCACAGATGATATCCTGGTGTACTCCAGAAGCTAAGAAGAGCATGATCAACATCTTCGTATTGTCTTCCATACCTTGAAAGAGAATCAACTATATGCGAAGTTGCCAAAATGTGCATTCTGGTTAGATGAATCTAGGGCATATTGTCTCAGCCAATGGCATCAAAGTTGACTCTAGCAAGGTAACAGCAATTCTCAACTAGAAACTGCCTCGGAATGTGACAGAGGTGAGAAGTTTTCTTGGTTTGGCTGGTTATTATCAGAGATTTATCAAAGGATTTTTGATGATATCTTCACCACTGACAAATTTGCTTTAAAAGGAGGCCAAATTTGAGTGGATAGACCAGTGCCAGACTAGTTTTGATAAGTTGAAGAAAATGTTGACGGAGGAACCAGTGTTAACACAGCCTACTACAGGAAAAGATTATGTGGTGTACAGTGATGCTTCCCATAATGGTTTGGGCTATGTACTAATGCAAGTAGGCAAAGTGATTCCTTATGCTTTCAGACAACTGAAGCCTCATGAAAAAAATTATCCGACACATGATCTAGAACTAGCAGCCATTGTGTTTGTATTGAAAATATGGTGACACTTCCTATATGGCAAGTAATGTTATATCTATACAGACCATAAAAGTCTAAAATATTTGCCTTCACAAAAGGAACTCAATTTGAGACAGAGGCGATGGCTAGAATTAATCAAAGACTACAATTGTATCATTGATTATCAGCCAGATAAGGCTAATGTGGTAGCTGACACGCTGAGTAGAAAAACTCTAGCTGGTAAACATTAAAACTTAAATTTATTAAGTGAACAAGATTAAAAAAAATGAAATAATAAGTAATTTATTTATTATTTGGACACAATTGCGGATTCAACCCACATTGATTCAACAAGTAAAGGACAATTAGAAGCAAGACACGAAATTAAAGGAAATCTTTGATATGGTGAAAAAAGGTACAAAACCAGAATTTACAATTGAAGCAGATAGGAGTTTAAGGCATAAGGGCAGGTTATGTGTACCAAACACACCAGAATTGAAACAAGATATTTTGAAAGAGGCTCACAATGTTATTCATGCAATGCACCTGTGAAGCAACAAAATGTATCATGACTTGAAGGCATATTACTGGTGGCCAGTAATGAAAAGAGATATCACAGAGTCTACTACCAGATGTTTAACTTGTCAGCAAGTGAAGGCTAAGCATCAAGTACCAAGTGGATTATTGAAGTCAATTTCAATTTCAAAGTGGAAATGGGAAAGAGTTACAATGGATTTTGTTTCTGATTTGCCTTTGACACAAAAGAGGCAGGATACAGTATGGGTAGTGGTGGACCAGCTCACCAAATCGGCTCACTTCCTACCGATCAAGATGGATTATCCACTTAACCGTTTGGTAGAGATCTATGTTAATGAGATAATTCGTTTACATGTTGTGCCAATTTCAATCATTTCAGATCAAAACCCGAGGTTCACTTTATAATTCTGGAAAAGTTTGCATCAAGCCATGGGTACTCGACTCAATTTCAACATAGCTTTCCACCCACAAACAGATGGACAATCAACGACAATCATACAGATATTGGAAGATATGTTGAGGAGTTATGTGATGGAATTTGAAGGCAGTTGGGATAAACATCTTCCATTGAGAGAATTTGCCTACAATAATAGTCACCAAGCCAGTATTGGTATGACACCTTATGAAGCCTTGTATGGGAGGAAATGTAGAACGCCTCTAGGTTGGACTGAGCTTAGTGAAAGGAAAGTAGTGGGTCCAGATCTAGTGCAACAGACAGAGAAAAAAGTGAGAGTAATAAGAGATAGGCTGAAAGTTGCTGCTGATAGACAGAAATCATACGCAGATTTGAAGATGAGGGATATTGAGTATACAGTTGGTGACAAAGTATTCTTAAAAGTCTCACCTTAGAAAAAGATTTTTTGATTTGGAAAGAAAAGAAAGTTAAGTCCTAGGTTCATTGGACCATACGAGGTACTTGAACACATAGGTCCCGTGGCGTACAAATTAGCTCTACCACCAGAGTTAGACAAGATTCACAGTATATTCCATGTGTCCATGTTCAGAAAATACCGATCAGATCCATCTCATATCATATCTGGAAAACCTATAGAGATACGACCAGATCTAACTTTTGAAGATGAGCCAGTGGAAATTCTAGCTCGAGAAATGAAATAGCTACGGAACAAGAAGTTAATATTGCTGCTGTGAAAAAATCATAATTCATAATAGGCAACTTGGGAAAATGAAGAGGTGATGAAGGCTCAGTATCCACAATTAATCCACTCTAGTTAAAAAGGAAAGGAATATTCTTTTGATTAAAATAAAGTAAGAGTGATTTAAATTAATGGACTAATGGGAAACAAGATTAGCAAATTTCCACTTTTTGGTCATTCTTCTTCTTCTTCTTCCTCATCTTATTTGTAGGGTTTCGAAGAATGAATCATATTCATAAACACAACAAAAAATAAAATTTTTCAAAACTCAAAACAAAAGATCATACTTGTACCATTAAAACTAATTTACATAAATGTAAATGTTAAAAATTATACCTTGTAATTTCTTATTTGTTCTTTAAATCTTCACTTTGTTGGGTTGTAGCAAACCACAACAATCCACAGTAGGATGTCTCTAATGATAATCCACATGAAGAATGAAGAAGAAACTATCAAGAGAAATGATTTGAACAAATTCAAAGTTCTAGCTTTGAAAGTGTTCTTGAGAGAATTTTTGTTGTCTTAAAAATATTTTTTTTCACAAAAAATATTTTGATGTCTATTTTCTGCCATTTGATGTCTTTTCTATTTGAATCAAATTCAGAAATAAGATGAAAAGTCAAAAATGGAGAAAATGGAGACAAATAAATAGTAATTGGCCATAATTGGCCTAATTAAGGCCAAAAACTGCCGTTGGCCAACGGGTGGGAGACAGCAGGCGCGCTGGGCCTGCTGTGGGCTGCTGCTGGGCAGCCCAGCTGGCCCGCTGGGCAGGCCAGTAGCCTACTTAGTCCGCGCGGGCCCTGTAGGCCTGTGACACTCCCGATCAATTTTTCCTTGCGATCTCATTGCGATCCATCCTGAAATAATTCTCTCATATTTTGGATCCTATCCAAGACCATTTTACTCATTCTCCATATCTTCAATAAGTGTGACCCATTAGGTTCCCGGTTATGTTAGCCACTTAAATTAACAATTAATTTAAGCAGGTCATGAGCAGTATCTAGGAACACATCATGACCCCTAATTGACCGATAGTTAGTGGTTTGACTACTAACCTTTCCATAGACAATTTTTGTGCAATTATTCCTTTCACCATTCTATACCCCACTTGGTTTAGAGTATGGACATGCGTCAACTCCCACTAGACTAACTATGTCACGTCTAGTCCAAGTAATGTTAGTTCTTGTCCTTGAGGCTTATTACTCTATTAGATATGTCATTGAAGACTATCTTTATGACATTTTCACTCCGGCTAGAGATTCCTGAGTAATGACCACGACATGAGGCCATGGGTATACACTCCTTCTATCAAGAGTAGTGAATCCTTTGTTCGTTACCCAATTACCTTTGAATACCTCAAGCTGTATCCAATCACCACCTTATGAGCAACCTCTTTGAGGCAACAAGGAATAGTGCCAAAATACAAAATCAATATTCAAGATATCTTTGAGTACGTCAAGTCTAAGGATACTTGTACCATTGCTATGATGAGACTATCATTGACATTTGAATAGATTATCCATATGATTGTCTTATAGTTGGTCATCCAATGTACTTAGCTACACTTAGCAAGCATCCACATATTAACTCTAAACATCTAATGTTTATAGATTATGAGATCTACTACTCGATCCAATCAAGGAGTGTAACATGTGCTAGTCTGTCTGGATTAATAATGTCCCATCTCATTAATCCTATGACTAGGGATAATTTTGATACTAACATAATTACACATGATAAGAATCTCAATATCATGATCTCATCATGATTTCCTTCATGCTATGTTATGTATCAAGGACTTCATTAATTGATTTAATATCACTTATCAATTCATATATCAAATGAACATCAAATTAATGAAAAAGCTGTTTATTGATCAAATAAATTTGTACAATAAGTGCTAAAGGTGATTGCCTTTAGAGCACTCCTCTAACATTATTAACCAAAGAAATTCTCTCCATTTTCTCTCTTTTTTCATGACCTCTTCTCCCCCATTTATTCTTCTTTTTGTTCTTCAATTAAAGCTAAGATTAGATGGAAAAAAGGTGGAATTAAGGCAAGATCATCAAAGAAGTGAAGCTAAGTGAGCAAAACCAAGGAAGAGGAAGGAAGAAAGGAAGAGAAAAAGAGAAAGAAGACTTTGTCATTTTGAAGATCATCAAAGGTGAGTTTAGATTTTCCATCTTCTCACTTTTCTTCTTCTCTTTTCTTTGAGTTTGGGGTTAGTTGCCATTAAAGCTAGTAATTGGGGTTAGTTGCCATAAATTTAATCATTTTATCTCTCCAAAGAAAGATGGGTTAATAGAGAGAGATGAGGAAGACGAGAGGGAAAGAGAAGGAAGAAGAAGAGTGAGAAAAGTGGATTCCAACCAATGCCTCGAATCAATCTATTAAGTTTCAATCAATTTTTTCATTACATGCATTAGCAGTGAAATAAGGTTAAGAGTTAATTTAGACTAAAATTTTTTAATTTAAGTGCTCAATTAAACTGAATCATATTTTAAAGATGAAATGGTTCCTAGCCCAATAACTTAGGAGTGAATTTGCACCATTAGGCTTAATAACAAATACTCCTACATATTTGATGGAAAACCCAACTTTGAATAAGTTAGTATTAGGTACGTTAAGCAAAGTCGTTGTCAAGTATTAATGGTGCGCGTGAATGATTAAGATTCTCTGCCAATTAAAATGCACTTCCAATAGTATACCTTTCATTTAAACATGTCCTATCTTATAATTTATACATGTCCTTGTGCATTATGCTAATTTGTTAAATTGTACAATTTCGCATCGATTTTATAGCGATTCTTGGGTGGTAGTTTACTATTTGCAATTTGACAGTTGAGTGACATTAGTTATAGTTAATCTTAACATTACAAAAAAGGGTCCCCCTTCAAAAAATTTTACAATATATATATATATATATATACATATATACATATATATATATATATGTATATATATATAAAGGGAGTTGTTATATCATGGACCCAACTCCATATTACATTATATATCTATTTTCTTCACACAAAAGCGCATATTTTTTTGAAATTGAATTTTGGTAAACTAATAAATATAAAAGATGTTCATCAGTTATAATTTATAGATTCATCTTTCATAACTTGAAGATTTATCATTTTCTACTTGAATGTTCATCCTTATGAAACCACATATTCATCGTTTAGATTTTGCAAGTTCAACATTTTTCATCGTTTACATCTTGCAGATTTATCGTTTTGAACTTATAAATTCAACTTTTTGAAACTATATATTCATCATTTTTAAACTTATAGGTATCACTTGCATGTTTATCCTTTTGAAGTTATATGCTCATCATTTAGAGTTTTGATGTTCAAACATTTACAGACTCATCGTTTACAACTTGCAGATTGATCATTTTAAACTTGCATATTTATCGTAGGATGGATCGCAATGAGATCGGACAAAAAAATCGTTCGGGAGTGTCACGGGCCCGTGCGGGCTAGGCAGGTTGTTGGCCAGCCTTGCAGGCTAGCTGGGCTGCCCAGCAGCAGGCCCAACGCACCTGCAGCTTCCATCCGTTGGCCAACGGCTGTAATTGGCCATAATTAGGCCAATTACTATTCATTAGTTACCATTTTCTCCATTTTTGACTTTTCATCTTATTTTTGAATTTGATTCAAATAGAAAAGACATCAAATGACAGAAAATAGACATGAAATTTTTTTTGTGAAAAAAATATTTTTAAGACAACAAAAATTCTCTTAAGAACATTTTCAAAGCTAGCACTTTGAATTTGTTCAAACCATTTTCTCTTGATAGTTTCTTCTTCATTTTTCGCGTGGATTATCATTAGAGACATCCTAGTGTGGATTGTTGTGGTTTGTTACAACCCAACAAAGTGAAGATTTGAAGAACAAATTTTTAACATTTACATTTATATAAATTAGTCTTAATTGTACAAGTATGATATTTTATTTTGGATTTTGAAAATTCTTCAAAACCCAACAGTTTTTACAAAGAATAAAGGTTTTGTTGAAAATAATTAATGCACAATGAATATAACAAGATTAAAGATTCAAAGTAATTGTTGTTCTTGCTTCTAGGATTCATAAATGTCTTGCATTTATACTTTGTCTGCAAATTATAGCCATTTGGCTGCATTTACTGCGAAAATAGTCATTGAACCAACTCTTAACTTTGCGCATGACATGTTTCTCTATCTTCTTTCACGGGCGTGACTATATGTGTCACGGTCATGAATGTTCTTCCAAGTCGTGGTGCAAATGGTGTCTCTAGTTGTTAAGCTCTCTAAAAGAACTTGAAGTGTTTGATCACGGGCATGACTTTATACTTTCACGGGCGTGAATATTTTTCCAAACCGTGGTTCAAATGGTGACTCTGGCCGTAAAGTTCTCTGGAAGAACTTGACATGTTTTTTCATGGGCGTGACTGATTTGATCATTCACGGTTGGTATGATCCTTCATGGCCGTGAACTTTAAATGTTGGAGAGTTGGCACTAAGCTATATGACGAGCATGACATAAGTAGTCACAAGCGTGACTTTGCTATTTCTTCTTATTTTGATTCTTCAAAAGTTGTCTTTCATTTTTGCATCATATTCTATTCAAGATATATCATGTTCAACAAACTTAGAACACAAGCATTGTTAAATACATTATTGCTATTTTATTTGTTAGCATCAGAATGATGAAAATACCCCTCAAGGTTCAACACTACATGTATTGTTATAGGAACCAGTTCATGACACACACTACTTATATGTCTTAGTATTTGACAATTATGCTGAGTTACACATGTCCATTTTATAATTTAGTTGGGAATGACATGAAATTGATATTTAAGTGAGCAAAATGATTAGATCAAAATAATAGAAATATGACATGATTAATTTTGTTAAATTGGGCCAAAGGATTAACCTGTATTTTTGGGTTGATTAGTCGAATTGGATATAACAACAACAATAACAACAACAACAACAACAACAGTAATAATAATAATAATAATAATAATAATAATAATAATAATAATAATAATAATAATAATAATAATAATAATAATAATAAAAAGAAGAAGAAGAAGAAGAAGAAGAAGAAGAAGAAGAAGAAGAAAAAGAAGAAAAAGAAAAAGAAGAAGAAGAAAAAGAAGAAGAAGAAGAAGAAAAAGAAAAGTAAAGTAAAATTAAAAGAAAAGAAGAAACAAAAAAGAAGAAAATGACAAAAGTGAGGTGGGAGGTGAATTTTATCTTCTTCCTTTCCTTTCTCTAGCCCGTTTCTTCTTCTTCTTCTTCCCCCATTTCAGCCTTCATTTCTTTCTTATTTCCCTTAAGTTTTGCAGCAAATTGTTCCCTTGCAAGTTTATTCTTGGTAAGTAATATTTTCTCCATTCTTCTAATGTTGGTTTGAGCTGTTAAGGTTGAGTTGCAGCAGTGTATTGTACCCCAATTTTGATACCAATAGAAACTAATTCTAGAAAAGTTTAAAACATGAAAGATGTTCCTTTATATCTTAGGTTTATGGATATATAAAAAAAATTCAATATTTGGTTTATATGAAGAGAAACCCCCTCTTTATTGAAACTAGTCTGGGAGTGAACTCTGACTTAGTTAGTTACTATGTTCATTGGTTTTGAATATGATAGAGAATGTATTTTAGGTATCTAAACATTAAAGTTGTATATACATGTGCTATATGTGTTTAGACTAAATATCAAGTTCATATGACTTGTGTATGTTGAGTTAGGGTGAATGTAACCATGACCATTCCATAGTTTGAGCTACCTACTTTGTGCCCTAGGCAAATCCAGTAATTTGTTTAGCCATTTTGAGCTCCTTCGAGATGGATTATATATATTATGAAAATGTAAAAATTATAGGTATATGTCTTAGCTAAATTTTGTTTAATTTAAACTTAATATGTTATGTATAAAGTAACATATGGCCTTCACAAGTCATATTGGTCCAGAAGCTAACTCTACTCTAGACCAGTAAAATATTTATTATAATTTGAGGACCTTAGGGACAAAATTGATAAAAGTTATAAACATGAAAAATGTTCCATGTTAACCCATATAAGTGTCTGTAAAGTTTCATTATAATATGAATTATATATTGTAATTTATGAAGGATCAAATCTGGTACCCTAAAACTACCAAATGGCAGAAAATAGAACATAATTTGAAATTCCACCAAATATTGTACAATGTTCAAATTGCTCTAAAATTCTACTATATTATATAATTATTTGTTAAATGTAATTATAAATAATAATCATATAAATTGGACAATTTTAGAAAAAGTTATAGGATAAACTGTCCCATAAGATCACACTGTTTCATAAGAAAAATCATAACTATTGATATGAACTATGCATATTAATTAGCTTAAGCAACATTAACCTTCTCTAATCATGAGTTAATCAATTATGTTTCCATATTAGGCTCAATTGAATTATTTAGTTAAGGGTCAAAATCAAAGAAAAGAGGTGAGTTTAATTATCAAGTGAATTATTTAGTGCATATGAACATTGCTTGTCATGTGATTCATATGATTTTCATGATTTAACTTTGTTAATGAGATGATGGATTATTTGTGACATATGTGGTATATATAAGTAATAAATGTATGGTGTATTTGAGGTATATTTTGGCATACGTGATATATACATAGTATATGTATAGTATATGCAAGACATATGGTGGCATATGAGGTATATTGTGATATATGTATTGTATATGTGATAAAGATACAATGGTTGATGAATGCTTAAATACAAATACATATGCATAAGAACTTAAAAGGCGTTGTGACTAGTTAATCGATATTATAAAGCAAAAGAAAAGGCCTATGGCCCAACAAATGTGCAAATGAAACAAATGATCAAGCTAGCTAGCAAATGAAAATGTTCACATGGCAAAAGTTCACATGGAAACCTGGGGCAATGTCTATTTAACTTGGTCACAACAAAATGAAATGAGCTAAGCATGAGTATAACCAAGGATTGGTTATTATATGTTTAAATTTTAGTGGTAATTATATGATAATGGTGAATGAAATGGGTTTGTGATTTGTTACTATAAGTTGTTTGGTACTTTAGAACTTGTTTGATGATTGCTCTCCCTGAACCGCAACTCATCAATTTGCATCATTTTTTAGGTAAAGAAAGTTATAGCTTATTTCGGTTGACATATATAAGACATGGAACAAATGTCACCGAACGAGCCTCACCACTCTCTCTCCTTACATTCCACACGAACATGAGATCATGACATCTATATTTTGGACTTATATTAATGTACATGTATAGTTACTCAAGATTTGTTTTAAAATGTACAAATGAGTGTAATTCATAATCTTTCATATGTAAAGTTTGTCTTAATATATTTGATATATTATGTTGCGGTGAAAACTTCAATGCTTATTTATAGATTCATCAAGTAATATTACAAGATATGATGAAAAAAAATTTACTATCAATGTTAATAGGATCTTATGTTTTATTTGTATGTCACGTGTGATTATTTGAAACAGGGATAGGTTTATAGGGTATGATGTTACAATGAATCCTCTATTAACTATTAAACTACCTTCAAGTACTTCATGTTATATCCAATCACCACCCTATGAGCAACCTCTTAAGAGGCAATAAGGAATGAAGTCAAAATATAGGATCCAGTATCCAATATAACCTTGAGCATGTCAAGTCTAAAGATACTTGCAGCATTGCTATGATGAGACTATCACTGACATTGAATAGATATCCATGTGATTATCTCATAGCAGGTCATCCAATGTACGTGACTACTCTAGCAAACATCCATATATGTCTTTATTTTATGAGATTAGCTGTTTAACCTAATCAAAGAGTATAACATGTGCTAGTCTATCCGGACAAATAATGTCCCATATTTTTAATCCTATGACTAGGGATAATTTAGCTATAAACACAATTTTATATGACTGGAATCTCACCATCATGATCTCATTATGATTTTCTTCATCTTGTGTTACATGCCAATGACTTCATTAAACAGTTCAAGATCTATATCGATTCATATATGTATGAACACCAATATAATGAAAATACCTTTTATTAATAATAAATGAGTACATCAAGTGCCCGAGGTGATTGCCTTAAGGGCACCTCTCTGACAATCTCCCATTTGCACTAAAGCCAATCGCCTTTGCACATTATACCATAGGCGAGTACATGACTATCGTATGTGTTTTGGGGAAGAGGCTTAGTCAAAGGATCAACTATATTTTGATCATGGGAACTTTCTCTATCTTTACATTATGTCTACCAATGATTTCTCATATCAAATGGTAAAGTCATGAGTACATGTTTGGATCTTTGATGAGACTATGGTTCCTTTGCCTAACCAATGGCTCCATTGTTATCACAATACAATATTGGATCAACAATGCTAGAACCAGTTCTAGTTGTGTGATGAATTTCTTTATCCAAACTGCTTCCTTAGCTACCTCAGAAACTGCTATGACAGTCATTTCCTATTTAGAATTCTTCCAACTGACTGCTCTACCATTTAACGTGAATATATAGCCTGACTGGAATTTGGAGTCATCCTTGTTAGTTTGGAAGTTGGCATCCATATACTCATTTACTTTAAGCTTACCATCTCCATAAACCATGAATGCATCCTTAACTCTTCTCAAGTACTTAAGGATATTCTTAACAAACACACTATTCCCCTCACCGAGATCTGACTGATATCTACTCGTGACACTCAGAGCATATGATACATTAGGTCTAGTACATAACATAACATACATTATGGATCCAATAGCCAAAGCATATAACCTACTCATATGTGTCCATTCATCCTGTGTCTTTAGACACATGGACTTAGAGAGGGTAATCCCATGAGTCATTGGAATTAATCCTCTCTTAGATTATTTCATGCTAAACCTTTTTAGCATTTTATTTATGTATGTAGACTAAGAAAGACCAAGCAACCTCTTAGATCTATCTTTGTAGATCTTAATCCCCAATATATAGGTTACTTCTCCAACATCTTTCATGGAGAAATTCTTAAAAAGCCAAATTTTAACTGATTGAAGAACTGAGACATTGTTTCCTAGAAGAAGTATGTCATCTACATATAATACTAGGAATATGACTCACTCCCACTACCCTTCTTATAAACACAAGGTTTATCAACATTTTGTGAGAAACTAAACACTGTGATTGTCTCATCAAATCGAATGTTCCGACTCCTGGATACTTACTTTAATCCATAAATGGATCTTTGTAATTTGTATAACTTTTCGCCATCACTTGATGTGAAACCCTCATTTGTGTCATGTAAACATCCTCGGTCAGATTTTCATTAAGGAAAGTTCTTTTCACATCCATTTCCCAAATCTCATAATCATAATGAGCTGTAATGACTAGGAGTATCCTGATGGATATAAGTATAGCAACTGGAGAAAAAGTTTCATTATAGTCAACACCATATATTTAATGATATTCTTTAGCTACCAACCTATCTTTATAGATAACTATATTACCTTCCATGTCGGTCTTATTCTTGAAATCCCATTTGCACCGAATGGGTTTAATCCCTTCAAGTGGGTCAACCAAAGTCCATACTTGGTTTTCATACATAGAATCCATTTCTGACTACATGGCTTTTAGCTATCTATCATATTATAAATTATTCATAACTTCTTCATATGAAGTAGGCTCATCATCCACTATGAGTAATACATCATCATGTCCACATATGAGAAATCCATATCTCTCAGGAACAATGTGTATCCTACTTGATCTTCGAAGTTCTTGTCTTTAAGAAGGTTTAGTTGTTACTTCATCTTTATGAGTAACATATTTGGGTTCAGTCAGTTGATTTGCATCTATTTGAGCATTTTTAACTTCATCAAGTTCAATTTTGCTTCAAGTATCTTCTTTTAGAAGAAACTCTTTCTCAAAGAAGATAGCTTGTTTTGAAACAAGCACCTTTTGTTCCAAAGGGTGGTAGAATTGATATCCAAATTACTCTTTTGGATATCCCACAAACAAACACTTATAAGACTTAGCTTCTAGCTTGTTTGACATTGTCCTCTTCATATAAGCAAGACAATTCCATACTTTCATATATGAAAGAATAGGTCTCTTGTTATTCCATATCTCATATGGAGTAACATCAATTGACTTAGCAAGGACTCTATTTAGTATATAAACATAAGTCTCTATTGCATGACCCCAAAAGGACTTAAGTAAATTTGCAAAGCTCTTTATAGACCTCACCATGTCCAATAAGGTTCAATTTTTCTTTTTCAACCACACTATTGTGTTGTGGCGTGTAAGGTAGAGTCTATTGAGATAAAATCCCATTATCTCTTAGATAACCTTTAAACTCTTAGTTTAAGTATTCTTTACCTCAATACAATTTAAGTGTTTTAATACTTTTGCAAGTTGTTTCTCTACTTCATTTTTGAATTTTTTGAACTTTTCAAAAGTTTCAGATTTGTATCTCATTAGATACAAGTACCCATATTGTGAATAATCATCAATAAAGGTAATGAAGTAGATAAAACCACCTCTGGCATGCACTAACATTGGTCCACATACATCTGTATGTATAACGTCTAATAATCCATTAGCACATTCACCCTTTCCACTAAAAGTGATTTTGTCATCTTTCATAATAAACAGGATTCACATGTGTCATATGATTCATAATCAAATGACCTTAAGTCACCATTCTTGTGTAACTTAGTCATGCGATTCTTATTTATATGGCCAAGGCAATAATGCCATAAATACGTTGGTTTTAGGTTATTTAACTTTTGTCTTTTATTTTTATAGATATTGAAGATTGAATTAGACATGTCAAGAATGTAAATTCCATTGCATAATGTGTCAGTTCCATAAAGAATATCATTCAACCATATAGAGCAACCATTGCATCAATAGTTAAATGAAAACTTTTTCTATTTAAACAAGAAACATAAATAATATTCTTATTTAAAACTAGAACATAAAAGCAATTGTCTAATTCTAAAACAAGCCCACTAGGGAGTGTTAGTACATAAGTTCCTATAGCTAATGTAGCAACTTTTACTCTATTGCCAACATGTAGGTATGACTCTCCTTTCTTGAGTTGTCTACTATTCCTTAAGCCTTTCATATCTGTGCATATGCGAGACCCATACCCGGTATCCAATACCCATACATTATTAATGGAAACAGTATTAACCTTAATAGCATAAATACTTAAAGTAGAGGTGCATCCAATGTCTTATCCTTCTTTTTCTTTAAAGACTCCAAATAGTCCTTGCAATTCATCTTTCTTTGGCAACTCTTGCCACAATGGAAACAAGTCTCTTTTGATGTTGTCTCTATGCCTTTCTTCCTAATCTTCAATGTACATTGCAATGGAGAAGTCCCCTCTACCATCTTAGAGCTAAAGAGCAATTTAGATATCTCATATCGTTCGGTTTGAGCTTGCTCATCAAAAAGCTCTTTTAGATGATACATAATGGTATTTGCATCCATAGTCTCATACTGCTTTTGAAGGTCGGGTGACATAGAGGCGAGTATAATGCAACCCACCAACTCACTATCATCCATATGTTTCTTGTATGCCAACTATTCGTGAACAAATGCATCACTAGCAAGAGGAAAGAGAAGTGGCTCTTTCAAGACATAGGCTATCTTTCAGGTATTGAGAATTATTCTCATTGTTAAACCTTGAAGGGTATTTCCATTATTTTGATGATAACAAATAAAATAGCAATATTGTATTTAACATACTTGTTTTCTAAGTCTATTAAACAGGGTGTGGAATAAAATAGCAAGAATGGAGAATGGAAGATTAATCCTTGAAAGATAAAATTAAGGAAGTAGCATGTTCACGCCCGTGATCCTATGTGTCATGCCCGTGAAATAGTTAACCATCACCAAAACCAACATTTGAAGTTCACGGCCATGAAAGAAGACAACAAACCGTCAAATGCACATTTGAGTCACGCCCGTGAACCTTCATGACAATTTCATCCAGAGAGCTTCACGACCAAAGTCACCACTTGGATCACAGCTGGGATGTTTGTCACGCCCGTGAAGATGGATTATCCACTTAACCATTTGGTAGAGATCTATGTTAATGAGATAATTCGTTTACATGTTGTGCCAATTTCAATCATTTCAGATTAAAACCCGAGGTTCACTTTATAATTCTAGAAAAGTTTGCATCAAGCCATGGGTACTCGACTCAATTTCAACATAGCTTTTCACCCACAAACAGATGGACAATCAACGACGATCATACAGATATTGGAAGATATGTTGAGGAGTTATGTGATGGAATTTGAAGGCAGTTGGGATAAACATCTTCCATTGAGAGAATTTGCCTACAATAATAGTCACCAAGCCAGTATTGGTATGACACCTTATGAAGCCTTGTATGGGAGGAAATGTAGAACGCCTCTAGGTTGGACTGAGCTTAGTGAAAGGAAAGTAGTGGGTCCAGATCTAGTGCAACAGACAGAGAAAAAAGTGAGAGTAATAAGAGATAGGCTGAAAGTTGCTGCTGATAGACAGAAATCATACGCAGATTTGAAGATGAGGGATATTGAGTATACAGTTGGTGACAAAGTATTCTTAAAAGTCTCACCTTAGAAAAAGGATTTTTTGATTTGGAAAGAAAGGAAAGTTAAGTCCTAGGTTCATTGGACCATACGAGGTACTTGAACACATAGGTCCCGTGGCGTACAAATTAGCTCTACCACCAGAGTTAGACAAGATTCACAGTATATTCCATGTGTCCATGTTCAGAAAATACCGATAAGATCCATCTCATATCATATCTGGAAAACCTATAGAGATACAACCAGATCTAACTAATGAAGAGGAGCCAGTGGAAATTCTAGCTCGAGAAATGAAATAGCTACGGAACAAGAAGTTACTATTGCTGCTGTGGAAAAATCATAATTCATAATAGGCAACTTGGGAAAATGAAGAGGTGATGAAGGCTCAGTATCCACAATTAATCCACTCTAGTTAAAAAGGAAAGGAATATTCTTTTGATTAAAATAAAGTAAGAGTGATTTAAATTAATGGACTAATGGGAAACAAGATTAGCAAATTTCCACTTTTTGGTCATTCTTCTTCTTCTTCTTCCTCATCTTATTTGTAGGGTTTCGAAGAATGAATCATATTCATAAACACAGCAAAAAATAAAATTTTTCAAAACTCAAAACAAAAGATCATACTTGTACCATTAAAACTAATTTATATAAATGTAAATGTTAAAAATTATACCTTGTAATTTCTTATTTGTTCTTTAAATCTTCACTTTGTTAGGTTGTAGCAAACCCCAACAATCCACAGTAGGATGTCTCTAATGATAATCCACATGAAGAATGAAGAACAGTCATGGCTTGGAAGAACAGTCACGCTCGTGACAAACATAGTCACGCCCGTGAAGGATAAAAGAGAAAATGTCAGGCGCGATTATTTGGATTGGTACAACGGCTAGTTTCATATTAAATGCACCCTAACGGCTATAATTAGCCATAGGAGTATAAATGCAAGTCATTTATGCATTCAGTACAAGAGGATAGCAAATACTTTGAATCAAAATCTTATTACAAGCTATTTGTACATTTAATACGTTCATAACCAATATCTCTTCTCTGTGAAAATCTTTTTGCTCCTCATTTATTGAGTAATAAAGATTTGTAAGTGTTTCTCTCTGTAATCATTTATTGCTCAAGTGAGTTTTGGGTATTTTTGGGCTAAGAGTAGAACACTTGTAAGGGTTAGTTGTGTGAGCCTTTCAAACAAAAAGTAAAGGTTGTTTGTATGATCCTATAAAAACATAAAGCAAAGGTTGTTTGTGTGAGCCTGTAAAATACAAGATAAAAGGTTGTTTGTGTGAGCCTGTAAAACATAAGGAATTGGTTATTGTATGAGCCATTAAAACACAAGGGATTTCTAGGTTAGGTGTGAGCCATTGTCAGAAACACCATAGTTGGGAGTGAGCTTGTAAAACTCCATTGTAACACTTAGTGTGTTAGTGAAACTCCCAATTGTGATTGGGGAGAGGAGCAGGGTTTGTTAACACCCGAACCTCTATAAAAATCCTTGTGTCAAATTTCTCTATCCCTCCTAAAATTAATTTTTATTTCCACACTTTAAATTTTAATTTTTAAAACTCCAATTCAACCCCCCTTCTTGGCTTAATATCTGGGCAACAATTGGTATCAGAGCTAAGTCTAGCATCAAAGCCTAAAAAGGCTAGTAAAGATTAAGATATGGCCAGTGAAGGATTCCAAAGTCTCAAACCTTACTTTGATGAAGCAAATTATGCCTATTGGAAGTTTCGGATGGAGACATACCTGGATAGTGAAGGAATTGAAGTCTGAGATAGTGTACGAAAAGAATGGACACCACCAACCAGAAGAGGAGCTGATGGTGAAGAAGAAATCCTATCAAGAGGTGATTGGACAGAGCTTCAAAGAAGAGAAAATTTCAAAAACAAAAAGGCAATGACAATCCTATCAAGCTCATTATCTATTGAAGAATGTGGAAGGATACAACACTGCCCAATAGCATACAGCATATGGAAGACATTGGAAAATTATCATGAAGGAACTAAGCAAGTCAAATCCAAGAAGATTCAACTTCTTACCTCAGAATATGAGCTCTTCAAGATGAAATCCAATGAGTCAATCACTGACATGACCAACTGCCTTCTAGCCATTATAAATGGAATGAGGAAACTTGGGAAGCATCTGAGTCTGAAAGATGTAAACAACAAAATCCTGAGAAGTCTTCCTCTTAAAGACTATGGCTCTAGAGTTGCTGGCATAGAAGAAGCAAATGAAGACATGAGCATCATGAATACTGATGTGCTAATTGGCAAACTTCTCACACATGAAATGGCAGTGAAAAGAGATAGAGAGCTTGAAGCAGAGCCAGAGAAAAGAAAGCCCTTAGCACTCAAAGCCTCTACTACAAAATCTCAAGAAGAAAGTGAAGATGATGAAGAAATGAGTGATGATGAAAATGAGGACATTGCTATGCTTTCAAGAAGACTAAAAAGAATCATTGAGAAGAAAATGAGCAACTCCAGAAAATTCAGGCAAAGAAACCTCAAACAAAATTCAGATGATGCACAAAGAAGTCAGGAAGAGGTAAAGTGCTATGAGTGTGGAAAGAAAGGACATATCAAACCAGAATGTCCAAGGCACAAGAAATATAAGAGCAAATACCAAAGAGACAATGGGGAGAAAGGTCACAAAGCCACATGGGATGATGAAAGCTCTTCAAGTGAAAGAGATGATAATGAAAGCGAAGAGGTCAACCTATGCTTCATGGCTTTTAAGGATCACATCTTGAATAAGGTAAGATCACTACACTCATACTCTTTAAACAATGATAGTAGTGATAATGATAATAATAGTGATAGTGATGATGATAAAGATGAAGAGCAAAGCCTTATAGAAGAATTAAATCTAGAATTAGAAAAATATAATTGTAAATTCAGTACTTCTAGAAATAACATCTCAAATTTAAAAAATAAAATAGATGTTTTAGAAAAGGAAAACATAAAGCTTAAATCATCTAATGAATCTCTCCAAAAGTCATTAGATGAATATTCATCAAGACCCTCAACTGCTTCTTTACTTAAAGAAAATAATACTTTGAAAAATGAAGTTGAGGAACTTAGAAATTTCATTTCTAAATTTCACAAAGGTAAAGAGAGTTTAGATACTCTCATTGTGTCTCAAAGATCACCCTTAATTAGACATGGTCTACGATTTAAGGACACATCAGCATCTTCTCACAAAACCATCTTTGTTAAATCAAATGAACCTCACATCTCCACACTTGTTGGAATAACACCAAGAAATAAACATATTAAACCTTCTATACATAAAAAAGAATAATCATGCCTTTATATACAAGAAGCATGCATCTAGAAAAGCATCAATTAATCATGACTGTGCATGTCATTATTCTCATAATCAATTTGATAAAAATATGGCATTCAAAAATATTATAAGACCAAAAAGCAAGTTTAGACCAAAACAATGTAATTATTGTATGAAAATGGGTCACATAAATAAACATTGTTGGATAAGAAAGGCTCATTGGGAACCTTCATGTGCTAACCCCCAAGGACCCAAGCTCATTTGGGAACCTAAAAATCATACTTGAACTGTGATTCTATAGGTATGCCTCAAGTCCACAATAAACAAAAATATTTGGCTAGTAGACAGTGGATGCTTAAGGCATATGACAAGAGATAAAGAACTCTTCAAAAAAATCAAAAGTATTGATGGCGGTAAAGTTACCTTTGGAAACAATACTAAGGGTAACGTAATTGGCATTGGATCTATTGGTATTAATGGTACTACTTTTATTAAAGATGTCTTACTTGTTGATGGCTTGAAACATAACTTGTTAAGTGTTAGTCAATTATGTGATAAAGGAAACAAAGTAATCTTTACTTCCAATGAATGTCTTGTGATCTCTATCAATGGTCAAGAGATATTTAAAGGAAATAGAGATGTCAATACATACCTAATAAACTTACATGAACTATCTAACCATTCCCCTAAGTGTCATGTGACCACTAGTGATGAATCTTGGCTGTGGCATAGAAGGCTTGGTCACACCTCAACAAAATGGGGTAGTTGAAAGGAAAAATAGAACTTTAATTGAAATGGCTAGAACAATGCTCAATGAATATGGTTTACCAACTTACTTTTGGGCAGAAGCCACAAACATTGCATGTTATATTTCAAATTGAGTTTTCAAAAGACAGACAAAAACCTCATTTGAGCTATGGAATGGAAAAAAGCCCTTGATATCATACTTTAGAGTATTTGGATGCAAGTGCTTCATATTGAATACCAAGGACAACTTTGGAAATTTTACTTCTAAATCTGATGAAGGTATCTTTTTAGGATACTTTACAACTAGAAAAGCATATAGAGTATTTAACAAAAGATCATTAACTGTTGAAGAATCTATGCATGTTGTCTTTAATGAATCTAGTAGACTTGATCTTGTGAAAGGTAGTGTTCTTGATGATATTGTAGGTAACATGGAAAGACTTGATCTTGAAAATGGAAAAGAAAAAAATGATCAAGAAGATTCACATCAAAATGATTCTCTACCTCAAATCAAGAAGAAAATGAACAAGAACTCCCAAAAGAATGGAGAATGATGAAAGATCATCCAAAAGAGCAAATCATTGGTGATCTTTCAAGGGGGAGTAAGTACTAGATCTCATTTCAAACATTTAGCCACTGATCTTACTTTTATTTCTCAAATTGAGCCTAAAAATGTTGATGAGGCTCTTAATGATGAAAGTTGGGTAATTTCCATGCAAGAGGAACTCAACCAATTTGAGAGAAATAAGGTATGGACCTTAGTACCTAGACCCAAAAACCATCAAATTATAGGTAGCAAATGGGTATTAAAAAATAAACTAGATGAACAAGGTTTAATAACTAGGAATAAGGCTAGATTAGTTGCAAAAGGATATAATCAGGAAGAAGGTATAGATTATGATGAAACTTATGCACCTGTAGCTAGATTAGAAGCCATAAGAATACTTTTAGCATATGCATGTCACATGAATTTCAAACTCTTTCAAATGGATGTGAAAAGTGCATTTCTAAATGGTTATATAGAATAAGAAGTTTATGTAGAACAACCACCAGGATTTGAAAGCTATGATTTGCCAAATCATGTTTTTAAACTTTCAAAAGCTTTATATGGTTTGAAACAAGCCCCAAGAGCTTGGTATGAAAGACTAAGTTCTTTTCTATTAGAAAATAACTTTACAAAGGGAAATGTTGACACCATATTATTCATTAAAAAGGATAAGCATGATATACTAATTGTTCAAATTTATGTTGATGACATAATATTTGGTTCTACTAATGAGTTGCTTTGTCAAGAATTTGCTAAGTTTATGACGAGGGAATTTGAAATGAGCATGATGGGAGAGCTTAATTATTTCCTTGGTCTACAAATAAAGCAAAGCAATGAGGGCATATTCATCAACCAATCCAAATATGCCAAAGATTTAATTAAACAATTTGGTATGGAAGGATGCAAGAATGTCAAGACTCCTATGAGCACATCAACAAAATTGGACAAGGATGAAAAGGGTAAGAGCATTAATGAAAAGCTCTAAAGAGGTATGATCGGATCACTTTTATATCTTACTGCTTCTAGACCCGACATAATGTATAGTGTTTGCTTGTGTGCACGATTTCAATCATGTCCAAAAGAATCACATTTAAATGCAGTATAAAGAATTCTTAGATATTTACATAGTTCATTGCATCTAGGTTTATGGTATCCTAGAAATTCATCCTTCTATATTATAGGATACTCAGATGCAGATTATGCTGGTAGTCTTTTAGATAGAAAAAGTACTTCAGGTATTTGTCACTTTATTGGAGAGTGCTTAGTTTCTTGGTTTAGCAAGAAACAAGTTTCAGTTGCTCTTTCAACTGCTAAAACAACAACTTAAGGACTATGGTCATGATATGAACCATATACCTATTAAATGTGACAATACAAGTGCTATAAATCTTTCAAAGAATCCCATTCAACATTCTAGAAGTAAGCATATTGACATTAGACACTACTTTATTAGAGATCATGTTCAATATGGAGATGTTGCATTGGAATTTATAAGCACAGAAAATCAATTGGCAGATATTTTTACTAAGTCTCTAAATGAGGAAAGATTTAATTTCATTAGAAGAGAACTTGGTATAATTGATGAATTAACCTTGTGATTGCTAAATTATCAAATCTTAATTGATAATCTTGATTTTTATCATATCACTAGATATAAGGTAGTAAATTTGATCAAAATTTTATGTTATAAGGGATAGAATGTGACGCCCCAATTATATATTAGGAATAATTCCACATATATAAAAAGGATGCCACAAACTTAACTAGATAATCTGCACGAAATGAATTTTTTTTTCATTTTAAATAACTTTATCTATTTATTTATATTGGTTTAGGCAAGTTATTCTAATTAACAATATATAGATATCCTTATATTGTATACACATATGACACCCGATTATGTTACATAATTATTTACATACACAATATTAATATATGAGATATGTTTACCACACCATATACATAGTCAAACTAAAAAAAAACATAATAATACATAACCAACCCTCTAACTATGCTTCTTGTGTCTCTGCCGATATGAGCTTGGATTTACTTCTTGACCACTTCACCTCCTACCATCTATAGTTCCAATTCCTGTGTGAGAAGAACCCACACTAAGTTATCTCTAACTTAGTGGTACATATAGGAATTAAGTTTTTTCCAAGCCGTCACACAAGTGCATGTCTTAAATAATTCATGATACACTAAATTTTTATTTCATATAAAAGAAATAACCACATCACATAACAGTATAAACATAATAATCATATTCAATAACTAAATTCTCATTACTTCCTGTAAGCATTTCATGTTTTATCACTTATGTCAATAATAAATTTTCACATTTCATTTCATAGCCTTTAATTAATATCAGCCCAAATCTCATTCCTGGACTGTCCGGATATGGGGTGTGAAATAGGGGGACTCGCAGAGCATAAGCCACCCTACTCACCATAATCTCAAGTCAAGGGCGCTCCTGGAGCTTAAGCCACCTTGACTGAATATAATTATGTCATATGTGTATAATCAGGATCAGGGGCGCTCCCAGAGCTTAAGCCACCCTGTCCCTAAATAATATCCATATCGGTACCGTAATTCCCCCCTTAATGGTGCACCATCTATCCTATGTTAGTCCTCAAGTAGAGAAATGGGCAATTAACACCATTAATTACTTATTTCTATAACCAATACTCATTTCATATTAACACAATCATATATTCACAATTTATTTCAAAACCATGTAATAGCATAATATTTTATCAAATGTTAACACAATATTAAGTTCATAGTTAATAACATTCTTACAACCTTAAAACATGCCATAATATATCATTTCATCATTGTGACATGTAATTTATGTCATACACACAATCATGCATAAAGGCAAAACAAAATACATATATGTACAAACCTCGATAGTATTTTCTTTTTTTCCAAAATATAAGTTCAGAACTTGTTCACTTTTGTTGGTCTTCTTCTTGTTGAAATATAATTAATTAATAGCTTGATAAAATATTTATTCTTAATATAACTTAAATAAATAATTACAATTTCTATTAAGCTAGAATAAGACCTCTAAGAACTGTTGGATTAATAACTTTTCCTACACTTATCCAATTTATATGATTCTTGATTCTGATTAACTATAACATGTAAAACTAAAATATACTAAAATTGCAGAATTTTTGAACCTTTACATAATATTTGGTATAATTTTAAATATTGACCTATTTTCTCCCCTTAGGCAGTTTCAAGGTACCCAATTCAAAAATTCATAACTTTCAATGTGTAGCTTCAATTATTATGAAAAGTTTTATACAATTATATAATTTAATTGGAAATATTTTTCATGTTTAACTCCTTTCCAGATTCAGTCTCTAAGGGTCTCAAATATTGGATAAACTATAACTGGTGCAACATAGAGTATCAACCCGACCAGATTAATTATTCAGCTCATAACTCACAAAATACATGACATTTTAAGATGAAAGTTTCATAGAAATTTAGATAATACATAGGAGTAAAACTTTTATGTTTTTCACTTTGGCCAATTCGATCTAAAAATAGGTGAAATATAAGGACGAAGTTGCTGGAATTACACAGGTATATGAAACCAGCTCAATCAAGGAACAGTCATGGTTCATTTCAGAATAACTCAACCTACACAAGAGTAATTCATACTAAAGTTTGCAGAGACCTCAATACCATATATACCTACAATTTTCATGTTTTACCAAACCTCAGAATAAGCCACTAAGATGGTCAAATTGTACAAAAACCGTAGGTTATTTTGTTGATATGTCTCCCAGAACCAATTTCACCCCAATAACCATATCGCTTCATATACTCAAAATCATTCAATAAAATTTGGCAGAGAGATACATAAGACATAGATGAACAACTTTTAGGTTTAATACATCCTCAAATTCGAGTCACAAGATAATCCAAAATAGAGTGCAATATTCTGTCAAAATATAACCTAAAGAGTTCTAATAACACAATAATCATGGGGAAACTATTTCTTACCAAGATCGGATTTAATTGGACTGATTTTTGATGCAAATCTTGAAAAAAATGATGAATAATTTGATCTGAGATATGGAGGAAGAAAAAGGGATGAAGAAGAAGAAGAAGAAGAAGAAGAAAAGAGAAGAAGGAAGAAATGGCCAAAAATTGCTTTCAGCCCCTTTTTCCCGTTTGCTTCTTTTTTTTTTTGCTGTCCATTTTACTGTTCACTTTATTTATTTATTTTTTTTTAAAAAAAAATTCTTACTATTATTATTATTATCTTCACATATTTCTTTATAGCTAATATTTTTAATTTTATTTAATCAAAAACACAATTTAATTATGTGGTCTAAATTATTCAAATTAAACTCTAATTAGTGAGTGTTACATAGAATCTTCATAGAAATGATTTAGTCTTATTTTTAGGACTTAATTTCATTTGATGGAAATCTTAGCGAAGTCACGCCCGTGGCATATGTTCACGCTCGTGACTTAACTAGCCAAAAAAGGCAGTGTCGTTCACGACTTGATTCACGACATCGTTCACGGCTTCATGTAGTGAAGCTTCTGGTCACGACTTCATTCACTCCCGTGAAAAGCCTTGTTCACGCCCGTGATGTATTTTCACGCCCATGAACATTTTCAACCCAAACTCACAAAGATGTTCACGCTTTGGTTCACGGGCATAAGTAGTGAAATTCAACCATTCATGCCCGTGACAATTTTTTCACCCCCGTGATAGTTCATCATTCACAACCGTGACATTCAAAGGTCACGATCGTGACCATTTTCATGTCTTTATTAACGGGTAGAGCACCCCTTCAGCAAACCATGAACACGACCATTCATGCTCGTGAACACATATTTCACGCCCGTGAATGCATCGGGTATATAAGAAAACAGCCGATTATTTTTCACATTTCAACCTTTCAAGTCCTAAAAACCACTCTCATTTACACACATTCAATGAGATATTGAAGATTTCGGCCCGCAAGTCACAAAATTTTGCAAACCATCTTCTGTCCATTGCCACCAAACCCACAAGAGATATACTCATTGGTGGATATGTCACCCATATAGCCTTGAAGCTTATCTATTTGAAGCTGGATGAGCATCATTTCAATCTCATCCCAGGGCATCCTCGAGATCTATTGGATGTCGAGCATTTTATTATGATGGGAGCGGCTATCAGAATTGTTAACAATATTTACTACCGCTTCACAGACACTGCTGGGGAGATAATTTGGGAAGACAATGATACGGAGGACTTCAAAGCCGGCCTCCAAGGGATCTAGCAGAAGAAAAGGGCTTGGGTTAAGGAAGCACCTCTAGCAGCTGAGCAGGACATCAGACAATCCTCGGCTTCCACACCGAATTTGGCACAACAGGTGGTTGACTTATTGGCACCACATTTTGAGCAGCTGCAGGCTTCGATGGACGAGAGGTTGGAGAACTTCAAAGACTTCATGGAGTCTCGGATGGACAACCTTGAGGCAGAGGTTGCTCGACTTCGAGATAGAATGTCCGGCTAGGTGTTAGGCTAGATGGTAGCCTAAATTTGTTTGTTTGCTTGTTGATTTACTTGTTTTTCTTTTGTTTGTTTTCAGGAAATTGTAGATTTCCTTTCTGACTTTTATTTTCTTTGATTTGTACATCTCATCAATTATTAATATATTTGCTGTGTTTATGGTTTAATCTTTATATTCTTTTTGTTGATGACAAAAGGGAGAGAACCTAGCAATATATTAAGATAAATGAATTTTGAATCAAAAATAAGAACCTACAAATACATTGACATTAAGTTAAGTAGGGAGAAATTAGAAATTAGAAATACTCAAAATTTGATTCAAAATTAATATGCAAGTATGTAATTGAGCTTTATACACATTAGATATATCTAAGTATACTTTGCATATAACTTAATGCAAGTTACATAAATGAATATGCCATGATATACTCTAAATATACCTTACATATACTTCATGCCTTAAAAAGAATTTTGGTATATATTGGATATACTTTGCATATAACCTGCATATACTTAAAACTAGAAAGTTCATTTCAATGCTACATCATTCTATACAATTCTTGCATTTCATCAATTTTTATCCTAAGTATCTTTTGAGGGGTAGACTTCTCAAAAGCACATATTGCTAGATTATTTGTCACCACCAAAAAGGGGGAGATTGTTAAACTTTGAAGGGTATTTCCATCATTTTGATTATAACAAATAAAATAGCAATATTGTATTTAACATACTTGTTTTCTAACTCTATTAAACAGGGTATGGAATAAAATAGCAAGAATGGAGAATGGAAGATTAATCCTTGAAAGATAAAATTAAGGAAGTAGCATGTTCACGCCCGTGAAATAGTTAACCGTCACCAAAACCAACATTTGAAGTTCACGGCCATGAAGGAAGACAACAAACCGTGAAATGCACATTTAAGTCATGCCCGTAAACCTTCATGACAATTTCATCCAAAAAACTTCACGACCAAAGTCACCACTTGGATCACGGCTGGAAAGTTTGTCACGCCCGTGAAGATGTATGTCATGCTCGTGACCCAGTGTTTCAAAACCTTCCATAGAGCTTCACGACCAATGTCACCACTTCAGTCATGGCTTGGAAGAACAGTCACGCCCGTGATAAACATAGTCACACCCGTGAAGGATGGAAGAGAAAAATGTCAGGTGAGATTATTTGGGTTGGTACAACGGCTAGTTTCATATTAAATGCACCCTAACGGCTATAATTAGCCATGGGAGTATAAATGCAAGTCATTTATGCATTCAGTACAAGAGGATAGCAAATACTTTGAATCAAAATCTTATTACAAGTTATTTGTACATTTAATACTTTCATAACCAATATCTATTTTCTGTGAAAATCTTTTTGCTCATCATTTATTAAGCAATAAAGATTTGTAAGTGTTTCTCTCTGTAATCATTTATTACTCAAGTGAGTTTTGGGTATTTCTAGGCTAAGAGTAGAACACTTGTAAGGGTTAGTTGTGTGAGCCTTTAAGACACAAAGTAAAGGTTGTTTGTGTGATCCTTTAAAAACACAAAGTAAAAGTTGTTTGTGTGAGCCTGTAAAACATAAGATAAAAGGTTGTTTGTGTGAGCCTGTAAAACATAAGGAATTGGTTATTGTGTGAGCCATTAAAACACAAGGGATTTATGGGTTAGGTGTGAGCCATTGTCAGAAACATCATAGTTGGGAGTGAGCTTGTAAAACTCCATTGTAACACTTAGTGTGTTAGTGAAACTCCCAATTGCGATTGGGGAGAGGAGTAGGGTTTGTTAACACCCGAACCTCTATAAAAATCCTTGTGTCAAATTTCTCTATCCCTCCTAAAATTAATTTTTATTTCCGCACTTAAAAGTTTAATTTTTAAAACTCCAATTCAAGCCCCCTTCTTGGCTTAATATCTGGGCAACACTCATATTCCTTAGCCAATCAAGGAATTTCAGACTAGTTAATTTGTTTGATTCTAGAATTGAGTGTCAGTTCATGTTTGATGACAAGTGTCTAGCAACCAAGAGGTAAAGAAAGATCATCTTAGAGAATGTACTAAATGCGTGATTATTAGGTCTTTAACAAACATGCATTATAACTCCCACTATTTTATTGCAAATCCATAGCTCTCACTATGAATCTGAGGGAACTCGTTCAAAGCTCTCCTAGTGGATCAATATCCACATCACTAAGAATGACCTTGGGTGTGCCCAACAAGCCACCTTAGGTCAATTGGACTATCAACTCTTGATACATGCACATCTCATGTACACTTAACTACTGAATCATTAGACTATCAACTCTTGATACGTGCACATCTCAGGTACACTTACCCAATACTACCTCTAATTCACATTGACCTTGGGTGTGCCAACAAGCCAATTTAACTAGTTAAAGCTAACCCATTAATCATGAAATCATATTTCGATGGTTTCAACATATTTATGTAGAGTGGGCTTGGGTGTGCCCAAAAATCCAAACTCTAAAAGAACTCTGGTTCTTGCCATATTAATGGAAGGCATTGGCCTTAATATTATTAATTAGGGATTTCTTTAATTTTTGGTCTCATCATGGTAATTTGGCATGCATAATATAGCTATTCATCACATATAGATATATAAGATAATTAAACTAATTATATGGTTATGATTATGGACATAATCTAACATCAATCCTTCAAGCCATGAAAGGATTAACTAGGTCTTACTTAGGTAGATGCATGAAATTACAATACCAAGATAGAAGACAATTTCCTATTATAATATTCCTTTGCTTTTGGCGCCATCTCCTTGGCTTCTTGCTCCTTTGTACTTCAGTTTTATTATAATCCTATGTAATCTAATTATATAAATTCTTCATAAGAAAACCTCAAGTTTCATTTAAGGGAAGTAAGATGATAAGAGAAATACAATAGAAAGAATAGGGAAGGCAGGGACTCGCATGACCTATTTGCCCAAAAAAAATTCCATGCATGATCAATCATATTGATCAAGTCCATAATCATACCATCATTCCATTCCATACACCCTATCGTACATTTTCTAATGCATAAATAAAGGTAATATATAAAAGTAACAATATAGATTGTCTTTGTTTCAACTCTTGAAACATTATTTTGATTGTTTGGCCTTCAATGAAATTTATCATAAATTCATTATTCAAAATCATTAAATAATAATATGAACATTGAGAAACAATTTCTAAAAGGAAATCATGAAAATTAGATATATATTTGATCATATAAAAAAGTTTTCTAAAATTGTCTACTTTGCCAACTGGTTACTTCCAATTTAATACATGCAATATTAAATCCGAATTTAATAATTAAATCACATTAAATATTAAATTAAATATTACCAGTAATTAATTAATAATTAAATTACCTTAGTTAGTTATTATTTTGATGTCAAATAGGATTAAACAATCCTAGTTACAATTGTATACTATAATCCTAGTCAAACTAGGACTTTGAAAACCCTTTTCCAATTCAAATCAAATTCCAATTAAAAATTCCCAAAATTTTCAAAATTCATTCTCATCATTATAAAAAATTTATAACAGTTTATACCAATTAAATTTATTCATTAAACAATCTAAATCATTATTTATTCAACTAGCAAACCAATTACTCAAAAATTGCCTAAATTGAATCATATATGAATTAGGATTCTTTAGAAACTTAAAATTTATTTTGACTTTAGCATGAAATTGACATCAAAATAACATCATGAATATCTCATAAACATGAATTATGGCTCTTGTCATCAAGTTACATTCCATTAAATCAAACAATACAAAATAGTTCCATCATATGGTAAGATTTTTAACCTATTTATTTGTTTTGTTTGTTCCATGATCAAAAATGATTTTTGCATCATCATAGGTACTGTCCAGAAATTAAAACACATTATATATATATGTTATAAATATATTTGATTAATCAAATTAAAACATCAAATTCTAACAGGCCTATAAATAACTCCATTGGCAATACTAGGTTTCACAAACCCTAGAAATTCAACAACCATTCATAACTTCGAATTTCATGTTTTAATCAAATTAAAACCTTTTAATTATCATAAAAAATATCTAACATCATCATATTAACATTTCATTGAATTAAAATAAAAATTTGAGGCCAAACATAATCAAATTCGTTTTTAACGAAAGGAGGGAATCCAAGTTGTTCTTTTTCAATCAATCTCATTGATACTTCAATTAAATCTAATACTATTTTACATAGGGTGGCTATGATACCACTGTTGGGTTTTAAAAATGCACCTCATATATATGTAATTGGACACATAAAATTTAATTAAACCCACAATCCATGGAACACCTTATGTAATTTTAAATCGGATTGAACCATCAATGGGAGAAGTTGATTACCTTGGTTTGCAACTTTTGATCTTCCAAGTTGTGAGCATTTCTTTCTTTGTTAGGTTATAGAAAACCACAAAAATCCAAAGCTATGATTGCCTTTAAGAGTATACACATGAAGGAAGAAGAAGAAACCTCCAAGGAGATGGGGTGACAAAGGTCCAAAGTGCTAGTTATGGAAAATTGTCTTATGAAAGAGAAAAGGGAGAGAATAAAACTAACTCTTATTTTTCTTAAAGGGTCAGCCACAAAATTTACTCTATAAAAAGATTATTTATACTCTTTCTAATCCCTTTTAGGATTGGAAAATGAAAAGCCTTAATGGGCTCCTTTCCATAAAGTATATGGCCTAATGTTGACTAAGTCAGTAATCCTAATCCAAATTGGATTTGGCCCATTTTTTATAACTCTTATAAAAAGCCTGATTCTCTCTCTCTCACTTGGATCTTATCTAAAACTCATTTTACATTTTCTTCATTCCCTCTATGCGTGTGAACTAATAGGTTTTGCAGTCATGTTGGCAACACAGGTGTCAAGATGAATCCTAATCCAATTATGATTCTACAAGTCAAACACTTTTGAACTATAATGAATTTCTAATCAAGTTCCCTTGAATTAGTAGATCATGAGTAGTATCTAGTAACACATCATGACCACCCAATTAACCAAAAAGTTAGTGGTTTGACTTTTAATCTTTCTATAGACAATTACTATACAATTTGTCATTTCACCAAACTATACCTCGTTTGGTTTAGAGCATGGACTATGTGTCAACTCCCACTGGACTAACTACATCATATCTAGTCCAAATGATATTATTTCTTGTCTATGAGACTTATTACTCTAATCAAACATGTCCTTAAAGACCTTCTTTAAGACATTTCCACCTTAGCGAAGGATTTTTGAGTAATTATCTCTACAAGAGGCTATAGGTATACTCTCCTTTTATCATGAATGGTGAATCCTCCATCGACTACTCAACTACCTTTGAATACCTCATGCTATACCTAATCACCACTCTATAATCAATCTTTTAAGTGACAACAAGGAATGGAGTCAAACTATAGGATTAAGTATCCAAGATAACCTTGATCATGTCAAGTCTAAGGATACTTGCACCATTGCTATGATGAGACTATCACTAACATTGAATAGATATCCATATGATTATCTCATAGCAGGTCATCCAATGTACTAGACTACTCTAGCAAGCACCCACATGTTAACTCTAAACATCTCATGTGTTCAGCTTATAAGATCAGCTGCTTAACCTAGTCAAGGAGTATAACATATGCTAGTCTATTTGGATTAACAATGTCCCATCTTGTTAATAATATGACTAGGGATAATTTAGATATAAATACAATTGCACATGATAGGAATCTCACCATCATGATCTCATCATGATCTCATCATGATTTCCTTCATGTTTTGTTGCATCACTAAACAGTTTAAGATCTATATCAATTTTTATATGTATCAACACCAATATAATGAAAATGCCTTTTAATAATAATAAATGAGTACATCAAGTGCCCAAGGTGATTGCCTTTAGGGCACTTTTCTAACATTATCACTATACAAAGGTATTGGATCGACAATGCTAGGAACCATTTCTAACTCTGTGATGAATTTCCTTATCCAAACCACTTCCTTAGCTTTTTCAAAATTTGCAATGTACTCTACTTCTGTTGTGGAATCTGCAGTAGCCTTCTGGTTGGAACTCTTCCAAGTGATTGCTCTGCCATTTAATGTGAAAACATAGCCTTATTGGGATTTGGTGTCATCCTTAGCATTTTGGAAGTTGACATTTGTAAACCCGCTTACTTTAAGCTCACCATCTCCATAAACCAATAATGCATCATTAGTCATTCTAAAGTACCTATGGATATTCTTGATAGCCACTCAGTGCCCCTCACCAAGATCTAACTAATATTCGCTCGTGACAGTAAGAGCATATGATACATCGGGTTTAGTACATGCCATAACATATATGATAGATCTAATAGCTAAAGCATATGGAATCCTACTATTGCATGTCCATTCATCCTATGTCTTTGGACACATGGACTTAGAGAGGGTTATCCCATGAGTCATAGGAATTAATCTTCTTTTGGACTGTTTATGCTAAACATTTTTAGTATCTTATCTACATATATAGACTGAGAAAGAGTAAGCAACTTTTAGATCTATCTCTATAGATCTTAATCCCCAATAGATAGGTAGCTTCTCCAACATCTTTTATGGTAGAAAGCCAAATTTTGACTAATTGAAGAATTGAGACGTTTGTTTCCTATAATAAATATGCCATATACATATAATACAAGGAATACAATTGCAATTCCACAAATCTTCTTGTACATACAACACTCATCCATATCTTGTGAGAAACCAAACTCTTTGAATGTCTTATCAAATCGGATGTTCCAACTCCTGGATAGTTGCTTCAATCCATAAATGGATTTTTGCAATTTTAATAATTTTTTTCCATCATAAGTTGTGAAACCCTTAAGTTGTGTCATGTACACATCCTCGGTCAGATTTCCATTAAGAAGTGTTTTCACATCCATTTGCCAAATCTCATAATCATAATGACCAGCAATGACTAGGAGTATCTTGATGGATTTAAGAATAACAACTGGAGAAAAGGTATCATCATAGCCAACAACTTATCTTTGACAATATCCTTTAGATACCAACCTACCTTTATAGGTAGCAACATTACCTTCCATGTCGGTTTTGTTTTTTGAAAATCCATTTGCACCCAATAGGTTTTATCCCTTTAGGAGGATCAACCAAAGTCCATACTTGGATTTTATACATGGAATCCATTTCTGACTACATGGATTTTAGCCATTTATCAGACTCCAAACTATTCATAACTTCTTTATAGGTAGTAGGCTCATCATCCCCTATGAGCAATATATCATTTTGTTCACTTATGAGAAATCCATATCTGTAATGCTTGCAAGTTATGGCTTAGAAGTAACATGTTAATAAAGGAATATTAAGAGTATATAAGAGGTATATAGTGGTTAAGTGTTTTAGCAACATGAAAATAATGAAAAAAATAAGAAGTGAAGTTCTTAGCATTCACACCCGTGATGAAGGTAATCACGACCGTGAATGTCGCAAAATTCATATTCTGAAGTGGATGATCTTCATGGATGTGACACTAGTTTTCACGCCTATAAAGCTCTACAATTTAAATTAAGTAGTTTTGTGTTTTTGATAGAAACTCACACATTCTCAATCAGAATCCCTAACCAATAGACTCTGAAAATCCGGTATAGTCTGCATCTGAATATACTATGATATGAAAGGATGAATTTCTAGGATACCATAAGCCAAGATGCAATGTGCCACATAAATATTTTAAGATTCTTTTCACAGCATTCAAATGTGATTCTTTAGGACACGATTGAAATCTAGCACATAAACATACTTTGTACATTATATCGGACCTAGAGGCAGTAAGATATAAGAGTGATCAAATCATACCTCTATAGAGCTTTTCATTAATGATTTTACCCTTTTTGTCTTTGTCCAATTTTGTTGATGTGCTCATTGGAGTCTTGACATTTTTGCATCCTTCCATTCCAAATTTCTTGATTAAATCTTTGGCATACTTGGATTGGTTGATGAATATGCCTTCACTACTTTGTTTTATTTGTAGACCGAGGAAGAACTTGAGCTCACCTATCATGCTCATTTCAAATTCCCTAGTCATGCACTTAGCAAAGTCTTGGCAAAGCAATTCATTAGTAGACCCAAATATGATGTCATCAACATAAATTTAAACAATTAGAATATCATGCTTATGCTTTTTAATAAATAAAGTAGTGTCAACATTCCCCTTTATAAAATCATTTTCTAAAATAAAAGAACTTAGTCTTTCATACCAAGCTCTTGGGGCTTGTTTCAAACCATATAAATCTTTTAAAAGTTTAAATACATGGTTAGGAAAATTATGGCTTTCAAAACCTGGTGGTTGTTCTACATAAACTTCTTCTTCTATAAAACTGTTTAAGAAAGCACTTTTGACATCCATTTGAAAGAGTTTGAAATTCATATGACATACATATGCTAAAAGTATTCTTATGGCTTCTAATCTAGCTATTGGAGGATAGGTCTCATCATAATCTATTCCTTCTTCTTGATTATATCCCTTTGCAACTAACCTAGCCTTATTCCTAGTTATTGAACCTTGTTCATCTAGTTTATTTCTAAATATCCATTTACTTCCAATGATTTGATGCTCCTTGGGTCTAGGAACTAAAGTCCATACCTTACTTCTCTCAAATTGGTTGAGTTCCTCTTGTATAGCAATCACCCAACTTTCATCATTAAGAGTCTCATCAATATTTTAAGGCTCAATTTGAGAGACAAAGGCAAGATTAGAATCTAAAGGTTTGAGATGAGATCTAGTACTTACTCCCTTTGTAGGATCACCAATGATTTCCTTCTTGGGGTGATCTTTTGTCAATCTCCATTCTTTTGGGAGCTCTTGCTTGTTTTCCTCTTGAGCTTGAGGTAGAGAATCATCTTGATGTGAATTTTCTTGATCATTTTCAAGATTAAGTTTTTCCATTGTGCATACAACATCATCAAGAACACTACCTTTCACAAGATCAAGCTTACTAGATTCATCAAAAACAACATGCATAGATTCTTCAATGGCTAATGACTTTTTATTAAAAACTCTATAAGCTTTGCTTGTGGTGGAGTATCCTAAAAATATATCCTCATCAGATTTAGAGGAAAATTTTCCAAGGTTATCCTTGGTATTCAATATGAAACACTTACATCCAAATACTCTAAAATATGATATCATAGGCTTTCTTCCATTCCATAACTCAAAAGAAGTTTTGTTTAAGAGAGGTCTTTTAAAAACTCGATTAGAAATAGTATTTGTGGCTTCGGCACAAAAGTAAGTTGGTAAACCATACTCATTCAGCATTGTTCGAGCCATTTCAATTAAAGTTCGATTTTTCCTTTCGACCATCCCATTTTGTTAAGGCGTACTAGGAGATGAAAAATTTTGTGAAATGCCATGTTCTCGACAAAAATTTTCAAAGTTTTCATTTTCAAACTCTTTGTTATGATCACTTCTTATTTTTGAAATACAATATCCTTTTTCAATTTGAACTCTCTTAGCAAAGTTTTTTAAGGTTTCAAAAGCATCACTCTTTTGAGCTAAGAATATTACCCAAGTGAATCTAGAGTAGTCATCGACGATGACAAAGGCATAGTGTTTACCTCCTAAGCCTACAATTCTAGTAAGTCCAAAAAGATCTAGATGCAAAAGTTGTAGAGATTTTGAGGTACTTACAATATTTTTGGATTTGAAGGATCACTTGTGTTGTTTTCCTCTTTGGCAAGGTTCACATGTCTTGTCTTTTTCAAATTTGACTTTTGGTAGTCCCTTTACCAGCTCTCCTTTGCTGAGGCTTTGAATTAAATCCATGCTTGCATGACCAAGCCTTCTATGCCACAGCCAAGATTCATCACTCATAGTCACAAGACACTTAGAGGAAAGGTTAGATATTTTGTGTAAGTCTATTATGTAGGTATTGACATCTCTACTTCCTTTAAATATCTTTTGGCCATCAATAGAGGTTACAAAACATTCGTTAGAAGTAAAGATTACTTGGTTTCCCTTATCACATAATTGACTTACACTTAACAAGTTATGTTTCAAACCATCAACAAGTAAAACATCTTCAATGAAAGTAGTACCATTAATACCAATAGAGTCAATGTCAATTACCTTACCCTTAGCCTTGTTTCCAAAGGTTACTTTACCTCTATCAATACTTTTGATTTCATTGAATAGTTCTTTGTCTCCGATCATATGCCTTGAGCATCCACTATCTACTAGCCAAGCATTTTTGTTTATTGTGGACTTGAGGCATACCTATAAAATCATAATTCAAGTATTGTTTTTAGGTACCCAAATGAGCTTGGGTCCTTGGGGGTTAGTACGTGAAGGTTCCCAATGAGCCTTCCTTATCCAGCAATGTTTATTTATATGACCAAATTTCACACAATAATTACATTGTTTAGCTCTAAATATGCTTTTTGGTCTTACTATGCTTTTGACTGCCAATTTCCTATTAGGTAGAGTTTGTGAGCAATGGCATGCACATGCATGGTAACTTGGTACTTTCCTAGATGCATGCTTCTTATACATAAAAGCATGATTAGCCTTTTGAGGTTTCCTTCTTAGGCTTACCAACCCTTGAGCATTCCTCTTATGTATATAAGGTTTAGTGTATGTTTTGCACTTAGCCCTTGGGGTTGTTACTGCTAATGTGGAGATATGGGGTTCACTTGACTTAACAAAGGTGGTCTTGTGAGATGAAGATGATGTTTCTTTAAATCCTAGACCATGTCTTATTAAAGGTGGTCTTTGAGACACAATAAGAGTATCTAAACTCTCTTTTCCCTTGTGAAATTTTGAAAGGGAGTTTCTAAGTTCCTCAACTTCATTTTTTAAAATATTGTTTTCTTTAAGCAAGGATTTAGTTGAGGGTCTTGAGGAGTACTCATCTAATGATTTTTGAAGAGATTCATTAGAGGATTTAAACTTAAGGTTTTCTTTTTGTAAAACTTCCATTTTACTTTTCAAACTAGAAATGTTGTTCTTGTAAGTATTGAATTTGCACTTATATTTTTCTAGTTCTAGATTCAATACCTCTATAAAACTTTGATCATCATCATCTTCACTATCACTATCACTATTATTATTACTACTATCGTTATTAAATGAGTATGAGTAAAGTGATCCTACCTTATCCGAGACGTCATCCTCTATAGCCATGAAGCATAGGTTGACCTTTTCACATTCATTGTCATCTTTTTCACTTGAAGAGCTTTCGTCATCCCATGCGGCTTTGTGACCTTTCTCCCCATTGTCTTTTTGGTATTTGCCCTTGTGTTTCTTAAGCCTTAGACATTCTGGTTTAATATGTCCCTTCTTCCCACATTCATAGAATTTTACCTCCTATTTACTCCTTTGAGAGTCATTTGAGAAGTGTTTGATATTTCTTTGCTTGAATTTTCTAGAGTTGCCCATTTTCTTCTCAATTATTCTTTTCAGCCTTTTTGAGAGCATTGCAATGTCCTCATTTGCATCATCACTGTTGCCCAGATATTAAGCCAATAAGGGGGGGTTGAATTGGAGTTTTAAAAATTAAACTTTTAAGTGCGGAAATAAAAAATAATTTTAGGAGGGATAGAGAAATTTGACACAAGGATTTTTATAGAGGTTCGGGTGTTAACAAACCCTACTCCTCTCCCCAATCACAATTGGGAGTTTCACTAACACACTAAGTGTTACAATGGAGTTTTACAAGCTCACGCCCAACTATGTTGTTTCTCATAATGGCTCACACCTAACCTAGAAATCCCTTGTGTTTTAATGGCTCACAAAATAACCAATTCCTTGTGTTTTACAGGCTCACACAAACAACCTTTATCTTATGTTTTACAGGATCACACAAACAACTTTTACTTTGTGTTTTTACAGGCTCACACAAACAACCTTTCTTTGTGTTTTAAAGGCTCACACAACTAACTCTTACAAGTGTTCTACTCTTAACCCAGAAATACCCAAAACTCACTTGAGTAATAAATGATTACAGAAAGAAACACTTTCAAATCTTTATTGCTCAATAAATGATGAGCAAAAAGATTTTCACAGAGAATAGATATTGGTTATGAAAGTATTAAATGTACAAATAGCTTGTAATAAGATTTTGATTCAAAGTATTTGCTATTCTCTTGTACTGAATGCATAAATGACTTGCATTTATACTCCCATGGCTAATTATAGCCGTTAGAGTGCATTTAATACGAAACTAGTCATTGTACCAACCCAAATAATTGCGCCTGACATTTTTCTCTTTCATCTTTCATGGGCATGACTATGTTTGTCCTACTCAGCCGCTCGAGGTGCTTCCTCAACCCTAGCCCTTTTCTTCTGTTGGATCCCTTAGAGGCCGGATTTGAAGTCCTCTGTATCATTATCTTCCTAAATTATTTCACCAGCAGTGTCTATGAAGCGGTAGTAAATATTGTTCTCATGAACAATTCTAACAGCCACTCCCATCTTTATGAAGGACTCGACATCCAATCGATATCGAGGATGCCCTGGGATGAGATTGAAGTGGTGGTCATCCAGCTTCAAATAGCCAAGCTTCAAGGCCATATGGGTGACATATCCACCAATGAGTATATCTCCAGTGGGCTTGGTGGCAATGGACAGAAGATGGTTTGCAAACAATCTAGAAAGCACCACGGTGAGACCTCTTCTGGCCATCTCAAAAAGGAATAGCTCTGACTTCCTAATGGTGTCATTGTTGTCTCCCCGAGCAAATATGCTATAGGTTAGAAACCTATGCAAATATTTATGCACTGGGGACCGGAGATGAGTGCTCTTGGTCTTCTTAACATCCCAGCTGCAATCTGTGCCAAAATGAGTCCATCCTTGAGTCGCGAAGAATTCCACTTTGCTCTCATTGAGGATGCCTTTCGAGGGTAGATTAAATAATTCCCCAAATTCAATGGCATTAAGGGTGTTCGGATTGCTGCAGAGTTGGAATTTTACCACTCCTGTAGGAGACACTTATAAAGTGCTCAAAATTTCCAGGGTTGGCTCCGTTAATGTGGGCTAATGAATATCCACAAATTCCTTCAAATGACAGGCCTAGAGTTGCTCTGTCATTGCCGTCTCAAGCTTCAGAGTACGTACGATTTGCCACTCAAAGGACCTTGATGAATGAGAGGCTTTTGCTTCAAGGTTGAGTACCGACGATGGCAATGCTCCAGGATTATATTCATGAGGTAATCTGAGTACCTCATGGGAGCATGAGACTTCTTTCTAGTACCCTTTGATGAGCCAGTTTCCATTTGGTTTGAAGAATTGCACTTTGTGGAGTTTTGAAAATTTGACAGAAAATTCGAGGAAACCCTAAAAAAGTATGATTTTTGATGAAGGAAGGGACTTTTGATGGTATTTATAGGAAAAGTTTGTGACTTGGGGGCCGGAATCTTCAATATCTCATTGAATGTGTGTAAATGAGAGTGGTTTCAAGGAGTTGAAAGGTGAAGAATAACCGGATATTTTCTTATATACCCGATGCATTCACGGGCGTGAATTATGTAGTCGCGGATGTGAAGTGTCGTGTTCACGGTTTGCTGAAGGGGTGCTCTACCCGTGAATAAAGGCGTGAAAATGTTCATGGTCGTGACCATTGAATGTCATGGGCATAAATGATGAACTGTCACGGTGGTGAAAGAATAGTCACATGCGTGATAGGTTGAATTTCACTACTTATGCCCGTCAAACAAAGTGTGACTCAAAGCGTGAATGTCTCTGTAAGTTTTAGGTGAAAATGCGTCACAGGCATGAATAAGGCTTTTCACAAGAGTGAATGAAGTCATGAACAGAAGCTTCACTACTTGAAGTCGTGAACAATGTCGTGAATCAAGTCGTGAAAGACACTGTCTCTTTTGGCTATTTAATTCACGGGCGTGAACATATGTCACGAGCGTGAATTGCCTAAATTTTCCACTAAATAAAATTAAGTCTTAAAACAAGACTAAATCATTTCTATGAAGATTCTATCCCCTATAACATAAAATTTTCATCAAATTTACTATCTTATATCTAGTGATATGATACAAAATCAAGATTATCACTTAAGATTTGATAATTTAGCAATCACAAGGTTAATCCATCAATCATACCAAGTTCTCTTCTAATGAAATTAAATCTTTCCTCATTTAGAGACTTAGTAAAAATATCTGCCAATTGATTTTCTGTGCTTATAAATTCTAATTCAACATCTCCATATTGAACATGATCTCTAATAAAGTGGTGTCTAATGTCAATATGCTTACTTCTAGAGTGTTGAATGAGATTCTTTGAAAGATTTATAGCACTTGTATTATCACATTTAATAGGTATATGGTTCATATCATGACCATAATCCTTAAGTTGTTGTTTCATCCAAAGAATTTGAGTACAACAACATCCTGCTACTACATACTCTGCTTCAGCAGTTGAAAGAGCAACTGAAACTTGTTTCTTGCTAAACCAAGAAACTAAGCATTCTCCAATAAAGTGACAAGTACCTGAAGTACTTTTTCTATCTAAAAGACTACCAGCATAGTCTGCATCTGAATATCCTATAATATAAAAGGATGAATGTTTGGGATACCATAAACCTAGATGCAATGATCCATGTAAATATCTTAGAATTCTTTTTACTGCATTTAAATGAGATTCTTTTGGACATGATTGAAATCTTGCACACAAGCAAACACTATACATTATGTCGGGTCTAGAAGCAGTAAGATATAAAAGTTTTCTGATCATACCTCTATAGAACTTTTCATTAATGCTCTTACCCTTTTCATCCTTGTCCAATTTTGTTGATGTGCTCGTAGGAGTCTTGGCATTCTTGTATTCTTTTATTCCAAATTTTTTTAATTAAATCTTTCGCATATTTGGATTGGTTGATGAATATGCCCTCATTGCTTTGCTTTATTTATAGACCAAGGAAATACTTAAGCTCTCCCATCATGCTCATTTCAAATTCCCTAGTCATACACTTAGCAAATTCATGACAAAGCATCTCATTAGTAGAACCAAATATCATATCATCAACATAAATTTGAACAATTAGTATATCATGCTTATGCTTTTTAATGAATAATGTGGTGTCAACATTCCCCTTTGTAAAGTTATTTTCTAAGAGAAAAGAACTTAATCTTTCATACCAAACTCTTAGGACTTGTTTCAAACCATATAAAGCTTTTGAAAGTTTAAAAACATGATTTGGCAAATCATAGCTTTCAAAGCCTGGTGGTTGTTCTACCTAAACTTCTTCTTCTATATAACCATTTAGAAATGCACTTTTCAGATCCATTTGAAAGAGTTTGAAATTCATGTGACATGCATATGCTAAAAGTATTCTTATGGCTTCTAATCTAGCTACAGGTGCATAGGTCTCATCATAATCTATTCCTTCTTCCTGATTATATCCTTTTGCAACTAATCTAGCCTTATTCCTATTTATTGAACCTTGTTCATCTAGCTTATTTCTAAATACTCACTTGCTACCTATAATTTGATGATCCTTGGGTCTAGGTACTAAGGTCCATACCTTACTTCTCTCAAATTGGTCGAGTTCCTCTTGCATGGCAATTACCCAATTTTCATCATTAAGAGCCTCATCAACATTTTTAGGCTCTATTTGAAAAATAAAAGCAAGGTCAGTGGCTAAATGTTTGAAATGAGATCTAGTACTTACTCCCCTTGAGAGATCACCAATGATTTGCTCTTTTGGATGATCTTTTGTCATTCTCCATTCTTGTGGGAGTTCTTGACCATTTTCTTCTTGAGCTTGAGGTAGAGAAACATTTTGATGTGAATCTTCTTTATCATTTTCTTCTTTTCCATTTTCAAGATAAAGTCTTTCCATGTTACCTACAACATCATCAAGAGCACTACCTTTCACACGATCAAGTCTACTAGAGTCATTAAAGACAACATGCATAGATTCTTTAATAGTTAATGATCATTTATTAAATACTCTATACGTTTTGCTAGCTGTAGAGTATCCTAAAAAGATACCTTCATTAGATTTAGAGGCAAAGTTTCCAAGGTTGTCCTTGGTATTCAATATGAAGCACTTGCATCCAAATACTCTAAAGTATGATATCAAGGGCTTTCTTCCATTCCATAGCTCAAATGAGGTTTTGTTTAAAAGAGGTCTTTTGAAAACTCGATTTGAAATATAACATGCAGTGTTTGTGGCTTCTGCCCAAAAGTAAGTTAGTAAACCATACTCATTGAGCATTGTTCTAGCCATTTCAATTAAGGTTCGATTTTTCCTTTCAACTACCCCATTTTGTTGAGGTATCCTAGGAGATGAAAAATTCTATGAAATGCCATGTTCAAGACAAAAACTTTCAAAGTTTTCATTTTCAAATTCTTTGCCATGATCACTTGTTATCTTTGAAATACATTACCCTTTTTCATTTTGAACTCTTTTAGCAAAGTTTTTTAAATTTTCAAAAGCATCACTCTTTTGAGCTAAGAAAATTACCCAAGTAGATCTAGAGTAATCATCTATGATGACAAAGGCATAATGTTTACCTCCTACGCTAGCAATTTTAGTAGGTCCAAATAAATCTAAGTGCAAGAGTTGAAGAGGTTTTGAGGTACTTACTATGTTTTTGGCTTTGAAGGATGACTTATGTTGCTTCCCTCTTTGGCAAGGTTCACAAGTCTTGTCTTTTTCAAATTTGACTCTTGGTAGTCCTTTTACAAGTTCTCCTATGCTGAGGCTTTGTATTAAGTCCATGTTAGCATGACCAAGCCTTCTATGCCACAGCCAAGATTCATCACTAGTGGTCACAAGACACTTTGAGGAATGGTTAGATAATTCATGTAAGTCTATTATGTATGCGTTTACATCTCTATTTCCTTTAAATATCTCTTGACCATCGATAGAGATCACAAGACATTCATTGGAAGTAAAGATTACTTTGTTTCCTTTATCACATAATTGACTAACACTCAACAGGTTATGTTTCAAGCCATCAACAAGTAAGACATATTTAATAAAAGTAGTACCATTAATACCAATAAAACCAATGCCAATTACCTTACCCTTAGCATTGTTTCCAAAGGCAACTTTACCTCCATCAATACACCAATAAAACCAATGCCAATTACCTTACCCTTAGCATTGTTTCCAAAGGCAACTTTACCTCCATCAATACTTTTGATTTCATTGAAGAGTTCTTTATCTCCTGTCATATGCCTTGAGCATCCACTGTCTACTAGCCAAGCATTTTTGTTTATTGTGGACTTAAGGCATACCTATAGAATCACAGTTCAAGTATGATTTTTAGGTACCCAAATGAGCTTGGGTCTTTGGGGTTAGCACATGAAGGTTCCCAATGAGCCTTCCTTATCCAACAATATTTATTTATGTGCCCCATTTTCATACAATAATTACACTTTTTAGGTCTAACATTGTTTTTTGGTCTTACTATATATTTAAATGCCATATTTTTATTAAACTGATTTTGAGAACAATGGCATGTACAGTCATGATTAATTGATGCTTTTCTAGATTCATGCTTCTTATACATAAAAGCATGATTATTCTTTTTATGTATGGAAAGTTTAATATGCTTATTCCTTGGTATTGTTCCAACAAATGTGGAGATGTGAGGTTCACTAGACTTAACAAAGATGGTTTTGTGAGAAGATGATGATGTGTATTTAAATCCTAGACCATGTCTAACTAAGGGTGGTCTTTGAAACACAATGAGAGTATCTAAACTCTCTTTACCTTTGTGAAATTTAGAAATGGAATTTTTAAGTTCCTCAACTTCATTTTTCAAAGTGTTATTTTCTTTAAGCAAGGAAGCAGTTGAGGGTCTTGATGAATATTCATCTAATGACTTTTGAAGAGATTCATTAGATGAATTAAGCTTTATGTTCTCCTTTTCTAAAACATCTATTTTATTTTTTAAATTAGAGATGTTATTTCTATAAGTACTGAATTTACTTCTATATTTCTCTAATTCTATATTCAACTCTTCTATAAGGCTTTGCTCATCATCATCATCATCATCATCATTATCACTATCATCATTATTATCACTACTATCATTATTTAAAGAGTATGAGTGTAGTGATCTTACCTTATTCGAAACGTGATCCTCAATAGCCATGAAGCATAGGTTGACCTTTTCGCTTTCATTATCATCTTTTTCAGTTAAAGAGCTTTCGTCATCCCATTTGGCTTTGTGACCTTTCTCCCCATTGTCTCTTTGGTATTTGCTCTTATGCTTCTTGAGTCTTGGACATTCTGGTTTGATATGTCCTTTCTTTCCACACTCATAGCACTTTACCTCTTCCTTACTTCTTTATGCATCATTAGAAGTTTGTTTGAGATTTCTTTGCCTAAATTTTCTAGAGTTGCTCATTTTCTTCTCAATGATTCTTTCCAGTCTTTTTGAAAGCATAGAAATGTCCTCATTTTCATCATCACTCATTTCATCATCATCTTCACTTTCTTCTTGAGATTTTGAAGTAGAGGCTTTGAGTGCTAAGGGCTTTCTTTTCTCTGGCTCTGCTTCAAGCTCTCCATCTCTTTTCACTCCCATTTCATGTGTGAGAAGTTTGCCAATCAACACATCAGTATTCATGATGCTCATGTCTTCATTTGCTTCTTCTATGCCAGCAACTCTTAAGCCATAGTCTTTAAGATGAAGACTTCTCAGGATTTTGTTGTTTACATCTTCTAGGCTCAGATGCTTCCCAAGTTTCCTCATTCCATTTATAATGGCTAGAATATGGTTGGTCATGTCAGTGATTGACTCATTGGATTTCATCTTGAAGAGCTCATATTCTGAGGTAAGAAGTTGAATCTTCTTGGATTTGACTTGCTTAATTCCTTCATGATAATTTTCCAATGTCTTCCACATGCTCTAGGCTGTTGGGCAGTGTTGTATTTTTCCACATTCTTCAATAGATAATGAACTTAAGAGAATTGTCATTGCCTTCTTATTTTTGAAATTTGCTCTTCTTTGAGGCTCTGTCCAATCATCTCTTGATAGGATTTCTTGTTCACCATCAGCTCCTCTTCTGGTTGGTGGTGTCCATTCTTTTCATACACTATCCCAGACTTCAATTCCTTCACTATCCGGGTATGTCTCCATCCAAAACTTCCAATGGACATAATTTGCTCCATCAAAGTAAGTTTTGAGACTTTGGAATCCTTCATGGCTATATCTTAATCTTTACTAGCACTTTTTAAGCTTAGATGCTAGACAAAGCTCTTATACCAATTGTTGCCCAGATATGAAGCCAAGAAGGGGGGTTGAATTGGAGTTTTAAAAATTAAACTTTTAAAGTGCAGAAATAAAAAATAATTTTAGGAGGGATAGAATCCAGAGATCATTTTGATTCCATTAGTAATGAGGATTCAGAATATCACACATTGATCAATCAAAGAAAGATTCAACAACTAAAAGAAAGATCGATTCTTTGGGATCCTTCCTTTCTCCAAACAGAATGAACAAAGATAGAATCAGACCGATTCCCTAAATGCCTTTCTGGATATTCCTCTATGTCCCAGCTATTCACAGAAGGTGAGAAGGAGATGAATAATCATCTGCTTCTGGGAAAATCAAAGAATTTCTTGGGAATCCTACAAGATCCATTCGTTCACTCGCAAGTTTATCATAAAACTTCAAGTAAAAAGCATTAAATAGGTTTTCCTTCTCGCTAATAGCTTTAGTTGAATTAGATTTTTTTACTTATTTAATAAAAAAGGTTGGGTTTTCTCTGGGCAATCGAGCACTATCCTTTACTCTAAAAGGTGTACCCTGTCGAAGTAAGGAACCATGGCATATATGTTTGGAATAGATTCCATTTTGAGAGAGTTGAAAAAGCACTATCTCCTTGAAAGGTGTGACACAAGGATTTTTATAGAGGTTCGGGTGTTAACAAACCCTACTCCTCTCCCCAATCGCAATAGGGAGTTTCACTAATACACTAAGGTTACAATGGAGTTTTACAAGCTCACTCCCAACTATGGTGTTTCTCACAATGGCTCACACCTAACCCAGAAATCTCTTGTGTTTTAATGGCTCACACAATAACCAATTCCTTGTGTTTTACAGGCTTACACAAACAACCTTTCTTTGTGTTTTAAAGGCTCACACAACTAACCCTATAAGTGTTCTACTCTTAAGCCAGAAATACCCAAAACTCACTTGAGTAATAAATGATTACAGAGAGAAGTACTTACAAATCTTTATTTCTCAATAAATGATGAGCAAAAAGTTTTTCACTGAGAATAGATATTGGTTATGAAAGTATTAAATGTACAAATAGCTTGTAAAAAGATTTTGATTCAAAGTATTTGCTATTCTCTTGTATTGAATGCATAAATGACTTGCATTTATACTCCCATGGCTAATTATAGCCGTTAGAGTGCATTTAATGCGAAACTAGTCGTTGTACCAACCCAAATAATTGCGCCTGACATTTTTCTCGTTCATCTTTCACGGGCGTGACTATGTTTGTCATGGGCGTGACTGTTCTTCCAAGTCATGACTGAAGTGGTGACCTTGGTCATGAAGCATTTTGGAATGTTTTGAAATATTAGGTCACATGCGTGACATATATCTTCACGGGCATGACAAACTTCCAAGCCGTGATCCAATTAGTGACTTTGGTCGTGAAGCTCTCTGGATGAAAATGTCATGAAGGTTCACGGGCATGACTTAAATGTGCATTTCATGGTTTATTGTCTTTCTTCATGGTCGTGAACTTTAAATGTTGGTTTTGGTGACGGTTAGCTTTGTCACGGGTGTGACACATAGGGTCACGGGCGTGAACATGCTACTTCCTTAATTTTATCTTTCAAGGATTAATCTTTCATTCTCCATTCTTGCTATTTTATTCCATACCATGTTTAATAGACTTAGAAAACAAGTATGTTAAATACAATATTACTATTTTATTTGTTATAATCAAAATGACAAAAATACCCCTCAAGGTTTAACAATCACTCTTTTCTTCGTCATCTTCAACTTCTTCTTGAGATTTTGAAGTAGAGGCTTTTAGTGCTAGAGACTTTTTTTTTCTGGCTCAGCTTCAATCTCTCTATCTCTTTTTACTGCCATTTTATGTGTTAGAAGTTTGCCAATCAGCACATTGATATTCACGACGCTCATGTCTTCATTGGTTTCTTCAACATCCGCAACTCTTGAACCGTAATCTTTGGGGGGAAGACTTCTCAAAATTTTGTTGTTTGCATCTTCCAAGCTTAAGTGTTTCCCAAGCTTTCTCATGCCATTTATGATGGCTAGAAGATTGTTTGTCATATCAGTGATTGACTCATTGGATTTCATCTTGAAGAGTTTGTACTATGAAGTGAGAAGTTGAATCTTCTTGGATTTAACTTGCTTTGTTCCTTCATGATAATTTTCCAATGTTTTCCACATGTTATATGTGGTTGGGCAGTGTTGTATTCTACCACATTCTTCAATGGATAGTGAGCTTGAGAGAATTGTCATTGCCTTATTGTTTTTAAAATTTGCTCTTCGTTGAGGCTCTATCCAATTATCTCTTAACAGGATTTGTTTTTCACCATCAATTCATCTTCTGGTTGGTGGTGTCCATTCTTTCCGAACGCTATCCCAGACTTCAATTGCCTCACTCTCGAGATATGTCTCCATCCGGAACTTCCAATGAGCATAATTTGCTCCATCAAAGTAAGGCTTGAGACTTTGGAATCCTTCATTGGCCATTTCTTGATCTTTGCTAACACTTTTTAGGCTTTGATGCTAGACTAAGCTCTGATACCAATTGTTGCCCAAATAATGAACCAATAAGGGGGGTTGAATTGGATATTAAATATTTCTTAACTTTTAAGTACGGAATAAAAGTTAGTGCGGAATAACCCTTACAAGTGTTCTACTCTTAACCCAATATACCAACTGTGGCCGTGAAGCATTCTAGAAGGAATTGAAGTGTTTGATCGCGAGTGTGACTTTATTATTTCATGGGTGTGAATATTCTTCTAAGCCGTGGTCCAAGTTGTGACTCTAGCCATGAAGCATTCTGGAGGAATTTGTCATATTTTCTCACGGGCGTGACTGATATGATCATTCACAGTTGCTCTGATTCTTCATGGCCGTGAACTTTAAATGTTGGATAGTTGGCGCTAAACTACATCACGGGCATGACATAAACAGTCACGGGCGTGAACATGCTATTTCTTCATTTTTTGACTTTCAAAGTTAGTCTTCCATTCTTGCATCATATTCCATACCCTGTTTAATAAACTTAGAACACAATTATGTTAAATACATTATTGCTATTTTATTTTTTAGCTCTATTTTATTTGTTAGCATCAAAATGATGGAAATACCCCTCAAGGTTCAACATTTCTCATGATCAAGATCAAGCTTTTCCATTGTACCTACAATATCATCAAGAACATTACCTTTCACAAGATCGAGCTTACTAAATTCAAGGTTGTCCTTGGTGTTTAATATAAAAAAACTTACATCCAAATACTCTAAAGTAAGATATCATGGGTTTTCTTCAATTCCATAGCTCAAAAGAAGTTTTGTTTAAAAGTGGTCTTTTGAAAACTCGATTTGAAATATAACATGAAATATTAGTGGCTTCGCCCCAAAAGTAGGTTAGTAAACCATCATTGAGCATTGTTTGAGCCATTTTAATTAAAGTTTGATTTTTCCTTTCTACTACCTTATTTTGTTGAGGTATCCTAGGAGTTGAAAAATCATGTGAAATACCATATTCAAAACAAAAGTTTTCAAATTTTTCATTTTCAAATTCTTTGCCATAATCGCTTTTTTTTTTGGAAATAAAATAGTCTTTTTCATTTTGAACTCTTTTAGCAAAATTTTTGAAAGATTCAAAAGCATCACTCTTTTGAGCTAAGAAAATTACCCAAGTGAATTTAGAGTAATCATAAATAATGACAAAAGCATAGTGTTTACTTCCTAAACTAACAACTCTAGTAGGTCCAAAAAGATCTAAATGCAAAACTTGTAGAGGTTTAAAGGTACTTATTACATTTTTGAATTTGAAGGATGACTTTTGTTGTTTTCCACTTTGGCAAGGTTCACATGTCTTATCTTTTTCAAATTTAACTTTTGGAAGTCCACTCACTAGCTTTCCTTTGCTAAGGCTTTGAATTAATTTCATGCTTGCATGACCAAGCCTTCTATGCAATAGCCAAGATTCGTCACTAATAGACATAAGACACTTAGAGGAAAGGTTAGATATTTTGTGTAAGTCTATTATGTAAGTATTGACATCTCTTTCTCCTTTGAATATCTCTTGGCCACTTAAAGAGGTTACAAGACATTTAATTGAGGTAAAGATAACTTGGTTTCTCTTATCACATAATTGACTTACATTTAACAAAGTATGTTTCTTACCATCAACAAGCAAAACATCTTTAATAAAAGTTGTATTATTAATACCAATAGAGCCAATGTCAATCACCTTACCTTTAGCATTGTTCCCAAAGGTTTTCTTAACACCATCAATTCTTTTGATGTGATTGAAGAGTTCTTTGTTTTCATTCATATGCCTGGAGCATGCACTATCCATAAGCCAAGCATTTTCCTTTATAGTGGACTTCAGGCATACCTATAAAACCACAATTCAATTTTGGTTTTTAGGTACCCAAATGAACTTAGGTCCTTGGGGATTAGCACTTGAAGGTTCCCAATGAGCCTTCCTTATCCAACAATGCTTGTTGATATGACCAAATTTCATGCAATAATTGCATTGTTTAGCTCTATATATATTTTTCAGTTTTGACATGCTTTTATGTCTTAACATCCTTTTAGAATGAGTTTGTGTGCAATGAGCATGATGAATAGGTTCTTTCCTAAGTGTATGCCTTTTATACATCAAAGCATTGTTGGCCTTTTGAGGTTTCCCCTTAAGCCAAGTGACCCTTGACAATTCTTATTTTGAATAGAGGGTTTTGTGTGTGCTATGCTTTTAGCCCTTGGAACTATTACCTCAATTGTGGAGATTTGTAATGCACTAGACTTAACAAATATAATCTTGTGAGATGAAGATGATGTTTCATTAAAGCCTAGACCATGTCTTAGTAAATGTGGTCTTTGAGAGACTACGAGAGTATCTAAACTCTCTTTCCCTTTATGGAACTTTGAAATTGAGTTTCTAAATTCCTTAACTTCATTTTTCAAAATATTGTTTTCTTTAAGCAAAGATTTAGTTGAGGGTCTAGAGGAATACTCATCTAAAGATTTTTGAAGAGTTTCATTAAAAGTTTTAAAATCATAATTCTCTTTTTGTAAAACTTCCATTTTATTTTTCAAATCTAAAATATTATTTTTATAAGTTTTAAGTCTACTTCTATATTTTTCTAATTCTAGGTTCAACACTTCTAATTAAACTTTGTTCATCATCATCTTCTTCAATATCACTATTATTATCACTACTATTATCATTAAAAGAGTATGAGTAAGAAGGACCTTCCTCATTCATGAAGTGATCCTCTAAAGCCATGAAGCATAGGTTGACCTCTTCTCCTTCATCATCATCTTTTTTGCTTGAAGAGCTTTTGTCATCCCATGTAGCTTTGTGACCTTTCTCCCTATCATCTTTTTGAAATTTTTTCTTGGTTTCTTGAGCTTTGGACATTCTGGTTTGATATGTCTTTTCTTCTTGCATTCATAACACTTTACCTCCTCTTTATTTCTTTGAGAGTCATTTGAAGAGTGTTTGAAGGTCCTTTGTTTGAAGTTTCGAGAATTGACAAGTCTCTTTTCAATCATTCTTTTTATTCTTCTTGAGAGCATGGCAATGTCCTCATTCTCATCATCACTCTTCTCTTCATCATCTTCAATTACCTCTTGAGATTTTGAAGTAGAGGCTTTAAGTGCTAGAGACTTTCTCTTTTCTAGTTCAACTTCAAGTTCTCTATCTGTAACATCCCATGATTTAGGCCCTGAGTGAGGTACGCTGGTTCAATCGGAGTCTAAATTTGAACCCATAAAAAATGACTAATAATAAGGGATAATATTTAAGGGTATTATTATTTGTAAATTAAAAATATTAGTGCTAGAATTAGAAAAATAAAAATAAAAATTTCTTATGGACAAAATTGGTATTATGGCAATTATTGGGGGAAAAAGTGTGAATATGGAAGAAGATGTGGTAAAGATGGAATTTCTCAAAATTTAAATATTAATCAAGATTAATTAACTTAATGAACCAATAAGAATTAGAATTAATTTTAATTAGTGGGACTCACTCCTTAATCATGGTATAAAAGTCAAAAAGGAGAACAAATTTCTACATTCTTCCATAAGTCATCTTCATCTTCTTTTCTCCTTACCTTTGGCCATCCAACTCCACTCCGATAGACCTCCATTTTTCTTCCTTTTTCCAGCATATTAAGAATGGGGAAAGTGAGTTTTGAGAGAGAAGATTCAATAAATTAAAGAGTTCTTACCATAAAGAGAGCTAAGGAGCAAGAAAGTAGGAAGAAAGAATAAGAGAAAGGGAGAAGAATTGGGGCAGATTCGACCAGCCCTATAACTCTATTAAGGTGAGTTTAATCTTCTTAAATTTAACCTTTTTTTCCTTCCATTTGAGACCTATAAGGATGATAGATGTGATTAGGTTTGATAGATATAGGTTATGTTGCAATATTGAACTTAGAACTTTAAGTTTATGATTAGTTGATGAAAGTGTAGTTAAACTTTGAATTAATGATAATTGATGTTAGTTAATTATTTTATGGCTTAAAAACTAAAGAAAATATGATGTTAATGGATGAATGAGGGGCTGCCATAATTAAAGAAATTTGGGGAAAATTGAAATTATCATAGAAGCACAACAATTTATGATGGATTAAGTATGATTTGAGTGTTGAATTGAAGAAAATGAATTGGAAACTAGGATATGGTTTTTGGGCAGCCATGACCTATGAAGAAGGAAGTTTAACCTTAGTAAATTTTAGCTCAATTAAGGTATAAAACATATTAGGAGCATTAAAAGATTATGTAGACATGAAAAGCTTTGAAAATGGATATTGGAATTGAGATATGGTATGGTTGTGTAGGAAAATCAAATGAACAAGTGAGAAGCCCTCAAGAGGGTGGAAAAAGCAAGGAAAAAGCTAACTAATAAGGGGAGGAAAATAAGGATTAAGGGAAGAGCCAAGGCTGATTAGGTATGTGCTTCATTGATAAAAATCTTACATGATGTTTATATATATGTAACTATGTATTGAGGTTTGATATGATTGTGTTTTTGATATGTAATGTGATTAGTTGTTGCTTTTGATATTTTATATAGAAATGAGACCAAATGGTGTGAAATAGTTAAGATATGTGAATTTAAATGTGATCTGAAAATTTTGGTAAAAAAATGAATGCATATGATGATTGTATTTGAAAGATAAACTTGTGTCCATTGATGACTCGGATATGGAATTCCAGGAACAGTCTTAACTATTTTTATTATAACCTGAGTTTTGGAACTCTGTTTTGTATGTTATTTATTGAAAATGAAAGATAAGACATAGGGATTAAATTTTTATTTAGACCATATAATCTAATTATGTCTGAATTTACCCAGAAAAATACTTAAAATTCAAACCTATAATCTATCCAGAAAATTCTAGGCAGAAATTTATGTGATGATGTAGTGTTCAATTGATCATAACTTTTGATAGAAAATTGAGATTTAAGTAATATTTAATGCGTCTGAAATCTAAGACAATAAGCTAAAAATTGTTAGAAGACTAGAACTCCCAATTCAAATTATAAATGGGCTAAAAATGAAGCCCAAAAACAGGTACAAAATTTACCATAGGTAAAAACATGAAATATTGGGCTTTTGCATGTCTTGTGATAATTATATGTAATAATTAATGTGAATATTTACTTTAATGGTAAATATAAATGTTTAAAAAATTATTTATGTGTGAAATTTTAGTTCAATAATAATGGGAATAAAGAATAAAAATAAATATGCAAAATTATGATAATTGAATAATATTGTTATTTTTGAAAATATTGTGAATTAATATAAAAATAGTTAAGTCCTATGGCACCTAATCTAGAACTAGAATAGAGAATAGTTTGGCATGTCAATCAGGAGATTTTAGGCACTCGGTGCCAAATATAAAAGCCGGTAATGGTAAATTTGTAAACGTGCTCGGTGCAAAATTATTAAGTCGGTAATGGCAAAATTATGGAAGACGGTAATGGCATTATTATGAAAGTGCTCGGTGCAATATTATGAAAGCCGGAAATGACAACCTTGTTATTCCTATTAGTTAGTTCGGTTATAGGTGTTATGGGCACAAGAAAGAAAAAAATGAAAAATGATAATAATGTTAAAGTATGTTATTTTGAGAATGTTATATTAATTAAAATTGTTAAATGTGTAATGTTTGTTGAAATTTATTTGTGTTTATATAATTTTCTTATTTTATGCCTTATTTATGAAATGATTAATTAAGATGTGAAACAAATTATATGTATGTAAAATTTTTATCATTGAAGCACCACTAAGCTAGTAGTTTAGAGCGGGTAGTTTCCTCACGCGCAGATTTTAGAAAGGTAGCCGTAGACAATAGGATTGTCAGAGGAAAAAGGGTACCCGGAAGGAAGCAGCAAAAGCTTTGGTTTCTTTTTGGTATATTTTATAAAAAACTTTGTAAATTAGATTATAGTTTTATTTCATATAATGTGTATTAAAGATGTGAATTATAAAGTAAGAGACAAAGATGAATGTAATTAATATATTTTATAACTAAATAAAAATTTGGATACTTGTGCTTGTAATAATTTTTATTTCAACATCTAAAATATTTTTTTTCAAAAAAAATATTTATACTTCATTTCATTAATTTTATAAAACAGTTAGATGGGTAATGTTCACTTACCTTACTGAATGGAGGTGGGGTAAGGGAGTGTTACACTATCTCTTTTGCCACCATCTCATGGGTTAGAAGTTTGCCAATAAGCACATTGGTAGGCATGATGCTCATGTCTTCATTGGCCTCTTCTATACCCGCAACTCTTGAACCATAGTCTTTGAGATGAAGGCTTCTTAGAATTTTATTGTTCATATCTTCCAAGCTCAAGTACTTTCCAAGCTTTCTCATGCCATTGATGATTGCTAGAAGACAGTTCATCATGTCAGTGATGGATTCATTGGATTTCATTTTGAAGAGTTCATATTCCAAAGTAAGAAGTTGAATCTTCTTGAATTTTACTTGTTTGGTTCCTTCATGTTAATTCTCCAATACTTTCCACATGTTATAGGCGGTGGGACAATGTTATATTCTACCACATTCTTCAATAGGTAAAGAGCTTGCAAGGATTGTCATTGCCTTTTTGTTTTTAAAATTAGCTCTTCATTGAGGCTTTGTCCAATCATCTCTTGAAACAATTTTTTCTTCACCATCAACTCCTTTCTTGGTTGGTATATTTTATCAAAAACTTTGTAAATTAGATTATAGTTTTATTTCATATAATGTGTATTAAAGATGTGAATTATAAAGTAAGAGACAAAGATGAATGTAATTAATATATTTTATAAATAAATAAAATTTTGGATACTTGTGCTTGTAATAATTTTTATTTCAACAGCTGTATTATTTTTTTTCAAAAAAAAAATTTATACTTCATTTCATTAATTTTATAAAACAGTTAGATGGGTAATGCTCACTTACCTTGCTGAACAGAGGTGGGATAAGGGGGTGTTACACTATCTCTTTTGCCACTATCTCATGGGTTAAAAGTTTGCCTATAAGCACATTAGTAGACATGATGCTCATATCTTCATTGGCCTCTTCTATACCTACAACTCTTGAACTATAGTCTTTGAGATGAAGGCTTCTTAGAATTTTGTTGTTCATATCTTCCAAGCTCAAGTGCTTTCCAAGCTTTCTCATGCCATTGATGATAGCTAGAAGATGGTTTGTCATGTCGGTGATGGATTCATTGGATTTCATTTTGAAGAGTTCATATTCCAAAGTAAGAAGTTGAATCTTCTTGGATTTTACTTGCTTGGTTCCTTCATGGTAATTCTCCAATGTTTTCCACATGTTATATGCGGTGGGACAATGTTGGATTCTACCACATTCTTCAATAGATAAAGAGCTTGCAAGGATTGTCATTTCCTTTTTGTTTTTAAAATTAGCTTTTATTGAGGCTCCGTCCAATCATCTCTTGAAAGAATTTCTTCTTCACCATCAACTCCTTTCTGGGTTGGTTGTGTCCATTCTATCCGAACACTATCCCAAACTTCAATTCCTTCACTTTCGAGATATGTCTCCATCCAAAATTTCTAATGAGCGTAGTTCATTCCATCAAAGTAAAACTTGAGACTTTGAAATCCTTCATTGGCCATTTCTTGATCTTTGCTAGCACTTCTTGGGCTTTGTTGCTATACAAGCTCTGATACCAATTGTTACCCAAACAATGAACCAAAAAGGGGGTTGAATTGGTTAGCAAATAAAAATTGCTTAAGTGAAAGTGCGGAATAAATAAAATAGAGGAAGGAATGAGAGATATCACACACAAGATTTATAAAAGTTCGGGTATTAACAAACCCTACTCCTCTCCACAATCTCAATTGAGTGTTTCACTAATACACTAAGTGTTACAATGGAGTTTTTCAAGTTCACTCCCAACTATGGTATTTCTCTCAATGGCTAACATATAACCCCGAGATTCCCTTATTTTTTTCAATGGCTCACACAAAAACCAATTCCTTGTGTTTTATGGCTCACACAATAAACCCTTAAAAGTATTTCATTCTTAACCCAATATATCCAAGCTCACATTTGAGTAATTGATTACAATGAAAAACACTTACATACCTACAATGCTCAGAAATTATGAGCAATTAGGTTTTCACGAAAAGTAGAGGATTGTTGAAAAATAATTAATGCACAAGGCTACAACAAGATTAAAGATGAAAATAATTGTTGTTCTTCTTGTTTTCTCTTTCTGTTTGGGATTCATAAATGACTTGCATTTGTACTCCCTTTGTGAATTATAGTTGTTTGGATGCATTTAATGCAAAAGTAGCCATTGAACTAACTATTAATTCACACCTGACATGTTTCTCTGTCCTACTTCATGGGCGTGACTATATGTGTCATGGACGTGAATGTTCTTCTAAGTCATGGTCCAAGTGGTGACTCTGGTCGTGACACTTTCTAGAAGAATTGGAAATGTAATGGTCACTAATTAGAGTCTAGTTAGAATAAGTGTATGATATGCATAAAAACTATATGATTGACATTAGAGATTAAAATAAATTGAGTAAATTATTAAATAAGAAATAAAAATGAACTAAATATATTGATAAAGCTAATTTGGTTAGACATATCATAATGAAATTACAGTTTAATAAAAGCTAGTGGAATTTATACATGTAAAAAATAAATAAATAAATAAAATAGAATAAGTTAAAGAAAAAAAAAGGAAGAAAAGAGGATAGGGGGGCCGAATATGGTTTTATGGGAGGGGGAAGTGTATTTGAGTTAATGGCATTTATTACCATATTAAAACCAAACTTATCTCCATTCTTGTTCTTCTTCTTCCTCAAACCACCAGCCTCCATTTCTTCATCATCTCCTTCATGATTTGCAACAAGTTCACTCCAAATAGATTTGTTCTTGGTAAGTAATCATCTCTCAATTATTCTTGTGTTTTTTAGAGTATTAGGATTGTATAGCATCAGTCTTTTGCACTCTATTTTCGAGGGAGTTATCAACTGAATTTGAAGAAGTATAAAACATAAACGTTTTTCATATATGTGTTGTTTATATGTCTATCAAATTTTATGAAATTATTTTAAGTATGAAAAGAGATAAACTTGTTTGAGTGAACCTAGTTTAAGGAGACATGTCAACAGAATAACCTACGGTTTTTGTTTAATTTGATCATCTTAATGGTTGTTAAACATAAATTTTTTATATCTATGTGTTATTTAGGTCTCTGCCAAATTTTGTATAAATATCTCTTGTGTAGGTTGAGTTATAGTGAAATGAACTATAGTTGTTCCTTGATTGAGTTGTGCTCTGGTACCTGTGCAGCTCCAGTAAATTCGTGTTCCTTTTTGAGCTTCTTAAAGGTCAAATTAGCCAAAGTTCAAAACATAAAAGTTTTATCTTATCTAAGTTCCTGTGAAAGTATCACCTTAAAATTTCATTTATTCTGTGAGTTATGAGCTGAACAATTGAACTGCTCGGGTTTGTACTCTGTGCTGAACTAGTTATAGATTATCTAGTGTTTGAGGACCTTAGAAATAGAATTTGGAAAAGTGTTAAACATGAAAAATGTTCCAAATTACCTTTTATAAATATAGAAAATTGCGTAATAAAAAAAGATACACATTGAAAGATATGAATTTTTAAATATGGTACCCGAAATTGCCTAAGGGGCAACAAACAGAGCAATATATATAATTACACTAAAACTTTTGTAATGGTTCAAAAATTCTGAAATTTTAGTATGTTTTATTATTATATTTTAAATTTAATGAGGAATAGGAATCATATTAATTGAATAAGTGTATAAAAAGTTATAGAGCCAATAGTCCTAAGAGGTCTTGTTCCAACTTAAAAAAAAAAATTAATTATAGTAATTTATTTAAACTATATCAAGAATGAGTATTTTAACAAATTAGTAACTATCATATTTTCAAATTAGGCTCTCAACAAGAGGAAGAACAACAAAAGTGAACTAAGTTCTAAGTTTAAATTTTGGAAAAGAAAAACACTATTGAGGTTTGTACATATATATTTTGTTTTACTCTTACGCATGATTGTGTGTGCATGACATAAATTATATGTCACAATGATGAAATTATATATTATGACATGTTTTAAAATTATAGAAATGTTATTAATTATAAACTTAACATTATGCTAATATTTGATAAAATATCATGCTATTATATGGTTTTGAAATAAATTGTGAGTATATGATTGTGTTAATATGAAATGAGTATTGGCTATAGAAATAAGTAATAATGGTGTTAATTTCCCATTTCTCTACCCGAGGACTAACATAGGATATATGGTGCACCATTATGGGAAAGTTACGGTACCGATATGGATATGATTTAGAGACATGGTGGCTTAAGTTCTGGGAGCGCCCCTGATCCTGATTACACACAGATGACATGATTATATTCGGTCAAGGTGGCTTAAGCTATGAAAGTGCCCTTGACTTGAGATTATAGTGAGTAGGGTGGCTTAAGCTTCGTGAGCACCCCTATTTCACACCCCATATCTGGATAGTCCGGGAAAGAGATTTGGGCTAATACTAATTAAAGACTATGGAATGAAATGTGGAAAATTTATTATTGACATAAGTGACAAAATATGAAATGCTTACATAAGGTAGTGAGAATTTAATTATTGAATATGGTTATTATGTTTATACTGTTATGTGATATGGTTATTTCTTTTATATGACAAAAATACAATAAAAATTTAGTGTGTCATGATTTATTTGAGACATGCATTTGTGTGACTGCTTGGGAAAAACTTAATTCCTATATGTACTACTAAGCTAAAGATAGCTTAGTATGGGTTCTTCTCACACAGGAATTGGAACTGTAGACGATAGAAAGTGAAGTTGGTTAGGATGGAAATCCAAGCTCATATCAGAAGAGGCATAAAAGACTTAGTTAAAGGGTTGATTACTAATTACTTTTTTTTATTTTGATTAGACATATGGATTTTGGTAGACATGTCATGTATTTGGTTCAGGATAATGTCTTATATTTTGATATTATATTGTAAGTAGTCATGTGTGAGGCTGGGATGCCATAAATAATCAACTATATAACTTAATCAACTACCATAAATATATATATATATATATATATATATATATATATATATATATATATATATTGATAATTAGAACGATAAGCCAAATCCAATATAAATATATGGATTATTTTAATTTAAACGATAGAAAAACTTAGTCAGACATATTTATCGAGTTAAGCTTGTGGCATCTTTCTTATATATATATATATATATATATATATATATATATATATATATATATATATATATATATATATAGGATTGTCCCTAATATATAAGCGGGGAGTCACAAGAAATGTTTGGTCACGGGCATGACTATATGTGTCACAGGCGTGAATGTTCTTCTAAGCCGTGGTCCAAGTGGTGACTCTAGCCGTGATGCTCTTTGGAAGAATTTGAAATCTTTGGTCACGATCATGACTTGTTTGGTCATTCACAGTTGGTTTGATCCTTCATGGTTGTGAACATTGAATGGTGGAGAATTGACACTAAGCTATATTCACGGGCGTGACATTAGTAGTCACTAGCGTGACACTTTGCTAGTTCTTAGATATTTATGTTCAAAAATTGTTTTTCAATCTTGCTTCATGTTCTAATCAAAGTATATCCTATTTAACACACTTAGAACACAAATATTTTTAAATATATTATCGTTATTTTATTTGTTATCATCAAAATGATGTAAAATACCCCTCAAGGTTTAACACAAATCATTAGTGATCCCACTAAGGGTCAATCTTAAATTTATATATTATAATCTAGCTTTTGTCTCTCAAATTGAGTCGAGGAATATTGATGAGGCTTTTAGTGATGAGAGTTGGGTGATTACTATACAAGAGGAACTCAACCAATTTGAGAGAAATAAGGTTTGGACCTTAGTTCCGAGACCTAAAGACTATCCAATCATTGGTATTACATGTGTCTTCAGGAAGAAGTTAGATGAGCAAAGTCATATAACTAGAAATAAAGCCAGATTGGTTGTCAAAAGATATAACCAAGAGGAATGCATAGATTATGATGAGACCTATGCTCCAATTGCTAGATTAGAAGCAATTAAAATTCTTTTACCTTTTGCATGTCACATAAACTTTAAACGTTTTCAAATGGATGTCAAAAGTGCTTTTTTAAATGATTTTATGGAGGAGGAAGTTTATGTTGAACAATCTTTGGGTTTTGAAAGCCATACATTGCCAAATTATGTATTTACTTAGTGCATTTCTTTTAGAAAATCATTTTTTAAAATGACATATAAACACTACTCTTTAAATTAAAAAGCATAAGCATGACATATTACTTGTTCAAATTTATGTTGATGATATTATCTTCGGATCTACTAATAAATTACTTTGTCAAGAATTTGCTAAGTGCATGACTAGAGAATTTGAAATGAGAATGATGTGAAGGCTCAAATTCTTTCTTGGTCTTCAAATCAAGCAAAAAGCAAAGATGACATCTTTATCAATCAATCCAAGTACATCAAAAAGCTATTAAAGAAATTTGGAATAAAATGATGTAAGAGTGCCAAAACTCCAATGAGCGCATCAACCAAATTGGATAAAAATGAAAAGGGTAAGGCTATAGATGAAAAACTTTATAGAGGTATGATTGGATCTCTTTTGTACCTTACCACTTCTAGACCTTATATAATGTATAATGTATATTTATGTGTTAGATTTCAATCATGTCCTAAAAAATCTCATCTGCATGTTGTGAAAAGAATTTTAAAATATATACATGGCACAATGTGTAGCACCCCCTTACCCTACTAATCGTTAATAGTGTATAGAAGTGCGACTAAGTTAATTTGTTTTTGTAAAAACCAATACTCAAATTATTGTATAATTTTTTTCCAATTTTCGAGTTTATTATTAGCGGAATATTTATTACTATAATTCCTTTTTTTATCATTTAAATTTGTAACTAGTGATGTAAATATTTCGATTTAAAAGAACTCATTCAGTAAAACATAATATTTAGAAATACATTTACAAATAATACCAAATTCATAAATTACAAAATTCACTTCTTATGAATCCTATATGCCACAAATTTACCTCAAAAGAAATTCTTAAAATTTAATTTTTATAATATAATTTCCAAAACATACAAAAAGAAAATAAACTGCTGCAATATGATTTTGGGGTTCCCCTTAACTTTGGTCGCCCTAACGCTACAACTACGTCTATTTATCTATGCATGAAATACACACGCTAAGCTACTAGCTTAGTGGTATGTTTGGAAACTATCCAATAATTATATAAATATTTCCAAAATAAAACTTTAGAAATTATGATTAATTTACTAAATATGTCAAAATATTCAAATAGTATCAAAACTATTCACGTCATGCAAAAATATACATTTCATCAATTATAACATTTCATTCAATAAGCATGCTTAAAATTGTTCAACAATACAAGATATACAATTTAAAATATCAATTTAATAATTTATATTTTTTTCTATTATTTATTTGATAATCCACGACATCTTAGATCAGAACTAAACACTGGATACAAGGTTTCTGCTCTCCGGTAGTAGATTCGGTGCCTATATAATTATTTTATAACTCAGCGCTTAATACCTTCATTTTCAATAACTCAACACTTTTGTGGTGCTTATGTAATTTTGAACTCAGCACTATTTCTTTGTGCATACGTAATTTCAACTCAGCACTATCTCTTAATACCTACGTAAATTAAATCTCAGTACTATTTTCTAGTGCTAAAATTTCTACCCTTTTATTGGTATTCTAACTTATCGTAATTTCTAGTTATCGACTAGATGTTATAGGGTATAATTATATTTGTTATCTTTATTATTTTTTACATAAATTATGTAGGTAACACTAACATAAATTCCATATAAATGCAATAATTCTCATTAAATATTTTACAGCGTCATCATTGCCCATTTAATCATTATAACTATAAGAAAAATCAAATAATATATTTTTTTATCATAAACTTCCACAATCAATACATATATGAAAGCTGCCCTATTCTGGACAGAATTTATGCCTTATATTGCCCTGTATTTTTTTTATCCATTTTTAGATGGAATTTGGACAAGTAATCAATTAAAAAATATAGGTATATGTCTTATCTTTAATTTCCAACTGGAATAACATTAAACCAATTTTTTTTAGCAAAAGTTATGAATTTTTCTCTAAAATACGTTCATTCCAATATGCACAGTATTTTACTGGATAGATTTCTAGTTCGAATTTTGGTTCAATTTTTCACCTAATTTCAGACATATTCAAACCTAATGGTCTAAACGAAAGTTGAAGCCCTATGTCTTAAATTTCCAACCCAATAAGAATTACTCAAAAATCATTTCCATAACTCAAGTTATGACCAGAAAAATAGACACTATTCATAAGATGAATTTTCCAACACTTCAATTAATTCCTACAATTTCCATCTTCATGCATCAACCTCATATTCAAATTTTTATTTCCACATTCATGGCATCATTTAATCAAAATATCACGAATTACATACACAATTACACATAATATCACAAAATCAAAAATCATATTTTCCATATTAAAATTTTTCCAAATGTACATACCTCACAAAATCTACTTCTCTTAACTTTTCTCTTCTTCCTAGTTAGCTTTCTCTTTGCCCTTACTTCCTCTCTAATTATGGTTCAAAGATTTTTCACCTCATTGGCCTAACAACAAATTTCACACTAATCAAACACTAATCACAATAATCCACCATTAATCACCATTAACATAATAATCACCCTAAATTACTAACTTTAATGATAACTAACCCCAAAATCAAAGAAAAGATAAGAAGAAAAGTGAGAAGATGGAAGATCTAACCTCACCTTTGTAGATCTTCAAAATGACTAAATCTTCTCTTTTTCTCTTTCTTTCTTCCTTCATTTTCCTTAGTTTTGCTTACTTTGCTCTACTTTCTTAATGATCTTGCCTTAATCCAACTTTTTTTCCATCTAATCTTAGCTTAATTGAAGGAAGAAAAAAAGAAGAATAAATAGGGGGAAAAGCTTACGAAAAAAGGAGAAGAAAAAATAGAGTTTTTGGTTTGTTTAAGATGAGAAAGAATAAGAATTAAGGCAAAAATGTGAAAATTGACTTTTATAGTTGGATTAGGTGGGTGGTTAGGATTAATTAGATAATCTTGTCTCTTATTGGTCCATTAATTTAAATCACTCTTACTTTATTTTAATTCAAAGAATATTTCTTTTCTTAGATAAAAAAATATTTTATTTTTATGCCTTCTTAAAATATTTGTGCCAAAAATACTACAATTTCCAATTTCATTGAGTGAAAAATTATTTTTTTCTAAATTTTAATTCCGAACTTCAAAATTTTAAATTAATAATATCCAAAATATTTTTTTCATATTTTATTATCATTTTAATTTTTTTTCTTTCATGTCCAAATTTAGACCGGATCAATTCGGCACACTGGATTTCGGTCAATCGCGACTGTGACCTAAATTATCGGGTATTACATAATGCACTTAGGCTTATGGTATCCTAGAAATACTTTATTTTATATCATTGGTTTTCAAATTCCGATTATGCTTGTAGTCTTTTAGATAGAAAAAAGCTCATTTGGAACTTGTCATTTCATCAGTGAATGTTTAGTTTTGTAATTTAGCAAGAAATAAGTTTCGGTTGCCTTGTCCACTGCTGAAGTAGAATATGTGGTAGTGGGTTATTGTTGCACTCAAGTTCTTTGGATGAGACAATAACTCAATGACTATGGTTAAGAGATTGATCACATTCCCATCAAATATGAAAATACAAGTGTTATAAATCTTTCTAAAAATCCCATTTAGTATTCTAGAAGCAAACACATACATATTAGGTATCATTTTTTAAGAGATCATGTCCAAAATGATGATGTTGTGTTAGAATTTATTGACATAAACAATCAATTGTCTGACATTTTTACCAAGCCTCTCAATGATGAAAGGTTTTGTTTTATAAAAAGGGAGCTTGGTATGCTTAATGGGAACACTTTATCTTAAAAAGTGTTTAAAAGGCATACATTGCATTAATTATGTATGATATGTCTCATATTTGATGGTTTGTACGTTCAATTCGTATGTTAAATTATTATTGTTCATGAAATAACATGTTTAGTTAGTTTAGGAAGGAGTTAAGTATCACATCCTTTTGTTTGAATCTTGTTTTTATTTTTGCCATGTTTTAGGTATTCACGACCGTGACTAAAATTGCCAAAAACAGCAGAAGTGTTCACGATATGATTCACACTTTGCATCATGACTGGATCTTATGACTGATCAAATTTATGCCCGTAACTATTTAGTGTCATGGTCGTCAACATGTCTTATTTAAAAAACAAAAATCGGTCACGCCTTGGATCACAGTTTGAGTCATCATTTGGTTTGCCCGTGAACACTATGATTCATGCCCATGAATGAACGTGAACTTTCATTCAAAGTTGTGAATCGCGTGATATAAAGTATGATTTCATTGTTTCTTTCTCGATTTTCTCTCTCCTCTCTTGCTGGTTATTATAATTCTCTGTGTTTTCTAGCCAAATCCGACCTCCAAAATCCTTTTTTCGCCCTTTAGACATCTCAAACACTGATTTTAACAAATTTATTCAAGGTTTTATTAAAGTTTTTCAAGCTTTCTAAAAACCCTAGATTTTTTATCATTCAAATCCATCTTCAATAATAATGTCCAGAGTCAATTCTTTTAAGAGGAAGAAGAAGAGCACAGCCGCCAGACTCTACATAGACTTTTTGCTCAATATCTTACCCCGGCACACTCATCAAAAGTACTCTACTCTTAAGAAATGACTCATTCTGTCAGCAAAAGCCTTCAACTGGAATTGTATCCGGGCACTACGACTAAAATCCGACATGAGAGTTTGGCTTCGGAAGTGTGGAATTTTAGAATTTGTTGACATCTACAAGTCCACTTTCAAATAGCCAATACTGGAGTTTCTCAGTACTCTACAAGTGTCTCTAGTGGGCAAGTTCCTTTTTCATTTCTATAAGCAAGAGAAGACTCACAACTGCTAAGTTTGGGGAGATTTTCAAGCTGCCACACAAAGGTTTGATAAATGAAAGTGAGGTAAAGGAATTTTACCCTTCTTCAGTATGACACAATTTTGGTAGCAATTGTAGTTGGGATGTCAAGAAGACCAAGAGCACTCATTTGAATAATCTAGTTCTCCGCTACAGTCACTAATTTCTGGCATACTCGATCTTTACCCGAGGTGATAGCAATGGCTCAATTCGGAAGTCCAAATTATTGTTATTTGAATGGACTAGATCAAATCAACCAGTTGCCTTATTTCGATGGTTTGCTTCTGTAATATCCGCTAATTTAGGTCCCGAGTCGCATGTGTTGCGAAGTTGACGCGTATGACTGATCGGAGTCTAAATTCAGATTTTTACACAAATTGATTAAGAAATGGTTAAATTAAATGATAAATGCCTAAATAAGTGATTATAGAGTTTAAAGAAGTTGATTTACGGTAAAGGACTAAATTGAAAAATTTGATAAGTTTTGGAGTCAAATTGCAAATTACCAAAAATTGGAGGATTAATGATATTAATTGCTAATCAACATATTAACTTTGGGCACATTTTGATAGTGTTGGCCGGCCATGATACTAAAGGAAGTGAATTAATATTGATTAAGTGTAAAATTGAAAGAAATGGTCAAATGGTGGGTCCCACATGAAGACTTTTTGGGTACCCTATTTAAGGCTTTCTTTTCTTCTTCTTCTTCTCTTCATTTTCTGTCTCCTTCTCTGTTTTCTTTACCAGTCACGCCAGCTTCATTCATTCCTCCATAGCTCACCTTGATTCTAGAGAGAGAAAGGAAGGGAAGAGAAGGGAAAGAGCAAGACAAGGTGATTTTCATATTCCATAACTCATAAGGAAGCTGGAAAGAACAAGAAAGAGGAAGAAAAATCAAGTTTGGTAGAGAGAGAAAATCTCCAAAGTTGTGATCAATCGAAGAAAAGTGTAAGGTAAGAAGTATTTCTTCTTCTTCATCATCTTTTCTTAACGAAAGTTTGAATTTTGAACTCATCCAAGACTTATATGGAAAGAGAGAGAAACTAGGGTTTTGAGAGAGAAAAAGAGAGCTTAGGGTCTTGAGGAAATCAGATGATGATGATAATGATCTATGATGTTGTAGGAGTTCCAAGTGACAAGAAACAAGCTCTAAGGAGCAAAGGAAAAGAGAAAGCTACCTAAAAGAGTGAAGGAGAAAGATTAAGGTTTGTGCATAACTTAAGACAATAGCCTATTTTTGCTTGAAATAATGCATGCTGAACATGATTTTAGATAAATGCATTTCAAGAATGATGATGATCATGGCATGAAACCATAGGATTAGACATGTGTGAATGAGATTCTTGTGTGACTTTGAATTAATGATGCATGTTAGAAAATCTTGTATGATCAAGGCATGTACTTGTATTGGAAAGTAATAAGTTGAGTAAAGAGCCTTAGAAATGCATGAAATAGAATTTGGTATGATTTGGATGATATTAGAATGAATGAAATGTGAATATGCAGATTTTCTGCTGAATGTCACTGGTGTGACTATCGAGTCACAGGTGTGAACCTGAAAAAAAATATAGTGATTAGAAGAAGTATTAGAAAGACAGGCGGCAACACTTGCTTATCTGGGCACGTGCGGTTCGGGTGAGGAGGTTGCGGGTGCCACAGCTTATCATCTCCAGTCAATCACAACGAAGCCTTCCGGTGACATCCTCATTATAAGCTACGTCACTCACTTGGCAATGGAGCTTGGACTTTTGGATCTTAATGATCATATATATACCATCGTCCTAGCTTCCCCTAGAGATCGACTTGATGTTGAATCTTTTATCAAGATGGAAGCTGCTATTAGGATCATCTACAAGGATGATGTGTATTATTGCTTCATCACGCCAAAAGGAGAAATAACATGGGAGCTAGAGGAACCCAAGAAATTTAAAGCTGGTCTTCGAGGGCCATAGTAGAGGAAAATGGCCTAGAATTGAGCCTCTTGGAGTTTCGATAGATATACTGGATGCCCCAATATCTAGGGAGGCATCTTCAGTGTCTCAACAGGACTTGGCTCAGCAACTCATGGTTTTGAACACTCCTCGATTTGACATGCTTCAAGCAAGTATAGATTCCTTTGAGCAATCAATTGATAAAAAGTTAGAGGAAGTCAAAGACTCTACTGAGTATAGAGTTGATAGTCTAAAGGAGGAGATTGCTAAGATTTGCTTTATATTGTCTCTTTTCTTTTTGATTCTGACAAAAGGGGATAAGAAATGCAATATGCAAACCTAACATAAATTTTGCATATGCTTAATATGAATGTCATTTAACATAAAATATACTTGACATCTACCTTCCATATAGTTGGTATAAATATAAAATATACATGACATATATCTTCCATATATTTGGCATAAATGTTATGATCAATGCTTATTTGACTCTCTTTTGAAACTTCTTCTCTTATATGCTTATGGTTTAAAACGTGGTATCCTTTTGCTCTTTATAATTCATACTTATTGAGCATCTTTTGAGGGAGATAAATTCATTTTTCTTAAACCACATATTACAAAATTATTTGTCACTATCAAAAATGAGGAGATTGTTGAATCATGAGAGATATTTTCATCATTTTGATGATCACAAATAATTGAGTAATAAGAAATTTAACCTGACGTGTGCTGTAGTCACCCATGTGCCACGCCTCTCACATTTGAATCCAACCTTTAAAATATATAAATTAACCCATTTAATGATTTAAACATAGGGCTAAAGACGATCTCCACTAAAGTCAATTTTAGGTGAGAGGCTTCATTTTTGTAAATTGTTCTTAGTCAAATACTTCCTTACAACTTGTTCTGAAAAGGACATTATTTTAATAATTACCATATTTTGAGTGATATTATTATTATTATTATTATTATTATTAAAACACTTCGTGAAGTTACAGTAGCTTTTACCTGAATAAAACGACATCGTGGCTTACAGAAATATCTCAAAAAAAGGTACAACAAGCTACCATTTCAATGCTTCTCAGCAACCAATACCTAAAGTACTACCCAGAAAATGCCACCATTCTCCTTCTTTCTCCTTTTTAGGAATTCTTAAAACACCCTACTAAAAGATTTCAAATTTATTAGAAAAGGAAATAAAGGAGTCCTCCTGAAATAAGATGGAAAAATATTTAAAAAAATATCGAACTAAGATTAAAAAATTTCAATCTATCAAGTGAGATCAAGATCGGAAATATGATCTAGAGGGAAAGTGAATGATTTGAATTTCCTTTATTTGAATGAGGTAAAAAAAATTATCTCTTTTAGAAACAAAGGGAATATGAAAACCTAAAAAGAGAGAATGTGATAGAAGATATGAACGAAAAATGAGATGGGGTAGAGAGAGACATGCTGATGGAAGTATACATTGAAATTCATCTGCCAATCTTCTTTGATATTATATTGCTGGGAACTCTTTTGGATTCAAAATGCATTTTATTTTAGGGGCATAGTTTCGAGACACACAATCCCTCTCATTTCAATTTCATCATCCTAGACAACTAAAAATCAAAATCTTTAAATTATCACTAAGATTAAAATCCATAATTGAAATAGAAGAATAAGAAGAATAAGCGTCAACAAACAAAGATAAACTAATGGGTTATAGTTTTTGTGGCTTCAATTACTTAAATGGCCTCTAGAGTATGAATCATGATTTATATTGCACCAAATGCAAGTTTTAATTGACATACTTTTGGCCTCAATTTGTTGAAGCAAAACTAATGGTTATTGGCTGTATTGTTATCCAATTTTTTTTGTTTTATTTTTTAGTTAGGGATGGTACACTTAATATTTTTTAATAGAACCCTTAATAATGTTCACGCAAATTTCGTTAATTTAATTTAAAAATTGATTTTGTAGTTACTTAAATATTTATGTACTAGAATAAATCCTAAAATATGATGCAACTTCCCTCAGAAATTTAATCCAGACTAAACTAAATAATTCAAACAAATTAAAACATTTTACAATTTTAATTTAATTTGATTGATTTTTTAGATGACAAAGAAATATATTTAATTATACTAAAAATTTAAGTATGTATAAATATTAAAAGTGAATAATGGGAGTAAACTAATTATGTATTAGACATATATATTGTAAAAATTATAGTTATTTTTATATTTTATTATGTTTAGAAATTTTCTCATATATCAGTTCATTTATAGTTCAATTTCGATTAAATCTTATACTTTTAATTTGTTGTCTTTTTCAATTCATTGGTTGGACCAGATTTAATAACTTTGCATTATGTATTAAATAAATTATGAATTATTAATTAAAAAATATATCATTAGGGCATGTTTGATATGCCCAATTTTAAAATAGGAATGAGATTTCCACTCCAATTTTAGGTTTGGTACCTATTTTCTCAGGTATTTGAAATCAATTTCTATTTTTTCAATAAAATATTTTATATTCCAATAATACCCTTTAATTTTAATAGAATCTCTCATCTTCTGTCTTTTTCGTACAACTACTTCCACTATCTCTTATAATGCTCTCATATCGATGCAAGTCTTTCGTTGCTGCTTCTCTCTTCTTATACCTTAAATTTAGAAATCGCCAGGATTTAAATTCATTACCTCATAAAAATGATACATTTTTTTTTTATGTGAAATTCAGTTTTGGTTGAATAAAGCAATTAAAGGATGATAGATGAGTTGATTAGCATTTACAATTTATAAAATATATGTGAAAAAATAGCTAAAAAAATAAAACATAAAATACAGAGTTAAAAATATTTTCCAGTTCATTCACTTATAAAATATATAACTATTAAAAATAAGGATGATTATGAAAAATAATTAATTTTTGAATTCTATTATTTTTATTTATAGAATGACGCTAAATATAAAAATAAAATTTTTATTCTTATTACATGATATATCAAAAAGAAATTTTGAAATTTCAAATTACCGTCTTAAGAATATGATTCAATTTCCTATTTTTTTATACAAAATGTGACCTTGGTATTTTTCTCTCTTTTTAGAGAGTTTTCTTTCTTTATAGAATGGTTTATCTATGCAATTTTTTTTATTATACTTTTATATTATTTATTATAGTATAAATTCTTCTAGCGTAACGCGGAGACTAAATAATAAATAATAACTTTTTAGGTCGGGCTGGTATCGGGCTTAGATAGGGAATTAAGGCCCAAAATCTAGTTACAATGTCGCCCGGCCCACTAGTTTCTGCGTGTGAACCCCGAAAGGGCAGAATTTTTGCTTCCAAAGAGTTTCGAGGACGTCCGTCAATCCCTCAGCTGTTTCCAATTCCCTCTGCAAAAGTCTACTGCCTGGCTCTATAGAAAAAGAAGAGGAAGAAGAAAACGCGAGAGATACCTAGAAAAAAGACTATGTTGGACATTAATCTGTTCAGGGAAGACAAGGGCCACAACCCTCAACTCATCCGCGAATCTCAGTGTCGCCGTTTTGCGAATGTTGAGATCGTAGACGAGATCATTCTCCTCGACAAGGAGTGGAGGCAGCGTAATTATCTCATTCATATATATATATATATATATTAAGTTCTAATGGCTGGGTTTAATATATTATCATAAATATATTTTTAACTAAAGCAAGGTTTTTTTTTCTTTAATTCTGTAATTTTATTTTTTGTTATTTTAATTTTTTTTTCCAGGCCAATATGAGCTTGATAACTTGCGCAAAGAGTTTAATATGATAAACAAAAAAGTTGCGCAGCTCAAAATTGTAAGCATTTTTAAATTATACTTTGGCTATGTTTGACATAAATGAATAAATTCATTTGCACATGTCTTAAAATTTAGTATAAAATTTAATGTATTAGTTTTGGACCAAATTTCAAAATACATTTGCAAATAAATTTCATCAATTATGTGAAATTTATTTATACCAAATATATGCTTAATTGGTTGCTTGTTTTGTTTGTTGTAAAAATTAAATATTATGTTTTTCTGCTATTGCTATTAATTGAAATAAGGCGGGTGAGGATGCAACTGAAATGATTAAAAATACTGCTGAGAACAAGCGATCCACTGCTGAAAAAGAAGCTGAGGTGCAAGAGGCTTATTTAACATTATATAAGAAATTGGAAGCTGTTGGGAATCTTGTGCATGATTCTGTTCCTTTTGACAATGATGAGGTTGGTGATTCTGATGCTATTTTCCTGGTTGGATTCATCTCAATGTGCAGTCCAATGTTGATATTATTACCACATTGAGTAATTTCTTTGTTGTTTATTTCTTTTCCTGCAGGCTAATAATGCCATAATTCGTGTTTGGGGTGAAAAGCGTTCTGAGCCAAAATTAAAAAACCACGTTGAACTTGTTGAGCTTCTAGGAATTGCAGACACTAAGAAAGGTTTTGGATTTTTTTTATTTGCTTAATGCTACACAATTAGTAGTATCTGCTTCTATTAATTTCTTTTATTCCATATATCCATGTTCATGGTTCACTTAATTGTTATGGTTTTGCACTTGATTTCTTTTGGTGCATTGTTTGTACTATATAGTCACTTGTTGTTTTCTTTTTTCTTTTTTCTTTTATTTTTTTTTCAAATATCTTTATTTTCACTGTCTTTTGAGGCAGTCATTGTTGTTGTGATAATTAAAATGTGATTTGTAATTTCACTTCCGTGTTCTTATTTATTTTGTTGGTTAAGTAAATTATGCTACTGCTAATGTGCTTGAAATGATTAGGTGCCAATGTAGCTGGAGGTAGAGGCTTCTATTTGAAAGGTGATGGTGTACGACTTAATCAAGCATTGATCAATTTTGGCCTAGATTTCTTGGAGAAGAGGGGTTACACAGCCTTGCAGACTCCCTTTTTCATGAGAAAAGAAATTATGGCAAAATGTGCTCAGTTAGCACAATTTGATGAAGAACTTTACAAGGTGATATTTTGAAATTCATTGGTAATATGTTTGCTCAAATATATCAGCAGAAGTGGGAAAGTGGCCACTTTTGGAGACTGAATTGAGTTCTCATCGTTCCAATTTCTTAGTATCCAAATCAATTATGTCTATTATATTTTCTTGTCTTATAAAATAAAAAATCATGATCTAACGATTCAAAAACTCCATCATCCATCAATGCTCCAACGTAGATTTCACTATCCACAGTTGCATCTCCAACCAAAAATCCTTCCCACTTTTTGATACCACTCTCCAATACCTTCTATTAGAGAGCCCACTTGCTAAACAATTGTATAATAAATTAAGTCCTGGATTTAACTTTAATAATCGTAATAGTAATCTTTTAGGTTTGTGTTAATTCCCCCCCCTCCCCCCCTCCTTTTCTTTTCTTATATCCTTTTCTTGAGATTTGTTGGTTACTGTTGGTGATAAATGATAATAGTTCTTTTTTTTTTTTATGAGAAAGGAAAATGAAATGAAGGAAAAATGAGGAAATCTTAAAGGTTTTTGCTATTTGGATTTATCAAAAGTAATGAAGGTTTTTAGGAGAAATAATATTTTGTATTTCTACTCGATCTGAATTTACATAACTTTGCAAAGGGTGAATTTATACACAAAAACTATAACCTAATTAGGAAACTCTCCTACAATCAAGGTATATTTACAATATGGGAATCAATTACAAGATTTAGGCAATTTTGGAATGAAAACTAAATATTTTAGTCAACACTCCCCCCTAAGTAGGTGCTTAGATTCTAACTTGTAGATAATTGTATAAAAAGCTCAGACGTTGAGTGCTTTAGTAAACACATTTGTTAGTTGGTTGTTTGACTTCACATGGGGTAAATTTAAAGAATTATCGGCTATTTTCTCTTTTATGAAATGGTAATCGATCACTATATGCTTTGTTATGTAATGCTACACTAGATTGTGAACTATGCTGATAGTAGCTTTGTTGTCACAAAATAAAGATAGAGCGTTCTTGTCTAACAATTTTAGTTCCTCTAATAATTTTCTCTGCCAGTCAAGCTCACAAACCCCTTGAGCCATAGCTCTATATTCGGTCTCAGCACTTGACTATGCAACCACACTGTGCTTTCTACTTCTCCAAGTGACTAAGTTTCCCCCAACAAATGTGCAATAGTTAGATGTTGATCTTGTATCCTCTAAAGATCTAGCCCAATTTGCACATTTGGAGAATAAAATTCCTTTTCCTAGTGCAAACTTCAAATACTGAAGAATATGAAAAACAATCTGCAAATGCAACTCGCGAGGATAATGCATAAGTTGACTAACCAAGCTAACAACATATGTAATGTCCAGTATGATATGTGAGAGATAAATCAATTTCCAAACCAACATTTGATATCTCACTAAGTCAATTGACATACCAATTCGTGCTTGTAGTTTGTGATTAGATTCAATAGGAGATTACAGACTTACATCCCACTCTACCGATTTCTTTTAAGAGATCCAAGATATATTTGCTTTGAGAAATAAATATTCTTTTTTCTATTATAGCAATTTCTATCCCTATGAACTATTATAACTTTCCTAGAGTTTTGGTCTCAAACTCTCGAGCTAAGAGTTTCTTGAGTTGAGCCATCTTCTCTGTATCATCACCACTAGTCACTAGTATGTCATCAAGCCATGATCAACATTGCTTTATCAATATCCGAAGGAGATCATGACCTTGCAAAATTTATAAAACCATGCTATGGGAGACTGCTTCAACCCATGTAAGGTCTTTTTCAGTTTGCATGGTTTGCCTTAACTTTTTTCATCAACAAATCCTGGAGGAATCTCTATATACATGTCCTCCTCCCAATGTCCATGCAAGAATGCATTTTTAATATCCAACTATTGTAGTTCTCAATATAGATTAGTTGTGTAGGATATCAGGATTTTGACTGTGTTTATTTTAGCAACAAGAGAAAATGTCTCCTGACAATCCACTCCATAAGTACAAGTAAATCCCTTGGCCACCAATCTAGCTTTGTAATTTTTAATGGAACCATCAAATTTATGTTTTATAGTGAACACCCATTTACACTCTACCAACTTCTTCCCTGATGAAGGAATAACAAGTTCCCAAGTCTCATTTTTTGCCAAAACCTTCATTTCTTCAATCATTGCTTCTTTCCATTTTGGTTCCTCCAGGTAAGCCTCTATCCAGTCTTGAGGAATAGAAATAGATAAGACAAAAGTTCCATAGGAGGGAGATAAATAATTGGAAGAAACATAGTTAGAAATAAGTTGTTTAGTGTAAGATCGTACTCTTTTTTTTAGAGTAACAAGAAGATCCAAGTCATTAGTAGGATCAGGATTAGAATTAGGACACTCATCACAAGTATTAGAGATGATTCTAGACCAAGTATAGACTGTGCGATGGCTTTATTATCTTTTTGTAACTTTTTAAATTTGGTCTATTTAATCTCCCAACAATAAAAGTTTCCTCCTGACTAGAACTATCAATAATATGTATTTGGAGAGACTTATCAAAAGCGTAGTATCAGATATTACCTCTTCTAGCTCATTCCCTTTTAAGAGGTGATTGTGGTGAACCAAAGTAAGACTCAAATTCTTTAAAAGTAACATCAATGCTCACAAAATACTTCCTAGATGGAGGATGATAACATTTGTATCATTTTGAGTTGGAGAGTAGCCAACAAACACACTTAACAACTCTAGGATTTAATTTATCTACATTCCTTATATGAACAAAACAAACACATCCAAACGCCTTGGGAGGATCAATGTAGGATGTTTTACCTGTTAAAGCTTCTAAAGAACTCTAAAAATTAAGAGCTTTGAGAGGCATTCTATTAATAAGATGTGCTGCTGTAAGAATGACATCTCCCCGATAAGGTTTTGGAAGATTCATGATAAACATTAAAGACTAAGCTATTTCCAACAAATGCCTATTTTTCCGTTATGTAACACCATTTTGAGCACTAGTATAATCACAGCTAGTCTAGTGTAGTATCCCTGACTACAAATGACCACAAAACCTACCATCCATGTATTATGTGCCATTATCTGTTCTTAGGATTTTAACCTTGGCATTAAACTGTGTACAACTCATCTTGTGAAACAATTGAAAATAAGAACACACTTCATTCTTGGATTTTAGCAAATAAACTCAACTTAATAAAGTACAACAATCAATAAAGGTCACAAACCATCTATACCCAAGTAATGAAATAGTTTGGGTAGGTCCCCACACATCAGAGTGAATAGTGATAAAAGGAATAAAACTTCTATTATTATTTGGAGGATAAGAGCTTCTGGTATGTTTAGCAAACTCATAAGCATTGCAAAATAGAGAACTCAACTTAGCTTTCTTAAACAAAATAAGATATAGTTTTTCTAAGACAAAAAATGATGTATGTCCTAATCTCTTATGCCATTGAATGTTTTCTTCATTGACATCCATAAAATCACCTAATATGGCTTGGTTCATACTGTCAGTCTTCCAAGAGATACAAGCCATCATGCAGTCTATCAGTGCCAATCTTCATCTGTGTTTTTAGATTGTGAAACACATAATGAGTATGAAAGAATTCAATTTTACAATTAAAAGCTTTGGTAATGGAACTAAAAGATAAAAGGTTGACAAGAAAACTGGATACATGGAGAGCGGAGGATAATTTAATATTGGGAGTGTATTTAATAGAACCTGTTCCAGAAATAGGAGTAAAAGATCCGCATTCAATGTGGACATTTTCTTTTTTTAGTCATGCAGTGTAAGAGGAGAAAATTTTGATAGAACTTGTCAGTCTATTTGCTCCAAAGTCTATAACCCATGACCAATTATCAAGATTGGCTAGAAGTGCATTAACTGATTTCCCAAAATGTGAGGAAGCAACTGAGACAAAAGGCATCTTAGGTTTTGTATTTAAGAGCTATCTCCCTTGGTGTTTCCAGTCTCAAACAAATTTGTTGAGCTCCCCTTTATCTTACTGTCACCCACTTATATAGCAGAGATGGAAACACATAGTAAAGATACACTTTTGAGGTCAAATTACCCATCCGTAGAGTCACAAAAAATCAGGATTGAAAAAATAATTCCTAACAGAAATCCAGATACACAAAATATTGTGGTAAACAGTATAGAAGATCACAAGAGAGACCAATAATACCTTAGATCAGACCCAAACGGAGAAATGAAGCACATAACATGTTGTGTAGAATGGGGTTACTTTGGCAAAGCTGATTGGAAGGGTTGTCTCCGTTTCACGCACCCCCCCTGCACTGCCGCATGAAGAATATAGAAGATCCAAAATTCGGCACTTGAGTACTACATGCTTGCTTTCTGGTGACCGGATTTTGGGGAATGACTTGAATACAGGTGGTGCTCTTCCCTATGCCAGCGGTGAGGATAATAGACTACTTTAAGATGGTGATCAAAGCAAGGCAGCCTTGTTCTTAGAGTTCCGACCTAGGTTTTTATGAACCTCACTCTGATACCATGACGATTTTTAGGAGAGAGATAATATTTTGTATTTCTATTCAATCTTAATTTATGTAGCTTCCACAAAGGGTGAATTTATACATAAAAAAACTATAACATAATTAGGAAACTCTCCTACAATCAAGGAATATCTTCAATCTAGGAATCAATTACAAGATAAGGCAATTCTAAAATGGAACCTAAGTATTCTGGTCAACAAGTAAAAACATCTAGTCACTAGTTTTGTAGCATGCATGATCAGTGAGATGAAAATTGGGTAAAAAGTAATTTAAAATTGCAGGAAAGGGATAGATGAGAAGACAGAGAAGGTTATAATTGCTGAGATTAGGGTAATCAAGCTCAGTGAAAAAACAACTGGGAGATGCTTTTTGGGAAACTTTGAATTGGAAAAAAAAAAAAGGGATATCAGAAACTGCCACTTAATGATTAGAGCAGGTTGAAGTCTGCATACTCAGCTGGTTGCATGATTAAATTGTATCATCCACAATGTTTTGACTTTTTGTATGAATTTGATAGAATTTAAGGTGCACAGAATCCCCTTAACTTCAAGCAAGCAAGCAAGCACTTGGGTATTTAACCTAACTATCCTGGTGCAGTTATGTTTTCCTGCATTTGCAAGAAGCTATTTATTTTATAACTTTATCGGATATTTTCTGTATTGGTGCATTTTCTTGCTTCTATCTGATGTGCTTCTTGATTTTTGAACCTCCTTCCTCTTCTATTTGGCCGGTCCTCTTCTCCTTCCATACTATAAATGTAGAGATCCTATTCTCTTTTTGCTACTAAGAATTGGAAGTGTCAGCCAATGGAGAGCGCATAGAATCTGGCCCTTCCTCTTCCTAGAATTTCTATTTGAATACTTACTTGCCTATGATCATTTAGGTCCTGAAAGTAATTTTATTTATGTGCATATATTTTGTAATTTCCTTTTTGTTTGCTTTTACACCAAGATGCAAGAATCAGTGACTGAATTTGTAATTGATAGGTGATTGGTGAAGGAGATGACAAATATCTAATTGCTACAGCTGAACAACCATTATGTGCTTATCATCTAGATGATTGGATCCATCCCGCACAGCTACCTATCAGGTTGTATTTCTGCAGTTACTAGTGGTCTAAATAGCAAAAGCCATGATATTTTTTTTTCTCATTAAATTTCATATGTTTTGCCAGGTATGCTGGATATTCTTCTTGTTTCCGTAAAGAAGCTGGTTCCCATGGTCGTGATACTCTGGGAATTTTCCGAGTTCATCAATTTGAGAAAGTGGAGCAGTTCTGTATTACTAGCCCAAATGGCAACGATTCTTGGGACATGCACGAGGAGATGATTAAGAATTCTGAGAACTTCTACAAAATGGTATGATATCCCTCATCTTAAAAGTTACCTCCCCCTCGTTTTATTTCAATTGTTTTTGGGAAAATATCGACAGTTTCTAATTGAGCATGGCTAGCTCTGTACCCTGAACATGCCTAAGAAATGCATAAATTTTTGTAATCAATGTCTCAGACGAACAATGGTTTTTGAAAAAGAAATCTGGATCCCATATACCTGGACGGCTTGTTAATATTGTCTATTGTGATATTCTAATCTTATTGATATGAATTAAACAAAGTGCTCTGATGGTTACCTTCTCAAACAGCTTAACATTCCATACCAAGTTGTGGCTATTGTTTCTGGTGCTTTGAACGATGCAGCTGCAAAGAAGTACGATTTAGAAGCGTGGTTCCCTGCTTCAAGCACATACAGAGAGCTGGTCTCCTGCTCCAATTGTACAGATTACCAGTCAAGAAGCTTAGAAATCCGATATGGGCAGAGAAAGGTAGGCATTGTACACTTATTTCTGGCTCTTATGCAATATCACTGCTGTGTATATCCAGAAATAGCATATCCTATTTTTCTGGGTTCATATTTGAATTCATTTTTTACTAAAAGTTTAAGGGGGTGTTTGGGATTGCTGTTAGATATCCAAAAATAGGTTTAGAATTTTTTTGATTTAATTGACTAATTTTTTTAATTTTTTATGAACTGTTTTTTCTCAAACATGCGTCTGCAAAAAATATCTATTTACCTGTTTCTCTTCAAAAGCAGTTTTCAAAACTTAAAAAATTTAAAAATAAATTTTTTTTCTCCAAAAGTGCTTTTGGCAAATGCAATGCCAAACGGGCCCTAAGACTTTTATCACTATGTGAAGATGGCATAAAATGTTTGAACTATGTTTTTATTTCTAAATGGTTTGCTACTTCCAAGGTATTATGCTATCTAGACATAGCATTACTGAAAAATAGACACTCTAGTACTTTGTATGGTACTTATAAGATCTATTCTGGTGCTTTGCATTTAAATATCGTGGGGTGAGCATAGAGGTTTTGAATCAAAATCTGAAAAAAAAAGGTAAGATTGCCAGACTTGAAGGTGGATTTAAAAATAGGTTAAGGGTTTAAGAATTTGCAATTGTTGCAGGGTATTGAAGTGATATGATTATTTTTTATATTTATATAATACAAAAAATTATATACAAAAAATTTTTAATTTATTCTACTTTTTATATTATTTATTGTTATTGAAATTGAATAAAGTCCGGAGCAGAATAGTGCCATGAACAATTCCTTTTGGAGATATCTTTAGGATAACTGAAGCAGGGATAGAGTTATGTGGGATTTGATTTGAGAAACCGGAAACATATGCAGTGTGTTATTTTATGATGGTGAGTGGCTTAAATATTAAATATTTTTTATAGAAGAAAATGAACATAATGAAATATACATGCTGTTGTATGATGAATAAGAAATCTATGCTCTATGATAGTCAAGCGAACAATGCACTGAATTTTTTCAAGATGCTTTTCATGGGTGAACAGATAAGGTTTACAATGATAGAACCATGTAAAATGTTAAGAGTAAACATTCATTTGATTGAGAAAACATAAACAATGTTATTGGGGCACATTAATTCAAACACAATTCATAATATTTCTAATTGCATGATATATATATATATATATATATATATATAATTCTAAATTATTAGTAACTCAATTTTCATTGCTATGCAAGTTTTTGTGGCCTTTTCTAATCACATTAATTGTTATTTGTGTAATGAGAAACTCTGAAATTTCATAAACTTTAAAGAAGTTGCATTCATGTAGCACGTGAGCCGTTTTTTTTTCCCTTGCCAGCATAAACAATCAAGTTCTTACCATGTTTCTCATCGTTGGATATTTGGTCCTTGGATGCAGAACAATGAGCAGGCAAAGCAGTATGTTCACTTGTTGAACTCTACCCTCACGGCAACGGAGAGGACCCTTTGCTGTATCCTTGAGAACTACCAGAAGGAAGATGGTGTAGAGATCCCAGAACCTTTGAGAGGATACATGGGTGGAAAATCTTTTCTTCCTTTCCTAAACAAACCATCCGCAGAAGGCAAGGGGAAGAAATCTAAGGCCTGAGTTATCTCATGAATTTTTGCACGGTTATGTGTGGTGTAGAATTTGAGAATTGGGATTGAAGGTTGCTTATTCTCTATAAGGAGCCAGTATTTGGTCCAGATTCAAACTAATCTTAATGACCAAGTATACATAACAGAACTGATATATGAAGGAAGTCATCTTGCAGCTATTTTTGCGATGCTAAGTATTTTGTAACCAAATGTAGAAGCTTTCATAATGGCAGAATCTTTTGATTTGAGTGTGTTTCTTTTCTTTGAATTTGATAAAATTTTCCTGAATTTTGATATAAACTATCTTGTTCCAATTTTTGAGATTTTATTTATTTATTTCTTTAAAACCCTGGGCATCCTCTTTGGTTTTTCATATGCTAGCTTTTATTTTGTTTAGTTTTTCATCTTATCAAGTTTGGAATCCACTATCGAAGGGGGATTATTAGGTGCCTGTGCCTCTTATCAAATTGCCTTTCCACCTTACCCCTTTTACTCTAAAGCTAATATGTGGAAAGAATTTGCCATGCTACCATGTGTAGCGACAATAGTTGTACAAACGATTAAGAGCTTCATGGTTCAGTGAGCAGTCAGTGTTAAGCGTTAAATGGCGGCGGTTATTTGTTTGCGGTTAACTATTAGAGATGGTTCATATATCGAGTCAGGCAGTTGACTATTAGAGGTTGACACAGTTAAGTATTAGAATTTTGTGGTGGTACATATAACGAGTTGGGCGGTTAGGTTAACTATTAGATGTGGTAAATATATTGAGTCGGGTGTTCGGGATTGGATACAATGGGTTGTACCATACACTTTTAGCCAATGATTAGTGCTTACAAAAATTGAGAACCCCTTATAGAGAAGGTGGAGGAGCTCTGGAAGGTTTAAATAACTTTGTTGATTATGGCTTAAAATTAATAGCCAAAAGTTGACTTTGGCTTAAAAATAATGGCAAAAAGTATCCCATTAACTGAATTTTTATATATCTAAAAAGGGGATTGATGATCTTTCTTTAGGGGAAATAATCCATATTTAGGGATATATGGTATAAATTATTATGTGCCTTGTTTTAGGGAAGGATATGCATCTTTATGAAAATTTGTCTAACCAATTGCAATGAGTACCCATGCATCCTTTGCATGTGTGCGTACTCTCGCTTCAATACTTATTTTATAGAGAATTTCTTAAGGAATTTTGTAGGAGCTCTCTGTGTTGGAGATTGGTAAGATTATTGGATATATTTAAAGATTTGGGTTGAGAGTTAAGACACCAAACTTTTTGTAATTTACCATTCTTCCATTTTGTAATTACTTCTACTACCTTTGCCCTTGAATGTAGGTGAAATTGCCGAGTAACATAACATTTTTATACATTCTCAATTTTTTTCTTTTGTTATGGCATTCATTAATCCAACTAAAATATTTGGATTCCAAAACTATTTCTGTCAACTGAATATTGATGCCTTATTTACTTTTTAATTCATAAAATTTGAAAAAAAAAATCCACATTAATTCTAATAAGATGATAGTTATAATTCAAAAAGTTTTAGAAGGAACCAAATTTGGATTGAAGAGTGAAAAACCATTCATATTCGGAGTCTGACTATTGAATCAAATGGCGTCCTTTATTTATTCACATGAATGTACGTACTTATACTGAAGATGTAATTATTTAGCCTATTATTACAAGATAATTCACAAATAAAAGGTCCAACAGCAATAATTAAGTACAACATGGCTATTTCATTAAATATCAATTTAATACCATCGACTTTTTGTTAATGGTAGTTTGATAAATAGAATTATGATATCTCATATTTAAATCGTATTCGGACCCATTATAACTTGAAAATGAAAAACAAATTATTCAGCTATCCAAAAAAAAAAAAAAGCCCTGATAATAGGAACTTGGAGTGTAATTAAGAAAATAAGTAAAGTAATTTCTTCCAAAAAAAAAATGATGATAATAATAATAATAATAAGAAGAAGAAGAAGAAGTTGTGAGGAGGTAGTAGAAAACATTAGAAACAGAGTCTTCTCTTGCATGATTCAAGTGGCAATGGTGGATAAACGCAACAAAATCCGATTTCTCTAACAGTCTCTTCAATCAAATCTCTGCAAATATATTGTTGCAAAGCCAGTCCTATTCTCCCATTTTCTCTCCTTAGGCCCCAATCAATGTCTCTACATACTTCATTCACACTCTCTATCATGGCCTTGCTGCTCCATAAACCCCAGCCAAATCCCTCTGTATTCCTTTCTTCTTCTGCATACATTGTTTCTCTCTTTATTCTTCCAAGCATACTTCTGTTTATGATATCCTCTTCTCCTGGCTTCTTCTTTCGCTGTTGTAGCTCTCCTCCTAGACCATTTTATCAATTGTAATATTTTATTATTTTCCATAGTATAATCAAACTCTATTAGGTTCCATATGAGATTAATTCAAGCATAAATATGCTGTATATATATATATATATATATATATATATATATATATAGGTTTAAATTACTCGCTGCTCTTGTAGTTGTCAAATTTTTTCATATATTTTGTGCTCTTTATTTTTTTTTATTTTTTGCAATTAGCCTCTAAAAAGTTAATTTTTATATTTTATTTTATTCTGTCTTCACAAGATGACGTGTTCTTCTGAAAATTTTTATTGCCCACATCATTTTATGAAGGAGGAATGAAATAAAAATTAACTTTTTTGGAAGCTAATTATATCCAAAAATAGATATAAGAAGCAATCAAGAAAAAAAATGTATATAAGAGACAACAAAAAAAATGACAAATAAAAGCTTTTTTTTTAAAAAAAAATTATAGTGATTAAAAGAATATTAAGCAAAGACTTATTTTTGTAAGCCAATCAAGTAAAGACAAAAACAGCGGTAAATTAATGTTTATATATATATATATATATATATATATATATATATATATATATATATATATATATATATATATTCTTAAAGTAATTCAAAAAAAATGCAATGCTAAGGTAAAAAAAAAAAAGGAAAAATCAGAAAAGAGAATTGGTAAATTTGGCATCATAGGATTAGGATATAAAAGTGAGTTGTCTATCGCTAATTATTAAAGATGGAGGACCCAAATCAGGTGGAAATGGGCTTCTGCCAGTCCCCAAAGTAAAGGCATAAAGCATGGGTTTTCTTTTCTTTTGTGATACTTGTCTTCTAACTAAATGTTTTTGACTCTCTCTAATTACTCTATCGTTTGATGCTCTAGTGGTCCATCCACAATCCTGGATATATATCACCATTACTTTTCATTTATTTATTTATTTTTTGAGTTGCAAGCTAATTTATGATGCTTAGTACCAAACAAAAGTGCCTTTTATCATGCTATTGTTCTGAAGAAGAAAATGGGATGCGACTCTTCAGTGTATATATATATATATAGAATAAATATTTTTAGATTTTTTATATTACTTTCACTTAAAAGTAAATAATCAGTATTTAATTTTTAAGTAATAATTATCCAAATGAGCTCTGAATTATACATTAATAGGTAAAAATGAACTCAAATAGAGCTTCTTCTTTTTTTTCCCTTTTGAAATATAAAACATTCACCTTCATTTTATTTGTAATACTATTTTCTGTGATTTTTGTTTATAAAGTATTAATATCTATATATTGTTACTAAAAAAATTACTGATCTCAATACGTGGGAACTGAACACTTAGCATCATGTATAGATAGGATGAGTTCAATTAACTAGATTTGGCAGCAATTATAGTGATATAATAAAAAATAAGAAAAAAGAAAAAAAGAAAAGAAAAACAAAAAAGAGAGGGATAAATTTTAAATTACGAAATGGAGTGCTGAAAAAAAGGCTCTAAATTAAGAGAAAGTGTAAAAAATATGAAATAATCCGATAATAAAAAAAAAAAGAAAAAAGAAATAAAAAACCAGCATTAAAATGTGTGATACTTTTGAGCAATTGGAGCCGTTTGCTTACTATTTGCCTATCATAACCTTCCAATGCATTGAGGAGGAATATTTTAAAAAAATAAATAGTATGTATAGATGGTATCCAATACTAAAAACAAAAACAATAAATAAATAATTTTTTAAAAAAAATAAATAATGAAAAACTGACCATTTGTTGGAGCGCAGCCGCAGAAAGCGAAACGAGTGAACTCGTCGAGCATCAGAACAGCGGGAGCATGACTCCCCTCTTCCAACTCACCTTTCTCTCTTTCACTGTTAATGTTATTATTATCTCCTACGCTTTTTACTACCTCAATCATCCTCTTCAAAGCCTTCAAATCTTCATCGCATTTTTTCAGCGCTCCTAACAGTTTTCTCCTCTTCTCCGCCACCGCTAATTCTGCCGTAGGAATCGGAATGTTGTCAAGTCCCATCAGCCTTGCCACCAGAGCTGGCGGAGGAAGCTGACACACTAATCTCATGTCCTGTGGAAGCGTCGGACTTCTCAGAACGACGTCGGACGAGGCGACATTTGGGCACTTTTCTTGTGGTGAAGATGACGAAGATGGTTGCAAATTAGTTGATTTTTTTTCTTGCTTTTTTCCTAGAAAATTTGTACATTTAATTAATATATATTTGATTAAATTAGACAATTAAAAGAAAATTTCAGTAACATTTTTATGTAAAACAAACCGGAAGTGAGAAATCTGCGGCGGTTATTAAATTTCCAAGCCAACTGAAAAATGCTAGACATGCAGCCAATACTCTTTGGGCGAACATTTTCCGGTGCCGGAGAAATATCCCGACCGGATGATGATGATGATGAAAACATTGTATCCTAGCTTTTCTCTCTTCTCTTAAAATGACTTTACGAAAACGGAAAGAGAAGTTGTATGCTGTATATTGTGGCCTTGCACCAAATATAAGAGCAAATGAAAGAGAGAGAGAGCAGAAGAACAAATAACATGCAGTTTTCCGTAATTTTATTTTATATTTTTTAACATAGGAGTAATTGTGTCTCCCATTATAAAAGGTGAGATATAATGGTGTCTCTGCACTATAATGCTATGATTGTTAACGTCGGTATCCTATATATAATGACCTTTTAGCCTTTGACCATTTATAATATATTCCATCAAATTTTTTCAAATTAAAAGTTTTTAATTTATAAATTATATATTTTGTAAAATTATTTCTCTTTCAAACTATTCTGCCGATTTTTCTGTAAAATTCAAAAGATAATCAATAGCGAATAAATCAATAGCGTAGAATTCAAAAAATTAATTGATAATTGGAAATTTTCAAAAGTTTAGAAGGATTAAATTTAGCAAGTTTTCAAAATTTTCTCTTTCCAAATATGATTTACAATCAAAATTGAGAAAAGAGAGATCCACTCTCAAAGCTATTTGAGATAATTTATTTTCTTTCATCCAAATTTCTCCAAAAGTATAGAGAAAAACAATATAAATATATCCATATAGATTTAATCTAGATATGTATCAAGCCTCTCACTAAAGAAAGATTAAACACCTATGTTCTAAGTGTTTAGAGATGGTAGATTCACAAATTTTTAAATTTTTTTTATTAAGTTCATTTGAATCCAGTCCTATAATAGACCAAATTCTTTTGATTATTAAATTTTATAGTATCTTTAAATAATAAAAATATTTCACATTCATTAATTTTACAAATTAAAGCTCATAATTTCAAAATACTTGAAGATTCATCCCAATAGCGTTGATTTTCAAAACTTATTACAAAGCTTTGGTTTCTACTTTTGCCTCCAAACATCATTTTTAACATTCAGAAGGAAAAATATTGCTTTTATAAACATATATTTCAAAAAAAAATATTGTTGTTCCAAACAAACATTCTCTAGAAAAATATAACTCTTCTAAAGAATGACTTTTAGAAGGTGCAATATCTTCTGCGTCTCCTCTTGTTTCCAAATTAACCAAATACTCAGCTAAGGGAGATAACCCAATACAATGTCAGTAGTGTCAAATTGAGTTTCAATCGAAGTGCTAGTGTCAGATATTCTGACATAGACTCTACCATGAGTACCATAAATTTTTCATGAAATCACAAATATTTTTAGTTGTACAATTACCATTTCCAAATATAGAAATTCTTTCAAAACTAAGGCTTCCAACCTTAAGTATCCCAGTTACATCTTTAAAAATTGTGGACTACAACACACATATTCTACAACTAGTATATGAAAAAGAAAAAATTGGAACATTCCTCTTTTAAACTTCTCTAACTTTTTCTACCATTACTGAAAATATTTAAAATAAATTGAATGTTTTAGAAAAATATATTAAAGTTAATAAAAGAAATTTATGCATGATAATTTTTATGTACCTCATAATCCAAAAAAAAACACAAATGATTTTTCAAAAACTTGAGAAAAGACATTCAAAATGAACTTTATGATTTTATTTTCCAAAATAAGGTCCATTTTTTTTTTTATTGGAATGAACTCTACACATCTCAAAACACAACAACAAAAATGTATATTAGCGACGCTATGCACGCGTCGCTAATTGTATCAATGGCGTCGCTATAGTTATTTAGTGATTAATTAGCGACTCAAATGTGGTGTCTCAAAAAATACTGTCGCAACCAAGTTTTTGCGACGCTGGAAAAGTAACTGCTAAATAGTGACTCTTAGCATGCGTCGCTAAATACTAACACTAAATATATGTCGCTAAAAATTAAATTGGTGTCGCTAAACTTGGCGACAATATTAGCGATGAAAAAAATGGCATCGCTAAGTTAGCAACACCACTTTCCTGTCGCTAATATGTGAAAATAATTTAATTAATTATTTAATTTATAGCGACAAAGTTTTGCGTCACTAATGGCATCACTAATTTTATTTATTTTTTAAAAAAACCTGTTTATAACAAAACTTGTTTATAACACATAAATAACTTGGCTCATAAAATTTCTGAATATCATGCAATTCATCAAATTCAAACCATTAAACATTCATTGTAATACAAATTTCATTATTTTTGTCTAAAAAAGTCGTTACAATAATAAAATCCCAGAATAAATAGAAAAAAATACATCAAAATGTTGATGGAGTATCTGTGGGTGAGGAAGAGTGAGGAGCTGAACCTCCAAATTGAGATTGCGTGCTATGTGTCCAATAACATATGAAATCACGCATCCGTTGCTCCATGATTGACTTTAGTTGTTGCTCAGTCTGCATATGTGTCCAATCACATATCAAAATCGTAAGCGCTCCTCTAACTGTTGATCATGATCCCGAATGAGTTGATGAAGTTGTTCAACCTTCTGATCCCGCTATCGAAGGCACTCCTGAAATTGCTCTTCTATTTGCTCCTTAATCGTCCTCTCCATCTCCTCGCGCTAAATGCGAATAGTTTTTGAATTTAAAGTTGAATTAACAGTGGAATGAGATAAGGATCCTTAGTCAGAGAACAACAATGAAGCCTTGACGCCTAATCTATAAACACGACGATCTTTAGGTTGGGCGCCTACAGCTTCTACGAATACAAGCTGACTCTCTAGAGGTGAAAGTTCAGCAAGCTCAACTGGAGTCTCTGATCCTTCAGCGGGTGACTGTATTGACTGAGAAATGATTTTCTCAACACGTTCCTACAGTTAATAAAAAAAATTGTTATGAAATAACACAGTATTATATAGTTTGAAGTTATTGAAAATGTATGGAAATTTTTGCCCCAATTTGTTTTGCATGAGCATCAATCCATCCACCATTTTTCTTTATATGGCACTTCTGGAAAAGACAAATTAGTCCTGGATCCCTGCCATCCTTCTCAATCTGACGAATGAATAAAAAAATTATGTTAGGCACGTAAATTGTATATAACCAAATTATGATATTTTTCTTACTATTCGACGTCTATGCTCCTTAATAGAAATGGATCCAGCAATGTGCCAAAAGGGACCTGTTCTCGGACTGACTTTTTGGGATAATTGGTTTACACTAGCTCTTGCTGATAATGCACGATATTCTGATGCACTCTACTTCTTAGTCCAGCGTTGCCAAATATCTTCTTGAATATGAGGAGGATGACCTTTCTTTCTCCACTTGTTCATCATATCAGAGTAACGCCTCCCAGCTAGAGACTCTCAAGTAGCTCTTATGATGTCATGAAGATCAGCATCCTACTTAAAATACCTCTACATAAGAAAAAAAAGAAATTATGTTATCAGAATCTATACATCAATAAAGTTCGTACACTATAGTACATAACAAACACATTGCTAAGTAATTCTCATCATGCCTCAATTCCCAATTAACCTAAACTTTTATTTGCTTGCATTTACCTAAAACTCTCTAAAGTATAAGTTCTTTGTCTCTTGGGACACGCCCCTCCATGTGGATCCCTCTTCATCCACTTGCTGCTTCAAGATTTAAGATATCCGACCAGCCATTAGATGACTTTCTACAAACCTATGCATGCATAGTTAATGATATTAATATTACCATGTAAGATTATCAATATTGATTGTCACATAGTACATAATTAGACTTGTGTGCACATTGCACTAATCTCAATAATAAGACAGTTATAAGTATCAAAAGAATAAAAAAGAAAACAAATATTATACTCACTTCCCATTTTCCATTCTAAGCCTCTTTCGACTTGAAAAGGTAAATGTCTGCGACTCTCCTGTCTGATTATAAGTAGAATGAGCTCCTGGCTGAGTCTGTATGGAGGAATCGTCGGGTTAAGTATCAGTGGAGAAATCTCTATGTTGCATGCCAGTGGAGAGATTTCTATGCTGAGGTTAAGGCTCTAGTGTCTGTGTAATATCCACTAATTTAGGCCCCGAGTCGCACGTGTTGCGAAGTTGACGCGTTTGACCGATCGGAGTCTAAATTCGGATTTTTACAAAAATTGATTAAATAATGGCTAAATTAAATGATAAATGCCTAATTAAGTGATATTAAAGTTTAAAGAAGTTGATTTACGATAAAGGACTAAATTGCAAAATTTGATAAGTTTTGGGGTCAAATTGCAATTTACCAAAAATTTGAGGATTGATAAGATTAATTGCTAATTAACTTAGGAAATTTGGACACTTAAAATTGGGTTTGGCCGGCCATGACATTTAAAAGAAGAGAATTAATATTGATTAAGTATAAAATTGGAAGAAATGGTCAAATGGTGGGTCCCACATGAAGACTTTTTGGGTACCCTATTTAAGGCTTTCTTTTCTTCATTTTTTGACTCCTTCTCTATTTTCTTTACCAGTCACGCCAGCTTCATCCATTCCTCCATAGCTCACCTTGATTCTAGAGAGAGAAAGGAAGGGAAGAGAAGGGAAAGAGCAAGACAAGGTAATTTTCATAGCTATAACTCTTAAGGAAGCTGGAAAGAGCAAGAAAGAGGAAGAAAAATCAAGTTTGGTAGAGAGAGAAAATCTCCAAAGTGGTGATTTAGTGAAGAAAAGTGTAAGGTAAGAAGTATCTCTTCTTCTTCATCATCTTTTTTAAAGAAAGTTTGAATTTTGAGCTCATTTAAGACTCATGTGGAATGAGAGAGAAATTAGGGTTATGAGAGAGAAAAAGAAAGTTTAGAGTCTTGAGGAAATTAGATGATAATAATGATTTATGATATTGTAGGAGTTCCAAATGACAGGGAACAAGCTCTAAGGAGCAAAGGAAAAGAGAAAACTACCTAAAAGAGTGGAGAAAGATTAAGGTTTTTGCATAACTTAAGGCAATAGCCTATTTTTGTTTGAAATAATGCATGTTGAACATGACTTTAGATAAATACATTTCAAGAATGATGATGATTATGGCATGAAACCATAGGATTAGACATGTATGAATGAGATCCTTGTGTGACTTTGAATTAATGATGCATGTTAGAAAATCTTGTATGATCAAGGCATTTACATGTATTGTAAAGTAATAAGTGGAGTAAAGAACCTTGGAAATGCATGAAATGGAATTTGGTATGATTTGGATGATGTTAGAATGATTGAAATATGAATATGCAGATTTCCTGCTGAAAGTCACGGGTGTGACTATTGAGTCATGGGCGTGAACTTGAAAGTTCACGGTTGTGACTGATCGTGTCACGGTTGTGAATTTCTGGGTGGAAATGGAACTATTCATTCCAGAAGCATTCACGGGTTGGAATCACGGAAGTGAACTTATTCACGGGCATGAATGAGTAATCACGACCGTGAATGCTTTTGGGCGATTCATTCCAGTAGCGTTCACGGTTTGGGATTACGGGCGTGAAATAATTCACAGGCGTGAACTTAGTAATCATGGTCGTGAATGCTCTGTATCTGTAATTATGAATGTGGTTATCAAATGAAGAATTCAGGTAAGTAAATGAAAGTCATTGTCTATCCAGTAAAATAAGAATGATATGGATATATATATATATATATATATATATGTGTGTGTGTGTGTGTGTGTGTGTGTGTGTGTGTGTGTATATATATATATATTGATGTGAGAACGTGATATGTTGTGATATAGAAAAATGAATTGTCATGGATGATATGTGAAATCTGATGCGGATGATAAACATGAGAATACTGATGTACCTAGTTAAATAAATGAAAAGATGTATGAGTATGACTATATGTTTGCAAAACAAGAAAATTGAGATGTTGATAAATATGAGAATATGGATGTGTTGAAACATGAGAAATTATGATTGATGTGAAAATATAAAGAAGCCCATTACTCTATTTACGGACTAGAATCAAGATAGATGACATGTCATTAAGGGGGCGAACGGTACCATACTATACCTCAATCAATGTGGCTTAAGCTCGGAGAGCGCCATTGGTCTGGGATGCTCGGTCAGTGTGGCTTAAGCTCGGAGAGCTCTACTGACTTGAGAAAGCTCCGATGAGCACATATAAATGAGGACAAGGTGGCATAAGCTTGTGTGAGCGCCCTTGATCCGGTTATTCATCTATGATGAAATTATACTCAATCAATGTGGCATAAGTTTGTGTGAGCGCCATTGATTTGAGAAGCTCTTATGAGCCAGATAGTGGACAGGGTGGCATAAGCTTGTGTGAGCGCTCCTGATCCATAATCCGTATCCAGTTAGTCTAAAATTTAGAGTGATGTGGGCAAGATAATGAGGATATGTCGGAAAAATAAGAAAAGGAAAGAATAAGAAAATGATGATGATATGAGATTGAGATGAAATGATAAAGAGATTTACAGAATAATTGCCATTAAAGATAAATGAAAATAACATTGTCTATATGAGCATGACATTTATACTTGTATGAAATAGGAATATGTTGATAGTCATGCATGCAAACATTTTAATGCACAAAATGATAATTGTTAATGCTTGTTGCATGATATAGTATATTGTTTTATTTATATGCACCCCTAAGCTTAGAGCTTAGCGTGGAGTTTAATTTCCATGCAGATATAGAAAGGTAGCTGAAGACGCTAGATAAAGCAAGCGGTGATCCCATTCAAGTAAAGCAGCCGAATCTTAAGAAAGTGGGTTACAAGTTTTGGAAACTTTTGTATTTGGCTTTTATATTAAAGAAATGTTTGAGTTTGTAAAACCCAATTTTAAAGTTTGCTAAGAATTACTCTGATGTAAAAAAAAAATTAAAAATTACTATTTTATGTAAATAAATTGTACTTTGATTTTTGTTTATATCCATATATACATGAGTATTGAAATATATATATATATATATATATATATATAAAGAGGAAGACGGACATTAGCGCTCCCTCATCCGGGAACGTGCGGTTCGGGTGAGGAGGGTGCTAACAGTCTGGGTAGTTGATCCTCATCCCCTGCCAATGCCCCGACCTGAATGTATACTTCCTCGTCCTCGACCCCTCATCTTGCATGGAAAAAACAAGCAAAAATTGTTAATCAACATCCATTATGTTAAGCCCTATGCAACTTGAAAGTCATAAATATAAAGAACCTCTATTCATTATCACTTTCATCATCATCCTCAAGTCATAAAAAAATTCAAGTTTATATAGAAAACTGATGAAGAAGGTGGCCATCAGTACACCTAACAAGTCTATGTATAAAACCCTAAATTGCAAGCTAAACTTCTAAATTGCAAACCCTTGCAGGAGTCGAAAATAGAAGAATAGATATATAGCAAACATAAGCCACATAGGCAAATTTTAAGTGAACCAGTTCCAAGCATGGCAGTCCTTTTAACTTCTCCATATTAGATGCAACCAGAGCAAAATCCAACTATCTAATAACTTTTTGACCAAATATCCTTTTATGCTCACATAATATGGAAAATATACCACATGATGTTTTAATGCATATGAAAAGTATTTATGTATTACAACAGTAATTCTATAAGCTTTCTGAACTTCATAACACAGACATATCCTAGCAAAACATTGCAAGAACCCAAAAAAAGCAATTCAGTGAAATCCAACTGTCAATCAACATTTTTTAACTATAATAATCATAATTTAAATTTAATTGACAAAAAACTGGATTAAACCATTTCTACCACTCATCTAAATTTCATCAAGCTATATACTTGTGTTAATTCATGATTAATATATAGCATAGCTTTTCAAAGAAAAGTATGCATATTGTCACGTTATAATTAGAGCTTACCAAACATAAAACAACAATTAATAATAGAAATAATGATCAAATTAAAGATAGTTTTAATCTAAAATTTATCTTGCAGTCCTTTCTATCAATTCTATAGTTTAAATCAAATTAAAATTGTCAGGTAAGTTGCAAACGAATATGGAAAGTCACAATATGAATTGATAATGATTTCTTTTAGAGTGTATCATGTTATTTCTTTAAAAATCACAATATGCAATCAAAGATTCATGATCTCGTGGTTTCTTTAATGCTTAGATTATAACATGAACTAATGAACAATTTATTTCCAAATGGCTATTATGTAAGTCATACATAAAAACAATTGGCTATTCAGAGAGAAAAGTACAACATAAAACAGTAGCTGACTGGCTATTTCAGAATACTCCGATAATTATTGTTTCTATTATCAATATCTTGCTCCTCTAAATGGGATCAAAGGATAAAATAATGTAAAGGTATCACAATTCTAAAGGCAGAAACTTAATGTGCATCAATATAATATATATGGGATATTATTGGCATATATGACATGTGTTGTTTATATTGGTGACCTTTTTCTTTGTGGGAGATCAAATGATGCCAAGTATTCAAGTTAAAGATTTTCACAGTATAAGATATTTTTCATGGGATCATGTTAATTATTTGGGAAACTAAGAAGGTTAAAAGGAAAGCTAATTATATACCATCATTTGAATTGCAAAACTGAACATATTTCTTTTTTTTTTTTTTTTTTATCATAGTAGAAATAATTTAACAGTAAATTTAAATTGCAAAACTGAACATATGTATCCAAAGACAACAAATATCATAATTTTTTTAGTGAAAAAATATCATAATTTTTTATGCATATACTCCATAATCACATTTTTTTATTCTTGCAAAAGATAAAAATGAATAGGCTTTGCCCTGCAGCTCTGTTGATTTTATCATGAACTAGGTGGAAAGTCACATTAGTCCACATCCAACATTTCAATTTTTTTAGTGACATTAATACTGATGGACACTTTACCAGTTGACCATGAAATTGAACATATTATATTTTAGAATTTTAAACATTTGGCAATGGAATGATAATATAAAATTCATATATGTATATTGCTAACAACGAAAAAACAAAACTTATACTTCCATACAGAATTGGCAATTCTAGTAACATAAATTAAAAAAAATATCCCATAAAAAAGTTAAGAACTTCACTGATAAACGATGATCACAAGTAATCTCCTTTTTGAAGCATTTGAACCCTTACAAAGGCTACTTGATTAAGAGGGAGGAAGATACGATAGACAAGAGCTTACCTACATGCACTTCTTAACTTCCTTTTAGGCAGTGAGGTTTGGTGTAGCTAGAAGAATCCCTTGTTCATTGTAACAAACCAAAAGAAAATATATAATTATAGAGCCCTTTGCTAATAAACAGTTCATTTTCAAATTGGGTCATAATTTAATTCGTATGTTATTATACCTAAGATTTCAAAATCCAATCAATTTCAACCTCCTACAAAGAAAAGAGAGAACGAAAAGAACCAAGATGGGTTAAAAATTTTATTCACTTACTTTATAATTCCAAGTTTTGTTGAAACTGTCTTTGCTCTTTCTTTTCTTTTTCCTTCATTATTTTCTCTTTGGCCGACGAACTTGCTGTTTAAGGTGGGGCGGTGTCAAGGAGCCAAACGAAAATAGCCAAAGAAGAGATTTATGAGTTATGGGTTAGCTTTTTTGAGAGTGGAACGGGGTGAAAGTGAGTTAGGGATTTAAAAATGGGGATATCAAGGCAAGTTTTATTCTCAAACATAGCGACGCTAAAATTGTGTCACTTAGGCATTACTAACAGCAGCTATAGTTCAAAACGTCGTGTTTCATTTATTAAGGCAGCAATGCACAAACAATGTTGCTAATTAGCGATGAAAAAATGGCATCGTTAATGTAAAGCATTAACACTTCAGGCGTATTGGTCTTCAAACGCCTAAATTAGCGACGCTAGTATTGGCGTTGCTACTTAGCGACTCTAATAGCAACGCATTAGCGTCTCCAAATCTCCCTCCATGGTTTGGCCCCTGAATTAAAATGCGTCGCTAATTTATGTTGTCATTGCGTTACAAGTTTGTCGCAAAAAATGTCGCTAATTATATATTTTAACTTACTGTCTCAATTATGTCGCTTGGTGTTACAATTTAGAGATGCCATGACTTGCCTCACAAATTGGTGTCGCTATTTTAATATTTTCTTGTAGTGAAAGGAGATTGAATATCCTTATAAATCCTCTATCAACCTATTACTAAACAAACAAAAAAACCTAAGTGAGAGTTTTCTCAAAATAGAAAATTTCATTTACAACATCCGCCTTTTAGTCAACTCAAAATCACCCATTTTGAGCAAATAGTTGATGTTTTTCTATATAAAATTCCAATAAATGATTTCAAAACCAATTTCAAAATATCATCCAGCAAAATAGTTTGGGTAATACCCATCTTATTACAATTGCAAAACAATTAACTAGGATAGAAGAAACCTAAAAAATACTTTTGTTGCTTCCCCAATTGAAGCATAAAAAAATCTTAAATTCAAAGCTATAATGTTCATCCATTTTCAACTTTCCAAAGTCTACCAATCCAAGGACAATAGATTTGAATTTCTTAAAAGCCTTAGGAATTAGCTCAATAGGATAGAACAATCCTTGTCTTTTAATCCAACTGTCCCTAATACTTATGAGAAAAGTGTTAATATGTTAGAACAAGATTCTGGAACAAAAAGTGAGTCACAAAAACTAAACTTGAATAATCATTCAAATTATCTTCCAAAATAGTTAAATTGATTATTCTAGCCAAAATTTCAATCTTTATAAATAATCACAACTCTAGATATAGGTTTGGATAATAGATACCACATTTTGAGTCAATCCCAATTTTATGTCTTGTTGTTAATGAATAGAACATTGATTGTATGTTTGAATACAATATTCTTAGTCTTTTCCAACAGATGACTATTGCAGCCAACACTTGCAAAATCCAAACACACTAGTTATGGCTATAGTAGAATTTCTTACAACGTGTTTATTTAACAATCTCAAAGGCTGGTGAATTTTTTGTTACACTCTTATAAAACTAAAATAAATACAATTATATAAGAAAATATCATAGGGACATGTCTAAAAACTAACAAAATTAGAACTTTTCAAGCTATGATTTTACGGAAAGATTAAAAACTTGATTTCTTTTAAAGAAAGACGCTTCATTTTTGAAACCTCATACTTTCATGAATAAAAACCAACATGTTATTATCTACCAGATCTCATGATTTACAAACTTTATTCACACTCATAATTCAAGCTTTATAAATCCATTAAAAGCATGAAAATTCATATATAATGTGTACACTATTAGGTTTTATAAATATTACATGCCCGAATATGACCATGCTTTAAAAGAAAATTTCATATAAAATAAACTACAAATTACCAAATAGGCATGAACTTTCCATGTAACTCTATAGCCTTTTCTCTATCAGATCCTATTAATGTAGATCCAACCTGCATGTGATGACACACCCATAAGCTAAACAATAACACTTGGTCATACATACATACATGTATACATACATACATACCTACATACATACATACATACATACATACATACATACATACATATATATATATATATATATATATATATATATATATTGTTGCCTAGATATTGAACCAAGAAGGAAGTTGAATTGGAAATTAAAAATTTTAACTTTTAAGTGCGGAATGAAAAGTTAAGTTGAGTAGGGATAGGAAGATTTCACACAGGAATTTTTATAGAGGTTAGGGTATTAACAAACCCTACTCCTCTCCCCAATCTCAATTGGGAGTTTCACTAACACACTAGGTGTTAGAATGGAGTTTTACAAGCTCACTCCCAACTATGGTATTTCTAACAATGAATCACACCTAACCCAGAAATCCCTTGTGTTTTAATGGCTCACACAATAAACCAATTTCTTGTGTTTTAAAGGCTCACACAAATAACCCTTACAAGTGTTCTACTCTTAACCCAAAATACCCAAACTCACTTGAGTAGTAGATTACAAAGAGAAACACTTACAAACCTATAATGCTCAGAGAATAATGAGCAAAAAGATTTTTATAGAGAATAAATGTTTGTTTTGAAAGTATTAAAAGTACAAATGGCTTACAACAAGATTTTGATTAGAAGTATTAGCTATTCTCTCTTTCTGGATTCATAATGACTTGCATTTATACTTCCATGGTGAATTATAGTCGTTTGGTTGCATTTAATGCGAAAATAGCTGTTGCACCAACTCTTATTTTCGTGTCTGACATGTTTCCATTTCCTCTTTCATGGTCATGAGTATGAGTGTCACGGTCGTGACTGTTCTTCCAAGCCATGACTTGAGTGGTGACTTTGGCCATGAAGCATTCTGGAAGGATTTGAAGAGTTTGATCACAGGCGTGACATTATATATTCACGGGCATGAACATCCTTCCTAGCTGTGGTCCAAGTAGTGACTCTGGCTGTGAAGCTCTCTGGAGGAATTAGTCATGTCTTCTCACGGGCATGACTTTCTTTCACGGTCATGACTGATATGATCATTCACGGTTGCTATCATTCTTCATGGCCGTGAACTTTAAATGTTGGATAGTTGGCGCTAAGCTTCATCACGGGCGTGACATATAAGGTCATGGACGTGAACATGCTATTTCTTCATTTTTTATCTTTTTTAAGGTTAGTCTTCCATTCTCCATTTTTGCTATCTTGTTCTATACCCTGTTCAATGAACTTAGAAAACAAGTATGTTAAATACATTATTGCTATTTTATTTGTTAGCATCAAAATAACGGAAATACCCCTTAAGGTTCAATAATCTAGCAATATGTGCTTTTGAGAAGTCTCCCCCTCAAAAGATGCTTAAGATAAAAAATTAATGAAGTGCAAGAATTGTAAAGAATGATGAAGTGTAGCATCAAAATATGCTTCCTAGTTTTAGGTATATGCAAGTTATATGCAATGTATATCCAATGTATACCAAATTTTTACTTAAGATAGGTTAAGTATATGCAAAGTATATTTAAGGTATATTTAAAGTATATCAAGTGCATATTCATTCATGTAACTTGCATCAAGGTATATGCAAAGTATACTTAAGGTATATTTAAGGTATATCAATTCATTTGCATACTTGCATATTCATTTGATTCAAAATAAGTATTGCATTTAACTTTAAATATAATATATTGCTAGGTTCTCCCCCTTTTGTCATCAACAAAAAGAATAACAAAAAGATAAATTATAATGGAAATTAAAAGCAATTATATTAATATAAAAAGAGAAATATAAAGATTTGAAAAGAAATTGAAAGTCCTACATCAAACAAGCTAAAAAATAACATAGCTAACATCTAGTCTAGCTAGATTTTGAGCCGGACATCCCATCTCTAAGGCGAGCTACTTTCGCCTCGAGGCTCTCCATGCGAGACTCTATGAAATCTTTGAAGTTCTCTAACCTTTCATCCATCGAAGCCTGCAATTGCTCAAACTGTGGTGCCAAGAGATCAACCACTTGCTGTGCCAAGAGATCAACCACTTGTTAAGTCAAGTTTGGTGTGGAGGCAGAGGATTGTCCAATTTCCTGCTCAACCTCTAGAGGTGCCATCTCAACTCGAACTCTCTTCCTCTGCTGGATTCCTTGAAGGCTAGCTTTGAAGTCATCCGAGTCATTGTCCTCCCAAATAATCTCACCAGCAGTGTTGGTGAAGCGGTAGTAGATGTTGTTCTCATGTACTATACGAACAACCACTCCCATTTTGATAAAGGACTCAACGTCTAGTGGATGTGCTGGTGCAAGGTTGAAGTGGTGCTCATCTATCTTTGAATACCCCAGCTTGATAGCAAGGTAAGTCATGTACCCACCAATCAAAATGTCTCCGGAGGGCTTGGTGGTAATTAACAGAAGATGGTTTGCAAACCATTGAGATAAAGCCACCGTTAGGCCTCTTCAGGCCATCTCCAGGAGAAAGAGCTCGGACTTTCGAATCGAACCATTGCTGTCTCCTCTGGCAAAAATGCTATAGGTTAGAAACCTATGCAAGTACTTATGCACTGGGGATCGAAGGTGGGTGCTTTTCATCTTTTTGATGTCCCAGCTGTAGTCAAGCCCGAAGTGAGTCCATGCCTGAGTAGCATAGAACTCCACCTCACTCTCATTTAGGATACTATCAGAGGGAAGGTTGAACATGTCACCAAACTCTATGGCAGAGAGGGTGTTCGGATGCTTACAAATTTGGAATCTCACCATGCCGGTAGGAGAAACTTGCAGGGTGCTTAGGAACTTAAGAGTTGGTTCGCTCAGTGTCGGTTGATGGATATTGAAAAAATCTTTCAAATGACAAGTCTAGAGTTGTTCTGTCATGCTTGTCTCGAGTCCAAGTGTTTTGATAGTTTGCCACTCAAATGATCGAGAGGAAAGGAGTGGTCTTTTCTTGAGAACTAAGTATCTTGGATGACAATGCTCCAGAATAATGCTTAAAAGGTAGTCCATGTACCTTCTCAGAGCATGAGACTTCTTTTTAGTACCTTTGGAGGAGCCGGTTTCCATTTTTGATTGAGAAATGTACTTTTGAAGAGTGAAAAATCTGATAGAAATTTTGAAGTAAAACCGAAGCTATTTTGATTTCTAATGATGGAGAAAGTTTTTGAAGATATTTATAGATGGAATGAGTTGCTAGGGGGCTGGAATCTTCAAAATGGTATTCAATGGTGATAAATGAGAGAAGTTGGAGAGTTTGAAATGAGAGAAATAATGACAGAAATATTTTATAGCCGACATTTTCATGGGCGTGAAATGTCATGTTCATGGTTTGCTGAAGAGATGCTCTACCGATGAAGAGAGAGGTGAAACTATTCACGATCGTGAAAATTAAAGGTAACGGACGTGAATGATGAACTATCACAATGGTGACAAATGAGTCACGGGCGTAAAGTGCAATCTTCACTACTTGTGATCGTGAAACAGAGCGTGACACAAAGCGTGAATGCTTCTGTAAGTTTTTGGTGAAAATGTTCACGGTTGTGAATAAGAGTCACGGGCGTGAACAAAGGGTTTCATGGGGGTGATAGAAAAAGATTATAGGCATGAAACATAGTCTTCACTACCTTCAGCTGTGAAGCATGTCGTGAAGCAAGTCATGAAAGCTATTGGAGCTTTTGGCGATTTTGATCACGTCTGTGAATATATGTCACGGGCATGAATTGCCTAAAATCCTCATTAAATAAAATTAAATCTTAAACAAGAATAAAGCATTTCTAAGGAGCTAATTTTTTCTTAAGGGGGAGAGAATTGTAACATCCAGTAATTTAGGCCATGATTGCGCGTGACCGTAGTGAGGCGCGCAGGTTCAATCGAAGTCTAAATTTGAACCCATAACAAAATAACTAATAAGGGAAAATAATTAAAGGTATTATTATTTAGGAATTAAAAAGATTAGTGGTAGAATTAGAAAAAAAAAATTTCTATGGACAAAATCGGTATTATAGAGATTATTTGGGGAAAAAGTGTAAATATGGAGGAAGATGTGGCAAATAAGAAATTTCTTAAAGTTTAAAATTTAATTAAAATTAATTTTGATTTTGGACCAATGGATGAAGAGCTTAATGTAGTCATGGAACCACCAAATACTCACCTTTAAAAAAAAAGATAAATATCTCATTTTCTCCACCAATTGAAAACTCATTTCCCTCATCTTTTCTCCTCTCTTTGCCGTCCACTATAGCTCTCCCAAAAATCTCCATTTCTCTTCAAATCAAGCTTGAAAAAGTGAGGAAAGAAATAAGTTTTGAGAGAGGAAAAATCAAAATTAAAGAGTTCTTACTACAAAGTAGAGTAAAGAAACAAGAAAGGAAAAAGAAAGAAGAGAAATAAAAGAGAAAAATTGAGGGGAAATTCGGCCAGCTTTGGAATGATCTTAAGGTGAGTTTATTTTTCTTAAATTCAACATTTTTCCTTCTATTTGAGACCCATAATGATGATAGATGTGATTAGATTTGGTAGATTGGGCTTATGTTGCAAGATTGAAAGTAGAAATTTAAGTTTGTGATTTGTTGATGAAAGTTGTAGTTAAACTTTGAATTAATGATATTTGATGTTAGGTAATTATTTTATGGCTTAAAAAATGAAGAAAATATAATGTTGAAGGATGAATGAGGGGCTGCCATAGTTAAAGAAATTTGGGGGAAATTGAAATTAACATAGAAACACCACAATTGGTGATAGATTAAGGGTGAATTGAGTGTTGAATTGAAGAAAATGAATTGGGAACTAGGATATGATTTTTGAGCAGCCGTGACATATTAAGAGGGAAGTTTAACCTTAGTACATTTTAGCTCAATTAAGGTTTAAAACATATTAGAAGCATTACAATATTATATAGACATGAAAAGTGTTGGAAATGAATGTTGGAATTGAAATATGGTATACTTGTGTAGGAAAAATCAATGAACAAGTGAGAGGCCCTCAAGAGGGTGACAAAGGCAAGGAGAAAGCTAGCTAATAAGGGAAGAAAAATAAGGTTGAAGGGACGAACCAAGGCTGATTAGGTATGTGTTTCATTAATAAAAATCTTACATGTTGTTAATATATATGGAATTATATATATTAAGGTTTGATATGTTGTGTTTGTAATATGTTGTGTGATTTGTTGTGACTTTAGATATTTTATATGGAAATGGGACCAAATGGTGTGAAATAATTGAGACACATGAATGTAGTTGTAATTCTGAAAATTTTAGTATTAAAATGAATGAAAATGATAAATATGGTTTAAATATGGATTGATGCCAATTGATGGCTCGGGTACAGAATTCTAGGAATAACCCTGACCATTTTGATGATAACTTGAGTTATTGAATTCCGTTTTAAATTTTATTTATTCGAAATAAAAGCTAAGACACAAGATTGTAATTGTTTTTTAGACCATAAAATCTAATTATGTCTAGATTTTCCCAGAAAAATACATGAAGTTCAAACCTAGAATCTGTCCAGAAAATTCTGAGCAGAAATATCTGTGATGATACAGTATTCAAATAAACATAACTTTTGATAGAAAAATGGGATTTAAGTGATTTTTCATGAATCTAAAAGCTAAGACAATAATCTACAAATTGTTAGAAGTCCAGAACTCTAAATTTTAATTTTATATGGGCTAAAAATGAAGCCCAAAAACAGGTTTGAAATCTGTCATAGGTAAAAATATGAAATATTGGGCTTGTGCATGTGTTGTGATAATTATATGTAATAATTAAAGTGAATATTAACTTTAATGATAATTATGATGTTAACAAATTATTGATGCGTGAGATTTTAGTGCAATAATAATGGAAATAAAGAACAAAGATAAATAAGCATAATTATGATAATTGAATAATATTGACATTTTTTAAATATTGTGAATTAATATAAAAATAGTTAAGCCCAAAAACACCTAGTCTAGAACTAGAATAGGGAATAGTTTGGCATGCCAATCAAGGGATTTTAGGCACTCTGTGCCAATTATAAAATCCGGTAATGGCAAATTGATAAATGCGCTTGGCCCAAAATTATTAAGCCGGTAATGGCAATATTACAAAAGCCGGTAATGAAATTATTATGAAGTGCTCGGTGCAATATTATAAAAGCCGGAAATGGCAACCCCATTATTCCTATTAGTTAGCTCGGTTATAGGTATTATGGGCACATGGAAATAATAATAATAATAATAATAATAATAATAATAATAATAATAATAATAATAATAATAATAATAATAATATCAAAGTATGCGATTTTTATAAATGTTATATGAATTCAAGTTGTTAAATATTGAGTATTTACTGAAATTTATTGATTTTATATAATTCTTTATTTTATGCTTTATTTATTAAATGGTTAATTAATATGTGGAATATATATATATGTATGTAAAAGTTTTATCATTGATGCACCACTAAGCTATTAGCTTAGCGTGGGTGGTTTCCTTTTGCGCAAGTTTAGAAGGGTAGCCGTAGAAAATAGATTGTCAGAAGAAAAAGGATACCCGGAAGGAAGCAGCAAAAAGATTTGGATTTTCTTTTTGGTACATTTTATAAAAGAAAAAAAATATGTAAATTAAATTATGGTTTTATTTCCTATAGTATGTGTTATAGACATGAATTATAATGTAAATTAATGTACTTTATAAATAAATAAAATTTTGAATATTTGTGCTTATATTAATTTTTATTTTAGTGTCTGCAATATTTTAGTAAAAAAATATATATATTCTTCATTTTATTAATTTTATGAAATAGTTAGACAGGTAATACTCACTTACCTTGCTGAACGAAAGTGGGGTAAGAGGGTGTTACAATTTTTGGTATTAGAGCCAGGTTGGTTTTAACGATTCTTATTTAGTTGGTGTAGGAAGATGAGTGAATGTTTTCAGTATTTGCATTGTTTTAAGCTGCTATGTTCTAATAAGGAACCCTTCTTCTGACAATATAGGTTTTAATGGATACAGAATCAAGGATAAGTCACGAAGAGCAGGAAGATGATAATATAGCTAATTCAGCTACTCATAGGCAGTCAGCATCACTTAGAGCTTCGAAGCCCAGTGTGATAGCTCCACAACATGCTGAAGAACAAATTGATCCAGGTCAGGTACCCCTTATGCAACAGATGGCTACCTTGTTACAGCAGATAGCACAAGCTGTTCCACCACAAGCTCCACCAACTCCCCCACCTCAACCGAAACCCTAGATTGATAAATTAAGAAAATATGGGGCTACGAATTTTATGGGCAAGAAAGAGGATGACCCAGTTGCAGCAGAATTTTTGTTGGAAAAGACAGAGCGGGTTTTTGAGGAGCTGCAATGTCCAGAGGAGTATAAGGTTAGATATGCAGTATCCATTCTTCAAGAGCATGCCTATGACTGGTGGAAGTTGGTGTTAGCGAAACCTCAGACTCCAAACCCTCAGACATGAGATTTCTTTATGGCAGAGTTTAAAAAGAAATATGTGCCAAGAATTTATGTGGATGAGAAAAAAGAGAATTTCTAAATCTGAAGCAGAGGGGTATGACCGTAGCTGAGTACGAGATGGAGTTCACCAGGCTGAGCATGTAGCGCTCCCTTACCCTACTAAACGTTAATAGGATATGGAAGTGCTAATAAGCTTTTTTTTTTTTTTACAACCAATGTACAAATCATTGTAATAATTTTTTTTTCGAGTTTATTATTAGCGAAATATTTATTACTATTTTTTTTCATTTAAATATATAACTAGTGATGGAAATAGTTTGATTTAATTGAAGTCATGCAATTAAACCATAATATTTAGAAACAATACTAGATTTATAAAATTACAAAATTCATTCCTTATAAATCCTACATGCCACAAACTCACATAAAAAAAAGATTCTTAGAATTTAATTTTTACAACATAATTTTCAAAACATACAAAAAGAACTAGACTGCTGCAATCTGATCTTGGGAGTTCCCTCTTATTCGGTCGCCCTATCGGAACAACTACTTCTATTTATCTGCGCGTGAAACACACGCGCTAAACTTCTAGCTTAGTGGTACGTTTGACAACTATCCAATAATTACATAAATAATTCTAAAATAAAATGTTTTGAAACTATAATTAATTTATTAAGCATGCCAAATATTCAATAAATAATAAAACCATTCTCCATGCAAAAATATTTAATTCATCAATTATGACATTTCATTCATTAAGCATGCTTGAAATTTCTTAACAATTCAAGATATAAAATTCACAATATCAATTTCATAATTCACATTTTTTTTCTGTTATTTATTTAATAGTCCACGACATCTTAGACCGGAGCTAAACACTGGATATAGGGTTTCTGCTCTCTGGCAGTGTACTCGGCGCCTACATAATTATTTTATAACTCGATGTTTAACGCCTACATATTCAAAAACAACTCAGCACATTTTTGGTGTCTACGTAATTTTTGAACTCAACACTATTTCTTAGTGCTTACGTAATTTCAACTCAACACTATTTCTTAGTGCCTACTTAAATTAAATCTCAGCACTATTATTTTTAGTGCCTACATTTCTACCCTTTTATTGGCATGCCAACTTATCCTAATTTCTAGTTTTCGACTACATGTTATAGGGCTTAAATTACATTTGTTACCGTTATTAATATTTACATAAATTATATAGGGAACATTAATATAAACTCCATATAACTGCAATAATTCCCATTCAATATTTTACAACCTCATACTAGCTCATTCAATCATTATAATTATAAGAAAAATTCAATTACTACATTTTATGTCACAAAAATTCACAATCAACACATTTCTTCCAGCTGTCCTATTCTGGACAACATTTCTTCCTTATGATGCTCTGTATTTTTCGTCTATTGTTAGACAGATTCTGAACATATGATCAACTAACAAAATATAGGTACATGTATTATATTTAATTTCCAATTGGAATCACATTAAAAGGAATTTTTTAGCAAAAGTTATAACGTTTCTCCTAAGCTACGTTCACTGCAATTTGCCCAGTATTTTACTGGATAGAATTATGCCTTATTTTACTCTGTCATTTTAATCCATTTTTATATGGAACTAGAACAAGTGATCAACTAAAAATATTTAGATACATGGCTTAGATTTAATATACAACTGGAATCATATTAAAATGAATTGTTTAGCAAAAGTTACAAATTTTCTCCTAAACTATGTTTACTACAATCTGCACAGTATTTTACTGGATAGAATTATGCCTTATATGGTTCTGTATTTTTCATCCATTTTTCGATGGAAATTGGACAAGTGATAAACTAACCAAATATAGGTACATGTATTATCTTTCATTTCCAACTAGAATTACATTAAAAAGAATTGTGTAGTAAAATTTATGAAATTTCCCCTAAGCTACGTTCAATTCAAATCTGCCCAGTTTTGTTTTTTGAACAGATTTCTAGGTCAACTTTGAGTCATGTTTTCACCTAATTTCAGGCATATGAATGTCTAATGGTCTGAATAAAAGTTCAATACTATGTCTTAACTTTCCAACGCAACAAGAATCACTCAGAAATAATTTCCAGAACTCAAGTTATGATCAAAATACTATACACTGTTTATAAGACGAATTTTTCAGCACATCAATTAAATCATACAATTTCCATTTTTGCATCAACCTCATATTCTAGTTTTTATTTTCATGTTCATTGCATCATTTAATTACCATTTAATTTCTCAATCAATTATTCATAATTTCATACACATCACAAAATTAAAATCAATATTTTTATATATTGAATTTTTGCCAAATATACATACCTCAAAATTTCACTTCTCTTTGATGATTTTGCCTTAATCCCTTTTTTTTTCCATCTAATCTTAGCTGCAATTGAAGAAAGAAAAAGAAGACTAATTGGGGGAGGAGAGTCACGGCCAAAGAAGAAGAAAAGGGAGAGAAAATGGGTTTGGTCAAGATGAAAAAGAAGAATGATAAAAAAAAAAAATAGAAATTTGACTTTTTATAGTTGGATTAGGTGGGTGGTTAGGATTAATTGTTAATCTTGCTTCCCATTGGTCCATTAATTTTAATCACTCTTAATTTATCTTAATTAAAAGAATATTCCTTTCCTTAGATAAAGAATATTCCATTTTTATGCCTTCTTATAATTTATGTGCTAAAAACACTGCAATTTCTAATTTCGTTCAGCGAAAATTTATTTTTTTTCCAATTTTAATTCCAAACTTCAAAATTCTCAATTAATAATATCCAAAATATTTTCTCCCATATTATTATTATTTTAATTTATTTCTTTCATGTCTGAATTTAGACCCGATCGGTTCGGCGTGCCAGATTTCGCTCAACCGCGACCGTGGCCTAAATTATCGGGCATTACAATTTTCCCCTCCTAAAAAAAAATTTCGTCCTCGAAATTTACCTTTTTAACTGGAGTAGAATAATTATGGATACTGGGCCTTCATCACCTCTTCATTTTCCCAAGTCGCTTCTTCTGAATTATGATTTTTCCACAGAACCTTTACCAATGGTACCTTCTTGTTCCGTAGCTCCTTCATTTCTCGAGCTAGAATTTCCACTAGCTCTTCTTCATAAGTTAGATCTGGTCGTATCTCTATATGTTCTGCTGATATGATATGAGATGGATCTGATCGGTATCTTCTCAACATGGACACATGGAATACATTATGAATCTTGTCAAACTCTAGTGGTAAAGCTAATTTGTACGCCACAGGACCTATGCGTTCAAGTACCTCATAAGGTCCAATGAACCTAGGACTCAACTTTCCCTTCTTTTCAAATTGGAAAATCCTTTTCCAAGGTGAGACTTTTAAGAATATCTTATCACCAACTGTATACTCAATATCCCTCCTTTTCAAATCTGCATATGATTTCTGTCTATCAGCAGCAGCTTTCAGCCTATCTCTTATTACTCTCACTTTTTCCTCTGTCTGCTGTACTAGATCTGGACCCACTACTTTCATTTCACTAAGCTCAGTCCAACATAAAGGTGTTCTACATTTTCTCCCATACAAGGCTTCATATGGTGCCATGCCAATACTGGCTTGGTGACTATTATTGTAGGCAAATTCTATCAATGGAAGATGTTTGTCCCAACTGCCTTCAAATTCTATCACACAACTCCTCAACATATCTTCCAATATCTGTATGACCCTTTCTGATTGTCCATCTGTTTGTGGGTGGAAAGCTGTGCTGAAATTGAGTCGAGTACCCATGGCTTGATGCAACTTTTCCAAAATTTTGAAGTGAACCTCGGGTCTCGATCTGAAATGATTGAAATTGGCACACCATGTAAATGGATTATCTCATTAACATAGATCTCTGCCAAACGGTTAAGTGGATAATCCATCTTGATCGGTAGAAAATGAGCTGATTTAGTGAGCCGGTCCACCACTACCCATATTGAATCATGCCTCTTTTGTGTCAAAGGCAAACCAGAAACAAAATCCATTGTAACTCTTTCCCATTTCCACTCTGGAATTGAAATTGACTGCAATAATCCACTTGGTACTTGATGCTCAGCCTTCACTTGCTGACAAGTTAAAGATCTGGTAGTATACTCGGTGATATCTCTTTTCATTCCTGGCCACCAGTAATATGCCTTCAAGTCATGATACATTTTGTTGCTTCCTGGGTGCATTGCATAAATAACATTGTGAGCTTCCTTCAAAATATCTTGTTTAAATTCTGGTATGTCTGGCACACATAACCTGCCCTTTTGCCTTAAACTCCCATATGAATCAATAGTAAATTCTGGTTTTTCACCATTTCAAAGATTTCCTTTAATTTCGTGTCCTGCTTCTGATTGTTCTTTACTTATTGGATCAATGTGGGTTGAATCCACAATTCTGCAAGAGTTTTTCTACTTAGAGCGTCTACTACCACATTGGCCTTACCTGGCTGATAATCAATGATACAATTGTAGTCTTTGATTAATTCTAGCCATCGCCTCTGTCTCAAATTGAGTTCCTTTTGTGAAGGCAAATATTTCAGACTTTTATGGTCTGTATAGATATAACATTGCTCACCATACAGGTAGTGTCACCATATTTTCAATGCAAACACAATGGCTGCTAGTTCCAGATCATGTGCTGGATAATTTCTCTCATGAGGCTTTAGTTGTCTGGAAGCATAAGCAATCACTTTACCTTCTTGCATTAATACATAACCCAAACCATTAAGGGAAGCATCACTGTACGCCACAAAATCTTTTTCTGCAGTAGGTTGTGTCAACACTGGTGCCTCTGTCAACATTTTCTTCAACTTATCAAAGCTAGTTTGGCATCGGTCTATCCACTCAAATTTGGTCTCCTTTCTAAGTAATTTTGTCAATGGTGAGGCTATCATTGAGAATCCTTTCACAAATCTCCGATAATAACTAGCCAAACCAAGAAAACTTCTCACCTCTGTCACATTCCGAGGCGGTTTCCAGTTGAGGATTGCCTCTACCTTACTGGTGTCAACTTTGATCCCATCGGCTGAGACAATATGCCCTAGAAAGGCCACTTCATCTAACCAGAATGCACATTTCGACAACTTCGCATACAATTGATTCTCTCTCAAGGTATGAAAGACAATATAAAGATGTTGATTATGCTCTTCTCTACTTCTGGAGTACACCAAGATATCATCTATGAACACCACCACAAACTGGTCCAAATAAGGCCTAAAGATTCTATTCATTAGATCCATAAATGCTGTTGGGGCATTTGTCAGGCCAAAAGGCATTACTAAGAATTCATAATGACCATACCGAGTTCTAAATGCTGTTTTTGAAATGTCTGATTCTTTAATTCTCAATTGGTGATAACCTGATCTGAGGTCAATTTTAGAAAATACCCCTGCTCCTTTCAACTGATCAAACAAGTCATCTATTCTCGGCAAGGGATATCTGTTCTTAATTGTCATTTTGTTCAATTGACGATAATCAATGCACAAACGAAAGGTGCCATCTTTCTTTTTCACAAATAGAACTGGAGCACCCCAAGGTGAGACACTAGGCCTGATAAACCCTTTCTCTAACAACTCTTGCAACTGCACTTTTAATTCTTTTAGTTCAGCAGGTGCCATTCTGTAAGGAGTGATCAATATCGGGCTTGTGCCTAGCAAAACATCAATGGCAAACTTTATCTCCCTGACAGGTGGTAACCCTGGCAAGTCCTCAGGGAAGATATCTGGATATTCACATACTGTAGGAATCTCCCTGAGATCTAGACTTTCTTTCTTGGTATCTACAATATGTGCCAAAAATGCTTCACATCCTTTTTTGATAAGCTTACTTGCCTTCATCACATAAATGACATTAGTCAAGTATGGTCGGTTCTCGCCCAGGATAATCACGTCATCCTGCCCTGAATTCTTGAAAGTCACTCTCCTATATTGATAATCCACCACTGCCTTATGCTGAGTTAACCAATCCATCCCCAATATTGCATCAAACTCACGAAATGGCAACTCTATTAGGTCAGCTGGAAATTCTACATTCTGAGCTTTGATTGGACTGTTTTTATAGACTTGACTAACTTTCACTCCATGACCCAAATGATTTGTCACTAATATATCACAATCTAATTCCTCTGCTACCATATTCCCCTGACTAGGTGGTGACATGCATAAATATGAATGTGTAGAACCCGGATCTATCAGTGCAAATAAATCAGTATCATAAAGAGAAAATTTACCGATAATGACATCCGGGGCATCCTGCTCCTCACAAGCTTTCATGGCATATGCTCGGGCTGGGGCTCGACTACCTTCTGCTCTATTCACTAATTCTGATATACTCTGCCCAATCCTGCCGCTTCTAGACTATCCATGTCCCCTACCTCTGCCTCGAGTGACATTATAAACCTGCACTGATACTACACCACCTGTACCTCTTCCTCTAGGGCAATCTTTCAGTTTGTGCTCTGTAGATTTGCAACGTAAGCATGCTCCAGTAATCAACCAGCAATCACCTGCATGTAATCTCCCACAATGTTGACATATGACAGATATGAATCTCTTGTTACCAGAAGCTGGTGCACTAGCTGTAGACCCCTCTGGCCTCAACTGTTGGCTTTGTCTAGCTGAAATATTTTAACTAACACCCCGTGACTGGAAAAACCTAGGCACTATTCGTCCCCTTTTTCCTGATGTCTAGGCCATGCTAATTGTTGGCCTCCGTGGTGGCTCTTCTATCCTCTTTCTCTTTGACCTCTTTTCCACACTGATGGCTGAGGATACTAGTGTAGCAAAATCCTCAAGCTGAAGGGCGGTCACCATATTCCCAATATCATCATTAAGCCCATCCTCAAATCTACGACATCTATCTGCCTCATCTGCAATGATTCCAGTCGCATATTTACTTAGTCGGGTGAACTCCATCTCATATTCAGCGATTGACATGTTTCCTTGCTTCAAGTCTTGAAACTCCCTTTTCTTTTCATTCACATAAACTCGAGGCACATACTTCTTATTAAATTCTACCTTGAAGAAATTCCAAGAAGGTGGTTTCGGTGTCTGAGGCTTTGATAAAATTGATTTCCACCAGTCATAGGCATGATCTTTTAAAAAGGACACTGCATATCTAACCTTTTGTTCCTCTGGACACTCAAGTTCCTCAAACACCCTTTCTGTGGACTCCATCCAAAACTCTAAAGCTGTTGGGTCATCCTCCCTCCTTCCCGTAAAATCTGTGGCCCCATATTTTCTCAGCTTATCAATCCGGGGATTTGGCTGTGGTGGAGGAGGAGGTGGAGCTGGTTGTGGAACTGCTTGTACTATCCGTTGCAATAAGTTTGCTATCTGTTCCATAAGAGGCTCCTGTCCCAAATTAGCCTGTCCCTCTGCTCTCGGATGAGCTACTACACTCAGCCCAGAATCTCTTACTGATTGAGATTGTATGAGATTGGCTGAGTCTGAAAGGCTATTACTCAGTTCATCTTCTGAGAAATCTTGTTCCGATCCCGAATCCATATCTACCTATAAACCATAAGAAGGGACCCAAGTCAGATAATTGCAGCATTTTATACATATGCATGAGACACATATTCTATTTTACACCCACTGATTAAGAATCAATTAGCTTGGGCTCTGATACCACTAAATGTAGCACTCCCTTACCCTACTAAACGTTAATAGGATATGGAAGTGCAGTGTTTGTAATATAACATGCAGTGTTTGTGGCTTCTGCCCAAAAATAAGTTGGTAATTCATATTCATTAAGCATTGTTCTTGCCATTTCAATTAATGTTCGATTTTTCCTTTCAACTACTCCATTTTGTTGAGGTGTTCTAGGAGATGAGAAATTATGTGAAATGCCATGTTCAAGACAAAAACTTTCAAAGTTTTCATTTTCAAATTCTTTACCATGATCACTTCTTATTTTTGAAATGCAGTACCCTTTTTCATTTTGAACTCTTTTTGCAAAGTTTTTGAAATTTTGAAAAGCATCACTCTTTTGAGCTAAGAAAATTACCCAAGTAAATCTAGAGTAGTCATCTATGATGACAAATGCACAAAGTTTTCCTCCTAAGCTAGCAACCCTAGTAGGTCCAAATAAGTCTAAATGTAGGAGTTGAAGGGGTTTTGAAGTACTTACTATGTTTTTGGCTTTGAAAGATGACTTGTGTTGCTTTTCTCTTTGATAAGGATCACATGTCTTGCCTTTTTCATATTTAACTCTTGGTAATCCTTTTACTAGCTCTCCTGTGCTGAGACTTTGTATTAAATCCATGTTAGCATGACCAAGTCTTCTATGCCACAGCCAAGATTCATCACTAGTAGTCACAAGACACTTAGAGGAACGGTTAGATAGTTCATGTAAGTTTATTATGTACGTATTGATATCTCTATTTCCTTTAAATATTTCTTGACCATCAATAGAGATTACAAGACATTCATTTGAAGTGAAGATTACTTTGTTTCCTTTATCACATAATTGACTTACACTTAACAAGTTATGTTTCAAGCCATCAACAAGTAAAACATCCTTAATAAAAGTAGTACCATTAACACCAATAGAACCAATGCCAATTACCTTACCCTTTGCATTGTTTCCAAAGGTAACTTTACCTCCATCAATACTTTTGATTTCATTGAAGAGTTCTTTGTCTCCTGTCATATGCCTTGAGCATCCACTGTCTACTAGCCATGCATTTTTGTTTATTGTGGACTTGAGGCATACCTACAGAGTTACAAATCAAGTATGATATTTAGGTACCCAAATGAGTTTGGGTCCTTGGAGGTTAGCACATGAAGGTTGCCAATGAGCCTTCCTTATCCAGCAATGTTTATTTACGTGACCAATTTTCATACAATAATTACATTGTTTCGGTCTAAACTTTGTTTTTGGTCTTACAATGTATTTGAATGCCATAATTCTATTAGACTGATTTTGAGAACAATGGCATGCACAATTATGATTAATTTTCATTTTTCTAGATGCATACTCCTTATACATAAAGGCATGATTATTCTTTTTCTGTATAGAAGGTTTAACATGCTTATTTCTTGGAGTTGTTCTAACAGGTGTGGAGATGTGAGATTCTTTAGATTTTACAAATATAGTTTTGTGAGAAGATGATGATGTGTCCTTAAACCCTAGACCATGTCTAACTAAAGGTGGTCTTTGAGACACAATGAGAGTATCTAAGCTCTATTTACCCTTGTGAAATTTAGAAATGGAATTTCTAAGTTCTTCAACTTCATTTTTCAAAGTATTATTTTCTTTTAACAGTGAAGCTGTTGAGGGTCTTGATGAGTATTCATCTAATGACTTTTAAAGAGATTCATTATATGATTTAAGCTTTATGTTCTCCTTTTCTAAGCCATCTATCTTATTTTTCAAATTAGAGATATTATTTCTATAGATACTAAATTTAGTTCTATATTTCTCTAATTCTATATTTAATTCTTCTATTAGGCTTTGCTCATCATCATCATCATCACTATCACTATCATTATCACTACTATCATTATTGAAAGAGTATGAGTGTAGTGATCTTACTTTGTTCGAGACGTGATCCTCAATAGCCATGAAACTTAGGTTGAACTCTTCACTTTCATTATCATCTTTTTCACTTGAAGTGCTTTCATCATCCCATGTGGCTTTGTGACCTTTCTCCCCATTGTATCTTTGGTATTTGCTCTTATGCTTCTTGAGCCTTGGACATTCTGGTTTGATATGTCCTTTCTTTCCACATTCATAGCATTTTACCTCTTCCTTACTTCTGTGTGTATCATTTGAAGTTTGTTTGAGGTTTCTTTGCTTGAATCTTCTGGAATTGCTCATCTTTTTTTCAATGATTCTTTTTAATCTTCTTGAAAGCATAGCGATGTCCTCATTTTCATCATCACTCATCTCTTCATCATCTTCACTTTCTTCTTTTGAAGTAGAGGCTTTGAGTGCTAAGGGTTTTCTTTTCTCTGGCTCTGCTTCAAGCTCTCTATCTCTCTTTACTGCCATCTCATGTGTGAGAAGCTTGCCAATCAGCACATCAGTGTTCATGATACTCATATCTTCATTTGCTTCTTCTATGCCAGTAACTCTTGAACCATAGTCTTTAAGAGGAAGACTTCTCAGGATTTTATTGTTTACATCTTCCAAACTCAGATGCTTCCCAAGTTTCCTCATTCCATTTATAATGGATAAAAGACGGTTGGTCATGTCAGTGATTGACTCATTTGATTTCATCTTGAAGAGGTCATATTCTGAGGTTAGAAGTTGAATCTTCTTGGATTTGACTTGCTTATTTCCCTCATGATAGTTCTCCAATGTCTTCCACATACTATATGCTGTTGAGCAGTGCTGTATTCTCCCACATTCTTCAATAGATAATGAGCTTGATAGAATTGTCATTGCCTTCTTATTTTTGAAATTTGCTCTTCTTTGGGGCTCTGTCCAATCATCTCTTGATAGGATTTCCTCTTCACCATCAGCTCCTCTTCTGGTTGGTGGTGTCCATTCTTTTCGTACACTATCCCAGACTTCAATTCCTTCACTATCCAAGTATGTCTACATCCTAAACTTCCAATGGGCATAATTTGCTCCATCAAAGTAAGGTTTGAGACTCTGGAATCCTTCACTGGCCATATCTTACTCTTTACTAGCGCTTTTTAGGCTTCAATGCTAGACAAGGCTCTGATACCAATTGTTGCCCAGATATTAGACCAAGAAGGGGGGTTGAATTGGAGTTTCAAAAATTAAACTTTAAGGTGCGGAAATAAAATTGTTAATTTTAGAAGGGATAGAGAAAATTAGACACAAAGATTTATAGAGGTTCGGGTATTAACAAACCCTACTCCTCTCCCCAATCGCAATTGGGAGTTTCACTAACACACTAAGTGTTACAATGGAGTTTTACAAGCTCACTCCCAACTATGGTGTTTCTCACAATGGCTCACACCTAACCCAGAAATCCCTTGTGTTTTAATGGCTCACACAATAACCAATTCCTTTGTGTTTTACAGGCTCACACAAACAACCTACACTTTGTGTTTTATAGGCTCACACAAACAACCTACTCTTTGTGTTTTACAGGCTCACACAAACAACCTTTTAATTTGTGTTTTGGAGGTTCACACAACTAACCCTTACAAGTGTTATTCTCTTAACCCAGAACTACCCAATGCTTACTTGAGTAAAGATTACAGAGATAACTACTTATAAATCTTTATTGCTCAAATATGAGGAGCAATAAGATTTTTACAGAGAATGAATTTGTTCTCAAAGTATAAAAGTACAAGATAGCTTGTGATTTGAAGTATATGCTAATCTTTTGTTTTTCTTGTCATTATCTTGTTTCTTAATGCATAAATGACTTCCATTTATACTCCCATGGCTGAATATAGCCGTTGGGGTGCATTAAATAAGAAACTAGCCGTTATACCAACCAAAAAATTACGCCTGACATTTTTCTCTTTCATTGTTCACGAGCATGAATATGCTTGTCACGGGGGTGACAATTCTTCCCAAGCCGTGAATGAAGTGGTGACCTTGGTCGTGAAGCTCTCTGGTATGTTTTGACATATAGAGTCATGGGCGTGACTTTAATCAGTCACGGGCGTGACTTTAATCAGTCACGGGCGTGACACTCTTCCCAGCCGTGAACCAAGTGGTGACTCTAGTCGTGAAGCTCTCTGGATGAAATTGAATGAAGCCTTCACGGGGGTGACACATTCATTCACGGGGGTGAACATCTTCCCAGCTGTGACCCAAGTGGTGACTCTGGTCGTGAAGCTCTCTGGAATGAAATTTGCATGAAGCTTCACGGGGGTGACACCTTTCTTCACGGGGGTGACTGAAATGCTTACTTCACGGTTTGGTTTTCCTTCATGGTCGTGAACTTCAAATGTTGATTTCTTGGTAACGGCTAGTTGGCTTCACGGGAGTGACTCCTAGAGTCATGGCAGTGAACATGCTACTTCTTGCTTTTTGTTTCTCAAGGATTATTCTTCCAATTCTCCATTCTTGCTATTTTAATTCATGTCCTGTATAATATACTTACAAAAACATGTATGTTAAATATAATATTGCTATATTATTTATTATCATCAAAATGACGGAAATACCCCTCAAAGTTAACAATATTTATGCATGTCACCACCTAGTCAGGGTAATATGGTTGCAGAGGAATTAGATTATGATATATTAGTGAAAAATCTCTTGGGTCATGGAGTGAAAGTTAGTCGAGTTTATAAAAATAGGCTAATCAAAGCTCAGAATGTAGAATTCCCAACTAACCTAATAGAGTTGCCATTCTGTGAGTTTGATACAATATTGGGGATGGATTGGTTAACTCAACATAGGGCAGTGGTAGATTGTCAGTATAGGAGAGTGACTTTCAAGAATTCAGGGTAGGATGACTTGATTGTCTTGGGCAAGAACCGACCATACTTGACAAAAAATTTTTTAAGCAGGGAAAAATTGTAATGCCCGATAATTTAGGCTATGATCGCGGTTGACCGAAATTCGGAGCTCCGAACCAATCAGAGTCTAAATTCATACATAAAAGAAAAACATTAAAATGATAATAAAATATGAGAAAAATATTTTGGATATTATTAATTGAGAATTTTGAAGTTTAGAATTAAAATTTGGAAAAAAAATAATTTTTCGCTGAATGAAATTCAAAATTGTAGTGTTTTTGGCACATATATTTTAAAAAGGCATAAAAATAGAATACCATTTATCTAAGGAAAGGAATATTCTTTGGATTAAAATAAAGTAAGAATGATTTAAATTAATGGACCAATGAGGGACAAGATTATCAAATAAATCCTAACCACCTACCTAATCCAACTATAAAAGTCACCTTTCACTTTTTGCCTTTATTCTTCTTCTTCCTCATCTTAAACAAACTAAATTCTCTCCATTTTTCTCCCTTGTAACTATGACCTTCCTCTTACCCATTGTTCTTCTTTTTGTTCTTCAATCAAAGCTAAAGTTAGATGGAAAAAGGGTTGGATTAGTAAGATCAACAAAAAGGTGAAGCTAAGTGAGCAAAACTAAGGAAGAGGAAAGAATAATGGAAGAGAAAAAGAGAAGGAAAAATTTGGTCATTTTGAAGATATACAAAGATGAGCCTAAATCTTCCATCTTCTTACTTTTCTTCTTCTCTTTTCTTTGATTTTGGGGTTAGTTACCATTAAAGTTGGTAATTTAGGGTTATTATTATGTTAATGGTGATTAATGTGGATTAGTGTGGTTAGTGCTTGATTAGTGTGAAAATTGTTGTTAGGCTAAGGAGGTGAACAATATTTGAACCAAAATCAAAGAAGAAGTAAGGGCAAGGAAAAAGGTAACCAAGAGGAAGAGAAAAGTGAAGTGAAGTAGATTTTTGAGGTATGTACATTTGACAAAAATTCAATATGGAAAATGTTAATTTTGATTTTGTGATGTTTGTGCAATTGTGTATAAAATTCTTGATATTTTGATTGAGTAATGAATTGGTGATTAAATGATGCCATGAATGTGAAAATCAAAATTAGCATATGAGATTGATGCATGAAGATGGAAATTATAGGAATTAATTGAAGTGCTGGAAAATTCGTCTTATGAACAGTGTCTATTTTTCTAGTCATAACTTGAGTTCTGGAAATGCATTTTGAGTGATTCTTATTGGGTTGGAAATTTAAGACATAGGGCTTTAACTTTCATTAGACCATTATATCTGAATATGTCAGTAATTAGGTGAAAAATGGACTTAAAATTCGAACTAGAAATCTATCCAGTAAAATACTTGGCAGATTGGAATGAATGTATCTTAGAGAAAAATTCATAACTTTTGCTACAAAATTCAGTTTAATATAATTCTAGTTGAAAATTAAAGATAGGACATGTACCTACATTTTGTTGGGTGATCACTTGTCCCAATTTCATCTAACAATAGATGAACAATATAGGGCAATATAAGGAAGAAATACCGTTCAGAATAGGGCAGCTTGCATATATGTATTGATTGTAAAATTTTGTGATGGAAAAATATATTATTTGATTTTTCTTACAGTTATAATGATGAAATGAGCAAATATGAGATTGTAAAACATTTAATGGGAATTATTGTATTTATAGGGAAATTATATTAGTTTTACCGACATAATTTATGTAAATAATAATAAAATTAACAAATATAATTAAACCCTATAATATCTAGTCGAAAACTAGAAATTAGGATAAGTTGGCATGCCAAAAAAGGGTAAAAATGTAGACACTAGAAAATAGTGCTGAGATTTAATTTACGTAGGTACTAAGAAATAGAACTGAGTTAAAATTACATAGACACTAAGAAATAGTTATGAGTTCGGAATTATGTGGGCACCAAAAAGGTGCTGAGTTATTGTTGAAAAGTATGCGTTAAATGCCAAGTTATAGAATAATTATGTAGGCACCGAGTATATTGCCGGAGAGGTGAAACGATAGTAGACATTATCTTCATAAATAATTCGAACAACTGCTCCCATCTTGATAAAGAACTCGATATCGAGACGGTCTTGTGGATAAGCTGGAATGAGAGTGTAATTGTGTTTGTCAAGGTTCAAATACCCTAGCTCAATGGCAAGGTGAGTCACATACTCGCCAATCAAAATATCTCTTGATGGGTTCATTGCAATGGAAATGAGGTGATTTGCGAACCATCATGACAATACTACGGATTATGCTCTTCATGCCATCTCCAGTAAAAAGAGCTCCGATTTTCTGATTGCCTCATTGCTGTCTCCTGGAGCAAATATACTATAGGTGAGAAACCTATGTATATACTTATGCACATGAGATTGAATGTGGGTGCTCTTTGTTTTTTTCACATCCCAGTTGCATTCGGAGCCAAAATGTGTCCAACTTGGAGGAGCATAGAATTTGACTTCACTCTTGTTGAGGATGCCATTGGAAGGGAGCTTGAAAATAGTGCCAAATTCTGTTGCAGTGAGAGTGTTAGGATGCCTGTAGAGCTGGAATTTGACTCTTTCGGTGGGTGAGACCTACAATGTGCTAAGAAACTCGAGAGTTGGTTCCCTTAGCATTGGATGATGTATGTCCACGAACTCTTTGAGGTGATAGGCTTGTAATTGTTCAATCTTGCTTGTCTCAAGACCAATAATTTTGACATAACTCCACTCAAACGATTGTGATGAGAGTAGAGGTCGTTTCTTGAGAATGGCATGTTGCAGATGGCAATGATCTGGAATGACGTTGAGTAGATAATTAGTGTGGTGTCTTGGATCATGTGATTTCTTCCTAATGCCTTTGGAAGAACCAAATTCCATTTTGATTAGTTTTGAACAATGGAAGGAGAAGTAATTTTTGGAATAGGATTGAAAAACCCTTGAGAAAATTTGTGATTCTTTAAATGAGGGTTTGGAAGGGTTTTATAGATGGAAATGTAGGTGAGAAGGCTGAAATTTATGAGAGATATTGAATGGGTGTGCTAAATGAGAGAATTTGTGGACATGGAAATGAGAAAAGACATAAAATTTTGTTTTATAGTCAATCAATTTATGGCCGTGAATACCCAATCACGGGCGTGAATAATCGGGGTCACTGTTTGTTGAAAGGGCTCTCTAGCCTTGAAGAAAAGGATTAATCGAGTCACGGTCCTAACATTAAACAGTCAAAGGCATGAATTGGGCTTTTCTGGGTGTGATAAATATTGTCAAGGGCGTAAAACTTAGTTTTCACGACTTCTACCCATGATTCAATGAGTGAAACAAAGTGTGAACGGTTCTGGAATTATTTGCTGACTTTGGTCCCAGTCGTGAAGATATGTCACGGGCGTGAATCAGGCTTTTCACGGGTGTGACAAATAGTGTATTAGGTATGAAACTTAGTCTTTAGGACTTCTACTCATGAAGCATGACGTGAAGCAAACCGTGAAAGCTACTGGAACTTTTTGCTATTAAGTTCACGATTGTGAATATATGTCGCGGGCGTGAATCACCTCAAATCTTCAAAAAATAAAATTAAGTCTAAAACAAGACTAGAAGATTTCTAAAAAATTTTCTATGCCTTAAGACATATATTTCTATCATGTTAACCACTTCATGCCATAAAATTATTCAAGAAAAATGCATTATATGAAGGAATTAACATTCAAGGTTCACACAACATATAATTGGCAGAATAATTAAGACAAAGTTGATCCATCAAGCATACCAAACTCTCTTCTTACGAAACAAAAACTTTCTTCATTAAGAGGTTTGGTAAAAATGTCTGCCAATTGATTGTTTGTATCGATAAATTCTAACATAACATCTCCATATTGAACATGATCCCTAAGAAAATGATGTCTAATGTTAATATGCTTACTTCTATAGTGTTGAATAGGATTCTTAGATAGGTTAATAGCACTAGTATTCTCACATTTGATGGGTATACGGTCCAAAATGTGACCATAATCCATAAGTTGTCTCATCTATAGGATTTGAGTGCAACAACACCCTGTTGCCACATATTCCGCTTCAGCGGTAGATAAGGCAACCGAAACTTGTTTCTTGCTAAGCCAAAAAACTAAGCATTCACAATAAAGTGACAAGTGCCTGAAGTACTCTTTCTATCCAAAAAAATATGGGCATAATCTGCATCTGAATATCCTATGATATGGAAAGATGAATTCCTAGGATACCATAAGCCTAGATGTAATGTGCCATTTAAGTATTTAAAAATCCTTTTTACAACATTCAAATGTGATTCTTTAGGACAAGATTCAAATCTAGCACATAAGCATACACTATACATAATATCGGGCCTAGAGGCAGTAAGGTATAAAAGTGATCCGATCATACCTCTACAGAGCTTTTCACTTATGCTCTCGCCCTTCTCATTTTTATCCATTTTTGTTGATGTGCTCATAGGAGTCCTAGCATTTTTGCATCATTCCATTCCAAATGTCTTGATTAACTCTTTGGTGTACTTGGATTGGTTGATGACTATGCCCTCATTGCTTTGCTTGATTTGTAGACCAAGGAAGAGCTTAAGTTCGCCCATCATGCTCATTTCAAATTCCTTAGTCATACACTTAGCAAATTCTTGGCAAAGCAATTCATTAGTAGACCCAAATATGTTATCATCAATATAAATTTGAACAATTAAAATGTCATGCATATGTTTTTTAATAAACAAGGTTGTATCAACATGTTCTTTTGAAAAATTATTTTCTAAAAGAAAAGAACTTAGTCTTTCATACTAAGCTCTTAGAGCTTGTTTTAAACCATACAAGACTTTTGAAAGTTTAAAGACATGATTAGGCGAATTATGGCTTTCAAAACCCGGTGGTTGTTCTATATAAACTTCCTCTTCTGTAAAACCATTTAAGAAAGCACTTTTGACATCCATTTGAAAAAGTTTAAAATCCATATGGCATGCAAATGCTAAAAGTATTCTTACGACTTCTAATCTAGCTACTAGAGCATAGGTTTCATCATAATCTATACCTTTTTTTGATTATAACCCTTTGCAACTAACCTAGTTTTATTTCTAGTTATTGAACCTTGTTCATCTAACTTATTTCTAAACACCCATTTACTACCAATGATTACACCGTACTTCTCTTGAATTGGTTGAGTTCCTCTTGCATAGAAATCACTCAACTTTCATCATTAATAGCTTCATCAATATTTTTAGGCTTAATTTGAGAGACAAAAGCAAGATTAGAATCTAAGAGTTTGAGATGAGATCTAATACTTACACCCTTAGTAGGATCACCAATGATTTGTTCGATGGGGTGATTCTTTGTCATTTTCCATTCCTTTGGAAGCTCTTGGTTGTCTTGCTCTTGAGCTTGAGGTAGAGATACATCTTGTTGTTGTTTCTCTTGATCATCATCATCTTTCTCATAATCAAGATCAAGCTTCTCAATTATACCTACAATGTCATCAAGAGCATTACCTTTCACAAGATCAAGCTTACTAGATTCATCAAAAACAACATGCATAGACTCTTCAACAACTAAAAATCTTTTATTAAAGAATCTATAAGCTTTGCTAGTTGTAGAGTATTCCAAGAAGATACCCTCATTAGATTTAGAGGCAAAATTTCCAAGGTTGTCCTTGGTGTTTAATATAAAACACTTGCATCCAAATAGTTTAAAGTATGATATCATAGGTTTTCTTCCATTCCATAGCTCAAAAGATGTTTTGTTTAAAAGTGGTCATTTGAAAACTCAATTTGAAATATAACATGCAGTGTTTGTGGCTTCAACCCAAATGTTGGTTGGTAAGCCATACTCATTAAGCATTGTTCGAGCCATTTCAATCAGAGTTCAATTTTTCCTTTCTACTACCCCATTTTGTTAAGGTGTCCTAGGAGTTGAAAAATTGTGTGATATCCCATATTCTAAACAAAAGTTTTCAAAATTTTCATTTTCAAATTATTTGCCATGACCGTTTCTTATATTAGAAATCAAATAGCCTTTTTCATTTTGAACTCTTTTAGCAAAATTTTTGAAAGATTCAAAAGCATCACTCTTTTGAGCTAAGAAAATTACCTATGTGAATCTAGAGTAATGATCGACAATGACAAAAGTATAGTGTTTACCTCCTAAACTAGCAACTCTAGTAGGTCTAATAAGATCTAAATGAAAAAGTTGTAGAGGCTTCGAGGTACTTACAATATTTTTGGATTTGAAGGATGACTTGTGTTGTTTTCCTCTTTGGCAAGCTTCACATGTCTTATCCTTTTCAAATTTGACTTTTGGAAGTCCACTTACTAGCTCTTTTTTGGTAAGGCTTTGAATTAATTCCATTCTTGCATGACCAAACCTTCTATGCCATAGCCAAGATTCATCACTAATAGTCATAAGACAATTAGAGGAAAGGTTAGAAATTTTGTGCAAGTCTATTATGTAAGTATTGATATCTCTATCGCCCTTGAATATCTCTTGGCCACTTAAAGAGGTTACAAGAAATTCATTTGAGGTAAACATAACTTGGTTTTCCTTATCACATAATTGACTTACACTTAACAAATTATGTTTCAAATCATCAACAAACAAAACATTTTTAATAAAAGTAGTATTATTAATACCAATAAAGCCAGTGCCAATTACCTTACCCTTAGCATTATTCCCAAAGGTTACCTTACCACCATCAATTCTTTTGATGTGATTGAAGAGTTCTTTATTTTCAGTCATATGCCTTGAGCATCCACTATCCGCAAGCCAAACATGTTCCTTAATAGTGGAATTGAGGCATACCTATAAAACCATAATTCAATTTTGGTTTTTAGATACCGAAACTGTAGCTCTCCCTTACCCTACTAATCATTAATAGTGTATAAAAGTGCTACTAAGCTCATTGTTTTGTAAAAACAACAAATTCTCAAATTATTGTATTTTTTTAATAAATTTTCGAGCTTATTATCAACGTAATATTTCTTGCTATATTTGTCTTTCTTTTTTTATATCATTTAAATATGTAACTAGTGATGTAAATATTTTGATGTAAAAGAACTCATTCAGTAAAGCATAATATTTAGAAATACATTTACAAATAATACCAATTATATAAATTACAAAATTCACTCCTTATAAATCCTACATGTCACAAATTTACATCAAAAAAAATTCTTAAAATTTAATTTTTACAATACAATTTCCAAAACATGCAAAAAGAAAATAGACTGATGCAATTTGAACTTGGAGTTCTCCTTATCTTCGGTGGTCCTAATGCAACAGCTACATCTATTTATCTAGGCGTGAAACACATGCGCTAAGCTACTAGCTTAATGGTACGTTCAGCAACTATCCAATAATTATATAAATATTTCCAAAATAAAACTTTAGAAGCTACAATTAATTTATTAAGCATGCCAAAATTATTCAAATAGCATAAAAACTATTGATGTCATGCTAAAATATTCAATTTATCAATTATAACATTTCATTCATTAACCATGCTTGAAATTGTTTAACAATACAAGATATACAATTTAAAATATCAATTTAATAATTTACATTTTGTTCTCTTATTTATTTGATAGCCCACGACATCTGAGATCAGAACTAAAAACTGGATATAGGGTTTCTACTCTCCAACAACATATTCGGCACCTACTTATTTATTTTATAACTCAACGTTTAATGCCTACTTTTTCAACAATAACTCAGTACCTTTTTGGTGCCTACATAATTCCGAACTTGGCACTATTTCTTAGTGCTTACGTAATTTTAACTCAATACTCTTTCTTAGTGCCTATATAAATTAAATCTCAACACTATTTTCTAGTGCCTATATTTCTATCCTTTTATTGGCATGCCAACTTATCCTAATTTCTAGTTCTCGATTAGATGTTATAGGGCTTAATTATATTTGTTACCTTTATTATTATTTACATAAATTATGTAGGTAACACTAACATAAATTCTCTATAAATGCAATAATTCTCATTAAATATTTTACAACCTCATACTTGCTCATTTAATCACTATAACTATAAGAAAATTCAAATAATATCTTTTTCTATCACAAACTTCCACAATCAATACATATATGCAAGCTGCCCTATTCTAGACAACATTTTTGTCTTATATTTTCCAGTATTTTTCATCTATTTTTAGATGAAATTTGGACAAGTGATCACCTAAAAAAATGTAGGTACATGTTTTATCTTTAATTTTTGACTAGAATCACATTAAACTTAACTTTGTAGAAAAAGTTATGAATTTTTCTCTAAGGTACGTTCATTCCAATTTGCCTAGTATTTTACTGGATAGATTTCTAGTTGGAAATTTGAGTTCATTTTTCACCTAATTTCAAACATATTCAGGTTTAATTATCTGAATGAAAGTTGAATTCCTATGTCTTAGATTTCCAACCCAATAAGAATCACTCAAAAATAATTTCCATAACTCAAGTTATGACCAGAAAACTAGACACTGTTTATAAGGAAAATTTTCCAATACTTCAATTAATTCCTACAATTTCCATCTTCATGCATAAATCTCATATTTTAATATTTATTTTCACATTCATGGCATCATTTAATCACCAATTCATCACTCAATCAAAATATCAAGAATTTCATACACAATTACACAAACATCACAAAATAAAAATTAACATTTTTCCATATTGAATTTTTGCCAAATGTACATACCTCACAAAATTTACTTCTCTTCACTTTTCTCTTCTTCCTAGTTAGCTTTCTCCTTGCCCTTACTTCCTATTTGATTATGGTTCAAAGATTGCTTACCTTTATGTCTTAACAAAAAATTTCAAACTAATCAAGCACTAATCACACTAATCCACCCTTAATCCCCATTAAGATAACAATAGCCCTAAATTACCAACTTTAATGGTAATTAATCGAAAAATCAAACAAAAGAGAAAAGGCAGTCTTTGGAACATTCGCTTCTGCTACCTTCAGCTAGTAATAGCCTGATTTCAAATCAATATTGGAGAATGTTTGGGCTTCTTGCAACTGGCCAAACAAATCATTTATTCTAGGCAACAAATATTTGTTCTTCATTGTCATTTTGTTCAGTTGCCTGTAATCGATGCAAAACCTCATTGTTCCATCTTTCTTTTTAACAAATAATACTGGAGCTCCCCAAGGTGATACACTATGTCTAACATAACCTTTCTCCAGCAACTCCTGCAATTGGGCCTTCAGTTCTTTCAACTCAATTGGGGCCATTATGTAAGGTGACCTTGATATTGGTGTTGTTCCTGGTACTAGTTCAATAGTAAATTCTCTCTCTATCTGGTGGTAAACCAGGTAGATCATCTGGGAATATATCAAAAAATTCCCTCATCACTGGTATATTTTCAAGTAAGCTATCAGTGGTTCTAGTATCAGTCACATATGCCAAATATGTCTCACATCCTCCTTTGATCATCCGAAATGCTTTTACAGCTGAGATTAGACATGTAGGAACAACTTTTCTTTCACCCAAAAATACAACCCTTGGTTGGTTTGGTGATTCTAAAATTACTTCCTTAGTAAAGCAATTCATTATTGCATGATGTCTAGTTAACCAGTTCATTCCCAATATCACATCAAATTCATATAATGGCAATAAAATCATATCAGCTATTAACTTAGCATTGTCAATGCCTATCAAGCAATCATGATAGATATTATTCACAACTACTACTGTTCCTAGTGGAGTATTCACATTATGTCAATCCCTAGAGGCTCATGTTTTTTATGCAGTTTAGATGCCATATGCAATGATATAAATGAATGCGTGGAGCCTGGGTCAATCAATTCATATGTTAACATATCATAAATGTAAATATTACTAGTGACTACTTCGGGAGCATCAACTGCCTCCTGTCTAGTCATGGGAAATACCCTGGCCTGAGTAGGGGGCCTAGAACTCTGACCTTCAGATCTGGTCATTCATCTTCCTATCATACCAGTTCTTCCTCTGCCTCTACCTTATGTTCCAATGGTAGGATAGACCCTCGATGCCTCAACTGTGACCTCAGATACTGCTCTGACTCTATTGGTCTCTGCTAGTTTGGCTCTTTTTGAACAGTCTCTATACATGTGCTCTATTGATCCACAAAAATAACTTGCTCCTATGAGCCTTCTACATTCGCTCGTATGTTGTCTACCACAATGAGTACATATAGGCATCTGTTCAACATATTGGCTTTGCCCTCTGCCTGGGTAAAAGGAAGTCATAGCATGACCTCTAGAGCTCAAGTATCCACCTCTATCACCAGACTATGCTAGCATATATCTACCTCTCTTTCCCGACCCTTTGCTAGACTCACCAAAGAACTCACATGCTGTCTTTTTAATTTGTTGTTCCCCAGCTTCTTTCATTAATCGTTTAGCTCTAATTGCAGCAGCTCTGAGTCTGGCATAACTATTAAGATCAGTAGTTGTTATTTTATTTCTGATCTCATATTTGAGGCCTTTCTCAAACTTCCTACATTTGTCTCTTTTAGTAGAGACCATGTAGGTGGCATAGTGGAAAAGTTTGTTAAATTGCACCTCATACTCAACAACAGACATGTTCCCCTATTTCAGATTCAGGAATTTCTTTCTCTTCTCATCTTTATATGCCTCAGGCATGTAATTGTTCTAAAATTCCTGAAGGAAATCATTCCATGTCAGAACCAGTGGTTGTGCATTACTGTTGGGGACTGTCTCCCACCATTCATAGGCATTGCCTTGAAGCAAAGATACTGCATAATCAAATTTCTCCTATGGAGTGCACCTCATCATATTAAGTACCCTTTGTGTTTTTTTAGCCATGTCTCCGCTTCTGCTAGGTTTGTTGTGCCATTAAAATCAGTTGCACCTTGTTTCCTCAACTTTTCATAACGTCTTTTCGTGTACATTTCAGGACCATTTACTTTCTGTTCTAGGTTTTCATGGGGTACTTCTGCATGTGATGATTGGGATGCATGCACTGGAGCCCTAGCTCCTGGTATTGGTTGATCTCTATGTAAATGAGATGATGCCTCATGACAATGCATTTCGGCCTGCCTCTCCCTCCTTGGTGAATCATGTCTTATGATGTCCCTAAAATATATATAGAATTATGTCACTACATAATGTTCAACATGTAGGATGCATATGTTATCATGCTCTTATACATATGCAAGTTCCCATGAAACCTATCCCTGCTCTGATACCAAAAATGTAACAACACATCTTATACATTTTAGTACAACTTATCCCTATGTCAAATAATCACACATGACATGCTAACAAGACATAAGATCCTGTTAACAGTGATAGTAATTTTTTTTTCATCATATCCTATAATATCATCCAATGATTTTCAAGTCAACATTGAGGCTTTTGCCACAATATGATATATCACATATATTAAAACATAAAGTTTGCACATAAGTATTTACGAGTTGCTTTCATTTATACATTTTTTAAAATAATCCAGAGTGACAATACATATTCAAACATATAAGTCCAAAATACAGATGACATGTTTTCATGCTTGTGTGGAATGCAAGGAGAGAGAGTGATGAGGCTCGGCTAGTGACCTGTACTCCATGTCTTCTATACGCTACTCAAAATGAGCTATCACTTTTCTTTACCTGAAATTGATGCAAATTGATGAGTTGTGGCTCAGTGAGAATAATTATCAAATGAGCTCTAAAGCACCAAATAACTTATAGTAATAAATCATAAATCCAATACATACCACGTATTCTATTCCATTCATTAGTATCATATAAATATCAATGAAGTTGAAACCTATAATCATTACTCTATGCGTATGCAAATGTTTTGCTTATTTCATTTTGTTGTGACCAAGTTAAATAGACATTGCCCTGGGTTTCCACGTGAACATTTTCATTTGCTAGCTAGCTTGATCATTTATTTCATTTGCACATTTGTTGGGCCATAAGTCTCTTCTTTTGTTTTACAATATCAATTAACTAGTCACAATGACTTTTAAGTCCATATGCATATGCATTTGTAATTAAGCATTCATCAACCATTACATCTTTATCATATATACCATACATATATCACATATATACCTCATATGTCACGCATATACCTTGTATATACTATACATATACCATGTATATATATCACATATGTCAAACATATACCTCAAACATACCACAAGTATACAACTTATATGTACCCCAAACATCACAAATTATCCATCATCATATTATCAAGGAAAAATCATGACAATCATATAGCAAGCAACATTCATATGCACTAAAGAATTCAATTGATAATTAGACTCACCGTTCTCCTTTGATTCCGACCTTTACTTATCTTTTATCCCATCCTTATGGGTCTCCAATATGTTATGAGCCTAATATGGATATAAAATCAATTAATTTATGACTAAAGAAACTTAATGTGGCTTAAACAAATTAATATTCATAGTGCATATACGTAGTTAGACTTTTTCCTATGGGGCACTATGACCTTATGAGACTGATTAGCCTATAATTTTTCCTATACTTGACCAATTAATATGATTCTTATTCCTAACAAAAACTAACATATAATTATATAACATACTGAAATTTCAGAAATATTTGAGCATTGTACAATGTTTAGTGCAATTTCCAATAGTGTTCTATTTTTTGCCCTGTTTCTGCCCTTTAGCAGTTTTAAGGTACCAAATTTGGTCCTTCATATCTTACAATATGCAAGTCAAATTATAATGAAACTTGATAGAAACTTAGATGGATTAAAATGGAACATTTTATATGCTTACAACTTTTATCAATTATGTCGCTAAGGTCCTCAAATTATAAGAAACATTTCATTGGTCCATAATAGAGTTGGCTTCCGGACTAGTATGACTTGTGAAGGCTCTATCTCACTCTATATATAACATATTAAGGAGATATATATACCAAAATTTATATAAGCCATAAAAATATAACTTTCATGCTTTTATAATTTATAGAATCGATCTCTAAGGAGCTCAAATTAGCCAAACAAATTGGTAGATTTGCCCTGGGCACCAAGCAGGCAGTTCAAACCATGGAACAATCATGGCTCCGTTCACCATAACTCAAAATATACAAGAAATATAAATCTGAAATTTAGTATCACAATACATAACACATATATCTACAACTTTTATATTTTGCGATACTTCAAATAATGGGTTTATCATATTCAAAACTAACAAACACAGTGGCTAACTCAATTAGGGTTCACGTCCGAACCAGTTTTAGTAGAGAGAAAATTTCTCTTCATATACACCAAATCTTGTAAACCTGTTTACATATGCATAAATCTAAGACATAAAGGAACAAATTTCATGTTTTAAAATTTTCTAGAATCAGTTTCTATATGTATCAAAATTTGGGTTCAAATTAGTGCCTATTAATGAACCTTAGCAACTCAAATCAACCCTATAGTAATAAGAATTGATTACTTACCAAAAATGAACTTGCAAGGGATAAATTTGCTGCAAAAACTAAGTGAAACAAGGAAGAATTAAAGGATGGAATGGGGGAAGATGAAGAAGAAAACGGGCTGGAGTAAGAAGGCAGAAATGTGAGTAAAAAGATAAAGCCAACTTTTTCTTTTTGTCCTTTTATCTTTTTGTTTCTTCTTCCCTTCTCTTTTCTTTTCTCTTTTCTTTTATTTTTCTTTTGTTTCATTTTCATTTTATTTTATCTATATTATTATTATTTACATACATACATACATATATATATATATATATATATATAATTCCACTAACCTACATAATAATACGACATAATCATTTGGCCCAATTTAACTAAATTAAAATTGTAAAATGTTTACTAACCTTAATCTAGTCATTTTTCTTACTAACCTTAACCTTAGTCACCTTATTCAATTTATTTCTAATACTTTGTTATCCTTATTTAGGTTATAAGTATACACATGCGACTTGATACAATTGCCAAATACTAGAACTCGAAGCTAGTGTGTGTCATAAACTTGTTCCAATGAAAATACGTATGAAATGCACATGTTCAATTGAATTATATGCAACATGCATATGTTCAAATGCAATGCATGTGGATATGCATGGATATACATATGGAGAAGGTCGAGGATGTTACAAAATCACAAGGGAATTTATGGGTTAGGTGTTAGCCATTGAGAGAAATACCATAGTTACGAGTCAACTTGTAAAACTCCATTGTAACACTTAGAGTGTTAGTAAAACACCCAATTAAGATTGGGGAGAGGAGTAGGGTTTATTAATACCCAAACCTCTATAAATCTTATGTGTGACATCTGTCATTCCCTACACTATTTAATTTTATTCCGCACTTAAAGTTAATAAATGTTTTTTATTTCATAACCAATTCAACCCCTTTCTTAGTTCATTGTCTGGGCAATAGTTGGTATCAGAGCTTATCTAGCAACAAAGCCTAAAAAGCGCTAGCAGAGATCAAAAAATGGCCAGTAAAGGATTCCAAAGTCTCAAGCCTTACTTTCATGGAGCAAACTACGCTCATTGGAAGTTCCAGATGGAGACATATCTCGATAGTGAGGGAATTGAAGTTTGGGATAATGTTCAGAAAGAATGGACACCACTAAGAAGAAGAGGAGTTGATGGTGAAGAAGAAGTTCTTTCAAGAGATAGTTGGATAGAGCCTCAACGTAGAGCAAACTTTAAAAACAAAAAGGCAATGGAAATCCTCACAAGCTCTCTATCCATTGAAGAATGTGGCATAATTCAACACTGCCTTACTGCATATAGTATATGGAAGACATTGGAAAATTATCATGAAGGAACGAAGCAAGTTAAATCCAAGAAGATTCAACTTCTCACTTGAAAATATGAATTCTTCAAGATGAAATCCAATGAATCTATCACCAATATGACGAACCATCTTCTAGCCATCATAAATGGCATAAGAAAGCATGGAAAGCACTTGAGCTTGGAAGATGTAAATAAGAAAATTCTGAGAAGCCTTCCTCTCAAAGGCTTTGGTTCAAGAGTTGCAAGTATAAAAGAAGCCAATGAAGAGATGAGTGTCACGCTTATCGATTACATATGAAATGGTGATAAAAAGAGATAGAGAGCTTGAAGCTAAACCAGAAAGAAGAAAGCCTCTACTTCAAAATCTCAAGAAGAAGTTAAAGATGACGAAGAAAAGAGTGATGATGCAAATGAGGACATTGCCATGCTTTCAAGAAGATTAAAAAGAATAATTGAAAAGAGAATTGGCAACTCTCAAAACTTCAAACAAAGAAACCTCAAACACTCCTTAAATGACTCTCAAAAAAATAAAGAGGAGGTAAAATGTTATGAGTGTGGGAAGAAAGGACATATCAAACAATAATGTCCAAAGCTCAAGAAACACAAGAAAAAATATCAAAAAGATAATGGGGAGAAAGGTCACAAAGCCACATGGGATGACGAAAGCTCTTCAAGTGAAAAAAATGACAATGAAGGTGAAGAGGTCAACCTATGCTTCATGGCTTTAGAGGATCACTTCACGGATGAGGTAGGTCCTTCTTACTCATACTCATTTAATAATGATAGCAGTGACAATAATAGTGATAGTGAAGATGATGATGAGCAGAGTTTAATAGAATCATTGAACCAAAAATTAGAAAAATATAGATGTAAATTCAATACTTACAAAAATAATATCTTAAATTTGAAAAAAAAGAAATGGAATTTTTACAAAAGGAAAATCTTGATCTTAAAACTTCTAATGAGACTCTTCAAAAATCATTAGATGAGTATTCCTTTAGACCTTCAACTAAATCATTGCTTAAAGAAAATAATATTTTGAAAAATGAAGTTGAGAAACTTAGAAACTTTATTTCAAGATTTCATACAGGCAAGGAAGATTAGATACTCTCATAATGTCCCAAAGGCAATAAGACATGGTGTAGAATTTAATGGAACATCACCTTCATCTCACAAGACCACTTTTATTAAGTCTAGTGCACCTCAAACCTCCACAATAGAAGTAATAGTCCCAAGGGCTAAGAGCACAACACACACTAAGCCCCCTATTTATAAGAAGAATGGTCAAGGGTCGTATAGCTTAAGAGAGAGACCTCAAAAGGCCAATCATGTCTTCATGTATAAGAGGCATGTACTTAGTGAAGCACCTGCTCATCATGCATGTGTATGTCACTGCACACAAACACCTTCTAAAAGGATGTTAAGACTAAAAAGCATGTCCAAAATAAAAAATATGTTTAGAACTAAGCAATGTAATTATTGTATGAGACTTGGTCACATCAACAAACATTGTTGGATAAGAAAGGCTCATTGGAAACCTTCATGTGCTAACCCCTAAGGACCCAAGTTCATTTGGGTACCTAAAAACCACACCTAAATTGCGATTTTATAGGTATGCCTCAAGTCCGCTATAAAAGATAGTGCTTAGCTTGTGGATAGTGGATGCTAAAGGCATATGACCGAAAAGAAAGAACTATTCAATTACATTAAAAGTATTGATGGTGGTAAGGTAACCTTTGGGAACAATGCTAAAGGTAAGGTAATTGGCATTGGCTCTATTGGTATTAATAATATTACTTTCATTAAATATGTTTTACTTGTTGATGGTTTGAAACAAAATTTGTTAAGTGTGAGTCAATTATGTGATAAGGGAAACCAAGTAATCTTTACCTCAAATGAATGTCTTGTAACCTCCTTTAGTAGCCAAGAGATATTCAAAGAAAGTAGAGATGTCAATACTTACATAATAAACTTACACAAAATATCTAACTTTTCCTCTAAGTATCTTATGACTACTAGTGGTGAATCTTGGCTATGGCATAGAAGGCTTGGTAATGCAAGCATGGATTTAATTCAAAGGCTTAGCAAATGAGAGCTAGTAAGTGGACTACCAAGAGTCAAATTTGAAAAGAATAAGACATGTGTTCCTTGCCAAAGAGGAAAACAACACAAGTCCTCGTTCAAATCCAAAAATATTGTATGTACCTCAAAGCCTCTACAACTTTTGCATTTAGATCTTTTTAGACCTACTAGAGTTGCTAGTTTAGGAGGTAAGCACTATGCTTTTGTCATCATCGATGATTACTCTAGATTCACTTGGGTAATTTTCTTAGCTCAAAAGAGTGATGCTTTTGAATCCTTTAAAAACTTTGCTAAGAGAGTTCATAACCAAAAAAGATATTTTATTTCAAAAATAAGAAGCAATCATGGCAAAGAGTTTGAAAATGAAAATGTTTAAAATTTTTGTCTAGAACATGGTACTTCACAAAAATTTTCAACTCCTAGGATACCTCAACAAAATGGGGCAGTTTAAAGGGAAAATTGAACTTTAATTGAGATGACTCGAACAATGCTCAATGAGTATGGGTTACCAACCTACTTTTGGTCCGAAGTCACCAATACTGCATGTTATATTTCAAATCGAGTTTTCAAAAGACCACTCTTAAACAAAACTTCTTTGAAGTTATGGAATGAACGAAAACCCACGATATCATACTTTAGAGTATTTGGATGCAAGTGTTTCATATGAAATACCAAGGACAACCTTGGAAACTTTGCCTCTAAATCCGAAGAAGGTATCTTTTTAGGATACTCCACCACTAGCAAAGCTTATAGAGTCTTTAATAAAAGGATGACATATGAATTTTAAACTCTTTCAAATGGATGTCAAAAATGCTTTCTTAAATGGTTTTATAGTGGAGGAAGTTTATGTAGAACAACTCCTGGGTTTTGAAAGCCATGATTTGCCTAATCATGTTTTTAAACTTTCAAAAGCTTTGTAAGGTTTGAAACAAGCTCCAAGAGCTTAGTATGAAAGACTAAGTTCTTTCCTTTTAGAAAATAATTTTTCAAAAGGAAATATTGACACAACTTTATTTATTAAAAAGCATAAGCATGATATTCTAATTGTTCAAATTTATATTGATGACATCGTATTTAGGTCTACTAATGAATTGCTTTGCCAAAAATTTGCTAATTGTATGATTGTGGAATTTGAAATGAGCATGATGGGTGAGCTTAAGTTTTTCCTTGGTCTACAAATAAAAGAAAGCAATGAAGGCATATTCATTAACCAATCCACGTATGCCAAAGATTTAATCAAGAAATTTGGAATGGAAGGATGCAAAAATGCCAAGACTCCAATAAACACATCAACTAAATTGGACAAAGATGAAAAGGGCAAGAGTATTAATGAAAAGCTCTATAGACGTATGATCAAATCACTTTTATATCTTACTGCCTCTAGACCCGATATAATGTCTAGTGTATGATTATATGCTAGATTTCAATCTTGTCCTAAAGAATCACATTTGAATGCTGTAAAAAGAATCTTAAAATATTTACATGGCACATTGCATCTAGGCTTATGGTATCCTAGAAATTCATCCTTTCATATCATAGGATATTCAGATGCAGATTATGCTGACAGTGTATTGGATAGAAAGAGTACTTCAGGAACTTGTCACTTTATTGGTGAATGGTTAGTCTCTTGGTTTAGCAAGAAACAAGTTTTGGTTGCCCTTTCTACTGCTAAAAACATGATGTTGTTGCACTCAAATCCTATGGATGAGACAACAACTTAAGGATTTGCATCATATACCCATCAAATGTGACAATTCAAGTGCCATAAACCTATCTAAGAATCTTATTCAACATTCTAGAAGTAAGCATATTGACATAAGACATCATTTTCTTAGAGATCATGTTCAATATGGAGATGTTGTATTAGAATTTATCGATACAAACAATCATTTAGCAGATATTTTCATGAAATCTCTTAATGAAGAAAGATTTTGCTTCATAAGAAGAGAGCTTGGTATGCTTGATGAATCAACCTTATCTGAAGTATGATTGTCAATTGTCCACCTTGAGTGTTAATTTCCTTCATATGATGCTCTTTAATTGACTAACTTTTAAGGTATGAAGTGGTTAACTTGATGGGAATATATGTTCTAAGGCATAGAAGCATCTAAGAAATCTTTTAGTCTTATTTTAGACTTAGTTTTATTAATTGAAGATTTGAGGCCATTCATGCCCGTGACATATATTCATGATCATGATCCTAATCGCAAAAAGCTCCAATAGTTTTCACGCTTTACTTCACTTGTGAAGACTTTGTTTCACGCCCATGAATCTTTTCATTCACTCCCATGAAACTCCTTATTCATGCCCGTGACACTTATTCATGACCGTGAACATAGACAACAAATAATTACAGAACCGTTCACGCTTTGTTTCACGCATTGCCTCACAGTTAGAAGTAGTGAAGATTGCTCTTCACGACCATGACTTCTTTTGTCACCTCTGTGAAATTCATAAGTATCGCCCGTGACTATTTATTTTCATGACCGTGAATCAATTCATATCCTTTATCATGGCTAGAGTGCCTCTTGAACAAACCGTGACCACGACTATTCACGCCCGTGATGGACCATTCACGGCCGTGAATCTGTCGATTATAAAACTAAACTTCTACTGTTTTTCTCTTTTCCAACTTTAAAAATTATCTCAATTAAAGCTCTCATTCAATATTTCTCACAAAATCCGGCCTCCTCATATTCATTTCCATCTATAAATTATTTCAAACCACTTTGTCTTTGAAGAATCTCAACATCTCTAGCTTTGTTATGAAATCCTTGGTCCAAAAATCATATCTCCAATCCCTATTCTAAAATTATCACAATGGAACCCGGCTCATCTAAAGGCACAAGAAAGAAATTTCATGCTCCGAGATGCCACACAGACTATCTTCTCAACATCATTCCAGAGCACTACCATCTAAGATATGTCATTCCAAAGAAAAGACCCCTACTTTCGTCTCGTTCCTTCGAGTGGAATGTTGTTAAGATTCTTGGTCTTGAGACAAGCATGATAGAACAGTTGCAAGCTTGTCATCTTAAAGATTTCGTAGACATTCATTAGCCAATGCTAAGGGAACCAACTCTTGAGTTCCTTAGCACATTGCAAGTCTCTTCCACTGGAACTGTAAAATTCCAACTCTATAAGCATCCAAACACTCTTTCAGCAGCGAAGTTTGGCAATATTTTCAAGCTTCCCTCAGATGGCATTCTCAATGAGAGAAAAATGGAATTCTATGCCAATCCGGCTTGGACTCATTTTGGGTTGCAATGTAGCTAGGATGTGAAGAAGACCAAGAGCACACATCGTCAGTCCCCTGTGCATAAATATTTACATAGGTTTCTTACCTATAGTATATTTGCTAGAGGAGATAACAACGGGGCAATCAGAAAATCGGAGCTCTTCCTATTGGAAATGGCATGAAGAGGACTATCCGTAGCTCTATCTTGATGGTTTGCAAATCATCTTCTTTCAATTGCAACAAAGCCATCGGGAGATATCTTGATTGGCGGGTGCGTGACTGACCTTGCCATTGAGCTAGGGTATCTAAATCTCGATGAGCATAATTATAAGCTTATTCTAGCACATCAATCAAACCGACTAGATGTTGAGTCCTTCATAAAGATGGGAGTAGTTGTCTGCATTATTTATGAAAATAATGTCTACTACCGTTTCACCACTCCAGCTAGTGAATTTGATTGGGAAGACCAGGACATTGATGATTTCAAAGCTGGCTTCTAGGGTATCCAGCAAAGAAAATGAGCCCAAGTCGAAACAGCGACACCAGAGGTTGAGCAAGAGGTTGGTCAATCATCGGCTTCTACCACACCCAGCTTGGCACAACATGTTGCTGATCTTTTAGCACCTCGCTTTGACTTAATGCAGGCTTCCAGTGATGAAAGGTTGGAAACCTCAAAGACTTCATGAAATCTCATATGGATAGCCTCGAGGCGGAGGTAGCACGCCTTAGGGATAGTTTGTTAGGCTTGAAGCCTAATTAGAGTCCTAGTTTTCATGTGGTAGATTTATTTTTAAGGTTATAGGACTTTAATTTATGTTTTTTTTGAAACTTTGTAATCCTTCTCCTTTTTTTAATGCAATTATCTTATTATCAATTCATTTTTTTATGGTTTGTTTTGTTGATGACAAAAAGGGGAGAACCTAGCAATTTATGCAAATGTGTGGTTAATAGATATATGTTATTATGTAATGTATGAATTGAATATGTAAATTTGTTTCTGATAATATGCATAACATATACCTCACATATACCTTGCATAGACCTAACTGGTTAGCAAATAACTTTGATATACCTGACATATAATTTTCTTCTCATTTATTTTCTTTTTAAATACATAAATTACCATTACCAATTTATCTTTGATCTTTTCTTTTTTTTTTTTCCAATTAAGTCCATTTTCATTCTATTTTTTTAATTATCTTTTTTTTTTCATTTTACCCCTTTTTGCCTTATTTTTCAATTTACTAATATGTCAGTTACCATTCTTACCAATCTTGTCATTTTTGTCATATTTATCATTAAATACATATATAATTATTTAGCCATTACTATTATTTTTTTTCTATTTACTCCTGAATTTTCATTTTCTTTCAATTTTGCCTTTTTTATTCTATTTCTTTAATTAACTCTTCTTTTCTTTTTCTTTTTTTTTTTCATTTTTATTCCATTTTACTATTTTACTATTTTTTCAATATTTATCACTTTTACATATTTACTATTATACAATTTTTGTCATATTTGCCACTTTTATCATATTTACTATTATGCAATTTTTGTCATATTTGCCACTTTTAGCATATTTACTATTATACAATTTATGTCATATTTACCACTTTTATCATATTTACTATTATACAATTTCTGTCATATTTGTCACTTTTATCATATTTACTATTATACAATTTCTGTCATATTTGCCACTTTTATCATATTTACTATTATACAATTTCCATCATATTTGTCCCTAATTTCAATCCGATAGAAAATTTTCGAACTGAATACATGGGACGTAGACCCCACAAGTCCACTACATTGAAAAGTGACCCTAAAGGACCACCCAAGCACTGCACTTTACACTGATTACTGAATCACTATCACTAAAGTAGACCACCATTGCCCTGCCTAATCGAGTCGTCATAACCTGTACCGTGACAATAGTGTCCCTATGGCTAGCCAATTATATCATGGACTAGATTTAACAATCAGAACAAAACTATAGGCAATAAACTTAATCCTTTGATTTAATTCCCATAATTTTATTCATCCATAACCAAATCATTTTTACCATATTTTTTTTCCACACTTTCCATTCTAATATATCTAATATTCACCATTATTTTTAATTAGGCCATCAAACACCATTAGACACATTTTATTCATTATGTTCCATTTCATACATAAGGAAATTACTAACTAAAAAATATTCAATATATTCTAAAAATTCTAAATCCAATCATATACACTAAATATCATATCCTCTTGCAATTTATGGTTTAGTTTTCATTTAATTAATAAGAAAAATATTAAATTCTTCATATCCATTTTTCGGCCTACAAACCTTTTTCATCATTAAAAATTTTCTTTCACCTTCTAATAATTCATTTCACTAATTCATACTTCCATTAATATATATATATATATATATATATACCATAATATTACACTAAAACATAGTTATACCTTAATATACATATTTACATAATATGGCCATTTTTTTTCTAAACTTCCACTAATTTGTTTTTGAATTTAACCAGTCTAATCCACTTTTTATATTTCTTTAATCATATTTTAAGCTTCCATTATCATTTACATGAAAAACACACAATTACCCTAAATTTCATGACCCTAATTCAAGCATAAACAATGGAAATAGGTAGATTTTGTAACCATTAACCTTATTTTTTTGCTTTGGCCTTTCTAGGCTTCCTTTTTCTTGTCTTTATTATTTGAAGTGCCTTCACCTCCTTGGATCCCTAAAATGGCTGAAACATACATACCATTAAACCACCATTATTTTTCTTTCATAACTCAATCTAACATCATAAATATCACCTACATACCCTAAATTCTTTATTTGAACCCTTAAACAAATTTAAAACTCTCAAATTCTCTTATCTCAATTTTGGGTCCTAACTTGTCTCATTTGATTTCCTTCCACTCTAGCCCTTCAAATGAAGATTAGAGACTTCCACTAGTTAATGGAGGGGCTGAAATAATATTAGGGTGCTTGATATTTGTGTAAAATTTAGGAAAAATGAGAGAAATTTGGTGGAGAAAGTGGAGGAAACCATTCGATCAAGGGGATTCATGAGAGGGCTGAAGAAGATGTTGAATTCTCTAGAGAATTCTCATATTTTGAGCTTATATAGGTGGCTAAAATGGGTTGGGCTTTGGCCAAGACAAGTGATCCAACCCCATTAGGCCCATTTGTGAAATTAAGACCCATTTAGAAATTCTAAATTATTTCTCTCACTTTCCAACCTCAATTTCACTCAAATTTTATTTCATAATTCATAAAACATATATAAATGCTCACATAAAAATTTTCAACTCAATTGAAGTCTTTTTTTGTCCGGCACACCTAAACCGGACTGATTAGTCAAATTTCAGTGCTACCGTAAAATTCCTTTTTCATTGTCAAATAATTATAAATATTATTTAGAATCTATCCATATCTTAAAATAAAATTTTAAATGTTGTTTACTATTTTTAATAGCCCAGTCAATGTACGGTCAAACTAATTTATTGATTAGACCGAGTCCCTTTTTTCTTATTTCTTATTTTTAATGACTTATTTGACCTCATTTTCACTCCAAATTTTACCCCTGAACTAGTCATAACCTATATTTTCCGATGATCAAATAAAATATTTTTCACCTACAGATATATTATTGACCCTGAGTATACTGATCAATTTCGGAAACTACCATTTACGATTAACCGGATATTTGGGTCGTTACAATATACCTATAATACGAATATTCAAATGGCTATTTAACTTGAGGGGGCATGCAAAAGGTAGGAAACACAATGGAAAACTTAGACATCATGCAGATTCTTTATAGTGGAGAATAATTGATAAAACATTATCTGAATTTAGTGGTGAAGTTAGGAATTTGAGGTTTGGATTAAGTATGGATAAAATCAACCCACATGACATACTTAACAGTTGAAATAACACTTGACTAGTTCTTTTTATGGTTTATAATCTGCCTCATTGGTTGTCCATGTAGAGTATATATATTATGTTATCGTTGCTGATATCAAGAAAATGATATTGATAAGTGTTTCCAAACTTGGCCTAACCCAACCAATGAATGGTGAAATACAGAAGATCAAAGATTAGATGTTTAACTAAGATTGAACCGGAGTTGTACCAGTAAAGTGAAATTTTGTGACATCCCGCCTATATAATAGGAATAATCTCATTACATAAGTGAAATGACACAGACAAACTAAATGAAACTAGCCTGAGTTTAAAATTTTCATTTAATAACTTAATTGACATTTTTTTTGATATTCGAATATACATACGGATTGAATTATCAAAATACATCATCCTGTTAAATAAATATTATACTTCATTATAACTATAAAAATTAATGACTTTTACCTCACATCTAATTATATAGATATAATGCCAAAATACAAGACATGTTCTTAATTATATATAATACATGTCTAACAAACCCATATGCATGATAATGAAGAAAATTTGAAAATAACATGCATCAGACCCTCAACTAGTTTTGACGAATCTCCTCTATATGGGCTTGTACTTCTTCTATCAACTTCATAGTTTTCTATTTGCAAGCTCCAGTTTCTGCACGGAAAAAATCCACGCTAAGCCATTTTTAGCTTAGTGGTACATATAAGCATTTAAGTTTTCCCTTGCAGTCACATAAACACGAGTCATAAAAATCATGGCATAATTAAAATAAATCATTGCATAAAAATTTAGAAAATATTATAATAAAATAAAATTTATGTTCCATTATATTAACATTATATTTTCATCAAGATATGAATTTCATATATTCATCCATATGTAATATATAAAATATTAAACATTCTACCTCCTCTCATGTTTCCATATTTTATTACCTTTCTTACCATGTCATTTAAATCATTTATTAAATTTCCATACATAGACTTAATTTAAATAATTTTTTTACATATTATTTTAATTTAATAAGTTTCCATAACTCATTTTAATTTAATTGATTCTCCAAAAATTATTTTATTTTAGATAACTCAAATCTCAATCCAAATAAGCCTAAATATTTTAACATATAATTGCCAAAACTACATAGTAGATAATTCATAATGTAGTTCACAATAATCCAACATACATTATATAGGAACAAACACATGACTATACAATATTACCAAATTCATTAATAATATATATATATAACTCAATTATAAATTTAACTTACCTTAATAAATATTTATAATTCATGTTATCTCACACATTTATCTCTCAATGTGTTATGTCTTTTAATTAGTTTATATATAATATTTTAATATAAATAGCCCAAATCTCATTCCCGGACTATCCGGATATAGGTCGTGTAGTTGGGCCACTTGCAGAGCTTAAGCACTGTACTTACTATAGTCTCAAGTCAAGAGCGCTCGCGGAGCTTAAGCCTCATAACTGAGTATAATCACATCATCTGTGTACAATTAGGATAGGGGTGCTCTCGGAGCTATCACCACCCTATTCCTAACACATATCAATATCGGTATCGTAATGCCCCCGCAATGGTGCACCATCTATCCCTAATTAGTCCACAGGTTGAAAACTGGGCAATTAAGATTATTACTTATTTGTTTTCTATATATATTAATTTGTTGGAATCAATGTTCCTTTCACATTTATAATGCAAATATAATTATAAAATTTTAAAATCATTTTATCATAGATATTCCATTATATATAACTATATAAGTAATATTGACATATTTTAATTAGTTTTCTATACAATTAAAGCTAACAAATCTTTTAATACATAAGCAAATTTTATAATATATTTATGAGTCCAAGTATGCCATATAACCTCTCTTTTCATATCAAATACATATGTCATACATGACTTTCTAACTTCACTCTTTATTGTCATAATTATTCAATCATTACCATTAATAATTATCACATTTTTAATCAATCATATACTAATCCATATTAAACCAAAATTTCCTACATTTTATCAATCAATTATTCATCCATATGTCTATACATGCATTAACACAAAATTTTATTAATTAAGCACTCAATTCATTTTATTTAATCATCAACCTAAGTCGCATGTTATGATAATCACACACCATTTTATCAATAATTCAAAGTTTACAAACCTTCTATCTTAATAACCATATATATATATATATATATATATATATATTATTTAAAATCTTATTTATTATAATTTATATGCCACATAAATTTTCCACTCATTTATATTTCCTAGCGTGCCATCTTATCGTTTGACAATCATTTCACATTTTAATATATTATTCAAATATATAATTTATTCAATTTAAACACAATCATGCAATAAAGGCAAACCAAAATGTATATATGTACAAACCTCGATGGAGCTTTTCCAAAATCTAAAATTTGGAGCTTGTCTACTTTTGTTGCTCTTCCTCTTGTTAAGGGCCTAAAATAATAATATAATTGATTAATACTGTAACACCCCTTTACCCCAACAACTCGTGCTCGGATAAGGGAGTGTTACACTGACTTCATCGGTTATCATATCCCTTTTAAATTTTGTATACATGAAAATCATTTATATATTTTTTTATTTATTATTTATTGTTTACTATTTATTTACTTGTAGTGTAAAAGAAATCATAATAAAGAAACACAATACATTTTATATAGTAAAGTATTATTTACAAAACGTGCGCTTACTTTACAAGTACTATAAAATAAAATTCAAAACATAAATACAGCAGTTGTGTGACCCACAGTATTGATATAAGCTGCTTTACTGGATCAGGCCACTGCTACCTTTGACTACTATTGACTACTTAGTCTTTGTTATACCTGCGCAAGAGAAACTTCCACGCTAAGCTCTAGGCTTAGTGGTGCATATAAATAAGACAATAAAATATTTTATGCAATCATGCATTATCATATATCAACTCATGCTTAATCATCTTCTTATGCAAATATACATATCATGGTATTCTAGCATGTATAGACATCAAATTATATTCTTTTATCTTATACTTATTTATTTTGTTAACACATCATTATATAACACATCATAATTAACCATGTTATAATTCATAATTCCATTTTTATTTTCCGTAACTTCTTTATTTATGCCCAAAACACCTATGAACCCCTGACTAGGATAACGGAGTTGACATCCAGGCACTTAGGAGTGCCACCTAGGCAATATGATGTGCGCATATAAGTGCCATCACTGGCTTTAATAATAGTGCCATTATCGGCTTTAATATTAGTGCAATCACCGGCTTCAATAATAGTGTCATCACCAGTTTTAATAATAGTGTCATCACCGGATTTAAAAATAGTGTCATCACCGGCTTTAATAATAGTGTCATCACTAGCTTCATTAATTATACCATTAATGGATTTCATCACATGCCCTCTATTTGGCATGCCAAACTATCATAAGTTGGTTCTAGTTAGGTGTTATAGGGTTTACACAATCTCATTAAAATTCATAGCAAATAAATTCACACTTTTCATGCCTTTAAAGTCTCAAAATAATCACATAATCACTCAATTAAAATAATATTTACATAATATAACAAAGTTCTCATCATTTTACTCTTAAAATTCCACAACACATATACTGTCTGTCACTGACAGATTCTATTCTCTGTTTTGGACCCTAATTTTGGTCCTGTTACAATTTGATTTTAGTTACATGGTCTGCTTAATAATTTTAGGTCTAGATCTTAGATTTAATATGCAATTTGAATAACTTAATTCTGATTTGTGTATCCAAAGATATGATAAAATAAAAATTGACTCGTCATTAATAATTCTTCCCAAAATTTTCTGGATAGATTCTAAGTCTGAACTTTCTGAATTTTTCTCGACAATTACAGATATATTAGGATGTTATGGTCTAAATAAAAATTATATTCCTATGTCTTAGATTTTAAACCCAACACAGAACATACAAATCAAAATTTCAGAACTTAAGTTGTAACAGTTTAAGTGCTCACTACTCATCCATTTCCAGCAAGGAACATACAAACTAATCACATCCAATTTTGACCAAAATTAATCCTAAGTCTAGCAAACATGCATCCCCAAGATTTTTCATCACAAATAATATTAATTTAGAATCATCAACATGCCAAAATAATCAAATCATGCAAATAAAAAATGAATAAAATCGGCTATTGCCTTAGGTTATGCACAAACCTCTCTTTTCTTTTCTTTTCTTTCTCTTTACTTCTCTTTCTCCTTTCCTTTGCTCATTTGAGCTAAATCCTAGTCAATTTGAGTTCCTTAAACATAAAAGAGATAATTAAAACCTTACTCATTGAAACTCCATAACCCTAATCTCTCTCTTTTTTTGCTCTTTTAGGTTTGAAAATGGCTTTTTCCCTTACTTTTTCTCTCTTTTCTCATTTTCTTTCACTAAAACTAAGCTTTGGCTATGGAGGAACTTAAGGAAATGTGGGCTAGCTTACGAAGATAGAAATTCTCAATGCAAAAGGGATAAGGAAGAAGAAGAAACAATCAAGAAGAAAATAACAAAAGTCATTAAGATGGGGACACCTAAGCATAAACTAGAAGCTTCCATTAATGCCTAATTGATGCACATCACTTGGCTAATTGTTGTATGCCACTTGGTGTGTGGTGCTTCAAGAAAATGTGGAAGACAACTTAATGATAGGAAATTCTAGATATGAAGAGATAAGGAAGGATGAAGGAACAATTAAGAGAATGAAGACAAACTTAATTAATTATGGGACACCTAAGCCCATGTGATTTTAGTGCCTAATTCATGTATTCATGCATGTCAATTGGCTTTTTAAAAATTGCCACTTGGTGTGGCCAACCTCCACATGCATTTTATGTCCCAATTCATGTATTTAATTGATGGTTATCCCAATTAACCTTCTAATTTTTGTTAAATTGTAAATTGACCCCTAAACTTTTCAAAATTTGCAATTTAGTCCTTTTCTGAAATTTAACATCTTTAAATATTTTAAACACTTTATTAGATATTTTCCATACTTAATTGCCATTATTTTAATTATTTTTCTATAAAAATCCAAATTTAGACTCCAGTCGAACAGTCGAATCGATTTAACAACTCGCATGATTAGGGGTCAAAATTAATGGATATGTCATCCTCTCCCCTTTAAAATAATTTCATCCTTGAAATTTTTTACCTGTTCATTCTTTGAACAAATGGGGATATTGCCTCTTCATGACTTCTTCACTCTCCCATGTGGCTTCTTCCGTAGAATGATTCTGCCATAGCACTTTAACTAATGGAAATTTCTTGTTTCATAAAACTTTTTCTTCATGTGCTAATATATCTACCGGTTCCTTTTCATAAGTTGTATCTGTTTGCACTTCTATCTCTTCAGTTGGTATGACATGAGTCGGATCAGACCTATATCTTCTTAACATAGATACATGGAACACATTGTGAATTCGGTCAAGCTCCGGTGGAAGGGCTAAACGATATGCCACGGGTCCGATTCTTTCTAGAATCTCATAAGGTCCAATGAAACTTGGACTTAATTTTCCCTTTTTACCAAATCTCAATACTTTTTTCCAAGGCGTCACTTTAAGTAATACTTTATCACCCACATAATATTCAATGTTTGGCCTCTTTATATCAGCATATGATCTCTGTCGATCATGTGCTACATTTAGCCTTTCTTTGATCACTTTAACTTCTCCTCAGTCTGTTCAACCATCTCAGGCCCAATCAACCTTTTCTCATTTAGCTCGGTCCAACAAACTGGGGTTCTACACTTCCTTCGATACAATGCCTCATATGCAATCATGCCTATGTTTGTCTGATAACTATTGTTTTCATAAGAGGTAGATATATATCCCAATTTCCCTCAAATTCAAACACACGATTTCTTATCATATCCTCTAGCAACTGAATAACTCGCTTCGATTATCCATCTATCTGCGGATGAAAGGCTGTATTGAAATTGAGTCATATTCCCAAAGCTTGCTATAGACTTTTCTAAAATTGTGAAGTATATCTGGGATCTCTATCAGAGATGATAGATACTAGCACTCCATAAAGTCTCACTATTGAACCTTGAGGGGTATTTCTATCATTTTGATGCGAACAAATAAAATAGCAATAATGTATTTAACAATACTTGTGTTCTAAGTTTGTTCAATAGGGTATGGAATATGATGCAAGAATGGAAGACTACCTTTGAAAGTCAAAATATGAAGAAATAGCATGTTCACGCCCGTGACTGATTATGTCATGCCCCTGATATAGCTTAACGCCAACTCTCCAACATTTAAAGTTCACGGCCATGAAGGATCATACCAACTGTGAATGATGAAATTAGTCACACCCGTTAAAGATAGTCATGCCCGTGAGATAACATGTCAAATTCTTCCAGAGAGCTTCATTGATGAGGGTATATTTTTAAGATACTCCACCACTAACAAAGCTTATAGAGTCTTCAATAAAAGGTCATTAGTTATTGAAGAAACTATGCATGTTGTATTTGATGAATCTAGTAAGCTTGATCTTGTGAAAGGTAGTCTTCTTGATGATGTTGTAGGTACAATGGAAAAACTAGATCTTGAAAATGAAAAAGGTGAAAATGATCAAGAAAATTTACATCAAGATGACTCTCTACCTCAAGCTCAAGAGGAAAACTAACAAGAGCTCCCAAAGGAATAGAAAATAACAAAAGATCACCCCAAGGAGCAAATCATCAATGATCCTAGAAAGGAAGTAAGTATTAGATCTCATCTCAAACCTTTAGATTCTAATCTTGCCTTTGTCTCTCAAATTGTGCCTAAAAATATTGATGAGGCTCTTAATGATGAAAGTTGGGTGATTGCTATGCAAGAGGAACTCAACTAATTTGAGAGAAGGTATGGACCTTAGTTCCTATTCCCGAAGGAGCATCAAATCATTGGAAGTAAATGGGTATTTAGATATAAACTAGATGAACAAGATTCAATAACTTGGAATAAGGCTAGGTTAGTTGCAAAGGGATATAATCAAGAAGGAATATATTATGATGAGACCTATGCTCCGGTAGCTAGATTAGAAGCCATAAGAATACTTTTAGCATATGCATAACATATGAATTTCAAACTCTTTCAAATGGATGTCAAAAGTGCTTTCGTAAATGGTTTTATAGAAGAAGAAGTTTATGTAGAACAACCACCGGGTTTTGAAAGCCATAATTTTCCTAATTATATATTTAAATTTTCAAAAGCTTTGTATGGTTTGAAACAAGCCCCAAGAGCTTGGTATGAAAGACTAAGTTCTTCTCTTTTAGAAAACAATTTTTCAAACGGAAATGTTGACACTACTTTGTTTATTAAAATGCATGAGCATGATATTCTAATTGTTTAAATTTATGTTGATGACATTGTATTTGGGTCTACTAATGAATTATTTTGCCAAGAACTTGCTAAGTGTATGACTAGGGAATTTGAAATGAGCATGATGGGTGAGCTTAAGTTCTTCCTTGGTCTACAAATAAAACAAAGCAATGAGGGCATATTCATCAACCAATCCAAATATGCTAAAGACTTAACCAAGAAATTTGGAATGGAAGGATGCAAAAATGCCAAGACTCCAATGAGCACATCAACAAAATTGGACAAAGAAGAAAAGGGCAAGAGCATTAATGAAAAGCTCTATAGAGGTATGATCAGATCACTCTTATATCTTACTGCCTCTAGGCTTGATATAATGTATAGTGTATGCTTATGTGCTCGCTTTCAATCATGTCCTAAAGAATCACATCTGAATGCTGTGAAAAAGAATCTTAAAATATTTACATGGCTCATTGCATCTAGGCTTATGGTATCCTAGAAACTCATCCTTTCATATCATAGGATATTCATATGTTGATTATGCTGGAAGTCTCTGGGATAGAAAGAGAACTTTAGGCACTTGTCACTTTATTAGTGAATGCTTAGTTTCTTGGTTCAGCAAGAAACAAGTTTCAGTTGCTCTTTCTACCACTGAAGTGAAGTATGTGGCAGCAGGATGTTGTTGTACTGCAATCCTATGGATGAAACAACAACTTAAGGATTATAGTCATAGTTTGGACCATATACCTATTAGATGTGACAATACAAGTGCCATAAACCTATCTAAGAATCCCATTCAACACTCTAGAAGTATGCATATTGACATAAGACATCATTTTCTTAGAGATCATGTTCAATATAGAGATGTTGTATTGGAATTTATCAATACAGAGAATCAATTGGCAGATATATTCACTAAGTCTCTCAATGAAGAAAGATTTAACTTCATAAGAAGAGAGCTTGGTATGATTGATGGATTGACCTTATCTTAAGTATGATTGTCAAATTTGTTGAACCTTGAATGTTAATTTCTATCTTATGTTGTTTTTTATTGTCTAATCTTTTAAGGTATGAAGTGGCTAACTTGATGGAAATATATGTTATAAGAGATAGAAGCACCTTAGAAATCTTTTAGTCTTGTTTTGGACTTAGTTTTATTTATTGAAGATTTTAGGCAATTCACGCCCGTGACATATATTCACGATCGTGATCATAATTGCCAAAAGCTCCAGTAGCTATCACGCCTTGCTTCACGACATACTTCACAACTGAAGGTAGTGAAGACTATGTTTCACGCCCATAACTCTTTTGTTTCACTCCCGTGAAACTCTTTGTTCACGACCGTGACACTTATTCACGACCTTGAACATTAACACCAAATAATTACAGAACCGTTCACACTTTGTTTCATGCATTGTCTCACGGTCACAAGTAGTGAAGATTGTACTTCACGACCGTGACTCATTTTATCACCACAGTGAAAATTCTCTATTCACTCCCGTGACTATTAAATGTCTATTACTGCTTCACCACTTCAGCTGGTGAAATTGTTTGGGAAGACGAAGATTTGGATGAATTCAAAGCAGGCCTCCAAGGAATCCAACAAAGAAAATGAGTTTGAGTCGAGACGGTAACCCTAGAGGTTGAGCAAGAGATTGGTCAATCCTCGACCTCTACACTAACTTGGCTCAGCAGGTGGCTAATATTTTAGCACCTTGTTTTGACCTATTATAGGCTTTAATTGATGAGATGTTGGAAAACCTCAAAGATTTTATGGAGTCTCACATGGATAGCCTTGAGGCTGAAGTAGCACACCTTAGAGATGGATTGTCCAGTTCCAAGCCTAGTTAGAGTCTAGCTTTTTCTTTTTCATTTTTACTAGTTTCTAGTATTATGAGTGTAGGATTTTAATTTACTTTTCTAAACTTTATACTTCCTCTGTTTGGTATTAATATAATTACATCATTTTTGTTTTATGGTTGTTTTTTGTTTATGACAAAAGGGGGAGAACCTAGCAATATATGAATATGCAAATATATGAATGCAAATGTGTTGATATACTATGAATATACTTTGCATATACTTAACTAGTTAAGCAATATATGAATATGCAAATATATGAATGCAAATGTGTTGATATACTTTGAATGTACTTTGCACATACTTAACTAGTTAAAAACAAACAACTTGATATACTTTGAATATACTTTGCATATACTTAACTAGTTAAAAGCAAACAATTTGATATACTTTAAATATACTTTGCATATACCTAACTAGCAAGCAAAGATCCATGCTATACTTCCTCAATTCTTGGGCTATTATTTTTTTGTCTTAAGCATCTTTTAGGGGGAGACTTCTCAAAAGCACATATTGCTATATTATTTGTCACCATCAAAAAGGGGGAGATTCTTGAACCTTGAGGGGTATTTTTGTCATTTTGATGCTAACAAATAAAATAGCAATAATGTATTTAACAATATTTGTGTTCTAAGTTTGTTCAACAGGGTATGAAATATGATGCAAGAATGGAAGACTACCTTTGAAAGTCAAAATATGAAGAAATAGCATGTTCATGCCCATCACTGATTATGTCACGCTCATGATATAGCTTAGCGTCAACTCTCCAACATTTAAAGTTCATGGCCATGAAGGATCATACCAACCGTGAATAATCAAATTAGTCACGCCCATGAGATAACATGCCAAATTCTTCCAGAGAGCTTCATGGCTAGAGTCACCACTTGGACCACAGCTTGGAAGGATATTAACGCTTGTGAAAGTATAAAGTCTTGCCCATGATCAAACACTTCAAATTCTTCCATAATGTTTCACGGCCAGAGACACCACTTGAGCCACGACATGGAAAAACATTAACGACCGTGACACACATATTCACGACCGTGAATGAGGAAAGAGAAACATGTCAGGCGCAAAATTAAGAGTTGGTTCAATGACTATTTTCATATTAAATGCATCCAAATAGCTATAATTCGCTGAGTAAGTATAAATGCAAGTCATTTATGAATCTTGAAGAGAACAACAATTACTTACAAATTAAAATCTTGTTGTAGCCATTGTGCATTAATTACTTTCAACAAAACTTTTATTCTTTGTGAAAACCTAATTGTTCATATATTCTTAGCATTATATGTTGGTGAGTGTGTTCATTATAATCAATTACTCAAGTGAATTTGGGTATATTGTGTAACATCCTTGACCTTCCCCATATGCATTTCATTTGAACATATGCATCTTGCATATAGTCCAATTGAACACGTGTATTTCATACGTATTTTTGTAGAAACAAGTCCATGACACGCACTAGCTATGTGTACTAATACATTGCAATTGCATCGAGTCGTACATGTATATTTATAATCTAAATGTGGATAAAAAGTATTAAAAATAAATGAAATAAGGTGACCAAATTAAAGTATGCAAAATGACTAGATTAAGATTAAATTGCATATTGTGTTGAATTGTGTAATAATAATAAGAATAATTAGAAAAAAATAAAATAAAATAATAAAAATAAAAATAAAAATAAAAGTCAAAAAAAAAGAAAAAAAAAGAAGTGGACTGGTGAAACAAATGAAATGGTGGTGCCTTTTAACTTATTAGGCAGCCACCATATTCATTTCCTTCCTCACCTTCTTCTTCATCTTTGCTTCATTTCTTCAATCCATTTTCTTTCAAGTTCCAGCCACCATTTCTTCCTTCTTTCATTCCAAAAATTACAGCAACAAGATTAGCTAAGAGTGATTGTATGTGAGTAAACATTTATTTTTGTGTTAAGCTTGATTATGGTGTTTAGGGTTCATTAATAGGCAGGATTTTGTACCATGGTTTTGATGCTCTTAAAGATCGCATCTGAAAATTATTAAAACACAAACGTTGTTCCTTTATGTCTTATATTTATGGATATGTAAATATTTTTGCAAGATGTTGTGTATAGAATGAGATATCCTCTTTTTACTGAAACTGGTCTGGATATGAACCCTAAGTAAGTTAGCTACTATGTTTTTAGTTTTGAATATGATAAAGCCATTATGTGAAGTACCTCAAAACACACAAGTTGTAGATATATGTAGTATGTATCTTTATACCAAATTTATGGTTCATAGGTCTTGTAAATGTTGAGTTATGATGAATGGCACAATGACTGTTCAATAGTTTTAACTGCCTACTGAGTGCCCTGGGCAGATCTAGCAAATTATTTGGCTAATTTGAGCTCTTTAGAGCTAGCTTCTGTCAATTATCAAAACAGAAAAGTTATAGGTATATGTCTTATCTAAATTTTGGTACTAATTTCAGCTTTCTATGTTATTTATAGACTAAGTTATGAACTTTGGAAGTCATACTAGTCTGGAAGCCAATTCTATTCTGGACCAGTGACATATTTGTTATAATTTGAAGACCATGGAGACATAATTGATAAAGTTGTAAACATGAAAAATGTTCCATGTGAACCCATATAAGTGTCTGTAAAGGTTCATTAAAATAGGACTTATAGATTATAAGTTTTGATGAACCAAAGTGGGTACCCTGAAACTGTCTAAAGGCAAAAAACAGAACACACTTAGAAATTCCACCAAATATTTTAAAATGATCCAATTGGTTTGAAATTTTAATATCTTATATAATTATATGTTAATTTTAATTAGGAATAAGAATCTAATTAATTGGTCAAGTATAGAAAAAGTTATAGGCTAAACAGTCCCATAAGGTCACACTGCCTCATAGGAAAAATCTTAACTACTGATATGAACAATGCATATTAATTTGTTTTAAGCCACATTAAGTCTCCCTAATCATGAGTTAATTGATTATGTTTTCATATTAGGCTTGCAACATTTTAGAGACCCACAAGGAGTGGATATACAATAAGTTAGGGGTCAGAATTAAAGGAGAAAGGTGAGTCTAATTATCGATTGAATTCTTTAGTGCATATGAATGTTGCTTGCTATGTGATTCATATGATTGTCATGATTTTCCCCTGATAATATGATGATGGATAATCTGTGACATTGTGGTACACATAAGTGGTATACTTGTGATATATTTGAGGTACATGTTTGACATATGTGATATATATACAGGGTATATGTATAGTATATGCGAGGGATATGTGTGGCATATGAAAAAAATGGACTTAAAAGGCGTTGTGACTAGTTAATTGATATTGTAAAGAAAAAGAAGAGGCGTATGGACCAACAAATGTGCAAATGATACAAATGATCAAGCTAGCTAGCAAATGCAAATGTTCATATGGAAATCCGGGGCAATGTCTGTTTAACTTGGTCACAACAAAATGAAATAAGCAAAGCATTTGCATATGTAAAGAGTAATGATTATATGTTTCAACTTCATTGATATTTATATGATACTGATGAATGGAATGGAATACATGGTATGTATTGGATTTGTGATTTATTACTATGAGTTGTTTGGTACTTTAGAGCTCATTTGATGGTTATTCTCACTGAGCCACAACTCATCAATTTGCATCATTTTTCAGGTAAAGTAAAGTGATAGCTCATTTTGAGTAGCATATAAAAGACATGGAACACAGGTCACTGGCCGAGCCTCATCACTTTCTCTTTTTGCATTCCACACAAGCATGAAAATATGTCATCTGTGTTTTGTATTTACGTGCTTGAATATGTATAGTCATTTTGGAATGAGTTTTAAAATGTATAAATGAAAGCAACTCATAAATACTTATGTTTAAATTTTATGTTTTAATATATGTGATATGTTATATTGTGGTGAAAACCTCAGTGTTAACTTTGCAAAGTAATTGAATAATATTACAGGATATGAGACTAGCAAGATATTGAATGAAATTATAGGATGAGACTTGCAAAGTCATTGAATGATATTACCGGATATAAAAAAAATTTACTATCACTATTAATAGGATTTTTTTTTCCAGCATGCTATGTGTGATTATTTGATACAGAGATAGGTTATACTTAAATGCATAAGATGTGGTGTTACATATTGGGTTAAGAGTGAAACACTTGTAAGGGTTATTTGTGTGAGCCATAAAACATAAGGAATTGGTTTATTGTGTGAGCCATTAAAACACAAGGGAATTTCTGGGTTAGGTGTTAGCCATTGATAGAAACAACATAGTTGGGAGTGAGCTTGTAAAACTCCATTATAATACTTAATGTGTTAGTAAAACACCAAATTGAGATTGGGGAGAGGAGTAGGGTTTATTAATACCCGAACCTGTATAAATCTTGTGTGATATCTTTTCCTTCTCTACTCTATTTAATTTTATGCCAAACTTAAAGTTAAGAAATTTTTTATTTCATAACTAATTCAACCCCCTTTTTGGTTCATTGTCTGGGCAACACTCACTATCTCACTTACATAAATTTCAGCTTGCTTGTTCAAGGAGTAATCCATTCTGACTGGTAAGAAATGTGCCGACTTTGTCAATCGATCCACTATCACCCATACTGCATCATGCTTTCTCCGAGTCATCGGTAAACTAGATACAAAATGCATTGTGATTGTTTCCCATTTCCACTTTGGAAGCGGTATTGGTTGCAACGATCCTATGGGTAACTGATGTTCTACTTTAACTTGTTGACAAGTTTGACACTTAGCAACATACTTATTGATATCCTTCTTCACCCCTGGCCACTAGTATTGAGTTTTCAAGTCTTGACACATCTTGTTCCCACTAGATGCATGGTATATACCGTTTCATGTGTTTCTCTTAATATCTCAGACTTCATCTCTTCTATATTGGGCACACAAATCCCATTTTTGAAGTATAATGTGCCATCTTCCATCAATGAAAACTCAGGCTTTTCTCCCTTTTTCACTACCTCCACTATCTTAACTAACTTCTCATCTTGCTTCTAATCGTCTTTGATCCTCTGCATCAAAGTAGATTGTATTCACATCTCAGCTAAAATCTTCTTGCTTAGTGCATCTGTAACCATATTAGATTTGCCTGTCTGGTAGTTGATCACACAGTCATAATCTTTAATCAACTCCAACCATCTTCGTTGTCTCATATTCAACTCTTTCTGTGAGGGAAGGTACTTAAAACTTTTGTGATCTGTATAGATATAATATCTTTCCCCATACAGATAATGTCTCTAGATCTTAAGAGCAAAAATTATCACAACTAACTCCAAATCATACGTTGGATAGTTAAGCTCATGAGGCTTAAGTTGTCTGGAGGCATATGCAACTACTTTTCCCTCTTGCAAAAGAACACAACCTAGACCATTATGACTAGCATCACTATACACAATAAAATCTTTTCCTGGAATAGGTTGTGTCCAAACTGGTGCTTCAGATAACATTGCCTTCAGTCGATCAAAGCTTGCTTGACATTTATTTGTCCATTCAAAACATGCCTCTTTTCGTAGCAGTCGTGTTAAAGGAGTCACTAAGGATGAAAATCCCTTCACGAACCTTCTATAATATCCAGCTAATTAGAGGAAACTCCTCAGTTCTGTCACATTTTGTGGTGGTTTTCAATTAAGAATAGCCTCAATTTTACTAGGGTCAACCCGAATACATTCTACTGAAATTACATGACCTAGAAAACTGACTAATTCAAGCCAGAGCTCACACTTAGACAGCTTTGCATACAACTACTTTTCCCTCAATGTTTGCAGCACTATTCTAAGATGTTGATCATGTTCTACTTTGTCGCTAGAGTAGACAATAATGTCATCAATAAACACCACTGCAAATTGATCAAGATATGGCTTGAACACTCTTTGATCTTCAACTGATGATTCCCCGATCGAAGATCTATCTTTGAAAATATGGTTGCACTCTTCAACTAATCAAATAAATTATCAATTCTGGGTAACGGGTATTTATTCTTAATAGTCACCTTATTAAGATGTCTGTAATCGATGTAGAAACGTAAAGTGCCATCTTTCTTCTTTACAAATAATACTGGAGCACCCGACGATGATACATTAGGTTGTATAAATCCCTTATCTAACAATTCCTGCAACTGTATCTTCAGCTCTTTCAACTCTAGTGGTGCCATCCTATATGGTGTAATGAAAATAGGAGTGGTGTCTGGTACCAAATCAATAGCAAATTCAATTTCTCTATCCAGGGGTAACCCTAGCAACTCCACTGGAAACGTATCAGGAAACTCAGTAACAGTAGGAATATCCACCAACTTCGGACTTGCTTTTTCCATATCTATCACATACGCTAAGTATGCTTCACATCCTTTATTGATGAGTTTTTGAGCTTTCAACATTGATATAACATTGTCTTGATGTCCTATATTTTCACCCATCACAACTATCTCATCTTGTTCCAAAATTATGATGATCATTTGTCTCCTTCCATAATCCACTATCACTCTATAATGAGCTAGCCAATCCATTCCAAAGATCACATCGAACTCGTGGAATGGTAGCTCTATCACATTTGCAGGGAATTGCCTACCTTGAATTTCAACTGGACAACCCCTAAACACCTTGCTAATCCTCACACTGTGCCCTAACGGGTTAGTCACAATAATCTTAAATTTTAGAGACTATGGTTCTAAACCCTTTAACATCTAAAAATAATCACATAATCACTCAATTAAAATAATATTTACATAATATAACAAAGTTCTCATCATTTTACTCTTAAAATTCCACAACTCATGTGTTGCCCTGTCATTGACAGATTCTGTTCACTGTTTTGAACCTTAAATTTGGTCCTCTTACAATTTGATTTTAGTTACATGGTCTTCTTAACAATTTTAGGTCTAGATCTTAGATTTAGTATTCAATTTGAATCACTTAATTCTGAGTTTTTTGATCAAAAGATATGATAAAATAAACATTGACTGGTCACTAACAATTCTACCCAAAATTTTCTAGACAGATTCTAAGTCTAAACTTTCTAAATTTTTTGGGCAATTATAGACATATTCAGATGTTATGGTCCTAATAAAAATTATAGTCCTATGTATTAGCTTTCAAACCCAACATAGAACACACAAATCCGAATTCTAGAACTTAGGTTATAACAGTTTAAGTGCTCACTACTCATCCATTTCCAGCAAGGAATATACAAACTAATCACATCCAATTTTTACCAAAATTAATCCTAAGTCTAGTAAACATACATCTCCAAGATTTTTCATCACAAATAATATTAATTCAGAATCACCAACATGCCAAATCATCAAATCATGCAAATAAAAATTAAATAAAATAGGCTATTGCCTTAGGTTATGCACAAACCTCTATTTTTTTTCTTTTCTTTCTCTTTACTTCTCTTTCTCCTTTCCTTTGCTCCTTTGAGCTAAATCCTGGTCAATTTGTGTTGCTAAAACATAAAAGATATAATTAAAAAATTACTCATTGAAACTCTATAGCCCTAATCTCTCTCTCTTTTTGCTCTTTTATGCTTGAAAATGGCTTTTTCCTTACTTTTTCTCTCTTTTCTCACTTTCTTTCACTAGAACTAAGCTTTGGCAATGGAAGAACTTGAGGAAATGTGGGCTAGCTTAGGAACACATAAATTCTCAATGCAAAAGGGATAAGGAAGAAGAAGAAACAATCAAGAAGAAAATGATTTTTGTCATTAAGATGGGGACACCTAAGCATAATCTATAAGCTTCCATTAATGCCTAATTGATGCACATCACTTGGCTAATTGTTGTATGCCACTTGGTGTGTGGTGCTTCAAGAAAATGTGGAAGACAACTTAATGATCGAAAATTCTAGATTTGAAGAGATAATAAAAGATGAAGGAACAATTAAGAGAATGAAGACAAATTTAATTAATTATGGGACACCTAAGCCCATGTGATTTTAATATCTAATTCATGTATTCATGCATGTCAATTGGCTTCTTAAAATTTGCCACTTGGTGTGGCCAACCTCCACATGCACTTTATGTCCCAATTCATACATTTAATTGATGGTTATCCCAATTAACCTTCCAATTTTTGGTAAATTGCAAATAGACCCTAAACTTTTCAAAATAACATCTTTAAATATTTTAAACACTTTATTAGATATTTCCCATACTTAATTGTCATTATTTTAATTATTTCTCGATAAAAATTCAAATTTAGACTCCGATCGAACCATCGAGTCGATTTAACAACTCGCGTGACTAGGGGTCTGTTAAACCTTGAGGGGTATTTTCATCAATTTGATGATAACAAATAAAATAGCAATATTGTATTTAACATACTTGTTTTTTAATTTTATTAAACAGGGTATGGAATAAAATAGCAAGAATGGAAAATGGAAGAATAATCCTTGAAAGACAAAATTAAGGAAGTAGCATGTTCACGCCCGTGACCATATGTGTCACGCCCGTGAAAGAGCTAACCATCACCAAAACCAACATTTGAAGTTCTTGGCCATGAAGGAAGACACAAACTGTGAATTGTACATTTAAGTCACGCTTGTGAATTAAAATGTCACGCCCGTGACCTTTCATGACATTTTCATCTAGAGAGCTTCACGACCAAAGTCAACACTTGGATCACGACTGGGAAGTTTGTCACACCTGTGAAGATGTATTTCATGCCCATGACCCAATGTTTCAAAACATTCGAAAGAGCTTCACGACCAAGGTCACCACTTCAGTCACAGCTTGGGAAGAATAGTCACGCCCGTGAATGATGAAAGAGAAAAATGTCTGACGTGATTATTTGGTTGGTACAATGGCTAGTTTCATGTTAAATGCACCGTAATGACTATAATCAACCAAGGGAGTATAAATGGAAGTCATTTATGCATTCAGTACAAGAGGATAGCAAATACTTTGAATCAAAATCTTATTACAAGCTATTTGTAGATTCAATACTTTGAGAACCAATATCTATTCTGTGTAAAAATCTTTTTGCTCATCATTAATTGAGCAATAAAGATTTGTGAGTGTTTCTCTCTATAATCATTTATTACTCAAGTGAGTTTTGGGTATTTCTGGGTTAAGAGTAGAACACTTGTAAGGGTTAGTTGTGTGAGCCTTTAAAACACAAATTAAAGGTTGTTTGTGTGAGCCTGTAAAAACACAAAGAAAAGGTTGTTAGCCTGTAAAAACACATAGTCAAGGTTGTTTGTGTGAGCCTATAAAACACAAGGAATTGGTTATTGTGTGAGCCATTAAAACAGAAGGGATTTCTGGGTTAGGTGTGAGCCATTGTGAGAAACACCATAGTTGGGAGTGAGTTTGTAAAACTCCATTGTAACACTTAGTGTGTTAGTGAAACTCCCAATTGCGATTGAGGAGAGGAATACAATTTGTTAACTCCCGAACCTCTATAAAAATCTTTGTGTCAAATTTCTCTATCCCTTCTAAAATTAATTTTTATTTTTGCACTTTAAAGTTTAATTTTTGAAACTCCAATTCAACCCCTCTTCTTGGCTTAATATCTGGAGAACAATTGGTATCAGAGCCAAGTCTAGCATCGAAGCCTAAAAAGAGCTAGTAAAGATTAAGATATGGCCAGTGAAGGATTCCAAAGTCTCAAACCTTACTTCGATTGAGCAAATTATGCCCATTGGAAGTTTCAGATCGAGACATATCTGGATAGTGAAGGAATTGAAGTCAGGGATAGTGTACAAAAAGAATGGACACCACCAACCAGAAGAGGAGCTGATGGTGAAGAAGAAATCCTATCAAGAGATGATTGGACAGAGCCTCAAAGAAAAGAAAATTTCAAAAACAAGAAGGCAATGACAATCCTATCAAGCTCATTATCTATTGTAGAATGTGGAAGAATACAACACTGCTCAACAGCATACAGCATGTGGAAGACATTGGAAAATTATTATGAAGGAAGTAAGCAACTCAAATCCAATAAGATTCAAATTTTGTCCTCAGAATATGAGCTCTTCAAGATGAAATCCAATGAGTCAATCACTGACATGACCAACCGCCTTCTAGCCATTATAAATGGAATGAGTAAACTTAGGAAGCATCTGAGCCTGGAAGATGTAAACAACAAAATCCTGAGAAGTCTTCCTCTTAAAGACTATGGCTCAAGAGTTGTTGGCATAGAAGAAGCAAATGAAGACATGAGCATCATGAATACCGATGTGCTGATTGGCAAACTTCTCACACATGAAATGGCAATAAAAAGAGATAGAGAGCTTGATGCAGAGCCAGACAAAAGAAAGCCCTTAGCACTCAAAGCCTCTACCTCAAAATCTCAAGAAGAAAGTGAAGATGATGAAGAATTGAGTGATGATAAAAATGAGGACATTGCTATGCTTTCAAGAAGGTTAAAAAGAATCATTGAGAAGAAAATGAGCAACTCAAGAAAATTCAGGCAAAGAAACCTCAAGCAAACTTCTAATGATGCACAAAGAAGTAAGGAAGAGGTAAAGTGCTATGAGTGTGGAAAGAAAGGACATATTAAACCAGAATGTCCAACGCTCAAGAAACACAAGAGCAAATACCTAAGAGAGAATGAGGAGAAAGGTCACAAAGCCACATGGGATGACGAAAGCTCTTTAAGTGAAAGAGATGATAATGAAAGCGAATAGGTCAACCTATGCTTCATGGCTATTGAGGATCACGTCTCGAATAAGGTAAAATCACTACACTCATACTCTTTAAACAATGATAGCAGTGATAATGATGATGATGATGATAATGAGCAAAGCCTAATAGAAGAATTAAATCTAGAATTAGAGAAATATAGAAGTAAGTTCAGTACTTATAGAAATAACATCTCTAATTTAAAAAATAAGATAGATGTTTTAGAAAAGGAAAACATAAAGCTTAAATCATCTATTGAATCTCTCCAAAAGTCATTAGATGAATATTCATCAAGACCCTCAACTGCTTCTTTGCTTAAAGAAAATAATACTTTGAAAAATGAAGTTGAGGAACTTAGAAATTCCATCTCTAAATTTCACAAAGGTAAAGAAACTTTAGATACTCTCATTGTGTCTCAAAGATTACCCTTAATTAGACATGGTCTAGGGTTTAAGGACACATCATCATCATCTCAGAAAACCATCTTTGTTAAGTCAAATGAACCTCACATCTCCACAGTTGTTGGAACAACACCAAGAAATAAGCATATTAAACCTTCTATATTAAAAAGAATAATCATGCCTTTATGTATAGGAAGCATGCATCTAGAAAATCAACAATTAATCATAACTGTGCATGTCATCGTTCTCAAAATAAGTTTGATAGAAATATGGTATTCAAAAATCTTGTAAGACCAAAAAGCAAGTTTAGACCAAAACAATGTAATTATTGCATGAAATTTGCTCACATAAATAAATATTGTTGGATAAGGAAGGCTCATTGGGAACCTTCATGTGCTAACCCCCAAGGACCCAAGCTCATTTGGGTACCTAAAAATCATACTTGAACTATGATTCTATATGTATGCCTCAAGTCCACAATAAACAAAAATGTTTGGCTAGTAGACAGTGGATGCTCAAGGCATATGACAAGAGACAGAGAACTTTTCAATGAAATCAAAAGTATTGATGGAGATAAAGTTACCTTTGGAAACAATGCTAAGGGTAAGGTAATTAGCATTGGTTCTATTGGTATTAATGGTACTTCTTTTATTAAAGATGTCTTACTTGTTGATGGCTTGAAACATAACTTGTTAAGTGTAAGTCAATTATGTGATAAAGGAAATAAAGTAATCTTTACTTCCAATAAATGTCTCGTGATCTCTATCGATGGTCAGGAGATATTTAAAGGAAATAGAGATGTCAATACATACATAATAAACTTACATGAACTATTTAATCATTCCTCTAAGTGTCTTGTGACTACTAGTGATGAATCTTGGTTGTGGCATAGAAGGCTTGGTCATGCTAACACGGACTTAATACAAAGCCTTGGCATAGGAGAACTAGTAAAAGGACTATCAAGAGTTAAATATGAAAAAGGCAAGACATGTGAACCTTGCCAAAGAGGAAAGCAACACAAGTCATCCTTCAAAGCCAAAAAATATAGTAAGTAACTCAAAACCTCTTCAACTTCTGCATTTAAACTTATTCGGACCTACTAAAATTGCTAGCTTAGGAGGAAAACATTATGCATTTGTCATTGTAGATGATTACTCTAGATTTACTTGGGTAATATTCTTAGCTCAAAAGAGTGATGCTTTTGAAAATTTCAAAAACTTTGCTAAAAGGGTACAAAATGAAAAAGGATACTGTATTTCAAAGATAAGAAGTGATCATGGCAAAGAATTTGAAAATGAAAACTTTGAAAGCTTTTGTCTTGAACATGGCATTTCACAAAATTTCTCATCTCCTAGGACACCTCAACAAAATGGGGTAGTTGAAAGGAAAAATCAAACTTTAATTGAAATGGATAGTACAATGCTCAATGAATTTGATTTACCAACTTACTTTTGGGAAGAAGCTGCACACACTGCATGTTATATTTCAAATCGAGTTTTCAAAAGACCTCTTTTAAATAAAACTTCGTTTGAGCTATGGAATGGAAGAAAGCCCTTGATATTGTACTTTAGAGTATTTGGATGCAAGTGCTTTATATTAAATACCAAGGACAATCTTGGAAATTTTGCCGCTAAATCTGATGAAGGTATCTTTTTAGGATACTCTACAACAAGCAAAGCATATAGAGTTTTTAACAAAAGATCATTAACTGTTGAAGAATCCATGCATGTTGTCTTTAATGAATCTAGTAAACTTGATCTTGTGAAAGGTAGTGATCTTGATGATGTTGTAGGTAATATGGAAAGACTTGATCTTGAAAATGGAAAAGAGGAAAATGATCAAGAAGATTCACATCAAAATGATTCTCTACCTCAAACTCAAGAAGAAAATGAACAAGAACTCCCAAAAGAATGGAGAATGACGAAAGATCATCCAAAAGAGCAAATCATTGGTGATCTCTCAAGGGGAGTAAGTACTAGATCTCATTTCAAACATTTAGTCACTGACATTGTTTTTATTTCTCAAATTGAGCATAAAAATGTTGATGAGGCTCTTAATGATGAAAGTTGGGTAATTGTCATACAAGAGGAACTCAACCAATTTGAGAGGAGTAAGGTATGGACCTTAGTACCTAGAGCCAAGGATCATCAAATTATAGGTAGCAAATGGGTATTTAGAAATAAACTAGATGAACAAGGTTTAATAACTAGGAATAAGGCTAGATTAGTTGCAAAAGGATATAATCAGGAAGAAGGTATAGATTATGATGAAACATATGCACCTGTAGCTAGATTAGAAGCCATAAGAATACTTTTAGCATATGCATGTCACATTAATTTCAAACTCTTTCAAATGGATGTGAAAAGTGCATTTCTAAATGGTTATATAGAAGAATAAGTGTATATAGAACAACCACCAAGCTTTGAAAGCTATGATATGCCAAATCATGTTTTTAAACTTTCAAAAGCCTTATATGGTTTGAAACAAGCCCCAAGAGCTTGGTATGAAAGGCTAAGTTCTTTTCTATTAGAAAATAGCTTTACAAAGGGAAATGTTGACACCACATTATTCATTAAAAACCATAAGCATGATATACTAATTGTTCAAATTTATGTTGATGATATAATATTTGGTTCTACTAATGAGTTGTTTTGTCAAGAATTTGCAAAGTGTATGACTAGGGAATTTGAAATGAGCATGATGGGAGAGCTTAAGTATTTCTTTGGTCTACAAATAAAGCAAAGCAATGGGGGCATATTCATCAACCAATCCAAATATGCCAAAGATTTAATTAAGAAATTTGGTATGGAATGATGCAAGAAAGCCAAAACTCCCATGAGCACATCAACAAAATTGGACAAGGATGAAAAGGGTAAGAGAATTAATGAAAAGCTTTATAGAGGTATGATCGGATCACTTTTATATCTTACTGCATCTAGACCTGATATAATGTATAGTGTTTGCTTGTGTGCACGATTTCAATCATGTCCTAAAGAATCTCATTTAAATGCAATAAAAAGGATTCTAAGATATTTACATGGATCATTGCATCTAGGTTTATGGTATCCTAGAAATTCATCCTTTTATATTATAGGATATTCAGATGCAGACTATGCTGGTAGTCTTTTAGATAGAAAAAGTACTTCAGGTACTTGTCACTTTGTTGGAGAATGCTTAGTTTCTTGGTTTAGCAAGAAACAAGTTTCAGTTGCTCTTTCAACTGTTGAAGCAGCGTATGTAGCAGCTGGATATTGTTATACTCAAATTCTTTGGATGAAACACCAACTTAAGGACTATGGTCATGATATGAACTATATACCTATTAAATGTTACAATACAAGTGCTATAAATCTTTCAAATAATCCTATTCAACACTCAAGAAGTAAACATATTAACATTAGACACCACTTTATTAGAAATCATGTTCAATATGGAGATGTTGCATTAGAGTTTATAAACACAGAAAATCAATTGGCTGATATTTTTACTAAGTCTCTAAAAGCAGAAAGATTTAATTTCATTAGAAGAGAACTTGGTATGATTGATGGGTTAACCTTATGATTGTTAAATTATGAAAGCTTAAGTGACAACCTTAATTTTGTATCATATCACTAGATATAAGGTAGTAATTTTGATGAAAATTTTATGTTATAAGGGATAGAATCATTATTGAAATGATTTAGTCTTGTTTCAGGACTTAATTTTATTTGATGAAAATTTTACGGAAGTCACGCCCGTGACTTAAAAAGCCAAAAGAGGCAGTGTCGTTCACGACTTGATCGATGACATTGTTCACGACTTCAAGTAGTGAAGCTTATATTCACGGCTTCATTCACTCCCGTGAAAAGCCCGGTTCATGACCGTGATGCATTTTCACACCCGTGGACATTTTTACCCCAAAACACATAGAGGCGTTGACGCTCTGAGTCACGCCTTGCTTCACGGGCACAAGTAGTGAAATTCAACCTTTCACGCCCGTGACTACTGTTTCACCCCCGTGACAGTTCATCATTCACGCCCGTGACAGTTCATCATTCACGCCCGTGACATTCAAAGGTCCCGACCGTGAACATATTCATGCCTTTATTCACGGGTAGAACACTCCTTCAGCAAACCGTGAACACGACCATTCACGCCCGTGAACACACATTTCACGCTCGTGAATGCATCGGGCATATAAGAGAACAACCTGTTATTTTTCACATTTCAACCTTTCAACTCCTTGAAACCACTCTCATTTACACACATTCAATGATTTATTGAAGATTCTGGCCCCCAAGTCACAAAATGTTCCTATAAATATCATCAAAAGTTCATTCCTTCATCAAAAATCATACATCATTAGGGTTTCCTTAAACTTTTTCTGTCAAATATTTTCTCAAACTTCATAAAGTTCACTTCTTCAATTCAAATGGAGACTGCCTCATCAAAGGGAAAAAGAAAGAAGTCTTATGCTCCCAGGAGGTATGTAGATTACCTCATGAACAGAATTCCAGAGCAATGCCATCCCCGATACTCCACTTTAAAGAAAAGGCCTCTCCTTTCATCGAGGTCCTTTGAATGGCAAACTGTCTGAACTATCGGGCTAGAAATGGCAATGACAGAGCAACTCCAGGCCTGTCATATGAAAGAATTCATGGACATTCACCAGCCCACATTGAGAGAGCCAACACTGGAATTTCTGAGAACTTTGCAAGTGTCTTCTACTGGAGTGGTGAAATTCCAACTCTGCGACAATCCAAACACCCTTAATACCATTGAATTTGGGGACTTATTCAACTTACCATCGGATGTCATACTCAATGATAGTGAAGTAGAATTCTCCGCCACTCGAGCTTGGACCCATTTTGGCTTAGATTGCAGTTGGGATGTTAAGAAGACAAAGAGTACTCATCTTTTGTTCCCAGTGCACAAATATTTGCATAGGTTCCTGACCTATAGCATATTCTCTCGGGGAGAAAGCAATGGGACCATTAGGAAATCGGAGCTCTTCCTATTTGAGATGGCTATAAGTGGTCTCACGGTGGCACTTTCTAGATGGTTTGCAAACCATCTTCTGTCCATCGCCACCAAACCCACAGGAGATATACTCATTGGTGGTTATGTCACCCATATAGCCTTGAAGCTTGGCCATTTGAAGCTAGATGAGCATCATTTCAATCTCATCCCTGGGCATCCTCGAGATCGATTGGATGTTAGTCCTTTATTAAGATGGGAGTGGCTGTCAGAATTGTTCATGAGAACAATATTTTCTACTGCTTCACAGACACTGGTGGGGAGATAATCTGGGAAGACAATGATATGGAGGACTTCAAAGCTGGCCTCCAAGGGATCCAACAGAAGAAAAGGGCTCGGGTTGAGGAAGCACCTCTAGCGGCTGATTAGGACATCGATCAATCCTCGGCTTCCACACCGAATTTGGCGCAGCAGGTGGTTGACCTCTTGGCACCACATTTTGAGCAGCTGCAGGCTTCGATGGACGAGAGGTTGGAAAACCTCAAAGGCTTCATAGAGTCTCCGATGGACAATCTTGAGGCAGAGGTTGCTAGACTTCGAGATAGGATGTCCGACTAGGTGTTAGGCTAGATGGTAGCCTAAATTTGAGTGTTTGCTTGTTTATTTTCTTTGTTGTTTTATTGTTTTGTTTGTTATATTTCCTTTCTGACTTTTATTTCCTTTGGTGTGTATGTCTGTTTTTAACAATCAAATTTATTTGCTTTGTTTATCTTTTGGTATCTTTATATTCTTTTTGATTGATGACAAAAGGGGGAGAACCTAGCAATATATTAAATGAATTTTTTGAATAAAAAATAAGAACCTACAAAAACATTGACATTAAGCTAGGTTAGGAGGAATTAGAAATACTCAAACTTTGATTCAAAATTAATATGCAAGTATGAAATTTAGAAATTGAGCTTTATACACATTAGATATACCTTAAGTATACTTTGCATATACCTTAATGCAAGTTATAAGTGAACATGTCATGATATACTCTAAATATACCTTACATATACTTCATGCCTTAAAAATAATTTTGGTATTTATTGGATATACTTCATATATAACTTGCATATACTTAAAAACTAGTAAGTTTATTTCAATGCTACATCATTCTTTACAATTCTTGCACTTTATCAATTTTTTATCCTAAGTATCTTTTGAGGGGGAGACCTCTCAAAAGCACATATTGCTAGATTATTTGTCACCATTAAAAAGGGGAAGATTGCTAAACCTTGAGGGGTATTTCCGTCATTTTGATGATAACAAAGAAAATAGCAATATTGTATTTAACACACTTGTTTGCTATGTTTATTAAATAGGGTATGGAATAAAATAGCAAGAATGGAAAATGGAAGAATAATCCTTGAAAGACAAAATTAAGGAAGTAACATGTTTACGCCCGTGACCATATGTGTGACGCCCGTGAAAGAGCTAACCGTCACCAAAACCAACATTTGAAATTTATGGCCATAAAGGAAGACACAAACCGTGAATTGTACATTTAAGTCACGCTCGTGACCTTTCATGACATTTGGTTGGTACAACGGCTAGTTTCAGATTAAATGCACCCTAACGGCTATAATCAGCCAAGGGAGTATAAATGGAAGTCATTTATGCATTCAGTACAAGAGGATAGCAAATACTTTGAATCAAAATCTTATTACAAGCTATTTGTACATTCAATACTTTGAGAACCGATATCTATTCTGTGTAAAAATATTTTTGCTCATCATTAATTGAGCAATAAAGATTTGTGAGTGTTTCTCTCTGTAATCATTTATTACTCAAGTGAGTTTTGGGTATTTCTGGGTTAAGAGTAGAACACTTGTAAGGGTTAGTTGGTGAGCCTTTAAAACACAAATTAAATGTTATTTGTGTGAGCCTGTAAAAACACAAAGAAAAGGTTGTTTGTGTGAGCCTGTAAAAACACAAAGTAAAGGTTGTTTGTATGAGCCTGTAAAACACAAGGAATTGGTTATTGTGTCAGCCATTAAAATACAAAGGGATTTCTGGGTTAGGTGTGAACCATTGTGAGAAACACCATAGTTGGGAGTGAGCTTGTAAAACTCCATTGTAACACTTAGTGTGTTAGTGAAACTCCCAATTGCGATTGGGGAGAGGAGTAGGGTTTGTTAACACCCAAACCTCTATAAAAATCCTTAAGTCAAATTTTTCTATCCCTTCTAAAATTAATTTTTATTTCCGCACTTTAAAGTTTAATTTTTGAAACTCCAATTCAACCCCTTTCTTGGCTTAATATCTGGGCAACAGGGTCTAAATTAGTGAATATGACAATTATCTTGTTACAATATTTATTTTTTTATTATAGTTTAAATAAATAACTATAATTTCTCCTAAACGGTCATATGATCTGTGAGGACTATTAGCTCTACAGCTTTTTATACACTCATCCAATTTATATGATTCCTATTCCTAATTAAATTTAACATGGAAGACTAAACCATACAAAAATTTCAGAATTTTTGAACCATTACATAATTTTTGGTATAATTTTAAATATTACTCTGTTCTGTGCCCTTAGGCAGTTTTAGGGTGCTATATTTAAAAATTTATATCTTTCACCGTGTATATTCAATTATTACGAAAATTTTATACAATTAGATAAGTTAATTTGGAACATTTTTCATGTTTACCATATGTCCAGAATCATCCTCTAAGGTTCTCAAATACTAAAGGATTTATAACTGGTTAGGAATAGAATGACAACCTATGACCAGTTCACTTGTTAAGGTCATAACTCACAAAATAAACAAAATTTTTAGGTAGTTCTTTCACAGAAATTTAGATAAGATATATAAATAAAACTTTCATGTTTTGAACTTTGGCTAATTCGATCTAAAAATAGATCAAATATAAGGACAAAATTACTAGAGCTGTACAGGTATGTGGAACTAGCTCAATCAAGGAACATCCATAGTTCATTTCACTATAACTCAACCTTCACAAGAGATATTTCTGCGAACTTTTGCACCTGTATCACACATAGGTCCATAACTCTTATGCTTTACAAAACCTTACATTCAGTCATTAAGATGATCAAATTAAGCAAAAATTGTAGGTTATTTTGTTGATAGATCTCCCTAAACCAGTCTCACTCAAAAAAGCATTTCTCTTCATATACTCAAATTAATTCCATGAAATTTGATCGAAATATAAACAACAAATATGTGAACAACTTTTATGCTTGACACTTCTCCAAATTCAATTCCTAAAGTAATAAAAAATAGATCAAAAATTACTACTGTAACATACCCCTAAAAGCTCTAAGTAACACAATAACAATGGAAAAGAGATTACTTACCAAGAACATATATTTAATTCAAAAATAGAGGAAACACACGCGCTAAGCTTCTAGCTTAGTGGTACGTTTGACAACTATCCAATAATTACATAAATAATTCTAAAATAAAATGTTTTGAAACTATAATTAATTTATTAAGCATGCCAAATATTCAATTAATAATAAAACCATTCTCCATGCAAATATATTTAATTCATCAATTATGACATTTCATTCATTAAGCAAGCTTGAAATTTCTTAACAATTCAAGATATAAAATTCACAATATCAATTTCATAATTCACATTTTTTTTTCTGTTATTTATTTAATAGCCCACGACATCTTAGACCGGAACTAAACACTGGATATAGGGTTTCTGCTCTCTGGCAGTTTACTCGGCGCCTATATAATTATTTTATAACTCGGCGTTTAACGCCTACATTTTCAATAACAACTCAGCACATTTTTGGTGCCTACGTAATTTTTGAACTCAACACTATTTCTTAGTGCCTACGTAATTTCAACTCAGCACTATTTCTTAGTGCCTACTTAAATTAAATCTCAGCACTATTATTTTTAGTGCCTACATTTCTACCCTTTTATTGGCATGCCAACTTATCCTAATTTCTAGTTCTCGACTAGATGTTATAGGACTTAAATTACATTTGTTACCTTTATTAATATTTACATAAATTATGTAGGGAACATTAATATAAACTCCATATAACTGTAATAATTCCCATTCAATATTTTACAACCTCATACTAGCTCATTCAATCATTATAATTATAAGAAAAATTCAATTAATACATTTTATGTCACATAAATTCACAATCGACACATTTCTTCCAGCTGTCCTATTCTGGACAGCATTTCTTCCTTATGTTGCTCTGTATTGTTTGTCTATTGTTAGACAGATTCTGAACCTATGATCAACTAAAAAAATATAGGTATATGGCTTATCTTTAATTTCCAATTGGAATCACATTAAAAGACATTTTGTAGCAAAAGTTATAAAGTTTCTCCTAAACTACATTCACTGCAATTTGCCTAGTATTTTACTGGACATAATTATGCCTTATTTTATTCTGTCATTTTAATCCATTTTTATATAGAATTGGAACAAGTGATCAACTATAAATATTTAGATACATGGCTTAAATTTAATATACAACTGGAATCATATTAAAATGAATTTTGTAGCAAAATTTACAAATTTTCTCCTAAACTACGTTCACTACAATCTGCCCAGTATTTTACTGGACATAATTATGCTTTATTTGATTCTGTATTTTTCATCCCTTTTTCGATGGAAATTGGACAAGTGATAAACTAAAAAAATATAGGTACATGTCTTATATTTCATTTACAACTATAATTACATTAAAAAGAATTTTTTAGTAAAAGTTATGAATTTACCCCTAAGCTACGTTCATTTCAAATCTGCCCAGTTTTGTTTTTTGAACAGATTTCTAGGTCAACTTTGAGTCACATTTTCACCTAATTTCAGGAATATGCATGTCTAATGGTCTAAATAAAAGTTCAAGACCTATGTCTTAGCTTTCCAACCCAACAAGAATCACTCAGAAAGGATTTCCAGAACTCAAGTTATGATCAAAACACTATACACTGTTCATAAGATGAATTTTTCAGCACATCAATTAAATCATACAATTTCCATTTTTGCATCAACCTCATATTCTAGTTTTTATTTTCATGTTCATTGCATCATTTAATCACCACTTAATTTCTCAATCAATTATTCATAATTTCATACACATCACAAAATTAAAATGAATATTTTTATATATTGAATTTTTGCCAAATATACATACCTCAAAATTTCACTTCTCTTTGATGATTTTGCCTTAATCGCTTTTTTTTTTTTTTCATCTAATCTTAGCTTGAATTGAAGAAAGAAAAAGAAGACTAATTGGGGGAGGAGAGTCACGGCCAAAGAAGAAGAAAAGGGAGAGAAAATGGGTTTGGTCAAGATGAAAAAGAAGAATGATAAAAAAAAAATGGAAATTTGACTTTTTATAGTTGGATTCGGTGGGTGGTTAGGATTAATTGTTAATCTTGCTTCCCGTTGGTCCATTAATTTTAATCACTCTTAATTTCTCTTAATTAAAAGAATATTTCTTTCCTTAGATAAAGAATATTCCATTTTTATGCCTTCTTATAATTTCTGTGCTAAAAACATTGCAATTTTTAATTTTGTTCAGCGAAAAATTATTTTTTTCCCAATTTTAATTCCAAACATCAAAATTCTCAATTAATAATATCCAAAATATTTTCTCCCATATTATTATTATTTTAATTTATTTCTTTCATGTCTGAATTTAGACCCGATCGGTTCGGCGTGCCGAATTTCGCTCAACTGCGACCGTGGCCTAAATTATCGGGCATTACAGAGCAAGTATGCTACTGGGATTATTGGAGATGAAGCTGATAAATGTCGTAGATTTGAAGACGGCCTCGATGAGGAGATTAGATATTTAGTGGCTTCCCACCAGCATACAGATTTTGCTACATTCGTGTCCTCTGCTATTAGTGTTGAAAGGAGGAAAAAGCTGAAGACATAAGAGTTCTCCAAGAAATCAACAGCTAGTGTGGCCCAGACATCGAGTAGGAAAGGACGGATAGTACCCAGACCCTTTCAGTCATGAGCTACTGGGCAGACATTTTCTGGTAGGCGGGGTCAGCATTTTAGACCCGCAGCATCATCTGCTAGTTCATTAGCATCATTTCCCAAGAGACCAGCTTCGGCTATATGTCAGCATTGTGGTAGAGTTCATACAAGAGAGTGTTGGTGGTTGATTGGGGCATGTTTGAGATGTGGAGCTATTGACCATATGAAGAGAGATTGTCCCAGACTTAGTACAGGCAGTACAACCAGCACAGACTGTGGCACCGGTACAGAGCCGTGGTAGAGGTCGAGGCCAGTTTAGAGATGGTCGTACCGGACAGAGTCAGGGGGTATCAGAGACAGTAGATAGACCCAGAGGTAATAGAGCTCCAGCTCGGGCATATGTGATGAGAGCTCGTGAGGACCAGGATGCATCAGACGTCATAGTTGGTAAACTTTCTTTATTTGATTTTGATTTACATGCATTGATAGATCCTGGTTCCACGCATTCATACATAAGCATAGCTACACTTAAACAAGGGAATATGATACCTGAGACCTTAGAATATGAGATAGTTGTGACCAATCTGCTTGGACATAGTGTGAAAGTGAATCATATTTATAGAAACAGTTCAATAATAATTCAGGGTAGAGAATTTTCAGCAGACTTAATAGAATTACCTTTTCATGAATTCAATGCTATTCTGGGTATGGATTGGTTGACAAAGTATGGAGCTATAGTCGACTGCCGATCTAGAAAAGTTGTACTTAAAATTCCCGGGCAAGATGGCACCATCATTCAAGGTGTAGGTCAAACATGTTTGACCAGTGTTATTTCTGCATTAAAAGCTCGAAAATACATTAGGAAAGGATGTGAAGCATATTTGGCCCATGTGATAGATACCAGGAAGAGGAGCCCGGAACTCAAGGACATCCCCACAGTATGTGAGTTCCTAGATGTGTTTCTTGAGGATTTGCCAAGGTTACCACTAGATAGGGAGATAGAGTTTGCTATTGATGTGATTCCTGGTACAGCCCCAATATCAATTACTTATAGAATGGCACCTGCAGAATTGAGAGAGTTAAAGGTTCAATTGCAGGAATTGCTCGACAAAGGGTTCATAAGGCCCAGTGTGTCACCATGGGGCGCTCCGGTGTTGTTTATGAAAAAGAAGGATGGCACCCTACGATTATGTATTGATTACCGACAATTAAACAAGGTAACAATTAAAAATAAATATCCACTACCTAGAATTGATGATTTGTTTGATCAATTGAAGGGAGCAGGAGTATTCTCTAAGATTGATCTCAGATCCAGGTATCACCAACTAAAAATCAAGGAATCAGATGTGTCCAAAACAGCCTTCAGGACTCGATATGGCCACTATGAATTCCTGGTTATGCCGTTTGGCTTAATGAATGCATCAACTGCCTTTATGGATATGATAAACATGATTTTTAGGCCTTATCTTGATCAGTTTGTGGTAGTTTTTATAGATGATTTCCTGGTGTATCTCAGAATAGTACTGCAGACTTTGAGGGAAAATCAATTGTATGCAAAGCTATCAAAATGTGAGTTCTGGTTGGAAGAAGTGGGATTCTTAGGACATGTTATTTCAGTTGAAGGAATCGTGTTGATCCTAACAAAATAGAAGCAATTCTAAGTTGGAAGCCGCCTTGCAATGTAACAGAAGTCCGAAGTTTCCTTGGATTAGCTAGCTACTACAGAAGGTCTGTGAAGGGATTTTCAAGTATAGTTGCACCATTTACCAAGTTGCTCAGAAAAAAAACTAAGTTTGAGTGGACAGATCGGTGTTAGGTAAGCTTTGAGAAACTAAAACCCATGTTAACCGAAGCACCTGTTTTGATCCAACCTATGCCAGGGAAAGATTTTGTGATATACAGTGATGCCTCTCATAATGGGCTAGGTTGTGTATTAATGCAAGAGGGTAAAGTAGTTGCTTATGCATATAGGCAATTGAAGCCTTATGAACAAAATTACCCTACACATGATTTGGAGTTGACAGCAATAGTGTTTGCTTTAAAAATATGGCGACATTATTTGTATGGTGAGCAGTGCTACATATATACAGATCATAAGAGCCTCAAATATTTGCCCACACAAAAGGAATTGAACTTAAGGCAAAGACGCTGGTTGGAGTTAATCAAGGATTATAATTGTATTATTGATTATCAGCCAGGCAAAGCCAATGTAGTAGCGGATGCCTTAAGTAGAAAAACACTAGCAGGTATAGTTTAAATTTTCCTCAATTATAATATAATATATAGAAAGTAATAGTAAAATTAAAAATTAGACTCACAATTTATTTTGGCAGAGTTACGTGTCCAACCTACTTTAAGGCAACAAGTGAGAGAAGCTCAGAAGCAAGATCCGAAATTGATGATAATTGCTGAGGCGGTGAAAAAGGGGGAGAGACCTGAATTTAAGGTTGAAGATGATGTAAGCATAAGTTACAAAGGAAGATTGTGCGTGCTAAATGATAGTGGATTAAAGCAAATAATTCTAAAAGAGGCACATAATACAACTTATTCTATGCATCCAGGGAGCAATAAAATGTACCAGAACCTGAAGACTCATTATCGGTGGCCAGGAATGAAGAAGGATATAGTGGAATATACTACAAGATGCTTGACATGTCAACAAGTGAAAGCAGAGCACCTGGTACCATCTAGATTGTTGCAACCTATTGCAATTCTAGAATGGAAGTGGAAAAGGATTACAATGGATTTTGTGTCTGGTTTGCCTTTGACACAAAAGAAACATGATGCAGTATGGGTAATTGTTGACAGACTTACCAAATCGGCTCACTTTCTGCCAGTGCGGATGGATTATTCGTTGAGCCAGTTAGCAAAATTATATGTCAATGAGATAATTCGACTGCATGGGGTGCCAGTATCTATTATTTCTGATCGAGACCCACGGTTCACATCAAAATTTGGAAAAGTCTACAGCAAGCATTGGGGACCCGACTTACTCTTAGTACAACATTTCACCCACAAACAGATGGGAAATCCAAACGAGTTATTCAATTGCTGGAAGATATGCCTAGAAGTTGTGTAATTGACTTTGAGGATAGCTAGGATAAGTACCTATCATTAATGGAATTTGCATACAACAATAGCTATCAAACTAGTCTCGGCATGACACCATATGAAGCTTTGTATGGAAGGAGATGTAGAACACCATTATGTTGGATAGAACTTAGTGAAAAGAAGCTAATAGGGCTAGAATTAGTGCAGCAGACAGAGGAGAAGGTAAAATTAATCCAAGATCGGTTAATAGTTGCAACTGATCGACAAAAGTCCTATGCTGATTTGAAAAGGAAAGCCATTGAATATACCATCGGAGACAAGGTATTTTTGAAAGTTTCACCTTGGAAGAAAGTACTTCATTTTGGTAAAAAGGGGAAACTGAGTCCTAGATTTATTGGACCATACGAAATACTTGAACGTGTGGGTCCAGTGGCTTACAGGTTGGCCTTACCACCAGAATTAGATAAGATCCACAATGTGTTTCATGTCTCATTGCTAAGGAGATATAGATAGGATCTGACACATGTAATACCTGTGGAATCAATAGAGGTACAACCAGACCTGACATATATTGCAGAGCCAGTTAAAATCTTAGCTCGAGAAGTCAAGGAACTACAGAACAAAAAGGTACCATTGGTAAAGGTTCTATGGCGCAATCATACAGTAGAAGAAGCCACCTGGGAGAGTGAAGAAATGATGAGAGCTCAGTATCCTCAGCTATTCGCCTCAGGCTAATCAAGTAAATTTTGAGGATGAAATTTTCTTAAGGGGGAGAGAATTGTAACATCCAGTAATTTAGGCCCTAATTGCGCGTGACCGTAGTGAGGCGCGCAGGTTCAATCGGAGTCTAAATTTGAACTCATAAAAAAATGGCTAATAATGAGAGAAAATAATTAAGGGTATTATTATTTAGGAATTAAAAAGATTAGTGGTAGAATTAGAAAAAAAAAATTTCCTATGGAAAAAATCAGTATTATAGAGATTGTTTGGGGAAAAAGTGTAAATATGGAGGAAGATGCAACAAATAAGAAATTTCTTAAAGTTTAAAATTTAATTAAAATTAATTTGTATTTTGGACCAATGGATGAAGAGCTTAATGTAGTCATGGAACCACCAAATACTCACCTTTTAAAAAAAAAAGATAAATATCTCATTTTCTCCACCAATTAAAAACCAGAATTAAAGAGTTCTTACTACAAAGTAGAGTAAAGAAACAAGAAAGGAAGAAGAAAGAAGAGAAATAAAAGAGAAAAATTGAGGGGAAATTCGGCCAGCTTTGGAATGATCTTAAGGTGAGTTTATTCTTCTTAAATTTAACCTTTTTCCTTCTATTTGAGACCCATAATGATGATAGATGTAATTAGATTTGGTAGATTGAGCTTATGTTGCAAGATTGGAAGTAGAAATTTCAGTTTGTGATTAGTTGATGAAAGTTGTAGTTAAACTTTGAATTAATGATATTTGATGTTCGGTAATTATTTTATGGCTTAAAAAATGAAGAAAATATAATGTTGAAGGATGAATGAGGGGCTGCCATAGTTAAAGAAATTTGGGGGAAATTGAAATTAACATAGAAACACCACAATTGGTGATAGATTAAGGGTGAATTGAGTGTTGAATTGAAGAAAATGAATTGGGAACTAGGATATGGTTTTTGAGCAGACATGACATATTAAGAGGGAAGTTTAACCTTAGTACATTTTAGCTCAATTAAGGTGTGAAACATATTAGAAGCATTACAATATTATATAGACATGAAAAGTGATGGAAATGGATGTTGGAATTGAAATATGGTATGCTTGTGTAGGAAAAATCAATGAACAAGTGAGAGGCCCTCTAGAGGGTGACAAAAGCAAGGAGAAAGCTAACTAATAAGGGAAGAAAAAGAAGGTTTAAGGGAAGAACCAAAACTGATTAGGTATGTGCTTCATTGATAAAAATCTTATATATTGTTAATATATATGGAATTATATATATTAAGGTTTGATATGTTGTGTTTGTAATATGTTGTGTGATTTGTTGTGACTTTAGATATTTTATATGGAAATGGGACCAAATGGTGTGAAATTATTGAGACACATGAATGTCGTTGTAATTCTGAAAATTTTAGTATTAAAATGAATGCAAATGATATATGTGGTTGAAATATGGATTGATGCCAATTGATGGCTCGGGTACAGAATTCCAGCAACAACCCTGACTATTTTGATGATAACTTGATTTATGGAATTCCGTTTTAAATGTTCTTTATTGGAAATAAAATCTAAGATACAGGGCTGTAATTGTTATTTAGACCATAAAATCTAATTATGTCTAGATTTGCCCAGAAAAATACATGAATTTCAAACCTAGAATCTGTCCAGAAAATTCTGGACAGAAATTTCTATGATGATATATTATTCAAATAAACATAACGTTTGATAGAAAAATGGGATTTAAGTGATTTTTGATGAATCTGAAAGCTAAGACAATAATCTACAAATTGTTAGCAGACCAGAACTCTACATTTTAATTATATATGGGCTAAAATGAAGCCCAAAATCAGGTCCGAAATCTGCCATAGGTAAAAACATGAAATATTGGGCTTGTGCATGTGTTGTGATAATTATATGTAATAATTAATGTGAATATTAACTTTAATGATAATTATAATGTTAAAAAATTATTGATATGTGAGATTTTAGTGCAATAATAATGGGAATAAGGAACAAATATAAAAAAGCATAATTATGATAATTGAATAATATTGGCATTTTTGAAATATTGTGAATTAATATAAAAACAGATAAGTCCAAAAACACCTAGTCTAGAACTAGAATAGGGAATAGTTTGGCATGCCAATCAGGGGATATTAGGCACTCTGTGCCAAATATAAAAGTCGGTAAAATTGTCCACCCCAACTCAATCTATGCTTTAGACAAATTATTCACTGATAGAAAAAAAAATGAAAGATCTTTCCGCTAGAAGACAAAATGTCACGGGTTCAAATCCTGTCATCCCTACCTATTACTTCGTCTCTGAGCAATAACGAGGGATCAATTGAGATCAATTAAAATTGAAATTTGGGCATATCTAATCTTCATATATATGATTGACAAATTGATAAATGCACTCGATGCAAAATTATTAAGCCGGTAATGGTAATATTACAAAAGCCGGTAATGATATTATTATGAAGCGCTCGGCGCAATATTATGAAAACCGAAAATGGTAACCCCATTATTCCTATTAGTTAGTTCGGTTATAGGTGTTATGGGCACAAAATAATAATAATAATAATATTAATAATAATAATATCGAAGTATGTGATTTTTATAAATGTTATATGAATTCAAGTTATTAAATATGGAGTATTTGCTGAAATTTATTGATTTTATATAATTCCTTATTTTATGCTTTATTTATTAAATGGTTTATTAATATGTGAAAACAATATATATGTATATAAAATTTTTATCATTGAAGCACCATTAAGCTATTAGCTTAGCGCGGGTGGTTTCCACTCGCGCAGGTTTAGAAGGATAACCGTAGAAAATAGATTATCAAAAGAAAAAGGTACCCGGAAGGAAATAGCAAAATGCTTTGGGTTTTCTTTTTGGTACATTTTATAAAATAAAAAAATTTGTAAATTAAATTATGGTTTTATTTCCTATAGTATGTATTATAGACATGAATTATAATGTAAATTAATGTACTTTGTAAATAAATAAAATTTTGAATATTTGTGCTTATATTAATTTTTATTTTAGTGTCTGCAATATTTTCGTAAAAAAAAATATTCTTCATTTCATTAATTTTATAAAATAGTTAGACAGGTAATACTCACTTACCTTGCTGAACGAAAGTGGGGTAAGAGGGTGTTACAGGAGCTTTTGCTTATTTTCCTCTTGAGCTGGAGGTAGAGAATCATCTTTATGTGAATCTTCTTGATCATTTTCTTCTCTTTCATTTTCAAGATCAAGTCTTTCCATGGTACCTACAACATCATCAAGAACACTTCCTTTCACAAGATCAAGTCTACTAGATTCATCAAAAACAACATGCATAGATTCTTCAACAGTTAATGACTTTTTATTAAATACCCTATATTCTTTGCTAGTTGTAGAGTATCCTAAAAAGATACCCTTATTAGATTTAGAGGCAAATTTTCCAAGGTTGTCTTTGGTATTCAATATGAAGCACTTGCATCCAAATACTCTAAAGTAGGATATCAAGGGCTTTCTTCCATTTCATAGCTCAAATGAAGCTTTTTTTAAGAGAGGTCTTTTGAAAACTCGATTTGAAATATAACATGCAGTATTTGTGGGTTCGGCCCAGAAGTAAGTTGGTAAACCATACTCATTGAGCATTGTTCGAGCCATTTCAATTAAAGTTCGATTTTTCCTTTCGACTACCCAATTTTGTTGAGGTGTCCTAGGAGATGAAAAATTCTATGAAATGCCATGTTCAAGACAAAAGCTTTCAAAGTTTTCATTTTCGAATTCTTTGCCATGGTCACTTCTTATTTTTGAAATACAATATCCTTTTTCATTTCGAACTCTTTTAGCAAAATTTCTAAAAGTTTCAAAGGCATCACTCTTTTAAGCTAAGAAATTACCCAAGTAAATCTAGAGTAATCATCTACGATGACAAAGGCATAGTGTTTACCTTCTAAGCTTGCAATTCTAGTAGATCCAAATAAATCTAGATGCAGGAGTTGTAGAGGTTTTGAGGTACTTACAATGTTTTTGGATTTGAAGGATGACTTGTGTTGTTTTCCTCTTTGGCAAGGTTTACATGTTTTGTCTTTTTCAAATTTGACTTTTGGCAGTCCCTTTACCAGCCCTCCTATGCTGAGGCTTTGAATTAAATCCATGCTTGTATGACCAAGCCTTCTATGCCACAACCAAGATTCATCACTAGTAGTCATAAGACACTTAGAGGAATGGTTAGATATTTTGTATAAGTCTATTATGTAGGTATTGACATCTCTATTTCCTTTAAATATCTCTTGGTCATTAAAAGAGGTTACAAGACATTCCTTTGAAGTAAAAATTATTTTATTTCCTTTATCACATAATTTACTTACACTTAACAAGTTATGTTTCAAGCCATCAACAAGCAAGACATCCTTAATGAAATTAGTACCATTAATACCAATAGAGCCAATGCCAATTACCTTACCCTTAGCATTGTTTCCAAAGGTAACTTTACCTCCATCAATACTTTTGATTTCATTGAAAAATTCTTTGTCTCCTGTCATATGCCTTGAGCATCCACTGTCTACTAGCCAAACATTTTTGTTTATTGTGGACTTGAGGAATACCTATAGAATCACAATTCAAGTACGATTTTTAGGTACCCAAATGAGCTTGGGTCCTTGGGGGTTAGCACATGAAGGTTCCTAATGAGCCTTCCTTAACTCTCATTTCCCTTGTGAAATTTTGAGAAGATGATGATGTACCCTTAAATCCTAGACCATGTCTAATTAAGGGTGGTCGTTGAGACATAATGAGAGTATCTTAACTCTCATTTCCCTTGTGAAATTTTGAAATGGAGTTTCTAAGTTTCTCAACTTCATTTTTCAAAATATTGTTTTCTTTAAGCAAGGATTTAGTTGAGGGTCTTGAAGAGTATTCATCTAATGACTTTTGAAGAGATTCATTAGATGATTTAAGCTTAAAGTTCTCCTTTTCTAAAGCATCCATTTTGATTTTGAAATTAGAAATGTTATTCTTATAAGTATTGAATTTATTTCTATATTTCTCTAGTTCTAGATTCAATACTTTTATTAGGTTTGCTCATCATCATCATCTTCACTATTACTATCATTATCACTACTATCATTATTGAAAGAGTATGAGTGAAGTGATCTTACCTTATCCGAGACGTGATCCTTTATAGCTATGAAGCATAGGTTGACCTCTTCACTTTCATTGTCATCTTTTTCACTTGAAAAGCTTTCGTCATCCCATGTGGCTTTGTGACCTTTCTCCCCATTGTCTATTTGGTATTTGCTCTTGTGCTTCTTGAGCCTTGGACATTTCGGTTTAATATGTCCTTTCTTCCCACATTCATATCACTTTACCTCCTTTTTACTTTTTTATGCATCATTAGAAGTCTATTTGAGGTTTCTTTGCCTAAATTTTCTAGAGTTGCTCATTCTCTTCTCAATAATTCTTTTTAGCTTTCTTGAGAGCATAACAATGTAACATTTAGTGATTTAGGCCCCGATTGCGCGTGACCGTAGTAGGGTCCACTGGTTCAATCGGAGTCTAAATTTAAACTCATAAAAAAATGACTAATAATAAGAGAAAATAATTAAGGGTATTATTATTTGGAAATTAAAAAGATTTGGGGTATAATTAGAAAAAAATAAAATTTCCTATGGACAAAATTTAAATGTTAATTTTGGAGATTGTTTGGGGAAAAAGTGTAAATATGGAGCAAGATGTGGCAAATATGGAATTTTTCAAAGTTTAAATTTTAATTAAGATTAATTAACTTAATGAACCAATAAGAATTAATATTAATTTTAATTAGTGGGACCCACTTCTTAATTTAGGTATAAAAGTCAAAAAGGAAGACAAATTCCATTTTGGCCGTCCACTTCTCCATCCCAAAAACCACCATTTTGCTAAAAATTAAGCTTGAAAAAGTGAGGAAATAAATTAGTTTTGAGAGAGAAAAAATCAGAATTTAAGAGTTCTTACTACAAATGTACCAAAGGAGCAAGAAGGAAGGAAGAAAAAAAAAAGGAAAGAGAAATATTAAGGAGAATTTCGTCCCACTTTGAAGAACACTTAAGGTGAGTTTATTCTTCTTAAATTCAACATTTTTTCTTCTATTTGAGACCCATAATGATGATAGATGTGATTAAGTTTGGTAGATTGAGCTTATGTTGCAAGATTGGAAGTAGAAATTTAAGTTTGTGATTAGTTGATGGAAGTGTAATTAAACTTTAAATTAATGATATTTGACGTTAGGTAATTATTTTATGGCTTAAAAATTGAAGAAAATATAATGTTGAAGGATGAATGAGGGGCTCCCATAGTTAAATAAATTTGGGGAAAATTGAAATTAACATAGAAACACCACAATTGGTGTTAGATTAAGGGTGAATTGAGTGTTGAATTGAAGAAAATAAATTGGGAACTAGGATACGATTTTTGGGTAGCCTTGACATGTGAAGAAGAAAGTTTAACCTTAGTACATTTTAGCTCAATTAAGGTGTAAAATATATTAGGAGCATTAGAATATTATGTAGACATGAAAAGCATTGAAATTGAATGTTGGAATTGAGTTATGGTATGGTTGTGTAGGAAAAATAAGTGAACAAGTGAGAGGCCCTCAAGAGGGTGACAAAGGCAAGGAGAAAGCTAGCTAATAAGGGAAGAAAAAGAAGGATTAAGGGAAGAACCAAGGTTGATTAGGTATGTGCTTCATTGATAAAAATTTTGCATGTTGTTAATATGTATGAAATTATATGTTAAGGTTCGTTATGTTTGTGTTTTTGAGATGTTATGTGTTTTGTTGTGACTTTTGATATTATATATGGAAATGAGACCAAATGGTGTGAAATAATTGAGACATATGAATGTATTTGTAATTCTGGAAATTTTAATATTAAAATGAATGCAAATGATGAATGTGGTTGAAATATGGATTGATGCTAATTGATGGCTCGGGTACAGAATTCCAGGAACATCTCTGTCTATTTTGATGATAACTTGAGTTATGGAACTCCTTTTTGTATGTTCTTTGTTGGAAATGAAAGCTACGACACAGGGATTTAATTTATATTTAGACTATAATATCTAATTATGTGTATATATGCCCAGTTAAATGCATGAAGTTTACACCTAGAATCTGTCCAGAAAATTCTGGGCAGAAAATTCTGTGATGATACAGTAGTGAATTAATCATAACTTTTGATAGAAAATTGTGATTTACGTGATTCTTAATGCATCTGAAAGATAAGACACAGGGATTTAAGTTTTATTCAGACTATAATATCTAATTATGTGTATATTTTCCCAGTTAAATGCACGACGTTTAAACCTAGAATCTGTCCAGAAAATTCTGGGCAGAAAATTCTGTGATGATGCAGTAGTAAATTAATCATAAGTTTTGATAGAAAATTGTGATTTATATGCTTCATGATGCATCGGAAAGCTAAGACAATAAGCTAAAAATTATTAGAAGGTTAGAACTTCAAATTCGAATTATATATGGGCTAAACATGAAGCCCAAAAATAAGTCCGAAATCTGCCATAGGTAAAAATATACAATATTGGGCTTTTTGCATGTGTTGTTATAATTATATGTAATAATCCATGAAAATATTTACTTTGATGGTAATTATAAATGTTTAAAAAATTATTTATGTATGAGATTTTATTGCAATAATAACGGAAATAAAGAACAAAAATGAATAAGCATAATTATGATAGTTAAATAATGTTGACATTTTTGAAATATAGTGAATTAATATAAAAATAGTTAAGCCCAAAAACACCTAGTCTAGAACTAGAATAGGGAATAGTTTGGCATACCAATCAGGGGATTTAAGGCACTCAGTACCAAATATGAAAGCCGGTAATGGCAATTTATAAATGCGCTCGGCGCAAAATTATTAAGCTGGTAATGACAATATAACAAAAGCTGGTAATGACAATATAACAAAAGCCGGTAATGACATTATTATAAAAGCGTTCGGTGCTATATTATGAAAGCCGGGAATGACAACCCCGTTATTCCTATTAGTTAGTTCGGTTATAGGTGTTATGGGCACAGGTAAATAATAATAATAATAATAATAATAATAATAATAATAATAATAATAATAATAATAATAATAATAATATCAAAGTATGTGATTTTTATAAATATTTTATGAATTAAAGTTGTTAAATATTGAGTATTTGCTGAAAATTATTGATTTTATATAATTCTTTATTTTATGTCTTATTTATTAAATGAGTAATTAATATGTGAGAAAATATATATGTATGTAAAATTTTTATCATTAAAGCACCACTAAGCTAATAGCTTAGCGCGGATGGTTTCCTCTCGCGTAGGTTTAGAAGGGTAGCCATAGAAAATAGACTGTCAGAAGAAGAAGGGTACTCGGAGGGAAGCAACAAAAAGCTTTGGGTTTTATTTTTGGTATATTTTGTTAAAAGCTTTGTAAATTAAAGTATAGTTTTTATTTCATATCATGTGTATTAAATATGTGAGTCACCATGTAAAAAAATATGATTTGAATGTAAATTAATGTACTTTATAAATATATGAAATTTTTAATATTTGGGCTTCTATCTCAAATTATTAGAAGGTTAGAATTTCATACAAGCCCAAATATTAAAAATTTTATTTTAGTTTATGCAATATTTTCGAAAAAAAAAATATTTACTTTACTTCATTAATTTTATAAAACAGTAAGACGGGTAATGCTCACTTACCTTGCTGAACTATAGTGGGGTAAGGGAGTGTTAAAAGCAATGTCCTCATTTGCATCATCACTCTTTTCTTCATCATCTTCAACTTCCTCTTGAGATTTTGAAGCAGAGGCTTTTAGTGCTAGAGACTTTCTTTTTTTTGGTTGTGCTTCAAGCTCTCTATCTCTTTTCATTGCCATTTCATGTGTAAGAAGTTTGCCAATAAGCACATCAGTATTGATGATGCTCATGTCTTCATTTGCCTCTTCTATACTGGCAACTCTTGAACCGTAATATTTGAGAGGAAGACTTCTCAGGATTTTGTTATTAACATCTTCCAAGCTCAGGTGTTTCCTAAGTTTTCTCATGCCATTTATGATGGCTAGAAGACGGTTGATCATGTCAGTAATTGACACATTGGATTTCATCTTGAAGAGCTCATACTCTGAAGTAAGAAGTTGAATCTTCTTGGATTTAACTTGCTTTGTTCCTTCATGATAGTTTTCCAATGTTTTCCACATGCTATAACCAGTTGGGCAGTGTTGTATTCTGCCACATTCATCAATGGATAATGAGTTTGAGAGAATTGTCATTGCCTTCTTGTTTTTGAAGTTTGCTCTTCTTTGAGGCTTTGTCCAATCATCTCTTGACAAGATTTCTTCTTCACCATCAACTCCTCTTATTTTTGCGCCTGACATGTTTTTCTTCCACTTTCACTGTCGTGAGTATGAGTGTCACGATCGTGATTGTTCTTCCAAGCCTTGACTTGAGTGGTGACTTTGGCCGTGAGGCATTTTGGAAGGATTTAAAGTGTTTGATCACGGGCGTGAACATCCTTCCTAGCCATGGTCCAAGTAGTGACTCTGGCCGTGAAGCTCTATGGAGGAATTAGTCATGTCTTTTCATGGGCGTGACTTTCTTTCACAGTTGTGACTGATATAATCATTCACGGTTGCTATCATTCTTCATGGCCGTGAACTTTAAATGTTGGATAATTGGCGCTAAGCTTCATCATGGCCGTGACATATATGGTCACGGGCATGAACATGCTATTTCTTCATTTTTTGTCTTATTAAAGTTAGTCTTCCATTCTCCATTCTTGCTATCTTGTTCCATACCCTGTTTAATGAACTTAGAAAACAAGTATGTTAAATACATTATTGCTATTTAATTTGTTAGCATCAAAATAACAGAAATACCCCTCAAGGTTCAACATATATATATATATATATGCACTCGATTAATATTAGTTGAACATGCTATCATAACAATTTACATACTTAATAGCTATAATTGACATCATGTACTATTGGTATGCTCCTTACTTCATAGCATACTTATTATTTCCATTTTCTATTTTCTTCTTGTATGGAATGTTCAACTATATGTACATCATTGTCATCTTAGGTGTAATTCTATCTCAAGTTATTTGCTTACTCTTACCTTATTCACATGCCTCTTTAATACGACACTATTGTGGTTATGTTCTTTCAATACTTTCAACTATACATAACTATGAAACACAACATTTAGTCATGTGCCACATTTGTAAATCTCAAAATTTCAACTTATGATTGTCTTACATTAGCATTTTATGGTATACTTATATTCTCACTTAAAGGCATTCATCAAGCATTATCATACCAACATGTTTATCAATTTCATCACTAATATGTGAATTGTTTAGAATGATAATGATAATGATTCTAACTCTGGTTTGACATGTTAGACTCAAATCAATTTCATATCATATAATGATTCACCCAAATTCTCATGTTGTGAACATTATGATCAAGACATGGAACATGCCTTTTTCCTATTCATTTGATATGCAAACTTTCTCAATCATACTTGGATTATCAATCTTTACATCATCCCATGACATATTAACTTGTAACATAAATAAGTACTACCATTTTTAATCAACATTTCATACACAATAATGAAATCATGTTAAATCTGATTCAAACATCATTTTCATCTATTAACCTTAGCGTTAAAGTATGCCACATCACATAAATCTTTGTGTAAGTTATGTCTATTATTATTAGTATATACTTTACTTTATAAAACATTCATTTCTTTAATCATTCAACCCTAACACTCTAAATTGGATTAAATTGGTACCATTATACCCCTAACATCATGACATATATCCTACTTTATGTCCTATGTTAGAGCAATGGGCTTAATCATTATTAGATATCAGTATTTATTTAATGCTTGCTCCTCTCTAATCAAGCCTTGTAATTTCATGCACATTCATGCTCATAACATGTTTTTGGAATAGCTTAGAATCATGGCATATCATGATGTAACTTAACCTTGGATCATATGAATCAACATTCATTAACTAGCTTTCATGCCCAGATTCACTGCCATGAATGGCCATTCATGGTTGTGAATGTTGCTTTCATAGGTGACCACCCGTGAAACATGTGGTGATATTGCCTATGAAAGCTTCCACCCAAAGTCTAACATTCAATCGATCTTTTATTGTTGTGGATAAATCTTCTTAGGTGTGAAATAGGCGGTGAAGCAAGTCATGACATAAGTTGTGAAAGGGTCTATTTGAATTAAACCTTTTCAGGTGCAAACATTCATAGTTGTGAATACCTTTTCATGGGAGTGAATTTGGGCATTTCTTGTGCAGAAATGTGAAATTGTGCATAGTACCTTTCCCTTCAACATTCCAACAAACTTTGGCTAACGCCAAAATGCAATTTACATGCCAATAATCAAGCCCCATACCTCTCATGCCTATAATATCAATTTCTATGCATTATAACACTTAATTCATTATGAACCACTCATTTTAGCACATTTCAATCCATATCAAGCAACACGACATTATATCCTTTCTTACACACACACTCTAATTGGCCAATGCTAATAACTCTTATCACACAGCAATGACCTTATAACCTCAATTTTATGCTCATATACTAATTTCATCACATATAAATTCCCAAATCATACCATTGTACATTTCAACTCATTAATCACCATGAAATAGCATTTAATGCATAGTTCATTTAATTCATTCATCTACCAAGGATTTAACATGCCAAGTATGCATTTTAAGGTTACAAGGTATCATTCAACATACAAATAACATAGAATGAGAATTTGAATACACATATGTACTAACCTCTAATTGAGTCTCAAGAAAAATTACCTTTTAGCTTGGCTTCAAGCTCACTCTCCTTCTTGGGGTTGGTTCCAACACCTCTTAGTGTTCCTAAGGCATAAAATAAGGCCTTTTGCTTTCTAATACCCATAATAACATAAAAATGTTACTTTGAACTAGAAACTTTAGGTTCATGCTCATGATCTTAGCTCAGCTTGAATGGGTCTCTTTAAAATAAAAATAATGGAGAAGAAGCGAAAAAGAAAATGAAAAACTCTAGCTTACCAAAAAACTCAAATAGATGGGTGTGGGCTTTCCTTTTCCAGCCTTTTTCTTCTTATATTTTCTTCTAAGAATTATTTCTCTAGCTTGAATCCCATTCATATCCTTTTTTCCCTTTTAGATTTCAATCATGGGAGTGTGATTTCATTTAGTTTTTTTTGCTAGATATTGCTTTTGAGTGGAGAAAAATGAAAAATAAAGAGGAAGAGAGAGATGGATAAATGAGAGAGAGAAATGAAAAAGGTGATGTGCAGAAAAAATGAAGATAAGGAAAGAGATGATGGAGCCTTTTATATCCCTACTCAAAATTACTATCCTACCCCTCATTTTTTTGTCCAATCTAAGGGTACATGTTTGCCTCATCTCCGATTTATTTTCCACCACTCATTTAAACCAATCAATCATATTTAAGTCTTTAGTCAACTTATACTTTTTATAATATGCACATGTAAATTAGCAATTTCCCTTGGTCATGCTTTTATTCCAAAATTGCCCAAAATTAAATATCCACCTCATAATTAATCATGTTCCATAATTTATATACCAATGGACCAACCTTCTCAAGAACTTTATAAGGCCCTATGTACCTTAGGCACAATTTACCCTTCTCGCTGAATCGAATTGCCCCTAACTCATATTCCATTTCTCTTCTATGCTGATCAACATAACTTTTTTGTCTATCTTGTATCGCCTTTGGCTTGTTCTTGATATGGTGCCATCTGGATGTGCTCCACTGTGTCTTGTACTATCTCTGGCCCGTCTATTGCATGTTCTCTTTCTTCTTTCCAAATGATAGGACTTCTGCAGTTTCTACCATATATGGTGCCATCAGGATATTGCTATGATATTGGTTGTTATTGCCCAGACAATGAACCAAGACCGGGGTTGAATTGGTTAGCAACTAAAAAATTGCTCAACTTGAAAGTGCGGAATAAATTAAATAGAGTAAGGAAGGAGATATATCACACACAAGATTTATAGAGGTTCGGGTATTAACAAACCCTACTCCTCTCCCCAATCTCAATTGGGTGTTTCACTAACACACTAAGTGTTACAATGGAGTTTTTCAAGCTCACTCCCAACTATGGTGTTTCTCTCAATGGCTAACACCTAACCCATAAATTCCCATGTGTTTTTGAATGGTTCACACAAAAATCAATTCCTTGTGTTTTATGGCTCACACAATAAACCCTTACAAGTGTTTCACTCTTGACCCGAAATACCCCAACTCACTTTTGAGTAATTGGTTACAATGAAAAACACTTAACAACCTACAATGCTCAGAAATAATGAGCAATTAGGCTTTCACAATAAATAGAGGTTTGTTGAGAAAAATAATTAATGCATAAGGCTACAATAAGATTAAAGATGCAAAGTAATTGTTGTTCTTCTTTTCTGGAATTCATAAATGACTTGGATTTATATTCCCTCTGTGAATTATAGCCGTTTGGGTGCATTTAATGCAAAAATATCTATTGAACCAACTCTTAGTTTCGCACCTGACATGTTTCTCTGTCCTCATTCATGGGCACGAATATATGTGTCACGGTCGTGAATGTTCTTCCAAGATGTGCTCCAAGTGGTGACTCTGGCCGTGAAGCTCTCTAGAAGAATTTGGGCTGTTTGGTCACGGGCGTGACTATCTTTCATAGGCATGACTTCTTGATCTTTCACGGTTGGTTTGATCTTTTATGGTAGTGAACTTTGAATGTTGGAGAGTTTGCGCTAAGTTATATTCACAGGCATGACATTGGTAGTCACGGGCGTGATGTTGCTATTTCTTTGATTTTTTATCTTCAAAAGATGTCTTTCAATTTTGCTGTAGATTCTAATCATAGTATATCCTATTTAACACACTTAGAACACAAACATTGTTAAATACATTATTGCTATTTTGTTTGTTATCATCAAAATGATGGAAATACCCTTCAAGGTTTAATAATCTCCCCCTTTTTTATGGTGAGAAATAATCTAGCAATTTGTCTTTTGAGAAGTCTCTCCCTCAAAAGGTGCTTAAGATAAAATAAAAGGGTGCAAGATTTGAAAGAGATATAGCAATGATATTTGCAAACTAATAAGGTATATGCAAGGTATATCTTAAGTATATCTCATCAATTAACACATGTATAACCAAGTGTATCCAAAGTATACGTGAGATATATGTTAAGTATATCTTATGCATTAAAAAGAGTTCAGAATAAGTTCAAGTTTGCAAAGTATATGTGAGGTTGATGTGAGGTATACTTATGCATATTATCAATTAAAATGATACCATTAAGTTTACATATTTCATACCACATATTGCATATTAGCATAATCATATTCATATATAGATCACATATATATTGCCAGGTTCTCCCCCTTTTTGTCATCAGCAAAAAGTTGAAAAATCAATAAGATCATTGTATTAAAGTTAAAGGAGAAGGATTACATTAGAATGTAAACAAAAAATAAGATAAACAACAACAAAAGTAAAGCTACTACAAGAAAACTAGCACTCTCGGTAGGTTTCAAGCTTGACAAATCATCCCTAAGTCATGCTACCTCTGTCTTGAGGCTGTCCATACAAGACTCCATAAAGTCTTTGAGGTTTTCCAACCTCTCATCAATGGAAGCCTACATCATGTCTAGGTGAGGTGCTATAAGATTACCAACTTGCTGTGCCAAAGAGGATGTTTGTACTGCCTGATAATTTAGGCCACAATCGCGGTTGAACAAAATTTGGTTCTCCAAACCGACCAAGGTCTAAATTTGGACATGAAAAAAAAAATTAAAATGATAATAAAATATGAGAAAAATATTCAAGAGGATTCGCGGCATGTCAAGCCCTGGTAAGGTTCTTCGCTTTGCATTGAATTAAACCACATGGGACATTATTAATTGAGAATTTTGAAGTTTGGAATTAAAATTTGGAAAAAAATAATTTTTCGATAAACGAAATTCGAAATTGCAGTGTTTTTGGCACATATATTTTAAGAATCCAAAAAAATAGATTATTCTTTATCTAAGGAAATGAATATTCTTTGGATTAAAATAAAGTAAGAGTGATTTAAATTAATGGACCAATGAGAGACAAGATTATCAAATAAATCCTAACCACCCACCTAATCCAACTATAAAAGTCACCTTTCACTTTTTGCCTTTATTCTTCTTCTTCCTCATCTTAAACAAACTAAATTCTCTCTCTTTTTCTCCCTTGTAGCTGTGACCTTCCTCTTCCCCATTGTTCTTCTTTTTGTTCTTCAATCAAAGCTAAAGTTAGATGGAAAAAAGGGTTGGACTAGTAAGATCAACAAAAAGGTGAAGCTAAGTGAGCAAAACTAAGGAAGAGGAAAGAAGAAAGGAAGAGAAAAAGAGAAGGAAATTTTTGATCATTTTGAAGATCTACAAAGGTGAGCTTAGATCTTCCATCTTCTTACTTTTCTTCTTCTCTTTTCTTTGATTTTGGGGTTAGTTACCATTGAAGTTGGTAATTTAGGGTTATTATTATGTTAATGGTGATTAAGGTGGATTAGTGTGGTTAGAGCTTGATTAGTGTGAAAATTGTTGTTAGGCCAAGGAGGTGAACAATCTTTGAACCAAAATCAAAGAAGAAGTAAAGGTAAGGAAAAAGGTAACCAGGAGGAAGAGAAAAGTGAAGTGAAGTAGATTTTTGAGGTATGTACATTTGACAAAAATTCAATATGGAAAATGATAATTTTGATTTTGTGATGTTTGTGTAATTGTGTATGAAATTCTTGATATTTTGATTGAGTGATGAATTGGTGATTAAATGATGCCTTGAATGTGAAAATCAAAATTAGAATATGAGATTGATGCATGAATATGGAAATTGTAGGAATTAATTAAAGTACTAGAAAATTTGCCTTATGAACAATGTCTATTTTTCTAGTCATAACTTGAGTTCTGGAAATGCGTTTTGAGTGATTATTATTGGGTTGGCAAGTTAAGACATAGGACTTCAACTTTTGTTCAGACCATTAGACTTGAATATGTCTGAATTAGGTGAAAAATGGACTTAAAATTCGAACTAGAAATCTGTCTAGTAAAATACTGGGTAGATCGAAATAAACGTATCTTAGAGAAAAATTCATAACTTTTGCTAAAAAATTCGGTTAATGTGATTATATTAAAAATTAAAGACAAGACATGTACCTACATTTTATTAGATGATCACTTGTCCAAATTCCATCTAAAAATGGATGAAAAATATAGGGCAATATAAGGCAGAAATGCTATCCAGAATAGGGCAACTTGCATATATGTATTGATTGTGAAATTTTGCGATGGAAAAATATATTATTTGATTGTTCTTATAGTTATAATGATTAAATGAGAAAATATAAAGTTGTAAAATATTTAATGAGAATTATTGTATTTATAGGGAAATTATATTATTGTTATTAACATAATTTATGTAAATAATAATAAAAGAAACAAATATAATTAAGCGCTATAACATCTAGTCGATAACTAGAAATTAGGATAAGTTGGCATGCTAATAAATGGGTAGAAATGTAGTAACTAGAAAATAATGATGAGATTTAATTTACGTAGGTACTAAGAAATAGTGTTGAGTTGAAATTACATAGGCACTAAGAAATAGTGTTGAGTTCGGAATTATGTAGGCACCAAAAGGTATTGAGTTATTGTTGAAAAAGTAGGCGTTAAATGCCAAGTTATAAAATAATTACGTAGGCACCAAATATACTGCCAGAGAGTAGAAATCATATATCCAATGTTTATTTTCGGTCTAAGATGTCGTGGGTTATCAAATAAAAAAATGCAAATTATTAAATTGATATTTTAAAAATTGAATGTCATGTATTGATAAATAATTTCAATCAAGATAAATGAATGAAATATTATAATTAATGAAATGTTCATTTTTACTTTACATAAATGATATTGATATTATTTGAATGCTTTGGCATGGTTAGTAAATTAATTGTAGTTTCTAAAATTTTATTTTAGAAATATTTATATAATTATTGAATAGTTGTCAAACATAACTCAAAGCTAGTAGCTTAGCGTGTGTGTTTCATGCACAGATAAATAGATGTTGTTGTGGTATTAGGGCAACTGAAGAGAAGGGGAACCCTAAGATCAAATTGCAGCAGTTTGTTTTCTTTTTGTATGTTTTTAAAATTGTATTGTAAAAATTAAATTTTAAGAATTTCTTTTTATGTAAATTTGTGGCATGCATGATTTTTAAGGAGTGAATTTTGTAATTTATATATTTGGTATTATTTGTAAATGTATTTCTAAATATTATGCTTTACTGAATGAGTTCTTTTAAATCAAATATTTACATCACTAGTTACATATTTAAATGATATAAAAAAAAGAAAGAGAAATTATAGTAAGAAAAAATTAGCTGATAATAAACTCAAAGATTGGAAAAAAAATACAATAATTTGAGAATTTGTTATTTTTACAAAAAAAAAGAGCTTAGTAGCACTTCCATACACTATTAACAATTAGTAGGGTAAGAGAGTGCTACATTTAGTGGTATAAGAGCTCAGGCTAATTGATTCTTAATCAGTGGGTATAAATTAGAAAGTGTGTCTCATGCATGTGCATAAAATGCTGCAATTACTTGATTTGGGTCCATTCTTCTGGTTTATAGGTAGATTTGAATTCAAGATTGAAACAAGATTTCTCAGAAGATGAACTGAGTAACAATCTTTTAGACTCAGTTGATTTTGGACAACCTCCATCAGTGAGAGATTTCGGGCTGAGTGTAGTAGCTCCTCCTAGAGCAGAGGGACAGGCTAATTTAGGACAAAAACCTCTTATGGAGCATATAGCTAATTTGTTGCAATGGATAGTACAAGCAGTTCTATAACCAGCTCCACCTCTTCCTCCACCTCAGCCAAAACCCCGGATTGATAAGCTGAGAAAATATGGGGCCATAGATTTTATGGGAAGGAGAGAGGATGACCCAACAACTTCAGAGTTTTGGATGGAATCGATAGAAAGGGTGTTCGAGGAACTCGAGTGTCCAAAGGAATAGAAGGTCAGGTATGTAGTGTCCCTTCTAAAAGATCATGCTTATAACTGGTGGAAATCAATCTTATCGAAGCCCCAGACACCGAAACCACCTTCATGGAATTTCTTCAAGGTAGAATTTAGCAAGAAATATGTGCCTAGAGTTTATGTGAATGAAAAGAAAAGGGAGTTTCAAGACTTGAAGCAAGGAAGCATGTTAGTGGCCGAATATGAGATGAAATTCACCAGAATGAGTAAATATGCAACTAGAATCATTGTTAGTGAGGCAGACAGATGTCGTAGATTTGAGGATAGACTTAATGATGATATTGTAAATATGGTTACTACCCTTCAGCTTGAGGATTTTGCTACACTAGTATCCTCGACCATCAGTGTGGAAAAGAGGTCAAAGAGAAAGAGGATAGAAGAGCCACCATGGAGATTGACAATTTGCATGGCCCAAACATCAGGTAAAAGGGGGCAGACAACACCTAGGTTTTTCCAGTCATGGGGTTCTGGACCAACCTTTTTTGCTAGGCAAAGCCAACATTCAAGGCCAGAGGGGTTTACAACTAGTGCACCAGCTTCGAGTAATAGAAGATTAATATCTATCACATGTTAGCATTATGGAAGATCACATGCAGGTGATTGCTGGTGGATTACTGGAGCATGCTTACGTTGCGGATCTACTAAGCACAAACAGAAAAATTGCCCTAGAGGAAGAGGTACAGGTGGTGTAGTATCAGTTCAGGTTTAGAATATCACTCGAGGCAGAGGTAGAGGACATGGACAGTCTAGAAGTGGTAGGATTAAGCAGAGTGTATCAGAATCAATGAATAGAGCAGAAAGTAGTCGAGGCCCAGCCCGAGCATATGCCATGAGAGCTTGTGAGAAGCAGGATACCCCAGATATCATTATAGGTAAATTTTCTCTTTATGATACTGATTTATTTGCACTTATAGATCTGGATTTTACACATTCATATTTGTTGCCCAGATATTAGACCAAGAAGGGGGGTTGAATTGGAGTTTCAAAAATTAAACTTTAAGGTGCGAAAATAAAATTGTTAATTTTAGAAGGGATAGAGAAAATCAGACACAAAGATTTATAGGGGTTCGGGTATTAACAAACCCTACTCCTCTCCCCAATCGCAATTGGGAGTTTCACTAACACACTAAGTGTTACAATGGAGTTTTACAAGCTCACTCCCAACTATGGTGTTTCTCACAATGGCTCACACCTAACCCAGAAATCCCTTGTGTTTTAATGGCTCAGACAATAACCAATTCCTTTGTGTTTTACAGGCTCACACAAACAACCTACACTTTATGTTTTACAGGCTCACACAAACAACCTACACTTTGTGTTTTACAGGCTCACACAAATAACCTTTTAATTTGTGTTTTGGAGGTTCACACAACTAACCCTTACAAGTGTTATTCTCTTAACCCATAACTACCCAATGCTTACTTGAGTAAAGATTACAGAGATAACTACTTATAAATCTTTATTGCTCAAATATGAGGAGCAATAAGATTTTTACAGAGAATGAATTTGTTCTCAAAGTATAAAAGTACAAGATAGCTTGTGATTTGAAGTATATGCTAATCTTTTGTTTTTCTTGTCATTCTCTTGTTTCTTAATGCATAAATGACTTCCATTTATACTCCCATGGCTGAATATAGCCGTTGGGGTGCATTAAATAAGAAACTAGTCGTTATACCAACCAAAAAATCGTGCCTGACATTTTTCTCTTTCATTGTTCACGGGCGCGAATATGCTTGTCACGGAGGTGACAGTTCTTCCCAAGCCGTGACTGAAGTGGTGACCTTGGTCGTGAAGCTCTCTGGTATGTTTTGACATATAGAGTCACGGACGTGACTTTAATCAGTCACGGGCGTGACACTCTTCCCAACCGTGAACCAAGTGGTGACTCTGGTCGTGAAGCTCTCTGGATGAAATTGAATGAAGCCTTCATGGGGGTGACACATTCATTCACGGGGGTGAACATCTTCCCAGCCGTGACCCAAGTGGTGACTCTGGTCGTGAAGCTCTCTGGAATGAAATTTGCATGAAGCTTCACGGGGGTGACACTTTTCTTCACGGGGGTGACTGAAATGCTTACTTCACGGTTTGGTTTTCCTTCATGGTCGTGAACTTCAAATGTTGGTTTCTTGGTAACGGCTAGTTGGCTTCACGGGAGTGACTCCTAGAGTCACGACAGTGAACATGCTACTTCTTGCATTTTGTTTCTCAAGGATTATTCTTCCAATTCTCCATTCTTGCTATTTTAATTCATGTCCTGTATAATATACTTACAAAAACAAGTATGTTAAATATAATATTGTTATATTATTTATTATCATCAAAATGACGGAAATACCCCTCAAGGTTAACAATCTCCCCCTTTTTGATGGTGACAAATAATCTAGCAATATGTGATTTTGAGAAGTCTCCCCCTCAAAATATACTTAGAATAAAAAATATAATATGCAAGAATAGTAAATAAAGATGTAGCATTTTAACTAGTTTTTAAGAATATGCAAGTTATATGAGAAGTATATCCAATTCATACCATAATTCCTTTTCAAGACATAAAGTATATGTAAGGTGTATCATGGCATGTTTTTATTTGTAACTTGGTCTTAAGGTGTATGCAAAGTATTCTCAGGTTATATTTAAAGTGTATAAAAGCTCAGTTTTTCTACTTTGCATCTGAAAAGTTGAATCAAGATTTTTAAATCAATTCAAAGTCTGTTTCACTTTTTGATTCACTATTCTTATTATTGCTAGTTTGATACTACTTTCCCTTATAATAAATTATCTATCATATATTGCTAGTTTTCTCCCCCTTTTGTCATCAATCAAAAAGAATATGTAGATTAAAGTAAACAAAAGCAAATATATATTATGAAGGAAGGGATACAAACTATGAAAGGAAATTTAAGATTTCCTACATTAGCAAACATAACAAACAAAAAATGATCAAACATAACAAATTTAGGCTACACTCTAGCCTATATCCTAGCTAGACATCCTATCACGAAGCCTAGCTACTTGTAACATCCTTGACCTTCCCCATATGCATTTCATCGAACATAAGCATCTTGCATACAATTCAATTGAACACATGCATTTCATACGTATTTCTATAGGAACAAGTTCATGGCATGCACTAGCTATGTGTCCTAGTATTTGGCACTTGTATCGAGTCGCACATGTGTAATTATAACCTAAATGAGGATAACAAAATATTAGAAATGAAATGAATAAGGTGTCTAAATTAAAGTAAGAAAAATGATTAGATTAAGATTAGTGAACATTTACATTGCTAATTTAGTTAAATGGGGTCAAATGATTAAGCCGTATTATTGTGTGAATTTGTGGAATTATAAATCTATGTAAATTATAATAATAATATAGACAAAATAAAATAAAAATGACACAAAAGAGAAATAGAAGAGAAGAGAAAAGAGAAATGAGAAGAGAAAAGAGAAGAGAAGAAGAGAAAATGACAAAATGACAAAATGACAAAATGACAAAATGACAAAAAACAAGTTGGCTTTATCTTCATATATCTTTCCCCATTTCTGCCTCCTCACTCCAGCCCGACTTCTTCTTCAATTTCCTCCATTTCAGACTTCAATTCTTCCTTGTTTCACCTAGTTTTTGAAGCTAATTGATCCCTTTCAAGGTTGTTCTTGGTAAGTAATCAATTCTTATTGCTATTGGGTTGATTTGAGTTGCTTAGGTTCAATATTAGGCACTGAATTGCACCCCAATTTTGATATTAATAGAAATTGATTTTGGAAATGTGTAAAACACAAAAGTTGTTCCTTTTTATCTTATATTTTTGTATATGTAAACATTTTTTCATGATGTTATGTATCGGGAGAGATATGCTCTTCGTACTGAAACTAGTCAGGGTGTAAACCCTAACCAAGTTAGCTACTGTGTGGTTTGATATCGAATATGTTAAAGCCCTTATTTGAAGTCTCTCAAAACATAAAAGTTGTATATATATGTGTTTTGTATCTTTATACCAAATTTCAGGTTCATAGGTCTTGTAAATGGTGAGTTATGGTGAATGGAACCATGACTATTCTATGGTTTGAACTGCCTACTGAGTACCCTGGGCAGATCCAGTACATTTGTTGGATAATTTGAGCTTGTTAGAGCTACATTATGTAAATTCTCAAAACATTAAAGTTATATTTATATGTCTTAGCTAAAGTTTGGTACTAATTTTAGCTTAATTGGTTATCTATAGACTAAGTTATGGCCTTTTGAAATCATACTGGTCCGGAAGCCAATTCTATTATGGAACAGTAATATGTTTGGTATAATTAGAAGACCTTAGAGACATAATTGGTAAACGTTGTAAACATGAAACATGTTCCATATGAATCCATATAAGTTTCTATAAAGTTTCATTAAAATAGGACTTATAGAGTGTAAGTTATGATGAACCCAAATGAGTACCCTAAAACTGCCTAAAGGCAGAAAACAAGGCAGAAAACAGAACACTCTTAGAAATTCCACCAAATATTATACAATGATAAAATTGGTCTGAAATTTGAATATGTACTATAAATATGTGTTATTGTTAATGAGGAATAAGAATCAGAGTAATTGGTCAATTATAGAAAAAGTTATAGGCTAAACAGTCCCATAAGGTCACACTGCCTCATAGGAAAAATCTTAACTATTGACATGAACAATGCATATTAATTTGTTTAAGCCACATTAAGTCTCTTTAATCATGAGTTAATCGATTATGTTTTCATATTAGGCTCGCAACATATTGGAGAACCACAAGGAGCGGATAGAGAATAAGTTAGGGGTCGGAATCAAAGGAGAACGGTGAGTCTAATTATCGATTGAATTCTTTAGTGCAAATGAATGTTGCTTGCTATGTAATCATGTGATTGTCATGATTGGTCCTTGATAATGTAATGATGGATAATTTGTGACATTGTGGTACATATAAATGGTATACGTGTGGTATATTTGAGGTATATGTTTGACAAATGTGATATATACACATGGTATATGTATAGTATATGCAAGGTATATGCTTGACATATGAGGTATATATGGAATATATGTATGTTGTATATGATAAGATGCAATGGTTGATGAATGCTTAAATACAAGTGCATATGCATATGGGCTAAAAAGGCGTTGTGACTAGTTAATCGATATTGTAAAGCAAAAGAAGAGGCCTATGGCCCAACAAATGTGCAAATGAAACAAATGATCAAGCTAGCTAGCAAATGCAAATGCAAATGTTCACATGGAAAATATTCACATGGAAACCCGGGGCAATGTCTGTTTAACTTAGTCACAACAAAATGAAATAAGCAAAACATTTGCATACATGAAGAGTAATGATTATATGTTTCAACTTTATTGATACATTTATGATACTGATGAATGGAATGGAATACATGGTATATATTGGAATTGTGATTTGTTACTATGAGTTGTTTGGTACTTTAGAGCTCATTGGATGGTTATTCTCACTGATCCGCAACTCATCAATTTGCATCATTTTTCAGGTAAAGAAAAGTGATAGCTCATTTTGAGTAGCATATAAAAGACATGGAGCACAGGTCACTGGCCGAGCCTCATCACTCTCTCTCTCCTTGCATTCCACACAAGCATGAAAATATGTCATATGTGTTTTTGTATTTACGTGCTTGAATATGTATAGTCATTTTGGAATGAGTCTAAATATGTATAAATGAAATCAACTCGAAAATACTTATGTGTAAAGTTTATGTTTTGATATATGTGATATATTATATTGTGGTGAAAACCTCAGTATTAACTTTGCAAAGTCAGTGAATAATATTACAGGATATGAGACTTGCAAGTCATTGAATGAAATTATAGGATATGAGACTTGCAAAGTCATGGAATTATATTACAGGATATGAAAAAAAAAATTTACTACTATTGTTAACAGGGTATTTTACCTTTCCAGTACGCCATGTATGATTACTTGATATTTGGATAGGTTATACTAAAATGCATAAGATGTGGTGTTACATTTTTGGTATCAGAGCAGGGATAAGTTCCATGGGAACATGCATATGCATAAGTGCATGATAACATATGCATCATATGTGTTGAACATTATGTAGTGACATACTTTCATTTATTTTAGGGACATCATAAGACATGATACACCAAGGAGGGAGAGGCCGACCGAAATGCATTCTCATGAGGCATGACCTCATTTACATAGAGAGCAACCAGCACTAGGAGCTAGAGCTCCAGTACATGCATCACAGTCATCTCATGCAGAAGTACCCCATGAAAACCTAGAACAAGAAGTATATGGTCCTGAAATGTACAAGGAAAGACGTTATGACAAGTTGAGGAAACATGGTGCAACTGATTTCAATGGCACAACAGACCCAGCAGAAGCTGAGAGATGGCTGAAAAGGACACAGAGGGTACTGAATATGATGAGATGTACTCCAGATGAGAAATTCGATTATGCAGTATCCTTACTGCAAGGAAATGCTTATGAATGGTGGGAGACAGTCCCTGACAGTGATGCACAACCACCGGTGTTGACATGAAATGATTTTCTCTTGGAATTTTAGAACAATTATATGCCTGAAGCATATAAAGATGAGAAGAGGAAGGAATTTCTGAATCTGAAATAGGGGAATATGTCTATTGCGGAGTATGAAGTACAATTTAACAAGCTTTCCCATTATGCCACTTTCATGGTCTCTACTGAAAGAGACAAATGCAGGAAGTTTGAGGAGGGCCTCAAATATGAGATCAGAAACAGAATCACAATTACTGATCTTGACAGTTATGCTAGGCTCAGAGCTGCTGCAATCAGAGCTGAACGGTTAATGAAAGAAGCTGGGGAATAACAAATAAAAAGGCCATCACGTGAATTCTTTGGTGAGTCTAGAAGAAGGTTGGGGAAAAGAGGTAGATATATGCCTGCACAATCTGGTAACAGAAGTGGGTACTCCAGTTCTAGAGGTCGAGGAATGACTTTCTCTTACCCAGGTAGAGGGCAGAGCCAATATGTTGAACATAGGCCCACATGTAGTCATTGTGGCAGACAACATACGGGCGAATGTAGAAGGCTCACAGGAGCGTGTTATTTCTGTGGATCGATGGAGCACATGTATAAAGACTGTCCAAATAGAGCCAAACTAGCAGAGACTAGTAGAGACAGAGGAGTATCTGAGACAACTGTTGAGGCACCGAGGGTCTACCCTACTAGTGGGACACAAGGCAGAGGAAGAGGCAGGGGCAGGACTGGTACACTGGGCAAAGGAGTGACCAGATCTGAAGGTCAGAGTTCTAGACCTCCTACTCAGGCCAGGGTGTTTGCTATGACTAGACAAGAGGCAGTGGATGCCCCCGAAGTAGTCACTGGTAATATTTATATTTATGAAATATTAGCATATGCATTGATTGACCCAGGCTCCACTCATTCATTTATATCATTACATATGGCATCTAAATTGCATCAAATGCATGAGACTTTGGGGATTGACATAAATGTGAGTACGCCATTAGGAACCGTGGTAGTTATGAATAAGGTCTGTCGTGATTGCTTGATATGCATTGACAGAGCTGAGTTAATAGCTGATCTGATTTTATTGCCAATATATGAATTTGATGTGATACTGGGAATGGACTGGTTAACTAGACATCATGCAATAGTGAATTGCTTTACTAAGAAAGTAATTTTGGAATAACCAAACCAGCCAAGGGTAGTATTTCTAGGTGAAAGAAAACTTGTGCCTACATGTCTAGTTTCAGCTGTAAAGGCATTTCGAATGATCAAAGGGGGATGTGAAGCATATTTGGCATATGTGACTGATACTAGAACCACTGATAGCTTGCTTGAAAATATACCAGTGGTAAGGGAATTTGCTGATGTATTCCCAGATGATCTACCTGGTTTACCACCAGATAGAGAGATAAAATTTACTATTGAACTAGTACCAGGAACTGCACCAATATCAAGGTCACCCTACAGAATGGCCCCAGTTGAGTTGAAAGAACTAAAGGCCCAATTGCAGGAGTTACTTGACAAAGGGTATATTAGACCTAGTGTATCACCATGGGGAGCTCCAGTGTTATTTGTTAAAAAGAAAGATGGAACTATGAGATTGTGCGTTGATTACAGGCAACTGAATAAAATGACAGTGAAGAACAAATATCTGTTACCCAGAATAGATGATTTGTTTGACCAGTTGCAAGGAACCCAAATTTTCTCCAAGATCGATTTGAAATCAGGCTATTACCAGCTGAAGGTAGCAGAAGCAGATGTTCCAAAGACTGCCTTTCGAACCAGGTATGGGCATTATGAATTTTTAGTAATGCCATTTGGATTGACTAATGCTCCAGCTGCATTTATGGCTTTAATGAATAAGGTGTTTCAACCATGTTTGGATAGGTTTGTGATAGTATTTATTGATGACATATTGGTGTACTCAAAGAATAGGGGAGAACATGAACAACATTTAAAAATTGTGTTGCAAACTTTGAGGGAGAAACAATTATATGCCAAATTGAGTAAATGTGAATTCTGGTTAGATCATTTGGTGTTTCTTGGACATGTGGTGTCGTGTAAGGGCATAGAGGTTGACCTAAAGAAAATTGAGGCTATGGTAAATTGGGAAGCTCCTAAAAATATTTCAGAAATGCGTAGTTTTTTGGGTTTAGCCGGATACTACCGCAGATTTGTTGATGGATTCTCCTTAATTGCTAGCCCTTTGACTAAATTGTTGAGAAAGAATGTTACTTTCAAGTGGACTCCAGAATGTCAGAGGAGTTTCGATGAACTAAAACACAGGCTAACCTCAACACCAGTGTTAACCATCCCTACAGGTACAGGTGGGTTTACAGTATATAGTGATGCTTCTCACCAAGGCTTGGGATGTGTGTTGATGCAACATGGTAAGGTGATAGCTTATGCATCCAGACAACTGATGTAATGCCCGATATTTTAGGTCACGGTCGCGGTTGACCGAAATCTGGCGCGCTGAACCGATCGGGGTCTAAATTTGGACATGAAAGAAAAAAATTTAAATAATAATAAGATGGGAGAAAAATATTTTGAATATTATTAATTGAGAATTTTGAAGTTTGGAATTAAAATTGGGAAAAAAAAATTATTTTTCGCTGAATGAAATTTGGAATTGCAGTATTTTTGGTACAGAAATTCTAAGAAGGCATAAAAATGGAATATTATTTATCTAAGGAAAGGAATATTCTTTTGATTAAAATAAAGTAAGAGTGATTTAAATTAATGGACCAATAGGAAGCAAGATTAGTAACTAATCCTAACCACCCACCTAATCCAACTATAAAAAGTCAAATTTTCATTTTTTTGACCATTCTTCTTCTTCTTCATCTTGACCAAACTCATTTCTCTCTCTTTTCTTCTTCTTTGCCGTGAGCTTCTCCTCTCCCATTTACTTTTGTTTTTCTTTCTTCAAATCAAGCTAAGATTAGATGAAAAAAAAAAGGGGATTAAGGCAAGATCATGAAGAAAGTGAAGTAAAGTGAGCAAAACTAAGGAAGAGGAAGGAAGAAAGGAAGGAAAAAAAAAGAAGAGTTTTTAGCCATTTGGAAGATCATCAAAGGTGAGTTTAGATTTTCCATCTCCTTACTTTCTTCTTCTCTTTTCTTTGAGTTTGAGGTTAGTTGTCATTATGTCTAGTAAATTAGGGTTATTAGTATGCTAATGGTGATTAAGGGTGGATTAATGTGATTAGTGTTTGATTAGTGTAAAATTTATTATTAGGGCAAGGAAGTGAACAACCTTTGAACCAAAATCAAAGGGGAAGTAAGGGCAAGGAAAAGGCTATCTAAGAGGAAGAGAAAAGTGAAGAAAAATAGAACTTTGAGGTATGTACATTTGGCAAAAATTCAATATAGAAAAGTATTGATTTTGATTTTGTGATGTAGTGAATTTATGTATGAAATTCTGAACATTTGATTGAGTGATTAAATGATGCCATGAATGTGAAAATAAAGACTAGAAAATGAGGTTGATGCATGAAAATGGAAAATGTATGAATTATTTGATGTGCTGGAAAATTCGTCTTATGAACAGTGTCTAGTGTTTTGGTCATAACTTGAGTTCTGGAAATTATTTCTGAGATATTCTTGCTGGATTGGAAATTTAAGACATAGGGCTTAAACTTTCATTCAGACCATTAGACCTAAATATGCCTGGAATTAGGTGAAAAATGGACTCAAACTTTGAACTATAAATCTGTCCAGAGAAAAAAAATACTGGGCAGATTGCAGTGAACATAGGTTGGAAAACAATTCATAACTTTTGCTACGAAATTATTTTTAATGTGATTCCAGTTGGAAATAAAGATAAGACATGTACCTGCATTTTTCTAGTTGATCACCTGTCCAAATGCCTTCTAGAAATGGATGAAAAAGATATAGAAAGATAAGGCAGAAATCTGTCCAGTAAAATACTGGGCAGATTTCAGCGAACGTAACTTAGGAGAAAATGTATAACTTTTGCTACGAAATTTTTTTTGATGTGATTCCAATTGGAAATTAAAGATAAGACATGTACCTATATTTTATTAGATGATCACATGTCCAAATTCTGTCTAAAAATAGACGAAAAATGCAGAGCAACATAAGGTAGAAATGCTGTCAAGAATAGGACAGCTGGTAGAAATGTGTTGATTGTGGATTTATGTGTTAGAAAATGTATTGATTGAATTTTTATTATAGTTATAATGATTAAATGAGCTAGTATGAGGTTGTAAAATATTGAATGAGAATTATTGCATTTATATGGAATTTATATTAATGTTTCCCTACATAATTTATGCAAATATGAATAAAGGTAACAAATGTAATTTAAGCCCTATAACATCTAGTCGAGAACTAGAAATTAGGATAAGTTGGCATGCCAATAAAAGGGTAGAAATGTAGGCACTAAATATAATAGTGCTGAGTTAAAATTATGTAGGCACTAAAAATAATAGTGCTGAGTTGAAATTTACTTAGGCACTAAGAATTAGTGCTGAGTTCGAAATTTACGTAGGCACCAAAAAGGTGCTGAGTTGTTATTGAAAATGTAGGCGTTAAACACCGAGTTATAAAATAATTATGTAGGCGCCGAGTATACTGCCGGAGAGCAGAAACCATGTATCCAATGTTTAGTTCCGGTCTAAGATGTCGTGGGCTATTAAATAAATAACAGAAAAAAAAATGTGAAGTATGAAATTCATATTGTAAATTTTATATCTTGTATTGTTAAAATTTCAAGCATGCTTAATGAATAAAATATCATAATTCATGAATTAAATATTTTTGCATGAAGAAAATAGTTTATTATTAATTGAATATTTGGCATGCTAAATAGGTTAATTGTAGTTTCTAAAATTTTATTTTAGAATTATTTATGTAATGATTGGATAGTTGCCAAACGTACCACTAAGCTAGTAGCTTAGCGCGTGTGTTTCACGCGCAGATAAATAGAAGTACCTGTTCCGATAGGGCGACCGAAGAAGAGGGAACCCCAAGATCAGATTGCAGCAGTCTAGTTCTTTTTGTATGTTTTGATAATGATTTTGTAAAAATTAAGTTTTAAGAATTTTGTTGATGTAAATTTGTGGCTTGTAATATTTATAAGTAATGGATTTGGTAATTATATATATCTAGAATTATTGTAGTTATATTTTTAAATATCATGGTTTAATGAATAAGTTATTTTGAATCACAATATTCCCATCACTAGATATATATTTAAATTGAAAAAAAAAATATTTATACAAAATTGAGCGTTGGTTTTAAATTAAATGAGCTTAGTAGCACTTCCATATCCTATTAGCGATTAGTAGGGTAAGTGAGCGCTACAACTGAGACCACATGAGATCTCATATCCAGTGCATGATTTAGAACTGGCTGCAGTCGTATTTGCATTGAAGATTTGGAGGCATTATCTGTATGGTGAGACATTCCAAATCTTCACAGACCATAAAAGCTTGGGTTATTTGCTGATACAGAAAGAATTAAACATGAGGCAGAGACGGTGGTTAGAGCTATTGAAAGATTATGACTGTACAATTGAATACCATCCAGGGAAAGCCAATGTGGTAGCAGATGCATTGAGTAGGAAGGCTAGTGGCAGTGTAGCTCACTTGCAAGTATCCTATTTTCCATATTTGATTCAATTACGATCTATGAATGTTGAATTAAATATACATGATGAAGGATCACTTATTGCTACTCTTCGAGTCAGACCTATACTAAAGGAGAGGATTAAAGAAGCACAAAGCAAAGATCCTAAATTGTGTGAGAAAATTGAATCAGTAAGGCAGGGAAACAGTAAAGATTTTCAATTGCAGGATGATGTACTGATGTTAAAGTCATGCATATGTGTTCCAGACACTGAGAACTTGCATCAAGAAATAATGGAAGAGACACACAATGCACCCTATGCAATGCACCCAGGGATGACAAAGATGTATCACAGTTTAAGGCCTCATTACTGGTGGCCAAGAATGAAGAAAGATATAGCAGAATATGTTTCCAAATGCTTGACATGTCAGCAGATTAAAATTGAACATCAGGCACCAATTGGTAAGTTACATCCATTGCCAGTGCCAGAATGGAAATGGGAAAGAATAACGATGGATTTTGTCTATGGATTGCCAAGAACTCCACGGAAAAATGATGCAGTATGGGTAATTATTGACAGATTAACCAAGTCAGCACATTTTCTACCTATCAGATGGGGTTGTACACTTGAGAGTTTGGCCAAATTATATGTAAATGAGATAGTCAGATTGCATGGCATTCCAGTGTCCATTGTGTCTGATAGAGATCCACGGTTTACTTCACATTTTTGGGTGAGTTTACAGAATGCATTAGGAACAAAATTGAACTTTAGCACTGCATTCCACCCACAGACTGACGGACAATCAGAAAGGACTATACAGACATTGGAAGAAATGCTTAGGGCATGTTCTATGGAATTCAGAGGTGCTTGGGATGAATATATAGCATTGATTGAATTTGCTTACAACAACCAGTATCATAGCAGTATCCAGATGGCACCATATGAAGCATTGTATGGCAGAAAGTGTCGAAGCCCTATCATTTGGGATGAAGAAGGAGCACGTGCATTAGAAGGGCTAGAGCTAGTGCAAGATACAGTGGATAAGATCAAGGTTGTCAAGAAAAAGCTAAAGGCAGCACAGGATAGGCAGAAAAGTTATGTTGATCAGCATAGAAGGGAGATGGAATATGAGTTGGGTGAAAAGGTATTTCTTCATGTGTCTCCATGGAAAGGGATAATTCGATTTGGCAAAAAGGGTAAATTGAGCCCAAGGTATATAGGGCCATATGAAATTCTTGAGAAGATTGGTCCACTAGCATATAGATTGGCATTACCACCAGAGATGGCTCAGATACATAATGTGTTTCATGTGAGCATGCTTAGAAGATACAGGTCAGATCCTACAGATGTACTTAAAGATCAATCCATTGAGATTGCAGAGGACATGAGTTATGTTGAGGAACCAGTGCAAATCATTGGATACAAGACTAAACAGCTAAGAAATCGCGAAATACCTTTGGTTAAGGTATTATGGCGTAACCATTTACAAGAAGAGGCAACATGGGAAACAGAAGAAAATATGAAAAAGCAATATCCACACCTGTTTTCAGGTATTAATTTCGAGGATGAAATTTTTAAAAGGAGGGGAGAATTGTAACATCCTTGACCTTCCCCATATGCATTTCATCGAACATAAGCATCTTGCATACAATTCAATTGAACACATGCATTTCATACGTATTTCTATAGGAACAAGTTCATGGCATGCACTAGCTATGTGTCCTAGTATTTGGCACTTGTATCGAGTCGCACATGTGTAATTATTACCTAAATGAGGATAAGAAAGTATTAGAAATGAAATGAATAAGGTATCTAAATTAAAGTAAGAAAAATGATTAGATTAAGATTAGTGAACATTTATATTGCTAATTTAGTTAAATGGGGTCAAATGATTAAGCCATATTATTGTGTGAATTTGTGGAATTATAAATCTATGTAAATTATAATAATAATATAGACAAAATAAAATAAAAATGACACAAAAGAGAAATAGAAGAGAAGAGAAAAGAGAAATGAGAAGAGAAAAGAGAAGAGAAGAAGAGAAAATGACAAAATGACAAAAAACAAGTTGGCTTTATCTTCATATATCTTTCCCCATTTCTGCCTCCGCACTCCAGCCCGACTTCTTCTTCAATTTCCTCCATTTCAGACTTCAATTCTTCCTTGTTTCACCTATTTTTTGAAGCTAATTGATCCCTTTCAAGGTTGTTCTTGGTAAGTAATCAATTCTTATTGCTATTGGGTTGATTTGAGTTGCTTAGGTTCAATATTAGGCACTGAATTGCACCCCGATTTTGATATTAATAGAAATTGATTCTGGAAATGTGTAAAACAGAAAAGTTGTTCCTTTATATCTTAGATTTGTGTATATGTAAACATTTTTTCATGATGTTATGTATCGGGAGAAATATGCTCTTCGTACTGAAACTGGTCAGGGTGTAAACCCTAACCAAGTTAGCTACTGTGTGGTTTGATATCGAATATGTTAAAGCACTTATTTGAAGTCTCTCAAAACATAAAAGTTGTATATATATGTGTTTTGTATCTGTATACCAAATTTCAGGTTCATAGGTCTTGTAAATGGTGAGTTATGGTGAATGGAACCATGACTATTCTATGGTTTGAACTGCCTACTGAGTACCCTGGGCAGATCCAGTACATTTGTTGGATAATTTGAGCTTGTTAGAGCTACATTATGTAAATTCTCAAAACATGAAAGTTATATTTATATGTCTTAGCTAAAGTTTGGTACTAATTTTAGCTTAATTGGTTATCTATAGACTAAGTTATGACCTTTTGAAATCATACTGGTCCGGAAGCCAATTCTATTCTGGAACAGTAATATGTTTGGTATAATTAGAAGACCTTAGAGATATAATTGGTAAACGTTGTAAACATGAAACATGTTCCATATGAATCCATATAAGTGTCTGTAAAGTTTCATTAAAATAGGACTTATAGAGTGTAAGTTATGATGAACCCAAATGAGTACCCTGAAACTGCCTAAAGGCAGAAAACAAGGCAAAAAACAGAACACTCTTAGAAATTCCACCAAATATTATACAATGATAAAATTGGTCTGAAATTTTAATATGTACTATAAATATGTGTTATTGTTAATGAGGAACAAGAATCAGAGTAATTGGTCAATTATAGAAAAAGTTATAGGCTAAACAGTCCCATAAGGTCACACTGCCTCATAGGAAAAATCTTAACTATTGACATGAACAATGCATATTAATTTGTTTAAGCCACATTAAGTCTCTTTAATCATGAGTTAATCGATTATGTTTTCATATTAGGCTCGCAACATATTGGAGAACCACAAGGAGCGGATAGAGAATAAGTTAGGGGTCGGAATCAAAGGAGAACGGTGAGTCTAATTATCGATTGAATTCTTTAGTGCAAATGAATGTTGCTTGCTATGTAATCATGTGATTGTCATGATTGGTCCTTGATAATGTAATGATGGATAATTTGTGACATTGTGGTACATATAAATGGTATACGTGTGGTATATTTGAGGTATATGTTTGACAAATGTGATATATACACATGGTATATGTATAGTATATGCAAGGTATATGCTTGACATATGAGGTATATATGGAATATATGTATGTTGTATATGATAAGATGCAATGGTTGATGAATGCTTAAATACAAGTGCATATGCATATGGGCTAAAAAGGCGTTGTGACTAGTTAATCGATATTGTAAAGCAAAAGAAGAGGCCTATGGCCCAACAAATGTGCAAATGAAACAAATGATCAAGCTAGCTAGCAAATGCAAATGCAAATGTTCACATGGAAAATATTCACATGGAAACCCGGGGCAATGTCTGTTTAACTTAGTCACAACAAAATGAAATAAGCAAAACATTTGCATACATGAAGAGTAATGATTATATGTTTCAACTTTATTGATACATTTATGATACTGATGAATGGAATGGAATACATGGTATATATTGGAATTGTGATTTGTTACTATGAGTTGTTTGGTACTTTAGAGCTCATTGGATGGTTATTCTCACTGATCCGCAACTCATCAATTTGCATCATTTTTCAGGTAAAGAAAAGTGATAGCTCATTTTGAGTAGCATATAAAAGACATGGAGCACAGGTCACTGGCCGAGCCTCATCACTCTCTCTCTCCTTGCATTCCACACAAGCATGAAAATATGTCATATGTGTTTTTGTATTTACGTGCTTGAATATGTATAGTCATTTTGGAATGAGTCTAAATATGTATAAATGAAATCAACTCGAAAATACTTATGTGTAAAGTTTATGTTTTGATATATGTGATATATTATATTGTGGTGAAAACCTCAGTATTAACTTTGCAAAGTCAGTGAATAATATTACAGGATATGAGACTTGCAAGTCATTGAATGAAATTATAGGATATGAGACTTGCAAAGTCATGGAATTATATTACAGGATATGAAAAAAAAAATTTACTACTATTGTTAACAGGGTATTTTACCTTTCCAGTACGCCATGTATGATTACTTGATATTTGGATAGGTTATACTAAAATGCATAAGATGTGGTGTTACACTACTTCAGCCTCAAGACTGTCTATCCAAGACTCCATGAAGTCCTTGAGGTTTTCCAAACTCTCATCCATGGAAGTCTGCAGCTGCTCGAAATGTGGTGCCAAGAGGTCGACCACCTGCTACGCTAAAGATGGTGTGGAGGCTGAGGACTGTCCAATGTCCTGCCTTATGGCTGGAGTTGCTTCCTCAATCCTAGCCCTCTTTTTCTACTGGACTCCCTGGAGGCCTGCTTTAGAATCCTCCGTGTCATGATCTTCCCAGATAATCTCTTCAATAGTATCAGTGAATCGGTAGTAGATATCGTTCTAAAAAATGATTCTGACAACTGCTCCCATCTTGATGAATGACTCTATATCTAGCCTATCTCATGGGTGTGCAGGAATGATGTTGAAGTGATGGTTATCTAGCTTCAAGTAATTGAGCTTCACTTCCATATGAGTGACATAAGTTCCAATCAGGATATCTCCTATAGGCTTGGTGGTGATGGAGAGAAGATGGTTTGCAAACCATCTGGAAAGCGCCACTATGACTCCCCTACGAGCCATCTCAAATAGGAAGAGTTCTGACTTCCTAATAGTTCAATTTCTCTCTCCCTGAGCAAAAATGCTATAGGTTAGAAACCTATGCAAATAACTATGTACTGGGGTCCTGAGATGTGTGCTCTTAGTTTTCTTGACATCCCAGCTGCAATCCGTGCCAAAATGTGTCCATGCTGCAGGGGCAGAGAATTCTACCTCAGTCTCATTCAGAATGTCATCAGATGGTAGGTTGAATAATTCTCCAAAAGCGATGGCACTGAGGGTGTTTTCATTTTTGCAGAGTTGGAATTTCACCACTCCAGTTGGTGAAACCTGCAAGGTGCTGAGAAATTCCAGCGTTGGCTCCCGTAGGGTTGGCAGATGAATTTGAACAAATTCTCTTAGATGACAGGCTTGAAGTTGCTCTGTCATAGCCATCTCGAGTCCGAGATTACGGACTGTCTGCCATTCGAAGGACCTTGATGATAAAATAGGTCTCTTCTTCAAAGTTGCATACCGAGGATGGCAACTTTCGGGAATGATGTTCATGAGGTAATCTGAATACCTATTTGGTGCATGAGACTTCTTTCTCTTTCCCTTTGATGAAGCAGACTCCATATTTGAAGAAATTTAGTAGTTGATGGAGTTGAAGAAGATTTTGACAAAAATTTTGATAAAAGACCCTAGAAGTGTATGATTTCTGCTGAAGATTCGAACTTTTTGTTGGTATTTATAGTGAAATATTATGGCTTTGGAGTCGAAATCTTCAATGTCTCAATGAATGAGAGTAAATGAGAGCGGTTTTGGAAGATGGAGAGTTGAAATGAAGATTGTAACCGGATGTTTTCTTATATATTCGATACATTCACGGGCGTGGCTTGGGGTGTCACGGGCATGAATAGTCATGTTCACGGTTTGCTGAAGTAGTGTTCCACCCATGAATGAAAGCATGAATGCATTCACGGGCGTGATCCATGAACATCAGGGGCGTGCATGAACATAGGTCACGGGGGTGAATATATTGTTACGGGCGTGAACTATTGAATTTCACTACTTATACCCGTGAAGCAAGCCGTAACACAAGGTGTGAAAGCGTCTGTGAGTTTTTAGGTGTAATTAATCACGGGCGTGACGGTTCTTTGCCATGGGTGTGACGAAAGTCGTGAAAACTATGTTTCACCACTTGAAGCCGTGAATCATGTCGTGACCCAAAGCGTGAGAGCTTCTGTGAGTTTTTAAAGCGTAATGATTCACGGGAGTGAAAAATCATCACGGGCGTGAATATTCTTATGCACGGGCGAGACTCAAGCCGTGAAACAATGTTTCACTACTTGAAGCCGTGAAGCATGTCTTGAACCAAAGTCGTGAATGACACTGCCTCTTTAAGTCACGGGCGTGAGTATAAGTCACGGGCGTGACTTCCCTATAATTTTCATCAGATTGAAATTAAGTTCTGCAACAAGACTAAATCATTTCAACAAAGATTTTACTTCATAAAGCATAAATTCTCATAAAAAAACTTTATCTTATAACTTGTGAGATGTTTTAAGATCAACAATTAAAAATTTCATATTTTTGTAATCACAAGGTTAATCCATCAATCATACCTAGTTCTCTTCTAATGAAATTAAATCTATCCTCAATTAGAGACTTAGTGAAAATATCTGCTAATTGCTTTTCTGTGCATACAAATTCTAATTCAACATCTCCATATTGAACATGATCTCTAATAAAATAATGTCTAATGTTAATATGTTTACTTCTAGAGTGTTCAATAGGATTCTTTGAAAGGTTTATAGCACTAGTGTTGTCACATTTTATAGGTATATGGTTCATCTCATGACCATAGTCCTTAAGTTGTTGTTTTATCCAAAGAATTTGTGTACAACAACATCCAACTGCTACATATTCAGCTTCAGCAGTTGATAAAGCAACTGAAACTTGTTTCTTGCTAAACCAAGAAACCAAACATTCTCCAATGAAGTAACAAGTACCTGAAGTGCTTTTCCTATCCAAAAGACTACCAGCATATTCTGCATCTGAATATCCTATAATATCGAAAGATGAATTCCTAGGATACCATAAACCTAGATGCAATGTTCCATGTAAATATCTTAAAATCCTTTTTATAGCATTTAGATGAGATTCTTTGGGACATGATTGAAATCGCGCACATAAGCAAATACTATACATAATATCGGGTCTAGAAGCAGTGAGATATAAAAGTGATCTGATCATACCTCTATAAAGCTTTTCATTAATGTTCTTACCCTTTTCATCTTTGTCCAATTTTGTTGATGTACTTATAGGAGTCTTGGCATATTTGCATCCTTCCATACCAAATGTTTTCATTAAGTCTTTGGCATATTTGGATTGGTTGATGAATATGCCCTTATTGCTTTGTTTGATTTGTAGACCAAGGAAATACTTAAGTTCTCCCATCATGCTCATTTCAAATTCCCTAGTCATGCACCTAGCAAATTCTTGACAAAGCAGCTCATTAGTAGAACCAAATATTATATCATCAACATAAATTTGAACAATTAGTATCTCATGCTTATGCTTTTTGATGAACAGTGTAGTGTCAACATTTCCCTTTGTGAAGCTATTTTCTAGTAAAAAAGAACTTAGTCTCTCATACCAAGCTCTTGGAGCTTGTTTTAAACCATACAAAGCTTTTGAAAGTTTAAAAACATGATTTGGCAAATCATAGCTTTCAAAACCTAGTGGTTGTTCTACATACACTTCTTCATCTAGATAGCCATGTAGAAATGCACTTTTCACATCCATTTGAAAAAGTTTGAAATTCATATGACATGCATATGCTAAGAGTATTCTTATAGCTTCTAATCTAGCTACCGGTGCATATGTTTCATCATAGTCTATACCTTCTTCCTGATTATATCCTTTTGCAACTAGTCTTGCTTTATTCCTGGTTATTAACCCTTGTTCATCTAACTTATTTCTAAATACCCATTTGCTGCCTATGATTGGATGATTCTTAGGTCTTGGTACTAGGTTCCATACATTATTTCTCTCAAATTGGTTGAGTTCCTCTTACATGGCAATTACCCAACTTTCATCATTAAGAGCCTTATCAATGTTTTTAGGCTCAATTTGTGAAATAAAAGCTATGTCAGTGACTAAATGCTTGAAATGAGATCTAGTACTTACTCCCCTTGATAGATCACCAATTATTTACTCTTTTTGATGATTTCTGTTCATTCTCCATTCTTTTGGAAGTTCTTGCTCCATTTGTTCTTGATTTTGAGGTAGTAGATTTTCTTGATCGTTTTCTTCTTTTCCATTTTCAATGACAAGTTTTTCCATATCATCTACAACATCATCAAGAGCACTACCTTTCACAAGATCAAGTTTACTAGATTCATTAAAAACAACATGCATGGATTCTTCCACTGTTAATGATCTTTTATTAAGTACTCTATATGCTTTGCTGGTTGTAGAGTATCCTAAAAAGATACCATCATCAGACTTAGAGGAGAATTTTCCAAGATTGTCCTTGGTGTTCAATATAAAACACTTGCATCCAAATACTCTAAAGTATGATACCAAGGGCTTTCTTCCATTCCATAGCTCAAATGAGGTTTTGTTTAAAAGAGGTCTTTTGAAAACTCGATTTGAAATATAACATGCAGTGTTTGTGGCTTCTGCCCAAAAATAAGTTGGTAATTCATATTCATTAAGCATTGTTCTTGCCATTTCAATTAATGTTCGATTTTTCCTTTCAACTACTCCATTTTGTTGAGGTGTTCTAGGAGATGAGAAATTATGTGAAATGCCATGTTCAAGACAAAAACTTTCAAAGTTTTCATTTTCAAATTCTTTACCATGATCACTTCTTATTTTTGAAATGCAGTACCCTTTTTCATTTTGAACTCTTTTAGCAAAGTTTTTGAAATTTTCAAAAGCATCACTCTTTTGAGCTAAGAAAATTACCCAAGTAAATCTAGAGTAGTCATCTATGATGACAAATGCATAAAGTTTTCCTCCTAAGCTAGCAACCCTAGTAGGTCCAAATAAGTCTAAATGTAGGTCCAAATAAGCCTCTGTCAACATTTTCTTCAACTTATCAAAGCTAGTTTGGCATCGGTCTATCCACTCAAATTTGGTCTCCTTTCTAAGTAATTTTGTCAATGGTGAGGCTATCATTGAGAATCCTTTCACAAATCTCCGATAATAACTAGCCAAACCAAGAAAACTTCTCACTTCTGTCACATTCCGAGGCGGTTTCCAGTTGAGGATTGCCTCTACCTTACTGGTGTCAACTTTGATCCCATCGACTGAGACAATATGCCCTAGAAAGGCCACTTCATCTAACCAGAATGCACATTTCGACAACTTCGCATACAATTGATTCTCTCTCAAGGTATGAAAGACAATATAAAGATGTTGATTATGCTCTTCTCTACTTCTGGAGTACACCAAGATATCATCTATGAACACCACCACAAACTGGTCCAAATAAGGCCTAAAGATTCTATTCATTAGATCCATAAATGCTGTTGGGGCATTTGTCAGGCCAAAAGGCATTACTAAGAATTCATAATGACCATACCGAGTTCTAAATGCTGTTTTTGAAATGTCTGATTCTTTAATTCTCAATTGGTGATAAACTGATCTGAGGTCAATTTTAGAAAATACCCCTGCTCCTTTCAACTGATCAAACAAGTCATCTATTCTCGGCAAGGGATATCTGTTCTTAATTGTCATTTTGTTCAATTGACGATAATCAATGCACAAACGAAAGGTGCCATCTTTCTTTTTCACAAATAGAACTGGAGCACCCCAAGGTGAGACACTAGGCCTGATAAACCCTTTCTCTAACAACTCTTGCAACTGCACTTTTAATTCTTTTAGTTCAGCAGGTGCCATTCTGTAAGGAGTGATCAATATCGGGCTTGTGCCTAGCAAAACATCAATGGCAAACTTTATCTCCCTGACAGGTGGTAACCCTGGCAAGTCCTCAGGGAAGATATCTGGATATTCACATACTGTAGGAATCTCCCTGAGATCTAGACTTTCTTTCTTGGTATCTACAATATGTGCCAAAAATGCTTCACATCCTTTTTTGATAAGCTTACTTGCCTTCATCACATAAATGACATTAGTCAAGTATGGTCGGTTCTCGCCCAGGATAATCACGTCATCCTGCCCTGAATTCTTGAAAGTCACTCTCCTATATTGATAATCCACCACTGCCTTATGCTGAGTTAACCAATCCATCCCCAATATTGCATCAAACTCACGAAATGGCAACTCTATTAGGTCAGCTGGAAATTCTACATTCTGAGCTTTGATTGGACTGTTTTTATAGACTTGACTAACTTTCACTCCATGACCCAAATGATTTGTCACTAATATATCACAATCTAATTCCTCTGCTACCATATTCCCCTGACTAGGTGGTGACATGCATAAATATGAATGTGTAGAACCCGGATCTATCAGTGCAAATAAATCAGTATCATAAAGAGAAAATTTACCGATAATGACATCCGGGGCATCCTGCTCCTCACAAGCTTTCATGGCATATGCTCGGGCTGGGGCTCGACTACCTTCTGCTCTATTCACTAATTCTGATATACTCTGCCCAATCCTGCCGCTTCTAGACTATCCATGTCCCCTACCTCTGCCTCGAGTGACATTATAAACCTGCACTGATACTACACCACCTGTACCTCTTCCTCTAGGGCAATCTTTCAGTTTGTGCTCTGTAGATTTGCAACGTAAGCATGCTCCAGTAATCAACCAGCAATCACCTGCATGTAATCTCCCACAATGTTGACATATGACAGATATGAATCTCTTGTTACCAGAAGCTGGTGCACTAGCTGTAGACCCCTCTGGCCTCAACTGTTGGCTTTGTCTAGCTGAAATATTTTAACTAACACCCCGTGACTGGAAAAACCTAGGCACTATTCGTCCCCTTTTTCCTGATGTCTAGGCCATGCTAATTATTGGCCTCCGTGGTGGCTCTTCTATCCTCTTTCTCTTTGACCTCTTTTCCACACTGATGGCTGAGGATACTAGTGTAGCAAAATCCTCAAGCTGAAGGGCGGTCACCATATTCCCAATATCATCATTAAGCCCATCCTCAAATCTACGACATCTATCTGCCTCATCTGCAATGATTCCAGTCGCATATTTACTTAGTCGGGTGAACTCCATCTCATATTCAGCGATTGACATGTTTCCTTGCTTCAAGTCTTGAAACTCCCTTTTCTTTTCATTCACATAAACTCGAGGCACATACTTCTTATTAAATTCTACCTTGAAGAAATTCCAAGAAGGTGGTTTCGGTGTCTGAGGCTTTGATAAAATTGATTTCCACCAGTCATAGGCATGATCTTTTAAAAAGGACACTGCATATCTAACCTTTTGTTCCTCTGGACACTCAAGTTCCTCAAACACCCTTTCTGTGGACTCCATCCAAAACTCTAAAGCTGTTGGGTCATCCTCCCTCCTTCCCGTAAAATCTGTGGCCCCATATTTTCTCAGCTTATCAATCCGGGGATTTGGCTGTGGTGGAGGAGGAGGTGGAGCTGGTTGTGGAACTGCTTGTACTATCCGTTGCAATAAGTTTGCTATCTGTTCCATAAGAGGCTCCTATCCCAAATTAGCCTGTCCCTCTGCTCTCGGATGAGCTACTACACTCAGCCCAGAATCTCTTACTGATTGAGATTGTATGAGATTGGCTGAGTCTGAAAGGCTATTACTCAGTTCATCTTCTGAGAAATCTTGTTCCGATCCCGAATCCATATCTACCTATAAACCATAAGAAGGGACCCAAGTCAGATAATTGCAGCATTTTATACATATGCATGAGACACATATTCTATTTTACACCCACTGATTAAGAATCAATTAGCTTGGGCTCTGATACCACTAAATGTAGCACTCCCTTACCCTACTAAACGTTAATAGGATATGGAAGTGCAGTGTTTGTAATATAACATGCAGTGTTTGTGGCTTCTGCCCAAAAATAAGTTGGTAATTCATATTCATTAAGCATTGTTCTTGCCATTTCAATTAATGTTCGATTTTTCCTTTCAACTACTCCATTTTGTTGAGGTGTTCTAGGAGATGAGAAATTATGTGAAATGCCATGTTCAAGACAAAAACTTTCAAAGTTTTCATTTTCAAATTCTTTACCATGATCACTTCTTATTTTTGAAATGCAGTACCCTTTTTCATTTTGAACTCTTTTTGCAAAGTTTTTGAAATTTTGAAAAGCATCACTCTTTTGAGCTAAGAAAATTACCCAAGTAAATCTAGAGTAGTCATCTATGATGACAAATGCACAAAGTTTTCCTCTTAAGCTAGCAACCCTAGTAGGTCCAAATAAGTCTAAATGTAGGAGTTGAAGGGGTTTTGAAGTACTTACTATGTTTTTGGCTTTGAAAGATGACTTGTGTTGCTTTTCTCTTTGATAAGGATCACATGTCTTGCCTTTTTCATATTTAACTCTTGGTAATCCTTTTACTAGCTCTCCTGTGCTGAGACTTTGTATTAAATCCATGTTAGCATGACCAAGTCTTCTATGCCACAGCCAAGATTCATCACTAGTAGTCACAAGACACTTAGAGGAACGGTTAGATAGTTCATGTAAGTTTATTATGTACGTATTGATATCTCTATTTCCTTTAAATATTTCTTGACCATCAATAGAGATTACAAGACATTCATTTGAAGTGAAGATTACTTTGTTTCCTTTATCACATAATTGACTTACACTTAACAAGTTATGTTTCAAGCCATCAACAAGTAAAACATCCTTAATAAAAGTAGTACCATTAACACCAATAGAACCAATGCCAATTACCTTACCCTTTGCATTGTTTCCAAAGGTAACTTTACCTCCATCAATACTTTTGATTTCATTGAAGAGTTCTTTGTCTCCTGTCATATGCCTTGAGCATCCACTGTCTACTAGCCATGCATTTTTGTTTATTGTGGACTTGAGGCATACCTACAGAGTTACAAATCAAGTATGATATTTAGGTACCCAAATGAGTTTGGGTCCTTGGAGGTTAGCACATGAAGGTTGCCAATGAGCCTTCCTTATCCAGCAATGTTTATTTACGTGACCAATTTTCATACAATAATTACATTGTTTCGGTCTAAACTTTGTTTTTGGTCTTACAATGTATTTGAATGCCATAATTCTATTAGACTGATTTTGAGAACAATGGCATGCACAATTATGATTAATTTTCATTTTTCTAGATGCATACTCCTTATACATAAAGGCATGATTATTCTTTTTCTGTATAGAAGGTTTAACATGCTTATTTCTTGGAGTTGTTCTAACAGGTGTGGAGATGTGAGATTCTTTAGATTTTACAAATATAGTTTTGTGAGAAGATGATGATGTGTCCTTAAACCCTAGACCATGTCTAACTAAAGGTGTTCTTTGAGACACAATGAGAGTATCTAAGCTCTATTTACCCTTGTGAAATTTAGAAATGGAATTTCTAAGTTCTTCAACTTCATTTTTCAAAGTATTATTTTCTTTTAACAGTGAAGCTGTTGAGGGTCTTGATGAGTATTCATCTAATGACTTTTAAAGAGATTCATTATATGATTTAAGCTTTATGTTCTCCTTTTCTAAGCCATCTATCTTATTTTTCAAATTAGAGATATTATTTCTATAGATACTAAATTTAGTTCTATATTTCTCTAATTCTATATTTAATTCTTCTATTAGGCTTTGCTCATCATCATCATCATCACTATCACTATCATTATCACTACTATCATTATTGAAAGAGTATGAGTGTAGTGATCTTACTTTGTTCGAGACGTGATCCTCAATAGCCATGAAACTTAGGTTGAACTCTTCACTTTCATTATCATCTTTTTCACTTGAAGTGCTTTCATCATCCCATGTGGCTTTGTGACCTTTCTCCCCATTGTATCTTTGGTATTTGCTCTTATGCTTCTTGAGCCTTGGACATTCTGGTTTGATATGTCCTTTCTTTCCACATTCATAGCATTTTACCTCTTCCTTACTTCTGTGTGTATCATTTGAAGTTTGTTTGAGGTTTCTTTGCTTGAATCTTCTGGAATTGCTCATCTTTTTTTCAATGATTCTTTTTAATCTTCTTGAAAGCATAGCGATGTCCTCATTTTCATCATCACTCATCTCTTCATCATCTTCACTTTCTTCTTTTGAAGTAGAGGCTTTGAGTGCTAAGGGTTTTCTTTTCTCTGGCTCTGCTTCAAGCTCTCTATCTCTCTTTACTGCCATCTCATGTGTGAGAAGCTTGCCAATCAGCACATCAGTGTTCATGATACTCATATCTTCATTTGCTTCTTCTATGCCAGTAACTCTTGAACCATAGTCTTTAAGAGGAAGACTTCTCAGGATTTTATTGTTTACATCTTCCAAACTCAGATGCTTCCCAAGTTTCCTCATTCCATTTATAATGGATAAAAGACGGTTGGTCATGTCAGTGATTGACTCATTTGATTTCATCTTGAAGAGGTCATATTCTGAGGTTAGAAGTTGAATCTTCTTGGATTTGACTTGCTTATTTCCCTCATGATAGTTCTCCAATGTCTTCCACATACTATATGCTGTTGAGCAGTGCTGTATTCTCCCACATTCTTCAATAGATAATGAGCTTGATAGAATTGTCATTGCCTTCTTATTTTTGAAATTTGCTCTTCTTTGGGGCTCTGTCCAATCATCTCTTGATAGGATTTCCTCTTCACCATCAGCTCCTCTTCTGGTTGGTGGTGTCCATTCTTTTCGTACACTATCCCAGACTTCAATTCCTTCACTATCCAAGTATGTCTACATCCTAAACTTCCAATGGGCATAATTTGCTCCATCAAAGTAAGGTTTGAGACTCTGGAATCCTTCACTGGCCATATCTTACTCTTTACTAGCGCTTTTTAGGCTTCAATGCTAGACAAGGCTCTGATACCAATTGTTGCCCAGATATTAGACCAAGAAGGGGGGTTGAATTGGAGTTTCAAAAATTAAACTTTAAGGTGCGGAAATAAAATTGTTAATTTTAGAAGGGATAGAGAAAATTAGACACAAAGATTTATAGAGGTTCGGGTATTAACAAACCCTACTCCTCTCCCCAATCGCAATTGGGAGTTTCACTAACACACTAAGTGTTACAATGGAGTTTTACAAGCTCACTCCCAACTATGGTGTTTCTCACAATGGCTCACACCTAACCCAGAAATCCCTTGTGTTTTAATGGCTCACACAATAACCAATTCCTTTGTGTTTTACAGGCTCACACAAACAACCTTTTAATTTGTGTTTTGGAGGTTCACACAACTAACCCTTACAAGTGTTATTCTCTTAACCCAGAACTACCCAATGCTTACTTGAGTAAAGATTACAGAGATAACTACTTATAAATCTTTATTGCTCAAATATGAGGAGCAATAAGATTTTTACAGAGAATGAATTTGTTCTCAAAGTATAAAAGTACAAGATAGCTTGTGATTTGAAGTATATGCTAATCTTTTGTTTTTCTTGTCATTATCTTGTTTCTTAATGCATAAATGACTTCCATTTATACTCCCATGGCTGAATATAGCCGTTGGGGTGCATTAAATAAGAAACTAGCCGTTATACCAACCAAAAAATTACGCCTGACATTTTTCTCTTTCATTGTTCACGAGCATGAATATGCTTGTCACGGGGGTGACAATTCTTCCCAAGCCGTGAATGAAGTGGTGACCTTGGTCGTGAAGCTCTCTGGTATGTTTTGACATATAGAGTCATGGGCGTGACTTTAATCAGTCACGGGCGTGACTTTAATCAGTCACGGGCGTGACACTCTTCCCAGCCGTGAACCAAGTGGTGACTCTAGTCGTGAAGCTCTCTGGATGAAATTGAATGAAGCCTTCACGGGGGTGACACATTCATTCACGGGGGTGAACATCTTCCCAGCTGTGACCCAAGTGGTGACTCTGGTCGTGAAGCTCTCTGGAATGAAATTTGCATGAAGCTTCACGGGGGTGACACCTTTCTTCACGGGGGTGACTGAAATGCTTACTTCACGGTTTGGTTTTCCTTCATGGTCGTGAACTTCAAATGTTGATTTCTTGGTAACGGCTAGTTGGCTTCACGGGAGTGACTCCTAGAGTCATGGCAGTGAACATGCTACTTCTTGCTTTTTGTTTCTCAAGGATTATTCTTCCAATTCTCCATTCTTGCTATTTTAATTCATGTCCTGTATAATATACTTACAAAAACATGTATGTTAAATATAATATTGCTATATTATTTATTATCATCAAAATGACGGAAATACCCCTCAAAGTTAACAATATTTATGCATGTCACCACCTAGTCAGGGTAATATGGTTGCAGAGGAATTAGATTATGATATATTAGTGAAAAATCTCTTGGGTCATGGAGTGAAAGTTAGTCGAGTTTATAAAAATAGGCTAATCAAAGCTCAGAATGTAGAATTCCCAACTAACCTAATAGAGTTGCCATTCTGTGAGTTTGATACAATATTGGGGATGGATTGGTTAACTCAACATAGGGCAGTGGTAGATTGTCAGTATAGGAGAGTGACTTTCAAGAATTCAGGGTAGGATGACTTGATTGTCTTGGGCAAGAACCGACCATACTTGACAAAAAAATTTTTAAGCAGGGAAAAATTGTAATGCCCGATAATTTAGGCTATGATCGCGGTTGACCGAAATTCGGAGCTCCGAACCAATCAGAGTCTAAATTCATACATAAAAGAAAAACATTAAAATGATAATAAAATATGAGAAAAATATTTTGGATATTATTAATTGAGAATTTTGAAGTTTAGAATTAAAATTTGGAAAAAAAATAATTTTTCGCTGAATGAAATTCAAAATTGTAGTGTTTTTGGCACATATATTTTAAAAAGGCATAAAAATAGAATACCATTTATCTAAGGAAAGGAATATTCTTTGGATTAAAATAAAGTAAGAATGATTTAAATTAATGGACCAATGAGGGACAAGATTATCAAATAAATCCTAACCACCTACCTAATCCAACTATAAAAGTCACCTTTCACTTTTTGCCTTTATTCTTCTTCTTCCTCATCTTAAACAAACTAAATTCTCTCCATTTTTCTCCCTTGTAACTATGACCTTCCTCTTACCCATTGTTCTTCTTTTTGTTCTTCAATCAAAGCTAAAGTTAGATGGAAAAAGGGTTGGATTAGTAAGATCAACAAAAAGGTGAAGCTAAGTGAGCAAAACTAAGGAAGAGGAAAGAATAATGGAAGAGAAAAAGAGAAGGAAAAATTTGGTCATTTTGAAGATATACAAAGATGAGCCTAAATCTTCCATCTTCTTACTTTTCTTCTTCTCTTTTCTTTGATTTTTGGGTTAGTTACCATTAAAGTTGGTAATTTAGGGTTATTATTATGTTAATGGTGATTAATGTGGATTAGTGTGGTTAGTGCTTGATTAGTGTGAAAATTGTTGTTAGGCTAAGGAGGTGAACAATATTTGAACCAAAATCAAAGAAGAAGTAAGGGCAAGGAAAAAGGTAACCAAGAGGAAGAGAAAAGTGAAGTGAAGTAGATTTTTGAGGTATGTACATTTGACAAAAATTCAATATGGAAAATGTTAATTTTGATTTTGTGATGTTTGTGCAATTGTGTATAAAATTCTTGATATTTTGATTGAGTAATGAATTGGTGATTAAATGATGCCATGAATGTGAAAATCAAAATTAGCATATGAGATTGATGCATGAAGATGGAAATTATAGGAATTAATTGAAGTGCTGGAAAATTCGTCTTATGAACAGTGTCTATTTTTCTAGTCATAACTTGAGTTCTGGAAATGCATTTTGAGTGATTCTTATTGGGTTGGAAATTTAAGACATAGGGCTTTAACTTTCATTAGACCATTATATCTGAATATGTCAGTAATTAGGTGAAAAATGGACTTAAAATTCGAACTAGAAATCTATCCAGTAAAATACTTGGCAGATTGGAATGAATGTATCTTAGAGAAAAATTCATAACTTTTGCTACAAAATTCAGTTTAATATAATTCTAGTTGAAAATTAAAGATAGGACATGTACCTACATTTTGTTGGGTGATCACTTGTCCCAATTTCATCTAACAATAGATGAACAATATAGGGCAATATAAGGAAGAAATACCGTTCAGAATAGGGCAGCTTGCATATATGTATTGATTGTAAAATTTTGTGATGGAAAAATATATTATTTGATTTTTCTTACAGTTATAATGATGAAATGAGCAAATATGAGATTGTAAAACATTTAATGGGAATTATTGTATTTATAGGGAAATTATATTAGTTTTACCGACATAATTTATGTAAATAATAATAAAATTAACAAATATAATTAAACCCTATAATATCTAGTCGAAAACTAGAAATTAGGATAAGTTGGCATGCCAAAAAAGGGTAAAAATGTAGACACTAGAAAATAGTGCTGAGATTTAATTTACGTAGGTACTAAGAAATAGAACTGAGTTAAAATTACATAGACACTAAGAAATAGTTATGAGTTCGGAATTATGTGGGCACGAAAAAGGTGCTGAGTTATTGTTGAAAAGTATGCGTTAAATGCCAAGTTATAGAATAATTATGTAGGCACCGAGTATATTGCCGGAGAGGTGAAACGATAGTAGACATTATCTTCATAAATAATTCGAACAACTGCTCCCATCTTGATAAAGAACTCGACATCGAGACGGTCTTGTGGATAAGCTGGAATGAGAGTGTAATTGTGTTTGTCAAGGTTCAAATACCCTAGCTCAATGGCAAGGTGAGTCATATACTCGCCAATCAAAATATCTCTTGATGGGTTCATTGCAATGGAAATGAGGTGATTTGCGAACCATCATGACAATACTACGGATTGTGCTCTTCATGCCATCTCCAGTAAAAAGAGCTTCGATTTTCTGATTGCCCCATTGCTGTCTCCTGGAGCAAATATACTATAGGTGAGAAACCTATGTATATACTTATGCACATGAGATTGAATGAGGGTGCTCTTTGTTTTTTTCACATCCCAGTTGCATTTGGAGCCAAAATGTGTCCAACTTGAAGGAGCATAGAATTTGACTTCACTCTTGTTGAGGATGGCATTGGAAGGGAGCTTGAAAATAGTGCCAAATTCTGTTGCAGTGAGAGTGTTAGGATGCCTGTAGAGCTGGAATTTGACTATTTCGGTGGGTGAGACCTATAATGTGCTAAGGAACTCGAGAGTTGGTTCCCTTAGCATTGGATGATGTATGTCCACGAACTCTTTGAGGTGACAGGCTTGTAATTGTTCAATCTTGCTTGTCTCAAGACCAAGAATTTTGACATAACTCCACTCAAACGATTGTGATGAGAGTAGAGGTCGTTTCTTGAGAATGGCATGTTGCAGATGGCAATGATCTGGAATGACGTTGAGTAGATAATTAGTGTGGTGTCTTGGATCATGTGATTTCTTCCTAATACCTTTGGAAGAACCAAATTCCATTTTGATTAGTTTTGAACAATGGTAGGAGAAGTAATTTTTGGAATAGGATTGAAAAACCCTTGAGAAAATTTGTGATTCTTTAAATGAGGGTTTGGAAGGGTTTTATAGATGGAAATGTAGGTGAGGAGGCTGAAATTTATGAGAGATATTGAATGGGTGTGCTAAATGAGAGAATTTATGGAGATGGAAATGAGAAAAGACATAAAATTTTGTTTTATAGTCAATCGATTTATGGCCGTGAATACCCAATCACGGGCGTGAATAATCGGGGTCACTGTTTGTTGAAAGGGCTCTCTAGCCTTGAAGAAAAGGATTAATCAAGTCACAGTCCTAACATTAAACAGTCAAAGGCATGAATTGGGCTTTTCTGGGTGTGATAAATATTGTCAAGGGCGTAAAACTTAGTTTTCACGACTTCTACCCATGATTTAATGAGTGAAACAAAGTGTGAACGGTTCTGGAATTATTTGCTGACTTTGGTCCCAGTCGTGAAGATATGTCACGGGCATGAATCAGGCTTTTCACGGGTGTGACAAATAGTGTATTAGGTATGAAACTTAGTCTTCAGGACTTCTACTCATGAAGCATGACGTGAAGCAAACCGTGAAAGCTACTGGAACTTTTTGCTATTAAGTTCACGATTGTGAATATATGTCGCGGGCGTGAATCACCTCAAATCTTCAAAAAATAAAATTAAGTCTAAAACAAGACTAGAAGATTTCTAAAAAAGTTTCTATGCCTTAAGACATATATTTCTATCATGTTAACCACTTCATGCCATAAAATTATTCAAGAAAAATGCATTATATGAAGGAATTAACATTCAAGGTTCACACAACATATAATTGGCAAAATAATTAAGACAAAGTTGATCCATCAAGCATACCAAACTCTCTTCTTATGAAACAAAAACTTTCTTCATTAAGAGGTTTGGTAAAAATGTCTGCCAATTGATTGTTTGTATCGATAAATTCTAACATAACATCTCCATATTGAACATGATCCCTAAGAAAATGATGTCTAATGTTAATATGCTTACTTCTATAGTGTTGAATAGGATTCTTAGATAGGTTAATAGCACTAGTATTCTCACATTTGATGGGTATATGGTCCAAAATGTGACCATAATCCATAAGTTGTCTCATCTATAGGATTTGAGTGCAACAACACCCTGTTGCCACATATTCCGCTTCAGCGGTAGATAAGGCAACCGAAACTTGTTTCTTGCTAAGCCAAAAAACTAAGCATTCACAATAAAGTGACAAGTGCCTGAAGTACTCGTTCTATCCAAAAAACTATGGGCATAATCTGCATCTGAATATCCTATGATATGGAAAGATGAATTCCTAGGATACCATAAGCCTAGATGTAATATGCCATTTAAGTATTTAAAAATCCTTTTTACAACATTCAAATGTGATTCTTTAGGACAAGATTCAAATCTAGCACATAAGCATACACTATACATAATATCGGGCCTAGAGGCAGTAAGGTATAAAAGTGATCCGATCATACCTCTATAGAGCTTTTCACTTATGCTCTCGTCCTTCTCATTTTTATCCATTTTTGTTGATGTGCTCATAGGAGTCCTAGCATTTTTGCATCATTCCATTCCAAATGTCTTGATTAAGTCTTTGATGTACTTGGATTGGTTGATGACTATGCCCTCATTGCTTTGCTTGATTTGTAGACCAAGGAAGAGCTTAAGTTCGCCCATCATGCTCATTTTAAATTCCTTAGTCATACACTTAGCAAATTCTTGGCAAAGCAATTCATTAGTAGACCCATATATGTTATCATCAACATAAATTTGAACAATTAAAATGTCATGCATATGTTTTTTAATAAACAAGGTTGTATCAACATGTCCTTTTGAAAAATTATTTTCTAAAAGAAAAGAACTTAGTCTTTCATACTAAGCTCTTAGAGCTTGTTTTAAACCATACAAGACTTTTGAAAGTTTAAAGACATGATTAGGCGAATTATGGCTTTCAAAACCCGGTGGTTGTTCTATATAAACTTCCTCTTCTGTAAAACCATTTAAGAAAGCACTTTTGACATCCATTTGAAAAAGTTTAAAATCCATATGACATGCAAATGCTAAAAGTATTCTTACGACTTCTAATCTAGCTACTAGAGCATAGGTTTCATCATAATCTATACCTTTTTTTGATTATAACCCTTTGCAACTAACCTAGTTTTATTTCTAGTTATTGAACCTTGTTCATCTAACTTATTTCTAAACACCCATTTACTACCAATGATTACATCGTACTTCTCTTGAATTAGTTGAGTTCCTCTTGCATAGAAATCACTCAACTTTCATCATTAATAGCTTCATCAATATTTTTAGGCTTAATTTGAGAGACAAAAGCAAGATTAGAATCTAAGAGTTTTAGATGAGATCTAATACTTACACCCTTAGTAGGATCACCAATGATTTGTTCGATGGGGTGATTCTTTGTCATTTTCCATTCCTTTGGAAGCTCTTGGTTGTCTTGCTCTTGAGCTTGAGGTAGAGATACATCTTGTTGTTGTTTCTCTTGATCATCATTATCTTTCTCATAATCAAGATCAAGCTTCTCAATTATACCTACAATGTCATCAAGAGCATTACCTTTCACAAGATCAAGCTTACTAGATTCATCAAAAACAACATGCATAGACTCTTCAACAACTAAAAATCTTTTATTAAAGACTCTATAAGCTTTGCTAGTTGTAGAGTATTCCAAGAAGATACCCTCATTAGATTTAGAGGCAAAATTTCCAAGGTTGTCCTTGGTGTTTAATATAAAACACTTGCATCCAAATAGTTTAAAGTATGATATCATAGGTTTTCTTCCATTCCATAGCTCAAAAGATGTTTTGTTTAAAAGTGGTCATTTGAAAACTCAATTTGAAATATAACATGCAGTGTTTGTGGCTTCAACCCAAAAGTTGGTTGGTAAGCCATACTCATTAAGCATTGTTCGAGCCATTTCAATCAGAGTTCAATTTTTCCTTTCTACTACCCCATTTTGTTAAGGTGTCCTAGGAGTTGAAAAATTGTGTGATATCCCATATTCTAAACAAAAGTTTTCAAAATTTTCATTTTCAAATTATTTGCCGTGATCGTTTCTTATATTATAAATCAAATAGCCTTTTTCATTTTGAACTCTTTTAGCAAAATTTTTGAAAGATTCAAAAGCATCACTCTTTTGAGCTAAGAATATTACCTATGTGAATCTAGAGTAATGATCGACAATGACAAAAGTATAGTGTTTACCTCCTAAACTTGCAACTCTAGTAGGTCTAATAAGATCTAAATGAAAAAGTTGTAGAGGCTTCGAGGTACTTACAATATTTTTGGATTTGAAGGATGACTTGTGTTGTTTTCCTCTTTGGCAAGCTTCACATGTCTTATCCTTTTCAAATTTGACTTTTGGAAGTCCACTTACTAGCTCTTTTTTGGTAAGGCTTTGAATTAATTCCATTCTTGCATGACAAAACCTTCTATGCCATAGCCAAGATTCATCACTAATAGTCATAAGACAATTAGAGGAAAGGTTAGAAATTTTGTGCAAGTCTATTATGTAAGTATTGATATCTCTATCTCCCTTGAATATCTCTTGGCCACTTAAAGAGGTTACAAGAAATTCATTTGAGGTAAAGATAACTTGGTTTCCCTTATCACATAATTGACTTACACTTAACAAATTATATTTTAAATCATCAACAAACAAAACATTTTTAATAAAAGTAGTATTATTAATACCAATAAAGCCAATGCCAATTACCTTACCCTTAGCATTATTCCCAAAGGTTACCTTACCACCATCAATTCTTTTGATGTGATTGAAGAGTTCTTTGTTTTCAGTCATATGCCTTGAGCATCCACTATCCGCAAGCCAAACATGTTCCTTAATAGTGGAATTGAGGCATACCTATAAAACCATAATTCAATTTTGGTTTTTAGATACGGAAACTGTAGCTCTCCCTTACCCTACTAATCATTAATAGTGTATAAAAGTGCTACGAAGCTCATTGTTTTGTAAAAACAACAAATTCTCAAATTATTGTATTTTTTTAATAAATTTTCGAGCTTATTATCAACGGAATATTTCTTGCTATATTTGTCTTTCTTTTTTTATATCATTTAAATATGTAACTAGTGATGTAAATATTTTGATGTAAAAGAACTCATTCAGTAAAGCATAATATTTAGAAATACATTTACAAATAATACCAATTATATAAATTACAAAATTCACTCCTTATAAATCCTACATGTCACAAATTTACATCAAAAAAAATTCTTAAAATTTAATTTTTACAATACAATTTCCAAAACATGCAAAAAGAAAATAGACTGATGCAATTTGAACTTGGAGTTCTCCTTATCTTCGGTGGTCCTAACGCAACAGCTACATCTATTTATCTAGGCGTGAAACACACGCGCTAAGCTACTAGCTTAATGCTACGTTTAGCAACTATCCAATAATTATATAAATATTTCCAAAATAAAACTTTAGAAGCTACAATTAATTTATTAAGCATGCCAAAATTATTCAAATAGTATCAAAACTATTGATGTCATGCTAAAATATTCAATTTATCAATTATAACATTTCATTCATTAACCATGCTTGAAATTGTTTAACAATACAAGATATACAATTTAAAATATCAATTTAATAATTTACATTTTGTTCTCTTATTTATTTGATAGCCCACGACATCTGAGATCGGAACTAAACACTGGATATAGGGTTTCTACTCTCCAACAACATATTCGGCACCTACTTATTTATTTTATAACTCAACGTTTAATGCCTACTTTTTCAACAATAACTCAGTACCTTTTTGGTGCCTACATAATTCCGAACTTGGCACTATTTCTTAGTGCTTACGTAATTTTAACTCAATACTATTTCTTAGTGCCTACATAAATTAAATCTCAACACTATTTTCTAGTGCCTATATTTCTATCCTTTTATTGGCATGCCAATTTATCCTAATTTTTAGTTCTCGATTAGATGTTATAGGGCTTAATTATATTTGTTACCTTTATTATTATTTACATAAATTATGTAGGTAACACTAACATAAATTCCCTATAAATGCAATAATTCTCATTAAATATTTTACAACCTCATACTTGCTCATTTAATCACTATAACTATAAGAAAATTCAAATAATATCTTTTTCTATCACAAACTTCCACAATCAATACATATATGCAAGCTGCCCTATTCTAGACAACATTTTTGTCTTATATTTTCCATTATTTTTCATCTATTTTTAGATGAAATTTGGACAAGTGATCACCTAAAAAAAATGAAGGTACATGTCTTATCTTTAATTTTCAACTAGAATCACATTAAACTTAACTTTGTAGAAAAAGTTATGAATTTTTCTCTAAGGTACGTTCATTCCAATTTGCCTAGTATTTTACTGGACAGATTTCTAGTTTGAAATTTGAGTTCATTTTTCACCTAATTTCAAACATATTCAGGTTTAATTATCTGAATGAAAATTGAATTCATATATCTTAGATTTCCAACCCAATAAGAATCACTCAAAAATAATTTCCATAACTCAAGTTATGACCAGAAAACTAGACACTGTTTATAAGGAAAATTTTCCAATACTTCAATTAATTCCTACAATTTCCATCTTCATGCATAAATCTCATATTTTAATATTTATTTTCACATTCATGGCATCATTTAATCACCAATTCATCACTCAATCAAAATATCAAAAATTTCATACACAATTACACAAACATCACAAAATAAAAATTAACATTTTTCCATATTGAATTTTTGCCAAATGTACATACCTCACAAAATTTACTTCTCTTCACTTTTCTCTTCTTCCTAGTTAGCTTTCTCCTTGCCCTTACTTCCTATTTGATTATGGTTCAAAGATTGCTTACCTTTATGTCTTAACAAAAAATTTCAAACTAATCAAGCACTAATCACACTAATCCACCCTTAATCCCCATTAAGATAACAATAGCCCTAAATTACCAACTTTAATGGTAATTAATCGAAAAATCAAACAAAAGAGAAAAGGCAGTCTTTGGAACATTCGCTTCTGCTACCTTCAGCTAGTAATAGCCTGATTTCAAATCAATATTGGAGAATGTTTGGGCTTCTTGCAACTGGCCAAACAAATCATCTATTCTAGGCAACAAATATTTGTTCTTCATTGTCATTTTGTTCAGTTGCCTGTAATCGATGCAAAACCTCATTGTTCCATCTTTCTTTTTAACAAATAATACTGGAGCTCCCTAAGGTGATACACTATGTCTAACATACCCTTTATCCAGCAACTCCTGCAATTGGGCCTTCAGTTCTTTCAACTCAACTGGGGCCATTATGTAAGGTGACCTTGATATTGGTGTTGTTCCTGGTACTAGTTCAATAGTAAATTCTCTCTCTATCTGGTGGTAAACCAGGTAGATCATCTGGGAATATATCAAAAAATTCCCTCATCACTGGTATATTTTCAAGCAAGCTATGAGTGGTTCTAGTATCAGTCACATATGCCAAATATGTCTCACATCCTCCTTTGATCATCCAAAATGCTTTTACAGCTGAGATTAGACATGTAGGAACAACTTTTCTTTCACCTAAAAATACAACCCTTGGATGGTTTGGTGATTCTAAAATTACTTCCTTAGTAAAGCAATTCATTATTGCATGATGTCTAGTTAACCAGTCAATTCCCAATATCACATCAAATTCATATAATGGCAATAAAATAAGATCAACTATTAACTTAGCATTGTCAATGCCTATCAAGCAATCATGATAGATATTATTCACAACTACTACTGTTCCTAGTGGAGTATTCACATTATGTCAATCCCTAGAGGCTCATGTTTTTTATGCAGTTTAGATGCCATATGCAATGATATAAATGAATGCGTGGAGCCTGGGTCAATCAATTCATATGTTAACATATCATAAATGTAAATATTACTAGTGACTACTTCGGGAGCATCAACTGCCTCCTGTCTAGTCATGGGAAATACCCTGGCCTGAGTAGGGGGCCTAGAACTCTGACCTTCAGATCTGGTCATTCATCTTTCTATCATACCAGTTCTTCCTCTGCCTCTACCTTGTGTTCCAATGGTAGGATAGACCCTCGATGCCTCAACTGTGACCTCAGATACTGCTCTGACTCTATTGGTCTCTGCTAGTTTGGCTCTTTTCGAACAGTCTCTATACATGTGCTCTATTGATCCACAAAAATAACATGCTCCTATGAGCCTTCTACATTCGCTCGTATGTTGTCTACCACAATGAGTACATGTAGGCATCTGTTCAACATATTGGCTCTGCCCTCTGCCTGGGTAAAAGGAAGTCATAGCATGACCTCTAGAGCTCAAGTATCCACCTCTATTACCAGACTATGCTAGCATATATCTACCTCTCTTTCCCGACCCTTTGCTAGACTCACCAAAGAACTCACATGTTGTCTTTTTAATTTGTTGTTCCCCAGCTTCTTTCATTAATCGTTTAGCTCTAATTGCAGCAGCTCTGAGCCTGGCATATCTATTAAGATCAGTAGTTGTGATTTTATTTCTGAGCTCATATTTGAGGCCTTTCTCAAACTTCCTACATTTGTCTCTTTTAGTAGAGACCATGTAGGTGGTATAGTGGAAAAGTTTGTTAAATTGCACCTCATACACAACAACAGACATGTTCCCCTATTTCAGATTCAGGAATTTCTTTCTCTTCTCATCTTTATATGCCTCAGGCATGTAATTGTTCTAAAATTCCTGAAGGAAATCATTCCATGTCAGAACCAGTGGTTGTGCATTACTGTTGGGGACTGTCTCCCACCATTCATAGGCATTGCCTTGAAGCAAAGATACTGCATAATCAAATTTCTCCTATGGAGTGCACCTCATCATATTAAGTACCCTTTGTGTTTTTTTTAGCCATGTCTCCGCTTCTGCTAGGTTTGTTGTGCCATTAAAATCAGTTGCACCTTGTTTCCTCAACTTTTCATAACGTCTTTTCGTGTACATTTCAGGACCATTTACTTTCTGTTCTAGGTTTTCATGGGGTACTTCTGCATGTGATGATTGGGATGCATGCACTGGAGCCCTAGCTCCTGGTATTGGTTGATCTCTATGTAAATGAGATGATGCCTCATGACAATGCATTTCGGCCTGCCTCTCCCTCCTTGGTGAATCATGTCTTATGATGTCCCTAAAATATATATAGAATTATGTCACTACATAATGTTCAACATGTAGGATGCATATGTTATCATGCTCTTATACATATGCAAGTTCCCATGAAACCTATCCCTGCTCTAATACCAAAAATGTAACAACACATTTTATACATTTTAGTACAACTTATCCCTATGTCAAATAATCACACATGACATGCTAACAAGACATAAGATCCTGTTAACAGTGATAGTAATTTTTTTTTCATCATATCCTATAATATCATCCAATGATTTTCAAGTCAACATTGAGGCTTTTGCCTCAATATGATATATCACATATATTAAAACATAAAGTTTGCACATAAGTATTTACGAGTTGCTTTCATTTATACATTTTTTAAAATAATCCAGAGTGACAATACATATTCAAACATATAAGTCCAAAATACAGATGACATGTTTTCATGCTTGTGTGGAATGCAAGGAGAGAGAGTGATGAGGCTCGGCTAGTGACCTGTACTCCATATCTTCTATACGCTACTCAAAATGAGCTATCACTTTTCTTTACCTGAAATTGATGCAAATTGATGAGTTGTGGCTCAGTGAGAATAATTATCAAATGAGCTCTAAAGCACCAAATAACTTATAGTAATAAATCATAAATCCAATACATACCACGTATTCCATTCCATTCATTAGTATCATATAAATATCAATGAAGTTGAAACCTATAATCATTACTCTATGCGTATGCAAATGTTTTGCTTATTTCATTTTGTTGTGACCAAGTTAAATAGACATTGCCCTAGGTTTCCACGTGAACATTTTCATTTGCTAGCTAGCTTGATCATTTATTTCATTTGCACATTTGTTGGGCCATAGACCTCTTCTTTTGTTTTACAATATCAATTAACTAGTCACAATGACTTTTAAGTCCATATGCATATGCATTTGTAATTAAACATTCATCAACCATTACATCTTTATCATATATACCATACATATATCACATATATACCTCATATGTCACGCATATACCTTGTATATACTATACATATACCATGTATATATATCACATATGTCAAACATATACCTCAAACATACCACAAGTATACCACTTATATGTACCCCAAACATCACAAATTATCCATCATCATATTATCAAGGAAAAATCATGACAATCATATAGCAAGCAACATTCATATGCACTAAAGAATTCAATTGATAATTAGACTCACCGTTCTCCTTTGATTCCGACCTTTACTTATCTTTTATCCCATCCTTATGGGTCTCCAATATGTTATGAGCCTAATATGGATATAAAATCAATTAATTTATGACTAAAGAAACTTAATGTGGCTTAAACAAATTAATATGCATAGTGCATATACGTAGTTAGACTTTTTCCTATGGGGCACTATGACCTTATGAGACTGATTAGCCTATAATTTTTCCTATACTTGACCAATTAATATGATTCTTATTCCTAACAAAAACTAACATATAATTATATAACATACTCAAATTTCAGAAATATTTGAGCATTGTACAATGTTAAGTGCAATTTCCAATAGTGTTCTATTTTTTGCCCTGTTTCTGCCCTTTAGCAGTTTTAAGGTACCAAATTTGGTCCTTCATATCTTACAATATGCAAGTCAGATTATAATGAAACTTGATAGAAAATTAGATGGATTAAAATGTAACATTTTATATGCTTACAACTTTTATCAATTATGTCGCTAAGGTCCTCAAATTATAAGAAACATTTCATTGGTCCATAATAGAGTTGGCTTCCGTACTAGTATGACTTGTGAAGGCTCTATCTCACTCTATATATAACATATTAAGGAGATATATATACCAAAATTTATATAAGCCATAAAAATATAACTTTCATGCTTTTATAATTTATAGAATCGATCTCTAAGGAGCTCAAATTAGCCAAACAAATTGGTTGATTTGCCCTGGGCACCAAGCAGGCAGTTCAAACCATGGAACAATCATGGTTCCGTTCACCATAACTCAAAATATACAAGAAATATAAATCTGAAATTTAGTATCACAATACATAACACATATATCTACAACTTTTATATTTTGCGATACTTCAAATAATGGGTTTATCATATTCAAAACTAACAAACACAGTGGCTAACTCAATTAGGGTTCACGTCCGAACCAGTTTTAGTAGAGAGAAAATTTCTCTTCATATACACCAAATCTTGTAAACCTGTTTACATATGCATAAATCTAAGACATAAAGGAACAAATTTCATGTTTTAAAATTTTCTAGAATCAGTTTCTATGTGTATCAAAATTTGGGTTCAAATTAGTGCCTATTAATGCACCTTAGCAACTCAAATCAACCCTATAGTAATAAGAATTGATTACTTGCCAAAAATGAACTTGTAAGGGATAAATTTGCTGCAAAAACTAAGTGAAACAAGGAAGAATTAAAGGATGGAATGGGGGAAGATGAAGAAGAAAACGGGCTGGAGTAAGAAGGCAGAAATGGGAGTAAAAAGATAAAGCCAACTTTTTCTTTTTGTCCTTTTATCTTTTTGTTTCTTCTTCCCTTCTCTTTTCTTTTCTCTTTTCTTTTATTTTTCTTTTGTTTCATTTTCATTTTATTTTATCTAAATTATTATTATTTACATACATATATATATATATATATATATATAATTCCACTAACCTACATAATAATACGACATAATCATTTGGCCCAATTTAACTAAATTAAAATTGTAAAATGTTTACTAACCTTAATCTAGTCATTTTTCTTACTAACCTTAACCTTAGTCACCTTATTCAATTTATTTCTAATACTTTGTTATCCTTATTTAGGTTATAAGTACACACATGCGACTTGATACAATTGCCAAATACTAGAACTCGAAGCTAGTGCGTGTCATAAACTTGTTCCAATGAAAATACGTATGAAATGCACATGTTCAATTGAATTATATGCAACATGCATATGTTCAAATGCAATGCATGTGGATATGCATATGGGGAAGGTCGAGGATGTTACAAAATCACAAGGGAATTTATGGGTTAGGTAATAGCCATTGAGAGAAATACCATAGTTACGAGTCAACTTGTAAAACTCCATTGTAACACTTAGAGTGTTAGTAAAACACCCAATTAAGATTGGGGAGAGGAGTAGGGTTTATTAATACCCAAACCTCTATAAATCTTATGTGTGACATCTGTCATTCCCTACACTATTTAATTTTATTCCGCACTTAATGTTAATAAATGTTTTTTATTTCATAACCAATTCAACCCCTTTCTTAGTTCATTGTCTGGGCAACAGTTGGTATCAGAGCTTATCTAGCAACAAAGCCTAAAAAGCGCTAGCAGAGATCAAAAAATGGCCAGTAAAGGATTCCAAAGTCTCAAGCCTTACTTTCATGGAGAAAACTACGCTCATTGGAAGTTCCAGATGGAGACATATCTCGATAGTGAGGGAATTGAAGTTTGGGATAATGTTCAGAAAGAATGGACACCACCAAGAAGAAGAGGAGTTGATGGTGAAGAAGAAGTTCTTTCAAGAGATGATTGGACAGAGCCTCAATGTAGAGCAAACTTTAAAAACAAAAAGGCAATGGAAATCCTCACAAGCTCTCTATCCATTGAAGAATGTGGCAGAATTCAACACTGCCTTACTGCATATAGTATATGGAAGACATTGGAAAATTATCATGAAGGAACGAAGCAAGTTAAATCCAAGAAGATTCAACTTCTCACTTGAAAATATGAATTCTTCAAGATGAAATCCAATGAATCTATCACCAATATGACGAACCATCTTCTAGCCATCATAAATGGCATAAGAAAGCATGGAAAGCACTTGAGCTTGGAAGATGTAAATAAGAAAATTTTGAGAAGCCTTCCTCTCAAAGGCTTTGGTTCAAGAGTTGCAAGTATAAAAGAAGCCAATAAAGAGATGAGTGTCATGCTTATCGATTACATATGAAATGGTGATAAAAAGAGATAGAGAGCTTGAAGCTAAACCAGAAAGAAGAAAGCCTCTACTTCAAAATCTCAAGAAGAAGTTAAAAATGATGAAGAAAAGAGTGATGATGCAAATGAGGACATTGCCATGCTCTCAAGAAGATTAAAAAGAATAATTGAAAAGAGAATTGGCAACTCTCAAAACTTCAAACAAAGAAACCTCAAACACTCCTTAAATGACTCTCAAAAAAATAAAGAGGAGGTAAAATGTTATGAGTGTGGAAAGAAAGGACATATCAAACAATAATGTCCAAAGCTCAAGAAACACAAGAAAAAAATATCAAAAAGATAATGGGGAGAAAGGTCACAAAGCCACATGGGATGACGAAAGCTCCTCAAGTGAAAAAAATGACAATGAAGGTGAAGAGGTCAACCTATGCTTCATGGCTTTAGAGGATCACTTCACGGATGAGGTAGGTCCTTCTTACTCATACTCATTTAATAATGATAGCAGTGACAATAATAGTGATAGTGAAGATGATGATGAGCAGAGTTTAATAGAATCATTGAACCAAAAATTAGAAAAATATAGATGTAAATTCAATACTTACAAAAATAATATCTTAAATTTGAAAAAAAAGAAATGGAATTTTTACAAAAGGAAAATCTTGATCTTAAAACTTCTAATGAGACTCTTCAAAAATCATTAGATGAGTATTCCTTTAGACCTTCAACTAAATCATTGCTTAAAGAAAATAATATTTTGAAAAATGAAGTTGAGAAACTTAGAAACTTTATTTCAAGATTTCATAAAGGCAAGGAAGATTAGATACTCTCATAATGTCCCAAAGGCAATAAGACATGGTGTAGAATTTAATGGAACATCACCTTCATCTCACAAGACCACTTTTATTAAGTCTAGTGCACCTCAAACCTCCACAATAGAAGTAATAGTCCCAAGGGCTAAGAGCACAACACACACTAAGCCCCCTATTTATAAGAAGAATGGTCAAGGGTCGTATAGCTTAAGAGAGAGACCTCAAAAGGCCAATCATGTCTTCATGTATAAGAGGCATGTACTTAGTGAAGCACCTGCTCATCATGCATGTGTATGTCACTGCACACAAACACCTTCTAAAAGGATGTTAAGACTAAAAAGCATGTCCAAAATAAAAAATATGTTTAGAACTAAGCAATGTAATTATTGTATGAGACTTGGTCACATCAACAAACATTGTTGGATAAGAAAGGCTCATTGGAAACCTTCATGTGCTAACCCCTAAGGACCCAAGTTCATTTGGGTACCTAAAAACCACACCTAAATTGCGATTTTATAGGTATGCCTCAAGTCCGCTATAAAAGATAGTGTTTAGCTTGTGGATAGTGGATGCTAAAGGCATATGACTGAAAAGAAAGAACTATTCAATTACATTAAAAGTATTGATGGTGGTAAGGTAACCTTTGGGAACAATGCTAAAGGTAAGGTAATTGGCATTGGCTCTATTGGTATTAATAATATTACTTTCATTAAATATGTTTTACTTGTTGATGGTTTGAAACAAAATTTGTTAAGTGTGAGTCAATTATGTGATAAGGGAAACCAAGTAATCTTTACCTCAAATGAATGTCTTGTAACCTCCTTTAGTAGCCAAGAGATATTCAAAGAAAGTAGAGATGTCAATACTTACATAATAAACTTACAAAAAATATCTAACTTTTCCTCTAAGTATCTTATGACTACTAGTGGTGAATCTTGGCTATGGCATAGAAGGCTTGGTAATGCAAGCATGGATTTAATTCAAAGGCTTAGCAAATGAGAGCTAGTAAGTGGACTACCAAGAGTCAAATTTGAAAAGAATAAGACATGTGTTCCTTGCCAAAGAGGAAAACAACACAAGTCCTCGTTCAAATCCAAAAATATTGTATGTACCTCAAAGCCTCTACAACTTTTGCATTTAGATCTTTTTAGACCTACTAGAGTTGCTAGTTTAGGAGGTAAGCACTATGCTTTTGTCATCATCGATGATTACTCTAGATTCACTTGGGTAATTTTCTTAGCTCAAAAGAGTGATGCTTTTGAATCCTTTAAAAACTTTGCTAAGAGAGTTCATAACAAAAAAAGATATTTTATTTCAAAAATAAGAAGCAATCATGGCAAAGAGTTTGAAAATGAAAATGTTTAAAATTTTTTCTAGAACATGGTACTTCACAAAAATTTTCAACTCCTAGGATACCTCAACAAAATGGGGCAGTTTAAAGGGAAAATTGAACTTTAATTGAGATGACTCGAACAATGCTCAATGAGTATGGGTTACCAACCTACTTTTGGTCTGAAGTCACCAATATTGCATGTTCTATTTCAAATCGAGTTTTCAAAAGACCACTCTTAAACAAAACTTCTTTGAAGTTATGGAATGAACGAAAACCCACGGTATCATACTTTAGAGTATTTGGATGCAAGTGTTTCATATGAAATACCAAGGACAACCTTGGAAACTTTGCCTCTAAATCCGAAGAAGGTATCTTTTTAGGATACTCCACCAGTAGCAAAGCTTATAGAGTCTTTAATAAAAGGATGACATATGAATTTTAAACTCTTTCAAATGGATGTCAAAAATGCTTTCTTAAATGGTTTTATAGTGGAGGAAGTTTATGTAGAACAACTCATGGGTTTTGAAAGCCATGATTTTCCTAATCATGTTTTTAAACTTTCAAAAGCTTTGTAAGGTTTGAAACAAGCTCCAAGAGCTTAGTATGAAAGACTAAGTTCTTTCCTTTTAGAAAATAATTTTTCAAAAGGAAATATTGACACAACTTTATTTATCAAAAAGCATAAGCATGATATTCTAATTGTTCAAATTTATATTGATGACATCGTATTTAGGACTACTAATGAATTGCTTTGCCAAAAATTTGCTAATTGTATGACTGTGGAATTTGAAATGAGCATGATGGGTGAGCTTAAGTTTTTCCTTGGTCTACAAATAAAAGAAAGCAATGAAGGCATATTCATTAACCAATCCAAGTATGCCAAAGATTTAATCAAGAAATTTGGAATGGAATGATGCAAAAATGCCAAGACTCCAATAAACATATCAACCAAATTGGACAAAGATGAAAAGGGCAAGAGCATTAATGAAAAGCTCTATAGACGTATGATCAAATCACTTTTATATCTTACTGCCTCTAGACCCGATATAATGTCTAGTGTATGCTTATATGCTAGATTTCAATCTTGTCCTAAAGAATCACATTTGAATGCTGTAAAAAGAATCTTAAAATATTTACATGGCACGTTGCATCTAGGCTTATGGTATCCTAGAAATTCATCCTTTCATATCATAGGATATTCAGATGCAGATTATGCCGGCAGTGTATTGGATAGAAAGAGTACTTCAGGAACTTGTCACTTTATTGGTGAATGGTTAGTCTCTTGGTTTAGCAAGAAACAAGTTTTGGTTGCCCTTTCTACTGCTAAAAACATGATGTTGTTGCACTCAAATCCTATGGATGAGACAATTTGCATCATATACCCATCAAATGTGACAATACAAGTGCCATAAACCTATCTAAGAATCTTATTCAACATTCTAGAAGTAAGCATATTAACATAAGACATCATTTTCTTAGAGATCATGTTCAATATGGAGATGTTGTATTAGAATTTATCGATACAAACAATCATTTAGCAGATATTTTCACGAAATCTCTTAATGAAGAAAGATTTTGCTTCATAAGAAGAGAGCTTGGTATGCTTGATGAATCAACCTTATCTGAAGTATGATTGTCAATTGTCAACCTTGAGTGTTAATTTCCTTCATATGATGCTCTTTAATTGACTAACTTTTAAGGTATGAAGTGGTTAACTTGATGGGAATATATGTTCTAAGGCATAGAAGCATCTAAGAAATCTTTTAGTCTTATTTTAGACTTAGTTTTATTAATTGAAGATTTGAGGCCATTCATGCCCGTGACATATATTCATGATCATGATCCTAATCGCAAAAAGCTCCAATAGTTTTCACGCTTTACTTCACTTGTGAAGACTTTGTTTCACGCCCATGAATCTTTTCATTCACTCCCATGAAACTCCTTTTTCATGCCCGTGACACTTATTCATGACCGTGAACATAGACAACAAATAATTACAGAACCGTTCACGCTTTGTTTCATGCATTGCCTCACAGTTAGAAGTAGTGAAGATTGCTCTTCACGACCATGACTTCTTTTGTCACCTCTGTGAAATTCATAAGTATCGCCCGTGACTATTTATTTTCATGACCGTGAATCAATTCATATCCTTTATCATGGCTAGAGTACCTCTTCAACAAACCGTGACCACGACTATTCACGCCCGTGATGGACCATTCACGGCCGTGAATCTGTCGATTATAAAACTAAATTTCTACTGTTTTTCTCTTTTCCAACTTTAAAAATTATCTCAATTAAAGCTCTCATTCAATATTTCTCACAAAATCCGGCCTCCTCATATTCATTTCCATCTATAAATTATTTCCAACCACTTTGCCTTTGAAGAATCTCAACATCTCTAGCTTTGCTATGAAATCCTTGGTCCAAAAATCATATCTCCAATCCCTATTCTAAAATTATCACAATGGAACCCGACTCATCTAAAGGCACAAGAAAGAAATTTCATGCTCCGAGATGCCACATAGACTATCTTCTCAACATCATTCCAGAGCACTACCATCTAAGATATGTCATTCCAAAGAAAAGACCCCTACTTTAGTCTCGTTCCTTCGAGTGGAATGTTGTTAAGATTCTTGGTCTTGAGACAAGCATGATAGAACAGTTGCAAGCTTGTCATCTTAAAGATTTCGTAGACATTCATTGGCCAATGCTAAGGGAACCAACTCTTGAGTTCCTTAGCACATTGCAAGTCTCTTCCACTGGAACTGTAAAATTCCAACTCTGTAAGCATCCAAACACTCTTTCAGCAGCGAAGTTTGGCAATATTTTCAAGCTTCCCTCAGATGGCATTCTCAATGAGAGAAAAATGGAATTCTATGCCAATCCAGCTTGGACTCATTTTGGGTTGCAATGTAGCTAGGATGTGAAGAAGACCAAGAGCACACATCGTCAGTCCCCTGTGCATAAATATTTACATAGGTTTCTTACCTATAGTATATTTGCTAGAGGAGATAACAACGTGGCAATCAGAAAATCGGAGCTCTTCCTATTGGAAATGGCATGAAGAGGACTATCCGTAGCTCTATCTTGATGGTTTACAAATCATCTTCTTTCAATTGCAACAAAGCCATCAGGAGATATCTTGATTGGCGGGTGTGTGACTGACCTTGCCATTGAGCTAGGGTATCTAAATCTCGATGAGCATAATTATAAGCTTATTCTAGCACATCAATCAGACCGACTAGATGTTGAGTCCTTCATAAAGATGGGAGCAGTTGTCTGCATTATTTATGAAAATAATGTCTACTACCGTTTCACCACTCCAGCTAGTGAATTTGATTGGGAAGACCAGGACACTGATGATTTCAAAGTTGGCTTCTAGGGTATCCAGCAAAGAAAATGAGCCCAAGTCTAAAACGCGACACCAGAGGTTAAGCAAGAGGTTGGTCAATCATCGGCTTCTACCACACCCAGCTTGGCACAGCAGGTTGCTAATCTTTTAGCACCTCGCTTTGACTTAATGCAGGCTTATGAAAGGTTGGAAACCTCAAAGACTTCATGAAATCTCATATGGATAGCCTCGAGGCGGAGGTAGCACGCCTTAGGGATAGTTTGTTAGGCTTGAAGCCTAATTAGAGTCCTAGTTTTCATGTGGTAGATTTATTTTTAAGGTTATAGGACTTTAATTTATGTTTTTTTTGAAACTTTGTAATCCTTCTCCTTTTTTTAATACAATTATCTTATTATCAATTCATTTTTTTATGGTTTGTTTTGTTGATGACAAAAAGGGGAGAACCTAGCAATTTATGCAAATGTGTGGTTAATAGATATATGTTATTATGTAATGTATGAATTGAATATGTAAATTTGTTTCTGATAATATGCATAACATATACCTCACATATACCTTGCATAGACCTAACTGGTTAGCAAATAACTTTGATATACCTGACATATAATTTTCTTCTCATTTATTTTCTTTTTAAATACATAAATTACCATTACCAATTTATCTTTGATCTTTTCTTTTTTTTTTCCAATTAAGTCCATATTCATTCTATTTTTTTAATTAAGTCCATATTCATTCGAAAACTACCATTTACGATTAACCCGATATTTGGGTCGTTACAATATACCTATAATACGAATATTCAAATGGCTATTTAACTTGAGGGGGCATGCAAAAGGTAGGAAACACAATGGAAAACTTAGACATCATGCAGATTCTTTATAGTGGAGAATAATTGATAAAACATTATCTGAATTTAGTGGTTAAGTTAGGAATTTGAGGTTTGGATTAAGTATGGATAAAATCAACCCACATGACATACTTAACAGTTGAAATAGCACTTGACTAGTTCTTTTGATGGTTTATAATCTGCCTCATTGGTTGTCCATGTAGAGTATATATATTATGTTATCGTTGCTGATATCAAGAAAATGATATTGATAAGTGTTTTCAAACTTGGCCTGACCCAACCAATGAATGGTGAAATACAGAAGATCAAAGATTAGATGTTTAACTAAGATTGAACCGGAGTTGTACCAGTAAAGTGAAATTCTGTGACATCCCACCTATATAATAGGAATAATCTCATTACATAAGTGAAATGACACAGACAAACTAAATGAAACTAGCCTGAGTTTAAAATTTTCATTTAATAACTTAATTGACATTTTTTTTGATATTCGAATATACATACGGATTGAATTATCAAAATACATCATCCTGTTAAATAAATATTATACTTCATTATAACTATAAAAATTAATGACTTTTACCTCACATCTAATTATATAGATATAATGCCAAAATACAAGACATGTTCTTAATTATATATAATACATGTCTAACAAACCCATATGCATGATAATGAAGAAAATTTGAAAATAACATGCATCAGACCCTCAACTAGTTTTGACGCATCTCCTCTATATGGGCTTGTAGTTCTTCTATCAACTTCATAGTTTTCTATTTGCAAGCTCCAGTTTCTGCACGGGAAAAATCCACGCTAAGCCATTTTTAGCTTAGTGGTACATATAAGCATTTAAGTTTTCCCTTGCAGTCACATAAACATGAGTCATAAAAATCATGGCATAATTAAAATAAATCATTGCATAAAAATTTAGAAAATATTATAATAAAATAAAATTTATGTTCCATTATATTAACATTATATTTTCATCAAGATATGAATTTCATATATTCATCCATATGTAATATATAAAATATTAAACATTCTACCTCCTCTCATGTTTCCATATTTTATTACCTTTCTTACCATGTCATTTAAATCATTTATTAAATTTCCATACATAGACTTAATTTAAATAATTTTTTTACATATTATTTTAATTTAATAAGTTTCCATAACTCATTTTAATTTAATTGATTCTCCAAAAATTATTTTAGTTTAGATAACTCAAATCTCAATCCAAATGAGCCTAAATATTTTAACATATAATTGCCAAAACTACATAGTAGATAATTCATAATGTAGTTCACAATAATCCAACATACATTATATAGGAACAAACACATGACTATACAATATTACCAAATTCATTAATAATATATATATATATATATATATAACTCAATTATAAATTTAACTTACCTTAATAAATATTTATAATTCATGTTATCTCACACATTTATCTCTCAATGTGTTATGTCTTTTAATTAGTTTATATATAATATTTTAATATAAATAGCCCAAATCTCATTCCCGGACTATCCGGATATAGGGCGTGTAGTTGGGCCACTTGCAGAGCTTAAGCACTGTACTTACTATAGTCTCAAGTCAAGAGCGCTCGCGGAGCTTAAGCCTCATAACTGAGTATAATCACATCATCTGTGTACAATTAGGACAGGGGTGCTCTCGGAGCTATCACCACCCTATTCCTAACACATATCAATATCGGTATCGTAATGCCCCCGCAATGGTGCACCATCTATCCCTAATTAGTCCATAGGTTGAAAACTGGGCAATTAAGATTATTACTTATTTGTTTTCTATATATATTAATTTGTTGGAATCAATGTTCCTTTCACATTTATAATGCAAATATAATTATAAAATTTTAAAATCATATTATCATAGATATTCCATTATATATAACTATATAAGTAATATTGACATATTTTAATTAGTTTTCTATACAATTAAAGCCAACAAATCTTTTAATACATAAGCAAATTTTATAATATATTTATGAGTCCAAGTATGCCATATAACCTCTCTTTTCATATCAAATACATATGTCATACATGACTTTCTAACTTCACTCTTTATTGTCATAATTATTCAATCATTACCATTAATAATTATCACATTTTTAATCAATCATATACTAATCCATATTAAACCAAAATTTCCTACATTTTATCAATCAATTATTCATCCATATGTCTATACATGCATTAACACAAAATTTTATTAATTAAGCACTCAATTCATTTTATTTAATCATCAACCTATAATCACACACCATTTTATCAATAATTCAAAGTTTACAAACCTTCTATCTTAATAACCATATATATATATATTATTTAAAATCTTATTTATTATAATTTATATGCCACATAAATTTTCCACTCATTTATATTTCCTAGCGTGCCATCTTATCCTTTGACAATCATTTCACATTTTAATATATTATTCAAATATATAATTTATTCAATTTAAACACAAGCATGCAATAAAGGCAAACCAAAATGTATATATGTACAAACGTCGATGGAGCTTTTCCAAAATCTAAAATTTGGAGCTTGTCTACTTTTGTTGCTCTTCCTCTTGTTAAGGGCCTAAAATAATAATATAATTGATTAATACTGTAACACCCCTTTACCCCAACAACTCGTGCTCAGATAAGGGAGTGCTACACTGACTTCATCGGTTATCATATCCCTTTTAAATTTTGTATACATGAAAATCATTTATATATTTTTTTATTTATTATTTATTGTTTACTATTTATTTACTTGTAGTGTAAAAGAAATCATAATAAAGAAACACAATACATTTTATATAATAAAGTATTATTTACAAAACGTGCGCTTACTTTACAAGTACTATAAAATAAAATTCAAAACATAAATACAGCAGTTGTGTGACCCACAGTATTGATATAAGCTGCTTTACTGGATCAGGCCACTGCTACCTTTGACTACTATTGACTACTTAGTCTTTGTTATACCTGCGCAAGAGAAACTTCCATGCTAAGCTCTGGGCTTAGTGGTGCATATAAATAAGACAATAAAATATTTTATGCAATCATGCATTATCATATATCAACTCATGCTTAATCATCTTCTTATGCAAATATACATATCATGGTATTCTAGCATGTATAGACATCAAATTATATTCTTTTATCTTATAGTTATTTATTTTGTTAACACATCATTATATAACACATCATAATTAACCATGTTATAATTCATAATTCCATTTTTATTTTCCGTAACTTCTTTATTTATGCCCAAAACACCTATGAACCCCTGACTAGGATAACGGAGTTGACATCCAGGCACTTAGGAGTGCCACCTAGGCAATATGATGTGCGCATATAAGTGCCATCACTGGCTTTAATAATAGTGCCATTATCGGCTTTAATATTAGTGCCATCACCGGCTTCAATAATAGTGTCATCACCAGTTTTAATAATAGTGTCATCACCGGATTTAAAAATAGTGTCATCACCGGCTTTAATAATATTGTCATCACTAGCTTCATTAATTATACCATTAATGGATTTCATCACATGCCCTCTATTTGGCATGCCAAACTATCATAAGTTGGTTCTAGTTAGGTGTTATAGGGCTTACACAATCTCATTAAAATTCATAGCAAATAAATTCACACTTTTCATGCCTTTAAAGTCTCAAAATAATCACATAATCACTCAATTAAAATAATATTTACATAATATAACAAAGTTCTCATCATTTTACTCTTAAAATTCCACAACACATATACTGTCTGTCACTGACAGATTCTGTTCTCTGTTTTGGACCCTAATTTTGGTCCTGTTACAATTTGATTTTAGTTACATGGTCTGCTTAATAATTTTAGGTCTAGATCTTAGATTTAATATGCAATTTGAATAACTTAATTCTGATTTGTGTATCCAAAGATATGATAAAATAAAAATTGACTCGTCACTAATAATTCTGCCCAAAATTTTCTGGACAGATTCTAAGTCTGAACTTTCTGAATTTTTCTCGACAATTACAGATATATTAGGATGTTATGGTCTAAATAAAAATTATATTCCTATGTCTTAGATTTTAAACCCAACACAGAACATACAAATCAAAATTTCAGAACTTAAGTTATAACAGTTTAAGTGCTCACTACTCATCCATTTCCAGCAAGGAACAGACAAACTAATCACATCCAATTTTGACCAAAATTAATCCTAAGTCTAGCAAACATGCATCCCCAAGATTTTTCATCACAAATAATATTAATTTAGAATCATCAACATGCCAAAATAATCAAATCATGCAAATAAAAAATAAATAAAATCGGCTATTGCCTTAGGTTATGCACAAACCTCTCTTTTCTTTTCTTTTCTTTCTCTTTACTTCTCTTTCTCCTTTCCTTTGCTCATTTGAGCTAAATCCTAGTCAATTTGAGTTCCTTAAACATAAAAGAGATAATTAAAACCTTACTCATTGAAACTCCATAACCCTAATCTCTCTTTTTTTTTGCTCTTTTAGGTTTGAAAATGGCTTTTTCCCTTACTTTTTCTCTCTTTTCTCATTTTCTTTCACTAAAACTAAGCTTTGGCTATGGAGGAACTTAAGGAAATGTGGGCTAGCTTACGAAGATAGAAATTCTCAATGCAAAAGGGATAAGGAAGAAGAAGAAACAATCAAGAAGAAAATAACAAAAGTCATTAAGATGGGGACACCTAAGCATAAACTAGAAGCTTCCATTAATGCCTAATTGATGCACATCACTTGGCTAATTGTTGTATGCCACTTGGTGTGTGGTGCTTCAAGAAAATGTGGAAGACAACTTAATGATAGGAAATTCTAGATATGAAGAGATAAGGAAGGATGAAGGAACAATTAAGAGAATGAAGACAAACTTAATTAATTATGGGACACCTAAGCCCATGTGATTTTAGTGCCTAATTCATGTATTCATGCATGTCAATTGGCTTTTTAAAAATTGCCACTTGGTGTGGCCAGCCTCCACATGCATTTTATGTCCCAATTCATGTATTTAATTGATGGTTACCCAATTAACCTTCTAATTTTTGTTAAATTGTAAATTGACCCCTAAACTTTTCAAAATTTGCAATTTAGTCCTTTTCTGAAATTTAACATCTTTAAATATTTTAAAAACTTTATTAGATATTTTCCATACTTAATTGCCATTATTTTAATTATTTTTCTATAAAAATCCAAATTTAGACTCCAGTCGAACCGTCGAATCGATTTAACAACTCGCATGATTAGGGGTCAAAATTAATGGATATGACATCCTCTCCCCTTTAAAATAATTTCATCCTTGAAATTTTTTACCTGTTCATTCTTTAAACAAATGGGGATATTGCCTCTTCATGACTTCTTCACTCTCCCATGTGGCTTCTTCCGTAGAATGATTCTGCCATAGCACTTTAACTAATGGAAATTTCTTGTTTCATAAAACTTTTTCTTCATGTGCTAATATATCTACCGGTTCCTTTTCATAAGTTGTATCTGTTTGCACTTCTATCTCCTCAGTTGGTATGACATGAGTCGGATCAGACCTATATCTTCTTAACATAGATACATGGAACACATTGTGAATTCGGTCAAGTTCCAGTGGAAGGGCTAAACGATATGCCACGGGTCCGATTCTTTCTAGAATATCATAAGGTCCAATGAAACTTGGACTTAATTTTCCCTTTTTACCAAATCTCAATACTTTTTTCCAAGGCGTCACTTTAAGTAATACTTTATCACCCACATAATATTCAATGTCTCGCCTCTTTATATCAGCATATGATCTCTGTCGATCATGTGTTACTTTTAGCCCTTCTTTGATCACTTTAACTTCTCCTCAGTCTGTTGAACCATCTCAGGCCCAATCAACCTTTTCTCATTTAGCTCGGTCCAACAAACTGGGGTTCTACACTTCCTTCGATACAACACCTCATATGCAATCATGCCTATGTTTGTCTGATAACTATTGTTTCCATAAGAGCTAGATATATATCCCAATTTCCCTCAAATTCAAACACACAATTTCTTATCATATCCTCTAGTAACTGAATAACTCGCTTCGATTGTCCATCTATCTGCGGATGAATGGCTGTACTGAAATTGAGTCGTATTCCCAAAGCTTGCTGTAGACTTTTCTAAAATTGTGAAGTATATCTGGGATCTCTATCAGAGATGATAGATACTGGCACTCCATGAAGTCTCACTATTGAACCTTGAGGGGTATTTCTATCATTTTGATGCGAACAAATAAAATAGCAATAATGTATTTAACAATACTTGTGTTCTAAGTTTGTTCAATAGGGTATGGAATATGATGCAAGAATGGAAGACTACCTTTGAAAGTCAAAATATGAAGAAATAGCATGTTCACGCCCGTGACTGATTATGTCATGCCCCTGATTACTCCACCACTAACAAAGCTTATAGAGTCTTCAATAAAAGGTCATTAGTTATTGAAGAAACTATGCATGTTGTATTTGATGAATCTAGTAAGCTTGATCTTGTGAAAGGTAGTGTTCTTCATGATGTTGTAGGTACAATGGAAAAACTAGATCTTGAAAATGAAAAAGGTGAAAATGATCAAGAAAATTCACATCAAGATGACTCTCTACCTCAAGCTCAAGAGGAAAACTAACAAGAGCTCCCAAAGGAATAGAAAATAACAAAAGATCACCCAAGGAGCAAATCATCAATGATCCTACAAAGGAAGTAAGTATTAGATCTCATCTCAAACCTTTAGATTCTAATCTTGCCTTTGTCTCTCAAATTGAGCCTAAAAATATTGATGAGGCTCTTAATGATGAAAGTTGGGTGATTGCTATGCAAGAGGAACTCAACTAATTTGGGAGAAGGTATGGACCTTAGTTCCTATTCCCGAAGGAGCATCAAATCATTGGAAGTAAATGGGTATTTAGATATAAACTAGATGAACAAGGTTCAATAACTTGGAATAAGGCTAGGTTAGTTGCAAAGGGATATAATCAAGAAGGAATATATTATGATGAGACCTATGCTCTGGTAGCTAGATTAGAAGCCATAAGAATACTTTTAGCATATGCATGCCATATGAATTTCAAACTCTTTCAAATGGATGTCAAAAGTGCTTTCGTAAATGGTTTTATAGAAGAAGAAGTTTATGTAGAACAACCACCAGGTTTTGAAAGCCATAATTTTCCTAATTATATATTTAAATTTTCAAAAGCTTTGTATGGTTTGAAACAAGCCCCAAGAGCTTGGTATGAAAGACTAAGTTCTTCTCTTTTAGAAAATAATTTTTCAAACGGAAATGTTGACACTACTTTGTTTATTAAAATGCATGAGCATGATATTCTAATTGTTTAAATTTATGTTGATGACATTGTATTTGGGTCTACTAATGAATTATTTTGCCAAGAACTTGCTAAGTGTATGACTAGGGAATTTGAAATGAGCATGATGGGTGAGCTTAAGTTCTTCCTTGGTCTACAAATAAAACAAAACAATGAGGACATATTCATCAACCAATCCAAATATGCTAAAGACTTAACGAAGAAATTTGGAATGGAAGGATGCAAAAATGCCAAGACTCCAATAAGCACATCAACAAAATTGGACAAAGAAGAAAAGGGCAAGAGCATTAATGAAAAGCTCTATAGAGGTATGATCAGATCACTCTTATATCTTACTGCCTCTAGGCTTGATATAATGTATAGTGTATGCTTATGTGCTCGCTTTCAATCATGTCTTAAAGAATCACATCTGAATGCTGTGAAAAAGAATCTTAAAATATTTACATGGCTCATTGCATCTAGGCTTATGGTATCCTAGAAACTCATCCTTTCATATCATAGGATATTCATATGTTGATTATGCTGGAAGTCTCTGGGATAGAAAGAGAACTTTAGGCACTTGTCACTTTATTAGTGAATGCTTAGTTTCTTGGTTCAGCAAGAAACAAGTTTCAGTTGCTCTTTCTACCACTGAAGCGAAGTATGTGGCAGCAGGATGTTGTTGTACTGCAATCCTATGGATGAAACAACAACTTAAGGATTATAGTCATAGTTTGGACCATATACCTATTAGATGTGACAATACAAGTGCCATAAACCTATCTAAGAATCTCATTCAACACTCTAGAAGTATGCATATTGACATAAGACATCATTTTCTTAGAGATCATGTTCAATATAGAGATGTTGTATTGGAATTTATCAATACAGAGAATCAATTGGCAGATATATTCACTAAGTCTCTCAATGAAGAAAGATTTAACTTCATAAGAAGAGAGCTTGGTATGATTGATGGATTGACCTTATCTTAAGTATGATTGTCAAATTTGTTGAACCTTGAATGTTAATTTCTATCTTATGTTGTTTTTTATTGTCTAATCTTTTAAGGTATGAAGTGACTAACTTGATGGAAATATATGTTATAAGAGATAGAAGCACCTTAGAAATCTTTTAGTCTTGTTTTGGACTTAGTTTTATTTATTGAAGATTTTAGGCAATTCACGCCCGTGACATATATTCATGACCGTGATCATAATTGCCAAAAGCTCCAGTAGCTATCACGCCTTGCTTCACGACATACTTCACAGCTGAAGGTAGTGAAGACTGTGTTTCACACCCATAACTCTTTTGTTTCACTCCCATGAAACTCTTTGTTCACGACCGTGACACTTATTCACGACCTTGAACATTAACACCAAATAATTACAGAACCGTTCACACTTTGTTTCATGCATTGTCTCACGGTCACAAGTAGTGAAGATTGTACTTCACGACCGTGACTCATTTTATCACCACAGTGAAAATTCACTATTCACTCCCGTGACTATTAAATGTCTATTACTGCTTCACCACTTCAGCTGGTGAAATTGTTTGGGAAGACGAAGATTTGGATGAATTCAAAGTAGGCCTCCAAGGAATCCAACAAAGAAAATGAGTTTGAGTCGAGACGGTAACCCTAGAGGTTGAGCAAGAGATTGGTCAATCCTCGACCTCTACACTAACTTGGCTCAGCAGGTGGCTAATCTTTTAGCACCTTGTTTTGACCTATGTAGGCTTTAATCGATGAGATGTTGGAAAACCTCAAAGATTTTATGGAGTCTCACATGGATAGCCTTGAGGCTGAAGTAGCACGCCTTAGAGATGGATTGTCCGGTTCCAAGCCTAGTTAGAGTCTAGCTTTTTCTTTTTCATTTTTACTAGTTTCTAGTATTATGAGTGTAGGATTTTAATTTACTTTTCTAAACTTTATACTTCCTCTGTTTGGTATTAATATAATTACATCATTTTTGTTTTATGGTTGTTTTTTGTTTATGACAAAAGGGGGAGAACCTAGCAATATATGAATATGCAAATATATGAATGCAAATGTGTTGATATACTATGAATATACTTTGCATATACTTAACTAGTTAAGAAATATATGAATATGCAAATATATGAATGCAAATGTGTTGATATACTTTGAATGTACTTTGCACATACTTAACTAGTTAAAAACAAACAAATTGATATACTTTGAATATACTTTGCATATACTTAACTAGTTAAAAGCAAACAATTTGATATACTTTAAATATACTTTGCATATACCTAACTAGCAAGCAAAGATCCATGCTATACTTCCTCAATTCTTGGGCTATTATTTTTTTGTCTTAAGCATCTTTTAGGGGGAGACTTCTCAAAAGCACATATTGCTATATTATTTGTCACCATCAAAAAGGGGGAGATTCTTGAACCTTGAGGGGTATTTTTGTCATTTTGATGCTAACAAATAAAATAGCAATAATGTATTTAATAATACTTGTGTTCTAAGTTTGTTCAACAGGGTATGAAATATGATGCAAGAATGGAAGACTACCTTTGAAAGTCAAAATATGAAGAAATAGCATGTTCATGCCCATCACTGATTATGTCACGCTCATGATATAGCTTAGCGTCAACTCTCCAATATTTAAAGTTCATGGCCATGAAGGATCATACCAACTGTGAATAATCAAATTAGTCACGCCCACGAGATAACATGCCAAATTCTTCCAGAGAGCTTCATGGCTAGAGTCGCCACTTGGACCACAGCTTGGAAGGATATTCATGCCTGTGAAAGTATAAAGTCTTGCCCATGATCAAACACTTCAAATTCTTCCATAATGTTTCACGGCCAGAGACACCACTTGAGCCACGGCTTGGAAGAACATTAACGACCGTGACACACATATTCACGACCGTGAATGAGGAAAGAGAAACATGTCAGGCGCAAAATTAAGAGTTGGTTCAATGACTATTTTCATATTAAATGCATCCAAATAACTATAATTCGCTGAGTAAGTATAAATGCAAGTCATTTATGAATCTTGAAGAGAACAACAATTACTTACAAATTAAAATCTTGTTGTAGCCATTGTGCATTAATTACTTTCAACAAAACTTTTATTCTCTGTGAAAACCTAATTGTTCATATATTCTTAGCATTATATGTTGGTGAGTGTGTTCATTATAATCAATTACTCAAGTGAATTTGGGTATATTGTGTAACATCCTTGACCTTCCCCATATGCATTTCATTTGAACATATGCATCTTGCATATAGTCCAATTGAACACGTGTATTTCATACGTATTTTTGTAGAAACAAGTCCATGACACGCACTAGCTATGTGTACTAATACATTGCAATTGCATCGAGTCGTACATGTATATTTATAATCTAAATGTGGATAAAAAGTATTAAAAATAAATGAAATAAGGTGACCAAATTAAAGTATGCAAAATGACTAGATTAAGATTAAATTGCATATTGTGTTGAATTGTGTAATAATAATAAGAATAATTAGAAAAAAATAAAATAAAATAATAAAAATAAAAATAAAAGTCAGAAAAAAAGAAAAAAAAAGAAGTGGACTGGTGAAACAAATGAAATGGTGGTGCCTTTTAACTTATTAGGCAGCCACCATATTCATTTCCTTCCTCACCTTCTTCTTCATCTTTGCTTCATTTCTTCAATCCATTTTCTTTCAAGTTCCAGCCACCATTTCTTCCTTCTTTCATTCCAAAAATTATAGCAACAAGATTAGCTAAGAGTGATTATATGTGAGTAAACATTTATTTTTGTGTTAAGCTTGATTATGGTGTTTAGGGTTCATTAATAGGCAGGATTTTGTACCATGGTTTTGATGCTCTTAAAGATCACATCTGAAAATTATTAAAACACAAACATTGTTCCTTTATGTCTTATATTTATGGATATGTAAAAATATTTACAAGATGTTGTGTATAGAATGAGATATGCTCTTTTTACTGAAACTGGTCTGGATATGAACCCTAAGTAAGTTAGCTACTATGTTTTTAGTTTTGAATATGATAAAGCCATTATGTGAAGTACCTCAAAACACACAAGTTGTAGATATATCTAGTATGTATCTTTATACCAAATTTATGGTTCATAGGTCTTGTAAATGTTGAGTTATGATGAATGGCACCATGACTGTTCAATAGTTTTAACTGCCTACTGAGTGCCCTGGGCAGATCTAGCAAATTATTTGGCTAATTTGAGCTCTTTAGAGCTAGCTTCTGTCAATTATCAAAACATAAAAGTTATAGGTATATGTCTTATCTAAATTTTGGTACTAATTTCAGCTTTCTATGTTATTTATAGACTAAGTTATGAACTTTGGAAGTCATACTAGTCTGGAAGCCAATTCTATTCTGGACCAGTGACATATTTGTTATAATTTGAAGACCATGGAGACATAATTGATAAAGTTGTAAACATGAAAAATGTTCGATTTGAAACCATATAAGTGTCTGTAAAGGTTCATTAAAATAGGACTTATAGATTATAAGTTATGATGAACCAAAGTGGGTACCCTGAAACTGCCTAAAGGCAAAAAATAGAACACACTTAGAAATTCCACAAAATATTTTAAAATGATCCAATTGGTTTGAAATTTTAATATCTTATATAATTATATGTTAATTTTAATTAGGAATAAGAATCTAATTAATTGGTCAAGTATAGAAAAAGTTATAGGCTAAACAGTCCCATAAGGTCACACTGCCTCATAGGAAAAATCTTAACTACTGATATGAACAATGCATATTAATTTGTTTTAAGCCACATTAAGTCTCCCTAATCATGAGTTAATCAATTATGTTTTCATATTAGGGTCGCAACATATTGGAGACCCACAACGAGTGGATAGGCAATAAGTTAGGGGTCGGAATCAAAGGAGAACGGTGAGTGTAATTATCGATTGAATTATTTAGTGCATATGAATGTTGCTTGCTATGTGATTCATATGATTGTCATGATTGGTCCTTGATAATATGACGATGGATAATCTGTGACATTGTGGTACACATAAGTGGTATACTTGTGATATATTTGAGGTACATGTTTGACATATGTGATATATATACAGGGTATATGTATAGTATATGCGAGGGATATGTGTGGCATATGAAACAAATGGACTTAAAAGGCGTTGTGACTAGTTAATTGATATTGTAAAGAAAAAGAAGAGGCGTATGGCCCAACAAATGTGCAAATGATACAAATGATCAAGCTAGCTAGCAAATGCAAATGTTCATATGGAAACCCGGGGCAATGTCTGTTTAACTTGGTCACAACAAAATGAAATAAGCAAAGCATTTGCATATGTAAAGAGTAATGATTATATGTTTCAACTTCATTGATATTTATATGATACTGATGAATGGAATGGAATACATGGTATGTATTGGATTTGTGATTTATTACTATGAGTTGTTTGGTACTTTAGAGCTCATTTGATGGTTATTCTCACTGAGCCGAAACTCATCAATTTGCATCATTTTTCAGGTAAAGTAAAGTGATAGCCCATTTTGAGTAACGTATAAAAGACATGGAGCACAGGTCACTGGCCGAGCCTCATCACTCTCTCTCTTTGCATTCCACACAAGCATGAAAATATGTCATCTGTGTTTTGTATTTACGTGCTTGAATATGTATAGTCATTTTGGAATGAGTTTAAAAATGAATAAATGAAAGCAACTCATAAATACTTATGTTTAAATTTTATGTTTTAATATATGTGATATGTTATATTGTGGTGAAAACCTCAGTGTTAACTTTGCAAAGTCATTGAATAATATTACAGGATATGAGACTAGCAAGATATTGAATGAAATTATAGGATGAGACTTGCAAAGTCATTGAATGATATTACCGGATATAAAAAAAATTTACTATCACTATTAATAGGATTTTTTTTTTCCAGCATGCTATGTGTGATTATTTGATACAGAGATAGGTTATACTTAAATGCATAAGATGTGGTGTTACATATTGGGTTAAGAGTGAAACACTTGTAAGGGTTATTTGTGTGAGCCATAAAACACAAGGAATTGGTTTATTGTGTGAGCCATTAAAACACAAGGGAATTTCTGGGTTAGGTGTTAGCCATTGATAGAAACAACATAGTTGGGAGTGAGCTTGTAAAACTCCATTATAACACTTAATGTGTTAGTAAAACACCAAATTGAGATTGGGGAGAGGACTAAGGTTTATTAATACCCGAACCTGTATAAATCTTATGTGATATCTTTTCCTTCTCTACTCTATTTAATTTTATGCCAAACTTAAAGTTAAGAAATTTTTTATTTCATAACTAATTCAACCCCCTTTTTGGTTCATTGTCTGGGCAACACTCACTATCTCACTTACATAAATTTCAGCTTGCTTGTTCAAGGAGTAATCCATTCTGACCGGTAAGAAATGTGCCGACTTTGTCAATCGATCCACTATCACCCATACTGCATCATGCTTTCTCCGAGTCATCGGTAAACTGGATACAAAATGCATTGTGATTGTTTCCCATTTCCACTTTGGAAGCGGTATTGGTTGCAACGATCCTATGGGTAACTGATGTTCTACTTTAACTTGTTGACAAGTTTGACACTTAGCAACATACTTATTGATATCCTTCTTCATCCCTGGCCACTAGTATTGAGTTTTCAAGTCTTGACACATCTTGTTCCCACTAGATGCATGGTATATACCGTTTCATGTGCTTCTTTTAATATCTCGGACTTCAGCTCTTCTATATTGGGCACACAAATCCCATTTTTGAAGTATAATGTGCCATCTTCCATCAATGAAAACTCAGGCTTTTCTCACTTTTTCACTACCTCCACTATCTTAACTAACTTCTCATCTTGCTTCTAATCATCTTTGATCCTCTGCATCAAAGTAGATTGTATTCACATCTCAGCTAAAATCTTCCTACTTAGTGCATCTGTAACCATATTAGATTTGCCTGTCTGGTAGTTGATCACACAGTCATAATCTTTAATCAACTCCAACCATCTTCGTTGTCTCATATTCAACTCTTTCTGTGAGGGAAGGTACTTAAAACTTTTGTGATCTGTATAGATATAATATCTTTCCCCATACAGATAATGTCTCTAGATCTTAAGAGCAAAAATTATCACAGCTAACTCCAAATCATGCGTTGGATAGTTAAGCTCATGAGGCTTAAGTTGTTTGGAGGCATATGCAACTACTTTTCCCTCTTGCAAAAGAACACAACCTAGACCATTATGACTAGCATCACTGTACACAATAAAATCTTTTCATGGAATAGGTTTTGTCCAAACTAGTGCTTCAGATAACATTGCCTTCAGTCGATCAAAGCTTGCTTGACATTTATTTGTCCATTCAAAACATGCCTCTTTTCGTAGCAGTCGTGTTAAAGGAGTCACTAACGATGAAAATCCCTTCATGAAACTTCTATAATATCCAGCTAATTAGAGGAAACTCCTCACTTCTGTCACATTTTGTGGTGGTTTTCAATTAAGAATAGCCTCAATTTTACTAAGGTCAACCCGAATACATTCTACTGAAATTACATGACCTAGAAAACTGACTAATTCAAGCCAGAGCTCACACTTAGACAGCTTTGCATACAACTACTTTTCCCTCAATGTTTGCAGCACTATTCTAAGATGTTGATCATGTTCTACTCTGTCGCTAGAGTAGACAATAATGTCATCAATAAATACCACTGCAAATTGATCAAGATATGGCTTGAACACTCTTTGATCTTCAACTGATGATTCCCCAATCAAAGATCTATCTTTGAAAATATGGTTGCACTCTTCAACTAATCAAATAAATCATCAATTTTGGTAACGGGTATTTATTCTTAATAGTCACCTTATTAAGATGTCTGTAATCGATGTAGAGACGTAAAGTGCCATCTTTCTTTTTTACAAATAATATTGGAGCACCCGACGGTGATACATTAGGTTGTATAAATCCCTTATCTAACAATTCCTGCAACTGTATCTTCAGCTCTTTCAACTCTAGTGGTGCCATCCTATATGGTGTAATGGAAATAGGAGTGGTGTCGGGTACCAAATCAATAGCAAATTCAATTTCTCTATCCAGGGGTAACCCTAGCAACTCCACTGGAAACGTATCAGGAAACTCAGTAACAGTAGGAATATCCACCAACTTCGGACTTGCTTTTTCCATATCTACCACATACGCTAAGTATGCTTCACATCCTTTATTGATGAGTTTTTGAGCTTTCAACATTGATATCACATTGTCTTGATGTCCTATATTTTCACCCATCACAACTATCTCATCTTGTTCCAAAATTATGATGATCATTTGTCTCCTTCCATAATCCACTATCACTCTATAATGAGCTAGCCAATCCATTCCAAAGATCACATCGAACTCGTGGAATGGTAGCTCTATCACATTTGCAGGGAATTGCCTACCTTGAATTTCAACTGGACAACCCCTAAACACCTTGCTAATCCTCACACTGTGCCCTAACGGGTTAGTCACAATAATCTTAAATTTTAGAGACTATGGTTCTAAACCCTTTAACATCTGAAAATAATCACATAATCACTCAATTAAAATAATATTTACATAGTATAACAAAGTTCTCATCATTTTACTCTTAAAATTCCACAACTCATGTGTTGCCCTGTCATTGACAGATTCTGTTCACTGTTTTGAACCTTAAATTTGGTCCGGTTACAATTTGATTTTAGTTATATGGTCTTCTTAACAATTTTAGGTCTAGATCTTAGATTTAATATTCAATTTGAATCACTTAATTCTGAGTTTTTTGATCAAAAGATATGATAAAATAAACATTGACTGGTCACTAACAATTCTACCCAAAATTTTCTAGACAGATTCTAAGTCTAAACTTTCTAAATTTTTTGGGCAATTATAGACATATTCAGATGTTATGGTCCTAATAAAAATTATAGTCCTATGTATTAGCTTTCAAACCCAACATAGAACACACAAATCTGAATTCTAGAACTTAGGTTATAACAGTTTAAGTGCTCACTACTCATCCATTTCCAGCAAGGAATATACAAACTAATCACATCCAATTTTTACCAAAATTAATCCTAAGTCTAGTAAACATACATCTCCAAGATTTTTCATCACAAATAATATTAATTCAGAATCACCAACATGCCAAATCATCAAATCATGCAAATAAAAATTAAATAAAATAGGCTATTGCCTTAGGTTATGCACAAACCTCTATTTTTTTTCTTTTCTTTCTCTTTACTTCTCTTTCTCCTTTCCTTTGCTCCTTTGAGCTAAATCCTGGTCAATTTGTGTTGCTAAAACATAAAAGATATAATTAAAACATTACTCATTGAAACTCTATAGCCCTAATCTCTCTCTCTTTTTGCTCTTTTATGCTTGAAAATGGCTTTTTCCTTACTTTTTCTCTCTTTTCTCACTTTCTTTCACTAGAACTAAGCTTTGGCAATGGAAGAACTTGAGGAAATGTGGGCTAGCTTAGGAACACATAAATTCTCAATGCAAAAGGGATAAGGAAGAAGAAGAAACAATCAAGAAGAAAATGATTTTTGTCATTAAGATGGGGACACCTAAGCATAATCTATAAGCTTCCATTAATGCCTAATTGATGCACATCACTTGGCTAATTGTTGTATGCCACTTGGTGTGTGGTGCTTCAAGAAAATGTGGAAGACAACTTAATGATCGAAAATTCTAGATTTGAAGAGATAATAAAAGATGAAGGAACAATTAAGAGAATGAAGACAAATTTAATTAATTATGGGACACCTAAGCCCATGTGATTTTAATATCTAATTCATGTATTCATGCATGTCAATTGGCTTCTTAAAATTTTCCACTTGGTGTGGCCAACCTCCACATGCACTTTATGTCCCAATTCATACATTTAATTGATGGTCATCCCAATTAACCTTCCAATTTTTGGTAAATTGCAAATTGACCCTAAACTTTTCAAAATAACATCTTTAAATATTTTAAACACTTTATTAGATATTTCCATACTTAATTGCCATTATTTTAATTATTTCTCGATAAAAATTCAAATTTAGACTCCGATCGAACCATCGAGTCGATTTAACAACTCGCGTGACTAGGGGTCTATTAAACCTTGAGGGGTATTTTCATCATTTTGATGATAACAAATAAAATAGCAATATTGTATTTAACATACTTGTTTTCTAATTTTATTAAACAGGGTATGGAATAAAATAGCAAGAATGGAAGAATAATCCTTCAAAGACAAAATTAAGGAAGTAGCATGTTCACGCCTGTGACCATATGTGTCATGCCCATGAAAGAGCTAACCATCACCAAAACCAACATTTAAAGTTCTTGGCCATGAAGGAAGACACAAACTCTGAATTGTACATTTAAGTCATGCTCGTGAATTAAAATGTCATGCCCGTGACCTTTCATGACATTTTCATCCAGAGAGCTTCCCGACCAAAGTCAACACTTGGATCACGACTGGGAAGTTTGTCACACCCGTGAAGATGTATGTCATGCCCATTACCCAATGTTTCAAAACATTCCAAAGAGCTTCACGACCAAGGTCACCACTTCAGTCACAGCTTGGGAAGAATAGTCACGCCCGTGAATGATGAAAGAGAAAAATATCTGGCACGATTATTTGGTTGGTACAATGGCTAGTTTCATATTAAATGCACCCTAATGGCTATAATCAACCAAGGGAGTATAAATGGAAGTCATTTATGCATTCAGTACAAGAGGATAGCAAATACTTTGAATCAAAATCTTATTACAAGCTATTTGTACATTCAATACTTTGAGAACCAATATCTATTCTGTGTAAAAATCTGTTTGCTCATCATTAATTGAGCAATAAAGATTTGTGATTGTTTCTCTCTGTAATCATTTATTACTCAAGTGAGTTTTGGGTATTTCTGGGTTAAGAGTAGAACACTTGTAAGGGTTAGTTGTGTGAGCCTTTAAAACACAAATTAAAGGTTGTTTGTGTGAGCCTGTAAAAACACAAAGAAAAGGTTGTTTGTGTGAGCCTGTAAAAACACATAGTAAAGGTTGTTTGTGTGAGCCTGTAAAACACAAGGAATTGGTTATTGTGTGAGCCATTAAAACAGAAGGGATTGCTGGGTTAGGTGTGAGCCATTGTGAGAAACACCATAGTTGGGAGTGAGCTTGTAAAACTCCATTGTAACACTTAGTGTGTTAGTGAAACTCCCAATTGCGATTGAGGAGAGGAATACAATTTGTTAACACCCGAACCTCTATAAAAATCCTTGTGTCAAATTTCTCTATCCCTTCTAAAATTAATTTTTATTTTTGCACTTTAAAGTTTAATTTTTGAAACTCCAATTCAACCCCCCTTCTTGGCTTAATATCTGGGGAACAATTGGTATCAGAGCCAAGTCTAGCATCGAAGCCTAAAAAGAGCTAGTAAAGATTAAGATATGGCCAGTGAAGGATTCCAAAGTCTCAAACCTTACTTCGATTGAGCAAATTATGCCCATTGGAAGTTTCGGATCGAGACATATCTGGATAGTGAAGGAATTGAAGTCTGGGATAGTGTACGAAAAGAATGGAAACCACCAACCAGAAGAGGAGCTGATGGTGAAGAAGAAATCCTATCAAGAGATGATTGGACAGGGCCTCAAAGAAAAGAAAATTTCAAAAACAAGAAGGCAATGACAATCCTATCAAGCTCATTATCTATTGAAGAATGTGGAAGAATACAACATTGCTCAACAGCATACAGCATGTGGAAGACATTGGAAAATTATTATGAAGGAACTAAGCAACTCAAATCCAATAAGATTCAACTTCTGTCCTCAGAATATGAGCTCTTCAAGATGAAATCCAATGAGTCAATCACTGACATGACCAACCGCCTTCTAGCCATTATAAATGGAATGAGTAAACTTAGGAAGCATCTGAGCCTGGAAGATGTAAACAACAAAATCCTGAGAAGTCTTCCTCTTAAAGACTATGGCTCAAGAGTTGTTGGCATAGAAGAAGCAAATGAAGACATGAGCATCATGAATACCGATGTGCTGATTGGCAAACTTTTCACACATGAAATGGCAATAAAAAGAGATAGAGAGCTTGATGCAGAGCTAGAGAAAAGAAAGCCCTTAGCACTCAAAGCCTCTACTTCAAAATCTCAAGAAGAAAGTGAAGATGATGAAGAATTGAGTGATGATGAAAATGAGGACATTTTTTATGCTTTCAATAAGGTTAAAAAGAATCATTGAGAAGAAAATGAGCAACTCAAGAAAATTCAGGCAAAGAAACCTCAAGCAAACTTCTAATGATGCACAAAGAAGTAAGGAAGAGGTAAAGTGCTATGAGTATGGAAAGAAGGGACATATTAAACCAGAATGTCCAATGCTCAAGAAACACAAGAGCAAATACCTAAGAGAGAATGAGGAGAAAGGTCACAAAGCCACATGGGATGACGAAAGCTCTTTAAGTGAAAGAAATGATAATGAAAGCAAATAGGTCAACCTATGCTTCATGGCTATTGAGGATCACGTCTCGAATAAGGTAAAATCACTACACTCATACTCTTTAAACAATGATAGCAGTGATAATGATGATGATAGTGATGATGATGATAATGAGCAAAGCCTAATAGAAGAATTAAATCTAGAATTAGAGAAATATAGAAGTAAGTTCAGTACTTATAGAAATAACATCTCTAATTTAAAAAATAAGATAGATGTTTTAGAAAAGGAAAACATAAAGCTTAAATCATCTAATGAATCTCTCCAAAAGTCATTAGATGAATATTCATCAAGACCCTCAACTGCTTCTTTGCTTAAAGAAAATAATACTTTGAAAAATGAAGTTGAGGAACTTAGAAATTCCATCTCTAAATTTCACAAAGGTAAAGAAAGTTTAGATACTCTCATTGTGTCTCAAAGATCACCCTTAATTAGACATGGTCTAGGGTTTAAGGACACATCATCATCATCTCAGAAAACCATCTTTGTTAAGTCAAATGAACCTCACATCTACACAGTTGTTGGAACAACACCAAGAAATAAGCATATTAAACCTTCTATATTAAAAAGAATAATCATGCCTTTATGTATAGGAAGCATGCATCTAGAAAATCAACAATTAATCATAATTGTGCATGTCATCATTCTCAAAATAAGTTTGATAGAAATATGGTATTCAAAAATCTTGTAAGACCAAAAAGCAAGTTTAGACCAAAACAATGTAATTATTGCATGAAATTTGGTCACATAAATAAATATTGTTGGATAAGGAAGGCTCATTGGGAACCTTCATGTGCTAACCCCAAGGACCTAAGCTCATTTGGGTACCTAAAAATCATACTTGAACTATGATTCTATATGTATGCCTCAAGTCCACAATAAACAAAAATGTTTGGCTAGTAGACAGTGGATGCTCAAGGCATATGACAAGAGACAGAGAGCTTTTCAATGAAATCAAAAGTATTGATGGAGATAAAGTTACCTTTGGAAACAATGCTAAGGGTAAGGTAATTAGCATTGGTTCTATTGGTATTAATGGTACTTCTTTTATTAAAGATGTCTTACTTGTTGATGGCTTGAAACATAACTTGTTAAGTGTAAGTCAATTATGTGATAAAGGAAATAAAGTAATCTTTACTTCCAATGAATGTCTCGTGATCTCTATCGATGGTCAGGAGATATTTAAAGGAAATAGAGATGTCAATACATACATAATAAACTTACATGAACTATTTAATCATTCCTCTAAGTGTCTTGTGACTACTAGTGATGAATCTTGGTTGTGGCATAGAAGGCTTGGTCATGCTAACATGGACTTAATACAAAGCCTTGGCATAGGAGAACTAGTAAAAGGACTACCAAGAGTTAAATATGAAAAAGGCAAGACATGTGAACCTTGCCAAAGAGGAAAGCAACACAAGTCATCTTTCAAAGCCAAAAACATAGTAAGTAACTCAAAACCTCTTCAACTCCTGCATTTAAACTTATTCGGACCTACTAAAATTGCTAGCTTAGGAGGAAAACATTATGCATTTGTCATCGTAGATGATTACTCTAGATTTACTTGGGTAATATTCTTAGCTCAAAAGAGTGATGCTTTTGAAAATTTCAAAAACTTTGCTAAAAGGGTACAAAATGAAAAAGGATACTATATTTCAAAGATAAGAAGTGATCATGGCAAAGAATTTGAAAATGAAAACTTTGAAAGCTTTTGTCTTGAACATGGCATTTCACAAAATTTCTCATCTCCTAGGACACCTCAACAAAATGGGGTAGTTGAAAGGAAAAATCAAACTTTAATTGAAATGGATAGTACAATGCTCAATGAATTTGATTTACCAACTTACTTTTGGGAAGAAGCCGCAAACACTGCATGTTATATTTCAAATCGAGTTTTCAAAAGACCTCTTTTAAATAAAACTTCGTTTGAGCTATGGAATGGAAGAAAGCCCTTGATATTGTACTTTAGAGTATTTGGATGCAAGTGCTTTATATTAAATACCAAGGACAATCTTGGAAATTTTGCCGCTAAATCTGATGAAGGTATCTTTTTAGGATACTCTACAACAAGCAAAGCATATAGAGTTTTTAACAAAAGATCATTAACTGTTAAAGAATCCATGCATGTTGTCTTTAATGAATCTAGTAAACTTGATCTCGTGAAAGGTAGTGCTCTTGATGATGTTGTAGGTAATATGGAAAGACTTGATCTTGAAAATGGAAAAGAGGAAAATGATCAAGAAGATTCACATCAAAATGATTCTCTACCTCAAACTTAAGAAGAAAACGAACAAGAACTCCCAAAAGAATGGAGAATGACGAAAGATCATCCAAAAGAGCAAATCAATGGTGATCTCTCAAGGGGAGTAAGTACTAGATCTCATTTCAAACATTTAGTCACTGACATTGTTTTTATTTCTCAAATTGAGCATAAAAATGTTGATGAGGCTCTTAATGATGAAAGTTGGGTAATTGTCATGCAAGAGGAACTCGACCAATTTGAAAAGAGCAAGGTATGGACCTTAGTACCTAGAGCCAAGGATCATCAAATTATAGGTAGCAAATGGGTATTTAGAAATAAACTAGATGAACAAGGTTTAATAACTAGGAATAAGGCTAGATTAGTTGCAAAAGGATATAATCAGGAAGAAGGTATAGATTATGATGAAACATATGCACCTGTAGCTAGATTAGAAGCCATAAGAATACTTTTAGCATATGCATGTCACATGAATTTCAAACTCTTTCAAATGGATGTGAAAAGTGCATTTCTAAATGGTTGTATAGAAGAATAAGTGTATATAGAACAACCACCAAGCTTTGAAAGCTATGATCTGCCAAATCATGTTTTTAAACTTTCAAAAGCCTTATATGGTTTGAAACAAGCCCCAAGAGCTTGGTATGAGAGGCTAAGTTTTTTTCTATTAGAAAATAGCTTTACAAAGGGAAATGTTGACACCACATTATTCATTAAAAACCATAAGCATGATATACTAATTGTTCAAATTTATGTTGATGATATAATATTTGGTTCTACTAATGAGTTGTTTTGTCAAGAATTTGCAAAGTGTATGACTAGGGAATTTGAAATGAGCATGATGGGAGAGCTTAAGTATTTCTTTGGTCTACAAATAAAGCAAAGCAATGGGGGCATATTCATCAACCAATCCAAATATGCCAAAGATTTAATTAAGAAATTTGGTATGGAAGGATACAAGAAAGCCAAAACTCCCATGAGCACATCAACAAAATTGGACAAGGATGAAAAGGGTAAGAGCATTAATGAAAAGCTTTATAGAGGTATGATCGGATCTCTTTTATATCTTACTGCATCTAGACCTGATATAATGTATAGTGTTTGCTTGTGTGCACGATTTCAATCATGTCCTAAAGAATCTCATTTAAATGCAGTAAAAAGGATTCTAAGATATATACATGGATCATTGCATCTAGGTTTATGGTATCCTAGAAATTCATCCTTTTATATTATAGGATATTCAGATGCAGACTATGCTGGTAGTCTTTTAGATAGAAAAAGTACTTCAGGTACTTGTCACTTTGTTGGAGAATGCTTAGTTTCTTGGTTTAGCAAGAAACAAGTTTCAGTTGCTCTTTCAACTGTTGAAGCAGCGTATGTAGCAGCTGGATATTGTTATACTCAAATTCTTTGGATGAAACAGCAACTTAAGGACTATGGTCATGATATGAACTATATACCTATTAAATGTGACAATACAAGTGCTATAAATCTTTCAAAGAATTCTATTCAACACTCAAAAAGTAAACATATTAACATTAGACACCACTTTATTAGAAATCATGTTCAATATGGAGATGTTGCATTAGAGTTTATAAACACAAAAAATCAATTGGCTGATATTTTTACTAAGTCTCTAAAAGCATAAAGATTTAATTTCATTAGAAGAGAACTTGGTATGATTGATGGATTAACCTTATGATTGTTAAATTATGAAAGCTTAAGTGATAACCTTAATTTTGTATCATATCACTAGATATAAGGTAGTAATTTTGATGAAAATTTTATGTTATAAGGGATAGAATCATTATTGAAATGATTTAGTCTTGTTTCAGGACTTAATTTTATTTGATGAAAATTTTAGGGAAGTCACGCCCGTGACTTAAAAAGCCAAAAGAGGCAGTGTCGTTCACGACTTGATCCACGACATTGTTCACGACTTCAAGTAGTGAAGCTTATATTCACGGCTTCATTCACTCCCGTGAAAAGCCCGGTTCATGACCGTGATGCATTTTCACACCCGTGGACATTTTTACCCCAAAACACATAGAGGCGTTGACGCTTTGAGTCACGCCTTGCTTCACGGGCACAAGTAGTGAAATTCAACCTTTCACGCCCGTGACTACTGTTTCACCCCCGTGACAGTTCATCATTCACGCCCGTGACATTCAAAGGTCCCGATCGTGAACATATTCATGCCTTTATTCACGGGTAGAACACTCCTTCAGCAAACCGTGAACACGACCATTCACTCCCGTGAACACACATTTCACGCTCGTGAATGCATCGGGCATATAAGAGAACAACCTGTTATTTTTCACATTTCAACCTTTCAACTCCTTGAAACCACTCTCATTTACACACATTCAATGTTTTATTGAAGATTCTGGCCCCCAAGTCACAAAATGTTCCTATAAATATCATCAAAAGTTCATTCCTTCATCAAAAATCATACATCATTAGGGTTTCCTTAAACTTTTTCTGTCAAATATTTTCTCAAACTTCATAAAGTTCACTTCTTCAATTCAAATGGAGACTGCCTCATCAAAGGGAAAAAGAAAGAAGTCTCATGCTCCCAGGAGGTACGTAGATTACCTCATGAACAGAATTCCAGAGCAATGTCATCCCCGATACTCCACTTTAAAGAAAAGGCCTCTCCTTTCATCGAGGTCCTTTGAATGGCAAACCGTCTGAACTATCGGGCTAGAAATGGCAATGACAGAGCAACTCCAGGCCTGTCATTTGAAAGAATTCATGGACATTCACCAGCCCACATTGAGAGAGCCAACACTGGAATTTCTGAGAACTTTGCAAGTGTCTCCTACTGGAGTGGTGAAATTCCAACTCTGCGACAATCCAAACACCCTCAATACCATTGAATTTAGGGACTTATTCAACTTACCATCGGATGTCATACTCAATGATAGTGAAGTAGAATTCTCCGCCACTCGAGCTTGGACCCATTTTGGCTTAGATTGCAGTTGGGATGTTAAGAAGATAAAGAGTACTCATCTTTTGTTCCCAGTGCACTAATATTTGCATAGGTTCCTGACCTATAGCATATTCTCTCGGGGAGAAAACAATGGGACCATTAGGAAATCGGAGCTCTTCCTATTTGAGATGGCTATAGGAGGTCTCACGGTGGCACTTTCTAGATGGTTTGCAAACCATCTTCTGTCCATCACCACCAAACCCACAGGAGATATACTCATTGGTGGTTATGTCACCCATATAGCCTTGAAGCTTGGCCATTTGAAGCTAGATGAGCATCATTTCAATCTCATCCCTGGGCATCCTCGAGATCGATTGGATGTTGAGTCCTTCATTAAGATGGGAGTGGCTGTCAGAATTGTTCATGAGAACAATATTTTCTACTGCTTCACAGACACTGCTGGGGAGATAATCTGGGAAGACAACGATATGGAGGACTTCAAAGCTGGCCTCCAAGGGATCCAGCAGAAGAAAAGGGCTCGGGTTGAGAAAGCACCTCTAGCGGCTGATCAGGACATCGATCAATCCTCAGCTTCCACACCGAATTTGGCGCAGCAAGTGGTTGACCTCTTGGCACCACATTTTGAGCAGCTGCAGGCTTCGATGGACGAGAGGTTGGAAAACCTCAAAGGCTTCATAGAGTCTCCAATGCACAACCTTGAGGCAGAGGTTGCTAGACTTCAAGATAGGATGTTCGACTAGGTGTTAGGCTAGATGGTAGCCTAAATTTGAGTGTTTGCTTGTTTATTTTCTTTGTTGTTTTGTTGTTTTGTTTGTTGTATTTCCTTTCTGACTTTTATTTCCTTTGTTGTGTATGTATGTTTTTAACAATCAAATTTATTTGCTTTGTTTATCTTTTGGTATCTTTATATTCTTTTTGATTGATGACAAAAGGGGGAGAACCTAGCAATATATTAAATGAATTTTTTGAATAAAAAATAAGAACCTACAAAAACATTGACATTAAGCTAGGTTAGGAGGAATTAGAAATACTCAAACTTTGATTCAAAATTAATATGCAAGTATGAAATTTAGAAATTGAGCTTTATACACATTAGATATACCTTAAGTATACTTTGCATATACCTTAATGCAAGTTACATAAGTGAACATGTCATGATATACTCTAAATATACCTTACATATACTTCATGCCTTAAAAATAATTTTGGTATATATTGGATATACTTCATATATAACTTGCATATACTTAAAAACTAGTAAGTTTATTTCAATGCTACATCATTCTTTACAATTCTTGCACTTTATCAATTTTTTATCCTAAGTATCTTTTGAGGGGGAGACCTCTCAAAAGCACATATTGCTAGATTATTTGTCACCATTAAAAAGGGGAAGATTGTTAAACCTTGAGGGGTATTTCTGTCATTTTGATGATAACAAAGAAAATAGCAATATTGTATTTAACATACTTGTTTGCTATGTTTATTAAATAGGGTATGGAATAAAATAGCAAGAATGGAAAATGGAAGAATAATCCTTAAAAGACAAAATTAAGGAAGTAACATGTTCACGCCCGTGACCATATGTGTGACGCCCGTGAAAGAGCTAACCGTCACCAAAACCAACATTTGAAATTTATGGCCATAAAGGAAGACACAAACCGTGAATTGTACATTTAAGTCACGCTCGTGACCTTTCATGACATTTGGTTGGTACAACGGCTAGTTTCATATTTAATGCACCCTAACGGCTATAATCAGCTAAGGGAGTATAAATGGAAGTCATTTATGCATTCAGTACAAGAGGATAGCAAATACTTTGAATCAAAATCTTATTACAAGCTATTTGTACATTCAATACTTTGAGAACCGATATCTATTCTGTGTAAAAATATTTTTGCTCATCATTAATTGAGCAATAAAGATTTGTGAGTATTTCTCTCTGTAATCATTTATTACTCAAGTGAGTTTTGGGTATTTCTTGGTTAAGAGTAGAACACTTGTAAGGGTTAGTTGGTGAGCCTTTAAAACACAAATTAAATGTTGTTTGTGTGAGCCTGTAAAAACACAAAGAAAAGGTTGTTTGTGTGAGCCTGTAAAAACACAAAGTAAAGGTTGTTTGTGTGAGCCTGTAAAATACAAGGAATTGGTTATTGTGTCAGCCATTAAAATACAAGGGATTTCTGGGTTAGGTGTGAACCATTGTGAGAAACACCATAGTTGGGATTGAGCTTGTAAAACTCCATTGTAACACTTAGTGTGTTAGTGAAACTCCCAATTGCGATTGGGGAGAGGAGTAGGGTTTGTTAACACCCAAACCTTTATAAAAATCCTTAAGTCAAATTTTTTATCCCTTCTAAAATTAATTTTTATCTCCGCACTTTAAAGTTTAATTTTTGAAACTCCAATTCAACCCCTTTCTTGGCTTAATATCTGGGCAACAGGGTCTAAATTAGTGAATATGACAATTACCTTGTTACAATATTTATTTTTTTATTATAGTTTAAATAAATAACTATAATTTCTCCTAAACGGTCATATGATCTGTGAGGACTATTAGCTCTATAGCTTTTTATACACTCATCCAATTTATATGATTCCTATTCCTAATTAAATTTAACATGGAAGACTAAACCATACAAAAATTTCAGAATTTTTGAACCATTACATAATTTTTGGTATAATTTTAAATATTACTCTGTTCTGTGCCCTTAGGCAGTTTTAGGGTGCTATATTTAAAAATTTATATCTTTCACCGTGTATATTCAATTATTACGAAAATTTTATACAATTAGATAAGTTAATTTGGAACATTTTTCATGTTTACCATATGTCCAGAATCGTCCTCTAAGGTTCTCAAATACTAAAGGATTTATAACTGGTTAGGAATAGAATGACAACCTGTGACCAGTTCACTTGTTAAGGTCATAACTCACAAAATAAACAAAATTTTTAGGTAGTTCTTTCACAGAAATTTAGATAAGATATATAAATAAAACTTTCATATTTTGAACTTTGGCTAATTCGATCTAAAAATGGATCAAATATAAGGACAAAATTACTAGAGCTGTACAGGTATGTGGAACTAGCTCAATCAAGGAACATCCATAGTTCATTTCACTATAACTCAACCTACACAAGAGATATTTCTACGAACTTTTGCACCTGTATCACACATAGGTCCATAACTCTTATGATTTACAAAACCTTACATTCAGTCATTAAGATGATCAAATTAAGCAAAAATTGTAGGTTATTTTGTTGATAGATCTCCCTAAACCAGTCTCACTCAAAAAAGCATTTCTCTTCATATACTCAAATTAATTCCAAGAAATTTGATCGAAATATAAACAACACATATGTGAACAACTTTTATGCTTGACACTTCTCCAAATTCAATTCCTAAAGTAATAAAAAATAGATCAAAAATTACTACTGTAACATACCCCTAAAAGCTCTAAGTAACACAATATCAATGGAAAAAAGATTACTTACCAAGAACATATTTATTTAGAGTGATTTTGACCTAAATCTTGAGTGAAATCAGGAAGAATTGAGGATGTTATTGGGAGGAAGGAAAGGGATGATGATTGTTGCCCAAAAATTAAACCAAGAAGGGAGTTGAATTGGATATTAAAAATTCTTAACTTTTAAGTGCGAAAGGAAAACTTAAGTAAAGTAGGGATGGGAAAATATCACATAGGAATTTTTATAGAGGTTCAGGTGTTAACAAAACCTACTCCTCTCTCCAATCTCAATTGGGAGTTTCACTAACGCACTAAGTGTTACAATGGAATTTTACATGCTCACTCCCAACTATGGTGTTTCTATCAATGGATCACACCTAACCCAGAAATCCCTTATGTCTTAATGGCTCACATAATAAACCAATTCCTTGTGTTTTAAAAGCTCACACAAATAACCCTTACAAGTGTTCTACTATTAACCCAATATACCCAAACTCACTTGAGTAGTAGAATACAAAGAGAAACACTCACAAATCTATAATGCTCAGAAAAATAATGAGCGAAAAGATTTTTTACAAAGAATTAATGTTTGTTTGAAAGTAGTAAATGCATAAATGGCTACAGCAAGATTTTGATTCGAAGTATTTGCTATTCTTTTGTTCTGGATTCATAAATGACTTGCATTTATACTTCCATGGTGAATTATAGTCATTTGGTTGCATTTAATGCAAAAATAGCCGTTGCACCAACTCTTAATTTCGCGCCTGACATGTTTCTTTTTCCTCTTTCACGGTCATAAATATGTGTGTCACGGTCGTGACTGTTCTTCCAAGCCGTGACTTGAGTGGTGACTTTGGTCGTGAAGCATTCTGGAAGGATTTGAAGTGTTTGATCGTGGGCATGACGTTATTCTTTCATGGGCATGAACATCCTTCCAAGCCGTGGTCCAAATGGTGACTCCGGCCGTGAAACTCTCTGGAGGAATTTGACATGTTTTCTCACGGGCGTGATTGATATGATCTTTCATGGTTGCTATGATCCTCCATGGCTGTGAACTTTAAATATTGGGTAGTTGGTGCTAAGTTTTATCACGGGCGTGACATAAACAGTCACGGGCGTGAACATGCTATTTCTTCAATTTTTGTCTTTTTAAGGTTAGTCTTCCATTTTCCATTCTTGCATCATGTTCCATACCCATTTTAATAAACTTAGAAAACAAGTATGTTAAATACATTATTGCTATTTTATTTGTTAGCATCAAAATAATGGAAATACCCCTCAAGGTTCAATAATCTCCCCCTTTTTGATGGTGACAAATAATCTAGCACTATGTGCTTTTGAGAAGTCTCCCCCTCAAAAGATGCTTAAGATAAAAAATTAATGAAGTGCAAGAATTGTAAAGAATGATGAAGTATTGCATGGATGCTTGCTTCCTATTTTAGGTATATGCAAGGTATATCAAATTTTTGCTTATAACTAGCTAAGTATATGCAAAATATATAAGGTATATTCAAAGTATATCAAGCATATTCATTCATGTAACTTGCATCAAGGTATATGCAAAGCATACTTAAGGTAAATTCAAGGTATATCAACTCATTTGCATACTTGCATATTTCTTTAATTCAAATATATTGCATTTAAATTTAAATATAATATATTGCTAGGCCCTCATCTTTTTGTCATCAACAAAAAGAACAAAAAAAGATAAATCATAAGGGAAAACTAATGCAATTACATTAATATTAAAAGAAATGTACAAGGTTTGAAAAGTAATTGAAAATCCTACATTAGAAATACTAGAAATTAACATAGCGAAAAAGAAATATAGTATAGTTAGATTTGGAGCCGGACATCCCATCTCTAAGGTGAGCTACTTCCATCTTGAGGCTCTCTGTGCGAGGCTCCATGAAATCCTTGAGGTTCTCTAATCTCTCATCAATCGAAGCCTGCAATTGGTCAAAACGTGGTGCCAATAGATTAGCCACTTGCTGAGCCAAGTTCGATGTTGAGGACAAGGATTGTCCAATTTCCTGCTCAACCTCTGGGTTGTCGTCTCAACTCGAACTCTTTTCATCTACTGGATTCCTTGGAGGCCAGCTCTGAAGTCGTCTGAATCATTTTCCTCCCAAATAATCTCACCAGCTGTGTTGGTGAAGCTGTAGTAGATGTTGTTCTCATGAACTATGTGAACCGCCGCTCTCATTTTGATAAACGATTCGATGTCTAGTCGGTCTCGAGGATATGCTGGTATAAGTTTGAAGTGGTGCTCCTCTAGCTTTAAATACCCAAGCTTTATAGCAAGGTGAGTCACGTACCTACCAATCAAAATGTATCCGGAGAGCTTCATGGCAATAGACAGTAGATGGTTTGCAAACCATCGAGATAAAGCCACTGTTAGGCCTTTTCGGGCCATCTCCAAAAGAAAGAGCTTGGATTTCCAAATCGATCCATTGCTATCTCCTCTGGAAAAAATGCTATAGGTTAGAAACCTATGCAAGTACTTGTGCACTGGTGATCGAAAGTGGGTGCTTTTCGTCTTCTTGATGTCTTAGCTGCAGTCGAGCCTCAAATGAGTCCATGCTTGAGTGGCATAGAACTCCACCTCACTCTCATTAAGGATACCATCAGAGGGAAAGTTGAACATGTCACCAAACTTTATGGCAGTGAGGGTGTTCGGATGCTTGCAGAGTTGAAATTTTACCGTTCTGATGGGAGAAACTTGTAGGGTGATAAGGAACTCAAGAGTTGGTTCCCTCAGCATCGGTTGATGGATATCAACAAAATCTTTTAGATTAATTGTCTGGAGTTGTTCTGTCATTCTTGTCTCGAGACCAAGGGTCCTGACAGTGTGCCACTCAAATGATCGAGAGGAAAGGAGTGGTCTTTGCTTGAGAACCGAGTACCTTGGATGACAGTGCTCAGAAATAATGTTTAGAAGGTAGTCCGTGTACCTTCTTGGAGCATAAGACTTCTTTCTAGTACCTTTGGAGGAGCCGGTTTCCATTTTTTATTGTGAAAAATATTTTTGAAGAGAGAAAATCTAATGGAATGTTTTGAATAGAACCTAATGAGTTTTGATTTCTGATGATGGAAATAGTTTTTGAAGGTATTTATAGATGGAGTGAGTTGCCAAGGGGATGGAATCTATGAAATGGTATTGAATGGTGATAAATGAAAGAAGTTGGAGAGTTGGAGATGAGAAAAATAACAACAGAAAATGTTTTATAGCCGACATATTCACGGTCGTGAATGGTAAGTCACAGGCGTGAAATGTCGTGTTCACAGTTTGCTGAAGAGGCGTTCTACCTGTGATGAGAGATGTGAAACAATTCATGGTCGTGACATTTAATGGTCATGGGTATGAATGATGAAATATGACGGTGGTGACAAATGAGTCACAGTCGTGAAGTACAATCTTCACTTATTGTGACCGTGAGACAGAGCGTGACACAAAGCATGAATGCTTCTGTAAGTTTTTGGTGGAAATGTTCATAGTCATGAATAAGTATCACGGTCGTGAACAAAAGGTTTCATGGGGGTGACAGAAAAAGGTTATGGGCGTGAAAAATAGTCTTCACTACCTTCAACCATGAAGCATGTCGTGAAGCAAGGCGTGAAAGCTATTGGAGCATTTAGCGATTATGATCACAGTCGTGTATATATGTCACGAGCGTGAAATGCCTAAAATCCTCATTAAATAAAACTAAGTTTAAAACAAGACCAAAAGATTTCTAAGGTGCTTATATCCCCTATAACATATATTTCTATCAATTTAGCTACTTCTTACCTTAAAAGATGAGATAATAACACTAGATTATCAATAAAGATTCGACAATTTTGGCAATCATAAATTTAATCCATCAATCATACCAAGCTTTCTTCTTATGAAATTAAATCTTTCTTCATTTAGAGACTTAGTGAAGATACTTGCCAATTGATTGTATGTGCTTATAAATTCCAATACAACATCTCCATACTGAACATGATTTCTAATAAAATGATGTCTTATGTCAATATGCTTACTTCTAGAGTGTTGAATGAGATTCTTAGATAGATTTATAGCACTTGTATCATCACATCTAATAGGTATATGGTCCATACTATGACCATAATCCTTAAGTTGTTGTTTCATCCAAAGGATTTGTGTACAACAATATCCTGCTGCCACATACTCCGCTTCAGCGGTAGAAAGAGCAACTGAAACTTGTTCCTTGCTAAACCAAGAAACTAAGCATTTCTCCAATAAAGTGACAAGTACCTGAAGTACTTTTTCTATCTAAAAGACTTTCAGCATAATTAACATCTGAATATCCTATAATGTGAAAGGATGAATTTCTAGGATACCATAAACCTAGATGCAATGAGCCATGTAAATATTTTAAAATTCTTTTCACAACATTCAAATGTGATTTTTAGGACATGATTGAAAGCGAGCACATAAGCATACACTATGCATTACATCGGGTCTGGAGGCAGTAAGATATAAGAGTGATCCGATCATACCTCTATAGAGCTTTTCATTAATGCTCTTACCCTTTTCATCTTTGTCCAATTTTGTTGATGTGCTCATTAGAGTCTTGGCATTTTTGCTACCTTCCATTCCAAATTTCTTAATCAAGCCTTTGTCATATTTGGATTGATTGATGAATATGTCCTCATTGCCTTGTTTTATTTGTAGACCGAGGAAGAACTTGAGCTCACCCATCATGCTCATTTCGAATTCCCTAGTCATACACTTAGCAAATTCTTGGAAAAGCAATTCATTAGTAGACCTAAATATGATGTCATCAACATAAATTTGAACAATTAGAGTATCATGCTTATGCCTTTTAATAAATAAAGTAGTGTCAACATTCCCTTTTGTAAAATTATTTTCCAAAAAAAAAGAATTTAGTCTTTCATACCATGCTCTTGGTGCTTGTTTCAAACCATATAAAGCTTTTGAAAGTTCAAATACACGGTTGGGAAAATTATAGTTTTCAAAACCTGGTGGTTGTTCTACATAAACTTCTTCTTCTATAAAGCCATTTAAAAAAGCACTTTTTACATCCATTTGAATGAGTTTGAAATTCATATGGCTTGCATATGCTAAAAGTATTCTTATGGCTTCTAATCTAGCTACAGGAGCATAGGTCTCATCATAATCTATTCCTTCTTCCTAATTATATCCTTTTGCAACTAACCTAGCCTTATTCCTAGTTATTGAACCTTGTTCATCTAGTTTATTTCTAAATACCCATTTGCTTCCAATGATTTAATACTCTTTGGGTCTATGTGCTAAGGTCCATACCTTACTTCTCTTAAATTGGTTGAGTTCCTCTTGCATAGAAATCACCCAACTTTTATCATTAAGAGCATCATCAATATGTTTAGGCTCAATTTGAGAAAAAAAGGCAAGATTAGAAACTAAATGTTTGCTAGTGATAGAGTATCCTAAAAATATTCCCTCATCAGATTTAAAGGCAAATTTTCCAAGGTTGTCCTTGGTATTCAATATGAAACACTTGCATCCAAATACTCTAAAGTATGATGTCATGGGCTTTCTTCCATTCCATAGCTCAAATTTGACTTTTGGTAGCCCCTTTACTAGCTCTCCTTTGCTGAGGCTTTGAATTAGATCCATGCTTGCATGACCAAGCCTTCTATGCCACAACCAAGATTCATCACTAGTAGTCACAAGACACTTAGAGGAAAGGTTAGATATTTTGTGTAAGTCTATTATATAGGTATTGACATCTCTACTTCCTTTAAATATCTCTTGGCCATTAATAGAGGTTACAAGACATTCGTTGCAAGCAAAGATTACTTTGTTTCCTTTATCACATAATTGACTTACACTTAACAAGTTATGTTTCAAACCATCAATAAGACATCTTTAACAAAAGTAGTACCATTAATACCAATAGAGCCAATGCCAATTACCTTTCCCTTAGCATTGTTTCCAAAGGTTACTTTACCTCCATCAATACTTTTGATTTCATTGAAAAGTTCTTTGTCTCCGGTCATATGCCTTGAGCATCCACTATCTACTAGCCAAGCATTTTTGTTTATTGTGGAATTGAGGCATACCTATAGAATCACAATTCAAGTATTGTTTTTAGGTACCCAATTGAGCTTGGGTCCTTAGGGGTTAGCATATGAAGGTTCCCAATGAGCCTTCCTTATCCAGCAATTTTTGTTTATGTAACCAAATTTCATACAATAGTTACATGATTTAGCTCTAAACATGCTTTTTGGTTGTACAATGCTTTTGAATGCCATGTTTCTATTTGGTAGAGTTTGAAAGCAATGGCATGCACAAACATGATGACTTGATGCTTTTCTAGGTGTATGCTTCTTGTACATAAAAGCATGATTAGCCTTTTGAGGTTTCCTTCTTAGGCTTACCAACCTTTGATCATTCCTCTTATGCATAGAAGCTTTAATGTATGTTGTGCACTTAGCCTTTGGGTCTGTTACAATAAATATGGAGATGTGGGTTCACTTGACTTAACAAAAGTAGTCTTATGAGATGAGGATGATGTACCCTTAAATCCTAGACCATGTCTAATTAAGGGTGGACTTTGAGACACAATGAGAGTATCTAAACTCTCCTTTCCTTTGTGAAATTTTGAAATGGAGTTTCTAAGTTCCTCAACTTCATTTTTCAAAATATTGTTTTCTTTAAGCAAGGATTTAGTTGAGGGTCTTAAACAGTACTCATCTAATGATTTTTGAAGAGATTCATTAGATGATTTAAGCTCAAAGTTCTCCTTTTCTAAAACATCCATTTTGATTTTCAAATTAGAAATGTTATTTTTATAAGTATTGAATTTACTTCTATATTTCTCTAGTTCTAGATTCAATACTTCTATTAGCCTTTGCTCATCATCATCTTCACTATTACTATCATAATCACTACTATCATTATTAAACGAGTATGAGTGAAATGATCCTACCTTATCCGAGATGTGATCCTCTATAGCCATAAAGCATAGGTTGACCTCTTCACTTTCATTATCATCTTTTTCACTTGAAGAGCTTTCGTCATCCCATGTAGCTTTTTGGCCTTTCTCCATATTGTCTCTTTGGTATTTTCTCTTGTGCTTCTTGAACCTTGGACATTCTGGTTTAATATGCCCTTTCTTCCCACATTCATAGCACTTTACTTCCTCTTTACTCCTTTGAGTGTCATTCAAGGCCTGTTTGAAATTTCTTTGCTTGAATTTTCTAGAATTGCCCATTCTCTTCTCAATTATTCTTTTCATCCTTCTTGAGAGCATTGCAATGTCCTCATTTGTATCATCACTCTTTTCTTCATCATCTTCAACGTCTTCTTGAGATTTTGAAGTTGAGGCTTTTAGTGCTAGAGGTTTTCTTTTTTCTGTCTCTGCTTCAAGCTCTCTATCTCTTTTCACTGCCATTTCATGTGTAAAAAGTTTTCCAATAAGCACATCGGTATTCATGATGCTCATGTCTTCATTTGCCTCTTCCATACCGACAACTCTTGAACCGTAATCTTTGAGAGGATGACTTCTCAGAATTTTGTTATTTACATCTTCCAAGCTCAGGCATTTCCTAAGCTTTCTCATGCCATTTATGATGGCTAGAAGACAATTTGTCATTTCGATTATTGACTCATTGGATTTCATCTTGAAGAGTTCATACTCTAAAGTAAGAAGTTGAATCTTCTTGGACTTAACTTGCTTTGTTCCTTCATGATAGTTTTCTAATGTTTTCCACATGCTCTATGCAGTTGGGCAGTGTTATATTTTGTCACATTCTTCAATGGATAATCAGCTTGAGATAATTTTCATTGCCTTCTTGTTTTTGAAATTTGCTCTTCTTTGAGGCTCTATCCAATCATCTCTTGATAAGATTTCTTCTTCACCATCAACTCCGCTTCTAGTTGGTGGTGTCCATTCTTTCCAAACACTATCCCAAACTTCAATTCTTTCACTATTCAGATATGTCTCGATCCGAAACATCCAATGAGCATAATGTGCTCCATCAAAGTAAGGCTTGAGACTTTGGAATCCTTCATTGGCCATATCTTGATCTTTACTAGCGCTATTTAGGCTTCGATGCTAGACTAAGCTCTTATACCAATTATTGCCCAAAAATTGAACCAAGAACGGGGGTTAAATTGGATATTAAAAATTCTTAACTTTTAAGTGTGGAAAGAAAAGTTAAGTAAAGTAGGGATAGGAAGATATCACATAGGAATTTTTATAGAGGTTCGAGTGTTAACAAACCCTACTCCTCTCCATAATCTCAATTGGGAGTTTCACTAACACACTAAGTGTTACAATGGAGTTTTACAAGCTCACTCTCAACTATGGTGTTTCTATTAATGGATCACACCTAACCCAAAAATCCCTTATGTTTTAATGGCTCACACAATAAACCAATTCCTTGTGTTTTAAAGGCTCACACAAATAACCCTTACAAGTATTCTACTCTTAACATAATATACCCAAACTCACTTTAGTAGTAGATTACAAAGAGAAACACTCACAAATTTATAATGCTCAAAAAAATAATGAGCAAAAAGATTTTTTACAAAGAATTAATGTTTGTTTGAAAGTAGTACATGCATAAATGGCTACAACAAGATTTTGATTCGAAGTATTTGCTATTCACTTGTTCTGGATTCATAAATGACTTGCATTTATACTTTCATGGCGAATTATAGCCATTTGGTTGCATTTAATGCAAAAATAGTCGTGCACCAACTCTTAATTTCACGGCTGACATGTTTCTCTTTCCTCTTTCATAGTCATGAATATGTGTGTCACAGTCGTGACTATTCTTCCAAGCCGTGACTTGAGTGGTGACTTTGGTCATAAAGAATTTTGAAAGGATTTGAAGTGTTTGATCATAGGCGTGACATTATTCTTTCACGGCCGTGAACATCCTTCCAAGCTATGGTCCAAGTGGTGACTCTGGCCATGAAGCTCTATGGAGGAATTTGACATCTTTTCCCACGGGCGTGACTTTATTTCACGGGTGTGATTGATATGATCATTCACAGTTGCTATGATCCTTCATGGCCGTGAACTTTAAATATTGAGTAGTTGGCGCTAAGCTTTATCACGGGTGTCACGTAAACAGTCACGGGCGTGAACATGGTTTTCTTCAATTTTTGTCTTTTTAAGGTTAGTCTTCCATTTTCCATTCTTGCATCATGTTTCATATCCTGTTCAATAAACTTAGAAAACAAGTATGTTAAATACATTATTGCTATTTTATTTGTTAGCATCAAAATGATGGAAATACCCCTCAAGGTTCAACAATAATGATAAGAGGAAGAGTGTAGAAGTTATGATGAATTGGGGCAAATGAAGTCTTAATTGACTTTAGGTCCCCCTTCTCTGGATTTTTCCCCTTTTTTTTGGTTTTTTACTGTGCTTTTTATTATTACTTATTATTATTATTATTATTATTATTATTATTATTATTATTATTATTATTATTGTTGTTGTTGTTGTTGTTGTTGTTGTTGTTCACACATATACTCATATCTAATCCCTTAATTTTTTTTATTGAAAGTACAATTTAATTATGTGGTCTAATTTATTTTATTTTAATTTTTAAGTTTGTCATTTATTATATCTATTTTAATATATATAGTTTATCGTATGTTTCCTATGTATACCACATACTTATTCTAACTTATACTAATTAGTGGGCGTTACAATTCTCTCCCTGTAACACCCACTAATTAGAGATTAATTAGAATAAGTATGTGGGATAAATAGGAAAAATATGATAGATAATAGAAATTAAAATAGATGGAATAAATGACTAAATTAGAAATTAAAATAAATTAAATTGATTGACATTATAAATTTGATTAAATTATACCATATAATTAAATTGTACTTTTGGTAAAAAAAATTAAAGATACTAGATATAAGTAAATATGTGAAAATAAGTTTTTTTTTAAATGAACAATAAAAAACGGAACAGCAGGCAAAAAAGAAAGAAAGAGAAGAAGATTAAAACGGGAGAAGGGAGGGGAAGGGGAAAGTCAATTAAGACTTTGCCCCATTTTATCCTAACTTCTACACTCTTCTTCTTAGCATCATCATCCCTTCCCTTCCTCCATATAACAGCCCCAATTCTTCATCCTTTCCTTCATGATTTGCAAGAAATTCACTCCAAATAAATTTGTTCTTGGTAAGAAATCTCTTTTCCATAGTTATTGTGTTATTAGAGCTTTTAGGGTTATGTTTCTAAAGTTTATTTCACTCTATTTTTTATTATCATATGAATCAAATTTTGAGAAGTGTTAAACATGAAAGTTTTTCATAAATGTGTTGTTTATATGTTTGTCAAATTTCATGAAATTATTTTGGATATATAAAGAGATAAATTATTTGAATGAGACTAGTTTAGGGAGACATGTCAACAAAATAACCTGCGGTTTTTGCTTAATGGTTGAATCTGAGATTTTGTAAAACATAAAAGTTATAGATATATGTATTATTTAGGTCTCTACCAAAGTTTCTATAAATATCTCTTGTGTAGGTTGAGTTATAGTGAAATCAACTATGATTGTTCCTTGATTGAGCTGTTTCCTTCTACTTATGCAGCTCTGGTAAATCTGTGTTCCTTTGTGAGCTTCTTAAAGGTTAACTTAGCCAAAGTACAAAACATGAAAGTTTTATTTCTATGTCTTATCTAAGTTCTTGTAAAGTCTCACCTTAAAATTTCATGTATTCTGTGATTTATAAGCTGAACAATTGAACTGGTTGGGTTGGTACTCTATGCTAAACCAGTTATAGATTATCTAGTGTTTGATGACCTTAGAAATAGAATTTGAAAAGCTGGTAAACATGAAAAATGTTCCAAATTACATTTTTTAAATGTGTAAAAATTTTAGTAATAAACAAAGCTACTTGTTGAATAATATGACTTTTTAAATATGGTACTCCGAAATTGCCTAAGGGGCAGCAAAAAGAGCAATATTTAAAATTGCACTAAATATTATATAATGATTCAAAAATTCTGAAATTTTATTATATTTTAGTCTTAAATGTTAAATTTAATTAGGATTAAGAATCATATAAATTGGATAATTTTAGGGAAAGTTATAGATCCAATAGTCCTAAGAGGTCCTGTTCCAGCTTAAAAGAAATTGTAGTTATTTATTTAAACTATATTAAGAATAAATATTTTATCAAGGTATTAATTATTTATATTTTTGAATTAGAATCTCAACAAGAAGAACAACAACAAAAGTGAACATGTTCTGAGCTTAAATTTTGGAAAAGAAAAACACTATCGAGGTTTGTACATATATGTATTCTGATTTGCCCCTTATGCATGATTGCGTGTGTCTGACTTAAATTATATGTCACAATGATAAAATAATATATTATGCCATGTTTTAAAATTATAGAAATGTTATTAACTATGAACTTAACCTTATGCTAATATTTGATAAAATATCATGCTATTACATGGTTTTGAAAAAAATTGTGAGTACATTATTATGTTAATACGAAATCATTATTGGTTATAGAAACAAGTAACTAATGGTTTTTAATTGCCCATTTCTCTACCTGAGGACTGACATAGGATAGATGGTGCACCATTAGGGGGAAGTTTCGATATCGATATTGATAAGATTTAAGGACAGGGTGGTTATAGCTCTGAGAGCGCCCCTGATCCTAATTACATACATATAAATGATTATACTAGGTCAAAATGGCTAAAGCTCCACGAGCACCCTTGACTTGAGATTATAGTAAGTAGGGTGGCTTAAGCTCCGCGAGTGCCCCTATTTCACACCCTGTATTCGAACAGTCCGGGAATGAGATTTTGGGCTAATAAATCATAGAATGAAATATGAAAATTTATTAATTGATGTAAGTAACAAAGTATAAAATGCTTAAATGAGGTGGTGCAAATTTAATTATTGAATAAGGTTATTATGTTATCCTTTTATATTATGTATTTATTTATTTATATGACAAAAATGTAATAAAATTTGATGTTCCATGATTTTATTTGAGACATGCATTTGTGTGATTGCTTGGGGAAAACTTTAATGCTTATATGTACCACTAAGCTAGAGATAGCTTAGCGTGGGTTCTTCTCACGCAGAAATTGGAACTGAAGCTAGTAGATAGTGAAGTTGATCAAAAAGAAATCCAAGCCCATATCAGCAGAGGTACAAAAGACATAGTTAGAGGGTTGGTTACTTATTATGTTTTTTTGGTTTGACCATGAATATGGTTTGTGGTAGACATGTCTCATATATTAATATTGTATATGTAAGTAATTATGTAATATAATTGGGTTCCATATGTGTGTACAACATAACGATAAATATATATCGTTAATTAGAATGACTTGCCTTAAACAATATAAATAAATGGATTAAGTTATTTAAAATGAAAAAGTTTTAATTCGAACAAATTTATTTAGTAAATCTTGTGGCATCATATTTATATATATGAGATTATTCCTAATATATAAGTAGGGCATTATATTTTCTCTTAAGATGTTTCGTCCTCGAAACATACTTGATACATTACAATTGAACAAATAAGGAGTATTGTGTTCTAATCGTCTCTCCACTTTTCAAGTAGCTCTTTTCGTTGCGTGGTTTGTTATTAGCACGTTCACTAATGGTGCATGCTTATTTTGAGATTCCTTAATCTCTCATGTTAAGATGCAGACTGATTTCCTCTTTAGATGTCAAATCCTGTCTCACTTGATTACTTTTGTCTAGTACAATGTGAGAAGAATCTGATCTATGTTGTCCCAACATCAAGACATAGGACACATTGTATATTTGACTCAATTCCAATGTCAGAGCAAGTCTATTAGTCACCATTATAACTATCTTTAAAATTTCACAAGGTTTGATGAATCTTGGGTTTAACTTATCATCCCTTTTTCTTGTTTTTTTTTTCAAAATTTCAGCACTTTCTTCTAAGGTGAAGTTTTAAGGAGAAACTTTATCCCCCCTACATACTTAATATCTTATTTGTTAATATTAGAATATTATTTCTACCCGATTATAATTGCCTTAAGCTTTTCTCGAGTAGTTCTCCTTCATAATACATCCGCCTAAGGATAAAATATTATACTAAAATTGAGCTTAGGGTCTAAAGTTCATTGTAGATTACTCCAAAATTGATATGTAAACAGAGTATCTCTATTTGACACAATAGAAATAGGCATTCTAGTCGCAAAATTTCTGGAAATCTGTTTACATTTTTTTTCTGTAATAGAGATTAGATGTAACAATCCACCTAAAAAGACTCGAGTCTTTCCCCCTTAGAAAGCAACTCAACCAACTTAACAAGCTTATTATCTTGTCTTTGGGTATCCTTAATTTTCTAGGTAAAAGTAAGCTGAACACGCAACCTTATCACAATCTCTCTACTCACAATATCTACTCTATCTCAAATTCAACTCTTCCTAAAGGGGAATATATTTCAAATTCTTGTTTTCTATATAGAAAAAAATTCCCTCCAATAAGATTATGGTGCCAAAATTCAATGCAAAAACTATAGTTGTCATCTCTAGATCATACATAAAATAATTTTTCCCATACATTATGAAAGGCAATCTCTAACTACTTTACCTACCTACGCATCGTGATCTAAAGAATTTATAGCCTCAATCTCATATTCTAGTCCCCCTCCAATCATGCTATGTTAGCTAGATGTACTTGTGCAAATATATATGAACGTGTAAAACCTAGATCTATGAGTATATAAAGGTCAGAAGCATCTGATGAATACATACCAACAATAAAATCTATTGTTGTCTGATCTTCTATGGCTTTCATGGCATAAGCTCTGGCTAAAACTTTGTTAGGTCAAAGTCTATTCACTGTGTTTGAAATAGCCTGCCTAGTTTGGCCTGCTCCTCCTCTAGTGTGAACTCTAGGCTGAGTAGGAACTGATTTTATCATCAAAGTAGGAGTTCTATTTGTCAAGAGTGGGTAATCTTTCCGTATGTGTTCCTTGGACCCATATTTAAAGTAAGCACCTGTGACACGCCAACATTCTCCTCTATGGTGTCTGTTGCAACTATCACACTTGGGTATATATTATTTCTTTCTAAAAAAATGGGTCTCTAGAATAGCAGATTTCTTAGATGACTCCCCTATTCTTCTTTTCTTTCGCCGAGTCTTCTTTATCTCATACTTTGCAGTTGATGTAGGTTAAGAAGGATTAGGAGTAGCACTAATTCCCTCAACATTCATTGCACTAGACTAACGTGGTGACATGGTGTCAAGAGAACTAAAATTCTCAACCATTCTAGGCTCATCTGAAAACATCTCCCTATAAGCCTACAAAGTTTATAGAGAAATAGTCCATATCAAAGTTATATGAGACAAATATTAGTATGTATGACAAACCCTTCCCCACTTAGGTTAAGAGATGCCTAAATCTAAGCTCTGATACCAACAAATGTGACATCCCGCCTATATAATAGGAATAATCTCATTACATAAGTGGAATGACACAGACAAGCTAAATGACACTAGCCTGAGATTAAAATTTTCATTTAATAACTTAATTGACATTTTTTTTAATATTCAAATATACATATGAATTCAATTATCAAAATACACCATCCTGTTACATAAATATTATACTTCATTATAACTATATAAATATTATACTTCATTATAACTATCAAAATTAACGGCTTTTACCTCACATCTAACTATATAGACATAATACCAAAATACAAGACATGTTCTTAACTATATACATGACATGTCTAACAAACCCATATGAATGATAATGAAGAAAATGCAAAAATAACATGCATCTGACCCTCAACCAGTTCTGACGCATTTCCTCTAGTATGGGCTTGTACTTTCTCTATCAACTTCACAGTTTACTATTTGCAAACTCCAGTACATGCGCAGAAAAACCCCATGCTAAGCCATTTCTAGCTTAGTGGTATATATAAGCATTTAAGTTTTTCCATGCAGTCACATAAACATGAGTCATAAAAATCATGACATAATTAAAATAAATTATTGCATAAAAATTTAGAAAATATTATAATAAAATAAGATTTATGTTCCATTATATTATTATTATATTTGCATCAAGACATGAATTTCTTATATTCATCCATATGTAATATATAAAATATTAAACATTCTATCTCCTCTCATGTTTCCATATTTTATTACCTTTCTTACCATGTCCTTTAAATCATTTATTAAATTTCTATATATAGACTTAATTTAAATATTTTTTTTACATATTATTTTAATTTAATAAGTTTCCATAACTCATTTTAATTTAATTGATTCTTCTAAAATTATTTTAGTTTAGTTAACTCAAATTTCAATCCAAATAAGGCTAAATATTTTAACATACAATTGCCAAAAATGCATAGCAGATAATTATTAATGCAGTTCGCAATAATCCAACATACATTATACAGGAACAAACACATGACTATACAATATTACCAAATTCATTAATAATATATATATATATATATAACTCAGTTATAAATTTAACTTACCTTAATAAATATTTATAATTCATGTTATCTCACACATTTATCTCTCAATGTGTACATGTATGTATTTTAATTAATTTATATATAATATTTTAATACAAATAGCTCAAATCTCATTCCTGGACTGTCTGAATATAGGGCATGTTGTAGGGCCGCTTGCAGAGCTTAAGCACCCTACTCACTATAGTCTCAAGTCAAGAGTGCTTACAAAGCTTAAGTCTCATGACTGAGTATAATCACATCATCTATGTACAATTAGAAAAGGGGTGCTTACGAAGCTATCACCACCCTATTGCTAACCCATATCAATATCAGTACCGTAATACTCCGCAATGGTGTACCATCTATCCCTAATTAGTCCACAAGTTGAGAACAAGACAATTAAGATTATTACTTATTTGTTTTCTTTATATATTAATTTGCTGGAATCAATGTTCCCTTTACATTCATAATGAAAATATAATTATAAAGTTTTAAAATCATATTATCATATGATATTCTATTATATATAACTATTTAAGTAATATTGGCATATTTTAATTAGTTTTCTATACAATCAAAGCCAACAAATCTTTTAATACATAACCAAAATTTATAATATCTTTATGAGTCCAAGTATGCCATATTTTCACTTTTTATTGTCACAATTATTCAATAATTACCATTAATAATTATCACATTTTTAATCAATCATATACTAATCCATATTGAAAAATATATTATATTACATATTCTACATTCACACCCCTTAACACACATTTACAATCTTAAACCAAATTTTCCTACATTTTATCAATCAATTATTCATCCATATGTCTATATTAACACTAAAGTTTATTATTTAAGCACTCAATTTATTTTATTTAATCATCAACCTAAGTCGCATGTTATGATAATCACACACCATTTTATCAATAATTCAAAGTTTACAAACCTTCTATCTTAATAACCATATATATATTATTTAAAATCTTATTTATTATAATTTATATGCCACATACATTTTCCACTCATTTATATTTCCTAGCATGTCATCTTATCCTTTGATAATCATTTCACATTTTAATACATTATTCAAATATATAATTTTTTTCAATTTAAACACAAGCATTCAATAAAAGCAAAACAAAATGTATATATGTACAAACCTCAATGGAGCTTTTCCAAAATCTAAAATTTGGAGATTGTCTACTTTTGTTGCTATTCCTCTTCTTGAGGGCCTAATATAAAAATATAATTGATTAATACCTTGTTACAATAAAATAAATAACTAAAATTTCTCCTAAACGGTCATATGACCTTTGAGGACTATTAGCTCGACAACTTTTTATACACTCATCCAATTTATATGATTCCTGTTTCTAATTATGTAAGACTAAAACATAAAAAAAATTTAGAATTTTTGAGCCATTACATAATTTTTAGTATAATTTTAAATGTTACTCTATTTTTTATCCTTAGGCAGTTTTAGGGTGTTATATTTAAAAATTTATATCTTTCACCGTGTATGTTCAATTATTATGAAAATTTTATACAATTAGATAAGTTAATTTGGAACATTTTTCATGCTTACCATATGCCCAAATTCATCCTCTAAGATTCTCAAATACTAGAGGATTTATAACTGGTTAGGAATAGAATGACAACCTGACTAGTTCACTTGTTAAGGTCATAACTCACAAAATAAACAAAATTTTTAGGTATTTCTTTCAAATACATTTAGATAAGATATAAAAATAAAACTTTTGTGTTTGAACTTTGGCTATTCGATCTAAAAATGAGTCAAATATAAGGACAAAATTACTAGAGCTGTATAGGTATATGGAACCAGCTCAATCAAGGAATAATGATAGTTCATTTCACTATAACTCAACCTATACAAGAGATATTTCTACCAACTTTTGCAGAGACCTGTATCACACATAGGTCCATAATTTTTATGCTTTACAAAACCTTAGATTCAACCATTAAGAGGATCAAATTAAGCAAAATCCATGGGTTATTCTGCTGTCACGTCTCCCTGAACCAGTCTCACTCAAACAAGCATTTCGCTTCATATACTCAAAATAATTCTATGAAATTTGACATACATATAAACAATACATATATGAAAAACTTTTATGCTTCACACTTCTTCAAATTTGGTTCATAAAGTAATCAAAAATATATCGAATGTCACTACTGTAACATACCCCTAAAAGCTCTAAGTAACACAATAACAATGGAAAAGAGATTACTTACCAAGAACATATTTATTTGGAGTAATTTTGATGCAAATATTAAATAAAATCACGAAGAATTGGGGCTGTTATTGGGAGTAAGGAAGGGGATGATGATGATAAGATGCAAAGTGTAGAAGTTATGATGAAATGGGACAAATGAAGTGTTAATTCACTTCAGCCCCCTTCTTCCGATTTTTCTCCTTTTTTTTTGGTTTTTTGCGGTGCTTTTTTTACTTATTATTATTATTATTATTATTATTATTATTATTATTATTATTATTATACTCATATCTAATCCCCTTAAGTTTTTTACAGAAAGTATAATTTAATTATGTGTTAAAATTTAATCAAATTTATCATGTCAATTAACTTAATTTATTTTAATTTCCGATTTAGTCATTTATTATATCTATTTTAATATATATATAGTATATCATATATTTCTTATGTATACCACATACTTATTCTAACTTATACTAATTAATGGGCATTAGAAATTCTATCAAAATATAACTTTTCATATTGTTAACACAATAAAAAAAATAAAAAGTATTTATACTAAACTTGTTTCATACACAATAATATATTTAAAATATTAATATCCATAATTCAAATTAATACATAATTATATTTAAAAACATTCTCAAATATAATAATATATTTGTTTTATTTATTATTTTAATAATAAAAATTTGATTAATTTATATGCTTTTAATTTGAAAAATAAAAAACATTCAATATTTTCTTAATATTCATTTCTCAATTAAAATAATTTTTTTATAGAAATACTATATATTAATAGTCAAAACACAAATAATTAAATTTTAAACTTTTTTTTTAACTTGTTTCAATTATATACGTCTTTTAAATAGTGTGAATAATTTGTGAATATTTAAAATTTATATATATATATATATATATATATATATTACTAATATTAATATTCTTTAGCAAGAAAGGTTATTTTTTAATTAGAAAATTTTTTTATAGAAAAAAATATTTTATAGAAAAATTATATTTTTGAACTTATATAAAAATTATCAATAGAGTCTATTAATAATAAAAATAAAAATATTTAAATTTAAGTTTATTAGTTAAATATATTTTTGATAATAATTTTGAATACTAATAATAAATAGATATTGGTAAGGTTGGAACAAAGGGTAAGTGGTTGAGTTGGCTAGAATAGCAATATTCCGCATCACGTTGTAGGGCAAAATCTTCGCAGTTCCTCCTTTCACAAATTATTGGTATTATTTTTTAACAAGTCAAACTAGTGAAATATGACTGGGTCAACTAGTTCACGGTTTAACCGTCTGGGTGGCTGATTTTCACATCAATACATTGGACCCCCGATTCAGCAGTAAAAATCCATCCAACCTTTAGACTGGTTTCGATTAAACGAAACGAGCCATCCAGTCCAGTATAGATTTAATAATACTAATATTCATATTTACCTTGCACCATTTATTGAAGTTTTGAAATTATTGTGGGGATGAAGGTATGTCAGTGTATAATGCATATGGTGAAAATATGTTTATCTTACATGTTATGATATTTTTGCAGTATAACTCATTTTTCTACTTATGGTAACTTGTCTAGGTACACCATGAATGTAGAAAAAGTGTGACCATTTGTGGAGACAACATAGTGGACCAACATTTAAATCAATGCCAAAAAAGTGTATATAAGTCATCAAACATTTCTCCCTACTAACCACCTTTATCAAAAGGAAAAAAAAAAAAAGCTTTTCAACGAGCACACCAAGATAGGAGTAGCTAGTTTTCCATTAATTGGAAAGAAGGTTTATATATGGGGTAAAGATATTGATTATATATTTGGAAAACCTTTTAAACCTCCTCAAAAGAGTCTTTGGGAAAAGAGATTCATATTATGGGGTATTCCATATTAAGAACCAGTTCAACATAGTATTGACATCATGCACAAGGAGAAAAATATTTGTGATGCTATAATAAGAATATTGTTGAACATACTAGGCAAAACAAAAGATGAAATCAAAGTTAGAAAGGACATGTTTGGAATGGGCATATGACTAGAGTTAGCATTGCAAGAGACAAGGAAGCAAACATATCTTCCCTCAACTTGTTATATGTTGTTTAGAAAAAAAACAAGCTTTTGTGAGTGTTTTTATTATGTTAAGATTCCTCGTGGATATTCATCACATATAAAAAGCTTTGTGTCAATAAAGGAATTCAAATTGGTCAGTGTGAAGTGCAACACCCACCTATTTAGTCGGACATAATCCCACTGTACAAGTGAATGCCATATGATTGTATCCATATAAAATATGTTCCATTTAAAACTTTTCCATCTTATATAACTATATGTGTCCTACTCAAAATTTGTGTATCATGCATTATTTAAAAAATCCATATACCATATATTGTATAAGATAAATTTGTGTTTGAATTAAAAACCAAAATCTTTATTCTCCAAATAAACTAGTTCAAGCACAATTAGCCCCTTTATTAGAAATTAAACCTTGAGCTTAAGCCACCTTGCACCTACTAGAGATGTACCCTAAAGGCAGTCACCTTAGGCACTTGATGTACTCATTTATTATTAATAACAGTCATTTTCATTATATGGTAATCATTGCATAAGAATTGATATATATCTTAAACCATTTAATGAAGTCCATGGTATGTAACATAACATGAAGGCAATCATGATGAAACCATGATGATGCAATTCTTTTCGTGTGCAATTGTGTTTAAACCTAAATTTTCCCTTATCATAGGATAAAAAAGATGGGACATTGTTAATTTGGATAGACTAATATATGTTATACTCTTTGGCTAGGTCAAGCAGCTGATCTCATAAGATCAAGACATTAGATGTTTAGAATTAACATGTGGTTGCTTGCGAGAGTAGCCAAGTACATGGGATGACTTACTGTGAGACAATCACATGGATATCTATTCAATATTAGTGATAGTCGTATCATGGAAATGGTGCAAGTATCTTTAGACTTGAGATGCTCAAGGTTATCTTGGATACTAAATCCTATACTTTGACTTCATTCCATGTTGCCCCTTAAAGCTTGCTCAATAGGTGGTGATTGGGTATAGCATGAGGTATTTGAAGGTAGTTGAGTAGTCAATAGAGGATTCACCACTCCTGATAGAAGGATAGTATACCTATGGCCTCTTGTAGAGATCACTACTCAAAAGTCCTTGGCCGAGATAGACATGTCTTGAAGAATGTCTTCAATGACATATCTAATAGAGTAATGAGTTTCATAGACAAGAACTAAAATCATTTGGACTAGATGTGACATAGTCAATCCAGTGGGAGTTAACACATAGTCCATGCTTTAAACCTAATGAGGTATAGTTTGGTGAAATGATGAATTACACGGTAATTGTCTATGGAAGAGTTAAAAGTCAAACCACTGACTTTCTTTCTGGTTAATTTGGTGCTCATAATGTGTTGTTAGATACCACTCATGATCTGTTATGTCAAGGAAAATTGATTAGAAATTAATTATGGGTCAAAAGTGTTTAACTCATAGAATTCTAATTGGATTAGGATTTCTCTCGAGACTCGAGTTACCAATATGACTAAAAAACCTATTAGGTCACATGCATAGAGGGAATGAAAAAAAATGTAAAATAGGTTTTGGATAAGATCCAAGTGAGAGAGAAAGAGAATTGGAATTTTTATAAGAGCTATAAAAATGGTCAAAATCCAATTTGGATTAGGATTGCTTACTTAGTCAACATTAGGCCATATACCTTATGGAAAGGGGTCCATTAAGGCTTTTCCTTTTCCATCCCTAAAAAGGATTAGAAAGAGTACTCTTTTTATGGAGTAAATTTTGTGGTTGCCGCCTTAAGAAAAATAAGAGTTATTTTTCTTATCTTCCTTTTCTCTTTCAAAAGACAATTTTTCATATGCACTTTGGACCTTTACCAACCCATCTCCTTGGAGGTTTTCTTCTTCTTCCTTTGCATGGAAAATCTTAGACGCAATCCTAGCTTTGGATTGTTATAGTTTTCTATAGCCTAACAAAGAAGCAAAATGTAACACCCCCTCACCCAAACCGCACGTGCCCCAATACGGGGGCGCTACTGCCTGTCTTTTTTACTTCTTTAAATCGCTATATATTTTTTTTCTCTATTTAATAAATAATGTACATTTTATTTACATAACATAGTATTTACAAATACCAATTTACTATTTAACAAACTTTGAAAACTAATTTACAACTTATAAGTAAATATAATACGGAAAACAAATTACAAGAGTTCAAAAGTTTGTGACTCACTATTTCGATATCAGCTGCTTTAATTTGAATAGGATCACCGCTTGCTTTATCTACCACCTTCAACTACCTTTATATATCTGCGTGGAAGGAAACTCCCACGCTAAGATCCAAGCTTAGTGGTGCATATAAATAAGGCAATATACTATATCATGCAACAAGCATTAACATGTATCATTTTCTTTTTCTTTTCTTTTATTATTTTCCGACATATCTTCATTTTGGACTGAATGGATATGGGTCATAGATCAGGAGCACTCCCAGAGCTATAACCACCATGTCCACTATCTGGCTCAACAGAGCTTCTCAAATCAATGGCGCTCTCCAAGCTTAAGCCACATTGATTGAGTATAATTTCATCATAGATGAATAACCGGAGCAAGGGCGCTCTCCGAGCTTAAGCCACCTTGTCCTCATTTTATATGTGCTCATCAGAGCCTCTCAAGTCAATGGCACTCTCCGAGCTTAAGCCACATTGACCGAGCATCTCAGACCAATGGCGCTCTCTGAGCTTAACCCACATTGATCGAGGAATATCTCATATAGTACGGTACTGTTCGCTCCCTTAATGACATGTCATCTATCCTGATTCTAGTCTGTAGGTAGAGTAATGGGCATCTTCGTATTTTCACATCAATCATATATCTTTATTTAATTTTTATTTTATATCCATTTCATCATCCTCATAATATACATCACATCATCATAATTCTCAATTACGACACATCAATATTCTCATGTATCAACATCTCAATACTCTTGTTTTAAAAACATCTTATCATACTCATACATACTGGATAGCATTTTTTTCATTTGTGTAACTAGATACATCAATAGATAATCATATTCATAATTTATTTGAAAACAGAGCATTCACGGCCGTGATTACCAATTTATGCCTATGAATTAGTTCACACCCGTAATCCCAAGCCATGAACGCTACTGGAATGAATCATGCCAAAAGCATTCACGGTCGTGAATACTCATTCATGCCCGTGATTCCCAACCGTGAATGCTTCTGGAATGAATAGTACCATTTTCACAAATCTCCTATAATATCTGGTTTAATCGATATAGGAGTGGTGCCAGGTACTAATTCAATAGCAAACTCTATATCTGGGTCAGGTGGTAGTCCTGGCAACTCCTGAGGGAACACATCAGAAAACTCACTAACTGTTGGGTTGTCAACCAACTTCAGACTTTTCTTTCGAGTATCAATCACATACGCTAAGTAAGTCTCACATCCCTTATTGATGAGTTTTCGAGCTTTCAATGTTGATATCACATTATCTGAATATCCTATATTCTCGCTCATCACTACTATCTCTTCTTGTTCTGAAACTTTAATCCTCATCTCTCTTTTTCTGCAATTTACTATCACTTCGTGTCGAGCTAGCCAATCCATTCCTAAGATCACATCGAACTCATAGAATGGTAGCTCTATCAAATCCATTGGGAATTGTTTATCTTGAATTTCAACTAGGCAACCCCGGAAGATTTTACTAACCCTCACACAGTGCCCTAATGGGTTAGTCACAAGAATCTCGTATTCTAGAGTCTCTGGTTTTAAACCCTCGCAACCCCATGGTTGTGTCCATATGTATGAGTGTGAATTCCCTCTCGTATTCTTTTACTGACATATTTCCTTGTTTCAAAGTCAGAAATTCTCTCTTCTTGTCATCTGTGTATATAGAAGGGATATATTGTTCCTTGAATTTCTCCAGAAAGAATTCCCATGTCATAGGGTTGGGTGCCTCTGTGCTTTGTGACTCAGATCTCCACCAATCATATGCATGTTCCTGTAGCAGCGATATTGCATACTCATATTTCTACTCATCTGTACAGTGTAGTTGATCGAAAACTCGCTCTATCCATTCCAACCAGAATTCTGCTGCAGAAGGATCATCCTCCCTTTTTCCATAGAAATCGGGTGCCCCTAGCTTCCTCAATCTCTCAAATTGTAATCCAAATGAGATTGGTTGTGATACTCTCTGTAGCAATTTTATCATATTTCTCATGAGCTCCGTCTGAATCGTATTAGTAGCTGACTGCTCACGAGATGAGTTAGCACCAGATTTCGGTGCTGCAGCTCGACGATGACTTGGTTGCAATAAAACTCTTGCCTCTGAGGGTTCATTACTCTCGGTTTCTTCCACTACTATTCGTCTTGATCCAGAAGTCATACCTTACCTATAACATAAAGGTAACGACCCTACTCATTAAAGCAGCGATTCCAAAAATTTAATTGTGGGTACTCTTCAAGAAATAAACATTTTCAAAATTCGCTTTTTAAAAACCCAAAACCACCCAAACCGGGCTTTGATACCAAAACTACTGTAACACCCCCTCACCCAAACTGCACGTGCCCGGATGCGGGGGTACTACTGCCTGTCTTTTTTACTTCTTCAAATCGCTATACATTTATTTTTTTTTCCTCTATTTAATAAATATTGTACATTTTATTTACATATCATAGTATTTATAAATACCAATTTACTATTTAACAAACTTTGAAAACTAATTTACAACTTATAAGTATATATAATGCGGAAAACAAATTACAAGAGTTCAAAAGTTTGTCACTCACTATTTCGAGATCAACTGCTTTAATTTGAATAAGATCACCGCTTGCTTTATCTACCACCTTCAGCTACCTTTCTATATCTGAATGGAAGGAAACTCCCACGCTAAGCTCTAAGCTTAGTGGAGCATATAAATAAGGCAATTGACTATATCATGCAACAGAAATTAACTATATCATGCAACATGCATTAACATGTATCATTTTTTTTCTTTTATTTTATTATTTTCTGACATATCTTCATTATCTTGCCCATATCACTCTAAATTTGGACTGACTGGATACGGGTTATGGATCAGGAGCACTCCCAGAGCTATAGCCACCCTGTCCACTATCTGGCTCAATAGAGCTTCTCAAATCAATGGCGCTCTCCGAGCTTAAGGCACATTGATTGAGTATAATTTCATCATAGATGAATAACCGGACCAAGGGCGCTCTCCGAGCTTAAGCCACCTTGCCCTCATTTTATATGTACTCATCAGAGCTTCTCAAGTCAATGGCGCTCTCTAAGCTTAAGCAACATTGATCAAGGAATATCTCATATAGTATAGTAGAATTCGCCCCCTTCATGACATGTCATTTATCCTGATTCTAGTCTGCAGGTAGATAATGGGCATCTTCATATTTTCACATCAATCATATATCTTTATTTAATTTTTATTTTACATCAATTTCATCATCCTCATAATATACATCACATCATCATAAGTCTCAATTTCGACACATCAATATTCTCATGTATCAACATCTCAATTCTCTTGTTTTGCAAACATCTTATCATACTCATACATACTAGATAACATCTTTTTCATCTGTGTAGCTCGATACATCAATAGATAATCATATTCATAATTTATTTGAAAACAGAGCATTCACAGTCGTGACTACCAATTCATGCCCGTGAATTTGTTCATGCCCGTAATCCCAAGTCATGAACACTACTGGAATGAATTGTGCCAAAAGGATTCACGATCGTGAATACTCATTCATGCCCGTGAATGAGTTCATGCCCATGATTCCCAATCGTGAATGCTTCTAGAATGAATAGTACCATTTCCACACAGAAGTCACAACCGTGATACAATCAGTCACAACCGTGAACCATCAAGTTCACGCCCATGACTCAATAGTCACGCCTATGACTTTCAACAGGAAATCTGCATATTCACTTTTCATTTATTCTACTATCATCCAAATCATACCAAATTTCTATTTCATGCGTTTCTAAGGTTCTTTACTCAACTTATTACTTTCTAATACATGTAAATGTCTTTATCATACAAGATTTTCTAATATGCATCATTAATTCAATGTCTCACAAGGATCTCATTCATACATATCTAAACCTATGGTTTCATGCCATAATCATCATTCTTGAAATTCATTTATCTAAAATCATGTTTAGCATGCATTATTTCAAACAAAGATAGGCTATTGGCTTAAATTATGCACAAACCTTAATCTTTCTCCTTCACTCTTCTAGGTAGCTTTCTCTTTTCCTTTGCTCTTTAGTGTTTGTTCCTTGTCACTTGGAACTCCTACAACATCATAAATCATTATTATCATATGATTTTCTCAAGACCCTAAACTCTCTCATTCTATCTCAAAACCCTAATTTCTCTCTCTTTCCATATGTGTCTTGGATGAGCTCAAAATTCAAACTTCTTTAAGAAAAGATGAAGAAGAAGAAGAATCACTTCCTACCTTACTCTTTTCTTCACTAAATCCCAACTTTGGAGATTTTCTCTCTCCACCAAACTTGATTTTTCTTCACTTGTTCTTGCTCTTTCCCCTCTCTTCTCTTCCTTTCTCTCTCTAAATTTCTGGTTTGGCTATGTAAGGAATGGGGCTAATGTGACTGGTAGAAAAGAGAGAGAAGAAGGCAGAAAATGAAGAGAAGAAGAAGAAAAAAAGAATGAATTAAATAGGGTACCCAAAAGTCTTCATGTGGGACCCACCATCTTGACCATTTCTTGACATTTATACTTAATCAACATTATTCCTCTTTCTTTAATGCTATGGCCGGCCAACCCAAATTTTAAATGTCCAAATTTCCTATGTTAATTAGCAATTAATCTCATTAATCCTCCAATTTTTGGTAATTTGCAATTTGACCCAAAAACTTATCAAATTTTGCAATTTAGTCCTATGCCAAAAATCAACTTCTTTAAAAATTATAATCACTCAATTAGGCATATGTCATTGAATTTAGCCATTACTTGATTAATTCCGATCAAAAATCCAAATTTAAACTCCGATCGGTCATACGCGTCAATTTCACGACACGTGCGACTCAGTGTCTAAATTAGTGGATATTACATAAAAGCTCACCACTTGGGTCATATGATGGGATCAATGGTTGATTTTTGGTTACTTCTTCTTCTTCCTTACCTCATTTTATTCACATTTTCTGCAATCTTAAACCATTTCCATGCTAGCTCCTAAAGCTCCACAGCTAAAGCTTGGTTCTAGAGAGAGAAAGAGAAAGAGAAAAGAGGAAAAGACAAGTTGAAGGTATTTTTATGCATATAAAGGCTTGGAGAAGCTAAGGAAGGGAAGAAAGAAAAAGATGAGTAAGAGAAGAGGAGAGATAAATCTCCAAAGATAGAGGTTCGGGTGTTAACAAACCCTACTCCTCTCCCCAATCTCAATTGGGAGTTTCACTAACACATTAAGTGTTACAATGGAGTTTTACAAGCTTACTCCCAAATATGGTATTTCTATCAATAGATCACACCTAACCCAGAAATCCCTTGTGTTTTAATGGCTCACACAATAAATCAATTCCTTATATTTTAAAGGCTCACACAAATAACCTTTACAAGTGTTCTACTATCAGCCCAATATACCCAAACTCACTTGAGTAGTAGATTACAAATAGAAACACTCACAAATCTATAATTCTTAGAAAATAATGAGCAAAAAGATTTTTTATAGAGAATTAATGTTTGTTTGAAAGTAGTAAATGCACAAATGGCTACAACAAGATTTTGATTCGAAGTATTTTCTATTCTCTTGCTCTGGATTCATAAATGACTTGCATTTATACTTCCATGGCGAATTATAGCCGTTTGGTTGCATTTAAAGCGAAAATAACCGTTTCACCAACTCTTAATTTTGCGCTTGACATGTTTCTCTTTCCTCTTTCACAGTTGTGAATATGTGTGTCACGGTCGTGACTGTTCTTCCAAGCCGTGACTTGAGTGGTGACTTTGGTTGTGAAGCATTCTGGAAGGATTTGAAGTGTTTGATCACCGGCGTGGCGTTATTCTTTCATAGGCGTGAACATCCTTCCAAGTCGTGGTCCAAGTGGTGACTCTGGCCGTGAAGCTCTCTGGAGGAATTTGACATGTTCTCTCACGGGCGTGACTTTATTTCACGGGCGTGATTGATATGATCATTCACGGTTGCTATGATCTTTTATGGTCGTGAACTTTAAATATTGAGTAGCTAGCGCTAAGTTTTATCACGGGTGTGACATAAATAGTCACGGGCATGAACATGCTATTTCTTATATTTTTATCTTTTTAAGGTTAGTCTTTCATTCTCCATTCTGGCATCATGTTCCATACCCTGTTCAATAAACTTAGAAAACAAGTATGTTAAATACATTATTGTTATTTTATTTGTTAGCATCAAAATGACAAAAATACCCCTTAAGATTCAACAATCTCCCCCTTTTTGATGGTGACAAATAATCTAGCAATATGTGCTTTTGAGAAGTCTCCCCCTCAAAAGATACTTAAGATAAAAAATTACTGAAGTGAAAGAATTGTAAAGAATGATGAAGTATTGCATGGATGTTTGCTTCCTAGTTTAGGTATATGCAAGGTATATGCAAAGTATATCAAATTTTTGCTTATAACTAGTTAAGAATATGCAAACTATATTTAAGTATATTCAAAGTATAACCAGCATACTCATTCATGTAAGCATAATCATTCATGTAACTTGCATCAAGGTATATGCAAAGTATACTTAAGGTATATCAACTCATTTGCATACTTGCATATTCATTTAATTCAAATAAGTATATCAAATATATTGCATTTAAATTTTAATATAATATATTGCTAGGTTCCCCCCTTTTGTCATCAACAAAAACAACAAAAAAAGATAAATCATAAGGGAAAACAAATGTAATTATATTAATAGTAAAAGAAAAGTACAAGGTTTGAAAAGTAATTTAAAATCCTACATTAGAAATATTAGAAATTAACATAGCGAAAAAAAATATAGTCTAGCTAGATTTGGAGACAGACATCCTATCTCTAAGGCGAGCTATTTTCGCCTCGAGGCTCTCCGTGCGAGACTCCATGAAATCTTGAGGTTCTCTAACCTCTCATCAATCGAAGCCTGCAATTGGTCAAAACGTGGTGCCAATAGATCAGCCACTTGCTGAGCCAAGTTGGATGTGGAGGCTGAGGATTGTCCAATTTCCTGCTTAACCTCTAGGGTCGCCGTCTCAACTCGAACTCTCTTCCTCTACTGGATTTCTTAGAGGGCAGCTTTGAAGTCGTCTGAATCATTTTCCTCCCAAATAATCTCATCAACTGTGTTGGTGAAGCGATAGTAGATGTTGTTCTCATAAACTATGTGAACCGCCACTCCCATTTTGATAAATGACTCGATGTCTAGTCGGTCTCGAGGATGTGCTGGTATAAGGTTGAAGTGGTGCTCCTCTAGCTTCAAATACCCAAGCTTTATAGCAAGGTGAGTCACGTACCCACCAATCAAAATGTATTCGCAGGGCTTCGTGGCAATAGACAGTAGATGGTTTGCAAACCATCGAGATAAAGCCACTGTTAGGCCTCTTTGGGCCATCTCCAGGAGAAAGAGCTCAGATTTGTGAATCTATTTGTTCCTATCTCCTCTGTAAAAAATGCTATAGGTTAGAAACCTATGCAAGTACTTGTGCACTGGTGATCGAAAGTGGGTGCTTTTCATCTTCTTGATGTCCTAGCTGCAGTCGAGCTTGAAATGAGTCCATGCCTAAGTGGCATAGAACTCCACCTCACTCTCATTAAGGATACCGTTAGAGGGAAGGTTGAACATGTCACCAAACTCCGTGGCAGTGGAGGTGTTCGGATGCTTGCCGGTAGGAGAGACTTGCAGGGTGCTAAGGAACTCGAGAGTTAGTTCCCTTAGCGTCGGTTGATGGATATCAACAAAATCTTTTAGATGACAAGCCTAGAATTGTTCCGTCATGCTTGTCTCAAGACCAAGGGTTCTGATAGTGTGCCACTCAAATGATCAAGAGGAAAGGAGTGGTCTTTGCTTGAGAACCGAGTACCTTGGATGACAGTGCTCAGGAATAATGTTTAGAAGGTAGTCCATGTACCTTCTTGGAGCATGAGACTTATTTCTGGTAACTTTGGAGGAGCTGGGTTCCATTTTTTACTGTGAAAAATATTTTTGAAGAGAGAAAGTCTGATGCAATGTTTGAATAGAACCTAGTGAGTTTTGATTTCTAATGATGGAAATAGTTTTTGAAGGTATTTATAGATGGAGTGAGTTGTTAGAGAGCTGGAATCTATGAAATGGTATTGAATGGTGATAAATGAGAGGAGTTGGAGAGTTGGAAATGAGAGAAATAACGGCAGAAAATGTTTTATAGCTGACATATTCACGGTCGTTAATGGTAAGTCACGGGCATGAAATGTCATGTTCACAGTTTGCTGAAGAGGCACTATACCCGTGATGAGGGATGTGAAATGATTCATGGTCGTGACATTTAATGGTGATAGGCGTGAATGATGAAATATCACGGTGGTGACAAATGAGTCACGGTCGTGAAGTACAATCTTCACTACTTGTGACCGTGAGACAAAGCGTGAACGCTTATATAATTTTTTAGTGAAAATGTTCACGGTCATGAATAAGTGTCACGGTTGTGAACTAAGGGTTTCACGGGGGTGACAAAAAAAGGTTATGGGCGTGAAACATAGTGTTCACTACTTCAACCATGAAGCATGTCGTGAAGCAAGGCGTGAAAGCTACTGGAGCTTTTGGCGATTATGATCACGACCGTGAATATATGTCTCGGGCATGAATTGCCTAAAATCCTCATTAAATAAAACTAAGTTTAAAACAAGACCAAAGGATTTCTAAGGTGCTTCTATCCCCCATAACATATATTTCTATCAATTTAGCTACTTTTTACTTAAAAGATGAGACAATAACACTAGATTATCAATCAAGGTTGGCAATCATAAAGTTAATCCATCAATCATACCAAGCTCTCTTCTTATGAAATTAAATCTTTCTTCATTTAGAGACTTAGTGAAGATATCTACCAATTGATTGTCTGTGCTTATAAATTCCAATACAACATCTCCATATTGAACATGATCTCTAATAAAATGATGTCTTATGTCAATATGCTTACTTCTACAGTGTTGAATGGGATTCTTAGATAGATTTATAGCACTTTTATTGTCACATCTAATAGGTATATGGTCCATACTATGACCATAATTCTTAAGTTGTTGTTTCATCCAAAGGATTTGTGTATAACAACATCCTGTTGCCACATACTCCGCTTCAGCGGTAGAAAGAACCACTGAAACTTGTTTCTTGCTAAACCAAGAAATTAAGCATTCTCCAATAAAGTGACAAGTACCTGAAGTACTTTTTCTATCTTAAAGACTTCCAGCATAATCAGCATCTGAATATCCTATAATGTGAAAGAATGAATTTCTAGGATACCATAAACCTAGATGCAATGAGCCATGTAAATATTTTAAAATGTTTTTCACGGCATTCAAATGTGATTCTTTAGGACATGATTGAAAGCGAGCATATAAGCATCACTATATATTATATAGGATCCAGAGGCAGTAAGATATAAAAGTGATCCGATCATACCTCTATAGAGCTTTTCATTAATGCTCTTACCCTTTTCATCCTTGTCCAATTTTGTTGATGTGCTCATTAGAGTCATGGCATTTTTGCAGCCTTCCATTCCAAATTTCTTAATCAAGTCTTTGGCATATTTGGATTGATTGATGAATATGTCCTCATTGCCTTGTTTTATTTGTAGACCGAGGAAGAACATGATCTCAACCATTATACTCATTTCGAATTTCCTAGTTATACACCTAGCAATTTCTTGGCAAATAAATTAATTAGTAGACCCAAATATGATGTCATCAACATAAATTTGAACAATTAGAGTATCATGCTTATACTTTTTTAATAAATAAAGTAGTGTCAATATTCCCTTTTGTAAAATTATTTTCCAAAAGAAAAGAACTTAGTCTTTGGGGCTTGTTTCAAACCATATAAAACTTTTGAAAGTTTAAATACATGGTTAGGCAGATTATAGCTTTCAAAACCTGGAGGTTGTTCTACATAAACTTCTTCTTCTATAAAGCCATTTAGAAAAATACTTTTTACATCCATTTGAAAGAGTTTGAAATTCATATGGCATGCATATGTTAAAAGTATTCTTATGGCTTCTAATCTAGCTACAGAAGCATAAGTCTCATCATAATCTATTCCTTCTTCCTGATTATATCCTTTTGTAACTAACCTAGCCTTATTCCTAGTTATTGAACTTTTTTCATCTAGTTTATTTTTAAATACCCATTTGCTTCCAATGATTTGATGCTTCTTGGGTCTAGGTATTAAGGCTAAGTAAAGTAGGGATAGGAAGATATCACATAGGAATTTTTATAGAGGTTTGGGTGTTAACAAACCTTACTCCTCTCCCCAATCTCAATTGGGAGTTTCACTAACACACTAAGTGTTACAATGGAGTTTTACAAGCTCACTCCCAACTATGGTGTTTCTATCAATGGATCACACCTAAACCAAAAATCCTTTGTGTTTTAATGGCTCACACAATAAACCAATTCCTTGTGTTTTAAAGGCTCACGCAAATAACCCTTACAAGTGTTCTACTCTTAACCCAATATACCCAAACTCACTTGAGTAGTAGATTACAAAGAGAAACACTCACAAATCTATAATGCTTAGAAAATAATGAGCAAAAAGATTTTTTACAGAGAATTAATGTTTGTTAGAATGTAATAAATGCACAAATGGCTACAACAAGATTTTGATTCGAAGTATTTGCTATTCTCTTGTTCTGGATTCATAAATGACTTGCATTTATACTTCCATGGTGAATTATAGCCGTTTGGTTGCATTTAATGCAAAAATAGTCATTGCACCAACTCTTAATTTTATGCCTGACATGTTTCTCTTTCCTCTTTCACTGTTGTGAATATGCGTGTCACGGTCATGACTATTCTTCCAAGCCGTGACTTTGGTCGTGAAGCACTCTAGAAGGATTTGAAGTGTTTGATCACGGGCGTGACATTGTTCTTTCACGGGCATAAACATCCTTCCAAGCCGTGGTCCAAGTGGTGACTCTGGTCGTGAAGCTCTCTGGAGGAATTTGACATGTTTTCTCACAGACGTGACTTTATTTCACGAGCATGATTGATATGATCATTCACGGTTGCTCTAATCCTTCATGGCCGTGAACTTTAAATAATGGATAGTTGGCGCTAAGCTTTATCACGGGCGTGACATAAACAATCACGGGCATGAACACGCTATTTCTTCAATTTTTGTCTTTTTAAGGTTAGTCTTTCATTCTCCATTCTTGCATCATGTTCCATACCCTGTTCAATAAACTTAGAAAACAAGTATGTTAAATACATTATTGCTATTTTATTTGTTAGTATCAAAATAACGGAAATACCCCTCGATGTTCAACACATATGAATTTCAAATAACATGATAGAGGTGATAATATGTAATTATGTGTTTTGGATAGTGAGGATATTGGAAGTGTGTATGAATATGTTAAAATCTTGTATGTTGAATAATGAACTCTAGAAAACATTTCGTGTGGTAGTTTCATGGTTCTAGGAAGAGTGAAGTGAATGTGGGAAAGGAACTGTAATTTTCAGCAGTTAGTCATGAGTGTGAAGAATTGTTCACGAACGTCAAAAACTCAAATTCATGGGTGTGAATAATTACTCACGGACATGACTTTTTGCACAAAGATAGCAATATTCATCTATATTCATTCACACTTGAGTTACGGTTAGGGTAATGGGCATGAGTTTATTCACAGACATGAATGTTTGACCACAACCATGAGGTTGTGTGTCAAACATTGTTCACGGTCGTGATACCCTGTTTTTCATAATTTGTGCATTTGATAAGTAAATGAGTAATGTTCATACATCATATTATATGAAAAGAAAATAAAATGAAGGAAGAGTAGTTGAAATTGATAAAGAGAAAAAAGTATGATATAATGAAATAAACAAAGAAAAATGAGTTTGACAAAGAAAAGAGATGAGAATTTGATGGCTATCTGAATTAAGTCCAAGAACACCTAGCATAGAACTATAATTTTTAGATAATTTAGCATACCAATCAGGAGATATATTAATGTTATTGATGACACATTTTATTAATAGTAGTGATGGTACCTATATACTAATATCGGTGATGATACCTGTATAGCTATACCATAATGCCTAGATGACCAACTCCATCATCCAAATTAGTTGTTCCTAAGTATTATGGATATAAACAAGATAAATATGAGATAAAGAAAATTGTATGTATATGTAAATGAATTACTTGTTTTTTTATTTTAGAATATGATATGGTAGAGGAATTGTGTAATTTGATCATTGGTGCATGTATGGATGAAAAATTTTAAAAATAGTATGACAAGGAAATAATTATTTTAATATTATAATAATTTAGTATATTTGTAATGTCCACTAATTAGTCTAAGTTAGAATAAATATGTGGTATATGTAGAAAATACATAATAGACATCAAAATTTAAAAGATTGAATAAATGACTAAATTAGAAATTAAAATAAATTAAATTAATTGACATGATAAATTTGATTAAATTAGACTACATAATTAATTTGTCTTTGGTAAAAAAAATTAAAAGGATTAGATATAAGTAAATGTGTGAAAATAATAATAATAATAATAATAATAATAATAATAATAATAATAATAATAATAATAATAATAATAATAAGTTTTAAAAAAAGAAAAAAAAAAAGAAAGGCAGCAAAAAAAAAAGAAAAGAAAATTGGGAGAAGGGAGCTGAAGTCAATTAAGACTTCATTTGCCTCATTTTATCCTAACCTTTACACTCTTCCTCTTATCATCATCAGCTCTTTCCTTCCTCCTGATAACAATCCCAATTCTTCATGATTTCACTCAAGATTTGCATCAAAATCACTCCAAATAAATATGTTCTTGGTAAGTAATCTCTTTTCCATTGTTATTGTGTTACTTAGAGCTTTTAGGGGTATGTTACAACAGTAACTTTCGATCTATTTTTATTATTTTATAAACCAAATTTGGAAAAGTGTCAAACATAAAAGTTATTCATATATGTCTTGTTCATATTTCTATCAAATTTCATGGAATTATTTAGAGTATATGAAGAGAAATACTTGTTTGAGTGAGACTGGTTAAGGAAGATGTGTCAACAAACAAGTATTATAAACAAAATAAAATATGAAAGTTTTATTTCTATATCTTATCTAAGTTTTTGTGAAAGAATTACCTAAAAATGTTGTTTATTTTGTGAGTTATGACCTTTAACAAATAAACTGGTTAGGCTGTCATTCTATTCTGAACTAGTTATAGATCCTATAGTATTTGAGAACATTAGAGGTCGAATCAGGACATATAATAAACATGAAAAATGTTCCAAATTAACTTATCTAATAGTATAAAATTTTTAATAATAATTGAATATACATGGTGAAAGATATAAATTTTTAAATATAGCACCTTAAAACTGTCTAAGGGCAGAAAACAGAGTAATATTTAAAATTACACTAAAAATCGTGTAATGGTTCAAAAATTTTGAAATTTTAGTTATCTATTTAAACTATAATAAAAATAAGTATTTTGACAAGGAATTAATAAATTATATTTTTATATTAGGCCCCCAACAAGAGAAAGAGCAACAAAAGTAGACAAGTTCAAAATTTTAGATTTTGGAAAAGCTCTATTGAGGTTTGTACATATATGCATTTTAGTTTGTCTTATTGCATGCTTGTGTGTTAACTGAATAAGTTGCATATTTGAATAATGTATTAAAATGTGTAAATATAAAATGGCTAGCAAGGGATAAGATGACCTGCTATGAAATATAAATGAGGGAAAAATAATGTAGGTGGCATGTAAAATATGACAAATAAGATGTTAATCATATATATATATATATATATATGCTTGTTGTGATAGAAGGTTTGTAAAACATATATATATGAATATTGAATTATTGATAAAATGTTGTGTGATTATTATAACATGTGACTTAGGTTGAGGATTAATTGAAATGAATTGAGTGCTTAATTAATGAAATTTCGTGTTAATGCATGTATAGACATGTGGATGAATAATTGATTGATAAAATGTAGAATATGTAACATAATATATTTTTCAATATGGATTAGTATATGATTGATTAAAAATATGATAATTTTTAATGGTAATTATTGAATAATTATGACAATAAAGAGTGAAGTTAGAAAGTCATGTATGACATATGTATTTGATATGAAAATGGAGGTTATATGACATACTTGGACTCATAAAGATATTATAAAATTTGGTTATGTATTAAAAGATTTGTTGACTTTAATTGTATAGAAAACTAATTAAAGTATGTCAATATTACTTAAATGGTTATATATAATGGAATATTATATGATAATATAATTTTAAAATTTTATAATCATATTTTCATTACAAATGTAAAGGGAACATTGATTCCAGCAAATTAATATATAAAGAAAATAAATAATTAATAAGCTTAATTGACCAGTTCTCAACCTGTGGACTAATTAGGGATAGATGGTGCACTATTGCGGGGGGCATTACAGTACCGATAATGATATGGTTTAAGAATTGGGTGGTATTCACTCCGAGAGCACACATGTCCTAATTGTACACAGATGATATGATTATACTCGGTCATGAGACTTAAGCTCCACGAGCGCTCTTGACTTGAAACTATAATGAGTAGGGTGCTTAAGCTCCGTGAGCGGTCCTACTACATGTCCTATATCCAGACAGTCCGAGAATGAGATTTTTGCTATTTATATTAAAATATTATATATAAATTAATTAAAAGATATACATGTACACGTTGAGAGATAAATGTATGAGATAACATTAATTATAAATATTTATTAAGATAAGTTAAATTTATAATTGAGTTATATATATATTATCAATGAATTTGGTAATATTGTATAGTCATATGTTTGTTTTTGTATAATGTATGTTGGATTATTGTGAACTGTGTTATGAATTATCTACTATACAGTTTTCATAATTGTATATTAAAATATTTAGACTTATATGGATTGAGATTTGAGTTAACTAAACTAAAATAATTTTAGAGAATTAAATTAAATTAAAAAGAGTTATGGAAACTAATTAAATTACAATAATATGTAAAAACAATTATTTAAATTAAATCTATATGTGGAAATTTAATATTTGGTTTGTAAAATATGGAAACATGAAAGGAGGTAGAATGTTTAATATTTTATATATTACATATGGTTGAATATATGAAATTCATGTCTTGATACAAATATCAAGATAATATATAATGAAATATAAATTTTATTTTATTATAATATTTTCTAAATTTTTATGCAATGATTTATTTAAATTATGTCGTAATTTTTATGACTCATATTTGTGTGACTGCATGGAAAAAGTTAAATGCTTATATGTAACACTAAGCTAAAGATGACTTAGCATGAGTTTTTTCCACTTAGGAACTGAAGTTTACAAATAATAAACTATGAAGTTGATAGAGGAAGTACAAGCCTATACTAGAGGAGACGAGTTAGAATTAGTTGAAGGTCAGATGCATGTTATTTTTGCATTTTTTTCATTATCATGCATATGGATTTGTTAGACATGTCTTGTATATAGTTAAGAACATGTCTTATATTTTTGTATTATACATATATAATTAGATGTGAAGTAAAAACCGTTAATTTTAATAATTATAATGAAGTATAATATTTATGTAACAGGATAGTGTATTTTGATAATTGAATTCGTATATATATTCGAATATTAAAAAAATATCAATTAAGTTATTAAATGAAAATTTTAATCTCAAGCTAATTTCATTTTACTTGTCTGTCTCATTCCACTTATATAATGAGATTATTCCTATTATATAGGCGGAATTTTACAATATTTGAATGATTACATGTTGCATGAAAGTAATTTATTGTTTTTTTTTTATGCACCACTAAGTTTTAAATTTAGCGTGAGAGTTTTCTTTTGGAAAAATTTGGAGAAAAGTGAGTTGAGACTGCTAGATAAAGTCAATGGTGATCCTACAAAGTAAAGCAGTCACACTAAAAAAATAGTTGGTCATGTTCTTTTGTATATTTGGTTTGTAAATTATTTTTATAGTTTTGTAAATTAACTCTATATTTTGTAAATGATTTGTCTATAAATAAAATGTATATTATTTCTTTTACCTTATTTGATATACAAAATGTACTGCTTTCTATCATTTATTAAATGAAAATTTGAATAAGACAGCATAACGCTCTCTTATCTAGGCACATGTTGCTCGAGTGAAGGGATGTTATATGGTGCATTTGAGATATACGTATCATTTTGAGAGATTCTAGGTATCTTCCTAATTACTAATTACTAATTAGATAAAAAAAATTTCATGAGTTAATAATCAATTTATTTTTCCTTTTTATTTATCATGTTTACAATTTAAAGTGTCTTTAACAACAAGAGGTATAGAATGTGGTTATTACATTACAGTAAGAAAATACTACATAAAATATGTTGTTTCAAATAGCTAGCAAGTCATTTATTTAAATTTATATATATACCTATTATTTTATTTTTAACAAAAGTTCTCTTGTGTGTTTTTTTTTTATTTTGTAAGTTTTTCAAAATGAACCATATAGCCAAAACTAAATTGATTCAATTCGATATATGTTGTCCAAATATTTTGTAGAAATGTGTATGTAATCTTTTATAATTTTGTAAATTAATTTCAATATTAATAATAGAAATGCAATTTGAAATTTTGGAGAACTTGTGGTGTAACACCCCATCACCCTAGCAGTTCATGCCCGAATGAGGGTGTGATACGCTGACTTTATCAGTTAAAATTTTATTTTATTAAATTGTGTTTAACTGAAAATTTCTCATATATATATATATATATATATATATTATTTGCTATTTGTTTACTTTGTAATATAAAAAAATTATAACATAAAAGATAAACTACCTTTTTATATAGTAATATGTTCTTTACAAAACATACTGTTTATTTTACAAATACACCAAAATAAAATTTACAAGATAATATACAAAAGTTGTGTAACCCACGATGTGTGCAACAGACTGCCTTACTTGATTAGGTCACCGCTGGTTTTGTCTACTATTTTCTTTTTATTATTTACTAAATCTGCGTGAGAAAACTTTCATGCTAAGCTCTTGGCTTAGTGGTGCATATAAATAAGGCAATAAACAATTTTTAATGTCACATGCATTGTCATATAAAAATTTATGATCAAATCATGCAAATATACATTTTATAATATTCTAGTATGCATAACATCAATTTATTGTATCTCATTTTGTTTAAATAATCAAATCATCATTCTCATTCAAATCATGGTATTTTAGCATGTATAAACATCAAATTATATTATATTATCTCATACTTATTTATTTTATTACCACCTTATTGTATAACAATAAACCTTCTTTTATCCATGCCACAATTCATAATTCCATTTTTATTATCTATGTCACAAATCATAATTCCCGTTTTACTTTCAATAATTCTTTTATGTCCCATAACTTCTTTATTTATGTTTTCATTTATGCCCAGGACACCTATGAACCACTGAATAGGATAACGGAGTTGCCATCCAGACACTTAGGAGTGCCACCCGGGCGATATGATGTGTGCATATAAGTGCCAAACCTGGCGTAGATAACCGTGCCAAACTCGGCGTAAATAACCGTGCCAAACTCGGCGTAGATAATAATGTCATACCCGGCATAAATAACAGTGTCAAACCCGATGTAGATAACATTGTCAAACCCGGCATAGATAACATTGCCAAACCCGGCGTAGATAATCATACTATTAATGGATTTAATCATTTTCTTCATACTCCTCCCTATTTGGCATGCCAAACTATCCTAAGTTGGTTCTAGTTAGGTGTTCTAGGGCTTATACAATTTCATTAAAATTCATAATAATTAATTTCATACTTTTCATGCATGTAATATCTCAAAATAATCACATAATCACTCAATTAAAATAATATTTAGATAATATAATAAAGTTTTCATCATTTTACTCATTTCATTCCTCAATTCACATGCTGCCCTGCCACTGACAGATTCTGTCTTCTGTTTTGGACATTAATTGTGGTCCTGTGCCGTTCTGAATTTAGTTACATGATATTCATACCTATTTTAGATATGGATCTTAGCTTTAATATTCAACTTGAATCACTTAATTATGAGTTCTGTATCAAAAGATATGATAATAGTAACACTAACTGGTCACTGATAATTCTGCCCAGAATTTTCTGGACAGATTCTAAGTCCAAACTTTAGGAATTTTCTGGACAATTACAGAGATATTCAGATATTATGGTCTAAATAGAAATTGTATCCCTATGTCTTAGCTTTCATACAGAACAAATAACACACAAATCAAATCTCGAGAACTCAAGTTATAATAGTTTAAGTACTTACTGCTCATTATTAACAATTCTGCCAAGAATTTCTGGACAGATTCTATGTCCGAGCTTTATGAATTTTTCTGGATAATTACATATATATTCAAGTTTTATGGTCTAAATAAAAATTAAATCTCTATGTCTTATCTTTCAAACCCAATAAAGAACATACAAAACCGAGTTCTAGAAATTAAGTTATAACAGTTTAAGTACTCACTGCTCATCCATTTCCAGCAAAGAACATACCAACTAATCACATTCAATTTTTACCAAATTAAATCCTAAGTCTAGCAAACATGCATCCCCAAGATTTTTCATCATAAATAATATTAATTCAGAATCATCAACATGCCAAATAATTAAATAATGCAAATAAAAAAAATTAAAATAGGCTATTGCCTTAGGTTATGCACAAACCTCTTTTGTTTTCTCTTTTCTTTCTCTTTACTTTTCTTTCTCCTTTCCTTTGCTCCCTTGATCTAGTTCCTTGTTAACTTGAGTTCCTAAAATTTAAAATCAGATTATTAAAACCTCATAAACTCTAATTTTTCTCTTTTTCCTTACTCTCCTAAGCTTCCTTAGGCATGAAAATGGAATTTCCCATGCCTTTCTCTCTCTTTTTCTCACTTTCTCTTCTTAGAACAAGGTTTGGTTATGGTTGTCCAAGGGAAAAACGTGGGCTGGTTTGAGAGGAAGAATTTTCCCTAATGAAAATGGATAAGGAAGAATAAGAAACAATCAAGAACAAAATGACAAAAGTCATTAAGATGGAGGACACATAAGCCCCATTCTAGAAACCTTCATTAATGTTATATGCATGTATCTTCATTAGCTTATTAAACTTTGCCACTTGGTGTATTGGGCTTCAAGAAACATGGGAGGCAATTGAAAGATAGAAAATTCTAGATATGAAGAGATGAAAGAATAATTAAGAGAATAAAGACAAGCTACATAATTATGGGACACCTAAGCCAAATTCTAGAAGTCTTCATTAATGCATTCATCTCCCTTGGTGTATGTTAATTGTCCACTTAATGTATGCCACTTGGTGTGGCCAGCCCCTTCACATGTGTTTAATGTCCCAATTATGTATTTAATTTATGATTATCCCATTTAAATTCTCCAATTTTCGGTAAATTGCAAATTGATCCCTAAACTTTTCAAAATTTACAATTTAGTCCTTTACCGAAATTTAACATCTTTAAATATTTTGAACACTTTATTAGATATTTTTCATACTTAATTACCATTATTTTTATTATTTTTCGATAAAAATCCAAATTTAGACTTCGATCAAACCGACGAGTCGATTTAACAACTCGCGTGACTTTAGTCTAAATTAGCGGATATGACATGTGGTTTGTTGTGGCTTGTGTTGTTTTGTGGCATTTTATGGGATTGTGTTTTGTAGCATATTGTGGCTTGTGTTTGTTTGTGTTATTTTGTGTTGGTTTGAAGTACTTGTATTCTGTGTTATTTTGTAGTTTGTATTGTTTTTTGACTTTTGGTGCTAGTTTGTAGTTGTTTTGTACTGGTTCGTAGTAGTTTTGGTGCTGATTATTGACTTGTGTAGTTTTGTAACTTTTGGTGCTAGTTTTGGTGATGGTTATTGGCTTGCAGTGATGCTTTGCTGCTACTATATTTTAAAAAAAAAGGACTATAGGCATCGATTGCTAACTATTAACTGACGCCTGTATTGTAAATAAAAACTATAGGCATATGTTGCTAGCTATTGTCCGACGCCTGTAGTGTTATTTAAAAAAATTAAAAATACTATAGCATCGGTTTTAACATAGCAACTGATGCCTAGAATTAAGCTTTAGGCATCGGTTCTGTCAATCAAAACATATAATATAATCCATTTGTATCTCCATTATATGCATCATTCCTTTAACTAACACATATTATTCATTACAACTAATGCATATTAGTCATTTTTGTACTAGTGGTTGGAGTTGTTTACTAGATATATATTTGCTTTAACTTTGCTGAGTTTTTCAGTTGCATTTGTAAGATATAAAAAACCAATAATTGGGTAGAATTACCGAAGTGTTTTATGAATGGTGAAGTTGCGGAGTTCATGTTTGTCTTTTCATTCGAGCCAATGATTGAAGCTTCTGTTTGAGAATAAGATAAAATTATTCTGCAAATGAGAGTTGTATTAATGAGATTGTAATTGCTATTTGTGATTTTTTTACTCAAAATTTAATTATCCTCGTTTGCTTGTTTTCTCTGTTGTATTTTTTTCTTCTAGTCTTTAATGGTTGATTATTTATGCAAATTAGCCGCTAGAGGTTTGTTATGAAATTGATAATGGAAATGAGGAAATATGCTTGATTTGTTTTATTGATATGGTGTTGGATTACAACTTTCTTTTATTTTTCGTCTTGTATTGATTTTGATTCTTAAAAAAAGAAAAAAGAAAAATAGGAGGCTAGATTTAAACGTATATGATCATAAATCACAAATGATTATCAAATTAGAACCATTCCAGAAGGAAACTTACATCATTTGACAAATTAAAACTGTACAAGTACTTGAGTGGGATAAAATGGAAGTTCATCCTCTAGTTATAATAATAATAATAATAATAATAATAATAATAATAATAATAATAATAATAATAATAATAATAATAATAATAATAATTACATAAATTACATGCAATATTTAGTTATACAATAGAATATATAGCATTAGTTATTAAAAAAAAGGTCTATTATATTATGTATTTCAACTAAATTTGACATCTTATTAAAAAGGTAACAAAATCACATTTATGGTTTAAAATTTTAAAAATATTATTAGTTTAAATTTATACGTTAAATTTTTGTTGATTATTTATATTAATAAAATTGTATATTTACATACATTAAGTTTCATATATTGTACTAGAATGTAATTAATTTTTAGTCTCTTTATCATTTATCAAAAAAAAATTGAAGAAAAAATAAACTGATTTAAAATTGGTATTTATTAGACTCAATATTATTTTTACTATAGCCAAATAATAATTTTTAATATAAAAATAATAACAAATAATTATATTTTTATATATAATCATTTTAATTATTTATATTTAAAAACATTTTCAACAATAGCTTTTAACCAAATAAATAAAACTGTTTATTTTATTTTATTTTATTTTATTTTATGTCTTATAGTAATTTAAAATTTAATTTACCAAATAAAAAATGGGCTTACGCTACAATGCCAAATAGACTCTACTACCACAACCTTGTCAAACATGGCATTATCAGCTCTCACAAACTGCTCCAAATGTAATGAAGAGAGGCCTATAATAATTTGCCACGTGTCAAATTACCATTTAGACTCAGATTTCATTGGATGAGATTGTATGACCTGCCAACCAATTATAAATCCCAAATCCTATCCTTCAGTGTCTTTTAGTTTCCTACTTAGCTCCCATCCTTGCTTCAAAGCTGCATTTTGATTCCAAGGAAGAACGAAAGGAAAAATAATGGCAGCAGAGATGGCCTTGGTGAAACCCATATCCAAGTTTGGCCCTCCAAAATTTAGGAACCCAACGACATTCTCTTACTCTAAATTCACCACCATTAAAATGTCAGCAACTGCACAGCAAACCACCCCAAAACCAAGCAAGAAAGCTAACAAAACTAATATCAAAGAGACCCTCTTGACTCCAAGATTCTACACCACTGATTTTGATGAGATGGAAACCTTATTCAATACAGAAATCAACAAGAAGCTCAACCAGTCTGAGTTTGTAGCACTCCTTGAAGAATTCAAGACCGATTACAACCAGACCCACTTTGTAAGGAACAAAGAGTTCAAGGAAGCTGCTGATAATATTCAAGGTCCTTTGAGACAGATCTTTGTTGAATTCTTGGAGAGGTCTTGCACTGCTGAGTTCTCTGGTTTCCTCCTTTACAAAGAGCTTGGAAGAAGACTTAAGGTACAAAATCTTATAAATGTTATAGTACCCAGATGTAGATTATATATGCTTATGCTGGAAATTGCTGCTAATCTGTTTAATTTTTTGATGCTGTAGAAAACCAATCACGTGGTAGCAGAGATATTCTCTCTAATGTCCAGGGATGAAGCTAGGCATGCTGGGTTAGTTAACACAAGTCTCTCCCTCCTTCTCTCTTTTTCATTCATGTTAAGAATTGTTGATAGTGATTTTATAATTTCCATTATTGCTTGAATTGGCAGTTTTCTGAACAAGGGTTTATCTGATTTCAATCTTGCATTGGACTTGGGGTTCTTGACAAAGGCTAGGAAGTATACATTCTTCAAGCCAAAGTTCATTTTCTATGCTACTTATTTATCTGAGAAAATTGGTTACTGGAGATATATAACTATTTATAGACATCTTAAGGAAAAACCAGAGTACCAATGTTATCCCATTTTCAAGTACTTTGAGAATTGGTGCCAAGATGAGAACAGACATGGTGATTTCTTTTCAGCTTTGTTGAAGGCTCAGCCCCAGTTTCTCAATGATTGGAAGGCTAAGTTGTGGGCTCGATTCTTCTGCTTATCGGTATTCCTAACTTTATCCGTATTTTAATTTGAAAAAAAAATTTAGTCTCCTAACAACCAAGAATCATACTTAATTGATGTAATCCATAATTTTTCTTTTTAAAATTTTTGACAACGAATGGCAGGTCTACGTGACAATGTACCTCAATGATTGTCAGCGAACCGCTTTCTATGAAGGCATTGGATTGAGTACAAAAGAATTTGATATGCATGTAATTATTGAGGTGAGGCTGAGTTTCTAACCTATCTGTCTTGGACATGGTTTTACATCAACTTATTTGTTCAATTATTTAAATATTCAACTTCATTTAATTGTGTTATTCAACACAATTACCAGCTAATATTGCAAGCTCGAAAAATTAATTTCATTTCATATAAAAACACTTTTAAAGGAGTTAGTTAAATGTATCAAGAGATGTAAAATTAATTGTCTATTGAATTGCTAAGATTTTCTTAGAAATTAACTTGTCATATCCTGCCCGAGGAGATAATTCTTATATATTCATTTTTCATCTTATTTTTAAGCAACCGAATCGCTCTAGAAATTTTTTCCTCTGCATTATACAGTCAGAAACTTGTTTTTTCATAAATATGGAAGAAAAATATTTGAAGTCCATCACTGTCTCTTATATTTAAAGCTACGATTTGAGACAGAGAACCCCATTCCAACAAACATTTCAAACTCTGATCTTATTGACAAATGTAATGTGCAGACCATGGCAATAGATGATAATTCAGTAGTGCTTCAGTTTTGTTGAATCTTAAGAAATTCGAAAATTGTAATTTGAATTCTCCTATATGCAGACAAATCGCACAACAGCTAGGATATTTCCAGCTGTACCGGATGTCGAGAACCCAGAGTTCAAGAGGAAGTTGGACCGAATGGTAGAGATTAACCAGAAGTTGGTTGCTGTTGGGGAGAGCGAAGACATTTCGTTGGCAAAGAACTTGAAGAGGATTCCACTTGTTGCGGCCTTGGTTTCTGAAATCTTGGCTGCATATCTGATGCCACCAATTGAATCTGGATCAGTTGATTTTGCAGATTTTGAACCACAGCTAATTTACTGATAGTTTTGTATAATTTGTGTCATTCGCTTGCATCTTCAGCTTTAGGAGGGACACCCTTGTAATATCACCAAATTTACCATATCGAACTAAGGAAACATTTCCATCGAGAGAGTGTAATTGAGATGCAGAATGACTATGCTCCTGTTCTCTTGACCATTAATATTTCTGTTTCCACACTGTTAATTGTTGCTGAACAGAGATGTAGAAAAACCTATTTTACACTCACTTAAGAAGCTTTCAATGAATATCAATTGGAAATTCAAGCATTGTTTCATTTCCAGAATTATGCACTCTTATGCCAATTTAAATTATCCATAATTTGGGATGCTCTTTCAGAAAGTGCATGTCTGCAAATTACTAGGACTTTCATGACATTTTTGCCAGGACATCAACTACCTCAAATGCTTTCTTCTCTAAATAAACAGATATTATTAGACCAGGTGCCACGCCTCCCACATATATTAATTACATTGCAATTTTACCTTGTCCCAGCATGTTGGACCAATTAATCATCTTTAGTTTCGTGCTCTGGGTTAAATTTGCAGATATGCAAGTATATATTACCCCCACTTGCCCCTTAATCTATTTATTGCTTTCTTTTGCCTTTTCTTCTTCAATTTAAGGTAGTATCTCTTGTTGGACTTTATGGTAATGGGCCGTCTATGTGGGTTTGACCCAGCCCAGACCCATATCTTCTTATATATAAAGTTATGAAAAAATATAACTTATAACGTTTTGATATAAGAAAAAGAGATAACTTTTCATCGTTAGTTTTTTCTGAAATTCGGAAAGGAATTTCTTCATCTCCGTTTTATCATAAGAGAATCAAGGCGTTCGTACTGTGGAACTGAGTCAAGTTCTAGTAATTTGTCTCCATCTGAAGCATTGAAAGCGCACGATTCACGCTTAACAAGTAAGTATCCGCTATCCGAGTATTTCTACATTGGTATCAGAGCCCGTTTTGTGCGGTTTTGTGTTTAAAATCGTAATTGTGATGATTTTGGAGAAATTTACTATGCAAATTCGAATTTTCTTCAAATTTTGTTAAATAATTCTTCAATTTCATTATTCGAATTTGGTATTGTTGGAAAACTCTCGTCACAAGCTTTCTAACGAGTATTTTTGCATAATTTTCTGATGAGTGGATGAATTTTTATGATTTTTCAAAGTTTATGTATATATTTTTTTTGAAAATAATCGTTAAAACGATTCCCACTCTCAAATTGGGTATGTGTTGTCCAAACACGGCCAAAATGATGTTAAAACAGAATAAAAATGATCCCAGTAGTTTTAAAACTGTCAAAATTGTGTAAAATTTCAAAAATTGGTGCAAAAACAACCCCGGAAGATGGCACGTGTACTGCATGCGCCGCCTCAGCGTGTGACGCGCTGGCGGTTGAAGAAAACGGTTTCTGATGGTTTTTGCCACATGTCCATGACACGTGGCATGCTTGTCCACGTGGCATCATCCGATTAGTCCACGTTTGCTGACGTGGCTTGTGGGGCGTGCAGAGCGTGTGGTGACTCGTGTGGTGCGTGTGACGCGTGTCGGCATGTGCAGAGCGCGTGACGCCACGTGTGGCACGTGGGCAGACTTCGTTCGGCGCGTGGAGGCACGTGAACGAATATTTTTGGTCAAATTATTTTTAATTCTTAAAAAAATTTAATTTCCAATTTAATGGATATTTTTTCAAAATTTTTGTGACTGTTTTGATGAGAAATTTGGAGGAAAATATGCAAATAGGAACATAATTACATGTGGAAAATTTTTGTTGTCACATAACATATATGATATTTAATTGAGTCTAATGTTGGTTTAATTTATTCAAATATCTAGTGAGGAATCTAATGATTCGTGCTTTAGAGCAATTATGTGCATATAAGAATGATCCGGAACATTTTCTTGAAAAACATATTGATGAGATGTACCATAAAATTTGGACTTTCTATATGATGTTTAGTGAAGACTATGAGTTAGCTGTGGAACAACAGATGTCAATAGTTCTTGATTCCTTACCTGATTCATGGGAAGAGGAAAGGAAGACGTTTAAAGAAAGATTAAACGACTTAACTTATGAAAATCTTGAAAAAGATTTAAATCGGAAACTGGAGCGCCGTATACAAGATGGTATTAGGCGATCTAGTAAATCGATAAATAGTTTCCCATGGATGAAAAAAGCATCTGTTACATTGGAAAAAAGAGAATTTGTTGAGAGGGAACCAAAGGTTCAACCAGATAATGAATGAATTAAAATCAATATTAGAAAAATATTTATTTTTATGTATGACAATATGTTATTTTTTTGTTTTGAACATGTAATTAATGTTTATCTTATTTTTAATGCCTATATATATATATATATATATGTATATATATATATATATATATGTATATATATATATATATATATATATTGTTGTTGTTATATTATATAATGAATGCATTGTAGGAATATTAGATTGGTAGATTAATGAATCGCATCTAATATAGAATTAATTGACGCATGTTTAAATTAAACAATGATAACTGAACTTTGTTAGTAGAAGTTGATTGAACTATAAATACAGTTTTTTTGTTTCTACTACTTGTGTTAGGTTATTATTGATTAATTTAAAGCATTGTGACTTAAAATTGATAAAAATCAATAAAGAATTGTGCTAATCCTAATTATAATCATTGTTTCTAAATAGTTGAAATGACTGCTACAAAAAGCATTATTGTTGACTTGAATCAATAAGATAAGCTGAATGATAAAAACTATGACATTTGGCATCGTAAAATTCAGTATCTCCTGGAAGAGCAAGATATGCTGGAAACAATAATACAACCAATGGCTGAGCCTGAGCATGGAAACATTGCTCAACATAGGCGAGATATTGAAGCATATCAAGCCTATAAGTGCAAGGACAGAGTTGCTCGCATATTGATGCTGAGCAGCATGAGAAATGACTTGATGCTACATTTTGAAAAGCACCACTCAACCCAAGCAGTTTGGGATGCTATTAAGGTTCAATTTGGTAGAACCTCAACAACAAGATTGCGTCAGTTAACTTTAAAGTTTGATGCTTATAGGAAAAATTCTAATCATACAATGAGGCAACACCTTACTGTCATGTCTAATATGATAAGTGAATTGAAAGGTGCTGGCCATGAGATGACTGATGAGCAACAAGTTCAAGCTGTGATTCGCTCTCTGCCAAAAGCCTGGGAACACATGTGTGTCAACCTTACCCATAATGATAATATAAAATCTTTTGATGATGTTGCCCGACATGTTGAGCTAGAGAAGGATCGCCTTCTCGCTAATAAGCTTGAAGGAGAGGCTTATATGACTGAGTCTAGAGGCAAAGGGGCTTCTGGCTCTGGGCAAAAGAAATGGAAAGGTAAGGGCAAATGGCAAGGCAAGGGAGAGAATAAGACAAAATTTAGTGGAAATAAGCGCAAGCGTGGAAAACGCAGCGGAAAGAAAGGCAAGAACATGAATTGCTTCAATTGTGGGAAGCATGGTCACTTTGCTCATGATTGCACTGAGCCAAAGGTATTGTATGACCTAATTAGTCCATCGAATTTATATGTTAGTAGTTGCTTGATGTTAGCTGAAACTGTTCCTTATTAGACTGTAGATTCAGCAGCAACAGACCATATAGCAAGGGACCGATATGCCTTTGTGGAATTTTGTCGAATTCCAAAGGGGAGTAGAAAAATCTATATGTGGAATAATGCTTCGGCTAACGTGCTTGGGATCGGTTCCTACAGGCTAGTACTGCGGGGAGGTCACACGCTTTATCTCCATGATGTGTTTTATGCTCCTGATATTCGACGAAATTTAGTTTCTATTATTGTTTTGCTTGGACTTGGCTTCAAAATTATTTTTGAAGATGGTTGTGTTAAAATACTTCTGGACAAAGTTTTTTATGGTTCTGGACATATGTTGAATGGTTTTATAGTGCTAGACACTATTTTTATGGATGTTAAGCAATCTATATTTCTTGTTGAAAATTCCAATGATGTTTCATTAATTGATGATACTAAATGGCATGCTAGATTAGGACACATTGGGCAAGATCGTTTAAAAAGATTAACAAAAGCTGGTCTTTTAGGATCTATTAAGAAAATAGATTTGCCTATTTGTGAGTATTGTCTAGCTGGAAAAGCAACAAAATTGCCATTTGGCAAAACCAAAAGAGCCACATTTACTTTACAGCTTATACATTCTGACATCTGTGGCCCAATGAATATTAGAGCAAGACATGGTGCTCGCTATTTCATCACTTTCATAGATGATTTCACCAGATACGGTCACATTTATTTGATCTTCCATAAATCTGAAGCATTAGATTGCTTTATACGTTATAGTAAATTGGTTGAGAATCAATTGAATTTGAATATAAAATCATTACGGACCAATCGAGGGCGTGAATATCTATCTGATTTATTCAAAAGTTATTGTGATGATAAGGGTATAGCTAGGCAGCTAACTATTCCTTCTACTCCGCAACAAAATGACATAGCAGAAAGAAGAAATAGAACCCTATTGGACATGGTTAGGTCAATGATGACGCAGGCTAATTTACCAATTTCTTTTTAGAGAGATGCATTAATGAGTGCTGCCTACATTCTAAATCGTGTACCATCAAAATCTGTTCATTCCACCCTATATGAATTGTGGAAAAGAGAAAAGCCTGACTTAAGCCATATGCACCTATGGGATTACGCAACTTATATCCACAACACTTCCCATGAGTATGGAAAACTTGGTCTGAGGGGGAAGAATTGTATCTTTATAAGTTACTCAGAATTCTCCAAAGGATATGTATTTCTGGGGGAAGACACAAATGGAAGAATAACAGAAATTGAGTCACGAGATGTCATTTTCTTAGAAGAGGACTTTCCTGAAAGAGGTGAGATAAATAAGGATTTCCAATTTTATGAATTGGAAGATCATGAGACTAGTGGGAGTGCAAGTATAATTGATTTAGCACTCACAGAGCAAGAATTTATTGCTCCTCCTGAACCAAGTGAGAGTGAAAGAATGTGAGTTTTTGTTCCAATGGAGCAAGACGTTGAACAATCTCAACATCGACGTAGTAATCGTGACAAGATTCCCCGTCGTCGATTTGAGATTGAAGGGGAAGCTTTTATGATTGCCCCAGATGAAGAAGAGCCTAAAACAGTACAACAAGCTCTTTCTGGTCCTAAAGTAAAAGAATGGATTAAAGCTATGAAAGAGGAAATGGATTCGATGATATACAATCAAGTCTGGGATTTGGTTGAGAAACCGTCTAATCGTAAGACTATTGGGAACAAATGAATTCTCAAGATAAAATGTAAGGCAGATGGGACAATAGAAAGATTTAAAGCTCGATTAGTAGCTAAGAGCTATACACAAAAAGAGGGAATTGACTATGAAGATACATTCTCACCTGTAGTCAGGTTTGCATCAATTCGCCTCATTTTGGCTATAGTAGCACGAATGGACTTAGAATTATATCAAATGGACGTTAAAACTACTTTTCTCAATGGAGAACTAGATGAAGAGATCTATATGGATCAACCTTTAGGTTTTGAACTCAAAGGACAAGAGCGCAAAGTTTGCAAGCTCAAAAGATCCATTTATGGTCTTAAGCAAGCGTCAAGACAATGGAACCTCAAATTTCATCAAGTCGTATTAAAGGATGGTTTTACGATGATGGAGGAAGACCATTACGTATATGTTAAACATTCTAACAATGGTTTTATAATTATGTCCTTGTATGTCGATGACATTTTAATAGTTGGAAATGATAAGAAGCTGATTGATACTACCAAGAAATGGTTATCATCGAACTTCAAAATGAAAGATATGGGTGAGGCTAATTATGTACTTGGTGTTAAGATCCTGAGGGATCGCTCTAAAAGACTTCTAGGTTTATCTTAGGAGACTTATATAAAGAAAATGTTAGAGCGTTACCATATGCATGAATGTAAGCCTCTGGATACCCCTGTCGAAAGGAATTTGAGCCTTAGTCTAGATATGTGTCCCAAGACATCGGATGAAAAAGAACGAATGTCTAAAGTACCCTACTCCAATATTGTCGGTGGTCTGATGTATGCAAAGATATGCACACGTCCAGACATTTGCTATGCTGTTGGGCTAGTAAGAAGATTTCAATCTAATCCAGGTGTGAAACACTGGATGACAGTCAAGAGAATATTGAGATATCTAAAAGGAACTTCATACTATGTTCTATGTTATCAAGGGAAAGATTTGCACTTAATTGGTTATACTGATGCTGATTGGGGAGGTGATATAGATCAACGCAAATCGACCTATGGATATGCATTCTTGCTTAATGATTGCGCAATTTTATGGAGTAGCAAGAAGCAATCTTGTATAGCTTTATCGACGATGGAAGCTGAGTATGTAGCATGTTCCTCAGCTATACAAGAGGCAATTTGGTTGAAAAGATTTTTGCAGCATATAGAAATTGTCAAGTCAGCATCTGAACCTATGACAATCTATTATGATAGTATGGCTGCATTAGCTTATGCTAAGGATCCAAAATATCATGAAAAGATCAAACATATCCAGATTAGATATCACTATATTAGAGACATGATTGCGGAAAAGGAAGTGATTCTAAAACACATTTCTACAAATAAAATGGTAGCAGATCCATTTACTACACCAATAGCTAGAGATGCGTTTGCAAGGCACGTAAAATCTCTAGGCTTATGTAGAATGTAATCAATATATGTTATGTCAGATCACTTGGTCTTTGCAAATGATATATCATTTTAATTGATTAATGATTTTTCAATTATATGGATATATTACAAATGCCAGTTAGTACAATTCGAATAAGTATGTCGATTGACTTAGATTGACTCACTCACATGAGTAATCGTCTCTGGCGCTATGAAGCGAGTAGAGATGAGACCATAAATGCAAAGGCATTAAGTGAATGACTAAGATGCAGTGGGAGCAGTCTTAGTTTTTAATTCATTTTTATAAGGTCGTCTTGATGAGGATCAAGATGAGATTCTTCGTATATATAAGAATCGACATGAATGACTTCCCCACCATTCATATGTCTATATAGAGGAAGCTGAGTGTGAAATTTGTTATTTAACACTGTTGAATGTATAAATAAAAATTTCAAGTTTGGCGCATTTGGAGCGACAAGACTAATACTCATATGATGTTTATTTATTTTGAACTAAGAGCAAGACATACACTCTTTCATCTTTGACACGAAAAGAGTAGCTCCACCATAGCATGCATTTCATACTGCATGTGTTATACGACCTATTAGGAAATGAAAGAATGGATCTCTGCTTCTTTGCTATGTGAGTCCTAGAAATCCTAGAAATGGATTTCAAACAACTTTTACCCTTTGTGACTTTTGACTATATCATGATGTGATGAATTAATGTTGGCTATCTTAGGATATATCCTATAGCCATTGAATGATTCGACTTAACGGAACACTCCTAGAAAAGCGAGTTAATTCAAAGTTGATTGATATGAGGGCAAAAGAAAGAGTACTTTGCTTATGCACTCACAGCTTGTGTTCACCGGCCGGAGTTATTACGCTTGATGAAGCGATAAGTAACTTAGAATACAAGTGATTCTAAGAATGATTTGAGTATAGATTCATGAGGGATTGAATGATACTCGAATTAAGTGTATTGATAAAGATACTTGGAGTAATTAAGCACATTATCGAAAATAATTATATTTTTGGGTTGATGTCTCCTATATGGCCTATAATTAGGTTTGTATTGGAGCTCCTACAATTTTTGTGCTTCAGGTCGCACGGTCCGTTCGCTTGTATGAAAGATTCTTTGTTTAAGTTTAAGATGTGAGATGATATTTGGATTGAGCCAAGCCCACTTTGGACGAGTGGGAGATGTTGGACTTTATGGTAATGGGCCGCCCATGTGGGCTTGACCCAGCCCAGACTCATATCTTCTTATATATACAGTTATGAAAAGATATAACTTATAACGTTTTGATATAAGAAAAAAAGATAACTTTTCATCGTTAGTTTTCTCTGAAATTCGGAAAGGAATTTCTTCATCTCCGTTTCATCAAAAGAGAATCAAGGCGTTCGTACTGTGGAACTGAGTCAAGTTTTAGTAATTTGTCTCAGCCTGAAGCATTGAAAGCGCACGATTCACGCTCAACAAGTAAGTATCCGCTGTCCCAGTATTTCTACACTTCTCATACCTTCAGTAGCGCAACACTCGAAGTAGCTAATGATTGATGAATTGATCTCTCTGCTCTTTTCCAATTCCAATAATTGGCTAATTGCTTCTTCCACAATTTATAGCAGAATTCAATGCTTATCTACTATTTTTCGCTTTTTGACCAATTTTGATTCTAGTGACACAGAAATTCTTGTAAACACAGAAGATTGATTACCAATTATATACGGAATCCATTATTCTGTGTCTTAAAATCTCTCTTGTTACTTCAACATGCACTTGTGCATATATATTTCAAATAGGATGAACCACACCTTCGTCGATATTTGTTAAGATAGCTAAGGACCACTAAAATTTTCTGCACAAAAAAAAAATAAAAAATCTCCATCACACAAATAAGGCAAGTGAAATAATATATATATATATATATATATATATATATATATTAGACAAGAAAGTGAAGAACTTGCCACAGAATATCATCTATGTATTATCAATAATGGCACACAGTCTCAAATCTCTTCCATTGTTATCAATATTCTCCGTCAATTCACCTGCTTTCAGAGTCCATTTAACTAACCAAAAATCTTGTTTTATTTCTCATGTGCATGAGCAAACTAAGAACAACAGTAGGACATATCTAAATCCACCATTGCAGCAATTCACTCCAATTAGTTCCCAGTTTCGCATCTTGTACCGATATAATCACAGCTCACATGATTATGAAGATGAAGATAATTACAGCTTTGAAGAAGCTGTTGCTCTTTTTAACAATAGGGAATACTACAAGTGCCACGACTTTCTTGAATTTCTTTGGATTGAAGCTGAAGACCCCTTAAGAACTCTTGTTCATGGGATTCTCCAATGTGCTGTAGGATTTCATCATCTCTTCAACCAGGTTGTTTTCTTTACTTAAATAGATATACTCTCTCCGATTTCATCTTAAATGTCCGTTTTTGGTTATTCACATAAAATAAGAAATAATTAACTATCATCAATTTTATAAACTTTTCATTTAATAGCCTTCTATAAATTCTAAAAAATAGCAGGTAATTCCAGGAAATAAGGATAAAGTGGAAAAATATGTATTAAATACTTTGTTGATTTCTGAAATGGATATTTGAAGACTAATAGAGGGATTATTAATCTTTAAGAAAAATGAAAATGGCTATTAATAAATATAGAAGCATATTTATGCAGAACCATAAAGGAGCTATGATGGAACTTGGAGAGGGACTGTGTAAGCTCAGAAAGATAGATTTTCAGAGCGGACCCTTTCATCAATTTGAGCAAGAAGTTTCTGCTGTTCTCCAATTTATTTATCAAACTCAAATTGAACTTGCTGCTTGTAAGTGGTCGACTATGATGTTTTTCTCATTTTTCATTTGTTTAATTACTCTTCCTTAATGGATCTTCTTGGAAAAAAAATTGCAGGCACGGATGATCTGTGTCTTGCCATGGATCAATCGGAGAGATCATACCAACTTCTTGGAGAATATGCTGCCGGGCAGCTTTTATATAGTCTGCAAAATGATCCTGAAAATGGTATGAATATTGTATTTTGTCCGCAGAGATCCTACCCTTCTGTTGATCCACCCAGAGTGAAGCTTCCCATTCTACAAGCTACACATCAACACCTTATGGAAATTTAGTTTAAAGAGAGAATCTTATAAATACCAAAAAGAAATATATATATATATATATATATATAAATGTAACTTAGTGAATTTCCTTTTTGTTGTTACATAAATACCGGTGCAAGACAATACGTTGTTAAAGTTTTTCTTTTCTTTTTTCAAAAAAAGTTTTTTTAGTAGTATAGATTTTGAAAAGGCCAAATTATCAAAAAATAAAAAAATTACTAAACTTCTACATTTTAACAATTCTAACTCCATCCATCCATAATTACAAAATAGCATACATGTTTTTCAATTTTTTAACAAATTTAGTTTCCGACCATAAAATCCGGTGAAACATACCTATGTGGACAATGAAAAATTTTAAGGTAAAAAATAAAAAAGATGAGTCATAACCTCATCTGTCCACCTCTCTCTCTCTTCCCTCCTGTTCCTGTCTCTTCTAATTCATTTAAGATCCCATTATCCAAATCTTTTTCTTTATATCCCAAATAATTCTTTCAACAAAATTTTGAGTGCTCCAAATAAACAATAACTCATGAAAATATGCATATCCATTTTTTCACTCCTCAATAAGGTAGGATCAAGTTTTTTAATGTGATTTGTAGTGAACACAAAAATTCTTTCTTCCTCAACAAATCCGTAACCCATATGAAGTAATTGAACTCTAATGCAGAACCCCAAATACCGTATTTTGAAATCTCTCCATAAGACAATATAAAAAAACTTTAAAATATAGTGATCATAGCTTGAATCTAATCCAAGCCAAATAAATAGTAAGAACTAAGATTATAGTGTTCATTATGATTAGTCACGCCACAAGGAAATTGACTTGATAAGTAACCAATTATTAAAAGTAATAAAAAATGCAAATATGCCTCACTTGAAGAAAATATACAAAATTAATTTTTATTCATCAATGATTTATAAGATATGCTCAAATGAGTATTTAAAACTCTAAGTCTTTGAATCCTTTATAGTAAAGGATAGCTAAGTCCTATTTTATCCCAAATCCTAAAAAGATAACTAAAATCTAATCTAATTCCTTAAATATATGGATAATCTAATCTAATTCCTTAAAATTAGGGATTTATATTCAAGTAATATAAATCCCTTGAAAAATGAATATGACAACTAATAATCCAAATCCTTGTCTAACAAGGAAAACTAATTAAAATCCTACTAGAAATAGAAAAACCATATACAATCTTATTATTTAACTTGGGCAACACAAATTAGGCATAAAAATTCCAAATAAAAAACTCTACATGCCCTCAAAGATTGTCTAAAAGTTGTGCACATGCATCGCACATGATCTGTCATATCTGCTAATTTAGATCCCAAGTTGTGCGAGTTATTAAATCGATACGTCGGTTTGACCAGAGTCTAAATTTGAATTTTTACCGAAAAATAATTAAAATAATGGTAAATAATTATAGAAAATACTTAATAAAGTGTTTAAAATTGCAATTTACTGAAAATTGGAGGATCAAGTGAGATGTGTATTAATTAAATGAATGATTATGGACATTAAATACATGTAATAATGGCTGGTCAAACCAAGTGTCACATATTAAGAAGCCAAGTAACATAAAAATCTAGATATTTAAGCTTTGGTGGACCAACAATAAATATTTTTGTCATTTTCTTCTTAATTTTCCTTCTTCATTCCTTATCTCTTTCTATCTAGAATTTTCTATACTCCTAAACCAGATCATGTTTCCACCAATCCTCCATAGCTAAAGCTTGATTCTAAGAAGAGAAAGTGAGAAAGAGAAGTGAAGAGAAAGGAAAGTAAAATAAGAGGTAAGTGCATAACTTAAGGCAATAGCCTATATTTTATCATAAAGTTGCATGATTTGAGTATTTGACATGTATAATTGTTAATTATTAGTATTTGGAGATAAAAATTCTAGGAATGCATGTTTTCTAAACTTAGGATTATATTCGGTAAAAATTGAATTATGTGTTGATGTGTTATTTACTGGATTCTATGGAGCAGTCTGTAGATATTTTACTATAACTTAAGCTTTGAAATTCTGATTTATGTTTTTTTTTATTGGGTTTGAAAGTTATGACATAGGAATAAAACTTTGATGAAGAACATAAAATGTTATTTTGAACATATCTATGCCTAATTTTGGCACAAATGTAGGACTAAAAAGCTATCCATAAAATTCTGAGCAACAATTTTAATGACTAGTCAGTATTCATTTGATCATATCTTTTTCTATAGAACTCCGAATTTAGTGATTTAAGTTACATATTAAATATAAGATTCAAAGCTAAAATTATTAAAAAGACCTTGTAATTTAAATTTTCTATTAATAGGTCCAAAATTAAGGTCCAAAATAGAGTATGAAATTTGCTAGTAATAGGGCATAATATGAATTGCGGAATTTGATGTGAAAAATAATATAGATCTTGTTATATTATAGAAAGGATATTTTTATTAAGTAATTATATGATTAATTGAGCTATTAAATGCTTAAAATGTGTAAATTTAAGAATTATGAATTTTAATGACAATAATTAAGCCCTTGAATACCTGGTTTAGAACTAAAGTTTTGGATAGGTTGGCATACCAATCTGGGGTCTATTAATGCCAGTGATGACACTCGTATTAATACTGATGATAACATTAATATTAATGTCGGTGATGACACTCATATTAATGCCGGTGATGTCACATATATTAATGTCGGTGATGATACTCATATTAATGTCGGTGATGCCACTTGTATGCAAATACCACTACGCCTGGGTGACAACTTTATTATACCTGGATAGCCAATTCTGTTATCTTGATTATTGGTTCCTAGGTGTTTGGACATAAATACATTAACTTGGTATAAAGAATTTTATATATGAATTAGTTATTCATAAATATGAATTTAAAGAATAATTTATTTGCATAAGATAATTATGCAATGCTTGCATATGGAAAATTCACATTTGTATATGTATAAAGAATATGCAAAAAAATAATATATATATATATATATATATAATAAATAGATTATTTAATCGAATATATATGTATCATGGCACATTATGGTATATTGCACATGTATAGTTTATTGCCTTATTTATATGCACCACTAAGCCTAGAGCTTAGTGTGTGAGTTTCTTTTGTGTAGATATAGAGAAAATAATCCGAAGATAGTGGATAAAGCTAATGGTGACCTAACCCAGTAAAGCAGCTCACTCCTGACACTGTGGGTTGTACAACTTTTTGTACTTTTGTTTTGAAGTTTCTTTTATAGTGTTTGTAAAACTACACGTCTTGTAAATAATACTTTATTATATAAAATGTATTTTGTTTTCTTATTATGATTTCTTTTATACTATAAAGAAAGAAATATATGAGCTACTACCCTTTATATATATATAAAATGATATTTTGACTGATGAAGTGAGAATAACACTCTTTTATCCAGGCACGTGTTGCTGGGGTGATGGAGTGTTATAGTGTTTGGTATCAGAGCCCAATTTTGGTAGTTTTGGGGTATAAAAAAAATTTTAAAATAATTATGATATGTGTGTACCCATAATTGAGTATAAAAGTTGTTGCTTACTAATTGGGGCCATTACATTTATGATATAGGTATAGTATGACTTCAGGGTTATGACAAATTATGGACGAAGGAGGAGAAAGTAATTAGCCTACCAAAACAGAGGCTTCATCACGACCAAGTCATCGCTGAGCTACTGCATCAAGATCTAGTGCTTGCTCATCATGATGGCAGTTTGATGTTGGCATAAGACAGACAAAGCTTATGAGGAATATGATATATTTGCTACAAAAAGCATCACAACCATCCCCATATTGTTACAATTTGAAAGATTGAGGAAGTTAGGGGCACAGATGACCCCTCCATTGTAGAGTTTTGGTTAGAACGAGTAAAAAGAGTCTTTAATCAGTTGCATTGCATGGATGAGCATAAATATGAATATGCAGTATCCTTATTACAATATCATGCATATGATTGGTAGTAGTTTGAGTCAAAGAGTTCAGAGGCACATGATCCCATGACTTGGGAATTTTTTTTAGAAAAGTTCAAAGAACAATATATTCCCCATATTTACATAGATGACAAGAAAATAGAGTTTTTGACACTGAAACAGGGTCACATGTCAGTAATAGAATATGAAAGAGAATTCACACATCTTTGCAAATATGCTAATGGCATTATATTCACGGAAGCTGATAAATGTCAATAATCTGAAGATAGATTGAGAGACCCTATCAAGCTATAGGTTTTAGCCCTATGCCTAATAAGTTTTCCTAGTTTACTAGCATCTTCCAGAATAGTTGAGAGAGTTCTAACAACACAACAACCAGCACAAGATAGAGGGTTAAGGAGACCCATGTCATAGTCGAATGGAGGACCATAAAGTGGCAAGAGAGCTAGATCTTTTAAGTCGATTTCAGGTTAGGGGTTCCAATAGGCCTTATTCTTTCAAGCGGGGATATCCTGTGAGATCTGTTTCTTCGGCAGCTAGTGCACCAACAAAGGCACAATATAGATCTCTACCTCTACCAGAATGTCAACATTATGGTCGTCCTCATTCAGGAGAATGTTGGTTGATGATAAAAGCATGCATGAGGTGTGGCTCCAAAGATCATATGAGAATAAATTGTCCTCTATTACAACATAGTAGAGGTTCAGGGAGCATTGAGCTAATATAGATGTAAGCTTCTGGGAAAGGCAGAGGCCAAGGTCGAGGGCATGACAAAAGAGGTCGATTAGAGACCATTCAGTTGATATCAGAGACAGTTGAGAGGCCGAAAGGTAGTAGAGTTGCTTCAGCTAAAGCGTAAGCTATATGAGGCCGAGAGGAGCAGGATGCACCTCATGTCATAATCGATAAATTCCTTTCTCTTTGGATCTGACATACATGCTTTGATAGATCCAGGGTTGAGGCATTCATATATATGCACACCACCACCGAGTTGAGAGGGTTTAGAAATGCAGGCTCTAGAATTTGAGATTCTTATGACTAACCCATTAGGGCACATTGTGAGGATTAGCAAGGTGTTTAAGGTTTGCCTAGCTAAAATTCAAGGTAGGCAATTCTGAGTAGGCTTGATAGAGTTAACATTCCATGAGTTCGATGTGATATTGGGAATGGATTGGTTAGCTCGTTATGGAGTGGTAATGGATTATGGGAGGAGATAGATGATCATCAGAATTATGGTACAAAATGAGATAGTGGTGATGGGTGAGAATAGAGGATATCCAGACAATGTGATATCAGTGTTGAAAGCTCATAAACTAATTTGTTAGGGATGTAAAACATACTTATCCTACGTGATTGATATGAAAAAAAGCAAGTCCGAAGTTGGTAGATATTCCTACTATTAGTGAGTTTCCTCATGTGTTTCCAGAGGAGTTTCTAGGGTTACTGCCGGATAGAGAAATCAAATTTGCTATCGATTTGGTACCTAACACTACTCCTATTTCCATTACACCATATAGGATGGCACCAGTGGAGTTTAAAGAGTTGAAGATACAGTTGCAATAATTGTTAGATAAGGGATTTTATACAACCCAGTGTATCGCCATAGGATGCTCTAATGCTATTTGTGAAGAAGAAAGATGGCATCTTATGTCTCTACATTGATTATAGGTAGCTTAATAGGGTGACTATTAAAAATAAATATCCGTTGCCCATGATTGATGATTTATTTCATCAGTTGAAAGGTCCAACCATATTTTCAAAGATAAATATTCGATTAGGGTATCATCAGCTAAAGATCAAAGAATCAGATGTGCCTAAGATGACATTCAAGACTCGATACGGTCATTATGAGTTCCTGGTTATGCCCTTTGGATTGATGAATGCATTAACAACTTTTTATGGACCTGATGAAACGAATGTTCAGGCCATATCTTGATCAATTTATAGTGGTATTTATTGATGACATCCTTATGTACTCTAGAGACCAAGAAGAACATGATCAATATCTCAGAATAGTTCTAAAAATATTAAGGGAGAAGCAGTTGTATGCAAAGTTATCAAAGTGCAAGTTTTGGCTTGAAGCAGTCAATTTTTTGGGTTAGGTAGTTTTAGCAAAAGCTATTCAGGTTGACCCTAGTAAAATTGAGGCTATTCTTAATTGGAAACTGCCTTGTAATGTGATAGAAGTAAGAAGTTTTCTCAAATTAGCTGGATATTATAGGAGGTTCATGAAGGAATTTTCATCCATAACAACTCCTTTGAGTAGATTGTTGCGAAAAGATGTAACATCCGGTGATTAAGGCTCCAATTGCGTGTGACCATAGTGGGGTGCACTGGTTCAATCAGAGTCTAAATTTGGATCCATAAAAAATGACAAATAATAAGGAAAAATAATTAAGGGTATTTTATTTGGGAATTACAAAGATTAGTGCTAGAATTGAAAAAAAAAATAAAATTAACTTTCGGAGAAAATTGGTATTATTGAAATTGTTGGGAGAAATTTTGTGAAGATAAGGAAATTTGTGGAAAATGATGAATTTCTAATAATTAAAAATTAATCAAGATTAATTAAGTTAATGAGCCAATAGAAATTAAGATTAAGTTTAATTAATGGGGCCCACTCCTTAATCATAGTATAAAAGTCAAAAAAGGGAAGAATTCTACATTCTTCCACCCAAATATCTAACTCATCTTCTTCCTCTTTTTTCTTCTTGGTTGCCGTCCACCTATGCTACCAAAAGCCTCCATTTTTGTTTCATTTCAAGCTTTCAAAGAGAGGAAAAGGGGTATTAGTGGAAGATGAACTAAAAAATTAAAGAGTTTTTGCCATAAAGAGAGATAAGGAATAAGAAGGAAGAAAGAGAGGAGAAAAGAAAAGGGAGAAGGTTTAGGAGGAATTTCGGCCCACTTTAGAGAGCCATTAAGGTGAGTTTATTCTTCTTAAATTCAACATTTTTCTTTCCATTTGAGACCTATAAGGATGATAGATATGATTAGGATTGGTAGACTAGGATTATTTGGCATACATAAACTACAATTTTAAGTTAGTGTTGATTTTTGAGGAAAGTTGTAATTAAGTCTCTAATTGTATTAGATTGATATTTTTATGTATTTAAGCTTAATGTATCATGTCTAAAATTGAAAGAAAATGGGTTGCCTTAATGGAGTCAATTTGGGGAAATTGGAATTAACGCAAGGAAATGGTAATTAGTGATGAATAAAAGGTGATTAAGGAATTAATTTGAAGAAAATTAATTGGGACCTATGTTTTTGGGAAGCCATGACCTATCAAAAAAGGGAGTTTAACCTTAGTACTTTTTTGGCTAAAATAAAGTATAAAACATATTAGGAGCATTAGGATTTTATGTAGGCATGAAAAGTTTTGAAAAGGGATGATAAAAATGAGATATGGTATGGTTGTGTAGGAAAATCAAGTGAGAATAAGGTATCAGTGCTATAGGTTTAGATGGTTCTTGTTGAGTGGGTATGGGAGATAAGTGCACGTTTTCATGCACATGCATTTTTTTTAAGCTGCTATATTCTGATAAGGGACTCTTCTTTTAAAAAAATACGTTTTAATGGATTCCGAATCAAGACGATGTCACAAAGAAGAAGAGGGTGATAATACATCTAACTCTACTGCTCACAGACAGTCAACATCAGTTAGAGCTTTAGAGCCTAGTGTTGTAGCTCCATAACATGCTGAAGAACAAGTTGATTCGGGTTAGGTACCCCTTATGCAATAGATAGCTACTTTGTTACAATAGATAGCACAAGCTGTGCCACCTCCCCCATCTCAGCCAATACCCCAGATTGATAAACTAAGAAAATATGGGGCGATAAATTTTACGGGTAAGAAAGAGGATGAGGGAAGCTGGTATTAGTGAAGGCCCAGACTCCGAACCTTCAGACATGGAATTTCTCTGTAGCATAATTTAAAAAGAAATATGTACCAAGAATCTATGTTGATGAGAAAAAGAGAGAATTTTTTAACTTGAAGCATAGGGGTTTGACAGTAGTTGAGTATGAGAAGGAGTTCACCAAGTTGAGTAAGTATGCAATGAGGATTATTGGAGATGAAGCTGATAAATGTCATAGATTTGAAGATGGCTTCGATAAGGATATTGGCTACTTAGGGGCTTCACACCAACATATAGACTTTACTACTGTAACACCCTCTTACCCCACTGTAGTTCAGCAAGACAAGTGAGCATTACCCGTCTTATTATTTTATAAAATTAATGAATTGAAGTAATTTTTTTTTTTTACAAAAATATTGCAGACACTGAAATAAAAATCATTACAAGCATAAATACTCAAAATTATATTTATTTACAAAATACATTAATTTACATCCAAACTATGTTCTTTTACATTGTAATTCACATCTTTAATACACATTATATGAAATAAAAATGATAATTTAATTTACAAAGTTTTTAACAAAATATACCAAAAAGAAAACCAAACCTTTTAGCCACTTCCCTCGGTTTACCCTTCTTCTTCTGATAATTCTAATATCTACAGCTACCATTCTAAACCTGCGCGAGAGGAAACCACCCGTGCTAAGCTACTAGCTTAGTGGTGCTTTAATGATAAAAATTTTACATACACATATTTTCTTACATATTAATTAACCCTTTAATAAATAAGACATAAAATAAAGAATTACATAAAATCAAATAATTTCATTCAACATCTAATAGTTAACAAATTTAATTCATATAACATTAGCAAAATGACATACTTTAACATTATTATTATTTTTCATTTTTCTTGTGCCCATAACACCTATAACCGAACTAACTAATAGAAATAACGAGGTTGTCATTTCCGATTTTCATAATATTGCACTGAGCTCTTTATAAGAATGTCATTACCGGCTTTTATAATATTACCATTATCGACTTAATAATTTTGCGCCGAGTGCATTTATAAATTGCCATTACCGGCTTTCATATTTAGCACCGAGTGCTTTAAATCCTCTGATTGGCATGCCAAACTATTCTCTATTCTAGTTCTAGATTAGTTGTCATAGGGCTTAACTATTTTTATATTAATTCACAATATTTTCAAAAATGACAATATTATTCAATTATCATAATTATGCTTATTTGTTTATTTTTCTTTATTTTCATTATTATTGCACTAAAATCTCACACATAAATAATTTTTTGAACATTTATAATTATCATTAAAGTAAATATTCACATTAATTATTACATATAATTATCACAACACATGCAAAAGCCCAAGATTTCATGTTTTTACCTATGGCAGATTTTGGACCTATTTTTGGGCTTCATTTTTAGCCCATCTATAATTCGAATTGGGAGTTATGGTCTTCTAACAAGTTTTAGCTTATTGTCTTCAATTGCAAACTTATTAAAAATCACTCAAATCCCAGTTTGCTATCAAAAGTTATGATCATTTGAATACTGCATCATCACAGAAATTTTTACCCAGAATTTTCTAGACAGATTCTAGGTTTGAATTTCATGCATTTTTCTAAGAAAATCTAGATATAATCAGATTTTATTGTCTCAATAACAATTAAATCCCTGTGTCTTATCTTTCATTTCCAATAAAGAAAATATAAAACAGAATTCTAGAACTCAAGTTACAATCAAAATAGTCAAAACTGTTACAGAATCCCTACAGCAGGGTCATCAATTAACATCAATCCACTTTTCAACCACATTTATCATTTGCATTCATTTTGATACTAAAATTTCCAAATTTTAACTGCATTCATATGTCTCAATTATTTAACATCACTTGATCCCATTGCCATATAAAATATCAAAAGTCACAACAAATCACATAACATATCACAAACACAACATATCAAACCTTGACACAAAATTCCATACATATTAAGAACATGTAAATTTTTTTATCAATGAAGCACATACCTAATTAGCCTTGGTTCTTCCCTTAATTCTTATTTTTCTTCCCTTATTAGATAGCTTTCTCCTTGCCTTTGTCACCCTCTTGAGGGCTTCTCACTTCTTCAGTTATTTTACCTACACAACCATACCATATCTCAATTCCAATATCCATTTTCAATGCTTTTCATGTCTACATAATATTCTAATGCTCCTAATATGTTTTACACCTTAATTGAGCTAAAATTTACTAAAGTTAAATTTCCTTCTTCATATGTCATGGCTGCCCAAAAACCATTTCCTAGTTCCCAATTAATTTTCATCAATTCAACACTCAAATCATACTTAACTTATCACCAATTGTGTTGTTTCTATGTAAATTTCAATTTCCCCCAAATTACTCCAACTATGGCAGTCCCTCATTCATCCATTAACATCATATTTCTCTAGTTTTTAAGTCATAAAACAATTAACTAATATTAATTATCATTAATTCAAAGTTTAACTACTCTTTCATCAAATAATCACAAACTTACATTTTCTAAGTTCAATCTTGCAACATAACCTAAATCTACCAAACCTAATCACATATATCATCAATATGGATCTTAAATGGAAGGAAAAAGGTTAAATTTAAGAAGAATCAACTCACCTTAATAGAGTTATAGGGCTGGTCGAATCTACCCCACTTTTTTTTTTTCTTCTTCTTTCTTCCTTCCTTTTTGCTCCTTTGTTTTCTTTGTAGTAAGAACTCTTTAATTCTGATTTTTTCCTCTCTCAAAACTAATTTATTTCCTCACTTTTTCAATCTTGATTGGAAGAGAAATGGAGGCTTTTGGGAGAGCTATGGTGGATGGCAAGAGGAGAGAAAATAAGATGAAAATGAGTTAGATTTTTAGGTGGAAGAATGTAGAATTTCTTCCTTTTTGACTTTTTATACCTTGATTAAGGTGTGGGTCCCACTAATTAAAATTAATCCTAATTCTCATTGGTTCATTAAGTTAATTAATCTTGATTAATATTTAAACTTTAAGAAATTCCATATTTACCACATCTCCCTCCATATTCACACTTTTTCCCCCAACAATTGCCATAATATCAATTTTGTCCATAGGAAATTTTATTTTTTTCTAATTCTAGGACTAATATTTTTAATTTCCAAATAGTAATACACTTAATTATTTTCCCTTATTATTAGTTATTTTTTTATGGGTTTAAATTTAAACTCCGATTGAACCTGTGCACCTCAGTTCAGTCACGTGCAATCGGGGCCTAAATCAGTGGATGTTACAGCTACACTAGTGTCCTCTGCCATTAGTGTTGAAAGAAGAAAAATGATGAAGACAGAAGAGCTCTCCAAGAAATCAATAGCTAGTGTTGTCTAAACATCTGGTAAGAAAGGGCAGATAGTACCCTGACCATTTCAGTCACGAGTTGCTGGGCAAACATTTTCTATTAGGTAGGGTCAACAGTTTAGACCCACAACATCATCTACAAGTTCACCAGCATCATTGTCCAAAAGGCCAACTCCTGCTATATGTTAGCATTATGGTAGATCTCATACAGGAGAGTGTTGGTGGTTGATTGGGGCATGCCTAAGATGTGGAGCTACTGATCATATGAAAAGAGTTTGTCCTAGACTTAGTATAGATAGTATGGCAACAACGTAGACTATGGATCAATACAGGGCCATGGTAGAGGTTGAGGCCAGTTTAGAGATGGTTGTACAGGACAAAATCAAGAGGTATCAGAGATAGTTGATAGGCCTAGAGGTAATGGAGCTTTAGCTTGGGCGTATGTGATGAGAGCTCGGGAGGACCAGGATGTACCATATGTCATAGTTGTTAAAATTTCTTTATTTGATTTTGATTTGCATGCATTGATAGATCCTGGCTCCACACATTCATACATAAGAACAATTGTGTTTAAACAAGGGAATATGATACTGAAGACTTTAGAATATGAGATAGTTGTGGCCAATCCATTGGGACATAGTGTGAAAGTGAATCAGATCTATAGAAAAAGCTTAATAATAGTTCAAGATAGAGAATTTCCAGCAGAATTTATAGAACTACCTTTTCATGAATTCGATGCTATTATGGGTGTGGATTGGTTGATAAACCATGGAGCTATAGTCATGTAACGGCTGGGTCTCAGCCTGGAATCGCAGTCTCAGCCGTTTGCCACAGTAAGCCCACCCATCGTCTCATTGAGACCAACGGGCTGCCGGGGTCCATGGCCCAATACCTCCAACCCATCTCCTGGAATCACAGTCATGTTGTTTGCCACAAGTAGGTTGTTGAAGGCAAGGGTCGAACCCTTGACCTCCCTTTAGCCTCAGTACCATGGCAATTGTACTACCATGGTGCAATTGGTAGTCTCTTACTGAGGCTAAAGGGAGGTTAAGGGTTCGACCCTTGCCTTCAACAACCTACCTATGGCAAACAACATGATGACACTATCATTTAGGGTGCAGGTCAAACATGTTTGACTAGTGTTATTTATGCATTAAAAGCTTCGAAATACATTAGGAAGAGATGTGAGACATATTTGGCCCATGTGATAGAAACTAGGAAGGGGAGCCTAGAACTCAAGGACATCCCTATAGTGTGTGAGTTCCCAGATATGTTTCATGAAGACTTGCCAGGGTTACCACCAGATAGGGAGATAGAGTTTGCTATTGATATGATTTCTGGTATAGCCCCAATATCAATTACTCCTTTTAGAATGGCACCTGCAGAATTGATAGAGTTGAAGGTTCAATTGCAGGAATTGCTAGACGGGGGTTCATAAGACCCAGTGTGTCACCATAGGGTACTCCGGTGTTGGCTTTTGGCCACTATGAGTTCCTGGTTATGCCTTTGGCTTAATGAATGCACCAACTACCTTTATGGATATGATGAATAGGATTTGTAGGCCTTACCTTGATCAATTTGTGGTAGCTTTTATAGATGATATCCTGGTGTATTCAAAGGACAATGAAGAACATGACTGACATCTCAGAATAGTGCTTCAGACTTTGAGGGAAAATCAATTGTATGCAAAGCTATCAAAATGTGAGTTTTGGTTAGAAGAAGTAGGATTCTTAGGGCACATTGTGCCAGTTGAAGGAATCTATGTGGATCCTAGTAAAATATAAGCAATTTTAAGTTGGAAGTTGCCTCGCAATGTGACAAAAATTCTGTAGTTTCCTTAGATTAGCTGGCTACTATAGAAGGTTTGTAAAAGGAGTTTCAAGCATAGCCGCACCAATTACCAAGCTACTCAGAAAAGAAACTAAGTTTGAGTGGATAGGTCGGTGTCAAGCAAGCTTTGAAAAACTAAAAGTCATGCTAACCGAAGCATCTGTTTTGACCCAACCTACTATAGGGAAAGATTTTGTCATATACAGTGATGCCTCTCATAATAGGCTTGGTTGTGTGTTAATGCAAGAGGGTAAAGTAGTTGCTTATGCATCTAGCCAATTGAAGCCTTATGAGCTAAATTAACCTACTGGTGATTTGGAGTTGGCAGCAATAGTGTTTACTTTAAAAATATGGCGACATTATTTGTGTGGTGAGTAGTGCTACATATATACAAATCATAAGAGCCTCAAATATTTACCCACATAAAAGAAGCTGAACTTAAGGCAAGGACGTAAATTAGAGTTAATTAAGGATTATAATTGTATTATTGATTACCAGCTGGGCAAAGCCAATGTAGTAGCCGATGCCTTCAGCAGAAAAACATTAGCAGGTATATCTTATAATTTCCTCATTATAATATAATATATAGTAATCAACAATAATTGAATAGGAGATTTATATTTTATTTTGGCAGAGTTATGAGTTCAACTTATTTTAAGGAAATAAGTGAAAGAAACTTATAGGCAAGATCATAAATTGATGATAATTGCTGAGGCAGTTAAAAAGGGGGAGAGACCTGAATTTAAGATTTGTTAAACCTTGAGGAGTATTTTCATCATTTTGATGCTAACAAATAAAATAGCTATTATGTATTTAACAATACTTGTGTTCTAAATTTGTTGAATGGGGTATGAAATATGATGCAAGAACAGAAGACTACCTTTGAAAGTCAAAATATGAAGAAATAACATGTTCACGCCCGTGACTGATTATGTCATGCCTGTGATATAGCTTAGCGTCAACTCTTCAACATTTAAAGTTCACGGCCATAAAGGATCATAGCAACTGTGAATGATCAAATCAGTCAAGTCTGTGAAAGATAGTCACACCCATGAGATAACATGTCAAATTCCTCCAGAGAGCTTCACGGCCAGAGTCACCACTTAGACCACGGCTTGAAAGGATATTCACGCCACTGATCAAACACTTCAAATTCTTCCAGAATGCTTCACGGCTAGAGTCACTACCTGAGCCATGGCCTGGAAGAACATTCATGACTATGACACATATATTCACGACAGTGAATGAGGAAAGAGAAACATGTCAGACGCAAAATTAAGAGTTGGTTCAATGACTATTTTTGCATTAAATGCATCCAAACGACTATAATTCGCCAAGGAAGTATAAGTGCAAGTCATTTATGAATCCTAACTAAGAGAACAACAATTACTTTCGAATCAAAATCTTGTTATAGCCATTATGCATTAATTACTTTCAACAAAACTCTTATTCTTTGTAAAAAATCTATTTGCTCATAAATTCTGAGCATTATAGGTTGGTGAGTGTTTTCTTTGTAATCTATTACTCAAGTGAGTTTGGGTATATTGGGTTAAGAGTGAAACATTTGTAAGGGTTATTTATGTGAGACATAAAACACAAGGAATTGGTTTATTGTGCGAGCCATTAAAACACAAGAGAATTTCTGGGTTAGGTGTTAGCCATTGATAGAAACACCATAGTTAAGAGTTAGCTTGTAAAAATCCATTGTAACACTTAGAGTGTTAGTGAAACTCCCAATTGAGATTGGGAAGAGGAGTAGGGTTTGTTAATACCCGAACCTCTATAAATTTCTTGTGTGATATCTCTCTATCCCTACTCTATTTAAATTTATTCCGCACTTAAAAATTAAGAATTTTTTTTAATATCCGATTCAACTCCCCTTCTTGGTTCATTATCTAGGCAACAATTGGTATCATAGTTTAGTCTAGCATCGAAGCCTAAAAAGTGCTAGCAAAGATCAATAAATGGCCAATGAAGGACTCCAAAGTCTCAAGCCTTACTTTGATGGAGCAAATTACGCTCATTGGAAGTTCCTGATGGAGACATATCTCGATAGTGAGTGAATTGAAGTCTGGGATAGCATTTGGAAAGAATGGACACCACCAACTGTTAGACGAGTGCTCTAAAGGCAATCACCTTTAGCACTTATTGTACAAATTTATTTGATTAATAAAAAGCTTTTTCAATAATTTGATGTTCATTTGATATATGAATTGATAAGTGATCTTAAATCAATTAATAAAGTCCTTGATACATAACATAGCATGAAGGAAATCATGATGAGATCATGATATTGAGATTCTTATCATGTGTAATTATGTTAGTATCAAAATTATCCCTAGTCATAGGATTAATGAGACAGAACATTATTAATCAATATTCGAAGGTAATTGGGTAACCAACAAAGGATTCACCACTCTTGATAGAAGGAGTGTATACCCATGGCCTCTTGTCATGGTCATTACTCTGAAATCTCTAGCCGGAGTGGAAATGTCATAAAGATAGTATCCAACGACATATCTAATAGAGTAATGAGTCTCAAGGACAAGAACTAACATTACTTGGACTAGATGTGACGTAGTCAGTCTAGTGGGAGTTGACACATGTCCATACTCTGAACCAAGTGGGGTATAGAATGGTGAAAGGAATAATTGCATAGAAATTGTATATGGAAAGGTTTGTAGTCAAACCACTAACTTTCCAGTCAATTGAGAGTCATGATGTGTTGCTAGATACCGCTCATGACCTGCCTAAATTAATTGTTAATTTAAGTGGCCAAGATAACCGGGAACCTAATGGATCACACGCATTGAAGATAAGGAGAACGAGTAAAATGGTCTTGGATAGGATCCAAAATATGAGAGAATTATTTTAGGATGGATCGCGGTGCGATTGGACAAAAAAATCATTCGAAAGTATTTCAAACAAACACGAAAACGGGACTGTTTTAGCTTACCCGGTGGGGCTGTTTTGTTTGATTTTTTTTGTATGTGTTTATTTTATTTTCTGCACTTTGAAATAATTTTTATGTGATTAAAAATATGTTATTTTGATTCTAGATGCATGCCAAAAATATTTTCCAAGCATTTGAAATTTTAAAATTCTAGATATCGAATTAGTCATTTTGAGCGTCTAAGTGTGTTGGTTCGTTTGTCTTAGTAATTTTGGCTTGTGCCAAAAATATTTTGATGCACTTGAGCTGACCTAAAGATAATTAGAATGGTGATTTGATGTTCTGGAAATTTTTAAAATTTTTTGAAATTAATTTTGAATTAATTTAAGTTGTGCAATTGTAATTCTAGTATGACTAGAAATTGGTATGTATATTAAAATTAAATTGTTTAATTTTAACATCATAATATTATGATTTTAAGGAGAATTAATTTTGAATTATTTCTGAAAATATAGAATTTAATTTAATTTGATTAAATATTAAATTCCACTTTAAAATGACATACAAAATTAAATTAACCGAAAGAACACCTATAGGCAATTTCGATTCAAGTGTTGAATCGATTAGAAATTGAAATTCAAAATTGTCATTTTTATTTTGTGCATTAGAGAATGCATGTTAGGGGTGTATGAAAAGGCATGATGGATAATTATGGACTTAGGCCCAATGTGATTGAGCATGCATGGAATTATTTTGTTTTATGGTAAATAGGGCCTGTGTGTCCCTACCTCTTTTTCTTTCTTATGTATTTCTCTTCTCATCATACTCCCCTCAAATGTAAATTGAGGTTTTCTATAATTTGAAATATGTAATTAGATTACATAGGATTAGGATAGAATGAAAATACAAAGGAGCAAGAAGCAAAGGAGATGGTACCATAAACAAGAAGACTTAGAAATAGGAATTTGATTTCTATTTTGGGTTGTAAATTCATTCATATACCTAGGTAAGACCTAGTCAATCTCTCTTTGGCTCAAGAGATTGACTTTAGTATGTCCATAATCATGCTATATAGTTAATGTAACTACATTTATATATCAATATGATGAATGTATGATATATAAAAGCATGAAATAATAACTTGATGCGACTTAACAAAGAAATCCCTTACTAAATAAACAATTAAGTCTTACGCCATCCATTAATATGGGGAGAACCAGAGTTCTTCTAGAGTTAGGGTTGTTGAGTTGCCTCAAGCTTACTCTATAAGAATATGTTCAATCCATTGAAATTAGATTTCACGATTAATGGGTTAGACTTAACCGATATTATTAACTTGTTGGATTTGCGCCAAGGTTAATGTGTATTGGAGGTAAAATTGGGTTTGTATACATGAGATGTACACATATCAAGAGTCGATAGCCCAATGTATGTGCACACATCAATAAGTTGATAGCACAAGATTCAATAGTTGCATGAATAATGCAATTGGTATGGATTAGATGCCTACCAACCAAACTAAGGTTAGCTTATTGAGTTGCCTCAAGGTTATTCTTAGCTAGTTGGATATCGACCCACTAGGAGAACTTCCATATAAGTTTTCTCGGGTTCATAGTGAGGGCTATGGATTCGCTATAAAATAGTGGGAGCCATAATGCGATTTATTAAAGACCTAATAAACATGCATTTTATGTATATTCTAACATATTCTATTTTACATCTAGGTTGCTAGAATCATCATCATGGAAAGTGTGAATTTGTGATCACTAATGGAATCAAATAAGTTGACTGGGCCCAATTTTTTGGATTAGCTAAGGAATCTGAGAATAGTTCTCAATTCCGAAAAGATTAGCTATGTCCTAGATGAGGCACTCCCTAATCCTCCTACTGCTAATGCTTCTGAAGATGTTCAGAAGGCATATCAAAAGCATCTCGATGATAGTGACATGGCAAGCTGCATTATGCTTGCTGCTATGCCAGCTGAGTTGCAAAAGTAGCATGAGGCTATGGATGCTAATTCTATAGTATACCATCTAAGAGAGTTTTTTGATGAGCAAGCACATTCCAAAAGGTTTGAAACATCAAGGTTGCTCTTCCGCACTAAGATGGTTGAGGGGACATCTCCAGTGCAATATGCATTAAAGATGAATGGCTATATTGAGAGGTTGGCCACCTTGGGATTTGTGATGGACCATGAATAAAGTATTGACTTAATTCTAACCAGTTTGTCTGATAGGTATTCACATTTTTTGCTTAACTATAGGATGAACCAAATCTCTACCACTATTCCTATGTTGATTAGCTTGCTTAAAACAACTGAGCCATCTGTCAAGAAGGACAGTACGACTGTGATGCTGGTGGACTCTTTAAGTTCTAAAAGGAAGAACCTTAAGAAGAAGAAGTCCATAAAGCCTAAGGGAGGCGTGGCCAAGAAAAAGGCCAATGAGATTGCTCCAAAAGGGACATGCTTCCATTGTGGCAAGGATGGCCATTGGAAGAGAAACTGCAAGGCTTACTTGGAGTCCTTGAAGAAGAAGGCATCTGATGCCCCATCTACTTCAGGTATTTTTTTAATTGAAATTAATACTATTTCCAATAATAATATATGGGTATTTGATACCGGTTGTGGCTCACAAATATGCAGGGCCTAAGGAATAGTAGACAACTCAATAAGGGAGAGTCAGACCTACGCGTTGGTAATGGAGCAAGGGTTGCTGCATTAGCTATAGAAACATATGTATTAACCCTCCCTAGTGGGCTTATATTAAATTTGGAGAATTGCTATTATGTTCCTGCTTTGACTAAAAACATTATTTCTGTTTCAAGTCTAAATAAAGATGGTTTCCTTTTAGCTTTTAGTAACAATTGTTGTTCTATTATGTTGAATGGAATTCTTTATGCTAATGGTACATTATGCAATGGAATATACATATTAGATATGTCAAATCCAATTTTAATGAAATCGCCTTATTTATGGCATTGTTGTGTTGGTCATATAAATGAGAAATGCATGGCTAAGCTACACAGAAGGGGTAGTTTGGAGTCATTTGATTATGAATCATATGACACATATGAATCTTGTTTACTAGGCAAGATGACTAAATTACCCTTTAAGGGAAAGGGTGAACGTGCTAATGGACTTTTAGACTTAATACATTCAAATGTATGTGGTCCAATGTCTACACATACTAGAGGTGGTTTCATCTACTTCATTACTTTTATCGATGACTACTCACGATATGGATACGTGTATCTTATAAGATACAAATCTAAAGCTTTTGAAAGTTTCAAAGAATTCAGAAATGAAGTTGAGAAACAACTTGGCAAAAGTATTAAAACACTTTGATCAGATTGAAGAGGTGAATTCTTGAGCCAAGAGTTTCTAGATTATCTTAGGGATAATGGGATTTTATCTCAATGGACTCCACCTTACACTTCACAACACAATCGTGTGGCTAAAAGAAGAAATCGAACCTTGTTAGACATGGTAAGGTCTATGATGAGTTTTGTGGAATTGCCTAAATCCTTTTGGGGTTATGCACTAGAGACCGCCATTTATATATTAAATGGAGTTCGTTCAAAGTCAGTTGATGTTACTCCATATGAGATATGGTATAACAAGAGGCCCACATTTTCTTACATGAGAATTTGGGGTTGTCCTGCTTATGTGAAGCGGACAATGTCAGATAAGCTAGAAGCTAAGTCTGACCGATGTCTATTTGTGGGATATCCAAAAGCATCATATGGATATCAATTTTACCTCCCCTTGGAACAAAAGGTTTTTGTTTCAAGACATGCTATCTTTTTAGAGAGAGAATTCCTTCTAAAAGGAGATAGTAGGAGCAGAATTGAACTTGAGAAAGTTCAAGATGCTCAAACAGATGCTGATCAACTGCCTGAACTTGAGCTTGTTACTCATACAGATGATATAACAGCTCAACCTTCTGAAGCACAAGAGCTTTGTAGGTCAAGTAGGATACGTACTGTTACAGAGAGATATGGATTTCTCATTAATGAATAGAACGACGTATTGCTCATAGAAAATGATGAGCCTACAACCTATGAAAAGGTTCTGAATAGTTCAGAATCTGACAAATGGCTTTAAGCCATGAAGTCAGAAATGGATTCCTTGTATGAAAACCAAGTATGGACTTTGGTTGACCCACCCGAAGGAATAAAGCCTATAGGGTGCAAGTGTGTTTTCAAAAAGAAAACTGACATTGATGGTATGTGATTACCTATAAAGCTGGACTTGTTGCTAAAGGCTATTGTCAAAGACAAGGAATTGACTATGATGAAACTTTTAGCCCAATAGCTATGCTCAAAATCCATAAGGATACTCCTAGACATTGTTACTCATTATGATTATGAGATATGACAAATGGATGTGAAAATAGCTTTCCTTAATGGAAATCTGACTAAGGATGTGTACATGACACAACTAGAAGTTTTCATATCCAAAGATGGCAAAAAGGTATGTAAGCTTTAAAGATCCATTTATGGATTAAAGCAAGAATCCAAGAGTTGGAATATTTGGTTTGATGAGACAATCAAACAGTTTGGTTTCTTACAAAATCTGGATGAACCTTGTGTCTGTAAGAAGGTTAGTGGGAGTGCAATTGTATTTCTTGTATTATATGTAGATGACATATTGTTAATGGGAAATGATGTCTCAGCCTTATAATCAGTCAAAATTTGGTTATCCAAGAATTTCTCTATGAAAGACCTTGTAGAAGCAGTCTATATTTTAGGGATAAAGATCTATAGAGATAGATCTAAAAGATTGCTTAGTCTTTCACTTCTACATGCATAGATAAAATGCTAAAGAGGTTTAGCATGGAGCAGTCGAAGAGGGGATATATTCCCATGACCCATGGGATTACTCTCTCAAAGTCTTTGTGTCCAAAGACACAAGATGAAAGGACACATGAGTTTGATTCCATATGCTTCAGCTATAGGATCAATCATGTATACTATGATATGTACAAGACCCGATGTATCATATGCTCCGAATGTCACGAGTAGATACCAATCGGACCCTGGTGAGGGTCATTGGGTGGCTATCAAGAATATCCTTATGTACTTAAGAAGAACTAAGGATGTATTCTTGGTATATGGAGATGGAGATATTATAGTGAGCGGGTATACTGATGCCTGCTGCCAATCTGACAAGATGACTCAAAATCTCAGTCAGGTTATATATTCACACTAAATGGTGGAGCAGTTAGTTGGAAGTGTTCCAAACAGGAAACGACTGCTGATTCCACAATCGAAGGAGAGTACATTGCAGCTTCTGAAGCAGCAAAGGAAGCAGTTTGGATAAATAAATTCATCACAGAACTTGGAATGGTTCCCAACATTATTGATCCCATACAATTGTATTGTGATAATAATGGAGCCATTGTGCAAGCAAAGGAGCCATATTCTCATCAGAGATCCAAACATGTACTCAGAAGATACCATTTGATTAGAGAAATCATTGGTAGGAATGATGTAAAGATAGAAAGAGTGCCCACTGATAAGAATATTGCTGATCCTTTAACTAAGCCACTTCCCCAAAAGAAATATGATTCTCATGTACTCGACTATGGAATTAAATACAAAGGCGATTGGCTTTAGTGCAAGTGGGAGCTTGTTAGAGGAGTGCTCTAAAGGAAATCACCTTTAGCACTTATTGTATAAATTTATTTGATTAATAAAAGGCTTTTTCATTAATTTGATGTTCATTTGATATATGAATTGATAAGTGATCTGAAATCCATTAATGACGTCCTTGATACATAACATAGCATGAAGGAAATCATGATGAGATCATGATATTGAGATTCTTATCATGTGTATTTATGTTAGTATCAAAGTTATCCCTAGTAATTGGATTAATGAGATGGGACATTATTAATCCAGACAGACTAGCACATGTTACACTCCTTGATTGGATCGAGTAGTAGATCTCATAATCTATAAACTTGAGATGTTTAGAGTTAACATATGGATGCTTGCTAAGTGTAGCTAAGTACATTGGATGACCAACTATGAGACAGTGATATGGATAATCTATTCAAATGTTAATGATAGTCGCATCATAGCAATGGTGCAAGTATCCTTAGACTTGAGGTACTCAAGGATATCTTGAATATTGATTCTGTATTTTGACACTATTCCTTGTTGCCTTAGAGAGGTAGCTCATAGGATGGTGATTGGATACAGCTTGAGGTATTTGAAGGTAATTGGGTAACCAATAAAGGATTCACCACTCTTGATAGAAGGAGTGTATACCCATAGCCTCTTGTCGTGGTCATTACTCAGGAATCTCTGGTCGGAGTGGAAATGTCATAAAGATAGTCTTCAATAACAAATCTAATAGAGTAATAAGCCTCAAGGATAAGAACTAACATTACTTGGACTAGGCGTGATGTAGTCAATCTAGTGGGAGTTAACATATGTCCATACTCTGAACCAAGTGGGGTATAGAATGGTAAAAGGAATAATTGAACGGAAATTGTATATGAAAAGGTTCGTAGTCAAACTACTGACTTTCCAGTCAATTGGGGGTCATGATGTGTTGCTGGATACCGCTCATGACATGCTTAAATTAATTGTTAATTTAAGTGGTCAACATAACTGAAAACCTAATGGGTCACACGCATTGAAGATATGGAGAATGGGTAAAATGGTCTTCGATAGGATCCAAAATATGAGAGAATTATTTTAGGATGGATCGCGATGAGATTGCACGAAAAAATTGTTCGGGAGTGTCATGGGCCCATGCGGGCTAGGCAGGCTACTAGCCAGCTGGGCTGTCTAACAGCAGCCCGCAGCAGGCCCAGCGATCATGCAGCTTCCCATCCGTTGGCCACGACTGTTTTTTGCCTTAATTAGGCCAATTATGGCTAATTACTATTCATTAGTTACCATTTTCTCTATTTTGATTGTTCATCTTATTTTTGAATTTGATTCAAATAGAAAAGACATCAAATGACAGAAAATAGACATGAAAATATGTTTTGTGAAAATTTTTTTTAAGACACAACAACAATTCTTTGAAGAACACTTTCAAAGCTAGCACTTTGAATTTGTTCAAACCATTTTCTCTTGAAAGTTTCTTCTTCATTCTTCGCATGGATTATCATTAGAGACATCCTAGTGTGGATTTTTGTGGTTTTCTACAACCCAACAAAGTGAAGATTTGAAGATCAAATAAAAATTACAAGGTATAATTTTTAACATTTACATTTATATAAATTAGTTTTAATGGTACAAGAATGATCTTTTGTTTTTGGGTTATGAAAAATTTTATTTTTCGCTGCATTTATGAATATGATTCATGTTTCAAAACCCAACACGAACCATAAGAGGAATTGATGGTGAAGAAGAAATCCTTTTAAGAGATGATTGGACAGAGCCTCAATGTAGAGCAAATTTCAAAAATAATAAGGCAATGACAAATCTCTCAAGCTCACTATCCATTGAAGAATGTGGTAGAATACAACACTGCCCAACTGCATATAGCATGTGGAAAACAAAATTATCATGAAGGAACAAAGCAATTTAAATTCAAGAAGATTCAACTTCTCACTTCAGAGTACAAACTCTTCAAGATGAAATCCAATGAATCAATCATCGATATGACGAACCGTCTTCTAGCCATCATAAATGGCATGAGAAAGCTTGGGAAACACTTGAGTTTGGAAGATGTAAACAACAAAATTTTAAAAAGCCTTCCTCTCAAAGATTATGGTTCAAGAGTTGCTGGGTATAGAAGAATCCAATGAAGACATTAGCGTCATGAATACCGATGTGCTTATTAGCAAACTTCTAACACATGAAATGACAGTAAGGAAAGATAGAGAACTTGAAGCCGAGCCAGAAAAAAGAAAGCCTCTAGCACTAAGAGCCTAGGCTTCAAAATATGAAGAAGAAATTGAAGATGATGAAGAAAAGAGTGATGATGCAAATGATGACATTGCGATGCTCTCAAGAAGACTGAAAAGAATAATTGAAAAGAGAATGGGCAACTCTCGAAGCTTCAAGCAAAGAAATCTCAAACACTCCTTAAATGACTTTCAAAGGAATAAAGAGGAGGTAAAATGTTATGAGTGTGGGAAGAAGGGACATATCAAACTAGAATGTCTAAGGCTCAAGAAACACAAGAATAAATACCAAAAAGACAATGGGGAGAAAGGTCACAAACTCACAAAACAATACTTGAATTGTGATTCTATAGGTATGCCTCAAGTCCACAATAAACAAAAATGCTTGGCTAGTAGATAGTGGATGCTCAAGGCATATGACCAAAGACAAAGAACTTTTCAATGAAATCAAAAGTATTGATGGAGGTAAAGTAACCTTTAGAAACAATGCTAAGGGTAAGGTAATTGGCATTGGCTCTATTGGTATTAATAATACTACTTTCATTGAAGATGTCTTACTTGTTGATGGTTTGAAACATAACTTGTTAAGTGTAAGTCAATTATGTGATAAGGGAAACCAAGTGATCTTTACTTCTAACGAATGTCTTGTAACCTCTGTTAATGGCCAAGAGATATTTAAAGGAAGTAGAGATGTCAATACCTACATAATAGACTTACACAAAATATCTAACCTTTCCTCTAAGTGTCTTGTGACTAATAGTGATGAATCTTGGTTGTGGCATAGAAGGCTTGGTCATGCAAGTATGGATTTAATTCAAAGCCTCAGCAAAGGAGAGCCGGTAAAGGGACTACCAAAAGTCAAATTTGAAAAAGACAAGACATATAAACCTTGCCAAAGAGGAAAACAACACAAGTCTTCCTTCAAATCCAAAAACATTGTAAGTACCTTGAAACCTCTACAACTTTTGCATCTAGATCTTTTTGGACCAACTAGAGTTGCAAGCCTATGAGGTAAACACTATGTTTTGTCATCGTCGATGACTACTCTAGATTCACTTGGGTAATTTTCTTAGTTCAAAAGAGTGATACTTTTGAATCTTTTAAAAACTTTGCTCAGAGAGTTGAAAATGAAAAAACATATTTTATTTAAAAAACAAAAAGCAATCATGGCAAAGAATTTTAATGAAAACTTTGAAAATTTTTGTCTAGAACATGGAATTTCACAAATTTTTCATCTCCTAGGGCACCTCAACAAAATGGGGTGGTCCAAAGGAAAAATCGAACTTTAATTGAAATGACACGAACAATGCTCAATAAGAATTAGTTACCAACATACTTTTGGGCTGAAGCTACCACTACTGCATGTTATATTTCAAATCGAGTTTTCAAAAGACCACTCTTAAACAAAACTTCTTTTGAGTTATGGAATGGAAGAAAACCCATGATATCATACTTTAGAGTATTTGGATGCAAGTGTTTCATATTAAATACCAAGGACAACCTTGAAAATTTTGCCTCTAAATTTTATGAGGGTATCTTTTTAGGATGCTCCACTGCTAGCAAAGCTTATAGAGTCTTTAATAAAAAGTCATTAGTTGTTGAAGAATCTATGCATGTTGTTTTTGATGAATCTAATAAGCTTGATCTTACGAAAGGTAGTGTTCTTGATGATGTTGTAGGTACAATGGAAAAACTTGATCTTGAAAATGAAAAAGGTGAAAGTGATCAAGAAATTTCACATCAAGATGACTCTCTACCTTAAGCTCAAGAGGAAAATAAGCAAGAGCTCCCAAAGGAATGGAAAATGACAAAAGATCACCTTAAGGAGCAAATCATTGGTGATCCTACAAAGGAAGTAAGTACTATATCTCATATCAAACCTTTAGATTCCAATCTTGCCTTTGTCTCTCAAATTAAGCCTGAAAATATTGATGAGGCTCTTAATGATGAAAGTTGGGTGATTCCTATGCAAGAGGAACTCAACCAATTTGAGAGAAGTAAGGTATGGACCTTAGTTCTTAGACCCAAAGGGCATAAAATCATTGAAAGTAAATGGGTATTTAGAAATATACTAGATGAACAAGGTTCAATAACTAGGAATAAGGCTAGGTTAGTTGCAAAGGGATATAATCAAGAAGAAGGAATATATGATGATGAGACCTATGCTCCTGTAGCTAGATTAGAAGCCATAAGAATACTTTTAGCATATGCATGCCATATGAATTGCAAACTCTTTCAAATGGATGTCAAAAGTGCTTTCTTAAATGGTTTTATAGAAGAAGAAGTTTATATAGAACAACCAACAAGTTTTAAAAGCCATAATTTGCCTAATCATGTATTTAAACTTTCAAAAGCTTTGTATGGTTTGAAACAAGCCCCAAGAGCTTGGTATGAAAGACTAAGTTATTTTCTTTTAGAAAATAATTTTTCAAAAGGAAATGTTGACACTACTTTCTTTATTAAAAAAACATAAGCATGATATTCTAATTGTTCAAATTTATGTTGATGACATCATATTTGGGTCTACTAATGAATTGCTTTGCCAAGAATTTGCTAAGTGTATGACTAGGGAATTTGAAATGAGCATGATGGGTGAGCTTAAGTTCTTCCTCGGTCTACAAATAAAACAAAGCAATGAGGGCATAATCATTAATCAATCCAAATATGCCAAAGACTTAATCAAGAAATTTGGAATGGAAGGATGTAAAAATGCCAAGACACCAATGAGCACATCAACAAAATTGGACAAAGACGAAAAGGGCAAGAGCATTAATGAAAAGCTCTATAGAGGTATGATTGGATCACTCTTATATCTTACTGCCTCTAGGCCCGATATAATGTATAGTGTATGCATAAGTGCTAGCTTTCAATCGTGTCCTAAAGAATCACATTTGAATGCTGTGAAAAGAATTTTAAAATATTTAGATGGCTAATTGCATCTAGGCTTATGGTATCCTAGAAATTCATCATTTCATATCATAGGATATTCAAATACTGATTATGCTAGAAGTCTCTTGGGTAGAAAGAGTACATCAGGCACTTGTCACTTTATTAGTGAATGCTTAGTTTCTTAGTTTAGCAAGAAACAAGTTTAAGTTGCTCTTCTACCGCTGAAGCGGAGTATGTGGCAGCAGGATGTTGTACTCAAATCCTATGGATGAAACAACAACTTAAGGATTATGGTCATAGTTTGGACCATATACCTATCAGATGTGACAATACAAGTGTCATAAACCTATCTAAGAATTGCATTCAACACTCTGGAAGTAAGCATATTGACATAAGACATCATTTTCTTAGAGATCATGTTCAATATGGAGATGTTGTATTAGAATTTATCAATATAGACAATCAATTGGCAGATATATTCATTAAGTCTCTTAATGAAGAAAGATTTAACTTCATAAGAAGAGAGCTTGGTATATTTGATGGATTAACCTTATCTTAAGTACGATTGTCAAATTTGTCGAACCTTGAATGTTAATTTCCTTCATATGTTGTCTTTTATTATCTAATCTTTAAGGTATGAAGAGGCTAACTTGATGGAAATATATGTTATAAGGGATATAAGCACCTTAGAAATCTTTTAGTCTTGTTTTAGACTTAGTTTTATTTATTGAAGATTTAAGGGAATTTACGCCCGTGACATATATTCATGGCCATGATCATAATTGCCAAAAGCTCCAGTAGCTTTCATGCCTTGCTTCACGACATACTTCATGGCTAAAGGTAGTGAACACTATGTTTCACGCCCATAACTCTTTTCTTTCACTCCCGTGAAACTCTTTGTTCATGACCGTGACACTTCTTCACGAGCATGAACATTAACACCAAATAATTACAGAACCGTTCATGCTTTGTTTCACGCGTTGTCTCACAGTCACAAGTAGTGAAGATTGTACTTCACGATCGTGACTCATTTTGTCACCACTGTGAAAATTCACTATTCACCCTCGTGACTATTAAATGTCACGATCGTGAATCGTTTCATATCCTTTATCACAGCTATAGTGCCTCTTCAACAAACTGTGACCACAATATTTCACACCCGTGACTTACTATTCATGACCATGACTATGTCGGCTATAAAACAGTTTTCTGCTATTTTCTCTCATTTCAAACTCTACAAATTCTCTCATTTGTCACCCTCATTCAATACTTCTCATAGATTCCGGCCCCCTTATAGCATTTTCCATCTATAAAAACCTTCAAAACTCGTTTTTTTCTTCAAAAATCACAACATCACAAAGTTATCCTCAAAATCTCTATCAGAAATTTCTCTCCAAAAACCCGTTCTCAACTCATCAATGGAACTCGGCTCATCAAAAGGCACAAGGAAAAAATCCTATGCTCCAAGACGCTACATGGACTACCTTCTCAACATCATTCCGGAGCATTGACATCCGAGATATGCCTTTCTTAAGAAAAGGCCCTTGCTTTCATCACGTTCCTTTGAGTGGAATGCTGTCAGGGCCCTCGATCTTGAGATAGGCATGAAGCAACAACTACAAGCTTGTCATCTCAAAGAGTTTGTAGATATTCATCAGCCAATGCTAAGGGAACCAACTCTCGAATTCCTTAGCACCTTGCAAGTCTCTGCCATCGGAACAATAAAATTCCAACTTTGTAAGCATCTGAGCACTCTCACAGTAGTAGAGTTTGGTGAAATCTTCAAACTTCCCTCAGATGGTATCCTCAATGAGAGTGAGGTGGAATTCTATGCCAATTTGACATAGACTTATTTTGGATTAAATTGTAGCTGGGACATGAAGAAGACGAAAAGCACCCACCTTCGGTCTCCAGTGCATAAATATTTACATAGGTTTCTGACCTATAGTATTTTTGAAAGAGGGGATAGCAATGGTGAAATTCGTAAATCCAAGCTTTTCCTCCTGAGATAGCCCGAAGAGGTCTAACAGTGGCCTTGTCTCGATGGTTCGCAAACCATCTTCTCTCAATTGCAACAAAGCCATCGGGATATATTTTGATTGGTGGGTACATGACTTACCTTACAATTGAGCTCAGGTATCTAAAGCTCGATGAGCACAACTTCAACCTCATACTGCACATCCTTGAGACTAGTTAGATGTCGAGTCTTTTATAAAAATGGAAGCAACAGGTCAAATAATTCATGAGAACAATGTCTATTATCACTTCACCACTCCAGCTGGTGAAATTGTTTGGGAAAATGAGGATTTAGAAGAATTCAAAGCTAGCCTTTAAGGAATACAGCAAAAAAAATGAGTCCGAGTCAAAACGGTGTCCCTAGAGGTTGAGCAGGAGGTTGGTCAATCCTCGACCTTTATGCCTAACTTGGCTCAGCAGGTGGCTGATCTTTTAGCACCTTGTTTTGACCTACTACAAGCTTCAATCGATGAGAGGTTGGAAAACCTCAAAGATTTCATGAAGTCTCGCATGGATAGCCTCGAGGCAGAAGTATCACGTCTTAGAGATGGATTGTCCGGCTCCAAGCCTAATTATGATCCACCTTTTTCATTTTGTTTACTAGTTTCTAGTATTATGAGTGTAGGATTTTAATTTACTTTTCCAAACTTTGTACTTCCTCTATTTGATATTAATATAATTGCATCATTTTTGCTTTATGGATTATTTTTATGTTCTTTTTGTTGATGACAAAAGGGGGAGAACCTAGCAATATATGAATATGCAAACATATGAATGCAAATGTGTTGATATACTTTGAATATACTTTGCATATACTTAACTAGTTAAAAGCAAACAATTTGATATACTTTGCATATACTTAACTAGTTAAAAGCAAAAAATTTGATATACTTTTAATACACTTTGCATATACCTAACTAGCAAGCAAAGATCCATGCTATACTTCCCCAATTCTTGCACTATATTATTTTTTGTCTTAAGAATCTTTTGAGGGGGAGACTTCTCAAAAGAACATATTGCTAGATTATTTGTCACCATCAAAAAGAGGGAGATTGTTGAACCTTGAGGGGTATTTCTGTCATTTTGATGCTAACAAATAAAATAGCAATAATGTATTTAACAATACTTGTGTTATAAGTTTGTTGAACAGGGTATGGAATATAACGCATGAATGGAAGACTACCTTTGAAAGTCAAAATATGAAGAAATACCATGTTTACGCATGTGACTAATTATGTCACACTCATGATATAGCTTAGTGCCAACTCTCCAACATTTAAAGTACACGACCATAAAGGATCATAGCAACCGTGGATGATCAAATCAGTCACGCCCGTGAGATAACATGTCAAATTCTTCCAGAGAGCTTCACGACCAAAGTCACCACTTAGACCACAGCTTGAAAGGATATTCATGCCCTGAAAGTATAAAGTCACACCCATGATCAAACACTTCAAATTCTTCCAAAATGCTTCACGGCTAGAGTCACCACTTGAGCAATAGCTTAGAAGAACATTCACGACCGTGACACATATATTCACAACCGTGAATGAGGAAAGAGAAACATGTTAGTTGCAAAATTAAGAGTTGGTTCAACAACTATTTTCGCATTAAATGCAACCAAACGACTATGATTCGCTAAGGAAGTATAAATGCTAGTCATTTATGAATCCTAAATAAGAGAAAAATAATTACTTTCGAATCAAAATCTTGTTGTAGCCATTGTGCATTAATTACTTTCAACAAAACTCTTATTCTCTGTAAAAAATCTATTTGCTCAAAAATTCTAAGCATTATAGGTTGGTGAGTGTTTTCTTTGTAATCTATTACTCAAGTGAGTTTGGGTATATTGGGTTAAGAGTGAAACACTTGTAAGGGTTATTGTGTGAGCCATTAAAACACAAGGGAATTTTTGGGTTAGGTGTTAGCCGTTGATAGAAACACCATAGTTGGGAGTGAGCTTGTAAAATTCCATTGTAACACTTAGTGTGTTAGTGAAACTCCCAATTGAGATTGGGGAGAGGAGTAGGGTTTGTTCATACTCGAATCTCTATAATTTTCTTGTGTGATATCTCTCTATCCCTACTCTATTTAATGGGCAATCCGAACGGATTATTCAATTGTTGGAAGACATGCTTAGAAGCCGTGTCATCAACTTTGAGGGTAGCTGGGATAGGTATTTATCATTGATGGAATTTGCATATAATAATAGCTATCAAGCTAGTCTCAGCATGGCTCCATAAGAAGTTTTGTATGAAATAAGATGTTGGACACCTTTATGGTAGATAGAACTTGGTAAAAACCAGAATTAGTGTAGTAGACAGAGGAAAATGCGAAATTAATCCAATATCGATTAAAAATTGCAATTGACTGATAAAAATCCTATGCTAATTTGAAGAGGAAGGATATTGAATATGTTATCAGAGACAAGGTATTTTTAAAAGTCTCGTCTTGGAAGAAAGTACTTCGTTTTGATAAAAAGTGGAAACTGAGTCTTAGGTTTATTGGACCATATGAAATACTTGAACGTGTGGGCCCAGTGGCTTACCAGTTGGCCTTACCACCAGAATTGGATAAGATTCACAACGTGTTTCATGTCTCAATGTTAAGGAGATACATATCGGATTCAACACATATAATACATATTGGGTCGATAGAAGTGTGACCAGACTTGACCTATGTAGAAGAGCTTGTGAAAATCTTAGCTCGAGAAGTTAAGGAACTATAGAACTAGAAGGTACCATTAGTAAAGGTCCTATGAAACAATCATGCAGTAGAAGAAGCCACCTAGGAGAGTGAAGAAATGATGAGAACTCAACATCCTCATTTATTTAGCTCTAGCTAATCAGGTAAATTTTGAGGACAAAATTTTCTTAAGGGGGAGAGAATTGTAACATCCGATGATTTAGGCCCCAATTGCGAGTGACTGTAGTGGGGTGCACTGGTTCAATCAGAGTCTAAATTTGGACCCATAAAAAAATGATAAATAATAAGGAAAAATAATTAAGGGTATTATTATTTGGGAATTAAGAAAATATATGTATGTAAGATTTTTATCCCTGAAGCACCACTAAGCTAGTAGATTAACGCGGGTGGTTTCCTCTTGCGCAGGTTCCAAAGAACAGCTGTAGATAGTATAGTTTTCGGAAGAAGAAGGGTATTGAGACGAAAAGCGGCTTAAAGCTTTGGACTATTTTTGGTATATTTTGTTAAAAGTTTTGTCAATTAAATTATAGTTTTATCTCATCTAGTATGTATTGGGGGTATGTAAAACTAATCTAATGGAGATAGTTTGGATGTAAAGTAATATATTTTATAAATAAATAAAATTTTGAGTTCTAGTGTTTGTAATATTTGAAAAAAAAAATAAAATTTATACTTCCTTTAGCGAATTTTATAAGATAATCGGTCAAGTAATGCTCACTTACCTTATTGAAGTAAAGTGGGGTAAGGGGGTGTTACAAAAGAGGTTTGTTTTGAGTGGACAGATAGGTGTCAAGCAAGTTTTGATCTACTTAAGGCAATGTTGACTGAAGCACCAGTTTTGACTCAACCTATTCGAGGAAAAAACTTTGTTGTGTACAGTGATGCTAGTCATAATGGTTTAGGCTATGTTCTATTGCAAGAAGGAAAGTTGATTGGTTATGTGTCAAGACAGCTTAAGCCTCATGAACTTAATTATTTGACACATGATTTGGAGTTGACTGCTATTGTTTTTTCTTTAAAAATCTAGAGACTATCTATATGGTAAAATAATGCTATATCTATACAAATCACAAAAGTCTTAAGTACCTTCCTTCACAGAAAGAGTTGAATATGAAACAATAAAGATGGTTGGAGTTGATTAAAGATTATAATTGTGTGATTGACTATTAGCTAAAAAAAAGCAAATGTTGTTGGAGATGTACTAAGTAGGAAGATTTTAGCTAAGACATGAGTACAATCCACCTTAATGTAGAGGATCAAAGATACTCAGAGGCAAGATGAGAAGCTAGTAGAGATAGTGGAGGCAGTGAAAAAGGGAGAAACGTCTGAGTTTTCATTGATGGAAGATGGCACAGTGTACAACAGGAATAGGATTTTTGTGCCCAGTATAGAAGAGTTGAAATCCAATATTTTAAAAGAAGCATATGAAATGGTATATACAATGTATCCAGATGGGAACAAGATGTATCAGGACTTGAAAACTCAATATTGGTGGTCAGGAATAAAGAAATATATCACAAGGTGTGTTACTAAGTGTCTACCCTGTCAACAAGTGAAAGCGAAACACCAATTGGCCACAGGATTGCTACAACGAATACCAATACCAATACCAGAATGGAAGTGAGAAAGAATCATGATGGATTTTGTGTCCAATTTACCAATGACTCAAAGGAAGCATGATGCGGTGTGGATTATAGTGGATCAACTAACAAAGTCGACACATTTTCCATTAGTTCGGATGGATTATACATTGAAAAAACTGGGCAAGATTTAGGTGAATGAGATAGTAAGACTTCATGGAGTACTGATATCTATAATCTCTAATAGAGATCCTCTCTTTATGTTGCAAATCTCAAAACGTCTGCAACAACCTTTGGGAATCCAACTCAGTTTTAGAACTGCATTTCATCCACAAATGGATGAACAATCTGAGTGGGTAATCCAGCTATTAGAAGACATGATGAGAAGTTATGTGCTTGAGTTTGAAAGAAGTTGGGATCAATATCTATCTCTTATGGAGTTTGCCTATAACAACAGTCATCAGATGAGTATAGGTATGGTTCCTTAAAAGGCATTGTATGGAAGAAAATGTAGGACACTAGTTTGTTGAACCGAGTTAATTGAAATGAAGTTGATAGGGCCAAAGTTAGAATTATCAAAAATAGAAGAAAATGTTAGAATTATCAAAAAAACATTGAAGACAACTCAAGATCGACAAAAATTATATGCTAACATAGAGTATGCTGTGGGAGATAAAGTGTTTCTCAAAGTTTCACCTTGGAATAAAGTATTGAGATTCGGTAGAAAAGGAAAGTTAAGACTGAGGTTCATTGGTCCCTATGAGATTTTGTGAAGAATCGAACCAGTGGCATATCGGTTCGCACTTCCACCAAAGTTAGATAAAATCCATAATGTTTTTCATGTTTTGATGCTATGAAGGTATCATTCGGACTCAACTCATATTATTCCAGCTAAGGACATAAAAGTATATATAGATTTGACATATGAATAGGAACCAATTGCTATTCTAGCACGTGAAGAGACAGTCTTATTAAACAAGAAAGTTCCATTAGTTGAAGTGCTATGGCGAAATCATGCTACTAAAGAAGCCACATGGGAAAGCAAGGAGATAATGAGGAAGAAATATCCTCAATTTTTCAACACATAATGAATAACTAAAATTTCAAGGACGAAATTTATTTTGAGGGGAGAGGATGTCATATCCACTAATTTAGATCCCAAGTTGTGCTGGTTGTTAAATTGACTTGTCGGCTTGACCGAAGTTTAAATTTAGATTTTAACAAAAAAAATAATTAAACTAATGTCAAATAATTATGGAAAATACTTACTAAAGTGTTTAAAGTATTTAAAAATGTTATTTTACACTGAAGGACCTAAATGCAAAATTTGGAAAGTTGTGGGGTTAATTTGCAATTTATCAAAAATTGGAGGATCAAGTGGGTTGTGTATTAATTAAATGAATGATTATGGATATTAAATACATGTGATGGCCGAAGAAACCAATTTTGATATATTAAGAAGCTAAGTAATATAAAAATCTAGATATTTAAGCTTAGGTGGACCAACATTAAATATTTTTGTCATTTTCTTCTTAATTCTCCTTTTTTCTTTCTATCTAGAATTGTTTATACTCCTAAACCAACCCATGTTTCCTCCAATCCTCCAAAGACAAAGCTTGATTCTAATAAGAGAAAGTGAGAAAGAGAAGTGAACAGAAATGAAAGTAAAATAAGAGGCAAGTGAATAACTTAAGGCAAAAGACTATATTTTATTATAAAGTAGCATGATTTGAGAATTTGGCATGTTAATTAGTATTATTTGGTGATAAAAATTCTGGAGATACATGTTTGCTAGACTTAGGATTATATTTGGTAAAAATTGAATAATGTGTTGATGTGTTCTTTACTAGATTTTATGGAGCAGTCTTTGCATATTTTACTATAACTGAAGCTCTGAGATTCTGATTTATGTTTTATTTATTGGGTTTGAAAGTTATGACAAAGGAATAAAACTTTAATGAAGAACATAAATGTTATTTTGATTATAACTATGCTTAATTTTGGCACAAATATAGGACTAGAAAACTGTCCACGAAATTATGGGTAACAATTTTAATGACCAGTCAGTGTTCATCTGACTATATCTTTTGATACAAAACTCCAAATTTAGTTATTCAAGTTTTATATTAAATCTAAGATTCAGAGCTAAAATTCTTAAAGAGAGCTTGTAATTTAATTCAAATTTTAACTAGTCCAAATGTAGAGCATGGATTATGCCAGTAATAGGGAATAATATGAATTATGGAATTTGATGTGAAACATAATATGAACCTTATTATATTATGCAAATGATATTATTATTAAGTAACTATATGATTAAATGAACCATTAAATATATAAAATATATAAATTTAAGAATTATGAATTTTAATGATAATAATTAAGCCTTTGAACACCTATTTTAGAACTAGTCTTGGATAATTTGACATGCCAATCAGAGGTCTATTAATTATGGTGATGACACTTATATTAATGCCGGTGATGGCACATATATTAATGCCAGTGATGACACTCATATTAATGTCGTAATGACACATATATTAATGCTAGTGATGACACTCACTTTAATGTCAGTGATGACACTTGTATGCTATTGCCCAAATATTAAACCAAGAAGGGGGGTTGAATTGGATATTAAAATTTTTAACTTTTAAGTGCGGAAAGAAAAAGTTAAGTTGAGTAGGGATAGGAAGATATCACACATGAATTTTAATATCCTCTTGAGATTTTGAAGTAGAAGCTTTTAGTGCTAGAGGCTTTCATTTTTTCTGGCTCTACTTCAAGCTCTCTATCTCTTTTCACTGCCATTTCATGTGTAAGAAGTTTGCCAATAAGCACATCAGTATTCATGATGCTCATATCTTCATTTGCCTTTTCTATACCAAAAACTCTTGAACCTTAATCTTTGAGAGGAAGACTTCTCAGGATTTTGTTATTAACATCTTCCAAGCCCAGGTATTTCCCAAGTTTTCTCATGCCATTTATAATGGCCAGAAGACGGTTGGTCATGTTAGTAATTGACTCATTGGATTTCATCTTGAAGAGCTTATACTCTGAAGTAAGAAGTTGAATGTTCTTGGATTTAACTTGCTTTGTTCCTTCATAATAGTTTTCTAATGTTTTTCACATGCTGTAAGCAGTTGGGCAGTGTTGTATTCTTCCACATTCTTCAGTGGATAATGAGCTTGAGAGAATTGTCATTGCCTTTTTGTTTTTGAAGTTTGCCCTTCTTTGAGGCTCTGTCCAATCATCTCTTGATAGGATTTCTTCTTCACCATCAACTCCTCTTCTAGTTGGTGGTGTCCATTCTTTCCGAACACTATCCTACACTTCAATTCCTTCACTATCCAAATATGTCTCCATCCGAAACTTCCAATGAGCATAATTTGCTCCATCAAAGTAAGGCTTGAGACTTTGGAATCCTTCATTGGCCATATTTTGATCTTTGGTAGCGCTGTTTAGGCTTCGATGCTAGACGAGGCTCAGATACCAATTGTTACCCAGACATTAAACTAAAAACGGGGAAATTTTTAAATTTTAAGTGTGGAAAGAAAAAGTTAAGTTGAGTAGGGATAGGAAGATATCACATAGGAATTTTTATAGAGGTTCGGTATTAACAAACCCTACTCCTCTCCTCAATCTCAATTGGGATTTTCACTAACACACTAAGTGTTACAATGGAGTTTTACAAGCTCACTCCTAACTATGGTGTTTCTAACAATGGATCAAACCTAACCCAGAAATCCTTTGTGTTTTAATGGCTCACACAATAAGCCAATTCCTTGTGTTTTAAAGGCTCACACAAATAACCCTTACAAGTGTTCTACTCTTAACCCAAAATACCCAAACTCACTTGAGTAGTAGATTATAAAGAGAAACACTTACAAATCTATAATGCTCAAAGAATAATGTGCAAAAAGATTTTTACAGAGAATAAATGTTTATTTTGAAAGTATTAAATGCACAAATGGCTTACAACAACACTTTGATTCAAAGTATTAGCTATTCTCTTGTTCTGGATTCATAAATGACTAGCATTTATACTTCTATAGTGAATTATAGCCGTTTAGTTGCATTTAACTCAGAAATAATAGTTGCACCAACTCTTAATTTCACGCCTGACATATTTCTCTTTCCTCTTTCACGGTCGTGAGAATGAGTGTCACGGTCGTGACTGTTCTTCCATGCCGTGACTTGAGAGGAAACTTTGGCCATGAAGCATTCTGGAAGGATTTGAAGTGTTTTATCATGGGCGTGACAATGTTATTTCACAGGCATGAACATCCGTCCTAGCTGTGGTACAAGTAGTGACTCTGGCCATGAAGCTCTCTAGAGGAATTTGACATGTTTTCTCACGGGCGTGACATTATTTCCCGGGCATGACTGATATGATCATTCATGGTTGCTATCATTCTTCATGAATTTTAAATGTTGGATAGCTGGCGCTAAGCTGTTAGAGTAGTGGTCTAAAGGCAATCACCTTTAGCACTTATTGTACAAATTTATTTGATTAATAAAAGGCTTTTTCATTAATTTGATGTTCATTTGATATATGAATTGATAAGTGATCTTAAATCAATTAATGAAGTCTTTGATACATAACATGGCATGAAGGAAATCATGATGAGATCATGATATTGAGATTCTTATCATGTGTAATTATGTTAGTATCAAAATTATCCCTAGTCATGTTACACTCCTTGATTGGATCAAGTAGTAGATCTCATAATCTATAAACATGAGATGTTTAGAGTTAACATGTGGATGCTTGCTAAGTGTAGCTAAGTACAATGGATGACCAACTATGAGACAATCATATGGCTAATCTATTCGTATGTCAATGATAGTTGCGTCATAGCAATGATGGAAGTATCCTTAGACTTGAGGTACTCAAGGATATCTTGAATATTGATTCTGTATTTTGACATTATTCCTTGTTGCCTTAGAGAGGTAGCTCATAGGGTGGTGATTGGATACAACTTGAGGTACTCGAAGGTAATTGGGTAACCAACAAAGGATTCACCACTATTGATAGAAGGAGTGTATATCCATGTCCTCTTGTAGTGGTCATTACTCATGAATCTTTGGCCAGAGTGGAAATGTCATAAAGATAGTCTTCAATGAAATATCTAATAGAGCAATGAGCCTCAAGGACAAGAACTAACATTACTTGGCATGACGTAGTTAGTCTAGTGGGAGATGACACATGTCCATACTTTGAACCAAGTGGGGTATAGAATGGTGAAAGGAATAATTGGACGGAAATTGTCTATGAAAAGGTTCATAGTCAAACCACTGACTTTCCGGTCAATTGGGGGTCATGATGTGTTGCTACATACGCTCATGACCTGCTTAAATTAATTGTTAATTTAGGTGGCTAATATAACCAGGAACCTGATGGGTCACACGCATTGAAGATATGGAGAATGAGTAAAATGGTATTGGATAGGATCCAAAATATGAGAGAATTATTTCGGGATGGATAGCGATGAGATCACACGGAAAAATCGTTCGGGAGGGTCACTGCCCCACGCAGGCTAGGCAGGCTACTAGCCTGCTTAGTGAGCTAGCTAGGCTGGCCAGTAGCAGGCCCAGTGCGCTGCTGCCTCCCACGCATTGGCCAATGGCAGTTTTTGGCCTTAATTAGGCCAATTATGGCCAATTACTATTCATTTATTTCCCTTTTCTCCATTTTTGACTTTTCATCTTTTCTTTGAATTTGATTCAAATAGAAAAGACATCAAATGACAGAAAATAGACATGAAAATGTTTTTTGTGAAAAAGATATTTTTAAGACAACAAAATTCTCTCAAGAACATTTTCAAAGCTACCACTTTGAATTTGTTCAAACCATTTCTTTTGATAGTTTCTTCTTCATTCTTCGCATGGATTATCATTAGAAACATCCTAGTGTGGATTGTTGTGATTTGCTACAACCCAACAAAGTGAAGATTTGAAGAACAAATAAGACATTACAAGGTATAATTTTTAACATTTATATTTATATAAATTAGTTTTAATGGTACAAGTATGATCTTTTGTTTTGGGTTTTGAAAATTTTATTTTTCATTGCGTTTATGAATATGATTCATTCTTCAAAACCCAACTTTGGTATCAGAGCCTCCTTGTATCCATTAAAATTAATTTTAATTGAAAGTGCAATGGGATTGCATGTTTTTGATGATTTTGGATCAATAAGTTTTGAAAAATTGAAATTAATTTGTAAAATATGTTTTATACATTTTTCTTTCTTTAATATAATCATGGGATGATTAAAAATAATTATTTTGATTGAAAAATGATTTGAATGTGATTCAAATAATTAATTTCGGATTTATTTTAAAAATGCCTAAAATTGCCTTGTTTATGAACATGTGTTGTTGTTTGGCTTAATTGATGGGGCTGGTTATATTTTTCTTGTAATTTAACTATAAAAATATTGAGAATATTTTTATGGCTCTGGAAGTGTCCAATAATTAATTAAAAATTATTTTAATTATTTTTTCAAACAAACACTAAAACGGGACTGTTTAAGCATAGCCGGTGGGGTTGTTTTGTTTGATTTTTTTGTATGTGTTTATTTTGTTTTCAGCACATTGAAATAATTTATATGTGATTAGAAATATGTTATTTTGATGTTAGTTTCATGCCAAAATTATTTTGCAAGCATTTGAAATTTTAAAAATTCTAGATATCGAATTAGTCATTTTGAGCGTCTAAGTATGTTGTTCGTTTGTCTTAGTAATTTTGTCTTGTGCCAAAACTTTGAACTTGAGTTGACCTAAAGATAATTAGAATGATGATTTGATATTCTAGATATTTTTAGAATTTTTGGAAATTAATTTTGAATTAATTTAAGTTGTGCAATTGTAATTCAAGTATGACTAGAAATTGGTACGTATATTAAAATTAAATTGTTTAATTTTAATATCATAATATTCTGAATTTAAGGAGAATTAATTTTGAATTATTTCTGAAAATATGAAATTTAATTTAATTTGATTAAATATTAAATTCCACTTTAAAATGACATACAAAATTAAATTAACCAAAAGAACACATATAGGCAATTTCGGTTCAAGCGTTGAATCGATTTACAAATTGAAATCCAAAATTATCATTTTTATTTTGTGCAATAGAGAATGCATGTTAGGAGTGTATGAAAAGGCATGATGGATGATTATGGACTTAGGCCCAATGTGATTGAGCGTGCGTGAAATTATTTTGTTTTATGGTAAATAGGGCCTGCGTGTCCCTACCTCTTTTTCTTTCTTATGTATTTCTTTTCTCATCTTACTCCCCTCAAATGTAAATTGAAGTTTTCTATAATTTGAAATATGTAATTAGACTACATAAGATTAGGATAGAATGAAGATACAAAGGAGCAAATAGCAAAGGAGATGGTACCATAAACAAGAAGACTTAGAAATAGGAATTTGATTTCTATTTTGGGTTGCAAATTCATGCACATACCTAGGTAAGACCTAGTCAATTTCTCTTTGGCTCAAGAGATTGACTTTAGTATGTCCATAATCATGCCATATAGTTAATGTAACTATCTTTATATATCAATGTGATGAATGTATGATATATAAAAGCATGAAATAATAACTTGATAAGACTTCACAAAGCAATCCTTCACTAAATAAACAATTAAGTCTTACGCCTTCCATTAATATGGGGAGAACCAGAGGTCTTCTAGAGTTAGGGTTGTTGAGTTGCCTTAAGCTCACTCTATAAGAATATGTTCCATCCATTGAAATTAGATTTCACGATTAATGGGTTAGACTTAACTGATATTATTAACTTGTTGGATTTGCGCCAAGGTTAATGTGTATTGCAGGTGAAGTTAGGATTGTATACATGAGATGTACACATATCAAGAGTCGATAGCCATTGTATGTGAACTCATCAATAAGTTGATAGCACAAGATTTGATAGTTACATGAATAATGCAATTGGTATGGATTAGATATCTACCAACGAAACTAAGGATAGCTTGTTGAGTTGCCACAACGAAACTAATCCCCCTACTGCTAATGCTTTTGAAGATGTTCAGAAGGCATATCAAAAGCATCTCGATGATAGTGAGATGGCAAGCTACATTATGCTTGCTACTATGTCAGCTGAGTTGCAAAAGCAGCATGAGGCTATGGATGCTAATTCCATAGTATACCATCTAAGAGAGCTTTTTGATGAGGAAGCACGTTCCAAAAGGTTTGAAACTTCAAGGTTGCTCTTCCGCACTAAGATGGTTGAGGGGACATCTCCAGTGCAATATGCATTGAAGATGAATGGCTATATTGAGAGGTTGGTCACCTTGGGATTTGTGATGGACCATGAATTAAGTATTGACTTAATTCTAACCGGTTTGTCTGATAGTTATTCACATTTTGTGCTTAACTATAGGATGAACCAAATCTCTACCACTATTCCTGAGCTGATTAACTTACTTAGAACAGCTGAGCCATCTGTTAAGAACGACAGTAAGGCTGTGATGCTGGTGGACTCTTCATGTTCTAAAAGGAAGAACCATAAGAAGAAGAAGAAGTCCATGAAGCCTAAGGGTGGCATGGCTAAGAAAAAGTCCAAGGAGATTGCTCCAAAAGGGACATGCTTCCATTGTGGCAAAGAGGGCCATTGGAAAAGAAAATGCAAGGCTGACTTGGAGTCCTTAAAGAAGAAGGCATCTGATGCCCCATCTACTTTAGGTATTTTTGTCATTGAAATTAATACTGTTTTCAATAATAATATATGGGTATTAGATACTAGTTGTGGCTCACACATATGCACTGATATGTAGGCCTAAGGAACAGTAGATAACTCAATAAGGGAGAGTCAGACCTATGCATTGGAAATGGAGTAAGGGTTGCTGCATTAGCTATAGGAATATATATATTGACCCTCCCTAGTGGGCTTATATTAAATTTGGATAATTGTTATTATGTACCTGCTTTGACTAAAAACGTTATTTCTGTAAGACCACATCTTATGCAATTAAGTATAACCTATCCCTGTATCAAATAATCACACATAGCATGCTGGAAAGACAAAATATCCTATTAACATTGATAGTAAGTTTTTTTTATATCCTGTAATGTCATTCAATGACTCTGCAAGTCTCATATACTGTAATATCATTCAATGACTTTGCAAGTCTCATATCCTGTAGTATCATTCAATGACTTTGCAAGTCAACACTGAGGCTTTCGCCATAATGCGATATATCACATTTATTAAAACATAAAATTTGCACATAAGTATTTACGAGCTGCTTTCATTTATATATTTTAAAACCATTCCAAAATGAATATACATATTCAAACACATAAATACAAAATGCATATGACATATTTCATTCTCGTGTGGAATGCAAGGAAAGAGAGTTATAAGGCTCGGCCAGTGACCTGTGCTCCATGTCTTTTATATGCTACTCAAAATGAGCTATCACTTTTCTTTACTCGAAAAATGATGCAAATTGATGAGTTGCGACTCAATGAGGATAACCATCAAATGAGCTATAAAGTACCGAACAACTCATAGTAATAAATCACAAATCCAATACATACCATGTATTCCATTATATTCATTAGTATCATATAAATACCAATATAGTTGAAACATATAATAATTACTCTTTACGTATGCAAATGCTTTGCTTATTTCATTTTGTTGTGACTAAGTTAAATAGACATTGCCCTGGGTTTCCATGTGAACATTTGCATTTGCTAGCTAGCTTGATCATTTGTTTCATTTGCACATTTGTTGGGCCATAGGCCTTTTCTTTTGCTTTACAATATTAATTAACTAGTCACAATGCCTTTTAGGTCCATATGCATATGCACTTGTACTTAAGCGTTCATAAACAATTGTATCTTACCACATATAACATACATATACTGCATATATGCCTCATATGCCACGCATATACCTTGTATATACTATACATATACCATGTAAATATATCACATATGTCAAACATATACCTCAAATATAACACAAGTATACCATTTATATGTACCACAGTGTCACAAATTATCCATCCTCATATTATCAAGGACCAATCATGACAATCATATGAATCACATAGTAAGCAACATTCATTTGCACTAAAGAATTCAATTGATAATTAGACTCACCTTTCTCCTTTGATTTCGACCCCTAACTTATTGTCTGTCCACTCCTTGTGGGTCTCCAATATGTTGTGAGCCTAATATAAAAACACAATCGATTAACTCCTTATTAGGGAGACTTAATGTGGCTTAAACAAATTAATATGCATTGTTCATATCAATAGTTAAGATTTTTCCTATGAGGCAGTGTGACTTTATGGGACTGTTTAGCCAATAACATTTCCTATACTTGACCAATTAATTTGATTCTTATTCCTAATTAAAATTAACATATACTTATGTAACATATTAAAATTTCAGACCAATTGGATCATTGTACAATTTTTGGTGGAATTTATAAATGTGTTCTGTTTTCTGCCCTATTTCCTGCCCTTTGGCAGTTTCAGGGTTTGGTTCATCATACATTATAATCTATAAGTCATATTTTAATGAAACTTTACAAAAACTTATATGGGTTCAAATGGAACATTTGTTATGTTTACAACTTTTATCAATTATATCTTTATGGTCCTCAAATTATAAGAAACATTTGACTGGTCCAAAATAGAATTGGTTTCCGGACTAGTATGACTTCTAAAGACCATAAATTAGCCCATAAATAATATATTAAGATGAAATTAGTATCCAAATTTAGATAAGACATATACCTATAACTTTAATGTTTTGATAATTTACAGAATCGAGCTCTAAAGAGCTCAAATTAGCCAAACAGTTTGCTAGATTTTCCCAGGCTACTCAGTAGGCAGTTCAATCCATGGAACAGTCATGGTTCCATTCACCATAACTCAACATTTACAAGAAATATGAACCTGAAATTTGGTATACATATACATGACACATATATATACAACTTTTATGTTTTGAGATACTTCAAAATATGGCTTTATCATATTCAAAATGAACAAATATAGTGGCTAACTTACTTAGGGTTCACATCTAAACTAGTTTCAGTAGAGAGAGGATATCTCATTCTATACACCACATCTTGCAAAATGGTTTATATATAAATAGAAAAAATTTTGAGTTTTAATCATTTCCATGATCAATTTCTATGGATATGAAAATCAGGGTGCAAGTCAGTGCCTATTAATAAACCTTAGCAACTCAAATCAACCTTATAGCAATAAGAATTGATTACTTACCAAGAAGAAACTTGCAAAGGATCAATTTTCCTCAAAAACTAAGTGAAACAAGGAAGAATTGAGTTATGGAATGGAGGAAGATGAAGAAGAAAATGGGATGGAGTGAGGAGGCAGAAATGGGGGAGGAAGATAAAGCTAACTTTTTTTGTTTTTGTCTTTTTATCTTTTTCTCTTCATCTCTTCTCTTTTTTCTTTTCTTTTCTCTTCTCCTTTATTTTATTTTCCTTTTGTTTCATTTTCATTTTATTTTATCTATATTATTATTATTATTATTATTTACATATATTTATAATTCCACTAATTCACACAATAATACAATTTAATCATTTGACCTGATTTAACTAAATTAACAATGTAAATGTTTACTTATGTTAATCTAGTCATTTTGCTAACTTTAATCTAAACACCTTATTCAAGTTATTTCTAATGCTTTGTTTTCCTCCTTTAGGTTATAAGTACACACGTGCGACTCGATACAATTGCCAAATATTAGGACATATAGCTAGTGCGTGCCACGAACTTGTTTCTAAGAAAATATGTATGAAATGCACGTGTTCAATTGGATTATATGGAAGATGCATATGTTCAAATGAAATGCATGTTGGGAAGGTTGAGGATGTTACAATTTCTGTTTCAAGTCTAAATAAAGATGGTTTCCTTTTAGCTTTTAGTAACAATTGTTGTTCTATTATGTATAATGGAATTCTTTATGCTAATGGTACATTATGCAATGGAATATACATATTAGATATGTCAAATCCAATTTTAAATATCAATGATAATAAAAGGAAAAAAGAAGATATGTTGAAATCATCTTATTTGTGGCATTGTCGTCTTGGTCATATAAGTGAGAAATGCATGGCTAAGCTACACAAAAGTGGTAGTTTGGGGTCATTTGATTATGAATCATATGACACATGTGAATCTTGCTTATTAGGCAAGATGACTAAATGACCCTTTAAGGGAAAGGGTGAACATGCTAATGAACTTTCAGACTTAATACATTCAGATGTATGTGGTCCAATGACTACACACGCCAAATGTGGTTTCATCTACTTCATTACTTTTATCGATGACTACTCACGATATGGGTACGTGTATCTTATGAGATACAAATCTGAAGCTTTTGAAAAGTTCAAAGAATTCAGAAATGAAGTAGAGAAACAAATTGGCAAAAGTATTAAAATACTTCGATCAGATCGAGGAGGTGAATACTTGAGCCAAGAGTTTCTAGATTATCTTAGGGATAATGGGATTTTATCTCAATGGACTCCACCTTACACGCCACAACACAATGGTGTGACTGAAAGAAGAAATCGAACCTTGTTAGACATGGTAAGGTTTACAATCCTTTTGGGGTTATGCACTATAAACCGCCATTTATATATTAAATGGAGTTCCTTCAAAGAAAGTTGATGTTACTCCATATGAGATATGGTATAACAAGAGGCCCCCACTTTCTTACATGAGAATTTGGGATTGTCCTGCTTATGTGAAGCAGATAATGTCAGATAAGCTAGAAGTTAAGTCTGACCGATGTCTGTTTGTGGGATATCCAAAAGCATCATAAGGTTATCAATTTTACCATCCCTTGGAACAAAAGGTTTTTGTTTCAAGATATGCTATCTTTTTAGAGAGAGAATTCCTTCTAAAAGAAGATAGTGTGTGACACCACATCATAGGCATTTAAGTATAACCTATTTCTGTATCAAATAATCACATACTGCATGTTGGAAAAAGAAAATACCCTGATAACAGTGGTAGTAAATTTTTTTTTTTCATATCATATCCTGTAAATTCAACTAATGACTTTACAAGTCTTATATCCTGTAATTCCATTCAATGACTTTGCAAGTCTCATATCCTGTAATATCACTCAATGACTTTTCAAGTCAACCTTAAAAACCATAATACGATATATCACATATATTAAAACATAAAATTCAAATCCGAAGGATTACGGGTTGCTTCCATTTATACATTTCAAAACTAATCTAGAGGGATAATACATATTCAAACATATAAGTCCAAAATATAGATGACATGTTTTCATGCTTCTGTGGAATGCAAGGAGATAGAGTGATGAGGCTCGGCCAGTGACCTGTGCTCCATTTCTTGTATACGCTACTCAAAATGAGCTATCACTTTTCTTTACCTGAAAAATGATGCAAATTGATGAGTTGCCGCTCAGTGAGAATAACCATCAAATGAGCTCTAAAGTACCGAACAACTCATAGTAATAAATCACAATTCCAATATATACCACATATTCCATTCCATTCATCAGTATCATATATGTATCAATAAAGTTGAAACATATAATCATTACTCTTTATGTATGCAAATGCTTTGCTTATTTCAGTTTGTTGTGACTAAGTTAAACAGACATTGCCCCAGGTTTCCATGTGAACATTTTCCATGTGAACATTTGCATTTGCATTTGCTAGCTAGCTTGATCATTTGTTTCATTTGCACATTTGTTGGGCCATAGGCCTCTTCTTTTGCTTTACAATATCGATTAACTAGTCACAATGCCTTTTTAGTCCATATGCATATGCACTTGTATTTGAGCATTCATCAACCATTGTATCTTATCACATAAAATATACATATACCACATATATACCTCATATGCCACACATATACCTTGCATATACTATACATATACCATGTATATATATATCACATATGTCAAACATATACTTCAAATATACCACAAGTATACCATTTAAATGTACCACAATGTCACAAATTATCCATCACTACATTATCAAAGACCAATCATGACAATCATATGAATCACATAGCAAGCAACATTCATTTGTCCTAAAGAATTCAATCGATAATTAGACTCACCGTTCTCCTTTGATTTCGACCTCTAACTTATTGTCTATCTGCTCGTTGTGGGTCTCCAATATATTGCGACCCTAATATGAAAACATAATCGATTAACTCATGATTAGGGAGAATTAATGTGGCTTAAACAAATTAATATGCATTGTTCATGTGAATAGTTAAGATTTTTCCTATGAGGCAGTGTGACCTTATGGGACTGTTTAGCCTATAACGTTTTCTATACTTGACCAATTAATCTGATTCTTGTTCCTAAGTAAAACTAACATAAAATTACATAACATATTAAACTTTCAGACCAATTGGATCATTGTACAATATTTTATGGAATTTCTAATTGTGTTTTGTGTTCTGACTTGTTTTCTACCTTTAGGTAGTTTTAGGGTACTCATTTGGGTTCATCATACCTTATAATATATAAGTTCTATTTTAATGAATATTTATAGAAACTTATATGGGTTCATATGGAAAATTTTTCATGTTTACCATATCTATCAATTATGTCTCTAAGGTCTTCAAAGTATAACAAACATTTTACTGGTCCAGAATAAAATTGGCTTCCAGACCATTATGACTTCAAAAGGACATAACTTAGTATATACATAACCAATTAAGATGCAATTAGTACCAAACTTTAGCTAAGATATATATCTATAACTTTCCTGTTTTGAAAAGTTACATATTCTAGCTCTAACAAGCTTAAATGGGCCAAACACGTTGCTGGATCTGCCCAGGGCACTAAGCAGGCAATTCAAACTATGGAACAGTCATGGTTCCCTTCACCATAACTCAAAATTTACAAGACCTATGAACCTGATAATTGGTATACAGACATATATCTACAACTTTTATGTGTTGAGATACTTCAGTAGAGAGAGGATTTCTATTCGTATACACCAAATCCTGTAAAATCGTTTACATATCCATAAATATAAGACATAAAGGAACACCTTTTGTGTTTTAAACTTTTCCAGAATCAATTTCTATGTGCATCAAAATTGGGTTGCAAATGAATGCCTATTAATGAACCTAAGCAATTCAAATCAACCCTATAGCAATAAGAATTGATTACTTATCTAGAATAACCTTGCAAGGGATCAATATGCTTCAAAACTTGGTGAAACAAGGATGAATTGATGTCTGAAATGGAGGAAATTGAAGAAGAAGTCAGGCTGGAGAAGAAGGCAGAAATGGGGAAGGAAGATAAAGCCAACCTTTTTGCTTTTTTGGCTTTTTATCATTTTCTCTTCATCTCTTCTCTTTTCTCTTCTCTTTTCTCTTTTCTTTTCTCTTCTCATTTCTCTTTTCTCTTCTCTTCTATTTCTCTTTTATGTCATTTTCATTTTATTTTGTCTATATTATTATTATTATTTACATATATTTATAATTCCACAAATTCACAAAATAATACAGCTTAATCATTTGGTCTGATTTAACTAAATTAACAATGTAAATGTTTAGTAATCTTAATCTAATCAGTTTTCTTACTTTAATTTAGTCAACTTATTCAATTCATTTCTAATACTTTGTTATCATCATTTAGGTTATAAGGATACACCTGTGACTCGATACAATTGCCAAATACTAGGACACGTAGTTAGTGCGTGCCATGAAGTTGTTCTTACGAAAATACGTATGAAATGTACGTGTTCAATTGAATTGTATGCAAGATGCTTATGGTCAATGAAATGCATGTGGGGAAGGTCAAGGATGTTACAATTCTCCCCTCCTTTTAAAAATTTTGACCTCGAAATTAATACCTAAAAATAGGTGTGGATATTGCTTTTTCATATTTTCTTCTGTTTCCCATGTTGCCTCTTCTTGTAAGAGGTTATGCCATAATACCTTAACCAAAGGTATTTCTCGGTTTCTTAGTTTTTTAGTCTTGTATCCAATGATTTGCACTGGTTCCTCAACATAACTCATGTCCTCTACAATCTCAATGGCTTGATCTTTGAGTACATGTGTAGGATCTAACCTGTATCTTCTAAGCATGCTCACATGAAATACATTATGTATCTGAGCCATCTTAGGTGGTGAAGCCAACCTATAAGCCAATGGACCAATCTTCTCAAGAATTTCATAAGGCCCTATGTATCTTGGGCTCAATTTACCCTTCTTTCCAAATCGGATTATCCCTTTCCATGGAGATACACGAAGAAACACCTTTTCACCTATCTCGTATTCCATCTCCCTTCTATGCTGGTCAGCGTAACTTTTCTGTCTATCTTGGGCTGCCTTTAGCTTGTTCTTGAAAACCTTGATCTTATCCACTGTGTCTTGCACTATCTCTGGCCCTTCTAATGCACGAGCTCCTTCGTCATCCCAAATGATGGGGCTTCGGCACTTTCTGCCATACAATGCCTCATATGGTGCCATCTGGATACTGCTATGATACTGGTTGTTGTAAGCAAATTCAATCAATGCTATATATTCATCCCAAGCATGTTTGAATTCCATAGAACATGCTCTGAGCATTTCTTCTAATGTTTGTATAGCCCTCTCTGATTGTCGGTCAGTTTGTGGGTGGAATGCAGTGCTAAAGTTCAATTTTGTTCCCAATGCATTCTGTAAACTCACCCAAAAACATGAAGTAAACCGTGGATCTCTATCAGACACAATGGACATTGGAATGCCATGCAATCTGACTATCTCATTGACATATAATTTGGCCAAACTCTCAGTGTACAACCCCATCTGATAGGTAGAAAATGTGTTTTCTTGGTTAATCTGTCAATAATTACCCATACTGCATCATTTTTCTGTGGAGTTCTTGGCAATCCATAGAAAAAATCCATCGTTATTCTTTCCCATTTCCATTCTGGCACTGGCAATGGATGTAGTTTACCAACTGGTGCCTGATGTTCAATTTTAATATGTTGACATGTCAAGCATTTGGAAATATATTATACTATCTCTTTCTTCATTCTGGGCCACCAGTAATGAGACCTTAAACTGTGATACATCTTTGTCATCCCTGGGTGTATTGCATACGATGCATTGTGTGCCTCTTCCATTATTTCCTGATGCAAGTTCTCAATGTCTGGAACACATATGCATGATTTTAACATCAGTGTATCATTCTGCAAATGAAACTCTATATTATTTCCCTGCCTTACCACATCAATTTTCTCACATAATTCAGGATCTTTGCTTTGTGCTTCTTTAATTCTCTTCTTTAGCATAGGTCTGACTTGAAGAGTAGCAATCAGTGATCATCTATCATGCATATTTAATTCAACATTCATGGATCTTAATTGAATCAAATATGGAAAAGAGGATGTTTGTAAATGAGCTACACTACTACTGGCCTTCCTACTCAATGCATCTGCTACCACATTGGCTTTCCCTGGATGGTACTCAATTGTACAGTCATAATCTTTCAATAGCTCTAACCATCATCTTTGCCTCATGTTTAACTCTTTTTGTGTCAGCAAATAACCCAAACTTTTTTGGTCTGTGAAGATCTGGAATGTCTCACCATACAGATAATGCCTCCAAATCTTCAATGAAAATACAACTGCAGCCAATTCTAAATCATGCACTAGATATGAGATCTCATGTGGTCTCAGTTGTCTAGATGCAAAAGCTATCACCTTACCATGTTGCATTAATACACATCCCAAGCCTTGGTGAGAAGCATCACTATATACTGTAAACCCACCTGTACCTATAAGGATAGTTAACACTGGTGCTAAGGTTAGTCTGTGTTTTAGTTCATCAAAACTCCTCTGACATTCTGGAGTCCACTTAAAAGGTACATTCTTTTTTAACAATCTAGTCAAAGGGTTAACAATTAAGGAGAATCCATCAACAAATCTGCAGTAGTATCCGGCTAAACCCAGAAAACTACGCATTTCTGAAATATTTTTAGGAGCTTCCCAATTTAGCATAGCCTCAATTTTCTTTGGGTCAACCTCTATGCCCTTACACGACACTACATGTCCAAGAGATGCCAATTGATCTAACCAGAATTCACATTTACTCAATTTGGCATATAATTGTTTCTCCCTCAAAGTTTGCAACACAACTTTTAAATGTTGTTCATGTTCTCCCCTATTCTTTGAGTACACCAATATGTCATCAATAAAAACTATCACAAACCTATCAAGATATGGTTGAAACACCTTATTCATTAATTCCATAAATGCAGCTGGAGCATTAGTCAACCCAAATGGCATTACTAAAAATTAATAATGTCCATACCTGGTTCGAAAGGCAGTCTTTGGAACATCCGCTTCTGCTACTTTCAGCTGGTAATAGCCTGATTTCAAATCAATCTTGGAGAATATTTGGGCTCCTTGCAACTGGTTAAACAAATCATTTATTCTAGGCAATGGATATTTGTTCTTCACCGTTATTTTGTTAAGTTGCCTATAATCGATGCACAATCTCATTGTTCCATCTTTCTTTTTAACAAATAATACTGGAGCTCCCCAAGGTGATACACTAGGTCTAATATACCCTTTGTCAAGTAACTCCTGCAATTGGGCCTTCAGTTCTTTCAACTCAACTGGGGCCATTCTGTAGGGTGACCTTGATATTGGTGCTGTTCCTGGTACTAGTTCAATAGTGAATTCTATCTCTCTATCTGGTGGTAAACCAGGTAGATCATCTGGGAATACATCAACAAATTCCCTTACCACTGGTATATTTTCAAGCAAGCTATCAGTGGTTCTAGTATCAGTCACATATGCCAAATATGCTTCACATCCCCCTTTGATCATTTGAAATGCCTTTACAGCTGAAACTAGACATATAGGCATAAGTTTTCTTTCACCTAGAAATACTACCCTTGGCTGGTTTGGTGATTCCAAAATTACTTCCTTAGTAAAGCAATTCACTATTGCATGATGTCTAGTTAACCAGTCCATTCCCAGTATCACATCAAATTCATATAATGGCAATAAAATCAGATCAGCTATTAACTCAGCTCTGTCAATGCATATCAGACAATTACGACATACATTATTCACAACTACCACTGTTCCCAATGGTGTACTCATATTTATGTCAATCCCCAAAGGCTCATGCATTTGATGCAGTTTAGATGCCATATGCAATGATATAAATGACTGAGTGGATCCTGGGTCAATCAAGGCATATGCAAACATATCATAAATGTAAATATTACCGGTAACTACTTCGGGAGCATCCACTGCCTTTTATCTAGTCATAGCAAACACCCTGGCCTGAGTAGGGAGTCTAGAACTCTAATCTTCAGATCTAGTCACTCCTCTGCCTATTGTACCAGTGTTGCCCCTGCCTCTTCCTCTGCCCTATGTCCCACTAGTAGGGTAGACCTTCGATGCCTCAACAATAGTCTCAGATACTCCTCTGCCTCTGCTGGTCTCTGCTAGTTTGGCTCTATTTGGATAGTTTCTATACAAATGCTCCATCGATCCACATAAATAACATGCTCCTATGAGCCTTCTACATTCGCCCGTATGCTGTCTACCATAATGACTACATGTGGGCCTCTGTTCAACATATTGGCTCTGCCTTCTGCTTGGGTAAGAGAAAGTCATGCCTCGACCTCTAGAACTGGAGTACCCACTTTTGTTGCCAGATTGTGCAGGCATATATCTATCTCTTTTTCCTGACCTTCTGCTAGGCTCACCAAAGAACTCACGTGATGGCCTTTTAATTTGTTGCTCCCCAGCTTCTTTCATTAACTGTTCAGCTCTGATTGCAGCAACTCTGAGTCTGGCATAATTATCAAGATCAGTAGTCGTGATTCTGTTTCTGATCTCATATTTGAGGCCCTCCTCAAACTTTCTACATTTGTCTCTTTCAGTAGAGACCATGAAAGTGGCATAGTGGAAAAGTTTATTAAACTGTACTTCATACTCTGCAACAGACATGTTCCCCTGTTTTAAATTTAGGAATTCCTTTCTCTTCTCCTCTTTATATGCCTCAGGCATGTAATTGTTCTAAAATTCCAGGAGGAAATCATTCCATCTCAACACCGGTGGTTGTGCATCACTGTCGGAGACTGTCTCCCACCATTCATAAGCATTTTCTTGCAGCAAGGATACTGCATAATTGAATTTCTCATTCGGGGTACTCTCATCATATTCAGTACCCTCTATGTCCTTTTCAGCCATGTCTCAGCTTCTGCTGGGTCTGTTGTGCCATTGAAATCAGTTGCACCATGTTTCCTTAGCTTGTCATAGCGTCTTTCCTTGTACATTTCAGGACCATGCATTTCCTGATCTGGGTATTCATAGGGTGCCTCTGCAAGAGATGACTGTGATGCATATGCTGGAGCTCTAGCTCCTAGTGCTGGTTGATCTATATGTAAATGAGGTGATGCCTCATAAGAATGCATTTCGGCCGGCCTCTTCCTCCTTGGTGAATCATGTCTTATGATGTCCCTAAAATAAATGAAATTATGTCACTACATAATGTTCAACACATAGGATGCATATGCTATCATGCTCTTATGCTTATGCATGTTCCCATGGAACCTATCCCAGCTCTGATACCAAAAAATGTGACACCACATCATATGTATTTAAGTATAACCTATTTTTGTATAAAATAATCACATACTGCATGTTGGAAAAAGAAAATACCCTGATAACAGTGGTAGTGAATTTTTTTTTTCATATCATATCCTGTAAATTCAACTAGTGACTTTACAAGTCTTATATCCTGTAATTCCATTCAATAACTTTGCAAGTCTCATATCCTGTAATATCACTCAATGACTTTTCAAGTCAACCTTAAAAACTACAATACGATATATCACATATATTAAAACATAAACTTCACATCCGAAGGAATATGGGTTGCTTCCATTTATACATTTCAAAACTAATCTAGAGGGATAATACATATTCAAACATATAAGTCCAAAATATAGATGACATGTTTTCTTGCTTGTCTGGAATGCAAGGAGAGAGAGTGATGAGGCTCGGCCAGTGACCTGTGCTCCATTTCTTTTATACGCTACTCAAAATGAGCTATCACTTTTCTTTACTAGAAAAATGATGCAAATTGATGAGTTGCGGCTAAGTGAGAATAACCATCAAATGAGCTCTAAAGTACCGAACAACTGATAGTAATAAATCACAATTCCAATATATACCACATATTCCATTCCATTCATCAGTATCATATATGTATCAATAAAGTTGAAACATATAATCATTACTCTTTATGTATGCAAATTCTTTGCTTATTGCATTTTGTTGTGACTAAGTTAAACAGACATTGCCTTGGGTTTCCATATGAACATTTTCCATGTGAACATTTGCATTTGCATTTGCTAGCTAGCTTGATCATTTGTTTCATTTGCACATTTGTTGGGCCATAGGCCTCTTCTTTTGCTTTACAATATCAATTAACTAGTCAGAACACCTTTTTAGTCCATATGCATATGCACTTGTATTTAAGCATTCATCAACCATTGTATCTTATCACATAAAATATACATATACCACATATATACCTCATATGCCACACATATACCTTGCATATACTATACATATACCATGTATATATATATCACATATGTCAAACATATACTTCAAATATACCACAAGTATACCATTTAAATGTACCACAATGTCACAAATTTTCCATAATTACATTATCAAAGACCAATCATGACAATCATATGAATCACATAGCAATCAACATTCATTTGTACTAAAGAATTCAATCGATAATTAGACTCACCGTTCTCCTTTGATTCCGACCCCTAACTTATTGTCTATCCATTCCTTATGGGTCTCTAATATGTTGCAAGCCTAATATGAAAACATAATCGATTAACTCATGATTAGGGAGACTTAATGTGGCTTAAACAAATTAATATGTATTGTTCATGTGAATAGTTAAGATTTTTCCTATGAGGTAGTGTGACCTTATGGGACTGTTTAGCCTATAACTTTTTCTATACTTGACCAATTGATCGGATTCTTATTCCTAAGTAAACCTGACATATAATTACAGAACATAGTAAAATTTCAGACCAATTGAATCATTGTACAATATTTTGGGGAATTTCTAAGTGTGTTTTGTGTTCTGCATTGTTTTCTGCCTTTAGGCAGTTTCAGGGTACTCATTTGGGTTCATCATACCATATAATATATAAGTTTTATTTTAATGAAAATTTACAGAAACTTATATGGGTTCATATGGAAAATTTTTCATGTTTAACATATCTATCAATTATGTCTCTAAGGTCTTCAAAGTATAACAAAAATTTTACTGGTCCATAATACAATTGGCTTCCGGACCATTATGACTTCAAAAGGACATAACGTAGTCTATACATAACCAATTAAGATTCAATTAGAACCCAAATTTAGCTAAGACATATATCTATAACTTTCATGTTTTGAAATGTTACATATTCTAGCTCTAACAAGCTCAAATGGGCCAAACAAGTTGCTAGATCTACCCAGGGCACTAAGCAGGCAATTCAAACTATGGAACAGTCATGGTTCCATTCACCATAACTCAACAGTTACAAGACCTATGAACCTGATATTTTGTATAAAGATAAAAAACACATATATATACAACTTTTATGTTTTGAATAATGGCTTTAACATATTCAAAATCGGACAACACAGTATCTAACTTGGTTAGGGTTCACACCCTGACCAGTTTCAATAGAGAGAGGATTTCTATTCCTATACACCAAATCCTGAAAAACCGTTTACATATCCATAAATATAAGACATAAAGGAACACCTTTTGTGTTTTAAATTTTTCAAGAATAAATTTCTATGTGCCTCAAAATTGGGTTGCAAAGCAGTGCCTATTAATGAACCTAAGCAATTGAAATCAACCCTATAGCAATAAGAATTGATTACTTACCAAGAACAACCTTGCAAGGGATTAATATGCTTCAAAAACTAGGTGAACCGAGGATGAATTGAAGTCTAAAATGGAGGAAATTGAAGAAGAAGTCGGGCTGGAGAAGAAGGCAGAAATGGGGAAGGAAGATAAAGCCAACCTTTTTGCTTTTTTGGCTTTTTATCATTTTCTCTTCATCTCTTCCCTTTTCTCTTCTCTTTTCTCTTTTCTTTTCTCTTCTCATTTCTCTTTTCTCTTCTCTTATATTTCTCTTTTATGTCATTTTCATTTTATTTTGTATATATTATTATTATTATTTACATATATTTATAATTCCACTAATTCACACAATAATACAGCTTAATCATTTGGCTTGATTTAACTAAATTAACAATGTAAATGTTTACTAATCTTAATCTAATCATTTTTCTTAATTTAATTTAGTCACCTTATTCAATTCATTTCTAATACTTTGTTATCATCATTTAGGTTATAAGGATACACGTGTGACTCGATACAATTGCCAAATACTAGGACACGTAGCTAGTGCATGCCATGAACTTGTTCCTATGAAAATACGTATGAAATACATGTGTTCAATTGAATTGTATGCAAGATGCTTATGTTCAATGAAATACATGTGGGGAAGGTCAAGGATGTTACATAGTGGGAGCAAAATTGAGCTTGAGGAAATTCAAGAGGCTCAAACAGATGCTGATCAACGACCTGAACCCAAGCTTGTTATTTATACAGATGATATAATATCTCAACCTTCTGAAGCACAAGAGCTTCGTAGGTCAAGTAGGATACGCACTATTCCATAGAGATATGGATTTCTCATTTATGGATTAAAGTAGGCATCCAGGAGTTGGAATATTCGGTTTGATGATACAATCAAACAGTTTGGTTTCTTACAAAATCTAGATGAATCTTGTGTTTACAAGAAGGTTAGTGGCAGTGCAATCGTATTTCTTGTGTTATATGTAGATGACATATTGTGAATTGGAAATGATGTCTTAGCCTTACAATTAATCAAAATTTGGTTATCCAAGAATTTCTCTATGAAAGACCTTGGAGAATCATTCTATATTTTAGGGACAAAGATCAATAGAGATAGATCTAAAAGATTGCTTGGTCTTTCACAATCTACATAAATAGATAAGATGCTAAAGAGGTTTAGCATGTAGAAGTCCAAGAGGGGATATATTCCCATGACCCATGGGATTACTCTCTCAAAGTCTTTGTGTCCAAAGACACATGATGAGAGGACACATATGAGTTTGATTTCATATGCTTCAGCTAAAGGATCAATCATGTACGCTATGATATGTACAAGACCCGATGTATCATATGCTCTGAGTGTCACAAGTAGATACCAATCGGACCCTGGTGAGGGTCATTGGGTGGCTGTCAAGAATATCCTTAAGTACTTAAGAAGAACTAAGGATGTGTTCTTGGTATAGGGAGATGGAGATCGTATTGTGAGCAGGTATACCGATGCCAGCTTCCAATCTGACAAGGATGACTCAAAATATCAGTCAGGTTGTATATTCACACTAATTGATGGAGTAGATAGTTGGAAGAGCTCTAAACAGGAAATGATTGCTGATTCCACAACCGAAGCAGAGTACATTGCAGCTTCTGAAGCAGCAAAGGAAACTGTTTGGATAAAGAAATTCATCACAAAACTTGGAGTGGTTCCCAACATTATTGATCCAATATAATTGTCTTGTGATAATAATGGAGCCATTGCACAAGCAAAGGAGCCATCTTCTCATCAGAGATCCAAACATGTACTCAGAAGATACCATTTGCTAGCGAAATCATTGGTAGGAATGATATAAAGATAAAAAGAGTGTCGAGTGATCAGAATATTGCTGATCCTTTAACTAAGCCACTTCCCCAAAAGAAATATGATTCTCATGTACTCGCCTACGAAATTAAATACAAATGCGATTGGCTTTAGTGCAAGTGGGAGCTTGTTAGAGGAGTGCTCTAAAGGCAATCACCTTTAGTACTTATTGTATAAATTTATTTGATTAATAAAAGGCTTTTTCATTAATTTGATGTTCATTTGATATATGAATTGATAAGTGATCTTAAATTAATGAATGAAGTCCTTGATACATAACATAGCATGAAGGAAATCATAATGAGATCATAATATTCAGATTCTTATCAAGTGTAATTATGTTAGTATCAAAATTATCCCTAGTCATAGGATTAATGAGACGGGACATTATTAATTCATACAGACTAGCACATGTTACACTCCTTGATTTGATCGATTATAGATCTAATAATTTGTAAACATGAGATGTTTATAGTTAACATGTGGATGCTTACTAAGTGTAGCTAAGTACATTGGATGACCAACTATGAGGCAATCATATGAATAATCTATTCAAATGTCAATGATAGTCTCATCATAACAATTATGCAAGTATCCTTAGACTTGAGGTACTCAAGGATATCTTGAATATTGATTCCGTATTTTGACACTATTCCTTGTTGCCTCAGAGAGGTAGCTCATAAGGTAGTGATTGGATACAACTTGAGGTATTCAATGGTAATTGGGTAACAAACACAGGATTCACCATTCTTGATAGAAGGAGTGTATACCCATGGCCTCTTGTCGTGGTCATTACTCAGGAATCTCTGGCCGGAGTGGAAATGTCATAAAGATAGTCTTCAATGACATATCTAATAGGGTAATGAGCCTCAAGGACAAGAACTAACATTACTTGGACTAGACGTGACGTAGTTAGTCTAGTGGGAGTTGACATATGTCCATGCTTTGAACCAAGTGGGGTATAGAATGGTGAAAGGAGTAATTGCATGGAAATTGTCTATGGAAAGGTTCGTAGTCAAACCAGTGACTTTCCGGTCAATTGGGGTCATTATGTGTAGCTAGATTCTGCTCATGACCTTCTTAAGTTAATTGTTAATTTAAGTGGCTAACATAACCGGGAACCTAATGGGTCACACGCATTAAAGATATGGAGAATGAGTAAAATGGTCTTGGATAGGATCCAAATATGAGAGAATTAATTCGGGATGGATCACGATGAGATCATAAGAAAAAATTGTTTGGGAGGGTCACAGGCCCGCACGGGCTAGGCAGGCTGCTAGCGGGCCAGTTGGGTTGCCTTGTAGCAGCTCGCAGTAGGTCTAGCGCGTTGCTGCCTCCCACCCGTTGGCCAATGGCAGTTTTTGGCCTTAATTAGGCCAATTATGGCCAATTACTATTCATTCATTTCCCTTTTCTCCATTTTTGACTTTTCATCTTTTCTGTGAATTGAATTCAAATAGAAAAGACATCAAATGGCAGAAAATAGACATGACAATATTTTTTTGTGAAAAAAATATTTTTAAGACAACAAAATTCTCTCAAGAACACTTTCAAAGCTAGCACTTTGAATTTGTTCAAACCTATTTCTTTTGATAGTTTCTTCTTTATTGTTTGCGTGGATTATCATTAGAGACATCCTATTGTGGATTATTGTGGTTTGCTACAACCCAACAAAGTGAAGATTTGAAGAACAAATAAGAAATTACAAGGTATAATTTTTAACATTTATATTTATATAAGTATGTTTTAATGGTACAAGTATGATCTTTTGTTTTGGGTTTTGAAAATTTTATTTTTTGCTCTATTTATGAATATGATTCATTCTTCAAAACCCAAAATAAGCTTCATCACGGGCGTGAACATGCTATTTCTTCATTTTTTTTGTCTTTTTAAGGTTAGTCTTCCATTATGCATTCTTGCTATCATGTTCCATACCCTGTTCAATAAACTTAGAAAACAAGTATGTTAAATATATTATTGCTATTTTATTTGTTAGTATCAAAATGATGGAAATGCCCCTCAAGGTTCAACATATGCGCATACCACTGTGCCGGGTGGCAACTTTATTATGCCTAAATGGCCAACTCCATTATCCTAATTTTTGGTTCCTAAGTGTTATGTGCATAAATACATAAACTTGGTTTTATGTATGAATTAGTTGTTCATAAATATGAATTGTAAGAATAATTTATTTGCATAAGATGATAATGTAATTCTTGCATATGAAAAATTCACATTTGTATATGTATAAAAAAATATGCATATGAAAAATTCACATTTGTATGTGTATAAAAAATATGCATATGAAAAATTCACATTTGTATATGTATAAAAAATATGCATATGAAAAATTCACATTTGTATATGTATAAAAAATATGCATATGAAAAATTCACATTTGTATATGTATAAAGAATATGCAAAAATAAAAAAAATATATAAAAAATAATAATAAATAGATTATTTAATCGGATATATATGTATGATGACACATTATGGCATATAGAAATACATGTGGGGAAGGTTGAGGATGTTACATGGGTTACTGGATAATAGAAAGAAATAAGTACTATCAACATACCTAGTTTTCAAGATCAATAGGTTGGCTTTATAATGGGGTTAAAAAATTTTCACCAACTCAATGGTTTTTTGGTTGTACTAAATGACAACTCATGATGTTAGTTAAATCTAGTTTAGGCTAGCCTATAATATACCAATACTTATTATAACATATTAACTTCTCTCAATATGGTTGAAGACATTGAGTTTTATGCACAAATTTTTTGTGTTTTAGATCATCTATCTCATACAACAAATAATGGAAGATTAAAATTTATTTAACCTAAAACCCATAGCTTAAGCCATATGTAATCCAAAATTGGATATAAACTATCAAATGGATGAAAAAGATGATTACCCTTGATGTATCAACTGTGAGCTTTCCTTCTTGTTGGGTTGACAATACAAAGCTATAATTGCTTGTAAGAGTATCCACACTAAGGATGAAGAAGAAAACCTCTAACGCAATGGATGGTTGATGATCCAAAGTGATAGTTATGGAAGATCACTAATATGAGAGAGATAGAGAGTTTCGAAAAGATAACTCTTGTCTTTCTTGATGGAGGCTAATGCAAAAAAGCCCCAAAAAGTGGTATTTATTTGTCATTTGATCCCATTTAGGGTTAGCGACATTAAATTCCTTGGTCATATTTTTCAAACAAAAGTAGGTATGGCTACATTGTCGTAACTCACAACCATGAATCCTTATTTGGGACTGTGAGTTGGCCTCAACACACAAGCTCCTCATCATATCATGCACTTTTCAATCACGTAAAAGAAATTGCGATCATGAGTTGTCTTGATTAAACAACATTCATATCAAGTCAAACATTTAGTGTAACACCACATCTTATGCATTTTAGTATAACCTATCCAAATATCAAGTAATCATACATGACATACTGGAAAGGTAAAATACCCTGTTAACAATAGTAGTAAAATTTTTTTTTCATATCCTGTAATATAATTCCATGACTTTGCAAGTCTCATATCCTATAATTTCATTCAATGACTTGCAAGTCTCATATCCTGTAATATTATTCACTGACTTTGCAAAGTTAACACTGAGATTTTCACCACAATATAATATATCACATATATCAAAACATAAACTTTACACATAAGTATTTTCGAGTTGATTTCATTTATACATATTTAGACTCATTCCAAAATGACTATACATATTCAAGCACGTAAATACAAAAACACATATGATATATTTTCATGCTTGTGTGGAATGCAAGGAGAGAGAGAGTGATGAGGCTCGGCCAATGACCTGTGCTCCATGTCTTTTATACGCTACTCAAAATGAGCTATCACTTTTCTTTACCTGAAAAATGATGTAAATTGATGAGTTGCGGCTCAGTGAGAATAACCATCCAATGAGCTCTAAAGTACCAAAAAACTCATATTAATAAATCACAATTCCAATATATACCATGTATTCCATTCCATTCATCAGTATCAATAAAGTTGAAACATATAATCATTACTCTTCATGTATGAAAATGCTTTGCTTATTTCATTTTGTTGTGACTAAGTTAAACAGACATTGCCCCGGGTTTCCATGTGAACATTTGCATTTGCATTTGCTAGCTAGCTTGATCATTTGTTTCATTTGCACATTTGTTGGGCCATATGCCTCTTCTTTTGCTTTACAATATCGATTAACTAGTCACAACGCCTTTTTAGCCCATATGCATATGCACTTGTATTTAATCATTCATCAACCATTGCATCTTTATCATATACAACATACATATATTCCATATATACCTCATATGTCAAGCATATACCTTGCATATACTATACATATACCATGTGTACATATCACATTTGTCAAACATATACCTCAAATATACCACATGTATACCATTTATATGTACCACAATGTCACAAATTATCCATCATTACATTATCAAGGACCAATCATGACAATCACATGAATTACGTAGCAAGCAACATTCATTTGCACTAAAGAATTCAATCGATAATTAGACTCACCATTCTCCTTTGATTCCGACCCCTAACTTATTGTCTATCCACTCCTTGTGGTTCTCCAATATGTTGCGAGCCTAATATGAAAACATAATCGATTAACTCATGATTAGAGAGACTTAATGTGGCTTAAACAAATTAATATGCATTGTTCATGTCAATAGTTAAGATTTTTCCTATGAGGCAGTGTGACCTTATGGGACTGTTTAGCCTATAACTTTTTATATAATTGACCAATTAATCTGATTCTTATTCCTCATTAACAATAACAAATATATATAGTACATATTCAAATTTCAGACCAATTGGATCATTGTATAATATTTGGTGGAATTTCTAAGAGTGTTCTGTGTTCTGCCTTGTTTTCTGCCTTTAGGCAGTTTCAGGGTACTCATTTGGGTTCATCATAACTTACACTCTATAAGTCATATTTTAATGAAACTTTACAGACAGTTATATGGGTTCATATGGAACATGTTTCATGTTTAAAACGTTTACCAATTATGTCTCTAAAGTCTTCTAATTATACCAAACATATTACTGTTCTAGAATAGAATTGGCTTCCGGACCAGTATGACTTCCAAAGGCCATAACTTAGTCTATAGATAACAAATTAAGCTAATATTAGTACCAAAATTTAGCTAAGACATATAAATATAACTTTTATGTTTTGATAATTTACATAATGTAGCTCTTAGAAGCTCAAATTATACAACCAATGTACTGGATCTGCCCAGGGCACTCAGTAGGCAGTTCAAACCATGGAACAGTCATGGTTCCATTCACCATAACTCACCATTTACAAGACCTATGAACCTGAAATTTGGTATACAGATACAAAAAACATATATCTACAAATTTTATGTTTTGAGATACTTCAAATAAGGGCTTTAACATATTCGATATCAAACCACACAGTAGCTAACTTGGTTAGGGTTTACACCCTGACCAGTTTCAGTACAAAGAGCATATCTCTCCCTATACATAAAATCTTGACACAATGTTTACATATACACAAATATAAGATATAAAGGAACAACTTTTGTGTTTTACAGATTTCCAGAATCAATTTCTATTAATATCAAAATTGGGGTTCAATTCAGTGCCTAATATTGAACCTAAGCAACTCAAATCAACCCTATAGCAATAAGAATTGATTACTTACCAAGAACAACCTCGAAAGGGATCAATTAGCTTCAAAAACTAGGTGAAACAAGGAAGAATGTAATTCTGAAATGGAGGAAATTGAAGAAGAAGTCGGGCTAGAGTGAGGAGGCAGAAATGGGGAAAGATATATGAAGATAAAGCCAACTTGTTTTTTGTCATTTTGTCATTTTGTCATTTTCTCTTCTCATTTCTCTTTTCACTTCTCTTCTATTTCTCTTTTGTGTCATTTTCATTTTATTTTGTCTATATTATTATTATTATTTACATAGATTTATAATTCCACAAATTCACACAATAATACGGCTTAATCATTTGATCCCATTTAACTAAATTAGCAATGTAAATGTTCACTAATCTTAATCTAATCATTTTTCTTACTTTAATTTAGACACCTTATTCATTTCATTTCTAATACTTTGTTATCCTCATTTAGGTTATAATTACACATGTGCGACTCGATACAAGTGCCAAATACTAGGACACATAGCTAGTGCATGCCATGAACTTGTTCCTATAGAAATACGTATGAAATGCATGTGTTTAATTGAATTGTATGCAAGATGCTTATGTTCAATAAAATGCATATGGGGAAGGTCAAGGATGTTACATTTAGTACCACGACAACATTTTACATGACAATAATGGGAAACAACGATTGTAATATATTATTATGATCGAGACCACTCGCGATCACGAAATGTCTCTATCCAAGTTTTCTCTTTCTTCTCATTTGGATCTAATCCAAAACCCGCTTCACATGTTCTTCAAACTTTTTATGTCTTTGATCTCTTAGGTGTTAGAGGAGTGCTCTAAAGGCAATCACCTTTAGCACTTATTGTACGAATTTATTTGATTAATAAAAGGCTTTTTCATTAATTTGATGTTCATTTGATATATGAATTGATAAGTGATCTTAAATCAATTAATGAAGTCCTTGATACAAAATATAGCATGAAGAAAATCATGATGAGATCATGATATGGAGATTCTTATCATGTGTAATTATGTTAGTATCAAAATTATCCCTAGTCATAGGATTAATGAGATGGGACATTCTTAATCCAGACAGACTAGCACATGTTACACTCCTTGATTGGATCGAGTAGTAGATCTCATAATCTATAAACATGATATGTTTAGAGTTAACATGTGGATGCTTGCTAAGTGTAGCTAAGTACATTGGATGACCAATTATGAGACAATCATATGGATAATCTATTCAAATGTCAATGATAGTCGCATCATAGCAATGGTGCAAGTATCCTTAGACTTAAGGTACTCAAGGATATGTTGAATATTGATTCTGTATTTTGACATTATTCCTTGTTGCCTCAGAGAGGTAGCTCATAGGGTGGTGATTGGATGCAGTTTGAGGTATTCGAAGGTAATTGGGTAACCAAAAAAGGATTCACCACTCTTGATAGAAGGAGTGTATACCCATGGCCTCTTGTCGTGGTCATTACTCAGGAATCTCTGGTCGGAGTGGAAATGTAATAAACATAGTCTTCAATGACATATCTAATAGAATAATGATCCACAAGGACAAGAACTAACATTACTTGGACTAGACATGACGTAGTCATTCTAGTGGGAGTTGACACATGTCCATACTCTGAACCAACTGGGGCATATAATGCTGAAAGGAATAATTAAACGAAAATTTTCTATGGAAAGGTTCGTAGTCAAACCACTGACTTTCCAGTCAATTGGGGGTCATGATGTATTGCTAGATACCGCTCATGACCTGCTTAAATTAATTGTTAATTTAAGTGGCCAACATAACCGGGAACCTAATGGGTCACACGCATTGAAGATATAGAGAATGAGTAAAATGGTCTTATTTTTGAATTTGATTCAAATTGTAAAGACATCAAATGGCAGAAAATAGACATGAAAATATTTTTTGTGAAAAAAAATATTTTTTAAAACAATAAAAATTCTCTCAAGAACACTTTCAAAGCTAGCACTTTGAATTTGTTGAAACCATTTTCTCTTGATAGTTTCTTCTTCATTCTTCTCATAGATTATCATTAGAGACATCCTAGTGTTGAATGTTATGGTTTGCTACAACCCAACAAAGTGAAGATTTGAAGAACAAATAAAAATTACAAGGTATAATTTTAACATTTATATTTATATAAATTAGTTTTAATGGTACAAGTATGATATTTTGTTTTGGACTTTAAAAAATTTTATTTTTCACTGCATTTATGAATATGATTCATTCTTCAAAACCCAACATTAGGTTTATTGTTATGTTGGTAGCTCAAATCATCACATAAGTCTGAGCAAATGACAAGCAATATCTAACAACACATCATGGCCATCTAACTAACTAGAAAGTCAGTGTCCTAACTCAAAATGCTTCCGTAGATAATTATTGTGCAATTAATCCTTCCACCATACTATACCTTATTTGGCTTAGAGTATGGTCCATGTGTTAACTACCATTAGACTAGTTACGTCACATCTAGTCCAAATGATTTAGTTATTGTTTATGCGATTCATTACACTATTAGATATGTACTTGCAAACTATATTTAAGACATGTCCACCTCAACTAAGGATTTTTGAGTAATGATCTCCATAAGAGGCCATAGGTATACTCTCCTTCTATAGTGACAAATTCTCTGTTGACTACTCAACTATGCCCAATCACCACTAATTGGATGACCTCTTAGAGGCAACAAGGAATGGAGTCAAAGTATAGGATTCAATATCTAAGATAACCCTGAGCATCTTAAGTCTAAGGATACATTCATGATTGCCATGATGAGACTATTATTGACATTGAAAGATAATCCATATGATTGTCTCATACCTAGGTCATCCAATGTACTTAACTACTCTAGCAATCATCCATATGTTAACTCTAAACATCTCACATCTACAATTTATGAGACCAACTTCTTGGCCCAGTTAAAAATTTCAACATATGCTAGTCCATCCGAATTCACAATGTCTTCTTTTGTTAATCCTATGACTAGGGATCATTTAAGTATAAACACAATTATACATGTTGAGAATCTCATAATCATAATGTCATCATGATTTCTCTCATGACGTGTTACATACTAGGGATTTCAATAAATGGTTTAAGATCTATATCAATTCAAAATAATGAATACCATATAATGAAAAATACCTTTATTAAATAATAAATGTGTACATCAAGTATCTAAGGTGATTTCCTTTAGGGTACCTATTTGACAAACTCTCACTTGCATTAAAACCAATTGCCTTTATACATTAAACCACAGGTGAATATATAACTATCATATTTTCTTTTGGGGAAGTGGTTTAGTGAGTTGATTAGCTATATTCTGATATGTGTAACTCTTTCTATTTTTACATTATGTCTACTAATGATCTATGTAATCAAATGACAACATCTAAGTACATGTTTGGATCTTTGATTTGACTGTGGTTCCTTTGCTTGCATAATGACTCCATTGTTATCGTAATGTAATGGTGTTGGATCAACAATACTAGGAACCATTTCTAACTCAGTGATGAATTTTCTTATCCAAATTACTTCTTTAGCTGCATTGTACTATGCTTTTATTGTGAAATTTGCAGTCATCTCTTATTTGGAACTCTTCTAATTGACTGTTCTAGCACTTAATGTGAAAACATAACCTGACTAGGATTTAGAGTCATCCTTATCAGATTGGAAATTGACATCTCTATACCCGCTTGCCTTAAGTTCACTTTCTAAATTTTACAGCCCCCCACAACGACTATACTTTTTTTCTTTTAATTAATTTAAAATTATTAAAATATAAATACAAGTAAAAAGATAAAAATTCCCTTTACAACAAAAAAAGAATAGCTGTATTTTAGGGGTATTTTAGGAATTTCAATTTTTTCCTATTTTTCTCTATAAAGACCAAATCTCTCAATTTTTTTTTTACTCTTCTTACACAATTTCTCTCATATTTTTAATATCGCTACAATTCAATCTCAAGTCTCTCTATACGCAATCTCAGTTTCTCTCTAATAATACTCTTAGTTATAATTCCTCTTTAATTACACTCTCATATAATCACAATCTCTCTTAATTAATTTTTCTAAACCTCTATCTTATTTAGGAACTAGAAATTTTTTTAGTGAAAATCAACCAATTGATTTAGAAATTTTTATTCAAGAATTGGATTAGGAGTTGACAACTCAAGAAAGCCAAGAAAATAGGGGTATAGAACAACTGATGAAAAATCCAACACAAACAGAGGGGAAGATTGAAAATTATTTCAATATTTTGATAAAAACAAAAAAATGAACTAGCAAAAATGATAAGTATGGAACATTTATCTTTTTGTTTTGGAAAAAAACTAGGTTTTGTTAATTATTGTAAAAAAACATTACAACCATGTTTAAAATGTGTGCCTATGAATACATTAAAACCTGCTTTATTTAATTTGTATAAAGAAAATAAAGACATTACATAATTTAGTTGCTTCTTTAAATGGATGTGTAGCTATTAGTAGCGATATTTGAAGTGATAATTGCTATGTTCAATCATATATGTAATGCTCGATAATTTAGGCCATAGTCATGGGTGTTAGAAATTCGGTGTGTTGAACCGATCGTGGTCTAAATTTGTATATGAAAAAACAAAAATTAAAATGATAATAAAATATGATAAAAAAATTTTAGATATTATTAATTGAGAATTTTTGAGTTTCAGAACTAAAAGTTTGAAAATAATAATTTTTTCGCTAAACGAAATTGGAATTTACGGTATTTTTGGCACATATATTTTAAAAAGGAATTATAAATGGAATATTCTTTATCTAATAAAAGAATATTCTTTGGATTAAAATAATGTAAGATTGGTTTAAATTAATGGACCAATGAGGGACAATATTATCTAATTAATCATAACCACCCACCTAATTCTACTATAACGGTCAACTTTCACTTTTTGGTCATTAATTCTTCTTCTTTATCATCTTAAACAAAGAAACACTCTCTCATTTCTCTCCTTTTTGTCATGACCACACCTTCATATTTATTCTTCTTTTTCTTCAATTAAAGTTAAGATTTAAATAGGAAAAGATGGATTAACGAAATATCAACATGAAAGTGAAGCAAAGTGAGCAAAACAAAGGAAGATGATGGAAGAAAAGAAGAGAAAGAGAGGGAAGAATTTTGGTCATTTTGAAGATCTAAAAGGTGAGCTTAGATTCTTTGTCTTTTTGCTTTTCTTCTCCTCTTCACTTCCATTTTGAGGTTAGTTACAATTAAGGTTGGTTATTAGTATGTTAATGGTGATTAAGGGTTGATTAGTGTATTTAGTTCTTAATTAGTGTGAAATTGTTGTTAAGCCAAGAAGGTGAGCAATTTTTGGGCAATAATCAAAGAGGAAATAAGGGCAAGGAGAAAGCTAATTAGGAGGTAGAGAAGAGTGAAGAAAAATGGACTTTTGAGGTATGTACATTTGGCAAAAATTCAATATAAAAAAAATGTGTTAATTGTTGATTGTATGATATTATGTATGATTGTGTAAGAAATTATTGATATTTTGATTGAGTGATGAAATGGTGATTTAATGATGACATGAATGTGAAAATAAAATTTAGAATATGTTGTTGATGCATTAAGATAAGAAATTGTAGGATTTAATGAAGTGCTGGAAATTCATCTTATGAATAGTGTGTACATTTTAGGCCATAACTTGAGTACTGAATGTGAATTTTTGGTGTTTCATATTAGGTTGGAAAGTTAATATATAGGGCTTCAACTTTTATTCAGATCATTAGATATGAATATCCTTGAATTTAGGTTTAAAATTGACACAATATTAAACTAGAAATCTATCTAGTAAAATACTAGGCAAAATGGAATGAATATATCTGAGTAACAAATTCATAGCATTTGCTAAAAAATTCGATTTGATGTGATTCTAGTTGGCAATTAAAACTAAGACATGTATTTATATTTTGCAAGTTGATCACTTGTCTGAATTCCATTTAAAAATAGATGAAAAATCTAGGGCAATATGAGATATAAATTCTGCCTGGGATAGGGTAGCTTGTATATATGAGTTTATTGTTGAATTTTATGATAGAAAAATATATTATTTGATTTTTGTTATATTTATAATAATTTAATGAGTGAGTATGATGTTTTATTATATTTAATGGAGATTATTGCATTTATGTGAAATTATATTAGTATTACATGCATAATTGATGTAAATAATAATAAAGGTAAGAAACATAATTAGGCCCTATAACATCTAGTCGAGAACTAGAAATTAGGATAAGGTGGCATGCAAATAAAAGGGTAGAAATTTAAGCACCAAAAAAGTTGTGCAGAGATATAATTTATGTAGGCAGTAAGAAATAGTGTTGAGTTTCAAATTACATAGGCTCCAAAAAGGTGCTGAGTTATTATTGAAAATGTATGTGTTAAACGTCGAGTTATCAAATAATTAAGTAGGTGTCAAGTATACTGTCGAATAGTAGAAATCCTGTATCTAGTGTTTAGTTCCAGTCTAAGATGTCGTGGGTTATCAAATAAATAAAAGAAAAAAATATAAATTATTAAAATGGTTGTCTTGTATTGTTATTAATGGATATGCTCAATGAATGAAATGATAAAATTGATTAATTATACATTTCATATGATTTATATTTTTTTGTTTAATTTGATGTTTTGGCATACTTAGAAATTTTATTGTAATTGATAAAAAAATTTATCTTAGAGACATTTATATTATTATCGGATAGCTGTCAAATGTACTACTAAGCTAGTAGCTTAGCGCATGTGTTTCACATGTAGGTTAGTAGAAGTAGCTGTTTCGTTAGGACCGACCGAAGAAAGGGGAACCCTAAGATCAAATTTGACTAGTTTATTTTCCTTTTTGTATATTTTGGTTATTATATTGTATAATTAAATTTTAAGATTTTCTTTTTGTTGTAAAATTGTGGCATGTAGGATTTATAAAAGTGTGAACTTTTAATTATTATATTTGGTATTATTTGTAAATATATCTCTGAATATTATAGTTTAATAAATGAGTACTTTTAAATCAAAATATTTACATCGCTAATTACATATTTAAATGATATAATAAATGAAAAAAATAGATAGTAATAAATATTCTGCTAATAACAAAGTTGAAAATTGAAAAAAAATACAATAATTTGAGCATTGGTTTTCAAATAATGAGATTGATAGCATTTTCCTACACTATTAACAGCTAGTAGGGTAAGGGAGCACAATATTTAGTGGTATCAAAGGCCAGACTAATTGATTCTTAAACAGTGGGTGTAAAATAGAAAGTGTGTCTCATGCATATGCATAAAATGCTATAATGATCTTATTTGGGTCCCTTTTTCTGGTTTACAGGTAGATATGGATTCGTGATCAAAATAAGATGTCTCGAAAGATGAATTGAGCAATAGTCTTTCAGTCTCAGTCGATCTTGGATAACCTTCATCAATGAGAGATTCCGGGCCGAGTGTAGTAACTCCTCCAAGAGTAGAGGGACATGCTAATTTAGGATAGGAACCTCTTATGGAGCAGATAACAAAATTATTGCAACAGATAGTACAAGCAGTTCCACACCTAGCTCCACCACCTCATCCACCTTTGCTAAAACCTTAGATTGATAAGTTGAGAAAATATGGGGCCACATATTTTATGGGAAGGAGAGAGCAAGACCTAGCAATATGGTTGCCACCCTTCAGCTTGAGGATTTTGCTACACTAGTATCTTTAGCCATCAGTGTGGAAAAAAGGTCAAAGAGAAAGACGATAAAAGTGCCACCCTAAAGATTGACAAGTAACATGGCCCAGACATCTAGTAAAAGGGGGCAGACAATGCCTAGGTTTTTCTAGTCATAGAGTTTTGAACCAACTTTTTCAGCTAGGCAAAGCCAACATTTAAGGCTAGAAGGGTCTACAGTTAGTACATTAGCTTCAGGTAACATGAGATTTATATCTGTCACATGTCAGCATTGTGGAAGATCACATATAGGTGATTACTGGTGGATCATTGGAGCAAGGTTACAATTTGGATCTACTGAGCACAAACAGAAAGATTGCCCAGAGGAAGAGGTACAGGTGGTGTAGTATCAATGCAGATTCAAAATTTCACTTAAAGCAGAGGTAGGGGACATGAATAGTTTAGAAGTGATAGGATTGGTCGGGGTGTATCAAAATCAGTGAATAGAGTAGAAGGTAGTCGAGCCCCAACCCGAGCATACGCCATGAGAGCTCGTGAGGAGCAAGATGCCCTAGATGTAATTATAGGAAAATTTTCTTTTTATCATACTGATTTATTTGCACTAATAGATCAAGGTTCTACACATTCATATTTATGCATGTCACCACCTAGCCAGGGTAACATGGTAGCAGAGGAATTAGCTTATGATATATTAGTGACAAATCCTTTGGGTTATAGAGGGAAAGTTAGTCTAGTCTATAAAAATAGTCCATTCAAAGTTCAAAATGTAGAATTGCAGCTGACCTAATAGAATTGCCATTCAGTGAGTTTGATACAATTTTGGGGATGGATTGGTTTGTTGGGTTTTGAAGCATGAATCATATTCATAAACGCTGCGAATTTTTCTTGTATCTTTAAAAAATATATTTTTTCACAAAAAAAAATTTCATGTCTATTTTCTGCCATTTGATGTCTTTTCTATTTGAATCAAATTCAAAAATAAGATGAAAAGTCAAAAATGGAGAAAATGGTAACTAATGAATAGTAATTGGCCATAATTGGCCTAATTATGGCCAAAAATAGACATTGGCCAACTGATGGGAAGCTACAGGTGCACTGGGCTGCTGCGGGCTACTGCTGCGCAGCCCAGCTAGCCCGCAAGGCCGGCCAGCAGCTTGACTAGCCCGCGTGGGCTCGTGACACTCCCGAACGATTTTTTTCATGCAATCTCATCGCGATCCATCCTAAAATAATTCTCTCATATTTTGGATCATATCCAAGACCATTTTACTCATTCACCATATCTTCAATGCGTGTGACCCATTAGGTTCCCGGTTATGTTGGCCACTTAAATTAACAATTAATTTAAGTAGGTCATGAGCGGTATCTAGCAACACATCATGACCCCCAATTGACCGGAAAGTCAGTGGTTTGAGTACGAACCTTTTCATAGACAATTTCTGTGCAATAATTCCTTTCACCATTCTATACCCCACTTGGTTCAGAGTATGGACATGTGTCAACTCCCACTAGAGGCTTATTACTCTATTAGATATGTCATTGAAGACTATCTTTATGACATTTCCACTCCGGCTAGAGATTCCTGAGTAATGACCACGACAAGAGGCCATGGGTATACACTCCTTCTATCAAGAGTGGAGAATCCTTTGTTAGTTACCCAATTACCTTCGAATACCTCAAGCTGTATCCAAACACCACCCTATGAGCTACCTCTCTGAGGCAACAAGGAATAGTATCAAAATACAAAATCAATATTCAAGATATCCTGGAGTACCTCAAGTCTAAGGATACTTGCACCATTGCTATGATGCGACTATCATTGACATTTCAATAAATTATCCATATGATTGTCTCATAAGTTGCCATCCAATGTACTTAGCTACACTTAGCAAGCATCCACATGTTAACTCAAAACATCTCATATTTGTAGATTATGAGATCTGCTACTCCATCCAATCATGGAGTGTAACATGTGCTAGTCTGTGTAGATTAATAATGTCCCGTCTCATTAATCCTATGACTAGGGATAATTTTGATACTAACATAATTACACATGATAAGAATCTCAATATCATGATCTCATCATGATTTCCTTCATGCTATGTTATGTATCAAAGACTTCATTAATTCATTTAAGATCACTTATCAATTCATATATCAAATGAACATCAAATTAATGAAAAAGCCTTTTATTAATCAAATAAATTTGTACAATAAGTGCTAAAGGTGATTGCCTTTAGAGCATTCCTCTAACAAGCTCCCACTTGCACTAAAGCCAATCGCCTTTGTATTTAATTCCATAGGTGAGTACATTAGAATTATATTTCTTTTGGGGAAGTGGCTTAGTTAAAGGATCAACAATATTCTAATCAGTGGGAACTCTTTCTCTCTTTACATCATTCCTACCAATGATTTCTCTAATCAAATGGAATCTTCTGAGTACATGTTTGGATATCTGATGAGACCGTGGCTCCTTTGCTTGCGCAATGGCTCCATTATTATCACAATACAATTGTATTGGATCAATAATGCTGGAAACCACTCCAAGTTCTGTGATGAATTTCCTTATCCAAACTGCTTCCTTTCTGCTTCAGAAGCTGCAATGTACTCTGCTTCGGTTGTGGAATCAGCAGTCGTTTCCTGTTTGGAACTCTTCCAACTAACTGCTCCACCATTTAGTGTGAATATATAACCTGACTGAGATTTTGAGTCATCATTGTCAGATTGGAAGCTGGCATCGGTATACCCGCTCACAGTAATATCTCCATCTCCATATACCAAGAATACATCCTTAGTTCTTGTTAACTACTTAAGGATATTCTTAGCAGCCACCCAATGACCCTCTCCAAGGTCTGATTGGTATCTACTCGTGAAACTCAGAGCATATGATACATCGGGTCTTGTACATATCATAGCATACATGATTGATCCTACAACTTAAGCATATGGAATCAAACTCATGTGTGTCCTTTCTCTGTAGATCTTTATCCCTAAAATATAGACTGCTTCTCCAAGGTCTTTCATAGAAAAATTCTTGGATAACCAAATTTGGACTGAGTGTAAGGCTGATACATCATTTCCCATTAACAATATGTCATCTACATATAACACAAGAAATACGATTGCACTCCCATTAATCTTCTTGTAGACACAAGGTTCATCCGGATTTTGTAAGAAACTAAACAATTTGATTGTCTCATCAAACCGAATATTCCAAGTCCTGGATGCTTGCTTTAATCCATAAATGGATCTTTGAAGCTTACATAACTTTTTGCCATCTTTGGATAGGAATCCTTCTGGGTGTGTCATGTACACATCCTCAGTCAGATTTCCATTAAGGAAAGCTATTTTCACATCCATTTGCCATATCTCATAATCATAATGAGTACAAATGGCTAGGAGTATCCTTATGGATTTAAGCATAGCTACTGGGCTAAAAGTTTCATCGTAGTCAATTCCTTTTCTTTGACGATAACCTTTAGTAACAAGTCTAGCTTTATAGGTAATCACATTACCATCCATGTCAGTTTTCTTTTTGAAAACCCACTTGCACCCTATAGGCTTTATTCCTTCGGGTGGGTCAACCAAAGTCCATACTTGGTTTTCATACATGGAATCCATTTTTGACTTTATGGCTTGAAGCCATTTTTCAGATTCTGAACTATTCAGAACCTCTTCATAGGTTGTAGGCTCATCATTTTCTATGAGCAATACGTCGTTTTGTTCACTAATGAGATATCCATATCTCTCTGGAACTGTATGTATCCTACTTGACCTACGAACCTCTTGTGCTTCAGAAGGTTGAGCTGTTATATCATATGTATAAGTAACAAGCTCGGATTCAGGTAGTTGATCAGCATCTGTTTGAGCATCTTGAACTTCCTCAAGTTCAATTTTGCTCCCACTTTCTCCTTTTAGAAGGAATTCTCTCTCTAAAAAGATAGCATGTCTTGAAACAAAAACCTTTTGTTCCAAGGGTGGTAAAATTGATATCCATATGATACTTTTGGATATCCTACAAACAGACATCGGCCAGACTTAGCTTCTAGCTTATCTGACATTGTCCGATTCACATAAGCAGGACAACCCCAAATTCTCATGTAAGAAAATGTGGGCCTCTTTTTATATCATATCTCATATGGAGTAACATCAACTGAGTTTGAAGGAGCTCCATTTAATATATAAATGGCAGTCTCTAGTGCAGAACCCTAAAAGGATTTAGGCAATTCCGCAAAACTCATCATAGACCTTACTATGTCTAACAAGGTTCGGTTTCTTCTTTCAGCCACACCATTATGTTGTGGAGTGTAAGGTGGAGTCCATTGAGATAAAATCCCATTATCCCTAAGATAATCTAGAAACTCTTAACTCAAGTATTCACCTCCTCGATCTGATTGAAGTGTTTTAATACTTTTGCCAAGTTGTTTCTCTACTTCATTTATGAATTCTTTGAACTTTTCAAAAGCTTCAGATTTATATCTCATAAGATACACGTATCCATATCGTGAGTAGTCATTGATAAAAGTAGTGAAGTAGATGAAACCACCTCTAAGGTGTGTAGACATTGGATCACATACATCTGAATGTATTAAGTCTAAAAGTCCATTACCACGTTCACCCTTTCCCTTAAAGGGTAATTTAGTCATCTTGCCTAGTAAACAAGATTCACATATGTCATATGATTCATAATCAAATGACCCCAAACTACCACTTTTGTGTAGCTTAGCCATGCGTTTCTCACTTATATGACCAAGACGACAATGCCATAAATAAGATGATTTCAACATATCTTGTTTTTGCCTTTTATTATCATTGATGTTTAAAATTGGATTTCACATATCTAATATGTATATTCCATTGCATAATGTACCATTAGCATAAAGAATTCCATTCAACATAATAGAACAACAATTGTTACTAAAAGCTAAAAGGAAACCATCTTTATTTAGACTTGAAATAGAAATAATGTTTTTAGTCAAAGCATGTACATAATAGCAATTCTCCAAATTTAATATAAGCCCACTAGGGAGGGTCAATACATATGTTACTATAGCTAATGCAGCAACCCTTGCTCCATTTCCAACGCATAGGTCTGACTCTCCTTTATTGAGCTATCTACTATTCCTTAGGCCCTGCATATCAGTGCATATGTGTGAGCGACAATCGGTATCTAATACCCATATATTATTATTGGCAACAATATTAATTTCAATGACAAAAATATCTAAAGTAGATGGGGCATCAGATGCCTTATTCTTCAAGGACTGCAAGTAAGCCTTGCAGTTTCTCTTCCAATGGCCATCCTTGCCATAATGGAAGCATGTCCCTCTTGGAGTAATCTCCTTGGCTTTTTTCTTGGGCATGCCTCCCTTAGGCTTCATGGACTTCTTCTTCTTCTTAAGGTTCTTCCTTTTAGAACTTGAAGAGTCCACTAGCATCACAGCCTTACTGTCCTTCTTGACAGATGGCTCAGCTGTTTTAAGCAAGTTAATCAGCTCAGTAATAGTGGCAGAGATTTGGTTCATCCTATAGTTAAGCAAAAAATGTGAATAACTATCAGATAAATCGGTTAGAATTATGTCAATACTTAATTCATAGTCCATCACAAATCCCAAGGTGGCCAACCTCTCAATATAGCCATTCATCTTCAATGCATATTGCACTGGAGATGTCCCCTCAACCATCTTAGTGCGAAAGAGCAACCTTGAAGTTTCGAACCTTTCGGAACGTGCTTGCTCATCAAAAAGCTCTCTTAGATGGTATACTGTGGAATTAGCATCCATAGCCTCATGCTGCTTTTGCAACTCAGCTGACATAGTAGTAAGCATAATGCAGCTTGCCATCTCACTATCATTGAGATGCTTTTGATATTCCTTCTGAACATCTTCACAAGCATTAGCAGTAGGGGGATTAAGGAGTGCCTCATCAAGGACATAGCCAATCTTTTCAGATTTGAGAACTATTCTCAGATTCCTTAGCCAATCCAAAAAATTGGGCCCAGTCAACTTATTTGATTCCATTAGCGATCGTAAATTCACACTCGTCATGATGATGATTCTAGCAACCTAGATGTAAAATAGAACATGTTAGAATGTACATAAAATTCATGTTTATTAGGTCTTTAATAAATCGCATTATGGCTCCCACTATTTTATAGTGAATCGATAGCTCTCACTATGAACTCGAGAGAACTTATATGGAAGTTCTCCTAGTGCGTCGATATCCAACTAGCTAAGAATAACCTTGAGGCAACTCAACAAGCTATCCTTAGTTTGGTTGGTAGGTATCTAATACATACCAATTGCATTATTCATGCAACTATCGAATCTTGTGCTATCAACTTATTGAAGTGCGCAAATACATTAGGCTATCGACTCTTGATATGTGTACATATCATCTATATAAACCCAACTTCACCTCCAATACACATTAACCTTGGTACAAATCCAACAAGTTAATAATATCAGTTAAGTCTAACCCATTAATCGTGAAATCTAATTACAATGGATTGAACATATTCTTATAAAGTGAGCTTGAGACAATTCAACAACCCTAACTCTAGAAGAACTTTGGTTCTCCCCATATTAATGGAAGGCGTAAGACTTAATTATTTATTTAGTGAGGGATTTCTTTGTTAAGTATCAGCAAGTTATTATTTCATTCTTTTATATATCATACCTTCATCACATTGATATATAAAGATAGTTACATTAACTATATGACATGATTATGGGCATACTAAAGTCAATCTCTTGAGCCAAAGAGAGATTGACTAGGTCTTACCTAGGTATATGCATGAATTTACAACCCAAAATAGAAATCAAATTTCTATTTCTAAGTCTTCTTGTTTATGGTACCACCTCCTTTGCTTCTTGCTCCTTTATATCTTCATTCTATCCTAATCCTATGTAATCTAATTACATATTTCAAATTATAGAAAACCTCAATTTACATTTGAGGGGAGTAAGATGAGAAGAGAAACACATAAGAAAGAAAAAGAGGCAGGGACATGCAGGGCCTATTTACCATAAAAAAAAATAATTCCATGCATGTTCAATCACATTGGGCTAAGTCCATAATCATCCATCATGCCTTTTCATACACCCCTAACATGCATTCTCTAATGCACAAAATTAAAATGATAATTTTGGATTTTAATTTACAAATCGATTCAACACATGAATCGAAATTGCCTATATGTGTTCTTTCAGTTAATTTAATTTTGTATGTTATTTTAAAGTGGAATTTAATATTTAATCAAATTAAATTAAATTCCATATTTCCAGAAATAATTCAAAATTAATTCTCCTTAAAATCAGAATATTATGATGTTAAAATTAAACAATTTAATTTTAATATACATACCAATTTCTAGTCATACTAGAATTACAATTGCACAACTTAAATTAACACATACAAAATAAAATAAACACATACAAAAAAATCAAACAAAACAGCCTCAGTAGGGAAGCTAAAACAGTCCCACTTTTGTGTTTGTTTGAAAAATTAATTAAAATAATTTTTAATTAATTATTGGACACTTCCAGAGGCATAAACATATTCTCAATATGTGTAAATAATTTTTTCATAATTGAATTACAAGAAAAATGCAACCAGCCCCATCAATTAAGCCAAACAACAACACATGTTCATAAACAAGGCAATTTTAGGCATTTTTGAAATAAATCCGAAATTAATTATTTGAATCACATTCAAATAATTTTTCAATCCAAATAACCATTCTTAATCATCCCATGATCATATTAAAGAAAGAAAAATGTGTAAATTATATTTTACAAATTAATTTCAATTTTTCAAAACCTATTGATCCAAAATAATAAAAAACATGCAATCCCATTGCACTTTCAATTAAAATTAATTTTAATGGATACAAGGAGGCTCTGATACCAATGTTGCTTTTTGAAGCATGAATTATATTCATAAACGCAGTGAAAAATAAAAATTTTCAAAACCCAAAATAAAAGATCATACTTTTACCATTAAAACTAATTTATATAAATGTAAATGTTAAAAATTATACCTTGTAATTTTTATTTGTTCTTCAGATCTTCACTTTGTTGGGTTGTAGCAAACCACAACAAATCACACTAGGATGTCTCTAACGATAATCCACGCGAATAATGAAGAAGAAACTATCAAGAGAAAATGGTTTGAACAAATTCAAATTTCTAGCTTTGAAAGTGTTCTTGAGAGAATTTTTGTTGTCTACAAAAAATATTTTTTTTTCACAAAAAATATTTTCATGTCTATTTTCTGCCATTTGATATCTTTTCTATTTGAATCAAATTCAAAAATAAGATGAAAAGTCAAAATGGAGAAAATGGTAACTAATAAATAGTAATAGGTCATAATTGGCTTAATTATGGCAAAAAACAGCCGTTGGCCAATGGATAAGAAGCTGCAGGCACGGGCTGCTACTGGCTAACCCACACGGGCTGCTGCTGCCTAGTGAGTGCGAGGGCCCGAATGGGCCCGTGCAGGCCCATGACACTCTCGAAAGATTTTTTCATGCGATCTCATCGCGATCCATACTAAAATAATTCTCTCATATTTTGGATCCTATCCAAGACCATTTTACTCACTCTCTATCTCTTCAATGCATGTGACCCATTAGGTTCCCGGTTATGTTGACCACTTAAATTAACAATTAATTTAAGTAGGTCATGACCGGTATCTAGCAACACATCATGACCCCCAATTGACTGGAAAGTCAGTGGTTTGACTACGAACCTTTCCATAGACTATTTCTGTGTAATAATTCCATTCACCATTCTATACCCCACTTGGTTCAGAGTATGGACATGTGTCAACTTCCACTAGACTGAATACGTCATGTCTAGTCCAAGCAATGTTAGTTCTTATCCTTGAGACTCATTAATCTATTAGATATGTCATTGAAGACTATCTTTATGATATTTCCACTCCGGCCAGAGATTCCTGAGTAATGACCACGACAAGAGGCCATGGGTATACACTCCTTCTATCAAGAGTGGAGAATCCTTTGTTGGTTACCCAATTACCTTTGAATACCTCAAGCTGTATCCAATCACCACCCCATGAGCTACCTCTCTGAGGCAACAAGGAATAGTGTCAAAATACAGAATCAATATTCAAGATATCCTTGAGTACCTCAAGTCTCATGATACTTGCACCATTGCTATGATGCGACTATCATTGACATTTGAATAGATTATCCATATGATTGTCTCGTAGTTGGTCATCCAATGTACTTAGCTACACTTAACAAGCATCCACATGTTAACTCTAAACATATCATGTTTATAGATTATGAGATCTACTACTCCATCCAATCAAGGAGTGTAACATGTGCTAGTCTGTCTAGATTAATAATGTCCCGTCTCATTAATCCTATGACTAGGGATAATTTTGATACTAACATAATTACACATGATAAGAATCTCAATATCATGATCTCATCATGATTTCCTTCATGCTATGTTATGTATCAAGGACTTCATTAATTGATTTAAGATCACTTATCAATTCATATATCAAATGAACATCAAATTAATGAACAAGCCTTTTATTAATCAAATAAATTTGTACAATAAGTGCTAAAGGTGATTGCCTTTAGAGCACTCCTCTAACATGGTTAACTCAACATAGGGTAGTGCTGGATTGTCAGTACAGGAGAGTGACTTTCAAGAATTTAAGGCAAGACGATGTAATTATCTTGGGCAAGAATCGACCATATTTGACTAATGTCATTTCTGCTACAAAGGCATGTAAACTTATCAAAAAAGGATATGAAGGATTTTTAGCACATATTGTAGATACCAAAAAAGGGAGTCTAGATTTCAGAGAGATTCCTATAGTATGTGAATATCCAGATATCTTCTATAAGGACTTGCCAGGGTTACCACCTATCAGTGAGATAGAGTTTGTCGTAGATGTTTTTCCAGACATAACCCCAATATAGATCACTCAATACAAAATGCACCTACAAAACTAAAGGAATTAATTAAAAGTGCAATTGCAAGAGTTGTTAGAAAAAAGGTTTATGAGACCCAGTGTCTCACATTAGGGTACTTTGGTTCTATTTGTGAAAAAGAAGGATGGCACCTTATGTTTGTGCATTGATTACCATCAGTTGAACATGATTACAATTAAGAATAGATATCCATTACCGAGAATAGATGACTTGTTTGATCATATAAAATGAGCAGGGGTATTTTCTAAAATTGACCTCAGATCAAGTTATCACATATTGAGGATTAGACAATCAGACATTTTAAAAATAACATTTAGGAATCGGTATGGTCATTACGAGTTCTTAGTAATGCCTTTTGGCCTAATGAATGCCCCAACAACATTTATGGATCTAATGAATAGAATCTTTAACCCTTATTTGGACCAGTTCGTGGTGGTGTTCATAGATGATATCTTTGTGTACTCCAGAAGCAAAGAAAAGCATGATCAACATCTTCATATGGTTTTCCATACCTTGAGAGAGAATAAATTATATGCAAAGTTGCAAAAATGTGCATTCTAGTTGGATAAAGAGGCCTTATTAGGGCATATTGTCTCACTCGAAGGGATTAGAGTTGACTCCAGCAAGGTAGAGACAATCCTCAACGAGAAACTGCCTCGGAATGTAACAAAGGTGAGAAGTTTTCTTGGTTTGGCTGGTTGTTATCGGAGGTTTGTTAAAGGATTTTCAATGATAGCCTCACCACTGACAAAATTTCTTAGAAAAAAAATCAGATTTGAGTGGATAGACAGGTGCCAGACTAGTTTTGGTAAGTTGAAGAAAATGTTGACAAAGGCATCAGTCTTGACACAGCCTACTGTAGGAATAAATTATGTGGTGTACAATGATGCTTCCCCTAATGGTTTGGGCTACGTACTAATGCAATAAGGTGAAGTGATCACTTATGCTACAAGACAACTGAAGCCTAATGAGAGAAATTATTCGTCATATGATCTGGAACTCACAACCATTGTGTTTGCATTGAAAATATGGCGACACTACTTGTATGGTGAGCAGTGTTATATCTAAATAGACCATAAAAGTCTAAAATATTTGCTCCAAAAAAGGAACTCAATTAGAGACAAAGGTGATGGCTAGAATTGATTAAAGAGTACAATTGTATCATTGATTATTAGCCAGTAAGGCCAATCTAGCAGCTGATGCTTTGAGTAGAAAAACTTTGGTAGGTAAGAGTTAAAACTTAAATTTATTAAGTAAATAAGATTAAATAACTAATAACGAGATAATAAGTAATTTATATATTATATTGGCATAATTGTGGAGTCAACCCATATTGATCCAACAAGTAAAGGACAATCAGAAGCGAGACACGAAAAAGAAAATCCTTGAAATGCTGAAAATGGTGAAAAATTAGAATTTACTATTGAAGCAATAGGAGTTTAGGGCATAAGAGCAGGTTATGTGTGCTAGACATACCAGAATTGAAACAAGATATTTTGAAAGAGGCTCACAATGTTATTTATGCAATGCACTTGGGAGCAACAAAATGTATCATAGCTTGAAGGCATATTACTGGTAGCCAGGAATGAAGAGAGATGTCACAGAGTATACTACCAGATGTTTAACTTGTCAGCAAGTGAAGGCTGAGCATCAAGTACCAAGTGGATTATTCCAGTCAATTTCAATTCCAGAGTGGAAATGGGAAAGAGTTACAATGGATTTTGTCTTCGGTTTGCCTTTGACACAAAATAGGCATGATGTAGTATGGGTAATGTTGGACCAACTCACCAAATCAGCTCATTTTCTACTTATCAGGATGGATTATCCACTTAACTGTTTGGCAGAGATCCATGTTAGTGAGATAATATGTTTAAATGATATGCCAGTTTCAATCAGTTCAGATCGAGACCCGAGGTTCATTTCACAATTCTAAAAAAGTTTGCATCAAGCCATGGGTACTTAACTCAACTTTAGCACAACTTTCCACCCACAAACAGTTGGACAATTAGAGAGGGTCATACAGATATTAAAAGATATATTCAGGAGTTGTGTGATAGAACTTGAAGGCAGTTGGGACAAATGTCTTCCATTGATAGAATTGGCCTATAATAATAGGCACCATATAAAGCCTTGTATGGGAGGAAATGTAGAACGCCACTTTGTTGGACCGAGCTTAGTGAAAAGGAAGTAGTCAGTCTAGAGTTAGTGCAGTAGACAGAGGAAAAAATGAGAGTAATAAGAGATAGGCTAAAAGACGCTGCAGATAGACAAAGTCATATATAGATTTGAAAAGGAGGGATATTAAGTATATAGTTGGTGATAAAGTATTCCTAAAAGTATCACCTTGGAAAAGGTTTTCTTATTAGGAAACAAGGGAAAGTTGAGTCCTAGATTATTGGACCATACAAGATACTTAAAAGCATAGGTCCCATGGCATACAGATTAGCTCTACCACAAGAATTTGGTAAGATTCACAACGTATTCCATGTGTCACAAAACCTACAGATATACGACAAGATCTGACTTATGAAATAGAGCTAGTGGATATTTTAGCCCAAGAAGTGAAGGAGCTACAAAACAAGACGGTACCATTGGTAAAGGTTTTTTTTGCAAAAATCATAATTTGGAAGAGGTAACTTGGGAAAATGAAGAGATGATGAAGGCTTAGTATCCATAATTATTCAACTCCAGTTAAAAAGGCAAATTTCAAGGACAAAATTTTTTTTAGGAGGGGAAAATTGTAATGCCCGATAATTTAGGGTACAATCCCTGATGATAGAAATTTGGTGTGTTGAACCAATCAAGGTCAAAATTCATCCTAACCACCCACCTAATTCTGCTATAAAAGTAAAATTTCACATTTTGGTCATTAATTCTTCTTCTTCCTCATCTTAAACAAAGAAACACTCTCTCATTTCTCTCCCTTTTGCCATGACAACACCCTCACATTTCTTCTTCTTTTTCTTCAATTAAAGTTAAGATTTAGATAGGAAAAGATGGATTAAGGCAAGATCAACAAGAAAGTGAAGCAAAGTGAGCAAAACAAAGGAAGAGGAAGGAAGAAAATAAGAGAAAGAGAGGGAAATTTTTTGATCATTTTGAAGATCTACAAAGGTGAGGTTAGATTCTTCATCTTCTTACTTTTCTTCTCCTCTATATTTCCATTTTGTGGTTAGTTACCATTGAGTTTGCTAATTTAGGATTATTAGTATGTTAATGGTGATTAAGGGTTGATTAATGTATTTAGTGCTTGATTAGTGTGAAATTATTGTTAGACCAAGGAATGAGAAATCTTTGGACCATAATCAAAGAGAAATAAGGGCAAGGATAAATCTAATTAGGAGGTAGAGAAGTGTGAAGAAAAGTGGACTTTGAGGTATGTACATTTGGCAAAAACTTAATAGGAAAAAAATGTGTTAATTGTTAATTGTATGATATTATGTATGATTGTATAAGAAATTATTGATATTTTGATTGAGTGATGAAATGGTAATTTAATGATGCCATGAATGTGAAAATAAATTTTAGAATATGTTGTTGATACATGAAGATAAGAAATTGTAAGATTTAATGAAGTGTTGGAAATTCGTCTTATGAACAGTGTCTACGTTTTAGGCCATAACTTGAGTTTTGGATGTGATTTTTTGATGTTTCTTATTAGGTTAGAAATTTAATATATAGGTCTTCAATTTTCATTCAGACCGTTAGATCTGGATATACCTATATTTAGGTTTAAAATTGAGTCAATATTCGAACTGGAAATCTATCCAGTAAAATACTATGCTGAATGAAATGAATGTAGTTGAGTAAAAAATTCATAATTTTTGCTAAAAAAATATAGAATTTTATGGTAGAAAAATTTTGGGTTTTGAAGAATGAATCAGATTCATAAACGCAGTGGAAAAATAAAATTTTCAAAACCCGAGACAAAAGATCATACTTGTACCATTAAAACTAATTTATATAAATATAGAGGTTAGAAATTATACCTTGTAATTTCTTATTTGTTATTCAAATTCTCATTTTGTTGGCTTGTAGCAACCACAACTGTAGCGCTCACTTACCCTACTAATCGCTAATAGGATATGGAAGTGCTACTAAGCTCATTTAATTTAAAACCAACGCTCAATTTTGTATAAATATTTTTTTTTTCAATTTAAATATATATCTAGTGATGGGAATATTGTGATTCAAAATAACTTATTCATTAAACCATGATATTTAAAAATATAACTACAATAATTCTAGATATATATAATTACCAAATCCATTACTTATAAATATTACAAGCCACAAATTTACATCAACAAAATTCTTAAAACTTAATTTTTACAACATCATTATCAAAACATACAAAAAGAACTAGACTGCTGCAATCTGATCTTGGGGTTCCCTCTTCTTCGGTCGCCCTATCGGAACAGCTACTTCTATTTATCTGCGCGTGAAACACACGGGCTAAGCTACTAGCTTAGTGGTACGTTTGGCAACTATCCAATTATTACATAAATAATTATAAAATAAAATTTTAGAAACTACAATTAACCTATTTAGCATGCCAAATATTCAATTAATAATAAACTATTTTCTTCAAGCAAAAATATTTAATTCATGAATTATGATAATTTATTCATTAAGCATGCTTGAAATTTTAACAATACAAGATATAAAATTTACAATATGAATTTCATACTTCACATTTTTTTTTTCTGTTATTTATTTAATAGCCCACGACATCTTAGACCGGAACTAAACACTGGATACAGGGTTTCTGCTCTCCGGCAGTATACTCGGCGCCTACATAATTATTTTATAACTCAGCGTTTAACGCCTATATTTTCAATAACAACTCAGTACCTTTTTGGTGCCTACGTAAATTTCGAACTCAGCACTAATTCTTAGTGCCTAAGTAAATTTCAACTCAGCACTATTATTTTTAGTGCCTACATAATTTTAACTCAGCACTATTATATTTAGTGCCTACATTTCTACCCTTTTATTGGCATGCCAACTTATCCTAATTTCTAGTTCTCGACTAGATGTTATAGGGCTTAAATTACATTTGTTACCTTTATTCATATTGCATAAATTATGTAGGGAAACATTAATATAAATTTCATATAAATGCAATAATTCTCATTCAACATTTTACAACATCATACTAGCTAATTTAATCATTATAACTATAAGAAAAATTCAATCAATACATTTTCTAACACATAAATCCACAATCAACACATTTCTACCAGCTGTCCTATTCTGGACAGCATTTCTACCTTATGTTTCTTTGCATTTTTCGTCTATTTTTAGAAAGAATTTGGATATGTGATCATGTAACAAAATATAGGTACATGTCTTATCTTTAATTTCCAACTAGAATCACATCAAAACAAATTTGTTAGCAAAATTTATACATTTTCTCCTAAGTTACGTTCGCTGAAATCTGCCCAGTATTTTACTGGACAGATTTCTGCCTTATCTTTCTATATCTTTTTCATCCATTTCTAGATGGCATTTGCACAAGTGATCAACTAGAAAAATTCAGGTACATGTCTTATCTTTAATTTCCAATTGTAATGACATTAAAAATAATTTCGTAGCAAAAGTTATGAATTGTTTTCCAACCTATATTCACTGCAATCTGCCCAGTATTTTTTTTTTCTTGACAGATTTCTAGTTCAAAGTTTGAGTCCATTTTTCACCTAATTTCAGGCATATTTAGGTCTAATGGTCTGAATGAAAGTTCAATACCTATGTCTTAAATTTCCAATCCATCAAGAATCACTCAGAAATGATTTTCATAACTCAAGTTATGACCAAAACACTAGACACTGTTCATAAGACGAATTTTCCAGCACATCAAATAATTCATACATTTTCCATTTTCATGCATCAACCTCATTTTCTAGTCTTTATTTTCACATTCATGGCATCATTTAATCACTCAATCAAATGTTCAGAATTTCATACATAAATTCACTACATCACAAAATCAAAATCAATACTTTTCTATATTGAATTTTTGCCAAATGTACATACCTCAAAGTTCTATTTTTCTTCACTTTTCTCTTCCTCTTAGATAGCCTTTTCCTTGCCCTTACTTCCCCTTTGATTTTGGTTCAAAGGTTGTTCACTTCCTTGCCCTAACAATAAATTTTACACTAATCAAACACTAATCACACTAATCCACCCTTAATCACCATTAGCATACTAATAACCCTAATTTACTAGCTATAATGGCAAATAACCTCAAACTCAAAGAAAAGAGAAGAAGAAAGTAAGGAGATGGAAAATCTAAACTCACCTTTGATGATCTTCCAAATGGCTAAAAACTCTCTTTTTTTTTTTTTCTTCCTTTCTTCCTTCCTCTTCCTTAGTTTTGCTCACTTTACTTCACTTTCTTCATGATCTTGCCTTAATCCCCTTTTTTTTCATCTAATCTTAGCTTGATTTGAAGAAAGAAAAACAAAAGTAAATGGGAGAGGAGAAGCTCACGGCAAAGAAGAAGAAAAGAGAGAGAAATGAGTTTGGTCAAGATGAAGAAGAAGAAGAATGGTCAAAAAAGTGAAAATTTGACTTTTTATAGTTGGATTAGGTGGGTGGTTAGAATTAGTTACTAATCTTGCTTCCTATTGGTCCATTAATTTAAATCACTCTTACTTTATTTTAATCAAAAGAATATTCCTTTCCTTAGATAAAAAATATTCCATTTTTATGCCCTCTTAGAATTTCTGTGCCAAAAACACTGCAATTCCAAATTTCGTTCAGCGAAAAAATAATTTTTTTTCCCAATTTTAATTCCAAACTTCAAAATTCTGAATTAATAATATTCAAAATATTTTTCTCCCATCTTATTATTATTTAAATTTATTTCTTTCATGTCCAAATTTAGACCCCGATCGGTTCAGCGCGCCAGATTTCGGTCAACCGCGACCGTGGCCTAAAATATCGGGCATTACAATTTTCCTCTCCTTAAAAAAAATTTCGTCCTCGAAATTTACCTTTTTAGCTGGAGTGGAATAATTGTGGATACTGAGCCTTCATCACCTCTTCATTTTCCCAAGTTGCCTCTTCTGACTTGTGATTTTTCCACAGGACCTTCACCAATGGTACCTTTTTGTTTCGTAGCTCTTTCATTTCTCGAGCTAAAATTTCCACTGGTTCCTCTTCATAAGTTAAATCTAGTCGTATCTCTATAGGTTCTGTTGATATGATATGAGATGGATCTGATCGATATCTTCTCAACATGGACACATGGAATACGTTGTGAATCTTGTCTAACTCTGGTGGTAGAGCTAATTTGTACGCCACTGGACCTATGCGTTCAAGTACCTCGTATGGTCCAATGAACCTAGGACTCAACTTTCCTTTCTTTCCAAATCGGAAAATCCTTTTCCAATGTGAGATTTTTAAGAACACTTTGTCACCAACTGTATATTCAATATCTCTCCTTTTCAAATCTGCATATGATTTCTGTCTATCAGCAGCAGCTTTTAGTCTATCTCTTATTACTTTCACTTTTTCCTCTGTCTATTGAATTAGATCTGGACCCATTACTTTCTTTTCACTAAGCTCGGTCCAACCTAGAGGCGTTCTACATTTTCTCCCATATACGGCTTCATATGGTGCCATACCGATACTGGCTTGGTGACTATTATTGTAGGCAAATTCTATCAATGGAAGATATTTATCCCAACTGCCTTAAATTCTATCACACAACTCCTCAACATATCTTCCAATATCTGTATGACCCTCTCTGATTGTCCATCTGTTTGTGGGTGGAACGCTGTGCTGAAATTGAGTCGAGTACCCATGCCTTGATGCAAACTTTTCCAGAATTGTGAAGTGAACCGCGGGTCTCGATCTGAAATGATTGAAACTGGCACACCATGTAAACGGATTATCTCATTAACATAGATCTCTGCCAAACGGTTAAGTGGATAATCCATCTTGATCGGTAGAAAGTGAGCTAATTTGGTGAGCCGGTCTACTACTACCCATACTGCATCATGCCTCTTTTGTGTCAAGGGCAAACCAGAAACAAAGTCCATTGTGACTCTTTCCCATTTCCACTCCGGAATTGAAATAGACTGCAATAATCCACTTGGTACTTGATGCACTGCCTTCACTTGCTGACAAGTTAAACATCTAGTAGTATACTCCGTGATATCTCTTTTCATTCCTGGCCACCAGTAATATGCCTTCAAGTCATAATACATTTTGTTGCTTCCTTGGTGCATTGCATAAATAACGTTGTGAGCCTCCTTCAAAATATCTTGTTTCAATTCTGGTATGTCTGGCACACACAACCTGCCCTTATGCCTTAAACTCCCATCTGCTTCAATAGTAAATTCTGGTTTTTCACCCTTTTTCACCATTTCAAAGATTTTCTTTAATTTCGTGTCTTGCTTCTGATTGTCCTTTACTTGTTGGATCAATGTGGGTTGAATCCGCAATTCTGCCAAAATAATATATAAAGAACTTATTATTCCATTTTTTTTTCACTTAATAAATTTAAGTTTTAACATTTACCTGCAAGAGTTTTTCTACTCAGCGCGTCAGCTACCACATTGGCCTTACCGGGCTGATAGTCAATGATACAATTGTAGTCTTTGATCAATTCTAGCCATCTCCTCTGTCTCAGATTGAGTTCCTTTTGTGAAGGCAAATATTTCAAACTTTTATGGTCTGTATAGATATAACATTGCTCACCATACAAGTAGTGTCGCCATATTTTCAATGCAAACACAATGGCTGCTAGTTCCAGATCATGTGTTGGATAATTTCTCTCGTGAGGCTTCAGTTGTCTGGAAGCATAAGCGATCACTTTGCCTTCTTGCATTAGTACACAGCCCAAACCATTAAGGGAAGCATCACTGTACACCACATAATCTTTTTCCGCAGTAGGCTGTGTCAACACTGGTGCCTCTGTCAACATTTTCTTCAACTTATCAAAACTAGTCTGGCATCGTTCTGACCACTCAAATCTGGTCTCCTTTCTAAGCAATTTTGTCAGTGGTGAGGCTATCATTGAAAATCCTTTCACAAATCTCCGATAATAACCAGCCAAACCAAGAAAACTTCTCACCTCTGTCACATTCCGAGGCAGTTTCCAGTTGAGGATTGCCTCTACCTTACTGGTGTCGACTCTGATCCCATCGGCTGAGATAATATGCCCTAGAAAGGCCACCTCATCTAACCCGAATGCACATTTCCACAACTTCGCATATAATTGATTCTCTCTCAAGGTATGGAAGACAATACGAAGATGTTGATTATGCTCTTCTTTGCTTCTAGAGTACACCAAGATATCATCTATGAACACCACCACGAACTGGTCCAAATAAGGCCTAAAGATTCTATTCATTAGATCCATAAATGCTGCTGGGGCATTCGTCAAGCCAAAAGGCATTACTAAGAACTCGTAATGACCATACCGAGTCCTAAATGCTGTTTTTTAAATGTCTGATTCTTTAATTCTCAATTGGTGATAACCTGATCTGAGGTCAATCTTAGAAAATACCCCTGCTCCTTTCAACTGATCAAACAAGTCATCTATTCTCGGCAAGGGATATCTGTTCTTAATTGTCATCTTGTTCAACTGACGATAATCAATGCACAACCGAAAGGTGCCATCTTTCTTTTTCACAAATAGAACAGGAGCACCCCAAGGTGAGACACTAGGCCTGATAAACCCTTTCTCTAACAACTCTTGCAACTGGACCTTTAATTCTTTTAGTTCAGCAGGTGCCATTCTGTAGGGAGTGATCGATATCGGGGTTGTGCCTGGCAAAACATCAATGGCAAACTCTATCTCTCTGACTGGTAGTAACCCTGACAAGTCCTCAGGAAATATATCTTGATATTCACATACTGTAGGAATCTCCCTGAGATCTAGACTCTCCTTTTTGGTATCTACAATATGTGCCAAAAATGCTTCACATCCTTTTTTGATAAGCTTACTTGCCTTCATCACAGAAATGACATTAGTCAAGTATGGTCGGTTCTCGCCTAGGACAATCACGTCATCCTGCCCTGAATTCTTGAAAGTCACTCTCCTATACTGACAATCCACCACTGCCTTATGCCGAGTTAACCAATCCATCCCCAAGATTGCATCAAACTCACGGAATGGCAACTCTATTAGATTAGCTGGGAATTCTACATTTTGAGCTTTGATTGGACTATTTTTATAGACTCGACTAACTTTCACTCCATGACCCAAAGGATTGGTCACTAATATATCATAATCTAATTCCTCTGCTACCATATTACCGTGACTAGGTGGTGACATACATAAATATGAATGTGTAGAACCCGAATCTATCAGTGCAAATAAATCAGTATCATAAAGAGAAAATTTACCAATTATCACATCCGGGGCATCCTGCTCCTCACGAGCTCTCATGGCATATGCTCGGGCTGGGGCTCGACTACCTTCTGCTCTATTCACTGATTCTGATATACTCTGCCCAATTCTGCCACTTCTAGACTGTCCTTGTCCCCTGCCTCTGCCTCGAGTGACATTCTAAACCTGAACTGATATTACACCACCTGTACCTCTTCCTCTCGGGCAATCTTTCTGTTTGTGCTCAGTAGATCTGCATCGTGAGCATGCTCCAGTAATCCACCAGCAATCACCTGCATGTGATCTCCCATAATGTTGACATGTGACAGATATGAATCTCCTATTACTCGAAGCTGGTGTACTAGCTGTAGATCCCTCTGGCCTCAACCGCTGGCTTTGTCTAGTTGAAAAGTTTGATCTAGTACCCTGTGACTGGAAAAACCTAGGCACTGTCCGCCCCCTTTTACCTGATGTCTGGCCCATGATAAATGTCTATCTCCGTGGTAGCTCTTCTATCCTCTTTCTCTTTGACCTTTTTCCACACTAATGGCTGAGGATACTAGTGTAGCAAAATCCTCAAGCTGAAGGGCGGTCACCATATTCCCAATATCATCATTAAGCCCATCCTCAAATCTTCGGCATCTGTCTGCCTCATCAGCGATGATTCCAATCGCATATTTACTTAGTCGGGTGAATTCCATCTCATACTCGGCGACTGACATGCTTCCCTGCTTCAAGTCTTGAAACTCCCTTTTCTTTTCATTCACATAAACTCTTGGCACATATTTCTTGCTAAATTCTGCCTTGAAGAAATTCCAGGAAGGTGGCTTCGGTGTCTGGGGCTTTGATAAAATTGATTTCCACCAATCATAGGCATGATCTTTTAAAAGGGACACTGCATATCTAACCTTCTGTTCCTCTAGACACTCCAATTCCTCAAACACCCTTTCTGTGGATTCCATCCAAAACTCTGAAGCTGCTGGGTCATCCTCTCTCCTTCCCATAAAATCTGTGGCCCTATATTTTCTCAGCTTATCAATCTGGGGTTTTGGCTGAGGTGGAGGAGGAGGTGGAGCTGGTTGTGGAACTGCTTGTACTATCCGTTGCAATAAATTAGCTATCTGCTCCATAAGAGGCTCCTGTCCTAAATTATCCTGTCTCTCTGCTCTCGGAGGAGCTACTACACTCGGCCCGGAATCTCTCACAGATTGAGGTTGTCTGGGATTGGCTGAGCGTGAAGGACTATTACTCAGTTCATCTTCTGAGAAATCTTGTTCCGATTCTGAATCCATATCTACCTATAAACCAAGACAAGGGACCCAAATCAGATAATCGCAGCATTTTAAGCATATAAATGAGACACATATTCTATTTTACACCCACTGATTAAGAATCATTAACCAGGCTCTGATACCACTAAATGTAGCGCTCACTTACCCTACTAATCGCTAATAGGATATGAAAGTGCTACTAAGCTCATTTAATTTAAAACCAACGCTCAATTTTGTATAAATATTTTTTTTTTCAATTTAAATATATATCTAGTGATGGGAATATTGTGATTCAAAATAACTTATTCATTAAACCATGATATTTAAAAATATAACTACAATAATTCTAGATATATATAATTACCAAATCCATTACTTATAAATATTACAAGCCACAAATTTACATCAACAAAATTCTTAAAACTTAATTTTTACAACATCATTATCAAAACATACAAAAAGAACTAGACTGCTGCAATCTGATCTTGGGGTTCCCTCTTCTTCGATCGCCCTATCGGAACAGCTACTTCTATTTATCTGCGCGTGAAACACACGCGCTAAGCTACTAGCTTAGTGATACATTTGGCAACTATCCAATCATTACATAAATAATTCTAAAATAAAATTTTAGAAACTACAATTAACCTATTTAGCATGCCAAATATTCAATTAATAATAAACTATTTTCTTCATGCAAAAATATTTAATTCATGAATTATGATATTTTATTCATTAAGCATGCTTGAAATTTTAACAATACAAGATATAAAATTTAAAATATGAATTTCATACTTCACATTTTTTTCTGTTATTTATTTAATAGCCCACGACATCTTAGACCGGAACTAAACACTGGATACAGGGTTTCTGCTCTCCGGCAGTATACTCGGCGCCTACATAATTATTTTATAACTTGGAGTTTAACGCCTATATTTTCAATAACAACTCAGCACCTTTTTGGTGCCTACGTAAATTTCGAACTCAGCACTAATTCTTAGTGCCTAAGTAAATTTCAACTCAGCACTATTATTTTTAGTGCCTACATAATTTTAACTCAGCACTATTATATTTAGTGCCTACATTTCTACCCTTTTATTGGCATGCCAACTTATCCTAATTTCTAGTTCTCGACTAGATGTTATAGGGCTTAAATTACATTTGTTACCTTTATTCATATTTGCATAAATTATGTAGGGAAACATTAATATAAATTCCATATAAATGCAATAATTCTCATTCAATATTTTGCAACCTCATACTAGCTCATTTAATCATTATAACTATAAGAAAAATTCAATCAATACATTTTCTAACACATAAATCCACAATCAACACATTTCTACCAGCTGTCCTATTCTGGACAGCATTTCTACCTTATGTTGCTCTGCATTTTTCGTCTATTTTTAGACAGAATTTGGACATGTGATCATCTAAAAAAATATAGGTATATGTCTTATCTTTAATTTCCAACTGAAATCACATCAAAACAAATTTTTTAGCAAAAGTTATACATTTTCTCCTAAGTTACGTTCGCTGCAATCTGCCCAGTATTTTACTGGACAGATTTCTGCCTTATCTTTCTATATCTTTTTCATCCATTTCTAGATGGTATTTGGACAAGTGATCAACTAGAAAAATGCAGGTATATGTCTTATCTTTAATTTCCAACTGGAATCACATTAAAAATAATTTCTTAGCAAAAGTTATGAATTGTTTTCCAACCTATATTCACTGCAATCTGCCCAGTATTTTTTTTTTCTGGACAGATTTCTAGTTCAAAGTTTGACTCCATTTTTCACCTAATTCCAGGAATATTTAGGTCTAATGGTCTGAATGAAAGTTCAATACCTATGTCTTAACTTTCCAATCCAGCAAGAATCACTCAGAAATGATTTCCAGAACTCAAGTTATGACCAAAACACTAGACACTGTTCATAAGACGAATTTTCCAGCACATCAAATAATTCATACATTTTCCATTTTCATGCATCAACCTCATTTTCTAGTCTTTATTTTCACATTCATGGCATCATTTAATCACTCAATCAAATGTTCAGAATTTCATACATAAATTCACTACATCACAAAATCAAAATCAATACTTTTCTATATTGAATTTTTGCCAAATGTACATACCTCAAAGTTCTATTTTTCTTCACTTTTCTCTTCCTCTTAGATAGCCTTTTCCTTGCCCTTACTTCCCCTTTGATTTTGGTTCAAAGGTTGTTCACTTCCTTGCCCTAACAATAAATTTTACACTAATCAAACACTAATTACACTAATCCACCCTTAATCACCATTAGCATACTAATAACCCTAATTTACTAGCTATAATGGCAAATAACCTCAAACTCAAAGAAAAGAGAAGAAGAAAGTAAGGAGATGGAAAATCTAAACTCACCTTTGATGATCTTCCAAATGGCTAAAAACTCTCTCTCTTTTTTTTTTTCTTCCTTTCTTCCTTCCTCTTCCTTAGTTTTGCTCACTTTACTTCACTTTCTTCATGATCTTGCCTTAATCCCCTTTTTTTTCATCTAATCTTAGCTTGATTTGAAGAAAGAAAAACAAAAGTAAATGGGAGAGGAGAAGCTCACGGCAAAGAAGAAGAAAAGAGAGAGAAATGAGTTTGGTCAAGATGAAGAAGAAGAAGAATGGTCAAAAAAGTGAAAATTTGACTTTTTATAGTTGGATTAGGTGGGTGGTTAGAATTAGTTACTAATCTTGCTTCCTATTGGTCCATTAATTTAAATCACTCTTACTTTATTTTAATCAAAAGAATATTCCTTTCCTTAGATAAAGAATATTCCATTTTTATGCCCTCTTAGAATTTCTGTGCCAAAAATACTGCAATTCCAAATTTCGTTCAGCGAAAAAATAATTTTTTTTCCCAATTTTAATTCCAAACTTCAAAATTCTCAATTAATAATATTCAAAATATTTTTCTCCCATCTTATTATTATTTAAATTTATTTCTTTCATGTCCAAATTTAGACCCCGATCGGTTCAGCGCGCCAGATTTCGGTCAACCGCGACCGTGGCCTAAAATATCGGGCATTACAACAACAATCCACACTATGATGTCTCTAATAATAATCCACGCAAACAATGAAGAAGAAACTATGAAAAGAAATGGTTTGAACAAATTCAAAGATCTAGCTTTGAAAGTGTTCCTGAGAGAATTTTGTTGTCTTAAAATTATTTTTTTTCTCAAAAAATATTTTCATGTTTATTTTCTTGCATTTGATATATTTTCTATTTGAATCAAATTCAAAGAGAAGATGAAAAGTCAAAAATGGAGAAAAGGGAAATAAATCAATAGTAATTCGCCATAACTGACCTAAGGTCAAATTCACCAGTTGGCCAACGGGAGGGAGGCAACAGCGTGTTCGCCTTGCTACGGGCTGCCACTGGGTAGCCCTGCTAGCCCGCTAGTAATAGCCTTACGCTTGCGTGGGCTTGTGACCCTCCTAAATGATTTTTTCCATGCGATCTCATCGCGATCCATCCTGAAATAATTCTTTCATATTTTGAATCATAACCAAGACCATTTTACTCATTCTCCATATCTTCAATGCGTGTGACCCATTAGGTTCCCGATTATGTTGGCCATTTAAATTAACAATTCATTTACGCAAGTCATAAGTGGTATCTAGCAACACATCATGACTCCCAATTGATCAGAAAGTCAATGGTTTGACTACGAACCTTTTCATAGACTATTTTCGTGTAATTATTCCTTTCACCATTCTATCCCCACTTGGTTCAGAGTATGGACATGTGTCAACTCCCATTAGACTAACTACATCGCGTCTAGTCCAAGTAATGTTAGTTCTTGTTTCTAATGCTCATTACTCTATTAGATATGCCATTGAAGACTATCTTTATGATATTTTCACTTTGATTAGAGATTCCTGAGTAATTGCCATGACAAGAGGCCATGGGTATACACTCCTTCTATCAGGAGTGGTGAATCCTTTGTTGGATGCCCAATTACCTTTGAATACCTCAAGCTATACCCAATCACCATCTATGAATAGCCTCCCATGAGGCAACAAAGAATAGTGTGAAAATACATAATCAATATTCAAGATATCCTTGAATACCTCAAGTTTAAGGATACATGCACCATTGCTATGATGAGACTATAATTGACATTTGAATAGATTATCCATATGATTGTCTGATAGCTGGTCATCTAAAGTACATAGCTACACTTAGCAAGCATCCATATGATAACTCTAAACATCTCATGTTTATAGATTATGAGATCTACTACTCAATCGAATCAAGGAGCGTAACATATGCTAGTCAATCTAGATTAATAATGTCCTATCTCATTAATCCTATGACTAGGGATAATTTTGATACTAACATGATTACACATGATAAGAATGTTGATATCATGATCTCATTATGATTTCCTTCATGCTCTGTTATGTATCAAGGACTTCATTAATTGATTTAAGATCACTTATCACTTCATATATCAAATGAACATCAAATTAGTGAAAAAGCCTTTTATTAATCAAATAAATTTGTATAATAAGTGCTAAAGGTGATTGCCTTTAGAGCACTCCTCTAACAAGCTCGCACTTGCACTAAAGTCAATCACCTATGTATTTAATTCCGTAGGTGAGTACATAAGAATCATATTTCTTTTGGGGAATTGGCCTAGTTAAAGGATTAGCAATATTCTAATCAGTGGGCACTCTTTCTATCTTTACATCATTCCTACCAATGATTTCTCTAATCAAATGGTATCTTTCGGGTACATGTTTGGATCTCTGATGAGACCGTGGCTCCTTTGCTTATGCATTGTCTCCTGTTGCCAACATATTGAACCAAGAATTGGATATTAAAAATTTTAACTTTTAAGTGCAGAAAGAAAAGTTAAGATGAGTAGGGATAGAAAAATAAGACACAAGAATTTTAAAATTGGGAGTTTCACTAACACTCTAAGTGTTATAATGGAATTTTACAAGCTCACTCCCAACTATGGTGTTTCTAACAATGCATCACACCTAACCCAAAAATCCCTCGTGTTTTAATGGCTCACATAAATAACCAATTCCTTGTGTTTTAAAGGCTCACACAAATAACCCTTACAAGGGTTCTACTCTTAACCCTAAAATACCCAAACTCACTTGAGTAGATGATTATAGAGAGAAACACTTACAAATCTTTCATGCTCAGATAATGATGAGCAAAAATATTTTCACATAGAATAAATGTTTGTTTTGAAAGTATCAAATGCACAAATGGCTTACAACAAGATTTTGATTCCAAGTATTAGCTATTCTCTTATTCTGGATTCATAAATGACTTGTATTTATACTTTCATGGTGAATTATAGCCGTTTGATTGAATTTAATGCGGAAATAGTCGTTGCACCAATTTTTATTTTTGCGTCTGACATGTTTCTCTTTCCTCTTTCACGATCGTGATTATGGTTGTCACGGTCATGATTATTCTTCCAAGCTGTGACATGAGTGGTGACTTTGGCTGTGAAGCATTGTGGAAGGATTTGAAGTGTTTGATCACGGGCTAAACAACCTTCCTAGCTGTGGTCTAACTAATGACTCTGGCCGTGAAGCTCTCTGAAAGAATTTGTCATGTCTTTTCACGGGCGTGACTTTCTTTCACGAGCATGACTGATATGATAATTCATGGTTGTTATCATTCTTTATGGCCGTGAATTTTAAATGTTGGATAGTTGGCGCTAAGCTTCATCACGGGCGTGACATATAAGGTCACGGGCGTGAACATGCTATTTCTTCATTTTTTGTCTTTTTAAGATTAGTCTTCCATTCTCCATTCTTTCTATCATATTCCATACCCTGTTTAATAAACTTAGAAAACAAGTATGTTAAATACATTATTGCTATTTTATTTGTTAGCATCAAAATGATGGAAATGCCCCTCAAGGTTCAACAATCTCCCCCTTTTTGATGGTGACAAATAATCTAGCAATATGTGCTTTTGAGAAGTCTCCCCCTCAAAACATTCTTAGGATAAGAAATGTTGAAGTGCAAGAATTGGAAAGAACGATGAAGTATAGCATTAAGGTATGCTTCCTAGTTTTAAATATATGCAAGTTATATGCAAGGTATATCCAATGTATACCAAAAGTTTTCCTTAAAACAAGTTATATTTATGCCAAGTATCTTTAAGGTATATGAAGAGTATATCAAGTGCATATTCATTCATGTAACTTGCATCAAGGTATATGCAAAGTATACATAAGGTATATTTAAGGTATATGAAGCTCATTTGCATACTTGCATATTCATTTGATTAGAAATAATATATTGCTAGGTTCTCCCCCTTTTGTCATCAACAAAAAGAATAACAAGAAGATAAAACATAACGGAAAAAAAAGCAAATATATTAATGTAGAAAAACCAAATACAAAAGTAATTGAAATTCTAAAAGGAAATGAAATTCCTACAGCAAACAAGCTAGAAAAAAAAAACAAGGCTAACATAATGACTAGTCGGACATCCTATCTCTAAGGCGAGCTACTTCCGCCTCGAGGCTCTCCATGCGAGACTCCATGAAATCCTTTAGGTTCTCTAACCTCTCATCCATCGAAGCCTGCAATTGCTCAAACCGTGGTGCCAAGAGGTCAGCCACTTGCTGAGCCAAGTTTGGTGTGGAGGCAGAGGATTGTCCAATTTCCTGCTCAACCTCTGGAGGCCCCACCTCAACTTGAACTCTCTTCCTCTGTTGGATTCCTTGGAGGCCAGCTTTGAGGTCATCAGAGTTATTCTACTCCCAAATGATCTCACCAGCAGTGTTGGTGAAGCGGTAGTAGATGTTGTTCTCAAAAACTATACGAACAGCCGCTCCCATTTTGATGAAGGACTCGACGTCTAGTCATTCTCGAGGATATGCTGGTATTAGGTTGAAGTGGTGTTCCTCTAGCTTCAAGTATCCTAGCTTGATGGTGATGTGAGTCACGTACCCACCAATCAGAATGTCTCCGGAGGGCTTTAGTGGCAATTGACAAAAGATGGTTTGCAAACCATCGAGATAAAGCCACTGTTAGGCCTCTTCGGGCCATCTTTAGGAGAAAGAGCTTTGACTTACTGATTGATCCATTGTTGTCTCCTCTGGCGAAAATGCTATAGGTTAGAAACCTATGCAAGTACTTATGCACTAGGGATCAAAGGTGGGTGCTCTTCGTCTTCTTGACGTCCCAGCTGCAGTCAAGCCCGAAGTGAGCCCATGCCTGAGTAGCATAGAACTCCACTTCACTCTCATTCAGGATACCTTCAGAGGGAAGTTTGAACATGTCTCCAAACTCTGTGGCAGAGAGGGTATTTGGATGCTTGCAAATTTGGAATTTCACCATGCCGGTAGGAGAGCCTTACAAGGTGCTCAAAAATTCAAAAGTTGGTTCCCTCAGTGTTGGTTGATGGATATCAACGAAGCCTTCCAGATGACAAGTCTGGAGTTGCTCCATCATACTTGTCTCGAGGCCGAGTGTATGGATGGTTTGCCACTCAAAAGATCGAGGAAATGAGTGGCCTTTTCTTGAGAACTGAATAGTATGACAATGCTCCAAAATAATTTTTAGAAGGTAATCCGTGTACCTTCTTGGAGCATGAGACTTCTTTCTTTTACCCTTGAAGGAGCCGGTTTCCATTTTGATTGAAAAATGAACTTTTGAAGAGTGAAAAATTTGATGGAAAATTTTTGAGTAAAACCTTAAGATGTTTGATTTCTGATGATGGAGAAAGTTTTTGAAGATATTTATAGATGGAATGAGTTGTTAGGGGGCCAGAATCTTCAAAATAGTGTTCAATGGTGATAAAGGAGAGAAGTTGATAGAAGTTGGAGAGTTGGAATGAGAGAAATAACGACAGAAATGTTTTATAGCCGACATCTTCACGGGCGTGAAAAACTAAGTCACGGGCATGAAGTGTCGTGTTCATAGTTTGCTAATGAGATGCTCTACCCGTGAAGAGAGAGGTGAAATCATTCACAGTCGTGAAAATTAAAGGTAACAGGCATGAATGATGAACTATCACGGTGGTGACAGACGAGTCACGGGCGTGAAGTACAAACTCCACTACTTGTGATCGTGAAACAGAGCGTGACACAAAGCATGAATGCTTCTATAAGTTTTTAGTGGAAATGTTCACGGTCATGAAAAATCATCACGGACGTAAATAAAGGGTTTCACGTAGGTGAATGAAAAAGGTTATTGTTGTGAAACATAGTCCTCACTGCCTTCGGCTGTGAAGCAAGTCGTGAAAGCTACTGGTTCTTTTGGCGATTTAATTCACGGTCGCGAATATATGTCACGGGCGTGAATTGCCTAAAAAATTCATCAAATAAAATTAAGTCTAAAATAAGACTAAAGCATTTCTAAGGAGCTTATATCCCCTATAACATATATTTTCGTCAAAATTTGCTACCTTACATCTAGTAAGATGAGATAAAAACACAAGATAATCAATCAAGGTTTGACAATTTTTCCAATCACAAAGTTAATCCATCAATCATACCAAGCTCTCTTCTTACGAAATTAAAATTTTCCTAATTGAAAGACTTAGTGAAGATATCTGTCAATTGATTGTCTGTACTTATAAATTCTAATGCAACATCTCCATATTGAACATGATCTCTAATAAAATGGTGTCTAATGTCAATATGCTTACTTCTAGAATGTTGAATGGGATTCTTAGATAGATTTATGGCACTTGTATTGTCACATCTAATAGGAATATGGTTCATACTATGACCATAATCCTTTAGTTGTTTGTTTCATCCAAAGGATTTGTGTCCAACAACATCCTGCTACCACATACTCCGCTTCAGCATTAGAAAGAGAAACTGAAACTTGTTTCTTACTAAACTAAGAAACTAAGCACTCTCCAATAAAGTGACAAGTAGCTGAAGTACTTTTTCTATCTAAAAGACTTCCAGCATAATCAACATCTGAATATCATATAATGGAAAAGGATGAATTTCTAGGATACCACAAACCTAGATGCAATGAGCCATGTAAATATTTTAAAAAATTTTTTACTGTATTTAAATGAGACGCTTTAGGACATGATTGAAAGTGAACACATAAGCATACACTATACATTATGTCGGGTCTAGAGGTAGTAAGATATAAGGGTGATCCAATCATACCTCTATAGAGCTTTTCATTAATGCTCTTACCCTTTTCATCCTTTTCCAATTTTGTTGATGTGCTCATTAGAGTCTTGGCATTCTTGCATCCTTCCATTCCAAATTTCTTAAGCAAGGCTTTGGCATATTTGGATTATTTGATGAATATGCCCTTATTGCCTTGTTTTATTTGTAGACCGAGGAAATATTTTAGCTCACCCATCATGCTCATTTCGAATTCCTTAGTCATACACTTAGCAAATTCTTGACAAAGCAATTCATTAGTGGACCTAAATATGATATCATCAACATAAATTTTAACAATTAGAATATCATGCTTATGCTTTTTAATGAATAATGTAATGTCAACATTCCCCTTTGTAAAGTTATTTTCTAAGAGAAAATAACTTAGTCTTTCATACCAAGCTCTTGGGGCTTGTTTCAAACCATATAAAGCATTTGAAAGTTTAAATACATGATTAGGCAACTCATAGCTTTCAAAACCGGTAGTTGTTCTACATAAACTTCTTATTCTATAAAACCATTTAAAAAGGCACTTTCACATCCATTTGAAAAAGTTTGAAATTCATATGGCATGCATATGCTAAAAGTATTCTTATGGCTTCTAATCTAGCTACAGGAGCATAGGTCTCATCATAATCTATTCCTTCTTCCTGATTATACCCTTTTGCGACCAATCTAGCCTTATTCCTAGTTATTGAACCTTGTTCATCTAGTTTATTTCTATATACCCATTTGCTACCTATAATTTGATGCACGTTGGATCTAGGTACTAAGGTTCATACCTTACTTCTCTCAAATTGGTTGAGTTCCTCTTGCATGGCAATCACCCAACTTTCATCATTAAGAGCCTCATCAATATTTTTAGGCTCAATTTGAGAAACAAAAGCAAGGTCAGAGGCTAAATGTTTGAGATGAGATCTAGTACTTACTCCCCTTACAGGATCACCAATGATTTGCTCTTTGGGGTGATGTTTTGTCAATCTCGTTTCCTTTGGGAGCTCTTGCCTATTTTCCTCTTGAGCTTGAGGTAGAGAATCATTTTGATGTGAATCTTCTTGATCATTTTCTTCTCTTCCATTTTCAAGATCAAGTCTTTCCATGGTACCTACTAAATCATCAAGAACACTACCTTTCACAGGATCAAGTCTATTAGATTCATCAAAAATAACATGCATAGATTCTTCAACAGTTAATGACTTTTTATTAAATACCCTATATGCTTTACTAGTTGTAGAATATCCTAAAAAGATACCTTCATCAGATTTAGAGGCAAAATTTCCAAGATTGTCCTTGGTATTCAATATGAAGCACTTGCATCCAAATACTCTAAAGTATGATATTAAGGGCTTTCTTCCATTCCATAGCTCAAATGAAGTTTTGTTTAGGAGAGGTCTTTTGAAAACTCGATTTGAAATATAACAAACAGTATTTGTGGTTATGCCAAAAAGTAAGTTGGTAAACCATACTCATTGAGCATTGTTCGAGCCATTTCAATTAAAGTTCGATTTTTCCTTTCAACTACGTCATTTTGTTGAGGTGTCCTAGGAGATGAAAAGTTCTACGAAATGCCATGTTAAAGACAAAAACTTTCAAAGTTTTCATTTTCAAATTCTTTGCCATGGTTACTTATTATTCTTGAAATGCAATATCCTTTTTCATTTTGAAATCTTTTAGCAATATTTTTGAAAGTTTCAAAAGCATCACTCTTTTGAGCTAAGAAAATTACCCAAGTAAATCTAGAGTAATCATCCACAATGAAAAAGGCATAATGTTTACCTCATAAGCTTGCAATTCTAGTAGGTCCAAATATATCTAGATGCAGGAGTTGTAGAGGTTTAGAGGTACTTACTATGTTTTTGGATTTGAAGGATGACTTGTGTTGTTTCTCTTTTGGCAAGCTTCACATGCCTTGTCTTTTTCAAATTTGACTCTTGGCAGTCCCTTTACCAACTCTCTTGTGCTAAGGCTTTGAATTAAGTCCATGTTTGCATGACCAAGCCTTCTATGCCACAACCAAGATTCATCACTAGTAGCCACAAGACACTTAGAGGAATGGTTAGATATTTTGTGTAAGTCTATTATGTAGGTATTGACATCTCTATTTCCTTTAAATATCTCTTGACCATCATTAGAGGTTACAAGACATTCGTTTGAAGTAAAGGTTACTTTGTTTCCTTTATCACATAATTGACTTACACTCAACAAGTTATGTTTCAAGCCATCAACAAGTAATACATCTTTAATAAAAGTAGTAACATTAATACCAATAGAGCCAATGCCAATTACCTTACCTTTAGCATTGTTTCCAAAGGTAACTTTACCTCCATCAATACTTTTGATTTTATTGAAGAGTTCTTTATCTCCTGTCATATGCCTTGAGCATCCACTGTCTACTAGCCAAGCATTTTTGTTTATTGTGGACTTGAGACATACCTATAGAATCACAATTTAAGTATGGTGTTTAGGTACCCAAATGAGTTTGGGTCCTTGGGGGTTAGCACATGAAGAGGCTTTTAGAAGTAGAGGCTTTCTTTTTTTCTGGCTCTGCTTCAAGCTCTCTATCTCTTTTTACTGTCATTTCATGAGTGAGAAGTTTACCAATAAGCACATCAGTATTCATGATGCTCATGTATTGATTTGCCTCTTCTATACCGACAACTCTTGGATCGCAATCTCTGAGAGGAGGACTTCTCAGGATTTTGTTATTTACATCTTCCAAGCTCAGGTGTTTCCAAGTTTTCTCATGCCATTTATGATGACTAGAACATGGTTGGTCATGTCAGTAATTTACTCATTGGATTTCATCTTGAAGAGCTCATACTCTGAAGTAAAAAAATGAATCTTCTTGGATTTAACTTGCTTAGTTCCTTCCTGATAGTTTTTCAATGTTTTCGACATGCTGTAAGATGTTGGGCAGTGTTGTATTCTACCACATTCTTCAATGGATAATGAGCTTAAGAGAATTGTCATTGCCTTCTTATTTTTGAAGTTTGCTTTTCTTTGAGGTTCTGTCCAATCATCTCTTGATAGGATTTCTTCTTCACCATCAACTACTCTTCTAGTTAGTGGTGTCCAATCTTTTCGAACATTTTTCCAGACTTTAATTCCTTCACTATCCAGATATGTATCCATCCGAATCTTCCAATGAGCATAATTTGCTCCATCAAAGTAAGGCTTGAGACTTTGGAATCCTTCATTGGCCATATCTTGATCTTTAGTAGTGCTGATTAGGCTGCGATGCTAGACTTTGCTCTGATACCAAATGTTGCCCAGATATTGACCGAAGAAGGGGGGTTCAATTGGACATTAAAAATTTTAACTTTTAAGTGCGGAAAGAAAAGTTAAGATGAGTAGGGACAGAAAAATAAGACACCAGAATTTTTATAGAGGTTCGGGTGTTAACAAACCCTACTCCTCTCCCCAATCTCAATTGGGAGTTTCACTAACACTCTAAATGTTACAATGGAGTTTTACAAGCTCACTCCCACCTATGGTGTTTCTAACAATGGATCACATCTAACCCAAAAATCCCTTGTGTTTTAATGGCTCACACAAATAACCAATTCCTTGTGTTTTAAAGGCTCACACAAATAACCCTTACAAGGGTTCTACTCTTAACCCCAAAATACCCAAACTCACTTGAGTAGATGATTACAGAGAGAAACACTTACAAATCTTTAATGGTTAGAGATTGATGAGCAAAAAGATTTTCATAGAGAATAAATGTTTGTTTTGAAAGTATTAAATGCACAAATGGCTTACAACAAGATTTTGATTCGAAGTATTAGCTATTCTCTTATTCTGGATTCATAAATGACTTGAATTTATACTTCCATGGTGAATTATAGCCATTTGATTGCATTTAATGTGGAAATAGCTGTTGCACCAACTCTTATTTTCATGCCTGACATGTTTCTAATTCCTTTTTCACGGTCGTGATTATGGTTGTCACGGTCGTGACTGTTTTTCCAAGCTGTGACATGAGTCGTGACTTTGGCCTGAAGCATTCTGGAAGGATTTGAAGTGTTTGATCATAAGCATGACATTATATCTTCACGAGCGTGAACAACCTTCCTGGCCGTGGTCTAAGTGGTGACTCTGGCCGTGAAGCTCTCTGAAACAATTTGTCATGTCTTTTCATGGGTGTGACTTTCTTTCACAGGCATGACTGAGATGACCATTCACAGTTTCCATCATTCTTCATGGCCGTGAACTTTAAATGTTGGATAGTTGGTGCTAAGCTTCATCACGGGCGTGACATATAAGGTCACGGGCATGAACATGCTATTTCTTCATTTTTTGTCTTTTTAAGATTAGTCTTCCATTCTCCATTCTTGCTATCATATTCCATATCCTGTTTAATAAACTTATAAAAGAAGGATGTTAAATACATTATTGCTATTTTATTTGTCAGCATCAAAATGATGGAAATACCCTCAAGGTGCAACAGCTCCATTATTTTCACAATACAATTGTGTTAGATCAATAATGATGGGAACCACTCCATGTTCTATGATGAATTTCTTTATCCAAACTGCTTCCTTTGCTACTTCAGAAGCTAAAATGTACTCTACTTCGGTTGTGGAATTAGTAGTCATTTCCTATTTAGAACTCTTCCAACTAACTGCTCTACCATTTAGTGTGAATATATAACCTGACTAAGATTATGAGTCATCCATATCAGATTGGAAGCTGGCATCAGTATACCAGCTCACAATAAGATCTCCATGTCCATATACTAAGAATACATCCTTAGTCTTTCTTAAGTACTTAAGGATATTCTTGACAGCCACCTAATGACCCTCACCAGGGTTCGATTGGTATCTACTCATGACACTCAGAGCATATGATACATCTGGTCTTGTACATATCATAGCGTACATGATTGATTCTATAGTTGAAGCATATGGAATCAAACTCATGTGTGTCCTCTCATCTTATGTCTTTGGACACAAAGACTTTGAGAGAATAATCCCATGGGTCGTGGAAATATATCTCCTCTTGGACTGCTCCATGCTAAACCTCTTTAGCATCTTACCTATGTATGTAGACTGTGAAAGACCAAGCAATCTTTTAGATCAATCTCTATAGATCTTTATCCCCAAAATATAAATTGCTTCTCCAAGGTCTTTCATAGTGAAATTCTTGGCTAACCAAAAGTTGACTGATTGTAAGGCTGATACATCATTTCCCATTAACAATATGTCATCTACATATAACACAAGAAATACAATTGCACTCGCACTAACCTTCTTGTAAACACAAGGTCAATCTGGATTTTGTAAGAAACCAAACTGTTTGATTGTCTCATCAAATTGAATATTCCAACTCCTGGATGTTTGCTTTAATCCATAAATGGATCTTTGAAGCTTACATATCTTTTTACCATCTTTGGATATGAAGCCTTCTGATTGTATCATATACACATCCTCAGTTAGATTTCCATTAAGGAAAGCTGTCTTCACATCCATTTGCCATATCTCATAATCATAATGAGTAGCAATGGCTAGGAATACCCTTATGGATTTAAGCATAGCTATTGGACTAAAAGTTCATCATAGTCAATTCCTTGTGTTTGACGATAACCTATAGCAATAAGTTTAGCTTTATAGGTAATCACATTACCACCCACATCAATTTTTTTTTTGAAACTCCACTTGCACCCTATAGCCTTTATCCCTTCGGGTGGGTCAACCAAAGTCCATACTTGGTTTTCATACATAGCATCCATTTCTGACTTCATGGCTTGAAGCCATTTGTCAGATTCTGAACTATTCAGAACTTCTTCATAGGTTATATGTAACACCACATCATATGCATTTAAGTATAACCTATTTCTGTATCAAATAATCACGCACTACATGTTGGAGAGAGAAAATACCCTGATAACATTGGTAGTAATTTTTTTTTTCATATCATATCCTGTAAAATCAACTAATGACTTTGCAAGTCAACATTAAAAACCACAATACGACATATCACATATATTAAAACATAAACTTTACATCCAAAGGATTACGGGTTGTTTCCATTTATACATTTCAAAACTAATCTAGAGTGCCAATGCATATTCAAACATATAAGTCCAAAATACAGATGACATGTTTTCATGCTCGTGTGGAATGCAAGGAGAGAGAGTGATGAGGCTCGGCCAGTGACCTGTGCTCCATGTCTTTTATACGCTACTCAAAATGAGCTATCACTTTTCTTTACCTGAAAAATGATGCAAATTGATGAGTTGCGGCTCAGTGAGAATAACCATCAAATGAGCTCTGAAGTACCAAACAACTCATAGTAATAAATCACAAATCCAACACATACCATGTATTCCATTCATCCGAATCATATAAATATCAACAAAGTTGAAACATATAATCATTACTCTTTACAGATGCAAATGCTTTGGTTATTTCATTTTGTTGTGACCAAGTTAAACAGACATTGCCCCGGGTTTCCATGTGAACATTTGCCATGTGAACATTTGCATTTGCAATTGCTAGCTTGATCATTTGTTTCATTTGCACATTTGTTGGGCCATAGGCCTCTTCTTTTGCTTTACAATATCGATTAACCAGTCACAATGCCATTTAAGTCCATATGCATATGCTCTTGTACTTATGCATCCATCAACCAATGCATCTTATCATATATAATATACATATACCGCTTATATGCCTCATATGCCACATAATACCTCGCATATACTATACATATACCCTGTATATATATCACATATGTCAAACATATACCTCAAATATATCACAAGTATACCACTTATGTATACCACAATGTCACAATTTATCCATCATCATATTATTAAGGGCAAATCATGACAATCATATAGCAAGCAACAATCATTTGCACTAAAGAATTCAATCGATAATTAGACTCACCGTTCTCCTTTGATTCGGACCCCTAACTTATTGTCTATCCGCTCCTTGTGGGTCTCCACTATGTTGCGAGCCTAATATGAAAACATAATCGATTAACTCATGATTAGGGAGACTTAATGTGGCTTAAACAATTTAATATGCATTGTTCATGTCAATAGTTAAATTTTTCCTATGAGGCAGTGTGACCTTATGGGACTGTTTAGCCTATAAATTTTTCTATACTTGACCAATTAATCTGATTCTTATTTCTAATTAAAAATAACATATAATTATAGAACATATTAAAATTTCAGACTAATTGGATCATTGTACAATATTTGGTGGAATTTCTAAGAGTATTCTGTTTTCTGCCTTGTTTTCTGCCTTTAGGCAGTTTCAGGGTACTCATTTGGGTTCATCATAACTTACACTCTATAAGTCCTATTTTAATGAAACTTTACAGAAACTTATATGGGTTCATATGGAACATGTTTCATTCTTACAATGTTTACCAATTATGTCTCTAAGGTCTTCTAATTATACCAAACATATTACTGTTCCAGAATAGAATTGGCTTCCGGACCAGTATGACTTCCAAAGGCCATAACTTAGTCTATAGATAACCAATTAAGCTAAAATTAGTACCAAAAAATTTAGCTAAGAAATATACCTAAAACTTTCATGTTTTGATAATTTACATAATGTAGCTCTAACAAGCTCAAATTATCCAACTAATGTACTGGATCTGCCCAGGGTACTCAGTAGGCAGTTCAAACCATGGAACAGTCATGGTTCCATTCACCCCAACTCACCATTTACAAGACCTATGAACCTGAAATTTGGTATACAGATACAAAACACATATATCTACAACTTTTATGTTTTTAGAGACTTCAAATAATGGCTTTAACATATTCTAAATCAAACCACACAGTAGCTAACTTGGTTAGGGTTCACATCTTGACCAGTTTCAGTACGAAGAGGATATCTCATTATATACACCACATCATGAAAAAATATTTACATATCCATAAATATAAGACATAAAAGAAAAACTTTTGTGTTTTAAGCTTTTCCAGAATCAATTTCTATTAACATCAAAATTGGGGTGTAATTCAGTGCCTAATATTGAACCTAAGCAACTGAAATCAACCTTATAGCAATAAGAATTGATTACTTACCAATAACGAACTTGCAAGGGATCAATTTGGTGCAAAAAATAGGTGAAACAAGGAATAATTGAAGTCTGAAATGGAGGAAATTGAAGAAGAAGTCGGGGCTGAAGTGAGGAGGCAGAAATGAGGAAGAAAGATAAAGCCAACCTTTTGTTTTTTTTTGTCATTTTGTCATTTTGTCATTTTCTCTTCTTCTCTTCTCTTTTCTCTTCTCATTTCTCATTTCTCTTCTCTTCTATTTCTCTTTTGTGTCATTTTCATTTTATTTTCTCTATATTATTATTATTATTATTTACATATATTTATAATTCTACTAATTCACACAATAATATAGCTTAATCATTTGGCCCGATTTAACTAAATTAACAATGTAAATGTTTACTAATCTTAATCTAATCATTTTTCTTACTTTAATTTAGTCACCTTATTCAATTTATTTCTAATGCTTTGTTATCTTCATTTAGGTTATAATTACACAAGTGCGACTCGATACAAGTGCCAAATACTAGGACACGTAGCTAGTGCGTGTCATAAACTTGTCCCTACGAAAATACGTATGAAATGCATGTGTTCAATTGAATTGTATGCAAGATGCTTATGTTCAATGAAATACATATGGGGAAGGTCAAGGATGTTACATTATAGGCTCGTCGTTTTCTATGAGTAATACATCATTCTATTCACTAATGAGAAATCCATATCGCTGTGGAATAGTATGTATCCTACATGACCTACAAAGCTCTTGTGCTTCAGAAGGTTGAGCTATTATATAATTTGCATGAGTAACGAGCTTGGGTGCATGCAGTTGATCAGCATCTATTTGAGCATCTTGAGCTTCCTTAAGTTCCATTTTGCTCCCACTATCTCCCTTTAGAAGGAATTCTCTCCTTAAAAAAATAGCATGTCTTGAAACAAAAACTTTTTGTTCCAAGAGGTGGTAAAATTGATATCCATATGATGCTTTTTGATATCCCACAAATAGATATCGGTCAGACTTAGCTTCTAGCTTATCCAACATTGTCCGCATCACATAAGAAGGACAACCCAAATTATCATGTAAGAAAATGTGGGCCTTTTGTTATACCATATCTCATGTAGAATAACATCAACTGACTTCGAAGGAGCACCATTTAATATATAAATGGCGATCTCTAGTGCATAACCCCATAAGGAATAAGGCAATTCCATAAAACTCATTATAGAACTTACTATGTCTAACAAGGTTCACTTTCTTCTTTCAGCCACACCATTTTGTTATGGCGAGTAAGGTGGAGTCCATTGAGATAAAGTACCATTATCCCTAATATAATCAAGAAACTCTTGGCTCAAGTATTCACTTCATTGATCTGATCAACGTGTTTTAATACTTTTGCCAAGTTGTTTCTCTACTTCATTTCTGAATTCTTTGAACTTTTCAAAAGCTTCAAATTTGTATCTCATAAGATACGCGTACCTATATCATGAGTAGTCATCGATAAAAGTAATGAAGTAAATGAAACCACCTATTGCGTGTGTAGACATTAAACCACATACATATGAATGTATTAAGTCTAAATGTCCATTAGCACGTTCACCTTTTCCCTTAAAGGGTAATTTAGTCATCTTGCCTAATAAGCAAGATTCACATGTGTCATATGATTCATAATCGAATGACTCCAAACTACCACTTTTGTGTAGCTTAACCATAAGTTTCTCACTTATATGACCAAGGCAACAATGGCATAAGTAAGATGATGTCAACATATCTTGTTTTTGCCTTTTATTATCATTGATGTTTAAAATTGGATTTGACATATCTAATATGTATATTCTATTGCATAATGTACCACTAGCATAAAGAATTCCATTCAACATAATAGAACAACAATTGTTACTAAAAACTAAAAGGAAACCATCTTTATTTAGACTTAAAACAGAAATAATGTTTTTAGTCAAAGCATGTACATAATAGCAATTATCAAAATTTAATATAAGACCATTAGGGATGATCAATACATATGTTCCTACAGCTAATGCAGAAACCCTTGCTCCATTTCCAATCCATAGGTCTTACTCTCCCTTATTGAGCTGCCTACTGTTCCTTAGGCCCTACATATTAGTTCATATGTGTGAGCCACAACCGGTATCTAATATCCATATATTATTATCAGAAACTGTATAAATTTCAATGACAAAAATACCTGAAGTAGATGGGCCATCAGATGCCTTCTTCTTCAAGGACTCCAAGTTAGCCTTGCAGTTTCTCTTCCAATGGCCATCTTTGCCTCAATGGAAGCATGTCCCTTTTGGAGCAATATCCTTGGCCTTCATCTTGGCCATGCCTCCCTTAGGTTTCATGGACTTCTTCTTCTTTTTAAGGTTCTTCCTTTTAGAACTTCAACAATCCACCAACATGACAGCCTTAGTGGCCTTCTGGACATATGGCTTAGCCGTTTTGAGCAAGTTAATCAGCTTAGGAATAGTGGTAGAGATTTGGTTCATCCTATAGTTAAGTACAAAATGTGAATAACTATCAGAAAAACCGGTTAAAATTAATTCAATACTTAATTCATGGTCAATCACAAATCCCAAGGTGGCGAACCTCTCAATATAGCCATTCATCTTCAATGCATATTGCATTGGAGATGTCCCCTCAACCATCTTAGTGTGGAAGAGAAACCTCAATGTTTTGAACCTTTCAGAACATGCTTGCTCATCAAAAAGCTCTCTTTGATGGTATACTATGAAATTAGTATCCATAGCCTCATGCTGCTTTTGCAACTCAGTTGATATAGTAGCAAGCATAATGCAGCTTGCCATTTCTCTATCATCTAAATGCTTTTGATATGCCTTCTGAATGCCTTCAGCAGGGGATTAGGGAGTGCCTCATCTAAGAAATAGCCAATCTTTTTGAATTTAAGAACTATTCTCAGATTCTTTAGCCATTCCTAAAAATTAGGCCCAGACAACTTACTTGATTCTAGCAACCTAGATGTAAAATAGAACATGTTAGAATGTACATAAAATGCATGTTTATTAGGTCTTTAAAAAATTGCATTATGACTTCCACTATTTTATTGCGAATCCATAGCCCTCACTATGATCCCCACATAACTTATATGGAAGTTGTCCTATTGGGTTGATATCCAACTAGCTAAGAATAACCTTGAGGCAACTCAACAAGCTATCCTTAGTTTGGTTGGTAGGTATCTAATCCATACCAATTGCATTATTCATGCATCTATCAAATCTTTTGCTATCAACTTATTGATGTGTGCACATACATTGGCCTATTAACTCTTGATATGTGTACATCTCGTGTGTACAAACCCAACTTTGCTTATAATACACAATAACCTTGGCATAAATCTAACAAGTTAATAATATTGGTTAAGTCTAACCCATTAATCATGAAATCTAATTTCAATGGATTGAACATACTCTTATAAAGTGAGCTTAAGGCAACTCAATGACTCTAACTCTAGAAGAACTTTGGTTCTCCCCATATTAATGGAAGGAGTATGACTTAATAGTTTATTTACCAAGAGATTTCTTTGTTAAGTCTCATCATGTTACTATTTCATGCTTTTATATATCATACATTCATCACATTGATATATAAAGATAGTTACATTAACTAGATGGCATGGTTATGGACATACTAAAGTTAATCTCTTGAGCCAAAGAGAAATTGACTAGGTCTTACCTAGGTATATGCATGAATTTACAACCCAAAATAGAAATCAAATTCCTATTTCTACGTTTTCTTGTTTATGGTACCACCTCCTTTGCTTCTTGCTCCTTTGTATCTTCATCCTATCCTAATCTTATGTAATCTACTTACATATTTCAAATTATAGAAAACCTCAATTTACATTTTAGGGGAGTAAGATGAGAAGAGAAATGCTAAGAAATAAAGAGAGGTAGGGACACGCAGACCCTATTTACCATAAAACAAAACAATTCCACACATGCTCAATCACATTGGGCCTAAGTCCATAATCATCCATCATACCTTTTCATACACCCCTAACATGCATTCTCTAATACACAAAATAAAAATGACAATTTTGGCTTTCAATTTGTAAATCAATTCAACGCTTGAACTGAAATTTCCTATGTGTTATTTTGGTTAATTTAATTTTTATGTCATTTTAAAGTGGAATTTAATATTTAATAAAATTAAATTAAATTCCATATTTCTAGAATTAATTTAAAATAAATTCTCCTTAAAATCAGAATATTATGATGTTAAAATTAAACAATTTAATTTTAATATACATACCAATTTCTAGTACTAGAGTTACAATTGCACAACTTAAATTAATTCAAAATTAATTTCCAAAAATTCTAAAAATTTCCAAAACTTCAAATCATCATTCAAATCATCTTTAGGTCAACTTAAGTTCATCAAAATAATTTTGGCATCCATCTAACATCAAGATAACATATTTTTAATCACATAAAAATTATTTCAAGGTGCTGGAAATAAAATTAACACATACAAAAAATCAAATAAAACAACCTCACGAGGTATTCTAAAACAGTTCCGTTTTTGTTGTTTGTTTGAAAAATTAATTAAAATAATTTTTAATTAATTATTGGACACTTCTAGAGGTATAAATATATTCTCAAAATGTCTAAATAATTTTCTTTCATAATCAAATTAAAAGAAAAATATAAACAGCCCCATCAATTAAGCCAAATAACATATTCATAAACAAGGCAATTTTACGTATTTTTGAAATAAATCCGAAATTAATTATTTAAATCACATTCAAATCATTTTTCAATCAAAATAATCATCCTTAATCATCCCATGATCAGACTAGAGAAAGAAAAATGTGTAAAATATATTTTACAAATTAATTTTAAATTTTCAAAACTTATTAATCCAAAATCATCAATAAGATGCAATCCCATTGCACTTTCAATTAAAAATCATCAATAAGATCTCATCATGATTTCCTTCCTGCTATGATATGTATCAAGAACTTCATTAATTGATTTAAGATTACTTATCAATTCATATATCAAATGAACATCAAATTAATGAGAAAACATTTTATTAATCAAATAAATTTGTACAATAAGTGCTAAAGGTGATTTCCTTTATAGCACTTCCCTCAAAAAAATATATTATTTGACTTTTCTTACATTTATAATAATTTAATAAGTATGATGTTGTAATATGTTTTAATGGAGATGATTGCATTTATATGAAATTATATTAGTATTACATGCATAATTGATGTAAATAATAATAAAGGTAACCAACATGATTAAGCCCTATAACATCTAGTCGTGAACTAAAAATTAGGATAAATTGGTATGCTAATAAAAGGGTAGAAATGTAGACACTAGAAAATAGCACTGAGATTTAATTTATATAGGCATTAAGAAATAGTGTTGAGTTTGAAATTACGTAGGCATTGAAAAGGTGTTGAGTTATTATTAAAAATGTAAGCGTTAAATACTGAATTATCAAATAATTAACTATATTGCCAAAGAGTAGAAATCTTGTATCCAGTATTTAGTTTTGGTTTAAGATGTCGTGGGCTATCAAATAATTAAAATGGAGAAAAGGTAAATTATTAAAATAATTGCCTTGTATTATTATTAATGAATTTTAGTATGCTCAATGAATGGAATAATAAAATTGATTAATTATACATTTTGTTTGATTTATATAGTTTTTATTTAATTTGAGTATTTTGGCATACTTAAAAATTTATTGTAATTGATAAAAAATTTATTTTAGAGACATTTATATAATTATTGGATAATTGCCAAATGTACCACTAAGCTAGTAGCTTAGCGCGTGAAAAACACTAAGCTAGTAGCTTATGACGTGTTTTTCACATGCAGATCCATAGAAGTAGTTGTTGCGTTAGGACCGACCGAAGAAAGGGAACCCCAAGATCAAATTGCAACAATTTATTTTTCCTTTTGTATATTTTGGGTATTATATTCTATAATTAAATTTTAAGATTTTCTTTTTGTTGTTAATTTGTGACATGTAGGATTTATAAAAGTGTGAATTTCTTATTAATATATTTAGTATTATTTATAAATGTATCTCTGAATATTATAGTTTATTGAATGAGTACTTTTAAATCAAAATATTTACATCACTAATTATATATTTAAATGATATAATAAATGAAAAAATATATAGTAACAAATATTCCACTAATAACAAACTCAAAAATTAAAATTATTGAACCTTGAGGGGTATATCCATCATGTTGATGCTAACAAATAAACTAGCAATAATATATTTAACAATACTTGTGTTCTAAGTTTGTTGAATAGGGTATGGAATATGAAGCAAGAATGGAAGACTACCTTTGAAAGTCAAAATATGAAGAAATAGCATGTTCACGCCCGTGATATAGCTTAGCGCCAACTCTCCAACATTCAAAGTTCATGGCCATGAAGGATCATACCAATCGTGAATGATCGAATCAGTCACGCCCGTGAGATAACATGTCAAATTCCTCCAGAGAGCTTCACAGCCAGAGTCACCACTTGGACCATGGCTTGGAAGGATATTCACGTCTGTGAAAGTAATAAGTCACGCCCGTGATCAAACACTTCAAATTATTCTAGAATGCTTCATGGACAAAGTCACCACCTAAGCCACGACTTGGAAGAATATTCATGACCGTGAAACACATATTCACAACCGTGAATGAGGAAAGAAAAACATGTCAGGCATGAAATTAAGAGTTGGTGCAACGACTATTTTGGCATTAAATGCATCCAAACGGCTATAATTCGCTAAAGAAGTATAAATGCAAGTCATTTATGAAGCCTAAACAAGAGAATAACAATTACTTTGAATCAAAATCTTGTTATAGCCATTTGTGCATTAATTAATTTCAACAAAACTCTTATTCTCTATAAAAACCTATTTGCTCATAAATTCTGAGCAATATAGGTTAGTGAGTGTTTTTCTTTGTAATATACTACTCAAGTGAGTTTGGTACATTGGGTTAAGAGTAAAACACTTGTAAGGGTTATTTGTATGAGACATAAAACAGAAGAAATTGGTTTCTTGTCTGAGCCATTAAAACATAAGGGAATTTCTGGGTTAGGTGTTAGCCATTGATAGAAACACTATAGTTGGGACTGAGCTTGTAAAACTCCATTGTAACGCTTAGTGTGTTAGTGAAACTCCCAATTGAGATTGGGGAGAGGAACAGGGTATGTTAATACCTGAACCTCTATGAATTTCTTGTGTGATATCTCTCTATCCCTACTCTATTTAATTTTTTATTCGACACTTAAAAGTTAAGAAATTTTTTAATGTCCAATTCAATCCCCCTTCTTGGTTCATTATCTGGGCAATAGAAAAATATACAATAATTTGAGCTTTGGTTTCCAAATAATGAGCTTGGTAGCATTTTCCTACCCTATTAATGACTAATAGGGTAAGGGAATGCTACAATACATGGATGTTACACATGAAATGGCAATAAAAAGAGATAGAGAACTTGAAGCTGAACCAGAAAAAAGAAAGCTTCTAGCATTAAGAGTCTCTACTTCAAAATCTCAAGAAGAAGTTGAACATGATGATGATAAGAGTGATGATGCAAATGAGGACATTGCGATGCTCTGAAGAAGACTTAAAAGAATAATTGAAAAGAGAATGGGCAACTCTTGAAAATTCAAGAAAGAAATCTCAAACACTCCTCAAATGAATCTCAAAGGAATAAAGAGGAGGTACATTGTTATGAGTGTAGGGAGAAGGGAAATATCAAACTAGAATGCCAAGGCTCAAGAAACACAAGAACAAATACCAAAAAGACAATGTGGAGAAAGGTCACAAAGCCACATGGGATGACGAAAGCTCTTCAAGTGAAAAAGATGACAATGAAAGTAGAGAGGACAACCTACCCTTCATGGCTATAGAGGATCACGCCTCGAATAAGGTAGGATCACTTTACTCATACTCATTCAATAATGATAGTAGTGATAATAATAATGATAGTGAAATGAGCAAAGTTTAATAGAAGTATTGAACCTAGAACTAGAGAAATATAGATGTAAGTTCAATATTATAAAAATAACATTTCTAGTTTGAAAAACAAAATGGAAGTTTTAGAAAAGGAAAATTTTGAGCTTAAATCTTCTAATGAATCTCTTCAAAAATCATTACATGAGTACTCCTCAAGACCCTCAACTAAATCCTTGCTTAAAGAGAACAATGTTTTGAAAAATGTAGTTGAGGAACTTAGAAACTCCATTTCAAAATTTCATAAAGGCAAGGAAAGTTTAGATACTCTCATTGTGTCTCAAAGACCACCTTTAATAAGACATGGTATATGATTTAAGGGAACATCATCTTCATCTCACAAGACCATTTTTGTTAAGTCAAGTGAACTCCACATCTCCATATTAGAAGTAACAGCCCCAAGGGCTAAGTACACAATATACACTAAGCCTTCTATACATAAAAGGAATGATCAAGGGTTGGTAAGCCTAAGAAGGAAACCTCAAAAGGCCAATCATGCCTTTATGTATAAGAAGCATGCACCTAGGAAAGCACCAAGTCATCACGCATGTTTATGCCACTGCTCGCAAACTCTACCTTATAGGAAAATGGTAGTTAAAAGCATGGTAAGACCGAAGAGCATATTTAGAGCTAAACAATGTAATTATTGTATGAAATTTGGTCATATCAATAAACATTGCTGGATAAGGAAGGCTTATTGGGAACCGTCATGTGCTAACCCCCAAGGACCTAAGCTCATTTGGGTACCTAAAAACAATACTTGAATTGTGATCTTGTAGGTATGACTCAAGTCCACAATAAAAGAAAATACTTGGCTAGTAGATAATGGATGCTCAAGGCATATGACCGGAGACAAAGAATTATTCAATGACATTAAAAGTATTGAAGGAGGTAAAGTAACCTTTGGAAACAATGCTAAGGGTAAGGTAATTAGCATTGGCTCTATTAGTATTAATAATACTACTTTCATTGAAGATGTCTTACTTGTTGATGGTTTGAAACATAACTTGTAAAGTGTAAGTCAATCATGTGATAAGGGAAACCAAGTGATCTTCACTTCTAAAGAATGTCTTGTAACCTCTGTTAATGGCCAAGAGATATTTAAAGGAAGTAGAGATGTCAATACCTACATAATAGACTTACACAAAATATCTAACCTTTTCTCGAAGTGTCTTGTGAGTACTAGTGATGAATCTTGGTTGTGGCGTAAAAGGCTTGGTCATGTAAGTATGGATTTAATTCAAAGCCTTAGCAAAGGAGAGCTGGTAAAGGGACTACCAAAAGTTAAATATGAAAAAAACAAGACATGTGAACCTTGTTAAAGAGGAAAACAACACAAGTCCTCCTTCAAATCCAAAAACATTGTAAGTACTTCAAAACCTCTACAACTTTTGCATCTAATCTTTTTGGACCTACTAGAGTTGCAAGGTTATAAGGTAAACACTATGCTTTTGTTATCGTCGATGACTACTCTAGATTCACTTGGGTAATTTTCTTAGCTCAAAAGAATGATGCTTTTGAATCTTTAAAAAACTTTGATAAGAGAGTTCAAAATAAAAAAGGATATTGTATTTCAAAATAAGAAGCGATCATGGCAAAGAATTTAAAAATGAAAACTTTGAAAATTTTTGTCTGGAACTTGGCATTTCATAAACTTTTTCATCTCCTAGGACACCTCAACAAAATGGGGTGTTTGAAAGGAAAATTCAAACTTTAATTAAAATGGCTCGAACAATGCTCAATGAGTATGGATTACCAACTTACTTTTGGGCTGAAGACACCAATACTGCATGTTATATTTCAAATCGAGTTTTCAAAAGACCACTCTTAAACAAAACTTATTTTGAGTTATGGAATGGAAGAAAGCCCATAATATCATACTTTAGAGTATTTGGATGCAAGTGTTTCATATTAAATACCAAGGAAAACCTTGGAAAATTTGCCTCTAAATATGATGAGGGTATATTTTTAGGATACTCCACCATTAGCAAAGCTTATAGAGTCTTCAATAAATGGTCATTAGTTGTTGAAGAAACTATGCATTTTGTTTTTGATGAATCTAGTAAGCTTGATCTTATGAAAGGTAGTGTTCTTGATGATGTTGTAGGTACAATGGAAAAACTTGATCTTACAAATGAAAAAGGTGAAAATGATCAAGAAAATTCACATGAAGATGACTCTCTACCTCAAGCTCAAAAGGAAAACAAGCAAGAGCTCCCAAAGGAATGGAAAATGACAAAAGATCACCCTAATGAGCAAATCATTGGTGATCCTACAAAGGGAGTAAGTACTAGATCTCATCTCAAACCTTTAGATTCTAATCTTGCATTTGTCTCTCAAATTGAGCCTAAAAATATTGATGAGGCTCTTAATGATGAAAGTTGGGTGAGTGCTATGCAAGAGGAACTTAACCAATTTGAAAGAAGTAAGGTATGGACCTTAGTTCCTAGACCTAAGGAGCATCAAATTATTGGAAGTAAATGGGTATATAGAAATAAACTAGATGAACAAGGTTTAATAACTAGGAATAAGGCTAGGTTGGTTGTAAAGGGATATAATCAAGAAGAAGGAATAACTTATGATGAGACCTATGCTCCGGTAGCTTGATTAGAAGCTATAAGAATACTTTTAGCATCTGCATGCCATATGAATTTCAAACTGTTTCAAATGGATGTAAAAAGTGCTTTCTTAAATGGTTTTATAGAAGAAGAAGCTTATGTAGAACAACCACCAGGTTTTGAAAGCCATAATTTGCCTGACCATGTATTTAAACTTTCAAAAGCTTTGTATGGTTTGAAACAAGCCCCAAGAGCTTGGTATGAAAGACTAAGTTCTTTTCTTTTAGAAAATAATTTTTCAAAGGGAAATGTTGACACTACTTTATTTATTAAAAAGTATAAGCATGATATTCTAAATGTTCAAATTTATGTTGATGACATCATATTTGGGTCTACTAATGAATTGCTTTGCCAAGCATTTGCTAAGTGTATGACTAGGAAATTTGAAATGAGCATGATGGGTGAGCTTAAGTTCTTCCTCAGTCTACAAATAAAGCAAAGCAATGAGGGCATATTCATCAACCAATCCAAATATGCCAAAGACTTAATCAAGAAATTTGGAATGGAAGGATTGAAAAATGCCAAGACTCTAATGAGCACATCAACAAGATTGGACAAAGACAAAAAGGGTAAGGGCATTAATGAAAAGCTCTATAGAGGTATGATTGGATCACCCTTATATCTTACTGCTTCTAGGCCCGATATAATGTATAGTGTATGCTTATGTGCTTGCTTTCAATCGTGTCCTAAAGAACCATATTTGAATGCTGTGAAAAGAATCTTAAAATATTTACATGGCTCATTGCATCTAGGCTTATGGTATCCTAGAAATTCATCCTTTCATATCATAGGATATTCAGATGCTGATTACATTGGAAGTCTCTTGGATAGAAAGAGTACTTCAGGCACTTATCACTTTATTGGTGAATGCTTAGTTTCTTGGTTTAGCAAGAAACAAGTTTAAGTTGCTCTTTCTACCGCCGAAGCAAAGTATGTGGGAACAGGATGTTGTTGTACTCAAATCCTATTGATGAAACAACAACTTAAGGATTATGGTCATAGTTTGGACCATATACCTTTTAGATGTGACAATACAAGTACCATAAACCTATCTAGGAATCCCATTCAACACTCTAGAATTGACATAAGACATTATTTTCTTAGAGATCATATTCAATATGGAGATGTTGTATTGGAATTTCTCAATACAAACAATCAATTGGTAGATATATTCACTAAGTCTCTCAATGAAGAAAGATTTAACTTCATAAGAAGAGAGTTGGGTATGATAGATGGATTAACCTTATCTTAAGTATGATTGTCAAATTTGAATGTTATTTCTTCATATATTGTCTTTTATTATCTAATTTTTAAAGTATGAAGTGGCTAACTTGATGGAAATATATGTTATAAAGGAAAGAAGCACCTTTGAAATCTTTTAGTCTTGTTTTAGACTTAGTTTTGTTTATTGAAGATTTAAGGCAATTCATGTCTGTGACATATATTCACGGTCATGATCATAATTGCCAAAAGCTCCTGTAGCTTTCACACCTTGCTTCATAACATGCTTCACGGCTGAAGGTAGTGACAACTATGTTTCACACTCATAACCTTTTTCTTTCACTCCCGTGAAACTCTTTGTTCACGACTGTGAAGATTAACACCAAAAAATTACAAAACCGTTCATGCTTTGTTTCATGTTTTGTCTCACGGTCACAAGTAGTGAAGATTGTATTTCACGACCGTGACTCATTTTGTGACCTTCGTGAAATTCACTATTCACCCCAATGACTATTAAATGTCATGACCATGAATCATTTCATATCCTTCATCATGGGTAGAATGCCTCTTCAACAAACTGTGACCATGACATTTCATGCCCGTGACTTACTTTTCACGACCGTGACTATGTTGGCTATAAAACAGTTTTTTGCCGTTTTCTCTCATTTCAAACTCTACAAATTCTCTCATTTATCACCTCATTCAATACTACTCATAGATTCCGGCCCCCTATAGCCTTTTCCATCTATAAAAACCTTCAAAAACTCTTTCTTTCTTCAAAAGTCAGAATATCAGAAGGTATTCCTCAAAATCCCTATCAGAAAATCTCTCTCCAAAAACTTATTCTCAACTTAACAATGGATCCCAGCTTCTCAAAAGGCACAAGAAATAAATCTCATGCTCTGAGATGCTACACGGAATACCTCCTCAACATCATTTTGGAGCATTGTCATTCGAAGTATGTCGTTCATAAGAAAAGGCCATTGCTTTCATCACAATCCTTCAAATGGAATGTTATTAGGACCTTCAGTCTTGAGACAAGCATGATGGAACAACTACAAGCTTGTCATCTCATGGAGTTTGAAGATATCCATCAACTAACGCTAAGGGAACTAACTCTCGAGTTCCTTCGCACCTTGCAAGTCTCTCCCACTAGAACAGTAAAATTCTAACTTTGCAAGCATTCGAATACTCTTACAGCAGTGAAGTTTGGTGAAATCTTCAAACTTCCCTTAGATGGAATCCTAAATGAAAGTGAGGTGGAATTCTATACCAATCCGGCATGGACCCATTTAGGATTAGACTGTAGTTGGGACGTGAAGAAGACGAAAAGAACCCATCTTCGGTTTCCAGTGCATAAATATTTACATAGGTTTCTGACCTATAGTATCTTTGCAAGAGTGGATAGCAATGGTTCAATTCGTAAATCCAAGCTTTTCCTCCTAGAGATGGCCTGAAGAGGTCTAACGGTGCCTTATCTCGATGCTTTGCAAATCATGTTCTCTCAATTGTAACAAAGCCATCGAGAGATATTTTGATTGGTGGGTATGCGACTCACCTTGCAATTGAGCTTGGGTATCTAAAGCTCGAAGAGCACAACTTCAACCTCATACTAGCACATGCTCGAGACCGGCTAGATGTCGAGTCTTTTATAAAAATGGGAGCAATGGTTTGCATAATTCATGAGAATAATATCTATTACCGCTTCACAACTCCAGTTGGTGAAACTGTTTGGGAAGACGAGGATTCGGACGAATTCAAAGTTGGCCTCCAAGGAATTCGGCAAAGAAAAAGAGTCAGAGTTGAGACGGCAACCCTAGAGGTTGAGCAGGAGCTTGGTCAGTCCTCGGCCTTTACACCTAACTTAACTCAGCAGGTGGCTGATCTTTTAGCACCACACTTTGACCTACTGCAGGCTTCAATCAATGAGAGGTTGAAAACCTCAAAGATTTCATGGAGTCTCGCATGGATAGCCTCAAGGCAGAAGAAGCTCGCCTTAGAAATGAATTGTTCGGCTCAAAGCCTAGTTGAAGTCTAGCTTTTTTCATTTTGTTTACTAGTTTCTAGTATTGTAAGTGTAGGATTTTAATTTACTTTTCCAAACTTTGTACTTCCTCTATTTGATATAAAAAAATAGCATCAATTTTTGCCTTGTGATTTATTTTTATGTTCTTTTTGTTGATGACAAAAGGGGAAGAACTTAGCAATATATGAATATGCAAATACATGAATGGAAATGTGTTGATATACTTTGCATATACTTAACTAGTTAAAAGTAAAGGATTTAATATACTTTGAACATACTTTGAATATACTTCGCATATACTTAACTAGTTAAAAGCAAAATTTGATATACTTTGCATATACCTAAACTAGCAACAAAGATCCATGTTATACTTCCTCAATTCTTGCACTCTATTATTTTTTGTCTTAAGCATCTTTCGAGGGAGAGACTTATCAAAAGCACATATTGCTAGATTATTTGTCCCCATCTAAAAGGGGGAGATTGTTGAACCTTGAGGGATATTTTCATCATTTTGATGCTAACAAATAAAATAGCAATAATATATTTAACAATATTTGTGTTCTAAGTTTGTTGAATAAGGTATGGAATGTGATGCAAAAATGGAAGACTACCTTTGAAAGTCAAAATATGAAAAAATAGCATGTTCACGCCCATGACTGATTATGTCATGCCCGTGCTATAGCTTAGCACCAACTCTCCAACATTTAAAGTTCACGACCATGAAGGATCATACCAACCGTGAATGATCAAATCAGTCATGCCCGTGAAAGATAGTCACGCCCGTGAGGTAACATGTCAAATTCCTCTAGAGAGCTTCACGGCCAGAGTCACCACTTGGACCATGGCTTGCAAGGATATTCATGCCCATGAAAGTATAAAGTCATGCCCGTGATCAAACACTTCAAATTCTTCCATAATGCTACACCACTAGAGTCACCACCTGAGCCACGGCCTGAAAGAACATTCACAACCATGACACACATATTCACGACCATGAATGAGGAAACAGAAACATGTCAGGTGCGAAATTAAGAGTTGGTGAAATTACTATTTTTGCATTAAATGCATCCAAACGACTATAATTCTCTAAGGAAGCATAAATTCAAGTCATTTATGAATCCTAAACAAAAGAATAACAATTACTTCGAATCAAAATCTTGTTGTAGCCATTTGTGCATTAATTACTTTCAACAAAACTCTTATTCTCTATAAAAATCTATTTGCTCATAAATACTAAACAATATAGGTTGGCGAGTGTTTTTCTTTATAATCTACTACTCAAGTGAGTTTGAGTATATTGGGTTAAGAGTAAAACACTTACAAGGGTTATTTATGCGAGCCATAAAACACAAGGAATTGGTATATTGTGTGAGCCATTAAAATACAAGGGAATTTCTAGGTTAGGTGTTAGCCATTGATAGAAACACCATAGTTGGGAGTGAGCTTGTAAGACTCCATTGTAACACTTAGTGTGTTAGTGACACTCCCAATTGAGATTGGGGAGATGAGTAAGGTTTGTTAATACCCGAACCTCTATAAATTTCTTGTGTGATATCTCTTTATCCCTACTCTATTTAATTTTTTATTCTGCACTTAAAAGTTAAGAAATTTTTTAGTATCTAATTCAACCCCCGTTCTTGGTTCATTATCTGGGCAATAGAAAGAAAGACAATAATTTGAGCTTTGGTTGTCAAATAATGAGCTTGGTAGCATTTTCCTACACTATTAATGACTAGTAGGGTAATAGAATGCTACAATACATGGATGTTACATGTCATTGGATTGATAATGAATGACAATTATAAAAAAGATTACTTGCATTTAGAGTTTTTGATGATTGTCATACCACTGATGATATTTTTAAAATGATAAAAAAATATTTTATAAGAATATAGTTTAGTTAATAAATTTTGTCAATTTTTTTAATAATCGGTGGCAAACAATACTTGGATTCTTAAACTTTAGTCAATTTGTCAACCTAACATCAACAACTAATTTTTTCATAATAGATGTGCATGTCATGTTTTAAATTTATATGTTCAAAATGGTTTGAAATGTTTTGATGTCATAATTAGTCTAATTAGAGAAGCAATTTTGTTTAATGGGCACATCCATAAACTATGAAATCATTAAGTCAATTTTGTAGAGAAAATGGCAAAAGACCCTAAAGATTTATAAGGGTTTCAATTTATATATTACTCAACGAGTTATATGGATATAAAGAATTATTGTGCACATTTAGTTTGAATAATATATCACAAATTAATTTATATCCACAATATTGAGATGTTTGTTAACCAATTTTTGATATTTTAGAAATTTTTAATGATAAAATATATGTTTGAAGCGGTGTTTATTATCCTACATCTCATTTATTATTAGTTGAATTTGTTAATATAGTTGATTTATTTGAAAAACATGGAAATGATCCTTTTTTGCATGATTCAATTTATTTGATAATTATGAAATGCTTAAATTATTTTAAATATATTCCTATCATAAATCTTGTTTCATGTATTTTTTTTCCAAGATGCAAATTAAATGGTTTATAAGATTATTTGAATCTTTATTATTTAGATTTGATCTTAGATGATGATGGGATAATTAGTGTTGATGCAATTATAATGATGTGAAAAAATAATTTTTCATTTATTTATGGAGTTTAGTATTATTTATAATATTTTAACTTTTACAAGTACTTTCACTACTATGTGCCTATAGGAAGAAGGTTTTGTTGAGTTCCATTACACATCATGTGTTCACACTCTTACCAAATTATGTATTCATAGTAATTATGTTGTACACCATGTCTTCTAGGATCAATTGGTATTATGTACATTATGAGATTTCAAAATTTTTATGTATTTCCTATTTTGAACATATTTCCTTAGCTAAGTGGGGGTAATATAATGGTATAGTGTATCATAAATTTAAATTGTATTAATATCCATAGTTTTAATGCTAACTAGCATAGTTAGAATGATACACAAATTTTAGATTTTCTTCCTTTTTGTGGCATTATACAGGGCGACCCAATGTGTCGCTACCTCTTTGTGCTTTGTATAGAGCAACTCTCCCATATTATTAATAAGGTCGTTGAGGCGAATAGATGGAACCTAGTTAAAGTTTCTACTAGAGGCCCTGCACTCTCACATATGATTTTTTACAAATGATATGGTGTTATTTGCTAAAACAAGTACTAATCAAATTCAAGTTATAAGGGTGTGTTTGGATCTTTTTTGCTCTTCATTGAGAAAACTTGTTAATATCTCTAAATTGAGTATTGTTGTTTTTTGTAATGTTGATTTTGGTATAACTAAGGAACTATCCTCTTTAACCATAATACCTTTAGTCAACAATTTTTTTATGTAATGGGGAACTTCCGCTATTCATAGTAGAGTTACTAATCAAACATATAATTTTCTCTTTGATAGAATGTAGATTAAATTAGCTAGTTGAAAATCTAATCAATTCTCCTTGGTAAGAGGATTACTCTAATCTAATTAGTATTTTTTCCATGTCTTATTAGACCATGTAGACAATTCAGCTTCTAGTGGGGATTCCCAAACCTCATGGAGATAATCTAGTCTGATGGGATATTGTGAAAATTCCTAAAACTCTTGGCGAACTGGGAATTAGTAGTTTGGGTCACCTCAACAAATCTTTTAAGGCCAAATTAGCTTGGCAAATCTAGAGGAATCCTAATTTCCTTTTGGTTAGAATTATGCATAACAAGTATTCACAAAGAGGGCTATAAATCAGTTGAGCTAACTTGAAGAAGCAAGCCTCAGAGGTTTAGTGGGGCAATTTGTTCTGGTTTTGATCTAATCTCTATAGGCAAGATTATAAATGTGAGGAATGGTCAGTCCACTAATTTTTGGAAGACCCTTTGGATGATAGATGAGTCATTGCTTTCTCATACTTTGATACCCTTACCAAATCTAGAGTGAGATATAATGGTGTGTGATTAGCTCTATTTACTGACCTATGATCAATAAAAGATTTCATCTTTCCTTGTTAGGAATGATAGTTACACGGTGTACAATGATATTTTGCATTTTTTCTATACTGGTATGTTTACAGTAAAGTCAGCTTAGAAAACACTGATCTCTTTGAATGGGGTGGGCACTAATTTAGCTGTTCTATAATGCCCATAAGTAACAGCCTATTAGTTATGTTGAATCTTTAAAGTGGGAAAGGATGGATGGTTTAGGGTTTAAAAGTTAGTTTGGTGAAAAATAAAGCTTTAATGTCTATGACTATAGGTGCACACCCATGAAAATCTTAAAGAGTTAAAATGGGTTGAGTTTAATTGTGGCAAGTTCATTTTTGAGTAAAAAGAATAGTTACATTTGTGAATCTTTTGATCATGGTCATAAATGGCGATTCAGCCTGTGAGTAGCTCTGCATGTTAGCAGTCGCACTTTCCTCTCTTCCCTACTCTATATCTTTGCTTTACTTGCTCCCCACCACCCCAAATCCCTCTCTAACATATTTTAGACTTTTGCTCCATCTCCCTTACCTCCTTTTTAGCCTAAACACCATTGTTGGAAGCTTGGAAACTATGATATCTAAAGGGTCTAGAAGAAATATTACAAGATTGAAATAGAACTCAGTTTTTATTTTTGTTTTAGGTTATTTTCGATCATTAGAGTCTTATGAGGACATTTTTGTGATATCAGGTGTTGCTAGTGAGCAAGGGAACTCATCACAAAGGGAGAGGTAAGCATAAAGAAGCTTGAAGTTAGTTAAGACTCTATTTTAGCTAGAGGTATGTACATATTTGCATATTAATTCATTTTCAAGCACTTTCACATGTGTTTTGTGTGGAAAATGTATAATGATCATGTACAGGCATGATTTGTTGTGAGTTATGGATTTAAATACAATAGATGTTAACAATGTAAGTTAATGAATTAATGTTATTGTTTTAGTATGATTTGTGGGTTGTGTATGTTTTAATGTTTTAAAGGCATGTCATTAGTATGTAAATGAGTTAAAATATTGATAGGGGTGATTGATATTGGTCAATCTTAAAGACTTGAATGTGTTGAATGGTTGCTCTGTTTTCAACTTGTTTATGTCTCTAAAATTTTCCAGATTTACATCCATGACATAGTGTTAATGGACATAAATTACTTAAATCATAATAGGTTTCACACTAGTGACAAAGTAGTCATGCCCACAAAATGTGTGCCTATAAAAGGATGTAGCATTCATGCCTAGATTTATGACTTGAAAAGTCGTGAATGAAGGAGTTCATGCCCCTGAACATCAAGACCTATTTGTTCATGTTTAAACCCAAAATTTCATAGTTTGTTTCATGGCTAAAAAACTATCAAATATGGTGTCACAACCATGAAGAGATACTCCACACCTGTGAATGATGTGTTTTTGAACCAGTAACTTTTAGGTTTTGGATTTAGGGGTAAGGCAATCATGAAAGACACCTTCATGACTATAAATGGGTTTTCATGCCTATAAAGCACATTAAAATATTGTTATGTTTTTTATTTGTGGTATGGGATGGGATTATGTTTTCACATCATAAGATGTATGGAAGTATGATTAATCACTTATGAGTGACATTTATAAGGTAATGTGCCTATGGTAAAATGCTTGGTAACATGTAATGTGATAATGGCAAATAATATGGTAATAAAATATGTTTTAATGCTCAATTCTCTAATCTTTGACTTGATATATGATAGATGATATGCCATTGAGGAGGTTATAGTACTGTAGGATGTATTGATATTGATATAAGGACAAGATAGCATAAGCTTGGGTTATGCGTGCCCTTGATCCTAGATTGCTAGCATTATTATTTTAAGTTTACTCAGTCAAGATGGCTTAAACTCAGATTGTGAGCGCTCTTAAGTTGAGATGCTTGGATGAGCAAATACAGATAATGAACAGGGTGGTTGAAGCTTGGGTTACAAGTGCCCCCTATTTCACAACTAAGATCTAGAGAGTCAAGCTTAGAGTCTTGGGCAAAAATGCAAACATATAAGGAAAATAACAATGATAGATAATTATATTTATATGGCTTGGTTTTCTGTGGTTTGACATATAGAACATGGAAATGAATATGGATGCATGTTTATGTTAATTGTGATATGTGGTTCAAGTATGCTTGTGACAATGTGAACAAGGCATGTAGCATCTAAAATGAATGTTATTTGGTACGATCACGATGTATATAACATGATATTAGTATGACATTGCATAATTGTATGTAGAATTTTTATGGACATATGTACCACTAAGCATTAAGTTGCTTAGGATGTGGATTTTTTACAACCAGGTTTGGTGCCAGTAGATTGAAGTTGATAGATCATGGAGTAGTGCCCATACAAAGTTTTGTTTAAGAATAAACCCACTTTCGAGGGTGGGTGTTCATACATGGCATTTGTTTGTTCTTTTTATAAATGTCATGAGTTATGGGGAAATTTTTGTATATGTCTCTTATTTCAAATCATGTATTTGATATTATAATGTACTTCTTCTATAAACAACAGGGCTACTGTAAACCCAACATGTTTTATATTATTATACTGATCGGCTGGATTGAGTTTTAAGCTATATGGTCATCTTTTATTTTAAAATGTATGTTTATGCTTAACATGTTTTAAATGTAAAAAATATATTTACCGATTTTTTAGAAAAAGGTTTTGTATAATCCATTTATATAGTTAGGTTCTTCTAGCTATAACGGTGGGTTTTACATTTTTTTGGTATTAGAGCATAGGTTTAGAAGTTTCTAAACGTAAGTGGGCCAAAGGGGTTTGTCATGCATGCATAGTGTGTCTCTTATGACTTTGACAGGGGTTACTTCTCTGTTCACCTACAAGATTAGGTGAGAGTAATGGAAATAGAACCTCACAATGTTGCTAAGAGCAACAGTTCTCCCAACATTGAGGCTCAGGATTAGCCTAGTGTTACTAGTGACATGGTTTAAGAGCTATTATAGTCCTTTTTCAAAACATTTTACTCAACCCAATCAGGGCCAAATGTATTTAATGCAATAGGTAGCAGGCTCATTACAATAACTAATGTAGGCTATGTTATAGGCAGTGCCACAATGATGCCACCACTATCTCCACCGCTTTAACCATTAAGGCCCAGGATGTAGATTGATACACTTTGAAAGCATGGGGCTATGAATTTTGCTAGCAAGATTTCTAGGATACCATAAGCCTAGATGTAATGTTCCATGTAAGTATTTTAAAATCCTTTTTACAACATTCAAATGCGATTCTTTAGGACATGATTGAAATCTAGCACATAAGCATATACTATACATTATATCGAGCCTAGAGCTTTTCTTTTATGCTCTTCCCTTTCTCATGTTGGTGAATTTTGTTGATGTGCTTATAGGAGTCTTAGCATTTTTGCATCCTTCCATTCCAAATTTCTTGATTAACTTTTTGGTGTACTTGGATTGGTTGATGAATATGCCTTCCTAACTTTGCTTGATTTGTATACCAAGGAAGAATTTAAGTTCGTCCATCATGCTTATTTCAAATTCCCTAGTCATTGCCTTAGCAAATTATTAGCAAAGCAATTCATTAGTAGACCCAAATATGATGTCATCAACATAAATTTGGACAATTAAAATGTCATGCTTATACTTTTTAATAAACAAGTTTGTATCAACATGCCATTTTGAAAAATTATTTTCTAAAAGAAAAGAACTTAGTCTTTCATACCAAGCTCTTGGAGCTTGTTCTAATCCATACAAGGCTTTTGAAAGTTTAAAAACATGATTAGGAAAATTATGACTTTCAAAAACCAGAGGTTGTTCTACATAAACTTCCTCTTCTATAAGACCATTTAAGAAAGCACTTTTGATAACTATATGAAAAAATTTAAAATTAATATGGCATGCAAATGTTAAAAGTATTTTTATGGCTTCTAATCTAGCTACCAGAGCATAAGTTTCACCATAATCTATATCTTCTTATTGAATATAACCCTTGGCAACTAACCTAGCTTTATTCCTAGTAATTGAGCCTTATTCATCTAACTTATTTCTAAACATCCATTTACTACCAATGATTTGATGGTCTTTGGGTCTAGGAACCAAGATCCATACCTTATTTCTCTTGAATTGGTTGAGTTCCTATTGCGTAGCAATCACCCAACTTTCATCATAAGAGCCTCATCAATATTCTTGGGCTCAATTTGAGAGACAAAAGCAAGGTTAGAATTTATGTGTTTGAGATGAGATCTAGTACTAACACCCTTAGTAGGATCAGTAATGATTTGTTCCTTGGGGCTATTCTTTATCATTTTCCATTCCTTTGGAAGCTCTTGGTTGTGTTGCTCTTAAGCTTGAGGTAGAAAGACATCTTGTTGTTATTTCTCTTGATCATCATCATCTTTCTCATGATCAAGATCAAGCTTCTCCATTGTACATGCAATGTCATCAAGAACACTACCTTTCACAAGATCAAGCTTATAAGATTCATAAAAATACAACATGCATAGACTCTTCAACAACTAAAGATATTTTATTAAAGACTCTATAAGCTTTGCTAGTTGTAGAGTATCCTAAGAAGATACCTTCATCGGACTTAGAGGTAAAATTTCCATGGTTGTCCTTAGTGTTTAATATAAAACACTTGCATCCAAATACACTAAACTAAGATATCATAGGTTTTGTTCCATTCCATAGCTCAAAAAAAGTTTTGTTTAAAAGTGGTCTTTTGAAAACTCGATTTGGAATATAACACACAGTATTAGTGACTTCGGCCCAAAAGTAGGTTGATAAACCATACTCATTGAGCATTGTTCGATCCATTTCAATTAAAGTAAGAGTTTTCCTTTCTACTATCCCATTTTGTTGTGGTGTCCTAGGAGTTGAAAAAGCATGTGAAATACCATATTTTAAATAAAAGTTTTCAAAATTTTCATTTTTAAATTCTCTGCCATGATTCCTTCATATTTTAGAAATAAAATATTCTGTTTCATTTTCAACTCTTTTAGCAAAAATTATGAAAGATTGAAAAGCATCCCTCTTTTGAGCTAAGAAAATTATCCAAGTGCATCAAGAGTAATTATCAACAATAACAAAAGCATAGTGTTTACCTCCAATACTAGCAACTTTAGTAGGTCCAAAAAGATCTAAATGCAAAAATTGTAGAGGTTTAAAAGTACTTACTATATTTTTGGATGTAAAGGATGACTTGTGTTGTTTTCCTCTTTGGCGAGGTTCACATGTCTTATCCTTTTCAAATTTGACTTTTGGAAGTCCACTTACTAGCTCTCCTTTGCTAAGGCTTTGAATTAATTTCATGCTTTCATGACCAAGCCTTCTATGTCATGGCCAAGATATCACTAATAATTATAAGACACTTAGAGGAAAGGTTAGATATTTTGTGTAAGTCTATTGTGTAAGTATTGACATCTCTATCTCCTTTGAATATCTCTTGGCCACTTAAAGAGGTTACAAGACATTCATTTGAGGTAAAGATAACTTGGTTTCCCTTATCACATAATTGACTTAAACTTAACAAATTTTGTTTCAAACCATCAACAAGCAAAACATCTTCAATAAAAGTAGTATTATTAATACCAATAGAGCCAATGCCAATTACCTTACATTTAGCATTGTTCCTAAAGGTTACTTTACCACCATCAATTCTTTTGATGTGATGGAAGAGTTCTTTCTTTCCGGTCATATGCCTTGAGCATCCACTATCTACAAGCCAAGCATTTTCCCTTATAGTGGACTTGAGGCATACCTATAAAACCATAATTTAGGTTTTGTTTTTAGGTACCCAAACAAACTTGGGTCCTTAGGGGTTAGCACTTGAAGGTTCCCAATGAGGCTTTTATATCCAACAATGCTTGTTGATATTGTTGAGTTTTGAAGAATGAATCATATTCGTAAATGCAGCGGAGAAATAAAATTTTCAAAACCCAAAACAAAAGATCATACTTGTACCATTAAAACTAATTTATATAAATATAAATGTTAAAAATTATACCGTGTAATTTCTTATTTGTTCTTCAAATCTTTACTTTGTTGGGTTATAGCAAGCCACAACAATCCACACTAGGATATCTTTAATGATAATCCACGTGAAGAATGAAGAAGAAACTATCAAGAGAAATGGTTTGAACAAATTCAAAGTGTTAGCTTTGAAAGTGTTCTTGAGAGAATTTTGTTGTGTCTTAAAAATACTTTTTTCACAAAAAGATATTTTCATGTCTATTTTCTGCCATTTGATGTTTTTCTATTTGAATCAAATTCAAAGAAAAGATGAAAAGTCAAAAATGGAGAAAAGGGAAATGAATGAATAGTAATTGGCCTAATTAAGGTCAAAAACTGCCGTTGGCCAATAGGTGGGAGGCAGTTGCACGCTGGGCCTGCTACTGGGCTGCCCAGCTGGCCCGCTAGGTGGGCCTACAGCCTGCCTAGCCCGCGAGGGCCCGTGACCTTCCCAAACGATTTTTTTGTGCAATCTCATCGTGATCCATCCCGAAATAATTTTCTCATATTTTGGATCATATCCAATACCATTTTACTCATTCTACATATCTTCAATGTGTGTGACCCATTAGGTTCCTGGTTATGCTGGCCACTTAAATTAATAATTAATTTAAGTAGGTCATGAGCGGTATCTAGCAACACATCATGACCCCCAATTGACCGAAATGTCAGTGGTTTGACTATGAACCTTTCCGTAGACATTTTATGTACAATTCTTCCTTTCACCATTCTATACCCCACTTGGTTCAGAGTATGGACATGTGTCAACTCCCACTAGACTGACTACATCACGTCTAGTCCAAGTAATATTAGTTCTTGTGCTTGAGGCTCATTACTCTATTAGATATGTCATTGAAGACTATCTTTATGACATTTCCACTCCGGCCAGAGATTTCTGAGCAATGACCACCACAATAGGCCATGGGTATACACTCATTCTATCAAGAATGGTGAATCCTTTGTTGATTACCCAATTACCTTCGAATACCTCAAGCTGTATCCAATCACCACCCTATGAGCTACCTCTCCGAGGGAACAAGGAATAGTGTCAAAATACAAAATCAATATTCAAGATATCATTAAGTACCTCAAGTTTAAGGATACTTGCACCACTGCTATGATGAGACTATCATTGACATTTGAATAGATTATCCATATGATTGTGTCATAGTTGGTGATCCAATGTACTTAGCTACACTTAGCAAGCATCCACATGTTAACTCTAAACATCTCATGTTTATAGATTATGAGATCTACTACTCGATCCAATCAAGGAGTGTAACATGTGCTAGTCTCTCTGGATTAATAATGTCCTGTCTCATTAATCCTATGACTAGGGATAATTTTGATACTAACATAATTAAACATGATAAGAATCTTAATATCATGATCTCATCATGATTTCCTTCATGCTATGTTTTGTATCAAGGACTTCATTAATTGATTTAAGATCACTTACCAATTCATATATCAAATGAACATTAAATTAATGAAAAAACCTTTTATTAATCAACTAAATTTGTATAATAAGTGCTAAAGGTGATTGCCTTTAGAGCACTCCTGTAACATATATGACCAAATTTGATGCAATAATATCATTGTTTAGTTATATGTATGTTTTTCGGTTTTAACATGATTTTAGGTCTTAACATCTTTTGGGAATGAGTTTGTGTGAAATGACATACACATGCATGATGAATAGGTGCTTTCCTAGGTGTATGCCTTTTATACATAAAAGCATGTTTGGCTTTTTGAGGTTTCCCTTTTAAGCCAAGTGACCCTTCACTATTCTTCTTTTGAATAGAGGATTTTGTGTGTGCCATGGGCTATTACATCAATTGTGGAGGTTTATGGTGCACTAGACTTAACAAATGTAGTCTTGTGAGATGAAAATGATGTTTCATTAAATACTAGACCAAGTCTTATTAAAGGTGGTCTTTGAGAAACTATGAGAATATCAGACTCTCTTTCCCTTTATGAAAACTTGAATTGAGTTTTTAAGTTCCTCAACTTCATTTTTCAAGATATTGTTCTCTTTAAGCAAAGCTTTAGTTGAAGATTTAAAGGAATACTCATCTAATGAATTTTGAAGAGTTTCATTAGAAGTTTTAAAAGCAAAATTCTCTTTTTCCAAAACTTCCATTTTATTTTTCAAATCTAAAATATTATTTTTATAAGTTTTAAATCTACTTCGATATTTTTCTAATTCTAGGTTCAATACTTCTATTAAACTTTGCTCATCATTATCGTATTCACTATTACTATTATTATCACTTCTATTATCATTAAAAGGGTATGAATAAGAAGGACCTACCTCATCCATGAAGTGATCCTTTAATGCCATGAAGCATAGGCTAACATCTTCACCTTCATTATCATCTTTTTTGCTCGAAGAGCTTTCGTCATCTCATGTAGCTTTGTAACCTTTCTCCCCATCATCTTTTGGAAACCTTTTCTTTTGTTTCTTGAGCTTTGGACATTTTAGTTTGATATGTCGTTTCGTTTTGCATTCATAACACTTTAATTCCTAATTATTTCTTTGAGAGTCATTGGAGGAGTGTTTGAAGGTTTTTTGTTTGGAGTTTCGAGAGTTGCCAAGTCTTTTTTCAATTATTCTTTTTATTCTTCTTGAGAGCATTGCAATGTCCTCATTTTTATCATCACTCTTCTCTTCATCATCTTCAATTACCTCTTGAGATTTTGAAGTAGAGGCTTTGAGTGCTGGAGCTTTTTGCTTTTCTGGTTCAACTTCAAGTTATCTATCCCTTTTTACCGCCATTTCATGCGTTAAAATTTTGCCAATGGGCACATCGATAGGCATAATGCTCATGTCTTCATTGGCTTCTTCTATGCCCGCAACTCTTGAACCATAGTCTTTAAGAGGAAGGCTTCTTAATATTTTGTTGTTCACATCTTCCAAATTGAAATGCTTTCCAAGCTTTCTCATGTCATTTATGATGGCTAGAAAATGGTTCACCGTGTCGATGATGGATTCATTGTATTTCATTTTAAAGAGTTCATATTCCGAAGTAAGAAGTTGAATCTTCTTGGATTTTACTTACTTGGTTCCTTCATGATAATTCTCCAATGTTTTCCATTTGCTATCTACGATAGGACAATGTTGGATTCTGCCGCGTTCTCCAATAGATAGAGAGCTTGCGAGGATTTTGCTTGCTTTTTTGTTTCTGAAGTTAGCTCTTAGTTGAGGCTCTGTCCAATCATCTATTGAAATAATTTCTTATTCACCATCAACTCCTCTCTTAGTTGGTGACGTCCATTCTTTCCGAACACTTTCCCAACCTTCACTTCCTTCACTATCGAGATATGTTTCCATCTGTAATTACCAATGAACGTAGTTTGCTCCATCAAAGTAAGGCTTGAGGCTCTACAATCCTTCACTGGCCATTTCTTCATCTTTGCTCACACTTATTAGGCTTTGTTGCTAGACAAGATTTGATGCCAATTGTTTCCCAGACAATGAACCAAGAATGGGGGGTTGAATTGGTTAACAAATAAAAAATTGCTTACTTTTAAAGTGCGAAATAAATAAAATAGTGTAAGGAAGGAAAGATATCACACACAAGATTTATAGAGGTACGAGTATTAACAAACCCTACTCCTCTCCCCAAACTCGATTGGGTGTTTCACTAACACTTTAAGTGTTACAGTGTAGTTTTTCAAGCTCACTCCTAACTATGGTGTTTCTCTTAATGGCCAACACCTAACCCAGAAATTCCTTTGTCTTTTTCAATGGCTCACATAAAAACCAATTCCTTGTGTTTTATGGCTCACACAATAAACCCTTACAAGTGTTTCACTTTTAACCTAATATACCTAAGCTCACTCTTGAGTAATTGATTACAATGAAAACACTCACCAGTCTATAATGCTCAGATGTTATGAGCAATTAGGTTTTCACAAATAATAGAGTTTTTATTGAGAAAATAATTAATGCACAAGGCTAGAACAAGATTAAATATGTAAAATAATTGTGTTCTTCCTATTGGGATTCATAAATGACTTGCATTTACATTCACTCTATGAATTATAGTTGTTTGGGTGCATTTAATGTGAAAATAGCCTTTGAACCAAATCGTAATTTCACACCTGGCATATTTCTCTATCCACTTTCACAGGCGTGAATATATGTGTCACGGTCGTGAATGTTCTTCCAAGTCATGGTCCAAGTGGTGACTCTGGCCATAAAGCTCTATAGAAGAATTGGATGTTTGATCACGGACATGACTAATACTTTAATGGGAGTGAATATTCTTCCAAGTTGTGGTCCAAATAGTGACTCTTGCCATGAAGCTCTCTCGAAGGATTTGACATGTTTGGTCACGGGTGTGACTATCTTTCACAGGTGTGACTTGTTTGATCAATCATGGTTGGTTTGATTCTTCATGGTCGTGATCTATGAATGGTGGAGAGTCGGCGCTAAGCTATATTCATGGGAATGACTTTTATATTTCTTTGATTTTAATCTTCGAAAGTTGTCTTTCGATCATGCATCATGTATTAATCATGGTATATCCTGTTAACACACTTAGAACACAAATATTGTCAAATACATTATTGTTATTTTATTTGTTATCATCAAAATGATGGAAATACCCCTCAAAGTTCAATAAATCCAAAGCTAGGATTTCCTCTAAGAGTATCCATGTGAAGGAAGAAGAAGAAAACCTATTAGGAGATGGGGTGACAAAAGTCCAAAGTGCTAGCTATGGAAAATTTTCTTATGAAAGAGAAAAGGGAGGGAAGAAAAATAACTCTTATTTTTCTTAATGGGGCAAACATGAAATTAACTCCTTAAAAGGAGTATTTATATACTTTCTAATCCCTTTTAGGGTTGTGTTGCCCATATATTGAACCAAGAAGGGGGGTTGAATTGGATATTAAAAAAAATTTCTTACCTTCTAAGTGCGGAAAGAAAAGTTAAGTTGAGTAGGGATAGGAAGATATCACACAGGAATTTTTATAGAGGTTCGGGTGTTAACAAACCCTACTCCTCTCCCCAATCTCAATTGGAGTTTCACTAACACACTAAGTGTTACAATGGAGTTTTACAAGGTCACTCCCAACTATGGTGTTTCTAACAACGGATCACACCTAACCCAGAAATTCCTTGTGTTTTAACAGCTCACACAATAAACCAATTCCTTGTGTTTTAAAGGCTAACACAAATATCCCTTACAAGTGTTTTACTCTTAACCGAATATATCCAAACTCACATGAGCAGTAGATTACAAAGAGAAACACTCAAAAATCTATTATGCTCATGAAATAATGAGCAAAAATATTTTTATAGAGAATTAATGTTTGTTTTGAAAGTATTAAATGCACAAAATGGCTACAACATGATTTTGATTCGAAGTATTAGCTATTCTCTTATTTAGGATTCATAAATGGCTTGCATTTTATTCTTCCATGGCAAATTATAGCTGTTTGGTTGCATTTAATGTGGAAATAGCAGTTGCTGACATGTTTCTCTTTTCTCTTTCACAGTCGTGAATAAGTGTGTCACGGTCGTGACTGTTCTTCTAAGCCGTGACTTGAGTGGTGACTTTAGCCGTGAAGCATTTTGGAAGGATTTGAAGTATTTGATAATGGGTGTGACATTATTATTTCATGGGTATGAACATCCATCCTAGCCGTGGTCCAAGTGGTGACTCTGGCCATGAAGCTCTCTCGAGGAATTTGACATGTTTTCTCATGGGCGTGACTTTTTTTCACGAGTGTGACTGATATGATCATTTATGGTTGCTATCATTCTTCATGGCCGTGAACTTTAAATGTTGGATAGTTGGCGCTAAACTTTATCACGGGCTTGACATACAAGGTCATGGGCGTGAACATGTTATTTCTTCATTTTTTTGTCTTTTTAAGGTTAGTCTTCCATTCTCCATTCTTGCTATCACGTTCCATACCCTGTTCAAAAAACTTAGAAAACAAGTATGTTAAATACATTATTGTTATTTTATTTTGTTAGCATCAAAATGACGGAAATACCCCTTAAGGTTCAACAGGTTGGAAAAGAAAAAATCCTATTGGGCCTATTTCCCGAAGGTATAAGGCCCAATGTCGACCAAGTCAACAATCCTAATTCCAATTTGGATTTGACCCATTTTTTTATAACTCTTATAAAAGGCCCAATACTCTTTCTTTCTCATTTGGATATTATCCAAAATCCATTTTACATTTTCTTCATTCCCTCTATGCATGTGACCTAATAGGTTTTCTGGTCATGTTAGTATCTCAAGTCTCGAGAGGAATCTTAATCTAATTAGGATTCTACGAGTCAAACACTTTTAACCCATAATGAATTTCTAATCAATTTCCCTGGACTTAGCATAACATGAGCAATATCTAGCAATACATCATGACCACCTAATTAACCAGAGATTGAGTGGTCTGACTATAAACCCTTCCATACACAATTACCATGCAATTCATCCTTCCATCAAACTATACCTCATTTGGTTCAGAGCATGGACTCTGTGTCAATGCCCACTAGACTGAATGCATCACATATAGTTCAGATGATATTAGTTCTTGTTAATGAGACTCATATTACTATTTTAGATATGTCTTTGAAGACCTTCTTCATGACATGTCGACTTTGGCCAAGGATTTTTTAGCAATGATGTTTACAAGAGGCCATTGGTATACTCTCCTTCTATTAGGAGTGGTAAATCCTTTATTGACTACTCAACTACCTTTGCATACCAAATGTTATACCCAATCACTACCCTATGAGCAACCTCTGAGAGGGAATGAGGAATGGAGTCAAAGTATAGGATTCAGTATCGAAGATAACCTTAAGCATCTCAAGACTAAGGATACTTGCACCAATGCTATGCTGAGACTATGACAGACATTGAATAAATATTCATATGATTGTCTCATAGCAGGTTATCCAATGCACTTGCTACTCTTAGCAAGCATCCACATATTAGCTCTAAACATCTCATGCCTTCAACTTTATGGGATTAGCTACTTGACCTAGTCAAGAAGTATAACATATGCTAGTTTATCCGGATTAACAATGTCCTGTCCTATTAATCCTATGACTAGGGATCATTTAGGTATAAACACAATTTCACATGATAAGAATGTCATCATCATGATCTCATTATCAATTCCTTCATATTGTGTTACATACCAGGGACTTCTCAATGATAACTCATAACATCTATTTGCCAAATCTCATAATTGTAATGAGTTGTAATTGCTAGGAGTATCCTGATGGATTTAAGCATAACAATTGGAGAAAAAGTTTCATCACAGTCAACATCTTTTCTTTGATGATATCCTTTAGCTACCAGCCTAGCCTTATAGGTAACTACATTACCTTCCATATCGCTCTTCTTCTTGAAGACCCAATTGCATGTAATGGGTTTAATCCCTTCAGGTGGGTCAACCAAAGTCTATACTTGGTTTTCATACATGAAATCCATCTTTAACTGCATGGCTTTTAGCCATCTGTCAGATGTTGAACAATTCGTAACTTTTTCATAGGTAGTAGGATCATCATCCTCTATGAGCAATACGTTATTCTATTCGCTTATTAGAAATCCATATCTCTCAGGAACAATGCATATCCTACTTGATCTATGAAGTTCTTGTGTTTCAAAAGGTGAAGTTGTTACTTTATCTCTATGAGTAATAGATTCAGGTTCTGTCAGTTGGTCTACTTCTGTTTGAGCATCTTGAACTTCATCAAGTTCAATCTTTCTCCCATTATCTTTTTTTAGAAGAAACTTTTTCTCTAAGAAGACAACATGCTTTGAAACAAACACCTTTTTTCCAAAGTGTGGTAGAAGTGATATCCAAATGACTCTTTTGGATATGCAACAAACAAAAACTTATCAGACTTAGCTTCTAGCTTATCTGACATTGTTTGTTTCACATTAGCAGGACAACCCCATTCTTTCAAGTGAGAAAGAATAGGTCTATTGTTAGTCCATATCACATATGGAGTAACCTCAACTAACTTAGAAGGGACTCTATTCAATATATAAACAGAAGTCTCTAGTGCATGACCCCAAAAGGACTTAGATAGTTCTGCAAAGCTCATCATCGACCTCACCATGTCTAACAAGGTTCGATTTCTCCTTTCAGCCACACCATTATGTTGTATTGTGTAAGGTGGAGTCCATTGAGATAAAATCCCATTATCTCTTAAATAACCTTTAAACTCTTGGCTTAAGTATTCACCACGTCAATCTAATCTAATTGTGTTAATACTTTTACTAAGTTGTTTCTCTACTTCATTTCGGAATTCTTTGAACTTTTCAAAAACTTTCAATTTATATCTCATCAAATATAAATACCCATATTGTGAATAATCATCAATGAAAGTAACGAAGTAGATAAAACAACCTTTGGCATGCACTGACATTGTTCCATATACATCTATATGTACAAGGTCCAACAACCCATTGGCACATTCACCCTTTCCACTAAAAAGTGATTTTGTCATCTTTCCTAAAAAGCAAGATTCACATGTGTCATAGGATTCATAATCAAATGACCCTAAATCTCCATTTTTGTGTAACTTAGTCATGCACCTCTCATTTATATGGCCAAGATGACAATGCCATAAATATGATGGTTTTAGGTTATCTATCTTTTGTCTTTTTTATTATTGATATTGAGGATTGAATTTGACATGTCAAGAATATAAATGTCATTATATAATGTTCCAGTTCCATAAAGAATATCATTCAACTAAATAGGGAAACCATTGCCAGTAATAGTTAAATGAAAAAAAATTTCTATTTACATATGAAATAGAAATAATATTTTTTTTTATCAAAACTATAACATAATAACAATTGTCTAATTCTAAAACAAGCCCACTTGGAAGTGTCAACACATAAGTTCCTACGGCTAATGTAGCAAATCTTGCTCCATTGCTAACATGTAGGTCTTACTCTCCTTTATTGAGTTGTTTACTGTTCCTTAGGCCCTGCATATCTGTACATATATGTGAGCTACATCTGATATCCAATACCCATGCATTATGAATAGAAACAGTATGAACCACAATCACATAAATACTTCAAGTAGATGGTGTATCCAATACCTTATCTTTTTTCTTCTTTAAACACTCTAGATAGGCCTTGCAGTTAATCTTCTGTAACATCCTTAACCTTCCCCACATGCATTTCATTTGAACATATGCATCTTCCATATAATCCAATTGAACACATGCATTTCATACATATTTTCTAAGAAACAAGTTCATGGCATGCACTAGCTACTTGTCCTAGTATTTGGCAATTGTAGCGAGTCACACGTGTATCCTTATAACCTCAATGATGATAACAAAGCATTAGAAATAAATTGAATAAGGTGACTAAATTATAGTAAGCAAAATGATTAGATTAAGATTAGTAAACATTTACATTGTTAATTTAGTTAAATCGGGCCAAATGATTAAGCTATACTATTGTGTCAATTAGTCGAATTATATATATATGTAAATAATAATAATAATATAGATAAAATAAAATTAAAATGACATAAAAGAGAAATAAAAGAGAAGAGAAGAGAAAGGAGAAAAGAGATGAGAAAAAAGATAAAAAGACAAAAAACAAAAAGTTAGCTTTATCTACCCATTTCTGCCTTCTTCTGCAGCCCGTCTTCTACTTCAATTTCCTCCATTTTAGACTTCAATTCATCCTTGTTTCACTTATTTTTTGAAACTAATTGTTCCCTTGCAAGGTTGTTATTGGTAAGTAATCAATTCTTATTGCTATAGAGTTGATTTGAGTTGCTTAGGTTCATTAATGGGCACTGATTTCCAACCCGATTTTGATGCACATAGAAATTGATTCTGGAAAAGTTTAAAACCCAAAAGGTTGTTCCTTTATGTCTTATATTTATGTATATGTAAATGGTTTTTCATGATTTGGTCTATAGGAAGAGAAATCCTCTCTCTACTGAAACTGGTCAGGGTGTGAACCCTAACCAAGTTAGCTACTATGTTCTTTGATTTCGAATATGTTAAAGTCATTATTTGAAGTGTCTCAAAACATAAAAGTTTTAAATATATGTGTTTTGTATCTTTATACCAAATTTTAGGATCATAGGTCTTGTACATTGTGAGTTATGGGGAATGGAACCATAACTATTCCATGATTTGAACTGCCAACTGAGTGCCTTGGCCAGATCTAGCAAAATGTTAGGCCCATTTGAGCTCGTTATAGGTAGATTCTGTAAATTGTAAAAATAGAATAGCTATAGGTATATGTCTTAGATAAATTTGGGCACTACTTTCAGCTTAATATGTTAGGTATAGAGTAAGTTATAGCTTTTAGAAGTCATACTATTCTGGAAGCCAATTCTGTTCTGGACCAGTGAATTGTTTGTTATAATTTGAAGACCATAGAGACATACTTTATAAAAGTTGTAAACATGAAACATGTTCCATATGAACCCATATAATTTTCGGTAAATTTTCATTAAAATAGAACATATAGATTATAAGTTATGATGAATCCAAATGATTACCCTGAAACTGCCTAAAGGCAAAAAATAAGGCAGAAAAAAGAACACATTTATAAATTCTACAACACATTGTACAATGATCTAATTGGTCTAAAATTTTAATATATTCTATAATTATATGTTAGTTGCAATTAGGAATAAGAATCAGAATAATTGGTCAAGTATAGAAAAAGTTATAGGCTAAACAGTCCCATAAGGTCACATTGCCTCATAGGAAAAATCTTAACTATTGACATGAACAATGCATATTAATTTGATTAAGCCACATTAAGTCTCCCTAATCATGAGTTAATCGATTATGTTTTCATATTAGGCTCGCAACATATTGAAGACCCACAAGGAGCAGATAGACAATAAGTTAGGGGTCGGAATCAAAGGAGAACGGTGAGTCTAATTATCGATTGAATTCTTTACTGCAAATGAATGTTGCTTGCTATGTGATTCATATGATTCTCATGATTGGTCCTTGATAATGTAATGATGGATAATTTGTGACATTGTGGTACATATAAATGGTATACTTGTGGTATATTTGAAGTATATGTTTGACATATGTGATATATATACATGGTATATGTATAGTATATGCAAGGTATATGTGTGGCATATGAGGTATGTATGTGGTATATGTATATTATATGTGATAAGATACAATGGTTGATGAATGCTTAAATACAAGTGCATATGCATATGGGCTAAAAAGACGTTGTGACTAGTTAATCGGTATTGTAAAATAAAAGAAGAGGCCTATGGCCCAACAAATGTGGAAATGAAACAAATGATCAAGCTAGCTAGCAAATGAAAATGCAAATGTTCACATGGAAACCCGGGGCAATGTCTGTTTAACTTGGTCACAACAAAATGAAATAAGCAAAGCATTTGCATGCATAAGGAGTAATGATTATATGTTTCAACTTTATTGATAATTATATGATACTGTTGAATGGAATGGAATACATGGTATGTATTGGATTCATGACTTATTATTATGAGTTGTTCGGTGCTTGAGAGCTCATTTGATGGTTATTCTCACTGAGCCACAACTCATCAATTTCCATCATTTTTCAGGTAAAGAAAAGTGATAGCTCATTTTGAATAGCATATAGAAGACATGGAGCACAAGTCACTGGTCGGGCCTCATCACTCTCTCTCTCCTTGCATTCCACACAAGCATAAAAATATGTTATCTGCATTGATTGACCCAGGCTCCACTCATTCATTTATATCATTGCATATGGCATCTAAACTGCATCAAACGCATGAGCCTTTGGGGATTGACATAAATGTGAGTACACCATTGGGAAGAGTGGTAGTTGTGAATAATGTCTGTCATGATTGCCTGATATGCATTGATAGAGATGAGTTAATAGCTAATCTAATTTTATTGCCAATATATGAATTTGATGTGATACTGGGAATGGACTGGTTAACTAGACATCATACAATAGTGAATTGTTTTACTAAGGAAGTAATTTTGGAATCACCAAACCAGCCAAAAGTAGTATTTCTAGGTGAAACAAAACTTGCGCCTACATGTCTAGTTTTAGTTGTAAGGGCATTTCGAATGATCAAAGGGGGATGTGAAGCATATTTGGCATATGTGACTGATACTAGAACTACTGATAGCTTGCTTGAAAATATACCAGTGGTAAGGGAATTTGCTGATGTATTCCCAGATGATCTACCTGGTTTACCACCAGATAGAAAGATAGAATTCACTATTGAACTAGTACCAGGAATAGCACCAATATTAAGGTCACCCTACAAAATGGCCCCAGTTTGTTGAAAGAACTGAAGGCCTAATTGCAGGAGTTACTTGACAAAGGGTATATTAGACCTAGTGTATCACCTTGGGGAGCTCCAGTATTATTTGTTAAAAAGAAAGAAGGAACAATGAGATTGTGTATTGATTATAGGCAACTAAATAAAATGATAGTGAAGAACAAATATCCGTTGCCTAGAATAAATGATTTGTTTGATCAGTTGTAAGGAGCCCAAATATTCTCCAAGATTGATTTGAAATCAGGCTATTACCAGCTGAAGGTAGCATAAGCGGATGTGCCGAAGACTGCGTTCTGAACCAGGTATGGACATTATGAATTTTTAGTAATGCCATTTGGGTTGACTAATGCTCCAGCTGTATTTATGCCATTAATGAATAAGGTGTTTTAGCCATATCTGGATAGGTTTGTGATAGTATTTATTGATGACATATTGGTATACTCAAAGAATAGGGAAGAACATGAACAACATTTAAAAAATTGTGTTGCAAACTTTGAGGGAGAAACAATTATATTCCAAATTGAGTAAATGTGAATTCTGGTTAGATCATTTGGTGTTTGTTGGACATGTGGTGTCTTGTAAAGGCATAGAGGTTGACCCAAAGAAAATTGAGGCCATGGTAAATTGGGAAGCTCCTAAAAATATATCTAAAATGCGTAGTTTTATGGGTTTAGCCGGATACTATCGCAGATTTGTTGATGGATTCTCCTTAATTGCAAGCCCTTTGACTAAATTGTTGAGAAAGAATGTGCCTTTCAAGTGGACTCAAGAATATCAGAGGAGTTTTGATGAACTAAAATACAGACTAACCTCAGCACCAGTGTTAACTATCCCTATAGGTATAGGTGGGTTTACAGTATATAGTGATGCTTCTCGCCAAGGCTTGGGATATGTATTAATGCAACATGGTGAGGTGATACCTTATGCATCTAGGCAACTAAGACCACATGAGATCTCATATCCGGTGCATGATTTAGAATTGGCTGCTGTTGTATTTGCATTAAAGATTTGGAGGCATTATTTGTATGGTGAGACATTCCAGATCTTCACATACCATAAAAGCTTGAGTTATTTGCTAACATAGAAAGAATTAAACATGAGGCAGAGATGGTGGTTAGAGCTATTGATCGATTATGACTGTACAATTGAAAACCATCTAGGGAAAGCCAATGTGGTAGCAGATGCATTGAGTAGGAAGGCTAGTAGCAGTGTAGCTCACTTGCAAGTATCCTCTTTTCCATATTTGATTCAATTACGATCCTTGAATGTTGAATTAAGTATACATAATGAAGGATCAGTGATTTCTACTATTCAAGTCACACCTATACTAAAGGAGAGGATCAAAGAAGCACAAAACAAAGATCCTCAATTATATGAGAAAGTTGATATGATAAGGCAGGGAAAGAGTACAAAGTTTCATTTGCAGAATGACACACTGATGTTAAAATCACGCATATGTGTTCCAGACACTGAGAACTTGCATCAGGAAATAATGGAAGAGGAACACAATGCACCATATGCAATGCACCCAGGGATGACAAAAATGTATCACAGTTTAAGGTCTCATTACTGGTGGCCAAAAATGAAGAAAGACATAGCAGAATATGTTTCCAAATGCTTGACATGTCAGCAGATTAAAATTGAACATTAGACACCAATTGGAAAACTTCATCCATTGCCAATACCATAATGGAAATGGGAAAGAATAACGATGGATTTCGTTTATGGATTGCCAAGAACCCCACGGAAAAATGATGCAGTATGGGTAATTATTGACATATTAACCAAGTCTGCACATTTTGTACCTATCAGATGGGGGTGTACATTTGAGAGTTTGGAAAAATTATATGTGAATGAGACAGTCAGATTGCATGGCATTCCAGTGTCCATTGTGTCTGATAGAGATCCACGGTTTACTTCACGTTTTTAGGTGAGTTTACATAATGCATTGGGAACAAAATTGAACTTTAGCACTACATTCCACCCACAGACTGAGGGACAATCTTAAAGGACTATACAGACATTGGAAGAAATGCTTAGGGCATGTTCTATGGAGTTCAGAGGTGCTTGGAATGAATATATAACATTAATTGAATTTGCTTACAACAACCAGTATCATAGCAGTATCCAGATGACACCATATGAAGCATTGTATGGAAGAAAGTGGCCAAGCCCTATCATATAGGATGAAGAAGGTGCATGTATATTAAAAGGGCCAGAGATAGTACAAGATACAGTGGATAAAATCAAAATTGTCATTAATAAGCTAAAGGCAGCATAAGACAGATAGAAAAGTTATGCTGATCAACATAGAAGGAAAATGGAATACGAGTTGGGTGAAAAGGTATATCTTCGTGTATCTCCATGGAAAGGGATAATCCGATTTAGCAAAAGGGTAAATTGAGCCCAAGGTATATATGGTCTTATGAAATTCTTGAGAAGGTTGGTCCACTGGCATACAAATTGGTGTTACCACCAGAGATGGCTCAGATTCATAATTTGTTTCATGTGAGCATGCTTAGAAGATACAGGTCAGATCCTACACACGTACTTAAAGATCAAGCCATTGAGATTGCAGAGGACATCAGTTATGTTGAGGAACCAGTGCAAATCATCAGATACAAGACTAAACAAGTAAGAAACCGAGAAATACCTTTAGTTAAGGTATTCTGGCGTAACCATTTACTAGAAGAGGCAGCATGGGAAACAGAAGAAAATATGAAAAGGCAATATCCACACTTATTTCCAGGTATTAAATTTCAAGGATGAAATTTTTAAAAGGAGGGGAGAATTGTAACATCCACATGCATTTCATTTGAACACATGCATCTTCCATATAATCCAATTGAACACGTGCATTTCATACATATTTTCTTAGAAAAAAGTTCATGGCACGCACTAGCTACTTGTCCTAGTATTTGGCAATTGTAGTGAGTCACACTTGTATCCTTATAACCTAAATGATGATAACAAAGCATTAGAAATAAATTGAATAAGGTGACTAAATTAAAGTAAGCAAAATGATTTGATTAAGATTAGTAAACATTTACATTGTTAATTTAGTTAAATTGGGCCAAATGATTAAGCTATACTATTGTGTCAATTAGTAGAATTATATATATATGTAAATAATAATAATAAGATAGACAAAATAAAATGAAAATGACACAAAAGAGAAATAAAAGAGAATAGAAGAGAAAAGAGAAGAGAAAGGAGAAAAGAGATGAGAAAAGAGATGAGAAAAAGCTAAAAAGACAAAAAACAAAGTTAGCTTTATCTTCCCATTTCTGCCCTTTTCTCCAGCCCATCTTCTTCTTCAATTTCCTCCATTTCAGACTTTAATTCATCCTTGTTTCACTTAGTTTTTGAAGCTAATTGATCCCTTGCAAGGTTTTTCTTGGTAAGTAATCAATTCTTATTCCTATAGGGTTTATTTGAGTTGCTTAGGTTCATTAATAAGCACTGATTTTCAATTCGATTATGATGCACATAGAAATTGATTCTGAAAGAGTTTAAAACACAAATGTTGTTCTTTTATGTCTCTTATTTATGGATATGTAAACAGTTTCGCATGATTTGGTGTATAGGAAGAGAAATCCTCTCTCTACTGAAACTGGTCAGGGTGTGAACCCTAACCAAGTTAGCTACAGTGTTCTTTGATTTCAAATATGTTAATGTCATTATTTGAAGTATCTCAAATCATAAAAGTTGTAGATATATGTGTTTTGTATCTGTATACCAAATGTCAGGTTCATAGATCTTTTAAAGTTTGAGTTATGGGGAATGGAACCATGACTCTTACATGACTTAAACTGCCAACTGAGTACCCTGGGCAGATCCAGCAACTTATTTGGCCCATTGGAGATCTTTATAGCTAGATTCGGTACATTTTCCAAACATGAAAGTTATAGGTATATGTCTTACCTAAATGTGGGTTCAGCTTAATATGTTAGGTATAGAGTAAGTTATGGCCTTTAGAAGTCATATTGTTTTGAGAAGCCAATTTTGTTCTGGACCAGTAAAATGTTTATTATAATTTGAAGACCTTAGAGACATAATTTATAAAAGTTGTAAACATGAAAAGTGTTCCATATGAACCCATATAAGTGTTTGTCAAGTTTCATTAAAATATGACTTATAGATTAGAAGTTATGATGAACCTAAATGAGTACCCTGAAACTGCCTAAAGGCAGAAAACAAAACACATTATGAATTCTACAAAATATTGTACAATGCTCCAATTGGTCTGAAATTTTAATATGTTCTATAATTATATGTTAGTTTCAATTAGGAAAGAGAATCAGATTAATTGGTAAAGTATAGAAAACGTTATAGGCTAAACTGTCCCGTAAGGAGCGGATAGACAATAAGTTAGGGGTCTGAATCAAAGGAGAACGGTGAGTCTAATTATCGATTGAATTCTTTAGTGCAAATGAATGTTGCTTGCTATGTGATTCATATGATTGTCATGATTGGTCATTGATAATGTAATGATGGATAATTTGTGATATTGTGGTACGTATAAATGGTATACTTGTGGTATATTTGAAGTATATGTTTGACATATGTTATATATATACATGGTATATGTATAGTATATGCAAGGTATATGTGTGGCATAAGAGGTATGTATGTGGTATATGTATATTATATGTGATAAGATACAATGGTTGATGAATGCTTAAGTACAAGTGCATATGTATATTGACTAAAAAGGCGTTATGACTAGTTAATCGATATTGTAAAGCAAAAGAAGAGGCCTATGGCCCAACAAATGTTCAAATGAAACAAATGATCAAGCTAGCTAGCAAATGCAAATGCAAATGTTACCATGGCAAATGTTCACATGGAATCCCGGGGCAATGTCTGTTTATCTTGGTCACAACAAAATGAAATAAGCAAAGCATTTGCATACATAAGGAGTAACGATTATATGTTTCAACTTTATTGATAATTATATGATATTGATGAATGGAATGGAATACATGGTATGTATTGGATTTGTGACTTATTATTATGAGTTGTTCAGTACTTTAGAGCTCATTTGATGGTTATTCTCACTGAGCCGCAACTCATCAATTTGCATCATTTTTCAGGTAAAGAAATGTGATAGCTCATTTTGAGTAGCATATAGAAGACATGGAGCACAGGTCACTGGCCGGGCCTCATCACTCTCTCTCTCTTTGCCTTCCACACAAGCATAAAAAAATGTCATCTGCATTTTCTATTTATATGGTTGAATATGTATAGTCAGTTTGGAATGAGTTTTAAAAATGTATAAACGAAATCCACTAGTAAATACTTATGTGTAAAGTTTATGTTTTAATATATGTGATATATCATATTGGAGGTTTTAATGTTGACTTGAAAAGTCATTGAGTAATATTACAGGATATGAGACTTACAAAGTCATTGACAGGTATTACAGGATATGAGACTTGCAAAGTCATTAGTTGATTTTAAACGATATGATATGAAAAAAAAAATTACTACCAATGTCAACATGGTATTTTGTCTTTCCAGCATGCTATGTGTGATTAATTGATACAGGAATAGGTTGAACTCAAACGTATAAGATGTGGTGTTACATCTTCATTCGACAACTCTTGCTATAATATAAGTAAGTCCCTTTTGATGTTGTTTCTATGACTTTCTTCCTCATCATTAATGTACATTGCATTAGAGATGTCCCCTCTATCATCTTGGAGCTAAAGAGCAATTTAGATATCTCATATCGCTCCGTTCGAGCTTGCTCATCAAAAAGCTCCCCTGGATGATACACAATGGTATTACCATCCATGTTCTCATGATGTTTTTTGTAACATTAAGTGCTTTAGGCCCAGATTGCACGTTATCGTAGTGAGGCGTGCAGGCTCAATCGGAGTCTAAATCTGAACACATAAAAAAATGACTAATAATAAGGAAAAATAATAAAGGGTATTATTATTTGGGAATTATAAATATTAGTGCTAGAATTAGAAAAAAAAATAAAATTTCCTATGGACAAAATTGGTATTATGGCAGTTGTTGGGGGAAAAGTGTGAACATGGAGGAAGATGTGGCAAATAAGGAATTTTTCAAAGTTTAAATGTTAATCAAGATTAATTAACTTAATGAACCAATGAGAATTAGGATTAATTTTAATTAGTGGGACCCACTCTTTAATTTTTGTATAAAAGTTAAAAAGAAGAACAAATTCTCCATTCTTCCACCCAAAATATCTAAGTCATCTTCATCTTCTTTTCTCCTCTCTTTGGCTGTCCACTTTAGCCTTCCAAAGCCACCATTTTTACTTTATTTCAAGCTTGAAAAAAGAGAAAAAAAAAAAGTAGTTTTGAGAGAGGAAATTTCGGAATTAAGGAGTTCTTGCTATAAAAGGAGCAAAGGAGCAAGAAAGAATGAAGAAGGAAGACATGAATAAGGGGAATTTTTAGGGGGAATTTCGGCCACCTTGGAGAAGCCTTAAGGTGAGTTTATTCTTCTTAAATTCAACCTTTTTTCTTCTATTTTGAGACCCTTAATGATGATAGATGGATTAGCTTTGGTAGATTGAGCTTATGTTGCAAGATTGAACTTAGAAATTTAAAGTTTGCAACTAGTTGATGAAAGTATGGTTAAACTTTGAATTAATGATAATTGATGTTAATTAATTGTTTTATGACTTAAAAACAAGAGAAATGTAACTTTAATGGAGGAATGAGGGGCTTCCATAGTTAAAGTAATATAGGGGAAATTGAAATTAACATAGAAACACCACAATTGGTGATAAGTGAAATGTGAATTGAATGTTGATTTGAGGAAAATGAATTGCGAAGAATGGTAAGATTTTTGGGTAGCCATGAGATATTAAGAGGAAAGTTTAACCTTAGTACATTTTGCTAAATTAAGGTGTCAAATATATAAGGAGCATTAGAATATTATGCAGACATGAAAAAACTTTGAAAATGGATGGAGGATTGAGATATGGTATTGGTTGTGTAGGAAAATCAAATGAACAAATGAGAGGCCCTCAAGAGGGTGACAAAGGCAAGGAGAAAGCTAACTAATAAGGGGAGGAAAAAAAGGAATTAGGAAAGATCCAAGGCTGATTAGGTATGTGCTTCATTGATAAAAATCTTACATGTGATTTAATGGTATGAAATTATGTTTTAATGTGTGTGATATGAATGTGGTTTGTCATAATGTGGCTAAGTGTTGGTTTTAAATGTTTGACATGGTAATGAGACTACATGGTGTGAAATCATTAAGATATGTGAATGTAATTGTGATATGAAAACTTTGACATAAAAGTGAATGCATATGATAAATGTAAGTAATATATAGAGTGATGCCAAGTGATGACCCTGTTGTAGGGATTCTGGAACAGTTTTAACTATTTTGATTATAACTTGAGTTCTGGAATTATATTTTATATGTTACTTATTGGAATTCAAAGCTAAGACACAAGATTTAACTTTTATTTAGACCATTAAACTTGAATATATCTGAATTTTCCTAGAAAAATACATAAAGCTCATACCTAAAATCTGTCCAGAAAATTCTGGGCAGAAATTATAGGGATGATTAAGTGTTCATTTCACAATAACTTTTGATAGAAAGCTGGGATTTGAGTAATTTGGAATGCATTTGAAAGTGGTTTGATAAGTATATGTAATAATTAGTGTGAATTTTTACTTTAATGGTAATTATAGATGTTCAATAAATTATTTATGTGTGAGATTTTAGTGCAATAATAATGGGAAGAAAGAACAAAAAAAATAAGCATAATTGTGATAATTTAATCATATTGTCATTTTTGGAAATAATGTGAATTAAAATAAAAATAGTTAAGCCCTATGACACCTAATCTAGAACAAGAATAGAGAATAGTTTGGCATGCAAATCAGGGTGTTGGGTTTTGAAGAATGAATCATATTCATAAACGCAGCATAAAAAATAAAATTTTCAAAACCCAAAACAAAAGATCATACTTGTACCATTAAAACTAATTTATATAAATATAAATGTTAAAAATTACACCTTGTAATTTTATTTGTTCTTAAAATCTTCATTTTTTTGGGTTGTTGCAAACCACAACAATCCACACTAGGATGTCTCTAATGATAATCCACGTGAAGGATGAAGAAGAAACTATCGAGAGATATGGTTTGAACAAATTCAAAGTGCTAGCTTTGAAAGTGTTCTTGAGAGAATTTTGTTGTCTTAAAAATATTTTTTCACAAAAATAAATTTTCAAGTCAATTTTTTGCCATTTTATGTCTTTTCTATTTGAATCAAATTCAAAAAAAAGATGAAAAGTCAAAAATTGAGAAAAGGGAAATGAATGAATAGTAATTGGATATAATTGGCCTAATTAAGGAAAAAAACTGTCGTTGGCCAATGGGTGGGAGGCAGTAGCACGGTGGGCTTGCTGTGGGCAGCCCAGCTACCCCGCTTGGCTGGCCAGCAGCCTGCCTAGCCTGCGTGGGCCCGTGACCTCCGTGCGATCTCATCGTGATCCATCCCGAAATAATTCTCTCATATTTTGGATCCTATCCAAGACCATTTACTCATTCTCCATATCTTCAATGCGTGTGACCGATTAGGTTCCCGGTTATATTGGCCATTTAAATTAACAATTAATTTAAGCGAGTCATGAGTGGTATCTAGCAACACATCATGACCCCCAATTGACCAGAAAGTCAGTGGTTTGACTATGAACCTTTTCATAGACAATTTCCATGCAATTATTCCTTTCACGATTCTATACCCCACTTGGTTCAGATTATGGACATGTGTCAACTCCCACTAGACTGACTACATCACGTCTGGTCCAAGTAATGTTAGTTCTTGTCCTTGAGGCTCATTACTCTATTAGATATGTCATTGAAGACTATCTTTATGACATTTCCACTCTGTCTAGAGATTCCTGAGTAATGACCACGATAAGAGGCCATGGGTATACACTCCATCTATCAAGAGTGGTGAATCCTTTATTTGTTACCCAATTACCTTCGAATATCTCAAGTTGTATCCAATCACCACCCTTTGAGCTACCTCTCTGAGGCAACAAGGAATAATATCAAAATACATAATCAATATTAAAGATATCCTTGAGTACCTCAAGTCTAAGGATACATGCACCATTGCTATGATGAAACTATCATTGACATTTCAATAGATTATCCATATGATTGTCTCATAATTGGTCATCCAATCTACTTAGCTCCATTTAGCAAGCATCCACACGTTAACCTCAGCACCAGTGTTAACTATCCCAATCTACTTATGAGATCTACTACTCGATCCAATTAAGGAGTGTAACATGTGCTACTACTCATTAATCCTATGACTAGGGATAATTTTGATACTAACATAATTACACATGATAAGAATCTCAATATCATGTCTCATCATGATTTCCTTCATGCTATGTTATGTATCAAGGACTTTATTAATTGATTTAAGATCACTTATCAATTCATATATCAAATGAACATCAAATTAATGAAAAAGCCTTTTATTAATCAAATAAATTTGTACAATAAGTGCTAAAGGTGATTGCCTTTAAAGCACTCCTCTCATAAGCTCCCACTTGTACTAAAGCCAATGACCTTTGTATTTAATTCCATAGGCGAGTACATGAGAATCATATTTGTTTTGGGGAAGTGGTTTAGTTAAAGGATCTGCAATATTCTGATCAGTGGGAACTCTTTCTCTCTTTACATCATTCCTACCAATGATTTCTCTAATCAAATGGTATCTTCTGAGTACATGTTTGGATCTCTGATGAGACCGTGGCTCCTTTGCTTGCGCAATGGCTCCATTATTATCACAATATAATTGTATTGGATCAATAATGCTGAGAGCCACTCTAAGTTCTATGATGAATTTCTTTATCCAAACTGCTTCCTTTGCTGCTTCATAAGCTACAATGTACTTTGCTTCGGTTGTGGAATTAGCAATCGTTTCCTGTTTGGAACTCTTCCAACTAACTGCTCCACCATTTAGTGTGAATATATAAGCTGACTGAGATTTTAAGTCATCCTTGTCAGATTGGAAGTTGGCATCTGTATACCCACTCATAATAAGATCTCCATCTCCATATACCAAGAATACATCCTTAGTTCTTCATAAGTACTTAAGGATATTCTTGACATTCACTAGGGTGTGATTGGTATCTACTCGTGACACTTAGAGCATATGATACATCGAGTCTTATACATATCATGGCGTACATGATTGATCCTATAGCTGAAGCATATGGAATCAAACACATGTGTGTCCTCTCATCTTGTGTCTTTGGACACAAAGACTTTAAAAGAGTAATCCCATGGGTCATGGGAATATATCCCCTCTTGGATTGCTCCATGCTAAACCTCTTTAGCATTTTATCTATGTATGTAGACTGTGAAAGACCAAGCAATCTTTTAGATTTATCTCTATAGATCTTTATCCCTAAAATATAGACTGCTTCTCCAAGGTCTTTCATAGAGAAATTCTTGGATAACCAAATTTTGACTCATTGTAAAGCTGAGACATCATTTCCCACTAACAATACGTCATCTACATATAACACTAGAAATACGATTGCACTCCCACTAACCTTCTTGTAAACACAAAGTTCATCTGGATTTTGTAAGAAACCAAACTGTTTAATTGTCTCATGAAACTAAATATTCCAACTCCTGGATGTTTGCTTTAATCCATAAATGGATCTTTGAAGCTTACGTACCTTTTTGCCATCTTTGGATATGAAACCTTCTGGTTGTGTCATGTACACATCCTCAGTCAGATTTCCATTAAGGAAAGTTGTCTTCATATCCATTTCCCATATCTCATAATCATAATGAGTAGCAATGGCTAGGAGTATCCTTATAGATTTAAGCATAGCTACTAGGCAGAAGGTTTCATCGTAGTCAATTCCTTATCTCTGACGATAACCTTTAGCAACAAGTCTAGCTTTATAGGTAATCACATTACCATCCATGTCAGTTTTCTTTTTGAAAACCCACTTGAACCTTATAGGCTTTATTCCTTCGGGTGGGTCAACCAAAGTCCATACTTGGTTTTCATACATGGAATCCATTTCTCACTTCATGGCTTGAAGCCATTTGTCAGACTCTGAACTATTCAGAACTTCTTTATAGGTCGTAGGCTCATCATTTTTTATGAGTAATACGTCGTTCTGTTCACTAATGAGAAATTCATATCTTTCTAGAACAGTACGTATCCTACTTGACCTACGAAGCTCTTGTGCTTCAGAAGGTTGAGCTGTTATATCATCTATATGAGTAACAAGCTCGGGTTTAGGCAGTTGATCAGCATCTATTTGATCATCTTGAATTTTCTCAAGTTCAATTTTGCTCTCACTATCTCCTTTGAGAAGGAATTCTCTCTCTAAAAAGATAGCATGTCTTGAAACAAAAACCTTTTCCTCGAAGGGGTGGTAAAATTGATATCCATATGATGCTTTTGGATATCCCACAAATAGACATCGGTCAGACTTAGCTTCTAGCTTATCTGACATTGTCTGCTTCACATAAGCAGGACAACACCAAATTGTTATGTAAGAAAATATGGGGCTCTTTTTATACCATATCTCATATGGAGTAACATCAACTAACTTTGAAAAAACTCTATTTAATATATAAATGGCGGTCTCTAGTACATAACCACAAAAGGATTTAGGCAATTCCACAAAACTCATCATAGACCTTGCCATGTCTAACAAGGTTTGGTTTCTTCTTTTAGCCGCACCATTGTGTTGTGGCGTCTAAGGTGGAGTCCATTGAGATAAAATCCCATTATCCCTAAGATAATCTAGAAACTCTTGGCTCAAGTATTCACCTCCTCGATCTGGTAGAAGTGTTTTAATACTTTTGCCAAGTTGTTTCTCTACTTCATTTCTGAATTCTTTGAACTTTTCAAAAGCTTCAGACTTGTATCTCATAAGATACACGTACCCATATTGTGAGTAGTCATCGATAAAAGTAATGAAGTAGATGAAACCACCTCTGGCGTGTGTAGACATTGGACCATATACATCTAAATGTATTAAGTCTAACAGTCCATTAGTATGTTAACCCTTTCCCTTAAAGGGTAATTTAGTCATCTTGCCTAATAAGCAAGATTCACATGAGTCATATGATTCATAATCAAATGACCCCAAACTACCACTTTTGTGTAGCTTAGCCATGTGTTTCTCACTTCTATGACCAAGACGACAATGCCATAAATAAGATGATTTCAACTTATCTTGTTTTTGCCTTTTATTATCATTGATGTTTAAAATTGGATTTCACATATCTAATATGTATATTCCATTGCATAATGTACCATTAGCATAAAGAATTCCATTCAACATAATAGAACAATAATTGTTACTAAAAGCTAAAAGGAAACCATCTTTAATTAGACTTGAAATAGAAATAATGTTTTTAGTCAAAGCAGGTACATAATAGCAATTATCCAAATTTAATATAAGCCCACTAGGGAGGGTCAATACATATGTTCCTATAGCTAAAGCAGCAACCCTTGCTCCATTTGCAACGCGTAGATCTGACTCTCCCTTATTGAGCTGTCTATTGTTCCTTAGGCCCTGCATATCAATGCATATGTGTGAGCCACAACCAGTATCTAATACACATTTATTATTATTGGAAACAGTAGTAATTTCAGTGACAAAAATACCTGAAGTAGATGGGGCATCAGATGCCTTATTTTTCAATGACTCCAAGTAAGCCTTGCAGTTTCACTTCCAATGGCCATCCTTGCCATAATGGAAGCATGTCCCTTTTGGAGCAATCTCCTTAGCCTTTTTATTGGCCACACCTCCCTTAGGCTTCATGGACTTCTTCTTCTTCTGAAGGTTCTTCCTTTTAGAACTTGAAGAGTCCACCAGCATCACAGCCTTACTGTCCTTCTTGACATATGACTCAGTAATTTTAAGCAAGTTAATCAGCTCAAGAATAGTGGTAGAGATTTGGTTCATCCTATAGTTAAGCACAAAATATGAATAGCTATCAGACAAACCGGTTAGAATTAAGTCAATACTTAATTCATGGTCCATCACAAATCCCAAGGTGGCCAATCTCTCAATATATCCATTCATCTTCAATGCATATTGCACTGGAGATGTTCCCTCAACCATCTTAGTGCGGAAGAGCAACCTTGAAGTTTCAAACCTTTCGGAACATGCTTGCTCATGAAAAAGCTCTCTTAGATGGTATACTATGGAATTAGCATCTATAACCTCATGCTGCTTTTACAATTCAACTGACATAGTAGCAAGCATAATGCAGCTTGCCATCTCACTATCATCGAGATGCTTGTGATATGCCTTATGAACATCTTTAGAAGCATTATCAGCAGGGGATTAGGGAGTACCTCATCTAGGGCGTAACCAATTTTTTTGGATTTGAGAACTATTCTTAGATTCCTTAGCCAATCCAAAAAATTGGGCCCAGTCAACTTACAGTGGAAAATGAAGCTTTTGATAGGTACATACAGAACTAATAAAATGCATGTTTATTAGGTCTTTAATAAATCGCATTATGGCTCCCACTATTTTATTGTGAATCCATAGCCCTCACTATGAAGCCGAGAGAACTTATATGGAAGTTCTCCTAGTGGGTCGATATCCAAGTAGCTAAGAATAACCTTGAGGCAACTCAACAAGCTATCCTTAGTTTGGTTGGTAGGTATCTAATCCATTCCAATTGCATTATTCATGCAACTATCGAATCTTGTGCTATCAACTTAATGATGTGTGCACATACATTGGGCTATCGACTCTTGATATGTGTACATCTCATGTATACAAACCCAACGTCACCTCTAATACACATTAACCTTGGCACAAATCTAACAAGTTAAAAATATCAGTAAAGTCTAACCCATTAATCGTAAAATCTAATTTCAATGGATTGAACATATTCTTATATAGTGAGACTGAGGCAACTCAACAACCCTAACTCTAGAAGAATTTTGGTTCTCCCCATATTAATGGAAGGTGTAGGACTTAATTGTTTATTTAGTGAGGGATTTCTTTGTTAAGTCTCATCAAGTTATTATTTCATGCTTTTATATATCATACATTCATCACATTGATATAAAAAAGATAGTTACATTAACTATATGGAATGATTATGGACATACTAAAGTCAATCTCTTGAGCCAAAGAGAAATTGATTAGGTCTTACCTAGGTATATGCATGAATTTACAACCCAAAATAGAAATCAAATTCCTATTTCTAAATCTTCTTGTTTATGGTACCACCTCATTTGCTTCTTGCTTCTTTCTATCTTCATTCTATCCTAATCCTATGTAATCTAATTACATATTTGAAATTATAGAAAACCTCAATTTACATTTGAGGGGAGTAAGATGAGAAGAGAAATATATAAAAAAGAAAAAGAAGTAGGGACACACATACCCTATTTACCATAAAAAAAAATTATTCCATGCATGCTCAATCACATTGGGCCTAAGTCCATAATCATCCATCATGCCTTTTCATGTACCCCTAACATGCATTCTCTAATGCACAAAATAAAAACGATAATTTTGGATTTCAATTTGTAAATCGATTCAACGCTTGAATCGAAATTGCCTATATGTGTTCTTTCGGTCAATTTAATTTTGTATGTCATTTTAAAGTTGAATTTAATATTTAATCAAATTAAATTAAATTCCATATTTCTAGAAATAATTCAAAATTAATTCTCCTTAAAATCAGAATATTATGATGTTAAAATTAAACAATTTAATTTTAATATACATATGAAATTCTAGTCATACTAGAATTACAATTGCACAACTTAAATTAATTCAAAATTAATTTCCAAAACTTCTAAAAATTTTCAGAACATCAAATCATCATTCTAATTATCTTTAGGTCAGATCAAGTTCATCAAAATATTTTTGGCACAAGCCAAAATTACTAAGACAAACGAACCAACACCCTTAGACTCTCAAAATGACTATTTTAATATCTAGAATTTTGAAAATTTCAAATGCTTGCAAAATAATTTTGGCAACAATATCACATCAAAATAACATATTTTTAATCACATAAAAATTATTTCAAGGTTTTGGAAATAAAATAAACACATAAAAAAAAATAAAACAAAACAGCCCCACCGGGTATGCTTAAACAGTCCCCTTTTTGTGTTTGTTTCAAAAATTAATTAAAATAATTTTTAATTACTTTTTAGACACTTACAGAGGCATAAAAATATTCTCATTATGTCTAAGTAAATTTTTCATAATTAAATTACAAGAAAAATATAACCAGCCCCATCGATTAAGCCAAACAACAACACATGTTCATAAACAAGGCAATTTGAGGCATTTTTTAAATAAATCCGAAATTAATTATTTGAATCACATTCAAATAATTTTTCAATCAAAATAATCATTATTAATCATCCCATGATCAGATTAAAGAAATAAAAATGTGTAAAACATATTTTACAAATGAATTTTAATTTTTCAATACCTATTGATCCAAAATCGTCAAAAAAATGCAATCTCATTGCACTTTCAATTAAAATTAATTTTAATGGATACAAGGGGGCTCTGATACCAATGTTGGGTTTTGTAGAATGAATCATATTCATAAACGCAGCGGAAAAAATAAAATTTTCAAAATCCAAAGCAAAAGATCATACTTGTACCATTAAAACTAATTTATATAAATATAAATGTTAAAAATTATACCTTGCAATTTTATTTGTTCTTCAAATCTTCACTTTGTTGGGTTGTAGGAAACCACAACAATCCACACTAGGATGTCTCTAATGATAATCCACATGAAGAATAAAGAAGAAACTATCATGAGAAATGGTTTGAACAAATAGCTTTGAAAGTGTTTTTGAGAGAATTTTGTTGTATCTTAAAAATATTTTTTCACAAAAAAATAATTTTATGTCTATTTTATGCCATTTTATGTCTTTTTCTATTTGACTCAAATTAGAAGACCAAAATTTTAAATTCAAATTATAAATGGGAAAAAAATGAAGCCCAAAAATAGGTCTGAAATCTGCCATAGGTAAAAACGTGAAATATTGGAGTTCTGCATGTGTTATGATCATTATATATAATAATTAATGTGAATGATTATTTTAATGGTAGTTATGAATGTCTAACAAATTATTTATGTGTGAGATTTTAGTGCAATAATAATGGAAATAAAGAACAAAATAAATAAGCATGATTATGATAGTTGAATAATATTGGCATTTTTGAAATATTGAGAATTAAAATAAAAATAGTTAAGCCTAAAGACACCTAGGCTAGAACTAGAATAGAGAATAGTTTGGCATGCAAATTAGGGGATATAGGCACTCGATGCCAAATATGAAAGCCGGTAATGACAATTTATAAATGCGCTCGGCGCAAAATTATTAAGCCGATAATGGCAATATAACAAAAGCCAGTAATGATATTATTATAAAAGCACTTGGTGCTATATTGTGAAAGCCGGGAATGACAACCCCGTTATTCTTATTAGTTAGTTCAGTTATAGGTGCTATGGGCACAAGAAAATAATAATAATAATAATAATAATAATAACAATAATAATAATAATATCGAAGTATGTGATTTTTATAAATGTTATATGAATTAAAGTTGTTAAATATTGAGTATTTGCTGAAATTTATTGATTTTATATAATTCTTTATTTTATGCCTTATTTATTAAATGGTTAATTAATATGTGAGAAAGTATATATGTATGTGAAATTTTTATCATTGAAGCACCACTAAGCTAGTAGCTTAGCGCGGGTGGTTTCCTCTCGCGTAGGTTAGAAGGATAGCCGTAGAAATTAGCATTGTCAGAAGAAAAATGGTACCCGGAAGAAAGCAGCTAGCAACTTTGGTTTTATTTTTGATATATTTTGTTAAAAACTTTGTAAATTAAAGTATCATTTTTATTTCATATCATGAGTATTAAATATGTGAGTCACTATGTAAAAGAACATAGTTTGAATGTAAATTAATGTACTTTATAAATAAATAAAATTTTGAGTATTTATGGTTGTAATAATTTTTTTTTATTTCAATGAATGCAATATTTTTGTTAAAAAACAAAATTTACTTCACTTAATTAATTTTATAAAACAGTAAGACGAGTAATGGTCACTTACCTGCCTGAACTACAGTGAGGTAAGGGGGTGCTTTAGTGAAAATATGAATTTCTAGGATACAATAAACCTAGATGCAATGAGCCATGTAAATATTTTAAAATTCTTTTCATAGCATTCAAATGTGACTCTTTAAGACATGATTGAAGGGAGCACATAAGCATACACTATACATTCTAGAGCTAGTAAGATATAAGAGTGATCCAATGATACCTCTATAGAGCTTTTCATTAATGCTTTTACCCTTTCTTTCATTGAGTCCATGTCTGAGTGGCAAAGAACTCCACCTCACTTTCATTGAGTATACTATCAGAGGGAAGGTTGAACATGTCACCAAACTCCATTGTAGTGAGGGTGTTTGGATGTTTACGGATTCAAAATTTCACAGTGCCGGTGGGAGAGACTTGCAAGGTGCTAAGGAACTCAAGGGGAGGTTCCCTTATCATTGGTTGATGTATATCAACAAAATCTTTTAGATGACAAGCCTGGAGTTGTTCTATCATGCTTGTCTCAAGACCAAGGGTCCTCACAGTGTGCCATTCAAATGATTGAAAGGAAAGGAGTGGTCTTTTCTTGAAAGCCGAGTACCTCGAATGAAAGTGCTCCGGAATGATATTGAAAAGATAGTCCGTGTACCTTCTTGGAGCATGAGACTTCTTTTTGGTGCCTTTGGTGGAGCTGGGTTCTATTTTTGGTTTTGAAATTGATTGTTGAAGATAGAAAAAATCTGATAGGATGTTTGAAGAGTACTTAGTGATTTTTGATTTTTTAAGATTGAAATAGTTTTTGTAGGTATTTATAGATGAAGAATGTTGCTAGGGGGCCGAAATCTATGAAATGGTAATGAATGGTGATAAATGAGAGAAGTTGGAGAGTTAGAAATGAGAGAAATAATGGCAGAAAACGTTTTGTTGCCCAAAAATTGAACTAAGAAGGGGGGTTGAATTGGATGGATGTTTGCTTCCTAGTTTAGGTATATGCAAGGTATATGCAAAGTATAAACAAAGTATACCAAATTTTTGCTTATAACTAGTTAAGTATATGCAAAGTATAAGTATAGCATATCCATTTAAACTTGCATATTCATTTAATTCAATTATATTGGTAGGTTCTCCCCCTTTTGTCATCAACAAACAGAACATAAGAGATAAATCATAAGGGAAAACTAATGCAACTATATTGTTATCGAATGAAAAAGTACAAAGTTTTTGAAAAGTAATTTAAAGTCCTACATTAGAAATACTAGAAGTTAATAAAGTGAAAAACAATAGTCTAGTTAGATTTAGAGTCGGACATCCCATCTCTAAGGTGAGCTACTTCCACATGAAAGCTCTCTATGCGAGACTCAATGAAATCCTTGAGGTTCTCTAACCTCTCATCAATCGAAGTCTACATTTGGTCAAAATGCGGTGCCAATAGATCAGCCACCTTTCTAACTTCCTTCTCAACCTCTAGGGTCGCCGTCTCAACTCAAACTCTCTTCCTCTACTGGATTTCTTAGACGCCAGCTTTGAAGTCATCTAAATTGTTGTTGTAACATCCTCAACCTTCCCCAAATGCATTTCATTTGAACTTATGGATCTTGCATACAATTAAATTGAACACATGCATTTCATACGTATTTTCGTAGGAACAAGTCCATGACACGCACTAGCTACGTGTCCTAGTATATTGCAATTGTATCGAGTCATACATGTGTATTTGTAATCTAAATGAGGATAAAAAGTATTAAAAATAAATGAAATAAGGTGACCAAATTAAAGTATGCAAAATGACTAGATTAAGGTTAAATTGCATATTGTGTTGAATTGTGTAATAATAACAAGAATAATTAGAAAACAAAATAAAATAAAATAAAATAAAATAAAAAAAAAAGTTAGAAAAAGAAAAAAAAAAAAAAAGAGGAAGTGGACGGGTGAAACAAATGGTGGTGCCTTTTAACTTATTAGGCAGCCACCATATTCATTTCCATCCTCATCTTCTTCTTCTTCCTTGCTTCATTTCTTCCACCTATTTTCTCTCAAATTCCAGCCACCATTTCTTCTCTCTTTCACTCCAAATATTTTAGAAACAAGATTAGCCAAGAGTGATGATAGGTGAGTAAACATTTATTTTTGTGTTAAGCTTGATTTTGCTGTTTAGGGTTCATTAATAGGCACTTCTTTGCAACCCGATATTTATGCACATAAAAGTTGATTATGGAAAATTTTAAAACACAAAAGATGTTCCTTTATGTCTTAGATTTGTGGATATATAAACATTTTTTCAAGATGTTGTGTATAGAATGAGATATCCTTTTTGTACTGAAACTGGTCAGGGTGCGAACCCTAACCAAGTTAGCAACTGTGTTATTTGATTTCGAATATTTTTAAGCCATTATTTGAAGTATCTCAAAACATAAAGGTTGTATATATATGTGTTATGTATCGTTATACCAAATTTCAGGTTCATAAGACATGTAAATGTTGAGTTATGGTGAATGGAACCATGACTGTACCATGGTTTGAACTGCCTACTGGGTGCCCTGGGCAGAGGCAGCAACTTGTTTGGCTCCTTGGAGATCGTTAGAGCTAGATTCTATAACTGATCAAAACATGAAAGTTATAGCTATATGTATTAGATAAATTTTGGGACTAATTTAATCTTAATTGGGTATGTATATACTAAGTTATGGTCCTTTGAAGTCATACTGGTCCGGAAGCCAATTCTGTTCTGGATCAGTGAAATGTTGCTTACGATTTGAAGACCTTAGAGGCATAATTGACAAAAGTGTAAAACATGAACAATGTTCCGTTTGCACCCATATGATTGTCTGTAAAGTTGCATTAAAATATGACTTATAGAGTATAAGTTATGATGAACCAAAATGAGTACCCTGAAACTGCCTAAAGGCAGAAAACAAGATAGAAAACAGAACACACTTAGAAATTCCACCAATAATTGTACAATGATCCAATTGATCTGAAATTTTAATATGTTCTATAATTATATGTTAGTTTTAATTATGAACATGAATCATATTAATTGGTCATGTATAGAAAAATATATAGGCTAAAGAGTACCGTAAGGTCACACTGCCTCATAGGAAAAATCTCAACTATATACATGAACAATGCATATTAATTTGCTTAAACCACATTAAGTCTCCCTAATCATGAGTTAATTGATTATGTTTTCATATTATCCTCGCAACATATTGGAGACCCACAAGGAGTGGATAGACAATAAGTTAGAGGTCGGAATCAAAAGAGAACGGTGAGTCTAATTATCGATTGAATTCTTTAGTGCAAATGAATGTTGCTTGTTATGTGATTCATATGATTGTCATGATTGGTCCTTGATAATGTAATGATGGATAATTTGTGACATTGTGGTACATATAAATGGTATACTTGTGGTATATTTGAAGTATATGTTTGACATATGTGATATATATACATGGTATATGTATGGTATATGCAAGGTATATACGTGACATATGAGGTATATATGGAATATATGTATGTTGTATATGATAAAGATGCAATGGTTGGTCAATGATTAAATACAAGTGCATATGCATATGGACTAAAAGGGCGTTGTGACTAGTTAATCGATATTGTAAAGAAAAAGAAGAGGCCTATGGCCCAACAAATGTGCAAATGAAACAAATGATCAAGCTAGCTAGCAAATGCAAATGCAAATGTTTACATGGCAAATGTTCACATGGAAACCCGGGGCAATGTCTATTTAACTTAGTCACAACAAAATTAAATAAGTAAAGCATTTGCATACATAAAGAGTAATGATTTTATGTTTTAACTTTATTGATACTTATATGATACTGATGAATGGAATGGAATACATGGTATATATTGAATTTGTGATTTATTACTATGAGTTGTTTGGTACTTTAGAGCTCATTGGATGGTTATTCTCACTGAGCCGAAACTCATCAATTTGCATCATTTTTCAGGTAAAGAAAAGTGATAGCTCATTTTGAGTAGTGTATAGAAGACATGGAGCACAGGTCATTGGCCGAGCCTCATCACTCTCTCTCCTTGCATTCCACATAAGCATAATAACATATCATTTATATTTGGGGATTGAATACTTGCAAATTTACTAACTTTTTAAACGTAATGTTTAATTTATTAATATATGTGATGTTATAGGCTATAATTAAAACTTTCGTATTGATTGTGAAATTATTTTTGATAATATGAGATGAGTTAAAAAAAATAATTACTCTCGTTGTAAACATGAATTTTTATTTAATCTTGTTTCATACGTGATAATACAATATAAAGACAACATATACGGTATATAGATGTATAAGGTGTTAAGTGTTACATTTTTGGTATCAGAGCAGGGATAGGTTCCAAGGGAACATGCATATGCATATAAGTATGATAACATATGCATAATATGTGTTGAACATTATGTAGTGACATAATTTCATTTATTTTAGGGCCATCATTAGACATGATTCACCAAGGAGAGAGAGGCCGGCTGAAATGCATCTTCATGAGGCATCACCTCATTTGCATAGAGATCAACCAGTACCAGGAGCTGGGACTCCTGCACGTGCATCACAATAATCACATGCCAAAATACCATATGAAAACCAGAACATGAAGTGCATGGTCCTGCAATGTATAGGGAAAGACGATATGATAAGCTAAGAAAATAGGGTGCAGTTGATTTCTATGGCTCGAGTGATCTAGTTGAAGCAGAAACATGGCTGAAAAAGACACAGAGGGTATTGAATATGATGAGATGCATTCCATAGGAAAAGTTTGATTATGCGGTATCTTTGCTTCAAGGCAATGCTTATGAATGGTGGGAGACAGTTCCCGATAGTGATGCACAACCACCAGTTCTGACATGGAATGATTTCCTCCTGGAATTTCAAAACAATTACATGCCTGAGGCATATAAAGATGAGAAGAGAAAGGAATTCCTGAATCTAAAATAGGGAAATATGTCTATTGCGGAGTATGAAGTACAGTTTAATAAACTTTCCCATTATGCCATCTTTATGATCTCTACTGAAGGAGACAAATGCAGAAAGTTTGAAGAGGGCCTCAAGTATGAGATCAGAAATAGAATCACAATTACTGATCTCGATAGTTATACCAGACTCAGAGCTATTGCAATTCGAGCTGAAAAGTTAATGAAAGAAGCTGGAGAACAAGTAAAAAGGGTGACACGAGTGTTTGCTGGAGAGTCTAGTAGAGGATATGGAAAGAAAGCTAGATATATGCCGAGCCAGTCTGGCAAAAAAAATGGGTACTCCAGTTCTAGAGGTCGAGGCATGACTTTCTCTTACCCAGGCAGAGGACAAAGCCAGTATACAGAATAGTGGCCTACTTGTATTCATTGTGGTAGGCAACACACCGGTGAATGTAGAAGGCTCACAGGAGCTTGTTATTTTTGTGGGTCCTTAGATCACATGTATAGAAATTGCCCAGAAAGAGCTAAATTAGCAGAAACCAGCAGAGGCAGAGGAATATCTGAGACTACAATTGAAACACCAAGGGTTAACACTACCAGTGGGACACATGTCAGAGGCAGAGGCAGGGGAAGAACTGGTGCAGTAAGTAGAGGAGTGACCAGATCTGAGGGAAAGAGTTTTAGACCCCTTCCACAGGCCAGGGTATTTGCTATGACTAGGCAAGAGGCAGTTGATGCTCCTGAAGTAGTTACTGGTAATATTTACATTTATGATATAGTGGCATTTGCATTGATTGGCCCAGGATCCACACATTCATTTATATCATCACATATGGCATCCAAACTGCATCAAAAACATGAGTCATTGGGATTTGATATAAATGTGAGTACTCCACTAGGAGCAGTAGTAGTTATGAATGAGATATGTCGTGACTGTTCGATATTCATTGATAAAGTTGAATTGAAAGCTGATTTGATCTTATTATCATTGCATGAATTTGATGTAATATTGGGAATGGACTGGTTAACTAAACATCATGCCAGAGTGAATTATTTTTCTAAGGAGGTAATTTTAAAGTCCTCAAATAAACAAAGGATTGTGTTTAAAGGAGAAAGGAAGTTGGTACCTGCATGTTTGATTTCAGCAGTTAAAGCTTTTAAGATGGTGAAAGGAGGGTGTGAGGCTTTCTTAGCTTATGTGACACCATGGGGAGCTCTAGTATTATTTGTTAAAAAGAAAGATGGAACAATGAGATTGTGTATCGATTACAGGCAACCGAATAAAATGACAGTGAAGAACAAATATCTGTTGCCCAGAATAGATGATTTGTTTGACTAGTTGCAAGGAGCCCAAATATTCTCCAAGATTGATTTGAAATCAGGCTATTACCAGTTGAAGGTAGCAGAAGCGGATGTTCCAAAGACTGCCTTTCAAACCAGGTATGGGCATTATGAATTTTTAGTAATGCCATTTGGATTGACTAATGCTCCAGCTGCATTTATGGCTTTAATGAATAAGGTGTTTCAACCATATTTGGATAGGTTTGTGATAGTATTTATTGATGACATATTGGTGTACTCAAAGAATAGGGGAGAACATGAACAACATTTAAAAATTGTGTTGCAAACTTTGAGGGAGAAACAATTATATGACAAATTGAGTAAATATGAATTCTGGTTAGATCATTTAGTGTTTCTTGGACATGTGGTGTCGTGTAAGGGCATAGAGGTTGACCCAAAGAAAATTGAGGCTATGGTAAATTGGGAAGCTCCTAAAAATGTTTCTGAAATGTGTAGTTTTTTGGGTTTAGCCAGATACTACCGCATATTTGTTGATGGATTCTCCTTAATTACTAGCCCTTTGACTAAATTGTTGAGAAAGAATGTGCCTTTCAAGTGGACTTCTAAATGTCAAAGGAGTTCCGATGAACTAAAACACAGGCTAACCTCAGCACCAGTGTTAACCATCCCTACGGGTACATGTGGGTTTACAGTATATAGTGATGCTTCTCACCAAGGCTTGGGATGTGTGTTGATGCAACATGGTAAGGTGATAGCTTATGCATCCAGACAACTAAGACCACATGAGATCTCATATCCAGTGCATGATTTAGAACTGGCTGCAGTCGTATTTGCATTGAAGATTTGGAGGCATTATCTATATGGTGAGACATTCCAAATCTTCACAGACAATAAAAGCTTGGGTTATTTGCTGACACAAAAAGAGTTGAACATGAGGCAAAGAAGATGGTTAGAGCTATTGAAAGATTATGATTGTACAATTGAATACCATCTAGGGAAAGCCAATGTGGTAGCAGATGCATTGAGTAGGAAGGCTAGTAGCAGTGTAGTTCACTTGCAAGTATCCTCTTTTCCATATTTGATTCAATTACGATCTATGAATGTTGAATTAAATATACATGATGAAGGACCACTAATTGCTACTCTTCAAGCCAGACCTATACTAAATGAGAGGATCAAAGAAGCACAAAGATTCTGAATTCTGTGAGAAAATTGATGTGGTACGGCAGGGAAATAATACAGAGTTTCATTTGCAGAATGATGCACTGATGTTAAAATCACGCATATGTGTTCCAGACACTGAGAACTTGCATCATGAATTAATGGAAGAGGCACACAATGCACCATATGCAATGCACCCAGGGATGACAAAGATGTATCACAGTTTAAGGCCTCATTACTGGTGGCTAAGAATGAAGAAAGATATAGCAGAATATGTTTCCATTTTTTTATAGAGAAATAGATTCTTGAAGAGAGAAAATCTGATGGGATGTTTGAATATAACCTAGTGAGTTTTGATTTCTGATGATGGAAATAGTTTTTGAAGGTATTTATAGATTGAGAATGTTGCAAGGGGATCAGAATATTTGAAATGGCATTGAATGGTGATAAATGAGAGAAGTTGGAGAGTTGGAAATGAGAGAAATAACGGCAGAAAATGTTTTATAACCGACATCTTCATGGATGTGAAAGCTAAGTCACAGGCATTAAATATCATGTTCACAGTTTGCTGAAGACACACTCTACCCATGATGAAGAAAATGAAATGATTCACTATCTTGACATTTAATGATCACAGGCATGAAAGATGAGATTTTATGACAGTGACAAATGTGTCACGATCGTGAAGTACAATCTTCACTACTTATGAGCGTGAGACAAAGTGTGAACTCTTCTGTAAGTATTTGGTGGAAATGTTGACGGTTGTGAACAAAGAGTTTCATAGGAGTGACAGAAAAAGGTTATGGGCGTGAAACATAGTCTTCACTACCTTCAACCGTGAAGCATGTCGTGAAAGCTACTAGAGCTTTTGGTGACTATGATCACAGCCGTGAATATATGTCACGGGCGTGAACTGCCTAAAATCCTCATTAAATAAAACTAAGTTTAAAACAAGACTAAAGGATTTCTAAGGTGCTTCTATCCCCTATAACATATATTTCTATCAAGTTAGCCACTTCATACCTTAAGAGATGACACAATAACACAAGATCATCAATTAAGGTTCGACAAATTTGCCAATCATAAAGTTAATCCATCAATCATACCAAATCTCTTCTTATGAAATTAAATCTTTTTTCATTTAGAGACTTAGTGAAGATATCTGCCAATTGATTATTTGTGTTTATAAATTCCAATTCAACACCTCCATATTGAACATGATCCCTAATAAAAATGATGTCTTATGTCAATATGCTTACTTCTAGAGCGTTGAATGGGATTCTTAGATAGATTTATAGCACTTGTATTGTCACATCTAATAGGTATATGGTCTATACTATGACCATAATCCTTAAATGGTTGTTTCATCCAAAGGATTTGTGTACAACAACATCCTGCAGCCACATACTTCGCTTCAGAAGTGGAAAGAGCAATTGAAACTTGTTTCTTGCTAAACCAAGAAACTTAGCATTCACCATTAAAGTAACATGTACCCAAAGTACTCTTTCTATCCAAGAGACTCCTAGCATAATCAGCATCTGAATATCCTATAATGTGAATGTAACATTTAGTAATTTAGGACTCGATTGCGTGTGACCGTAGTGAGACGCGCAGGTTCAATCGGAGTTTAAGTTTTAACCCATAAAAAAATGACTAATAATAAGGAAAAATAATTAAGGGTATTATTATTTGAGAATAAAAAAGATTAGGGGTAGAATTAGAAGAAAATAAATTTCCTTTGGACAAAATCGGTATTATGGAGATTGTTTGGGGAAAAAGTGTAAATATGGAGGAAGATGTGGCAAATATGGAATTTCTCAAAGTTTAATTGTTAATCAAGATTAATTAAATAAATGAATCAATAAGAATTAGGATTAATTTTAATTAGTGGGACCCATACCTTAATCAAGGTATATAAAGTCAAAAAAGAACAAATTCCATATTCTTCCATAAGCCATCTTCATCCTCTCTTTTTCTCCTTTCCTTGCTGTCCACCATAGGCTCCCTAAAGCTCCATTTTTCTCTAAAAATATAGCTTGAAAGAGTGAGGAAATAAATTAGTTTTGAGAGAGAAAAAATCAAAATTAAACAGTTCGTACTACAAAGGTACCAAATGAGCAAGAAGGAAGGAAGAAAAAAGAAGAAAAAAGGGAGAAGAGGGGGACTGATTTCGGCCCATCTTGGAGAACACTGAAGGTTAGTTTATTCTTTTTAAATTCAACCTTTTTCCTTCCACTTGAGATCCATATTGATGATAGACATGATTAGGGTGATAGATATAGGTTATGTTGCAAGATTGAACATAGAAATTTAAGTTTGTGATTAGTTGATGGAAGTGTAATTAAACTTTGAATTAATGAGAATTGAAGTTAGTTAATTATTTTATGGCTTAAAAACTAAAGAAAATATGATGTTAATGGATGAATGAGGGGCTTCCATAGTTAAAGAAATTTGGGGAAATTTGAAATTAGCATAGAAGCACAACAATTGGTGATAAATGAAGCATGATTTGAGTGTTGAATTGAAGAAAATGAATTGGGAACTAGGATATAGTTTTTGGGCAGCCATGACATAGTAAGAGAAAAGTTTAACCTCAATACATTTTAGCTCAATTAAGGTGTAAAACATATTAGGAACATTAGCATACTATGCAGACATGAAAAGCATTGAAAATGGATATTGGAATTGAGATGTGGTATGGTTGTGTAGGAAAAATAAGTGAACAAGTGGGAGGCCCTCAAGAGGGTGACAAAGGCAAGGAGAAAGCTAGCTAATAAGGGATGAAAAAGAAGGATTAAGGGAAGAGCCAAGGATTATTAGGTATGTGCTTCATTCATAAAAAGTTTACATGATGTTCATATGTGTGTAATTAGGTGTTAAAGTTTAATATGATTGTGTGTTTGATGTGTGATGTAAATAGTTTTTGTTTTTGATATTTTATATGGCAATGGGACCAAATGGTGTGAAATAATTGAGACACATGAATGTAGTTGTAATTCTGGAAATTTTAGTATTAAAATGAATGCAAATGATAAATGTGGTTGAAATATGGATTGATGCCAATTGATGGCTCGGGTATAGAATTCCAGGAATACCCCTGACACTTTTGATGAGAACTTGAGTTCTGGAATTCATTTTTGTATGTTCTTTATTGGAAATGAAAGCTAAGACACAGGAATTTAATTTGTATTCAGACCATAACATCTAATTATGTGTAGATTAACCATAACTTTTGATAGAAAAATAGGATTTAAGTGACTTCTGATGATTCTGAAAGCTAAGACAATAAGAGACAAATTGTTTGAATGCCATAATTTTAAATTCGAATTATAAATGGGCTACAAATGAAGCCCAAAAATAGGTCTGAAATCTGCCATAGGTAAAAACATGAAATATTGGAGTTGTGCATATGTTATGATAATTATATATAATAATTAATGTGAATAATTATTTTAATGGAAGTTATGAATGTCTAACAAATTATTTATGTCTAAGATTTTAGTGCAATAATAATGGAAATAAAGAACAAAAATAAATAAGCATGATTATGATAGTTGAATAATATTGGCATTTTTGAAATGTTGGGAATTAAAATAAAAATAGTTAAGCCCAAAGACAATTAGGCTAGAACTAGAATAGAGAATAGTTTGGCATGCCAATCAGGGGATTTAGGCACTCGGTGCCAAATATGAAAGCCTGTAATGACAATTAATAAATGCTCTAGGCGCAAAATTATTAAGCCGGTAATGGCAATATAACAAAAGCCGGTAATGACATTATTATAAAAGCGCTTTGCGCTATATTATGAAAGTTGGTAATGACAACCTCGTTATTCCTATTAGTTAGTTCGATTATAGGTGTTATGGGCACAAGAAAATAATAATAATAATATCGAAGTATGTGATTTTTATAAATGTTATATGAATTAAAGTTGTTAAATATTGAGTATTTGTTGAAATTTATTGATTTTACATAATTCTTTATTTTGTGCCTTATTTATTAAATGATTAATTAATATGTGAGAAAATATATATGTGTGTAAAATTTTTATCATTGAAGCACCACTAAGTTAGTAACTTAGCGCGGGTGGTTTCCTCTCGCGTAGGTTAAAAGGATAGCCGTAGAAATTAGCATTGTCAGAAGAAAAATGGTACCCGGAGGAAAGATTTGGTTTTATTTTTGGTATATTTTGTTAAAAATTTTGTCAATTAAAGTATCATTTTTATTTCATATCATGTGTATTAAATATATGAGTCACTATGTAAAAGAACATAGTTTGAATGTAAATTAATGTACTTTATAAATAAATAAAATTTTGTGTATTTATGGTTGTAATAATTTTTTTTTATTTGAATGTATGCAATATTTTCGTAAAAAAAAAAAAATTACTTCACTTCATTAATTTTATAAAGCAGTAAGACAAGTAATGTTCACTTACCTTGCTGAACTACAGTGAGGTAAGGGGGTGTTACAATTTTTGGTATCAGAGCCATAGGTTTTAACGATTCTTATTTAGTGGGTATGGGAAGATAAGTGCAAGTTTTCAGTATTTGCATTGTTTTAAGCTGCTATATTCTAATAAAGGACCCTTCTTCTGATAATATAGGTTTTAATGGACACGGAATCAAGACAATGTCACGAAGAACAAGAGGGTGATAATATAGCTAATTCAGCTACTCATAGGCAGTCAACATCAATTAGTGCCTCGGAGCCTAGTGTTATAGCTCCACAACATGCTGAAGAACAGGTTAACCCAGGTCAGGTACCCCTTATGCAGTAGATGGCTACCTTGTTACAGCAGATAACATAAGTTATGCCGCCACCAGCTCCACCACTTCCCCACCTCAACCGAAACCCTAGATTGAAAAATTAAGAAAATATAGGGCTACAGATTTTATGGGCAAGAAAGAGGATGACCCAGCATTAGCAGAATTTTGGTTGGAAAAGACAGAGTGGGTTTTTGAGGAGCTGCAGTGTCTTGAGGAGTACAAGGTCAAATATGCAGTATCCCTCCTTCAGGAGCATGTTTATGACAAGTGGAAGGTGGTGTTAGTGAAACCTCAGAATCCGACCCCTCAGACATGGGATTTCTTTGTGGCAGAGTTTAAAAAGAAATATGTGCCAAGAATTTATGTTGATGAGAAAAAGCGAGAATTTTTGAATTTCAAGTAGAGGAGTATGACAGTAGCTGAGTACGAGATGGAGTTCACCAGGCTGAGCAAGTACGCTACTGGGATTATTGGAGACGAAGCTAATAAATGTCGTAGATTTGAAGACGGTCTCAATGAGGAGATTGGGTATTTAGTGGCTTCACACCAGCATACAGATTTTGCTACACTAGCATCCTCTGCCATTAGTGTAGAAAGAAGGAAGAAGCTGAAGACATAAGAGTTCTCTAAGAAATCAACAGCTAGTGTGGCCCAGACATCGAGTAGGAAGGGAAGAATAGTACCCTGACAATTTCAGTCAAGGGTGGCTAGGCAGACATTTTCTGGTAGGCAGGGTCAGCATTTTAGACCCACAGCATCATCTGCTAGTTCACCAGCATCATTTCCCAAGAGACCAGCTCCAGCTATGTGTCAGCATTGTGGTAGAGCTCATACAGGAGAGTGTTGGTGGTTGACTGGGGCATGTTTGAGATATGGAGCTACTAACCATATGAAGAGAGATTGTCCTAGACTTAGTACAGGCAGTATGGCACCAGCACAGACTATGACACCGGTATAGAGCCGTGGTAGAGGTCGAGGCCAATTTAGAGGTGGTCATACAGAATAAATTCAAGGGGTATCAGAGATAGTTGATAGACCCATAGGTAGTAGAGCTCCAACTTGGCCATATGTGATGAGAGCCCGTGAGGACCAGGATGCATCAGACGTCATAGTTGGTAAATTATCTTTATTTGATTTTGATTTACATGATTTGATAGATCCTGGTTCCACGCATTCATACATAAACACAGCTGCACTTAGACAAGGGAACATGATACCTGAGACCTTAGAATATGAGATTGTTGTGACCAATCCGCTGGGACATAGTGTGAAAGTGAATCAGATTTATAGAAACAGTTCAATAATAATTCAGGATAGAGAATTTCCAGCCGACTTAATAGAATTACCTTTTCATGAATTCGATGCTATTCTGGGTATGGATTGGTTAACAAAGCATGGAGCTATAGTGTAACGGCTGAGCCTCGCCTGGAATCCGGGTCTGGCCCATTGCCACAAGCCTGCTAGCCCACCCGCTGTCTCACTGAGACCAACGGGCTGCCGGGCTCCATGGCCCAATACCTCAAACCCATCTCTGCCAGCCCAGTCCATGCCAGTCTGCGCAGTAGGTTGTTGGAGGCAGGGATCAAACCCTCAACCTCCCTTTAGCCTCAGTAAGAGACTACTAATTAATTAGTGTTGTTTGTGAAAAAGAAGGATGGCACCCTACGATTATGTATTGATTACCGACAATTGAACAAGATGATGATTAAAAATAAATACCCACTACCTAGAATTGATGATTTGTTTGATCAATTGAAGGGAGTAAGAGTTTTTATAGATGATATCCTGGTGTATTCAAGGGACAAGGGAGAACATGACAGACATCTCAGAGTAATACTGCAGACTTTGAGGAAAAATCAATTGTATGCAAAGCTATCAAAATGTGAGTTCTAGTTGGAAGAAGTGGGATTCTTAGGGCATGTTATTTCAGTTGAAGGAATCTAGGTTGATCCTAACAAAATAGAAGCCATTCTAAGTTGGAAGCCGCCTCACAATGTAACAGAAGTCTAGAGTTTTCTTGGCTTAGCTTGCTACTATATAAGTTTTTGTGAAGGGATTTTCAAGCATGGCTGCACCACTTACAAAGTTGCTCAGAAAAGAAACTAAGTTGAGTGGACAGATCAGTGTCAGGCAAGCTTTGAGAAACTAAAGGCCATGTTAACCGAAGCACCTGTTTTGACCCAACCTACGTCAAGGAAAGATTTTGTGATATACTGTGATGCCTCTCATAGTGGGCTAGGTTGTTTATTAATGCAAGAGGGTAAAGTAGTTGCTTATGCATCTAGGCAATTGAAGCCTCATGAGCTAAATTACCCTACTCATGATTTGGAGTTGGCAGCAATAGCGTTTGCTTTAAAAATATGGCGACATTATTTGTATGGTGAGCGGTGCTACATATATACAGATCATAAGAGCCTCAAATATCTGCCTACACAAAAGGAGTTGAACTTAAGGCAAAGATGGTGGTTGGAGTTAATCAAGGATTATAATTGTATTATTGATTATCAGCCGGGCAAAGCCAATGTAGTAGCGGATGCCTTAAGTAGAAAAACACTGGTAGGTATAGTTTGAAAATTTTCTTCAATTATAATATAATATATATAAATTAATAATAAATTAAAAATTAGACTTACAATTTATTTTGCCAGAGTTACGAGTCCAACCTACTTTAAGGAAACAAGTATGAGAAGCTCAGAAGCAAGATCCAAAATTAATGATACTTGCTCAGGCAGTGAAAAATGGGGAGAGACCTGAATTTAATGTTGAAGATGATGGAAGCATAAGTTATAGAGGAAGATTGTGTGTGCCAAATGATAGCGGATTAAAGTAAGTAATTCTAAAAGAGGCACATAATACAATTTATTCTATGCATCCAGGGAGCAATAAAATGTATTAGAACCTGATTACTCATTATTGGTGGCCAGGAACGAAGAAGGATATAGTGGAATATACTATAAGATGCTTGACATGCCAACAAGTGAAAGTAGAGCACTAGGTACCATCTGGATTGTTGTAGCCTATTGCAATTCCAGAATGGAAGTGGGAAACAATTACAAGGGATTTTGTATCTGGGTTGCCTTTGACACAAAAGAAGCATGATGCAGTATGGGTAATTATTGACAGACTCACCAAATCGGCTCACTTTCTACCAGTTCGGATGGATTAATCGTTGAGCCTGTTATCAAAATTATATGTTAATGAGATAAGTCGACTGCATGAGGTGCCAGTATCTATTATTTCTGATCGAGATTCACAGTTCACACCAAAATTTTGGAAAAGTCTACAGCAAACATTGGGGACCCAACTTACTTTTAGTATAGCATTTCACCCACAAACAGATGGCCAATTCGAACGAGTTATTCAATTGCTGGAAGATATGCTTAGAAGTTGTGTAATTGATTTTGAGGGTAGCTGGGATAAACATTTACCACTTATGGAATTTGCATACAACAATAGCTATCAAGCTAGTCTCTACATGGCACCGTACAAAGCTTTGTATGGAAGGAGATGTAGGACACCATTATGCTGGACAGAACTTGATGAAAAGAAATTAATGGGGCCAGAATTAGTGCAACATATAGAGGAGAAGTTGAAATTAATCCAAGATCGATTAAAAGTTGCAAATGATCGACAAAAGTCCTACGCTAATTTGAAAAGAAAAAACATTGAATATGTCATCGAAGACAAGTATTTTTGAAAGTTTCACCTTGGAAGAAAGTACTTCATTTTGGTAAAAAGGGGAAACTGAGTCCTAGATTTATTGGACCATACGAAATAATTGAACGTGTGGGTCCAGTGGCTTCAGGTTTGCCTTACCACTAGAATTAGATAAGATGCACAATGTATTTCATGTCTCAATGTTAAGGAGATATAGATCAGTTCCAACACATGTAATACCTATGGAATCAATAGAGGTACAACCAGACTTGACATATGCAGAAGATTCATTGAAAATAATAGCTCGAGAAGTCAAGGAGCTACGGAACAAAAATGTACCACTAGTAAAGGTCCTATGGCGCATCATGCACTAGAAGAAGTGACCTGGGAGAGTGAAGAAATGATGAGAACTCATTATCCTCAACTACTCAGCTCCACTTAATTAGGTAAATTTCGAGGATGGAATTTTCTTAAGGGCGAGAGATTTGTAACATTCAGTAATTTGGGCCCTGATTGCGCGTGACCATAGTCAAGTATGCAGGTTCAATCGGAGTCTAAATTTGAACCCATAAAAAAATGGTAATAATAAGGGAATATAATTACGGGTATTATTATTTGAGAATTAAAAATATTAGGGGTAGAATTAGAATAAAATAAAATTTCCTATGGACAAAATCGGTATTATGGAAGAACAAGTGTAAATATGGAAGAAGATGTGGCAAATATAGAATTTTTCAAAGTTTAATTCTTAATCAAGATTAATTAACTTTATGAACCAATAAGAATTAGGATTAATTTTAATTAGTGGGACCCACACCTTAATCAAGGTATATAAAGTCAAAAAAGAAGAACAAATTCCACATTCTTTCATAAGCCATCTTCATCTTCTCTTTTTCTCCTCTCTTTTCTGTCCACCATAGGCTCCCTAAAGCACCATTTTTCTCTGCAAATCCAACTTGAAAAAGTGAGGAAATAAATTAGTTTTGAGAAAGGAAAAATCAGAATTAAAGAGTTCTTACTACAAAGGTACCAAAGGAGCAAGATGGAAGGAAGAAAGAAGAAGAAAAAAGGGAGAAGACTTAAGCTTAGTTTATTCATCTTAAATTCAACCTTTTTCCTTCCATTTGAGAGCCATATTGATGATAGATGTGATGAGAGTTGATAGATATAGGTTATGTTGCAAGATTGAACATCGAAATTTAAGTTTGTGATTAGTTGATGGAAGTGTAATTAAACTTTGAATTAATGATAATTGAAGTTAGTTAATTTTTTGATGGTTAAAAACTAAAGAAAACATGATGTTAATGGATGAATGAGGGGCTTCCATAGTTAATGAAATTTGGGGAAATTTGGGGAAATTTGAAATTAGTATAGAAGCACAACAATTGGTGACAAGTGAAGCATGATTTGAGTGTTGAATTGAAAAAAATGAATTGGGAACTAGGATATAGTTTTTGGGCAGCCATGACATAGTAAGAGAAAAGTTTAACCTCAGTACATTTTAGCTCAACTAAGGTGTAAAACATATTAGGAACATTAGCATACTATGTAGACATGAAAAGCATTGAAAATGGATATTGGAATTGAGATGTGGTATGGTTGTGTAGGAAAAATAAGTGAACAAGTGGGAGGCCCTCAAGAGGGTGACAAAGGCAAGAAGAAAGCTAGCTAATAAGGAATGAAAAAGAAGGATTAAGGGAAGAGCCAAGGATTATTAGGTATGTGCTTCATTCATAAAAAATTTACATGATGTTCATATGTGTGTAATTAGGTGTTAAAGTTTAATATGATTGTGTGTTTAATGTGTGATGTAAATAGTTTTGTTTTTTATATTTTATATGCCAATGGGACCAAATGGTGTGAAATAATTAAGACACATGAATGTAGTTGTAATTCTGGAAATTTTAGTATTAAAATGAAAGTAAATGATAAATGTGGTTGAAATATGGATTGATGACAATTGATGGCTCGGGTACAGAATTTCAGGAACATACCTGACTCTTTTGATGATAACTTGAGTTATGGAACTCTTTTTTGTATGTTCTTTGCTAGAAATGAAAGCTAGGACACATGGAGTTAATTGTATTCAGATCATAACATCTAATTATGTCTAGATTTTCCCAAAAAAATGCATGAAGTTCAAACCTAGAATCTGTCCAAAAAATTCTGGGCCGAAATATCTATGATGATTCGGTATTAAATTAACCATAACTTTTGATAGAAAAATGGGATATAAGTGATTTTTGATGCATCTGAAAGCTAAGAAAATAGTCCAAAAATTTTTAGAAGGCCATAATTTTAAATTTTATTAAAAATGGGATAAAAATAAAGCCCAAAAATAGGTCCGAAATCTGTCATAGGTAAAAACATGAAATATTGGAATTGTGCATGTGTTGTGATAATTATATATAATAATTAATGTGAATAAATATTTTAATGGTAGTTATGAATGTCTAACTATCGGATCTACTAGAGAAGTGGATACTTACTTGTTGAGCGTGAATCGTGCGCTTTCAACGCTTTAGGCGAAGGCAAATTACTAGAACTTGACTCGATTCCACAGTACGAATGCTTTGATTCTCTTGTGATTGAACGGAGATGATGAAATTCCTTTCCAAGAATTTCCAAATTTCAGAGAAACTTTTTGATGAAAAGTTATCACTTTTCTTATATCTCTCTTCTTCTTAAAAGTTATATCTTTTCATAAGAAGATATGGGCCTGAGCTGGGTCAAGCCCACATGGGCGGCCCAATACCATAAAGCCCAATATCTCCCACTCACCCAAAGTGGGCTTGGCTCAATCCAAATATCGTCTCACATCTCCAACTTAAACAAAGAATCTTTCATACAAGCGAATGGACCGTGCGACCTGAAGCACACAAATTGTGGGAGGTCCAATACAAACCTAATTATAGGCCATATAGAAGACATCAACCCAAAGTTGTAATTATTTTCGATAATGTGCTTAATTACCCCAAGTATCTTTGTCAATACACTTAATTCGAGTATCATTCAATCCCTCATGAATCTATACTTAAATCATTCTTACAATCACTTGTATTCTAAGTTACTTCTCGCTTCATCAAGCATAACAACTCCGACCGGTGAACACAAGCTGTGAGTGCATAAGCAAAGTACTTTTTCTTTTGCCCTCATATCAATCAGTTTTGAATTGACTCGCTTTTCTAGGAGTTTTCCATTAAGTCGAATAATTCCATGACTATAGGATACATCCTAAGATAGCCAACATTAATTCATCACATCATGATATAGTCAAAAGTCACAAAGGGTAAAAGTTGTTTGAAATCCATTTCTAGGATTTCTAGGACTCACATAGCGAAGAAGTAGGGATCCATTATTTCGCTTCCTAATAGGTCATACAACACATGCAGTATGAAATGCATGCTATGGTGGAGCTACTCTTTTCTTGTCAAAGATGAAAGAGTGTATGTCTTGCTCTTAGTTCAAAATAAATAAACACCATATGAGTATTAGTCTTGTCACTCTAAATGCGCCAAACTTGAAATTTTTATTTGTACATTCAACATTGTTAAATAACAAATTTCACACTCAGCTTCCACTATATAGACACATGAATGGTGGGGAAGTCATTCATGTTGATTCTTATATATACGAAGAATCTCATCTTGATCCTCATGAAGGCGACCTTATAAAAATGAATAAAAACTAAGACCGCTCCCACTGCATCTTAGTCATTCACTTAATACCTTTGCATTTATGGTCTCATCTCTACTCGCTCCATAGCGCCAGAGACGATTACTCATGTGAGTGAGTTAATCTAAGTCTATTGACATACTTATTCGAATTGTGCTAACTGGTATTTGCAATATATTCATATAAATGAAAAATCATTAATCAATTAAAATGATATATCATTTGTAAAAACCAAGTGATCTGACATAACATATATTGATTACATTCTACATAAGCCTAGAGATTTTACGTGCCTTGCTAACGCATCCCTAGCTATTGGTTTAGTAAATGGATTTGCTACCATTTTGTTTGTATAAATGTATTTCAGAATCACTTCCTTTTCCGCAATCATGTCTCTAACATAGTGATATCTAATCTAGATATGTTTCGTCTTTCCATGATATTTTGGATCCTTCGCATAAGCTAATGCAGCCATACTATCACAATAGATTGTCACAGGTTTAGATGTTGACTTGACAATTTCTAAGTGCTGCAAAAATCTTTTCAACCAAACTGCCTCTTGTATAGTTGAGGAACATGCTACATACTCAGCTTCCATCGTCGATAAAGCTATACAAGATTGCTTCTTGCTACTCCATGAAATTGCACAATCATTAAGCAACAATGCATATCTAGAGGTCGATTTGCGTTGATCTATATCACCTCCCCAATCAGCATCAGTATAACTAATCAAGCACAAATCCTTCCCTTGATAACATAGAACATAGTCTAAAGTTCCTTTTAGATATCTCAATATTCTATTGACTGCCATCCAGTGTTTAGGACCTAGATTAGATTGAAATCTACTTACTAGCCCAACAGCATAGCAAATGTCTGCACGTGTGCACATCATTGCATACATCAGACTATCGACAACATTTGAGTGAGGTACTCTAGACATTCGTTCTTTTTCATCCGATGTCTTGGGACACATATCTAGACTAAGGCTCAGATTCCTTTCGATAGGGGTATCCATAGGCTTACATTCATGCATATGGTAACGTTTTAATATTTTCTTTATATAAGTCTCATGAGATAAACCCAAAAGTATTTTAGAGCGATCCCTTATGATGTTAACACCAAATACATAACTAGCCTCACCCATATCTTTCATTTCAAAGTTCGATGATAACCATTTCTTGGTAGTATCAATCAACTTTTTATTATTTCCAGCTATTAAAATGTCATCGACATACAAGGACATAATTATAAAACCATTGTTAGAATGTTTAACATATACACAATGGTCTTCCTCCATCATCGTAAAACCATCCTTTAATATGGCTTAATGAAATTTGAGGTTCCATTGTCTTGACACTTGCTTAAGACCGTAAATGGATCTTTTGATCTTGCAAACGTTGCGCTCTTGTCCTTTGAGTTCAAAACCTAAAGGTTGATCCATATAGATCTCTTCATCTAGTTCTCCATTGAGAAAAGCAGTTTTAATGTCCATTTGATATAATTCTAAGTCCATTCGTGCTACTATAGCCAGAATGAGGCGAATTGATGAAAACCTGATTATATGTGAGAATGTATCTTCATAGTCAATTCCCTCTTTTTGTGTATAGCCCTTAGCTACTAATCGAGTTTTAAATATTTCTATTGTCCCATCTGCCTTACATTTTATTTTGAGAATCCATTTGTTCACAATAGTCTTACGATCAGACGGTTTCTCAACCAAATCCCAGACTTGATTGTATATCATCGAATCCATTTCCTCTTTCATAGCTTTAATCCATTCTTTAGGACCAGAAAGAGCTTGTTGTACTGTTTTAGGCTCTTCTTCATCTAGAGCAATCATAAAAGCTTCCCCCTCAATCTCAAATCGACGATAAGGAATCTTTTCATGATTACTACGTCGATGTTGAGATTGTTCAAGGTTTTGCTCCATTGGAACAAAAACTGACATTCTTTCACTCCCACTTGGTTCAGGAAGAGCAATAAATCAATTATTCTTGCACTCCCACTACTCCCATGATCTTCCATTTCATAAAATTGGAAATCCTTATTTATCTCACCTCTTTCAGGGAAGTCCTCTTCTAAGAAAATGACATCTCGTGACTCAATTTCTGTTATTCTTCCATTTGTGTCTTCCCCCAAGAATACATATCCTTTGGAGAATTTTGAGTATTTTATAAAGATACATTTCTTCCCCCTCGGACCAAGTTTTCCATATTCATGGGAAGTGTTGTGGATATAAGCTGTGCAACCCCATGGGCGTATATGGCTTAAGTCAGGCTTTTCTCTTTTCCACAATTCATATGGGGTGGAATGAATAGATTTCGATGATACACAATTTAGAATGTAGGTAGCAGTCATTAATGCATCTCCCCAAAAAGAAATTGGTAAATTAGCCTATGCCATCATTGAGCTAACCATATCCAATAGGGTTCTATTTCTTTTTTCTGCTACACCATTTTGTTGCGGAGTAGAAGGAATAGTTAGCTACCTAGCTATACCCTTATCATCACAATAACTTTTGAATAAATCAGATAGATATTCATGCCCTCGATCGGTCCGTAATGATTTTATATTCAAATTTAAATGAGTCTCAACCAATTTACTATAACGTATGAAACAATCTAATGCTTCAGATTTATGGGAGATCAAATAAATGTGACCATATCTGGTGAAATCATCTATGCAAGTGATGAAATAGTCAGCACCATATCTTGCTCTAATATTCATTTTGCCACAAATGTCAGAATTTATAAGCTGTAAAAGAAATGTGGCTCTTTTGGCTTTGCCAAATGGTAATCTTGTTGCTTTTCCAGCTAGGCAATGCTCACAAATAAGCAATTCTATTTTCTTAAGAGATCCTAAAAGACCAGCTTTTGCTAATCTTTTTAAACGATCTTGGCCAATGTGTCTTAATCTAACATGCCATTTAGTATCATCAATTAATGAAACATTATTGGAATTTCCAACAAGAAATATAGATTTCTTAACATCCATAAAAATAGTGTCTAGCACTATAAAACCATTCAACATATGTCCAGAACCATAAAAAACTTTGTCCAAAAGTATTTTAACACAACCATCTTAAAAAATAATTTTGAAGCCAAGTCCAAGAAAAACAATAATAGAAACTAAATTTCGTCGAATATCAGGAGCATAAAGCACATCATGGAGATAAAGCACGCGACCTCCCCGCAGTACTAGCCTGCAGGAACCGATTCCAAGCACGTAAACCAAAGCATTATTCCTCATATAGATTTTTCTACTCCTCTTTGGAATTCGACGAAATTCCATAAAATCGGTCCCTTGCTGTGTGGTCTGTTGCTGCTGAATCTATAGTCCAATAAGGAACAGTTTTAGCTAAAATCAAGCAACTACTAACATATAAATCTAAGAAACTAATTTGGTCATACAATACCTTTGGCTCAGTGCAATCACGAGCAAAGTGACCATGCTTCCCACAGTTAAAGCAATTCATGTTCTTGCCTTTCTTTTCGCTGCGTTTCCCATGCTTGCGCTTATTTCCACTAAATTTTGTCTTATTTTCTCCCTTGCCTTGCCATTTTCCCTTACCTTTCCATTTCTTTTGCCCAGAGCTAGAAGCCCCTTTGCCTCTACACTCTAGACTCAGTCATATAAGCCTCTCCTCCAGGCTTATCAGCGAGAAGGCGATCCTCCTCTAGCGCAACATGTTGGGCAACAACATCAAAAGTTTTTATATTATCATTATTGGTAAAGTTGACACACATGTGTTCCCAGGCTTTTGGAAGGGAGCGAATTATAGCTTGAACCTGTTGCTCGTCAATCATCTCATGGCCAACACCTTTCAGTTCACTTATCATGTTAGACATGACAGTAAGGTGTTGCCTCATTGTATGATTAGAATTTTTCTTATAGGCATCAAACTTTAGAGTTAACTGACGCAGTCTTGTTGTTGAGGTTCCACCAAACAGAACCTTAACAGCATCCCAAACTGCTTGGGCTGAGCAGTGCTTTTCAAAACATAGCATCAAGTCATTTTTCATACTGCTCAGCATCAATATGCAAGCAACTCTGTCCTTGCGCTTATAGGCTTGATATGCTTCCATATCTCACCTATGTTGAGCAGTGTTTCCATGCTCAGGCTCAGCCATTGGTTGTATTATTATTTCTAGCATATCTTGCTCGTCCAGGAGATATTGAATTTTATGATGCCAAATGTCGTAGTTTTTATCATTCAGCTTATCTCCTTGATTCAAGTCAGCAATAATGTTGTTTGTTGCAGTCATTTCAACTATTTAGAAATAATGATTATAATTAGGATTAGCACAATTCTTTATTGATTTTTATCAATTTCAAGTCACAATGCTTTAAATTAATCATTAATAACCTAACACAAGTAGGAGAAACAAAAAAACTGTATATACAGTTCAATCAATTCCTACTAACAAAGTCCAGTTATCATTGTTTAATTTAAACATGCGTCAATTAATTCTATATTAGATGAGATTCATTAATCTACCAATCTAATATTCCCATAATACATTCATTATATAATGTAATATAACAACAATAATATACATGCATTAAAATAAGATAAACATCAATTACATGTTCAAAACAAAAAAGAATAACATATTGTCACACATAAAAATAAATATTTTTCTAATATTGAGTTTAATTCATTCATCATCTGGTTGAACCTGTGGTTCCCTCTCGGCAAATTATCTTTTTGCCAGTGTACCACATACCTTTTTCATCCATGGAATACTATTTATCGATTTACTAGATCGCCTAATACTATCTTGTATATGGCGCTCCAGTTCCCGATTCAAATCTTTTTCAAGATTTTCATAAGTTAAGTCGCTTAATCTTTCTTTAAGCGCCTTCCTTTCCTCTTCCCATGAATCAGGTAAGGAATCAAGAACTATTGACATCTGTTGTTCCACAGCTAAGTCATAGTCTTCACTAAACATCATATAGAAAGTGCAAATTTTATGGTACATCTCATCAATATGTTTTTCAAGAGAATGTTCCAGATCTTTCTGCTATGAACATAATCGCTCCAAAGTGCGAATCATCAGATTCCTCACTACATATTTAAATAAATTAAACCAACATTAGACTCAATTAAATATCATTATGTGACAAAAAAACAAAAAAAAAATTTACATGTAATTATTATGTTACTATTTGCATATTTTTTCTCCAAATTTCTCATCAAAACAGTCACAAAAAATTTTGAAAGAATATCCATTAAATTGGAAATTAAATTTTGGGAATTCTAAAAAAACTTTTGACCAAACTCCATGTATGGAACGAAGTCTGTCCCCCGTGCCCACACACGCACATGAGCTCAAACGCTTCGATACATCCTCACACGCGCCGACACCAGCCAACACGCGCTCATTCCCACGTCTGTAGTGCTCCCTTACCCTACTAAACGTTAATAGAATATGGAAGTGCTAATAAGCCTTTTTTTTTTTTACAACCAATGTAGAAATCATTGTAATAATTTTTTTTTCCCGAGTTTATTATTAGCGAAATATTTATTACTATTTTTTTTATTTAAATATATAACTAGTGATGGAAATAGTTTGATTTAATTGAACTCATGCAATTAAACCATAATATTTAGAAAAAATACTAGATTTATAAAATTACAAAATTCATTCCTTATAAATCCTACATGCCACAAACTCACATAAAAAAAAAGGTTCTTAGAATTTAATTTTTACAACATAATTTTCAAAACATACAAAAAGAACTAGACTGCTGCAATCTGATCTTGGGGGTTCCCTCTTCTTCGGTCGCCCTATCGGAACAACTACTTCTATTTATATGCGCGTGAAACACACGCGCTAAGCTTCTAGCTTAGTGGTACGTTTGGCAACTATCCAATAATTACATAAATAATTCTAAAATAAAATTTTGAAACTATAATTAATTTATTAAGCATGCCAAATATCAATTAATAATAAAACCATTCTCCATGCAAAAATATTTAATTCATCAATTATGACATTTCATTCATTAAGCATGCTTGAAATTTCTTAACAATTCAAGATATAAATTCACAATATCAATTTCATAATTCACATTTTTTTTCTGTTATTCATTTAATAGCCCACGACATCTTAGACCGAAACTAAACACTGGATACAGGGTTTCTGCTCTCTGACAGTATACTCGGCACCTACATAATTATTTTATAACTCGGCGTTTACCGCCTACATTTCCAATAACAACTCAGCACATTTTTGGTGCCTACGTAATTTTTGAACTCAGCACCATTTCTTAGTGCCTACGTAATTTCAACTCAGTACTATTTCTTAGTGCCTACTTAAATTAAATCTCAGCACTATTATTTTTAGTGCCTACATTTCTATCCTTTTATTGGCATGCCAACTTATCCTAATTTCTAGTTCTCGACTAGATGTTATAGGGCTTAAATTACATTTGTTACCTTTATTAATATTTACATAAATTATGTAGAGAACATTAATGTAAACTCCATATAAATGCAATAATTCACATTCAATATTTTACAACCTCATACTAGCTCATTCAATCATTATAATTATAAGAAAAATTCAATTAATACATTTTACGTCACATAAATTCAAAATCAACATATTTCTTCCAGCTGTCCTATTCTGGATTCTATTTCTTCCTTATGATGCTCTGTATTTTTCGTCTATTGTTATAAATTTTCTCCTAAGCTACGTTCACTGTAATCTGCCCAGTATTTTACTGGACAGAATTATGCCTTATTTTACTCTGTCATTTTAATCCATTTTTATATGGAATTGGAACAAGTGATCAACTCAAAATATTTAGATACATGTCTTAACTTTAATATACAACTTGAATCATATTAAAATGAATTGTTTAGCAAAATTTACCAATTTTCTCTAAAACTATATTCACTACAATCTGCCCAGTATTTTACTGGACAAAATTATGCCTTATTTTCGTCTGTATTTTTCACCCCTTTTTCGATGGAAATTGGACAAGTGATAAACTAAACGAATATAGGTACATGTCTTATCTTTCATTTCCAACTAGAATTACATGAAAAAGAATTGTGTAGTAAAATTTATGATTTTTCCCCTAAGCTACATTCATTTCAAATCTGCCCAGTTTTGTTTTTTTGAACAGATTTCTAGGTCAGATTTGAGTCACGTTTTCACCTAATTTCAGGCATATTCATGTCCAATGGTCTGAATAAAAGTTCAATACCTATGTCTTAACTTTCCAACCCAACAAGAATCACTCAGAAATGATTTCCAGAATGCAAGTTATGATCAAAATACTATACACTGTTCATAAGATGAATTTTTCAGCACATCAATTAAATCATACAATTTCCATTTTTGCATCAACCTCATATTCTAGTTTTTATTTTCATATTCATTGCATCATTTAATCACCACTTAATTTCTCAATCAATTATTCAGAATTTCATACACATCACAAAATTAAAATCATTATTTGTTTATATATTGAATTTTTGCCAAATATACATACCTCAAAATTTCACTTCTCTTTGATGATTTTGCCTTAATCCCTTTTTTTTTTCATCTAATCTTAGCTTGAATTGAAGAAAGAAAAAGAAGACTAATTGGGGGAGGAGAGTCACTGCCAAAGAAGAAGAAAAGGGAGAGAAAATGGGTTTGTTCAAGATGAAAAAGAAGAATGATAAAAAAAATGGAAATTTGACTTTTTATAGTTGGATTAGGTGGGTGGTTAGGATTAATGGTTAATCTTGCTCCCCATTGGTCCATTAATTTTAATCACTCTTAATATATCTTAATTAAAAGAATATTCCTTTCTTTAGATAAAGAATATTCCATTTTTATGCCTTCTTATAATTTCTGTGCTAAAAACACTGCAATTTCTAATTTCGTTCAGTGAAAAATTATTTTTTTCTCAATTTTAATTCCGAACTTCAAAATTCTCAATTAATAATATCCAAAATATTTTCTCCCATATTATTATTATTTTAATTTATTTCTTTCATGTCTGAATTTAGAGCCGACCGGTTCGGCGTGCCAGATTTCGCTCAACCGCGACCGTGGCCTAAATTATCGGGCATTACAATTTTTCTCTCCTTAAAAAAAAATTTTGTCCTCGAAATTTACCTTTTTAACTGGTGTGGAATAATTGTGGATACTGGGCCTTCATCACCTCTTCATTTTCACAAGTCGCTTCTTCTGAATTATGATTTTTCCATAGAACCTTTACCAATGGTACCTTCTTGTTCCGTAGCTCTTTCATTTCTCGAGCTAGAATTTCCACTGGCTCTACTTCATAAGTTAGATCTGGTCGTATCTCTATAGGTTCTGCTGATATGATATGAGATGGATCTGATCGATATCTTCTCAATATGGACACATGGAATACATTATGAATCTTGTCTAACTCTGGTGGGAAAGCTAATTTGTATGCCACAGGACCTATGCGTTCAAGTACCTCATAAGGTCCAATGAACCTAGGACTCAACTTTCCCTTCTTTCCAAATCGGAAAATCCTTTTCCAAGGTGAGACTTTTAAGAATACCTTATCACCAACTGTATACTCAATATCTCTCCTTTTCAAATCTGCATATGATTTCTGTCTATCAGCAGCAGCTTTCAGCCTATCTCTTATTACTCTCACTTTTTCCTCTGTCTGCTGTTCTAGATCTGGACCCACTACTTTTGTTTCACTAAGCTCAGTCCAACATAAAGGTGTTCTACATTTCCTCCCATACAAGGCTTCATATGGTGCCATACCGATACTGGCTTGGTGACTATTATTGTAGGCAAATTCTATCAATGGAAGATGTTTGTCCCAACTGCCTTCAAAATTCTATCATACAACTCCTCAACATATCTTCCAATATCTGTATGACCCTTTCTGATTGTCCATCTATTTGTGGGTGGAAAGCTATGCTGAAATTGAGTCGAGTACCCATGGCTTGATGCAAACTTTTCCAGAATTTTGAAGTGAACCTCGGGTCTCGATCTGAAATGATTGAAATTGGCACACCATGTAAACGGATTATCTCCTTAACATAGATCTCTGCCAAACGGTTAAGTGGATAATCCATCTTGATCGGTAGAAAATGAGCTGATTTAGTGAGCCGGTCCACTAGTACCCATATTGAATCATGCCTCTTTTGTGTCAAAGGCAAACCAGAAACAAAATCCATTGTAACTCTTTCCCATTTCCACTCCGGAATTGAAATTGACTGCAATAATCCACTTGGTACTTGATGCTCAGCCTTCATTTGCTGACAAGTTAAACATCTGGTAGTATACTCGGTGATATCTCTTTTCATTCCTGGCCACCAGTTATATGACTTCAAGTCATGATACATTTTGTTGCTTCCTGGGTGCATTGCATAAATAACATTGTGAGCTTCCTTCAAAATATCTTGTTTCAATTTTGGTATGTCTGACACACATAACCTGCCCTTTTTCCTTAAACTCCCATCTGAATCAATAGTAAATTTTGGTTTTTTACCCTTTTTCACCATTTCAAAGATTTCCTTTAATTTCGTGTCCTGCTTCTGATTGTTCTTTACTTGCTGGATCAATGTGGGTTGAATCCGCAATTCTGCCCAAATAATATATAAATAAATTATTATTTCATTTTTGTTTTTCATGTTCACTTAATAAATTTAAGTTTTAACATTTACCTACAAGAGTTTTTCTACTTAGAGCGTCTGCTACCACATTGGCCTTACCTGGCTGATAATCAATGATACAATTGTAGTCTTTGATTAATTCTAGCCATCGCCTCTGTCTCAAATTGAGTTCCTTTTGTGAAGGCAAATATTTCAGACTTTTAATAGATATAACATTGCTTACCATACAGGTAGTGTCGCCATATTTTCAATGCAAACACAATGGCTGTTAGTTCCAGATCATGTGTTGGATAATTTCTCTCATTAGGCTTCAGTTGTCTGGAAGCATAAGCAATCACTTTACCTTCTTGCATTAATACACAACCCAAACCATTAAGGGAAGCATCACTGTACACCACAAAATCTTTTTTTGCAGTAGGTTGTGTCAACACTGGTGCCTCTGTCAACATTTTCTTCAACTTATCAAAGCTAGTCTGGCATCGGTCTGTCCACTCAAATTTGGTCTCCTTTCTAAGTAATTTTGTCAGTGGTGAGGCTATCATTGAGAATCCTTTCACAAATCTCCGATAATAACCAGCCAAACCATAAACACTTCTCACCTCTGTCACATTCCGAGACGGTTTCCAGTTGAGGATTGCCTCTACCTTACTGGTGTCAACTCTGATCCCATCGACTGAGACAATATGCCCTAGAAAGGCCACTTCATCTAACCAGAATGCACATTTCGACAACTTCGCATACAATTGATTCTCTCTCAAGGTATGAAAGACAATACGAAGATGTTGATTATGCTCTTCTCTGTTTCTGGAGTACACCAAGATATCATCTATGAACACCACCACACACTGGTCCAAATAAGGCCTAAAGATTCTATTCATTAGATCCATAAATGCTACTGGGGCATTTGTCAGGCCAAAAGGCATTACTAAGAATTCATAATGACCATACCGAGCTCTAAATGTTGTTTTTGAAATGTCTGATTCTTTAATTCTCAATTGGTGATAACCTAATCTGAGATCAATTTTAGAAAATACCCCTGCTCCTTTCAACTGATCAAACAAGTCATCTATTCTCAGCAAGGGATATCTGTTCTTAATTGTCATCTTGTTCAATTGACGATAATCAATGCACAAACGAAAAGTGTCATCCTTCTTTTTCACAAATAGAACCGGAGCACCCCAAGGTGAGACACTAGGCTTGATAAACCCTTTCTCTAACAACTCTTGCAACTGTACTTTTAATTCTTTTAGTTCAGCAGGTGTCATTCTGTAAGGAGTGATCGATATCAGGCCTGTGCCTGGCAAAACATCAATGGCAAACTCTATCTCCTTGACAGGTGGTAACCCTGGCAAGTCCTCAGGGAAGATATCTGGATATTCACATATTGTAGGAATCTCCTTAAGATCTAGACTTTCTTTCTTGGTATCTACAATATGTGCCAAAAACGCTTCACATCCTTTTTTGATAAGCTTACTTGCCTTTATCACATAAATGACATTAGTCAAGTATGGTCGGTTCTCGCCCAGGACAATCACGTCATCCTGCCTTGAATTCTTGAAAGTCACTCTCCAATATTGACAATCCACCACTGCCTTATACTGAGTCAACCAATCCATCCCCAAGATTGCATCAAACTCACAGAATGGCAACTTTATTAGATCAGCTGGAAATTCTACATTCTGAGCTTTGATTGGACTGTTTTTATAGACTCGACTAACTTTCACTCCATGACCCAAAGGATTTGTCACTAATATATCACAATCTAATTCCTCTGCTACCATATTCCCCTGACTAGGTGGTGACATGCATAAATATTAATGTGTAGAACCCGAATCTATCAGTGCAAATAAATAAGTATCATAAAGAGAAAATTTACCGATAATGACATCTGGGCATCCTGCTCCTCACGAGCTCTCATGGCATATGCTCGGGCTGGGGCTCGACTACCTTCTACTCTATTCACTGATTCTGATATACTCTGCCCAATCCTACCGCTTCTAGACTGTGCATGTCCCCTACCTCTGCCTCGAGTGACATTCTGAACCTACACTGATACTACACCATCTGTACCTCTTCCTCTGGGGCAATCTTTCAGTTTGTGCTCTGTAGATCCGCAACATAAGCATGCTCCAGTAATCAACTAGCAATCACCTGTATGTAATCTCCCACAATGTTGACGTATGACAGATATGAATCTCTTGTTACCAGAAGCTGGTGCACTAGCTGTAGACCCCTCTGGCCTCAACTGTTGGCTTTGTCTAGCTGAAAAATTTGATCTAGCACCCCGTGACTGGAAAAACCTAGGCACTGTTCGTCCCCTTTTTCCTGATGTCTGGGCCATGCTAATTGTCGGCCTCCGTGGTGGCTCTTCTATCCTCTTTCTCTTTGACCTCTTTTCCACACTGATGGCTGAGGATACTAGTGTAGCAAAATCCTCAAGCTGAAGGGCGGTCACCATATTCCCAATATCATCATTAAGCCCATCCTCAAATCTACGACATCTGTCTGCCTCATCTGCAATGATTGCAGTCGCATATTTACTTAGTCGGGTGAACTCCATCTCATATTCAGCAACTGACATGTTTCCTTGCTTCAAGTCTTGAAACTCCCTTTTCTTTTCATTCACATAAACTTTAGGCACATACTTCTTATTAAATTCTGCCTTGAAGAAATTCCAAGAAGGTGGTTTCGGTGTCTGGGGCTTTGATAAAATTGATTTCCACCAGTCATCGGCATGATCTTTTAAAAGGGACACTGCATATCTAACCTTTTGTTCCTCTGGACATTCAAGTTCCTCAAACACCCTTTCTGTGGACTACATCCAAAACTCTGAAGCTGCTGGGTCATCCTCCCTCCTTCCCATAAAATCTGTGGCCCCATATTTTCTCAGCTTATCAATCCGGGGTTTTGGCCGAGGTGGAGGAGGAGGTGGAGCTGGTTGTGGAACTGCTTGTACTATCCGTTGCAACAAGTTTGCTATCTGTTCCATAAGAGGCTCATGTCCCAAATTAGCCTGTCCCTCTACTCTCGGAGGAGCTACTACACTCGGTCCGGAATCTCTTACTAATTGAGGTTGTCTGAGATTGGCTGAGTCTGAAAGGCTATTACTCAGTTCGTCTTCTTAGAAATCTTGTTCCGATCCCGAATCCATATCTACCTATAAACCAGAAGAAGGGACCCAAGTCAGATAATTGCAGCATTTTCTACATATGCATGAGACACATATTCTATTTTACACCCACTGATTAAGAATCAATTAGCCTGGGCTCTGATACCACTAAATGTAGTGCTCCCTTACCCTACTAAATGTTAATAGGATATGAAAGTGCTAATAAGCCTTTTTTTTTTTACAACCAATGTACAAATCATTGTAATAATTTTTTTTTCCCGAGTTTATTATTAGCGAAATATTTATTACTATTTTTTTTATTTAAATATATAACTTGTGATGGAAATAGTTTGATATAATTGAACTCATGCAATTAAACCATAATATTTAGAAACAATACTAGATTTATAAAATTACAAAATTCATTCCTTATAAATCCTACATGCCACAAACTCATATAAAAAAAAAGGTTCTTAGAATTTAATTTTTACAACATAATTTTCAAAACATACAAAAAGAACTAGACTGCTGCAATCTGATCTTGGGGGTTCCCTCTTCTTCGGTCACCCTATCTGAACATCTACTTCTATTTATCTACGCGTGAAACACACGCGCTAAGCTTCTAGCTTAGTGGTACATTTGACAACTATCCAATAATTACATAAATAATTCTAAAATAAAATTTTGAAACTATAATTAATTTATTAAGCATGCCAAATATCAATTAATAATAAAACCATTCTCCATGCAAAAATATTTAATTCATCAATTATGACATTTCATTCATTAAGCATGCTTGAAATTTCTTAACAATTCAAGGTATAAAATTCACAATATCAATTTCATAATTCACATTTTTTTCTGTTATTCATTTAATAGCCCACGACATCTTAGACCGGATCTAAACACTGGATACAGGGTTTCTGCTCTCTGGCAGTATACTCGGCGCCTACATAATTATTTTATAACTCGGCGTTTACCGCCTACATTTCCAATAACAACTCAGCATATTTTTGGTGCCTACGTAATTTTTGAACTCAGCACTATTTATTAGTGCCCACGTCATTTTAACTCAACACTATTTCTTGGTGCCTACTTAAATTAAATCTCAGCACTATTATTTTTAGTGCCTATATTTCTACCCTTTTATTGGCATGCCAACTTATCCTAATTTCTAGTTCTCGACTAGATGTTATAGTGCTTAAATTACATTTGTTACCTTTATTAATATTTACATAAATTATGTAGAGAACATTAATGTAAACTCCATATAAATGCAATAATTCACATTCAATATTTTACAACCTCATAATAGCTCATTCAATCATTATAATTATAAGAAAAATTCAATTAATACATTTTATGTCACATAAATTCAAAATCAACATATTTCTTCCAGGTGTCCTATTCTGGATAGTATTTCTTCCTTACGATGCTCTGTATTTTTCGTCTATTGTTAGACAGCTTCTGAACATATGATCAACTAACAAAATATAGGTACATGTCTTATCTTTAATTTACAACTGGAATCACATTAAAAGACATTTTTTAGCAAAATTTATAAATTTTCTCCTAAGCTACGTTCACTGTAATCTGCCCAGTATTTTACTGGACAGAATTATGCCTTATTTTACTCTGTCATTTTAATCCATTTTTATATGGAATTGGAACAAGTGATCAACTCAAAATATTTTGATACATGTCTTAACTGTAATATAAAACTGGAATCATATTAAAATAAATTTTGTATCAAAAGTTACCAATTTTCTCTAAAACTACGTTCACTACAATCTGCCTAGTATTTTACTGGACAGAATTATGCCTTATTTTTGTCTATATTTTTCATCCCTTTGTCGATGGAAATTGGACAAGTGATAAACTAAACGAATATAGGTACATGTCTTATCTTTCATTTCCAACTAGAATTACATGAAAAAGAATTGTGTAGTAAAAGTTATGATTTTTCCCCTAAGCTACGTTCATTTCAAATCTGCCCAGTTTTGTTTTTTTGAACAGATTTCTAGGTCAGATTTGAGTCACGTTTTCACCTAATTTCAGGCATATTCATGTCCAATGGTCTGAATAAAAGTTCAATACCTATGTCTTAACTTTCCAACCCAACAAGAATCACTCAGAAATGATTTTCAGAACGCAAGTTATGATCAGAATACTATACACTGTTCATAAGACGAATTTTTCAGCACATCAATTAAATCATACAATTTCCATTTTTGCATCAACCTCATATTCTAGTTTTTATTTTCATATTCATTGCATCATTTAATCACCACTTAATTTCTCAATCAATTATTCAGAATTTCATACACATCACAAAATTAAAATCATTATTTGTTTATATATTGAATTTTTGCCAAATATACATACCTCAAAATTTCACTTCTCTTTGATGATTTTGCCTTAATCCCTTTTTTTTTCATCTAATCTTAGCTTGAATTGAAGAAAGAAAAAGAAGACTAATTGGGGGTGGAGAGTCACGGCCAAAGAAGAAGAAAAGAGAGAGAAAATGGGTTTGGTCAAGATGAAAAAGAAGAATGATAAAAAAAATGGAAATTTGACTTTTTATAGTTGGATTTGGTGGGTGGTTAGGATTAATGGTTAATCTTGCTTCCCATTGGTCCATTAATTTTAATCACTCTTAATTTATGTTAATTAAAAGAATATTCCTTTCCTTAGATAAAGAATATTCCATTTTTATGCCTTCTTATAATTTTTGTGCTAAAAACACTGCAATTTCTAATTTCGTTCAGCGAAAAATTATTTTTTTCTCAATTTTAATTCCGAACTTCAAAATTCTCAATTAATAATATCCAAAATATTTTCTCCCATATTATTATTATTTTAATTTATTTCTTTCATGTCCGAATTTAGACCCGACCGATTCGGCGTGCCAGATTTTGCTCAACCGCGACCGTGGCCTAAATTATCGGGCATTACAACGTCAGCATTTGTGGACCAACCATAGGAAGCCACGTGGCCAAGTGTGGCACATGTCATGGACATGCGGAAAACCGTCAGAAAATAGTTTTTTTCAACCACCAGTGCGTCACATGCCGAGGCAGCGTATGCAGTACACGCGCCGTCTTCCGGGGTTGATTTTGCACCGATTTTTGAAATTTTACACATTTTTTACAGTTTTAAAACTACTGGGACCATTTTTATTCAGTTTCAACATCTTTTTGGCCATGTTTGGACAACACATACACAATTTGAGAGTGGGAATCGTTTTAATGATCATTTTCGAAAACAATATATACAGAAACTTTGAAAAAACATAAAAATTCATCCACTCATCAGAAAATTATGCAACAATACTCGTTAGAAAGCTTGTGATGAGAGCTTTCCAACGATACCAAATTCGAATTATGAAATTGAAGAATTATTTAATGAAAATTGAAGAAATTTCGAATTTGCATAGTAAATTTCCCTAAAATCATTACAATTATGATTTTAATCTTAAAAATGCACAAAACGGGCTCTGATACCAATATCGGAACAACTAGAGCAGCGGATACTTACTTGTTGAGCGTGAATCGTGTGCTTTCAATGCTTTAGGTGCAGACAAATTACTAGAGCTTGGCTCCATTCCACAGTACGAACGCTTTGATTCTCTTGTGATTGAACGGAGATGAAGAAATTCCTTTTTGAGAATTTTTGAATTTCAGAGAAAACTTTTGATGAAAAGTTATCTCTTTTTTGCTTATATCTCTCTTCTTCTTAAAAGTTATATCTTTTCATTACTTTATATATAAGAAGATATGGGTCTGGGCTGGGTCAGGCCCATATGGGCGGCCCAATACCCTAAAGTCCAACACTAACAAATTATTTATGTGTGAGATTTTAGTGCAATAATAATGGAAATAAAGAACAAAAATAAATAAGCATGATTATGATAATCGAATAATATTGGCATTTTTTAAATATTGGGAATTAAAATAAAAATAGTTAATCCCATAGACACCTAAGCTAGAACTAGAATAGAGAATAGTTTAGCATGCCAATCAGGGGATTTAGGCACTCGGTGGCAAATATGAAAGCCGGTAATGGGAATTTATAAATGCGCTCGGTGCAAAATTATTAAACTGGTAATGGCAATATAACAAAAGCTGGTAATGGCATTGTTGTAAAAGCGCTTGGCACTATATTATGAAAGTCGGGAATGACAACCCCGTTATTCCTATTACTTAGTTCGGTTATAGGTGTTATGGGCACAAGAAAATAATAATAATATTAATAGACATAATAATAATAATAATAATAATAATAATATTGAAGTATGTGATTTTTATAAATGTTATATGAATTAAAATTGTTAAATATTGAGTATTTGCTGAAATTTATTGATTTTATATAATTCTTTGTTTCATGCCTTATTTGTTAAATGGTTAATTAATATGTGATAAAATATATATGTATGTAAAATTTTTATCATTGAAGCACCACTATGCTAGTAGCTTAGCGCGGGTGGTTTCCTTTCGCGCAGGTTAGAAGGGTAGCCATAGAAAATAGCATTGTCAGAAGAAAAATGGTGCCCGGAGGAAAACTTTGGTTTTATTTTAGGTATATTTTGTTAAAAACTTTGTAAATTAAAGTATCGTTTGTATTTCATATCATGTGTATTAAATATGTGAGTCAATATGTAAAAGAACATAGTTTGAATGTAGATTAATGTACTTTATAAATAAATAAAATTTTGACTATTTATACTTGTTATAATTTTTTTTTATTTCAATGTATGCAATATTTTCATAAAAAAAAATTTACTTCACTTCATAAATTTTATAAAACAGTAAGACGAGTAATGTTCACTTACTTTGCTGAACTGCAGTGAGGTAAGGGGGTGTTACAGTGAAGAGATGAATTTCTAGGATACCATAAACCTAGATGCAATGAGCCATGTAAATATTTTAAAATTCTTTTCATAGCATTCAAATGTGACTCTTTAGGACATGATTGAAGCGAGCACATAAGCATACATTATACATTATATCGAGTCTAGAGGTAGTAAGATATAAGAGTGATCCGATCATACCTCTATAGAGATTTTCACTAATGCTCTTACCATTTTCATCCTTGTCCAATTTGGCTGATGTGCTCATTGGAGTCTTGGCATTTTTTCATCCTTCCATTCCAAATTTCTTAATTAAGTCTTTGGCATATTTGGATTGGTTGATGAATATACCCTCATTGCCTTATTTTATTTGTAGACGGAGGAAGAATTTTAGCTCACCCATGATGCTCATTTTGAATTCCCTAGTCATACACTTAGCAAATTCTTGGCAAAGCAATTCATTAGTAGACCCAAATATGATGTTGTCAACATAAATTTGCACAATTAGAATATCAAGCTTATGCTTTTTACCAAATAAAGTAGTGTGTCAACATTCCCCTTTGTAAAATTATTTTCTAAAAGGAAAGAACTTAGTCTTTCAAACCAGGCTCTTGGGGCTTCTTTCAAACCATATAACATCGTTGAAAGTTTAAATACATGGTTAGGCAAATTGTGGCTTTCAAAACTAGGTGGTTGTTATACATAAACTTCATATTCTATAAAGCCATTGAAAAAAGCACTTTTTACATCCGTTTGAAAGAGTTTGAAATTCATATGACATGCATATGCTAAAAGTATTCTTATGGCTTCTAATCTAGCTACAAGAGCATAGGTCTCATCAAAATCTATTCCTTCTTCCTGATTAAATCCTTTTGTAACTAACCTAACCTTATTCCTAGTTATTGAAACTTGTTCATCTAGCTTATCTCTAAATACCCATTTGCATTTTGAACTCCTTTAGCAAAGTTTTTGAAAGTTTCAAAAGCATCACTCTTTTGAGCTAAGAAAAATACCCAAGTGAATCTAGAATAGTCATCGACGATGACAAAGGCATAGTGTTTACCTCCTAAACTTGCAATCCTAATAGGTCCAAAGAGATCTAGGTGCAGGAGTTGTAGAGGTTTTGAGGTACTTACTATGTTTTTGGATTTGAAGGATGACTTGTGTTATTTTCCTCTTTGGCAAGGTTCACATGTCTTGCCTTTTTCAAATTTGACTTTTTGTAGTCCCTTTACCAGCTCTCCTTTGCTGAGGATTTGAATTAAATTCATTCTTACATGACCAAGCCTTCTATGCCATAGCCAAGATTCATCACTAGTAGTCACAAGACACTTAGAGGATAGGTTAGATATTTTATGTAAGTCTATTATATAGGTATTGACATCTTTAATTCCTTTCAATATCTCTTGGCCATTAATAGAGGTTACAGGACATTCATTGGAAGTAAAGATTACTTTGTTTCCCTTATCACATAATTGACTTACATTTAACAAGTTATGTTTCAAACCATCAGCAAGTAAGACATCTTTAATGAAAGTAGTACCATCAATAGAGCCAATGCCAATTACCTTACCCTTAGCATTTTTTCCAAAGGTTACATTACCTCGATCAATACTTTTGATTTCATTAAAAAGTTCTTTGTCTCCTGTCATATGCCTTGAGCATCCACTATCTATTAGCCAAGCATTTTTGTTTATTGTGAACTTGAGGCTTACCTATATAATCACAATTCAAGTATTATTTTTAGGTACCCAAATGAGCTTGGGTCCTTGGGGTTTAGCACATGAATGTTCCGAATAAGCCTTCCTTATCAAGCAATGTTTATTTATGTGACCAAATTTCATTCTAAATACGTTTTTTTGTCTTACAATGCTTTTGAATGCCATATTTCTATTAGGTAGAGTTTCAAAGCAATGGCACACACAAGCATGATGACTTGGTGATTTTTTAGGTGCATGCTTCTTATACATAAATGCATGATTAGCCTTTTGAGGTTTCCTTCTTAGGCTTGCCAACCCTTGATCATCCCTCTTATGTATAGAAGATTTAATGTATGTTGTGCACTTAGCCCTTGGGGCTGTTACAGCAAATGTGGGGATGTGGGGTTCACTTGACTTAACAAAAATAATCTTGTGAGATGAAGATGATGTACCCTTAAATCTTAGACCATGTCTAATTAAGAGTGGTCTTTAAGACCCAATGAGAGTGTCTAAACTTTCATTTCCCTTGCGAAAAATGACCCAATGAGTGTAATCATCTAATGATTTTTGAAGAGATTCATTAGATGATTTAAGCTAAAAGTTCTCCTTTTCTAAAACATCCATTTTGCTTTTCAAACTAGAAATGTTATTTTTATAAGTATTGAATTACCTTCTATATTTCTCTAGTTCTAGATTCAATACTTCTATTAGGCTTTGCTCATCATCATCTGCACTATTACTATCACTATCACTACTATTAGTATTGAACGAGTATGAGTGAAGTGATCCTACCTTATCTGAGACGTGATCCTCTATAGCCATGATGCATAGGTTGACCTCTTCATTTTTATTGTCATCTTTTTCACTTGAAGAGCTTTCATCATCCTATGTAGCTTTGTGGCCTTTCTCCCCATTGTCTCTTTGGTATTTGCTCTTGTGCTTCTTGAGCCTTGGAAATTCTGGTTTAATATGTCCTTTCTTCCCACATTCATAACACTTTACTTCCTCTTTACTCCTTTAAGAGTCATTCGAAGCCTGTTTGAAATTTCTTTGCTTTAATTTTCTAGAGTTTCCCATTATCTTCTCAATAATTCTTTTCAGCCTTCTTGAGAGCATAACAATGTCCTTATTTGCATCATCACTCTTTTCTTCATCATCTTCAACTTCTTCTTGAGATTTTGAAGTAGAGGCTTTTAGTGCTAGAGGCTTTCTTTTTTCTGGTTCGACTTTAAGCTCTCTATCTCTTTTCACTGCCATTTCATGTGTTAGAAGTTTGCCAATAAGCACAACAGTATTCATGACACTCATGTCTTCATTGGCCTCTTCTATACCAGTAACTCTTGAACCGTAATCTTTGAGAGGAAGACTTCTCAGAATTTTGTTATTTACATCTTCCAAGCTCAGGTGTTTCCCAAGCTTTCTCATGCCATTTATTATGACTAGAAGAGAATTCGTCATATCAGTGATTGACTCATTGGATTTCATCTTGAAGAGTTCATACTCTGAAGTAAGAAGTTGAATCTTCTTGGATTTAACTTGCTTTGTTCATTCGTGATAGTTTTCCAATGTTTCCCACATGCTATATACAGTTAGGCAGTGTTGTATTCTGCCACATTCTTCAATGGATAATGAGGTTGAGAGAATTGTCATTGCCTTCTTATTTTTGAAATTCGCTCTTCTTTGAGGCTCTATCCAATCATCTCTTGATAGGATATCTTCTTCACCATAAACTCCTCTTCTAGTTGGTGGTGTCCATTCTTTCCGAACACTATCCCAGACTTTAATTCCTTCACTATCCAGATATGTCTCCATCTAGAACTTCCAATGAGCATAATTTGCTCCATCAAAGTAAGGCTTGAGACTTTCGAATCCTTCATTGATCGTTTCTTCATCTTTGCTAGCACTGTTTAGGCTTTGATGCTAGACTAAACTCTGATACCAATTGTTGCCTAGAAATTAAACCAAGAAGGGGGGTTGAATTGGATATTAAAAATTCTTAACGTTTAAGTGTAGAAATAAAAGTTAAGTAAAGTAGGGATAGGGAGATATCACATAAAAAATTTTATAGAGGTTCAGGTGTTGACAAACCCTTCTCCTCTCTCCAATCTCAATTGGAAGTTTCACTAACACACTAAGTGTTACTATGGAGTTTTACAAGCTCACTCCTAATTATGAGGTTTCTATCAATGGATCACACCTAACCCAGAAATCCCTTGTGTTTTAATGGCTCACACAATAACCAATTCCTTGTGTTTTAATGGCTCACACAAATAACTCTTACAAGTGTTCTACTCTTAATCCAATATACCCAAACTCACTTGAGTAGTAGATTACAAAGAGGAACACTCACAAATCTATAATGCTCATAAAATAATGAGCAAAAAGATTTTTTTACAAAGAATTAATGTTTGTTTGAAAGTAATAAATGCACAAATGGCTACAAAAAGATTTAGATTCGAAGTATTTTCTATTCTCTTGTTCTGGGTTCATAAATGACTTACATTTATACTTCCATGGTGAATTATAGCTGTTTGGTTGCATTTAATGCGAAAATAGCCATTGCGCCAACTCTTAATTTTGCACCTGACATGTTTCTCTTTCCTCATTCATGGTCATGAATATGTGCATCACAGTCGTGAAAGTTCTTCCAAGTCGTGACTTGAGTGGTGACTCTGGCCGTGAAGCATTCTGGAAGGATTGGAAGTGTTTCATCATGGGCGTGACATTATTCTTTCACGGGCATGAACATCCTTCCATGTCGTGATCCAAGTGGTGACTCTGGCCATGAAGCATTCTGGAGGAATTCGACATGTTTTATCACGGAGGTGACTGATATGATCATTCATGGTTGCTATGATCCTTTATGGCCGTGAACTTTAAATGTTGGGTAGTTGGTGCTAACCTTTATCATGGGCGTGATATAAAAGGTCACGGGCATGAACATGCTATTTCTTCAATTTTTTGTCTTTTTAAGGTCAGTCTTCCATTCTCTATTCTTGCATCATGATCCATACCCTGTTCAATAAACTTTGAAAACAAGTATGCTAAATACATTCTTGTTGTTGTATTTGTTAGCATCAAAATGACATAAAATACTGCTCAGGTTCAACATGTGTTATAGCCGACATCTTCACGGGTGTGAAAGCTCTATCACGGGCTTGAAATGTCGTGTTCACGGTTTGCTGAAGAGGCGCTCTACCCGTGATGAAGAATATGAAATGATTCACAGTCGTGAAGTATAATCTTCACTACTTGTGACCGTGAGACAAATTGTGAATGCTTTTGTAAGTATTTGATGGAAATGTTCACAGTTGTGAATAAGTGTCATGGACATGAACAAAGAGTTTCACGGGAGTGACAAAAAAGGTTATGGGTGTGAAACATAGTCTTCACTACCTTCAACCGTGAAGTATGTCATGAAGCAAGGCGTGAAAGCTGCTGGAGCTTTTGGCGATTATGATCACGGCCGTGAATATATGTCACGGGCGTGAACTGCCTAAAATCCTCATTAAATACAACTAAGTTTAAAACAAGACCAAAGGATTTCTAAGGTGCTTCTATCCCTTATAACATATATATTTCTATCAAGTTAGCCACTTCATACTTTAAAAGATGAGATAATAACACAAGATTAACAATCAAGGTTCGATAAATTTGGCAATCATAAAGTTAATCCATCAGTCATACCAAGCTCTCTTCTTATGAAGTTAAATCTTTCTTCATTTAGAGAGTTCGTAAAGATATCTTAGTCTTTCGTACCAGCTCTTGGGGCTTGTTTCAATCTTAGTCTTTCATACCAGCTCTTGGGGCTTGTTTCAAACCATATAAAGCTTTTGAAAGTTTAAACACATAATTAGGCCAATTATGGCTTTCAAAACCTGGTGGTTGTGCTATATAAACTTCTTCTTCTATAAAACAATTTAAAAAAGCACTTTTGACATCCATTTGAAAGAGTTTGAAATTCATATGGCATGCATATGCTAAAAGTATTCTTATGGCTTGTAATCTAGATACAGGAGCATAGTTCTCATCATAATCTATTCTTTCTTCCTGATTATAGCCTTTTGCAAATAGCCTAGCCTTATTCCTAGTTATTAAACCTTGTTCATCTAGTTTATTCCTAAATGCCCATTTACTTCCAATGATTTGATGCTCGATGGGCCTGGGATCTAAGATCCATACCACACTTCTCTAAATTTGGTTGAGTTCTTATTGCATAGCAAGCACCCAACTTTCATCATTAAGAGCCTCATCAATATTTTTTAGCTCAATTTTCGAGACAAAGGAAATATTAGAATCTAAAGGTTTGAGTGAGATCTAGTACTTACTCCATTTGTAGGATCACCAATGATTTGCTCCTTAGGATGATCTTTTGTCAATCTCCATTCCTTTAGGAGCTCTTGCTTGTTTTCCTCTTGAGTTGGAGGTAGAGAGTCATCTTGATGAGAATTTTTTTGATCATTTTCTTGTCTTTCATTTTTAAGATCAAGTCTTTCCATTGTACCTAGAACATCATCAACAACACTAACTTTCACAAGATCAAGCTTACTAGATTCATAAAAAATAGCATGCATAGATTCTTCAACAACTAATTACTTTTTATTAAAGACTTTATAAGCTTTGCTTATGGTAGAGTATCCTAAAAATATACCCTCATCAGATATAGAGGCAAATTTTCCAAGGTTGTCCTTGATATTCATTATGAAACACTTGCATCCAAATACTCTAAAATATGATATCATGGGCTTTCATCCTTTCCATAACTCAAATGATGTTTTGCTTAAGAGAGGTCTTTTGAAAACTCGATTTGAAATATAACATGCAGTATTTGTGGCCTCGACCCAAAAGTAAGTTGGTAAATCTTACTCATTGAGCATTGTTCTTGCCATTTCAATTAAAGTTCGATTTTTTCTTTCGACTGCCCCAAAGTTTTCATTTTCAAATTATTTGCCATGATCACTTCTTATTTTTGAAATGCAATATCCTTTTTCATTTTGAACTCTCTTAGCAAAGTTTTTGAAAGTTTCAAACGCATCACTCTTTTGAGCTAACAAAATTACCCAAGTGAATCTAGAGTAGTCATCGACGATGACAAAGGTATAGTGTTTACCTCTTAAGCTTGCAATCCTAGTAGGTCCAAAAAGATCTTGACACAAGAGTTGTAGAGGTTTTGAGGTACTTACAATGTTTTTGGATTTGAAGGATGACTTATGTTGTTTTTCTCTTCAATAAGGTTCACATGTCTTGTCTTTTTCAAATTTGACTTTTGGTATTCCCTTTACCAGCTCTCTTTTGCTGAGGCTTTGAATTAAATCCATGCTTGCATGACCAAGCCTTCTATGCCACAACCAAGATTAATCACTAGTAGCCACAAAACACTTAGAGGAAATGTTAGATATTTTGTGTAAGTCTATTATGTAGGTATTGACATCTCTACTTCCTTTAAATATCTCTTGGCCATTAATAGAGGTTACAAGACATTCATTGGAAGTAAAGATTACTTGGTTTTCCTTATCGCATAATTGACTTACACTTAACAAGTTATATTTCAAACCATCAATAAGTAAGACATCTTTAATGAAAGTAGTACCATTAATACCAATAGAGCCAATGCCAATTACCTTACCCTTAGCATTGTTTCCAAAGGTTATTTTACCTCCATCAATGCTTTTGATTTCATTGAAAGGTTCTTTGTCTCCAGTCATATGCCTTGAGCATCTACTATCTACTAGCTAAACATTTTTTGTTTATTGTGGACATGAGGCATACCTACAGAATCACAATTCAAGTATTGTTTTTAGGTACCTAAATGAGCCATCCTTATCTAGCAATGTTTATTTATATGACCAAATTTCATACAATAATTACAATGTTTAGCTCTAAATATGCTTTTTGGTCTTACTATGCTTTTGAATGCAATTTTTCTATTAGGTAGAGTTTGTGAGCAATGGAATGAACAAGCATGATGACTTGGTGTTTTTCTAGGTGAATGCTTCTTATACATAAAAGCATGATTAGCTTTTTGAGGTTTCCTTCTTAGGCTTACCAACCATTGATCATTCCTCTTATATGTAGAAGGTTTAGTGTATGTTGTGCACTTAGCCCTTGGGACTGTTACAACTAATGTGGAGATATGGGGTTCACTTGACTTAACAAAAGTAGTCTTATGAGATGAAGATGATGTACCCTTAAATCCTAGACCATGTCTAATTAAGGGTAGTCTTTGAGACACAATGAGTATCTAAACTCTCCCTTCCCTTGTGAAATTTTGAAATGGAGTTTCTAAGTTCCTAAACTTCATTTTTCAAAATATTTTTTTCTTTAAGCAAGGATTTAGTTGAGAATCGTGAAGAGTACTCATCTAATGATTTTTGAAGAGATTCATGAGATGATTTAAGCTTAAGATTTTCCTTTTCTAAAACTTCCATTTTATTTTTCAAACTAGAAATCTTATTTTTATAAGTATTGAATTTACATCTATATTTTTCTAGTTCTAGATTCAATACCTCTATTAAACTTTGCTCATCATCATCTTCACTATCACTATTATTATCACTACTATCATTAATGAATGAGTATGAGTAAAGTGATCCTGCCTTATCCGAGACGTGATCCTCTATAGCCATGAAGCGTAGGTTGACCTCTTCACTTTCATTGTCATCTTTTTTTGCTTGAAGAGCTTTCTTCATCTCATGTTGCTTTATGACCTTTGTCCCCATTGTTTTTTTGGTATTTTCTCTTGTGTTTCTTGAGCCTTGGACATTCTGGTTTGATATGTCCCTTCTTCCCACACTCATCACATTTTACCTCCTCTTTTTTCCTTTAAGAGTCATTTAAGGAGTGCATAAGATTTCTTTGCTTGACGTTTTGAGAGTTGCCCATTCTCTTTTCAATTATTCTTTTCAATCTTCTCGAGAGCATTGCAATGTCCTCATTTGCCTTTTTTTTTTGGCTCGGCTTCAAGTTCTCTATCTCTCTTTACTGCCATTTCATGTGTTAGTAGTTTGCCAATGAGCACATCAATATTCATGACGCTCATTTTTCATTGGATTCTTCTATACCAGTAACTCTTGAGCCATAATCTTTGAGAGGAAGGCTTCTCAAATTTTTTTTGTTTACATAATCCAAGCTCAAGTGTTTCCCAAGCATTCTCAAGCCATTTATGATGGCTAGAAAATGGTTCATCATATCAGTGATTGACTCATTGGATTTCATCTTCAAAAGTTTGTATTCTAAAGTGAGAAGTTAAATCTTCTTGGATTTAACTTGCTTTGTTCCTTCATGATAATTTTCCAATATTTTCCACATACTATACGCGGTTGGGCAGTGTTGTATTCTGCCACATTCTTCAATGGAAAGTGAGCTTGAGAGAATTGTCATTGCCTTTTTATTTTTGAAATTTGCTCTATATTGAGGTTTCGTCCAATCATCTTTTGATAGAATTTCTTCTTCACCATCAACTCCTCTTCTAGTTGGTGGTGTCCATTCTTTTCGAACACTATCCTAGATTTCAATTCCCTCTCTATCGAGATATATCCCCATCCAAAACATCCAATGAGCCTAATTTGCTCCATCAAAGTAAGGCTTGAGACTTTGGAATCCTTCATTGTCTATTTTTTGATCTTTGCTAGTGCTTTTTAGGTTTCGATGCTAGAGTATGCTCCGATACCAATTGTCGGCCAGATAATGAACCATTAAGGGGAATTGGATAGTAAAAAATTCTTAACTTTTAAGTGCGTAATAAAAAGTTAAATAGAGTAGTGATAGGAAGATATCACACAAGAAATTTATAGAGGTTCGGGTATTAATAAACCCTACTCCTCTCCCCAATCTCAATTAGGAGTTTCACTAACACACTTAATGGGTGTTTGGGATTGTTATTGGTAGTCCAAAAAGTAGGTTTACAATTTTTTTGATTTAATTGATTTAATTTTTTAATTTTTTATATACTGCTTTTCTCAAATCTGTTTCTGAGAAAAGCATCTATTTACCTGCTTCTCTTCAAAAGTAGTTTTCAAAACTCAAAAAATGTAAAAATAAAATTTTTTTCTCCAAAAGTGTTTTTGGCAAACGCAATGCCAAACGGGACCTTAGTGTTACAATGGAGTTTTACAAGCTCACTCCCAACTATGGTGTTTCTATCAATGGCTCACACCTAACCAAGAAATTCCCTTGTGTTTTAATGGCTCACACAAATATCCCTTATAAGTGTTTTACTCTTAACCCAATATACCCAAACTCACATGAGTAGTAGATTAGAAAGAGAAACACTCACCAACCTAGAATGCTAAGAATTTATGAGCAAATAGATTTTAATAGAGAATAAGAGTTTTGTTGAAAATAATTAATGCACAAATGGCTACAACAATATTTTGATTCGAAGTGATTGCTTGTTCTTTTCTTTAGGATTCATAAATGACTTGCATTGATACTTTGTTAGCGAATTATAGCCATTTGGATGCATTTAATATAACATCCTTGACCTTTTCCCACATGCATTTCATTGAAAATAAGCATTTTTCATACAATTCAATTGAACACGTGCATTTCATACGTATTTTCGTAGGAACAAGTTCATGGCATGCACTAGCTACGTGTCCTAGTATTTGGCAATTATATCGAGTCACACATGTATCCTTATAACCTAAATAAGGATAACAAAGTATTAGAAATGAATTGAATAAGGTGACTAAATTAAAGTAAGCAAAATGATTAGATTAAGATTAGTAAACATTTACATTGCTAATTTAGTTAAATCGGGCCAAATGATTAAGCTGTATTATTTTGTGAATTAGTGGAATTATAAATATATGTAAATAATAATAATAATATAGACAAAATAAAATGAAAATGACACAAAAGAGAAATAGAAGAGAAGAGAAAAGAGAAATGAGAAGAGAAAAGAGAAGAAGAGAAAATGACAAAATGACAAAAAACAAGTTGGCTTTATCTTTATCTTTCTTTCCCCATTTCTGCCTTCTTCTCCAGCCTGACTTCTTCTTCATCTTCCTCCATTCCAGAACTCAATTCTTCCTTGTTTCACCTAGTGTTTGCACCAAATTGATCCCTTGCAAGTTCGTTCTTGGTAAGTAATCAATTCTTGGTAAGTAATCAATTCTTGTTGCTATAGGGTTGATTTGAGTTGCTTAGGTTCAATATTAGGCACTGAATTGTACCTCAATTTTGATATTAATAGAAATTGATTATGGAAAAGTGTAAAACACAAAAGTTGTTCCCTTATGTCTTATATTTGTGGGTATGTAAACATATTTGCAAGATGTTATGTATAAGAAGAGATATGCGCTCCTTACTAAAACTGGTCAGGGTGTGAACCCTAACCAAGTTAGCTACTATTTGCTTTCATTTCGAATATGTTAAAGCCATTATTTGAAGTATCTAAAAAGCTAAAATTTGTAGATATATGTGTTTGGTATCTGTATACAAAATTTCAGGTTCATAGGTCTTGTAAATGTGGAGTTATGGGGAATGGAACCATGACTGTTCCATGGTTTGAACTGCCTATTGAGTACCCTGGGCAGATATAGTAACTTGTTTGGATAATTTGAGCTTGTTAGAGCTAAATTATGTACATGATCAAAACTTTAAAGTTATAGGTATATGTCGTAGCTAAATGTGGGTACTAATTTCAACTTCATTGGTTATGTATAGACTAATATATGGCCTTTGGAAGCCATACTGGTCCGGAAGTCAATTCTATTCTGGACCAGTAAAATGTTTGGTATAATTAGAAGACTTTAGAGACGTAATTGGTAAAATTTGTAAAAATGAAACATGTTACATATGAACCCATATAAGTTTATGTAAATTTTAATTAAAATATGACTTATAGATTATAAGTTATGATGAACCCAAATAAGTAACCTGAAACTGCCTAAAGGCAGAAAACAAGGCAGAAAATAGAACATTCTTAGAAATTCCACCAAATATTGTAAAATGATACAATTGGTCTGAAATTTGAATATGTTCTATAATTATATGTTATTTTTAATTAGGAATAAGAATTAGATTAATTGGCCAATTATAGAAAACGTTATAGGCTAACCAGTCCCATAAGGTCACACTGCCTTATAGGAAAAATCTTAACTATTGACACGAACAATGCATATTAATTTGTTTAAGCCACATTAAGTCTCTCTAATCATGAGTTAATCGATTATGTTTTCATATTAGGCTCGTAACATATTGGAGACCCACAAGAAGCAGATAGACAATAAGTTAGGGGTCGGAATCAAAGGAGAACGGTGAGTCTAACTATCGATTGAATTCTTTAGTGCAAATGAATGTTGCTTGCTATGTGATTCATATGATTGTTATGATTGGTCCTTGATAATGTAATGATGGATAATTTGTGACATTGTGGTACATATAAATGGTATACTTGTGGTATATTTGAAGTATATGTTTGACATATGTGATATATATACATGGTATATGTATGGTATATGCAAGGTATATGTGTGGCATATGAGGTATATATGTGGTATATGTATATTATATGTTATAAGATACAATGGTTGATGGATGCTTAAATACAAGTGCATATGCATATGGACTAAAAAGGCATTGTGACTAGTTAATCGATATTGTAAAGCAAAAGAAGAGGCCTATGGCCCAACAAATGTGCAAATGAAACAAATGATCAAGCTAACTAGCAAATGCAAATGCAAATGTTCACATGGAAACCCGGGGCAATGTCTGTTTAACTTGGTCACAACAAAATGAAATAAGCAAAGCATTTGCATACATAAAGAGTAATGATTATATGTTTCAACTTTATTGATACTTATATGATACTGATGAATGGAATGGAATACATGGTATATATTGGAATTGTGATTTATTACTATGAGTTGTTTGGTACTTTAGAGCTCATTTGATGGTTATTCTCACTGAGCCGCAACTCATCAATTTGCATCATTTTTCAGGTAAAGAAAAGTGATAGCTCATTTTGAGTAGCGTATAGAAGACATGGAGCATAGGTCACTGGCCGAGCCTCATCACTCTCTCTCTCCTTGCATTCCACACAAGCATGAAAACATGTCATCTCTATTTTGGACTTATATGCTTGAATATGTATTATCACTCTAGATTAGTTTTGAAATGTATAAATGGAAATAACCCGTAATCCTTCGGATGTGAATTTTATGTTTTAATATATGTGATATATCGTATTGTGGTTTTTAATGTTGACTTGAAAAGTCATTGAGTGATATTACAGGATATGAGACTTGTAAAGTCATTAGTTGATTTTACAGGATATGATATGAAAAAAAAATTTTACTACAACTGTTAACAGGGTATTTTACCTTTCCAGTATGCCATGTATGATTACTTGATATAGGGATAGGTTATACTCAAATGCATAAGGTGTGACGTTACATTTAATGCGGAAATAGCCGTTGCACCAACTTTCATTTTCGCACCTGATATGTTTCTCTTTCCTCATTCACAGTCATGAATGTTCTTCCAAGTTGTGGCTCAAGTGGTGACTCTGACTGTGAGGCATTCTGTAAGAATTTGAAGTGTTTGATCATGAGCGTGACTTTATACTTTCACGGGCGTAAATATCCTTCAAAGCCATGGTCGAAGTGGTGACTCTGGTTTGTGAAGCTCTCTAGAGAAATTTGACATGTTATCTTACAGGCGTGACTATTTTTTGTTGGACGGAAAAAATAAAATTTTCAAAACCCAAAACAAAAGATCATACTTGTACCATTAAGACTAATTTATATAAATATAAATGTTAAAAATTATACCTTGTAATTTTTTATTTGTTTTTCAAATCATCACTTTGTTGGGTTGTAGCAAACCATAACAATCCACATTATGATGTCTATAATGATAATCCAAGCAAAGAATGAATAAGAAACTATAAAGAGAAATGGTTTGAACAAATTGAAAGTGCTAGCTTTGAAAGTGTTCTTGAGAAAATTTTGTTGTCTTAAAAATATTTTTTTCACAAAAAAATATTTTCATGTCTATTTTCTGTCATTTGATGTCTTTTCTATTTGAATCAAATTCAAAGAAAAGATGAAAAGTCAAAAATGGAGAAAAGGGAAATGAATGAATAGTAATTGGCCATAATTGGCCTAATTAAGGCCAAAAACTGCCACTGGCCAACGGGTGGGAGCCAGCAACACGCTGAACCTGCTACTGGGCAGCCCAGCTGAACCTGCTACTGGGAGCCAGCAACACGCTGAACCTGATACTGGCCAGTAGCCTGCCTAACCCGCGTGGGCCCGTACAGATCCATCTGGGCCCGTGACCCTCCCGAACGATTTATCCGTGCGATCTTATTGCGATCCATTCCCAAATAATTCTCTCATATTTTGGATCCTATCCAAGACCATTTTACTCATTCTCCATATCTTTAATGCATGTGACCCATTAGGTTCCTGGTTATGTTGGCTACTTAAATTAACAATTAATTTAAGTAGGTCATGAGCGGTATCTAGCAACACATCATGACCCCCAATAGACTGGAAAGTCAGTGGTTTGACTACGAAACTTTCCATAGACAATTTCCGTGCAATTATTCCTTTCACCATTCTATACCCCACTTGGTTTAGAGTATGGACATGTATCAACTCCCACTAGACTGACTACGTCACGTCTAGTCCAAGTAATTTTAGTTCTTATCGTTGGGGCTCATTACTCTATTAGATATATCATTGAAGACTATCTATGACATTTCTAGTCCGACCAGAGATTCCTGACTAATGACCATGATAAGAGGCCGTGGGTATACACTCCTTCTATCAAGAGCGGTAAATCCTTTGTTGGTTACCCAATTACCTTCGAATACCTCAAGTTGTATCCAATCACTACCCTATGAGCTACCTCTCTGAGGCAACAAGGAATATTGTCAAATTACAGAATCAATATTCAATATATCCTTAAGTACCTCAAGTCTAAGGATACTTGCACCATTGCTACGATGAGACTATTATTGACATTTGAATAGATTATCCATATGATTGTCTAATAGTTGGTCATCCAATGTACTTAGCTAGGGATAATTTTGTACAATAAGTGCTAATAATGTCCCATCTCATTAATCCTATGACTAGGGATAATTTTGATACTAACATAATTACACATGATAAGAATCTCAATATCATGATCTCATCATGATTTCCTTCATGCTATGTTATGTATCAAAGACTTCATTAATTGATTTAAGATCACTTATCAATTCATATATGAAATGAACATCAAATTAATGAAAATGCCTTTTATTAATCAAATAAATTTGTACAATAAGTGCTAAAGGTGATTGTCTTTAGAGCACTCCTATAACAGAAGAGATATCCATGTAATTATCTCATAGCAAGTCATCCAATGTACTTGCTACCCTTAGCAAGCATCCTCATGTTAACTCTAAACATCTCATGCCTTTAGCTTTATGAGATCGGCTACTTGACCTAGTCAAGGAGTATAACATGTGCTATTCTATCCTGATTAACAATGTCCCATCTTGTTAATCCTATGACTAGGGATCATTTAGGTATAAATACAATTTACACATGATAAGAATATCATTATCATGATCTCATCATGAATTCCTTCATACTGTGCTACATACCAAGGACTTCATTAAATAGTTTAAGATCTATATCAATTCATATGCAATGAATAACATATAATGAAAATGCCTTTTATTAATAATAAATAAGTACATTAGGTGCTTAAGGTGATTACCTTTATGGCATCTCTCTAACATTGCTGGATAGGCCAGCAGCCTGCCTAGCTCGCACGGACCTGTACGGGCCCTTATGGGCCCGTGACCTTCCTGAACGATTTTTTCATGCGATCTCATCATGATCCATCCTGAAATAATTCTCTCATATTTTGGATCTTATCCAATACCATTTTACTCATTTTCCATATCTTCAATGTGTGTGACCCATTAGGTTCCCGGTTATGTTGGCCACTTAAATTAATAATTAATTTAAGCAGGTCATGAGCGGTATCTAGCAACACATCATGACCCCCAATGGACCGAAAAGTCAGTGATTTGACTACGAACATTTCCATAGACAATTTCCGTGCAATTATTCCTTTCACCATTCTTTACCCCACTTGGTTCAGAGTATGGAGATGTGTCAACTCCCACTAGACTGACTACATCACGTCTAGTCCAAGTAATGTTAGTTCATGTCCTTGAGGCTCATTACTCTATTATATATGTCATTGAAGACTACCTTTATGAAATTTCCACTCCGGCTAGAGATTCCTGAGTAATGACCATGACAAGAGGCCATGGGTATACACTCTTTCTATCAAAAGTGGTGAATCCTTTGTTGGTTACCCAATTACCTTCGAATACCTCAAGTTGTATCCAATCACCACCCTATGAGCAACCTCTATGACACAACAAGGAATAGTATCAAAATATAGAATCAATATTTAAGATATCCTTGAGTACCTCAAGTCTAAGGATACTTGCACCATTGCTATGATGAGGCTATCATTAACATTTGAATAGATTATCCATATGATTGTCTCATAATTGGTCATCCAATGTACTTAGCTACACTTACCAAGCATCCACATGTTAACTCTAAACATCTCATGTTTATAGATTATGAGATTTAATACTCGATCCAATCAAGGAGTATAATATGTGCTAGTCTGTCTGGATTAATAATGTCTCATCTCATTAATCCTATGACTAAGGATAATTTTGATACTAACATAATTACACATGATAAGAATCTCAATATTATGATCTCATCATGATTTCCTTCGTGCTATGTTATGTATCGAAGACTTCACTAATTGATTTAAGATCACTTATCAATTCATATATGAAATGAACATCAAATGTCAGTGTTATGGGTAATCACGTTAACATCCGTGTCAGTTTTATGGGTAATCTCTTGGCCATTAACATCCTTGTCTTTGAATATAACCTTTAGCTACAAGTCTAGCTTTATGGGTGATCACATTAACATCCATGTCAGTTTTCTTTTTGAAAACCCATTTCCACCCTATAGACTTTATCCCTTCAGGTGGGTCAACCAAGGTCCATACTTGGTTTTCATACATAGAATCCATTTATGACTTCATGGGTTAAAGCTATTTGTTAGATTCTGAACTATTCAAAACTTCTTCATAGGTCATAGGCTCATCAATTTCTATGAGCAATATGTCATTCTCACTAATGAGAAATCCATATCTCTTTGGAATAGTACATATCCTACTTGACCTACTAAGCTCTTGTGGTTCAAGAGGTTAAGCAACTATGTAAAACCCCCTTACTCCACTTTCATGCAGCAAGGTAAATGAGTATTACCCATCTAACTGTTGTATAAAATTAATGAGATGAAGTATAATTTTTTTTTTTGAAAATATTATAGATACCCAAAATAAAATTATTACAAACACAAATATTCAAAATTTCATTTATTTATAAAATACATTAATTTACATGCAAACTATGTCTCTTACATTATAATTCATATTTATAATACACACTTGATGAAATAAAAACGATAATTTAATTAACAAAGTTTTAACAAAATACACCAAAAAGAAATCCAAAGCTTTTACCGCTTCCGTCCGGGTACCCTTCTTCTTCTAACAACTATAATATCTATGACTATCTTTCTAAAGCCTGTGCGAGGGAAAACCACTCGCGCAAAACTACTAACTTAGTGGTGCTTTAATGATAAAAATTTTACACACATATATTTTCTTATATGACATTTATAAATTTAACAAATAAGGCATAAAATTTCATCAAACATGCGACTTAGGTTGATGATTAAATAAAATGAATTGAATGCTTAATTAATGAAATTTCGCATTAATGCATGTTTAGACATGTGGATGAATAATTAATTAATAAAATGTAGGAATATTTGTTTTAAGATTGTAAATGTGTGTTAAGGGGTGTGAATGTGGAATATGTAACATAATATATTTATATGGATTAGTATATGATTGATTAAAAATGTCATAATTGTTAATGATGATTATTGAATAATCATGACAATAAGGAGTGAAGTTAGAAACTCATGTATGACATCAGTTATATTTTTATTGCAAACAAAATGGCTGCCAGTTCTAAATCATGTGTTAGATAATTTCTCTCATGAGGCTTTAGTTGTTTGGAAGCATATGTGATCAGTTTGCCTTCTTGCATTAACACGCAGCTTAAACCATTAAGGGAAGCATCACTGTACACCACATAATCTTTTCTCGTAGTAGTCTTTGTCAACATTGGTGCCTCTATAAACATTTTCTTCAACTTATCAAAACTAGTCTGGCACCAGTCTATCCACTCAAATCTGGTTTCCTTTCTAAGCAATTTTGTTAGTGGTTAGGCTATCATTGAAAATCCTTTCATGAACCTCCAATAATAACCATCAACACAAAGAAAACTTCTCACCTATGTCGCATTCTAAGGCAGTTTCCAGTTCAGGATCACCTTTACCTTGAGGGAGTCAACTCTCATGCCTTCGGTTGAGACAATATGCCATTGAAAGGTCATTTCACCTAACTAGAATACACATTTTGACAACTTTGCATATAATTGATTCTCTCTCAAGGTATCGAAGACCATATGAATATGTTGATCATGCTTTTTTTATTTATGGAGTATACCATGATATTGTCTATGAACACCACCACGAACTGGTCCAAATAAGTCCTAAAGATTTTATTCATTAATCCATAAATACTGTTGTGGCATTCATCAGGAAGGTATTGGTAAGAACTCATAATGACCATATCGAGTCCAAAATGTTATTTTCGAAATGTCTGAGTCTCTAATCATCAATTTGGTGATAACTTGATCTGAGGTCAATTTTAGAAAATATCCCTACTCCTTTCAGCTCAAACAAGTCATCAATTCTCGACAATGGATATCTATTCTTAATTCTCATCTTGTTCAACTGACGATAATCAATGCACAATCGTAAGGTGCCATTCTTCTTTTTCACAAATAGAACCGAAGCACCCCAAGGTGAGATACTAGGTCTGATAAACCCTTTTTCTAACAACTTTTGTAACTACACTTTTAATTCCTTTAGCTCAGTAGGTGCCATTCTGTAAGGAGTAATTGATATTGGGGTTGTGATAGGCAAAATATCTTTGGCAAACTCTATCTCCCTGACAGGTGATAACCCTGACAAGTCATCAGGGAAGATATCTGGATATTCACATACTGTAGGAATCTCTTTGAGATTTACACTCTCTTTTTCAGTAACTACAATATGTGCCAAAAATGCTTCACATCCCTTTTTGATAAGCTTACATGCCTTTGTAACAAAAATGACATTAGTCAGATATGGTCTATTCTTACCCAAGACAATCAAATCATCCTGCCTTGAATTCTTGAAAGTCACTCTCCTATATTGACAACCCACCAATGCCTTATGCCAAATTAACCAATCCATCCCCAAGATTACATCAAACTCACAAAATGGTAACTCTATTAAGTCATCTAGGAATTCTAAATTATGATATTTGACTTGACTATTTTTATAAACTTGACTAACTTTCACTACGTGATGCAAAGGATTTGTCACCAATATATCATAATATAATTCCTCTGCTACCAATTTACCTTGACTAGGTGGTGACATGCACAACTGTGAATGTATAGAACCTGGATTTATCGGTGCAAATAAATCAGTATCATAAAGAGAAAATTTACTATCAATGACATTCGGGTCTCTGCTCCTCACGAGCTCTCATGGCATATGCTCAGGCTGGGACTCAACTACCATATGCTCTATTCACTGATTCTATTACACTCAGACCAACCCTGCTGCTTCTAGTCAGTCCACATCCCCTGCCTCTACTTTGAGTGAAATTCTCAACTTGTACTAATACAACACTACATGTACCTCTTTCCCTAGGCAATTTTTCCTTTTTTGCTCAGTAGATCTACATCATAAACATGCTTCAATAATCCACCAGCAATCACCGCATGTGATCTTCCACAATGCTGACATCTCACTAATATAAATCTCTTTTTACCCAAAGCTGGTGTACTAGTTATAGACCTTTCTAGCCTTGACTGTTGGCTTTACCTAGTAGAAAAAGTCAGTCGAGAACATCGTGACTGGAAAAAAATAGGCATTGGTCACCCCCTCTTACTTGATGTATGGGCCATTCTAGTTATAGATCTCCAGGGTAGCTCTTCTATCCTCTTTCTCTTTGACCTTTTTTCCATACTAATGGCCGATGACACTAGTGTAGCAAAATCCTTAAGTTGAAGGGTGACAACTACATTTCCGATATCATCATTGAGCCCATCCTTAAATTTGCAACACCTATCTGCCTCATCAGCAATAATTCCAGCTGCATACTTATTCAGTCTGGTGAATTCCATCTCATATTCTTCCACTGACATACTTCCCCGCTTTAGGTCTTGAAATTCCCTCTTTTTTCATTAACATGCACTGTAAGCATATTTTTCTTGCTAAATTCTACCTTGAACAAATTCCATGAAAGTGGTTTCAGTGTTTGGGCCTTTGATAAAATTGATTTCCACTAGTTGTAGGCATGATCTTTTAGAAGGGAAACTGCATACCTGACTTACTATTCCTCTAGACACACGAGCTCCTCAAACACTCACTTTCTCACTTCCATTCAAAACTCTATTGTTGCAGAGTCATCCTCTCTCCTTCCCGTAAAATCTGTGGCCCCATATTTTCTCAACTTATCAATTCGAGGTTTTGGCTGAGGTGGAAGAGGTGGTGTAGCTGGTTATGGCATTACTTATGTTATCCGTTGCAACAAATTAGCTATCTGCTGCAGTAGAGGTTCTTGTCTTAGATCAACCTATTCCTCTGCTCTCAGTAAAGCTACTACAATAAGTCTTGAGTCTCTCACTGATGTGGGTTATCCCGGTTCAGTTGACTTCCAAGTAATATTGCTCTAATCTCGAATCCATATCTACCTATAAACATGAAGAAGGGACACAAATCAGATCATTGCAGCATTATATGCATATACATGACACACACTTTATATTTTACACAGACTATTTAAGAATCAATTAACTTGGGCTCTGATACCACCAAATGTAACACTCCCATACCGTACTAGCAGTTAATAGTGCAAGGAAGTGCTACCTAGCTCATTATTTAAAAACCAATGTTCAATTTTATTTATTTATTGTTTATTTTTATTCGAGTTTGATATTTGAAAAATATTTATTATTATATATTTTTTATATTTATTACTTCATTTAAATATGTATCTAGTGATGTAAATATCTTCATAGTAAAATTTCTAGATTTAAAACTACTCATAGATTAAGCTATAACCTGCAAAAATACATTTACAAATAATACAAATTATATTAATTACAAATTTATACTTTTATAAATCCTACATGCCACATATTTAGAACAAAAAGAAAAACCTTAAAATTTATTTATACAATATAATGCCTAAAATATACAAAAAGAAAAACTGCTGCAATTTGATATTGGGCTTCTCCTTTCTCGGTCGGTCTTAATGCAATAGCTACTTCTACTAACTTGTGTGTAAAACACACACACTAAACTACTAGCTTAGAGGTACTTTTGGCAACTATCCAATAATTATACAACTATTTCTAAAATAAAATTTTTATCAATTACAATTAATTTACTAAGTATGCCAAAACATTCAAATTAAGTCAAAAACTATTTAAATAATGTAAAATATATAATTGATCAATTATAACATTTCATTTATTAAACAACTGAAATTCGTTAATAATAATACAAGACATATAATTTATAATATCATTTAGATAATTTACATTATCTTTCCTCTTTATTTATTTGATAGCCCATGATATCTTAGACTGAAATTAAATACTGGATACAGAGTTTCTACTTTTTGGCATTATAGTTGGTACCTACTTAATTATATTATAATTCGGTGTTTACCGCCTATATTTTCAATAATAACTCAGCACATTTTCGATAACTACATAATTTCAAACTCAGTACTATTTCTTAGTTCCTACATAAATTAAATCTCAGCACTATTTTGTAATGCCTACAATTCTACACTTTTATTAGGATGTCAACTTATCCTAATTTCTAGTTCTCAACTAGACGTTATAGGGCCTAATCATATTTGTTACTTTTATCATTATTTACATCAATTATATATGTAATGCTAATATAATTTAATGTAAATAAAATAATCTTCATTTAATATATTACATCATAATCACTTAGTAAATCATTATAAATGTGAGAAAAGTAAAAGAAAACATTTTTTTCTATCATAAAACTCAACATTATACTCATATACACAAGTTGCCCTATTATGGGTAGAATTTATGTCTCATATTCCGCTATATTTTTTATCTATTTTTAAATGGAGTTCAGACACGTAATCAACTAAAAAAATATAGATAAATGTCTTATTTTTAATTAACAACTAAAATCACATCAAACCAAATTTTGTAGTAAAAGTTATGGATTTTACAATTCATTATGTTTATGTTCATTTTGCCAAATATTTTACTAGATAGATTTCCAGTCTGAACTTTGAATCAATTTGAAACCTAAATGTAGGAATATTTAGATCCAATGGTCTAAATAAAAGTTGAAGCCTATGTCTTTCCAACCCAATAAAAAAAACTGAAAAATCACATCCAGAACTCAAGTTATGCCCTAAATTGGAGACACTGTTCATAAGACGAATTTCCAACAACTTCATTAAATCACACAATTTCCTATCTTCATGCATCGTCAACATAATCTAAATTTTATTTTCATATTCATAGTATCAATTAATCACCATTTCATCACGCAACTAAAATGTCAAAAATTAATTACACAATTATACATAATATTATACTCAATATAATAATACAAATCAACAATTAGCATTTTTTTTCCATATTGAATTTTTTTCTAAATGTACAAACCTCAAAATGCCCCTTTTGATTCACCCTTCTCTTCTTCCTAATTGGATTTCTCTTTGAACTTATTTATTTTTTGATTATGGCCTAAAGATTGCTCACCTCCTTGGCTTAACAACAATTTCACACATACACTTCAATTTATATCTTATACTTTAATGTTACATATTCGCATAAAGCTCACTTAAACCACGAATCACCTCTACCCCATCTTGTGTCCATAAACTACTATTCCAATCCATCATTAACCCTTAACTCACACTAATCAAGCACTAAATATACTAAACAACCCTTAATCACCATTAACATACTAATAACCCCAAATTACCAACCTTAACGATAACTAACCACAAAATGGGAGTAAAAATGAGAAGAAATTTAAGAAGATTAAGAATCTAACCTCACCTTTGTAGATCTTCAAGATGGCCAAAATCTTTCCTTCTCTTTCTCTTCTTTTCTTCCTTCTAGCTCCTTTGTCTAGCTCACTTCACTTCACTTTCTTGTTGATCTTACCTTAATCCATCTTTTTTTTTTTTTCTAAATCTTAGCTTGAATTGAAGAAAAAGAAGAAGAATGGTGAAGCTGTGGTAACAGAAAAATGGGAGCGACAAGGAAGATAATTGTTTTTTTTAACATGAGGAATAAGAAAAATTAAGACAAAAAAGTGAAATTTTGACTTTTATAGTTGAATTAGGTGGGTGGTTAGGATTAATTAGATAATCTTGTCTCTCATTGGTCCATTAATTGAAATCAATCTCACTTTATTTTAATCCAAATAATATTTATTTTCTTTGATAAAGAATATTTTATTTTTATTCCTTCTGAAAATATATGTGTCAAAAACACCCTAAACTCAATTTTTGTTTAGCAAAAAATTATTATTTTCTAAATTGTAGCTTCGAACCACAAAAAGCTAAATTAAAAATATCCGAAATATTTTTCTCATATTTTGTTATTATTTTTTTCTTTCATGTCCGAATTTAGACTATGATCAGTTCAGCTTACCAAATTTTGTCACTGGCGACCGTGGCATAAATTATCGAGCATTACAGGCCTCACAAACACCATTTTATCACAAAATCATTTCCAAAATCAATCATCAAACACCTCAATCACCCTTTCTCTAACGTTATATTCGAGTTTTTGGAAAAGCTTTTTACCCTAAGCTTGTGTCTCCTTTATCTCTCAAACCTTCAAACTTTTCAATGTCCTCTGCTTCTGGTCAATCAAAAGGGAAAAGGAAGAGTACAACCCCAAAGCTCCACATGGATTATTTACTCAATGTCATACCCTAACCTTTCCATCTGAAATATGCTTACCTAAAAAAATTGCCTCTCCTATCAATAAGGACCTTCGATTGGGGTTGTGCCAAGATATGACTGTTTGGCTATACAGGTGTTGCCTACAAGATTTTGTTGATATTTATCAACTTGCCTTTTGGGGGCCAACTTTGGAATTTGTTAGCACTTTCAAGTCTCTTCGGTTGGGGAAGTCTCCTTCCAGATTTGCAAACAGGAGAAAACCTTGACTGTTGCTGAATTAAGAGCAATTTTCAAGCTCGCACACAAGGGATTGATCCATGAAAATGAAGCTAGATTTTACCCTCACAACGTGTGGTCTAACTTTTGCAATCATTGCAACTGGGATGTGAAAAAGACGAAGAGCACACATTTTGATATGACCATTACTTTTCTACATTCACCGATTTTTGACCTACAACATATTTGCTCGGGGTGATAGCAAGGACTCAATTCGGAACACCAAATTTTTTCTATTTCAAATGGCTAAAAAGAGTGAGCCTGTTGCAATATCTATAGGGTTTTGAAGAATGAATCATATTCATAAACGCAACGAAAAATGAAATTTGTCAAAACCCAAAACAAAAGATCATACTTGTACCATTAAAACTAATTTATATAAATGTAAATGTTAAAAATTATACCTTGTAATTTTTATTTGTTCATCAAATTTTAACTTTGTTGGGTTGTGGCAAACCACAACAATCCACACTAGGATGTCTCTAATGATAATCCATGTGAAGAATGAAGAAGAAACTTTCAAGAGAAATGGTTTGAACAAATTCAAAGTGTTAGCTTTGAAAGTGTTCTTGAGAGAATTTTTGTTGTCTTAAAAATATTTTTTTCATGTCTATTTTCTGCCATTTAATGTCTTTTCTATTTGAATCAAATTCAAAAATAAGATGAAAACTTAAAAATGGAGAAAATGGTAACTAATGAATAGTAATTGGCCATAATTGGCCTAATTATGGCCAAAAAGAGCCGGTTGCCAACGGATGGGAAGCTGCAGTCTCGTGACACTCCCAAATGATTTTTTCATGCGATCTCATCGCGATCTATCCTAAAATAATTCTCTCATATTTTGGATCCTATGCAAGACCTTTTTACTCATTCTCCATATCTTCAATGCGTGTGACCCATTTGGTTTCCGGTTATGTTGGCCACTTAAATTAACAATTAATTTAAGCAGGTCATGAGCGGTATCTAGCAACACATCATGACCCCCAATTGATTGGAAAGTCAGTGGTTTGACTAAGAACCTTTCCATAGACAATTTCTATGCAATTATTCCTTTCACCATTCTATACCCCACTTGGTTCAAAGTATGGACATGTGTCAACTCCCACTAGACGGACTACGTCACATCTAGTCCAAGTAATCTTAGTTCTTATCTTTGAGGCTCATAACTCTATTAGGTATGTCATTGAAGACTATCTTTATGACATTTCCACTCCGGCCAGAGATTCCTGAGTAATGACCACGACAAGAGGCCATGGGTATACACTCCTTCTATCAAGAGTGGTGAATCCTTTGTTGGTTACCCAATTACCTTCGAATACTTCAAGATGCATGCAATCACCACCCTATGAGCTACCTCTCTGAGGCAACAAGGAATAGTATTAAAATACAAAATCAATATTTAAGATATCCTTGAGTACCTCAAGTCTAAGGATACTTGCACCATTGCTATGATGCGAATATCATTGACATTTGAAAAGATTATCAACATGATTGTCTCATAGTTGGTCATCAAATGTACTTAGCTACACTTAGCAAGCATCCACATGTTAACTCTAAACATCTCATGTTTATAGATTATGAGATTTACTACTCGATCCAATCAAGGAGTGTAACATGTGCTAGTTTGTCTGGATTAATAACGTCCCGTCTCATTAATCCTATGACTATGGATAATTTTGATACTAACATAATTACACATGATAAGAATCTCAATATCATGATCTCATCATGATTTCTTTCATGCTATGTTATGTATCAAGGACTTCATTAATTGATTTAAGACCACTTATCAATTCATATATCAAATGAACGTCAAATTAATGAAAAAGCCTTTTATTAATCAAATAAATTTGTACAATAAGTGCTAAAGGTGATTGCTTTTAGAGCACTCCTCTAACACTATCCCGGTGGTTTGCTTCTCACTTTTAGTCCATTGCCTCTAAGCCTTCAAGAGACATTCTTGTAGGAGATTATATGACTCATTTGGCAGTATAGCTGGGATATCTGGATTTCAACAATCATGTATACAATATCATTTCAGCTTATCCTAAAGACTAATTCGACATTGACTCATTCATCAAAATGAGAGCAGTAGTGAGAGTCCATTATAAAGATGAGGTGTCTTACCTCTTCATCACCTCAACATGTGAGGTGGCATGGGAGCCTAAAGTGTTAGAGGAGTCCTCTAGAGGAAATCACCTTTAGCACTTATTGTACAAATTTATTTGATTAACAAAATGATTTTTCATTAATTTTATGTTCATTTGATATATGAATTGATAGTGATCTTATATCAAGCCCTTGATATATAACATAGCATGAAGGAAATCATGATGAGATCATAATATTGAGATTCTTATCTTGTGTAATTATGTTAGTATCAAAATTATCCCTAGTCATAGGATTAATGAAATGAGATATTATTAATCTGGGCAGACAAGCACATGTTACACTCCTTGATTGGATAGAGTAGTAGATCTAATAATCTCTAAACATGAGATGTTTAGAGTTAACATGTGGATGCTTGCTAAGTGTAGCTAAGTACATTGGATAACCAGCTATGAGACAATCATATGGATAATATATTCAAATGTCAATTATATTCTCATCATAGCAATGGTGCGAGTATCGTAAGACTTGAGGTACTTAAGGATATCTTGGATACTGATTCTGTATTTTGACATTATTCCATGTTGCCTCAGGAAGGTTGCTCATGGGATGGTGATTTGATACAACTTGAGGTATTCGAAGGTAATTGGGTAACCAATAAAGGATTCACCACTCCTGATAGAAAGAGTGTATACCTATGGCCTATTGTCATGGTGATTACTCAGGAATCTCTGGCTGAAATGGAAATGTCATAAAGATAGTCTTCAATGACATATCTAATAGAGTAATGAGCCTCAAGGACAAGAACGAACATTACTTGGATTACACGTGATGTATTTAGTCTAGTGGGAGTTAACACATGTCCATACTCTGAACCAAGTGGGGGATAGAATGGTGAAAGGAATAATTGCACATAAATAATCTGTGAAAATGTTCGTAATCGGATCACTAACTTTCCAGTCAATTGGGGGTCATGATGTGTTGTTAGATACCGTTATGATTTGCTTAAATTAATTGTTAAATTTAAGTAGCCAACATAACCAAGAACCTAATGGGTCACACGCATTGAAGATATGAAGAATGAGTAAAATAGTCTAGGATGAGATCCAAAAAATGAGAGAATTATTTCAGGATCGATCGCGATGATATCGTAGAGAAAAAATCATTCGGGAGGATCACGGGCCCGTGCAGGCTAGGTTGGCTACTGCCTACTTAGCAGGCTAGAGGGGCTGCCCAGCAGCAGCCCACAGCAGACCCAGCACAGGCATTGCTGCCTTCTGTTGGCTAATGGATGAATTGGCCTTAATTAGGCCAATTATGGCCAATTTACTATTCATTCATTTTCCTTTTCTGACAATAAAATTTTCTTCAGAACCTTTTCAGAGCTAGCACTTTGAATTTGTTCAAACCATTTCTTTCGATAATTTCTTCTTCATTCCTCATGTTGATTATCATTAGAGACATCCTAGTGTGGATTTTTGTGGTTTGCTACAACCCAGTAAAATGAATATTTGAATAACAAACAATAAATTGCGAGGTATAATTTCTAACCTCGATGTTTATATAAATTAGTTTTAATGGCACAAGTATGATCTTTTGTTTTGGATTTTGAAAATTTTATTTTTCCTCTATGTTTACGAATCTAATTCATTCTTCAAAACCCAACAGTGATATCAGAGCCTCGTTGTATCCATTAAAATTATTTTTCTTGAAAGTGCAATGGGATTGCATGGTGTTGATGATTTTGGATCAATAGGTTTTGAAAAATTGAAATTAATTTGTAAAATATGTTTTACACATTTTTCCTTCTCTAATCTTATTGTGGGATGATTAAGGATGATTATTTTGATTGAAAAATGATTTAAATGTGATTCAAATAATTAATTTCAGATTTATTTCAAAAATGCCTAAAATTGCCTTGTTTATGAACATGTGTTGTTGTTTGGCTTAATTGATGGGGCTGGTTATATTTTTCTTATAATTTTATTATGAAAAAAATTATTTACACATATTGAGAATATGTTTAAGAATACACAGTGGGGCTGTTTTAACATAACCAGTAGGGTTGTTTTGTTTGATTTTTATGTATGTGTTTATTTTGTTTTCAGTACCTTGAAATATTTTTTATGTGATTAACAAATATGTTATTTTGATGTTAGATGTATGCCAAAATTAATTTTCATACATTTGAAATTTAAAAAAATTATAGATGTCGGATGAGTCGTTTTGAGCGTCTAAGTGTGTTGGTTCGTATGTCATAGTATTTTTTTCTTATTCCAAAAAATATTTTGATGACCTTGAGCTGACCTAAAGATGATGATAATGATGATTTAAAGTTACATAAATTTTTAGAATTTTTGGAAATTAATTTAAATTGTGCAATTGTAATTCTAGTATGACTAGAAATTGGTATGTATATTAAAATTAAATTGTTTAATTTAAACATCATAATATTCTTATTTTAAGGAGAATTAATTTTTAATTAATTTTAGAAATATGGAATTTAATTTAATTAGATTAAATATTAAATTCCACTTTAAAATGACATACAAAATTAAATTAACCGAAAGAACACAAGTAGGCAATTTCAGTTCGAGCATTGAATCGATTTACAAATTGAAATCCAAAATTGTCATTTTTATTTTAAGCATTAGAGAGTGCATGTTAGGAGTGTATGAAAAGACATGATGGATGATTATGGACTTAGGCCCAATGTGATTGAGCATGCATGGAATTGTTTTCTTTTATGGTAAATAGGGTTTCTGTGTCCCTACCTCTCTTTCTTTCTTATGTATTTCTCCTCTCATCTTACTCCCCTCAAATGTAAATTGAGGTCTTCTATAATTTGAAATATGTAATTAGATTACATAGGATTAGGATAGAATGAAGATACAAAGGAGCAAGAAGCAAAGGAGGTGGTACCATAAACAAGAAGACTTAGAAATAAGAATTTGATTTCTATTTTGGGTTGTAAATTCATGCATATACCTTTGCAAGACCTAGTCAATTGCTCTTTGGCTCAAGAGATTGACTTTAGTATGTGCATAATTGTGCCATATAGTTAATGTAAATATCTTTAGATATCCAAGTCATGAATGTATGATTTATAAAAGCATGACATAATAACTTGATGAGACTTAACAAAGAAATCCCTCGCTAAATAAATAATTAAGTCTTACGCCTTCCATTAATATGGGGAAAACCAGAGTTCTTCTAGAGTTAGGGTTGTGGAGTTTCCTCAAGCTCACTCTATAAGAATATGTTTAATCCATTGAAATTAGAGTTCACGATTAATGGGTTATACTTAACAGATATTATTAACTTGTTGGATTTATGCCGAGGTTAATGTGCATTGGAGGTGAAGTTGGGTGTGTACACATGAGATGTACACATATCAAGAGTTTATAGCCCAATGTAAGTGCACACATCAATAAGTTGATAGAACAAGATTCGATAGTTGCATGAATAATGCAATTGGTGTGATTTAGATACCTACCAACCAAAATAGGGATACCTTGTTGAGTTGCCTCAAGGTTATTCTTAGCTAGTTGGATATCGACCCACTAGGAGAACTTCCATATAAGTTATCTCAGGTTCATAATGAGGGCTATGGATTCGCAATAAAATAGTGGGAGTCATAATTCGATTTACTAAAGACCTAATAAACATGCATTTAACGTACATTCTAACATGTTCTATTTTACATCTAGATTGCTACAATCATCATTGTTGCCCAAATATTAAGCCAAGAAGGGGGGTTGAATTGGAGTTTTAAAAATTAAACTTTAAAGTGCGGAAATAAAAATTAATTTTAGGAGGGATAGAGAAATTTGACACAAGGATTTTTATAGAGGTCCGGGTGTTAACAAACCCTAATCCTCTCCCCAATTGCAATTGGGAGTTTCAGTAACACACTAAGTGTTACAATGGAGTTTTACAAGCTCAGTCCCAACTAAGGTGTTTCTCACAGTGGCTCACACCTAACCTAGAAATCCTTTGTGTTTTAATGGCTCACACAATAACCAATTCCTTGTTTTTTACAGGCACACACAAACAACCTTTTATCTTGTATTTTACAGGCTCACACAAACAACCTTTACTTTGTGTTTTAAAGGCTCACACAACTAACCCTTACAAGTGTTATACTCTTAACCCAGAAATACCCAAAACTCTCTTGAGTAATAAATGATTATAGAGAGAAACACTTACAATTCTTTATTTCTCAATAAATGATGAGCAAAAAGATTTTCACAGAGAATAGATATTGGTTATGAAAGTATTAAATGTACAAATAGATTGTAATAAGATTTTGATTCAAAGTATTTGTTATCCTCTTGTACTTAATGCATAAATGACTTGCACTTATACTCACATGGCTGATTATAGCCATTAGGGTGCATTTAATACGAAACTAGCCGTTGTACCAACCAAATAATTGTGCCTGACATTTTTCTCTTTCATCCTTCACGGGCGTGACTATGTTTGTCATAGGTGTGACTGTTCTTCCAAGCCATGACTGAAGTGGTGACCTTTGTGGTGGAGTTCTCTGAATGGTTTTGAAACATTGGGTCACGGGCGTGACATACTTATTCATGGGCGTGGCAAACTTCCCAGCCGTGATCCTAGTGGTGACTTTGGTCGTGATGCTCTCGGGATGAAATTGTCATGAAGATTCAAGGGCATGACATTTAATTCATGGGAGTGACTTAAATGTACATTTCACGGTTTGTGTCTTCCTTCATGGCCGTGAACTTCAAATGTTGGTTTTGGTGACGGTTAGCTTTGTCACGGGCGTGACAAATAGGGTCACGGGCGTGAACATACTACTTCCTTAAATTTGTCTTTGAAGGATTATTCTTCCATTCTCCATTCTTGCTATTTTATTCCATACCCTGTTTAATAGACTTAGAAAACAATTATGTTAAATACAATATTGCTATTATATTTGTTATCATCAAAATGATGGAAATACCCCTTAAGGTTTAACAATCATTATGACAAGTGTGAATTTGCGATTACTAATGGAATCAAATAAGTTGACTATGCTAAATTTTTTGGATTGGCTAAGGATTTTGAGAATATTTCTCAAATATGAAAAGATTGGCTCTATCCTAGATGAGGCACTCCCTAATCCCCCTATTGCTAATGCTTCTGAACATGTTCAGAAGGCATATCAAAAGCATCTCGATGATAATGAGATGGCAAGCTGCATTATGCTTGCTACTATCTCAGCTGAGTTGCAAAAGTAGCATGAGGCTAGGGATGCTAATTCCATAGTATACCATCTATGAGTGCTTTTTGATGAGCAAGCAAGTTCCAAAAGGCTCAAAACTTTGAGGTTGCTCATCCGCCCTAAGAGGTTGAGAGGACATCTCTAATGCAATATGCATTGAAGATGAATGGGTATATTGAGAGGTTGGCCACCTCGGGATTTGTAATGGACCATGAATTAAATATTTACTTAATTATAACCGGTTTTTCTGATAGTTATTCACATTTTATGCTTAACTATAGTATGAACCAAATCTCTACGACTATTCCTGAGCTGATTAACTTGCTCAAAAATGTTGAGCCATTTGTTAAGAAGGACAGTAAGGCTGAGATGCTGGTGGACTCTTCAGGTTCTAAAAGGAAAAATCTTAGGAAGAAGAAGAAGTGCATGAAGCCTAAGGGAGGCATGGCCAAGAAGAAGGCCAAGGAGATTGCTCCAAAGGGGACATGCTTCGATTGCGGCAAGGATGGCCATTGGAAGAGAAACTGTAAGGCTTACTTAGAGTCCTTAAATAAAAAGGCATCTGATGGTCATCTACTTCAGGTATTTTTTGTCATTGAAATTAATATTGTTTCCAATAATAATATATGAGTATTAGATACCAGTTGTGGCTCACACATACGCACTCATATGCAAGGCCTAAGGAACAGTAGGCAGCTCAATAAGGGAGAGTCAAACCTACGTGTTGGAAATGGAGCAAGGGTTGATGAATTAGTTATAGGAACTTATGTATTGACCCTCCCTAGTTGCCTACTATTAAATTTGGATAATTGCTATTATGTACCTTCTTTGACTAAAAACATGTTAGAATGTACATTTAGCTTTTTGTTTCAAGTTTAAATAAAGATGGTTTCCATTTAGCTTTTAGTAACAATTCTTGTTCTATTATGTTGAATGGAATTCTTTATGCTAGTGGTACATTATGCAATGGAATATACATATTAGATATGTCAAATCCAATTTTAAACATCAATGATAATAAAAGGCAAAAACAGGATATGTTGAAATCATCTTACTTATGGCATTGTCACCTTGGTCATATAAGTGAGAAACGCTTGGCTAAGCTACAAAAGAGTGGTAGTTTGGGGTCATTTAATTATGAATCATATGACACATGTGAATCTTGCTTATCAGGCAAGATGACTAAATTACCCTTTAAGGGAATGGGTGAACATGCTAATGGACTTTTAGACTTAATACATTCAGATGTATGTGGTCCAATGTCTACACACACTAAAGGTGGATTCATCTACTTCATTACTTTTATCGATGACTACTCACGATATGGGTATGTGTATCTTATGAGATACAAATCTAAAGCTTTTGAAAAGTTCAAGGAATTCATAAATGAAGTATAGAAACAACTTGGCAAAAGTATTAAAACACTTCGATCAGATCGAGGAAGTTAAAACATGAGCTAAGAGTTTTTAGATTATCTTAGGGATAATGGGATTTTATCTCAATAGACTCCATCTTACACGCGACAACACAATGGTGTGACTGAAAGGAGAAGTCGAACCTTGTTAGACATGGTAAGGCTATGATGAGTTATGCAGAACTGCCTAAATCTTTTTGGGGTTATGCACTAGAGACCATTTATATATTAAATGGAATTCCTTTGAAGTCAGTTGAAGTTACTCCAAATGAGGTATGGTATAACAAAAGGCCCATATTTTCTTACATTGGAATTTGGGCTTGTTCTGCTTATGTGAAGTGGACAATGTTAGATAAGCTAGAAGCTAAGTCTGACTGATGTTTGTTTGTGGGATATCCAAAAGCATCATATGGATATCAATTTTACCACCCCTTGGAACAAAAGGTTTTTGTTTCAAGACATGCTATCATTTTAGAGAGAGAATTGCTTCTAAAAAAAGATAGTGGGAGCAAAATTGAATTGAGGAAGTTCAAAATGCTCAAACAGAAGCTGATCAACTATAGATGATATAATATAGATGATATAATAGCTCAACCTTCTGAAGCACAAGAGCTTCATAGGTCAAGTAGGGTATGTACTGTTCTAGGGAGATATGGATTTCTTATTAGTGAACAAAACGACGTATTCCTCATAGAAAACGATGAGCCTACAACCTACAAATAATTTCTGAATAGTTCAGAATCTGACAAATGGCTTCAAGCCTTGAAGTTAGAAATGGATGCCATGTATGAAAACCAAATATGGACTTTGGTTGATCCACCCGAAAGGATAAAGCCTATAGGGTGCAAGTGGGTTTTCAAAAAGAAACTGACATTGATGGTAATGTGATTACCTATAAATCTAGACTTGTTGCTAAAGATTATCATCAAAGACAAGGAATTGACTATGATGAAACTTTTAGCCTAGTAGCTATGCTTAAATCCATAAGGACACTCCTAGCCATTGCTACTCATTATGATTATGAGATATGGCAAATGGATGTGAAGACAACTTTCCTTAATGGAAATCTTACTGAGGATGTGTACATGACACAACTAGAAGGCTTCATATCCAAAGATGGAAAAAAGTTATGTAAGCTTAAAAGATACATTTATGGATTAAATCAAGCATCCATGAGTTGGAATATTTGATTTGATGATACAATCAAACAGTTTGGTTTCTTACAAAATCCAGATGAACCTTGTGTTTACAATCAAACAGTTACAGTGCAATTGTATTTCTTGTGTTATATGTAGATGGCCTATTATTAATGAGAAATGATGTCCCAGCCCTACACTTAGTCAAAATTTGGTTATCCAAGAATTTTTCTACAAAAGACCCTGGAGAAGCAGTCTATATTTTGTGAATAAAGATCTATAGAGATATATCTAAAAGATTGCTTGGTCTTTCACAGTCTACATACATAGATAAGATGCTAAAGAAGATTAGCAAGGAGTAGTCCAAGAGGGGATATATTTGCATGACCAATGGGATTACTCTATCAAAGTCTTTGTGTCCAAAGACACAAGATGAGAATACAGACATGAGTTTCATTCCATATGCTTCAACTATAAGATCAATCATGTATGCTATGATATGTACAAGACCTGATGTATCATATGCTCTGAGTATCACGAGCAGATACCAATCGGACCTTGGTAAGGGTCACTGGGTGCCTATCAACAATATTCTTAAGTACTTAAGAAGGACTAAAGATGTATTCTTGGTATATAGGGATGGATATCTTAATGTGAGCGGGTATACCGATGCCAGCTTCCAATCTGAAAGGATGACTTAAAATCTCAGTCAAGTTATATATTCACACTAAATGGTTGAGCAATTAGTTGGAAGAGTTCCAAACTTGGAAATGACTGCTGATTTCATAACCGAAGCAGAATACATTACAACTTCTGAAGCAGTAAAGGAAGCAGTTTGGATAAAGAAATTCATCACAGAACTTGGAGTAGTTCCCAGCATTATTGATCCAATACAATTCTATTGTAATAATAATGGAGCCATTGCACAAGCAAAGGAGCCACGATCTCATCAGAAATCCAAACATGTACTCAGAAGATATCATTTAATTAAAGAAGTCATTGGTAGGAATGATGTAAAGATAGAAACAGTGCCCACTGATCAGAATATTACTGATCCTTTAACTAAGCCACTTCCCTAAAAGAAATATGATTCTCATTTGCTCGTTTATGGAATTAAATGCCAAGGCAATTGGCTTTAATGCAAGTGGGAGCTTCTTAGAGGAGTGCTCTAAAGGCAATCACCTCTAGCATTTATTTTACAAATTTATTTGATTAATAAAAGGCTTTTCCATTAACTTGATGTTCATTTGATATACGAATTTATAGTGATCTTAAATCAATTAATGAAGTCCTTGATATATGACATACCATTAAGGAAATCATGATGAAATCATGATATTGTGATTCTTATCATGTGTAATTATGTTAGTATCAAAATTATCCCTTGTCACAGGATTAATGAAATGGGACATTGTTAATCCGGACATACTAGCACATGTTACACTCCTTGATTGGATCGAGTAGTAGATCTCATAATTTATAAATTATAGATGATTAGAGTTAACATATGGAAAGGAGCCACGATCTCATCAGAAATCCAAACATGTACGCAGAAGATACCATTTGATTAAAGAAATCATTGGTAGGAATGATGTATAGATAGAAAGAGTGCCCACTGATCAGAATATTGCTGATCCTTTAACTAAGCCACTTCCCTAAAAGAAATATGATTTTCATTTACTCGCTTATGGAATTAAATGCAAAGGCAATTGGCTTTAATGCAAGTGGGAACTTGTTAGAGTAGTGCTCTAAAGGCAATCACCTCTAGCATTTATTGTACAAGTTTATTTGATTAATAAAAGGATTTTCAATTAACTTGATGTTCATTTGATATACAAATTGATAGTGATCTTAAAACAATTAATGATGTCCTTGATATATGACATACCATGAAGGAAATAATGATGAAATCAAGATTTGTGATTCTTATCATATGTAATTATGATAGTATCAAAATTATCCCTAGTCATAGGATTAATGAAATGGGACATTGTTGATCCAGACAGACTAGCACATGTTACACTCCTTGATTGGACCGAATGGTAGATCTCATATTCTATAAATAAGAGATGTTTAGAGTTAACATGTGGATACTTGCTAAGTGTAGCTAAGTACATTGAATGATTAGCTATGAGACAATCATATGGATAATTTATTCAAATGTCAATGATAGTCTCATCATAGCAATGGTGCGAGTATCCTAAGACTTGAGGTACTCAAGGATATCTTGGATACTGATTATGTATTTTGACACTATCTCTTGTTGCCTCAGGGTGGTTGCTCATAGGGTGGTGACTGGATACAGCTTGAGGTATTCGATGGAACTTGGGCAACAAACAAAGAATTCACCACTCCTGATAAATCGAGAGTATACCTATGGCCTCTCGTTGTGGTCATTACTCAAGAATCTCTGGGCGGAGTGGAAATGTCATAAAGATAGTCTTCAATGACATATCTAATAGAGTACTGAGCCTCAAGGACAAGAAGTAACATTACTTGGGCTAGATGTGACATAGTCAGTCTAGTGGGAGTTGACACATGTTCATACTCTAAACCAAGTGGGGTATAGAATGGGGAAAGGAATAATTGCACAAAAATTGTCTATGGAAAGGTTCGTAGTCAAATCACTGACTTTATGGTCAATTGTGAGTCATGATGTGTTGCTAGATACCACTCATGACTTGCTTAAAGTAATTGTTAAATTTAAGTGGCCAACATAACCAGGAACCTAATGGGTCATATGCATTGAAGATATGGAGAATGAGTAAAATGGTTTCCGATGGGATCCAAAATGTGAGAGAATTATTTAGGATGGATTGTGATGAGATCGCACGAAAAAAATCATTCGTGAGGATCACAGGCTCGTACAGACTAGGTCGGCTACTGGCCTACCCAGCAGCAGGCCCAGTGCAGGCGCTACTGCCTTATGTTGGCCAACGGATGAATTGGCCTTAATTACGCCTGTTGAACCTTGAGGGATATTTCTATCATTTTGATGATAACAAATAAAATAGCAATAATATATTTAACATACTTGTTTTCTAAGTTTATTGAACCGGGTATGGAATATGATAGCAAGAATGGAAAATGGAAGACTAATCTTAAAAAGACAAAAGAAATGAAGAAATAGCATGTTCACGCTCATGACCTTATATGTCATGCCCGTGATGAAGCTTAGTGCCCGTGACCCTATATGTCACGCTCGTGATGAAGCTTAGTGCCAACAATCTAACATTTAATGTTTACTGCCATTAAGAATGATAGCAACCATGAATGATCATATCTGTCACGCTCGTGAAATAAAGTCACACCCATGAAACGACATGGAAAATTCTTCCAGAGAGCTTCACGGCCAGAGTCACCACTTGGACCATGGCTAGGAAGGTTGTTCACACTTGTGAAGATATAATGTCACGCCCATGGTCAAAGACTTCAAATCCTTCTAGAATGTTTCACCACCAAAGTCACCACTCAAGTCACGGGTTGGAAGAACAGTCACGACCGTGACAACCTTATTCACGACCATGAAAGAGGAAAGAGAAACATGTCAGGCACGAAAATAAGAGTTGGTGCAACGACTATTTCTGCATTAAATGCAATCAAACGGCTATAATTCGCCATGGATGTATAAATGCAAGTCATTTATGAAACCAAAATAAGAGAATAGCTAATACTTCTAATCAAAATCTTGTTGTAATCCATTTGTGCATTTAATACTTTCAAACCAAACATTTATTCTCTGTGAATATCTTTTTGCTCATTATTTTCTGAGCATTAAAGATTTGTAAGTGTTTCTCTCTGTAATCATCCACTCAAGTGAGTTTGGGTATTTTGGGGTTAAGAGTAGAACACTTGTAAGGGTTATTTGTGTGAGCCTTTAAAACACAAAGAATTGGTTATTTGTGTGAGCCATTAAAACACAAGGGATTTTTGGGTTAGGTGTGATCCGTTGTTAGAAACACCATAGTTGGGAGTGAGCTTGTAAAACTCCATTGTAACACTTAGAGTGTTAGTGAAACTCCCAATTGAGATTGGGGAGGGGAGTAGGGCTTGTTAACACCCGAACCTCTATAAAAATTCATGTGTCTTATCTTTCTATCCCTACTCATCCAATTAAACCCCCCCTTCTTGGTTCAATATCAGGGCAACAATTAGTATTAGAGCTAAGTCTAGCATCGAAGCCTAATAAGCACTAGTAAAGATCAAGATATGGCCAACGAAGGATTCCAAAGTCTCAATCCTTACTTCGATGGAGCAAATTATGCTCATTGGAAGTTTCAGATGGAGACATATCTGGATAATGAAGGAATTGCAGTTTGGGATAGTGTTCGAAAAGAATGGACACCACCAACTAGAAGAGGAGTTGATGGTGAAGATGAAATATTTTCAAGAGATGATTGGACAGAGCCTTAAAGAAGAGCAAATTTCAAAAACAAGAAGGCAATGACAGTTCTCTCAAGCTCATTATCCATTGAAGAATGTGGTAGAATACAACACTGCCCAATAGCTTACAGCATGTGGAAAACATTGGAAAACTATCATGAAGGAACTAAGCAAGTTAAATCCAAGAACATTCAACTTCTTACTTTAGAGTATGAGCTCTTCAAGATGAAATCCAATGAGTCAATTATTGACATGACCAACCATCTTCTAGCCATCATAAATGGAATGAGAAAACTTGGGAAACACCTGAGCTTGGAAGATGTAAATAACAAAATCCTGAAAAGTCTTCCACTCAAAGATTATGGTTCAAGAGTTTCCGGTATAGAAGAGGCAAATGAAGACATGAGCACCATGATTACTGATGTGCTTATTGGCAAACTTCTCACTCATAAAATGGCAGTAAAAATAGATAGAAAGCTTGAAGCAGAGACAGAAAAAAGAAAGCCTCTAGCACTAAAAACCTCTACTTCAAAATCTCAAGAGGAAGTTGAAGATGGTGAAGAAAACAGTGATGATGTAAATGAGGACATTGTTATGCTCTCAAGAAGGCTGAAAAGAACCATTGAGAAAATAATGAGCAACTCTAGAAAATTCAGGCAAAGAAACCTCAAACATACCTCTAATGATACACAAAGAAGTAAAGAAGAGGTAAAGTGCTATGAATGTGGAAAGAAATGGCATATTAAACCGGAATGTCCAAGGCTCAAGAAGCACAAGAGCAAATACCAAAGAGACAATAGGGAGAAAGGTCATAAAGCCACATGGGATGACGAAAGCTCTTCAAGTGAAAAAGATGACAATGAAAGCGAAGAGGTCAACCTATGCTTCATGGCTATAGAGGATCACGTCTCGGATAAGGTAAGATAACTTCACTCATACTCTTTCAATGATGATAGTAGTGATAATGATAGTAATAGTGAAGATGATGATGATGGGCAAAGCTTAATAGAAGTATCGAATCTAGAACTAGAAAAATATAGAAGTAAATTCACTACTTATAAGAATAAATTTCTATTTTGAAAATCAAAATAGATGCTTTAGAAAAGGAGAACTTTAAGCTTAAATCATCTAATGAATCTCTTCAAAAGTCATTAGACGAATACTCTTCAAAACCCTCAACTAAATCCTTGCTTCAAGAAAACAATACCTTGAAAAATGAAGTTGAGGAATTTAGAAACTCCATTTCAAAATTCCACAAAGGAAAGGAGAGCATAGATACTCTCATTGTGTCTTAAAGACCTCCCTTAATTAGACATTGTCTATGATTTAAAGGCACATCATCATCTTCTCACAAACCTATTTTTGTTGAGTCAAATGAACCTCACATCTCCACATTTGCTGGAACAACACCAAGGGATAAGTGCACTAAATCTTCTATTCATAAAAGAAATAATCAAGGATTGGTAAGCCTAAAAAAGAAACCTCAAAAGGGTAATCATGCCTTTATATATAAGAAGCATGCATCTAGAAAAGCACTAATTAATTATGATTGTGCCATTTTTCTCAAACTCAGTCTAATGGGAATATGGCATTCAAGAGCATTGTAAGACCAAAAAGCATTTTTAGACCTAAACAGTGTAATTATTGTATGAAATTTGGTCACATAAATAACCATTGCTAGATAAGAAAGGCTTATTCGGAACCTTCATGTGCTAACCCCCAGGGACCCAAGCTCATTTGGGTACCTAAACACCATACTTAAATTGTGATTCTATAGGTATGCCCTAAGTCCACAATAAACAAAAATGCTTAGCTGGTAGACAGTGGATGCTCAAGGCATATGATAGGAGACAAAGAACTTTTCAATGAAATTGAAAGTATTGATGGAAGTAAAGTTACCTTTGGAAACAATGCTAAGGGTAAGGTAATTGGTATTGGTTCTATTGGTATTAATGGTACTACTTTTATTAAAGATGGCTTACTTGTTGATGGTTTGAAACATAACTTGTTAAGTGTCAGTCAATTGTTCGACAAAGGAAATAAAGTAACCTTTACTTGCAACGAATGTCTTGTAACCTCTATTGATGAATGCTTAGTTTAGCAAGAAACAAGTTTTGGATGCTCTTTCTACTGCTTAAGTGGGATATGTGGTATAGGATGTTATTGTGCTCAAATCCTATGGATGAGACAACAACTTAAGGATTATGGTCATAGTTTGGACCATATACCTATCAAATGTGACAATACAAGTTCCATAAACCTATCTAAGAATCTCATTCAACATTTTAGAAGCAAACATATTGACATAAGACATCATTTTCTTAGAGATCATGTTCAATATAGAGCTGTTGAATTATAATTTATCGATACAAACAATCAATTAGCAGATATTTTCACCAAGTCTCTTAATGAAGAAAGATTTAACTTCATAAGAAGAGAGCTTGGTATGCTTGATGGATTAACCTTATCTTAAGCATGATTGTCAAAATTGTCAAACCTTGAATGTTAATTTCCTTCATATGTTGTTTTTTTATTGTTGTCTAATCTTTTAAGGTATGAAGTGGTTAACATGATGGGAATATATGTTATAAGGCATAGAAGCATCTTAGGAATCTTTAGCCTTATTTTAGACTTAGTTTTATTTATTGAGGATTTAAGGTAATTGACGCCCGTGACATATAAGTTTTATTTATTGAATATTTAAGGAAATTCACGCCCGTGACATATATTCATGATCGTGATCATAATCGCTAAAAGTTCCAGTAGCTTTCATGCCTTGCTTCACGACATTTTTCGCGGCTGGAGGTAGTGAAGACTATGTATCACGCCCGTAACTCTTTTCTTTCACTCCCATGAAACTCTTCATTCATGCCCATGACACTTTTTCATGACCATGAATATTAACATCAAATAATTACAGAACCGTTCACGCGTTGCCTCACTGTCATAAGTAGTGAAGATTGCACTTCACGACCGTGACTCATTTTGTCACCACCGTGAAATTCATAAGTAACGCCCATGACTATTTAATGTTACAACCATGAATTGATTTGTATCCTTTATCACGACTAGAGTGCCTCTTCAACAAACTATGACCATGACTATTCACGCCCGTGATGGACGATTCACGGCTGTGAATCTGTCAACTATAAAATAGAATTTTATCATTTCTTCTCACTTTCAACCTTAAAAATTTTCTCAATTAAAGCTCTCATTCATTATTTCTCATAAAATCCGGCCTCCTCATATCCTTTTTCATATATATAATCCTTCAAAACTCATTCTCTTTGAAGAATTATAACATCTCAATGTTGTTCTCAAAATCCCTGGTAAGAAAATCACTCTCCAAAATCCTTTTGTGAGATTATCAATGGAACTCAGCTCATCAAAAGGCACAAGGAAGAAATCTCATACTCTGAGATGCCATACAGACTACCTTCTCAACATTATTCTAGAGTATCGTCATCTGAGATATGTTGTTCTTAAGAAAACACCTTTACTTTCGTCTCATTCCTTCGACTGGAATGATGTCAGGACTCTCATCTTGAGACAAGCATGACAAAATAATTACAAGCTTGTCACCTCAAGGAATTTGTGGATGCTCATCAGCCAATGCTAAGGGAACCAACTCTCGAGTTCCTTAGCACTTCACAAGTTTTTCCCACTAAAACAATCAAATTCCAACTCTATAAGCATCCAAAACTCTCACAGCAGCGGAGTTTGGCACTATCTTCAAACTTCCCTTAGATGGTATTCTCAAAGAGAGTGAGGTGGAATTCTATGCCAATTTGGCATGGACTCATTTTGGGTTGGATTGTAGTTGGGAAGTGAAGAAGACCGAGAGCACCCATTTTCAGTCTCCTGTGCATAAATATTTACATAGGTTTCTTACCTATAGTATCTTTGCTAGAGGCAATAGCAATGGTGCAATGTAAAAATAAAAGCTTTTCCTCATTCTAACACATCATCGGGATAGGCTAGATGTCGAGTCTTTTATAAAGATGGGAACAACTATTCGTATAATGTCTATTACCACTTCACCACTCCAGCTGGTGAAATTGATTGGAAAGACCACGATTCTGATGAACTCAGAGCTGACCTCTAAGGTATCTAGCAAGGAAAATGAGCCCGAGTCAAGATAGTGACCCTAGAGGTTGAGCAAGAGGTTGGTCAACCATCGGCTTCTACACCTAGCTTGGCGCAGCATGTTACTGATCTTTTAGCACCTCGCTTTGACCTATTGTAGGCTTCCATCAATGAGAAGTTGGAAAACCTCAAAGACTTCATGGAATCTCGTATGGATATCCTTAAGGTGGAGATAGCACGCCTTAGAGATGGTCTATCAGGCTTAAAGCCTAATTAGAGTCCTAGTTTTTTCATGTTTTTTTATGTACTAGTTTTTATTTTTATGGGTGTACAACTTTAATTTACATTTTTTAAACTTTGTAATTCTTCTCTTTTGTTTAATATAATTACATCATTATCATTTTATGGTTTATTTTGTTGTTGATGAAAAGGGGAAAACCTAGCAATATATGCAAATGTGTAGTAAAAGGCAAATGTGTTTTATACAATTTGATATACTTAGAATATACTTTGATATGTACTTAACTAGTTAAGCAAACAATTTGATATACTTAGAATATACCTCACATGCATATACTTTGCATATACTTAACTAGTTAAAGAAACAACTTTGATATACTTTGAATATACCTCACATATACCTAACTAGTTAGCAAAGATCCATGCTATAGGTTGTTCAATTCTTGCACTCTATTATTTTTTTGTCTAAAGCATCTTTTAAGGCGAAGACTTCTCAAAAGCACATATTGCTAGATTATGTGTCACCATAAAAAAGGGGGAGATTGTTAAACCTTAAGGACCTTGAGGCGTATTTCCATCATTTTGATGCTAACAAATAAAATAGCAATAATGTATTTAACAATGCTTGTGTTCTAAGTTTGTTAAATAGGACATATCTTGAAAAAAATATGATGCAAGAATGAAAGACAACCTTTGAAGGTCAAAATAAGAAAAAATAGCATGTTCACGCCCGTGACCACTTATGTCACACCCTTGATATAGCTTAACACCAACTCTCCAAAATTTAAAGTTCACAGCTATGAAGGATCATACCAACAATGAATGATCAAATTAGTCACACCTGTGAAATAACATGTCAAGTTCTTCCAAAGACCTTCACAACCAGAGTCACCACTTGAACCACATCTTGGAAGATTGTTCATACCCATGAAAGTATAAAGTCATGCCCGTGATCAAACACTTCAAGTTCTTCCAGAAAGCTTCACGGTCAAAGTCACCACTTGGACCATGACTTGGAAGAACATTCACGACCGTGACACATATAGTCATGCCCATGAATGAAGACAGATAAACATGTTAGACATGAAGTTAAGAGTTGGTTTAATGACTATTTTCGCATTAAATGCACCGAAACGACTATAATTTGCTGAGGAAGTATAAATGCAAGTCATTTATGAATCCTAAAAAGAAGAACAATAATTACTTTGAATCTTAAATCTTGTTGTAGCCATTGTGCATTAATTATTTTTAACAAAACCTTTATTCTTTGTAAAAACGTATTTGCTCATAATTTTTGAGCATTATAGGTTGGTGAGTGTTTTCATTGTAATCTATTACTCAAGTGAGTTTGGATATATTGGGTTAAGATTGAAACACTTGTAAGGGTTTATTGTGTGAGTCATAAAATACAAGGAATTGGTTTATTATGTGAGCCATTAAAACACAAGGGAATTTCTAGGTTAGGTGTTATCCATTGAGAGAAACACCATATTTGGGAGTGTGCTTGTGAAACTCCATTGTAACACTTAGTGTGTTAGTAAAACTCCCAATTGAGATTGGGGAGAGGAGTAGGGTTTGTTAATACCCGAACCTCTATAAATCTCATGTGTGATATCTCTTCATCGCTACTCTATTTAATTTTATTCCGTAGTTAAAGTTAAGAAAGTTTTATTTAATAATCTATTCAATCCCCCTTCTTGGTTCATTGTTTGGGCAACAACATGTTCTGACAATCGCACAACATTTAAGTATTAATTTAAGGTTCACAACAACTATATATATATTCTTTAACATCTTATTTACCATATTTTATATGTCATATATATTTTCCACTCATTTATATTTCCTAGCATGTCATTTTATCTCTTGACAACCATTTCATATTCACACATTTTAATACCTCATTCAAATATGCAATTCATTCAATTAACACACAAGTATGCAATAAGAGTAAACTAAAATGTATATATGTACAAATCTCAATTGAGTTTTTCCAAAATCTAAAATCTAGAGCTTGTCAACTTTTGTTGCTTTTCCTCTTATTAAGGGCCTAATTTAAAAATATAATTAATCAGTACATTGCTAAAATTCTTATTCTAAATATAGTTTAAACAAATAACATAAATTTTTCCTAAGTGGTACTATGACCTTTAAGGACTGTTAGCTCTATAAATTTTTCTACACTTATCAATTTTATATGATTCTTATTTCTAATTAAATTTAACATATAAGAATATAATATACTAAAATTTCTGAATTTTTGGATTACTACACAATGTTTAGTGTAATTCTAAGTATGGCAATGTTTTCTGTCATTAGGCAACTTTGGGATATTATATTTGAAACTTCATATCTTTAAACATCTACATTTAATTATTATGAAACTTTTTAAAAAATTAGAGAAGGTAATTTGAATGATTTTGCATGTTTACCACTTTTTAAATTTTGGCTCTAAAGTCTTTAAACAATAGAAAGTTTATAACTAGTTCAGCATAGAGTGACAATCGAACCCGTATCTATTATTATAATCATAACTCACAAAATACATAAGATATTAAGTAAGACTTCTATATGAATTTAGGCAAGACAATAACCTATAACTTTTATGTTTTTCACTTGTAAATTCAATCTAAAAACAACTCAAACATGAGGACAAAATTGTTAAAGCTACACAGGTATAAGGAAACAACTCAATCAAAGAACATTCATAGTTTATTTCACTATAACTCAACATACACAAAATATATTCATAAAAATTTTAGTAAAAAACTAGGTTATATATAAGGATGCAACTTTTATGTTTTAAGTTGCCTTTAATTCGGTTTTTAAGACAATCAAAATAAGCAAATACAATGGGGTACTCTATTGATACTCTTATAGGAACCAATCTCATTCAAATGACTAGTTCTATGTATATAATGAAAATCATTCAATATTATTTGACATACATATAAACAAGACATAAATAAATGATGTTTATATTCGATATTTCTCCAAATTTGGTAAATAAACTATCAAAATTAGAGTGCAAAACACTATTGTAACATAACCCTAACAACTCTAAATACACAATAACAATGGAGAAGAGATTACTTACCAAGAACAAGTTTATTTGGATCTTTCAGACGGAGACAACCCATGAGATCTGTCTTTTCAGCAGCTAGTGCACCGACACAGACACCATATAGATCTTTATGCCTATCAGAAATGTCAACATTGTAGTCGTTCTCATCTAGGAGAGTGTTGGTGGATGACTTGAGATGTGGCTCCAAAGATCCTATGAGAAGGGATTGTCCTCTATTATAGCATGGCAGAGGTTCAAGGAGCACTGAACTGATACAGACACAGGCTTATGGGCAAGGTAGAGGCTGAGGTTGAGGGCAAGGCAGAGGAGGCCGATCAGGGCCCAGTCAGTTTAGATTAGAGAGAGTTGAGAGGCCAGAAGGTAGTGGTGCTGCCCCAGCCAGGGCATATGTCATGCGAGGCCGAGAGGAGCAAGATGCACCTGATGTCATAATTGGTAAATTCCTTCTTTTTGGCTCTGACATACATGCATTAATAGATCTAGGGTCAATCCATTCATACATATGCACACCACAATCAGGTCGAGAGGGTTTAGAACCGTAGTCTTTAGAATTTGAGATTATTGTGACTAGCCCATTAGGGCACAGTGTAAGGGTTAGCAAGGTGTTTAGGGGTTGCCCAGTTGAAATTCAAGGTAGGCAATTCCCAGTAGACTTGATAGAGCTACCATTCCATGAGTTTGATGTGATCTTGGGAATGGATTGGCTAGCTTGTTATGGAGTGATAATGGATTGTGGGAGGAGACAAATGATCATCAGAATTCCAGATTAAGATGTGATAGTGGTGATGGGTGAAAATAGAGGACGCCCAGACAATGTGATATCAGTGTTGAAAGCTCAGAAACTCATCAGTAAGGGATGTGAAGAATACTTATCATAAGTGGTGGATATGGAAAAAGCAAGTTCAATATTGGTGGATATTCCTACTGTTAGTGAGTGTAACATCCAGTAATTTAGGTCCCGATTGCGCGTAACCGTAGTGATGCGCGCAGGTTCAATCGAAGTCTAAATTTGAACCTATAAAAGAAGACTAATAATAAGGGAAAAAATTAAAAGTATTATTATTTGGGAATTAAAAAGATTAGGGGTAGAGTTAGAAAAAAATAAAATTTCGTATGGACAAAATCGGTATTATGGAGATTGTTTGGTGAAAAAGTGTGAATATGAAGGAAGATTTGGCAAATATGGAATTTCTCAAAGTTTAAATGTTAATCAAGATTAATTAACTTAATGAACCAGTAAGAATTAGGATTAATTTTAATTAGTGGGACCCACTCCCTAATCAAAGTATAAAAGTCAAAAATGGGAGGAATTCTCCATTCTTCCACCCAAATATCAAAGTCATCATCTTATTCTTTCTTCACATCTTTGTCGTCCACCTTAGTCCCTCCATAAGCCTCCATTTTCATTCAATCCAATCTTGAAAAAGAGAGCAAAGAAATTAGTTTTGAGAGAGGAAAAATTAAGGGGAATTTTGGCCCACTTGGAAGATCCTTAAGGTTAGTTTATTCTACTTAAATTCAACCTTTTTCCTTCCATTTGAGATCCATATTGATGATACATGAGATTAGGTTTGGTAGATTTAGGTTATGTTGCAAGATTGAAATTAGGAATTTAAGTTTGTGATTAGTTGATGAAAGTTGCAGTTAGACTTTGAATTGATGATATTTGATGTTAATTAATTGTTTTATGACTTAAAAACTAGAGAAAAAGATGTTAAGGGATGAATGAGGGGCTGCCATAGTTAAAGTAATTTAGGGGAAACTGAAATTAACATAGAAACACCACAAATGGTGATAGATTAAGTGTGAATTGAGTGTTGAATTGAAGAAAATGAATTGGGAACTAGGATATGGTTTTTGGGCAACCATGACATATTAAGAGGGAAGTTTAACTTGAGTACATTTCAGCTCAATTAAGGTGTAAAACATATTAGGAGCATTAGAATATTATGTAGACATGAAAAACATTGAAAATGGATATTGGAATTGAAATATGGTATGGTTGTGCAGGAAAAATAAGTGAACAAGTGAGAGGCCCTCAAGAGGGTGACTGTAACACCACATCTTATGCATTTGAGTATAACCTATCCCTGTATCAAGTAATCATACATAGCATACTGGAAAGGTAAAATACCCTGTTAACAGTAGTAGTAAATTTTTTTTTCCATATCCTGTAATATAATTCAATGACTTTGCAAGTCTCATATCCTGTAATATTATTCACTAACTTTGCAAAGTTAACACTGAGGTTTTCACCACAATATAATATATCACATATATCAAAACATAAACTTTACACCTAAGTATTTTCGAGTTGATTTCATTTATACATTTTCAGACTCATTCCAAAATGACTATACATATTCAAGCACGTAAATACAAAACACATATGACATATTTTCATGCTTGTGTGGAATGCAAGGAGAGAGAGTGATGAGGCTCGGCCAGTGACATGTGCTCCATGTCTTTTATACGCTACTCAAAATGAGCTATCACTTTTCTTTACCTGAAAAATGATGCAAATTGATGAGTTGCAGCTCAGTGAGAATAACCATCCAATGAGCTCTAAAGTACCAAACAACTCATAGTAATAAATCACAATTCCAATATATACCATGTATTCCATTCCATTCATCAGTATCATATAAGTATCAATAAAGTTGAAACATATAATCATTACTCTTTATGTATGCAAATGCTTTGCTTATTTCATTTTGTTGTGACCAAGTTAAATAGCCATTGCCCCGGGTTTTTATGTGAACATTTGCCATGTGAACATTTGCATTTGCATTTGCTAGCTAGCTTGATCATTTATTTTATTTCAACATTTGTTGGGCCATAGGCCTCTTCTTTTGCTTTACAATATCGATTAAGTAGTCACAATGCCTTTTTAACCCATCTGCATATGCACTTGTATTTAAGCATTCATCAACCATTGCATATTTATCATATACAACATACATATATTCCATATATACCTCATATGTCAAGCATATACCTTGCATATACTATACATATACCATGTATATATATCACATTTGTTAAACATATACCTCAAATATACCGCAAGTATACCATTTATGTGTACCACAATATCACAAACATATACCTAATTAATCTGATTCTTATTCCTAATTAAAAATAACATATAATTATAGAACATATTCAAATTTCAGACCAATTGGATCATTGTACAATATTTGGTGGAATTTCTAATAGTGTTCTGTTTTCTGCCTTTAGGCAGTTTCAGGGTACTCATTTGGATTCATCATAACTTATAATATATAAGTCCTATTTTAATGAAACTTTACAGAAACTTTTATGGGTGCATTTTTAACATGTTTCATGTTTACAACTTTTACCAATTATGTCTCTAATGTCTTCTAATTATACCAAACATTTTACTGGTCCAGAATAGAATTGACTTCCGAACCAGTATGGCTTACAAAGGCCATAACGTAGTCTATACATAACCAATGAAGCTGAAATTCGTACCAACATTTACATAAGACATATACCTATAACCTTAATGTTTTGATCATGTACATAATCGAGCTCTAACAAGCTCAAATTATCCAAACAAATTACTATATCTTCCCAGGGCACTCATAAGGCAGTTCAAACCATGGAACAGTCATGGTTCCATTCACCATAACTCAACATTTACAAGAGCTATGAACCTGAAATTGGGTATAAAGATACAAAAAACATATATATACAACTTGTATGTTTTTATAGACTTCAAATAAGGGCTTTAACATATTCGAAATCAAACCACACAGTAGCTAACTTGGTTAGGGTTTACACCCTGACCAGTTTTAGTACGAAGAGCATATCTCTCCCTATACATAAAATCTTGAAAATATATTTACATATCCATAAATATAAGACATAAAGAAACAAATTTGGTGTTTTACACATTTCCAGAATCAATTTCTATTAACATCAAAATCGGGGTGCAATTCAGTGCCTAATATTGAACCTAAGCAACTCAAATCAACCCTATAGCAATAAGAATTGATTACTTACCAAGAACAACCTTGAAAGGGATCAATTAGCTTAAAAAACTAGGTGAAACAAGGAAGAATTGACGTCTGAAATGGAGGAAATTGAAGAAGAAAACGGGGCTGAAGTGAGGAGTCAGAAATGGGGAAGAAATATGAAGATAAAGCCAACTTGTTTTTTGTCATTTTGTCATTTTCTCTTCTTCTCTTCTCTTTTCTCTTCTCATTTCTCTTTTCTCTTCTCTTCTATTTCTCTTTTGTGTCATTTTCATTTTATTTTGTCTATATTATTATTATTATTTACATATATTTATAATTCCATTAATTCACACAATAATACAACTTAATCATTTGACCCGATTTAACTAAATTAACAATGTAATTGTTTACTAATCTTAATCTAATCACTTTGCTTACTTTAATTTATTCACCTTATTCAATTCATTTCTAATACTTTGTTATCCTTATTTAGGTTATAAGAATACACGTGTGACTCGATATAATTGCCAAATACTAGGACACGTAGCTAGTGCATGCCATGAACTTGTTCCTACAAAAATACGTATGAAATGCACGTGTTCAATTGAATTGTATGCAAGATGCTTATGTTCGATGACATGCATGTGGGGAAGGTCAAGGATATTACAATTCTCCCCTCCTTTTAAAAATTTCATCCTTGAAATTAATACCTGAAAACAGGTGTGGATATTTCTTTTTCATATTTTCTTCTGTTTCCCATGTTGCCTCTTCTTGTAAATGGTTACACCATAATACTTTAACCAAAGGTATTTCTCGGTTTCTTAGCTGTTTAGTCTTGTATCCAATGATTTGCACTGGTTCCTCAACATAACTCATGTTCTTGCAATCTCAATGGCTTGATCTTTAAGTACATGTGTAGGATCTGACCTGTATCTTGTAAGCATGCTCACATGAAACACATTATGTATCTGAGTCATCTCTGGTGGTAACGCCAATCTATATGCCAATGGACCAATCTTCTCAAGAATTTCATAAGGGCCTATATACCTTGGGCTCAATTTACCCTTTTTGCCAAATCGAATTATCCCTTTCCATGGAGACACACGAAGAAATACCTTTTCACCCAACTCGTATACCATTTCCCTTCTATGCTGATCAACATAACTTTTCTTCCTATCCTGTGCTGCCTTTAGCTTATTCTTGACAACCTTGATCATATCCACTATGTCTTGCACTATCTCTGGCCCTTCTAATGCACGTGCTCCTTCTTCATCCCAAATGATAGGGCTTCGGCACTTTCTGCCATACAATGCCTCATATGGTGCCATCTGGATACTGCTATGATACTGGTTGTTGTAAGCAAATTCAATCAATGCTATATATTCATCCCAAGCACCTCTGAATTCCATAGAACATGCCCTAAGCATTTCTTCCAATATCTGTATAGTCCTTTCTGATTGTCCATCAGTCTGTGGGTGGAATGCAGTGCTAAAGTTCAATTTTGTTCCCAATGCATTCTGTAAACTCACCCAAAAACGTGAAGTAAACCGTGGATCTCTATCAGACACAATGGACACTGGAATGCCATGCAATCTGACTATCTCATTCACATATAATTTGGTCAAACTCTCAAGTGTACAACCCCATTTGATAGGTAGAAAATGTGCTGACTTGGTTAATCTGTCAATAATTACCCATACAACATCATTTTTCCGTGGAGTTCTTGGCAATCCATAGACAAAATCCATTGTTATTCTTTCCCATTTCCATTCTGGCATTGGCAATGGATGTAGCTTACTAATTGGTGCTTGATGTTCAATTTTAATCTGCTGACATGTCAAGCATTTGGAAACATATTCTGCTATATCTTTCTTCATTCTTGGCCACCAGTAATGAGGCCTTAAATTATGATACATCTTTGTCATCCCTGGGTGTATTGCATACGGTGAATTGTGTGCCTCTTCTATTATTTCCTGACGCAAGTTCTCAGTGTCTGGAACACATTTGCATGATTTTAACATCAGTACATCATTCTGCAATTGAAAATCTTTACTGGTTCCCTGCCTTACTGATTCAATTTTCTCACATAATTCAGAATCTTTGCTTTGTGCTTCTTTGATCCTCTCCTTTAGTATAGGTCTGACTTGAAGAGTAGCAATCAGGGATCCTTCATCCTGTATATTTAATTCAACATTCATAGATCGTAATTGAATCAAATATGGAAAAGAGGATACTTGCAAGTGAGCTACACTGCTACTAGTCTTCCTTCTTAATGCATCTGCTACCACATTGGCTTTCCCTCTATGGTATTCAATTGTACAGTCATAATCTTTCAATAGCTCTAACCACTGTCTCTACCTCATGTTTAATTCTTTCTGTGTCAGCAAATAACCCAAGCTTTTATGGTCTGTGAAGATTTGGAATGTCTCACCATACAGATAATGCCTCCAAATCTTCAATGCAAATACGACTGCAGCCAGTTCTAAATCATGCACTGGATATGAGATCTCATGTGGTCTCAGTTGTCTGGATGCATAAGCTATCACCTTACCATGTTGCATCAACACACATCCCAAGCCTTGGTGAGAAGCATCACTATATACTGTAAACCCACCTGTACCTGTAGGGATGGTTAACACTGGTGCGGAGGTTAGCCTGTGTTTTAGTTCATCGAAACTCCTCTGACATTCTGGAGTCCACTTGAAAGGCACATTCTTTCTTAACAATTTAGTCAAAGGGCTAGCAATTAAGGAGAATCTATCAACAAATCTGCGGTAGTATCCGGCTAAACCCAAAAAACTACGCATTTCAGAAACATTTTTAGGAGCTTCCCAATTTACCATAGCCTCAATTTTCTTTGGGTGAACCTCTATGCCCTTACACGACACCACATGTCCAAGAAATACCAAATGATCTAACCAGAATTCGCATTTACTCAATTTGGCATATAATTGTTTCTCCCTCAAAGTTTGCAACACAATTTCTAAATGTTGTTCATGTTCTCCCCTATTCTTTGAGTACACCAATATGTCATCAATAAATACTATCACAAACCTATCCAAACATGGTTGAAACACCTTATTCATTAAAGCCATAAATGCAGCTGGAGCATTAGTCAATCCAAATGGCATTACTAAAAATTCATAATGTCCATACCTGGTTCGAAAGGCAGTCTTTGGAACATCCGTTTCTGCTACCTTCAGCTGGTAATAGCCTGATTTCATATCAATCTTAGAGAATATTTGGGCTCCTTGCAACTGGTCAAACAAATCATCTATTCTAGGCAATGGATATTTGTTCTTCACCGTCATTTTGTTCAGTTGCCTATAATCGATGCACAATCTCATTGTTCCATCTTTCTTTTTAACAAATAACAATGGAGCTCCCTATGGTGATATACTAGGTCTAATATACCCTTTGTCAAGTAACTCCTACAATTGGGCCTTTAGTTCTTTCAACTCAACTGGGGCCATTCTGTAGGATGACCTTGATATTGGTGCAGTTCCTAGTACTAGTTCAATAGTAAATTCTATCTCTCTATCTGGTGGTAAACCAGGTAGATCATCTGGGAATACATCAGCAAATTCCCTTACCACTGGTATATTTTCAAGCAAGCTATCAGTGGTTCTAGTATCAGTCACATATGCCAAATATGCTTCACATCCCCCTTTGATCATTCGAAATGCCTTTACAGCTGAAACTAGACATGTAGGCATAAGTTTTCTTTCACCTAGAAATACTACCCTTGGCTGGTTTGGTGATTCCAAAATTACTTCCTTAGTAAAGCAATTCACTATTGCATGATGTCTAGTTAACCAGTCCATTCCCAGTATCACATCAAATTCATATATTGGCAATAAAATCATATCAGCTATTAACTCAGCTCTATCAATGCATATCAGGCAATCACGACAGACATTATTCACAACTACCACTATTCCCAATGGCGTACTCACATTTATGTCAATCCCCAAAGGCTCATGCATTTGATGCAATTTAGATGCCATATGCAATGATATAAATGAATGAGTGGAGCCTAGGTCAATCAATGCATATGCTAATATTTCAGAAATATAAATATTACTAGTGACTACTTCGGGAGCATCCACTGCCTCTTATCTAGTCATAGCAAACACCCTGGCCTGAGTAGGAGGTCTAGACCTTCAGATCTGGTCACTCCTCTGCCCAGTGTACTAGTCTTGCCCCTGCCTCTTCCTCTGCCTTGTGTCCCACTAGTAGGGTAGACCCTCGGTGCCTCAACAGTAGTCTCAGATACTCCTTTGCCTCTGCTGGTTTGGCTCTATTTGGACAGTCTCTATACATGTGCTCCATCGATCCACAGAAATAACATGCTCCTGTGAGCCTTCTACATTTGCCTGTATGTTGTCTGCCACAATGACTACATGTGGGCCTCTGTTCAACATATTGGCTCTGCCCTCTGCCTAGGTAAGAGAAAGTCATTCCTTGACCTCTAGAACTGGAGTACCCACTTCTGTTACCAGATTGTGCAGGCATATATCTACCTCTTTTCCCCAACCCTTTGCTAGACTCACTAAAGAAATCACGTGATGGCCTTTTTATTTGTTGTTCCCCAACTTCTTTCATTAACCGTTCAGCTCTGATTGCAGCAGCTCTGAGCCTAGCATAACTATCAAGATCAGTAGCTGTGATTCTGTTTTTGATCTCATATTTGAGGCCTCCTCAAACTTCCTGCATTTGTCTCTTTCAGTAGAGACCATGAAGGTGGCATAATAGGAAAGTTTGTTAAATTGTACTTCATACTCCGCAATAGACATATTCCTCTGTTTCAGATTCTGGAATTCCTTCCTCTTCTCATCTTTATATGCTTAAGGCATGTAATTGTTTTGAAATTTCAGGAGAAAATCATTCCATGTCAACACCGGTGGTCGTGGCTCCCACCATTCATAAGCATTTCCTTGCAGTAAGGATACTGCATAATCGAATTTCTCATCCGGGGTACATCTCATCATATTCAGTACCCTCTGTGTCCTTTTTAGCCATGTCTCAGCTTCTGCTGGGTCTGTTGTGCCATTGAAATCAGTTGCACCATGTTTTCTCAACTTGTCATAACGTCTTTCCTTGTACATTTCAGGACCATATACTTCCTGATCTGGGTGTTCATAGGGTGCCTCTGCATGAGATGACTGTGATGCATGTGCTGGAGCTCTAGCTTCTATTGCTGGTTGCTCTCTATGTAAATGAGGTGATGCCTCATGAGAATGCATTTCGGTCGGCCTCTCCCTCCTTGGTGAATTATGCCTTATGATGTCCCTAAAATAAATGAAATTATGTCACTACATAATGTTCAACACATAGGATGCATATGTTATCATGCTCTTATGCATATGCATGTTCCCATGGAACCTATCCCTGCTCTGATACCAAAAATGTAACACCACATCTTATGCATTTGAGTATAACCTATCCCTGTATCAAGTAATCACACATAGCATATTGGAAAGGTAAAATACCCTGTTAACAGTAGTAGTAAATTTTTTTTTCCATATCCTGTAATATAATTCAATGACTTTGCAAGTCTCATATCCTGTAATATTATTCACTAACTTTGCAAAGTTAACACTGAGGTTTTCACAATAATATAATATATCACATATATCAAAACATAAACTTTACACCTAAGTATTTTCGAGTTGATTTCATTTATACATTTTTAGACTCATTCCAAAATGACTATACATATTCAAGCACATAAATACAAAACACATATGACATATTTTCATGCTTGTGTGGAATGCAAGGAGAGAGAGTGATGAGGCTCGGCCAGTGACATGTGCTCCATGTCTTTTATACGCTACTCAAAATGAGCTATCACTTTTCTTTACCTGAAAAATGATGCAAATTGATGAGTTGCAGCTCAGTGAGAATAACCATCCAATGAGCTCTAAAGTACCAAACAACTCATAGTAATAAATCACAATTCCAATATATACCATGTATTCCATTCCATTCATCAGTATCATATAAGTATCAATAAAGTTGAAACATATAATCTTTACTCTTTATGTATGCAAATGCTTTGCTTATTTCATTTTGTTGTGACCAAGTTAAATAGACATTACCCCGGGTTTTCATGTGAACATTTTCCATGTGAACATTTGCATTTGCATTTGCTAGCTAGCTTGATCATTTATTTCATTAGCACATTTGTTGGGCCATAGGCCTCTTCTTTTGCTTTACAATATCGATTAAGTAGTCAAAATGCCTTTTTAACCCATATGCGTATGAACTTGTATTTAAGCATTCATCAACCATTGCATCTTCATCATATACAACATACATATATTCCATATATACCTCATATGTCAAGCATATACCTTGCATATACTATACATATACCATGTATATATATCACATTTGTCAAACATATATCTCAAATATACCGCAAGTATACCATTTATGTGTACCATAATATCACAAATTAACCATCATTATATTATCAAGGACCAATCATGACAATCACATGAATCACATAGCAAGCAACATTCATTTGCACTAAAGAATTCAATCGATAATTAGACTCACCGTTCTTCTTTGATTCTGACCCCTAACTTATTGTCTATCTGCTCCTTGTGGGTCTCCAATATGTTGCGAGCCTAATATGAAAACATAATCGATTAACTCATGATTAGGGAGACTTAATGTGGCTTAAACAAATTAATATGCATTGTTCATGTCAATAGTTAAGATTTTTCCTATGAGGCAGTGTGACCTTATGGGACTGTTTAGCCTATAACTTTTTCTATAATTGACCAATTAATCTGATTCTTGTTCCTAATTACAAATAACATATATTTATATAACATATTCAAATTTCAGACCAATTGCATCATTGTACAATATTTGGTGGAATTGCTAATAGTGTTCTGGTTTCTGCCTTATTTTCTACCTTTAGGCAGTTTCAGGGTACTCATTTGGTTTCATCATAACTTATAATATATAAGTCCTATTTTAATGAAACTTTACAGAAACTTATATGGGTGCAATGGGAACATGTTTCATGTTTACAACTTTTACCAATTATGTCTCTAAGGTCTTCTAATTATACCAAAAATTTGTCTGGTCCAAAATAGAATTGACTTCCAGACTAGTATGGCTTACAAAGGCCATAACTTAGTCTATACATAACCAATGAAGCGGAAATTAGTACCAAAATTTAGATAAGACATATATCTATAACTGTAATGTTTGATCATGTACAGAATCGAGCTCTAACAAGCTCAAATTATCCAAATAAGTTACTGTATCTTCCCAGGGCACTCAATAGGCAGTTCAAACCATGGAACAGTCATGGTTCCATTCACCATAACTCAACATTTACAAGACCTATGAACCTAAAATTGGGTAGACAGATACAACACACATATATATACAACTTGTATGTTTTTATAGTGGAGAATACCAAAGATTGTTACAGAAGTTAGAAGTTTTTTAGGTTTGACTGGGTATTATGGGAGATTTGTAAAAGGTTTTTCCACCATAGCAGCGCTACTCACTCAATTGTTACAGAAGCATATTAAGTTTGAGTGGATGGGTAAATGTCAATGAAGCTTTGAGAAGCTTAAGAGCATATTGATAGAAGCCCCAGTGCTAACTCAACCAGAATCTGGCAAGGATTTTGTGATTTACAGTGATCCCTCGAAGAATGGGTTAGGCTATGTACTAATGCAGGAAGGTAAAGTGATTGCATATGCTTCCCAATGACTCAAGACTCATGAGAAGAATTATCCTACTTACGATCTTGAGCTTGCAGCAATTGTACTCGCCTTGAAGATTTTGAGACATTATCTTTATGGTGAGAAATGTTACAATTACACATATCACAAAAGTTTAAAATATTTTCTCACATAGAATGAACTGAATTTGAGATAGAGGCATTGGCTTGAATTGATAAAAGACTATGACTGCTTAATCGACTACCATCTAGGAAGGCAAATGTAGTAGCTGATGCACTTAGTAGAAAATTTATTGCAGCCCTTCGAGGGATGAATGTCAGATTGGATATGACACAAGATGAAGTAATAATAGCAGAAGTGCAAGTAAAACCAAACTTTCTTCAGCAAGTGAAAGTGGAACAAAAGCTAGATGATCGCTTGATTGCCATAGTGAACAAAGTAGATGAGGGTAATGAAGGTGATTATTCTTTAGATAAAGATGGAAGCTTTTATTTCAACCGGAGGTTATGCGTACCCAATCAAGTTAAATTGAGAAAGAGCATTCTCACAGAAGCTCATCATAGCAGCTACATTTTGCATCCTGGTGGTAATAAGATGTATCAGAATTTGAAAGTACACTATTAGTGGCCAGGAATGAAACATGAAGTGACAAAATTCGTGAGCAAATGCTTGATATGCCAACAAGTGAAAGTTGAACACCAAGTTCCATCAAGTTTCCTTTAGCCTATCGCGATACCAGAGTGGAAATGGGATCAAGTGACCATGGATTTTGTGATGGGACTGCCTTTGACTAGAAAGAAGCATGATGCTATTTGGGTAATCATTGATAGACTCACGAAATCAGCCCATTTCATACCAGTACGGAAGGACTATCCATAGACCAAGTTGGTAGAAATCTACATTAATGAGATAGTGAGACTCCATAGAGTACCATCCTCCATTATATTAGACAGGGATTCAAGATTTATTTCCCAATTCTGGAAGAAGTTGCAGGAAGCATTGGAGACAAAACTTCATTTTAGTACAACTTTTCATGCTCCAACTGATGGACAATCAGATCATGTAATTTAGATACTTGAGGATATGTTGCGAAGTTGTGTCCTTGAGTTTAAAAGCAGTTGGGAAAGGTATTTTCCATTAGCCAAATTTGCTTACAACAACAGCTATCAGTCCAGCATGAAAATGGCACCATATGAAGCACTTTATGGAAGAAAATGTATGACTCCTTTATTTTAGACATAATTGAGTGAAAAAAAAGCTAATGGAGATAGATTTGGTTCGAGAAACTAAAGAGAAGGTACGAATGATCAAGGATAGATTGAAAGAAGCTATGGACCGATAGAAATCATATGCAGATTTAAAAAGAAAAGACATAGAGTTCCAGGTCGGAGATCAAGTGTTCTTGAAGGTATCACCCTTGAAGAAAATTATGAGATTAGGCAAGAAGGGCAAACTAAGTCTGAGATTTTTTGGCCCTTATAAGATTATGCAGTGAGTGGTACCTGTAGCCTATCTATTGAAGCTGCCTTAGGAGTTGGAAAAGATTCATGATGTGTTCCATGTGTTAATGCTACGAAGGTATAAGTCAGACCCTAGCCATGTGATCAAGCCAGAAGAAATTCAAATATAGGCTGATTTGACTTATGAAAAGAAACCATTAAATATCCTAGCCAGAGAGGTTAGACAGCTAAGGAACAAGCAAATCCCACTAATGAAGGTGTTATGGAGTCATCACAATGTGGAAGAAGCCACGTGGGAAGCAGAAGCTGCAATGAGGCAACAGTATCCACAACTATTCAATACAGGTAAAATTTTGTGGATGAAATTTTTATTAGTAGAGAAGAATTGTAATGCCCAATTATTGGATTAGTTGTAAACTGCAGTTTTCGAAATTGATCTGCATATCTAGGGGTTAAAAATACACCCGTGGGTAAAAAATATTTTAATTAATCATCAAAAAATATAGGTTATGACTAGTCTGAGGGTAAAATTTGGTGTTGAGGTCAAATAAGTTCTCAAAAGTCAAAACTAAGAAAAAAGGAGATCCAATTTAATTAAATAATTGGTTGACCGTACTTTGATAGGGCTATGAAAAATAGCAAACGATATCCAAAAATTTATTTTAAGATATGGATAGACTCTAAATAATATCTAGGATTATTTGACAGTAAAAAAGAAATTTTACGGTAACACCAAAAATTGAATTATCAGTCCGATTTGAGTGAGCTAGATAGAAAATGGACTCCAATTGAGTTGAAAATTGTTTTGTAGTCATATAAAAATATTTTATAAATTATGGAACCAAATTTGGGTGAAATTGAGCTTGGAAAGTGAGAAAAATAATTTATAGTGCATAATTGGGCCTAAATGGGTTGGGCTTTGTTTGGCCCAAGCCCACCCAAATTAAACCACTATATAAGACCCAAATTATCAGAATTCTCTAGATAGAATTCTACTTCATCTTCTTCCTCTTTCTTTCCCTTATGGCCGAACCACTCCTCCCTTGTTCTTCTCTAAAATTTCTTCAATTTTCTTCACTTTTTACACCAAAATCAACCACCCAAAAATAATTTTAGCATCTCTAGTACCTAGTAAAAGCCTTTATTCTTCATTTGGAAGGCTAGAGTGGAAGGAAATCAAAGGAGAAAAGTTAAGATACAAATTTGAGGTAAGTGAAATTTATAGTTTTAAATTAGTTTAATGGTCAAAATAGGTAGTTTAAGGTATCTAGATGATAAATATGAAGTTTATTTGAGTTAAGAAAGAAAAATATTGGTGGTTTAATGAACTGTAATTTTCAGCCATGGTAGGTTCAAAGGGAAGTAAAGGTGCTTCCAAGGAAAAGGCTAAGGAAAAGGAAGCTTAGGAAGGCCAAAGTAAGAAATTAAGGTTAGTGATTTCAAAATCTATCTATTTCCATTAATTAAGCATGATTTAGGGTTATGGAAATTAGGAACTTTGTGCGTTTTGCATGTAATTAGTAATTATGCTTAAAACATGATTAAGGGATTATAAAAACTGAATTAGAATGGTTAATTTCAATTAAAAAATTAATTATTAAAAATTGGAAAATATGACCCTATTAGGTGAAAAATGTAAATTAAGGTATAATTACATGTTACTATAATATTACGATATATATGGAATAATTAATGCATAAATTAGTGAAATGAATAAATAGAAGGTGAAAGAAAAATTTTAATGGTGAAAATTTAATATAGGCCGAAATATGAGAAAGAAGAAATTATTATTTTTCTTGCTAATTAAATGAAAATTTAGTTATGAAATGTAAGAAAATATTATATTGAGAGTGTAAAAATTTATTGAAAAATTTTAAATGATATATTGAATATTTTTCTAATTATTGATTTTATTATGCATGATATGAAAAATAATGAATAAAGTGTGTTTATTGATGCTTAATAACTTAATTGAATATAAATAATGAAATGTTGATATATTAGAATGAAAAATTATAGTAGTGATAAAATTGTATGGATGAATAAAATGTTAAGTGATTAATAATATAAAAATAATGAAATTTATGAATTTAATGGAAATTGAGTTAAAGGAATAAAATTATGCCCTTAGTTATTTTTCTGATGGTTAAATCTAGCCCATGATATAATTGGCTAGCCATATGGACACCATTACTACGGTGCGGGTCATGACAACTCGCTTATCTAGGCTAATGATGGTCTACTTCAATGATATTGATACAGTGATTTAGTGTATAGTGCAGTACCTGAGTAGTGTTTCGGGATTACTTTTCAGTGTAGTGGACTTTTGGGTCCTCGTCCCATATATCTGGTTCGAAAATTTTTTATCGGATTGAAACTAGGGGTAAATGTTAATAAAAGTAGTAAAAAATGAATAATATGATTAAAAAAATTATTTAAGTGAAAAATATGATGAAAATGAAATAAGTGAAAAATGTGAAAGTTATAAAAAAAGAAAAGTGAAAAATACGAGATAAATGATATAAGTAATAAATAGGATAAATATGATAAAAGTGATAAGAATAATAAAATGGTATAACAATAATAATAAAAGTGATAATTGTGACAAAAAAACAGTAAAATTGAAAAATGAGAATTAAGAGGAATAAATTGAAATAAAATGTTAAAAATAAAATAAATGAAAATCAAAATATTGAGTGGTAAAAGAGTAAATAAATGTAAAGTAATGGAAAAATTGTAAATAATTAGAATTTTAGTAACTAAAGTGAAATTTGTTTTATTAAATAGAAGATTGGGAAAAAAAAATATAACTAAAGAAGAAGAAAAAAAAGAGTTAATTAGAGTGGTAAGGTGAGGAAATTGACTAAATAGAAGGAAAATGCAAGTTCAAGAGTAAATTAAAAAAACTATAATATTTATTGAGAAATATTGTTAAATGAATGAAAATATTAAATAGTAAATTAAAGGTATAGAATATTAAAGTATTGATAAAAATATATATATATTAATGAAAGAAAGAAAATAATGTAGTACATATAATATTGTATGTATGAATGCATGAAAATATATGTTGATGGAAATTTTTAGATTAGTAATCATTATTGGGCATATTAATATTCAGCACGTAATTATATGACTGCGTGCAGATAGTCGTGGGAAAGACATGAGCAAACATGCAAGTTTGGAAGCTGACGGAAGAACAAATAATAGTAGGTTAGTACGAAGAATGATATGTATATATATGTATGGATATGGAGTTGTAGGATTAAAATTATGTATATGTTCTAATAAAGAATATTTATAAATTTTTATATGTGTGAAGAATAAAATGTGTACTTATGATTGAATAAAAGCTATTTTGTATGATGTGTGTATTGTTGTGCCCAAAAATGGGTTGTAAATTGTTTGTATTGCAGGTGGAGTAGTTAATTTATAGCCGTTATACTGCCGAAAGTTTTAAAAAATAAAAAGGATTAATTAAGTGCTAATAATAGAATGGTCAGTAAATTAAATTAAGAAAAAAAAAAATTCATACATCTGCTATAATCGTATTAACTCATATAATGTATGTATAGAATGATTATTAATAGGGTGTCACAGAGACACCCAAGAGAGACAGTAGACATGAAAGAATAGAGTTTTAAGACTCCATTTATCGAGATTCATACATATAAGCATTTTTATTCGATTTGATAAGTGTGTAATGTGAATTGTTGTTCTTATATGTGAAATGACATGAAAATGATGAATTGGTATTGTTGGAATCAAGTTAATTATATTGTTAACTCTAGAATATATAATGGAATTGATATATTGACAAATGAATATGTTTTTATGATATGGCATTGATGAATGAGTCATTGAGCCTAGACTAATTAATTAAAGTATGATTAAATGCATATTATAGTTATTTGAATGCCACAATTATTCTAAAGTGTTGATAAAATGTGGCTAACATTGGTTAGCTTTAGTACCTTGCATGATTGTGGGTGGCATTGGCTTGAATTGATGCTAGAATATTATTTCTGTTTGATGTATCACGCTTGTGAATATATGAATGTCACAGCTGTGAACCATTGTTCACGCTTATGAATGATCTTGAGTCAATCATGTAACACCCACTTACCCGACTTTAGTTCAGTAAGATAAGTGAGTATTACCCCACTAACTGTCTTATAAGATTAGCTAAATGAAGTAAAAAAAGTTTTTGCAAAAATATTACAAACACTAAAACAAAATTATTACAAACACCAATATTCAAAATTTTTATTTATTTATAAAATATATTATTTTATATCCAAACTATATCCTTTACATTAGATGTACACATTCCCAATACATACTAGATGAGATAAAATTATAATTTAATTTACAAAATTTTTAACAAAATATACTGAAATATATCCAAAGCTTTAAGCCCCTTTTCCTACGGGTACCCTTTTTTTTCTGACGACTATACTATCTACAGCTACTATTTAGAACTTGCGTGATAGGAGTGGTGCTTTTAGGGATAAAAATCTTATATATATATATATTTCTTACATGTCGTTTTATAATTTCACAAATAAAGCATAAAACAACAAAAATTCATGAAATCAAATAAATGTTATCAAGCATTTAATATTTAGTAATTTTTTTTAGCACAATATTATCAAAATGACACTTTTTTATTACTGCTATTTTTATTTTCTTTGTGCTCGTAAAACCTATGACTGAACTAACTAATAGGAATAATGAGGTTACCATTACCGGCTTTTATAATATTGCGTTGAACACTTTTATAATATCATTTTTACTGGCTTTTGTAATATTGTCATTACCGGCTTAAAAATTTTTCATTGAGTGCATTTATGGAAATGTCATTATCGGTTTTTATATTTTAGCACCGAGTGCCTTAAATCCCCTTATTAACATATCAAACTATTCTCTATTCTAGTTCTAAGTTAGGTGTCTTAGGGCTTAACTATTTTTATATTTATTCACAATATTTTCAAAAATGATAATTGTGCCAAAATTTCACATATATATTTATTTATTTTTGTTATTTGTTTTCATTGTTGTTGCATTAGAACCTTATATATAAATAATTTATTAAACATTTATAACTATAATTAAAGTCAAAATTCATATTAATTAACATTTATATTCATCACACCACATTTTACTAAAGGGCATTCCATTAGTTTTGCCTAGTATTTTCTATGTACCTATAGATCTGAGATTTTGTATCCAATTTTTAGCCCACTTAAAATTAGAATTTGAACTTGGGTTATGAATGAAAGTTTTAACTTTCATTTTCAACTTATTTCATCTCAATCTCATTACCAAAATATTAGTTATGATAACAAATGTCAATAATACTCCTAAAATTTTGTACCAGAGTCATCAATTGACATAAACCTATCTATTAATTACATCCATCATATGCATTTATTTGTATGTCAAAGTTTCAAGATCACAATTACATTTACATATCTTAATATTTTCACACCATTTAGTCCCATTACCATAAAATATAAATCAAAAGCAACTACCAATCACATTCCATGGCAAACCACATTCATATCAAGTATTAATACATATTTTCACATATTTAGATAACATGTAAGATTTTTATCAATAGAGCACATACCTAATCAGCCTTAGAAATTTTCTTTTCCTCCCTTCACTAATTTATTTTCTTCTTGCCTTTGTCACCCTTTTGAAGGCCTCTCATTTGCTTACTTGGTTTTCCTACACAACCATACCATATCTCATTTCTATCATCCATTTTCAAAACTTTTCATGCCTATAGAAAATTTTAATGGTCCTAATATGTTTTATACTTTAATTTAGCCCAAAAGTGCTAAGGTTAAACTTCATTCTTGATAGGCCATGGCTACCCAAAAACCTTGTCATAGGTCCCTATTGTTTTCCTTCAATTAACACTTTAATCACACTTCATTTATCTCCAATTGTGTTGCTCCTTGGTTAATTTTAATTTTCCCAAAATTGCCTTAACCAAGGTACCCCCTCCTTACTCCATTAGAGTTATCTTTCTCTAGTTTTTAAGTCATAAGATAATTAATAAACATCAATTATCATTAATTAAAAGTTTAACTTCACTTTTCTTCAACTAGTTACCAATTTCAAATTCTAGGTACATTCTTGCCAAATAACCTCAATATACCAATCCTAATCATATCTATCATTCTTATAGGTCTCAAATGGAAGGAAAAATGTTTGATTTAGAAAGAATAAACTCACCTTAATGGCTCTCAAAACTGGGCCGAATATGTCCCAAAGTTTGTTCCTTTTTTTTTTCTTCTTCCTTCCTTCCTTCTTGTTCCTTAGCTTCCTTTATGGCAAGAACTCTTTAAATTTCTAAAATTTTTCTCTCTCAAAACTTATTTTCCCTCTCTTGTTTAGCTTTAAATGAAGCAAAAAATGGAGGCTTTTGGTGGCATAGGTGGACGACATGCATAGGAGAAAGAGAGGAAAAAAATGAGTTAGATTTTTTTTATGGAAGATTGTAGAATTTCTTTATCTTTTGACTTTTATACTAAAATTAAGAAGTGGGCCCCACTAATTAAAATTTAATAAATTGATTAAATTTTAAATTTTGATTAACTTAATTAATCTTGATTAACTTTTAAATTTTGCAAAATTCCTTATTTTCTACCAATTTTCTCACATTCACACTTTTCCCCCACAATTTCAATAATACCGATTTTATCCGTAGGTTAATTTTATTTTTTTCCAGTTCTAGCACTAATCTTTTTAATTCCCAAATAATAATACCCTCAATTATTTTTTCTTATTATTAGTTATTTTTTTATAGGTCCAAATTTAGACTCCGATTGAACCAGCGCACCCCACTATGGTCACGCACAATCGGGGCCATTGTCATCGGATGTTACAAGTCACGGCTCAGCCACGAGTGAACAACCAATGACAGAAGGCTTCATGCCCATGAATACCCTGTATCCATAAATGATTAATTAAATGATATGATTCAGTTACATAAAGATGGTTTACATACACACTTGATATGATTAAATGAGGTTATATGCAATGTGATAACATGATGGAGAATTGGGAATATGCGCTAGGTGCTTATAAATACAATGTAATATGTGACGACTATGTAAAAATATGAATTTCGACCTAAATTATAATGATACTTGGAATGTAATTAAATATGCTCATTCTCTATTCGAGGACTAGCTAGGAAAGGTGGCATGTCATTGAAAGGGTTACAGTACCATATAATATTTATACATGCAAATTTTATATTTACTCATCAATGTGACTTAAGCTCGGGTAAGAGCACTCCTGATTTGAGATGCAGAATTTGCACATATACATACAGTTATTATGTTTACTCATTAGGGTAGGTTAAGCTTGGGTAAGAGTACTCCTAATTTGAGATACGAAATTTGTAATACATACAGATACAAATAGTGAGCATGGTGGCTTAAGCTCAGGTAAGAGTGCTCCTGTTTCACAATCTGTATCCGAATAGTTTGGTTCTAAAGTATTATGCTAAGAAACTAGAAATTGTTAACACAACACATAGAAATTGTAATACAAAAGTTTGCAATACAGTATCCAAAAATTAGTGAATCAGAAATCAGATATATATATGGAATCAATAATGGTATACTTGCAATACATGATGGAGTTCACTCTGATTGTCATGATATGGAATTATGATAAGCAATATGTATTGTTACTATGATGTTGAAATCTTTTATACAATGTATGTTATGACTGTATTGAAATTAATTCAGTATGATTGAACTTCTACATGTATACTTATGTATATGAAGATATGATCTAGCACCCAGGTATGTTTATGAATATGAGATGTGATATTTAATATGTGAATGCATGCTAGAATTTAAATACTTATATGTACCACTAAACTTTCAGTGGCTTAGCGTGTGAGTTTTTCTGTTCACAAGTTTGGAGCCAATAGATTGTTAAGTTAATTTGAAGATAAGACAAAGCCAATTAGAGTTGACTCGTGTTAGGTTTGTTCTTTTACTCCATTCATTTCATTTGGTATTTCGCATATTATGAGATAAAGACATATGGTTATTTCATTGTTTAAATAAAGAATTTCAATAGGTTTTAATAACTATAAGAAGTATGGATTTTGTAATAAGGGATTTTAAATGCCATGATAATTTTGAGATGATTATGGATGTATTTTTAAGGTTGCATATTAATATATGTAATATTGTTGATACAAAAATAAGATAGAAAATGTTTTAATTCATAATAGTTTAGACAGATACAGTTGTGTGACATATGTCTATACAACGAGGTTTGACCTAGCTGTGTGGATAGGTGTTACATATACTCGTGAATTATTCCAGAAATCTAGCTGTTCAAGAAGGATATAATGATGCAAATTGGATTTTTGATGTAAAAGATTCAAAATTTGCAAGTGGTTATGTGTCTACACTAGTTGGTGAATCTATTGCTTAGAAATCTGCGTATAACGGGAATCGAACCCCCTCTGCTGCTGGTGGGCGGATGGAAAATGTTCTACCTATTATAGCCAAATCCATAATGAAATATTAGTTTATTACATTAGATAAATGCACTGAAAAAGCTGAATGGCTACACCATTTCTTAGAAGATATTCTAAAGTGCGAAAGTCTCATGCCACCAATTTTCATTCCTTGCGATAGTCAATATGCACTTGGAAAAACACAAAGTAATATGTATAATGGTAAGTCTAGACACATTCATCGTAGACATAATACCATGAGGCAACTGCTCTCAATTGGGGTTATCACTATTGATTATGTAAAATCAAAGGATAACATTACGGATCCACTAACCAAATGATTAAATAGAGAGTTAGTTGATAAATCATCAAGAGGGATGGGACATAAATCCATAATATAGTAATAAATCAATACAAAGAAAAATCCAACCTAGTTGTCTAGAGATCCCAAAATGTAGGTTCAATAGGACAACCTAATTGTAAAGATGTGGTAAGATCACTATGGTGGATAAACCAGTGATATTCTTGAAGTAAGGTAAAGTTATGCTTTTAATGATACTTATAAGTAAGATATCACCTATGTGAGAGAGAATTGTGCATAGCTCAATTCTCTAAAACTCTCACAGAATCAAACAGATGTTTAGGTCCAAAAAGAACATAACAATGAGAACGAAATTGTGTCAAGAAAGATTTATATGTAGAGTACATCATTATTTTCTCAAGTAACTAAATAGTTCAATGACATCATGTCAACTAGTTAATGGATAAATAAAAATACTTTCAGAAAGAAAGGTTGAAAGGGTAACACATACCTACCTTATGCAAGTTTTAATTGCCAAACTCTATCACATAGTAATGTTTTGTTCATCCTACTTTTTTTTATCCAATTTTTATTCATGTGGTAGATTATTGGAAAGTTGTGGTTAATCATTCATTTTGAAAGTGATATTTGGGTCAGTCCCAAAGCCCTGATATGTGTTATTTGACATGAGGACTATGCTCAAAATGGTGAATGTGTGAATAAGAAATTGAAGTTCAAAGTAAAATCCTTGCTAAGGAGAAAGATAATGAAAAGTGGATTATCCCATATAGGAAAAATGAGAAGTTGGGAGAAGAGTTTGTATAGTAAAACTTATATTTTAAATGTTAAAAACTCTCTCTCACGCGCATAGGCACATGGGATGCAAATCAATGAACCGAATCAAGGCCAATGCATGGGTGCATGACCTATGCATACAAATATTGAGTTCTCATAGTCGCGATAAAAAGTAGAATGCCATTATCGCACCTGTGATAGTGAGTTGTAAAAACTATTGTGTGTGAGATATTTTATCATGCCCATGACAGTAAGGTAACTAGGATAGATTGTCACTGCTGCCCACACAATGAACTAAGAAGGGGGTTGAATTGGTTATGAAAAAAAAATTTCTTGACTTTAAGCGCGAAATAAAATTGAATAGATTAGGGATGGAGAAATATCACACATGAGATTTATAGAGGTTCAAGCATTAACAAACCCTACTCCTCTCCCAAATCTCAATTAGGAGTTTTAGTAACACACTAAGTGTTACAATGGAGTTTTACAAGCTCACTCCCAACTATGGTGTTTCTCTTAATGGCTAACACCTAACCCAGAAAATTCCCTTGTGTTTTAATGGCTTACACAATAAACCAATTCCTTGTATTTTATGGCTCACATAATAAACCTTTACAAGTGTTTCAATCTTAACCCAATATAACCACACTCACTTGAGTAATTGATTACAATGTTAACACTCACCAACCTATAATGCTCATAAATTATGAGCAATTAGGTTTTTACAAAGAATAAAGGTTTTTGTTGAAAATAATTATTGCACAATGGCTATAACAAGATTAAAGATTCAAAGTAATTGTTTTTCTTCTTGTTCGAATTCATAAATGACTTGCATTTATACTTCCTCAGTGAATTATAGCTGTTTGGGTGCATTTAATGCAAAAATAGCCGTTCAACTAACTCTTAACTTCGCGCCTGAGATATTTCTCTATCCTCATTCACGGGCGTGACTTTGCTATTTTTTCTTGTTTTGATCTTCAATAATTGTCTTTCATTCTTGCATCATATTCTATTCAAGATATATCCTGTTCAACAAACTTAAAACACAAGCATTGTTAAATACATTATTGTTATTTTATTTGTTAGCATCAAAATGATGGAAATACCCCTCAAGGTCCTCAAGGTTCAACAATCTCCCTTTTTTTGATGGTGACAAATAATCTAACAATATGTGCTTTTAAGAAGTCTCCCCTTCAAAAGATGCTTAAGACAAAAATAATCTCCCTCTTTTTGTGTAAGTCTATTATGTAAGTATTGACATCTCTACTTCCTTTGAATATCTCTTGGCCACGAAAAAAGGTGACAAGGCATTCATTTGAGGTAAAGATTATTTGGTTTCCTTTATCACATAATTGACTTACACTTAACAAGTTATATTTCGAACCATCAACAAGTAAAACATATTCAATGAAAGTAGTATTATTAATACCAATGGAGCCAATGCCAATTACCTTACACTTAGCATTGTTTCCAAAGGTTACCTTACCACCATCAATACTTTTAATGTCATTGAATAGTTCTTTGTTTCCGGTTATATGCCTTGAGCATCCACTATCTCCAAGCCCAAGCATTTTCTTTTATAGTGGACTTGAGGCATACTTATAAAATCACAATTAAAGTATTGTTTTTAGGTACCCAAATGAACTTGAGTCCTTGAGGGTTAGCACATGAAGATTCCCAATGAGCCTTCCTTATCCAATAATATTTATTGATATGACCAAATTACATACAATAATTACATTATTTAGCTCTAAACATGTTTTTCGGTTTTATCATTCTTTTAGGTCTCATTATCCTATTAGATGGAGTTTGTGAGCAATGACATGCACATGCATGATGAATTGGTGCTTTCCTAGGTGCATGCCTCTTATACATAAAAGCATGATTGGTCTTTTGAGGTTTCCCTCCTAGGCTAATCGACCCTTGACCATTCTTCTTATAAATAGAGGGTTTAGTGTGTGTTGTGCACTTAGCCCTTCAGTCTATTACTTCTAATGTGGAGATATGAAGTGCACTAGACTTAACAAATTTGGTCTTATGAGATGGAGATGATGCTGCATTAAATCCTAAACCATGTCTTATTAAAGGTGGTCTTTGGGACACTGTGAGAGTATCTAAACTCTCTTTGCCTCTATGAAATCTTGAAATGGAGTTTCTAAGTTTCTCAAGTTCATTTTTCAAAACATTGTTTTCTTTAAGTAAGAATTTAATTGATGGTCTAGAGGAGTACTCATCTAATGACTTCTGAAGAGATTCATTAGAAGTTTTAAGATCAAGATTTTTCCTTTTTTAAAACTTCCATTTTGTTTTTCAAATTTAAAATATTATTTTTGTAAGTTTTGAATTTACATCTATATTTTTCTAATTCTAGGTTTAATACTTCTATTAGACTCTGCTCATCATCATCTTCACTATCACTATTATTGTCACTACTATCATTATTAAATGAATATGAGTAAGAAGGACCTACCTCATCTGTGAAGTGATCCTCTAAAGCCATGAAGCATAGGTTGACCTCTTCACCTTCATTATCATCTTTTTCATTTGAAGAGCTTTCGTCATCCCATGTGGCTTTGTGACCTTTCTCCCCATTATCTTTTTTATATCTTTTCTTGTGTTTCTTGAGCTTTGGACATTCTAGTTTGGTATGTTCTTTCTTCCCACACTCATAACATTTTACCTCCTCTGTATTCCTTTGAGAGTCATTTGAGTGTTTGAGGTTTCTCTATCTGAAGTTTCAAGAGTTGCCAATTCTCTTTTCAATTGTTCTTTTTAATCTCCTTGAGAGCATGGCAATGTCCTCATTTGCACCATCACTCTTTTCTTCATCATCTTCAACTCCTTCTTGAGATTTTGAAGTAGAGGCTTTGAGTGCTAGAGGCTTTCTTTTTTCTGGTTCATTTTCAAGTTCTCTATCTCTCTTTACCGCCATTTCGTGTGTTAGAAGTTTGCCAATAAGCACGTCAGTAGGCATGACGCTCATGTCTTTATTGGCTTCTTCTATACCAGTAACTTTTGAACCATAGTCTTTAAGATGAAGGCTTCTCAGAATTTTGTTGTTTACATCTTCCAAGCTCAAGTGCTTTCCAAGCTTTCTCATGTCGTTTATGATGGCTAGAAGACGGTTCGTCATATCGGTGATAGATTCATTCGATTTCATCTTGAACAGTTCATATTCTGAAGTGAGAAGTTGAATCATCTTGGATTTAACTTGCTTTATTCCTTCATGATAATTCTCCAATGTCTTCCACATACTATATGCGGTAGGGCAGTATTAGATTCTGCCACATTCTTCAGTGGATAGAGAGCTTAAGAGGATTGTTATTGCCTTTTTGTTTTTGAAGTTTACTCTACGTTGAGGCTATGTCCAATCATCTCTTGAAAGAATTTCTTCTTCACCATCAACTTCTCTCTTGGTTGGTGATCTCCATTCTTTCCAAACGTTATCTCAAACTTTAATTCCTTCACTATCAAGATATGTCTCCATCCAAAACTTCCAGTGAGAGTAGTTTGCTCCATCAAAGTAAGGCTTGAGACTTTGAAATCCTTCATTGGCCATTTCTTGATCTTTGCTAGCGCTTTTTAGGCTTTGATGCTAGACAAGCTCTGATACCAATTGTTGCCCAAACAATGAACCAAGAAGGGGGTTGAATTGGTTATGAAATAAAAATTTCATGACTTTAACTGTGGAATAAAATTGAATAGAGTAGGGATGGAGAAATATCACATATGAGATTTATAGAGGTTCAGTTATTAACAAACCCTACTTCTCTCCTCAATCTCAATTAGGAGCTTCACTAACACACTAAGTGTTACAATGGAGTTTTACAAGCTCACTCCCAACTATGTTGTTTCTCTCAATGGCTAACACCTAACCTAGAAAATTCCCTTGTATTTTAATGGTTTACACAATAAACCAATTCTTTGTGTTTTATGGCTCACACAATAAACCCTTACAAGTGTTTCGATCTTAACCTAATATACCCAAACTCACTTGAATAAGTGATTACAATGAAAACACTCACCAACCTATAATGCTCAGAAATTATGAGCAATTAGGTTTTTACAAATAATAAAGGTTTTTTTTTTAAAATAATTAATGCACAATGGCTATAACAAGATTAAAGATTCAAAGTAATTATTGTTCTTCTTGTTAGGATTCATAAATGACTTGCATTTATACTACCTTAGTGAATTATAGTTGTTTGGGTGCATTTAATGCGAAAATAGCCGTTGAACCAACTTTTAACTTTGCACTTTACATGTTTCTCTGTCCTCATTCATAAGCATGACTATTATATGTCACAGTCGTGAATGTTCTTCCAAGTCGTGGTCTAAGTAGTGACTCTGATCGTGAAGCTCTCTGCAAGAACTTGAAGTGTTTGATCACGAGCGTGACTTTATATATTCATGGGCGTGAATATTCTTCCAAGCCATGGTTCAAGTGGTGACTCTAGCCGTGAAGCTATCTGGAAGAACTTGACATGTTATTTCATGTGCGTGTCTTTCTTTCACGGGCGTGACTAATTTGATCATTCACGGTTGGTATGATTCTTCATGGCTGTGATCTTTAAATGTTGGAGAGTTAGCGCTAAGCTATATCACGGGCGTAACTTTGCTATTTCTTCTTATTTTGATCTTCAAAAGTTGTCTTTCATTCTTGCATCATATTATATTCAAGATATATCATGTTCAACAAACTTAGAACGCAAGCATTGTTAAATACATTATTGCTATTTTATTTGTTAGCATCAAATGACCGAAATACCCCTCAAGGTCCACAAGGTTCAACAGTCACGCTCATAATGTTGTATCATACATGCAATATGCATATTTTTAGAAAAATATTTTTTGACCTTCTACAATTTTTTGAGTTACAAAAATGAAAATGTTGTTATATATTTAATTTTGATTCAATTGTAGCCGTTGAACCTTAGGGGTATTTCTATCATTTTGATGCTAAAAAATAAAATAGCAATAATGTATTTAACATACTTTTTTTCTAAGTTTATTGAATAGGGTATGGAACATGATAGCAAGAATGGAGAATGGAAGACTAACGTTAAAAAGACAAAAAATGAAGAAATAGCATGTTCACGTCCGTGACCTTTTATGTCATGCCTGTGATGAAGCTTAGCGCCAACTATCCAATATTTAAAGTTCAAAGCCATGAAGAATGATAGCAACCGTGAATGATCATATCAGTCACGCCCGTGAAAAAAAGTCACGCCCATGAGAAAATATGTCAAATTCCTCCAGAGAGCTTCACGGCCAGAGTCACTACTTGGACCACGGCTAGGAAGGATGTTCTCACCCGTGAAAGAATAATATCACGCCCGTGATCAAACACTTCAAATCTTTCCATAATGCTTCACGACCGAAGTCACCACTGAAGTTACGGCTTAGAAAAACAGTCACGACCGTGACACACTTATTCACGACCGTGAAAAAGGAAAGAGAAATATGTCAGACGCAAAATTAAGAGTTGGTGCAATGACTATTTTCGCATTAAATGCAACCAAACGGCTATAATTCGCCATTGAAGTATAAATGCAAGTCATTTATGAATCCAAAACAAGAAAATAGCAAATACTTCGAATCAAAATCTTGTTGTAGTCATTTGTGCATTTACTACTTTCAAAACAAACATTAATTCTCTGTAAAAAATCTTTTTGCTCATTATTTTCTGAGCATTATAGATTTGTGAGTGTTTCTCTTTGTAATCTACTACTCAAGTGAGTTTGGGTATATTGGGTTAAGAGTATAACACTTGTAAGGGTTATTTTTGTGAGCCTTTAAAACACAAGGAATTGGGTTATTTGTGTGAGCCTTTAAAACACAAGGAATTGGTTTATTGTGTGAGCCATTAAAATACAAGGGATTTCTGGGTTAGGTGTGGTCTATTGTTAGAAACACCATATTTGGGAGTGAGCTTGTAAAACTCCATTGTAACACTTAGTGTGTTAGTGAAACTCCCAATTGAGATTGGGGAGAGGAGTAATGTTTGTTAACACCCAAACCTCTATAAAATATTCTGTGTGATATCTTCATATCCCTACTCTACTTAACTTTTCTTTCCGCACTTAAAAGTTAAGAATTTTTTAATATCCAATTCAACCCCCCTTCTTGGTTTAATATCTGGGCAATAGTAGACTTAATGAAGTTTAAATCGCAATTAATTCTTCTATCCTCTGCTACGAGATAAATAGATGAATTTATTCATGTTGCAAAGACTTATGCTCATGAGAAAATTCTACTTCTCTTCCTTCTTTCTGTGATAGAGAAATATTATATAGTTTGTTGTGAGTGGGGTTGAGGTATTCATACTCTAATCTTTTATCTATTGTATCATAAGAGATAAACGTCGATAAACCTGAACACCAGCAGTAGATGACGAATTTATCTTAAGGATAGTGTGAAACACACATCTCAAATTTCACATTGCCTCCTTGATCTTTTTATTTTTATTTCTTAATACTGGATTAACAACATCTTTCATTCATATTTTCCTAACACTTTAACCATGACATCATAAAATATACTATTTAAGTGCCAATCTTTCCAAACACACACAAATACTACACCACACGTATCATTGCAACCCAAAAAACAAATAGGATGTTAAGAAAAATTACATTTTGAGATCCTCAATTGTATTATAATTTGTATTGATTTCTTCTTCAAATTTTGTTAATTAACATCATCTTTGTTTATTGATGGAAATATTATTCCCTCCGTCCTAAATAAATATTGTTTAAGGTCGAATCACTATTAAATACTCTATCCATATTAAAATATTTCTCTTTTTTGAAGAAAAAGTGACTCAAAAGGATTGTTTATTTTGTACTACATCAAAATGAAACTAATAATTTGAAATAATGAGAGTAATTGATGAAAGAAAGGTATGTAGAGCTGATAAAAAATGAATTATATTTTTCATCCTTGTTAATATGAAACTACATCAAAATGAAGCTAATAATTTGAAATAATGAGTGTAAATGATGAAAGAAAGGTATGTCGAGCTGATAAAAAAAATGAATTACATTTTTCATCCTTGTTAATATTTATATTTTAATCTTGTTCAATATATTAATTTAAATATGTAAGCAAATGAGCGTAATCAACTTTTTAACAAGTAAATCCAACCAAGTATGCTTAAGTAGAAAAATCACATTTATCCCAATACTGGATTGCAAAAGGAAAAAAAAATTGAAATTGCAAAATTGGGAAAACTCAAACTCCAAAGTATATCTATATCCTTTTTTCTCAAGCGTTAAAACTAAAGTGGTTACTACGAAATCAATGGACATGTAATTAATTGACCATATGGAACAACATTATTAATTCTTTCTCAACCACTAAGAATAAAAGTTATATAAGTATGAAGCAAAATAAATAAAAAGAACTACTTTGAGCATTGATGAATGTGCAGGTTGATAAACTATTGTTTCCTTTTATCTTCATCAACATCACCTCTGATAGAATTTTTTTGTGAATTAGCAGGGTTATTAGTCTGAAGGAAAAAAGGCTCAAGTATAGCAACTCCTCCCTTTCTGTTTAAATCATCATCAAGATGATTATAATCCAAACCTTGCAAAATACTTGGAAGTTTAGTGCTACCATCGTTACAAATCTTATCTCCCAATTCTATATCAAATCTCTCTTTCGAAGCAATGAAACTTCCATTTAAATCAGGGGCATCTACAACCAAATCATCATCTGTTGATATCCATGCTCTAAAGTTCACCATCGAAGGAGGAATTTTCGTACAGAAGACTTCTTTGAAGTTATTCATTACTCCCTTTCTATAGGGGTTTTCCTTTTTATCATATCGGTATCGGAAATTTTCGTAAGTAGTCTACAAATAAAGAATGGGACAAAAAGAAAAAAATTCAAATTCAAGCACAAATTAAAGAAGGCTAGTTATAAATTGAATAATAAGTAGTAATCAACATAGAATGAAATAAAAAGGAACCATTTTAAGAGAACATATAAAACTAAAAAGTTAATGAATCTAAAAACCCTAGTGTAAATATAGACGTGTTTAAAGTATGGGTTAAAAAATACATATTGGTTTTTATGATAAAATTTGATGCAATTAATTCCCATACTAAAATTTGGATTTAATTGGTTTTATATTGGCTACTCAATTTCCTGCCATTTTACACTCCAAAAATTTGTTATGAAAGGTCATTTAGGCTGAACTTTTAGTATTGGGTTGAAGGGCTTAAATAGATCGAATTTTATTTTAGGAGCCAGTTTTGATCTATATTTTAAGTTCCTATTCGCACTTTTAGCTAATCTAAAAATTTTTCTCAAATTATGACAGAGTAGTATTGATTTGGGACCATGTGGAATAGTTTGTTAAACAATATAAAATGTTTACAACAAAACTTTGTTAAGATAAGTAATCATTCATGGAAGTAGGTTTCTATAACATATACATAAAATATACTAAGTATTGAGTTACAATTGAAAGGCTTTATAAGGAATTTTTATTCAAAAGTACGTACTTGAGATTGGTCAGTTTAAACCCTAAATACATACGATTAAAATGACTAAATTAGAGTAGAAAAAGAGTAGAAGGAATTACCTGATTGGTGCAAATGAGGTAAAAATGGAAAACAGTGAGGCCACCAACAAACCAAACAGAGATGAAGCAGTAAACAATGAGAACAACTGAGACAATATCACGTGACATGATGCTCCAAAGGCTGCCCTTCTGTCGAAGAATGATTATCCAGGAAAACACAAACACATATATACACAATGCGGTTGCTGATGATATGAATATTATGAAATATGGGTAGTTCCGCTGCAATCATATATATATATATATATACCTTTATTAGCTTTTTCAAATTAAAATTTTGGAGTAGCTAGCAGAAAATAAACAAAAAATAAAATATAAACTAATTAAGTCTCTGCAATTATATTATATTAGAGCCTTTGAACTTTTATAAATGCAAGAACTAAATTTAGAGGTTTAATGTGTACGTTTATAAGAGTTTAAGGACTTATTATATACATTTTGAGAAGTTTAGTAGTTAAATGCATTTTTTTTTTAAAAATTTGGAATTAAATGTCATATAATAAAATTATAAAAATTTAATATACTAAAAAGGCAAAAGCATATTATTAAGGCCCTTGAACTTTTTGTTTTTATATATTAAAATGCCAGCAATTCTATTGTCTTACAGTGAGCCCCTGAAAATCTTATATGCATTAACCTCTAAATACACAATAAGAGAAAAAGTTTATTACGTAAATTTATAAAAATTCTAGAGGCTTAACGTGTTCATTTACAAAAAAATTAAAACCTATATAATATGAATTTTTATAAAAATTTAAAACTCAATATTAAAAAAAAATAGAATTGCAGTAATTTAATAGAAAACAGAAAAACAAAAAATCCATATGTTCAATAATACTTTTTGCCGACACGAGACTTGCGAATGTTTTACCACATAATAATAATAATAATAATAATAATAATAATAATAATAATAATAATAATAAAGTGAGAAAAAACTTACTAATCCAATGCATTGACCCACCCAAGGGCAATGGTGATCAAACTTTTGGACGCAATTGTTGCAGATGGAACAATGAGACGCTCGTGGGGGACGATACAATAAACAAGTGTCACAAAATTTCACTTTAACAATATGCCCATTGACTACTAAATCTTTAGTCCTTGGTAATTTCAGGTTTGAAATTTTAGTATTGACCCACTCCATGGATGAGGTGGTCACTTCTTCCTCACATTCTGGGGGATGTGAGTTCCTTGGGATTATTCCTGGATCTCTTCCTGACGTCAATATCAGAAATGTTAAGGCCTGCATTAATTGCATTGGTCATAATGAGCTTCATCAAATCGATTTATATCACAAAAGATGTAAATAAATCTTTAAACTATGAATTAAAAACTATATTAATTTTTATAATAATATTCGGTTCAATTGGTTTTCATAGTAAAATTTAAGTATTTTACATTATTAGTATTAAAATTTTGATCTAATTGATTTATCTTTTAATTTTGAATTATTTTGCATTTCAAAAGTTTAATATAATGATTCAGTTGGAATGAATTTTTAGTATGAAAATCAGCTGAATTGAGTTTTACTATAAGAATCAATGTGATTTTTAACTCATGTCTTAAAATTTTATTTACACATTTGGACCTTAATTATATAATTAAGAACAATAAATTAGCATTTAATTTCACCAACCATAACAAAGAGGACCAATGCCCCAATCAGAATAGGATAGGTGAAATGTGGATCATCCTTTCTTATCATCCACAACATCTTTGCACAAAATGCAATTGCAGGGCCTCCAATTAGGAATGATGTTAGGAACAACGACCCTGCATCTGGTCCTAACACACATCTCCCTCCGCACGGAAATTTCTATTTTTACACACAAAAACAAAATTCATAATTAAGTCATTAAGAGAGAGAGAGAGAGAGAGAGACTATGGGCTATTTCTCAAAATATGTTTAAATGTGCAAATTTATGCATTTAGACAAAAACATATATTTACACTCTATATCCTACTATGTACTTTAATTTTTAATATATAGGATTTATGGTTCTATTCTAATTTTTGTTAATAATAGGTGAAATTTATTATCACCATTGCCCGTTGTAGCTATCAAAGTAGCATTATTTTCCTTTTCAAATTTATGCAAATGGGTCCAAAATTGTAAATAAATTGCTTTCAAACGCCTCTAAGTGACCTGTTCCCAAGTAGCATAATCTGTTGAAACTAATTGATAACTATGGTCAACCCTTTTTTTCTTTTTTTCAATATATGAACTCCTGTATATGTTAGCTTATGATTTTTTTTCCTTTTTTTTAAAACAAAAAAAAAGCTTTTAAAAATAATAAAATGTTTATTACATCCAATACCTGATCGTCAAATTAAATGTTATTGGCATTTTATTTTGTTGTTAGAATAGAAACAAAATTCTCAATGGTATATGAATTAATATGGAAACAACCATGATTAATTTTCTTCCATAAACCCACTTACCAATTTAATTCCTAAACTTGTTCTCTTATATATGTCAAGAGGAGTTGCAGATTAAAACACATGTTATCTAACAAATAAGAAAAAGAAACAATGGATTGAAAGCTTTAACAAAGTTAAATTATTAAAACATTCAATACAAGAGATAACATTTTGAATTCATAATTCATAAGAGGGAAATAGAAAATAATGCAAGCTAGCATAGTAAAAAAAAAACAAAAAAATAAAATAAATAGAGAAATGGAATTACATTGTTACCCTTCCATATTTGATAAAGCCTCAAGGATTTAGATTTAGAAGGATCCATTACCAATGACGTGATTCTGCGAGAAAGAGGCTTAGTTAAGGCAAAATTTCTTGTTTATTTTTGAATGAAAAAACACATGAAAAAAAAGGAGAAAAGAAATTAAATTAAGCAACACCCACATGAAATCAAATCAAAACAATATATTAAAATAATGTTTTGGAATGATATCAAAGGCAGAGGGTGTTTTCATTATCACACCCTTCTCCTCTTCTACCTCCTTCCTCTTTTTCTTCCTCGTTCTCTCTTTTTCTCTCTTTCTCTCTCTTTCTCTCTCTCTATCTCTTTATCCCTCTCTTCCTCCACCTCTATATCTTTAGAGCTCAAAAAAAGGGAAACAATTAAAATAAATGTATTAGCTTTGCTATTCACAATTTCACACACCTACTTTTTCCTATCATCAAACTTTTCTCTCTCTATTCTTATACAATTTTGCTGTCAATATTTATGCCATTATATAAATTTTAGCATTTTTTTCGCAAGTCGAACTGATTTAAACTTCATATTCAAATTTACATTGTTGCCCCTTTTTTTTCATGAATTTCAATGGTTCTTCTAATTTTTTCTCCGCAACCATTTTATCCTTTTTTTTTTTCAAACATATTATTTAGGCCAAAATGCATGGGGCTAGGGATAATTCGTTTCAATTGGGTCCCTGATTTATTAATTTAAGCCCAAACTGACAATTTTTCATCTGCCTCCAAAGAATAAATCTTACCTAGATTCGGGTTTATGACACTTTTTTAAAATTGATCAAATTAAATAGTAGAACATTATATAACTTAAATACTTATTAATTTGTGTACACGTTATTTTCAGTGATTTGGTCCATAAAAAAAAATATGAATCAGATTTAGACAAATATTTTTTATTCGTATAAAATTACAACTAATGCTTTTGGTATTATCTAATATTTTCTTAGAAAATCAAAATGTAACACCCATCATACTACTGTTAGACATACTGTTAGACTCTAGGGTGTTACACCAACTGATGCTAACACGAGTGACACAATATGGAGAATGAGTAAAATGGTTTTGGATATGATCCAAAATATGAGAGAATTATTTTAGGATGGATCGCACGAAAAAAATCGTTCGGGAGTATCACGGGTCCGAACAGGCTCGCGCGGGCCCGCGCAATCTAGGCAGGTGGACCAGCTGGGCTGCCCAGCAGCAGCCCGCATTAGGCCCAGCGCGCCTGCAGCTTCCCATCCGTTGGTCAACGACTGTTTTTTGCCATAATTAGGCCAATTATGACCAATTACTATTCATTAGTTACCATTTTCTCCATTTTTGACTTTTCATTTTATTTTTGAATTTGATTGAAATAGAAAAGACATCAAATGACAGAAAATATACATGAAAATATTTTTTGTAAAAAAAATATTTTAAGACAATAAAAATTCTTTCAAGAATACTTTCAAAGCTAGCAGTTTGAATTTGTTCAAATCATTTTCTTTTGATAGTTTCTTCTTCATTCTTCGCGTGGATTATCATTAGAGACATCCTAGTGTGGATTGTTGTGATTTGCTACAATCCAATAAAGTAAAGATTTGAATAACAAATAAAAATTACAAGCTATTATTTTTTAACATTTACATTTATATAAATTCGTTTTAATGGTACAAGTATGATCTTTTGTTTTGGGTTTTAAAAAATTTATTTTTTGCTGCGTTTATGAATATAAAGGAAGACGATTAATATTGATTAAGTGTAAAATTGGGAGAAAATGGTCAAATGGTGGGTCCCACATGAAGATTTTTGGGTACCCTATTTAAGGTTTTATTTTCTTCTTCTTCTTCTCTTCATTTTCTGCTCCTTCTCTCTTTTCTTTACCAGTCACGCCAGCCACAATTCTCCTCGATAGCTCACTTTGATTCTAGAGAGAGAAAGGAAGGGAAGAGAAGGGAAAGAGCAAGACAATGTGATTTTCATGTTCCATAACTCATAAGGAAGCTGGAAAGAACAAGAAAGAGGAAGAAAAATCAAGTTTGCTAGAGAGAGAAAATCTCCAAAGTGGTGATCAAGTGAAGAAAAGTGTAAGGTAAGAAGTATTTCTTCTTCTTCTTCATCTTTTCTAAAGGAAGTTCGAATTTTGAGCTCATCTAAGACTTATATGGAATGAGAGAGAAACTGGGGTTTTGAGAGAGAAAAAGAGAGTTTAGGGTCATAATGAAATTAGATGATGATGAAAATGATCTATGATGTTGTAGGAGTTCCAAATGACAAGGAACAAGCTCTAAGGAGCAAAGGAAAAGATAAAGCTACCTAAAAGAGTGAAGGAGAAAGATTAAGGTTTGTGTATAATTTAAGGCAATAGCCTATTTTTGTTTGAAATAATGCATGCTGAATATGATTTGAGATAAATGCAATTTCAAGAATGATGATAGTTATGGCATGAAAGCATAAGATTAGACATGTATGAATGAGATAATTGTAACATTGAATTAAGGATGCATATTAGAGAATCTTGTGTGATCAAGGCATGTAAATGTATTGAAAAGTAATAAGTTAGAAATGCATGAATTAGAATTTGGTATGTTTTGAATGATGTTATAATGAATGAAAGGTAAATATGCAGATTTCCTGCTGAAAGTCACGGGTGTGACTATTGAGTCACGAGTGTGAACTTGAGGATTCACGGTTGTGACTGATTGTGTCACGGTTGTGAATTTCTGGGTAAAAATGGTACTATTCATTCCAGAAGTGTTCACGAGTTGGAATCACGGCAGTGAAGTTATTCACGGGCGTGAATGAGTAATCATGACCGTGAATGCTTTTGGGTGATTCATTCCAGTAGCGTTCACGGCTTGGGATTACGGGCGTGAACTAATTCACGGGCGTGAAAGTAGTAATCACGGCCGTGAATGCTCTGCATTTGAAATTATGAATGTGGTTATTAAATGGGGAATTCAGGTAAGTAAATGAAAGTTATTGTCTATCCAAGCAAAATAAGAATGATATGGATATGGATATATGTATATATATATTGATGTGAGAATGTGATATGTTGTGATATAGAAAAATGTATTGATGTAGAAAAATGAATTGTCATGGATATTATATGAAATCTGATGCAGATGATAAACATGAGAATATTGATGAATCTAGTAAATGAATGAAAAGATATATGAGTATGACTATATTCTTGTAAAACAAGAAAATTGAGATGTTGATAAATATGAGAAAAATGGATGTATTGAAATTTAAGAATAATGATTGATGTGAAAATATAAAGAAGCTCATTACTCTACTTGCGGACTAGAATCAGGATATATGACATGTCATTAAGGAGGCGAACGGTACCGTACTATACCTCAACCAATGTGGCTAAAGCTTGTGTGAGCGTCATTGGTCTGGGATGCTCAGTCAGTATGGCTAAAGCTTGTGTGAGCGCTACTGACTTGAGAAAGCTCCGATGAGCACATATAAATGAGGACAAGGTGTCATAAGCTTGTGTGAGTGGCCTTGATCCGGTTATTCATCTATGATGAAATTATACTCAATCAATGTGGCATAAGCTTGTGTGAGCGCCATTGATTTGAGAAGCTCTTATGAGCCAGATAGTGGACAGGGTGGCATAAGCTTGTGTGAGCGCTCCTGATCCATAACTCATATCCAGTCAGTCCAAAAAAATTTAGAGTGATGTGGGCAAGATAATGAGGATATGTCGGAAAGATAAGAAAAGGAAAGAATAAGAAAATGATGATGATATGAGATTGAAATGTAATGATAAAGAGATTTACAGAATAATTTGCTATTAAAGATAAATGAAAATAACAATGTCTATATGAGCATGACATTTATACTTTTATGAAATAGAAATATGTTGATAGTCATGCATGCAAACATTTTAATGCACAAAATGATAATTGTTAATGCTTGTTGCATGATATAGTATATTGCCTTCTTTATATGCACCACTAAGCTTAGAGCTTAGCGTGGAGTTTAATTTCCACACAGATATAGAAAGGTAGCTGAAGACGCTAGATAAAGCAAGCGGTGATCTCAGTCAAGTAAAGCAGCCGAGTCTTGAGAAAGTGGGTTACAAGTTTTAAAACTTTTATATTTGACTTTTATATTAAAGAAGTGTTTGAGTTTGTAAAACTTACTTTTAAAGTTTGTTAAGAATTACTCTGATGTTAAAAATTACTATATTATGTAAATAAATTGTACTCTGATTTTTATTTATATCTATATATACATGAATAAAAAAATAAAATAAAAATGTAAATATATATATATATGAAGTATGAGAAAGAAAGAACATTAGCGCTCCCTCATCCGGGCACGTGCGGTTCGGGTGAGGAGGTGCTACATCTAAAGTACCAAACAACTCATTAATAATAAGTCAGCAATCCAATACATACCATGTATTCCATTCTATTCATCAGTATCATATAAATATCAACAAAGTTGAAACATATAATCATTAGTCCTTATTTCATTTTGTTGTGACCAAGTTAACCAAACATTGCCCCGGGTTGCCATGTGAACATTTACCATGTGAACATTTGCATTTGCATTTGCTACCTAGCTTGATCATTTGTTTCATTTGCACATTTGTTGGGCCATAGGCCTCTTCTTTAGCTTTACAATATCGATTAACTAGTCACAATGCCTTTTTAGTCCATATGCATATGCATTTGTATTGAAGCATTCACCAATCATTGCATCTTTATCATATACAACATACATATATTCCATATATACCTCATATGTCATGCATATACCTTGCATATACTATACATATACCATGTATATTTATCACATATGTCAAACATATACCTCAAATATACCACAAGTATAGCATTTATATGTACCACAATGTCACAAATTATCCATCATTACATTATCAAGGACCAATCATAACAATCATATGAATCACATAGCAAGCAACATTCATTTGCACTAAAAAATTCAATGGATAATTAGACTCACCGTTCTCCTTTGATTCCGACCCCTAACTTATTGTCTATCCACTCCTTGTGGGTCTCTAATATGTTGCGAGCCTAATATGAAAATATAATCGATTAACTCATGATTAGGGAGACTTAATGTGGCTTAAACAAATTAATATGCATTGTTCATGTCAATAGTTAAGATTTTTCCTATGAGGCAGTGTGACCTTATGGGACTTTTTAGCCTATAAATTTTTCTATACTTGCCCAATTAATCCGATTCATGTTCCTAATTAAACCTAACATATAATTATAGACCATATTAAAATTTCAGACCAATTGGATAATTGTACAATATTTGGTGGAATTTCTAAGAGTGTTACATTTTCTACCTTTAGGCAGTTTCAGGGTACTCATTTGGGTTCATCATAACTTATAATCTATAAGTCCTATTTTACTGAAACTTTACAGACACTTATATGGGGTAATATGGAACATATTTCATGTTTAAAATTTGTATCAATTATGTCTGTAACATCTTCAAATTATAACAAACATTTTACTGGTTTAGAATAGAATTGGCTTCCGGATTAGTATAACTTCCAAAGGCCATAACTTAGTCTATACATAACCCATTAAGCTGAAATTAGTACAAAACTTTAGCTAAGACATATACCTATAACGTTTCTGTTTTGATCATGTTTAGAATCTAGTTCTAACGAGCTCAAAGTAGCCAAACAAGTTGCTGGATCTGCCCAGGGCACTCAATTGGCAGTTCAAGTCATGGAATATGACGTGGGAGATAAAGTGTTTCTCAAGGTTTCACCTTGGAAGAAAGTGTTAAGATTTGGTAAAAAGGGAAAGTTAAGTCTGAGATTCATTGGTCCCTATGAGATTCTATAAAAAATCGGACCGGTGGCATATCGGTTAGCCCTTCACCAGAGTTAGATAAAATCCATAATGTTTTCCATGTATCTATGCTAAGGAGGTATAGGTCTAATCTGACTCATATTATACCAACTGAGGAGAAAGAAGAGCAGACTAACTTCACTAATGAAGAGGAACCGGTGGCTATATTAGCACGTGAAAATTTTTTTTTACGAAACAAGAAAGTTCCATTAGCTAAAGTGCTATGGCAGAATCATACTACTGAAGAAGCCACATGGGAGAATGAAGAAGTAATGAAGAAGCAATATCCTTAGTTGTTCACAGAATTAACAGGTAAATTAGAGGACAAAATTTATTTTAAGAGGGAGAGAAGGTCATATCCGCTAATTTAGACCTAAGTCATGCGAGTTGTTAAATCGACTCATCAGTTTGACCCAAAGTCTAAAATTGGATTTTTATCAAAAAATAATGAAAATAATGGAAATTAAGTATGGAAAATATCTAATAAAGTGTTCAAAATATTTTAAGATGTTAAATTTCGATAAAGGACTTAATTGCAAATTTTGAAAAGTTTAGGGGTCAATTTGCAAATTTACTGAAAATTGGAGAATTAATTGGGATAATCATCAATTAAATGCATGAATTGAGACATAAATTGCATGTGGAGGCCAGCCACACCAAGTGGAAACTTTTAAGAAGCCAAGTAACATACATGCATTTAGCATTAATATAAACTTCTAGATTGAGCTTAGGTGTCCCTCCATCTTGATGACTTTTGTCATCTTCTTCTTGATTGTTTCTTCCTCTTCCTTATCAATTTTTCATTGAGGAAAATTCTATTCTCCACACATATGACTTGGGATAATTTTGATACTAACAAAATTACACATGATAAGAATCTCAATATCATAATTTCATCATGATTTCCTTCATGCTATGTTATGTGTCAAGGACTTCATTAATTGATTTAAGATCACTTATCAATTCATATATCAAATGAACATCAAATTAATGAAAAAGCCTTTTATTAATCAAATAAATTTGAACAATAAAGTGCTAAAGGTGATTGCCTTTAGAGCACTCGTCTAAAAAGCTCCCACTTGCACTAAAACGAATTGCTTTTGTATCTAATTCCATAGGTGAGTACATGAGAATCATATTTCTTTTGGGAAGTAGCTTAGTTAAGGGATTAGCAACATTCTGATCAGTGGGCACTCTTTCTATCTTTATATCATTCCTACCAATGATTTTCTCTAATCAAATGGTATTTCTGAGTACATGTTTGGATCTTATGAGACCATGGCTCCTTTGATTCTGCAATGGCTCCATTATGATCACAATATAATTGTATGAGATCAATAATGCTGGGAACCACTCCAAGTTATGTGGTGAATTTCTTTATCCAAACTGCTTCTTTTGCTGCTTTAGAAGCTGCAATGTACTCTACTTAAGTTGTGGAATCAACAGTCATTTCTTGTTTGGAACTCTTCCAACTAATTGCTCCACCATTTAGTGTGAACATATAACGTGACTGAGATTTTGAGTCATCCTTGTCAGATTGGAGGTATACCTACGCACAATAAGATCTGCATCTCCATGTACCAAGAATACATCCTTAGTCCTTCTTAAGTACTTAAGGATATTCTTGATAGCCACTCAATGACCCTCACTAGGGTCCAATTGTTATCTGCTTGTGACATTCAGAGCATGTAACATTTAGTGATTTAGGTTCCGATTGCGCGTGACCGTAGTGGGGTCCACTGGTTCAATCGGAGTCTAAATTTAAACCCATAAAAAAATGACTAATAATAAGAGAAAATAATTAAGGGTATTATTATTTGGGAATTAAAAAGATTTGGGGTAGAATTAGAAAACAATAAAATTTCTTATGGACAAAATTGGTATTATGGAGATTGTTTGGGGAAAAATTGTAAATATGGAGCAAGATGTGGCAAATATGGAATTTCACAAAGTTTAAATGTTAATTAAGATTAATTAACTTAATGAACCAAAATAATTAAGATTAATTTTAATTAGTGGGACCCACTTCTTAATTTAGGTATAAAAGTCAAAAAGGAAGACAAATTCCACATTCTTCCATGACTTTCTCTTCTTCATCTTTTCTTCCATTTTGGCCATCCACTTCTCCATCCCAAAAGCCACCATTTTGCTGTAAATTAAGTTTGAAAAAGTGAGCAAATAAATTAGATTTGAGAGAGGAAAAATCAGAATTTAAGAGTTCTTACTACAAAGGTACCAAAAGAGCAAGAAGGAAGGAGGAAAGAAGAAGAGAAAGGGAGAAGAATTTGGGGCAGATTCGACCAGCCCTATAACTCTATTAAGGTAAGTTTATTCTTCTTAAATTTAACCTTTTTCCTTCCATTTGGGATCCATATTGATGATAGATGTGATTAGGGTTGGTAGATATAGGTTATGTTGCAAGATTGAACTTAGAAAATTTAAGTTTGTGATTAGTTGATGGAAGTGTAATTAAACTTTGAATTAATGATATTTGATGTTAGGTAATTATTTTATGGCTTAAATATTGAAGAAAATATAATGTTGAAGGATGAATGAGGGGCTGCCATAGTTAAATAAATTTGGGGGAAATTGAAATTAACATAGAAACACCACAATTGGTGTTAGATTAAGGGTGAATTGAGTGTTTAATTGAAGAAAATAAATTGGGAAATAGGATATGCTTTTTGGGCAGCCATGACATGTGAAGAAAGAAGTTTAACCTTAGTACATTTTAGCTCAATTAAGGTGTAAAACATATTAGGAGCATTAGAATATTATGTAGACATGAAAAGCATTGAAATTGAATGTTGGAATTGAGTTATGGTATGGTTGTGTCGGAAAAATAAGTGAACAAGTGAGAGGCCCTCAAGAGGGTGACAAAGGCAAGGAGAAAGCTAGCTAATAAGAGAAGAAAAAGAAGGATTAAGGGAAGAACCAAGGCTGATTAGGTATGTGCTTCATTGATAAAAATTTTGCATGTTGTTAATATGTATGGAATTATATGTTAAGGTTTGTTATGTTTGTGTTGTTGGGATGTTATGTGTTTTATTGTGACTTTTGATATTATATATGGAAATGAGACCCAATGGTATGAAATAATTGAGACATATGAATGTATTTGTAATTCTGGAAATTTTATTATTAAAATAAATTCAAATGATGAATGTGGTTGAAATATGGATTGATGTCAATTGATGGCTCGGGTACAGAATTCCAGGAACAACTCTGTCTATTTTGATGATAACTTGAGTTATAGAACTCTGTTTTATATGTTCTTTGTTGGAAATGAAAGCTAAGACACAGGGATTTAATATTTCTGCAGACTATAATATCTAATTATATCTAGATTTGCCCAGTTAAGTGCACGAAGTTTAAACCTAGAATCTGTCCAGAAAAATTCTGGGCAGAAAATTCTGTGATGATACAGTAGTGCATTAATCATAACTTTTGATAGAAAATTGGGATTTATGTGATTCTTTGTGAATCTGAAATCTAAGAAAATAAGGTAAAAATGGTTAGAAGGATAGAACTTCAAATTCGAATTATATATGTGCTAAAAAAGAAGCCCAAAAATAAGTCCGAAATATGCCATAGGTAAAAACATACAATATTGGGCTTTTTGCATGTGTTGTTATAACTATATGTAATAATCCATGCAAACATTTACTTTGATGGTAATTATAAATATTTAACAAATTATTTATGTATGAGATTTTATTTCAATAATAATGGAAATAAAGAACAATAATAAATAAGCATAATTATGATAGTTAAATAATGTTGACATTTTTGAAATATAGTGAATTAATATAAAAATAGTTAAGCCCAAAAACACCTAGTCTAGAACTAGAATAGGGAATAGTTTGGCATGCCAATCAGGGGATTTAAGGCACTCGGTGCCAAATATGAAAGCCGGTAATGGTAATTTATAAATGCGTTCGGCGCAAAATTATTAAGCCGGTAATAGCAATATAACAAAAGTCGTAATGACATTATTATAAAAGTGTTCGATGCTATATTATGAAAGCCGGGAATGACAACCCCGTTATTCCTATTAGTTAGTTCGGTTATAGGTGTTATGAACACAAATAAATAATAATAATAATAATATCGAAGTATGTGATTTTTTTTTATAAATGTTATATGAATTAAAGTTATTAGATATTGAGTGTTTGCAGAAATTTATTGATTTTATATAATTCTTTATTTTATATCTTATTTATTAAATGGGTAATTAATATGTGAGAAAATATATATGCATGTAAAATTTTTATCATTGAAGCACCACTAAGCTAGTATTTTAGCGCGGGTGATTTCCTCTCGCACAGGTTTAGAAGTGTAGCCATAGAAAATAGACTGTCAGAAGAAGAAGGGTACCCGGAGGAAAGCAGCAAAAAGCTTTGGGTTTAATTTTCGGTATATGTCGTTAAAAACTTTGTAAATTAAAGTATCATTTTTATTTCATATCATGTGTATTAAATATGTGAGTCACCATGTAAAAGAACATGATTTGAATGTAAATTAATGTACTTTATAAATAAATAAAAGTTTTAATATTTGGGCTTGTATGAAATTTTATATTAGTTTATGCAATATTTTCGGAAAAAAAAAATATTTACTTCACTTCATTAATGTTATAAAACAGTAAGACTGGTAATGCTCACTTACCTTGCTGAACTATAGTGGGGTAAGGGGTGTCACAATTTTTGGTATCAGAGCCATAGGTTTAGATAGTTCTTACTTAGTGGGTATGGGAAGAAAAATGCATGTTTTTAGCATTTGCATTGTTTTTAAGCTGTTATATTCTAATAAGGGACCCTTCTTCTGGCAATATAGGTTTTAATGGATTCGGAATCAAGACAAAGTCGTGAAGAACAGAAGGGTGATAGTATAGCTGACTCGGCTGCTCATAGACAGTCAGCATCAATTAGAGCCTCAGAGCCTAGCGTTTTAGCTCCACAACATGCTGAAGAACAGGTTAACGCGGGTCAGGTACCCCTTATGCAACAAATGGCTACTTTGTTACAGCAGATAGTACAAGTTGTGCCGCCACCAGCTCCACCACCTCCCCCACCTCAATCGAAACCCCAGATTGATAAATTAAGAAAATACGGGGCTACGGATTTTATGGGTAAGAAAGAGGATGACCCAGCAGCAGCAGAATTTTGGTTGGAAAAGACAGAAAGGGTTTTTGAAGAGCTGCAATGTCCGGAGGAGTACAAGGTTAGATATGCAGTATCTCTCCTTCAGGAGCATGCCTATGACTGGTGGAAATTGTTATTAGCAAAACTTCAGACTCCGACCCCTCAGACATGGATTTCTTTGTGACAGAGTTTAAAAAGAAATATGTGCCAAGAATCTATGTTGATGAGAAAAAGTGAGAATTCCTGAATTTGAGGCAGAGGGGTATGACAGTAGCTGAGTATGAGATAGAGTTCACCAGGTTGAGCAAGTATGCTACTGGGATTATTGGGGATGAAGCTGATAAATGTCGTAGATTTGAAGACGGTCTCAATGAGGAGATTGGGTATTTAGTGGCTTCCCACTAGCATACAGATTTTGCTACGCTAGTGTCCTCTACTATTAGTGTTGAAAGAAGGAAAAAGCTGAAGACAGAAGAGCATTATAAGAAGTCAACAGCTAGTGTGGGCCAGACATCGGGTAGGAAAGGACGAATAGTACCCAGACCATTTCAGTCAAGGGTGGCTACACAGACATTTTCTGATAGGCGTGGTCAGCAATTTAGACCTGCAGCATCATCTGCTAGTTCACCAGCATCATTTCCTAAGAGATCAACTCCGAATTTGTGTCAGCATTGTGGTAAAGCTCATACAGGAGAGTGTTGGTGGTTGACTGGGGCATGTATGAGATGTGGAGCTACTGACCATATGAAGAAAGATTGTCACAGACTCGGTACAGGTAGTATGGCACCAACACAGACTATGACACCGATACAGAGCCATGGTAGAGGTCGAAGCCAGTTTAGAGGTGGTCGTACTGGACAGAGTCAGGGGGTATCAGAGACAGTTGACAGACCCGGAGGTAGTAGGACCCCAGCTCGGGCATATGTGATGAGAGCTCATGAAGACCAGGATGCACCAGACGTCATAGTTGGTAAATTATCTTTATTTGATTTTGATTTACATGCTTTGATGGATCCTGGTTCCATCCATTCATACATAAGTACAACTGCTCTTAGACAAGGGAACATGATACATGAGACCTTAGAATATGATATAGTTGTGACCAATCCACTGGGACATAGTGTGAAAGTGAATAAGATTTATAGAAACAGTTATAGAACTACCTTTTCATGAATTTGATGCTATTCTGGGTATGGATTGGTTGACAAAGCATGGAGCTATAGTCAACTGCCGATCTAGAAAAGTTGTACTTAAAATTCCTGGGCAAGATGACACCATCATTCAAGCTGTAGGCCAAACATGTTTGACCAGTGTTATTTCAGCATTAAAAGCTCGAAAATATATTAGGAAGGGATGTGAGGCACATTTGGCCCTTGTGATAGATACCAGGAAAAGGAGCCCAGAACTCAAGGACATCCCTACAGTGTGTGAGTTCTCAGATGTATTTCTTGAAGATTTGCCGGGGTTACCACCAGATAGGGAGATAGAATTTGCTATTGATGTGATTCCTGGTACAGCCCCAATATCAATTACTCCTTATAGAATGACACCTGCAGAATTGAGAGAGTTAAAGGTTCAATTGTAGGAATTGCTCGACAAAGGGTTCATAAGGCCCAGTGTGTCACCATGGGGCGCTCCGGTGTTGTTTGTGAAAAAGAAGGATGGCACCCTTCGGTTATGTATTGATTACCGACAATTAAACAAGGTGACAATTAAAAATAAATACCCACTACCTAGAATTGATGATTTGTTTGATCAATTGAAGGGAGCAGGAGTATTCTCTAAGATTGATCTCAGATCCGGGTACCACCAACTGAAAATCAAAGAATCAGATGTATCTAAAACAGCCTTCAGAACTCGATATGGCCACTATGAGTTTCTAGTTATGCCATTTGGCTTAACGAATGCACCAGCTGCCTTTATGGACATGATGAACATAATTTTTAGGCCTTATCTTGATCAGTTTGTGGTAGTTTTTATAGATGATATTTTGGTGTATTCGAGGGACAAGGGAGAACATGACAGACATCTCAGAATAGTACTACAGACTTTGAGGGAAAATCAATTGTATGCAAAGCTGTCAAAATGTGAGTTCTGGTTGGAAGAAGTGGGATTCTTAAGGCATATTATTTCAGTTGAAGGAATCTGGGTTGATCCTAACAAAATAGAAGCCATTCTAAGTTGGAAGCCACCTCACAATGTAACAGAAGTCCGAAGTTTCCTTGGATTAGCTGGCTACTATAGAAGGTTTGTGAAGGGATTTTCAAGCATAGCTACACCATTTACTAAATTGCTCAGAAAAGAAACTAAGTTTGAGTGGACAGATCGGTGCCAGGCAAGCTTTGATAAACTAAAAGCCATGTTAACCGAAGCACCTGTTTTGACCCAACCTACGCTAGGGAAAGATTTTATGATATACAGTGATGCCTCTCATAATGGGCTAGGTTGTGTATTAATGCAAGAGGGTAAAGTAGTTGCTTATGCATCTAGGCAATTGAAGCCTCATGAGCTAAATTACCCTACTCATGATTTGGAGTTGGCAGCAATAGTGTTTGCTTTGAAAATTTGGCGACATTATTTGTATGGCGAGCGGTGCTACATATATACAGATCATAAGAGCCTCAAATATTTTCCCACACAAAAGGAATTGAACTTAAGGCAAAGACGCTGGTTAGAGTTAATCAAAGATTATAATTGTATTATTGACTATCAGCCAGACAAAGCCAATGTAGTAGCGGATGCCTTAAGTAGAAAAACAGTGGCAGGTATAGTTTAAATTTTCCTCAATTATAATATAATATATAGAAAGTAATAGTAAAATTGAAAAAAATTAGACTCACAATTTATTTTGGCAGAGTTATGGGTCCAACCTACATTAAGGCAACAAGTGAGAAAAGCTTAGAAGCAAGATCAAAAATTGATGATAATTGCTGAGGCAGTGAAAAATGGGGAGAGACCTGAATTTAAGGTTGAAGATGATGGAAGCATAAGTTACAGAGGAAGATTGTGCGTGCCAAATGATAGCGGATTAAAGCAAATAATTCTAAAAGAGGCACATAATACAACTTATTCCATGCATCCAGGGAGCAATAAAATGTATCAGAACCTGAAGACTCATTATTGGTGGCCAGGAATGAAGAAGGATATAGTGGAATATACTACAAGATGCTTGACATGCCAACAAGTGAAAGCAGAACACCAGGTACCATCTGGATTGTTTTAGCTTATTGCAATTCCAGAATGGAAGTGGGAAAGAATTACAATGGATTTTGTATCTAGGTTGCCTTTGACACAAAAGAAGCATGATGCAATATGGGTAATTGTTGACTGGCTTACCAAGTCGGCTCACTTTCTGCCAGTTCGAATGGATTATTCATTTAGCCGGTTAGCAGAATTATATGTCAATGAGATAATTCGACTACATGGGGTTCCAGTATCTATTATTTCTGATCGAGACCCACGGTTCACATCAAAATTTTGGAAAAGTCTACAGCAAGCATTAGGGAGCCGACTTGCTTTTAGTACAACATTTCATCCACAAACAGATGGGCAATCTGAATGAGTGATTCAATTGTTAGAAGATATGCTGAGAATCTGCGTAATTGATTTTGAGGGTAGCTGGGATAAACATTTACCATTGATGGAATTTGCATACAACAACGGCTATCAAACTAGTCTCGGCATGACACCATATGAAGCTTTGTATGGAAGGAGATGTAGGACACCATTATGCTAGACAGAACTTGGTGAAAAGAAATTTATGGGGCCAGAATTAGTGCAACAGACAGAGGAGAAGGTGAAATTAATAAAAGATCGATTAAAAGCTGCAACTGATCGACAAAAATCCTATGCCGATTTGAAGAGGAAGGACATTGAGTATGCTGTCGGAGAAAAGGTATTTTTGAAAGTCTCACCTTGGAAAAAAGTACTGCATTTTGGTAAAAAGGGGAAACTGAGTCCTAGATTTATTGGACCATACGAAATACTTGAACGTGTGGGTCCAGTGGCTTACAGTTGGCCTTACCACCAGAATTGGATAATATCCACAATGTGTTTCATGTCTCAATGTTAAGAAGATATAGATAGGATCCGACATATGTAATACCTATGGAATCAATAGAGGTACAATCAGACTTGACATACGGTGAAGAACCAGTGAAAATCATAGCTCGAGAAGTCAAAGAACTACGGAACAAGAATGTACCACTGGTAAAGGTCCTATGGCGCAATCATGCAGTAGAAGAAGCCACCTAGGAGAGTGAAGAAATGATGAGAACTCAACATCCTCAGTTATTCAGCTCCACCTAATCAGGTAACTTTCGACGACAAAATTTTCTTAAGGGGGAGAGAATTGTAACATTCAGTGATTTAGGCCCCGATTGCGCGTGACCGTAGTGTGGTCCACTGGTTCAATCGGAGTCTAAATTTAAACCCATAAAAAAAAGACTAATAATAAGAGAAAATAATTAAGGGTATTATTATTTAGGAATTAAAAAGATTTGGGGTAGAATTAGAAAACAATAAAATTTCCTATGGACAAAATTGGTATTATGGAGATTGTTTGGGGAAAAATTGTAAATATGGAGCAAGATGTGGCAAATATGAAATTTCACAAAGTTTAAATGTTAATTAAGATTAATTAACTTAATGAACCAATAAGAATTAAGATTAATTTTAATTGGTGGGACCCACTTCTTAATTTAAGTATAAAAGTCAAAAAGGAAGACAAATTCCACATTCTTCCATGACTTTCTCTTCTTCATCTTTTCTTCCATTTTGGCCGTCCACTTCTCCATCCCAAAAGCCACCATTTTGCTGTAAATTAAGTTTGAAAAAGTGAGCAAATAAATTAGTTTTGAGAAAGGAAAAATCAGAATTTAAGAGTTCTTACTACAAAGGTACCAAAGGAGCAAGAAGGAAGGAGGAAAGAAGAAGAGAAAGGGAGAAGAATTTGGGGCAGATTCGACCAGCCCTATAACTCTATTAAGGCGAGTTTATTCTTCTTAAATTTAACCTTTTTCCTTCCATTTGGAATCCATATTGATGATAGATGTGATTAGGGTTGGTAGATATAGGTTATGTTGCAAGATTGAACTTAGAAAATTTAAGTTTGTGATTAGTTGATGGAAGTGTAATTAAACTTTGAATTAATGATATTTGATGTTAGTTAATTATTTTATGGCTTAAATATTGAAGAAAATATAATGTTGAAGGATGAATGAGGGGCTGCCATAGTTAAATAAATTTGGGGGAAATGGAAATTAACATAGAAACACCACAATTGGTGTTAGACTAAGGGTGAATTGAGTGTTTAATTGAAGAAAATAAATTGGGAAATAGGATATAATTTTTGGGCAGCCATGACATGTGAAGAAAGAAGTTTAACCTTAGCACATTTTAGCTCAATTAAGGTATAAAACATATTAGGAGCATTAAAATATTATGTAGACATGAAAAGCATTGAAATTGAATGTTGGAATTGAGTTATGGTATGGTTGTGTCAGAAAAATAAGTGAACAAGTGAGAGGCCCTCAAGAGGGTGAGAAAGGCAAGGAGAAAGCTAGCTAATAAGAGAAGAAAAAGAAGGATTAATGGAAGAACCAAGGCTGATTAAGTATGTGCTTCATTGATAAAAATTTTGCATGTTGTTAATATGTATGAAATTATATGTTAAGGTTTGTTATGTTTGTGTTGTTGGGATGTTATGTGTTTTGTTGTGACTTTTGATATTATATATGGAAATGAGATCCAATGGTATGAAATAATTGAGACATATGAATGTATTTTTAATTCTGGAAATTTTATTATTAAAATGAATGCAAATGATGAATGTGGTTGAAATATGGATTGATGTCAATTGATGGCTCGGGTACAGAATTCCAGGAACAGCTCTGTCTATTTTGATGATAACTTGAGTTATAGAACTCCGTTTTATATGTTTTTTGTTGGAAATGAAAGCTAAGACACAGGGCTTTAATATTTATGCAGACTATAATATCTCATTATGTCTAGATATTCCCAGTTAAATGCACGAAGTTTAAACCTAGAATTTGTCCAGAAAAATTCTGGGCAGAAAATTCTGTGATGATGCTGTAGTGAATTAATCATAACTTTTGATATAAAATTGGGATTTATGTGATTTTTGGTGCATCTGAAATATAAGACAATAAGCTAAAAATGGTTAGAAGGATTGAACTTCAAATTCGAATTAGATATGTGCTAAAAATGAAGCCCAAAAATATGTCCGAAATCTGCCATAGGTAAAAACATACAATATTGGGCTTTTTGCATGTGTTGTTATAACTATATGCAATAATCCATGCAAATATTTACTTTGATGGTAATTATAAATGTTTAACAAATTATTTATGTATGAGATTTTATTTCATTAATAATGGAAATAAAGAACAAAAATAAATAAGCATAATTATGATAGTTAAATAATATTGACATTTTTGAAATATAGTGAATTAATATAAAAATAGTTAAGCCCAAAAACACCTAGTCTAGAACTAGAATAGGGAATAGTTTGGCATGCCAATCAGGGGATTTAAGGCACTCGGTGCCAAATATGAAAGCCGGTAATGGCAATTTATAAATGCGTTCGGCGCAAAATTATTAAGCCAATAATGACAATATAACAAAAGCCGTAATGGCATTATTATAAAAGCGCTTGACGCTATATTATGAAAGCCGGAAATGTCAACCTCGTTATTCTTATTAGTTAGTTCGGTTATAGGTGTTATTGGCACAAATAAATAATAATAATAATAATAATATCGAAGTATGTGATTTTTTTTTATAAATGTTATATGAATTAAAGTTATTAGATATTGAGTGTTTGCAGAAATTTATTGATTTTATATAATTTTTTATTTTATGTCTTATTTATTAAATGAGTAATTAATATGTGAGAAAATATATATGTATGTAAAATTTTTATCATTGAAGCACCACTAAGCTAGTAGCTTAGCGCGGGTGATTTCCTCTCGCGCAGGTTTAGAAGTGTAGCCATAGAAAATAGACTGTCAAAAGAAGAAGGGTACCCGGAGGAAAGCAGCAAAAAGCTTTGGGTTTAATTTTCGGTATATGTCGTTAAAAACTTTGTAAATTAAAGTATCATTTTTATTTCATATCATGTGTATTAAATATGTTAGTCACCATGTAAAAGAACATGATTTGAATGTAAATTAATGTACTTTATAAATAAATAAAAGTTTTAATATTTGGGCTTATATGAAATTTTATTTTAGTTTATGCAATATTTTCGAAAAAAAAAAATATTTACTTCACTTCATTAATTTTATAAAACAGTAAGACGGGTAATGCTCACTTACCTTGCTGAACTATAGTGGGGTAAGGGGGTGTTACAGAGCATATGATATATTAAGTCTTGTACATATCATAACGTACATGATTGATCCTATAGCTAAAGCATATGGAATCAAACACATGTGTGTCCTCTCATTTTGTGTCTTTGGACACAAAGACTTTGAGAGAGTAATCCCATAGGTCATGGGAATATATCCCCTCTTGGACTGCTCCATGCTAAACCTGTTTAGCATCTTATCTATGTATGTAGACTGTGAAAGACCAAACAATCTTTTAGATCTATCTCTACATATCTTTATCGCCAAAATATAGGCTGTTTCTCTAAGGTCTTTCATAGGGAAATTCTTGGATAACCAAATTTTGATTCATTGTAAGGCTGATACATCATTTCCCATTAACAATATGTCATCTGCATATAACTCAAGAAATACGATTGCACTCCCAGTAACCTTCTTGTAAACACAAGGTTCATCCGGATTTTTTAAGAAACCAAACTATTTGATTGTCCCATCAAATTGAATATTCCAACTGGACGCTTGCTTTAATCCATAAATGGATATTTGAAGCTTACATACCCTTTTTCCATCTTTGGATATGAAGCCTCTTGGTTGTGTCATGTACACATTCTCATTCAGATTTCAATTAAGGAAAGTTATCTTCACATCCATTTGCCATATCTCATAATCATAATGAGTAGCAATGGCCAGGAGTATCCTTATGGATTTAAGCGTAGCTACTGGGCTAAAAGTTTCATCATAGTCAATTCCTTGTCTTTGATGATAACCTTTAGCAACAAGTCTAGCTTTATAGGTAATCACATTACCATCCATGTCAGTTTTCTTTTTGAAAACCCATTTGCACCCTATAGGCTTTATCCCTTTTAGTGGGTCAACCAAAGTCCGTACTTGGTTTTCATACATGGAATCCATTTCTGACTTCATGGCTTGAAGCCATTTGTCAAATTTTGAACTATTCAGAACTTCTTCATAGGTTGTAGGCTCATCGTTTTCTATGAGCAATACGTCATTATGTTCACTAATGAGAAATCCATATCTCTCTGGAATAGTATGTATCCTACTTGAAGGACAAAGCTCTTATATTTTAGAAGGTTAAGCTATTATATCATTCGCATGAGTAACAAGCTTGGGTTTACGCAGTTAATCAGCATCTATTTGAGTATCTTAAACTTCCTCAAGTTCAATTTTACTCCCACTATCTCCTTTTAGAAAGAATTCTCTCTCTAAAAAGATAGCATGTCTTGAAACAAAAACCATTTGTTCCAAGAGGTGGTAAAATTGATATCCATATGATGCTTTTGGATATCCCACAAACAGACATCTATCAGACTTAGCTTCTAGCTTATTTGACATTGTCCGCTTCATATAAGTCGGACAACCCCAAATTATCATATAAGAGAATCTGGGCCTTTTGTTATACCATATCTCATGAGGAGTAACATCAACTGACTTCGAAGGAACTCCATTTAATATATAAATGGCAGTCTCTAGTGAATAACCCCAAAAGGGTTTAGGCAGTTCCGCAAAACTCATCATAGAGATAAACTTACCATGTCTAACAAGGTTCGGTTTCTTCTTTTAACCACACCATTGTGTTGTGGCATGTAAGGTGGAGTCCATTGAGATAAAATCCTATTATCCCTAAGATAATCTAGAAACTTTTAGCTCAAGTATTCTCCTCCTCGATCTAATCTAAGTTTAGTAATAATTTTACTAAGTTGTTTCTCCACTATATTTCTGAATTCTTTGAACTTTTTAAAAGCTTCAGATTTCTATCTCATAAGATACACATACCCATATCATGAGTAGTCATTGATAAAAGTAATGAAGTAGATGAAACCACCTCTGGTGTGAGTAGACATTGGACCACATACATCTAAATGTATTAAGCCTAAAAGTCCATTAGCAAGTTCACACTTTCCCTTAAAGGGTAACTTAGTCATCTTGCCTAATAAGCAAGATTCATATGTGTCATATGATTCATAATCAAATGACCCCAAACTACCACTTTTGTGTAGCTTAGCCAAGCGTTTTTCACTTATATGATCAAGGCGACAATGCCATAAGTAAGATGATTTCAACATATCTTGCTTTTGCCTTTTATTATCATTGATGTTTAAAATTGGATTTGAGATATCTTATATGTGTTGGATTTTGAAGAATGAATCATATTCATGAACTCAACGGAAAAATAAAACTTTTAAAACCCAAAACAAAATATCATACTTGTACTATTAAAACTAATTTATATAAATATAAATGTTAAAAATTATACCTTGTAATTTCTTATTTGTTCTTCAAATATTCACTTTGTTGGGTTGTAGCAAACAACAACAATCCAAACTATGATGTCTCTAATGATAATCCACGCAAAAAATGAGGAAGAAACTATAAAGAGAAATGGTTTGAACAAATTCAAAGTGCTAGATTTGAAAGTGTTCTTGAGAGAATTTTGTTGTCTTAAAAATATTTTTTTGACAAAAAACTATTTTCATGTCTATTTTCAGCCATTTGATGTCTTTTCTATTTAAATTAAATTCAATGAAAAGATGAAAAGTAAAAAATGGAAAAAAGGGAAATGAATGAATAGTAATTGGCCATAATTAGCCTAATTAAGGCTAAAAACTGCCGTTGGCCAACGGGTGGGAGGCAGCAGTGCGCTGTGCTTGCTGCGGGGTGCTACTTGGCAGCCCAGCTGGCCCACTAGGTAGGCCAACAGCCTACCTACTAGGCACAGGCCTGTGACCCTTCCGAATAATTTTTCCGTGCGATCTCATCGTGATCTATCCCGAAATAATTCTCTCATATTTTGGATCCTATCCTAGACCTTTTTACTCATTCTCTATATCTTCAATGCGTGTGACCCATTAGGTTCCCAGTTATATTGGCCATTTAAATTAACAATTAATTTAAGCAGGTCATGAGCGGCATCTAGCAACACATCATGACCCCCAATTGACCGAAAAGTCAGTGGTTTGACTACGAACCTTTCTATAGACAATTTCTGTGACTTGGTTCAGAGTATGGACGTGTGTCAACTCCCACTAGACTGACTACGTCACATCTAGTCCAAGTAATGTTAGTTCTTGTCCTTGAGGCTCATTACTCTATTAGATATGTCATTGAAGACTATCTTTATGACATTTCCACTCCGGCCAGAGATTCTTAAGTAATGAGCACGACAAGAGGCCATGGGTATACACTCCTTCTATCAAGAGTGGTGAATCCTTTATTGGTTACCCAATTACCTTCAAATACTAAGTTGTTTCCAATCACCAACCTATGAGCTACCTCTTTGAGGCAACAAGGAATAGTGTCAAAATGCAGAATCAATATTCAAGATATCCTTGAGTACCTCAAGTCTAATGATACTTGCACCATTGCTATGATGAGACTATCATTGACATTTGAATATATTATCCATATGATTGTCTCATAGTTGGTCATCCAATGTACTTAGCTACACTTAGCAAGCATCCACATGTTAACTTTAAACATCTCATATTTATAGATTATGAGATCTACTACTCGATCAAATCAAGTAGTGTAACATGTGCTAGTCTATCTGGATTAATAATGTCTCGTCTCATTAATCCTATGACTAGGGATAATTTTGATACTAACATAATTACACATGATAAGAATCTCACTTTCATGATCTCATCATGATTTCTTTTATGTTATGTTATGCATCAAGGACTTCATTAATTGATTTAAGATCACTTATCAATTCATATATCTAATGATCTTCAAATTAATGAAAAAACCTTTTATTAATCAAATAAATTTGTACAATAAGTGCTAAAGGTGACTGCCTTTAGAGCACTCCTCTAACAAGCTCCCACTTGCACTAAAGCCAATTTCCCTTTTATTTAATTCCATAGGCGAGTACATGAGAATCATATTTCTTTTGGGGAAGTGGCTTAGTTAAAGGATCGACAATATTCTGATTAGTGGGCACTCTTTCTATCTTTACATCATTCCTACCAATGATTTCTCTAATCCAATGGTATCTTTTGAGTGCATGTTTCGATCTCTGATGAGACCGTGGATCCTTTGCTTGTGCAATGGCTCCATTATTATCACAATACAATTTTATTGGATCAATAATGCTGGGAACCACACCCAGTTCTGTGATGAATTTCTTTATCCAAACTGCTTCTTTTCCTGCTTCAGAAGCTGGAATGTACTCTGCTTCGGTTGTGGAATCAGCAGTCATTTCCTGTTTGGAACTCTTCTAACTAACTGCTCCACCATTTAGTGTGAATATATAACCTGATTGAGATTTTGAATCATCCTTCTCAAATTGGAAGCTGGCATCGGTACACTCACTCACAATAAGATCTCCATCTCCATATACCAACAATACATCATTAGTTCTTCTTAAGAACTTAAGGATATTCTTGACAACCACCCAATGACCCTCACAGGGGTCCGATTGGTATCTACTCATAACACTCAAAGCATATGGTACATTGGGCCTTGTACATATCATAGCGTACATGAATGATCCTATAGCTGAAGCATATGGAATCAAACTCATATGTGTCCTCTCATCTTGTGTCTTTGGACACAAAGACATTGAGAGAGTAATCCCATGGGTCATGGAAATATATCCCCTTTTGGACTACTCCACGCTAAACCTCTTTAGCATCTTATCTATGTATGCAGACTATGAAAGACCAAGCAATCTTTTAGATCTATCTTTATAGATCTTTATCCCTAAAATATAGACTGCTTCTCCAAGGTCTTTCATAGAGAAATTCTTGGATAACCAAATTTTGACTGATTGTAAGGCTGAGACATCATTTCCCATTAATAATATGTCATCTGCATATAACACAAGAAATACGATTGCACTCCCACTAACCTTCTTGTAAACTCAAGGTTCATCAGGATTTTGTAAAAAACCAAACAGTTTGATTGTCTCATCGAACCGAATATTCCAACTCCTGAATTCTTGCTTTAATCCATAAATGGATCTTTGAAGCTTACATACCTTCGTTTTCATACATGGAATCCATTTCTAACTTCATGGCTTGAAGCCATTTGTCAGAGTCTTAACTATTCAGAACTTCTTCATAGGTTGTAGGCTCATCATTTTCTATGAGCAATACGTCGTTCTATACACAAATGAGAAATCCATATCTCTTTGGAACATTAAATATCCTACTTGACCTACGAAGCTCTTGTGCTTCAGAAGGTTGAGCTGTTATTTCATCTGTATGAGTAACAAGCTCGGGGTCAGGTAATTGATCAGCATCTGTTTGAGCATCTTGAACTTCCTCAAGTTCAATTGTGCTCCCACTGTCTCCTTTTAGATGGAATTATCTCTCTAAAAAGATAGCATGTCTTGAAACAAAAACCTTTTGTTCCAAGGGGTGGTAAAATTGATATCCATATGATGCTTTTGGATATCTCACAAACATTCATCGGTTAGACTTAGCTTATAGCTTATCTGAAATTGTTCACTTCATGTAAGCAGGACAACCCCAAATTCTCATGTAAGAAAATGTGGGCCTCTTGTTATACCATATCTCATATGGTGTAACATCAACTGACTTTGAAGAAACTCCATTTAATATATAAATGGTGGTCTCTAGTGCATAACCCCAAAGGATTTAGGCAATTCCGCAAAACTCATCATAGACCTTTTCATGTCTAACAAGGTTCAGTTTCTTCTTTCAGCCACACCATTGTGTTGTGGCGTGTAAGGTGGAGTCTATTAAGATAAAATCCCAATATCCCTAAGATAATCCAGAAACTCTTGGCTCAAATATTCACCTCCTCGATCTGATCGAAGTGTTTTAATACTTTTTCCAAGTTGTTTCTCTACTTCATTTCTAAATTCTTTGAACTTTTTAAAAGCTTCAGATTTGTATCTCTTAAGATACATTACCCATACCGTGAGTAGTCATCGATAAAAGTAATGAAGTAGATGAAATCACCTTTGGCGTGTGTAGACATTGGACCACATACATCTGAATGTATTAAGTTTAAAAGTCCATTAGCACGTTCACCCTTTCCCTTAAAGGGTAATTTAGTCAAGTTGCCTAATAAACAAGATTCATATGTGTCATATGATTCATAATCAAATGACCCCAAACTACCATTTTTGTGTAGCTTAGCCATGTGTTTCTCACTTATGTGACCAAGACGACAATGGCATAAATAAGCCCACTAGGGAGGGTCAATACATATGTTCCAATAGCTAATGCAGCAATCCTTGCTCCATTATCAATGCATAGGTCTGACTCTCCCTTATTGAGTTGGCTATTGTTCCTTAGGTCCTACATATCAGTGCATATGTGTGAGCCACAATCGGTAACTAATACCCATATATTATTTTTAGAAACAGTATTAATTTCAATGACAAAAATACCTGAAGTAGATGGGGCATCAGATGCCTTCTTCTTCAAGGACTCGAAGTAAGCCTTGCAGTTTCTCTTCCAGTGGCCATCCTTGCCACAATGGAAGCATGTCCCCTCTAGATCAATCTCCTTGGCCTACTTCTTGGCCACGCCTCCCTTAGGCTTCATAGACTTCTTCTTCTTCTTCTTAAGGTTCTTCCTTTTAGAACTTGAAGAGTCCACCAACATCACAACCTTATTGTCCTTCTTAACAGATGGCTCAGCTGTTTTCGGCAAGTTAATCAGCTCAGGAATAGTGGTAGAGATTTGGTTCATCTTATAGTTCAGCACAAAAAGTGAATAACTATCAGATAAGCCGGTTAGAATTAAGTCAATACTTAATTCATGGTCCATTACAAATCCTAAGGTGGCCAACCTCTCAATATAGCCATTCATCTTCAATGCACATTGTACTGGAGATGTCCCCTCAACCATCTTAGTGCGGAAGAGCAACCTTGAAGTTTCAAACCTTTCAGAACATGCTTACTCATCAAAAAGCTCTCTTAGATGGTATACTATGGAATTAGCATCCATAGCCTCATGGTATTTTTGCAACTCAGCAGACATAGTAGCAAGCATAATGCAACTTGCCATCTCACTATCATCGATATGCTTTTGATATGCCTTCTGAACATCATCAGAAGCACTAGCAGCAGGGGGATTCGGGAGTGCCTCATCTAGGACATAGCCAATCTTTTCGGATTTGAGAACTATTCTCAGATTCCTTAGCCAATCCAAAAAATTGGGCCCAGTCAACTTATTTAATTCCATTAGCGATCGCAAATTCACACTTGTCATGATGATGATTCTAGCAACCTAGATGTAAAATAGAACATGTTAGAATCTACATAAAATGCATGTTTATTAGGTCTTTAATAAATCGCATTAACTATTTTATTGCAAATCCATACCCCTCACTATGAACCCGAGAGAACTTATATGGAAATTCTCCTAGTGGGTCGATATCCAACTAGCTAAGAATAACCTTGAGGCAACTCAATAAGCTATCCTTAGTTTGGTTGGTAGGTATCTAATCCATGCCAATTGCATTATTCATGCAACTATTGAATCTTGTGGTATCAACTTATTGATGTGTGCACATGCATTGGGCCATCGACTCTTGATATGTGTACATCTCATGTATACAAACCAAACTTCATCTCCAATACACATTATCCTTGGCACAAATCCAACAAGTTAATAATATCAGTTAAGTCTAACCCATTAATCGTGAAATCTAATTTCAAAGGATTGAACATATTCTTATAAAGTGAGCTTGAGGCAACTCAACAATCTTAACTGCAGAAGAACTCTGGTTCTCCCCATATTAATGGAAGGCGTAAGACTTAATTCTTTATTTTGGGAGGATTTCTTTGTTAAGTGTCATCAAGTTATTATTTCATGCTTTTATATATCATACATTCATCATATGGATATATAAAGATAGTTACACTAACTATATGACATGATTATGGACATACTAAAGTCAATCTCTTGAACCAAAGAGAAATTGACCAGGTCTTACCTAGGTATATGCATGAATTTACAACCCAAAATAGAAATCAAATTCCTATGTCTAAGTTTTCTTGTTTATGGTACCACCTCATTTGCGTCTTGCTCATTTGTATCTTTATTCTATCCTAATCCTATGTAATCTAATTACATATTTAAAATTATAGAAAATCTCAATTTACATTTAAGGTGAGTAAGATGAGAAGAGAAATACATAAGAAAGAAGGAGAGGTAGGGACACGCAGACCCTATTTGTCATAAAACAAAACAATTTCATACATGTTCAATCACATTGGGCCTAAGTCCATAATTTTTCCGTGCGATCTCATCAAAATCCTTCCCGAAATAATTCTCTCATATTTTGGATCCTATCCAAGACCATTTTACTCATTCTCCATAATATCAATGCGTGTGACCCATTAGGTTCTCGGTTATGTTGGCCACTTAAATTAACAATTAATTTAAGTAGGTCATGAGCGGCATCTAGCAACACTTATGACCCCCAATTGATCGGAAAGTCAGTGGTTTGACTACGAACCTTTCCATAGACAATTTCCGTGCTATTATTCCTTTCACCATTCTATACCCCACTTCATTCAGTGTATGGACATGTGTCAACTCCCATTAGACTGACTATGTCACGTCTAGTCCAATTAATGTTAGTTGTTTCCCTTGAGGCTAATTACTCTATTAGATATGTTATTGAAGACTATCTTTATGACATTCCCACTCCGGCGAGAGATTGCTGAGTAATGACCACGACAAGAGGCCATGTGTATACACTTCTTCTATCAAGAGTGGTGAATCATTTATTGGTTACCCAATTACCTTCGAATACCTCAAGCTGTATCCAATCTCCACCCTATGAGCTACCTCTCTGAGGCATAAAGAAAGAGTGTCAAAATACATAATCAATATTCAAGATATCCTTGAATACCTCAAGTCTAAGGATACTTGCACCGTTGCTATAATGAGACTATCATTGACATTTGAATAGATTATCCATATGATTGTCTCAGAGTTGGTCATCCAATGTACTTATCTACACTTAGCAAGCATCCACATGTTAACTCTAAACATCTCATGTTTATATATTATGAGATCTACTACTCGATCAAATCAAGGAGTGTAACATATGTAGTCTGTCTAGATTAATAATGTCTCGTCTCATTAATCCTATGACTAGGGATAATTTTGATACTAACATAATTACACATGATAAGAATCTCAATATCATGATCTCATAATGATTTCCTTCATGCTATGTTATGTATCAAGGATCTTATTAATTGATTTAAGATAACTTATCAAGTCATATATCAAATGAACATCAAATTAATGAAAAAACCTTTTATTAATCAAATAAATTTGTACAATAAGTGCTAAAGGCCTAAAAGAGAAGAAGATAAAAAGATAAAATGACAAAATGACAAAAAACAAGTTTGCTTTATATTCATCTTTCTTCCCCATTTTTGCCTTCTTCTCCAGCCCGACTTCTTCTTCATTTTCCTCCATTTCAGAATTAAATTCTTCCTTGTTTCACTTAGTTTTTGAAGCTCATTGATCCCTTGCAAGGTTGTTCTTGGTAAGTAATCAATTCTTATTGCTATAGGGTTGATTTGAGTTGCTTAGGTTCATTAATAGGCACTGATTTTCACCCCAATTTTGATATTAATAGAAATTGATTCTGGAAAAGTGTATAACACAAAAGTTGTTCCTTTTTGTCTTATATTTTTGGATATTTAAACAGGTTTGTAAGAGGTTATGTATAGGAAGAGATATGCTCTCTTTACTGAAACGGGTCAGGGTGTGAACCCTAACCAAGTTAGCTACTGTATACTTTGATTTCGAATATGTTAACGCCTTTATTTGAAGTATCGCAAAACATAAAAGTTGTAGATATATGTGTTTTGTATCCTTATACCAAATTTCAGGTTCATAGGACTTGTATATTTTGATTTATGGTGAATGGAACTATGACTATCCCATGACTTGAACTTCCAATTGAGTGCCCTGGGCAGATCTAGACACTTGTTTGGCTAATTTGAGCTTGTTAGAGCTAGATTCTGTATATTTTCAAAACATCAGAGTTATAGGTATATGTCGTAGCTAAATGTTGGTACTAATTTCAGATTAATTGATAATGTATAGACTAAGTTATGGCCTTTGGAAGTCATGCTGGTCTGGAAGCCAACTCTATTCTGGACAAGTAAAATGTTTGTTATATTTGGAACACCTTAGAGACATAATTGATAAAATTTGTAAACATGACAATGTTCCATATGAACCCATATAAGTGTCTGTAACATTTCATGGAAATAAGACTTATAGATTATAAGTTATGATGAAACCAAATGAGTACCATGAAACTGCCTAAAGGAAGAAAACAAGGCAGAAAACATAACGCACTTAGAAATTCCACACAATATTGTACAATGATCCAATTGATCTGAAATTTTAATATGTTCTATAATTATATGTTAGTTTTAATTAGAAATAAGAATCCGATTAATTGGTCAAGTATAGAGAAAGGTATAGGCTGAACAGTCCCATAAGGTCACACTGCCTTATGGGAAAAATCTTAACTATTGACATGAACAATGTATATTAATTTGTTTAAGCCACACTAAGTCTCCCTAATCATGAGTTAATGGATTATGTTTTCATATTAGGCTCGTAACATATTGGAGACCCACAAGGAGTGGATAGATAATAAGTTAGGGGTCGGAATCAAAGTAAAACGGTGAGTCTAATTATCGATTGAATTCTTTGGAGCAAATGAATGTTACTTGCTATGTGATTCATATGATTGTCATGATTGGTCCTTGATAATGTAATGATGGATAATTTGTGAAATTTTGGTACATATAAATGGTATACTTGTGGTATATTTGAAGTATATGTTTGACATATGTGATATATATACATGGTATATGTATAGTATATGCAAGGTATATGTGTGGCATATGAGGTATATATGTGGTATATGTATATTATATGTGATAAGATACAATGGTTGATGAATGCTTAAATACAAGTGCATATGCATATGGACTAAAAAGGCGTTGTGACTATTTAATCGATATTGTAAAGCAAAAGAAGAGGCCTATGGCCCAACAAATGTGCAAATGAAACAAATGATCAAGCTAGCTAGCAAATGCAAATGGAAATGTTCACATGGAAAATGTTCACATGGAAACCCGGGGCAGTGTCTGTTTAACTTGGTCACAACATAATGAAATAAGCAAAGCATTTCCGTACATAAAGAGAAATGATTATATGTTTCAACTTTATTGATACATATATGATACTGATGAATGGAATGGAATATGTGGTATATATTGGAATTGTGATTTATTACTATGAGTTGTTTGGTACTTTAGAGCTCATTGGATGATTATTGTCACTGAGCCGCAACTCATCAATTTGTATCATTTTTCAGGTAAAGAAAAGTGATAGCTCATTTTGAGTAGTGTATAGAAGACATGGAGCACAGGTCATTGGCCGAGCCTCATCACTCTCTCTCCTTGCATTCCACACGAGCATGAAAAACATGTCATCTGTATTTTGGACTTATATGCTTGAATATGTATTATCACTCTAGATTAGTTTTGAAATGTATAAATGGAAACAACCCGTAATCCTTCGGATGGAAAGTTTATGTTTTAATATATGTGATATATCATATTGTGGTTTTTAATGTTGACTTGAAAAGTCATTGAGTGATATTACAGGATATGAGACTTGCAAAGTCATTGAATAGAATTACAGGATATAAGACTTGTAAAGGCATTAGTTGATTTTACAGGATATGATATGAAAAAAAAAATTTACTACCACTGTTATCAGGGTATTTTCTCTTTCCAACATGCAGTATGTGATTATTTGATACAGAAATAGGTTATACTTAACTGCATATGATGTGGTGTTACAATAACTATCAGAAAAACCGGTTAAAATTAAGTCAATACTTAATTCATGGTCCATCACAAATCCCAAGGTGGCCAACCTCTCAATATAGCCATACATCTTAATGCATATTGCATTAGAGATGTCCCCTCAACCATCTTAGTGCAATTTCAGATCATGCTTGCTCATCAAAAAACTCTCATGAATGGTATACTTTGGAAGTAGCATCTATAGCCTCATGCTGCTTTTGTAACTCAGCTGACATAGTAGCTAGCATAATACAGCTTGCCATCTCACTATCATCGAGATTATTTGATATGCCTTCTGATGATTGTCATAAGCATTAGCAGTAGGGGGATTAGGGAGTGCCTCATCTAGGGCATGGCCAATCTTTTTGGACTTGAGAACTATTCTCAGTTTCCTTAGCCAATCCAAAAAATTAGGCCCGGTCAACTTATTTGATTCCATTAGTGATCGCAAATTCACACTTGTCATGATGATGATTCTAGCAACCTAGATGTAAAATAGAACATGTTAGAATCTACATAAAATGCATGTTTATTAGGTCTTTAATAAATCGCATTATGACACCCACTATTTTATTGCGAATCCAAAGGCCTCACTATGAACTCGTGAGAACTTATATGGAAGTTCTCCTAGTGGGTTGATATCCAACTAGCTAAGAATAACCTTGAGGCAACTCAACAAGCTATCCTTAGTTTGGTTGGTAGGTATCTAATCCAACTAATTGCATTATTCATGTGACTATCAAATCTTGTGCTATCAACTTATTGATTTGTGCACATACATTGGGCTATCAACTCTTGATATGTGTGCATCTCACGTATACAAACCCAACTTCGCCTCCAGTACACATTAACCTTGGTGCAAATCCAACAAGTTAATAACATCAGTTAAGTCTAACCAATTAATCGTGAAATCTAATTTCAATGGATTGAACATATTCTCATAGAGTGAGCTTCAGGTAACTCAACAACCCTAACTCTAGAAGAACTCTAGTTCTCCCCATATTAATGGAAGGCGTAAGACTTAATTGTTTATTTAGTGAGGATTTCTTTGTTAAGTGTCATCAAGTTATTATTTCATGCTTTTATATATCATACATTCATCACATGGATATATAAAGATAGTTACACTAACTATATGGCATAATTATGGACATACTAAAGTTAATCTCTTGAACAAAAGAGAAATTGAACAGGTCTTACCTAGGTATATGCATGAATTTACAACCCAAAATAGAAATCAAATTCCTATGTCTAAGTTTTCTTGTTTATGGTACCACCTCATTTGTGCCTTGCTCATTTGTATCTTTATTCTATCCTAATCCTATGTAATCTAATTACATATTTCAAATTATAGAAAATCTCAATTTACATTTGAGGGGAGTAAGATGAGAAGAGAAATACATAAGAAAGAAAGAGAGGTAGGGACACGCAGACCCTATTTATCATAAAACAAAAAAAATTCATACGTGTTCAATCACATTGGGCCTAAGTCCATAATCATCCATTGTAACATCCTCAACTTTCCCCACATGCATTTCATTTGAACATATGCATCTTGCATATAATTCAATTGAACACATGCATTTCATACATATTTTCGTAGGAACAAGTCCATGACACGCACTAGCTACGTGTCCTAATACATTGCAATTGTATCGAGTCATACATGTGTATTTATAATCTAAATGAGGATAAAAAGTATTAAAAATAAATGAAATAAGGTGACCAAATTAAAGTATGCAAAATGACTAGATTAAGATTAAATTGGATATTGTGTTGTATTGTGTAATAATAATAAGAATAATTAGTAAAAAATAAAATAAAATAATAAAAAATAAATAAAAGTCAGAAAAAAAGGGAAGTGGATGGGTGAAACAAAGGAAATTGTGGTGCCTTTTAACTTATTAGGCAGCCACCATATTCATTTCCTTTCCTCACCTTCTTCTTATTCTTTGCTTCATTTCTTCAATCAATTTTCTTTTAAGTTCCAGACACCATTTCTTCCCTCTTTCACTCAAAAAATTGTAGCAACAAGATTAGCCAAGAGTGATTATAGGTTAGTAAATATTTATTTTTGTGTTAAGCTTGATTATGGTGTTTAGGGTTCATTAATAGGCAGTATATTGTGCCATAGTTTTTATGATCTTAGATAATGAATCTGAAAAAGCTTAAAACACAAAAGTTGTTGTTGTATGTCTTAGATTTATGGATACGTAAATATGTTTGCAAGATGTGGTGTATAGAATGAGATATCTGCTTTGTACTGAAACTGGTCCGGATGTGAACCCTATGTAAGTTAGCTACTGTGTTTGTTAGTTTGGAATATGCGAAAGCCCATATTTGAAATACCTAAAAACTTCAAAGTTGTATCTATATGTGTTTTGTATCTGTATACCAAATTTAAGGTTCATAGGTGTTGTAAAATTTGAGTTATGGTGAATGGAACCATGACTATTTCATGGTTTGAACTGCCTACGGGGTGACTTGGGCAGATCCAGAAATATGTTTGGCTTTTTTGAGCTCCTTAGAGCTATATTTTGTATATTATCAAAGAATTAAAGTTATAGCTAAATGTCTTAACTAAATAAGGGTACTAATTTCAGCTTAATATGGTATGTATAAACTAAGTTATGACCTTTGGAAGTCATACTGGTCTGGAAGCCAATTCTATTATGGACTAGTGAAATATTTGTTATCATTTGAAGACCTTAGAGACATAATTGATAACAATTGTAAATATGAAAAATGTTCCATATGAACCCATATAAGGTTTTGTAAATTTTAATTAAAATAGGACTTATATATTATAAGTTATGATGAACCAAAGTGAGTACCCTGAAACTGCCTAAGGGCAGAAAATAGAACACGTTTAGAAATTCCACCAAAAATTGTACAAAGATCCAATTGGTCTACAATTTTAATATGTTATATAATTATATGTTAGTTTTAATTAGGAATAAGAATCCGATTAATTGGACAAGTATAGAAAATGTTTAGATTAAACAGTCCCATAAGGTCACACTGCCTTATAGGAAAAATCTTAACTATTGATATGAACAATGCATATTAATTTGTTTAAGCCACATTAAGGCTCCCTAATCATGAGTTAATCGATTATGTTTTCTTATTAGGCTTGCAACATGTTGGAGACCCGTAAGGAGTGGATAGACAATAAGTTAGGGGTCGGAATCAAAGGATAAAGGTGAGTCTAATTATCAATTGAATTCTTTAGTGCAAATGAATGTTGTTTGCTATGTGATTCATATGATTGTTATGATTGGTCCTTGATAATATGATGATGGATAATTTGTGACATGGTGGTACACACAAATGGTATACTTATGGTATATTTGAGGTATATGTTTGACATATGTGATATATATACATGGTATATGTATAGTATATACAAGGTATATGTGTGGAATATGAGGCATATATGCAGTATGTGTATGTTATATGTGATAAAATACAATGGTTGATGAATGCTTAAGTACAAGTGCATATGCATATGGACTTAAAAGGCATTTTAACTAGTTAATTGATATTGTAAAGCACAAGAAGAGGCCTATGGCCCAACAAATGTGCAAATGAAACAAATGATCAAGCTAGCTAGCAAATGCAAATGTTCACATGGAAACACGGGGCAATGTCTGTTTAACTTAGTGACAACAAAATGAAATAAGCAAAGCATTTGCATACATAAGAAGTAATGATTATATGTTTCAACTTTATTGATATTTATATGATACTGATGAATGAAATGGAATACATAGTATGTATTGGATTTGTGATTTTTTATTATGAGTTGTTCGATACTTTAGAGCTCATTTGATGGTTATTCTCACTGAGCCGCAATTCATCAATTTGCATCATTTTTCAAGTAAAGAAAAGTGATAGCTCATTTTGAGTAGCGTATAGAAGACATGGAGCACAGATCACTGGCTGAGCCTCATCACTCTCTCTCCTTGCATTCCACACAAGCATGAAAATATGTCATATGCGTTTTGTATTTACATACTTGAATATGTATAGTCAATTTGGAATGAGTTTAAAAATGTATAAATGAAAGCAACTCGTAAATACTTTTGTGTAAAGTTTATGTTTTAACATATGTGATATATATATATATTATGATGAAAACCTCAGTGTTAACTTTGCAAAGTCATTGAATAATATTACAGAATATGAGATGTGCAAGTCAATGAATGAAATTACAGGATATAAGACTTGCAAAGTCATTAAATGATATTACTGGATATAAAAAAAATTTACTATCACTATTAACAGGAAATTTTGTTTTTTTTCCAGCATGCTATGTGTGATTATTTGATACAGAGATAGGTTATACTTAAATGTATAAGATGTTGTGTTACATCCATCATGCCTTTTCATACACCCCTAACATGCATTCTCTAATTGATGAAATAAAAATGACTATTTTGGATTTCAATTTGTAAATCGATTCAACACTTGAACTGAAATTGCCTATTTGTGTTGTTTCAGTTAATTTAATTTTGTATGTCATTTTAAAGAAGAATTTAATATTTAATCAAATTATATTAAATTCCATATTTTCAAAATTAATTTAAAATTAATTATCCTTAAAATCAGAACATTATGATGTTAAAATTAAACAATTTAATTTTAATATATATACCAATTTCTAGTCATACTAGAATTACAATTGCACAACTTAAATTAATCCAAAATTAATTTTCAAATATTCTAAAAATTTCCAAAACATCAAATCATCATTCTAATCATCTTTAAGTCAGCTCAAGTTCATCAAAATATTTTTGGCACAAGCCAAAATTACTAAGACAAACGAACCAACACACTTAGACACTCAAAATGACTAATTCGACTTCCATAATTTTTTAAAATTTCAAATGCTTGAAAATAATTTTGGAATGCATGTAACATCAAAATAAATTATTTTTAATCACATAAAAAATATTTCAAGGTACTGGAAATAAAATAAAACATGCAAAAAAATAAACAAAACAGCCCTACTGCGTATGCTAAAACAGTCTCATTTTTGTATTTGCTTGAAATATTAATTAAAATAATTTTTAATTAATTATTGGATACTCCCAGAGGTATAAAAATATTCTCAATATGTCTAAATACTTTTTTCATACTCAAATAACAAGAAAAATATAACCAGCCCTATCAATTAAGCCAAAGAACAACGCATGTTCATAAACAAAGGCAATTTTAGGTATTTTTGAAATAAATCTGAAATTAATTATTTGAATCACATTCAAATCATTTTTCAATCAAAATAATCATCCCATGATCAGATAGAGAAAGAAACATGTGTAAAACATATTTTACAAATTAATTTCAATTTTCAAAACCTATTGATCCAAAATCATCAAAACCATGCAATCCCATTGAACTTTCATTTAAAATTAATTTTAATGGACACAAGGGGGCTCTAATACCACTGTTGAGTTTTGAAGTATGAATCATATTCATAAATGCAGTGGAAAAATAAAATTTTTAAAATTCGAAATAAAATATCATACTTGTGTCATTAAAACTAATTTATATATAAACACAACTGTACTTGATAGAAATCTCATCATCATGATTTGCTTCATGTTGTGTTACATACCAAGGACTTCATTAAATGATCTAAGATCTATATCAATTCATATGCAATGAATACAATATAATGAAAATGCTTTTTATTAATAATAACTGAGTACATCAATTGCCTAAGGTGATTGCATTTAGGGCACCTCTCTTACAATCGCCCACTAGCACAATCACCCACTAGCACTAAAGTCAATTGCCTTTATACATTATACCATAGGCAAGTACATGACTATCATATTTCTTTTGGGGAAGAGGCTTAGTCAGAGGATCAACTATATTCTGCTTAGTGGGAACTCTCTCTATCTTTACATCATGTCTACCTATGATTTCCTAAATTAGATGGTAATGTCTGAGTACATGCTTGGATCTTTGATGAGACCATGGCTCTTTTGCTTATGCAATGGCTCCATTATTATCACAATATAAGGGTATTGGATCAACAATGCTAGGAACCACTTCTTACTCTATTATGAATTTCCTTATCCAAACTACTTTTTTAGCTGCCTTAGAAGTTGCAATGTACTCTACTTCAGTTATGGAATCTGTAGTTGTCTATTGTTTGGAACTCTTCCAATTGACTACACTACCATTTAATGTGCAAATATAGCCTAATTGGGACTTGGATTCATTCTTATTAGTTTGGAAGTTGGCATTGATATACCCATTTACTTTACACTCACCATCTTCATAAACCAATAATGCATCCTTAGATCTTCTCAAGTACTTAAGGATATTCTTGATAGCCACCAATGCCCATTATCAAGATAATATTGATATGTACTCGTGACACTTAGAGCATATGATACATCAGATCTAGTACATAACATGTAACATCATTGACTTCTCACATATGCATTTTTACATGCATTTCATTTGGACATATGCATTTGCATATATTTTACTTAAACGCATGTATTTTATATGTATTTTTATAAGGTCAAGTTCACGACATGCACTAGCTACCTGTATGAGTATTTTGTAATTGTGCTGAATTGCACGTGTCCATTTTATAATTTAGTTGAGGATGAAATGAAATTGAAATTTATGTGAATAAAAATTATTAGATTTAATTAATAAAGAAAAATGAAAAGAAACAAAAGATAAACAAAAAGGAAGGAAAGAAAACAAAAAAGGGAAAATGAAAAAAGTGAGGAGGTGGAGGAGGACCTTATCTTTCTCCTCACCATTCTGCCTCGCTCACTTCAGATTCGTTTCTTCTCCTTCTTCCACCATTTCAGCCTTCCACCATGTCAGCCTTTTTTTCTTCCTTATTTCACTTAAGGTTTGCAGCAAATTGATCCCTCTCAAGTTCATTCTTCATAAGTAATATTCTCTCCATTGTTCTAGTGTTGCTTGAGATGTTAGGGTTAAGTTGAAGCAGTGTATTGCACCCCAATTTTGATGCCAATAGAAACTGATTATGGAAAAGTTTAAAACATGAAATTTGTTCATTTATTTCTTAGGTTTATGGATATATAAATATTTTTTCAATATTTGGTTTATATGAAAATATATGGTCATCTTATTGGAACTAGTCAGGGTATGAATCCTAGCTGAGTTAGCTACTGTGTTTGTTATTTTTGAAAATGATAGAGCTCATATTTTAGGAAGACAAATATATAAAAGTTGTAGATACATATGTTATCTATATTTATACCAAATTTTAGGCTCATAGGTCTTGTGTATTTTTCTTTATGGTAAATGAAACCATAACTATTCCATAGTTTGAACTGCCTATTTAGTGCCCTAGGCAGATCCAACAACTTGTTTAGACATGTTAAGCTCTTTAGAGATGGATTATGTATATTATCAAAACATAAATGTTATATTTTTATGTCATATATAAATTTGGGTATAAATATCACCTTAATATGTTATTTATAGAGTGAGATAGGTCATTGACAAGCCATACTAGTCTGGAAGCCAACTCTGTTCTAGACCAGTGAAATATTTCTTATAATTTCATAACCTTAAGGACATAAATAATAAAAGTTTAAACATGAAAAATGTTCCATTTTAACCTATATAAGTGTATACGAAGTTTAATTATAATATGAGTTACATGTTGTATGATATGAAGGACCAAAGTTGGTACCTTAAACTGACAAAGGGTAGAAAATAGAACACCATTGGAAATTCCACCAAAATTTGTACAATGCTCCAATTTCCCTGATATTTGAGTATGTCATATAATTATATTTTAATTTTAATTAAGAATAAGAATCCCATAAATTGGACAATTATAGAAAAATTTATTGGCTAATTAGTCTCATAAAGTTACATTGCCTTATAGGAAAAAACCTTAACTATGTATATAAACTATGCACATTAATTTGTTTAAGCCATATTAAGTTTCTTTAGTCATAAATTAATTGATTATATTTATATATTAGGCTCAAAATATATTGGAGACCCACAAGGAGGGGATAAACAATAAGTTAAGGGTCGAAATCAAAGGGCAAAGGTTAGTATAGTTATCAAATGATTTCTTTAGTGCATATAAATATTGCTTACTACATTATATGTGAGATGATTTTATGGTTATGTGATTCATATGATTGTCATGATTTGACCTTGATAATGAGATGATGGATAATTTGTTACATATGTGGTATATATGTGATATACGTATGGTATATGTGATAAAGATACAATGGTTGATGAATGCTTAATGAAAAATGCATAAGCATATGGACTAAAAAGGCATTGTGATTAGTTAATTGATATTGTAAAGCAAAAGAAGAGGCCTATGGCCCAACAAATAAAACAAATGAACAAGCTAGCTAGCAAATACAAATGTTCACATGGAACCCTAGGGGCAATGTCTATTTAACTTGGTCACAACAAAATGAAATAAGCAAAGCATGTGCATATGCAAAGAGTAATGATTATATGCTTTAATTTTACTGGTAACTATATGATACTGATGAATGAAATGGAATATGTGGTATGCGTTGGATTTGTGATTTGTTACTATGAGTTGCTTGGTACTTTAGAGCTTGTTTGATGATTACTCTCACTAAGTTGTAACTCATCAATTTGCATCATTTTTCAGGTAAAGGAAAGTGATAGCTTATTTTGAGTGGCATATAGAAGACATGGAACACAGGTCACTAGCCGAGCCTCACCACTCGCTCTTTCCTTCCATTCCACCCAAACATTAGATCATGTCATCTACAACATCATAACTTTCTTCCAAGGTGATACCTTTAGAAACACTTGATCTCCAACCTGGAACTCTATGTCTTTTCTTCTTAAATCTGTATATGATTTATGTCAGTCCATAGCTTCTTTCAATCTATCCTTGATCACCCGTACCTTCACTTTAGTTTCGAGAACCAAATTGGTCTCCATTAGTTTCTTCTCACTTAATTTTGTCCAATATAAAAGAGTTCTACATTTCCTCCTACAAAGTGCTTCATATGGTGCCATTTTGATGCTGGACTAATAGTTGTTGTTGTAAGAAAACTCGACCAATGGCAAATACTTTTCCCAACTGCTTTCAAACTCAGGGACACAACTTATCAACATATCTTCAAGTATTTGAATTACACACTCCGACTTCCCATCAGTTTGGGGATGGAAAGCCGTCCTAAAATGAAGTTTTGTCCCTAATGCTTCTTGGAACTTCTTCCAAAACTAGGAAGTAAATCTCAAATCCCTATCTGAAATAATATAGGATGGTACTCCATTGAGTCTCATTATCTCATTAATGTAGATTTCTGCCAACTTGATCAGCGGATAGTCTCTCCGTACTGGTATGAAATGGGCTAATTTCATGAGTCTATCAATGATTACCCAAATAGCATCATGGTCTTTTCCAGTTAAAGGCAGTCCCATCACAAAATCCATGGTCACCTGATCCCATTTCCACTCTGGTATCGCGATAGGTTGAAGTAAACCCGATGGAACTTGATGGTCAGCTTTCACCTGTTGGCATATCAACCATTTACTCATGAATTCTGTCACATCATTTTTCATTCCTAGCAACCAATAGTGTACTTTCAAATCATGATACATTTTGTTACCACTAGGATGCATCGCGTAGCCACTATGATGAGCTTCTGTGAGAATGTTCTTTCTTAATTCATCTCGATCGGGTACACATAACCTCCAGTTGAAATAAAGGATGTCATATTCACCCAAAGAGTAATCACCCTCATTACCCTCTTTTACTTGGTTCACTATGGCAATCAAACGATCATCTGTCTTTTATGCTGCTTTCACTTGCTGAAGAAAGTCAGGTTTTACTTGCATTTCTATTATTATCGCTCCAACTTGTGCCATATCCAATCTGACATTCATTGCCCGAAGGGCTGCCATAAATTTTCTACTAAGTGCATCAGCTACTACATTCGCCTTTCCTGGATGATAGTTGATTGAGCAATCATAGTCTTTTATTAATTCAAGCCAATGCCTCTATCTCAAATTAAGTTCCTTCTGTGTAAGCAAATCTTCGTAAGTATATGGCTTCAGATTTCTATGGTAAGAAAGATGAGGATCCAGCTGCAGCTGATAGGTTGGAAAAGGCTGAAAGAATTTTTAAAGAGTTGCAAGTGGAAGCAGATGACAAAGCAAGATTTGTTACTTCTCTACTCTAAAAGGGGACATAGGATTGGTGGAAATCAGTTTGTACTAAGCCAGATGTTGTGGAATTGGTCTCATGGGATTCCTTTCTCTCTGAATTTAAATTGCAATATATCCCGTTGATCTATATTGATGAGAAAAAGAAAGAGTTCATGAATCTCAAGTAAGGTAAAATGTCAGTGACTGAGTATCAGTAGGAGTTACCAGACTGAGCAAGTATGCCTCTGAATTAGTTGCCAAGGAAAGAGATAAATGCAGAAGATTTGAAGATGGCCTTAATGAAAAGGTTGGAGATATTGTGATTGTTCTCCAGCATACCAATTTTTCTCAGTTAGTTTCTGTAGCACTCAACCTTGAAAAAAGGAAAAATAGAAAAATAAAAGGATCTGTTAAAAAGTCAGCTACTCTTGTGACACAATTCACCGGGAAAAAGAGTCATTTCTTTACTAGTCATTCATAGAATAGAGGACAGGGAAAGGGTCCTAGCTATTCACAAACAGGGTCTATTAGGAGGGGACTGCCCTCTAAGACACCTTTTGCTACAATAAGTTCACAACCTCAAGTTGGCAAGGAAGCTATACCAGCATGTAGCATTCACAATAGGAGCCATCGAGGGGAATGTTGGCATGTCACAGGTGCTTGCTTTAGATGTGGGTCCAAGGAACACATACGGAAGGATTGCCCACTCTTGACAAGTAGTACTCCTACTCATACGGCTAGATCAGCTCTGACTCACCCTAGAGTTTAGTTCAGAGGAGGACTAGGTCGACTGAGGGAGGCTATTTCAGAGACTGTGAATAGACCTGGATCTAGTAGACCTCCAGCCAGAGCCTATCCCATAAAAGCTAAAATAGATTAGGCAGCAACAAATGTTATTGTTGGTATGTTTCATTATAATTTTTTGACATTTGTGCACTCATAGATTCGGGTTCCACACATTCCTATATTTGTACTAGTACACCTAGCCAACATAACATGATTAGAGAGAACCTTGAATATGTCAGTGAAGTTAGGAACCTGTTAGGTCATAGTGTAATAGTGAATAAAATAGTCAGGAATTGCCCTTTAGTTGTGCATGGGAAGGAGTTTTCTGCAGACTTGATTGAGTTGCCTTTCCATGAGCATGATGTCATATTAGGCATGGATTGGTTCTCATGTCACTAGGCAATGGTGGATTGCAAGTCTAAATTTGTGGTACTTAAGACAACATCAGAAGGAAATTATTGTGAAAGGTGAATTATTTTCATAAAATCCTCAAGTTATATCCATAATGAAAACTTGGAGATTGATGAGAAAAGGGTGTGAAGGTTATTTGGCCCATGTGATTGACACCAGAAAGGGAGGTTCATATCTTAAAGATATTCCAATGGTAAATGAGTTCCCAGATGTGTTTCCTAATGACTTACCTGGGTACCTCCAGAGAGAGAGGTAGAGTTTCCTATTGATCTTGTTTTAGGAACTATACCTGTATCAAAGATGCCATACAAAATGGCCCCATCAAAAATCAAAGAACTTAAGACACAATTGCAAGAACTCCTTGATAAGGGTTTCATTAGACCAAGTACGTCCCTATGGGGTGCACCAGTATTATTTGTGAAAAAGAAGGATGAATCTTTGAGGCTATGTATTTGATTATAGACAATTGAATAAGGTGACCATCAAGAACAAGTTCCTATTGCCACGGATCGATGATCTCTTTGATCAACTTAAAGGTGCAGAAGTATTTTCCAAGATAGACTTGAGGTCTAGTTATCGCCAATTAAGGGTGAAGACGGAGGATATAGCTAAAACCGCATTCAGAACCAGATATGGTCATTATAAGTTTTTGGTTATACCATTTGCGTTGACCAATGCTCCAACAACATTTATGGATCTGATGAATAGGATCTTTAGGCTGCATCTTGATCAATTTGTGGTCGCTTTCATAGATGATATTTTGGTATATTATAAAGATTCAGAAGAACATGAAAAGCATTTGAGAAAAATGTTACAGACTCTCAGAGAATATAAGCTCTACACCAAACTCTCAAAATGTGAGTTTTGGTTGAAGGAGGTGACATTTCTAGGACACTTTATCTCTGCAAAAGGCATTAAAGTGCATTATAGGCAATTGTGATTTTGAAGCCCCCACCGAATGTGACTGAGGTCAGAAGTTTATTGGGTTTATTTGGATGTTATTGGAGGTTTGTCAAGGTTTTTCAATGATTGCTTATCCTTTAACAAGACTATTGAGAAAGGATGTTAAATTTGAGTGGACAGATAAGTGTCAAGCTAGTTTTGATAAGCTTAAGAGTGTGCTCACTAAGGCCCCTATTTTGACACAACTGATCCCTAATAAGGAGCATGTCATTTATAGTGATTTTTTCATTATGGATTGGGTTGTGTATTGATGCAAGATGGAAAGGTGGTTGCTTATGCTTCTAGGCAGTTAAAGCCGCATGAGAAGAATTATCCTACCCATGATCTGGAGTTGGGAGCTATGGTTTTCATATTGAAGATTTGGCGCCATTATTTATATAGGGATAAGTGTTTCATTTACACATATCACAAAAGTTTAAAATATCTTCCCTCATAGAAAGAATTGAATTTGAGGCAAAGAAGATGGCTAGAGCTAATAAAGCATTATAATTGTGTGATTGACTACCATCTTTGCAAAGCTAATGTAGTAGCAGATGCTTTAAGCAAAAAGATTGTGGTAGATTTGCACATTCAACCCACTCTTACTCAGGAAATCAAGGATGCACAAAGATAGGATAGAAAGATAATTGAAATACCTAAGTTGGTCTCTATGGGGGAGAGACCTACATTCACTATGGAATTAGATGGTGGATTGTTCTATCAAGGCAGATTATGTGTCCCCGATGTAGAGGATCTTAGAAAGAGGATTCTTAGAGAGGCCCATGAAAACAAATATGTTATGCACCTAGGGAGTAACAAAATGTATCAAGAGTTAAAGAGCAGATACTGGTAGGCAGGTACAAAAAAGGACATCACATAATACACTTCAAAATGTTTGACTTATCAACAGGTCAAGGCTGAACATCAAGTACCTTCGGGGTTGCTACATCCAATTTCTATTCCAAAATGGAAGTAGAAATGGATCACTGTGGATTTTGTGATTGGATTTCCTTTGACTCCATAGAAACATGATACTGTATGGGTCATAGTGGACAGATTTACAAAGTCAACACATTTTTTACCTACCAGGAAGGACTACCCATTGAATAAATTGGCTTAAATTTATTTATATGAATGAAATAGTACGACTTTATGGAGTGCATGTTTCTATTGTGTCTGACAGAGATCCCCACTTCACATCTCAATTTTAGGGCAGTCTATAGCGAGCTCTAAGTACTAAGCTCAATTTCAGCATGACTTTTCATCCACAAACATATGGACAATCAGAAAGAGTCATTCAAATTCTAAAAGATACGATGAGAAGTTGTGTCATTGAATTTGAAGGTAGCTAGAACAAATATCTTTCTTTTATGGAATTTGCCTATAATAACATTTATCAGTCTAGTATCCAAATGACTCCATATAAGGTACTTTATGGCAGAAAGTGTCAAACACCTCTATATTGGACAGAGCTCAGTAAGAGGAAACTTGTGGGACCAAACCTAGTGCAAGAGACGAAAGAAAAAGTGAGAGTCATTTATGAAAGACTTCAGGCAGCTAAAGATAGGCAGAAATCATATGCTGATCTTAAGAGACGAGACATTGATTATATAGTGGGTGATAAATTTTTTCTTAAAGTTTCTCCATGGAAAATAATTATGAGATTTGGAAACAAAGGCAAGTTAAGTCCAAAATTCATTGAACCTTATGAAATATTAGAAAGAGTTGGGTCTGTTGCTTATAAACTCGCTCTACCACCATAGTTGAGTATGATACAAAATATTTTCCATGTCTCAATGTTAAGACGATATAGGTCAGACCCTAATCACATCATACCTGCTAAAAGCATTCAAGTGAGACAAGATTTGACATATGAAGGAGAACAGGTCCAAATTTTAGCAAGAGAAATTAAGGCATTGAGGAACAAACGAGTACATTAGTGAAAGTACTATGGAGAAATCATGCAATCGAAGAAACAACAAGGGAAAGTGAGGAGGTGATGAAAGCTCAATACCCTCACCTATTCAGTGACAATGCATTAGGTATTCGAGGACGAAACATCTTAATGGGGAGAGAATTGTAATGCCCACTAATTAGAGTTTAATTAGAATAAGTATCTGGTATACATAGAAAAAACATAATAGACAATAAAGATTAAAATAGATAGAATAGATAACTAAAATTAGAAATTAAAATAAATTAAATTGATTGACATGATAAATTTGATTAAATTAGACCACATAATTAAATTGTACTTTTGGTAAAAATTAAAAGGACTAGATATATGTAAATATGTAAAAATAATAATAATAATAATAATAATAATAATAATAATAATAATAATAATAATAATAATAATAATAATAAAGAAAGTGCACAGCAAAAAAAATAGAAAAGGGCACTGTTAAAAAAAAAAAAGAAAAATACAATGGGAGAAGGGAGGAGGGGGGGGGGAAGTCAATTAAGGTTTTGCCTGATTTTATCCTAATTTTTATACTCTTCTATTTATCATCATCATCACTTTCCTTCCTCCCAATAACAGCCCTCATTCTTCATGATCTCACTCAAGATTTGCATCAAAATCACTCCAAATAAAACTGTTCTTGGTTAGTAATCTCTTCCCCATTGTTATTGTGTTATTAGATCTTTTTGGATTATGTTACTGCAGTATATTTTACTCTATTTTTAATTGCCTTATGAACTAAATTTGGAAAAGTGTCAAACATAAAAGTTGTTCATTTATGTCTTGTGTATCTCTCTGCAAAATTTTACTAAATAATTTTAAGTATATGAAGAGAAATGGTCATTTGAGTGAGACCGGCCCTAGAAGAGTATCAACAGGATACTCTATAGTTTTTGCTTAATTTGATAATTTTAAGGGCTAAATCTAAGGTGACTTCAAATATAAAAGTTGTATCCTTATTTTTTTTCTAGATATCTACCAAATTTTGTATGAATATGTGTAGGTTAAATTATAGTGAAATAAACTATGGTTGTTCCTTGATTGAGCTGGTTTCACATACCTGTGCAGCTCTGGTAATTTCATCCTCATATTTAACCAGTTTTTATATTAAATTAGCACAAGTTAAAGTAATAAAATTTTTATTTCTATATCTTATCTAAGTTTATTTTGTGAGTTATGACTTGAACAAGTGAACTGGTTAGGTTGTCATTTTATTTTGAACCAGTTATAGATCCTCTAGTATTTGAGAACCTTAGAGGCAGAATCTGGAAATGAGGTAAATAAGAAAAATGTTCCAAATTAACTTATATAAATTTCTAAAAATTTTCATAATAATTTAATATACACAATGAAAGATATAAATTTTTAAATATAGTACCCCAAAACTACCTAAGGGCATAAAACAAAGCAACATCTAAAATTATACTAAAAAGTGTGTAATGGTTCAAAACTTTTGAAATTTTAGTATGTTATAGTATTACATGTTAGATTTAATTAAAAATAAGAATCATATAAAATGGATAAGTGTAGAAAAAGTTATAGATCCAATAGTTCTAAGAGGTCATGTTCTAGCTTAAAAGAAATTGTAGTTATTTATTTAAAATATATTAAGAAGTATTTTATCAATGTATTAATTATTTATATTTGCGAATTAGGATCTCAATAAGAGGAAGAACAACAAAGTGAACAAGCTCTAAGTCTAGATTTGGAAAAGAAAGAAAACTATTAAGATTTGTACATATATGTATTATAGTTTGTCCTGATGCATGTTTATGTATGCATAATATAAATTATATGTCATCATGATAAAATAATATATTATTACATTCTTTTAATTATAAAAATATTATTAATTAGGAATTTAATGTTATGGTAATATTTGATGGAATATCATATTATTACATAGGTTTGAAATAAATTGTGAACTTATAATTATGTTGATACAAAATGAGAGTTGATTATGGCAAGTAATGACATGATAAAAATAATTAATTAATAGTTTTAATTGTCCATTTCTCTACCTGAGGACTAACATGGGATAAATGGTGCACCATTAAGGGGGTATTATGGTACCGATATTGATATAATTCAAGGACAGTGTGGCTATAGCTCCGAAAGCGCCCCTAATCCTAATTACACACAAATTATACTAGGTCAAGATGGCTAAAACTTCTTGAGCACCCTTAACTTGAGATTATAGTGAGTAGGATGGCTTAAACTCTGCAAGCGCCTCTATTTCACACCCCATATGTGGACAGTTTGAGAATGAGATTTTGGGCTAATAAACCATATAATGAAATATGAAAATTTATTAATTGATATAAGAAACAAAGTATGAAATGCTTATATGAGGTGATGCAAATTTAATTATTGAATAAAGTTATTATATTTATTCTTTTATGTTATGTATTTATTTATCTTAGATGACAAATATGCAATAAAATTTAACGTGCCATGATTTTATTTGAGACATGCATTTGTGTGACAGTCTGAGGAAGACTTTAATGCTTATATGTACCACTAAGCTAGAGATAGCTTAGCATGGGTTCTTCTCATGCAGGAATTGGAGTTATAGATAGCAGATAGTGAAGTTTTTCAAGAAAAAATCCAAACCCATATCAGCGGAGGCACAAAAGACATAGTTAGAGGGTTATTTACTTCTCATGTTTTTTTTTGAATTTGACCATGGATATGGATTGTGAGAGACATGTCTCATATGTTAATATTGTATATGTAAATAATTATATAATATAATTTGCTGCCATATATGTATACAATATGATGATAAATAGATATTGTTAATTAGAATGACTTGTCTAAACTAATATAAATAAATAAATTAAGTTATTTAAAATGAAAAAATTTTAATTCAAACAAATTTATTTAGTAAATCTTGTGGCATCCTATTTATATATTGGAGATCATTCCTAATATATAAGTAGAGCGTCACAGTATAACAGTTATAAATCTATCTCATCAGCACTATAATCCACAGCCCATATTGTGCGCAACAATTTAAATGTAATATAAAATATTATTTATTCAACACAACTCAACATGTCATTCTTTACATATAATAGTTTATAAACATTTTTTATCAGAAGATATACATAATCCCACTCCTATATACATATATATATACATGTCATTCATAATAATATACTACTTTTATTTTATCCTTTCAGCTACTCCCAAAAAGTGGTATGTTTGCTCCTATGCCTTTCCAGCTATTACCTGCATGCAATCGAATAACTGCATACTGAGCATTAAAAATGCCCAATGGTGGTTACCAATCTAGAGATTTTCCCTAATATAAATTAAACATACACATTTATGCAAAATTATATTCACTACACTATTCTAATTTAATTCTAATTTAATATCTATTTATTCTTCAATGTATAAATTAAGAATTATTTAAAATCTCATTTATATATCATCATAATAATTGTCTTTTAAATACCTACATTTAATTTTTCTTAACTACAACTTACATTTTGGTTTCTAAACTTCCATTTATTTAGAATTATGTCATTATTTTACACTTATTTACACTTTTGCCACTAGTTATATTTTTTTCATTTATTGTCTTTTTAAATACATAAATTACCATTTAACACTTATTTTACCAATTTATCTCTGATCTTTTTTTCTCCTTTTTCTTTTCTTTAATTAACTCTTCCTCTTCTTTTTTCCCCTTTTATTGCATATTACAATTTTACAATTTTATCATATTTATCATTTTTATCGTTTTTATTATTATACCATTTTTTATCATTTTTATTACTTTTATCATTTTTATCATATTTTTTACTTTTATCATGTTTGTCACTTTTATCATTTTTATCATATTTGTTACTCTTATCATTTTCATGATATTTGCCCATAGTTTCAATTCAATAGAAAATTTTCGGACTAGATACATGGGACGTGGATCGCATAAGTCCACTACACTAAAGAGTGACTCCAAAGGACTATCTAAACATTGCATTGTACACTAACTATTGAATCACTATCACTGAAGTAGACCGTCATTGGCCTACCTAAGTGAGTCATCATGACCTGCACCGCGACAATATTATCTCTATGGCTAGCCAATTATATTCTGCACTAGATTTAACTATCAAAACACAACTAAGGGAAATGAATTTATTCCTTTGATTCAATTCCCATTAAATTCTTAAATTCCATTTATTTTACATTGTTAAATAGCTAAAATTTTATTCATCCATAACCAAATCCTCTTTTACCCCATTCTTTTTCTACACTTTCCATTCTAATATATCAAGTATTAACCATTATTTTCAATTAGGTCATCAAACACCATTAGACACACTTATTCATTATGTTCCATTTCATCCATAAGAAAGTTACTAACTAGAATAATATTCAATATATTATAAAAATTCTCAATCCAATCATATACACTAAATATCATATCATCTTGCAATTTATGGTTTAATTTTCATTTAACTAGCAAAAAAAATATTATTTTCTTCATCTCCATGTTTCGGCCGACAACTCCTTTTCATCATTAAAATTTTTCTTTTACCTTATAATAATTCATTTCACTAATTTATGCTTTCATTAATACGTATGTACCATAATATTACACTAAAATGTAGTTATAGCTTAATATGCCAATTTTTTTCTGTTTCACTAAATATTTTTTCTTATTGAATTTAACCATTCTAATCCACTTTTTTTATTCCATTAATCATATTTTAAGCTTCCATTGCCATTTATATGCAAAACACATAAATTTTCTAAATTCCATAACCCTAATTCAAACATTAACAATGGAAATAAGTAGATTTTATAAGCACTAACCTTATTTCCTTTCTTTAGCCTTCATAGGCTTCCTTTTTCATAGCTTTTTCCTTTGAAGCACCTTCACCTCCTTGATCACCTACCATGGCCAAAACATACACACCATTAATCCACCATTATTTTGCATTCATAACTCAATCAAACTTCATAAATATCACCTACATACTCTAAACTCTCTATTTGAACCCTTAAACAAATTTAAAACTCTCAAATTCTCTTACCTCAATTTTGGGTCCTAACTTATCTTTCTTTCCACTCTAGCCCTTCAAATGAAGATTAGAGACTTCCACTAGCTAATAAAGGGGCTGAAATAATATTAGGGTGCTTGATTTTGGTGTAAAAATTAGGAAAATGAGAGAAATTTGGTGAAGAAAATGGAGGAAGGTGGTTCGACCAAGAGAGAGGATGAGATGAAGGACTTGCATAATTCTCTCTAGAGAATTCTAATTTTTTGTCCCTTATATAGTGGCTTAAATGGGTGGGCGTGGGCCTAAACAAAGTCCAACCCATTTAGACCCAATTAAGTACTCTATATTATTTCTCTCACTTTCTAAGCTCAATTTCACCCAAATTTGATTCCATAATTCATAATATATATATATGTTCACATAAAAATTTTCAACTTAATCGGAGTTTGTTTCCTGTTCAGCTCACCAGACTGATTAGTCAAATTTCGATGCTACCGTAAATTCTATTTTCATTGTCAAATAATCCTAAATATTATTTAAAATCTATCCATGTCTTAAACTAAATTTTCAGATATTATTTACTATTTTTAATAGCCCAGTTAAAGTATAGTCAAACCAATTTATTAATTAGACCAAGTCCCATTTTTTCTTATTTTTGATTTTTGAGGACTTATTTAACCTCATTTTCACTGCAAAATTTACCCCCGAACTAATCATATTCTATATTTTCTGATGATAATAAAATATTTTTCACCCACATACATTTTTGACTTCGGGTATACTGATCAATTTCAGAAACTGCAGTTTATGACTAATCCAGTATTTGGGCCATTACACACAAGGCTATACAAGATTAGAAAATTGAATGCATGTTTTCACTTATTTTTCTAACCTTTTGAAGTCATAAATATATTGTATTTATATTTCCTTTAACAATAATAGTTATTTGGTTGCATTTAATGCAAAAATACCTGTTCAACAATTTTTCTGTTCGCGCTTGACAACTTTCTATTTCCATGTTCACAGGCATGGCTTAATCTTTACGGGTGTAAATATTCTTCATTGTCATAACTGAAGTGGTGAAGCTAGCTATGAACAGTTATGTCCAGAAATGAGAAGTCTTTCACAAGCGTGACCCATTTATTTATGAGAGTGACTTAGTCCAGCTTCATGGGTGGTCCTATGCTTCACTGCCATGAATGTTTAAAAAAATAGTCTTGGCACGAACTTATTCACGGGTGTTACCCATAAGTCACGAGCGTGAAATTCACTATTCATAGTTATAGCGATTCTTCACCACTGGTGTGACAATGTTCACTGGCATGAATATCTACTTCACGAGCATAAACCTTTGTTGATTTTCATTCTTTTTAACTTCAAACAACTTCAATCAACTTGCTTCATGGTCTTATGAATGTGTAACCTATCTAATACACTTAGAACATAAAATCTGGTTAAACTTCTTATTGTCTAATTATTTGTGATCATCAAGGTTCAACACATATATTACCAAATTATTAATTCATAATATTATTTCCTCATTAATTTTATAGGCCTAAACACTCAATTGGTTATATAATTACTCAATGTAAATATAATTCAAATTATATCATAAAAGCCCGACTTAAATTACATATTAAATTTCCAGATTTATTATCCACCCTACTCTTGGCAATTTTCGTACTTTGTTTTATATCTATAGTTTGGGACTAATCCAATCCGAATTAAATTAAATGGTCTTCTGAAGAATTATAGCCCAAGATCTTATCTTTCATTTACAATTTTAATCACTTAATTATGAACTCCATAGCAAAATTCAAAATCATTTCAATACCAACTATTCCCTGAATTTTTGCCCAAAACTTTTTGAGACAGATTTCAGGTCACACATTCATGTCCAAATTCCACAGAGCTATGATCAAAATTAAGTCTCAGGCTATCCATGAAAGTTTGTTGTTGCCCAGATATTGAATCAAGAATGGGGGTTGAATTGGATATTAAAAATTTTAACTTTTAAGTGCGGAAAGAAAAGTTAAGATGAGTAGGGATAGAAAGATAAGACACAAGAATTTTTATAGAGGTTCGGGTGTTAACAAACCCTACTCCTCTCCCCAATCTCAATTGGGAGTTTCACTAACACTCTAAGTGTTACAATGGAGTTTTACAAGCTCACTCCTAACTATGGTGTTTCTAACAATGGATCACACCTAACCCAAAAATCCCTTATATTTTAATGGCTCACACAAATAACCAATTCCTTGTGTTTTAAAGGCTCACACAAATAACCCTTACAAGTGTTCTGCTGTTAACCCGAAAATACCCAAAATCACTTGAGTAAATGATTACAGAGAGAAACACTTACAAATCTTTAATGCTCAGAGAATGATGAGCAAAAATATTTTCTCAGAGAATAAATGTTTGTTTTGAAAGTATTAAATGCATAAATGGCTTACAACAAGATTTTGATTCGAATTATTAGTTATTCTCTTATTCTAGATTCATAAATGACTTGCATTTATACTTCCATAACGAATTATAGTCGTTTGATTGCATTTAATACAGAAATAGCCATTGCACCAACTCTTATTTTCGCACCTGACATGTTTCTCTTTCCTCTTTCACGGTCGTGATTATGGTTGTCACGATCGAGACTGTTCTTCCAAGCCATGACTTGAGTGGTGACTTTGGACATGAAGCATTCTGAAAGGATTTGAAGTGTTTTCTCATGGGCATGACAATATATCTTCAGGGGCGTGAATAACCTTCCTAGCCGTGGTCTAAGTGGTGACTTTGGTCGTGAAGCTCTCTGGAAGAATTTGTCATGTCTTTTCATGGGTTTGACTTTCTTTCACGGGTGTGACTGATATGATCATTCACGGTTGCTATCATTCTTCATGGTCGTAAATGTTGGATAGTTGGTGCTAAGCTTCATCACGGGAGTGACATATAAGGTCACGGGCGTGAACATGTTATTTCTTCATTTTTTTTTGTCTTCTTATGATTAGTCTTTCATTTTCCATTCTTGTTATCATATTCCATACCCTGTTCAATAAACTTAGAAAACAAGTATGTTAAATACATTATTGTTATTTTATTTGTTATCATTAAAATGACGGAAAATACCTCTCAAAGTTCAACAATCTCCCCCTTTTTGATGGTGACAAATAATCTAGCAATATGTGCTTTTGAGAAGTCTCCCCCTCAAAAGATGCTTATGATAAAAAAATACTGAAGTGCAGGAATTGTAAAGAATGATAAAGTGTAGCATTAAAATATGCTTCCTAGGTTTAAGTATATGCAAGGTATATCCAATGTATACCAAAATATTTCTTTAAAGCAAGTTAAGTTTATGCTAAGTATATTTAAGGTATATTCAAAGTATATCAAGTGCATATTCATTCATGTAACTTGCATCAAGGTATATGCAAAGTATTCTTAAGGTATATTTAAGGTATATGAAGCTCATTTGTATACTTGCATATTCATTTTCTTAAACAATATATTGCTAGGTTCTCCCCCTTTTGTCATCAACAAAAAAACGAATAATAAAAAGATAAAACATAATGGAAAACAAAAGAAAATATATTAATGTAGCAAAAACCAAATACAAAAGTAATTGAAATTCTAAAAGGAAATGAAATTCCTACAACAAACAAGCTAGAAACAAAAATAACAAGGCTAACATAAAGACTAGTTGGACATCCTATCTCTAACGCGAGCTACTTCAGCCTCGAGGCTCTTCATGAGAAATTTCATGAAATCCTTGAGGTTCTCTAACCTCTCATCCATTGAAGCCTGCAATTGCTCAAACCGTGGTGCCAAGAGGTCACCCACTTGCTGAGCCAAGTTTGGTGTGGAGGCAAAGGATTGTCCAATTTCCAGCTCAACCTCTAGAGGTGCCACCTCAACTCGAACTCTCTTCCTCTGCTGGATTCCTTGGAGGCCAGCTTTGAAGTCATCCGAGTCATTGTCCTCCCAAATCATCTCACCAGCAGTGTTGGTGAAGTGGTAGTCGATGTTGTTCTCAAATACTATATGAACAGCTGCTCGCATTTTGATGAAGGACTCGACATCTAGTCGGTCTCGAGGATGTGCTGGTATGAGGTTGAAGTGGTGTTCATCTAGCTTCAAGTATCTGAGCTTCATGGCGATGTGAGTCACGTACCCACCAATTAGAATGTCTCCAGAAGGCTTGGTGGCAATTGACAAAAGATGATTTGCAAACCATCGAGATAAAGTCACTATTACTCCTCTTCGGGCCATCTCCAGGAGAAAGTGCTCTGACTTCCTGATCGTTCCATTGCTGTCTCCTCTGGAAAAAATGCTATAGGTTAGAAACCTATGCAAATACTTGTGCACTGGGGATCGAAGGTGGGTGCTCTTCATCTTCTTGATGTCCCAGCTGCAGTCAAGCCTGAAATGAGTCCATGCCTGAGTAGCATAGAACTCCACTTCACTGTCATTCAGGATGCCATCAGAGAGAAGGTTGAACAAGTCTCCAAACTCTAGGGCAGAGAGGGTGTTTGGATGCTTGCAACTTTGGAATTTCACTGTGTCGGTAGGAGAGACTTGCAGGGTGCTTAGAAATTCTAGAGTTGGTTCCCTCAGTGTTAGTTGATGAATATCAATGAAGTCTTTCAAATGAAAAGCCTAGAGTTGTTCCATCATGCTTGTCTTGAGGCCGAGTGTATAATGTTTGCCACTCAAATGATCGAGAGGAAAGGAGTGGCCTTTTCTTGATAACTGAATATCTAGGATGACAATGCTCCGGTATAATGTTTAGAAGGTAATCCGTGTACCTTCTTAGAGCATAAGATTTCTTCTTTGTACCCTTGGAGGAATCGATTTCCATTTTGATTGAAAAAAAATAAACTTTTGAAGAGTGAGAAATTGATAGAAATTTTGAGTAAACCCTAAGGTGATGTGATTTCTGATGATGGAAATGGTTTTTGAAAATATTTATTGATGGAATGAGTTGCTAGAGGGCTGGAATCTTCAAAATGGTATTCATGGTGATAAATGAGAGAAGTTGAGAGAAGTTGGAGAGTTGGAATGAGAGAAATAATGGCAGAAATGTTATATAGCCGACATCTTCACGGACGTGAAAAACAAAGTCACGAGCGTGAAGTGTCGTGTTCATGGTTTTCTAAGAGACGCTCTACCCATGAAGAGAAAGGTGAAATTATTCACCGTCGTGAAATTTAAAGGTAACAGGCATGAATGATGAACTATCACCGTGGTGACATATGAGTCACGGGCGAGAAGTATAAACTTCACTACTTGTGATCGTGAAACAAAGCGTGAATGCTTCTGTACATTTTTGGTGGAAATGTTCACGGTCATGAAAAAGTGTCACAGGCATGAACAAAGGGTTTCACGGGGGTGAATGAAAAAGGTTATGGTGGTGAAACATAGTCTTCATTACCTTCAGTCGTGAAAGCTACTGGTTCTTTTAGTGATTTAATTCACGGTCGTGAATATATGTCACGGGCATGAATTGCCTAAAATTCTCATTAAATAAAATTAAGTCTAAAACAAGACTAAAGCATTTACAAGGAGCTTCTATCCCCTATAACATATATTTCCATTAAATTTTCTACCTTACATCTAGTAAGATGAGACAAAAACAAGATTATCAATCAAGGTTTGACAATTTAGCAATCACAAAGTTAATCCATCAATCATACCAAGCTCTCTTCCTATGAAATTAAATCTTTCCTTATTTAGAGACTTAGTGAAGATATCTGCCAATTGATTTTTTGTGCTTATAAATTCCAATACAACATCTCCATATTGAATATGATCTCTAATAAAATGGTGTCTAATGTCAATATGCTTACCTCTAGAATGTTGAATGGGATTCTTAGATAGATTTATGGCACTTATATTGTCACATCTAATAGGAATATGGTTCATACTATGACTATAATCCTTAAGTTGTTGTTTCATCCAAAGGATTTGTGTACAACAACATCCTGCTGCCACATACTCCACTTTAGCAGTAGAAAAAACAACTGAAACTTGTTTCTTGCTAAACCAAAAAACTAAGCACTCTCCAATAAAGTGACAAGTACCTCAAGTACTTGTTCTATCTAAAAGACTTCTAGCATAATCAACATTTCAATATCCTATAATGTAAAAGGATGAATTTCTAGGATACCACAAACCTAGATGCAATGAACCATGTAAATATTTAAAAATTCTTTTTACTGCATTTAAATGAGACTCTTTAGAACATGATTCAAAGCGAGCACATAAGCATACACTATACATTATATTGGGTCTAAAGGCAGTAAGATATAAAAGTGATCCGATCATACCTCTATAGAGCTTTTCATTAATGCTCTTACCCATTTCATCCTTGTCCAATTTTGTTGATGTGCTCATTGGAGTCTTGGCATTCTTGAATCCTTCTATTCCAAATTTCTTAAGCAAGTCTTTGGCATATTTGGATTGGTTGATGAATATTCCCTCATTTCTTTATTTTATTTGTAGACCGAGAAAATATTTTAGCTCACCAATCATGCTCATTTCGAATTCCCTAGTCATACACTTAGCAAATTCTTGACAAAGCAATTCATTAGTAGACCCAAATATGATATCATCAACATAAATTTGAACAATTAGAATATAATGCTTATGCTTTTTAATGAATAAAGTAGTGTCAAAATTCCCCTTAGTAAAGTTATTTTCTAAAGAAAAGAACTTAGTCTTTCATACCAAGCTTTTGGGGCATGTTTCAAACCATATAAAGCTTTAAAAAGTTTAAATACATGATTAGGCAAATCATAGCTTTCAAAACCTGGTGGTTGTTCTACATATACTTCTTCTTCTATAAAACCATTTAAAAAGGAACTTTTTACATCCATTTGAAAGAGTTTGAAATTCATGTGGCATGCATATGATAAAAGTATTCTTATGGCTTCTAATCTAGCTACAGAAGCATAGGTCTCATCATAATCTATTCCTTCTTCCTGATTATACCCTTTTGCAACCAATCTAGCCTTATTCGTAGTTATTGAACCTTGTTCATCTAGTCTATTTCTAAATACCCATTTGCTACCTATAATTTGATGCTCCTTGGGTCTTGGTAGTAAGGTCCATACCTTACTTCTCTCAAATTGGTTGAGTTCCTCTTGCATGGCAATCACCCAACTTTCATCATTAAGAGCCTCATCAATATTTTTAGGCTCAATTTGAGAAACAAAGGCAAGGTCAGAGGCTAAATGTTTGAGATGAGATCTAGTACTTACTCCCCTAGTAGGATCACTAATGATTTGCTCTTTGGGGTGATCTTTTGTCAATCTCCATTCCTTTAGGAGCTCTTGCTTGTTTTCCTCTTGAGCTTGAGGTAGAGAAACATCTTAACGTGAATCTTCTTGATCATTTTCTTCTCTTCCATTTCCAAGATCAAGTCTTTCCATGGTACCTACTACATCATCAAGAACACTACCTTTCACAAGATCAAGTCGACTAGATTCATCAAAAATAACATGCATAGATTCTTCAACAGTTAATGACTTTTTATTAAATACCCTATATGCTTTACTAGTTGTAGAGTATCCTAAAAAGATATCCACATCAGATTTAGAGGCAAATTTTCCAAGATTGTCCTTGGAATTCAATATGAAGCACTTGCATCCAAATACTCTAAAGTATGATATCAAAGGCTTTTTTCCATTCCATAGCTCAAATGAAGTTTTGTTTAGGAGAGGTCTTTTGAAAACTCGATTTGAAATATAACAAGCAGTATTTATGGTTGTTGCCCAAAAGTAAGTTGGTAAACCATATTCATTGAGCATTGTTCTAGCCATTTCAATCAAAGTTCGAATTTTCCTTTCAACTGCCCCATTTTGTTGAGATGTCCTAGGAGATGAAAAATTCTGCGAAAAGCCATGTTCAAGACAAAAACTTTCAAAATTTTCATTTTCAAATTCTTTGCCATGGTCACTTCTTATTTTTGAAATGCAACGTCCTTTTTCATTTTGTACTCTTTTAGCAAAAATTTTGAAGTTTTCAAAAGTATCACTCTTTTGAGCTAAGAAAATTACCCAAGTAAATGTAGAGTAATCATCTATGAGACAAAGGCATAGTGTTTACCTCCTATGCTTGCAATTCTAGTAGGTCCAAATAAATCTAGATGCAGGAGTTGTAGAGGTTTTGAGGTACTTACTATGTTTTTGGATTTGAAGGATGACTTGTATTGCTTCCCTCTTTGGCAAGGTTCACATGTCTTGTCTTTTTCAAATTTGACTCTTGGCAGTCCCTTACCAGCTCTCATGTGCTAAGGCTTTGAATTAAGTCTATGTTTGTATGACCAAGCCTTCTATGCCACAGCCAAGATTCATCACTAGTAGTCACAAGACACTTAGAGGAATGGTTAGATATTTCGTGTAAGTCTATTATGTAGGTATTGACATCTCTATTTCCTTTAAATATCTCTTGTCCATCAATAGAAGTTACAAGACATTCATTGAAAGTAAAGGTTACTTTGTTTCCTTTATCACATAATTGACTTACACTCAATAAGTTGTGTTTCAAGCCATTAACAAGTAAGACATCTTTAATAAAAGTAGTACCATTAATACCAATAGAGCCAATGCCAATTACCTTACCCTTAGCATTGTTTCCAAAGGTAACTTTACCTCCATCAATACTTTTGATTTCATTGAAGAGTTCTTTATCTCCTGTCATATGCCTTGAGCATCCACTGTCTACTAGCCAAGCATTTTTGTTTATTATGGACTTGAGGCATACCTATAGAATTACAATTTAAGTATGGTTTTTAGGTACCCAAATGAGCTTGGGTCCTTGGGGGTTAGCACATGAAGGTTCCCAATGAGCCTTCCTTATCCAGCAATGTTTATTTATGTGACCAAATTTCATACAATAATTACACTGTTTAGGTCTAAAAATGCTTTTTGGTCCCACAATGCTTTTCAATGCCATATTTCTATTAGACTGAGTTTGAGAACAATGGCATGCACAATCATGATTAATTGGTGCTTTTCTAGATGCATGCTTCTTATACATGAAGGCATGATTACTTTTTTGAGGTTTCTTTCTTAGGCCTACCAGTCCTTGAACATCCCTCTTATGTATAGAAAGTTTAGTGTATTTTGTGTATTTATCTCTTGGTGTTGTTCCATCAAACGTGGAGATGTGAGGTTCACTTGACTTAACAAAAGTAGTCTTGTGAGAAGATGATGATATACCCTTAAATCTTAGACCATGTCTAATTAAGGGTGGTCTTTGAGAGACAATAAGAGTTTCTAAGGTCTTATTTCCTTTGTGAAATTTTGAAATGGAGTTTCTAAGTTCTTCAACTTCATTTTTCAAAGTATTGTTTCCTTCAAGCAAGGTTTTAGTTGAGGGTCTTGAAGAGTATTCATCTAATGACTTTTGAAGAGATTCATTCGATGATTTAAGCTTAAAGTTCTCCTTTTCTAAAGCATCCATTTTGATTTTCAAATCAGAAATGTTATTCTTATAAGTATTGAATTTATTTCTATATTTTTCTAGTTCTAGATTCAATACTTCTATTAAGCTTTTCTCATCATCAACATCTTCACTATTACTATCATTATCACTACTATCATTATTGAAAGAGTACGAGTGATGTGATCTTACCTTATCCGAGACGTGATCCTCTATAGCCAGGAAGCATAGGTTGACTTCTTCACTTTCATTGTCATCTTTTTCACTTGAAGAGCTTTTGTCATCCCATGTGGCTTTGTGACCTTTCTCCTCATTGTCTCTTTGGTATTTGCTCTTGTGCTTCTTGAGCCTTGGACATTCCAGTTTAATATGCCCTTTTTTTCCACATTCATAGCACTTTACCTCTTCTTTACTTCTTTGTGTATCATTAGAGGTCTGTTTGAGGTTTCTTTGCCTGAATTTTCTAAAGTTGCTCATTCTTTTCTCAATGATTCTTTTCAGCCTTCTTGAGAGCATAGCAATGTCCTCATTTGCATCATCACTCTTTTCTTCATCATCTTTAACTTCCTCTTGAGATTTTGAAGTAGCGGCTTTTAGTACTAAAGGCTTTCTTTTTTATGGCTCTACTTCAAGCTCTTTATCTCTTTTTACTGTCATTTCATGAGTGAGAAGTTTGCCAATAAGCACATAAGTATTCATGATGCTCATGTCTTCATTTGTCTCTTCTATACTGGCAACTCTTGAACCGTAATCTTTGAGAGGAAGACTTCTCAGGATTTTGTTATTTACGTCTTCCAAGCTCAGGTGTTTCCCAAGTTTTCGCATGCCATTTATGATGGCTAGGAGATGGTTGGTCATGTCAGTAATTGACTCATTGGATTTCATCTTGAAGAGCTCATACTCTGAAGTAAGAAGATAGTTTTCCAATGTTTTCCACATGTTGTAAGCTGTTGGGCAGTGTTGTATTCTACCACATTCTTCAATGCATAATGAGCTTGAGAGAATTGTCATTGCCTTCCTATTTTTAAAGTTTTCTCTTTTTTGAGGCTCTGTCCAATCATCTCTTGATAAGATTTCTTCTTCACTATTAACTCCTCTTTTAGTTGGTGGTGTCCATTCTTTTTGAACACTATCCCATACTTCCATTCCTCCACTATCCAAATATGTATCCATTCGAAACTTCCAATGAGCATAATTTGCTCCATCAAAGTAAGGCTTGAGACTTTGGAATCCTTCATTGGACATATCTGATCTTTACTAGAGCTGATTAGGCTTCGATGCTAGACTTTGCTCTGATACCAATTGTTGGCTAGATATTGAACCAAGAAGGGGGGTTGAATTGGATATAAAAAATTTTAACTTTTAAGTGCGGAAAGAAAAGTTAAGATGAGTAGGGATAGAAAGATAAGACACAATAATTTTTATAGAAGTTCAGGTGTTAACAAACCCTACTCCTCTCCCCAACCAACTGCTAGGGCAAATGGTATTTTTGTCATAACTTCAGGAAGCTCGACTTTAGCTCTCTTTCTCTACTTGACCATTGAAGGGAAACTTTAAAAGCTTTTGAAATCTCTTATTCCCATGCAATTTCACCTGTAGGGGTCATAAACCTATAGTAGGTATTGTCCTGAAACAGAATTCTCACTGTGGCTTGCATCTTGATGAACTATTCAATGTCTAATCAATCTCTAGGGGATGTTGGGATGATGGTGATGTTATGATCACTAAGATCCATCAACTTGAGCTCAATTTCCAAATGAGCAATGTAGGCACCTACTATAATGTCACCTGATGTCTTCGAGGCAATTGACTGAATTTGAGATGTGAACCATCTTAATAGGGCAACAGGCTCATTTTTTGAAGCCATCTTAAATAGAAGCAACTCTAATTTTCTAACTGCCCCATCATTATCTCCTCGAGAAAATATTGAGTAAGTTAGGAATCGATAAATGTAGCAAAGAACTGGGTTCTTCAAGTGAGTGTTTTTTGTCTTCTTGACATCCCAGCTACAATCACTACTAAAGTTGTGCCAATCTTCAAAGGGATTAAAATTTGTTGCCTCACTCTCAATTAATCAAGACCTCATGCCGTAATTTGAAGATTTTTGTAAATTTTGAGGCGGTGAGTGAATTTTCTTACCCGCAAAGCTAGAAAGAGACCTTGCCAACAGGAGATACTCGTAAGGTGCTTAAAAATTCCAGGGTTGGCTCTTTGAACATGGGCTTATAGATATGAGATAAAACGTGATCCAAACAAGAGGATGAGATACATGACACTTTCCTAAGAATATTAAGCATGTTTTTTCATGAAAAATAAACATTTATCATATAATTTGAACATGCAAAACATCAAATATATGAAATATTACTCAAGGTTTACAATTTGAACATCAAAGATACATAAGTGAGCAAAGTGAAAGCAATTCTTGTTGAAAAACAATTTAAGACATTGTGCTCCCATCAAGCATAACAAGCTCCCTTTTTATAAAGCAAAACCTTTCATCATTGAGAGGGTTCATGAAAATGTCTACTAATTGATTGTTTGTGTCAATAAATTCTAACACAACATCACCATTTTGGATATGATTGCTTATAAAATGATGCCTAAAGTTATGTGTTTGCTCCTAGAATGCTGAATGGGATTCTTAGAAAGATTTATAGCACTTGTATTGTCACATTTGATAAGAATGTGATCAATCTCTTTACCATAATCCTTAAGTTGTCTCATCCAAAGAACTTGAATGCAATAACAACTTCTTGCTACATATTCTACTTTAGCAGTGGACAAGGCAACCTAAACTTATTTCTTACTAAACCACAAAATGAAACATTCACAAATAAAGTGACAAGTTTCAGATGTGCTTTTTCTCTTTAGAAGACTTCCGGCATAATCAACATCCAAAAAACTAATGATATGAAACGAAGTATTTTTAGGATACCATAAGCCTAAGTGCATTGTGCGTTGTATATATTTTAAAATTCTTTTCACAACATGCAAATGAGATTCTTTAGGACATGATTGAAATCTAGTACATAAGCATATACTATACATTATATCAAGTCTAGAAACAGGAAGGTATAAAAGAGATCTAATCATACCTCTATAAAGCTTTTCATCTATAGCCTTACCCTTCTCATCTTTGTCCAATTTGGTTGATGTGCTCATTGGAGTCTTGACACTTTTCCATCCTACCATTCCAAATTTCCTTAATAGCTCTTAGGTGTACTTGGATTGGTTGATAAAGATGTCATCCTTACTTTGCTTGATTTGAAGACGAAGAAAGAATTTAAGCTCTCCCATCATGCTCATTTCAAATTCTCTAGTCATACATTTAACAAATTTTTGACAATGCAATTCATTAATAGATCCAAAGATAATATCATCAACATAAATTTAAATAATTAATATGTCATGCTTATGATTTTTAATGAAAATAGTAGTGTCTACATGTCATTTTGAAAAATTATTTTCTAAAAAAAAGCACAAAATCTCTCATACCAAGCTCTTAGAGCTTGTTTCATACCATATAAGGCCTTAGAGAGTTTAAATACATGATTTGGCAATGTATGGCTTTCAAAACCAAGAGGTGTTTCAACATAGACTGTAACATTCAGTGATTTAGGCTCGATTGCGCGTGACCGTAGTGGGGTCCACTGGTTCAATCGGAGTCTAAATTTAAACTAAAAAAAAATGACTAATAATAAGAGAAAATAATTAAGGGTATTATTATTTTGGAATTAAAAATATTTGGGGTAGAATTAGAAAAACATAAAACTTCCTATGGTCAAAATCGGTATTATGGCAATTATTTGGGGAAAAAGTGTGAATATGGAGGAAGATGTGACAAATAAGAAATTTCTTAAAGTTTAAAATCCAATTAAAATTAATTTGTATTTTGGACCAATGGATGAAGAGCTTAATGTAGTCATGGAACCACCAAATACTCACCTAAAAAAAAAAAAAAAAAGAAAAGATAAATACCTCATTTTCTCCACCAATTAAAACCCATTTCTCTCATCTTCTTTCATCTCTTTGCCCTCCACCATAGCTCTCCCAAAAATCTCCATTTCTCTTCAAATCAAGCTTGAAAAAGTGAGGAAAGAAATAAGTTTTGAGAGAGGATAAATCAGAATTAAAAAGTTCTTACTACAAAGTAGAGTAAAGAAACAAGAAAGGAAGAAGAAAGAAGAGAAATAAAAGAGAAAAATTGAGGGGAAATTCGGCCAGCTTTGGAATGATCTTAAGGTGAGTTTATTTTTCTTAAATTTAACCTTTTTCCTTCTATTTGAGACCCATGATGATGATAGATGTGATTAGGTTTGATAGATTTAGGATTAGTTGCAAGATAGAACTTAGAAAATTAAGTTTGTGTTTAGTTGATGAAGCTGTAATTGGACTTTGAATTGATGATATTTGATGTTAGATAATTGTTTTATTGCTTAAAAACTAAAGAAAATATGATGTTAATGGATGAATAAGGGGCTGCCATAATTAAAGAAATTAGGGAAAATTGAAATTAATATGGAAACACAACAATTGGTGATAAGGAAAATATGATTTGAGTGTTGAATTGAAGAAAATGAATTGGTAACTAGGATATGGTTTTTGGGCAGCCATGACATATGAAGAAGGAAGTTTAACCTTAGTACATTTTAGCTCAATTAAGGTGTAAATCATATTAGGAGCATTAGAATATTATGTAGACATGAAAACCATTGAAATTGGATGTTGGAATTGAGATGTGGTAAAATTGTGTAGGAAAAATAAGTGAACAAGTGAGAGGCCCTCAAGAGGGTGACAAAGGCAAGGAGAAAGCTAGCTAATAAGGGAAGGAAAAGAAGGTTTAAAGGAAGAACCAAGGCTGATTAGGTATGTGCTTCATTGATAAAAATTTTGCATGTTGTTAATATGTATGGAATTATATGTTAAGGTTTGTTATGTTTGTGTTTTTGAGATGTTATGTATTTTGTTGTGACTTTTGATATTATATATGGAAATGAGACCAAATGGTGTGAAATAATTGAGACATATGAATGTATTTGTAATTCTGGAAATTTTAGTATTAAAATGATTGCAAATGATGAATGTGGTTGAAATATGGATTGATGCCAATTGATGGCTCGGGTACAGAATTCCAGGAACAGCTCTGTCTATTTTGATGATAACTTGAGTTATGGAACTCGGTTTTGTATGTTCTTTATTGGAAATGAAAGCTAAGACACAGGAATTTAATTTTTATTTAGACTATAATATCTAATTATTTCTATATTTTTCCAGTTAAATGCATGAAGTTTAAACCTAGAATCTGTCCAGAAAAATTCTGGGCAAAAAATTCTGTGATGATGCAGTAGTGAATTAATCATAACTTTTGATATAAAATTTGGATTTACGTGATTTTTAATGCATATGAAAGATAAGACAATAAGATAAAAATTTTTAGAAGGTCAGAACTCCAAATTCTAATTATAAATGGGCTAAAAATGAAGCCCAAAAACAGGTCCAAATTCTGCCATAGGTATAAAACGTGAAGTGTTGGACTTATGCATGTGGTATGTTAATTATATGTAATAATTAATGCAAATATTTACTTTGATGGTAATTATCAAAGTTTAACAGATTATTTATATATGAGATTTTATTGTAATAATAATGGGAATATAGAACAAAAATAAACAAGCATACTTATGATAGTTGAAAATATTGCGAATTAATATAAAAATAGTTAAGCCCAAAAACACCTAGTCTAGAACTAGAATAGGGAATAGTTTGGCATGCCAATCAAGGGAATTTAGGCACTCAGTGCCAAATATGAAAGCCGGTAATGGCAATTGATAAATGCGCTCGGCGCAAAATTATTAAGCCGGTAATGGCAATATAACAAAAGCCAGTAATGACATTATTATAAAAGCGCTCGGCGCTACATTATGAAAGCCGGGAATGACAACCCCGTTATTCCTATTAGATAGTTCAGTTATAGGTGTTATGGGCACAAGAAAATAATAATAATACTAATATTGAAGTATGTGATTTTGATAAGTGTTACATTAATTAAATTTGTTACTATTACATGTTGAATGAAATTTATTTGATTTTATAGAAATTTTTATTTTATGCATTATTTATTCAATGGTTAATTAATATGTGAGAAAATATATATGTATGTAAAATTTTTATCATTGAAGCACCACTAAGCTAGTAGCTTAGCGCGCTCTCGCGCAGGTTTAGAAGGGTAGCCGTAGAAAATAGTCTGTCAGAAGAAAAAGGGTATCCGAAGGGAAGCAGCAAAAAGCTCTGAGTTTTCTTTTTTGGTATATTTTGTTAAAAAACTTTGTAAATTAAAGTATTGTTTTTATTTCATATAATGTGTATTAAATATGTGAGTTACTATGTAAAAGAACATAGTTTGAATTTAAATTAATGTACTTATTAAATAAATAAAAGTTTTAATATTTGGGCTTGTATGAAATTTTATTTTATTTTATGCAATATTTTCGGAAAAAAAAATTTACTTCACTTCATTAATTTTATAAAACAGTAAGACGGGTAATACTCACTTACCTTGCTGAACTATAGTAGGGTAAGGGGGTGTGACATAGACTTTCTCCTCTATAAAACCATTTAAAATGGCATTTTTGACATCCATTTGAAAAAGTTTAAAATTCATGTGGCATGTAAAAGCTAAAAGAAATGTAATTGGTTCTAATTTAGCCACTGGAGCATAGGTCTCATCATAATCTATGCATTCCTCTTGTTTGTACCATTTGGCAACCAATCTACCTTTATCTCTAATTGTATGACCTTGCTCATCCTAAGAAGATACCTTCGTTAGATTTAGAAGCAAATTTTCCAAGGTTATCCTTGGTATATAATATAAAACACTTGCATCCGAATACTCTAAAATATAAGATAAAAGGTTTTCTTCCATTCCATAGCTCAAAAGAAGTTTTATTTAAAATTGGCCTTTTGAAAACTAGGTTAGAAATATAACATGCGATATTAATGGCTTTAGTCCAAAAGTAGGTTGACAAACTATACTCATTGAGCATTGTTCTAACCATCTCAATTAGAGTTTTATTTTTTCTTTCAACAACCCCATTTTGTTGAGGTGTTTTAGGAGTTGAAAAATTATGAGAACTACCATATTCTAAGCAAAAATTTTAAAAAATCTTATTTTCAAATTCTTTGCCATGATCACTTCTTATTTTAGAAATAAAGTATCATTTTTCAATTTTAATTCTTTTGGCAAAGTTTTTAAAGGATTCAATGGCGTCACTCTTTTGAGCTAAGAAAATTACCCAAGTAAATCTAGAGTAATCATCAACAATTACAAAACCATAGTGTTTACCTCCTAAACTAGAAACTCTAGTAGGTCAAAAAAGATCTAAATGCAATAGTTATAAAGGTCTAGAAGTACTTTGAATTGAATGGTGTTTTGTGTTATTTTCCTCTTTTACATGGTTCACATGTCTTATCCTTTGCAAATTTTACTTTTGGAAGTCCATCCACTAGCTCTCCTTTGCTAAGGCTTTGAATTAAGTTCATACTTGTATGAATAAGCCTTCTATGCCATAGCCAAGATTCATAGCTACTTGTCATAAGACATTTAAAGGAAAGGTTAGATAGCTTGTTTAAATCTATTATGTAAGTATTGTCATCTCTATCTCCTTTGAACATCTCTTGTCCATTTGGGGTGGCCACAAGACATTCATTAGAGGTAAAGGTGACTTGGTTTTCCTTATCACATAATTGACTTATACTTAATAAATTATGCTTTAACCCATCAACAAGAAAAATGTTTTCAATTAAAGAAACACTATTTAAATCGGTTAAACTAATGCCAATTACATTACCCTTCGCATTGTTCCCAAATGTTACCTTTTCACCATCAAATTTTTTGATTTGAGTGAAAAGCCTTCAATTTTTCGTCATGTGCCTTGAGCATCCACTATCCACTAACCAAGCATTTTCCTTTGATGTGGACTTGAGGCACAACTTCAAAATAGCATTTTAGGTTTGGCTTTTAGGTACCCAAATGAACTTGGGTCCTTAAGGGTTAACATTAGAAGGTTCCCAATGAGCCTTCCATATGAAATAATATTCGATTATATGCCCAATGTAACACCCCCTTACCCTTGCCACGTATGCCCAGATGAGGGACTGCTACACTGACTTCATCGGTTGAAATATTATTTTTAAATTATGTATAAATGAAAATCACTCGTATATTTTTTATTATTTACTATTTATTTACTTTGTAGTGTAAAATAAATCAAAGTAAGAAAACACAATACATTTTATAAAGTATTATTTACAAAGCATTCTGATATTATACAACCATTATAAAATAAAGCTCAACCCAAAATAGACAAAAGATGTGTGAACCACAGTTTGAAACATGCTACTTTACTGGATCAGGCCACTGCTACCTTTGTCTACTATTGTCTACTTAATCCTTGCTATACCTAGGCGAGAGAAACTCCCACACTAAGCTCTAGGCCTAGTGGTGCATATAAATAAGGTAATAAGCTATTTTATGCAACATGCATTGTCATATATCAACTCATGCTCAATCATCTTCTCATGCAAATATACATATCATGGTATTCTAGCACGTATAAACATCAAATTATATTTTTTTATCTGATACTTGTTTACTTTATTAAAACATCATTATATAACACATCATAATTAACCATGTTACAAGTCATTATTCCTTTTATTTTCCTTAACCTTTTTATGCCCATAACACCCAATCATATTTTCATGCAAACATGCATTTCATAAATTTTATTCTTTTATATCTCATATTTATTTTACTTTATCAAATCATTATTATCCATAGCCTTTTATTGCCCATAACACCTATGAACCCTGGCTAAGATAACAGAGTTGTCATCCAGGCACTTAGGATTGCCACCTGGACAATATGATTTGTGCATATAAGTGCATTGTTGGTTTCATCATAGTGTCATTACTTGCCTCATAATAGTGTCATACCCGGTGTCGATAGTAGTGCCATACCCAGTATAAATAATAGTCCCATACCCAACATCACTAATCATACCATTAATGGATTTAATCATACTCCCCCCTGCTTGGCATGCCAAACTATCCCAAGTCTAGTTCTAGTTAGGCGTTCTAGGGCTTACACATTCTGATTAAAATTCATAGCAATTAAATTCACACTTTTCATGCATTTAAAGACTCAAATAATCGCATAATCACTCAATTAGAATAATATTTGCATAATATATCAAGGTTCACATCATTTTCCTCTTTAAATTCCTCAACTCATATGCTACCTTATGACTAGCAGATTTCGTTCTCTGTTTTGGACCTTAATTTTGGTCTTGTTATAATATGAACTTAGCTACAAGGTCTTCTTAGTAGTTTTAGCTCTGGATCTTAGCTTTAATATTCAACTTGCATCACTTAATTCTAAGTTTTTGTATCAAAAGATATGATAAAATGAACACTGACTGGTCACTAACAATTCTGCCAAAAATTTTCTGGATAGATTCTAAGTTCAAACTTTATGAATTTTTCTGGATAATTATAGACATATTCAGATGTTATAGTATGAATAAAAGTTATAGCCATATGTCTTATATTTCAAACCAAATAAAGAACAAGCAAATCCGAACTCTAAAACTTAAGTTATAATAGTTTAAGTACTTACTGCTCATCAATTCCAGCAAAAAACACATAATTACTGTTGGGTTTTGAAGAATGAATCATATTCATAAATGCAGCGAAAAAAAAATTTCAAAACTCGAAACAAAAGATCATACTTGTGCTATTAAAACTAATTTATATAAATATAAATGTTAGAGATTATACCTTGTAATTTCTTATTTGTTCTTCAAATCTTCACTTTGTTGGCTTGTAGCAAACCACAACAGTACACACTAGGATTTCTCTAATGATAATCCACACGAAGAATGAAGAAGAAACTATCAAAAGAAATGGTTTGAACAAATTCAAAGTGCTATCTTTGAAAGTGTTCTTTGGAGAATTTTGTTGCGTCTTAAAAATATTTTTTCACAAAAAAATATTTTTATGTCTATTTTCTGCCATTTGATGTCTTTTCTAATTGAATAAAATTCAAAGAAAAGATGAAAAGTCAAAAATGGAGAAAAGGGAAATGAATGAATAGTAATTTGCCATAATTGGCCTAATTAAGGCCAAAATTTGTCATTGGCCAATGGGTGGGAGGCAGCAGCTCTCTGGGCCTATTGCAGACTGCTACTGGGCAGCCCAGCTGGCCCACTAGGCAAGCCAGCAGCATGCCTAGCCAGTGCGGGCCCGTGACCCTCATGAACGATTTTTCAGTGTGATCTCATTACGATCCATCTCGAAATAATTCTCTCATATTTTGGATCCTATCTAAGACCATTTTACTCATTCTCCATATCTTCAATGCGTGTGACCCATTAGGTTCCCAATTATGTTGGCCACTTAAATTAACAATTAATTTAAGCAAGTCATGAGCAGTATCTAGCAATACATCATGACCCCCAATTGATCAAAAAGTCAGTGGTTTGACTACAAAAATCTCCATAGACAATTTCCGTGCAATTATTCCTTTCACCATTCTATACCCCACTTGGTTTAGAGTATGGACATGTGTCAACTCTCACTAGACTGACTACGTCATGTCTAGTCGAAGTAATGTTAGTTCTTGTCCTTGAGGCTCATTACTCTATTATATATGTCATTGAAAACTATCATTATGACATTTCCACTCCGGCCAGAGATTCCTGAGTAATAACCACGACAAGAGGCCATGGGTATACATTCCTTCTATCAAGACTGGTGAATCCTTTGTTGGTTGCCCAATTACCTTCGAATACCTCAAGTTGTATCCAATCACCACCCTATGAGCAACCTCCCTGAGGCAACAAGGAATTGTGTAAAAATACAGAATCAATATTCAATATATCATTTAGTACCTCAAGTCTAAGCATACTTGCACCATTGCTATGATGAGACTATCATTGAAATTTGAATAGATTATCCTTATGATTTTCTCATAGTTGGTCATCCAATGTACTTAACAAGCATCCACATGTTAACTCTAAACATCTCATGTTTATATATTATGAGATCTACTACTCGATCCAATCAATGAGTGTAACATGTACTAGTCTGTCTAGATTAATAATGTCTCATCTCATTAATCCTATGACTATGGATAATTTTGATACTAACATAATTACACATGATAAGAATCTCAATATCATGATCTCATCATGATTTCCTTCATGTTATGTTATGTATCAAGGACTTCATTAATTGATATAAGATCACTTATCAATTCATATATCAAATGAACATCAAAGTAATGAAAAAGTCTTATATTAATCAAATAAATTTGAACAATAAGTGCTAAAGGTGATTGCCCTTAGAGCACTCCTCTAACAATTACCACTTTCAATTTTTACCAAAATTAATCCTAAGTCTAACAAACATGCATCCCCCAGATTTATATTACAAAATAATATTAATTTAGAATTATTAACATGCCAAAGATTCAAATCATGCAACTCAAATGTAAATCATAGGCTATTGCTTTAAGTTATGCACAAACCTCTACTTTTCCCATTTCGTTCTCTTTAGTTCTCTTTCTCTTTTCCTTTGCTCCTTTGAGCTAGTTCCTTGTCAATTTGAGTTCCTAAAACATAAAAGATATAATTAAAACCTTACTTCTTTGAAACTCCATAAACCCTAACCTCTCTCTCTCTTTTTTGCTCTCCTTAAGCTCTTTTATGCTTGAAAATGGCTTTTTCCCTTACTTTTTCTGTCTTCTTACTTTCTGTTCCTAGCATCAAGCTCTGGCCATGGATGATCAAGGGAAAACATGGGCTGGTTTGAGGAGAGGATAAGAGTCTTCTAGATGTTTAAGTGATAAGGAATAAGAGAGAAAATTAAGAGTATAAAGACAAAATTGATTAATAATGGGACACCTAAGCGTATTCTAGATGTTTTCATTAATATCTAATTAATGTGTTCATTTTACTGTGATGTATGATGATTCAAAAGGGATGTGGAAGACAATTTAATGATGGAAAAATTCTAGATTAAGAATGATAAGGTAGAAGGAGAGGTAATTAAGAGCAAAGTGACAAAATCAATTACTAATGGGACACCTAAGCCATATGAATTAAATGTCTCATTCATGCATGTAATATGGCCAATTAAGGGTTGCCACTTGGTTAAGCCAACCACCATATGTATTTGATGTCCCAGTCATGCATTTAGTTGGTAATTATCCCCATTCCTCTAATTTTTTATAAATTGAAAATTGACTCCTAAACTTTTCAAAATTTACGATTTAGTCTCTTACTGTAATTTAACATTTTTAAATATCTTAAGCACTTTATTAAATATCTTTCATAATTATTTGCTATTATTTTAATTATTTTTTGGTCAAAATCCTAATTTAGACTCCGGTCAAACTAATGCATCAATTTAATGACACACGTGACTCGGGCCTAAATTTGCGGATATAACACCCAAGCTTTATGCAATAGTTGCATTGTTTGGTTTTAAATATGGTTTTCCATTTTGCAATAGGTTTAGGCTTTGCTACTCTCCTAAGAGGAGTATGTGCACTATGATATAAACATTCATATGTTGTGGTGTTTTCCTAGGTGCATGCTTCTTATATAAGAAAACATGATTAGCCTTTTGAGGTTTCCCTCTTGGGCCATGTGACTCTTGGCTACTCTTTTTTTTATTAAAGGATTTTGTGTGCGCTTTGCTATTAGCCCTTGGGGCTATTACTTTAATAGTAGAAGTTTGTGGTATGCTTGATTTAACAAAGACAATTTTAGAAGATGATCATGCTCTATTGAAGCCTAGACCATGTCTCACTACAAAAGATCTTTGAGATATGATTCATGTTGAACCTTAAGGGGTATTTTTGTCATTTTGATGATACCAAATAAAATAGCAATAATATATTTAACAATATTTTTTCTAAGTGTGTTAAACAAGACATGAGTTGATTAGAACATGATGCAAGATTGAAAGACAACTTTTAAAGATAAAAATCAAAGACATAGCAAAGTCATGCCTGTGACTACTTATTCCACGCCATGAATATAACTTAGTGCCAACTCTCCAACACTCAAAGTTCATGGCCATAAAGGATCAAAACAACTGTGAATGATCAAGTAGTCATGCCCATGAAAGACAGTCACGCTCATAACCAAAACATTTCAAATTCTTCCAAAGAGCTTCACGATCAGTGTTACCATTTGGACCACGACTTGGAAGAATATTCACGCCCGTGAAATTATTAGTCATCCCCATGATCAAGTGCCTCCAATTCTTCCAGAGTGCTTCATGACCAGAGTCACCATTTAGACAACGGTTTGGAAGAACATTTACGACCGTGACACATATGTTCACGTCTGTCAATGAGGACAGAGAAACATGTCAGACCCAAACTTAAGAGTTGGTTCAATTTCTATTTTCTCATAAATGCACCTAAATGGCTATAATTCATAGAGGGAGCATAAGTGCAAGTCATTTACAAATCCCAACAAGAAGAACAACAATTACTTTGAATCATTAATCTTGTTGTAGCCTTGTGCATTAATAATTTTTTCAAAACAAACCACTATTCATTGTGAAAACCTAATTGCCCATTATTTCAAAGCATTGTAGGTTGCTGAGTGATTTTCATTGTAACCAATTACTCAAAAGTGAGTTTGGGTATTTCTGGCTAAGAGTGAAACATTTGTAAGAGTTTATTGTGTGAGCCATAAAACACAAGGATTTGGTTTTTGTGTGAGCCATTGAAAAAACACAAGGGAATTTTTGGGTTAGGTGTTAGCCTTTGAGAGAAATACCATAGTTGGCAGTGAGCTTGAAAAAAAATCCATTGTAACACTTAATGTGTTAGTGAAGCACCCAATTGAGATTGGGAAGAGGAGTGGAGTTCGTTAATACCCGAACCTTTATAAATCTTGTGTGTGATATCTCTCCTTCCTTACTCTATTTAATTTATTCTGCATTTTTAAGTTAAGCAATTTTTTTTAGTTGCTAACCAATTGAACCCCATTCTTGGTTCGTTGCCTAGGCAACAATTGGTATCAAAGCCTAAAAAGCGCTAGCAAAGAACAAGAAATGGCCAATGAAGGATTTCAAAGTCTCAAGCCTTATTTTCATAGAGCAAATTACATTTATTGGAAATTTTGGATGGAGACATACCTCGATAGTGAGAGAATCAAAGTTTGGGATAGTGTTCAGAAAGAATGGACACCACTAACTAAGAAAGGAGTAGATGGTGAAGAAGAAATTCTTTCAAGAGATTATTGGACAAAGCCTCAACGAAGAGCTAATTTTAAAAAAAAGGCAATGAAAATCCTCGCAAGCTCTCTATCCATTGAAGAATGTGGCAAGATTCAATATTCCCTACCGCATATAGCATGTGGAAAACATTGGAGAATTATCATGAAGGTACCAAACAAGTTAAATCCTAGAAGATTCAATTTCTCACCGCGGAATATGAACTCTTCAAGATGAAATCCAATGAATCTATCACCGATATGATGAACCATCTTCTAGCCATCATCAATGGCATGAGAAAGCTCAGAAAGCATTTGTGTATATCTGCAAATTTAGGCTCGAGTCGCGTGTGTCATTAAATTGATGCATTGGTTTGACTAGAGTCTAAAATAGGATTTTGACTGAAAAATAACTAAAATAATGGCAAATAATTATGGAAGATATTTAATAAATTTTTTAAGATATTTAAAAATGTTAAAGTATGGTAAGGGACTAAATCATAAATTTTTAAAAATTTAGGGGTTAATATGCAATTTACCAAAAATAGGAAGATTAAAGGGGATAATTACCAATTAAATGCATGATTGGGACATTAAATACATATGGTGGTTGGCTCAACGAAGTTGCAACCCTTAATTGGCCATATTACATGCATGAATGAGACATTTAATTCATATGGCTTAGGTGTCCCATTAGTAATTGATTTTGTCACTTTGCTCTTAATTACCTCTCCTTCTACCTTATCATTCTTAATCTAGAATTTTCCCATGATTAAATTTTCTTCCACATCCCTCTTGAATCATCATACATCAAAGTAAAATGAATACATTAATTAGAAATTAATGAAAACATCTAGAATATGCTTAGGTGTCCTATTATTAATCAATTTTGTCTTTATGCTCTTAATTACCTCTCTTCTTCCTGATCACTTAAACATCTAGAAGATTCTTATCCTCTCCTCAAACCAGCCCACATTTTCCCTTGATCATCCATAGCCAAAGCTTGATGCTTGGAAGATAAAGTAAGAAGAGAGAAAAATTAAGGGAAAAAACCATTTTCAAGCATAAAAGAGCTTAAAGAAGCTTGAGAGAGCAAAAAAGAGAGAGAGGTTAGGGTTTATGGAGTTTCAATGAAGTATGGTTTTAATTATCTCTTTTATATTTTAGGAACTCAAATTGACAATGAGCTATCTCAAAAGAGCAAAGGAAAAGAGAAAGAGAAGTAAAGAGAAAGAAAAGTAAAGAGAAAGAAAAGGGAAAAGTAAAAGTTAGTGCATAACTTAAGGCAATAGCCTATGATTTATATTTGAGTTGATTTGAATGTTTGGCATGTTAATAATTCTAAATTAATAGTATTTTTTAATACAAATCATGGGATGCATGTTTCCTAGACTTAGGATTAATTTTGGTAAAAATTGCATGTGGTAATTATATGTGTTTTTTGCTGGAATTGATGAGCAGTAAGTACATAAACTGTTATAACTTAAGTTTTGGAGTTCGAATTTGTGTGTTCTTTGTTTGGTTTGAAAGTTCAGACATAGGCTATAAATTTTATTTAGACCACAACATCTGAATATTTCTATAATTGTCTAGAAAAATTCATAAGTTTCGGACTTGGAATCTGTTCTGAAAATTCTGGGCAGAATTGTTAAGAATACCTTGTAACTAAATTCAGATTGTAACAGGACCAAAATTAAGGCCCAAAATAGAGAACATAATATGCCATTGACAGGGTAACATATGAGTTGAGGAATTTAAAGAGGAAACATGATGTGAACCTTGTTATATTATGCAAATATCATTTTAATTGAGTGATTATATGATTATTTGAGTCTTTAAATGCATGAAAAGTGTGAATTTAATTGCTATGAATTTTAATGAGAATGTGTAAGCCCTATAACATCTAACTAGAATTAGACTTGGGATAGTTTGGCATGCCAAGTAGGGGGGACTATGATTAAATCCATTAATGATATGATTAATGACGTCGGGTATGACACAATTATCGACACCAGGTATGACACTATCATCGATGTTGGGTATGGCACTACTATCGATGCTAGGTATGGCACTTTTATTAGGCTAGTAATGATACTATTATGAAGCCAGTAATGGCACTTGTATGCACAAATCATATTTCCTGGGTGGCAGTCCTAAATGCCTGGATGGCAACTCCATTATCCTAGTCAGGGGTTCATAGGTGTTATGGGCAATAAAAGGCTATGGATAATAATGATTTGATAAAGTAAAATAAATATGAGATATAAAAGAATAAAATTTATGAAATGTATGTTTGCTTGAAAAGATGATTGGGTGTTGTGGGCCTAAAAAGGTTAAGGAAAATAAAAGGAATAATGACTTGTAATATGGTTAATTATCATGTGTTATATAATGATGTTTTAATAAAGTAAACAAGTATGAGATAAAAGAATATAATTTGATGTTTATACATGCTAGAATACCATGATATGTATATTTGCATGAGAAGATGATGGAGCATGAGTTGATATATGACAATGCATGTTGCATAAAATAGTTTATTACCTTATTTATTTGTACCACTAAGCCTAGAGCTTAGCGTGAGAGTTTCTCTCATGCAGGTATAGCAACGAATAAGTGGACAATAATAGACAAAAGTAGCAGTGGCCTGATCCAGTAGAGCAGCCTGTTTCAAACTGTGGGTCACACATCTTTTGTATATTTTAGGTTGATTTTTATTTTATAATGTTTGTATAATAACAAAACATTTTGTAAATAATACTTTATAAAATGTATTGCATTTTCTTACTTTGATTTCTTTTACACTACAAAGTAAATAAATAGTAAATAATAAAAAAAAATATACGAGTGATTTTCATTTATACATAATTTAAAAATAATATTTCAAACGATGAAGTCAGCATAGTGCTCCCTCATTCGAGCATGCATGGCAGGGGTAATGGGGTGTTACAATTTTTGGTATTAGAGCCCGATTTGGGCAGTTTTAGGATTTTAAAATGGTTTTCAAAAATAATTATCACATGTGAGTACCCATAATTAAGTGTTAAAGTTGTTGCTTACTGTTTGGGGCTGTTACTTTACGATATAGGTAAGTGATGGCTTCGGGATCACGTCAAGTGGTGGCTGAAGAAGCTAAAAGTAATGAGCCTACAAGGACAAAGGCTTCATCATGACCTAGTCTTTGTTGAGCTACTACATCGAGATCTGGTGCTAGCTCATTGCGAGAGCAATCTATTGCTGGCACAGGACAAACAGAGCTTATAAGGAACATGATATATTTGGTACAAAGAGCATCACATCTAGCCTCATCTGGGCTACAATTTGTGAGACTAAGGAAGCTAGGGGCACCCGACTTCTATGGTAAATGGGAAGATGACCCCTCAGTGGCAGAGTGTTGGCTAAACCGATCAGAGAGAGCCTTTGATCAGCTACATTGCACATATGAGTAGAAATATGAATATGCAGTGTCTTTGTTACAAGATCACACATATGATTGGTGGTGATCTGAATCACAGAGCACAGAAGCATCTGATCCCATGACCTAAGAATTCTTTCTAGAGAAATTTCAGGAGCAATATATTCCTCCTATCTATATAGACAACAATAAATGAGAGTTTTTTATTCTAAAACAAGGGAGTATGTCGATAACAGAATATGAGAGAGAATTTACACATGCAAGTATGCTGGTGGCATTGTGTCTATAGAAGCTGATAAATGTTGACGATTTGAAGACAAGTTAAGAGACTCGATCAAGCTACAGGTTTGAGCTCTACGCATGATGAGTTTTCCTAGTTTGCTAGCATCTGCCAGAACAGTTGAGAGAGTTCTAGCAGCACAACAACCAACACAAGATAGAGGGTTTAGGAGACTCAGGCCACAGCCAAGTGGAGTACAATCTAGTGGCAAGAAATTCATATCTTTTAGTGGCTGATTTTAGGCTAGGGGTTCCAATGGGCCTTTTTCTTTCAGACGGGGACAACCTGTGAGATCTATTTCTTCTATAGCTAGTGCACTGAAACAGATACCACATATATCTCTACCTCTACTAGAATGTCAGCATTATGGTCATCCACATCCAAAAGAGTGTTGGTGGATGACAGGAGCATGTTTTAGATATGGCTCTAAAGACCATATGAAGAGAGATTGTCCCTTATTACAATATTGCAGAGGTTCAGGGAGCACTGAGCCAATACAGACACAGACTTATGGGCAAGACAGAGGCTGAGTTTGAAGGAAAGGCAGAGGAGGCCGATCAAGGCCCAGCCAATTTAGATCAAAGACAGTATAGAGGTCAGAAGGTAGTAGAGCTACCCCAGCCAGGGCATATTCCATGCGAGCCTGAGAGGAGTAGGATGCACCTGATGTATTAATTGGTAAATTCCTTCTCTTTGGCTTTGATATACATGTATTGATAGATTCGGGGTTGACACATTCATACATATGCACACCACCACCGGGTCGAAAGGGTTTAGAACCACATTCTCTAGAATTTGAGATTATTGTGACTAACCCATTAGGACACAATGTGAGGGTTAGCAAGGTGTTTAGGGGTTGGCCAGTTGAAATTCAAGGTAGGCAATTCCCAACAGACTTGATAGAGCTACCATTCCATGAGTTCGATGTGTTCTTGGGAATGGATTGGCTAGCTCGTTATGGAGTGATAATGGATTGTGGGAGGAGACAAGTGATCATCATTCTGGAACAAGATGAGATAGTGGTGATGGGTGAGAATAGAAGACATCCAGACAATGTGATATTAGTGTTGACAGCTCAGAAACTCATCAATAAGGGATGCGAAACATACTTAGCGTTTGTGGTTGATACGGAAAAAGCAACGCTGAAGTTGGTGGATATTCCTACTGTTAGTGAGTTTTCTGATGTGTTTCCAGAAGAGTTGCCAGAATTACAACCAGATAGGGAAATTGAGTTTATTATTGATTTGGTGTCATATCCGCTAATTTAGACTTGTAGTCGCACGAGTTGTTAAATCGACTCGACGGTTCGACTGGAGTCTAAATTTGCATTTTGACTGAAAAATAATTAAAATAGTAGCAAATAATTATGAAAAATATCTAATAAATTATTTAAAATATTTTAAGATGTTAAATTATGGTAAAGGACTAAATTGCAAGTTTTGAAAAGTTTAGGAGTCAATTTGTAATTTATAGAAAATTGGAGGATTAATTGGGATAATCATCAATTAAATGCATGAATTGGGACATTATGTACATGTGGAGGCCGGCCACACCAAGTGGCATGCATTAAGTGGGAAATTAACATCCATGAATCCATTAATTAGACATTAAAATCATATGACTTAGGTATCCCCCTTTATTGATTAAATTTGTCATTATACCATTAATTACTTCTTCCTTATCACTTCGTGTCTAGAAATTTTTGTTCTCTACACCAGCCCCATATTTCCTCAAGTTCCACCGTAGCCAAAGCTTGATTCTAGTGAAAGAAAGTGTGAAAAAGAGAGAGGCATTGGAAATTCCATTTTCCTGCTCAACGAAGCTTAAGAGAGCAAAGAGAAAGAGAGAGATTAGGGTTTATGAAGTTTTAGTGATCTCTTTTATGAATTTTAGGAACTTAAATTGACAAGGATTTAGCTCAAAGGAGAAAATGAAAAGAGAAAGAAAAGTAAAGAGAAAGAAAAGAGAGGTTTGTGCATAACCTAAGGCAATAGCCTATTTTATTTTATTTTATTATTTATTATTTCTATTATTTGCATTATTTGATTATTGGGCATGTTGATGATTATGAATTAATAGAATTTTGTGATAAAAATCTTGGGATGCATGTTTGCTAGACTTAGGATTAATTTTGGTAAGAATTGAAGATAGTTCATATATGTGTTCTTTGCTGGAAATGGATGAGCAGTGAGTACTTAAACTGTTATAACTTAATTTATGGAAGTCAGTTTTGTATGTTCTTTATTGGGTTTGAAAGATAATACATAGGGCTATGACCATAAAACCTGAATATGTCTGTAATTGTCCAGAAAAATTCATAAAGTTCGGACTTTGAATCTCTCCAGAAAATTATGGGCAGAATTGTTAGTGACCAATCAGTGTTCATTTTATCATATCTTTTGATACAAAATATAGAATTAAGTGATTCAAGTTGCATATTAAAGCTACAATCTAGACCTAAATTTGTTAAGAAGACCATGTAACTGAATTCAGATTTTAATAGGACCAAAATTAAGGTCTAAAACAGAAAATGGAATCTACTATTAACAGGGCAGTATATGAGTTGTGGAATTTAAAGAGTAAAATGATGTGAATCTTGTTATATTATGTAAATATTATTTTTATTGAGTGGTTATATGATAAATTGAGTCATTAAATACATGAAATGGGTGAATTGAATAATTATGCATTTTAATGACATTAAGTAAACCCTAGAACACTTAACTAGAACTAGACTTAGGATAGTTTGGCATGCCAAGCAGGGGGGAGTATGATTAAAATGAAAACCATTAATGGTATGATTATTGAAGTTGGTAATGGCACAATTATTGAAGCTAGTAATGGCACTATTGTTAAAGCCTATAATGACACTATTATTAAAGCCTATAATGGCATTATTATTTAAGTCGGTAATGACACTTATATGCTCACATCATATTGCCTAGATGGCACTCCTAAGTGCCTGGATGACAACTCCATTATCCTAGTCAGTGGTTCATAGGTGTTTTGGGCATAAATAAAGAAGTTATGGAAAACAAATGGATTATTGAAAATAAAAAATGGAATTATGAGTTATGATATGGATAATAATGATGATTTGATAAAGTAAAACAAAAATAAGATATAATAATATAATTTGATGTTTATGTACGCTAGAATACTATGAGATGTATATTTGCATGGAAAGATGATGTGAACATAAATTGATATATGGCAATGCATGTTGCATAAAATAGTTTATTGCCTTATTTATATGCACCACTAAGCCAAGAGCTTAGCATGAGAGTTTCTCTCACGCATATATAGTAAAGAATAAATAGAAGATAGTAGATAAAGTTAGCGGTGACCTGATCTAGTAGAACAGCTTATTTCAATCACCGTGGGTCACACAAGTTTTGTATATTATCTTTTAAATTTTATTTTATAGTATTTGTAAATAAACAACACATTTCGTAAAGAGCAAGTTATTATGTAAAAATGTATTTTATCTTTCAAGTTATGATTTCTTTTACACTGCAAAGTAAATAAATAGTAAACAAAAAAATTAATATATGAGTGTCTTTTATTTTCATATATATATACAAAAATTAATGTTGCTGGGGTGAAGGGTTGTTACATTTGGTACCCGACACTACTCCTATTTCCATTGCACCATATAGGATGGCACCACTGGAGTTGAAAGAGCTGAAGATACAGTTGTAGGAATTGTTAGATAAGGGATTTATATGACCTAGTGTATCACCGTGGGGTGCTCCAGTATTATTTGTAAAGAAGAAAGATGGTACCTTACATCTCTACATCGATTACAGGTAGCTTAATTAGGTGACTATCAAGAATAAATACCCGCTACCCAGAATTGATGATTTATTTGATCAGTTAAAAGGTGCAAACATATTTTCAAAGATAGATCTTAGATTAGGGTATCATCAACTGAAGATAAAAGAGTCAGATGTACCTAAGACGACATTCAGGACTTGTTATGGTCATTATGAGTCCTAGTTATGCCCTTTGTATTGATGAATGCACCAGTAGCATTTATGGACCTGATGAATCAAGTGTTCAGGCTATATTTTGATCAATTTGTAGTGGTGTTTATTGATGACATTCTTGTCTACTCTAGAGACCGAGTAGAACATGATCAACATCTCTGAATAGTGCTGCAAACACTAAAGGAGAAGTAGTTGTATGCAAAGCTATCTAAGTGCGAGTTTTGGCTTAAATTAGTTAGTTTTCTAAGTCACATAGTTTCAGTAGAAGGTATTCGGGTTGACCCTAGTAAAATTGAGGCTATTCTTAATTGAAAACCACTATGAAATGTGAGAAGTAAGGAGTTTCCTCAGATTAGCTGGATATTATAGGAGGTTTGTGAAGGGATTTTCATCCTTAGCGACTCATTTGACATGACTGCTATGAAAAGAGGTCCGTTTTGAGTGGATAGAGAGGTGTCAAGCAAACTTTGGCCAACTGAAGGCAATGTTGACTGAACCACTAGTTTTGACTTAGCCTACTCCAAGAAAAGACTTTGTTGTGTATAGTGATGCTAGTCATAATGGTTTGGGATGTGTTCTTATGCAAGAAGGAAAGGTGATTACTTACGCCTCAAGACAACTTAAGCCTCACGAGCTTAACTATCCTACACATGATTTGGAGTTAGCTGCAATAGTCTTTGCTCTTAAGATCTAGAGACATTATCTATATAGGGAAATATGTTATATCTACATAGATCACAAAAGTCTTAAGTATCTTCCCTCACATAAAGAGTTGAATCTGAGACAACGAAAATGGTTGGAGTTGATTAAAGACTATGATTGTGTGATCGACTACCAGCCATGCAAAGCTAATGTGGTTGCAAATGCACTAAGGAGGAAGATTTTAGCTGAGATACGAATGTAATCTACTTTGATGCACAGGATCAAATATGCTCAGAAGCAAGATGAGAAGTTAGTAAAGATAGTGGAGGTAGTGAAAAAGGGAGAAAAGCTTGAGTTTTCATTGATAGAAGATGACACAGTGTACTTCAAGAATAGGATTTGTGTGCCCAGTATAGAAGAGCTGAAGTCTGAGATATTAAAAGAAGCACATGAAACGATGTATTCAATGCATCCAGGCAAAAAAAAATGTACCAAGATTTGAAAGCAAAATACTGGTGGCTAGGGATGAAGAAGGATATCACTAAGTATGTTGCTAAATGTCTAACCTGTCAATAAGTGAAAGCAGAACATTAGTTACCCATAAGATTGTTGCAACCAATACCACTTCCAGAATGGAAATGGAAAAGAATCACAATGGATTTTGTGTCCAGTTTACCGATGACTCAGAGAAAGCATGATGTTGTGTGGGTGATAGTGGATCGATTGACGAAGTCGGCACACTTCTTACCAGTCAGAATGAACTACTCATTAAACAAGCTAGCCAAAATTTATGTAAGTGAGATAGTGAGGTTGCATGGAGTTCCAGTGTCCATCATATCTGATAGAGATCCTAGATTTACTTCACAATTTTGGAAGAGTCTACAGTAAGCTTTGGGAACTAGACTCAGTTTCAGCATAGCCTTTCATCCGCAAATGGATGGACAATCGGAGCGAGTTATTCAGTTGCTAAAGGATATGAGGAGAAGCTATGTGCTCAAATTTGAGGGAAATTGTGATAGATATCTACCTCTTATGGAGTTTGCCTACAACAATAGTTATCAGACAAGCACAGGCATGGCTCCGTATAAGGCTTTGTATGGAAGGAAGTGTAGAACCCCATTTTGTTGAACCGAGCTGAATGACCAAAAGTTGATTGGGCCTGAGATAGTTCAACAGACTGAGGAGAAAGTTAAAGTAATAAAAGAAAGGCTAAAAGCAGCACAGGATCGACAGAAATCATATGCCAATTTAAAGAGGTGAGACATTGAATATGATGTGGGTGATAAAGTATTCCTTAAAGTTTTGCCTTGGAAAAAGATATTGAGGTTCGGTAAAAAAGGAAAACCAAGTCCAAGGTTCATTGGACCTTATGAGATTCTAGAAAGAATCGAACACGTGGCTTACCGTTTAGCCCTTCCACCGGAGTTAGATCGAATTCACAATGTGTTCTATGTATCTATATTAAGAAGATAAAGGTATGATCCAACTCATGTTATACCAGTTGAGGAGATAGAAGTGCAGACAGATATGACTTGTGAAAAGGAACCCATGGCTATATTAGCACGTGAAGAGAAGATTCTTCGGAATAAAAGAATTCCTCTAATTAAAGTGTTATGGGGGAATCATTCTACAGAAGAGGCCACATGAGAGTGAATAAGTCATGAAGGGGAAATATTCCTAGTTGTTCACCGAATTAACAGGTAAATTTCGAGGACAAAATTTATTTTAAGGGGGAGAGAATGTTATATCCGCAAATTTAGGCCCGAGTCTAAATTAAATTGATGTGTCATTAAATTGATACATCGGTTTAACCAAATTAGAATTTTGATGGAAAAATAATTAAAATAATGAAAATAATTATGGAAGATATTTAATAAAGTGTTTAAGATATTTAAAAATGTTAAATTACGGTAAGGGACTAAATCACAAATTTTGAAAAGTTTAGGGGTCAATATGCAATTTACTTAAAATTGGAGAATTAAGGGGGATAATTGCCAATTAAATGCATGATTGGGACATTAAATACATATAGTGGTTGGCTTAACCAAGTGGAAACCCTTAATTGGCCATATTACATGCATGAATGAGACATTTAATTCATATGGCTTAGGTGTCCCATTAGTAAATGATTTTGTCACTTTGCTCTTAATTACCTCTCCTTCTACCTTATCATCCTTAATTTAGAATTTTCCTATCATTAAATTTTCTTCCACGCCCCTCTTGAATCATCATACATCAAAGTAAAATGAACACATTAATTAGACATTAATGAAAACATCTAGAATATGCTTAGGTGTCCCATTATTAATCAATTTTGTCCTTATGCTCTTAATTGCCTCTCTTCTTCCTTATCACTTAAACATCTAAAAGACTCTTATCCTCATCTTAAACCATACCAAATTTTCCCTTGATCATCCATGGCCAAAGCTTGATGCTTGGAAGATAAAGTAATAAGAGAGAAAAAGTAAGAGAAAAAGTCATTTTCAAGCATAAAAGAGCTTAAGGAAACTTGAAAGAGAGGTTAGGGTTTTTGGAGTTTCAATGAAGTAAGGTTTTAATTATCTCTTTTATGTTTTAGGAACTCAAATTGACAAGGAGCTACCTCAAAGGAGCAAACGAAAAGAGAAAGAGAAGTAAAGAGAAAGAAAAGGGAAAAGTAGAGGTTTGTGCATAACTTAAGGCAATAGCCTATGATTTATATTTGAGTTGCATGATTTGAATGTTTGGCTTGTTAATAATTCTAAATTAATAGTATTTTGTAATAGAAATATTGGGGATTCATGTTTTCTAGGCTTAGGATTAATTTTGGTAAAAATTGAAGGTGGTAATTATGTGTGTTCTTTACAGAAATTGATGAGCAGCAAGTATTTAAGCTGTTATAACTTGAGTTTTGGAGTTTAGATTTGTGTGTTATTTGTTTGGTTTGAAAGATAAGAAATAGGGCTATAACTTTTATTTAGACCATAACATCTGAATATATCTGTAATTATTTAGAAAAATTCATAAGATTCGGACTTAGAATCTGTCCAGAAAATTCTGGGCAGAATTGTAACTGACCAGTCAGTGTTCATTTTATTATATCTTTTGATACAGAACTAAAAATTAAGTGATTCAATTTTATATTAAAGATAAGATCCATACCTAAAATTGTTAAAGAGACGTTGTAACTAAATTCAGATTGTAACAGGACCAAAATTGCGGTCCAAGATAGAGAACGGAATCTGCCAATGACAGGGTAGCATATGAGTTGAGGAATTTAAAAAGTAAAATGATGTGAACCTTATTACATTATGCAAATATTATTTAAATTGACTGATTATGTGATTATTTGAGTCTTGAAATGCATGAAAAGTGTGAATTTAATTACTATGAATTTTAATGAGATTATGTAAGCCTTAGAATACCTAACTAGAACTAGACTTGGGATAGTTTGGCATGGCAAGGAGGGGGGAGTATGATTAAATCCAATAATGGTGTGATTAATGACGCCGGGTGTGGCACTATTATCGACACCAGGCATGGCACTATTATCGATGCCGGGTATGACACTACTATCGACACCGAGTATGGTGCTACTATCGACACCGGGTATGGCACTATTATGAGGCCAGTAATGGCACTATTATGAAGCCAGTAATGACACTTATATGCACAAGTCATATTGCCCGGGTGGCACTCCTAAGTGCCTGGAGTGTTATGGGCAATAAAAGGCTATGGATAATAATGATTTGATAAAGTAAAATAAATATGATATATAAAAGAATAAAATTTAGGAAATGTATGTTTACATGAAAAGATAATTGTGTAACACCCCCTCACCCCAGCAGCTCTTGCCCGGGTGAGGGAGTGCTATGCTAATTTCATCATTTAAAATATCTTTCTTAAATTATTTATAAATGAAAACCACTTGTATATTTTTTTTCTTTATTTACTATTTATTTATTTTGCAGTATAAAGGAAATATAACATGAAAGATAAACTACATTTTTATATAATAACATATTTTTTTACAAAAATATACTGTTTATTTTACAAATACTATAAAATAAAATTTGAAAATAATATACAAAAGTTGTGTGACCCACAGTGGTTGAAATATGCTGCTCTACGGATCAGGTCACTGTTAGCTTTATCTACTACTGTGTACTTATTCTTTGCTATACTTGCGTGAGAGAAACTCCCAAGCTAAGCCCTTGGCTTGGCTTAGTGGTGCATATAAATAAGGCAATAAACTATTTTAATGTCACATGCATTGTCATGTAACAATTTATGATCAAATCATGCAAACATACATTTCATAATATTCTAGTATGCATAACATCAATTTATTTTATTGTATATCATTTTTGTTTAATATAATCAAATCATCATTCTTATTCATTTTACAATTCATGATTCCCTTTTTATTTTCAATAATTTGTTTATGTCTACAACACTCAATCATCTATTAATGCATGTCACAAATCATACTCAATCATTTTTTTCATGCAATTTACATTTCATAAATTTTATTTTTTTATATCATATATTCATGTTACTTTATCAACTCATTATTATCCATAGCTTTTCATTGCCTATAACATTATATCTTCTTTTTATCCATGTCTCAATTCATAATTCCATTTTTATTTTCAATAATTCATTTATGTTCCATAACTTCTTTATTTATATTTTCATTTATGCCCAAGACACCTATGAACTACTGACTAGGATAACAGAGTTACCATCCAGGCACTTAGGAGTGCCACCTAGGCAATTAGGAGTGCCACCTAGGCAATATGATGTGCGTATATAAGTGCCATTACTGGTGTAGATAACCGTGCCAAACTCGGCATAAATAATAATGTCATACCCGGCGTAGATAACAATATCAAAATCGGCATAGATAATCATACTATTAATGGATTTAATCATTTTCATCATACTTCCCCTGCTTGTCATGCCAAACTATCCTAAGTTAGTTCTAGTTAGTTGTTCTAGGGCGTATACCATCTCATTAAAATTCATAGCAATTAAATTCACACTTTTCATGCATTTAAAGTCTTAAAATAATCACATAATCACTCAATTAAAATAATATTTACATAATATAACAAGTTTCACATCATTTTACTCATTTCATTCCTCAACTCATATGTTGCCCTGTCACTGGCAAATTTTGTTATTTGTTTTGGACCTTAATTTTGGTCTTGTTACAATCTGAATTTAGTTACAAGGTATTCTTAACAATTTTATTTCTGGATCTTAGCTTTAATATGAAACTTGAATCACTAAATTCTGAGTTCTGTATCAAAAGAAATGATAAAATAAACACTGACTGGTCACTAACAATTCTGCCCAGAATTTTCTGGACAGATTCTAAGTCCAAATTTTATGAATTTTTCTGGACAATTACAGACATATTCAGGTTTTATGGTATAAATGATAGTTATATGCCTATGTCTTAGCTTTCAAACCCAATAAAGAACATGCAAAATCGAATTCTAGAAATTAAATTATAACAGTTTAAGTGCACACTGCTCATCAATTTCTAGCAAGGAACATACAAACTAATCACATTAAATTTTTACCAAATTAAATCCTAAGTCTAGCAAACATGCATCCCCAAGATTTTTATCACAAAATACTATTAATTTAGAATCATCAACGTGCCAAATAATTAAATCATGCAAATAAAATAGGCTACTGCCTTAGGTTATGCACAGACCTCTCTTTTTCTCTTTTCTCTCTCTTTACTTCTCTTTCTCCTTTCCTTTGCTCCTTTGAGCCAAATCCTTGTAACTTTGAGTTCCTAAATTTCATAAAAAGATCATTAAAATTTTATAAACCTAATTTATCCCTTTCTCCTTGTTCTCTTAAGCTTCCTTAAGCATGAAAAATAGAATTTCCCATGCCTTTTCTCTCTTTTCTCACTTTCTTTTACTAGAACTAAGCTTTGGCTATGGAAGAACAAGGGAAATGTGGGGCTAGTGTAGAGAACAGAATTTTCTAGATGGAAGGATAAGGAAGAAGAACCATTAAGATAATAAAGACAAACTACATAATTATGGGACACCTAAGCAAAATCTAGAAACTTTCCTTAATGCCTCATTCATGCACATCACTTGGCTAATTGTTGTATGCCATTTGGTGTGTGGTGCTTCAAGAGAATGTGGAAGACACTTAATGATAGAAAATTCTAGATCAAGAGTGATAATGAAAAAAGGATAAGCAATTAAGAGCAAAGTGACAAATTTAATTAATGGAGACACTTAAGCATATTCTAGATGTCTTCATTAATTTCCAATTCATGCATGTCAACTGGTTTCTTAAAATGTGCCACTTGGTGTGGCTAGCCTCCACATATATTTTATGTTCCAATTCGTGCATTTAATTGATTGATTATCCTAATTAATCCTCCAATTTTTGGTAAATTGCAAATTAACCCATAAACTTTTCAAAATTTGCAATTTAGTCCTTTACCAAAATTTAACATCTTAAAATATTTTAAACACTTTATTAGAAAATCTGCATACTTAATTGCCATTATTTTAATTATTTTTTGATAAAAATCCAAATTTAGACTTCGTTCAAACCGACGAGTAGATTTAACAACTCGCGTGACTTTGGTCTAAATTAGCGGATATGACAGATTGGGTGTTATGGGCATAAAAAGGTTAAGGAAAATAAAAGGAATAATGACTTGTAACATAGTTAATTATGATGTGTTATATAATTATGTTTTAATAAAGTAAACAAGTATGAGATAAAAGAATATAATTTGATGTTTATACATGTTAGAATACCATGATATGTATATTTGTATGAGAAGATGATTGAGCATAAGTTGATATATGACAATGCATACTACATAAAATAATTTATTGCCTTATTTATATGCACCAATAAGCCTAGAGCTTAGCGTGGGAGTTTCTCTCACACAGGTATAGCAAAGAATAAGTAGACAATAGTAGACAAAGGTAGCAGTGGCCTAATCCAGTAGAGCAACCTGTTTCAAACTATAGGTCACACATCTTTTGTATATTTTGGGTTGAGCTTTATTTTATAATGGTTGTATAATAGCATAACATTTTGTAAATAATACTTTATAGAATATATTGTGTTTTCTTATTTTGATTTCTTTTACACTACAAAGTAAATAAATAGTAAATAATAAAAACATATACGAGTGATTTTCATTTATACATAATTTAAAAATAATATTTGAACCGATGAAATCAGTGTAACACTCCCTCATCCGAGCATGCATGGAAGGGGAAGGGGGTGTTACAATTTGAGCTTGGAAGATGTGAACAACAAGATTCTGAGAAGCCTTCCTCTCAAAGACTATGGTACAAGATTTGCGGGTATTGAAGAGGCCAATGAAGATATGAGTGTCATGTCTACCGATGTGCTTATTAGCAAACTTGTAACGCACGAAATGGTGGTAAAAAGAGATAGAGAATTTGAAGTCGAATCAGAAAAGAAAAAGCGTCTAGTGTAACGTCCTCAACCTTCCCCACATGCATTTCATTTAAACATATGCATCTTGCATATAATTCAATTGAACAGGTGCATTCCGTGAATATTTTTATAGGAACAAGTCCATGACACCACTAGCTACGTGTCCTTGTACATTGCAATTGTATCGACTAGCACATGTGTATTTATAATCAAAATGAGGATAAAAAGTATTAGAAATAAATGAAATAAAGTGACCAAATTAAAGTATGCAAAATGACTAGATTAAGATTAAATTGCATATTGTGTTGATTTGTGTAATAATAATAAGAATAATTAAAAAAATAAATAATAAATAATAAAATTTAGAAAATAAAAAGAAAATAAAAAGAAAAAGTGATGGATGGAAAAGGGAAAGACAAAATGGTGGTGGGGGCTTTTAACCTATTAAGCTACCATTATCTTCCTTCCTTTCCTTATCTTTTTCTTCTTCTTTTCTTCATTTCTTCAATCCATTTTCTTTGAAATTCTAGCCACCTTTTCTTCTCTCTTTCACTCCAAAAATTGCAACAATAAGATTAGCCAAGAGTTATTATAGGTGACTAAACATTTATTTTTGTGTTAAGTTTAATTATGGTATTTAGGGTTCATAAATAGGCAGTGTTTTGCACCATGGTTTTGATAATCTTAGAGATCGAATCTGGAAAAATTTAAAACATTAAATTTGTTCCTTTATGTCTTAGATTTATGGATATGTAAACATTTTTGCAAGATTTGGTGTATAGGAAGAGAAATTTTCTCTCTACTAAGTTTTGAATATGATAAAGCCATTATTTGAAGTATCTCAAAACATACAAGTTGTATATATATGTGTTATGTATCTTATACCAAATTTCGGGTTCATATGTCTTGTATATTTTGAGTTATGGTCAATGGAACCATGACTGTTCCATGGTTTGAACTGCCTGCTTAGTGCCCTAGGCAGATCCAGTAATATTTTTGGCTATTTTGAGCTCCTTAGAGATAGTTTCTGTAAATTATAAAAATATAAAAGTTATAGGTATATGTCTTATCTAAATTTTGGTACTAACGTCAGCTTAATATGTTATTCACAGGCTAAGTTATAGTCTTTAGAAATCATATTGGTCCGGAAGCCAATTCTATTCTGGACCAGTCAAATGTTTCTTATAATTTAAGGACCATAGAGACAAAATTGATAAAAGTTTTAACAATGAAAAATGTTCCATGTGAACCCATATACATTTCTGTAAAGTTTCATTAAATATGACTTATATATTATAAGTTATGATGAACAAAAGTTGGTACCCTAAAACTGCCTAAGGGCAGAAAATAGGGCAGAAAACGGAACACATTTAGAAATTCCACTAAAAATTGTACAATGATCAAATTGGTATGAAACTTTAATATGTAACATAATTATAAGTTAATTGGAATTAGGAACAAGAATCAGATTAATTGGTCAATTATAAAAAAGGTTATAGGCTAAATAGTCTCATAAGGTCACATTAATTTATTTTAGCCACATTAAGTCTCCCTAATCATGAGTTAATCGGTTATGTTTTCATATTAGGCTCACAACATATGGGAGACCCACAAGAAGCATATAGACAATAAGTTAGAGGTCGGAATCAAAGGAGAAAGGTGAGTCTAATTATCAATTGAATTCTTTAGTGCATATGAATGTTGCTTGCTATGTGATTCATATGATTGTCATGATTTGCCTCTGATAATATGATGATGGATAATTTGTGAAATTTGTGGTACACATAAGTGGTATACTTGTGGTATATTTGAGGTATATGTTTGACATATGTAATATATATACATGGTATATGTATAGTATATGTGAGGTTTATGTGTTGCATATGAGGCATATATGTCGTATATGTATGTTATATGTGATAAGATGCAATGGTTAATGAATGCTTAAGTACAAGTGCATATACATATGGACTTAAAAAGCGTTGTGACTAGTTAATCGATATTGCAAAGCAAAATAAGAGGCTTATGGCCCAACAAATGTACAAATGAAACAAATGATCAAGCTAGCTAGCAAATGCAAATGTTCACATGGAAAATGTTCACATGAATACCTGGGGCAATGTTTGTTTAACATGGTCACAACAAAATAAAATAGGCAAAGCATTTGCATATGTAAAGAGTAATGATTATATGTTTCAACTTTATTGATACTTGTATGATACTGATGGATGGAATGGAATACATAATATGTATTGGATTTGTGATTTATTACTATAAGTTGTTTGGTACTTGAGAGCTCATTTGATCATTATTCTCACTGAGCCACAACTCATCAATTTGCATCATTTTTCAGGTAAAGAAAAGTGATAGCTCATTTTGAGTAGCCTATAGAAGACATGAAGCACAAGTCACTAGCCGAGCCTATCACTCTCTCTCCTTGCATTCCACACGAGCAAGAAAACATGTCATCTGTATTTTGGATTTGTATGTTTGAATATGTATAGGCACTCTAGATTAGTTTTAAAATGTATGAATGGAAGCAACTCATAATCCTTTAGATGTAAAGTTTAAGTTTTAATAGATGTGATATATTATATTGTGGTGAAAACCTCAGTGTTGACTTGCAAAGTCATTGAATGATACTACAAGATATAAAAAAAAATTACTATCATTGTTAACAGGATATTTTGTCTTTCCAGCATGTTATGTGTGATTATTTGATATAGGGATAGGTTTTACTGAAATGCATAAGGTGTGACGTTACATCTAGCACTCAAAGCCTCTACTTCAAGATCTTAAGAGGTAATTGAAGATGATGAAGAAAAGAGTGATGATGAAAATGAGGACACTGACATGCTCTCAAAAAGATTAAAAAGAATAATTGAGAAGAGACTTGGTAATTCTTGAAACTTCAAACAAAGAACCTTCAAACACTCCTCAAATGACATTCAAAGAAATAAAGAGGAGGTAAAGTGTTATGAATGTGGGAAGAAAGGACATACCAAACCAGAATATCCAAAGCTCGAGAAACACAAGAAAAGATTTCAAAAAGAAGATGGGGAGAAAGGTCACAAAGTCATATGGGATGATGAAAGCTCTTCAAGAAAAAAAGATGATAATAAAGGAGAAGAGGTCAACCTATGCTTCATGACTTTAGAGGATTACTTCATGGATGAGGCAAGTCCTTCTTACTCATACTCTTTTATTAATGATGGTAGTCATAATCATAGTGATAGTGAAGATGATGATGAGCAGAGTTTAATAGAAGTATTGAACCTGGAATTAAAAAAATATAAAAGTAGATTTAACACTTATAAAAATAATATTTTAGATAAGTATTATTAGATAAGTTTTACAAAAAGAGAATTTTGATCTTAAAACTTCTAATGAAACTCTTCAAAAATCATTAGATAAGTATTCCTCTAGACCCTCAACTAAAACTTTGCTTAAAGAAAACAATATTTTGAAAAATAAAGTTGAGGAACTTAGAAACTCTATTTCAAGGCTTCATAAATGCAAAGAGAGTTTAGATACTCTCATAGTTTCTCAAAGACCACCTTTAATAAGACATGGTCTAGGATTTAATGAAACATCATCCTCATCTCACAAGACTACATTTATTAAGTCTAGTGTACCACAAACCTCTACAATTGAGGTAATAGCCCCAAGGGCTAAGAGCATAACTCACACAAAACCTCCTATTCATAAGAAGAATGGTTAAGGGTCACATGGCTTAAAAGGGAAACCTCAAAAGGCCAATCATGCATTCATGTATAAGAGACATGCACCTAGGAAAGCACATATTCATCATGCATGTGTATGTCATTGCACGCAAACACCTTCTAAATGTTGAGACCAAAAAGCATATCAAAACCAAAACATATGTTTAGAGCTAACCAATGTAATTATTGTATGAAATTCTGTCATATCAATAAACATTGTTGGATAAGGAAGACTCATTGGAAACCTTCAAGTGCTAACCCCCAAGGACCCAAGTTCGTTTGGGTACCTAAAAACCAAACTTGAATTATAATTTTATAGGTATGCCTCAAGTCCACTATAAAGGAAAATGTTTGGCTTGTGGATAGTGGATGCTCAAGGCATATGATCGGGAATAAAGAACTTTCAGTCACATCAAAAGAATTGATGGTGGTAAGGTAACCTTTGGGAACGATGCTAAGGGTAAGGTAATTTTCATTGACTCTATTGGTATTAATAATACTACTTTTATTGAAGATGTTTTGCTTGTTGATGGTTTGAAACATAATTTGTTAAGTGTAAGTCCATTATGTGATAAGGGGAACCAAGTTATCTTTACCTCAAATGAATATCTTGTAACCTCTTTAAGTGGCCAAGAGATATTCAAGGGAGATAGAGATGTCAATACTTAAATAATAGACTTACTCAAAATTTTAAACATTTCCTCTTAGTGTCTTATGACTATTAGTGATGAATTTTTATCTATGGCATAGAAGGCTTGGTCATGCAAGTATGGAATTAATTCAAAGACTTAGCAAAAGAGAACTAGTAAATGGACTTCCAAAAGTCAAATTCGAAAAGGATAAGACATGTGAACCTTGACAAAGAGGAAAACAACACAAGTCATCCTTCAAATCCAAAAATGTAGTAAGTACCTTTAAGCCTCTACAACTTTTGCATTTAGATCTTTTTGGACCTACTAGAGTTGTCAGTTTAGGATGTAAACACTTTGCTTTTGTCATTGTTGATGATTACTCTAGATTCAGTGGGGTAATTTTCTTAGCTCAAAAGAGTGATGCTTTTGAATCTTTCAAAAATTTTGCTAAAAGGGTTCAAAATGAAAAAGGCTATTTTATTTCTAAAATAAAAGGCAATCATGGCAAAGAATTTGAAAATGAAAATTTTGAAAATTTTTGTTTAGAATATGGTATTTCACACAATTTTTCAACTCATAGGACACCTAAACAAAATGGGGTAGTAAAAAGGAAAAATCGAACCTTAATTGAAATGACTCAAACTATGCTCAATGAGTATGGTTTACAACCTACTTTTGGGCTGAAGCCATAAATACTGCATGTTATATTTCAAATCGAGTTTTCAAAAGACCACTTTTAAACAAAACTTTTTTTGAGCTATGGAATGGAAGAAAATCCATGATATCATACTTAAGAGTATTTGGATGCAAGTGTTTTATATTAAACACCAAGGACAACCTTGGAAAATTTGCATCTAAATCTGATGTTGGTGTCTTCTTGGGATACTCTACAACTAGCAAAGCTTATAGAGTCTTTAATAAAAGATCCTTAGTTGTTGAAGAGTCTATGAATGTTATTTTTTGATGAATCTAGTAAGCTTGATCTTGTGAAAGGTAGTGTTCTTGATGACATTGTAAGTACAATGGAGAAGCTTGATCTTGATCATGAGAAAGATGATGATGATCAAGAGAAATGACAACAAGATGTGTCTCTATGTCAAGCTTAAGAGCAAGACAACCAAGAACTTTCAAAGGAATGGAAAATGACAAAGAATCACCCCAAGGAATAAATCATTGGTGATCCTACTAAGGGTGTAAGTACTAGATCTCATCTCAAAACTCTTAGATTCTAACCTTGCTTTTGTCTATTAAATTGAGCCTAAAAATATTAACAAGGCTCTTAATGATGAAATTTGGGTGACTGTTATGCAAGAGGAACTCAACCAATTCAAGAAAAGTAAGGTATGGACCTTGGTTCCTAGACCCAAAGACCATCAAATCATTGGTAGTAAATGAGTGTTTAGAAATAAGTTAGATGAACAAGGTTCAATAACTAGTAATAAAGCTAGGTTGGTTGCAAAGGCTTATTGTAACACCCCCTCACCCCAGCAGCTCGTGCCCGATTGAGGGTGTGCTACACTGACTTCATCGGTTAAAATATCATTATATAAGTTATATATAAAGCAAAATCACTCGTACATTTTTTTATTTCCAATAATTACTATTTATTTACTTTGCATTTATAAAAGAAATATAACATAAAAGTTAAACTACCTTTTTATATAGTAATATGTTCTTTACAAAACATATTGTTTATTTTACAAATACTACAAAATAAAAATTTATAAGATAATATACAAAAGTTGTGTAACCCACGATGTGTATAACAGGCTTCTTTACTATATTAGGTCACCGCTGGCTTTGTCTACTATCTTCTTTTTTATTCTTTACTAAATCTGCGTGAGAAAACTCTCACGCTAAGCTCTTGGCTTACATATAGATAAGGCAATAAACTATTTTATGTAATCATGCATTATCATATATCAACTCATGTTTAATCATATTCTCATCCAAATATACATATCATGGTATTCTAGTATGTATAGACATCAAATTATATTTTTTTATCTTATACTTATTTATTTTATTACCATCTTATTATATAACACTAAATCTTCTTTTTATCCATGTCACAATTCATAATTCCATTTTTACTATCCATGTCACAATTCATAATTCCAGTTTTATTTTCAATAATTCTTTTATGTTCCATAACTTCTTTATTTATGTTTTCATTTATGCCCAGGACACCTATGAACCACTGAATAGGATAACAGAGTTGCCATCTAAGCACTTAGAAATGCCACCCGGGCAATATGATGTGCGCATATCAGTGCCAAACTCGGCGTAGATAACCATGCCAAATTCGGCGTAGATAACCGTGCCAAATTCGGCGTAGATAATAATGTCATACCCGGCATAAATAACAATGTCAAACCTGGTGTAGCTAACATTGTCAAACCTGATATAGATAACATTGCCAAACCTGGCATAGATAATCATACCATTAATGGAATTAATCATTTTCATCATACTCCCCCTTATTTGGCATGCCAAACTATCCTAAGTTGGTTCTAGTTAGGTGTTCTAGGGCTTATACAATTTCATTAAAATTCATAATAAATATTTTCATACTTTTCATGCATGTAATATCTCAAAATAATCACATAATCACTCAATTAAAATAATATTTACATAATAAAACAAATTTCTCATCATTTTACTCATTTCATTCCTCAATTCACATGTTGCACTGTCACTGGCAGATTATGTTCTCTATTTTGGACCTTAATTTTGGTCCTATTCTATTCTGAATTTAGTTACATGATCTTCCAACAAAGTTTAGATATGGAGCTCAGATTTAATATGCAACTTGAATCACTTAATTCTGAGTTCTGTATCAAAATATATGATAATATTAACACTAACTGGTCACCGATAATTCTGCCCAGAATTTTCTGGACAGATTCTAAGTCTAAACTTTTATGACTTTTTCTGGATAATTACAAACATATTCAGCTTTTATGGCCTAAATTAAAGTTATATCCCTATGTCTTATCTTTCAAACCCAATAAACAACATGCAAAACCAAGTTCTAGAAATTAAGTTATAACAGTTTAAGTTAACACTGCTCATCAGTTTCCAGCTAGGAACATACAAGATAATCACATTCAATTTTTACCAAATTTAATCCTAAGTCTAGCAAACATGCATCCCCAAGATTTTCATCACTAAATAATATCAATTCATAATCATCAACATGCCAAATAATTAAATCATGCAAAATAAAATAAAATAAAATAAAATAGGCTATTGTCTTAGGTTATGCACAAACCTCTTTTTTCCTCTCCTTTTCTTTCTCTTTACTTCTCTTTCTCCTTTCCTTTGCTCCTTTGAGATAAATCCTTGTCACTTTGAGTTCCTAAAGTTTGTAAATAGATTATTAAAATTTTATAAACCTAATCTCTCTCTTTCTTCTTACTCTTTTAAGCTTTCTTAAGCATGAAAATGGGATTTTACCTTTCTTTTTCTCTCTTTTCTTACTTTCTTTTACTAAAACTAAGCTTTGGCTATGGAGGAATAAGGGAAAACGTGGCTGGTTTGAGAGGAAGAATTTTCCTCAATGAAAATGGATAAGGAAGAAGAAGAAACAATCAAGAACAAAATGACAAAAGTTATTATGATGGGGGACACCTAAGCTTCATCTAGAAACTCTCATTAATGTTTAATTCATGCACCTCACTTGGCTAATTGTTGTATGCCATTTGGGGTGTGGTGCTTCAAGAAATGTGGGAGACACTTAATGATGGAGGATTCTAGATCAAAAGTGATAATGAAGAAGGAAATACAATTAAGAGAAAGATGACAAACTTAATTAATTATGGGACACCTAAGCTTATATACATTAAATGTCTCATTCATGCATGTTATATGGCCAATTAAGGGTTGCCACTTGGTGTGGCTGGCCTCCATATTCATTTTATGTCCCAATTGATGCATTTAATTGATGGTTATTCCAACAAATCCTTAAATTTTTGGTAAATTGCAAATTGACTCCTAAACTTTTCAAAATTTGCAATTTAGTCCTTTACCAAAATTTAACATCTTTAAATATTTTAAACACTTTATTAATTATTTTCCATACTTAATTGCCATTATTTTAATTATTTTTCGATAAAAATCTAAATTTAGACTTTGGTCAAACCGACGAGTCGATTTAACAACTCATGTGACTTTAGTCTAAATTAGCGGATATGACACTTATAATCAAAAAAAAGGTATAGATTCTGATGAAACTTATGCTCCAGTGGCTAGATTAGAAGCCATAAGAATACTTTTAGTATTTGCATGCCATATGAATTTTAAACTTTTTCAGTTGGATGTCAAAAGTGCCTTCTTAAATGGTTTTATAGAAGAGGAAGTTTATGTAGAACAACCTCCGGGTTTTGAAAACCATAATTTATTTCATAAGAAGAGAGCTTGGTATGCTTGATGGATAAACTTTGTCTTAATTATTTTCTTACCAATTGTATGTTGTGTGAACCTTGAATGTTAATTCCTTCATATGATGGCATTTTACTTGACCAATTTTATGATATGAAGTAGTTAACATAATAGAAATACATGTTTTAAGGCATAAAAACCATTTTAGAAATCTTCTAGTCTTGTTTTAGACTTAATTTTATTTTTTGAAGATTTGAGGTGATTTATGCCCTTGACATATATTCACGGTCGTGAACATAATAGCAAATAGTTCCAGTAGCTTTCACGCTTTGATTCACGACATGTTTCACGGGTAGAAGTAATGAAAACTAAGTTTCACACTCGTGACAATATTTGTCACTCCCGTGAAAAGCCTGATGCACAACTGTGACATATCGTCACAATCGTGAAAATTGACAGCAAATAATTCTAGAATCGTTCACGCTTTGTTTCACGTCTTGCCTCACGGGTAGAAGTAGCGAAGCCTAATCTTCACTCCTGTGACCATTTTTATCACTCCCATGAAAAACATGATTCATTCCCGTGACTATTTAATGTCATAACCATGACTCGATTCATCTTCTTTTTTACGGCTAAAGCGCCCCTTAAACAAACTGTGACCACGATTATTCACGCCCGTGACTGATAACTCACGGTCATGAATCTATCGACTATAAAATTAAATATTCTGCCTTTTCTCATTTCTATCTCTACAAATTCTCTCATTTAACACTCCCATTCAATATCTCTCACAAATTCCGGCCTCCTCACCTACATTTCCATCTATAAAACCCTTTCAAACCCCTCATTCTTCAAAGAATCACAATTTTTCTCAAGGGTTCTTCAATCCTATTCCGAAAATTACTTCTCCTTCCATTGATCAAGGCTAATCAAAATGGAATCTAGTTCTTCCAAAGGCATTAGGAAGAAATCGTATGCTCAAAGATGCCACACCGATTATCTGCTCAATGTCATTCCGGATCATTGTCATCTGCGATAAGCCGTTCTCAAGAAACGACCTCTACTATCATCACGATCCTTCGACTGGAATTCTATCAAGACTCTTGGTCTTGAGACAAGCATGATTGAGAAATTACAAGCTTATCACCTCAGAGAGTTTGTGGACATATATCGTCCAATGTTATGGAAACCAACTCTCAAGTTCCTTACCACGTTGTAAGTCTCACCCACCAGAACTGTAAAATTTTAACTCTACAAGCATCCTAACACTCTCACTGCAGAAGAATTTGGCACTATTTTCAAGCTTCCTTCAGATGGAATCCTAAACGAGAGTGAAGTTAAATTTTATGCTCCTTCAGCTTGAACACATTTCGGCTTGGAGTGTAGATGGGATGTGAAGAAGACAAACAGCACCCACCTTCAGTCTTCTATGCATAAGTATATACATAGGTTTCTCACCTATAGTATATTTGCTCAAGGAGATAGCAATGGGGCAATTAGAAAATCAAAACTCTTTATGTTAGAGATGGAACAAAGAGGACTATCCGTAGCACTATTATAATGGTTCGTAAATCACATCATTTCCATTGCAATGAAGCCATCGGGAGATATTTTGATTGGTAGGTATGTAACTCACCTTGCCATCGAGCTAGGTTATTTGAGCCTCGACAACCACAATTGCACTCTTATTCGAGCTCATCCACAAGATCGACTCGATGTCGAATCCTTTTAAAATGGGAGCATGTGTTCATATCACCACTCCAGCAAGTGAAATTGATTGGGAAGATCATGACTCTGATGCCTTCAAAGATGGCCTCCAGTCTGTCCAGCAAAGGAAGCGAACCTGTGATGAGACATCGACACCGACAGTCGCTAAGGATGTTGGTCAATCATCAGCCTCTACCACATCCAATTTGGCATAGCTGGTTGCTGATCTTATAGCACCTCGCCTAGATATGATGCAGACTTTCATTGATGAGAGGTTGGAAAGCCTCAAAGACTTCATGAAGTCTCAGATGGACAGCCTCGAAAAAGAGGTAGCATGCCTTAAAGATGATTTGTCGGGCTCGAAGCTTACCTATAGTGCTAGTTTTCTAGTAGTAGCTTTACTTTTAATGTTATTTATTTTCATTTTTTTTTCTAATGTAATCCTTCTCCTATAAATTTTAATACAATTATCTAATCGATATTTCAACTTCTTGCTTATGACAAAAGGGGAAGAACATAGCATATATGTGAATGTGATATGAGAATGAGATTTATACACAAATGTGCTATGTGTGGTATGAAATATGTAACACCCCATTACCCCACTTCCATTCAGCAAGGTAACTGAGTATTACTTGTCTAACTGTTATGTAAATTTAATGAAAAGAAGTAACATTTTTTTTTCAAAAATATTGCAGACACTAAAATAAAAATTAATACAAGCACAAATATTCAAAATTTTATTTATTTATAAAGTACATCAATTTACATTATAATTCATGTCTATAATACATACTATAGAAAATAAAATCATAATTTAATTTACAGAATTTCTTCTTTATAAAATATATCAAAAAGAAAATCAAAAGCTTTTTGCTGCTTCCTTCCGGGTATCCTTATTCTTCTGACAATCTATTTGCTACGGCTACCCTTCTAAACCTACGCGAGAGGAAACCACCCGCGCTAAGCTAATAGCTTAGTGGTGCTTCAATGATAAAAATTATACATACATATGTATATATATCTATTATAGACATATTAATTAATCATTTAATAAATTAAGTATAAAATAAAGAATTATAGAAATTCAATAAATTCCAGCAAATATTCAACTTTTAATATCTTTAATTCCTATAACATTGATTGAAATCACATACTTCGATATTAGTACTATTACTATTTTCTTGTACTCATAAAACCTATAACCGAACTATCTAATACGAATAACAGGGTTGTCAATCCAGACTTTCATAATATAGCGTCAAGTTCTTTTAAAATATTGTCATTACCGGCTTTTGTTATATTTTCATTTCCAGCTTAATAATTTTGTGCTGAGAGCATTTATAAATTGTCATTACCGGCTTTTATATTTGACACCGAGTGCCTTAAATCCCCTAATTGACATACCAAACTATTCCCTATTCTAGTTCTAGACTAGGTATTTTTAGGCTTAACTATTTTTATATTAATTCACAATATTTCAAAAATGCCAATATTATTCAACTATCATAATCATGCTTATTTATTTTTGTTGTTTATTCCTATTATTATTGCACTAAAATCACACACATAAATAATTTTTTAGACATTCATAACTACCATTAAAATAATTATTCACATTAATTATTATATATAATTATCACAACACATGCACAAATCCCATATTTTATGTTTTTACCTATGGCAGATTTCGGACCTATTTTTGGGATTTATTTTTAGCCCATTTATAATTCGAATTTAGAGTTATGACCTTCTAAAAATTTGTAGCTCATTTTCTTATCTTTAAGATTCATCAAAAATCACTTAAATTCCATTTTTCTATCAAACGTTATGGTTAATTTAATACTACATCATCACAAATATTCCTGCCCAGAATTTTTTGGACAGATTCTAGGTTTGAAATTCATGCATTTTTCTGGAAAAATCTAGACAAAATTCGATGTTATGGCATACATACAAGTTAAATCCCAGTGTCTTAGCTTTCATTTCCAACAAATAACATACAAAAAGGAGTTCCATAACCCAAGTTATCATCAATCCATATTCATCATTTGCATTCATTTTGATACTAAAATTTCCAGAATTACAACTACATTCATATATATCAATTGTTTCACACCATTAGGTCTCATTTCCATATACAATATCAAAAACAACAACTAATTACATAACACATCAAACACACAATCATAGTAAACTTTAACACATAATTACACACATATGAACATCATGTAAAATTTTTATCAATGAAGCACATACCTAATCAGCCTTGGCTCTTCCCTTAATCCTTCTTTTTCATCCCTTATTAGATAGCTTTCTCCTTGCCTTTGTCACCCTTTTGAGGGCCTCTCACTTGTTCACTTATTTTTCCTACACAACCATACCATATTTCAATTCCAATATCCATTTTCAATGCTTTTCATGTCTACATAATATTCTAATGCTCCTAATATTTTTTACACTTTAATTGAGCTAAAATGTACTAAGGTTAAACTTCCTTCTTCACATGTCATGGCTGCCCAAAAACCACATCCTAGTTCCCACTTCATTTTCTTCAATTCAATACTCAAACCCTACTTCACTTATCACCAATTGTGGTGTTTCTATGCTAATTTCAATTTCCCCTAAATTTCTTTAACTATGGCAGCCCCTCATTCATCCCTTAACATCATATTTTCTTTAGTTTTTAATCCATAAAACAATTAACTAACTTCAATTATCATTAAGTCAATGTTTAATTACACTTCCATCAACTAATCACAAACTTAAATTTCTAAGTTCAATCTTGCAACATAACCTATATCTATCAACCCTAATCACATCTATCATCAATATGGATCTCAAATGGAAGGAAAAAGGTTGAATTTAAGAAGAATAAACTAACCTTAAGTGTTCTCCAAGGTGGGCCGAAATTGCTCCTACTCTTCTCCCTTTTTCTTCTTCTTTCTTCCTTCCTTCTTGCTCTTTTGGTACCTTTTATGGTAAGAACTCCTTAATTCAGAATTTTCATCTCTCAAAACTATTTTTTTTTTCACTATTAGCATGCCGGAAAAAGGAAGAAAATGGGGATTTCAGGAAGTGGAGATGGATGGCCAAAGGGGAGGATAAAAGAAGATCAATATGACTTTATGGAAGAATGAGAAATTTGTTCTTCCTTTTTTACTTTTATACCTAAATTACGAAGTGGGTCCCACTAATTAAAATTAATCCTAATTATTATTGGTTCATTAAGTTAATTAATCTTGATTAATATTTAATCTTTGAGAAATTCCATATTTGCCACATCTTCCTCCATATTCACACTTTTCTCCAAACAATTTCCATAATACCGATTTTGTCCATAGAAAATTTTATTTGTTTCTAATTCTACCACTAATCCTTTTAATTCCTAAATAATAATACCCTTAATTATTTTCTCTTATTATTAGTGTTTTTTTTATGGGTTCAAATTTAGACTCCGATTGAACCTACGTGCCTCACTACGGTCACGTGCAATCGGGACCTAAATCACTAATGTTACAATTCTCTCCCCCTTACGAAAATTTCATCCTCAAAATTTACCTGATTAGGTGGAGCTTAATAGCTGAGGATACTGAGTTCTCATCATTTCTTCACTCTCCCAGGTGGCTTCTTCTACTGCATGATTGCACCATAGAACCTTTACGAATGGTACTTTCTTGTTTCATAGTTCCTTGACTTCTTAGCTATGATTTTCACTGGCTCTTCAACATATGTCAAGTATGGTTGTACCTCTATTGATTCCACTGCTATTACATATGTTGGATCTGATCTGTATCTCCTTAACATTGAAACATGAAAAACATTATAGATCTTATCCAATTCTGGTGGGAAAGCCAATCTGTAGGCTATTGGACCCACACGTTCAAGTATTTCATATGGCCTAATAAATTTAGGACTCAATTTCCCCTTTTTACCAAAACAAAGTACTTTCTTCAAGGTGAAACATTCAAAAATACCTTGTCTCCGACAACATATTCAATGTCTTTCCTCTTCAAATCAGCGTAGGAGTTTTGTCGATCAATTGCAGCTTTTAACCGATTTTGGATTAACTTTACCTTATCCTCTATCTGCTGCACTAATTCTAGCCCCATTAGATTCTTTTCTCCAAGTTATGTCCAACATAACGGTGTTCTACATATCCTTCCATACAAAGCTTCGTATGGTGTCATGCCGAGACTAGTTTGATAGCTATTTTTGTATGCAAATTCCATCAATGATAGGTACTTATCCTAGCTAGCCTCAAAGTCAATTACACAACTTCTAAGCATATCTTCCAACAATTGAATAACTCATTTGGATTGGCCATCTATTTATGGGTGAAATGATGTACTAAAAGTAAGTTGGGTCGCCAATACTTGCTGTAGACTTTTCTAAAATTTTGATGTGAACTATGGATCTTGATCAGAAATAATAGATACTGGTACCCCATGCAGATAACATATAATTCTGCTAACCGGCTCAATGAGTAATCCATCCGAACTGGCAGAAAGTGATCTAATTTGGTAAGCCTGCCAACAATTACTCATACTGCATCATGCTTCTTTTGTGTTAAAGGCAAACCAGATACAAAATCCATTGTAATCCTTTCCCACTTCCATTCTGGGATAGCAATGGGTTGCAATAATCCAGATGGTACCTGGTGTTCTACTTTAACTTGTTGGCATGTCAAGCATCTTGTAGTGTATTCCACGATATCTTTCTTCATTCCTGGCCACCAATAATGAGTTTTCAAATCTTGATGCATTTTATTGTTTCCGGATGCATGGAATAAGTTGCATTATGTGCCTCTTTTAGAATTATTTGCTTTAATCTGTTGTCATTTGGCATGCACAATCTTCCTTTGTAACTTATGCTTCCATCATATTAAACTTTAAATTCAAGTCTCTCCCCCTTTTTCAGTGCCTCAGCAATTATCATCAATTTCGGATCTTACTTCTGAGCTTCTCTCACTTGTTGCCTTAAAGTAGGTTGGACCCATAACTCTACCAAAATAAATTATGACTCTAATTTTTAATTTACTATTAATTTATATATATTATATTATAATCGAGGAAATTTTTAAACTATACCTGCCAGTATTTTTCTACTTAAGGCATCCACTACTACATTGGCTTTACCTGGCTAATAATCAATAATACAATTATAATCCTTGATTAACTCCAACCAATGTCTTTGCCTTAAGTTCAACTCTTTTTGTGTGGGAAAATATTGTATATATGTAGCACCGCTCGCCATACAAATAATGTCGCCGTAGTTTTAATGCAAACACTATTGCTGCCAACTCTAAATCATGAGTAGGGTAATTTATCTCATGAGGCTTCAATTGCCTAGATGCATAAGCAACTACTTTACCCTCTTACGTTAATACACAACCTAGCCCATTATGAGAGGCATCACTGTATATCACAAAATCTTTCCCTGGCATAGGTTGGGTCAAAACAGGTGTTTTGGTTAGCATGACTTTTAATTTATCAAAGCTTGTCTGACACCGATCTGTCCACTCGAACTTAGTTTCTTTTCTGAGCAACTTAGCAATTGGTGCAGCTATGCTTGAAAATCCCTTCACAAACCTTTTGTAGTAGCCAGCTAATCCAAAAAAACTCTGAACTTTTATTATATTGCAAGGCAGCTTCCAACTTAGTATGGCTTCTAATTTGTTAGGATCCACACGAATTCCTTCAACTGAAATAATATGCCCTAAGAATCCTACTTCTTTCAACTAGAACTCACATTTTGACAGCTTTGTATACAATTGATTTTCCCTTAAAGTCTGCAGTACTACTCTGAGATGTCTGTCATGTTCTCCCTTGTCCTTTGAATACACCAAGATATCATCTATAAAAACTACCACAAACTGATCAAGGTAAGGCCTAAAAATCCTATTCATCATATCCATAAAGGCAGCTGGTCCATTCGTTAAGCCAAACGGCATAACCAGGAATTCATAGTGGCCATAGCAAGTCCTGAAGGCTGTTTTGGACACATTTGATTCTTTGATTTTCAGTTGGTGACACCCGAATCTGAGATCAATCTTAGAGAATACTTCTGGTCCTTTCAATTGATGAAACAAATCATCAATTCTAGGTAGTGGGTATTTATTTTTAATTGTCACCTTGTTCAATTGTTGGTAATCAATACATAATCGTAGGGTGCCATCCTTCTTTTTCACAAACAACACTGGAGCACCCCATGGTGACACACTGGGTCTTATGAACCCCTTGTCTAGCAATTCCTACAATGAACCTTCAATTCTCTCAATTCTGCAAGTGTCATTCTTTAAGGAGTAATTGATATCGGGCTGTACTAGGAATTACATCAATAGCAAACTCTATCTCCCTATCTAGTGCTAACCCTAGCAAATCTTCTGGAAACACATCTGGGAACTCACACACTATGGGGATGTCCTTGAGTTCTGGGCTCCCCTTTCTGGTATCTATCACATGGGCCAAGTATGCCTCACATCCCTTCCTAATGTACTTCCAAGCTTTTAATGCAGAAATAACACTGGTCAAACAAGTTTAACCTTCACCTTGAATGATGGTGTCATCCTGCCCTGGAATTTTAAGTATGACTTTTCTAGATCGGCAGTCGACTATAGCTCCATGCTTTGTCAACCAAACCATACCCAAAATAACATCAAATTCATGAAAAGGTAATTCTATTAAGTCTGCTGGAAATTTTCTAACCTGAATTATTATTGAACTGTTTCTATAAATCTGATTCACTTTCAAACTATGTCCCAGCGGATTGGTCATAACTATCTCATATTCTAAGATCTCAGGTATCATGTTCCTTTGTCTAAGTGCAGCTGTGCTTATGTATGAATGCGTGGAACCAGGATCTATCAATGCATGTAAATCAAAATCAAATAAAGATAATTTACCAAGTATGACGTCTAGTGCATCCTGTTCCTCACGGGCTCTCATCACATATGCTCGAGCTAGAGCTCTACTACCTCCGGGTCTATCAACTATCTCTGATACCCCTTGACTCTTTCCAGTACGACCACCTCTAAACTGGCCTCGACCTCTACTGCGGCTATGTACCAGTGCCATAGTTTGTGCTGGTGCAGTACTGCCTGTACTAAGTCTAGGACAATCTCTCTTCAAATGGTCAGTAGCTCCACATCTCAAACATGCCCCAATTAACCACCAACACTCTCCTGTATGAGATTTACCACAATGCTGACACATAGTCAGAGCTGGTCTTTTGGGAAATGATGCTGATGAACTAGCAGATGATGCTGCAAGTCTAAAATGCTAACCCCGCCTACCAAAAAATATCTGCCCAGTAGCCCATGACTGAAATGGTCTGGGTATTATCTGTCCTTTCCTACCCGATGTCTGGGCCACACTAGCTGTTGATTTCTTGGAGAACTTTTCTGTCTTCATCTTTTTCCTCCTTTCAACATTAATAGTAGAGGACACTAATGTAGCAAAATCTGTATGTTGGTGGGAAGCCACTAAATATCCAATCTCTTCCTCAAGACCGTCTTCAAATCTATGACATTTATCAGCTTCATCTCCAATAATCCTTATCGCATACTTGCTCAGCCTGGTGAACTCCATCTCATACTCAACTACTGTCATACCCCTTTGCTTCAGATTGAGAAATTCTCGCTTTTTCTCATCCACATAAATTATTGGCACATATTTCTTTTTAAACTCTGCCACAAAGAAATCCCATATCTGGGGGATCAGAGTCTGAGGTTTCACTAACCATTTCTGTCTTTTCTAACCAAAATTTTGTTGCAGCTGGGTCATCCTCTTTCTTGCCCATTAAATCCGTAGCCCCATATTTTCTTAATTTATCAATCTGGGGTTTTGGCTGAGGTGGGGGAGCTGGTTGAACTGGTGGTGGCACAACTTGTGTTATCTGCTGTAACAAGGTAGCCATTTGTTGCATAAGGGATACCTGACCCAGGTTAACCTGTTCTTCAGCATATTATGGAGTTATCACACTAGGCTCCGAAGCTCTAATTGATGCTTACTGTCTATGAGTAGCCGAATTAGCTATATTATCACCCTACGGCTCTACGCGACTTCCCCTTAATTCCATATCCATTAAAACCTATATTGTTAGAAAATGGGTCCCTTATTAAAATATAGTAGCTTAAAATAATGCAAATACTGAAAACATGCACTTATCTTCCCATACCCAATAAATAAGAATCGTTAAAACCTATATCTCTGATACCAAAAATTGTAACACCCCCTTACCCCACTTCTGTTCAGCAAGGTAAGTGAGTATTACCTGTCTAACTGTTCTGTAAATTTAATGAAAAGAAGTAACATTTTTTTTTCAAAAATATTGCAGAAGTTGAAATAAAAATTAATACAAACACAAATATTCAAAATTTTATTTATTTATAAAGTACATTAATTTACATTATAATTCATGTCTATAAAACATACTATAGAAAATAAAACCATAATTTAATTTATAGAATTTCTTCTTTATAAAATATAGCAAAATGAAAACCCAAAGTTTTTTGTTGCTTCCTTCCGAGTACCCTTCTTCTTCTGACAATCTATTACGGCTGCCTTTCTAAACCTGTGCGAGAGGAAACCACACGCGCTAAGCTAATAGCTTAGTGGTGTTTCAATGATAAAAATTTCACACACACACACACACACATATATATATATATTTCATATAAATTAATTATTTAATTAATAAAGCATAAAATAAAGAATTATAGAAATTCAATAAATTCCAGCAAATATTCAACATTTAATATCTTTAATTTATATAACATTAATTGAAATTGCATACTTCGATATTAGTACTATTACTATTTTCTTGTGCCCATAACACCTATAACTGAACTATCTAATAGGAATAACAGGGTTGTCATTCCCGTCTTTTATAATATAGCACCGAGTACTTTTATAATAATGTTATTACCGGCTTTTGTTATATTGTCATTACCGGCTTAATAACTTTGCGCCGATCGCATTTATAAATTGTCATTACCGGCATTTATATTTGGCACCGAGTGCCTTAAAATCCCTAATTGGCATACCAAACTATTCCCTATTCTAGTTCTAGACTAGGTATTTTTGGGCTTAACTATTTTTATATTAATTCACAATATTTCAAAAATGTCAATATTATTCAACTATTATAATCATGCTTATTTATTTTTGTTCTTTATTCCCATTATTATTGCACTAAAATCTCATACATAAATAATTTGTTAGACATTAATAACTACCATTAAAATAATTATTCACATTAATTATTATGTATAATTATCACAACATATGCACAAATCCAATATTTCATGTTTTTACCTATGGCAGATTTCGGACCTATTTTTGGGCTTTATTTGTAGACCATTAAAAATTCAAATTTTGAGTTATGGACTTATAACAATTTGTAGCTTATTTTCTTAGCTTTCCGATGCATTAAAAATAACTTAATTCCCATTTTTATATCAAAATATATGGTTAATTGAATACTACATCATCACAAATATTCCTGCCCAGAATTTTCTGGACAGATTCTAGGTTTGAAATTCATGCATTTTTCTGGAAAAATCTTGACATAATTCAATGTTATGGCATACATACAAGTTAAATCCCAGTGTCTTAGCTTTCATTTCCAATAAAGAACATACAAAAAGGAATTCCAAAACTCAAGTTATCATTAAAATAGTCAGGGCTGCTCCTGGAATTCTTATTGGCATTAATCCATATTCATCATTTGCATTCATTTTGATACTAAAATTTCCAGAATTACAACTACATTCATATATCTCAATTATTTCACACCATTTGGTCTCATTGCCATATAAAATATGAAAAACAACAACTAATTATGTAACACCACATCTTATGCATTTTAGTATAACCTATCCAAATATCAAGTAATCATACATGGCGTACTGGAAAGGTAAAATAACCTGTTAACAATAGTAGTAAAATTGTTTTTCATATCCTGTAATATAATTCCATGACTTTGCAAGTCTCATATCCTATAATTTCATTCAATGACTTGCAAGTCTCATATCCTGTAATATTATTCACTGACTTTGCAAAGTTAACACTGAGGTTTTCACCACAATATAATATATCACATATATCAAAACATAAACTTTTCACATAAGTATTTTTGAGTTGATTTCATTTATACATATTTAGACTCATTCCAAAATGACTATACCTATTCAAGCACGTAAATACAAAAAAACACATATGACATATTTTCATGCTTGTGTGGAATGCAAGGAGAGAGAGAGTGATGAGGCTCGGCCAGTGACCTGTGCTCCATGTCTTTTATACGCTACTCAAAATGAGCTATCACTTCTCTTTACCTGAAAAATGATGCAAATTGATGAGTTGCGGCTCAGTGAGAATAACCATCCAATGAGCTCTAAAGTACCAAACAACTCATAGTCATAAATCACAATTCCAATATATACCATGTATTCCATTCCATTCATCAGTCAATAACATATAAATATAGATAAAATCAAGTATTCAATAATTGTTATTTACTTATGCTTTGCTTGTACATTTTATTTTGTTGTGACCAGATTAAACGAACATTGCCCCGGGTTTCCATGTGAACATTTGCATTTGCATTTGCTAGCTAGCTTGATCATTTGTTTCATTTGCACATTTGTTGGGCCATAGGCCTCTTCTTTTGCTTTGCACATTTGTTGGGCCATAGGCCTCTTCTTTTGCTTTGCAATGTCGATTAACTAGTCACAACGCCTTTTTAGCCCATATGCATATGCACTTGTATTTAAGCATTCATCAACCATTGCATCTTTATCATATACAACATACATATGTTCCCTATATACCTCATATGTCAAGCATACACCTTGTATATACTATACATGTACCATGTATATATATCACATTTGTCAAACATATACCTCAAATATACCACAAGTATACCATTTATATGTACCACAATGTCACAAATTATCCATCATTACATTATCAAGGACCAATCATGACAATCACATGAATCACATAGCAAGCAACATTCATTTGCACTAAAGAATTCAATCGATAATTAGACTCACCGTTCTCCTTTGATTCCGACCCCTAACTTATTGTCTATCCGCTCCTTGTGGTTCTCCAATATGTTGCGAGCCTAATATGAAAACATAATCGATTAACTCATGATTAGAGAGACTTAATGTGGCTTAAACAAATTAATATGCATTGTTCATGTCAATAGTTAATATTTTTCCTATGAGGCAGTGTGACCTTATGGGACTGTTTAGCCTATAACTTTTTCTATAATTGACCAATTACTCTGATTCTTGTTCCTAATTAACAATAACACATATATATAGTACATATTAAAATTTCAGACCAATTGGATCATTGTATAATATTTGGTGGAATTTCTAAGAGTGTTCTGTTTTCTACCTTGTTTTCTTCCTTTAGGCAGTTTCAGGGTACTCATTTGGGTTCATCATAACTTACACTCTATAAGTCCTATTTTAATGAAAATTTACAGACACTTATATGGGTTCATATGGAACATGTTTCATGTTTACAACGTTTACCAATTATGTCTCTAAGGTCTTCTAATTATACCAAACATATTACTGTTCCAGAATAGAATTGGCTTCCGGACCAGTATGATTTCCAAAGGCCATAACTTAGTCTATAGATAACAAATTAAGCTAAAATTAGTACCAAAATTTAGATAAGACATATACCTATAACTTTAATGTTTTGATAATTTACAGAATGTAGCTCTAACAAGCTCAAATTTACCAACAAATGTACTGTATCTGCCCAGGGCACTCAGTAGGCAGTTCAAACCATGGAACAGTCATGGTTCCATTCACCATAACTCCCCATTTACAAGACCTATGAACCTGAAATTTGGTATAAAAATAAAAAAACACATATATCTACAACTTTTATGTTTTGAGAGACTTCAAATAAGGGCTTTAACATATTCTAAATCAAACCACACAGTAGCTAACTTGGTTAGGGTTTATACCCTGACCAGTTTCAGTACGAAGGGAATATCTCTCCCTATACATAACATCTTGCAAAAATGTTTACATATCCACAAATATAAGATATAAATTAACAACTTTTGTGTTTTACACATTTCCAGAATCAATTTCTATTAATATCAAAATCGGGGTGCAATTCAGTGCCTAATATTGAACCTAAGCAACTCAAATCAACCCTATAGCAATAAGAATTGATTACTTACCAAGAACAACCTTGAAAGGGATCAATTAGCTTCAAAAACTATATAAAACAAGGAAGAATTGAAGTCTAAAATGGAGGAAATTGAAGAAGAAGTCGGGCTGGAGTGAGGAGGCAGAAATGGGGAAAGATATATGAAGATAAAGCCAACTTGTTGTTTGTCATTTTCTCATTTTCTCATTTTCTCATTTTCTCTTCTTCTCTTCTCTTTTCTCTTCTCATTTGTCTTTTCTCTTCTCTTCTATTTCCCTTTTGTGTCATTTTCATTTTATTTTGTCTATATTATTATTATTGTTTACATAGATTTATAATTCCACTAATTCACACAATAATACAGCTTAATCATTTGACCCCATTTAACTAAATTAGCAATGTAAATGTTCACTAATCTTCATCTAATCATTTTTCTTACTTTAATTTAGACACCTTATTCAATTCATTTCTAACACTTTGTTATCCTCATTTAGGTTATAATTACACATGTGCGACTCGATACAAGTGCCAAATACTAGGACACATAGCTAGTGCATGCCATGAACTTGTTCCTATAGAAATACATATGAAATGCATGTGTTCAATTGAATTGTATGCAAGATGCTTATGTTCGATGAAATGCATATGGGGAAGGACAAGGATGTTACAAATTACATGACACATCAAACACACAATCATATTAAACTTTAACACCTAATTACACACATATGAACATCATGTAAAATTTTTATCAATGAATCACATACCTAATCAGCCTTGGCTCTTTCCTTAATCCTTCTTTTTCTTCCTTTATTAGCTATCTTTCTCCTTTCCTTTGTCATCCTCTTGGGGGCCTCTCACTTGTTCACTTATTTTTCCTACACAACCATACCATATTTCAATTCCAATATCCATTTTCAATGCTTTTCATGTCTACATAATATTCTAATGCTCCTAATATGTTTTACACTTTAATTGAGCTAAAATGTACTAAGGTTAAACTTCCTTCTTCACATGTCATGGCTGCCCAAAAATCACATCCTAGGTTCCACTTTATTTTCTTCAATTCAACACTCAAATCCTACTTCACTTATCACCAATTGTGGTGTTTCTATGTTAATTTCAATTTTCCCTAAATTTCTTTAACTATGGTAGCCCCTCATTCATCTCTTAACATCATATTTTCTTTAGTTTTTAATCCATAAAACAATTAACTAACTTCAATTATCATTAATTCAAAGTTTAATTACACTTCCATCAACTAATCACAAGCTTAAATTTCTAAGTTCAATCTTGCAACATAACCTATATCTATCAACCCTAATCACATCTATCATCAATATGGATTTCAAATGGAAGGAAAAAAGTTGAATTTAAGAAGAATAAACTAACCTTAAGTGTTCTCAAAGGTGGGCCGAAATTGCTCCTACTCTTCTCCCTTTTTCTTCTTCTTTCTTCCTTCCTTCTTGCTCCTTTGGTACCTTTTATGGTAAGAACTCCTTAATTCAGAATTTTCATCTCTCAAAACTATTTTTTCTCACTATTAGCATGCTGGAAAAAGGAAGAAAATTGGGGTTTATGGGAGTGGAGATGGACGGCCAAAGGTGAGAAGAAAAGAAGATGAAGCTGACTTTATGGAAGAATGAGAAATTTGTTCTTCCTTTTTGACTTTTATACCTAAATTAAGAAGTGAGTCCTACTAATTAAAATTAATCCTCATTCTTATTGGTTAATTAAGTTAATTAATCTTGATTAACATTTAAACTTTGAAAAATTCCATATTTGCCACATCTTCCTCCATATTCACATTTTTTCCCCAAATAACTTCCATAATACCGATTTTGTCCATCGGAAATTTTATTTTTTTCTAATTCTACCACTAATCTTTTTAATTCCTAAATAATAATACTCTTAATTATTTTTTCTTGTTATAGGTTATTTTTTATGGGTTCAAATTTAGACTCTGATTGAACTTGCGCGCCTCACTACAGTCACGCACAATCGGGTCCTAAATCACTGAATGTTACAAAATATGTAAACATTATTTCATTTGAAAATATGCATAAGATATACATCACATCAACCTCACATGTACTTTGCAAACTTTAACATATTCTGAACTATTTTTAATGCATAGGATATACTTAATATATATCTCACATATACTTTGAATACATTTGGTAATACATGTGTTAATTGATGAGATATACTTAAGATATACTTTGCATATACGTTATTAGTTTGCAAATACCTTTGCTATATCTCTTTCAAATCTTGCACTCTTTTATTTTTATCTTAAGCACCTTTTGAAGGGGAGTCTTCTCAAAAGCACATATTGCTAGATTATTTGTCACCATCAAAAATGGGGAGATTGTTGAACCTTGAGGGGTATTTCTGTTATTTTGATGATAACAAATTAAATAGCAATAATATATTTAACAATGTTTGTTCTAAGTGTGTTAAACAGGATATGTCTTGATTAGAACATGATGTAAGATTGAATAACTTTTGAAGATTAAAATCAAAGACATAGCAAAGTCATGCCCGTGACTACTTATGTCACACCGGTGAATATAGCTTAGCGTCAACTCTCCAACATTCAAAGTTCATGACCATGAAGGATCAAACCAATCGTGAATAATCAAGTAGTCACACCCGTGAAAGACAGTCACGCACGTGACCAAAACATGTCAAATTCTTCCAGAGAGCTTCACGGCTAGTGTCACCATTTGGACCACGGTTTGGAAGAATATTCATGCCCGTTATCAAGTACCTCCCATTCTTTTAGAAAGCTTCACGACCAGAGTCACCACTTAGACAATGGTTTGAAAAAACATTCACAACCGTAACACATATATTCATGCCCATGAATGAGGACAGAGAAACATGTCAGGCTCAAAATTAAGAGTTGGTTCAACAGCTATTTTCACATTAAATCCACCTAAACGGCTATAATTCATAGAGGAAGTATAAAAGCAATTCATTTATGAATCCTAACAAGAAGAACAACAATTACTTTGAATCATTAATCTTGTTGTAGCCTTGTTCATTAATAATTTTTTCAAAACAAACCTCTGTTCATTGTGAAAACTTAATTGCTCATTATTTCAAAGCATTGTAAGATGTTGAGTGTTTTTTATTGTAACCAATTACTCAAAGGTGAGTTTGGATATTTCGGGTTAAGAGTGAAACACTTGTAAAGGTTTATTGTGTGAGCCATAAAATACGAGGATTTGGTTTTTATATGAGCCATTGAAAAAACACAAGGGAATTTCCAGGTTAAGTGTTAGCCTTTGAGAGAAATACCATAGTTGGGAGTGAGATTGAAAACAAAAACTCCTTTGTAACACTTAATATGTTAGTGAAACACCCAATTGAGATTGGAGAGAGGAGTAGGGTTTGTTAATACCCGAACCTCTATAAATCTTGTGTGTGATATGTCTTCTTCCTTACTCTATTTAATTTATTCTTCACTTTCAAGGTTAGCAAATTTTTTTAGTTCCTAAACAAGTCAACCCCCTTCTTAGTTCATTGTCTTGGCAACAATTATAGTGTCTAAACTATCTTTCCCTTTGTGAAATCTAGAACAAGAATTTCTAAGCTCCTCAACCTCATTTTTCAATGCACTATTTTCTTTTAAGAGATAACTTTTGAGGGTTTTGAGAGAATCTCATCCAATGACTTCTTTAAGGAGTCATTTGAAGTTTTTATCTCTTTAACTACCTTTTGAAGGTTATTAAAATTATTTTCGAGTTTAGAGCTATTTTTTCTATAACGATCAAGTTTCATTTTGAATATTTCTATTTCTAGGTTTAGTACTTCAACTATATCATCATTATCATTATCATCAATTAAATCACATAAATCACCATAAGGTTGGGAAGTAGAGCATATCTCATCATTGGAATAATCCTCAATAGCCATGAAACACAAGTTAGCCACCTCCTCTCTTTCTTCTTCAATGAGTGATGAGGTTTCATCATCCTAAGTGGCTTTGTGAGCCTTTGCTTTATCTTCTTTATTAGGTCTCCTCTTGTACTTTTTGACCATGGGGCACTCTGATCTTATGTGTCCCTTCTTCCCATAATCATAGCACTTGACTTCCTCTTTACCTTTGTTAGATAAGGAGTTTCTAGAAGGGAATCTTGAGGCTCTTTGCTTGTAGTTCTTAATTGAGTCATACTTGTGAGTGATCAACCTCTTGATTCTCCTTAAAAGCAAGGTTATTTGATCATCTCTTTCATCAACTAACTCTTCATCACTGAGGAGATCTTCATCTGTAGGCATTGAAGTTGAAGATTTAAGTACTAGAGGCTTTCTTTTCTCCTTTTCTCCTTCAAGATCTCTTTCTCTTACTAAAGCCATTTCATGAGTGAGCAGTTTGCCAATAAGTACATCTGCAGGAATTATGCTTCAGTCTTCATTGGCACAATAATCTTTTATCAGAAGACTCTTTAGAATCTTGTTATTTACATCTTCCAAATTATAATGTTTTCTAAGCTTCCTCATGTCATTGACGATAGTAAGAAATTGATTGGTCATTTCGGTTATAGCCTCATTTGGTTTCACCTTGAAGAGTTCATATTCAGTGACAAGAAGTTGAACTTCTTGGACTTTACTTATTTTATGCCTTCATGGTAGTTTTCCAATATTTTTCAAATGGAGTAAGCAGTTGGAAAATGTTAGATTCTACCACACATTTTAAGTGATAGAGATCTTATTAGAATGATAATGGCTTTCTTGTTTCTTCCATTAGCTCTCTTTTGGGGCTCGGCCCAATCATCTCTTGGAATGATCTCATCTTCTCCTTCGACATTCTTTTTTATTGAAGGTGTCCATTCCTTTCGAACGGTGTCCCAAACATCTACTCCCTCAATATCAAGATAAGGTTCCATCTTGAATTTCTAATTAACATAATTTACTCTATCAAGGAAAGTTTTGAGATTGTAAAATCCTTCATTGGCCATAATTTGATCTTTACTAGCACTTATTAGGCTTGAATCCTAGACTTTGGTTTGATACCAATTGTTTCCCAAGACAATAACCATGAAAGGGGATTGAATTGGTTGGTAATTAAAAATTTTGCTTCAGACACTTTTCACTAAAGAATAATTTGGGAGAGAGAAAGAGAAATCTAGCCCATAAGATTCATAGAGGTTTGGATATTAACAAAACCTACTCCTCTCCTGAATCTCAATTAGGTATTTCACTGATACATAAAGTGTTACAAATGGAGTTTTGCCTAGTTCACTCCCACAACCCAACCAACTCAAACTCACTTTTTGAGTAATTGATTACAAGAATGAAACACTCACCAACCAAAAAGCTTAACAATTCTAAGTAATTATGGTTCTTAAAAGATAAAAGATAAGAATGGTGAAATGAATTAAATGCATAAGGCTATACAAGATTAGAAAAATGAATGCAAATTTTCACTTGATTTTCTAACGTATGGAAGTCAAAAATATGTGTTATTTATGCTTCCCTTAACAAAAATAGTTGTTTAGGTTGCATTTAATCCAAAAATGCCCATTCAACAACTTTCTCGTTCGAGTCTAACAACTTTTCTCTTTTTAGGTTCACGAGCATGACTTAATATTCACAGACATGACTTAATCTTCACGAGCGTGACTATTCTTCATAGTCGTGATTGAAGTAGTGCAGCTGGTTGTGAACAGTTCTGTTTAGAAATGAGAAGTCTTTCATGAGTGTGACCCATTTATTCATAGGTGTGACTTAGTCAAGCTTCACGGGTGATCTTGTGCTTCACTGTCGTGAACGTTTGAAAGAACAATCTTGGTGCTAACTTATTCATGGGCATTACCTATGAGTCACGAGCATGAAGTTCACTTTTCACGGTTATGGTGATTCTTCACCATAGACATGACAATGTTCACTGGCATGAATATCTACTTCATGGGTGTGAACCTTTACTGATTTTCATTCTTTTGAACTTCAAACAACTTAAATCAATTTGCTTCATGATCTTAGAAATGTGTAATGTGTCTAACACACTTAGAACACAAAATGTGGTCAAACTCCTTATTGCCTAATTATTTGTGATCATCAAAATGATAGAAATACCCTTAATGTTCAACACATACATTACTCAATTCTTAATTCATAATTATATTTACTCATTAATTTCATAGGCCTAAACACTCAATTGGTTATATAATTACTCATTGTAAATATAATTCACATTATATCATAAAAGCCCAACTTAATTTACATATCAAATTTCCATATTTATTATCTACCCTGCTCTTGGCAGTTTTAATACTTTTTCTTTAGATCTAAATTTTGGGTTTAAGCCAATCCGAATTAAATTAAATGGTCTCCAAAAGAATTATAGTCCAAGATCTTAACTTTAATTTACAATTTTAGTCAATTATTTATGACCTTTATAGCAAATTTTCAAAATCATTTCAATACCAATTGTTCACTAAATTGTTTCCCATAAATTTTGGAGACAGATTTCAAGTCAGAAATTCATGTCCAAATTCAACATAGCTATGATCAAAATTAAGTTTCAGGTTATCCATGAAAGTTTGTTTCAAACCCAATGAAGAACACCCTAAACTGGATTCTAGAACGTAAATTATAGCATAAATTATACATACTGCTTCGTAACAATTTTCAGTAAAATAGACAATCAACATACATCAGACATTTAATCATACAATTAACTAAATTAAAGCAATCAAATTATCATATTAAATTTTTTCCATAGAAGCACATACCCTATTAGTTTCTTCTCCTCCTAAGAGACCTTTTCATTTCATTTTTCTTCGTTAAGCTTGTTATCACCCCTATTCGTGGTTTGCCCTAAAAAATTCAAACATTTCATATTCAATTCCTTTTTCCTTTAGTGAATTTCGTTTTGTTCTCAATCCTCCATCACCTACCCAGCTCCTCCTTCAATACTTTTACTCATTATTTTTTAAATTTTAGATCATAGAATTTATTTATACTAATTATAATATTTTTCTCATTTTCACAAATCACTTCCAACCCTAACAGTCATAAAAGGATTTAATCCTTCAATCAACTCTAATTTCTCAATTCCAACTTTTATTAACATCAAAATAAGTCTTAAATGATAAAGAAAATCAAGTGAATTAAAGAAGAATCTCACCTTAAGAAATTTTTCCCCTTTTCTTTTTTTTTTCTTCTTTTCTCTTCCTTTCCTCTACCTTTTTAGATGATTTTTTTTCACTTTCTTGGCTTTTTTCTTGCTTGGATTTTTTTTCTCTCTCTCTTTTTTCTAGCTTCAAATGAAGTAAAAATGGTGAAAAATGGGTGAGGGAGATGGATGACCCAATGTGGATGAAAACGGGGAAATTTGTTTGTTGAATTTTTCATACCATTTTGAGAGAATTCAAGATCTCTCTTATAGCCCATATTTTTTCTCATTTTTTCTTGATTAGATTATGATAATCTTCCATCCTATTGATCCATTTAATTAATTAATCATAATTAATTTTAATCTTCAAATAATTCATCTTTTAGCCCACAATTCCCTATTTTTACAAAATGACTCCAAACAATTCCAAAAATCCCAATTTAGTCCATAGGGTGATTTTATTTTTTTCCAATTTTAGCACTAAACTTTTTAATTCCCAATTAATAATGTCTTTAATAAATCTCCATCAAATATTGTCATTTTTCTATACATCCGAATTTAGACTCCAATTAGTCTAACACAACTAACTCAGTCATGACGATCATTATTTAAATGATTGGGCATTATAGATGCGACAATCGAAAGATATAAAGCTCAATTAGTAGCCAGTGGTTATACAAAACAAAAGAGAAGATTATGAAGATAAATTCTCACTTATGGTGAGATTTGCATCAGTTTGTCTTATTATAGCTATTGTAGCAAAAATAAATCTAGAATTATACTAAATGGATATCAAGATTGCAATTCTCAATGGAGAACTAGATGAAAAGATCTATATGAATCAACCTTTAGGTTTCGAGCACAAAGGTCAAGAGCACAAAATTTACAAGCTCAAAAGATCTATTTATAGTCTCAAGTCAACGTCTAGACGTTGAAATCTCAAATTTCATCAAGCCATGTTAAAAAATGGTTTTATGATGATGGAAGAGGACCATTACGTGTATATCAAATGTTCAAACAATGATTTTGCAATTATATCCTTACATGTTAATCAAATTTTAATCGCTAGATATGATAAGGAGTTAATTGATATTACCAAAAAGAAGTTGATTGATATTACTAAGAAATGGTTATCATCAAACTTCAAAATGAAAGACATGGGGAAGGCTAACTATGTGTTTGGTGTTAAGATCCTATAAGGGATCACTCAAAAAGTCTTCTAGGTCTAACTCAAGAGACTTACATTAAGAAAATATTAGAGTTTTACCATATGCATGATTGCAAGCCTATAAATACCCCTATCAAAAGGAATTTGAGCCTTGGTCTTAACATGTATCCCAAAACATATCTTGAAAAGAATAAATATCCAGAGTACCTTATTCGAATAATGTTGGTAGTTTGATATATGCAATGATATGCACACATGCAAACATTTGCTATGTTGTTGGGCTAATTAATGCATTTCAATCTAATCCAGGTTCAAAACACTAGATGACAGTCAAAACGATATTGAGATATTTAAAAAGAACTTCAAACTATGTTATGTACTATCAAAGAAAGAATTTACATTTAACTGGTTACACAGATAATAATTGGAGAGGTAATCTTGATTAGTATAAATTAACTTCTAGGTATGCATTCTTGCTTAATGATTGTGTGATTTCACTCAGTAGCAAGAAGCAATCTTGTATAGCCTTATCAATAATGGAGGTTGAATATGTAGCATGTTCCTCATCTATATGAGAGGCAATTTGGTTGAAAAGGTTTTTGTAGCATTTATAAATTGTCAAAAACAACATATGAACCTATAACAATTTATTGTGACAGTATGGTTACATTAGCCTATGCTAAAGATCAGAAGTATCATGGGAAGACCAAACATATTCGTATTAGATATCACTATATTAAAGACATGATCACACAAAAGGAAGTGGTTCTCAAACACATTCCTACAAGTAAAATGGTAGTTGATCCATTTTCCAAACCAATAACTAGGGATGCATTTGTTAGACATGTAAAATCCCTAGGCGTTGTGATTGATTTGTATATATCGATAGACCATTTGTTTTTACTTGTAATGATATGAAGCACATTTCTTCTCAATTCATTTGTTTACGAATTTTTATTAGATGAATATATTGTGAGTATTTGTTAGCACATTTCAATGAAGTATGTTGATAGACTTAGATTGAGTCACTCATATGAGTCATTGCCTCTAGCGCTATATAGCAAGTAGAGATGAGACCAATATACAAAATATTAAGTAAATGACCATGATGTTGTGGGAGCGAGTTTAGTTACATAATTTGATAAAAAGGTCACCTTGATAAGGATCAAGATGTGATTATTAATTAAGATATAAGAATCGACACAAATAATTTTCCCACCATTCATGTGTCTATTCAAAGGAAACTAATTATTCAATATGTAAATAAAAGTTTCAAATTTAGCACTTTAAGAGTCACAAGACTAAGACTCATATGATATTTTAAAAGAGCAAGACATATACTCTTTATTTTTGACAAGAAAAGAGTTGATTCACCATAGCATGCATTTCATATTGTATGTACTAGACGACCTATTAGGAAGTGAAAGAATGGATCCCTGCTTTTTTACTATCTGAGTCATAGAAATCCTAAATTTGAATTTCATCTATACCCTTTGTGACTTTTGACTATATTATGAAGTGATGAATTAATATTGGCAACTTTAGGATGTATCCTATAGTCATAAAATAATTCGACTTAAAGGAACACTCATAGAAAAGTGACTTAATTCATACCTAATTGATATGGGGGAGAAAAGAAGACTATGTTTAGTTATACACTCATTAATTATATTCACCGACATAAGTTATTTAACTTAATAGAGTTTGAAATAACTTAGAATACCAGTAATTGTAAGATTGATTTGAGTATAGAATTCTTAAGAGAATGAATAATACTTAGTCATATGTAGCAATAAAAATATTTAGGGGTATATGTTGGGTTGATGTCTCCTGTATGACATATGATTAGATTTATATATTAGAGTTTCCGCTATTTATGTACTTCAAGTTGCATGGTATGTTTATCTGTATGAATGATTTTTGTTTGAGTTTGAGATTCTTAAAGACATTTTGGGATGAGTCAATCCCACTATGGATAAGTGAAAGATGTTGGTTTTGGATCAAGTCACCCATGTGGTCTTGACCTAGCACAATCCTAATTCAATTCATTATAAAAGAGGAACAATTTCTCTAAAAAAATTGCGCCTCAACTTCTCTAAACATTTAAAAAAAAAAAACCGTATTCTCTCTGAAAATTCTTTCTTATCCATAAATCTCAAGAAGATCAAATGTGTTCATATTATAGAACTAAGTCGAATTCTCATAATTAGACTTCACTAAAGCATTGGAAACATATACCGATCTAGGATTAATAAGTGTTTCAATCCCTCGATTTCTTACAAATATGGAAAAAGGAATTCTTAATTTGTAAAGTAACTACATGCTCATCTATTGATTTTGTATATGTTGATTTTAATTGTAGAACATAATTATATAGTGGAGGGTATGATTTAGAACAAAATTTATTATTTATTTAATTAGATTTATGACTAATATATAACAAGTTAAGAATCTGACCATGGGTAAGGTCTTATATACGGCAATGGATATTTTGTCAAGCAACTTCAATGGTCAACAAAATCATAATTAATAATTGTAGCTTTTATCGATCTATATAAAGTTGATTTTAGTTTTGGAACATAATTAAATTGTTGATGGGATTAAAAGTATATATTGGGAGCTACAAGAAATATCTATACAACTCTTTCATATGCTTGGCTTACCTTCCCCATCAACATCCTTTCTATGCCAGAAGAGCCTACAAAATTGGTATCCAAAAAAAAAAAACACCAGAGAAATATAATTCTTGGAGACATTGAAATATAAAGCAAGTAGTTATTTTGTGCAAAATAGAGTAGCGTGTATATAGTTCAGTCCAATTCATAAATTAAAAAATCTCCAGTATTATCTTAAAAAATTAAAAATTTATATATTCAAGTCTTATATTAAATATGGGAGATCTATATATACATATGAGAGATTTTTCAACAATTATATATATATATATATATATATATATATATATATATATATATATATATATTATTTGGTATATAAATTTATGAATGTAAATTATAAGTTATTATAATTCAAATCCTAATTCAATAATTTTAATAATTTTAACTAAAGTCAAGTACTTAATTAATCGACTACTTTTTGTTTTCGTATTAATAACAAAAATAGTTAATTGACTTGAAAGCTAACTTATTTTATACTTATATAAACGTCACGAATTCAATTTTCTACACCACCATTATAAAAAAATTTAGCTTATAAAATTATTATTAATATTAAAATATTTTCTATTCTTTGTTTTTTTAAATTAGGAATTTGTTTTCACTCGGGATTTTTTTTCAATTATTTAAATCCATTGTTACTATAAATATCGTATTAATTTTGTTACTAATTAATAAATTTTTAATTTTAATTTTATGGATTAAAATGTATATAATTATAAGTTTAAATTATATTGTATTTCTATACTAAAAGTATAAAGAGTATAAATAATGTTTTATATAAATTATGTCATTCTTAATTATAAATATTTAAATATCGATTTTTTCGATATAATTCAATTTTAGAAAAATTCAATATAATTTGCTACAGTTTTTAGTTTGGACATCACTAAAAATCTAAATTCGTTAAAATTAAAGTTAACGGTATAATTCAATTTAATTTTAGTAAAAAAAAATCAACAGTCCAGTTCAGTTCTACATCTTTTTTTTTGATTCTTTAGCTTCATTCAGGAAAATTTAGAATCCATATACAACCCTAATAAACACTACAAAACTTAAACATCTATTAGATTAAGAATTTTCTAAGTTCTATTTTATTATATTAAAAAAAATTCACTATCTTCAATATACCATTTTTCTCCACATTTTCTTTCACAGCCACACGAAGCTGGGGGACCTAACCGTATATGTAAATATATAATAGTAGTATTTGCCATTTCTAAGCACATACCTTGACATCTTCTATTTTTATTTTATAAAACAGAAGCTGGTAAACATTTAGACACCCATTATTTTCTTAAGAAAAAATTATTATTAAGATAAAATAAAAGGAAAAATAATTAAATATATATATATATATATATATATATATATATATATTATTGTTATTAGGAACGAATTGTGGGCATGAGATATCAAAGATGAGAATAGATGTTACAAAGTACCAAATTTGGATAAGTATGTACACACGGCAGGAAAGAGATATAAAGATAGAGAACTGGGTGGGGGTATTGCCTTGGAGTGAAGAAAATAAGCAAGGATGGATATATGTTTAGGGTGTTTGCCTTGGAGTAAAGATATACAAAGACTAGTAGTATGCATGTGCAAGGCCTTTGCCTTGGAGTAGACGATTGGCATCCAACAATATCATCACCTTTGTCTTGTTAGCACGGAATTTCTATTATATTTTCAATTTAACTTCTACGCATAAACCTTACATTATTTCATTTCCAAAAAAAAATTATTAAATTTAATAAATGCTGCTGGCCTGGACACCAATTTATTCATGCTATGATAATCATTAATTACTCTATTGCTTTCAATCTAAAATAAGGATCATTGCTCTTTCCTATGTCATATGTTTCCTATTAAATTATTAATGCATATCTCTATTCTTCTTTTTTTAAAAATTTAAATGTTTTAATAATTAAAATAATTATATAAATAAAAACATTAATTATTATCGATTTGATCATTTAATGGTAACTTTTTTAATTAGGGTGCCAATAACCATATTTAATTTAGCAAGACATGGTTGTAGTTATAATTACACTAATTGCATGGTTTACACTCAATATTTACATTTTTAGTAATTTATTATTATAACTCTATAAATATTAACCTTATAACATATAACATATACTTTCAACCAAGTTATATTTCCAATAACTTATATTAAGAATTAATGCATAAAAATATCCAATTTTGATATTTTTTTTTCAAATCTTAATGTTCATTTTTAACATAAAAAAATACATTTAGAAAATCAATTATCATTTGGATTGAATTTGGGTTTTTTAAATGATCAATTTGGGTTTCAAAATAATCCAATCAAAGAATCTTAGGTCATTTTTGAATTGACCTATTTGAGTTTTCTCTTAGTCAAAATAGAGTTTAGGTTGAGATTTGGGCATTGTTAAAAAAAACATTAGTTTTATTTGATAGTTTTATAATGTGAAACGATTTAATTTTGTATAAAAAAACTCTAAATTATAAACCCTAAACTCTTAATATTTTCTAAGGGGGTTAGTTCTCACAATAATGTTAAAGAAAAATAAATTGCACTGTTAAAGAAAAATAAATTGCACTGTGATGCAATTTTTTTTCTTTTTTTTTTTTTCATTATTTGCATTTTTTTATTTTTATATATTAATCTCTAGTATCGTAAATATAGGGATTCCCAGAGCATATACATATACTAATTTCAAAAACATTAATATTGAATTTTCAGGAAACGACAAAAAAACTAAAATTATTAAAAGATCAAATAATTTTATGTGATAAATTTTAGAAATTTATATATTTAAAAAAAATAATAATGTATAATTTTAATTAATTAAATTGACTTTTTTTTGAAATTTTCTCTATTTTCTAAAAATTCTAACAAGTGGAGTGTGTTCAAATTTTTCTTCGTATAAATTTATTCAATAATCAAAAGTTAATTTGTTTGATGAAAAGGATAATATCGGAATTCATTTGTTGACTTTTTTGAGATATCCTGTTTTATCGGATAAACACCCTTCGTAGTAAAACAAATATGTACTTAATTTTAATTTCATATATTATTACTAAAATTTTTAATTATCATGTGGCTCTTGAGATATAAAACAAAAAGATGTTCCTATTAAAATTATGACATTAAAAAATAACTTATAATTATCATTTTTTTTCAAGAGAGACATTAATAAAAAATTAAAAAAAACATTTTATTTCCTGCTGGCATGAATTGTCTGGTTAGAAATAGAATTAATTAATAGGAGAAGAAATGGATGAGCGAGTAAGTGGCTGGTGTGTCCCACAATTAGAATTATCCTAATTTTTCTTTTTTAGAAAAAAGAAAAAAAGAAGTTATGTTTGTGTTTCTTGTAATCCACCCCCAGATAGACATTGTTGACGTGAAAGCAAAGGCCACAAGAAAAAATTCAGCAAATTTTATAGAAAAACCCCTAATATTGTGGTGCTTTATCAATTAGAATTTTATTCTTTCTTATTGATACGGACTCTATTCTTTATAGCAACATTTAATTGAATCATTGTTGGGTTATTATTCATACATCTTAGTGCATATTGCATTGTAGACTACCCTTTTTTATATTTGTGAAATAAAAATAAAACGTGCATTTTTTCAAAATTATATTTTGGTAATTTAATAAATATAAAATATATTAATTAATTTTAATTTACAGATTTATCATTTTTAAACTTACAGATTTATCATTTTTAAACTTATAGATTTATCAGTTATAATTTACAGAGTCATCATATTAAATTTATAGGTTTATCAGTTATACCTTATAGGTTTATCATTTAAACATATAGGTTTATCATTTTAAACCTATAGGTTCATCATTTAGAAACTATAGGTTTATCGTTTATAACTTATAAATTCATTATTTACAACTTACTATTTCATTATTTACAGATTTATTATTTACAACATATAAGTTTATCATTTTGAACTTACAAGTTTATCATTTTGAATCTACATATTTATCGTTTAAAACTTACAAATTCATCGTTTATAACTTACAGATTTATCATTTTAAACTTACAAATTCATCGTTTAAACTTGCAAATTCATCACTCACAAATTAAAGTTCATCATATATAGGTTCATTATTTCTATCAAATTTATTATCTTTAACATTCAACAATTTAATTTTCTCTCTATATGTTACTCATTTTAGTTCAAATATCTTCATTTTCAACTATTTTATTTCACAAATATATCAAAACTAATATTTTTCATCATAAACAATAACAACAATAACTAAAACATTCAAAAATACTAAAAATAAAATCAAATATGCAAATTAAAAAGCTTTTTCTCTCTAAAATAGTTATGCAATGGAGCAACAATTTTCTTTGTTTTTTTCTTTTATCTCGTTGAAGAAGAAGAAGAAGAAGAGGATAATGATGAAGAAAAACAATGATATGATTATTGTTTTTGTCTAGGATACACAGTGAATATGTTCAAATTATTTAACTCAAAGAATAATATAATGTCGTTTTGAAATTGTGATCACGATGCACGATGAATACGAATTCATGATATAATTTGCAATCCTTATTAACACTAACCAAAAGGCCCATTAGGTCTGAGGAGATTCAGAAAATTGAAATAACATGGACTTTAATATGTGATATAGTTGCAGGACCCAAAAAATTAAGCTTAGACTGGAGCTGGAAAGCAAAAGAGGATATTTCAAGCATAAATGATGAAGCATCATTACCTAATTATAGAATGACACCGATTGTCCTTTTTTTTTAATTTATAAAAAGTAGGCCATTAATGATGTAAAGATCTGCTCTCTGACACCAATAGTACTTTTATTACATTTATTTTGTCATTTCTTCCTTTATTGTGTTAATCTATATTTCCTTAATTGTTTAATCTTTAATTTCAATGTAATTTGTCATTTGTTCCATTATTGTGTTAGTCTATATTTCCTTAATTGTTGAATCTTTAATTTCAATGTAATTAGTCATTTTCACTCATTATAGGCTTATGCTAATCTTTAGCTAGAGCTCATTTTACTTGTAATAGTCATTGAACTTGCATTCTTACTCATTTGTGCTTTAGACACAACCCAAAGTATCTTCAAGGCTTTACACCAACTTCACCTACTCATTTGGTCATCACTAGGATCCTTGCTTGCCACAACAATTAGACTTAGCTCAGACGTCTAGTGTAGATCAAGCTTTCCTTCAAGTTGTTTTATTAGTAAGTCTGAAATTGTTTATTTGGCCAACACTTTTAGTGTGTTTAGTTCAACTTTATCTTTGGAGTCATTTTTATTGTTGGACCACAGGCCTAACTTATTTTGTATTGGGCTTCACTTTAAGCATGAACATTTTTGCAACCATAGGGGGAGTAGTGTATGGCAATAACATGACTCCAAGCAAAGATTACTAGCACTAAAGACAATGCTAATCAGGAGAAGGGTGACTTCTTAGCCTTAAAACAACCCATATTCTAGCATGGCATTAATCTTGTGATGACTTAAAAATCTGCAATCGTGACCCTCACCCTCCTATACCACCAGTTTTAAGTGAAACAAACTAGCAATCCATTGCAAATCATGTATAAGTAGCTAACTTTGCATCTTATGATGAATTAGGTCGCTGAAGTGATGCAACCTTTGATCGAAGCAAATAAGGGACACAATAATCAAATGCAAGCCTCGATGGCCACATCAATGGATTAGCTTAGAGAGGAATTCAAACGAGCATAAAATGAACTTACACAATATGTAAACCAAATGGCAAGAGTGATGGAGTAATTGTCTCTAGCCATTCGACTACAAAAAGGTCCATAAGCTCCATCATTAGCTTACATACAGTCAAGTCCAACTTTTACGTAGGACCAATGCTGTAATTCCTTAGGCTATTTTAGCAGTCTCACCACCAACAAATATGCCTATACCACCAACACCATTTCAACAATAGCCATCAGTCTCATTTGCATAACATCCTTAATTAGTAACTTCACTCTACCACCTTTAGTTGTCCCAACATAACAACAACATGTCCCCTAAGTTGCCCCTCAATATCAATAATAACAAGGAAACCCTATGTTCTGCCAAATCCCTATATGAATCCCACATAATCCACCAGCTATAAATTATGCTCCACCTAGGCCGAACAAACCAAATCAATTCAGAGTTCTTAACATATAGAGAAATTATCTAATGAAAGCTTTTGAATGGATGCAGGCCGAAGTTAGGCCTAACCAGCTGACTTATTCCAAATTGTATCCATATTAGATTGATCTTTGCTACCTATTTCCCTATAACGACAAGTTTCTTAAGTTCACTCTCATTTAAGGAGAAGAAAATCGATTAACCATTAAACATATAGCAAGATTTGTTGTTTAATACAACAAAGTTGCTAATAAAGAGATTTGGCAGCTCGTTTGTTTGGTAATTCAATCAACAAAATAACTTTCACTTTGTATGTGAATTTTGGCAGCTCAATCGATTAACACCTAATGCTACCTTAAAGAAAAATTTCACTCTAAATTTTAGAGCCATTCCAACAGTCATAGTGTTTGATCTTGCTAGACTTATGTAATTTCTAAGAAAATCTACTTAAAAGTTCATTCTCAAGTTCCCCAAATTGCAAATTCAATACAAAGCTCCATTGACAGAGGTTGATTTCAATACACTAGCCATACAAGGTATGAGTTTCACCCTGAGGGAACATTTTGAAGGATAAAGACTTTATGATATGTCTGATTTGATTTGCATGCAACTAATTATAAAATTTTGTTGAAAGAATAACATCAAAAGAAAGATTTGTGTAAAGTGTTCTATAAGGTCCAAATTACAATTGTGCTAAAGCCAATGGATACTAAAAATAAAGAAAGTGATCAGTAAAATATGCCTAGCAAACTTGAAAGATAATGGAAGTTCTTTTGACCTAACAAGAATTGACCTAATTCTAATAAGCAAAGACATCTAGCTCAGATATCTCAAAAGTATTCCTTCAATATCACTAAGGCTAACTAGATCTTTGGCACTCTTTATTGACCATATCATTCCATTAGTGGAGGAGCGATAAGGTAAGGATTACTACAAGTGGCACAATACTTGACACCAAAACAGCAAAAATTACACATCTTCATTAACAAGATCGAAAAGACAATTAGTGAAGGCCATTTGATCATATCTAGTAAAGGAAAGATAGTAGTAGATGAGAAAAATGGAGTTAAAGTTGTTATTGCAATGGTGAGACCTACCCTTTTGAATGCATTGGGTAAAGGAAAAGAACTTGAGATTTGGGATCTTTAATGCTCTAAGTTAAAGGTTAAGCTACAGAATGTTGAAAGAAAACATGAGTCCAATTTGGTAAACAATAAGGTCGTTGTTACTTGATCTACACCTAGTGTTTTGATAAAAGAATATGACCAAGAAAAGGTCCTTCACCAAGACAGAGATGGAAGGAAAGCATTTAAGCAATCTACATCACTAATATGGGTAAAGAAAGATGACAATAAGGCTTAAGGAAAAGAAAAGTCCAAGGCAATTAGACATGTTGAAATTAGGCAACAGGGTATTTAAAATTTGTGTTCCCAAAGAAAGAGTTGCAACCAATAGGGAAAAGGGTAAAGGGAAATGAATCAGCTCGAATATCGTAGTATTGCCATAATACTTTCTGACAAAAGAACGCCATATGATAGGGTTGTTATTGAGCCATAAGGTAACAAAACAATGATTGTTACTCTAGATAAGCCCTCTGAAGCATGATTAAATGTGTCATGTGGATACATGATTAATCACATGTGGATGATGATAATGAGGCAACTTACCAATGTTAATGCTATGAGCTTATAATGTGATAATGACTATTAAAAGGATAAGGTGTATGAATTTAATTTCCCAGTTCCTTAATCCATGATTTGACATAGGTTATATGGCATGTCATTGAGGTGGTTACGATACTATAGAATATAGTGATATTGATATAAGGACAGAGTGGCCTAAGCTCGAGTAATAAGCGCCCTTGATTCTAGATGCTAGAAATATTTTTTTTCTCAATCAATATGGCTTAAGTTTAAGTTATGAGCGCTCTTAACTTGAGGGGTTCAGATGAGCATATACAGTTAGTGTGCAGAGTGGCTTAAGCTCGAGTTATGAGCGCTCATATTTCACAACCCATATCTGGATAGTCAGGGTTAGAGTTTTAGGAAGGAACAGGAAAATGATAATGATATGATAAACTAGTCATATTAAAATTATATAAGTAATAAAAAGGTTTATGTATTGGTTACTTATGTGGCTATGATATGGTTATGGTATGTTGGATATGGAAATATTTATATCTTTTGTGTCTATGGTATAAGTAGGCATGTTAATATGGGAAAAATGAAATGAAACATCTAGAATGTATGTTCTTATGCATGATCACGAGTTAAATGATATTAACATGCCAAAATGTTGGTATAACATGACATGACAGTATGTAGAATTTTAAAGCATATATGTACTACTATGCATTAGGTTGCTTAGTGTGTGAGTGTTTTCCTACATGCATGTTTGGAGCAGGTAGACTGAATTTGACAGATCAATAAGTATTGTCCATATTAAGATCAGTTAGAGCAGACCTAACTTGGGTTGGTTTTTACATGGCATTCATTGATTCTTTTTATATATATCACGGGAACGAGGTTTTGGTTTTTGTATATGTCATTTTACTTTAAAATCATGTATTTGATATTATGATTTATTTTTGTAAACACAAGGCTAGTGTAAGTCCAATATGGCTTTTATTATATATACGACCTTAATCTTGGGATCAAATTTTTATGATACATGTTTGAAAAGTGGATGTTTACATTTAAGTAGGTTTTGGATGAAAATGGTTTTAATGTGATAATGATATCTTAAAATGGAGAAGTTTTTAATTTAACCGGTTTTTCAATAGCTAGTCTTGTAGCATTTTTCTATATAACTAGGATCTTCCCAATTATATGAGAGGGTGTTACAAAATAATTCCAAGTTAAAGGAGATTCTTTGTTGGTTGTTCAGCAAGTCTTAAGGGTATGCAAATGTATATTAACTTCTCTTGAACCCTAAGTGCAAAATGTAACATTCTCAACTTATATCTCATTAAATTAGTGTTTATATATGCTTAGAATGGGGAATACCATATTTTGTAAGTATGATTTGATGTATACCTTAGTATACACTAAAGACTTAATAGAGTATATAGTAGTATATATTGAGGATTTCATAAAATATACGATAGTGAACATTTTTAGAAAGAAATGTTTATTTGTTAAAAATCGCAAAGTAGAGCTTTATCTGAGGTAGACTGACCAAAGAGGGAATGAATCACATGAAGAATGATATTATTAAAAAGGGGTAAGAAAATAAATGATCTTAGACCATATAATGGAGTACAAAGTCAACTAGGCAAGAAAAAGACACATGAAAGTGAAAAAGGAAGAGAGAAGAAGGGGGAAAATTGAGGCAAGAGGATTTTAGGGCGAGATTAATCTAGATCTTCAATCTAGTAAATTTATCTATTTATCTATTGATTCTCTTGTTTAAAGCATTAAAATAAAAAAGAGAAGTGATTTCAAGTGGATTTATCTTCTACCCCAATTTTGGAAATTAGGGTTCATCTCGACTTTATTTTTCTCTTAAATTCTCATCCATTTTAGAGACATATTTCAAGGATAATGTAAATTATAAAAGTTTTCCTTTATGTCTTAAATTTAATATGAAATAAATGAAATATAATTTGGATTAGTAATGAACAAGATATGACTCCATCTTTTCGCACTGCTCTGTGTAGTGACAAACCAAATATGGGAAAATTGTTTGCTAATTTTGGCCTTCATAAAATGGGAATTTGGGGATGGATAAAACATGAAAAATATAGTAAATATTCCTTCAAGGTTCCCTAAAAATTGCAAAGCAAAATCTTAAAAGTATTGAGAGTTATAAGCAAAACTTTAGGTTGGGTATTGTTCATTATGATTTTACCTATAATAAGTTATGACTTTTTAGACCCATTCAATATGAGAATTCAATGATAGTTAAAACAAGGAAAATGTGGGTAAATGAGTTCTCTAGTTGTCATAAAAAAAATTAGATAAAAACCCCAAAGGAATTGAGAGATATGGATTATTGTATGGAGCTGGTAGAGTATCTTTACAATTGGGTTGATGAATTCTATCATTTAATGATTTATGGTGTATATATTGCACGAATAACTGAAGAATGCCCAAGCTAGGGACCTAAGTGATTTCTAAGGGTGCTCATTCAAGATAAGTGAACTTCTAGTGTGACATATGTACCTATTTGTTTACTTGTTACATTGTAATACCAATGTATATACATGTTTGATTAATGCTTATATATGTGTGGTGATTATATTTTAATGACATATAAATAGTTGATGTATATGTATGGCACCAATGTGATTGAACATGTCTTGCTACAGATGATACCATTTATGTTGTAATGTATTCAAGTTGTGCTTGTGAGATTATAAGAATGGAATGGATACTATAGGGAAATTGCAAAGGCGATGAAATTATGATTTAATAGGGAAGGATGCTACGAGCATTCTAATATATATATATATATATATATATATATATATATATATTGAACATGTGATTGGTAATTGTATGGTATCAAAAGGAGTTATTGAATTAGCATTGTGTGTTTATGATTTTGCATATGAGTAATAAATAGTGTGGGCCATTTAATGTTCTCCTATTGTTTTGAGGCTATGCCTCCTATGATATTGAAGAGAAGTTGTCTCCTATTCTAAAAGAGAGATCCCTTATTATTATAGGTGTAAACCTCCTATCATTAGAGACTTCGATCTTATATTGTTTAGTTGTGCATAACCTATTGTTAGAACTTCATTCCCTATTGAAAATCACTGGTTAAAGATATTAAGGGTAGGTCCATCACTTTCAAATAATAAAAAATTTTGCATAACATCCATCACTTAATTATTCAAATGAGTTGCCTGGATATGGATTGATATGGTTTTTCCCCAATGCTTGTTATAAAATGAATGTTATGAATATGGAACTAACATATGTTATGATTAAAGTGATGAAATTTATGGCCATTAAGTGAGTAACAGTCCTTATATAGCTATAACTATTGAAATGCATGCTTATGGTGTAACACCCCCTCACCAAAACCGCATGTGCCCGGATGCGGGGGCACTACTGCCTTTCTTCTTTACTTCTTTAAAGCGCTATATATTTTTTTCTATTTAATAAATAATGTACACTTTATTTACATAACATAGTATTTATAAATACCAATTTACTATTCAACAAACTTTGAAAACTAATTTACAACTTATAAGTATATATAATGCAGAAAAACAATTTACAAGAGTTCAAAAGTTTATGACCCACTATTTCGAGATTGGCTGCTTTAATTTGAATAGGATCACTGCTTGCTCTATCTATCACCTTCAGCTATCTTTCTATATTTGCGCGGAAGGAAACTCCCACACTAAGCTCTAAGCTTAGTGGTGCATATAAATAAGGCAATATACTATATCATGCAACAAGCATTAACATGTATCATTTTATGCATTAAAATATTTGCATGTTATTTCTATCAACATGTTCCTATTTCATACAAGTATAATATAATGCTCACATATACAATGTTATTTTCATTTATTTATGATGGTAAGTTACTTTGTTAATCTCTTTATTATTATATCTCAATCTCATATCATCATCATCATCATCATTTTTTTCTTTTCTTATTTTTCGATATATCTTCATTATCTTGCCCATATCATTCTAAATTTGGACTGATTGGATACGGGTTATGGATCAGGAGCGCTCCTAGAGCTATAGCCACCCTGTCCACTATCTGGCTCAACAGAGCTTCTCAAATCAATGGCGCTCTCCGAGCTTAAGCCACATTGATTGAGTATAATTTCATCATAGATGAATAACTGGACCAAGGGTGCTCTCCGAGCTTAAGCCACCTTGTCCTCAATTTATATATGCTCATCATAGTTTTTCAAGTCAATGGCGCTCTCCGAGCTTAAGCCACATTGACCGAGCATCTCAGACCAATGGCGCTCTCCGAGCTTAAGCCATATTGATCGAGGAATATCTCATATAGTGCGGTACCATTCGCCCCCTTAATGACATGTCATCTGTCCTGATTCTAGTCTACAGGTAGAGTAATGGGCATCTTCATATTTTCACATCAATCATATATCTTTATTTAATTTTTACTTTACATCCATTTCATCATTCTCATAATATACATCACATCATCATAGTTCTCAATTTCGACACATCAATATTCTTATGTACCAACATCTCAATTCTCTTGTTTTGAAAACATCTTATCATGCTCATACATACTGGATAACATCTTTTCATTTATTTAACTAAATACATCAATATTCTCATGTATATCATCCGTATCAGTTCACGTATTTCATCCATATCAGATTTCATATATCATCCATGTCAACATTCATTTTTCTATATCACAACATAACACGTTCTCACATCAATATTTATATATATAATCATTCTTATTTCCCTGGATAGACAATGACTTTCATTTATTTACCTGAATTCTTCATTTGATAACCATAATCATAATTACTAATACAGAGCATTCACGGCCATGATTACTAATTCATGCCCGTGAATTAGTTCACGCCTGTAATCCCAAGCCGTGAATGCTACTGGAATGAATCGCCCAAAAGCATTCACAGTTGTGAATACTTATTTATGCTCGTGAATGAATTCACGCCCGTGATTCCCAACCGTGAACACTTCTGGAATGAATAGTACTATTTCCACACAGAACTCACAACCATGATACAATCACTCACAACCGTGAACCCTCAAGTTCACGCCCGTGACTAGATAGTCACACCCATGACTAGATAGTCACACCCATGACTTTCAGCAGGAAATCTGCATATTCACCTTTCATTCATTCTAATATCATCCAAATCATACCAAATTTCTATTTCATGCATTTCTAAGGTTCTTTACTCAAGTTATTACTTTTTAATACATGTAAATGTCTTTATCATACAAGATTTTCTAACATGCATCATTAATTCAATGTCTCTCAAGGATCTCATTCATACATATCTAAACCAATGGTTTCATGCCATAACTCATGTTCAGCATGCATTATTTCAAACAAAGATAGACTATTGCCTTAAATTATGCACAAACCTTAATCTTTCTCCTTCACTCTTCTAGGTAGCTTTCTCTTTTCCTTTGCTCTTTAGTGTTTGTTCTTTGTCACTTGGAACTCCTACAACATCATAAATCATTATTATCAACTGATTTTCTCAAGACCCTAAACTCTCTTTTTCTCTCTCAAAACCCTAATTTCTCTATCTTTCCATATGAGTCTTGGATGAGCTCAAAATTCAAACTTCTTTAAGAAAAGATGAAGAAAAAAAGAATCACTTATTACCTTACTTTTTTCTTCACTAAATCACAACTTTGGAGATTTTCTCTCTCCACCAAACTTGATTTTTCTTCCTCTTTCTTGCTCTTTCCAGCTTTCTTAGGAGTTATGGACCATAAAGATCACTTGTTCTTGTTCTTTCCCCTATCTTCTCTTCCTTTCTCTCTCTAGAAATCAAGATTGGCTATGGAGGAAATGGGTTGGCGTGACTGGTAGAAAAGAGAGAGAAGAAAGCAGAAAATGAAGAGGAGAAGAAGAAGAAAAGAAAGAATTAAATAGGGTATCCAAAAGTCTTCATGTGGGACCCACCATTTTGACCATTTCTTGACATTTATACTTAATCAACATTAATCCTCTTTCTTTAATGTTATGGTCGGCCAACCCAAATTTCCTATGTTAATTAGCAATTAATCTCGTTAATCCTCCAATTTTTGGTAAATTGCAATTTGACCCCAAAATTTATCAAAAATTGCAATTTAGTCATTTACCGTAAATCAACTTCTTTAAATTCTATAAACACTTAATTAGGCTCATATCATTTAATTTAGTCATTAATTGATCAATTTTTGTAAAAATCCGAATTTAGACTCTGATCGGTCAAACGCATCAATTTCGCGACACGTGCAACTCGGTGTCTAAATTAGCGGATATTACATATGGTGCTAAGCATCAAGACTAAGTGTACCTATACTCATGTTAAGTTTGTATGCTTCGTTGTGTGAATGCTCATGACTTGGGAAGTATTTATTATGATGGTTGATTTACATGAATGATATAATGTAACATGTTTTGTACTATTATTGTATCTTAATAATGTTATCACGAATCCTATATGGTGTGATATCACCGTTATATTAGTATGATTGAGGAAGAAAGCATTATGAATGAATAAGAAAGATGAACGTTCGATGTTTTAACTATAATATTTCAAACATGAAGATTAAGCGAGTCATTGTATGTTATCAAGCTGAAATTATTTCAATATGCCGCATAGGTTCTATCTTCAATGATAGTATTAATTAAGATTCACATGCTAATTAGTATTTATGCATGAAAAGATGACATGACACTATATAATAAATGCCTTAAGTGGAATATGTAAGTGTGTAGTAAATAAAAAAGGAGATAATGGTAAGCTATAAACCTAGAATCTTTACATGACAATAGTACATATGATGTTATAACATAACGTATGACTTTTCTTATTAATGAGTAATTTACCAAAAGTAAAGGGATACAACTAAGGTAATACTAAATTAAAGGTATGTAAATATTATATTGTTTATGTAATAATGAAACTTGCAAATAGATTGGTAAATGTCTGCATTATGTAAACACTTTAAATGATAAATGTTATACGTATGATGTAATGCTTATATAGTTAAGACTTCAAAAAAGGAACAAACATGCATGTTGAAAAGTAAAAATTATGTTAGGAATAAAATAATAGTAACTCGAGGTATTAAATGGTAAAATGAAGAGTTAGTACTTGTGACATTGTTAATCGATGGTATGATCATTTGATTATATTTTTATATGCCTTGTGTAAGCATCATTGCTTAGCGAGTAGGTGATTCCTCATGCAAAAGTTTGAAGCCGCTTTGATAAAGTTTGACAGAGAAGAAAAAAGTTTTCCATCAAGTCTATATGTAAAATTCATAGTATTAGAGAGGATTTGTAATTGTGGACATATATTCTTTGTTTGATTTCAAATTTTATTTAGGCGATTGTGAGTGTGTCCACTCCAATGTTAAGTTAAAGTGAAAAAAAAGAGAAAAATGGTTTCTTTCTAATTGTCTAAAGTCTCTTTTGGTTACCTGTCGCTTCTCCTTTCCACTTTCATTTATATATCCCTCTGTTATGGGTTATTGCCATTACATCCTTCCTCGGTCTAAGATATCCTACCCAAGCTCATATAATGACTTTATCATAGAGTAGGTGTCTTTCTTACTGTCCAAGTCTCCATCTCATCTTTCAACAACCCTCTATGTATTTAATGTGCCACACATTACTCTGTCAGGTTGATTAAATGCCCTATATGGGTATGCCACACCTAGGGTTCCACGCTCAATAATCTCCCTTATTCCAACTTGACATCCACATCTTCCCTAACCTACTAGATAGAGAGCTCTTACTTTGGTGATCTCGATGGTACCAGTCTCTTATAGTAGCAATCTCTCATAATAGTGACCTCACTAGTGGTAGTCTTCCATATTGGTGATTTTGGTGACCTATCACCATAGTTCCCCACATAAAAGATCGATGATTTATGTTCAACTATGTGTCCAAGTCTAAACTTAGCTTACCAATTATGACCCTCTTTAATAGGCATGTAGTTGGCATGTAATATTCAATTTTCAAAAAGTGTTGCTTCGATAACTGCTCCAGGGTAGTAATGTGAGTATATGTGTGTTAGTGTTTTACTGGTTACAGGAGATAATCCTAAGGGTCACATTTCTTGACTTATCTTTTTCGTTGTTTCAAATTTTTTACTATCACTTAGCCTTTTTTCTCTCTGCTCCATTGATTCTCCCTTCATATCATCGGCACCATTTTGTAAACTATGATTTTTCCACCTCTATTCTTACTCGAGACACACCATGAGTTTGTCAAGTAAATGGTCTCTACGATTCTTCTATCATCTCTACAATTTTTCTTTTTCTTTTTCTTTTAGTGTCGATATAGTAGTTGTTCATCTAATTTTTTTGTTTCAAGTGTGTTTCTCATCCTCTTGTTAACATTCTCTCCATCTCACATAAAACATAGTAAAGAAATGGGTGGTCATGGTATTAGTAGGGATGAGGAGGAGAATTCTCCTAACAAATCTATTGCCTCTATGGTGGGTAGAGCCATGACAGCTATTGTCGTTAAAGTTTTTGATGATGAGACTAACTATATGCATTGATTTTCTAGTCGCGCTTACTTCACCGGAAATTTCTAAGAAAACTTCAATGATGGGGAGTAAAAGACCTCTGATAGAAGTTAGTGATCACATTGATGTTGGAAAGACCCCAAAAGGGTCCACTCATTGGGGATCGTCTTTCACTATGGATTAGGTTATTGCTGACTTCCATTAGGTTATAGCCTTTCATCATAAGGCGGTCGATAGCACAACTACAATTTGGAAGGCTACTACTTGTTATGATTTGATGAAGGCATGCGAAATGCCTGAAGATGTCGATCTATGAAAGGCTCTATCTAAGAGTAACCAATTTAAAAAGGGCCTCTTGATGTTACCCATGTAGTTATAAAAGCTATTTGTTAGATATCATAGTTTTATAATTTGGAATTTTGCTAATAACTTTCCATATTCCTTTGTTTAGTCTATCCAATTGAATCTTCTGGCCTATAATCATGTGAAGGCCATAAAAAATAAAATGATCTTAAAAAAGAAATGAGCACTTTTCGAAGTGTACTAGAGACATTACATGCTGAAAAATCCAAGATGGAAGAAAACTTACACAAAAAAATGAAGAATGGGGGTCTTGGATTTCTTAGGAGATCACCCTTAAGGAAAAAAGGTTCTCCAACCAGCTAACTGGGAAAGATATAACCATAAATTTCTTGAAGAAGCAAATTACTTCCTTGGAAAGTGAAAAGAGTAACATGAGTACCAAAATGGACAAAATGCAATCAGAGATTAGACTCCGATTTGCTAAGGTTAAGAAAATGCGATTGGAATCTAAAACTAAATTTTTTTAACATAAAGAAGTGGGGATGCATCTTAAGCAACTAGGGAACGAGTATCTAGACCGAATGTTAAAGATTCAAGAAGATGCAAGAGACAAGGTCATTGCTAATATTAAGAGGGAATTTCCTTCATTGGACTTAATTTTTTAGAATCTAAGGAGGCTAAGATAGCCACAGAAGAGATTCCCCTAGTTCCTACCACTAGAGAACCTCATTCTACGCCCTCAGTTTTGGAGACAAGCGCTGATTGGCAGACTTTTTCGATTCAAGCTCAAGAAAAAATATGGTCTTCATTTTTTTTACTTATACTATACATGAATAACATACTATTGTTTATCTATTTATTTGTTATTCCCTCTATATATTTTTTTCTCGTTGGACTTAGAAGAAATATATCCACGTTTGTCTTTTTCTTCATATGGGACTTATAAGCCTAAATGTCCACTTTGAGTGTGAATCGGTCTCCCTAGGATAAGGATCTTTGTAGAGAACTTAGAAAGATAAGGATCCAATTTGAGTGCAGACTAGTCTTTTTAGGATAGTGATCTCCATAAGGAACTTAGAAAGATAATCTGCCTAGGGGACTTGGAAAGATAAGAATCCATTTTGAGTTAGGATCAGTCTCCCCTAGGATAGTGATCTCCATAGGGGACTTAGAAAATTTTTGTATATCAATTTTTTGACAATAGAAAAAGGTAATGTTCTTTTCCATTAATTCATTAAAACATAACTAGTACAATATAATGGAATTTAAGGCCATACTTATTATGCTACTACTAATACTTTTTCAAATTTTATGTGTTCTAGAATTGGGGTAATCTTTTTTCTCTGTGATCAACTAGTTTATAGGTCATAGGTCCCAATATTTTTTGTATGGTGTTTGGCCTAACCTAGTTTTCATCCAGCTTTCTCATTCTTACTTCTCCTCTTTGAATATCTCATCAGAAAAGCACCATGTCACCTATGTTGAAACTTTTTAGCCTCACTCTCTTATTGAAAAATTGTGTAATCTTCTACCTAAAGACTTTTGTTTTGATTGTTACTTCCTCTCTAATTTCTTCTATTAGGTCTAGATTGGTTCTCAATTCGAGATTGTTACTTTCTTTGTTATGGTGTATGATTCTGAATTTTGGAAGTTTGATCTCAACTGACCAAAGGCTAACCTAAAACGGGTCATACCTATTGTTCTTAGTGTTGTTCTATATGACCACAGTACATTGGAGAGTTGCTCCACCCATTCCGTTTTTGCTCTTCGTAACTTCTTCTTGAGGCCCTGCATAATAGTTTTGATAGTAACCTTTATCATTTTGTTCATCTGTGGGTAGGCTATTGAAGTGAAGCAAAGGTCAATCTTCAAGTTTTAGCAAATGGTTCTGAACTCCTGACTATCAGGCTACTTTCTATCTTCAATTATTACTTTCCTTAGGATCTCATATCTGCATACAATCTCATCAAACAAGAAATTTTTTATTCACGTCTAGGTGATGGTTGCCACATCATGAGCTTTAATCCACATAGTAAAGTGGTTAGTTGCCACTATTAAGAATTTCTTTTGTCTTTTTGTTGGAGGGAAGGTCTCACTATATCAAGACCCCATAGAGAAAAAGGCCATGCCGCTCCTATTGGTTTTTGGTTATTAGATGGCACATTGATGTACCAACTATGCTTTTGGAAGGCTTTGTAATGGCCAAAATATTGGGTTAGTCATAAACTGTAGTTTCTAAAATTAATCAATATAGGGTCAAAAAAATACACCCATTGGTAAAAATATTTTATTTGATCATCAGAAAATATAGGTTATGACTAGTTTGAGGGTAAAATTTAGAGTGAAAATGAGGTCAAATAAGTCCTAAAAAGTCAAAACTAGGGAAAAAAATGAGACTCAGTTTAATTAGTAAAGTAGTTAACTGTACTTTGATCGGGCTATAAAAAATAACAAACGACATTTAAAAATTTATTTTAAGACATGGATAGACTCTAAATAATATTTAGAATTTTGGACAGTGAGAAATCAATTTTACGATTACACCAAAAATTGATTTATCAGTCCGATTTGAGTGAGCTGGACAAGAAACAAACTCCGATTGAGTTAAAAAAAATTTATAATATATATATATATATATATATATATATATATATATATATATATATATATATATATATATATATATATATATATATATATATATATTATGAATTATGGAATCAAATTTGAGTGAAATTGAGCTTGGGAAGTGATAAATAATTTAAAGCGTTTAATTGGGCCTAAATGGGTTGGATTTTGTTTCGCCCAAGCCCACCCATCTTAAGCCATTATATAAAGGCCAAGAAATCAGAATTCTCTATATAGAATTCTACTTCATCTTCTTCATCTCCTCCCTCTTGGCCAAACCATTTTCTCCCATTTTCTCCACCAAATTTCTTCCATTTTCTCCAATTTTTACACCAAAAATCAAACACCCTAATATAATTTTAGCCTCTCTAGTAGCTAGTGGAAGTCTCTAATCTTCATTTGGAGGGCTAGAGTGGAAGGAAATGAAAGGAGACAAGTTAAGATACAAAATTGAGGTAAGAGAAATTAAGAGTTTTAAATTGGTTTAATGTTCCAAATAGATAGTTTAAGGTATGTAGATGATAGTTATGAAGTTAGATTGAGTTAGAAAAGCAAAATAATGGTGGATTAATTGAGTGTAAATTTCGGCCATGGTAGTTGCACAAGGAGGTGAAGGTGCTTCAAGGGAAAAGAAAAGGAAAAGGAAGCCTAGGAAGGCTAAATGAAGAAAATAAGGTTAGTGATTTCAAAATCTACCTATTTTCATTGTTAAAGCCTGAATTAGGGTTATGGAAATTAGGGAATTTGTGTGTTTTGCATATAAATGATATTTGAGACATGATTAAGGGAATATAAAAAGGGAATTAGAATGGTTAAATTTAATTAAAAAAATTAATTAGTAGAACTTGGAAAATATGACCACATTATATGAAAAATGCATATTAAGGCATAATTATGTTTTAGTGTAATATTATGGTACATATGTAGTAATGGATGCATAAATTAGTGAAATGAATTATTAGAAGGTGAAAGAAAAATTTTAATGATGAAAATTAAATGTGGGCTGAAATATGAAGAAGAAAAAGAAGAATTTATTAATTTTCTTTCTAATAAAATGAAAATTAAGTCATAAAATGCAAGAAAGCATAACATTGAGTGTATAGAAATTTATTGAAAGTTTTTGAAATATATATTGAATATTTTTCTAATTAATGATTATTTTATGCATGAAATGAAATATAATGAATAAAGTGTGTTTAGTGAGTTTAATGACTTAATTAATTATTAATGATGAAAGTTTCACATATTAGAATGGAAAGTGTGGAAAAAGATTTATGGTTATGAATGAATAAAATGCTAGGTAACTAATAATATAAAATAATAGAATTTATGAATTTAATGGAAATCGAATTAAATGAATAAGATATTGCCCTTAGTTATTTTTCTGATGGTTAAATCTAACCCAGGATATAATTGGCTAGCCATATGGATACTATTACCGAGGTGTGGGTCATGGTTACTCGCTTATGTAGGCCAATGATAGTCTACTTCAGTGATCAGCATACAGTGCAGTGCTCAGGTGATCTTTCGAGGTCATTCTTTAGTGTAATGGACTTGTGGGGTCCACATCCCATGTATTTGGTCTGAAGATTTTATATCGGATTGAAACTAGGGGCAAATATGAATAAAAGTAGCAAAATATGATAAAAGTGAAAAATATGAGAAAAATGATAAAAGTGAAAAATATGAGAAAAATGATAAAAGTGAAATATATGAGAAAAATGATAAAAGTAAAAAATATGAGGAAAATGGTAAAAGTGAAAAATATGACAAAATGATAAAAGTGATAAATATGATAAAATTGATAAAAATGATAAAAATGATATAATAATAATAATGATAAAAGTGATAAATATGACAAAAATTGTAAAATTATAAAATGAAATTTTTAGCTAAAGAAAAATTAAATTAAAAAAAAAAAAAGAAAAAAAGAAAAAAAGAGTTAATTAAAGAAGTAAAATGAAAAAGGATTAAATTGAAAAAAAATGAAAGTTCAGGAGTAAATTGAAAAAAAAAAGAGTTAATTAAAGAAATAAAATGAAAAAGAATTAAATTAGAAGAAAATAAAAGTTCAGGAGTAAATTGAAAAAACAAATAGTTAATTAAAGAAGTAAAATGGAAAATGATTAAATTGAAAGAAAATGAAAGTTCATGTTGAAAAAAAAACTATAAGATTAATTGAGAAAAATTGTTAATTTAATGAAGATATTAAATAGTGAATTAAGAGTAGACAATAATAAAGTATTGATATAAAGAATAATAAATATATTAAAAAAATTGAATAGTATAGTAACAATGATATTGCATGCATGTATAAAAATATAGATCAATGGAAATACTTAGATTTGTAACCACCATTAGGCATTTTAATGCTCAGCACGTAGTTATTTAACTGCGTACAGGTAGTAGCAGAAAATGCACTAGAGCAAGCATATTACTTTGGGGAGCATATAGAAGAACAAAGATATTATGTGTAAAGAATGAAATGTTGACTTTGGATGAATGAATAAGATTTTGTATTATAATTATATTGTTGTGCCTAAAATGGGTTGTTGATTGTTAGCAGTGCAGGTGGGGTAGTTAATTTATAGCCATTATACTGCCAAATTTTTTTGAAAATAAAAAGAATTAATAAAGTGGTAATGATATTATGGTCATTAAGTCAAGAAAACAAATTACCCATATCGGCTATAATCAAGTTCAGAAAATACCAACAATTTTGGTAATCGTATCAAATTATGTAACATACGTATAAAATAAGTGTTATAAAGGTGTCACAGGCTTCACATCCTTGTAACATATTTTCACATCTTTTTGTATGGTAGGCTAGTAGTACCCTTGTAGCAAAATCCTTTTGGAAGTGGTCTCAGCTGATTCATATGCTCCCCATATCGCCTCATGGATTTCTCAAATAACATAGTCTCCTTCATGCTTTTCCACACATCTCAGCAAAGGTTGTATAACAGATCATTTATATAGAACACCACCCTAATATGAGTAGGGAAACATCACCTTTATAAGCTTTCTTAACTCTTTCTCATATGTAGGGGAATTTTCCTTTTTCTAACCACTCGATTATCGATCTCATCCAACTTTGATTTGAGATTGGTAGGATAGTGTCCTTCGCATGACTGGGAGAAACAACAATCTCCACTATGACTCCTCTGGGATATGTTCCTTCTTCCATATGATCTTTGATAATGCATCTACTTTTGCATTGTCAGACTTATGGATCTGCTCCATTATCCATGTTGTACCATATGCCTTGATTGATAAAGTTAGTTCTCTTATTGTGGTTGGATATTTGGCCATCTCCCTATTTTGCTTCAAATTCCTTGTTGATTTGTCTTATTACCAACTGTGAGTCACTTCGTATCAGTAGATGATAGGGGTGGACTTTTTCATAACAATTTGAATGTCAATCACCATTCCTTCATACTCTATTACATTGTTGCATGCTAGAATCTTATTTGTGTTGCACATTCAATAATTATGTTATTGGAGCCTCTAAGCACAATTCTTGCTCCCTCCTTTAGCTTTCCAATAGCTCCATCTATATGCAGGATCCAAAGTTCTCCCTCAGTTATGATCTTCTAGGTATCGTCTCTATATTCAATAATGAAATTTGCCAAGATTTATGCTTTCATAGGCTTGCGGGGCACGTATTGCACTCCATAGCTTTCTTTCTTAGTAGCCCACTTCATGATTCTTCTTGTGTTCTCTGCTTTTTGCAATATTTTTCTAAAGAGGTTGATCTGTCCTCACAATGATCAGAAAACCTTCAAAGTACTAGTAAAGCTTCCTAGTGGCAGCATATACTGTGAAGGCTAACTTTTCTGATTTTCGGTATCTGATCTCTACTTTTTTCAACACTTGGCTGCAATAATATATGTGATATTGCTCTCCTCCTTCCTATCTAATAAGCACAACTTCGACTGTCTCTTCTAAGGAGGATAAGTATAAATACAATGTTTCACCTATCGCAGGTTTGCTAAGCAACGACGGAATGCTTAAGAAAGCTTTGAGGCTCTAGAAAGCTTCTTGACATTGCTCAGTCATTGAAACTTTTTTAGGCACTTCAACGATCTGTAAAAGGGGAGGCACTTTTTTACTAAGTAAGAGATAAAACACCTTAAGGTCATAATTCTTCCATTAAGCCTCTAAAGTTCTTTAATGGTCTTAGGGGGATGCTTGTCTAGGATTACTTAGATCTTATCCGAGTTAGCCTTGATGCCTCTATAAGAGATCATGAAGCCTAAGAATCTTCCCAATCGCACTCTAAAGACACTTTTCAAGGTTCATTTCTATCTAGAATCTTTTCAAAATGAGAAAAACTTCTTTCAAATCCTTTGTATGATCCTCCATCCTGGCGCTTTTTACTATCATTTCATCCATATAAACTTCTATAGTCTTCCTGATCTGTAGTTTGAACATCATGTTGACTAGTCTCTGATATGTAGCCCCTGCATTTTTCGACCCAAATGGCATGGAAGTGTAATAATAAAAACCCCTATTTGTAACAAAAGCGGTTTTTTCTTTATCGATCTTGTCCATTTTAATTTGATGATATCTGACAGAAGCATCAATTAAACTATAAACGTGATACACAATTGTGGAATCAACCAGCTAATCTATGCTTAGAAACGGATAGCCCTCTTTCAAGCATGCTTTGTTGAGATCTGTGAAGTCAACATACATTCTCCATTTACTTTTTTTTTTACCGTTACTGTAACTACATTGCTTATCCAGTGTCGGGTAGTGCACCTCCCTTATGAAGCCTACCAGCATGAGCTTTTCTACTTCTTATGCGATGGTTTCCCGTTTATCAAGAGCATGTCTCATATTCGTTTGCTTCACTAACTTAGATTTATGCACTACATTTAGACTATGCACTATCACATCTAGGCTAACTCCTTTTATATCTTTGGGTAACCATTTAAAAATATGAATGTGATCTCTTAAAGCAACAATGCTTTTCTGATTTAGACCATCAATCTCTCTCCCTATCTAAAGTCCTTTCCATCCCCTACATCGACTAATACGGGTTCCTTCATAGGTCTTAGTCTATTCTCTTTTACTTGCTCAACCTCTAATGTTTCAACTAGTAGGGCTTCAGTGACCTCTATGAGAGCCATCACGCATACTTCTCCAATGAATTTATGGTCTCCTCTTATTACGATCTCCCTTTGGTCCGATGGGATCTTCGTAGTGAGGTACCTTATATTTGTAGAGGCATGAGTATCATATAGGAAAGGACTTACCAAGATAGCACTATAGGCAAATGGTACGTTGATAATCATAAAGTTGACTAAGAAGTCTTGGTATTTATCATCATCTCCAATCTGGGCCATCATCCATACCGATCCTTCAATAATGATATGTTGCCCTCCGAGGCCTGCCAAAGGAACTATGATTGGTCACAAGTCTATTATTGATCCCCTAAGTGCTTAAAAAACTTGCAAAGTCATCAAATTCACCGCACTGCACTGCCATTATCTACTAATATCCTTTTTTGGAGAATATTGTTGATTTTACAATCCATCATTAACACATCATCATGGCCTTTCTTGATCCACTCCCCATCTTTTTTTGAGAAAGTGGTGGGTTATGGTGCTCTTCTCTTATAAGTCAAATAGACTCTCGTTCTCCTTCTTTTAGGGAGTTGATCAGATAGGCTTATCCCTCCAACAATGGTCTTTTTTGCTATTTAGATGGCTTTTGATCCTTCTAGTCTCCAAATACACTACTCGCTTTAATAAATCCTCTCTATATCAAGCATTATATCTCCTCCATAAGTTGCCAACAGTTCTTGGTATCATGGCTAAGGTCTATATGGAAATCACAGTATCTCCGCTTATCTCTCCTTTCTGGATGTTTATTACTCATCCTTAAGGGCCATCTTTATTGCACTTTAGTGTGTTTTGCAGTCGTTAACATTTGACTTCTAGAGGAGTTCAACAACGTGTATTTCTTTTCATATTACAACCAATCTCTATAATTGTGTCTGCAATTAATTCTATTATGAGAGAATGAGGGTTATTTTCGGCTTATCTTCTTATAAAGTGGTGAAGAATGATCTCTATGATTAATGGATCTTTCCATGTTTGGTATCTTGAGCTCGAGTGTGTCTCTATCAGCTCTCATAGTCTCTTCTAACTGCATATATTAGCATGTGTGCATTATCAGTTTTGTGAAAAGTCTTAGGCCTATCAAGACACTAAGAGTTGTAAAGGACTTTTGATGTGGTCTTCATTGTGAAAGATCTAATTACAACATTGTGATCCAAGTCATCCACCATCATGGCTTCCCTATTAAACATCTTAATAAACTAGGTTTCCTCTTTCTATTGATACAACTTCTTGAGATCTGCCGACACTTTTGTCATATGCAAACTTGTAAGGAAACGCGTATTAAACATTTGAGCCAATTGCTCAAAGGAATGAATGCTCCCAAGTTTCAACATTTGATACCATTATTGTGCAAGACCAATGAAGGTCATGGGAAAATCTTTGCATAGAAATGAATCTTGGTTTTTGTATAGGGTCATAATAGTGCGGAATTGAGAGATAGGAGTCTGGATTCTCTTGCATCATCATAGGTCGAAAGGTGAGGGAGTTTGATGTTTTGGCAGGGCTACTATAGGATATGGTTAGAGAAGGGTGATGTGTCTCTTTGGCTTGGACAGGACATTTAGTCCATGTTGCTATTCCTAGCTCCATGGGGGAATACGTTGGACAGCTATCTCTCAAGCACAAGTTTAGGTTCGGCCTCGATGGGAAAATAAAATGGAGCACCTAAGAATCAATTTAGATAGTCCTTTATGGCTCCGGTGGCAACTAGATTAAGTTGTAATCAATATCATTGTGTTGGGTCATAGTTCTTTCATCATATGTTTTATGGAGTAATACAGGTCTATTTTTGGTGATTGATGGCTCTAAGGTATTATGTATAGTTCCTTGTGTTTTCTCTAAGCAGGGTGTTTTGGGAATGTCTTCAGAAGACATATTTGGTTGGCGAGTATTTATGGCTAGGATGGTGTCTATTTGTTTTCTTTTTAACTCATTTTTCTCTTTTTGCATTTTCTTCATAGCTTCCATGAATTCCATTATGACAATGAGGAAGTTGGATGGTTGGTCTGATCTTGCCTCTCATAGTATGGAGGCCTATACATCAAGAAGGTTTGAAAATTTAAAAGGGGTGTTGAGTTAAGATGTTGAGTGGTGATTGTTGATTGGATGGAACTATTAGAGTTTTTCCCTCTCTCAACCCTCATCTTGTTTACTTTGTCTAAGCTCACTGTATGAAATGATAACTCTAGTTAAAGATCCACTTTCACATTGGTTCCTGCAAGATCGGAGACAAGATCAGAATGGCTAGCCGGGTAATCGTCAGTGTGTCCACTCTAATGTTTAAATTAGAGAGAGATAGAGAAAAATGGTTTCTTTCTAATTGTCTAGAGTCTCTTTTGGCTACCTGTCGCTTCTCCTTTCCACCCTCTTTTTTATATCCCTTTATCATGAGTTGTTGCCATCACATCTTTTTTCGGTCCAAGATATCCTAGCCAGGCTCATGTAATGATTTTCTCAAAAAGTAGGTGTCTTTCTTGTTGTCCAAGTCTTCATCTCATCTTTCAACTATCGTCTACACATTTAATATGCCACACCTGCCTCTATCAAGTTTTTTAAATGCCCTGTACAGATAGGTTGCATCGAGGGTTCTTTGCTCAACAATCTCCACTATTCTAGCTTCAGATCCACACTTTCATTATTTGCCAGATGGAGAGCTCTTGCTTTGGTGACCTCAATGGTGCTGGTCTCCTATTATAACGATCTCCCATGATAGTAGTTTCCCTAGTGGCAGTCTCCCATATTGATGATTTTACTGACCCATTACCACATTTTATTAAAATTTGAACATCATGATATTAACTAGATGATAACATATTGATTTTTTAAATAATCATGGAAAGACAAGATTTTTGAAAACATTTTTCCTTAAAGCCAACTAAGTGTTAGTATTTTTCACAAGACCATATTTTAAAAAGATTTTTAATTTTACTGTTTTTTAGTGTTAGTTAATGTGACATCTTCTTTTATAGTTGTAATGTTATAGCTATATAACATTACACAAAAGGCCTAATATTTGGCAAAAGGTTTCAAACAATTTTATTGATCGTTCATCGAAATAGCAAGGAGCCATGAAGCCAATTACATAGCCCCAAATGTGTTTGGATTTAATAGGCTATTCTAGGAAATTCCCACTATATTTCAGCCAAACAATATCCTAGAAGTAAGGAAAGAATTGCATAAGGAATTAAAGCCGATTATGGAATTAGATTTTGAAAAGGATTAGAGAGCTTTAAATCATTCAATACATTAAGAATCTAAACCCAAAGGCTTCTCAAATATTTAAAATGATAATTGTTAAATATTGTATCATCTCAAATGGATTTTTTAGAAAGTGGCTTCATGGGGAACTTCTAGGATTTGTTTTGGCCAAAGAAGCAGTGTTAATAATAACTGAAATATATGAAGGATTAACAGGAGCCCACCAGTCAAGACAAACTCTAAAATATCAAGTCATCAAACTTGGGTACTTTTGGTTAGGGTTGGCCTCCATTTCAATTCAATACCTTCAAGTATTATGCAAACATAATATTGGAAGTAGATTTTTTCATATTAGATGTGCATGTCATATATTGAGTTTATGTATTCAAGTTGGTTGAAATTTTTTGAGTGGTATAATTGCTCCAATTAAATTATCAATTTTATATTTATAGTCTCATTCACAAACAATAAAATCATGGGGTTTATTTTCTCTTAAAATGATAAAAAAAAAAAAAAAAAAAACTAAAAATTTCAAAGAGATGTTCCCACTTGTTGTAATCAACTTATGAATTATTCAACAAGTCATATGAATATAAAAAATTATTATGCACATTTATTACCAATAATATACCATAAATTAATTTATATCTACAATATTGTGATATTCGTCAACTACTTTTAGATATTTTTAAAGTTTTTAATGATGCAATATATATTTTAAGTGGTATTTATTATCTAATATGTTATTTATTATTTTGTAAATGTATTAATATTGTTGATACAATTAATATTACATTAATGATCCAATTTTGCATGATTCTATTTGTATTATGAAAAATAAATTGTTTGAATTGTTTTAAATTTATTCCATTGATTAATCTAGTTGTGCTTTTTTTTATCCTACATGTAAAATAGATGGTTTATATGATTATTTGAGTTTTTATTATTCATTGTTAGATTTAGTTGATGATGTTAATGTTGATTATATAAATAATAATGTAAAAAAATAACTAGTGATTTATTTATATAATTTAGTTTGATTTATAATATTCTTATTGCTACTATTAGTTGTGGCACTACTAGTCAAATTGAGAGTGAATTAGCAAAAATTAGAGGGGGTAATCGTTTGATGTTATAAAAATACAAAAAAACCAAGATCATCTTCTAGCTCATACGAACTTGACATTTATTTAACAACAATATTTTTGTTTGGTAATAGTAAGATATGTAAAGATTTTCAATCCTTGATTGGTGTAGTCGACATCAAAATATTTATTCGATCATCTCCTAAATTGTAAAATAATATTTTTCAAATCTAATCTCTACTGTTGCGCTTGAACAAATTTTTAGTGTGAGATAATATTTTGAAGGAGATGTGATCCAGCTTAGCTCCCAAATCGCTAAAAGTTCAAGCATATATTGATAATTAAACCAAAGCAATATTAAGATAATGAGAAATAGAGAAAAATAAAAATGAAAACCTATATAACTTTAGTACTGAAGAAACGACCGAGACATCTGGCATCAGCGGTTTCATTTAAAAAAAAAAGTAAAAGGGGATCAACAATTAAAATTTAAAAGGTATGAGAACTATATAAGTTTTGATTCCTCTAAACCTCAAGAGTATACGTAGATAACTTAATTAATTGTAAAAAAATTAAGTTTAAGCTCAATTATTAATATTATTATTATTATTAAATATAAATTCAAATTTTTATGATTAAATTATTTCTTAAAATAAAAAAATGAAATTGATTAGGTTCTTAGCCTAATTATATTTTTTTATAATTTATTAATTTATAAAATAAAAATAATCATTTCTAAATTCTAACTTATAATTTCTCAAAATCAAATTCCTTTTTTTTATAACAATCTAACTTATTACACAAAATCACAAATTAATATTTAATAAGTTAATTTTTTTTTTCAAAAATTTATTTTTTTCATAACTTATTAACTATTGCAAATTTATAATTTACACAAATTAACATTTATTTTTCAAATTTCTCACACTTTTTAATTAACTTATTCCCCAATTTTTTTCACTTATTTCTAAATTAATATTTTTTCTATATTTATAAATAAATTAATAAGTTAAATTAATTTTTTTTTTCAAATTCACCCAACAATTAAGTTTAATTTCTATGAATAAAAATAATAAATAAATTTTAATAATTTTAATTGTATTTATTTATTGTGTTAATTACATATTTATATAATTTTTATAAAAATAATTAAAATAAAAAATATTATTGGAAACGACCTCGAACTGAAGCCTCCCAAATTCTAGTCTGATTCTAGATTTTGGGGACCACAATTCTGAGCTAAAACTGACCAATTTCGAATATGGTAGGGGCTAATTTTGTCCAACTTTTGAATACTATCATAAGAACTATGTCAATAGGTATGAAGCGGTCAACGACATGGTCCAATTCAACAGTTGCCAACAAAAAAACTACACTCAGTCATTAGACTGTGATCGTTTAGAGGATGGATTACGGATATCATGGAAAAATATACCCACCATCATCTAAAGGGCACAACATAATCCTAGTTTTTATAGACTACACTAAGTGGGTTGAAGTCTCAACCATAAAAATGTAACTCAATAAGCAGTGATTTAATTTATCAAAGAGAAAATTATTTATAGGTATGGGTTGCCAAAATATATCATTATTGATTAAGGGACTATTTTCACAAGATAAAAAATCAACATTTTCCATGAAATCCTAAGAGTTAAACTAAAGAATTTAACGTCATATTATGCTAAGTCAATCAACTAAGTTGAAGCAACTAATAATGTTCTGATTGACAATATATAGAAGGTTGTTGAAATGAGCAAAGAGCTAGCATGAGGTACTTGAAGAAGTTTTATGGGCTAATAGAATTTGCAAGAAAGTGGCACATGAAGTTAGCCCTTTTGAGCTTGTATATGGACATTTGACAATGATTCTTATAAAATTAATAGTAAATTTAAAAAAGAAGGAAACTCCAAGGTAGACTTAGCTAAAAGGATTTTACGTAGAGGATGATGCACGAACTTGATCAGTTGAACAAAAAAATTATATAAGCTCTAAATCGATTATAAGTGCAATAGAGGATGGTCGAGGGAGCTTATAATAAAAAGGTTCAAGTTAAACATCTTAAAGATGGGGAGTTGGTTTGGTAGGTGGTTCTACCAGCTAAACATCGTGAAAAGAAAATGAGCAAAAATTGGAAAGGACCATTTAAAAAAATTAAATTTGAATGATATGAAGTTGAAAAGTTTGCTATTTGAATGTGCACAAAGAAGACTAATCTATTAACATCAAGTAGTTGAAGACGTACATGCCTTCATTTTGGGAAGGCATTGATCTATCAGTTTTCTACCCATAGAAGAGTTAAGTTTATTTCACAGATTGACTAGCCTAAATCTTTATAACATCGGACTTCATAGGCTAATAGTAATATATCAATATTGTATGTAAAGCTTTTTAGGCCTTGGTAAGACCAATTGTGTTAAGCATCATATTAAGCTAGAGTTGAAATGTATTAAATGGGGATTAGAAAAATAAATTCATAATAGATGTACAAAATATATACATGAGAGAAATTTCATTTAAACATATTACAATATGAGTTTCACAAGGCTTCTAAAGATTTACAAGAAAGATATAGTCTTTTCAATTGACTTGTTGTAGTTTTTTCTGGCTCATTGACTTTGTTTGCCTCCTAGATGATAGTCTTATGAAGATTTTTTCTCTTCTTAACCTATTTAACAACTTCTTTCTTTGATGTTGAAGCACCTAAAGATTTTGAAGTTGTAGATTATTGCAGTTTAATAGACTAAGATTGAATAGTAATAAGATGATTATAGTTCTTATTCTTCTTACAGAATTCTAGTTAGCTCAATTTATTTAGATAATAGTGAAAGATTAAGTTATCTAGCTCTAATCAAGCATTGTTCAAATTAGTGATGGGCTACTTCACACTCATTCTTTCAATCTATAAAAAATAGTCAAAATAAGGTTAGCACTGATGACTTTGAAGATGCAAGTATTGTTGCATATAACCCTAAGCAATTGAAGACATCCTACTAGTACATGCCCTGAGGAACTCAAGATCTATGAATGAACTATATTCCTTACTCAAAATAAAGGATTGATCAATTTTCAATTCAGAATAAAGGTAATTATATTTAAAGTCATAATACTTTTTCAAACTTGCTAATAATGGTAATGTCCTTACAAGACAAAACTAGAGTCTACAAAACAAGATAGTTTATTATATTTAGAGAAAGTTATGCAAAATTGCCAGTTTACCGTACTATTCAAAAGATTTTTATGTAGTGATAATAGGAACAAAGTCAGGCTTATTGGTTGACTTAGGCTTTTGCTTTCTGGGAATCAATGTAGACTAAGGAATTTAAACATTATGGCCGAAAGCTTTATAGGGAAATAACATCATTAATCAAGAACTAGTGTTGATCAATGGCCTTCCAACATATATTGTACTCAAAGTCAATCACTTGCCATTCGGTCATGGAAAAGTGCGACAACAAGAGATTTTCCCACATTGTCAATGAGAGGAAGGAAGGTCTTGTCACTAATCTTTACTCAGTCATAAAAAATAATGAGTGGACATCATTGACTTAGTCCAAACTAATGTGTAACTAGAGCTGGATGATAAATTTCAACCACAATTTTGTTATTCGGACCAAAACCAGTCCCAACATAAAAATCTCTTGAGATTAGGATGGAGGCCCATAAACTTATCCAAAGCACACCATGCTCATTATTGCCTAAAGAAGGGTGTTGAAGCTTAGCCAAATCAGGACCAAATCAAGGAGAAAAAAGTGGACAATTTAAGTCAAAGGACTGACTCCTTATGGTATAAAGATGAATTATGACTTTTTGAATGGGTAGTACGGTCTTCGACCATTCATGAATAGATGGGGCATAATAGCTAAAAGAAGTTTTATTTGAAATCATTTTTGTGGGAAATAGGTTAAAGAGATATGCCTTCAGCCAGAATTGGACCATCCATAACGGTCCACCTACATGTCTAAAAGAGAAATCAATATTGGATTTAGGCAGAAGAGTATGTAAGACTCTATAGATGACCACAAGACAAAAATGAGCTATAGCCAATTTTTCTTTTTTGGCCAAAGCATGTGTTAAAAAAATAATATTCTTTCATCATTTTTATCAACCCAGAACAAATGCCATATTTTCAAAGCTAATACCATATGAAGGCAATATGCTCATGTTTTAAAGGATTACTCTAGTACCTTTGAAGTTACTTAAAAAAGTGTTGTAAAAGGAATCTGTCTTGGTTAAAGATGACCTCTTTCGATCTAAGAGTCTTAATAGAGGAAATAATCTCCCCAATGTAAGGAAGGTCAAAAAGAATAGTCAGGTAGTGATGGTTGTTGAACCTTGAAGGGTATTTCCATCATTTTGATGATGACAAATAAAATAGCAATAATGTATTTAACATACTTATTTTCTAAGTTTATTGAACAGGGTATGGAATATGATAGCAAGAATTGATAATGGAAGACTAATCTTAAAAAGACAAAAAATGAAGAAATAACATGTTCACGCCCGTGACCTTATATGTCACGCCTGTGACGAAACTTAGCACCAACAATCCAACATTTAAAGTTCACAACCATGAAGAATGATAGCAACCATGAATGATCATATCAGTCACGCCCGTGAAATAAAGTCACGCTCGTAAAAAGACATGACAAATGCTTCCAGAAAGATTCACGGCCAAAGTCACCACTTAAACCATGGTCGGGAAGGTTGTTCACGCCCGTGAAGATATAATGTCACACCCATGATCAAACACTTCAAATCCTTCCAGAATGCTTCATGGCCAAAGTCACCACTCAAGTCACGGCTTGGAAGAACAGTCACGACTGTGACAACCATAATCACGATCGTGAAAGAGGAAAGAGAAACATGTCAGGCACGAAAATAAGAGTTGATATAACGGCTATTTCCGTATTAAATGCAATCAAACAGCTATAATTCACTATGGAAGTATAAATGCAAGTCATTTATGAATCCAGAACAAGAGAATAGCTATATACTTCGAATCTAAATCTTGTTGTAAGCCATTTGTGCATTTAATACTTTCAAAACAAACATTTATTCTTTATGAAAATCTTTTTGCTCATCATTCTCTGAGCATTAAAGATTTGTAAGTGTTTCTCTCTGTATTCATCTACTCAAGTGAGTTTGGGTATTTTGGGGTTAAGAGTAGAACACTTGTAAGGGTTATTTGTGTGAGCCTTTAAAACAAAAGGAATTGGTTATTTGTGTGAGCCTTTAAAACACAAGGAATTGGTTATTTGTGTGAGCCTTTAAAACACAAGGAATTGGTTATTTGTGTGAGCCATTAAAACACAAGGGATTTTTGGGTTAGGTGTGATCCGTTGTTAGAAACACCATAGTTGGGAGTGAGCTTGTAACACTCCATTGTAACACTTAGAGTGTTAGTGAAACTCCCAATTGAGATTGGGGAGAGGAGTAGGATTTGTTAACACCCGAACCTCTATAAAAATTCTTGTGTCTTATCTTTCTATCCCTACTCATCTTAACTTCTTTTTCCGCACTTAAAAGTTAAAATTTTTAATATCCAATTCAACCCCCCTTCTTGGTTCAATATCTGGGCAACAATTGGTATCAGAGCTAAGTCTAGCATCGAAGCCTAGTCAGCGCTAGTAAAGATCAAAATATGTCCAATGAAGGATTACAAAGTCTCAAGCCTTATGATAGAGAAAATTATGCTCATTGGAAGTTTCGGATGGAGACATATCTGGATAGTGAAGGAATTAAAGTCTGGGATAGTGTTCGAAAAGAATGGACACCACAAACTAGAAGAGGAGTTGATGGTGAAGAAGAAATCTTATCAAGAGATGATTGGACAGAGCCTCAAAGAAAAGCAAACTTCAAAAACAAGAAGGCAATGACAATTCTCTCAAGCTCATTATCCGTTGAAGAATGTGGTAGAATACAACACTGCCTAACAGCTTACAACATGTGGAAAATATTGGAGAACTATCATGAAGGAACTAAGCAAGTTAAATCCAAAAAGATTCAACTTCTTACTTCAGAATATGAACTCTTCAAGATGAAATCCAATGAGTCAATCACTGACATGACCAACCATCTTCTAGGTATCATAAATGGCATGAGAAAACTTGGGAAGCACCTGAGCTTGGAAGATGTAAATAACAAAATCCTGAGAAGTCTTTCTCTTAAAGATTACAGTTCAAGAGTTGCCGGTATATAATAAGCAAATGAAGACATGAGCATCATGAATATTGATGTGCTTATTGGCAAACTTCTCACACATGAAATGGTAGTGAAAAGAGATAGAGAGCTTGAAGCGGAGCCAGAAAAAAGAAAGCCTCTAGCACTAAAAGCCTCTACTTCAAAATCTCAAGAAAAAGTTGAAGATGATGAAGAAATGAGTGATGATGCAAATGAGGACATTGTTATGCTCTCAAGAAGGCTGAAAAGAATTATTGAGAAAAAATGAGCAACTCTAGAAAATTCAGGCAAAGAAACCTCAAACAGACTTCTAATGACGCATAAAGAAGTAAAGAAGAGGTAAAGTGCTATGAACGTGGAAAGAAAGGGCATATTAAACCGGAATGTCCAAGGCTCAAGAAGCATAAGGGCAAATACCAAAAAGACAATGGAGAGAAAGGCTACAAAGCCACATGGGATGACGAAAGCTCTTCAAGTGAAAAAGATGACAATGAAAGTGAAGTTATCAACCTATGCTTCATGGCTATAAAGGATCACATCTCGGATAAGGTAAGATCACTTCAATCATACTCCTTCAATAATGATAGTAGTGATAATGATAGTAATAGTGAAGATGATGATGATGATGACGATGATGAGCAAAGCCTAATAGAAGAATTGAATCTAGAACTAGAAAAATATAGGAGTAAATTCAATACTTATAAAAATAACATTTCTAATTTGAAAATCAAAGTGGATGTTTTAGAAAAGGAGAACCTTGAGCTTAAATCATCTAATGAATCTCTTCAAAAGTCATTAGATGAATACTCTTCAAAACCCTCAACTAAATCCTTGCTTAAAGAAAACAATACTTTGAAAAATGAAGTTGAGGAACTTAGAAACTCCATTTCAAAATTCCACAGAGGAAAGGAGAGCTTTGATACTCTCATTATGTCTCAAAAACCTCCCTTAATTAGACATGGTCTAGGATTTAAAGGCACATCATCATCTTTTCACAAGACTACTTTTGTTAAGTCAAGTGAACCTCACATCTCCACATTTGCTGGAACAACACCAAGAGATATTTGTACAAAATACACTAAACCTTCTATACATAAGAGGGATGTTCAAGGACTGGTAAGCCTAAGAAAGAAACCTCAAAAGGCTAATCATGCCTTTATGTATAAGAAGCATGCATCTAGAAAAGCACCAATTAATCATGATGGTGCATGCCATTGTTTTCAAACTCAGTCTAATAGAAATATGGCATTCAAAAGCATTGTGAAACCAAAAAACATTTTTAAACCTAAATAGTATAATTATTGTATGAAATTTGATCACATAAATAAACATTGCTGGATAAGGAAGGCTTATTGGGAACCTTCATGTGCTAACCCCTAAGGACACAAGCTCATTTGGGTACCTAAAAACCATACTTGAATTGTGATTATATAGGTATGCCTCAAATCCACAATAAACAAAAATGCTTGGCTGGTAGGCAGTGGATGCTCGAGGCATATGACAGGAGACAAAGAACTCTTCAATGAAATCAAAAGTATTAATGAAGGTAAAGTTACCTTTGGAAACAATGCTAAGGGTAAGGTAATTGGCATTGGCTCTATTGGTATTAATGGTACTACTTTTATTAAAGATGTCTTACTTGTTGATGGCTTGAAACATAACTTGTTGAGTGTAAGTCAATTATGTGATAAAGGAAGCAAAGTAACCTTTACTTCCAATGAATGTCTTGTAACCTCTATTAATGGTCAAGAGATATTTAAAGGAAATAGAGATGTCAACACTTACATAATTGACTTACATGAAATATCTAATCATTCCTCTAAGTGTCTTATGACTACTAGTGATGAATCTTAGCTGTGGCATAGAAGGCTTGGTCATGCGAACATGAACTTAATTCAAAGCCTCAACACATGAGAGCTGGTAAAGGGACTGCCAAAAGTCAAATTTGAAAAAGAGAAGACATGTGAACCTTGCCAAAGAGGGAAGCAACACAAGTCATCCTTCAAATCCAAAAACATAGTAAGTACCTCAAAACATCTACAACTCCTGCATCTAGATTTATTTGGACCTACTAGAATTGCAAGTTAGGAGGTAAACATTATGCCTTTGTCATCATAGATAATTACTCTAGATTTACTTCGGTAATTTTCTTAGCTCAAAAGAGTGATGCTTTTGAAAACTTCAAAAATTTTGCTAAAAGAGTTCAAAATGAAAAAGGATATTGCATTTCAAAAATAAGAAGTGACCATGGTAAAGAATTTGAAAATGAAAATTTTGAAAGTTTGTGTCTTGAACATGGCATTTCGCAGAATTTTTCATCTCCTAGAACACCTCAACAAAATGGGGTAGTTGAAAGGAAAAATTGAACTTTGATTGAAATGGCTAGAACAATGCTCAATGAGTATGGTTTACCAACTTACTTTTGGGCAGAAGCCATAAATACTGCTTGTTATATTTCAAATCGAGTTTTCAAAAGATCTCTCCCAAACAAAACTTCATTTGAGCTATGGAATGGAAGAAAGCCCTTGATATCATACTTTAGAGTATTTGGATGCAAGTTCTTCATATTAAATACCAAGGACAATCTTGGAAAATTTACCTCTAAATCTGATGAGGGTATCTTTTTAGGATACTCTACAACTAGTAAAGCATATAGGGTATTTAATAAAAAGTCATTAACTATTGAAGAATCTATGCATGTTATTTTTGATGAATCTAGTAGACTTGATCTTGTGAAAGGTAGTGTTCTTGATGATGTAGTAGGTACCATGGAAAGACTTGATCTTGAAAATGGAAAAGAAGAAAATGATAAAGAAGATTCACATCAAGATGATTCTCTACCTCAAGCTCAAGAGGAAAACAGGCAAGAGCTCCCAAAGGAATGGAGATTGACAAAAGATCACCCCAAAGAGCAAATCATTGGTGATCCTACAAAGGGAGTAAGTACTAGATCTCATCTCAAACATTTAGCCTCTGACCTTGCTTTTGTTTCTCAAATTGAGCCTAAAAATATTGATGAGGCTTTTAATGATGAAAGTTGGGTGATTGTCATGCAAGAGGAACTCAATCAATTTGAGAGAAGTAAGGTATGGATCTTAGGACCTAGACCCAAGGAGCATCAAATTATAGGTAGCAAATGGGTATTTAGAAATAAACTAGATGAACAAAGTTCAATAACTAGGAATAAGGCTAGATTGGTTGCAAAAGGGTATAATTAGGAAGAATGAATAGACTATGGTGAGACCTATGCTCCTGCAGCTAGATTAGAAGCCATAAGAATTCTTTTAGCATATGCATGCCATATGAATTTCAAATTCTTTCAAATGGATGTGAAAAGTGCCTTTTTAAATGGTTTTATAGAAGAAGTAGTTTATGTAGAACAACCACCAGGTTTTGAAAGCTATGAGTTGCCTAATCATGTATTTAAACTTTCAAAAGCTTTATATGGTTTGAAACAAGCCCCAAGAGCTTGGTATGAAAGACTAAGTTCATTTCTCTTAGAAAATAACTTTATAAAGGGGAATGTTGACACTAAATTATTCATTAAAAAACATAAGCATGATATTCTAATTGTTCAAATTTATGTTGATGATATCATATTTGGGTCTACTAATGAATTGTTTTGTCAAGAATTTGCTAAGTGTATGACTAGGGAATTCGAAATGAGCATGATGGGTGAGCTAAAATATTTCCTCGGTCTACAAATAAAATAAGGCAAGGAGGGCATATTCATCAACCAATCCAAATATGCCAAAGACTTGCTTAATAAATTTGGAATGGAAGGATGCAAAAATGCCAAGACTCCAATGAGCACATCAACAAAATTGGACAAGGATGAAAAGGGTAAGAGCATTAATGAAAAGCTCTATAGAGGTATGATCGGATCACTTTTATATCTTATTGCCTCTAGACCCGACATAATATATAGTGTATACTTATGTGCTCGCTTTCAATCATATCCTAAAGAGTCTCATTTAAATGCAATAAAAAGAATTTTTAAATATTTACATGGCTCATTGCATCTAGGTTTGTGGTATCCTAGAAACTCATCCTTTTACGTTATAGGATATTCAGATGCTGACTATGCTGGTAGTATTTTAGATAATAAAAGTACTTCATTGGAGAGTGCTTAATTTCTTGGTTTAGCAAGAAACAAGTTTCAGTTGCTCTTTCTACCGTTGAAGTGGAGTATGTAGCAGCAGGATGTTGTTGTACACAAATCCTTTGGATGAAATAACAACTTAAAGATTATGGTCATAGTATGAACCATATACCTATTAGATGTGACAATACAAGTGCTATAAATCTATCTAAGAATCCCATTCAACATTCTAAGAGTAAACATATTGACATTAAACACCATTTTATTAGAGATCATGTTCAATATGGAGATGTTGTATTATAATTTCTAAGCATAGACAATCAATTGGCAGATATCTTCACTAAGTCTCTAAATGATGAAAGATTTAATTCATAAGAAGAGAACTTGGTATGATTGATGGATTAACTTTGTGATTGCCAAATTGTCAAACTTTGATTGATAATCTTGTTTTTATCTCATCTTACTAGAAATAAGGTAGCTAAATTGATGGAAATATATGTTATAGGGGATAAAAGCTCCTTAGAAATGCTTTAGTCTTGTTTTAGACTTAATTTTATTTAATGAGAATTTTAGGCAATTCACGCGCGTGACATATATTCACGACCGTAAACTAAATCGCCAAAAGAACCAGTAACTTTCACGACTTGATTCACAACATGCTTCACAGCTGAAGGTAGTGAAGACTATGTTTCACGACCATAACCTTTTTCATTCACCCCCGTGAAACCCTTTGTTCATGCCCATGACGATTTTTCACAACCGTGAACTTTTCCACAAAAAACATACAGAAGCATTCGCGCTTTGTTTCACGATCACAAGTAGTGAAGTTTAAAAGTATCTTAAAATATCTTGATCTTAAAATATCTTGATTTAAAAGTATTCATATATTAAGCTATAATATTCAGAAATACATTTACAAATAATACAAATTATATTAATTATAAATCTATACTTTTAAAAATCCTACATGCCACATATTTACAATAAAAAGGAAAATCTTAAAAATTTAATTATACAATATAATACCCAAAAATATACAAAAAGAAAATAAATTGTTGCAGTTTAATATTGAGGTTTCCCTTTCTTTGGTCGGTCATTACGTAACAGCTATTTCTACTAATCTACGCATGAAACATATACGCTAAGCTACTAGCTTAGTGATACTTTTGACAACTATACAATAATTATACAATTATCTCTAAAATAAAATTTTTATCAAATACAATTAATTTACTAAGTATGCCAAAATATTCAAATAAAATCAAAACTATTTATATCATGAAAAAATATAAAAATTAATCAATTATAATATTTTATTTATTAAGTATGCTTGAAATTCGCTAATAATAATACAAGACAATCATTTTAATAATTTATATTTTTTTCTCTTGATTTATTTGATAACTCATGACATCTTAGACCGGAACTAACACACTGAATACAGGGTTTTTGCTCTTCGGTAGTATACTTGGCACCTACTTGATTATTTGGTAATTTAGCATTTAACGCCTACATTTTCAATAATAACTCGGCATATTTTCGATGTCTACATAATTTCAAACTCAATACTATTTCTTAGTATTCACATAAATTAAATATCAGTACTATTGTTTAGTGCATACATTTCTACTATTTTATTGGTATGTCAATTTATCTTAATTTCTAGTTTTCGACTAGGACTTAATCATATTTGTTACCTTTATTATTATTTATATCAAATATGTATGTAATGCTAATATAATTTCAATAAATAAAATTATCTTCATTAAATATATTACAACATTATACTCACTCATTAAATCATTATAAAGATATAAAAAAAAGTCAAATAATATATTTTTCTATCATAAAATTCAACAATATACTCATATAAACATGTTGTCATATTTTAGGTAAAATTTATATCTCATATTGCCCTGTCTTTTTTATCCATTTTTAAATGAAATTCAAACAAGTGATCAACTAACAAAATATAGATACATGTCTTATCTTTAAGTACGAACTGAAATCACATTAAATGGAACTTTGTAGCAATAGCTATGAATTTTATAATCAACTACATTCATGTTCATTTTGCCCAGTATTTTCCTGGACAAATTTTCAGTTCGAATTTTAAGTCAATTTTAAATATAAATGTAGATATTTTCATATCTAATGGTCTAAATAAAAGTTGAAGTCTTATGTCTTAATTTTCAAACCAACAAGAAACACCTAAAAATCACATCCAGAACTTAAGTTATGGCCTAAAATGTAGATACTGTTCATAAGACTAATTTCCAGCACTTTAGTAAATCATGCAATTTACTATCTTCATGCATCAACAATATATTCTAAATTTTATTTTCACATTCATAACATCATTAAATCACAATTTCATCACTTAATCAAAATATCTATAATTACATACACAATTATACATAATATCATACTCAACATAATATCGTAATCAACAATTAATATTTTTACCACATTGAATTTTTGTCAAATGTACATATCTCAAAAAGTCTACTTGATACACCCTTCTCTACTTCCTAATTAGCTTTCTCCTTACCCTTATTTCCTCTTTGATTATGATCCAAAGATTATTCACCTTCTTGGCCTAATAACAATTTTATACATACACTTCAATTTATTTTATACTTTAATGTTACATATGCACATAAAACTCACTTAAACCACGAATTACCTCTACCCCATCTTATATCCATAAACTACTCTTCTAATTCATCATTAACCCTTAACTCACACTAATCAAGTATTAATTATACTAATCAACCCTTAATTACCATTAATATACTAATAACTCCAAATTACCAACCTTAATGGTAACTAACCTCAAAATGAAAGTAAAGAGGAAAAGAAAAGTGAGAAGATGAAAAATCTAACCTTACATTTGTAGATCTTCAATATGGCCAAAATATTTCCTTCTTTTTTTCTCTTCTTTTCTTCCTTCTTCTTCCTTTGTTTGGCTCACTTTACTTCACTTTCTTGTTGATCTTGCCTTAATCCATCTTTTTCTATCTAAATCTTATCTTTAATTGAAGAAAAAGAAGAAGAAATGGTAAGGTGAACGTCACGACAACAAGGGAGAAATGAGAGAGAAATTTTGGTTGTTTAAGATGAGGAAGAAGAAGAAATAAAGGCAATAAGTGAAATTTGACTTTTATAATAGGATTAGATGGGTGGTTAGGATTAATTAGATAATCTTATTCCTCATTAGTCCATTAATATAAATCAATCTTACTTTATCTTAATCCAAAAAATATTCATTTTTTTAAATAAACAATATTCTATTTTTATTCGTTCTTAAAATATCTATATCAAAAACACCATAAATGTAAATTTTGTTCAACAAAAAATTATTATTTTCTAAATTTTAGCTTCAAATCTCAAAATTCTCAATTAATAATATCCAAAATATTTTTCATATTTTATTATCATTTTATTTTTTTCTTCTTTCATATATGAATTTAGACCCTGATCAGTTCGACGTACTGGATTTCTGTTACCCGTGACCGTGACCTAAATTATCGAGTATTACATAGGAGTCCAGCATAGATCGAGCTTTCCATCAACTTGTTTGATCAGTAAGGTCGAAACTGCTAAAACTGCTTATTCATCCTCCATTTATGGTGTATTTAATTCAGTTTTGTCTTTCGAGTCATTTTTATTGTTGAACGACAAACCTAAATTATTTCATATTGGTTTCACTTTAAGTGTGAATAATTCTCCATTAGCTTTTCATTCGATTTTAGATGGGAATTTCGATATGAACATACTAATATAATCAATATTTTGGTGACTCTATATCTCTCTCTTCTATTATTCGCTCTTTTCACTTTCTCTTCTCTTTGTCTATTTTTTGCCTCTTTTTTTTTTTTTAACTTGTGACATATCATCAAAATGTGTTTCAATAGCATGTTTTATATTAGAAGGTGAAAATATAAATTTTAGAATAGAGGAAAATTTTGGTATGTGAATTATAACAACATTCATATCAAATTTTCTTCCACAATATGGAAAGCTAACAAAGGGATTGTATTAGAAGAAATTCTAAATATTAGAGTTCTAATTGATAATAACAATAGAGCTTAAATGAAAAAAATCCAAATATTGAGGTTTTTCTGTAATTTTCTATAAAAAAAACTTTTTTTTTAAAAAAAAGGAATAGAAAAAGTGGGAAAACAATAATAGCGTACCATACGCGCTGTCTGTTGCGCCAAGTTGCTAACTCCAACGCCTACTTATACCCGTTTCTCCAGTCATCAGTCAAACCCCCACCTTCTTCTTCATGTTATTGCAACCACATTATTTGTTCTCTGTCTTTCATCTTCTCCATTTCTGCTTCAGGTTTGCTTTTTATCTTGTTTTCTACCATTTTCAATACAATATCACTAATCTAATCCCTGTGGTCATTGATTGCCTTTGTAATTTTTACCAAATATTATTGTGGATTACTTCTCTGTTCCCATGGATAATGATGCTGACTTTTTACTCCTGCCCATGTTTTGCTTCAATTATGGGTTAAATTGGCCCAAATTGATCAATTATATCAGGGTGTCATATTGTTGGATTCGGTGATAGAAGATATGGGCTCTTGCACTTCCTTTTTTATCTTCTCGTTCTTCTTCTTCGGCCTTTATTTTATATTTCCATGCTCTGCTGTTGAACTTAATGCCAATCTTACTGCTCGATTTTTCGTTGATGCTTCTGAGGGTCGCCCTATACCTGAAACGCTATTTGGAATTTTCTTTGAGGTGAGTTTTGTTTGTTTCCTCGTAATTTGTAGCATTTTCCTTTACTTCAAAATTTTTTGATTTCTTCGTTTTTGTAACCTTTTTGTTATTACTGCTTCTTCTTATATCTTATTTATTCATTTTGCTACAACAGCATTGTGGTTTTAATCTTTGTCAGGTTTATAAGCATAGCCACAAATAGGTCCCGTATGTCTATTGTTATCTGCATATATGTATAACATTATGATGTTTATTGATGAGGACGTTTGTGGACCTACCTGATTGGAGTTGCAAAAAGATATTTAATGCTTTACATTGGTATCTCTATTATGCAGACACGTGTGTAATCACTGCATTTCAACTCATTAGTTGCATCGATTGATTATTATTTTGGATTGGGTTCATTATTATATGTTTATTCATTGTATAATAGTCTGCATCGATGGGGATGTTGAGTATGGTCAGTGAGCATTGTCTGAAACGATCTTCTGCAGGAGATAAACCATGCAGGAGCTGGCGGGATATGGGGGGAGCTCGTGAACAACCGGGGTAAATTCTGACTCTATTAATTTTTGACAGCTCTCAAACAGATTCTGCACTTGCTAAAAGCTTATATGTGCACAAGTAAATTGAAAACGAGGTAGCTTTTTAGGTGGCCAAAAAGACATCTTTCAATTGTACGAGTTTGGAAATACAAATAAATTTCAAAAGAGTGAAAGATCTGCTTTTCTACTGCATATTTGCTTCAGTAACTGCAACATTTCTTTCTGGTCAAAATGTAATCATGATATTGAAGAAGAAATGGAATTTCTCATTCTGGAATGTAGTGTCATGATTAAGATTCTGCTTGATATCTTTTTGCACAAATTATGGTGCAAGTTCAGAGTTCTCTGTTCTTAATAATTTCTTGAGCTTGTGTATGTTTTCTGTATGAGCTAAGAGAAGGATATTTTGTTCTGTGCTCTGTAATTCTTACCTTACTTTATTCTGTAATAGAATTCTCATACGTTTAAAAAGAGAACTATATGAACAAGAACATTATGTGCATCTTAAATGTGCTGTACTCGTTTGAACTGACATGGTATATCATATTTGTTCACCATTCATACTAGTAAATTTCTCATGAAAGACCTGATTAATCGGTTATATTGAAAGGTCATACTATTGTGAAAAGCCAAAGAATGTTAGACTGGCTATCTTCTTGGGCTTCTGAAATATCAATCATTTGATGGCATTAATATTATAATTTTTATCATATACTCCATTGCCAATAAGATGAGATTTTTCCCTGTTGGCTAGCGAATTGATGCTATCTTTGTGTTTATGTTTGGCACAAGTGATCATGTGATAAATAGAAAAATATGCCTATGCATTACCATTTTTCATATTTTCTGATAATTAATCTGCATATTTACATGATTGTTAACTTTTATGATCTATTTTCTTTTACTTTCATTTCATGTTTTGATATTGGAAAAGGCCATTCACAAAAAGAATTGTAAAGTGATAGAGCAAGTCTGATTACCCACTTCAGTACCAAAACTTAAAATTTTTGGCACTTGCTTGTTTTAAGTGCATTTGAAGATGATTCTGTTTGCCACTTGGTAAATTATTCATGTCAGAAGGTGCAATTCATGGAGAAAAACATTACTTACTTTCAACAAAAAGTGTGTTGAATTCATTGGCTGCCTAATTTTACCACTGTTTTTAATTATAATTATGAAATTGTTACATTATCAAATCTCATCATAAAAGTGTCACATGAATACCTATGCCCTTATTATTTGCTGTTGCTGCTACCATTATTCACCATTATCGCTGCCATTGTTGCTGGTTTTATCATCAGTAAAATCCCAATCACCTCTTTCTCCTGTACCATGACTACTTTCACCACCACCATCACAGCCATCACTATTACAATCACTGCCACTAACGCATGTAACTACCATCTTTACCGACACTGTTCCTACCAGCAAGCATCATGATGCACCAAATCCTCTCTATTATTATCACCTTTTTCACTTCTACCAGTGCCTTCATTGTCACCTATACCCATTATTTGTCTCGCCAATGATATTACAACCATTACATTTATCACTTCTGTCATCATCAATTCAACCCACTATCATCATTTGCATTGTTCATAAACAGTGAGAACAGTATAATTACATTCATTTTGGGAAACAGTAATATTCATTTTGGGAATTGCAGATTTAAAATTTCAGTGCTAAATGCTAACAAATTATTTTTAAAATTCTTAAAAATTCAGAACCAGATTTTTTTCTCATTATATTGCTTTTATATTAATTATTTTCGCTTTTATATCAATTATTTTTCTTATGAAATCTTTTTTTTTGTTCCCTTTTTGTTTCTTTTCTCTCATAGGTTTTGAAGCTGGAGGCCTTAATATTCCCTCAAATATTGATCCTTGGTCCATAATTGGTGATAGCTCATCTCTACTTGTCTCTACTGACCGGTCTTCTTGCTTTGAGCGTAACAAGGTTGCACTCCAAATGGAGGTGCTTTGTGATAAGCAGGGCAGCAATATTTGCCCAGCTGGTGGAGTTGGTATATACAATCCTGGATTTTGGGGCATGGTGAGAACTAGTCAAAGCATGTTATCACTTTATATATGCATTTTTCTATTAACCATGTGAATGAACTGGCCACAGCACTCTAGTGCCAGTATGAGGATATAATGTCTATTACATGACAGTTTGAGGAGTTTCAATCACAGAAATTGTTAGATTGCCAGATTCTTCCATGCTAAATTTTCCAATATTGGCATAATTTTCTCATAAAGTTTTGTTTACAAAATGGCAGATGATTTTTCTATTTATCTTAAAATACTTTTGTTTCCTCCAGAACATTGAACAGGGAAAAATCTATAAAGTGGTCCTTTATGTCCGTTCATTGGGACCAATTGATATATCCATGTCATTGAGAAGTTTGAATGGTTTGCAGACATTGGCTACTGCCAACATCATGTGGGTGCTATTTAAATATAATGAGTAATTTCATTGTTATTCTTACATAAATGGCTTTTCGCAAACCTGTTGGTGTTTTGCATTATCTTTCTGGCAGAGCTTCTAATGTTCAGAACTGGACGAAGGTGGAGGCTTTGTTGGAAGCCAAAGGAACAAATCCAAATTCAAGACTTCAATTGACAACATCCCAAAAAGGTGTGCTATGGTTTGATCAAGTATCAGTTATGCCCTTAGACACATATAAGGTACACTCCATTTTCCATAAATTCTTGTCAAAGGAAGAGATTTAGTCACATGAACTATATTGTCCTCTCTTTCTTTATTTTCATCTTGGTATTTTACTTTTTATTAATGCCTGTGAATTATTCTTTTCCATTCAAGAGAGAACTAGAAAAAGATCAATGTATGGTTGAAAGTAATTTTTATCAGCTAAAATGATCCTGTCATTATAATGTACATCTACTTGTCCCAAGGGTTAGTCTGATGAAGTAAAACAGCATCACTAATATAAAGATTCTTGAAATAGCCAATTTGTTAAGATGAAAGGTCATTTTCAGCTTATTAAAAAGATTAATGCAATCCAAAGTGGTTAATAACTAGAGCTATCCTTGACTAAGGAACCTACCAACCAAATAAAAAAAATAAAAAGAAAAGAAGCTATTGGGAAATGTTATATTGTCTAGCTGAGAATTCAGTGACTTCATCGGAAGAAAAAGAAAAAAAAATAATATATGTGATGGATCTGTTTTGATGGAAGATATAGGGTGAACCAGTTCTTGGCAACATAATTAAATGTTCACTGTTCCAACCACTATGATTCTAAGAATATTTGTAAAAGCAGTATTTCTCCATGTTGTCTTTGAGAAATTGTTTGCCTCTGGGAAAAAATAAAATAAAAGTAGAGAGGATCATATGAATGGAGAAAAAGATGAGCACAGTTTGGACGCAGAATCTGATGTTGGCAGATTATCAAGGGTCCATATTTCATTCTAATTTTCCCATTTCTGAAACTGCTCTTTGGCTTCTACTAAACCTTTTTGGGGTAGTTTTAATTTTATTCATTTAGGAAAAACCGTAAGTTTATAGCTCTATGAAGAGGGGAACACTTCTTTTGGAGGGCAATGCCATTGTATTCTAACTTGTGAAATTTTGTAGCTGTAATTTTAGGTATAGGCAGGTAAGGTATAAAATTTAACATTCTGTATGACTCTGGTCCCTTTTCAATCTGATGATATGTATAGGCCATTTAGGGTTGATAATATAAATTGGTTGTCGATTCTAGAAATGTTTCTTTTTATGGAAGAGAAAACTATGTATCTTTCTCTAAGAATTTGAGCAAATTTTGTCTAACAGGGGCATGGTTTCCGAAAAGAGCTTGTTCAAATGCTAGCAGACATAAAACCTCGGTTTTTCAGATTCCCAGGTATACAAGATATGAATTTATATGCATGAATATCAGCTCAGATTGGATTGTCTGTCATTTTGGATATCTGTATGTCAGTTTTTTGGTTTGATGTTTAGAAACTTGATGCTAAGGTTAAATTTGACTACTTTCGTCATTGATACCATTTGCATATGACAGTTCGTTGCTTTCTGTTTGTTCTTCTGGCTACATGTCATATCTGGTACAAGTCTTAGTTCATGTAATCCGATATCTCAAAAAATCAAATTCATTGCATCATATATGACTAAGTTATCCTACTATTCCTTCTTACTCACCATAATTTTATGGTCCCTTCAAAGGTTTGAGGCTTTCTAATGCAGTATATTTTCATCACATTGCATTAGGTGGCTGTTTTGTTGAAGGTGAATGGTTGAGAAATGCATTTCGCTGGAAGGAAACAATTGGACCTTGGGAGGAGAGACCTGGACACTTTGGTGATGTTTGGATGTATTGGACTGATGATGGACTTGGTTACTTCGAGTTTCTTCAAGTATGTATATTTCTTTTTCTTTTTCTACACCTTCAGGATGACATGATGTCCTTTGAAATAAAAGACTTGCATTATGTGTTGGTTAAGTATTATAATATAATCAATTGTTTCTGCAGCTAGCAGAAGATATTGGTGCGCTGCCAATATGGGTGTTCAATAATGGTAACTTACATATTCTTAATTTCCAAAACTATTTTTTCCCTCTTTTTTCCTGGTTGATTTACTCTTTTAGTCCTTCGGCTTTGTGAATTTGACAGGAATCAGTCATCAAGATCAAGTTGATACATCCAACATTTTACCTTTTGTGCAAGTATGTTTGATAGTTCATTATTTTATGTTTGTGTGACCCTAGGCCAAAGATCTATTTTCTAATTTGAGGTGGAATATGTTAATTGAAGCATATCTGGCTAATATCCAGCTTAACCTAGACTTTTTTTTTTCTGAATTTAAAATCAAAATACATTTATTATTTCTATTATTATCTATTTTTATGAATTGAAAATGGTATGAGGTTCCGTGATTCGATGCTCATCCAGCCTAGATTCTAGACTGATGGATATGATGCATATTTTAGAAAGGAGGCCCTCTGGCAGAGAATGTTGCAATTGTTTGGCGTGGATAGATGTAGATGGAATTATAGGTGTAGGATAATGATTTTATGGGTTATTTTAGGGGTTATTATGCAAATGTAGGCTGAAAGTTTCACCCCTTTTTCCTCTGAGGTTTAGTATGGCACTAATTTCACATTTGAATTTTATATTTTGAATACAGCATATTCCAGGAATATTTTAATCCTGGTGAAGGTAAAGGAAAAAAACATGTAAAGAAAAAAGGAAAAAAAAAAAAGAAGTTTAGAGCTCATAAAAGTCGTCATCCAGACTTGTTTGATTGACCTCATGTGCAAGAGTTAAAGTATATATGTCAACATAAATTGTATTGCAATTTCCTTTTGCCATATGCTTGTCCATAGTTCGGATCTTGAACTTAATGAATGGATATATATGCTAATTTTTCTCATGATAGTCAGTTTGATGAATCATTTCTGCTATTTCTTTTTTGGGGGGTAAAGCAGTATATTTTTCATTAGTTCTAGTACATCTCTAGATATTAGTTGGAATCAATTATAGGATGTTTCATCTGCTCATTCTTTGGGTGTGTCCAGTAAAGTAAAACGAGATAGTGGAAGAACATATTAGCTTTACTTTTTAACATTGTAGAAATCTGTAACATAGTTGTATTATGCAGGAAGCCCTTGATGGTATTGAGTTTGCCAGAGGTGACTCTGCTTCTACTTGGGGCTCTGTTCGGGCTGCAATGGGACACCCAGAGCCTTTTGACTTGAGATATGTTGCTGTTGGGAATGAGGATTGTGGAAAGAAAAACTACCGAGGTTTGCTCAGTATTTTATGTCTCTGGTTTTTATCTATATTTATTTGCTATGGGCACAAATTCATATATCAAGTATGCATGTACTTCAAATTCAAGCTTGTTCATTTCTGTTTAACTTACAATGTTATCAGGGGTGCCATTAAATTTTTCCCAGAAATTGAATTTATTTGTATAATCTATTATAAGATTCCAAAAAATGTTTTTTCATGAGGTTTGAATGAAATTGTTTCTTGATTATGTCTCAACTCCACATTAGTCCATGGTAAACAGAGATGGTTTCTTATCACAAATGTTGTACAAAATGTCTGCAAATGTTTCATGACATTCTTCTGTTTGAGAGCTCAAATTTATATTTTCTGTTGACAGGAAATTACCTCAAATTCTATGATGCTATAAAACATGCCTATCCTGATATCAAAATAATCTCAAACTGTGATGGGTCTTCTCATTCTTTGGATCATTCTGCTGATTACTACGATTTTCATGTAAACATCTTAATGCTGGATTTATAATTTCTCATAAACACCTCAATGTTTCCCATTTATAACTCTTCTATTATTGGTGAGGTGAAATACAATTAACCTTTTTCCTGGGATATCTTTCCTAGGTTTATACATCTGCCAACAACTTATTCTCCATGGCACATCAATTTGATCGAACATCTCGCAGTGGTCCCAAGGTGTGATTTTATATGCTTTCCTTATTTGAAAAACAGTTATTCATTGCATAAACTTGTCCTACTTTTTACTCAATTTCAGGCTTTTGTGAGTGAATATGCGGTGACTGGTAAAGACGCTGGTACAGGCAGTCTTTTAGCTGGACTTGCTGAAGCTGCATTCCTTATTGGGTTGGAAAAGAACAGGTTTGCTGTGGTTATTCAAAACTTGTATTTATGATATTTTGCAATTAATTTGTAATTTGGATGAATCTGATATGAAAATATATGCGAAGTTCAAATCTGTTTAGATCATTACTCCTTGATTTTGTGCATTTTCTTGAGGGAAAGAGTGGCAGAACAACCCATAATATCACAATGGTCTTGATCAGTTTTGTCAAATTTGATTCCAATTCAAGGGGCTCATTTATGTGGTTCTGTACCAAGAAGGCAACATACTCATATCTTTATTTTCATTATTGCAGTGATGTTGTTGAGATGGCAAGCTATGCGCCACTTTTTGTGCATACAAATGACAGGAGGTAATGTCTTGTTTCTCATAACAATTAAGTGTGTTTAACAGGAATTATACTTTTATTCCATGGTTAGGCTAATACTGAAAAATCGGTGTTGAAGGTGGAACCCAGATGCTATTGTCTTTAACTCCTCACATCTATATGGAACTCCTAGCTATTGGGTACAGCAGTTCTTTATGGATTCAAGTGGAGCAACTCTCCTCAATGCCACCCTCCAAACAAATTCCTCTTCAGTAATTGCATCTGCTATTATTTGGCAGAATTCTGTGAATGGCGAAAAGTACCTGAAAATAAAGGTTCAAATATTTTCTTATATTCTAAGCTAAACAATAGTGCAATGTCAGCTCTGTGTCTAGTTTTTGTGTCTTCCCAACATGAAGAAATGGTTACTGTTTGACTTCACGTGATCACAAAATAAAATGTCTTAGACTTGTAGGAGTTTTCAAAAGAAAGCATTTTCTGCTTTTTGGCCACAATATACAGATTAGCTTCCATAGTCGTTACCACTGAATCAAAGATGCTAGTGCATTTTTTATTTCATTTGTTTTCAGATTGTAAACTTTGGGAGCAGTCAAGTGAATCTCAAAATCTCAGTTGCTGGATTGGAGCTCAATTCCATACAACTATCTGGATCAACGGAGACTGTACTCACTTCTACTAATATAATGGACGAGAATTCTTTCAGCCAGCCAAAGAAGGTATCCGACAATTATTCTCTTCCCTCTCATCTTTGTATAGAATGTTCTCTGCTTGGTAGAAACCCCTTGCATCTGTTTTACATGTCTGCAATTAATTGTTTAACTCTGACCCTTCCTACTTTTTCCGTCTATGAAATTTTATGATCTAATTGCTAAATTTCACTTTCATGAAGGGTTAAGCCCATTAAACTATTTTCACAGAGAACAAAAAGTTCAAGTGCCTTTTTTTTTTTGTGGGAGAGAGAGAGAGCGCATTGGTGCTTGTTGCCAAGTTTTGAGAAGAACATTTTAAATGGAATTTTCCTACAAATAGTCCAAGAAGTTCCTTGATTTCAAGAATCAAAGATCCTGGCGCACCATGTTCTTTTTCTTCATGTCATTATGAAACTATTGGGACATTTCTTAGTATAGCTCTCAATTTCGTATATACTATTATTACTCTGATTATGCTCGAGTGAACCACTATTTCCTTGACAGAGGGGCCTACTTTCTATTTGAATCTTGAGCATCTGACACTGCTCAAATTCGCAAAATTAAAACAAGGGCTATTGTTATCATCAAGTGGAGATTGGATTAATTTTTTCAACTGTAAACGTTGTGCAGGTGGCACCTATCCAAACTCTGCTCGACAATGCTGGAACCGACATGGATGTAGTACTTTCCGCATATTCTTTAACTTCATTTGATTTGTTAACAAAGTCGAGCAATATCAGGATCACAGGACCTGATTCATTCTCCAGATCATCTATTTAACAACACATGTTCTTACAGTTAATCATATGAAAATGGAAAGTTTAAATAATCATGTACGTCCACTAGTTGCCTGCGTCATCGTCATATTACTTGGCCAGCTTATGTAATTACATAGATAATAATCTATTTATATGCTTCTTTTCCATCCCAGGCCTTAACAATGTTTGATCTAGCACAACATTTTCATGTCTTCACTCCAATTGTTTTGTGAAGCTTAATAATGATAAAGTTACCTTTGATAATTTCTAGTTTAGATGTTGGGAGCAATTCATCATTAATAATAGGGTGAACCTGAGAGTTGAGGAGTGAACTCGAGAGTTCAAAATTTTTTTGATATATATTGATATATTCGTTGCAACAGCAAACTGCAAGATACAAAAATACAGCATTCATCAACCTTAGAGGAATTAATAGTGCAAATTTGATTTTGTTCAATTCAGTCAATGAAAAGACTTCGCTATGTTTCGATCTGCGATTTGAACCGGTAAAACTTAGATTCCATTATTATTTTCTTGAAAATATTGGCTTGGTTCATTTCAAACTGATGCACACCTCACTCTACTAATCACTTCAAAGCATGAACAAAAAGAATCCTACTGCATACCAAAATAAATTAAATTTATAGAGATTATCAAAACATTATCCTAAGCAGTTCTGATTAGTGATTGAACTCTTTCCTAGCCGCCACTCACCAAAATCTCTTCTTCTTCCTCTTTTCCTTCTTCAATGGCCAACTCGCTCACTTTTTTATTATTTTTTTGTTTTTTTATAAAATGTCTTGTAAATGTTTTCATCTTCCTTTCCAGTCTTTTAATTCAAACAAAAACATTTTTTTTATTAGAAGGAAAAAACTTAATTTATCTGCCATCATTCTTAGTATGTGGGTTTGAATATAAGAAAGTTGGTGAAGTTAATTTTTTTTTCTCTCTTTGAATTCTAACTCGGATTATTCCTCTGATGCCATGGATGAACCGAATAAACTTGAAATATTGTTAAATCAAGATTTTTTCCTTTTTTTTAAAAAATATTATTGGAATGGAAACCTTTTCCAGGAAGAAATTTGTCTTTCATACTAAATCCGATACATGCCGATTTTACTAGTACCTGGTTTTGACCAAAATTTTCATATCAAATCCGATGTCAGTCTCTTCTAAAATTTTTTTTCAATACAAACATGATCGGTGACCTGTTTAGGGTTTAACCGATCCGAGCATCGAATCCATGCTTAATTTAAAATATTTATTTTTCTATTCTCAAAACAAAATTATTTAATATCTAATGGTATTTATTAAGAAAAAAAATATTATATTATATCCATGTATACAATTAATGTCTTGTGTATGATTTAATAAAAAAACAATTTGCTGATTTTTCTTCTTTTCTTTTTTTCAGATCTAATATATAAGATAATCTATGAATACACATAAAACAAAGGACCCTCGGCTAGATATATGAAAGGCCCATCTGTTCATTCGAAAGGATATACAATCCCTACTTACCATTTCTTTTCTTCATTAAATTTCCAAAGAAAAGATTTCACTTTCCTTATCCTTTCCTCTTCTCTCCTTCTTATGGTTGAATAAACCTAAATCAGAAAAGCCCCCAAACGTATATAGCATACCAAACATTAATACCCCAAAGTAGTGGTATTCATTTGATGTATAGACAAATCGGGGCATCGATTTCAAAACATGAAGGAAAGGTGAAATGACACGTAGAAGACAACGTGAGTTCAATAGATGCGTTTGTATATTATCATTTTCATGTTTTCAGATTGCTTATATTTTCATTTTTGTTTTCATGAACAACTCAATTGTGAAACTAAAACTCCACTTAGGGGTTAGATCGTTGCTTAATTTTTAGCTCCCATAATCCTATTTGTTTTCCTGATTATTAACTTCTTAAACCATTTTCAAAAAAATTTAGTTTAATTTGTTTCAATTCTTAATTGGATTTTAAGGATTTTGATTATCTTTGTCTTAAAATAATAATCATGATTTGAGATCTCCATTTTTGTTTGACATAATACATAAAATCACCCTTAAAATTGTATTAAAAAAAACCTCTTGTACACCTTAGTCCTATTACATATTCTAACTTGTTTATAGTGATATTTTTATACCCCTGTCTGACCAAGAATTACCCATGTGTGTCCAAATAATATACACGAGTCTGTGGCCTTTTTTTCTTAAAGAAGAAAAAAAAAAAAAAGGAAACAAATACAAATTCTCTCTCCCTCATATCCATTATTTACTGTAATCAACTAAAACCTTCAAATCCCAAATTGATTAAACATAGTCACCTCCACCTTTACCACTTAACCATAAAGTCCACGTGAAAGTGCTGATTCTCTTAGAATTGTAAATGGATACTGGATATTTTCTAACTGAATCGAAAAATTAAAAAAAAAAATCTAAAATCAAACTGTACCATTAATTTTTTTTTACTAGAACCGAATTAAATTGTACTATTGACTTTAATTTTGACAAATCTAAATCTTTTAGTGATATTCGATATAAGAATTATATTAAATTGTATTAAACTGATCTAGAACTGAATTGTATCAAAAGAACCAACAATTAAATATTTATAATTAAGAATTAAATAATTTATATATAATATTATTTATAACTTTTATACTTTTATTATATAATTATAATATAATTAAAACTTATAAATATATAAATTTAAATCTATAAATTTAAAATTATAAATATATTAATTAGTTAACAAAATTAATAGGATATTTATGATAACAATGAATTCAAATAATTGGAAAAAAAAATTCAAGTTAAAAAAACTAATAATTGAAATTTTTTAATAATAAAAATAATTTTATAAGCTAAAAATTTTATGATCATATAATCTCACCATCAAACCAATCAACTATCTTTATTATTAATAAGCAAACTAAAAAGTAGTTGTAAGATATTGTTAGTTTTCATTTTTGCCTCTTTTTTTGGCTAGCTTTCATTTTTGTCTCTAATTTTTTCTATCACTAATTATATTTTTTTAGCATTTATAATCTATTCTAATTGTATCATTGTCATGTCCGTAGCATAGGGTCTAAATGTTAACATAGTTCTAATGTTGTTAATTAATAAGTAAGTGGGCATAGGGGTGATGCATTAGGGAGATAGAACCAAGAAATAATAAATATGAGGTAGCAGGTGATTTACGCTTATGAAGGATGGGTCATGGTCATGAATCATGGGATATATAAAAGGGAGAAAACATAGTAGATGATTCACACATGTGAATCACAAGACATGACTAATTCATGCCCGTGAATCTAAGTGAACAATTTTTCGTCTTCTTTATTTTTGACAGAACAAACCCTAACCCTTTCACCCCCTCTAGAGACCAAACCCTATTCCACCATCCTTTTATGCAAAACCCACCAAAATAAAGTGAAAAACAACTAATCTTGTGAGGAAGACAAAGAAAAGAGAGGATTTTATAAGGAAATGGCTAAAAGAGGAAGAAGAGTAGAGCTTTAACCTAGAAATTTGAAACTCCAACAACCATAACTGGTAGGTTCAAGTAAGTGGTCTCTTCCTCCCTCTTAATCTCTATTTTATTGTTCTATTTTCATGGGTTTGAGTTTGGGTATGACTAAGTCAGGGTTTGGGTTAGGAAAACCCTTCTTTTGATATATGTTGAGCAAGGATGGGTGGAACCATTGAAAAATCTTGGTTATAATATTTTTTTGTAGTATTTATGTTTTAGGATCCATTACTAGAGATAAAGCTCCTTCTCAAAAGAGAGAAAGAACTTGAAAGAAGCTTTTGAGTAGTATTCTTGAAGCTCCCTTTTAGTCAAAGTTTGAACATAACCACATTTAAAATGTATTTAATGCATTTGTATGCTTTAATTGTTTATATGCATGATTGTTGAGAAGAATTAATGCATATGGATATGAAAATGTGCCATGTTTTGGTAATAAATGATGCAGTGATGATGTTGGGTATGCCACAAATGCATAATTGAGTATTAAATGCTACTTCAGAATATGTTAAATGGATATTATCATATGGAAAGGTTGAGATTTTGGATGATGACATGCATGGGTTGATAGGATGCATTTAGAGATGAATACTATGAAGGATCATGTATTTGTGTGAGAATGAATTAAGAGGTGATTATGACATATTAAGATGTTGAATATACTCTTAATGGAATTGTATGATTGATATGTTAATTAGAAGGGTCATTTTCACTCATGGTACTCCAAGTATATAACTCGTAACAATTCATCACCTAAAATTTTATTTGTAATAATAAACCTTTATTAAAATTATTTTGTAATAGAAAACCACCTCAATCAACTTCTGTCAATGGCACTAATAGACTGTTGACATAACTTTTCCATGTTATCTTTTTTCATTTCCATGTGGTTTTTCCACATCATCATTAAAAAACACTACTTCACTACCTTCAAAATAATTTCTCTCTTCTCAAATAATATTAAACAATCTCAAACCCTAATTTGCTACCTATCTCTTTTAATTCTTTATCATTCTTCTTCTTCTTCTTCTTCTTCTTCTTCTTCTTCTTCTTCTTTTGTCTACCTCGTAGGAGTTACATTATTCTTCTACTTTTTCATCTTCTCATCCAGGCTCTCTCCAGCTCGTTTTACTTTTTCTTCTTCTTTTTATTCTTCATATTATTCTTCTTTTTCTTCATATTCTCATTTTTTCGGTATTTTCACATCTTTCTTCTTCTTCTTCGTCTCATTAAATACTAGCAACAAGGATAAAAAAAAAAAACAAATTCCACTAATTCTGATGAACCCTATGACAACATTAAGGCGAATCATAATATGAAATGCCTTTGTGGAGTGCAAGCTAAAATGTGGTTGTCATGGTCAGAAACAAACCCTGGAAAAAGGTTTTTTTAAGTGCGATAATGCATAGGTATGACTTTTTGTTGATATTTTTCTTAGTTTGTAAATTTTTTATGGATTGCCAATTAAATGTGTATTTTCACTAGATAGGAAAATTGGTGCACCTTTTTTAGGTGGCACAATGAGCCATATAATCCTCACATTAACTATATGCTTCTATCATTGAGGAGGAGAGAAATTTTTCTGAGCTCAAAGTTAGTTCGATTGAACTTCATGCTTAAGCGAGCAAGTGCTTCTGGCTTCATCAAAATGGAAGATGAATTAAATGAGGTGAAGAATAAGCTTGAGGTGTTACTTAAGAGTGAGAATAATTTTTGTTTAATGAAGCTTAAGTATCAACTGTTAAAGTTTTTTGTGTCTGGTTTCATGGTTCTCATAATAGCCACTGTTGGTGGGAAATGGTTTGGTTCCATGTGAAGTTTGGGTATTTTATGTTGGTGATATAGGTTGCCACATTTAGGTTTCATATATGTAATTGTTATGGACCCATATAAACATGTTATGGAGACCTGATTAATGAATCATTGAAGTAACTACTTGATGTAGCATATTCAGTAAACATTATGAAATGATTATGATAGTCTGAGTACCGTTTATAAAAATAAGATAAAGTATGAGTACAGTGTATGAAATAATAGATAAAGTATGAGTTCCATGTATGAAATTATTTAAATAATATGAGTATTGTTTGTAAAATAAGTTATATAATTTAAAAATAAGCAATGATATTCATTTTTCACTATCACTATAAATAATCCAACTATTTAGGTTGTTCCTAACTAGTTTATAATTGAATGGGATAGATCATAATAAAATTGAAGAGTTTAATTTATATAATCCAACTATTTAGGTTGTTCCTAGCTTGTACATAATTGAATAAGGCTATACCTAATGAAAAGTATATGAATTGAGGAATATGTAAAATTTTGCACAATAATCCAAACTCAAAACCTGTATAAACATGTAATTTAGAGAACCTGTAAATCAAACACCATTTAGTTGGAAATAATTTGATATTCATATATTCAAAAGATATCCACATTACACTGTTCAATTGAGTGCATTAATATTATATTATTACATTGAAAATTTTAGTTCCAACCTGCAAGTTGACTATATGCATTTCAAAACAACAAATTTTCAAAAAGACATTAAGCTTCCTAATTGAGTGCATTATGCTAACATTGTTCAATTAAGTGTACTAAGCTTCGTAATTGAAGTTAAACTATATAATTACATCAAAAAATTCAATATGAATTTGCACATTCATTGTATGCATTTGTAAATAACAGAAAGCCGAATAATTTTCACTCATGATACTTCAAGTATGTAACTCGTAACAACTTTGTACCTAAAATTTTATTTGTAATAATAAACCCCTTTTAAAATTTCTTTGTAATAGAAAACCATCACCGTCAACTTCCTTCAATGGCACTAATGGACTACTACTATGACTTTTCTATATTATTATTTTTAAATGTAATAAATGACGTGGAAATTAATTTTAAAAAATGGCTTGTTCGAAAAGACTAACATACCCTTTTCATTGATTTTATCAGTCTCTCTCTAATGGAAAAAATTTGAAAGCACATTTCGAAATCCCTAAATCAATAAAACTTATCTTAACCCTAACTCACATTTCGAAACTGCTACCAAAATATTGTTTTCCTTCCGGCCAAAATCAATTTTCTCTCATAAGTCAAACACGATTGTTATTTTGAATGACAAACTAATTTTCTCATAAAATACTGAATCATAGTTTATGATAGATCTGAGTAAGATCTCACAATAAGATTGCTCACTACTACAAAATTGAAAAAGTAAGTGCTTTTAGTGTAGTTTTGAGGCGAAAAAAAGGTGGAAGTTGAACACATTGAAGAGCTTTACACACAATTAAAAAAAATATCTAATGGTGGGGTTCCTTACATCGACAACTATATAGACAAAAAAGAAAGGTGGGGACCACTTTCAACAATGGCGATAAGAGGAGATCCATGTATTTATGCTTTTAAAATTGACCATATATTTGTTTGTTTCAAAAATGGGAACAACTAAATAGGAACAACTAATGTCATATCCGCTAATTTAGACCTAAGTCAAGCGAGTTGTTAAATCGACTTGTCGATTTGACCGAAGTCTAAATTTGGACTTTTATCAAAAAATAATGAAAATAATGGCAATTAAGTATGAAAAATATCTAATAAAGTGTTCAAAATATTTTAAGATGTTAAATTTCAGTAAATGACTAAATTGTAAATTTTGAAAAGTTTAAGGGTCAATTTGCAATTTACCGAAAATTGGAGGATTAAATGGGATAATCATAAATTAAATGCATGAATTGGGACATAAAATGAATATGGAGGCTGGCCACACCAAGTGGCAAAGTTTAAGAAGCTAATTAACATACATGCATTTAACATTAATTAAAGTTTCTAGAATGTGAGCTTAGGTGTCCCATCCTTAATTGGTTTTTGTCATTTTTTCATCAATTGCTCATTCATCCTCTCTTATCCCTTTGAATCTAGAAATTCCTATCAATTATTTTTCTTCCACGTTGCTTCTTGAATCACCATACATCAAAGTAAGATGAACACATTAATTGAACAATAATGAAAGCTTCTAGATGAAGCTTAGGTGTCCCTCATTTTAATGACTTTTGTCATTTTGTTATTGATTGTTTCTTCCTCTTCCTTATCTATTTTTCATTGAGGAAAATTATATTCTCCAAACCAGCCCACGTTTTTCCCTTAGACGGCCATAACCAAACCTTGTTCTAAGAAGAGAAAGTGAGAAAAAAAGAGAGAAAGGCATGGGAAATTACATTTTCATGCTTAAAAAAGCTTAAAAGAATAAGAAGAAAGAGAGAGATTAGGTTTATAAAGTTTTAATAATCTATTTATGAACTTTAGGAACTCAAAGTGACAAGGATTTAGCTCAAAGGAGCAAAGGAAAGGAGAAAGAGAAGTAAAGAGAAAGAAAAGAGAAAAATAGAGGTTTGTGCATAACCTAAGGCAATAGCCTATTTTATTTTTTTTATTTGCATGATTTAATTATTTGGCATATTTATAATTCTGAATTGATATTATTTTTTGATAAAAATCTTGGGGATGTATATTTGCTAGACTTAGGATTTAATTTGGTAAAAATTGAATATGATTATCTTGTATGTTCCTTGTTGAAAATTGATGAGCAGTGTTCACTTAAACTGTTATAACTTAATATCTGGAACTCAGTTTTATATGTTATTTATTGGATTTGAAAGATAAGACATAGGACTATAACGTTTATTTAGACCATAAAACCTGAATATGTCTGTAATTATCCAAAAAAATTCATAAAGCTCGGACATAGAATCTGTCTAGAAATTCTAGGCAGAATTGTTAATAATGAGCAGTAAGTACTTAAACTGTTATAAATTTAGTTCTGGAGCTTGGATTTGTGAGTTATTTATTTTTTTTGAAAGCTAAGACATAGGGCTACAATTTTTATTTAGACCATAATATCTGAATATGTCTGTAATTATCCAGAAAAATTCATAAAAGTTAGACTTAGAATCTGTCCAGAAAATTCTGGGCAGAATTATCAGTAACTAGTTAGTGTTAATATTATCATATAGTTTGATACAGAACTCAGAATTAAGTGATTCAAATTGAATATTAAATCTAAGATCCATATCTAAATTATTTATGAAGATCATGTAACCAAATTCAGAAAGAAATGGGACCAAAATTAAGGTCCAAAATAGAGAATAGAATCTGCCAGTGACAGGGCAACATGTGAATTGAGAAATGAAATGAGTAAAATGATGAGAACTTTGTTATATTATGTAAATTTTATTTTAATTGAGTGATTATGTGATTATTTTGAGATATTACATGCATGAAAAGTATTAAATTAATTGTTATGAATTTTAATGAAATTGTATAAGCCCTAGAACACCTAACTAGAACCAACTTAGGATAGTTTGACATGCCAAATAGGGGGGAGTATGATGAAAATGATTAAATCCATTAATGGTATGATTATCTATGCCGGTAATGACACTGTTATCTACGCCGGTAATGGCACTTTTATCTACGCCGGTAATGGCACGGTTATCTACGCCGGTAATGGCACGGTTATCTACGCCGGTAATGGCACGGTTATCTACGCTGGTAATGACACTTATATGCGCACATCATATTGTCCGGGTGGCACTCCTAAGTGCCTGGATGACAACTCCGTTATCCGAGTCAGTGGTTAATAGGTGTCCTGGGCATAAATAAAGACATAAATAAAAATTCATGGAACATAAAAGAATTATTGAAAATAAAAATGGAATTATGAATTGTGGCATGTATAAAAAGAAGATTTAGTGTTATACAATAAGGTGGTAATAAAATAAATAAGTATGAGATAATATAATATAATTTGATGTCTGTACATGCTAAAATACCATGATTTGCATGAGAATGATGATTTGATTATGTTAAACAAAATGAGATACAATAAATTGATGTTATGCATACTAGAATATTATAAAATGTATGTTTGCATGATTAGATCATAAATTGTTATATGACAATGCATGTGACATTAAAAATAGTTTATTGTCTTATTTATATGCACCACTAAACCAAGAGCTTAGCGTGAGAGTTTTTCTCATGCAGATTTAGTAAAGAATAAATAGAAGATAGTAGACAAAGCCAACGGTGACTTAATCCAGTAAAGCAGCCTGTTGCACACATCGTGGGTTACACAACTTTTGTATATTATCATGTAAATTTTATTTTGTAGTATTTGTAAAATAAACAGTATGTTTTGTAAAGAACATGTTACTATATAAAAAGGTAGTTTATCTTTTATGTTATAATTTCTTTTATATTACAAAGTAAACAAATAGCAAATAATATATATATATATATATATGAGAAATTTTAAGTTAAACACAATTTAATAAAATAAAATTTTAACCGATAAAGTCAGCATAGCACACCCTCATTCGGGCATGAGCTGCTAGGGTGAGGGGGTGTTACAACTAAACCCATATTTTCTTTCTTCAATCAAAGACTTTAAAAAGCTTTACAAAATTGTGGTCCTACTCTATTCATCCATGCATGCATTATATAATTTATATTGTTATACAATTTAGGGTTTGGAATGCATGCATTATATAATTTATATTGTTATACAGTTTATATCATACATGCATTTGACGATGTGTACATTGTATTAGGTGATATTGATGAAATGTTCACTGTAATTCTACATTATAGTGGGTCTTTTGGAGAATGGGGTTATCATGACGAGGATGTAGATAAGAAGTATTTTGATGTAGATACGATATCATTAGTTAGACTTTATGTTTGGGTTAAGGAATTATGTCATTTTGGTAGTATGATGTATTACTAAAAGCAAAAGAAAATGTCTATAATTCTGGATTGAAACTTTTAGAAAATGATGCTTGTGTATATGAGATGGCATTAAATGCATTGGATGACGGGAAGGTGGATGTGTATGTTAGACACCTAATAACTAATGAGCTTAAAGAAGTAGTTAGTCCAACTACTAAGAACAGCGTGGTTATTGAGGAGATTGAAGAAGAGAATGTTAGGTCAGTTAGTGAAATGAGACAAGAAAGTATAATTTGTAGCGCTCTCTTACACTATTTGTGACACCCTAATAACAATCGTTCTATACATACATTACGTGAGTCAATACGATGATAGCCGATGTGTGTCACAAAAAAATTTTCTTAATTTAATTTAATGACCATAATATTATTAACATATATTAATCATTTTCATTTTTTCAAAAATTTCAGCAGTATAATGGCCATAAATTAACTACCCCACCAACAATTCAAACAATTCACAATCCATTTTTGGGCACAACAATATATGTATAATATAATATTCTTCATTCAACTATAAGTTAATATTTCATTCTTTGAACATAATAATTCATAAATGTTCTTTATCATAATATGTATAACATTTTATTTCTACAACTTCATTTTTAAACATATATATATGTATGTCATTCTTGATACTAACCTACTGTTATTTATTATTCGTTCAGCTCCCAAAATTTGTATGTTTGCTCCTGTCTTTCTCGTTCCTGCCTTTCCCGCTACTATCTACACGCAGTCAAATAACTACGTACTGAGCATTAATATGCTCAATAGTGATTACTAATCTAAAAATTTTTATTAACCTATATTTGCATGCATACATATATACAATAATATTTTTAATACACTGTTCAAATTTTCACTTTAATATATTAATCTTTTTATTAATACTTTATTTTTATTTACTCTTAATTCACTATTTAATATCTTAATTAATTTTAACAATTTTTCTCAAATATTTTTTTCAGTTTACTCCTAAACTTTCAATTTTCTTTCAATTTAGTCTATTTTCACTTTATTTCTTTAATTAACCATCTCTTTCTTCCTTCTTTATTTTTTTTCAATTCTTTATTTAATTAGCTACAAATTTCACTTTAATTTCTAAATTTCCATTTATTTACAATCATTGCTTTACATTTATTTACACTTTTACCACTACATTTTTATTTTTCATTTATTTTCTTTTTAACTACATAATTTAACATTTTTCTTCCACTTAAATTTCATTTTTCAATTTTACTAGTTTTGTCACATTTATCACATTTATCATTATTATTATTATATCATTTTTATCACTTTTATCATATTTATCACTTATCTCATTTTTCTCACATTTTTCATATGTTTCATATTTATTATATTTTCATTTTTATCATTTTTCTGTATTTTTTATTTTTATTATTTTTCTCACATTTTTCACTTATTTCATTTTTATCATATTTTTCACTTAAATCATTTTTATCATATTATTCGTTTTTACTACTTTTATTCACATTTATCATTTTGATCATTTTTATTTTTATTTATTTTTATTTGTTTATCATTTAATTCACATTTGCTACTTTTATCATTTTATTCACATTTGTCACTTTTATCATTTCATTCACTTTTGCTATTTTTATCATTTTATTCACATTTATCATATTTTTCACTTAAATTATTTTTATCATATTATTCATTTTCACTACTTTTATTCACATTCGCTACTTTTATCATTTTATTCACATTTGTCACTTTTACCATTTCATTCACATTTGCTACTTTTATCATTTTATTCATATTTTTCATTTTGATCATTTTTATTTTTATTTTTATTTTTTATCATTTAATTCACATTTTCTACTTTTATTATTTTATTCACATTTATCGTTTCTTTCACATTTTTCACTTATTTCATTTTTATCATATTTTTCACTTGTATCTTTTCTTATCATATTTTTCACTTAAATCATTTATACTCCTTTTATTCACATTTGTCCCTAGTTTCAATCTAATAAAAAATATTCGAACTGGATATATGGGACGTGGATCCCAATAGTCCACTGCATTGAAGAGTAATCCCGAAAAACCACCTGATTACTACATTGTACACTAAATTATTGAATTACTATTACTGAAGTAGACCATCATTAGCTTACATAAGTGAGTCGTCATGACCCGCACCATGGTAATGGTGTCCCTATGGCTAACCAATTATATCATGTGCCAGATTTAACCATCAGAAAATAACTAAGTGCCTTATTTTATTCCTTTAATTCAATTTTTATTAAATTCATAAATTTCATTATTTTTACATTATTAATCACTTAACATTTTATTCATCCATAACAATTTTATCACTACCATAATTTTTCCATACTTTCCATTCTAATATATCGATAATTCATTATGAACATTCAATTAGGAGAGTGACTTTCAAGAATTCAGGGCAAGATGACGTGATTGTCTTGGGAGAGAATTGACCATACTTGACTAATGTCATTTCTATTATAAAGGCACGTTTATCAAAAAGGGATGTGAAGCATTTTTAGCACATATTGTAGATACCAAGAAATGGAGTCTAGATTTCAGGGAGATTCTTACAGTATGTGAATATCCAGATATCTTCCCTGAAGACTTGCCAAGGTTACCACCTATCAGGAGATATAGTTTGCCATAGATGTTTTTCCAGGCACAGCCCCGATATCGATCACTCTCTATAGAATGGCACCTACTGAGCTAAAGGAATTAAAAGTGCAGTTGCAAGAGTTGTTAAAGAAAGGGTTTATTAGACCCAGTGTCTCACCTTAGGGTGTTCCGGTTCTATTTGTCAAAAGGAAGGATGACACCTTTTGTTTGTGTATTGATTATCATCAGTTGAACAAGATGACAATTAAGAACAGATATCTATTGCCGAGAATTGATAACTTGTTTAATCAGTTGAAAGGAGCAGGGATATTTTCTAAAATTGACCTCAGATCAGGTTATCACCAATTGAGATTTAGAGAATCAGACATTTCAAAAACAACATTTAGGACTCGGTATGGTCATTATGAGTTTTTAGTAATGTCTTTTGGCCTAACGAATGCCCCAGTATAATCTTTAGGCCTTATTTGGACCAGTTCATGGTGGTGTTCATAAATGATATCCTGATGTACTCCAGAAGCAGAGAAAATCATGATCAACATCTTCGTATTGTCTTCCATACCTTGAGAGAGAATCAATTATATGTGAAGTTGTCAAAATGTGCATTTTGGTTGGATGAAGTGGCCTTTCTAAGGCATATTGTCTAAGCCAATGGGATCAGAGTCGACTCCAGTAAGGTAGAGGCAATCCTCAACTGGAAATCGCCTCTGAATGTGACAGAGGTGAGAAGTTTTCTTGGTTTGGCTAGTTATTATCGGAGATTTGTGAAAGGATTTCTTATGATAGATTCATCACTGAAAAAAATTGCTTAGAAAGGAGACCAGATTTGAGTGGACAGACCGGTGCCAGACTAGTTTTGATAAGTTGAATAAAATATTAACAGAGGCACTAGTGTTGACATAGTTTACTACGGAAAAAGATTATGTGGTGTACAGTGATGCTTCCCTTAATGGTTTGGGCTACGTACCAATGCAAGAAGGCAAAGTGATTGCTTATGCTTCCAGGCAACTGAAGCCTCATGAGAGAAATTATCTGACACATGATCTGAAACTAGTAGCCATTGTGTTTGCATTGAAAATATGGCAACAATACCTGTATGGCGAGCAATGTTATATCTATACAGACCATAAAAGTCTGAAATATTTGCCTTCACAAAAGGAACTCAATTTGAGACAAAGGCGATGGCTAGAATTAATCAAAGACAACAATTGTATCATTGTAAGGCCAATGTGGTAGCTGACGCTCTAAGTAGAAAAACTCTGGTAGGTAAACATTAAAACTTAAATTTATTAAGTGAATAAGATTAAATAACAAAAAAATGAAATAATAAATAATTTACATATATATATATATATATATATATATATATATATATATATATATATATATATATATATGATTTTGGTAGAATTGCGGATTCAACCCACATTGATTCAAAAAGTAAAGGACAATCAAAAACAAGAAATGAAATTAAAGAAAATCTTTGAAATGGTGAAAAAGGGTGAAAAACCAAAATTTACTATTGAATCAGATGGGAGTTTAAGGCAAAAGGGTAAGTTATGTTGCTAGATATACTAGAATTGAAACAAGATATTTTGACAGAGGCTCAAAATGTTATTTATGCAATGCACCCAGGAAGCAACAAAATATATCATGACTTGAAGGCATATTACTGGTGGCCAGGAATGAAAAGAGATATCATAGAGTATACTATCAGATGTTTAACTTGTCAGCAAGTGAAGGCTGAACATCAACTACTAAGTGGATTATTGCAGTCAATTTCAATTCCATAGTGGAAATGAGAAAGAGTTACAATGGATTTTGTTTTCGGGTTGCCTTTGACACAAAAGAGACATGATGCAGTATGGGTAGTGGTGGACCGGCTCACCAAATCAGCTCGCTTTCTACCGATCAAGATGGATTATCCACTTAACCATTTGATAGATATCTATGTTAATGAGATAATCTGTATACATGGTTTGCCAATTTCAATTATTTCAGATCGAGACCTGAGGTTCACTTCACAATTCTAGAAAAGTTTGCATCAAGCCATGCGTACTCGACTCAATTTCAGCACAACTTTCCACCCACAAATAGATGGACAATCAGAGAGGGTCATACAGATATTGGAAGATATGTTAAAGAGATGTGTGATGGAATTTGAAGGCAATTGGGACAAACATCTTCCATTGATAGAATTTTCCTACAATAATAGTCACCAAACCAGTATCGGTATGGCACCATATAAAGCCTTGTATGGAAGAAAATGTAGAACGCCTCTATGTTAGACCGAGCTTAGTGAAAAGAAAGTAGTGGGTTCAGGTCTAGTGCAGCAGATAGAGGAAAAAGTGAGAGTAATAAAAGATAGGCTAAAAGCTGCTACTGATAGACAGAAATCATACACAGATTTGAAAATAAGGGATATTGAGTATACAGTTGGTGACAAAGTATTCTTAAAATTCTCACCTTGGAAAAGGATTTTCCAATTTGGAAAGAAAGGAAAGTTGAGTCCTAGGTTCATTGGATCATACGAGGTACTTGAACGCATGGGTCCCGTGGCGTACAAATTAGCGTTACTACCAGAGTTAGACAACATTCACAACGTATTCCATGTATCCATATTCAGAAGATATCGATCGGATCCATCTCATATCATATCAGCAAAACCTATAGAGATACGACCATATCTAACTTATGAAAAGGAGCCAGTGGAAATTCTAGCTCGAGAAATGAAAGAGCTACGGAACAAGAAGGTACCATTAGTAAAGATTCTGTGGAAAAATCATAATTCAAAAGGGGCGACTTGGGAAAATGAAGAGGTGATGAAGGCTCAGTATCCACAATTATTCCACTCCAGTTAAAAAGGTAAATTTCAAGAACGAAATTTTTTTTAAGGAGAGGAAAATTCTAATGCCCAATAATTTAGGCCACGGTCACAATTGACCGAAATCTAGCGCTCCTAACCGATCAGGGTCTAAATTCGGACATAAAAGAAAAAAAAAATTAAAATGATAATAAAATATGTGAAAATATTTTGAATATTATTAATTGAGAATTTTGAAGTTCGGAATTAAAATTTGGAAAAAAAATAATTTTTCGCTGAACAAAATTGGAAATTGTAGTATTTTTGGCATGGATATTTTAAGGTGACATAAAAATAGAATATTCTTTATCTAAGGAAATGAATATTCTTTTGATTAAAATAAAGTAAGAGTGATTTAAATTAAGGACCAATGAAACAAGATAATCTAATTAATTCTAACCACCAACCTAATCTAACTATAAAAAGTCAAACTCTACTTTTTTGGTCATTATTCTTCTTCTTGCTCATCTAACCAAATAAAACTCTCTGTTTTTTTTTTCTTGTAGCCGTGACCCTCCTCTCCTCCTAGTTCTTCTTTTTCTTTCTTCAATTAAAGCTAAATTTATATGGTAAAAGTTGGATTACGGCAAGCTCATCAAGAAAGTGAAGCAAAGTGAGCAGAACCAAGGAAGAGGAAGGAAGAAAAGAAGAGAAAAAGAGAAAAAAAAATTAGTCATTTTGAAGATATTCAAATGTGAGGTAAGATTTTTCATCTTCTCACTTTTCTCCTTCTCTTTTCTTTGATTTTAGGGTTAGTTACCATTAAGGGTAGTAATTTAGGGTTTTTATTATGTTAATGATGAATTAAGAGTGGATTAGTGTGTTTAGTGCTTCATTAGTGTGAAAATTGTTATTAGGCCAATGAGGTGAAAAATCTTTGAACCAAAATCAAAGAGGAAGTAAGGGAAATGAGAAAGCTAGCTAGGAAGAAGAGAAACATGAAGAGAAGTGAATTTTTGAGGTATGTACATTTGGCAAAAATTCAATATAGAAAAATGTTGATTTTGATTTTGTGATGTTTGTGAAATTGTGTATGAAATTTTGGATATTTGATTGAGTGATGAATTGGTAATTAAATGATGTCATGAATGTAAAAATAAAAATTAGAATATGAGATTGATGCATGAAGATGGAAATTGTAGGAATTAATTAAAGTGTTGAACAATTCATCTTATAAACAATGTCTATTTTTTTGTCATAACTTGAGTTCTGGAAATTCGTTTTGATTGATTTTTATTGGGTTGGAATGTTAAGACAAAGGACTTCAACTTTCATTTTGGACCATTAGACTTGAATATGTCTGTAATTATGTGAAAAATAGACTTAAAATTCGAACTATAAATCTATCCAGTAAAATATTGGGGTAGATTGCAATGAACGTATCTTAGAAAAAATTCATACATTTTGCTACAAAATTTAGTTTAATGTGATTCCAGTTGAAAATTAAAGATAAACATGTACCTACATTTTGTTAGTTGATCACTTATCTAAATTTCATCTAAAAATGAATGAAAAATACATGACAATATAAGGTAGAAATGCTATCCAAAATATGACAACTTATAAATATACGTTGATTGTAGAATTTTTTGATAGAAAAATATATTAGTTAGCTTTTCTTATAGTTATAATGATTAAATAAGCAAGTATGAGGTAGTAAAATATTTAATGGAAATTATTGCATTTATATGGAATTTATATTAGTGTTACTTACATAATATAATTAAGCCCTATAACATCTAGTCGAGAACTAGAAATTAGGATAAGTTGGCATGTCAATAAAAAGGTAAAAATGTAGGCACTAGAAAATAGTGCTGAAATTTAATTTACGTAGGCACTAAGAAATAGTGTTGAGTTCGAAATTACGTATGTACCAAAAAGATGCTGAGTTGTTATTGAAAATGTAGGCGTTAAACGCCGAGTCATAAAATAATTATGTAGACATAGAGTATACTGCTAGAGAGCAAAAATCTTGTATCCAGTATTTAGTTTCGATCTAAGATGTCATGGGCTATCCAATATATAACATAAAAAATGTAAATTATTAAATTGATATTTTAAATTGTATATCTTGTATTGTTAAAATTTCAAGCATGCTTAATGAATGGAATGTTATAATTGATGAATTATATATTTTTGAATAACAAAAATAGTTTTACTATTATTTGAATATTTGGCATGCTTAGTAAATTAATTGTAATTTCTAAAATTTTATTTTAGAAATATTTATGTAATTATTGTATAATTGTCAAATGTACCACTAAGCTAGTAGCTTAGCGCGTGCAGATAAATAGACATAGTTGTTACATTATGGCAACTGAAGATAAGAGAAACCCCAAGATCAAATTGCAGCAATCTATTTCCTTTTTGTATGTTTTGGAAATTGTATTGTAAAATTTAAAATTTAGGAATTTTTTTTTATGTAAATTTGTGGCATGTAGGATTTATAAGGAGTAACTTTTGTAATTTATATATTTGATATTATTTATAAATGTATTTCTAAATATTATGATTTAATGAATGAGTTCTTCTAAATCAAAATATTTACATTACTAGTTACAATTTTAAATGAGAAAAAAAAAAGAAATACAGTAAGAAATATTCCGCTGATAATAAAATCGAAAATAAAAAAAATATTACAATAATTTGAGAATTTGTTATTTTTACAAAAAAAAAAAAGTTTAGTATCATTTCCATACACTATTATTGATTAATAGGGTAAGGGAGCGTTACAATTAGTGTCATTAATGAAAATTGACAAATGTGGTTTTCTATTATAAAATAATTTTAAAAGGGATTTATTGTTATAAATAAAACTTTAAGTACCAAATTATTATGAGTTACATACTTTGAGTATCGTGAGTGAAAATTAGCCTAACTAGAAGGATATGTGCTTGCAAGACTGTTGGTAATGTGGTTTACATTTGTAAACCTTAAGATTTGTATATGGATTGATAAATACTTTGTTTTAAATATGATTTCACTAAATTTTAAGGTTTCACAGTCGTGAACCATTTGGTTGCTTAATTTGTTGGCAGACATAATCATTCATGGGCTATATCACCACTTAGTTTACAGTTAGACAAGCAATGAATGTGTGATTCATGACCGTCAATGGGTCTTTCATGACCATGACTAGGGATGCTGATTTTGGTATTTTATTTTTGATTAAAATGAATTATGCATGATTCTGATGTTTATGGAACACTTTTGAGCTTTACTTTCAAAGAGATTAATTTGTGACTATAAGCATACATGTTTGGTGGAGGAATTGAGAATCATAATGGTTAATTGAGATGATAAGTTGATTATGCCCAACACTCTGACCAGAACTATAATTAGGATAAATGACATGTCATTAAGAGGATTCGGTACTAGGAGGCCTAAATTGGCCAATATAGAGATGGAATACATATTTGAGAGTTATGCTCAAATGAGCTTCTTTAGAGAAGAAATGTATGCATAATCTTATTTTTTTCTCAAGCATGTGTCTTGAGTGGCTCGGGTGAGAGCCAGAGTTCTATTAATATATGTATCTATTTTAGTCCAATTTAGATTTATTGGGCAAAGTTGTTTTAATGAATTGACTTGCAATAAGCATTGTATGATTGTATATGATGATAATGATAAAATTATGATATAAGCATAAAAATGAGATTGAGAGTGTTCTATGACTGTGGCATGAACTATGTAACAAGGTAAGGTATAAAGTATGAAATGAGAATCACATGTTCAAGCATATATTAATTCAGCATGTGTATCTATAGTCATGCATATACATTATATTATATTTCGCATATTGTTATATACTACTAAATAAGGTTTGCTTAGCATGTGAGTATTTTATCTTACATACGTAGTTTGAAGCCAAGTAACATACTGACAAGAAAAGACAGCCAAGGAAAAGCAAATGACAAACCTAGTGGGGGTTAGTGATACACCCCATTTTTTGGATGAGATTAGTTACATATGTACATGTTTTTGGGATTTTAAAAAAAATATATAATTTTGTAAGTAATCATATTATTTTGTAAACTCTTTGGTAAGTGTTATTTTCAACTTTATTATTTTAAAATTTTATTATAAACATTGTCATTTTTTTTATGTTTTTACTGAAGTTATCATGACAATGGTGCAAAGTAGATTTTTAAATTGAATATGTTTTAACTCATGTATTGTAATATTCTTTTATATAATTGGAAAAGTTCCTGGTTAAATAAAGGGGTGTTACAATTATATAACGAATCTAAATTATATTAATATTAATAAACCAGTTAAGTGTAATATATTATAAAGTAATTTAATTTATAATAAGTGTATTATAATTATATGATAAGTCAATATAGATATTGTAACAGCTAACACTTTATACATCTATATATCGCATATGTTGTTTTTATATTAAATTATCACGTATGAAACAAGAATAAAATAAAATTCATGTTTACAGCGAGAGTAATTTTTTTTTAACTCATCTCATATTATCAACAATAATTTCACAATCAATACGAAAGCTTTAATTATAGCTTATAACATCACATATATTAATAACTTAAACATTACATTTAAAAGTTAGTAAATTTGCAAGTATTCAATCCCCAAATATAAATGATATGTTCTTATGTTTATGTGGAATGCAAGGAAAGAAAATGAGGAGGTTCGGCCGGTGACCTTTGATCCATGACTTTTATATGCATCTCAATATGAACTACTAATCTTCTCTACCTGAAAAATGATGCAATTTGGTGAGTTGCGACTTAGTGAAAATAACCATCAAATGAGTTCTAAAGCACCAAACATTTCATAATAGCAAATAACAAGTATAATTAATACATACTTTATACTCCATTTCATCAGTCAATAACATATAAATATAGATAAAATCAAGTATTCAATAATTACTCTTTAATTATGCTTATGCTTATACATTTTATTTTGTTGTGACCAGGTTAAACGAATATTGCCCCGGATTTCCATGTGAACATTTGTATTTGCATTTGCTAGCTAGCTTGATCATTTGTTTCATTTGCACATATGTTGGGCCATAGACCTCTTCTTTTGCTTTGTAATGTCGATTAACTAGTCACAATGCCTTTTAAGCCATTATGCATATGCACTTGTACTTACATATTCATCAACCATTGTATCTTCTCACATATACCAAACATATACCACATATATACCTCATATGTCAACACATATACCTTGCATATACTATCCATATACCATGTATATATATCATATGTCAAACATATACCTCAAATATACCACAAGTACACAAGCTTATATGTACCACAAATGTCACAAATTATTCCTCATCATATTATCAAGGAAAAATCATCACAATCATATGAATCACATAGCAAGCAACATTCATATGCACTAAAGAATTCAATTGATAATTAGACTCACCTTTTTCCTTTGATTCCAATCCTTAACTTATTGTCTACCCCCTTCTTGTATATTTTCAATTTATCTTGAGCCTAATATTGAAATATAATTGGTTAATTTATGACTAGAGAAACTTAATGTGGCTTAAACAAATTAATATACATTATTCATGTCAATAATTAAAATTTTTCCTATGAGGCAGTGTGACCTTATGGGACTGTTTTGACTATAACTTTTTCTATACTTGACCAATTAATCTGATTCTTATTCCTAATTAATTTTAACATATTTATATATAACATATTAAAATTTCAGACCAATTGGATCATTGTATAATGTTCTGTGAAATTTCTAAACGTGTTCTGATTTCTGCCCTATTTTCTGCCCTTAGGCAGTTTCAGGGTACTCATTTGGATTCATCATAACTTATAATCTAACAGTCCTATTTTAATGAACATTTACAAACACTTATATGGGTTCATATGGAACATTTTTCATGTTTACAACTTTTATCAATTATGTCTCTAAGGCCTTAAACTTATAACAAACATTTTACTGGTCCATAATAGAATTGGCTTCCGGACCAGTATGACTTCCAAAGGCCATAACTTAGTCTATACATAACATATTAAGGCTGAAATTAGTACCAAAATTTAGATAAGACATATATCTATAACTTTTCTTTTTTTTTTTCATTCACAGAATCTATTTCTATCGAGCTCAAATGAGCCAAACAAGTTTCTAGATCTGCCCAGAGCACCCCATAGGCAGTTCAAACTATGGAACATTCATAGTTCCATTCCCCATAACTCAACCTTTACAAGTCCTATGAATCTGAAATTTGGTATACTGATACATAACACATATATCTACAACTTGTATGTTTTGAGGTACTTCAAATATTTACTTTAACATATCCAAAACTAACAAACACAGTAGCTAACTTACTTAGGGTTTATATCCGGATCACTTTCAGTACGAAGAGGATATCTCATTCTATACACCAAATTTTGCAAAAATATTTACATATCCATAAATATAAGATATAAAGGAACAACGTTTGTGTTTTAAGTTTTTCCAGATTCAATTTCTATTGATATCAAAATCGGGGTGCAAATCAGTGTCTATTAATGAATCTTAGCAACTCAAATCAACTTTATAGCAATAAGAATTGATTATTTACCAAGAACAAACTTACAAGGGATCAATTTGTCTCAAAAACCAAGTGAAACAAGGAAGAATTGGTGGCTGGAATTTGAGAGAAAATAGGTTGAAGAAATGAAGCAAAGAAGAAGAAGAAGATAAGGAAAGAAAAGGAAGATAATAACAGCCTAATAGGTTAAAAGCCACCTACTACCATTTGCTTTTCCCTTTTCCATCCATCCCTTTTTCTTTTTTTTTTCTTTTTCTGAATTTTATTTTTATTTTTTTATTTTATTTTATTTTTTAATTATTCTTATTATTACTACACAATTCAACACAATATCCAATTTAATTTTAATCTAGTTATTTTGCATACTTTAATTTGGTTACCTTATTTCATTTATTTTTAATACTTTTTATCCTCATTTAGATTATAAATACACATGTATGACTCGATACAATTGCAATATACTAGGACACGTAGCTAGTGCGTGTCATGGATTTGTTCCTACGAAAATACGTATAAAATGTATGTGTTCAATTTAATTATATGCAAGATGCATATGTTCAAATGAAATGCATGTGAGGAAGGTTGAGGATGTTACAGACATATAAATCAATTAGAAATTATTTGATTAATTAAAATTAATTAATTGAAATTAATTTCATTTAATTGAGATTCAATTGATCAATTGAATGTATATTGATTAAATTAAAGTTAAATTGAACTTAATTGATTAAACTAAAATTGATTAATTGAATTTAAATATAACTTTTACGATTAAATTGAAATTAATTTATTAAACTTAATTAAAATAAATAAGGATTTAACTAATTAATTGGTTGAATTGTAGTTCAATTGAGTAATCAATTGAAATTCAATTTAATTTAAATTGTTAAATCTAATTCCAATTAAAGAAATTAATAATTTTACAAATTAGAGTTAAATTGTCCAATCAATCAATTGAATCTCAATGTAATCAATTTAGGTTTAACTAATAATTTTAATTTAATTATTTTAATCAATTTAACCTAGTTTAACCAATAGATGAAGTTCAATTGAATTAATTTAATTGAACTATAATTAATAAAACTGAATTCCAATCGATTAAATAAAATTGATTAATTTAATTTAATTTTAAAATTTAAGGTCCAATTAATTAATTAACTTTAAACTAATTATATTGAGTTTAAATTGAATTTTAATTGATTAATTAAGATTCGATTAATTAATTGAACTTAATTGATTAGATTAACCTTAAATTAATCTTCAACTTATTAATTAAACTTAATTAAATTAAATTGGAATTCAATAGAACAATTAAAATCAAATTGATTAAACCCAATTTGAACTTTTTAATTATGAAATCGATATTTTCAATTAATTAATTAACATAAATTGATTGATTTGAGTTTTTAATTGAAGTTCAATAATTGATTAGTTTGTACTTAAATTAAAGATTATATTGAAATTGATCATTGAACTTAATTGGATTTAAATTGAGATTCAATTTAATAAATGAACTCTATTTAATAAAATAGACCTTAAATTGAATTTTAACTATTACATTGGTTCAATTAATTAATTAAACTAAACTAAATCAAATTGAGATTTAATTGATAAATTAAATTTAAATTGATTAAATTTAACTTCAATTGAATTAAATAAGGCTTTAGTTGATTAATTTAAAATTCAATTAATTAAGGACCTGAATATAATTAAAATTGTTAAATTACAACTTGAATTATAATAGCTTATAATTTACACTTATTAGTAATATACTAAATAATATAAATATTTACACTTATTAATATATTTATATATATATATATATATATATACACTTTCAAATTATAAAAATATAAAATATCTAATATTGTTAAAAAAATTTTAAGTATATAAGATCTAGAATATGCTTTTTAAACTCTAATGTCCAATTTTCTATATTTCTCTCTTTTTTTACACGTCTTACACCACAGTCCTTTGCCCTTCTCCTTGTTGCTACTCCACAATTATTCTCAATACTTCAGATATTGTAGTGTTTGACACCTTCACCTGACCTTAGGCTCAGTCGCTTTCACTCTTTTATATTTTCTTTGAATTAAAACACTAATGCAAGGGAGTTCATATGTAATTCGTTTCCTCTACCAAGACCTACCTTCTAATTAAGGATTTGAAGTACATGGTGAAATGTTGACTAACCTATTAAATCTTTTAACAAATTTAAATCATTTACTAGATTTAATGTGATTCATTATTTTTGGCAACTTTATGATATATTTATGCCAAATATTTTTTTCGCTTAAATTTTAGTTAATTTTAGTGTGAGAATTATTTATACAACTAGATCAGCACAGATCTATTTTGAAAAAAAAAAATAAATGTCACATATACATTTTAATATATATGTCAACAGTGCCAAATAAAAAAAATAGATTCGGAATATTATGTTACTATCAAACCAAATTAAATTTCTTTCGATATTACATTTGATATGAAATTGAAAATATTTAAAAGTTAAAAAAATAATAGAATTATTTTGATACAAAAGTGAAAGCACAAATTTTTTTTTTTTTTTATAATAATTGCCCTTTTATAATTAAATAAAACGATGTGTTTCAAAATTATTATACATATCAAACGACACAGTTTTGAGTTGAAATTTTGGACTTTTAAAGGTGCATTTTAGGAAACGTGTTCATGCTTCATTAGTAGTTAATTATTATTTAGTATTATATATATATATATATATATATATATATATATATATATATATATATATATATATCCTTTTATTGTAATGAAATGAATTCATCTTCAGTTCATTAAAAAAAAAAAAAGAAGCGGAATCCATAGAAATACCAAATCAATAATGTGATCTAAAACTTCACGAGAGTATTTTGAAAAATAGGAATGAAGAGTATATAATCCATTAAAAATAGATAAAAGGAATAAACATTACTTTCACTCAGTCCACTCGAAATCTATTATTTTACATTCCTGGATAAACAAAATATCACGATCCTACGGGTACAATCAAAACAAAAGCTATCACAATTCTACAGGTATAATACAGAGAGAGGCTATGAAATAAAATCACACATCCAGTTATCATATTTTGCCAGGTTAAACAGAGCTCATCACATGCCGCCCTCATCATCAACGCTATAGAAAAAATTTGTAGAACATAACACATACAATATCGATCATCCCTTGCTCTCATCGGCTTCATCAAGGGATGCAGCGGTAATTAATTGCATTTGGTTGCATGTCGCCTTTGATCACATCTAGTGATCCAGATACATATTACCAGGTGTTGTAGACAGTCATCAAAGGAGAAATTCAGCCAAACACAACCCATCATAACACTCTATTTGAAAATACAAAGCACGAAAGAGGCACAACTATTCACTATTGATGTGCAAAAAATAAGATACAGAGGACTGATTAAACATTTCACAACCTCAAAATCAATAATATTAAGATGATTGACAGCAACACTTACGCATTCACACACACTCTAGGTCAATGCAACCTTCATTATGCGTTTCTGTTTCATCTTCTATAATAGGACCTAAGTTCACTACTGCCTATTTGCATTATTTGCCTAGAGAAGGAGCCAAACCAAAAAGGGCCCTCTCCTTCATGATTTCAGATTTTTTTTTTATTTTGTTAAATATGAAATGGTGGATCCTTGAAATGGTTTTGACAAAAAAATGGAGCCTTCTCCGATAGCATATTGTTGCCGTTGATGAGAGTAGAAGCGAAAATCCTGTCAGAAAAATTTCTTAAAAAAAACTCAAAACAGGTCTAGTCCAACGCTCTTAAAACCAATTTTTATATCATAAACTCCAATTGTTAGCAAAAATTTCTTAAAAAAACTCAAAAGAGGCCCAGTCCAACACCCTTAAAACCAATTTTATATCATAAACTCACATTCCTATTGCATTTTGTATCCAATTTTTTTTCACAAGTGCAAGACTATATATATATATATATATATATATATTTCAAAAATAAATTATTTTAAAAATAAATTATTTTATCATTTAAATAAATAACATACAGTGCATCATAGATAAATTCATATATAATTTGTGCTTAAAAACTCACATCATGCACTAGTGCTTCTAGAAGATTACACAGATGTCACCTAACAGATAACGATATTTATGCAAATAACTGAATATTTGTAAAGTGAAATTATATAGAAGAATGCTAAATACACTCTCCAACACTTCTTGATTAGTTGGTGAAAAGAGAAATTTTTTCTTTCTCCATTATTTTTTTTTTACCAACCAATCAAAAAATAAATGTTAAAAATCATTAAAAAAAATGGAAGTATTTTTAGCATTCAACCAATTTTATATATTAGGCCATTGATAAAACCAAGTAAAAGAGTTATCAGTCATCCGGATCCAAATGTTATTTCTTCATGTAAAAACTATGAATTTGGCCCCCATATCCTGTGTTTTCTCAATTGAGCCTCTACTTTTATTTCGTAATAATGAAACCCTTGAACAATTATTTCAGAATTTATTGCATCATTTTCCAACAATTTTTTAGAATTAGACTAACACTGCTACTATAAAATGACATTCACACATTCCACTTCATAAAATCGATCACAATTAACATACTAATTTCCTATCATCAACAATTAATCCATACTTGACAAGAAAACATTCATAATTTTGTATAAACAATGATTCATAGCAATCTAACAACGTTTATATTTGTAAAAAAATCATCAAAAATTTATGAAATAGGTAGTTAAAGTAATAATACAAGAACCTAAAAAAAAAGTAAAGGGACTCGATCAATAAAACACCAAAAGTACAAGGGTCAATTTAAAGTCAAAATCTAATAAGAAATAATAATATTAAATATGTATTAATGATTAGCAATTTACATTCATTCATATCATAATTAAGGGCATCAAATTTCCATGAACTTTTTGGGAAAAAAAATGCTTTGAAAATTTTCTTGTGGCTGTAACCCATTTACCTTCCTCTCAAACCAATATTTAGATGAAGATCTACGAATAAATAATTGTTAATTAACACTCAGATAATTCAACTCAAATAATAACTGTTAAAGAAGAAACCAAAAAATGCAGAAAAAGAGTAAAAGAGCTTAAATATGCAGCATAAAATAACATTACGGAGAAAGCAACTGGTCATGAGATTCATAGCCAATGACTTCACAACCTTGTTTGCTTTGAGAAAAGAATAGATCAATCTGTGTAAGCTTCATACACACACACATGTGCAAGCACACAGAGAAAGGAGAGGGAATCGAAAATTAATCTATAGCATGTCTACGTGTTCATACCGTTACAGCTGCTGCTAATTTGAGCTTCTAACACAAAAAGGACACTTCGAGGAAACATATATGATATCAGTAAGATGGCTTCTGTCACTCTCAAAGGGAAAGTAAGTTGATCATGTGAATTTAACATTGAAGGCACTTGAAAAGATAGAGGCTGCAATCTGCTTCTCCAATAAAGATTACAAATATTTTCAAAAAGCCAACTCAATTGAGAGAGCAGTTTAGGAATGACAAAATTGAACTGTTCTTAAATTTGACTTCTTCACAAGCAAGAGGGAGAAACGAATATGTTCTGCCAAAATAACCTATACCTACACTAGGAAAAACTCTGAGAATGAAAAATGAGAGGATAGGTACAGCAAAATCCACTGCTCCAACACTGCAAAAAAAGAAAAAAAAAAATTTCCAAGCATAATTTATTTTACAGGGCTAAAAGTATGTTACACATAAAAACTTGAGTCATTTTACTGTTAGACTCACTCTCGACTTTGTTACAGTGTCAAAACATATAGGTGGCAGTCTAATCATATGTAAACATGACAATATAAAGAATGAATGGAAATAGGAGTAAATTACACACGCCGTCACTTAACTACAATCTCTTTCCTTTAATTATCCCTCAACTTCAATTTGTAGCCACATCAAACTTTATCACTTGTCACCCCAAAATCCCTGAAACCGGTAGTAGCCAGTTTCCTGGTTTTCTGTCCAGCTCATCTGTCCACTTGGACAAATCACACTGTCTCAACACATTTTTCAAGGCATAAAAAATAGGAGGAAAATAACCCTCCACTGCCTTCTCTCTCTCTCTCTCTCTCTCTCTCCCCCACTAACCCTCGCTCTCCATCTTCAGATCAGCACTTTCTTCTTCAAGATGGGCAAACATAATCACTCTGTAGCTCCCACTCTTCACACAGATTATAAGAACCTCTTTTTTCCCACATAATTTGTGGAACAAACACCAAATTATATATACACATATGTATACTCTATTTTTTTTCTACTGCCCAACAAAAAAAAAAAATCCATATGCTTGCCACAGTAATTTGAAAGAGGAAAAGTCTAGGTGTTTCAAATTAACAAGATCATTATTTATTATTTCTATATTAATTGATAGAAGTAATATTGCATTTAATCAAACATCAAAAGTAAATGATGAATAACCCAATCTCACCTATTAATCATCATAACAGTTGGCCCAGCGTTCATCTAGATCAATGCAAATCTTGAATCAAGGTCCAAAAAATTTTGAACTTTTTATGATTGCCTAAAGCCCCATACCAGTAGGTCACAAGTCTTTTATCAATAAAGCCCCATTTCTCTCCCCACTTGAAGGCCAAAAAGGCCAGTTCCCACTCTTGCCTTATGTTCCAAATCACAGAACAGACCAAATTTTTATAAGCTTCAATGCCTAACTGCAAAAATTGAGTATGTTGTTTCTGATTCTCCATCGCTACTGGCTGACATTATTGATCTTAGCTTTCAAGGTTTGCAGGAGAGAAATATAGAAGAAGAAAATTAGGGTTGATCTGAAGAAAAAAATTCTATGATAACAGGAGAGAACATTCACAGAGAGAGAGTGTGTGTGTGTTCTTTGCTTTATTATTCTTTTATTTTCTTAGGGTTTCATTTAACTTTAATCTTTTATATGGGTGAAGAGAGAGAAGATTGTTAATCATATGTGGCATGATGAGTCAGCCAGCAACTGGAGAAACTGCTATTCCTGGTCTTAGCAATTTCTAGGTGACAACTTGTAAAGTTTGATGATATTCTAGCTACAATTTGAAGTTGAGGGCTAATTAAGGGATTTTTGAGGGACGACTTGTGAAGTTTGATGATATTCTAGCTACAAATTGAAGTTGAGGGATAATTAAGTGAAAGGGACTAATTGATGGATGATGTGCATAATTACCCATGGAAATAGAGAACAACAACCATTTAAATCCCAATAAAATTATAACTACACTGTTAGAAATGACAGTCATAGAACTTTGAGGAAATAGAGAGCTTACAACAGAAAGCAATGGTCCCTGTTTGAACTTGTTGTGAAATGAAAATGCAATTGGCTTCGGATTGTCTCCAGGTCCTCTAATAAAACCACTGATAAATATAATAGCAATTCAATATTATAGACTGGCCAAAGATGCTAAAGTAATCATCTTTAACTAATTACATTATATATATACATACATATAAAACAGAACTAACAATTAAAAAAATCAAGAACACAATAGCTCATGATAAAAATTAAAATGATAACAATAAAACAACTAACATTAGTGATGCAGAAATTAAGGGAGTCCTTCTAGCATCATATACAGCGATGAGACCTCTGTAGATATCATTCCCTCCTTTATAAGACACAGCTAATCTTTCACCGGAAGCATCCCAGGCTATCTTCTCAATTCCTTGACTGCACAGGAAAACATGTAAGAATTACAATTTTGAGAGCATCACTGTGAACCACTGTCAACAAAAACTTAAAAATTAACATCTATCATGCCCGAATGAGTTAAGAGTTCAATAAAACCTAGAAAATATATCACTTATTCTATATGTAGTTATAGGAAGCTTAAGTGATCAAACATTCCTTTTGACATGCAATAATCATTCTACCAAATCCTGCACTCAACGAAGGGGAATGAGTTTAGCACTCGAATTGCCTTTGTAATGACCAAAAACTAGGGAAGAAATTGAGATGAAGAATGAGAAAAGCCATCAAATGTAGTAAGATCAGTTAAGTAGTGATGTAAGCAACAAGAGATCACCTTGATCAACAAGCATTGCAGATAATTCCTTTTCTACTATCCTACATGGATATTTTTATGCTAAACCCTTCTTGACTATTTGTAACGTCCATAATTAGGATTTATAAGATATGCTATTGATTAACGAGAAATTAGGGAATTAAGTGGAGTTTTGGGAAGTTGAGAATTGCGAAATCTGATGTTTCACACCCATGACAATGGATGTCACAACCGTGAATATCGGGTTTTAGTACACAGCCGTGATAAGGTTCTTCACTTATCACAGCCGTGAAGAGTTGTTTAACAATCGTGAAGGAGAGGCTCATGCCTGTGAAAGAGGAGTCGCGATTGTAAAGTCTGGGCAGACAGAGCAGATGAAGCAGCCATGTTTTCCTCTCTGTCATTTCCTTTAAATCCGCTCCCCACTCCCTGTTAACCAACAAAACATGCAAACTTCATCATCTTCTTCTTCCAGACTCCATCTCCCATTGGAGAAGCTTGAAAGATCAGTGTTTCATAAGGGAAAAGTGAGAAGGAAAAGTGAGAAAAGGGAGGCTGAGAGTATAGAGAGCTTGGTTTTTCTTTGCTGGATTTTGGTTCGTTTTCCAAAGGCTAAAAGAGCATTTCTTTATCTTGCTAGGACCTAAAGAGAGTGCTGAAAATCCATCTCAAGGGAAAGGACAAACTTGAAGAGATCAAACTTTAGCCAATCTCCACCCTAGGTGTAAGATTTGTACATAACACTTAAACCTGTTACTTTGTGTTTTTCTGTGTTCTTTGCTTTAAAGGCATGTTTTAGATGATAAATGAATAGATAAATAGTGAAATATGGGATTAATATTCATGATGTGAAATCTTATGAATACGGTTAAATTGACATATCTGTGGAACAATTTTGATTACTATTGATGATTAGAGATGATAGTCGTGATAGATAGCTTGAATGCATGTTGGAATGTTGATAAGGTGGTTGACATTGGTCAATCGCAGTGAGTATTGCATGTGAAAATGACATGATTTGTGATGCTCTGTTTTTTCTGGAAAAATTTCCAGATTCACGGCCATGAAGGGTGGGTTCACGAGCATGAATGTCATGAGATGCATTCTTATTGCTGAAACAGACCCGTTCACAGTTAGGTTCACGCCCATGAATGTGTGCTGATTCATGAGTTGAATCAAGGCTTGTTTCACATGGGAGGGACTGCCTATGAAGTGGTGTTTCACGGTCGTAAAGGTGTTTATGATGAAAAAAATTATATGTTTTGGCATGCCATTAAGGAGAGAGTTCGGTACCGAGTAACCTATGTTAGTCATATATTGTGAAAGCCCAGAGGTTAGCGAACCAGAACGCCTCGGTGAGTTATATATTTTACAGCCCAGAGGTTAGCGGATAGCGCGCCTTGGTGGGTTGAGTTACCCATATCCATTTTAGTCTAATTATGAGTAAGTGGGAAAATGTAAGATATTTGATAATATGATGTGTGATAAAACACTTGTATGGTTCTAGATGACAGTTGATATGTCATGTAGTGATGTGCAATATATATATATATGATGGCATGTCATATAGTATACGAGCTAGTGCATGTACAGACTCCGAGATAAATTGTTATAGTAGCATGGTTAGTATATCATGCATATTATTTTATATGTTGTTGTATGTCTTACACGCGTATGGAGTTCCATGTGCAGGTTTAGAGCTTAGGGGAGGACTAACAGAGGAGGAAGCCCATTGATCAGAATTGAGAATATTCATTTGGGATGGATGATACATTGTTGTATCTATATTTTTTGTTGTCTTGCTATGGGTTGTAGTTATAGCTTTACATGCTGTATTTCAGAGACATGTAGTTTTATAACTGCTCATTTTTTAAAACCTTAGATTTGTGTATGCCCGCATGTTTTTTATTAAACTTTTATTTTATTGAGATCGATTTCATGATTTTAAGAATATTTTTATTTTGTTAAGTCATCATGGTCATAGTGCATAAAAGTTTTAAAAATTATGACATTTTAACTCATGTGCATTGTAGTATCTTCTGATATAATTGGATTTAGTCTTAATTATATCGAAGGGTGTTACACCACTTCACTTTATCTCATCCATCGTTGACCTCTCACCTTCTTCTCTACACTGACTTGCATGTGGTCATCCCCAAACTTGTCCATTTGACAAACTACATTAAATCTAGTCAAACCATTTCAATCCTCACTCCTTCAACCTCAATTGATGTCCCTTTCATTTTTGCCAAGAATGCACTTACTCCTTGTCCAAACTAATCCTTTTATATATATTTTGACACACCCACTTCAGTATTTCCATCTCATTCTATGAAAATGTTATTTCTTTACCATCTTGCATTTGGTGCCATACATCATTGCAGGTCCTAGTTAATAGTATTCTTACAGAACTTCCCCCTTTAACTTAGCTAGGATATTACAATCTCATTAAAGATGCATCTCATATCTTGATTTCTATTATGTTGCCTAATGATGTTCGCCTCACACATCCTTTTCTTTTGCATGAAAAAACTAAAGTACTCTAAGTGATTGCTCAGTAGGATTTTTACAAGCTCAAGATAAAACTAGATTTTGTATTTTTTTTTTCTTTATCTTGCTAAATAAAAATGTTTCTATCTGCTTATTGTAAAATTTATCATATTGTGATCCTTCATCAGTTGTTATAGTTAACTCAGATGGTGTTCTAATAAGCAATGTTATAAATTTTTTATTAGCAAAACAATTCACCAAGTCCAATCGCACATATGCTTCTTCAACCAAATGAAAAATAAGAGGGTTTACACTTATATTTTTAAAAAATATTATCCCTTCACCCCTCTCTTTTAAAACCCACAATAATCGCTCCAACAATTTTTTTTATAATGTAACCCAGGAGTTTCATGCTCTCTAATTTATGCAACATTGGATGACTCAATACCACTCATCCATTGTGTAATGAATCTTCTTTGATCTTGCTATCTTCATTTTTAGAGCTTCCTAAACCTCATATGCCCATCTCCACTATTCTTTCCCATTTGATTCTTCTTGAATGCAAATTATATTAACTCTTCTGCATATCACTAGCTCCAATGACTCCAATTAACATCATAATCCTCCAGGAACCTAAGTTTACTCTTCTCTTTATAGAAACTCCTCAAGGGTAATTCTAGAGCCTCCTATCACAACCTCAAGAAGCAGATGATGCTCTCTAATTTATGCAACTTTGGATGACTCAATACCACTCATCCACTTTGTAATGAATCTTCTTTGATCTTCCTATCTTCATTTTTAGAGCTTCCTAAACCTCATATGTCTATCTCCACTATTCTTTCCCATCTGATTCTTCTTGAATGCAAATTATATTAACTCTTTTGCATATCACTAGCTCCAATGACTCTAATTAACATCATAATCCTCCGGGAACCTAAGTTTTCTCTTCTCTTTATAGAAACTCCTCAAGGGTAATTTCGAAGCCTTCTATCACAACCTCAAGAAGCAGATGTTCAGCATCATATACAAGGGGCATGGTTACTTCCTAGATTAATTTGTTTATTAAAGTTTATCAATTATCACACAGGAAGGTTTACCTATTTAATACTACATTCAATCACTATGACTAGTCATTTCAGAAAACACCCTACGTCCTTGTCTGTGTTCCCAAAAGCTTGGGCTGGGTGCAGTTTATTACAATAATCAAACACCCCAGTAGTTTATATTATATACGTTAAAGAAATAATTGTCTATGCTATATCATAACCTATTGACTATATCTAATGCAACCTTTGTGGAACCAGCTTTCTTCAATCCAACCAAGATTAAATCTATCAAAGGCAGGCTTCAGTACAATAAATGATCAGGTGCAGTATTTATCATCAACCAATACAATTTACAACAAAGTTCAAAGCACTCGATTGTCAAGATTAGACATTTAATTTATTATTCTTTTCAAAACGAAACATTCAGCTAAGGATAATAGTTTTGGGTCAATGAGTAGATATTATTTTCCTCATAGAAAGGTAAAAGTGCTAAATTTTATTCCAAATTGCTTGGCTCACTTATTCATTGACTCTCAGCTACCTTCAGTGTAGACTTGGCAGGAATAACGTTAGGTAGTAATAATGATAATCCAAGTGCCATTGAAAAAAAATTTTGACTCTAAAAAATTTTGCTTATTGAAAGCTTAACTGATGTAAATCTAAATCAAGATTTAAAATCATATCAGCAATTAATGGTCTAGATAACAAATCAGTGATGTCAGCTCACTGTGGTTACCAAGCATCTGGTTTTTTTCCCCCCATTGTTAAATGCACAAACCAGCAAAAATTCAAGATAAAATCTTGTAATGCAACTCCAAAGCTAGAAAAACATTTCTGAAACTTAAAAAACACAATGATCTTATAATGTATGATTTCTATAATTCTCATGCGTAAGGATGAGCATCGGTTTTGAAGTTCAGTTAACGACCTATTTAAAATTTAATTTCATATTCAATCCACACTAAAGTTTAAAAACACAATTCAACATAAATAATTTAAAATTATAATAATAAGAATTAAACATGAACGAAAAATTTACAATACACAATACCATTAAATCGAAAAAAAAAAATTAACAATTCCAAGTAAATCGGTTAACTCCATGAATATTCGATTAATCGCAAAAATTAAACAAATTAACCAAAAATCCTTAACTCTCTTAATCATTTACTGCACTGAAATCTCATGAAAAATCAGTCAGTTAACTGAACTATGCAGTGCAGTTAATTTTGCAGTTAATTCAGTTTCAACCAAACCGATGCTCAATCCTATCTCATGGACAGTCAGTTATTTCACGAGAAACAGGAAAACAAAGCAGAGCATTTTCTATTAGAGATGATTGAAGTTCAATAGATCAGACTATTAATGCAATATGACAAAAAAAAAAATAATCAAAATCCACGAACACAATCTCATGAGTGATCACAAGATTTAATTTCAAAAATGGACTCTCATCATAAACCTAAAAATTTGGACAGCTATAAATAAATAAAATAAGAGTTCAGACCATGCTTCCACAATTGATATCAAGAGGCAAAACACATCGATAATAATATCAATCAATAGTGAGCAATCCATTAAAATAAAATAAAATAAAAATAAAAGTTGTAGACAATCTCAGGAACCACCCAAATATCTACTTCCCCAGTAATACTATCCGAATTATCGTATAAAGGAAAAACTATGTCATTCCATGAAAAGAATCTTATCTCTACCTGCCTGTCAATGATATAATCTCAGGCAAATCAACTGGCAGTAGGTGCGCATCTGCAGGAAATAGGAAACTACCGTCATCTATGAGCATATATAAAACAACAAAATTCATGCATACACAGAAAACCAATCATATCAAGGACTAGATAATTGAAACCACTAGCAGCATATAATAGTACTAGCAGACAAATTCATTTTCCAATCAGATTTCCATTAATCTGTTCTCATAAGCATATTTTCAAAGACAAAAGTGGAAATCCTTTTTGAGGAAGAACTTGTTTGCATGAGAACTCTGTCCATGAGAATCTTCATAGAAAGTATCTGAACCTTCCTTTTCCATTCTGTATAAATCAGGTCATACTTTCAGAACACATGTTTAGATTACCATCTTAAAATCTAACTGAGCCTTTTAAGAGTTAAAGCTAAACAGAACGAGAGAAGAGAACAATTTAATCATATAAAATATACTTGAGATTACTAACTCTTCATTTTTCTTCAAAGAACATCCTTGACATTTATATCAGCCATGAAACATGATGCATGTGTTGCTTGATTCAAACAAGAGTCAGGATAGTGTTTGGTGCTCCATCCATTTTTGTTATCAACAGAAATTTTCGTACAGTCAATACCATTTAATCATGCTTCTCACATCACAATCTCTCACTCAATCTCATTCCCTAGCTCACTCTATGGTCCTTAAATCCTAAATCCTTTTTTCTTCTACTGTGAACTTTCTTTAGTTGGCTCAAGACAGAAAATAAAATGGTTAACTATGTATTCTAAGAGGTATAGAAATTTTTTTTCTTTTATACAACCTTAAGCATGCTGCATTCATAAGGATGCCACGCGAGGGGAAACACCATATGATAATAATGTCCCTGCTAATGTGAAGGTACATCTTGATTACCAGTAAAGCTGTATTATACTATTTCAAATCATCGTGGCATTTATGATTATTTCAAAAATGCAAAGGAACCAGATTATTTTTTTGCCCCATTGAAACACTTAGTCGCACAAAAACAAAATCCAAATGCTCAAGCAGAAATTGCAAAAAGTTAATGTTGGAAATAGAAACTCAGTCAAAGATTTGTGTGAATTCATAGGTATATAATAGCTGTAAATTAGCTATAATTATGGTAGTTTAGTCAAAGAAAAATAGTTGTAATTATACCTTGATTTGTTCCGTTTCTATTCTTTGTATTACCTATTTATAGGTGTTGTGTATCAATTATAACTCAAAAGTGAGAAATAATAATTATTCTCAATATTCTCGCTAGTTTTCATGGTATCAAAGCTGGGATTTAATCTCTGAATCATACAAAACTCTAATTTTTTTCAGCCACCCTTCACCATGTAAGAAATTTCATCTAGTTCCACTTCCCAGTCTAAAAATCCTACAACTAATACATCTAACCCTGTTTCACACTCTATCCAAATCACCAATATTCGATTGAATGGAGATAACTTCTTGCGTTGGTCACAATCTGTCTGTATGTATATTCGAAGGCAAGAAAAATTGGTTATCTAATAGGAAGATTTCTCATATGCTGTTTGGGATGCTGAGAACTTCATGGTCATGACATGGCTTGTAAATTCCATGGAGGAAGACATTAGCTCCAACATGTGTTATTCTATAGCTATAGAGCTTTGGGATGATATTAACCAGATGTATTATGATATGGGAAATTAGTCCCAAATATATGAGTTGACAATAAAACTTAGTGAGCTTTGTCAAAGTGAGAACAACATTACCAAATGCTTCAATTCTCTAAAGCGGTTGTGGCAAGATCTAGACATATTCAATGACTACGAATGGAAATCACCAGAAGATTGCAATTCCAACAAAAATATGACTGAAGATCATTGAATTTACAAATTCCTTGCTGGATTTAATGTAGAGTTTGATGAAGTAGGGAGGATAATTATTGGCCGACAACCCCTGCCTCCTATTGATGAGGTATTTGTCGAGGTTAGAAAAGAAGAAAGCCGCAAGAATGTTGATAGAGAATGGGAAAAGCAGAAGCCCAACTCACACAAGGGCCCATAATTTGGCATGAATATTTTAGAAGAAAAAATGAAAAAGGGGGGCACACATGGAATGATTTGGTTATAAAAGGAGGAGAACAGTAGGAGCATGGTGTGGAGTTTGTTATTCTGGTATTTTGTCTTTGAGCTTTGTTTAGAGAAGGGAACGCAATCCCTAGGCTGTGCACCTTGCACATATCTTCTCTTTCTGATTTTTCCTTTTGTTCTTTATATTTTCTTCTTTTAGTGGAACTTGAATTCCTTGTTCACAGTAGAGAAGTATTGAGTACAGCTCTCCTTACTTGCAATTATCAATCTGAATATTGATTCCATAGTTTGTGTTCTTGTTTGTTTGCCTTGAGTTGTTGATTTCTTATCATTGGACCAACCTGCCGGATTCCATGGGGAAGAATGACGATGCCATGGAGACAATAACTCAAGCTCACCTTGACGGTCACGAAGAACAGATCCAAAACATCAACGACCAATTGGCAGTGTTAAAACAAGAATTGACAGCCTCTCAACAAAGCCAAGACAAATTCCAAGCAGTGGTGATGCAATGGATGAAAAAGGATTGAGAAGTAGCCTTTGACGAAGGACGACAAGGATACTCTGGATCGATCTATTGTGTCCCCAAGCATTACAAACCAATCTATCCCTATTCACACCGATCAAGTGAATGGATACCCACCGCCAGGTCTCGGACAAATTATGCCATTACTGGATTCTTCAGCAATGACGAAGAAGGTGAAAATACCCATGTTTTCAGGAGTTGACCCACGGGATGGTTGATGGGGGCGAAGAGTTATTTTCAAATTAATGAAACTTTTGAACATTAGAAAATCCCATTAGCCCATATCTGCATGAAGGGAATCGTCGTTCATTGGTTCACCATAGTTTGTGAGCTACATTTTAATTTGACTAGGGATCAATTTAAGAAGAAATTGCTGAATCGCTTTGGAGGAATGGCTAATTTCAGTCTTTATGAGCAACTAGTTGCAGTGCAGCAAGAGGGAACGGTAGATGAATACATTGATAATTTTGCAACTAATTGCATCCATGATCCCTAGAGAATCAGAAGCTCTATACCTAGGGTATTTCATGAATGGATTGAAGGAAGACAAAGAATTTGGTGTGTCTACTAGGGCCTCAATCTCGCCTTAATGCATTCAACATCGCCCGCAATGTTGAAATTGCTTTGGGAAAGAAGGAGGATTTGGATTTGGTCATTGCAATCAGTATGAGGCAGAGAAAGGAGATGGGGGGGTCACGTGCTAGGAAATTTTCAAAAAAAAACAGATGGGGTTAAGCACCAGGCCCATAAACTTAAACCCATTAAGAGACCCACACCCCAATTACCCAAATGAGGATAATTCCAAGGTGAATCCGACACTTCTAGCTCCACATCAGTCCCAAATTCAGCGAAATAAAGGAGTGAATCACCTTACCCGGGCCGAAATGGAGGAATGCCGGTGGAAGGGACTGTGTTTTACGTGTAGGCAACCGTACAACCCTCAACACAAGTGTCCTGCAGGTCAGCTCCAGCTATTTGCTCAGCGACAATGAGGATATGGATGAGAAAGGAGAAATTGTTGTTGCTCCAGCAGAAGGGGAGTCCATTTCCCATTTTCAGTCTTGAGGACAAGACTTACATATGGAGGGAACAATGATAGAGAATGGGAAAAGCAGCAGCCCAGCTCACACAATGGCCCATAATTTGGAATGAATATTCTAGAAGAAAAAATGAAAAAGGAGGCCACACGTGTCATGATTTGGTTATACAAGGAGGAGAGCAGCACGAGCATTGTGTGGGGTTTCAAGAACGGAAATCGGGGAGGACAATTGGTTGTGCTAGGATGATCAATGGTCTTTACATTGTTGATGCAAATTTATCTAATAGTAAAATAGCTAAAACTTTTAGTAGTATTAGTTCAATTTCTATTCGTGAACAAATAATATTGTGACATCATAAACTAGGGCATCCTAGTTTTCCCTATCTTAAACATTTGTTTCCTGATCTGTTTAAAAAACTTGAATTGTTTTTCTTTTCAATGTGAAAGTTGTCATGTATCTAAAAGTCATCATGTAATTTATTTCACAAAACCATACCATGCATCAAAACCTTTTTATTTGATTCATAATGATGTTTGGAGACCCTCCAAGGTCACCACCATCTCCGGAAAAAAAATGGTTTGTGACCATTATAGATAATCTCACTCGATTATGTTGGGTTTATTTGATGTATGAAAAATCTAAATTGAAAAAATTGTTTCAAGACTTATACAAAATGATCGAAAATCAATTTCAATACAAATCAGCATACTCCGCTCACATAATGGAACTGAATATTTTAATGAACATTTGGGAAATTTTTTAAAAGAAAAAGGTATTTTATACTAATCTACTTGTCGTGATACCCCTTAACAAAATGAAATTGCAGAAAGAAAAAATAGACACCTACTTGAAGTAGCTCGTGCATTAATGTTTTCTATGCATGTTCCACAATATCTATAGGGAGATGCGTTTAACAGCATCTCATCTAATTAATAGGACGTCACTTAAGTTTTAAAATGTCACATGTCTAGATTACTTCAAAAAAAATTGTCCTAAATATAGAATTAATTCAGATTTACCATTAAAGGTTTTCGGTTGTACAATGTTTGTTCATATACCTAACAAGTATCAATCTAAACTTGATCCAAGAGCGGATAAATATATTTTCATAGGATATGCTCCTGATACAAAAAAGTATTATTGTTTTAATCCGCAAACAAAAAAAAAATGATTGTAAGTATGGATGTTATTTTTCTTGAAAATCAATCATATTTTGACAAATTATCTTCAGGGAGAGAGAGAAAGAAGAAAATTTTTGGGAGGTAAATCCCTCCATCTCTGATCCTTTTGTTTTTGAAGCTCGAGAACAAACTATTCAAAATTTTTGGAAACAAAGAAGATTCTAGTCAAAAGGAGCCACACTTAGATGGATCATAAACAGGGGGAGAAATACTACAAAAGGAAAAAATTAGTCCCGAACTTGAGCTCTTGGTTTATTCTCGAAAAAAATATTCAACAAAATGGTAAAGACCTATCTATCATTTCCACAAAATCAATTAGAATCTCTGAATGAAGGTCCTTCGGGTGGTTCAGATAATCCTGATCTTGATCTTGTCTCTTATAGTCCTTCTCCTATAACTCTACCTAGCACCACACAATCAGACATTGATATTTCTATAGCAATTAGAAAAGGAACTCAAACATACACTCAACATCCCATTGTCAAATATTTATTCTACTATAGATTTTCCAATAGTCATAGAGCATTTGTTTCTAACGTGACTATCTTGTTTATTCCAATAACCATTGAAGAAGTTATAAGTGACCTGAATTGGAAGTTAGCAATTATGGAGAAGATGACTGCATTAAAAATGAATGATACCTGAGAGGTTGTCAACTTACCAAACAATAAAAAGACCGTAGGATGCAAATGAGCATTTACAGTAAAGTGCAATGCTGATGGCAGCATAGAAAAATATAAGGCAAGACTCGTTGCAAAAGAGTTAAGAAAAATAATTGTAATTATGCCTTGATTTGTTCCTTTTCTATTCTTTGTATTACATATTTATAGGTATTGTGTATCAATTCTAATTCAGAAGTGAGAAATAATAATTATTCTCAATATTCTCTCTAGTTTTAGTTAACATAAAAACAAGAACTCTTTCATGAAAATAAATTATTGGCTCCAAAGTTAAATAGGACAAGAATAATAAAAAAGATATAAATAAACATAATTAGGATTTAATGATAAAATTTTTAGTCCATTATGTTCAAAACTAACTATTACCTAAATATACTCAACTCCCAAAATTAAAGAAAGACTAAACAAAGTAAGCCTAAACATTCTCACAGAGAATATTTTGGAATTTTAGACTAATTCATTAAATTTTTCTAACGACTTGAAATCATATTTCATCAATTTTCTATATAAAATTTAAACTAAGACATTCTTCAAGTTCGTTCTTTCTCTAGCCTCTTATTTTCAGTGGTGGGAAGGATGAATAAATGGAAAATGTCAAAGACCAAGCTTGTGTACCTAAAGATGGAGGCTTTGATGCAAAGTGAATAGATCCCAATGTTGCAGATCCAGAGAAAGCAATCAGTATCATACGTCCATCTGGACCCCATGTTGCTCCCTATTAACAAAAGATTGATAGTTGAAGTAAGCAAACCTTTAAATCACATTGGAAGCATCAAGTAAATTACACAATTTTCCGTAATTACTCAAGTCAAATAATTAGACCCCCTTCAAGCAAGTCCCAGAAAGAAAAGGTATATCAAAATTTCAATTCAAAATCAAGTTCCAACTTTTCATTACATTTTCATAACTGTCTTGAAATTTTGAAATATCAAAAATGGGAAAGAAACATAGAATTTTACTAACTTATTGACTATTTTTAATTTTTCTTTTTTCCATATTAATTGCTTATGCATGGAAAAAAGGTAGAAAGTCATAGTATTTGAATAAGCTGCACAAGAGATTATATGTCCAAGAACATTTGATAAACTTCAGCAATTACAACATTCAAAAGAGTTGAATCAAATAAGAGACAGAATGCAGATTCACACCGCTGGTATTCAATACCTCAATGATCTTCAATATCATGTGAGTTATACATAAATTTTGAACCCATCTATGTTTGATGCAAGTGTCTTTTGTATTTACCACGACAAAACCACTAGTTACAACATTCATTAGAGTTAAATCAAATATGAGACTAGAATTCAGATTCATTCTGCCAGTATTCAGTACCTCAATGATCTTCAATATCATGCGAGTATAATCATAAATTTTAGAAGCCATCTACTTTCGATGCAATTATCATTTATATTTACCGTGACAAAACCACTAGTTGAAGACCACTGTTCAGATGTCCATGTGTTTGTCTCCCATAGATAAAATGTTCCATCACTAGAAAAGATTGCAGTTGTTAGCCTATATTTTAACAATCAGGACCAATGCTTCATTCAAAAGCAAGCACATAACAGTAATGTGGTCATACAATTTTGAAGCAAAAAAGTAATCTCCAGTAGGTGACCATTTGAGTATTGATGTGCCTCCTAAACCCCGACGTATGGGGGTTCCAAGCCCTATAAATTATAATAAATCAAGGTAGATCAGTGCCAAAAATACAAATCTAAATCTATGAGAAAAGAATATTAAAGAAAAAAAAATCCATTTCTCTCAGGCAAAGAGAACGAACAAAAATTAAAGGACACCAAGGCAATTCCAACACACTAACAGAGAGAAGTTCATATACGACAAAAAAGGAAAAAAAAAACTACAGCAATTTGCATCTCGTCAACAATAGCCCATATCCCAGGAAACATTCCGTATTCCCCACCCAACCCCTTCCCACCAATGCCCAGCCCCTGCAACCCCATCCTTAGAGACTAAAGTATCAAGCAATTTATCTTTATGAATCAAGAAAAAGATAACTCTTTCCTTTCAGCAATCAAAACCCTTCCTTTCCCTCCACATAGCACTTAAAACAGAAAACAGGATTAAAAAATAACATTCCTTATTTCCTACCAAGACAATATGCACTTTCAAACCTATACCACTACTAAAGAAACTTGCATGAGAAGCATGACAATCCTGCCACAAGAAAATCTTGTATCTAGTTTGGTTACCAAGAAAACAAGAGATAAATAGCAGACATTGGAGATGAAGAGAGAGAGAGAACTAAAACCAGAGAATTCTTATTAGATCACAAGATAATTACAAGAGAAATTCCCCAGCTTGCTTATGCTGCTATCTTGATCCTTTACATGTCCAGTAACAGGCTAACAGAATTATAAATAATTATTAATAGACTTGTAACACTTTAAAAAACAACAATCTTGCACACAGAATCACAGCTTATATACCAGTCCTGGTTCTTGTATAAATTTCCACATATCAAACTCTGATAGCCTACCAGCCAAAAAGCACCATGATACAAGGTGTTGCAATTAGTCAACTGGACTTTTTACCAAGCCTAAAACCAATTTAATGATATTTCCCTTATTCTGGAGGTTGTATAGGTTCAAGACTCGAGAAAGTTTTCCATGCAATTTCTAAATACAGGGGGCGAGAAGAAGAAAAGGCTACCTTCATCAAAAGATATATCACAGTTCTCTAAATTAAATGGAAAAAAGTCTCAAGTTTACAGTGAACAAAAATTTATTCAACTGAATCATATACACAAAATAAATAATTGCAGAATCAACCCTAAGTAACCATTTATTGAAGAGAAATTATAATTTTTCTCATAATAATTGATATACAAAATGTTAGACACGTAGAATTTGCAATAACAAAACACAAAAATGACCATTGAACTCAAACTAAAAATTCAAAAGATAAGACCAATGTCTAATCAATTATTCAAAAGAATTCAGTGCCTAAAAATCATGTTTTTACAAGAATGGCCTAATAGTTCTTTTTAGCAAAAATGTTTAGCTGAAAAATTGACAATGACAGTACAAAATATAAAGGTGAAAACAAATATTATATATATATATATACATATATATATATATAAGCAAAAAGGGCCACTAAATAATAGACTTGAGAGAAAATGAAAAAAGCATACTTGGGTGGAGATAGAAACTCTCTTTCTCTCTGAAATACAATGATACACATTATTTCATCTATGAATTTAAAGTCATTATCATAACATGCCTAAAAACACACTCGTAGCCAATTTTCTGTTATTCTAACAGCCTTCCATGAGTAGTCTACCTTCTTATCCACTTTATCTTCCTCAAAAGGAACACAACAAGATTTAACACCAAAAACTTCTCTTCCTTAACATTATCCTTCATTACTCTTCCATATAGCCAGTCCTTTCACAAATTCACAACAACAACCTATATGAAGTCCAACAACTGAAAGAAAATCAAATAATCCTATTTCAAAGCTTGCACTTTCCTCTCCAAATTAATACTTTAAGACACAACAAAAACTTTTGCTAGAAGTGGGGATAAAATCCTAAAAAACACATACAAAATCTGAATGCTCTCAAACATAGCCAAATTGATGGCACAAGAACAAAAATGTTAAAACCATATGCATTCAAATCAAATACATCTATAGTACATTAAGGATGACACACAGGAAGGCAAGTGTTCAAATAATGACATCATTTTTTTATATTGAAAAACTGTAGTAGTGGATTTTTTAACAACACTTCAAGACATTACTGTAGACAATTTACCTTGTGCAACATCCCATATGGTGAATGATGAGCTTTCATATGAAGCAGATGCCAAGTATGTGAAGCCCAGTCAAGGAAATATATAGCCTCTGAACATTAGAAATGGATCCAAGAAGAGAAATTCACACCACATACTTATGGAAGAATATGAAGTACTAAGAATTAGTTGAGCTGGTTATAAAGATCTGAAAATCCTGTTGAATTTTTTATGCAAAGCAGCCATCTAAATGTAATAAAAGATATCAAGGGCATGCAAGGGAATGATAGCTTCAATGGAAACCATGGTTGTTTTAACTAATGAAAGCAATCAAATTTCATATATGCATTATATGGATATCTTCCATCAGGACACCAAGAAAGTGCACTTATTTGTTCATTGGTATGACCTCGGAGGAAATCCACTAGTGTCCATTGAGTTCCAGAGCCTCTAGAAAGAGTTCTCAAAGATGAAGCTGCACCAGATCTTACAGATGCTGCATTTCCAGGATAAGAAACTGACCAGATGCAGATTCCACCCCTGAAATTCGGTCCCAAAAATAAAAATAAATAAATTGCTTGAGCATAATGAGTTGAAATATATTCCCAAAAAGTGAATAATAGAATAATTAAAATCTTAACAAAATCACAATTGATACTTGCTTGCATGCCACTGAAAGTGACTTCCCACCGTTTGGCCTAAACTCAAGAACTTTGATATCTCTTTGGGACTCACAATTCAAGATACATGCAACCTTCCCTTCTGTCAAAAAATTAGAAGTTTCATTGTAAGGGGGAGGAAAAACGAAATTCTTTTCAAGAGAAAACATAGTGATTTAAATTAGAGGAATCATGTTTATTAGGTACAGATGGACAAACCTGAATCTTCATAATCATGAATTGTGACCTGATCTGGGCCAGATATAAGTGCAATGATATGTTTATGTTGGTGCCAGCTTACCCGTTTAAAATCAACCTCCGGTAGCAAGTTCACCTAGAGGACTCCATATGAAAGAATGCAGAAGCATAAAACATCACCTACTTTCTCGGTTATTCTCAAACATGCAGCTAAAATAGAATCTATCTCCCTTCAAATAAATATACTTAAATTATTTTCCCAGAAATTACAAAAATTGTAGTTGTCATGCCTAAGTTAGTACAAGGTTGCATCGATATAAAAAATTTTGTAGCTTTGAGATGAATACAAAGTTACAAACTCACATTTAATATATATCCACATTTAAGCCAATGTAGAACATGTAGCAACATCATACCTAGCTATTCCTCCTTCATGGTGAAAACTGGCTTCAAGAAAGCAATAGAACAGTAAAACTTATGATATATTAAGAGCTTTCTGCAGTATGCTGCTCTGCTAAGTATTTGTTGTTCTTTTATATTACCTAAATGTACCTGTTCTAATTTTGTTGATATTCTGAAATATCCTTTGGCATTTCAAGCACCTATACGTGCCATAGTTGTTCTATTGGAAAGCAATCCCTCTTTTTTTTTTATTTTCACACACATTACAAACTTATGTTAAACATGCTTTTAAAAAAGAAAAGGCAAGGTCTAAAAATATACATGCATGGAGAGCAGTGGTGGAGCTAGAAAATATTTTCATTGGGTTAACTCATATACATCTAATTGTTAAGTAATACTTGTAAAGTTAATTTTATACATATAATTGCTAGCAATTATATAGTTATACATATAAAATAATATATAACTATCAACAATTATATGAAAGAACATAAAAAAATCATATAATTGCTAGCAATTATATAATTATACATACAAAATAATATATAACTATCAGCAATTATATGAAAGAACATAAGAAAAATCATAGAAAATGACATATTACTGTCAATCATTAGACATGTGGGGTCACTTTCTCAAATTTTTTTGGATCACTCATTAAAACACTATTATATATTAAACCATTTAAAAAATTTTTGTGGGATCTCTTACCCATGTGGCTCTACCCTTGATGGAGAGATTAAGTTTTTCATCAAATGGTGTGATGATGATAGAATTATTTTGAGGAGAAAACTCAGCTTATCTCTAAGGAGAAAACCCAGCCCATCTCGAAAGCCTCACGTTTGTCAGTGTGAATCAAGTTAGTATCAAGAAAAATAATACCGACTACTTGAAAAGGAAGCAGCATATAAGATGTATCCCAAACATTAATATTTCATGTAAAACCAGCACTAAGATAAACGAAGGGAAGTCAATCTTCTCATTTGTTTGCTACTGAAAATGTCTAGGTGGGCAAAGGGAAGGGGACACCATTTCCTTCTTAGAAGGTAAAATAATGAATTTTGTCTTGTCTTATCCTTCTCATACAATAATTAATTGAAAATCGAAAATTAAATGGAACCGTAAGGATGTAATTGCCTCTTTAGGATTATAATTCCCTTCTCTTTCCATACATGCCAACAAAGTAACAACATTTCTCTTCCCTTTCCCTGATTATTTAACATTCAATTCTCCAAACACAATAGAAAAAATAATTTTCTTCTCAGAGCCCCTCCTTATATGTTCCACTAAAATCACTTACGAAAAAAAAAACAAAAGAGGCCTATGTTACTCACATAATTAGGAAGGACAATTCCTTTGATGGAATAGTTAGCAAAGCCCTGTAATAATTTTAACAACCTGTTACTCTCAGTACCCTCTCCATGTCCATGAGGTCTTCCTTGCTCTTGTGTTTCCTGCTCTTCACTAGGAGGAGACAATAGATCCGCTTGAAATGGAATCGGGCTGAATATCATTCCCTAATTATCACAATTTACCAAGGTTGACAACAAAAACAAAACCAGAATGCTTTAAATGAAGAAATGCTAAACATAATCTTAAATAATGAAAAAAAGAAAAAACCAGAATTTTTCCATAAGTATCCTTGGCTTTATTATCGTCCGAGAGGCTCTCAGTTGCAACTGCAGGTTTAATTGAAGAGTAAGAAACAGTTGGGAGGATAAATCAGAAACCCGAAATCCTAGAGTTGTACGAAATGATAGAATTCATACTTAGATCTCGATTGATTTCACAGACAGTGACTGAGCCGGGTGGTGGAAACGAAGCCATATTCGAGAGAAAAGGGATAGCGAGTCAATGGGAGTAGGGGTTTAGGGATTATCTTCTCCTTCAGCCAATTTCCGTTCCCGCTATTTTTTATTTTTTTTAGGCATTCCTATAGGGAAATTTATTAAAATAGTGTTGTTTTCAATAATAATAGTAATATGTTACAAAAATAGACAAAAGAAACTGTGCAATGAAGAAACAGCACAAAATATAAAAAATATTTCCATTTGCGCTTTGTTAATTCCCTAAACTTCCATTTATAAGCTTATATATATGTATCCAAAAAAAATATGAGTTATAAGATTTAATTGTGATAATAAATTACTATTAAACTATACAAATAAGTTATAAAATCATGGGATAAGAAATTATGCAAGTAAATGAAGAACATATGGATGGTAGTTATAGACATCCATTAAATGATAATATTCATAACATTCACCTTTGAATTTCCATTAATAAGAACATGTCTCGTTAAAATTTTAATAGGAAAAATCAAGATTATCATACTCGATCCGGTAAACGAAATGAAAAATACAGTGGGTCAAACGTTTAAAATTTAACCTGTTACCTAGAAATTGAACCAGAAAGGAGGGTTGAATTGGATATTAAAAATTTTTAATTTTTAAGCGCAGAAAGAAAAATTAAGTAGAATAAGGATATGAAGATATCACACAAGAATTTTTATAGAAGTTCGAGTGTTAACAAATCCTACTCCTTTCTCCAATCTCAATTGGGAGTTTCACTAACACGCTAAGTGTTACAATAGAGTTTTACAAGCTCACTCCCAACTATGGTATTTCTATCAATGGATTACATATAACCCAGAAATCCCTTGTATTTTAATGGCTCACACAATAAACTAATTTCTTGTGTTTTAATGGCTCGCATGAATAACTCTTACAAGTGTTTTACTTTTAACCAAATATACTCAACCTCACTTGAGTAGTAGATTACAAAGAGAAACACTCACAAATCTATAATGCTTAGAAAATAATGAGCAAAAAGATTTTTTTACAAAGAATTAATGTTTGTTTAAAAGTAGTAAATGCACAAATAGCTACAATAAGATTTTGATTCAAAGTATTTGCTATTCTCTTGTTCTGGATTCATAAATGACTTGCATTTATACTTCCATGGCAAATTATAGTCATTTGGTTGCATTTAATGCGAAAATAGTCATTGCACCAACTCTTCATTTCGCGCCTGACATGTTTCTCTTTCCTCTTTCACGGTCGTGAATATGTGTGTCACGGTTGTGACTGTTCTTCCAAGTCGTGACTTGAGTGGTGACTTTGGTCGTGAAGCATTCTGGAAGGATTTGAAGTGTTTGATCACAGGCATGACATTATTCTTTCACGGGTGTGAACATCCTTCCAAGTAGTGACTTTAGCCATGAAGTTCTCTAGAGGAATTTGACACTTTATTTCACGGGCTTGATTTATATGATCATTCACGGTTGCTATGATCCTTTATGGCGTGAATTTTAAATGTTGGGTAGTTGGCGTTAAGCTTCATCACGAGTGTGACATAAAAGATCACGGGCGTGAACATACTATTTCTTCAATTTTTATCTTTTTAAGGTTAGTCTTTCATTCTCCATTCTTGCATCATGTTCCATACGCTGTTCAATAAACTTAGAAAACAAGTATGTTAAATACATTATTGTTATTTTATTTGTTAGCATCAAAATGATGGAAATACCCCTCAAGGTTCAACAATCTCCCCCTTTTTTATGGTGATAAATAATCTAGCAATATGTGCTTTTGAGAAGTCTCCCCCTCAAAAGATGCTTAAGATAAAAAATTATTGAAGTGCAAGAATTGTTAAGAATGATGAAGTATAGCATGGATGTTTGCTTCTTAGTTTAGGTATATGCAATGCAAGGTATATGCAAAGTATACCAAATTTTTTGCTTATAACTAGTTAAGTATATGCAAAGTATATTGAAGGTATATTCAAAGTATAATTTGCATATTCATTTAATTCAATTATATTGCTAAGTTATCCCCCTTTTGTCATCAACAAAAAGAACATAAGAGATGAATCATAAGATAATATTGATGCAATTATATTGATATCAAATAAAAAAGTACATAGTTTTTGAAAAGTAATTTAAAATCCTACATTTGAAATACTAGAAATTAATATAGAGAAAGAAAAAAAATAGTCTAGCTAGATTTGGACTGGACATCCCATCTCTAAGGCGAGCTACTTCCGCCTCGAGGCTCTCCATGTGAGACTCCATGAAATCCTTGAGGTTCTCTAACCTTTCATCAATCGAAGCCTGCAATTGGCCAAAATATGGTGCCAATAGGTCAGCCACCTGCTAAGCCAAGTTCGTTGTGAAGGCCGAAGATTGTCCAATTTCCTGCTCAACCTCTAGGGTCGCCGTCTCAACTCAAACTCTCTTCCTCTGCTGGATTCCTTGGAGGCCAGCTTTGAAGTCATTCAAATCGTTGTCCTCCCAAATAATCTCACCAGCTGTGTTGGTGAAGCGGTAGTAGATGTTGTTCTCATGAACTATATGAACACCACTCCCATTTTGATAAACGACTCGACGTCTAATCGATCTCGAGAATGTGCTAGTATAAGGTTGAAGTGGTGCTCCTCTAGCTTCAAATACCCAATCTTTTTATAGCAAGGTGAGTCACGTACCCACCAATCAAAATATCTCCGGAGGGCTTCGTGACAATAGACAGTAGATGGTTTGCAAACCATTGAGATAAAGCCACTGTTAGGCCACTTCGAGCCATCTCCAAGAGAAAGAGCTCGGATTTCTGAATCGATAGGTTGTTGTCTCCTCTGGAAAAAATGTTATAGGTTAGAAACCTATGCAAGTACTTGTGCACTGATGATCGAAGGTGGGTGCTTTTCGTCTTTTTGATGTCCCAGCTGTAGTCGAGCCTGAAATGAGTCCATGCCTGAGTGGCATAGAACTCCACCTCACTCTCATTGAAGATACCGTCAGAGGGAAGGTTGAACATGTCACCAAACTCCATGGCAGTGAGAATGTTCGGATGCTTGTAGAGTTAAAATTTCACCGTGCCGGTGGGAGAGACTTGCAGGGTGCTAAGAAACTCAAAAGTTGGTTTCCTTAACGTCGGTTGATGGATATCAACAAAATCTTTTAGATGACAAGTCTAGAGTTATTCCGTCATGCTTGTTTCGAGACCAAAGGTTCTGACAGTGTGCCATTCAAATGATCAAGAGGAAAGGAGTGGTCTTTTGAGAACCGGGTACCTCGAATGACAGTGCTCCAGAATAATATTTAGAAGGTAGTCCATGTACCTTCTTGGAGCATGAGACTTCTTTCTGGTGCCTTTAGAGGAGCCGGATTCCATTTTTAATTGAGAAATATATTCTTGAAGAGAGAAAATCTGATGGGATGTTTGAATAGAACCTAGTGAGTTTTGATTTCTGATGATGGAAATAGTTTTTAAAGGTATTTATATATGGAGAGAGTTGCCAGAGGGCCAAAATCTACAAAATGGTATTGAATGGTGATAAATGAGAGAAGTTGGAGAGTTGGAAATGAGAGAAATAACAGCAGAAAATGTTTTATAACCGACATATTCACGGGCGTGAAATGTCGTGTTCACGGTTTGCTGAAGAGGCGCCCTACCCGTGATGGGGGATGTGAAATGATTCACGGTCGTGACATTTAATAGTCACGGGCATGAATGATGAAATTTCACGGTGGTGACAAATGAGTCACGGTCGTGAAGTACAATCTTCACTACTTGTGATCGTGAGACAGAGCGTGAAACAAATTGTGAACGCTTCTGTAAGTTTTTGGTGCAAATGTTCACGGTCGTGAATAAGTGTCACGGTTGTGAACAAAGGGTTTCACGGGGGTGATAGAAAAAGGTTATAGGCGTGAAACATAGTCATCACTACCTTCAACCGTGAAGCATGTCATAAAGCAAGATGTGAAAAGCTACTGGAGCTTTTATCGATTATGATCACGATCGTGAATATATGTCACAGGCGTGAACTGCCTAAAATTCTCATTTAAATAAAACTAAGTTTAAAACAAGACCAAAGGATTTCTAAGGTGCTTCTATCCCCTATAACATATATTTCTATCAAGTTAGTCACTTCATACCTTAAAAAATGAGACAACAACACAAGATTAACAATCAAGGTTTGACAAATTTGGCAATCATAAAGTTAATCCATCAATCATACCAAGCTCTCTTTTTATGAAGTTAAATCTTTCTTCATTTAGAGACTTAATGAAGATATCTGCCAATTGATTGTTTGTGTTTATAAATTCCAATACAACATCTCCATTTTGAACATGATCTCTAATAAAATGATGTCTTATGTCAATATGCTTACTTCTAGAGAGTTGAATGGAATTTTTAAATAGATTTATAACACTTGTACTGTCACATATAATAGGTATATAGTCCATACTATGACCATAATCCTTAAATTGTTGTTTCATCTAAAGGATTTGTGTACAACAACATCCTGCAGCCACATACTCCACTTTAGTGGTGGAAAGAGCAACTGAAACTTGTTTCTTGCTAAACTAAGAAACTAAGCATTCACCAATAAAGTGACAAGTACCTGAAGTACTCTTTCTATCCAAAAGACTTCCAGCCTAATCAACATTTGAATATCCTATAATGTGAAAGGATGAATTTCTAGGATACCATAAACCTAGATGCAATGAGCCATGTAAATATTTTAAAATTCTTTTTACATCATTTAAATATGACTCTTTAGGACACGATTGAAAGTGAGCACATAAGCATACACTATACATTATATTGGGTCTAGAGGCAGTAAGATATAAGAGTGATCCAATCATACCTCTATAGAGCTTTTTATTAATACTCTTACCCTTTTCATCTTTGTCCAATTTGATTGATGTGCTCATTGGAGTCTTGGCATTTTTGCCTCATTCCATTCCAAATTTCTTAAGTAAGTCTTTGGCATATTTGGATTGATTGATGAATATGCCCTCATTGCCTTGTTTTATTTGTAGACCGAGGAAGAATTTTAGCTCACCCATCATGCTCATTTCAAATTTCTTAGTCATACACTTAGCAAATTCTTGACAAAACAATTTATTAGTAAACCCAAATATGATGACATCAACAAAAATTTGAACAATTAGAATATCATGCTTATACTTTTTAATAAATAAAGTAGTGTCAACATATAACACCACAACATATGCATTTAAATATAACCTATTTCTGTATAAAATAATCACATACTGCATGTTGAAAAGAGAAAATGCCCTGATAACAATGGTAGTAAAATTTTTTTTTTCATATCATATCATGTAAAATCAACTAATGCCTTTACAAGTCTTATATCCTATAATTCTATTCAATGACTTTACAAGTCAACATTAAAAACCAAAATATGATATATCACATATATTAAAACATAAACTTCCCATCCGAAGGATTACAGGTTGTTTCCATTTATACATTTCAAAACTAATCTAGAGTGATAATACATATTCAAGCATATAAGTCCAAAATACAAATGACATGTTTTCATGCTTGTGTGGAAAACAAGGAGAGAGAGTGATGAGTCTCGGCCAATGACCTGTGCTCTATGTCTTCTATACATTACTCAAAATGAGCTATCACTTTTCTTTACCTGAAAAATTATGCAAATTGATAAGTTGCGGCTCAGTAAGAATAACCATCCAATGAGCTCTAAAGTACCAAACAGCTCATAGTAATAAATCACAAATCCAATATATATACCATGTATTCCATTCCATTAATCAGTATCATATAGGTATCAATACAGTTGAAATATATAATTATTACTCTTTATGTATGCAAATGCTTTGCTTATTTCATTTTGTTGTGACTAAGTTAAACAGACATTGCCCCGGGTTTCCATGTGAATATTTGCCATGTGAACATTTGCATTTGCATTTGCTAGCTAGCTTGATCATTTGTTTCATTTGCACATTTGTTGGGCCATATGCCTTTTCTTTTGCTTTACAATATCGATTAACTAGTCACAACGCCTTTTAAGTCCATATGCATATGCATTTGTATTTAAGCATTCATCAACCATTGTATCTTATCACATATAATATACATATACCACATATATACCTCATATGCCACACATATACCTTGCATATACTATACATATACCATGTATATATATCACATATGTCAAACATATCCTTCAAATATACCATTTATATGTATCACAATGTCACAATTATCCATCACTACATTATCAAGGACCAATCATGACAATCATATGAATCACATAGCAAGCAATATTCATTTGCACTAAAGAATTCAATCGATAATTAGACTCACTGTTCTCCTTTGATTCCGACCCCTAACTTATTGTCCATATGCTCCTTGTAGGTCTCCAATATGTTGCGAGCCTAATATGAAAATATAATCGATTAACTCATGATTAGGGAGACTTAATGTGGCTTAAACAAATTAATATGCATTGTTCATGTCAATAGTTAAGATTTTTCCAATGAGGCAGTGTGACCTTATGGGACTGTTTAGCCTATAAATTTTTCTACACTTGACCAAATAATATGATTCTTATTACTAATTAACATTAACATATAATTATAGAACATATTAAAATTTCACACCAATTGGATCATTGTACAATATTTGGTGGAATTTCTAAGAGTGTTCTGTTTTCTGCCTTTAGGCTGTTTCAGGGTACTCATTTGATTTCATCATAAATTATAATCTATAAGTCTTATTTTAATGAACCTTTATAGATACTTATATGGGTTCATATGGAACATTCTTTATGTTTACAACTTGTATCAATTATGTCTCTAAGGTCTTCAAAGTATAACAAATATTTTACTGGTCCAGAATAGAATTGGCTTCCGGACCAGTATGACTTCCAAAGGCCATAACTTAGTCTATACATAACCAATTATGCTGAAATTAGTACCACAATTTATGTAAGACATATACCTATAACATTGCAATTTTGATCATTTACAGAATTCAGCTCTAACAAGCTCAAATTATCCAAACAAGTTACTGGATCTGCCCAGGGCACTCAGTAGGCAGTTCAAACCATGGAACATACATGGTTCCATTCATCATAACTCAACATTTACAAGATCTATGAAACTGAAATTGGGTATACAGATACCAAACACATATATATAAAGCTTTTATGTTTTGAGAAACTTCAAATAATGGCTTTAACATATTCGAAATCAAAGCACACAGTAGCTAACTTGGTTAGGATTCACACCCTGACCAGTTTCAGTACAAAAAGGATATCTCATTCTATACATCACATCTTGAAACAATATTTATATATCCATAAATATAAGACATAAAGGAACAAATTTTGTGTTTTACACTTTTCCAGAATCAATTTCTATTAATATCCAAATCTGGGTGTCATTCAGTGCCTAATATTGAACCTAAGCAACTCAAATCAACCCTATAGCAATAAGAATTGATTACTTACCAAGAATAATCTTGAAAGGGATCAATTAGCTTCAAAAACTAAGTGAAAAAAGGATGAACTGAAGTCTGAAATGGAGGAAATTGAAGAAGAAGTCGGGCTGGAGAAGAAGGCAGAAATGGGAAGATAAACCTAACTTTTTGTTTTTGTCTTTTTATCTTTTTCTCATCTCTTTTCTCCTTTCTCTTCTCCTTTCTATTCTCTTCTCTTTTATTTCTATTTTGTGTCATTTTCATTTTATTTTGTCTATATTATTATTATTATTTACATATATTTATAGTTCCACTAATTTACACAATGATACAGCTTAATCATTTGACCCGATTTAACTAAATTAGCAATGTAAATGTTTACTAATCTTAATCTAATCATTTTTCTTACTTTAATTTAGTCACCTTATTCAATTCATTTCTAATACTTTGTTATCCTTATTTAGGTTATAAGGATACACGTGTGACTCGATATAATTGCCAAATACTAGGACACGTAGCTAGTGCGTGCCATGAACTTTGTTTCTAAGAAAATATGTGTGAAATGCACGTGTTCAATTGAATTGTATGCAAGATGCTTATGTTCAATGAAATGCATGTGGGGAAGGTCAAGGATGTTACAATTCTCCCCTCCTTTTAAAAATTTTGTCATCGAAATTAATACTTGAAAACAGGTGTGGATATTGCTTTTTCATATTTTCTTCGGTTTCCCATGTTGCCTCTTCTTGTAAATGGTTACGCCATAATACTTTAACCAAAGGTATTTCTTGGTTTCTTAGCTGTTTAGTCTTGTATCCAATGATTTGCACTGGTTCCTCAACATAACTCATGTCCTCTGCAATCTCAATGGCTTGATCTTTAAGTACATGTGTAGGATCTGACCTGTATCTTCTAAGCATGCTCACATGAAACACATTATGTATCTTAGCCATATAGGGTGGTAAAGCCAACCTATAAGCCAATGGACCAATCTTCTCAAGAATTTCATAAGGCCCTATGTATCTTGGGTTCAATTTACTCTTCTTTCCAAATCGGATTATCCCTTTCCATGGAGATACATGAACAAATACCTTTTCACCTAACTCGTATTCCATTTCCCTTCTATGCTGATCAGCGTAACCTTTTTGTCTATCTTGGGCTACCTTTAGCTTATTCTTGACAACCTTGATCTTATCCACTGTGTCTTGCACTATCTCTGGCCCTTCTAATGCACGTGCTCCTTCTTCATCCCAAATGATGGGGCTTCGGCACTTTCTGTCATACAATGCCTCATATGGTGCCATCTGGATACTGCTATGATACTGGTTGTTGTAAGCAAATTCAATCAATGCTGTATATTCATCCTAAGCACCTCTAAATTCCATAGAACATGCCCTAAGCATTTCTTCCAATGTTTGTATAGTCCTTTCAGATTGTCCATCAGTCTGTGGGTGGAATGCAGTGCTAAAGTTCAATTTTGTTCCCAATGTATTCTGTAAACTCACCCAAAAATGTGAAGTAAATTGTGGATCTCTATCAGACACAATGGACACTGGAATGCCATGCAATCTGACTATCTCATTCACATATAATTTGGCCAAACTCTCAAGTGTACAGCCCCATCTGATAGGTAGAAAATGTGCTGACTTGGTTAATCTGTCAATAATTACCCATACTGCATCATTTTTCCGTGGAGTTCTTGGCAATCCATAGATAAAATCCATCGTTATTCTTTCCCATTTCCATTCTAGCACTGGCAATGGATGTAGTTTGCCAACTGGTACCTGATGTTCAATTTTAATCTGCTGACATGTCAAGCATTTGGAAACATATTCTGCTATGTCTTTCTTCATTCTTGGCCACCAGTAATGAGGCCTTAAACTGTGATACATCTTTGTCATCCCTGGGTGCATTGCATACGGTGCATTGTGTGCCTCTTCCATTATTTCCTTACGCAAGTTCTTAGTGTCTGGAACACATATGCGTGACTTTAACATCAGTGTATCATTCTGCAAATGAAACTCTGTATTATTTCCCTGCCTTACCACATCAATTTTCTCATATAATTCAGGATCTTTGCTTTGTGCTTCTTTGATCCTCTCCTTTAGTATAGGTCTGACTTGAAGAGTAGCAATCAGTGATCCTTCATCATGTATATTTAATTCAACATTCATAAATCGTAATTGAATCATATATGGAAAAGAGGATACTTGCAAGTGAGCTACACTGCTACTAGCCTTCCTACTCAATGCATCTGCTACCACATTGGCTTTCCCTGGATGGTATTCAATTGAATAATCATAATCTTTCAATAGCTCTAACTACCGTCCCTGCCTCATGTTTAATTCTTTCTGTGTCAGCAAATAACCCAAGCTTTTATGGTCTGTGAAGATTTAGAATGTCTCACCACACAGATAATGCCTCCAAATCTTCAATGCAAATATGACTACAACCGATTCTAAATCATGCACTGGATATGAGATCTCATGTGGTCTCAGTTGTCTGGATGCATAAGCTATCACCTTACCATGATGCATCAACACACATCCCAAGCCTTGGTGAGAAGCATCACTATATACTATAAACCTACCTGTACCTGTAGGGATGGTTAACACTGGTGCTGAGGTTAGCCTGTGTTTTAGTTCATCAAAACTCCTTTGACATTCAGAAGTCCACTTGAAAGGCACATTCTTTCTCAACAATTTAGTCAAAGGGCTAGCAATTAAGGAGAATCCATCAACAAATCTGCTGTAGTATCTGGCTAAACCCAAAAAACTATGCATTTCTGAAATATTTTAGGAGCTTCCCAATTTACCATGGCCTCAATTTTCTTTGGGTCAACCTCTATGCCCTTACATGACACCACATGTCCAAGAAATACCAAATGATCTAACCAGAATTCACATTTACTCAATTTGGCATATAATTATTTCTCCCTCAAAGTTTGCAACACAACTTTTAAATGTTGTTTATGTTCTCCCCTATTCTTTGAGTACACCAATATGTCATCAATAAATACTATCACAAACCTATCTAGATATGGTTGAAACACCTTATTCATTAAAGCCATAAATGCAGCTGGAGCATTAGCCAATCCAAATGGCATTACTAAAAATTCATAATGTTCATACCTGGTTCGAAAGGCAGTCTTTGGAACATCCGCTTCTACTACCTTCAGCTGGTAATAGCCTGATTTCAAATCAATCTTGGAGAATATTTGGGCTCCTTGCAACTGGTCAAACAAATCATCTATTCTGGGCAACGAATATTTGTTCTTCACTGTCATTTTATTCAGTTGCCTGTAATCGATACACAATCTCATTGTTCCATCTTTCTTTTTAACAAATAATACTGGAGCTCCCCAAGGTGATACACTAGGTCTAATATATCCTTTGTCAAGTAACTCCTGCAATTGGGCCTTCAGTTTTTTCAACTCAACTGGGGCCACTCTATAGGGTGACCTTGATATTGGTGTTGTTCCTGGCACTAATTCAATAGTAAATTCTATCTCTCTATCTGGTGGTAAACCAGGTAGATCATCTGGGAATACATTAACAAATTCCCTTACCACTGGTATATTTTCAAGCAAGCTATCAGTGGTTCTAGTATCAGTCACATATGCCAAATATGCTTCACATCCCTCTTTGATCATTCGAAATGCCTTTACCGCTGAAATTAGACATGTAGGCACACATTTTCTTTCACCTAGAAATACTACCCTTGGCTGGTTTGGTGATTCTAGAATTACTTCCTTAGTAAAGCAATTCACTATTGCATGATGTCTAGTTAACCAGTCCATTCCCAGTATCACATCAAATTTATATATTGGCAATAAAATTAGATCAGCTATTAACTCAGCTCATCAATGCATATCAGACAATCATGACAGACATTATTCACAACTATCACTGTTCCCAATGGAGTACTCACATTTATGTCAATCCCCAAAGGCTCATGTGTTTGATGCAGTTTAGATGCCATATGCAATGATATAAATGAATGAGTGGAGCCTGGGTCAATCAATGCATATGCTAACATATCATAAATGTAAATATTACCGGTAACTACTTCGGGAGCATCCACTGCCTCCTCTCTAGTCATAACAAACACCCTGGCCTGAGTAGGGGGTTTAGAACTCTGACCTTCAGATCTGGTTACTCCTATGCCTATTGTACCAGTCCTGCCCCTGCCTCTTCCTCTGTCCTGTGTCCCACTAGTAAAGTAGACCCTCGGTGCCTCAACTGTAGTCTTAGATACTCCTCTACCTCTGCTGGTCTCTGCTAGTTTAGCTCTATTTGGACAGTCTCTATACATGTGCTCCATCGATCCACAGAAATAACATGCTCCTGTGAGCCTTCTACATTCACCCGTATGTTGTCTACCACAATGACTACATATGGGCCTCTGTTCAACATAGTGGCTCTGCCCTCTGCCTGGGTAAGAGAAAGTCATGCCTCGACCTCTAAAACTGGAGTACCCACTTCTGTTGCCAGATTGTGTAGGCATATATCTACCTATTTTTCCCGACCTTCTACTAGACTCACCAAAGAACTCACTTGCTGCCCTTTTAATTTGTTACTCCCCAGCTTCCTTCATTAATCGTTCAGCTCTGATTGTAGCAGCTCGGAGTCTGGCATAATTATCAAGATCAGTAGTCGTGATTCTGTTTCTGATCTCATATTTGAGGCCCTCCTCAAACTTCCTGCATTTGTCTTTTTCTGTAGAGACCATGAAGGTGGCATAGTGGGAAAGCTTATTAAACTGTACTTCATACTCTGCAATAGACATGTTCCCCTGTTTTAAATTCAGGAATTCCTTCCTCTTCTCATATTTATATGCTTCAGGCATGTAATTGTTATGAAATTCCAGGAGGAAATCATTCCATGTCAACACCGGTGGTTGTGCATCACTGTCGGGGATTGTCTCCCACTATTCATAAGCATTTCCTTGCAGCAAGGATACTGCATAATCGAATTTCTCATCCGGGTACATCTCATCATATTCAGTACCCTCTGTGTCCTTTTCAGCCATGTCTTAGCTTCTGCTGGGTCTGTTGTGCCATTGAAATCAGTTGCACCATGTTTCCTCAGCTTGTCATAACGTCTTTCCTTGTTGGACCATATACTTCCTGTTCTAGGTTTTCATGGGGTACTTCTGCATGAGATGACTGTGATGCATGTACTGGAGCTCTAGCTCATAGTGCTGGTTGATCTCTATGTAAATGAGATGATGCCTAATGAGAATGCATTTCAGCCGGCCTCTCCCTCTTTGGTGAATCATGTCTTATGATGTCCCTAAAATAAATGAAATTATATCACTACATAATGTTCAACACATAGGATGCATATGTTATCATGCTTTTATGCATATGCATGTTCCCATGGAACCTATCCCTGCTCTGATACCAAAAATGTAACACCACATCATATGCATTTAAATATAACCTATTTCTGTATAAAATAATCACATACTGCATATTGAAAAGAAAAATGCCCTGATAACAGTGGTAGTAAATTTTTTTTTTTCATATCATATCCTGTAAAATCAACTAATGCCTTTACAAGTCTTATATCCTGTAATTCTATTCAATGACTTTACAAGTCAACATTAAAAACCACAATATGATATATCACATATATTAAAATATAAACTTCCCATCCGAAGGATTACGGGTTGTTTCCATTTATACATTTCAAAACTAATCTAGAGTGATAATACATATTCAAGCATATAAGTCCAAAATACAAATGACATGTTTTCATGCTTATGTGGAATGCAAGGAGAGAGAGTGATGAGGCTCGGCCAATAACCTGTGCTCCATGTCTTCTATACACTACTCAAAATGAGCTATCACTTTTCTTTACCTGAAAAATGATGCAAATTGAAGAGTTGCGGCTCAGTGAGAATAACCATCCAATGAGCTCTAAAGTACCAAACAACTCATAGTAATAAATCACAAATCCAATATATATACCATGTATTCCATTCCATTCATCATTATCATATAAGTATCAATAAAGTTGAAACATATAATCATTACTCTTTATGTATGCAAATGCTTTGCTTATTTCATTTTGTTGTGACTAAGTTAAACAGACATTGCCCCGGGTTTCCATGTGAACATTTGCCATGTGAACATTTGCATTTGCATTTGCTAGCTAGCTTGATCATTTATTTTATTTGCACATTTCTTGGGCCATAAGCCTCTTCTTTTGCTTTACAATATCGATTAACTAGTCACAACGCCTTTTAAGTCCATATGCATATGCATTTATATTTAAGCATTCATCAACCATTGTATCTTATCACATATAATATACATATACCACATATATACCTCATATGCCACACATATACCTTGCATATACTATACATATACCATGTATATATATCACATATGTCAAAAATATCCTTCAAATATACCATTTATATATATCACAATGTCACAATTATCCATCACTACATTATCAAGGACCAATAATGACAATCATATGAATCACATAGCAAGCAATATTCATTTGCACTAAAGAATTCAATCGATAATTAGACTCACCGTTCTCCTTTGATTCCGACCCCTAACTTATTATCTATCTATTCCTTGTAGGTCTCCAATATGTTGTGAGCCTAATATAAAAACATAATCGATTAACTCATGATTAGGGAGACTTAATGTGGCTTAAACAAATTAATATGCATTGTTCATGTCAATAGTTCAGATTTTTCCTATGAGGCAGTATGACCTTATGGGACTGTTTAGCCTACAAATTTTTCTACACTTGACCAAAAAATATGATTCTTATTACTAATTAACACTAACATATAATTATAGAACATATTAAAATTTCACACCAATTGGATCATTGTACAATATTTGGTGGAATTGCTAAGAGTGTTATGTTTTCTGCCTTTAGGCAGTTTCAGGGTACTCATTTGATTTCATCATAAATTATAATCTATAAGTCCTATTTTAATGAACCTTTACAGACACTTATATGGGTTCATATTGAACATTTGTTATGTTTACAACTTGTATCAATTATGTCTCTAAGGTCTTCAAAGTATAACAAATAATTTACTGGTCCAGAATAGAATTGGCTTCTGGACCATTATGACTTCCAAGGCCATAACTTAGTCTATACATAACCAATTATGCTGAAATTAGTACCAAAATTTATGTAAGGAATATACCTATAAAGTTACAGTTTTGATCATTTACAGAATCTAGCTCTAACAAGCTCAAATTATCCAAACAAGTTACTGGATCTGCCCAGGGCACTCAGTAGGCAGTTCAAACCATGGAACAGTCATGGTTCCATTTATCATAACTCAACATTTACAGGACCTATGAAACTAAAATTGGGTATACAGATACCAAACACATATATCTACAACTTTTATGTTTTGAGAAACTTCAAATAATGGCTTTAACATATTCGAAATCAAAGCACACAGTAGCTAACTTGGTTAGGGTTCACACCCTGACCAGTTTCAGTACAAAGAGGATATCTCATTCTATACATCACATCTTACAAAAATATTTACATATCCATAAATATAAGACATAAAGGAACAACTGTTGTGTTTTACACTTTTCGAGAATCAATTTCTATTAATATCCAAATCTGGGTGCCATTCAGTGCCTAATATTGAACCTACGCAACTCAAATCAACCCTATAGCAATAAAAATTGATTACTTACCAAGAAAAACCTTGAAAGGGATCAATTAGCTTCAAAAACTAAGTGAAAAAAGGATGAATTGAAGTCTGAAATGGAGGAAATTGAAGAAGAAGTCGGGTTGGTAAAGAAGGCAGAAATGGGAAGATAAACCTAACTTTTTGTTTTTGTCTTTTTATCTTTTTCTCATCTCTTTTCTCCTTTCTCTTCTCCTTTCTCTTCTTTTCTCTTTTATTTATATTTTGTGTCATTTTCATTTTATTTTGTCTATATTAATATTATTATTTACATATATTTATAATTCCACTAATTCACAAAATAATACAGCTTAATCATTTGACCCGATTTAACTAAATTAGCAATATAAATGTTTACTAATCTTAATCTAATCATTTTGCTTACTTTAATTTAGTCACCTTATTCAATTCATTTTTAATACTTTGTTATCCTTATTTAGGTTATAAGGATACACGTGTGACTCGATATAATTGCCAAATACTAGGACACGTAGCTAGTGCGTGCCATGAACTTGTTTCTAAGAAAATATGTGTGAAATGCACGTGTTCAATTGAATTATATGCAAGATGCTTATGTTCAATGAAATGCATGTGGGGAAGGTCAAGAATGTTACACAACATTCCCCTTTGTAAAATTATTTTTTAAAAGAAAAGAACTTAGTCTTTCATACCAAGCTCTTGGGGCTTGTTTCAAACCATATAAAGATTTTGAAAGTTTAAATACATGGTTGGGTAGATTATAGCCTTCAAAACCTGGTGGTTGTTCTATATAAACTTCTTCTTCTATAAAACCATTTAAAAAGGCACTTTTGACATCCATTTGAATGAGTTTGAAATTCATATGGCATACATATGCTAAAAGTATTCTTATGGCTTCTAATCTGGCTACAAGAGCATAGGTCTCATCATAATCTATTCCTTCTTCTTGATTATATCCTTTTGCAACTAACCTAGCCTTATTCCTTGTTATTGAACCTTGTTTATCTAGTTTATTTCTAAATACCATTTGCTTCCAATGATTTGATACTCCTTGGGTCTATAAACTAAGGTCCTTACCTTACTTCTCTCAAATTGGTTGAGTTCCTCTTGCATAACAATCACCCAACTTTCATCATTAAGAGCCACATCAATATTTTTTGGCTCAATTTGATAGACAAAGACAAGATTAGAATTTAAAGGTTTGAGATAAGATCTAGTATTTACTCCCTTTGTAGGATCACCAATGATTTGCTCTTTGAGGTGATCTTTTGTCAATCTCCATTCCTTTGGGAGCTATTGCTTGTTTTCCTCTTAAGTTAGAGGTAGAGAGTCATCTTGATGTGAATTTTCTTGATCATTTTCTTCTATTTCATTTTCAAGATCAAGACTTTCCATTGTACCTACAACATCATCAAGAACACTACATTTCACAAGATCAAGCTTACTAGATTGATCTAAAACAACATGCATGGATTCTTCAACAGCTAATGACTTTTTATTAAAGACTCTATAAGCTTTGCTTGTGATGGAGTATCCTAAAAATATACCCTCATCAGATTTGGAGGCAAATTTTCTAAGGTTGTCCTTGGTATTCAATATAAAACACTTGCATCCAAATACTCTAAAGTATGATATCATGGGCTTTCTTCCTTTCCATAGCTCAAATGAAGTTTTGTTTAAGAGAGGTCTTTTAAAAACTCGATTTGAAATGTAATATACAGTATTTGTGGCTTCGGCCCAAAAGTAAGTTGGTAAACCATACTCATTGAACATTGTTCGAGCCATTTCAATTAAAGTTTGATTTTTCTTTTTGACCACCCCATTTTGCTGAGGTGTCCTAGGAGAGGAAAAATTTTGTGAAATGCCATGTTCTAGACAAAAATTTTCAAAGTCTTCATTTTCAAATTCTTTGCCATGATCACTTCTTATCTTTGAAATACAATATCCTTTTTCATTTTGAACTCTTTTAGCAAAGTTTCTGAAAGTTTCAAAGGCTTCACTTTTTTGATCTAAGAAAATTACCCAAGTGAATCTAGAGTAGTCATCGACGATGATAAAGGCATAGTGTTTACCTCCTAAACTTGCAATTCTATTTGGTCCAAAAAGATCTAAATGCAGGAGTTGTAGAGGTTTTGAGGTACTTACTATGTTTTTGGATTTGAAAGATGACTTGTGTTGTTTTCCTCTTTGGCAAGGTTCACATGTCTTGTCCTTTTCAAATTTGACTCTTCGTAGCCCCTTTACCAGTTTTCCTTTGCTGAGGCTTTGAATTAGATACATGCTTACATGACTAAGCCTTATATGTCATAGCCAAGATTCATCACTATAGTCACAAGACACTTAGAGGAAATGTTAGATATTTTGTTTAAGTCTATTATATAGGTATTGACATCTCTACTTCCTTTAAATATCTTTTGGCCATTAATAGAGGTTACAAGACATTCGTTGGAAGTAAAGATTACTTTGTTTCCCTTATCACATAATTGACTTATACTTAACAAGTTATGTTTCAAACCATCAACAAGTAAGACATCATTAATGAAAGTAGTACCATTAATACCAATAGAGCCAATGCCATTTACCTTACCCTTAGCATTGTTTCCAAAGGTTACTTTACCTCCATAAATACTTTTGATTTCATTGAAAAGTTCTTCGTCTCCGGTCATATGCCTTGAGCATCCACTATCTACTAGCCAAGTATTAGAGGCTTTTAGGGCTAGAGGCTTTCTTTTTTCTAGCTCGGCTTCAAGCTCTCTATCTCTTTTCACTGCCATTTCATGTGTTAGAAGTTTGCCAATAAGCACATCAGTATTCATGATACTCATGTCTTCATTTGCCTCTCACCATAATCTTTGAGAGGAAGACTTCTCAGAATTTTATTATTTACATCTTCCAAGCTCAGGTGTTTCCCAAGCTTTCTCATGCCATTTATTATGGCTAGAAGATGATTCATCATGTCGGTGATTGACTCATTGGATTTCATCTTGAAGAGTTCATACTCTAAAGTAAGAAGTTGAATCTTCTTGAATTTTACTTACTTTGTTCATTCATGATAGTTTTCCAATATTTTCCACATGCTATATGCAGTTGGGCAGTGTTGTATCCAACCACATTCTTCAATGGATAATGAGCTTGAGAGAATTGTCATTGCCTTATTGTTTTTTAATTTTGCTCTTCTTTGAGGCTCTGTCCGATCATCTCTTGATAGAATTTCTTCTTCACCATCAACTCCTCTTCTAGTTGGTGGTGTCCATTCTTTCCGAACACTATCCCAAACTTCAATTCCTTCACTATCCAGATATGTCTCCATCCGGAACTTCCAATGAGCATAATTTGCTCCATCAAAGTAAAGCTTGAGACTTTGGAATCCTTCATTGGCCATTTCTTGATCTTTGTTAGTACTGTTTAGGCTTCGATGCTAAACTAAGCTCTGATACCAATTGTTGCCAAGAAATTGAACTAAGAAGGGGGTTGAATTGGATATTAAAAATTCTTAACTTTTAAGTGTGGAAAGAAAAATTAAGTAGAGTAAGGATAGAAAGATATCACACAAGAATTTTTATAGAGGTTCGGGTGTTAACAAAACCTACTTCTCTCCCCAATCTCAATTGGGAGTTTCACTAACACGCTAAGTGTTACAATGGAGTTTTACAAGCTCACTCCCAACTATGGTATTTCTATTAATTGATCACACCTAACCCAGAAATCCTTTATGTTTTAATGGCTCACACAAATAACTCTTACAAATTTTCTACTCTTAACCCAATATATCCAACCTCACTTGAGTAGCAAATTATAAAGAAAAACATTCACAAATCTATAATGCTCAGAAAATAATGAGCAAAAAGATTTTTTACAGAGAATTAATGTTTGTTTGAAATTAGTAAATGCATAAATGGCTACAACAAGATTTTAATTCAAAGTATTTGCTATTCTCTTGTTCTGGATTCATAAATGACTTCCATTTATACTTCCATGACAAATTAATGTGAAAATAGCCATTGCACCAACTCTTCATTTCGCACCTGACATGTTTCTCTTTCCTCTTTCACGATCGTGAATATGTGTGTCACAGTCATGACTGTTCTTCCAAGTCGTGACTTAAGTGGTGACTTTGGCCGTGAAGCATTCTGGAAGGATTTGAAGTGTTTGATCACGGGTACGATATTATTCTTTCACGGGCGTGAACATCCTTCCAAGCCGTGGTCCAAGTGGTGACTTTGGCCATGAAGCATTCTGGAAGGATTTGAAGTGTTTGATCATAGGCATGACATTATTCTTTCACGGGCGTGAACATCCTTCCAAGCCGTGGTCCAAGTGGTGACTTTGGCCATGAAGCTCTCTGGAAGAATTTGACATGTTTTCTCACTAGCATGACTTTATTTCATGGGCGTGATTTATATGATCATTCACGGTTGCTATGATTCTTCATGGCCGTGAACTTTAAATATTGGGTAGTTGGCACTAAGCATCATCACGGGCGTGACATAAAAGGTTACGAGCGTGAACATGCTATTTTTTCAATTTTTGTCTTTTTAAGGTTAGTCTTCCATTCTCCATTCTTGTATCATATTTCATACCTTGTTCAATAAACTTAGAGAACAAGTATGTTAAATACATTATTGCTACTTTATTTGTTAGCATCAAAATGACGGAAATACCCTTCAAGGTTCAACATAACCAAAATTAAATCAGATTATGTGAAATTTTCTAAAAATATAATATGTTTCATATATAATAAAATATAAAATAACTTACACAAAACTTGTTTGATGTACAAAAAAATAATGTCCTTTATATATATATATAATTAACATTTCCTTTAATTTCATTTTTAAATTAGATCTTTATTATTTATGATATTCATACTCAATATTTTTTTAAATAAATTTGTATTATTTTTTTTATATAAATATCAAAATTAATTTATATGATTATTTGGTAATACTACATAAAATATACAAATATTTAAATTCAACTTTATCATATATATAATAACTCTTAAGTAATATGAATATTTAAAATTAATATTTTTATGATATATATTACTAATATTAAAATTCTATTACAAGAAATACTATTAATTATATATTATACATTTTTAAATGAATTTCTAATAAAATAAGAATAACTATTTGAAAATTTTTAATAATGTGTATTATTAATAAAAGTACAAATAAATAAATACAAGACAATAAATTCTATATATATTTATTGGATAATATATTAAAAATAATATAAATAATAATATGTATATATATATATATATATAATTAATATTTCCATTAATTTCATTTTTAAATTAGATCATTATTATTTATGATATTCATACTCAATATTTTTTTAAAAAAATTTGTATTATTTTTTATATAAATATCAAAAATAATTTATACGATTATTTAGTAATACTGCATGAAATATACAAATATTTAAATTCAACTTTATCATATATATAATAACTCTTGAATAATATGAATATTTAAAATTAATATTTTATGATATATATTACTAATATTAAAATTCTATTACAAGAAATACTATTAATTATATATTATATATTTTTAAATGAATTTCTAATAAAATAAGAATAATTATTTGAAAAATTTTAATAATGTGTATTATTAATAAAAATACAAATAAATAAATACAAGACAATAAATTCTATATGTATTTATTGGATAATATATTGAAAATAATATAAATAATAATATGTAATTAACTATAATAAAATTTGTAAAAGATGTATAAAGGCCTTAATTTAGCTTAGTGGTATGTTGGTACAACATTTATATGTTAAGTGTCGCGAGTTTGAGTAACTATAATAAAAAATTGTGCTATTTGTTTCAAAAAATACACGAAATGTTTCACCCAATGAATGAGTGGATCAACTAGACTAGTCTAAGCCCCAGTTCTCGATTAAACTAGTTGAATTGCCTGGGTTGGTCTGGGTTTGATAATACTGGAAAAAAACCTAGTGAAAGAAAAAGAGTACATTTCTTATATAATACGCTTATGAAGCTGTCTTTGTAAAAATTTTATTAGGAAAATCCAGTGGGACAAAACCTTAGTTAAGAAAAAGAGTACAATGCATATTTTCTCTCTCTTATAGAAACATCACTTCAAGTCTCTAAGCCTACATATTCCACTGTTATGCATAAGTCTTTCAAATGTTGCAGTAGACAAAACCTTTGTGAATAAATTTGTCAGGTTATTACTTGAACATAATTATTGAATATCGATTTGTTTGCTTTTATCAAGATCATCCATGAAGAAGAACTTTGTAAGAAATATATTTTTTCAATCTCTTTTAATGTTGCCTCCTTTTAGTTGTGTCATACATATTGCATTATCTTCATATAATATTGTAGGAGTTCTTTTGTTGATAGATAAACTACATATTTCTCTAATGTGTTACATCATTTGTGTCAACTATACACATTCCTGACTTGCTTCATGAATTGAAATTATTTTAGCATGATTTGAAGATGTGGCAGTCAACATTTATTTTGTCGATCTCTATAAAATTGTAGTTTCACCACTCATAAAAAACATAACATATTTGAGATCGAGTTTTATGTAGGTCAGATAAAAATCATGTATCAACATACCATGTAACACCTGCAAATTAGAGCCTAGAATTACTAAGTTAAATAAGTATATTAAGTGTATATGGAAAGTATATGTGAGGTTAAGAGTATTAGAAACTATAAAATAATGAAAATATAAGAAAAAGTGAAGTTTCCAATGTTTACACTCATGATAGAGTTAATCACGACCATAAATATCGTAAATTTTAGTTTTAGAAGTTGAGGATCTTCATGGCTATGACATTAGTGTTCATGTTCGTGAAGACCTGAGAGTTTAAATATGGCAGTATTGTATTTTTAACAGAAACTCACGTAAATTCCAATCAGAAACCCTAGCCACCAACCCTAAAACCCCAGAAATGAATTCCCTTCATTTTCTTTAAATTCTAGCTGATTAAACACGAGATTTCCACCATAAACATAGTAAAAACATATTAAAACAAAGGTTTCCATTATGTGTTTGAAATCAGAAATAAGTAGGGCTATAATATGTTTTGAACCCTAGAAATCAATCTGTGTTCACGAAATAGAGGTAAGAAACCATGTTCTCCATTGTTCTTTAATATAGTTTAATTCAGTTTAAGGGGAAATAAGGTTTATAAGATTTAAATCAATAAAAGTTAAGGTTTTGGTTTGTTTATGGAATAAATATATTAAATGGCAGTATAGAATACTGATTTAGTCTTTGATTCCGTGTTAAGGGCTAAGACTGATGGTGGAGACACCCATTAGAAATAGTAAAAACGTGAGAGTCGAGTTTTAGGGCTCCAATATTAAGGTTTGTACACATATACATTTTTATTCGATTTTGATATGTTTATGGTGTGAAATATGATTCTAATATGCTAAAGGGTATAAGATTGATGTTTTGATATTGTTGAAATCAAGTTAATTGATTTATAAACTCTTAGAATGTAAAATGGGGTTGATATATTGGCAAATGAGTATGGAATATTGTAATGTTTGATAATTAAGGCATTGAGATTAAATTTATTGGTTAAGTATGACTAAATGGATGTGTTATGGTTGTGTTGAAATGCTGGAATATGTTAAGTGTTGATAAGTGTGGCTAACATTGGTTAGCTGTAGACCCTGTGCATGTTGTGTGTGAAATTGAGTGAAATCAGTGATGAAATATAGTTTCTATGTAATGAATCACACCCGTGAAGCCAAGGTTCATGCCTATGAAAGGATTTTACCTCTGTGAAGCCAAGCTTCACCCTGTAAAAGTATGAATTTCAAACCTGTGATGGTTTAAAAGTCAGTCATGGCTTAGTCACGAGTAGACAACCCGTGACAGAAGGCTTCACGCCCATAAATGCCTTGTATCCAAAAATGAATAATTGAATGATATGATTAAGTTACATGAAGATGATTTACATACACATTTGATATGATTAAATGAAGTTATATGCAATATGATAATATGATTGAGAATCGTGAATATGCACTAGGTGCTTATAAATACAAAGTAATATGTGACGACTAAGTAAAGATATGAAATGTCACCTAAATATTAATGATACTTGGAATGTAATTAAACATGCCCATTTTCTATTCGAGAACTAGCTAGGATAGGTGGCATGCCATTGAGGAGATTACGGTACCGTAGAATATTTATGCATGCAGTTTTTTACTCATTAGGGTGGCTTAAGCTCGAGTAAGAGCGCTCCTGATTTGAGATTTGGAATTTTCACATATGCATGTAGTTATTATATTGCTCATCAGGATGGCTTAAGCTCAGGTAAGGACACTCTTGATTTGAGATGTAGAATTTACAATATAGACAGACACAAATAGTGAGTAAAGTGGCTTAAACTTGGATAAGAGCGCTCATGTTTCACAACCTGCATCCAGATAGTCCGGATCTAGAGTATTGGATTAAGAAACTAGAATTTGGTAATATAGGATATAGAAAATTGTGTTAAGAAATAAGAAATTGTCCATACAGTACAATGAAATTGGTAATATATTAATTGTTTATATAGTATATAGAAAGTAGTGAATCAGAATACAGATACATCTTAGATAAGGGATGTGAAAACCAAAAATCAAATTTATATAAGAAACCTATAATTTGAATGTGTTATACATGATGACGTGTGCTATGCTTATAATGATATAGAAATACTATAAATGGAAAGTATTATGAATATGATGAAATGGCTTCATTTGTGCAATATATCTATTGCATGTATTGAAATCAATTCGATTCAGTATGAATCAATTCATTTGTTAATAGCTATGTGTATGACTATGTGGTTAGGCACACATGTATGTCCAAATTATGAATTCCATATTAATAAGTGAATGCATGTTAGAATTTAAATGCTTATATGTACCACTAAGTTTTCAGTAGCTTAGCGTATGGGTTTCCCAGCACGCACTTGAGATTGATTCGGATATGATATTGTTAATACAAAAATAAGTTAGAAAAATTTTAATTCAGAATAATTTTGACAGATACAGTTATGTGGCATCTGTTTGTACAACGAGATTTGTCCTAGTTGTATAGAGGGGTATTACATACCAATTAGTTTTTATGTATATTTATTTGAATAAACAAATTTCATGTCAATTATTCATTGAAGATAACGAAAATTTTGTTTAACTCCATTCAAATGTCTTCGTGTTGGAGAAAAACTATACCTTGCCAATAAACTTACCAAAAATGTTATAACATTAGCAAGATATAGTAATGTACTAATTGCACTCATATATGGTACTTCAAGACCAATAATTTTTTCTCCATCCTCTCAAGGTTGAAAATGATCCATTTTCACATCAAGTGACCTCACAATCATTGTTGTATTCAATGGATGTATTATACTGTTGCCCATATATTGAACCAAGAAGGAGGGTTGAATTGGATATTAAAAATTTTAACTTTTAAGTGCGGAATGAAAAGTTAAGTTGAGTAGGGATAGGAAGATTTCACACAGGAATTTTTATAGAGGTTCGGGTGTTAACAAACCCTACTCCTCTCCCCAATCTCAATTAGAAGTTTCACTAACACACTAAGTGTTACAATGGAATTTTACAAGCTCACTCCCAACTATGGTGTTTCTAACAATGGAGCACACCTAACCTAGAAATCCCTTGTGTTTTAATGGCTCACACAATAAACCAATTCCTTGTATTTTAAAGGCTCACACAAATAACCCTTACAAGTGTTCTACTCTTAACCCAAAATACCCAAACTCACTTGAGTAGTAGATTACAAAGAGAAACACTTACAAATCTATAATGCTCAGAGAATAATGAGCAAAAAGATTTTTACAGAGAATAAATGTTTATTTTGAAAGTATTAAATGCACAAATGGCTTACAATAAGATTTTGATTAGAAGGATTAGCTATTCTCTTGTTCTGGATTTATAAATGACTTGCATTTATACTTCTATGGTGAATTATAGTTGTTTGGTTGCATTTAATGCGGAAATTGCCGTTGTACCAACTCTTATTTTTGCGCCTAACATGTTTCTCTTTCATCTTTCAGGGTCATGAGTATGAGTGTCATGGTCGTGACTGTTCTTCCAAGCTTTGACTTGAGTTGTGACTTTGGTCGAGAAGCATTCTGGAAGGATTTGAAATGTTTGATTATGGGCGTGACATTATATATTCACGGGCATGAACATCCTTCCTAGCCGTGGTCTAAGTAGTGACTCTAGCCGTGAAGCTCTCTGGAGGAATTAGTCAAGTCTTCTCATGGGCATGACTTTCTTTCACGGTCGTGACTGATATGATCATTCACGGTTGCTATTATTCTTCATGGCCGTAAACTTTAAATGTTGGATAGTTGGCGCTAAGCTTCATCACGGGCGTGAAATATAAGGTCACGGGTGTGAACATGCTATTTTTTTATTTTTTTTTGTCTTTTTAAGGTTAGTCTTCCATTCTCCATTCTTGCTATCATGTTCCATACCCTGTTCAATGAAATTAGAAAACAAGTATGTTAAATACATTATTGCTATTTTATTTGTTAGCATCAAAATGACGAAAATACCCCTCATGGTTCAACAATCTCCCCCTTTTTGATGATGACAAATAATCTAGCAATATGTACTTTTGAGAAGTCTCTCCGTCAAAAGATGCTTAAGATAAAAAATTACTGAAGTGCAAGAATTGTAAAGAATGATGAAGTGTAGCATCAAAATATGCTTCCTAGTTTTAGGTATATGCAAGTTATATGCAAGGTATATCCAATGTATACCAAATTTTTACTTAAGACAGGTTAAGTATATGTAAAGTATATTTAAGGTATATTTAAAGTATATCAAGTGCATATTCATTCATGTAACTTGCATGAAGGTATATTTAAGGTATATCAACTCATTTTCATATACATTTGATTCAAAATAAGTATTGCATTTAACTTTGAATATAATATATCAAGATATATGCAAAGTATACTTAAGGTATATTCAAAGTATATTAGCTCATTTACATACTTGCATATTCATTTGATTCAAAATAAGTATTGCATTTAACTTTAAATATAATATATTGCTAGGTTCTCCCCCTTTTGTCATCAACAAAAAGAATAACAAAAAGATAAATCATAATGGAAAAGAAAAGCAATTATATTAATATAAAAAGACAAATACAAAGATTTGAAAAGAAATTGAAAGTCCTACATCAAACAAGCTAAAAAAAACATAGCTAACATCTAGTCTAGCTAGATTTTGAGTCGGACATCCCATCTCTAAGGCGAGCTACTTCCACCTTGAGGCTCTCCATGAGAGACTCCATGAAATCCTTGAGGTTCTCTAACCTCTCATCCATCGAAGCATGCAATTGCTCAAACCGTGGTGCCAAGAGATCAACCACTTGCTAAGCCAAGTTTGGTGTGGAGGTAGAGGAATGTCCAATTTCCTGCTCAACCTCTAGAGGCGCCATCTCAACTCAAACTCTCTTTCTCTGCTGGATTCCTTAAAGGCCAGCTTTGAAGTCATCTAAATCATTGTCCTCCCAAATAATCTCACCAGCAGTGTTGGTGAAGCGGTAGTAGATGTTGTTCTCATGTGCTCCCATTTTGATAAAGGACTCGACATCTAGTCGGTCTTCAGGATGTGCTGGTATAAGGTTGAAGTGGTGCTCCTCTAGTTTTAAGTACCCTAGCTTGATAGCGAGGTGAGTCACGTACCCACCAATCAGAATGTCTCCGGATGGCTTGGTGGCAATCGATAGAAGATGGTTTACAAACCATCGAGATAAAGCCACTGTTAGGCCTCTTCGGGCCATCTCCAGGAGAAAGAGCTTGGACTTTCGAATCGATCCATTGCTATCTCCTCTGGCAAAAATGCTATAGGTTAGAAATCTATGCAAGTAGTTATATCGAAGGTGGGTGCTTTTCATCTTTTTGACGTCCCAGCTGCAGTCAAGCCCAAAGCGAGTCCATGCCTGAGTAGCATAGAACTCCACCTCACTCTCATTGAGGATACCATCAGAGGGAAGGTTGAACATATCACCAAACTCTGTGGCAGAGAGGGTATTCAGATGCTTGCAAAGTTGAAATTTCACCATGTCGGTAGGAGAGACTTGCAAGGTGCTCAGGAACTCTAGAGTTGGTTCCCACAACATTGATTGATGGATATCGATGAAATCTTTCAGATGACAAGTTTGGAGTTGTTCCGTCATGCTTGTCTCGAGTCCAAGTGTTCTGATAGTTTACCACTCAAATGATCGAGATGAAAGGAGTGGTCTTTGCTTGAGAATCAAGTATCTTGGATGACAGTGCCCCAGAATAATGTTTAGAAGGTAGTCCGTGTACCTTCTTGGAGCATGAGACTTCTTTCTGGTACCTTTGGAGGAGCCAGTTTCCATTTTTGATTGAGAAATGTATTTTTGAGGAGTGAAAATCTGATGGAAATTTTGGAGTAGAACCTAAGGTGTTTTGATTTCTGATGATGGAGAAAGTTTTTGAAGATATTTATAGATAGAATGTAACACCACATCTTATACATTTGAGTTCAACCTATCCCTCTATCAAAGAATCACACATAGCATACTGGAAAGGTAAAATACCCTGTTAACAATGGTAGTAAATTTTTTCTTTTCAATATCCTGTAATATCATTCAATGACTTTGCAAGTCAACTTTGAGGCTTTCACCACAATATGGTATATCACATATATTAAAACATAAACTTTGCACATTAATATTTACGAGTTGCTTTCATTTATACATTTTTAAACCCATTCCAAAATGACTATACATATTCAAACATGTAAATATAAAATGCAGATGACATATTTTCATGCTTGTGTGGAATGCAAGGAGAGAGAGTGATAAGGCTCTGCCAGTGACTGTGCTCCATGTCTTCTATACGCTACTCAAAATGAGCTATTACTTTTCTTTACTTGAAAAATGATACAAATTGATGAGCTGCAGCTCAATGAGAATAACCATCAAATGAGCTCTAAAGTACCGAACAACTTATCGTAATAAATTACAAATCCAATACATACCATGTATTCCATTCTATTCATCAGTATCATATAAATATCAACAATGTTGAAACATATAATCATTACTCCTTACGTATGAAAATGCTTTGCTTATTTCATTTTGTTGTGACTAAGTTAAACAGACATTGCCCCGGGTTTCCATGTGAACATTTGCATTTGCAAGCTAGCTTGATATTTTGTTTCATTTACACATTTGTTGGGTCATAAGCCTCTTCTTTTGCTTTACAATATCGATTAACTAGTCACAATGCCTTTTAGGTCCATATGCATATGCACTTGTACTTAAGCATTCATCAACTATTGTATCTTACCACATATAACATACATATACTGCATATACCTTGTATATACTATACATATACCATGTATATATATCCCATATGTCAAACATATACCTCAAATATACCACAAGTATACCATTTATATGTACCACAATGTCAGAAATTATCCATCCTCATATTATCAAGGACCAATCATGACAATCATATGAATCACATATCAAATAACATTCATTTGCACTAAAACATTCAATTGATAATTAGACTCACCTTTCTCCTTTGATTCTGACCTCTAACTTATTGTCTATCCGCTCTTTGTGGGTCTCCAATATGTTGTGAGCCTAATATGAAAACATAATCAATTAACTCATGATTAGGGAGACTTAATGTGGTTTAAACAAATTAATATGCATTGTTCATATCAATAGTTAAGATTTTTCCTGAGGCAGTGTGACCTTATGGGACTGTTTAAGCTATAACTTTTCCTATACTTGACCAATTAATCTGATTCTCATTCCTAATTAAAATTAACATATAATTATGTAACATATTAAAATTTCAGACCAATTGGATCATTATACCATATTTGGTGGAATTTATAAATGTGTTCTATTTTCTGTCATGTTCCCTGCCCTTTGGCAGTTTCAGGGTATCAACTTTGGTTCATCATAACTTATAATATATAAGTCATATTTTAATGAAAATTTATAGAAACTTATATAGGGTCAAATGGAACATTATTCATGTTTAAAACTTTTATCAATTATGTTTCTATAGTCCTCAAATTATAAGAAACATTTGACTGGTCCAGAATAAAATTGGCTTCCGGACCAGTATGACTTCTAAGGACCATAACTTAGCCCATACAAAACATATTAAGCTGAAATTAGTACCAAAATTTAGATAATATATATACCTAGAACTTTAAGGATTTTATAATTACATAATCTATCTCTAAGGAACTCAAATTAGCCAAATAAGTTGTTGGATCTGCCTAGGGCACTCAGTAAGCAGTTCAAACCATGGAACAATCATGGTTCCATTCACCATAACTAAACATTTACAAGATATATGAACTTGAAATTTGGTATACAGATACATAACATATATATATAAAACTATTATGTTTTTAGAGGCTTCAAATAATGGCTTTATCATATTCAAAACTAACAAACATAGTGGCTAACTTACTTAGGGTTCACATCCGGACCAGTTTCAGTAGAGAGAGGATATCTCATTCTATACACTATATATTGAAACAATGCTTACATATCCATAAATATAAGACATAAATTAACAATATTTATGTTTTAATCTTTTCCATAATCAATTTCTATGGATGTAAAAATTGGGGTGCAAGTCAGTGCCTATTAACGAACCTTAGCAACTCAAATCAACCTTATAGCAATAAGAATTGATTACTTACCAAGAACAAACTTGTAAAGGATCAATTTGCCTTAAAAACTAAGTGAAACAAGGAATAATTGAGTTTTATAATGGAGGAAGATGAAGAAGAAAATGGGATGGAGTGAGGAGGTAGAAATGGGGGAAGAAGATAAAACTAACTTTTTTGTTTTTGTCTTTTTATCTTTTTCTCTTCATCTTTGCTCTTTTCTCTTTTATTTTCTCTTCTCTTTTCTCTTCTCCTTTCTTTTATTTTCCTTTTGTTTTATTTTCATTTTATTATTATTATTATTATTATTATTATTATTATTATTATTATTATTATTATTATATATTTATAATTCCACTAATTCACACAATAATACAACTTAATCATTTGACCCGATTTAACTAAATTAACAATGTAAATGTTTACTAATCTTAATATAGTCATTTTGCTTACTCTAATTTAGTTACCTTATTTAATTTATTTCTAATTCTTTGTTATCCTCCTTTAGGTTATAAGTACACACGTGCGACTCGATACAATTGCAAAATACTAGGACACATAGCTAGTGCGTGCCATGAACTTGTTTCTAAGAAAATATGTATGAAATGCACGTGTTCAATTGGATTATATGGAAGATGCATATGTTCAAATGAAATGAATGTGGGGAAGGTTGAGAATGTTACATGGAATGAGTTGCTAGGGGGCCATAATCTTCAAAATGGTATTCAATAGTGATAAATGAGAGAAGTTGAGAGAAGTTGGGGAGTTTGAAATGAGAGAAATAATGGCAGAAATGTTTTATAGTTGACATTTTCAAGGGAGTGAAAACAAAGTCACTGGTGTGAAATGTCGTGTTCACGGTTTGCTGAAGAGACGTTATACCCGTGAAGAGGGATGTGAAACTATTCACGGTCGTAATAATTAAAGGTAACGGACGTGAATAATGAAATATCACGGTGGTGACAAATGATTCACGGGCGTGAAGCAAAATCTTCACTACTTGTGACTGTGAAATAGAGCACGACACAAAGCATGACAAAAAGCGTGAACGCTTCTATAAGTTTTTGGTGAAAATGTTCACGGTCGTGAATAAATGTCACGGGAGTGAGAGAAAAAGGTTATGGGCGTGAAATATAGTCTTCACTACCTTCAGTAGTGAAGCATGTCGTGAAGCAAGACGTGAAAGCTACTAGAGCTTTTGGCAATTATGATCACGACCGTGAATTGCCTAAAATCCTTATTAAATAAAATTAAGTCAAAAACAAGACTAAAGCAATTCTAAGAAGCTTCTATCCCCTATAACATATATTTCTATCAAATTAGCTACCTCATATCTAAAAAATTAGACAAAAACACAAGATTATCAATCAAGTTTCGACAATTTTGGCAATCATAAAGTTAATCCATCAATCATACCAAGCTCTCTTTTTATGAAATTAAATCTTTCCTCATTTAGAGACTTAGTGAAGATATCTGCCAATTGATTTTCTCTGTTTATAAATTCCAATACAACATCTCCATATTGAACATGATCTCTAATAAAATGATGTCTTATGTCAATATACTTACTTCTAGAGTGTTGAATGAGATTCTTAGATAGATTTATAGCACTTGTATTGTCACATCTAATAGGTATATGGCCCATACTATGACCATAATCCTTAAGTTGTTGTTTCATCCAAAGGAATTGTGTACAACAACATCATGCTGCCATATACTCCGTTTTAGTGGTAGAAATAGCAACTGAAACTTGTTTCTTGCTAAACCAAGAAACTAAGCATTCTCCAATAAAGTGACAAGTACCTGAAGTACTTTTACTATCTAAAATACTTCCAACGTAATCAGCATCTGAATGTCATATAATGTGAAAGGATGAATTTCTAGGATACCATAAACCTAGATGCAATGAGCCATGTAAATATTTTAAAATTCTTTTTACTGCATTTAAATGAGACTCTTTAGGACATGATTGTAAGTGAGCACATAAGCATACACTATACTTTATGTCGGGTCTAGAGGCAGTAAGATATAAAAGTGATCCGATCATACCTCTATAGAGCATTTATTAATGCTCTTACCCTTTTCATCCTTGTCCAATTTTGGTGATGTGCTCATTGGAGTCTTGACATTCTTGCATTCTTCCATTCCAAATTTTTTAAGTAAGTCTTTGGCATATTCGGATTGGTTGATGAATATGCCCTTATTGTCTTGTTTTATTTGTAGACCGAGGAAGAATTTTAGCTCACCCATCATACTCATTTTGAATTCCCTAGTCATACACTTAGCAAATTCTTGACAAAGCAATTCATTAGTAGACCCAAATATGATTTCATCAACATAAATTTGAACAATTAGAGTATCATGCTTATGCTTTTTAATGAATAATGTAGTATCAACATTCCCCTTTGTAAAATTATTTTCTAAGAGAAAAGAACTTAGTCTTTCATACCAAGCTCTTGGGGCTTGTTTCAAACCATATAAAGCTTTTGAAAGTTTAAAAACATGGTTGGGCAAATCATGGCTTTCAAAACCTGGTGGTTGTTTTACATAAACTTCTTCTTCTATAAAGCCATTTAAAAAGGCAATTTTTACATCCATTTGAAAGAGTTTGAAATTCATGTGGCATGCATATGCTAAAAGTATTCTTATGGCTTCTAATCTAGCTACAGGAGCATAGATCTCATCATAATCTATTCCTTCTTCCAAATTATATCCTTTTGCAACCAACCTAGCCTTATTCCTAGTTATTGAACCTTGTTCATTTTGCTTCCTATGATTTGATGCTCCTTGGGTCTAGGTACTAAGGTCCATACCTTACTTCTCTCAAATTGGTTGAATTCCTCTTGCATGACAATCACCCAACTTTCATCATTAAGAGCCTCATCACTATTTTTAGGCTCAATTTGAGAAACAAAAGCAAGTTCAGAAACTAAATGTTTGAGATGAGATCCAGTACTTACTCCCCATGTAGGATCACCAATGATTTGCTTTTTGGGGTGATCTTTTGTCAATCTCCATTACTTTGGGAGCTCTTGCCTGTTTTCCTCTTGAGCTTGAGGTAGAGAATCATCTTGATGTGAAATCTTCTTGATCATTTTCTTCTCTTTCATTTTCAAGATCAAGTCTTTCCATGGTACCTACAACATCATCAAGAACACTACTTTTCATAAGATCAAGCCTACTAGATTCATCAAAAACAACATGCATAGATTCTTCAACAGTTAATGACTTTTTATTAAATACTTTATATGCTTTGCTAGTTGTAGAGTATCCTAAAAAGATACACTCATCAGATTTAGAGGCAAAATTTCCAAGGTTGTCCTTGGTATTCAATATGAAGCACTTGCATCCAAATACTCTAAAGTATGACATCAAGAGCTTTCTTCCATTCTATAGCTCAAATAAAATTTTGTTTAAGAGAGGTCCTTTGAAAACTCGATTTGAAATATAATATACAGTATTTGTGGCTTCAACCCAAAAGTAAGTTGGTAAACCATACTCATTGAACATTGTTCGAGCCATTTCAATTAAAGTTCAATTTTTCCTTTCGACTACCCTATTTTGTTGAGGTATCCTAGGAGATGAAAAATTCTACGAAATGCCATGTTCAAGACAAAAGTTTTCAAAATTTTCATTTTCAAATTCTTTTCCATGGTCACTTCTTATTTTTGAAATACAATATCCTTTTTCATTTTGACTCTTTTAGCAAAATTTCTGAAAGTTTCAAAGGCATTACTCTTTTGAGCTAAGAAAATTACCCAAGTAAATCTAGAGTAATCATTTACGATGACAAAGGCATAGTGTTTACCTCCTAAGCTAGCAATTCTAGTAGGTCCAAATAGATCTAGATGTAGGAGTTACAAAGGTTTTGAGGTACTTGTAATATTTTTGGATTTGAAGGATGACTTGTGTTGTTTTCCTCTTTGGCAAGGTTCACATGTCTTGTTTTTTTTTTTTCAAATTTGACCTTTGGCATTCCTTTTACCAGCCCTCCTATGCTGAGGCTTTGAATTAAATCCATGCTTGCATGACCAAGCCTTCTATGCCATAACCAAGATTCATCACTAGTAGTCACAAGACACTTAGAGGAATGGTTAGATATTTTGTGTAAGTCTATTATGTAGGTATTGATATCTCTATTTCCTTTAAATATCTCTTGGCCATTAAAAGAGATTACAAGACATTCGTTGGAAGTAAAGATTACTTTGTTTCCTTTATCACATAATTGACTTACACTTAACAAGTTATGTTTCAAGCCATTAACAAGCAAGACATCTTTAATGAAATTAGTACCATCAATACCAATAGAGTCAATGCCAATTACCTTACCTTTAGCATTGTTTCCAAAGGTAACTTTACCTCCATCAATACTTTTGATTTCATTGAAAAGTTCTTTGTCTCCTATCATATGCCTTGAGCATCCACTGTCTACTAGCCAAGCATTTTTGTTTATTGTGGACTTAAGGCATACCTATAGAATCACAATTCAAGTATGATTTTTAGGTACCCAAATGAGCTTGGGTCCTTGGAGGTTAGCACATGAAGGTTTCCAATGAGCCTTCCTTATCCAACAATGTTTATTTATGTTACCAAATTTCATACAATAATTACATTGTTTAGGTCTAAAAATGCTTTTTGGTCTTACAATACTTTTGAATGACATATTTCTATTTGAATGAGTTTGAGAGCAATGACATGCACAATCATGATGAATTGGTGCTTTTCTAGATGTATGCTTCTTATACATAAAGACGTGATTAGCCTTTTGAGGTTTCTTTCTTAGGCATACCAATCCTTGATCATCCCTCTTATGTATAGAAGATTTCATCCCTCTTATGTATAGAAGATTTAGTGTATTTTGTGCACTTAGCCCTTGGGGCTGTTACAATAAATGTGGAGATGTGAGGTTCACTTGACTTAACAAAAGTAGTCTTGTGAGAAGATGATGATTTACCCTTAAATCCTAGACCATATCTAATTAAGGGTGGTCTTTGAGACACAATGAGAGTATCTAAACTCTCATTTCCCTTGTGAAATTTTGAAATTGAGTTTCTAAGTTCCTCAACTTTATTTTTCAAAGTATTGTTTTCTTTAAGCAAGGATTTGGTTGAGGGTCTTGAAGAGTATTCATCTAATAACTTTTGAAGAGATTCATTAGATGATTTAAGCTTAAAGTTCTCCTTTTCTAAAGCATCCATTTTGATTGTCAAATTAGAAATGTTATTCTTATATGTATTGAATTTACTTCTATATTTTTCTAGTTCTAGTTTCAATACTTCTATTAAGCTTTGCTCATCATCATCATTTTCATTATTACTATCATTATCACTACTATCATTATTGAAAGAGTATGAGTGAAGTGGTCTTACCTTATCCGAGACGTGATCCTCTATAGCCATGAAGCATAGGTTGACCTCTTCACTTTCATTGTCATCGTTTTCATTTGACGAGCTTTCGTCATCTCATGTGGCTTTGTGACCTTTCTCCCCACTGTCTTTTTGGTATTTGCTCTTGTGCTTGTTGAGCCTTGGACATTCCGGTTTAATATGTCATTTCTTCCCACATTCATAGCACTTTACCTCCTTTTTACTTCTTTGTGCATCATTAGAAGTCTGTTTGAGGTTTTTTTGCCTGAATTTTCTAGAGTTGCTCATTCTCTTCTCAATAATTCTTTTCAGCCTTCTTGAGAGCATAACAATGTCCTCATTTGCATCATCACTCTTTTCTTCATCATCTTCAACTTCCTCTTGAGATTTTGAAGTAGAGGCTTTTAGTGCTAGAGACTTTCTTTTTTCTGGTTCTGCTTCAAGTATTCTGGAAGGATTTGAAATGTTTGATCACAGGTATGACATTATATATTCACGGGCATGAACATCCTTCCTAGCCGTGGTCCAAGTAGTGACTCTAGCCGTGAAGCTCTCTGGAGGAATTAGTCATGTCTTCTCATGGGTGTGACTTTCTTTCACGGTCGTGACTAATATGATCATTCGCGGTTGCTATCATTCTTCATGGATGTGAACTTTAAATGTTGGATAGTTGGCGCTAAGCTTCATCACGGGTGTAACATATAAGGTCACAGGCGTGAACATGTTATTTTTTTGTTTTTTTTTGTCTTTTTAAGGTTAGTCTTTCATTCTCCATTCTTGCTATCATGTTCCATACCATGTTTAATGAACTTAGAAAACAAGTATGTTAAATACATTATTGCTATTTTATTTGTTAGCATTAAAATGACAGAAATACCCCTCAAGATTCAACATATACATATATAAAAAATCTTTTTAAGGACATTTTCTATGTAAGTTGATTAATGCATTAAGATGCCACCAGCTAAATACTCAATTTGTAGATCAACACAAAAGTTTATTTTTTTGAGATCTTTCATTTTAAACTCATGTTTCAAATAATCAGTTGTCTTAGCAAGATCTTATCGAGTTTCAATAATATTTAAATCATCAACATATACAACAATGATAACAAATTCAGATTCTTAGTTCTTTATGAAAGCACATGGGTAGATGGGTAGATATGATCATTTTTTATATCCTTCTTTCAAGTATTTATTCAGACAATTGTACGACATTCGTCCTCATTGTTTTAGGTCATATAACGATCTTTATAACTTGACAGAATAAACCTCTTAGAATTTTAAGTTTTCTAATTCAGGCAGCTTAAATCCTTCAGGGATTTCATGAAGATATCTTTATCAAGATAATTATATAAATAGGTTGTAGTGTAATGTTTGGTAATTTGGACACTGATCGTGCATGACCATATTAGGCATGTTGGACTGATTGGAGTCTAAATTCAGATGCATAGAAAAATATCGATATATTATATTATTAAACACATTATTAATTAGGAATTAAAAAGTTTAGTGCTAAAATTGGAAAGAAATAAAATTACCATATGGACTAAATGAGAATTTATGAAATTATTTGAAATTATTTTGTAAAAAGAGGAAATTATAGGCTAAAAGATGAATTATTCAAAAATTAAATTTAATTATGATTAGTTAATGAAATGGACCAATAGGAGAAGAGATTAAGGAGTAATAGGGTCCACAAAATCTAACTAATTAGAAACATATCTAGAAACTTAGAAGTTTCTACAAGTTTGGTCATTAAAAAATCAACCTAAAATATCTCCTCATCCCCATCCTTTGGTCGGCCACTCTCTCCATCAAATCTCCACCATTATTCTCCATTTCAAATTAGGAGAAAGAGAAAAAAAAACTCAAGAAAGTGAAAAAGTACCATAAAAAAGAAAAGGAAAAAATATAGAAGAAAGGTAGGAGAAAGGAAGAAAGAAAACAAAACAAAAAGGAGAAATCTCCATAAGTGGTTTAGGCCTTAGCATCTCCACCAATTTGAGTTTTCTTTTATAATTTTCTCAATTATAAAGTCAAATGAGTCATTAGGCCCAAAACATTTATGAAAAAATAAAACTATTAACTAATAATTGGATAATGTGTGCTATGTGATAAGAATGTAAAATAGCACTAAGATTTAAAGTATGAAATTACAATAATGGAACAAAATAAAAATAAATGAATACTTAATTAAATTGAGATAAAATAATTAAATCCTAAAATATATTACTTAGAACTGGGGTAAAGGATAAATTGACATGCCAATAAAGGAGTGATAACAAATAGAGCATTTTGGTACGTAGGCATAAAAAAATGTCGAGTTGATTATTTCACATAAACACAAAATGTGTCGATTAAATGCGTCGATTTGACTTACATAGACACCACATCGTGTCGAGTTGATTTACTAGGAACTATGCGCTAAGTTGAAATTGTCAGCAAACATTACCCCACATCCTATATTATAGTTTTAGTATAGGTGTTAGAGCATAAAGTTGAGTAAACAATGTAAAAAAATGGATGATAAATTTTATTTATTATAATTAATCTTGGATTATATAAAAAATGAGTAGAATATAGGGGTAATAATAATAATAATAATAATAATAATAATAATAATAATAATAATAATAATAATAATAATAATAATAATAATAATAATAATAATAATAATAATAATAATAATAATAAAATAATAATAACAACAATAATGATGAAACAAATATGATGATATTAGCAATTAACCCAATTATTATATATAAAAAAATTTATGAGCAAGGAAATTATAAAAGAATGCATTTTTTGTTCAATTTATGTTTGGTAAGTATTTTATATTTCTTATATTTGGCTTGACATGTATGAATGAGTGTGATTTTATGAAATACACGTTAAGTTTTTGCTATATAAAGAACCATTAAGTTAATAGCTCAGCGTGTATAGTTTTTCCCATGTGCAGGTTATTGCCCAAAACAATAACCAATAAAGGGGAGAATTGAATTGGTTAGTAATTAAAAATTTACTTAATGCAATTTTACCAAAAAAATAATTTATGAGAGACAGAGATGATTCAACATATAAGATTTATAGAGGTTCGGGTATTAACAAATCCTACTTCTCTCCCCAATCTCAATTGGGTATTTCACTAACACTCAAAGTATTACAAATGGAGTTTTTCCTAACTCACTTCCAACTATGGTATTTTGCTCTTGGCTAACACCTAACCCAGAAACAATCCTTGTGTTTTAATGGCTAAGACTAACTAAATCCTTGTGTTTTAATGACTCACATAAAAAACCTTTACAAATATTTCACTCACGACCCAACTCACTCAAACTCACTTTTGAGTAATTGATTACAAGAATGAAACATCCACCAACCAAAAAATTCAACAATTCTGAGCAATTAGGATTCTTACAATAAGAATGGTTAAAAGAATTAAATGCTCAAGGCTATATAAGATTAGAAAATAGAATGCACATTTTTCACTTGTTCTCTAAACTTTGGAAGTCATAAATATGTTGTACTTATAATTTGCCTAACAAAAATAGTCGTTTGGGATGCATTTAATGCAAAAATGCCCGTTCAATAACATTCCCATTTGTGCTTGATGACTTTCTCTTTCCAAGTTCACGGGCGTGACTTAATCTTCATAGGTGTGATTGTTCTTCATAACCATGAATGAAATGGTGAAGTTGGCCGTGAACGGTTATGTCCAGAAATTAGAAGACTTTCATGGGCGTGACATATTTCTTCATAGGCATGACTTAATCAAACTTCACGGGTAGTCCAATACTTCATTGCCGTGAATGTTTGAACGAACAGTTTTTGATGCTAACTATCTCATGGATCGTTGCCCATGAGTCACGGGCGTGAAAGGTACATTTCATAGTTGTGGCAATTCTTATCCATGGGTGTGGCAATATTCACGGCCGTGAATATTAGCTTTACAGATGTGAACCTTTGTTGATTTTCTTTTTTTTTTAAACTTCAAGCAACTTCAATTAACTTGATTCACGGTCTTAAGAATATGTAACCTACCTAATATACTTAGAACATAAAATATAGTTAAATTCCTTATTACCTAATTATTTGTAATCATCAAAATACCGAAAATGCCCCTCAAGATTCAACATAGGTATTGAACTAGCCTGTAGATAAAGGTAGTAGCTACTATAAAGAAAAGAATGTCGAATGGTGGATAGAAACATCTGAAAATCTTTTTTGTTTTGGTATTTACTATAATTCTATTGTGTGTTTTCATGAATGTAATGTTTAACATATTAAAATTCATGACTCGAATGCATTGATTATGAGATTTTCATGAGTTTTAGGGTTAATAATAGTAATGTGAATTTCATATGAATTAGTTTCTTATTGGATATGTATTTGAGATTAGATTGTGTTATATGAGGCAAAAATGCTTGTAGTAAAGTTATAGGAATGCATGGTACTATAAAAAAGGTATTTTTGCATGCTGTTTGAAAGTCGCAACTGCACCTTTCCTTTTGTGACCCTAAATGAGCTCGGGTAAGAAATAGAAAAGATTGCCAACCACGATTAACCCCATGAAAGGCTTTCCATGATCATGATTGCCTTTTAGCGATTATGATTATGGTGCTACCAATTCCAGAGAGGAGCCACAACCACAAAATGCCTCATTACAGGCAATGCACGATCATAAATTTGGTTTAACAACCATGAGTTTAGTTTAGCATCACGAATTTCCTTTTACATAGAATTTTTAACTTAATTTCAAAAATGCTTATTGAGATGAATGAAATGAGTTAAATTAACATTAAATTAAGTATATAACGATAGAATAAGGGAAAAATAATATGGGATCACATGAAATGTCTAGCCAAGTATGAGGGATATGTTATGAAAAGAATAAGAAAAATGTGGTTGAACCAAATAAATGAAAATAATACTAATGATAATGGGAAAGTAATTAAGCTCACATTATATGCCTAACCTAGAGTATAATGGGTAGACAGACTGACATGCCAATTAGAGATGATAGACCATAGTGTCCATAGGCTTTATGGCCGTAGGAGTTTAATGTCTGTAGGAAGTTCACATCCTATATTATTTTGGATGTACATTGTCCCATGGCACCAATTTATGTATATTCCTTTTTTTTTTTTCTTCTAGTATCTACTCTGAGAATCTTGAAACATTAGAAAGATAAAAGAACATAAGGAATGTTTGGTAGCAATTTTAAAAGGAAAAGGAATTGATATATATTTATATGTTGCATTACATATCGATGGCTGAACATGTAGGCATTTGAAAATAATTGTGTATATCACATGAAGTAAATAAATAATGAATTAAAGTAAAAGAGATTGAAACTTGCATAATTTATAATGCTATGGTGCATGTGAATATATATTGCATGATATAGTTTATTACCTTTTCATATCTACCCCTAAGCCTAGTGCTTAGCCTGAGAGTGTTTTTTCACGTAGATACAAGGAAGAAAGATTTGCTGTAATGCCTGCAAGTTAGGGCTTGGAATTATAATGTCAATAAAGATATATTAAAAGTATATGGGAGGCATATAGTGGTTAAGGATTTTCATAATATGAAATTAATGAAAAAGATAAGAAAAAGTGAAGTTCCCAACGTTCACGCCCGTGACATAGGTAATCACTGTCATGAATGTCGCAAAATTCAGATTTTAAAGCTAAAGAGCTTCAGGATTGTGACACTATAGTTCATGCTCGTGAAGACCTGCAGGTTTAAATATACCAGTTTCTCATTTTGACAGAAAACTCACGTATTTTCAATCAGCAACCCTAGCCACCAGACTTTGAATATTCCATAACCAATTACCCTCATTCCCTTTCAATTTTAGTTGATTAAATGTGAAATCCCCACCATAAGTAAAGCTAAAACATATTAGAAACAAGGATTTCAGTGATAATAAAAATCAAAATAAAAAAGATTTAGAACATGTTATGAGACTAGAAAACCAATCTATAGCCCTCGGGACAGAGGTAAGAATCACATTCCCTTGTATTCTTTGATCCAGTTCAATTCTTTGTTAATAGGGGAATAATGTTTAAGGGTTTATGATAGGTTTAAATATCATTTATGGTATATATAGATGGAATGTCAGTATAGAATATTGATATGGTCTTTGATTTCATGTTAGGAATTGAAACAACAGGTGGAGAATTCCACTAGAGGTAGTAGACACCAGAGAGTTGAGTTTTAGGTTCCAAGTAACAAGGTTTGTACATATACACATTTTAAATTGCATTATTAGTCTGTTGTGTGTTTATCTGATGTAAATTGTGGTGCTAATTGACATGCAATAATAAGTTAGAGTTGCTGGAATATGGATTATGACAAGTTAAATTCAGAATGCATGATGAATGTGGGAAATAAGGATTATTAATGATATGGTATTGATGAATAAGGCATGGAGCCTAGTTAATTGATGAAGTATGAATATATGCATATTTATAATTATTTTATTGTTGAATATGTTGAAAAGTGTTGATAGAAGTGACTAACATTGGTTAACCTTAGAACCCAATGCATGTTGTGTGTGAAATTGATTTAAAATATTGCTATAATTATGTTACAAACTGATGTGTCAAGCTCGTGAAGCCAAGCTTCACGCCCGTGAATGCATGAACGCAGTATGGTCATGCCCATGAACCAATGTTGACACCCGTTAATGATCAAAGAGACAGTCATGGGTAGACAATTCATGAAAGAAAGCTTCACTCCTGTGACTGTCCTGTATCCAGAAATGATTAATTGAATGATATGAGTTACATGTATATGATTTACAAACACATGGTTGGCATGAATAATTTAGATACAATACAGTATGATTACATGTTTTTGAATAATGATTATGCACTTGGTACTCTACAATATAGAATGATATGTGATGATTAAGTGGAACTATTAAATGTGATATAAACGATACTGATAACCCAAATATATTTAAATTTTCCCATTCTCTATTCAAGAACTAGCTAGGATAGATGCATGATATTGAGGGGGTTATAGTACCATAGTATATTATTATTATTGTGTTAATCAAGGTAGCTTAAGCTCGGGTAAAAGCGCTTCTGATTAGGACAAGGTGGTTTAAGCTCGGGTAAGAGTGCCCTTTTATCCATATGCATCCAAATATTATTACTCATCAGAGTGGCTTAAGCTTGAGTAAGAGTACTACTAATTTGAGACTCGAAATTTGCAATATAGATAGACACAAATAGTGAGTAGAGTGGCTTAAGATCAGGTAAGAGCACTCCTGTTTCATAACCCGCATCCGGGTAGTCCGGGTCTATAGTATTGGGCTAAGAAACTAGAAATTAGTAACACAGTATACAAAAATTGCAAGGACATCATTTTAACTTGGTTAATCATAATATAGTTGTATCCTGAAAAAGGAATGTGTAAATCAATAACCAGATATATGAAACCAAAAGCTAGATAATTGAAATTTATGATAGAATTTACTATGTATACGATGATATAAAAATGCTCTGAATGAAATGTATTATGATTATGATGATATTAATTCACTTGCGCAATATATGCAATTAATGTATTGAAATCAATTTGAATCAAAATGAATGAGCTATTATATGGATATTATTGCATATGACGATGTGGTCAAGCACAAAGGTATGCTTCGGATTATGAATGCTATGTTAATAGTTGAATGCTTGCTAGAATTTTAATTCTTATATGTACTACTAAGCTTTCAATAGCTTAGCGTGTGAGTTTCCCTACATACAGGTTTGGAGCCAATAGATAGCCAAATTAGCAAGAAGAGAAGACGAAGCCAGTCAAAGTTGACCTGTGTCGGTTTGTTCATTTATTTTATTTATTTCATTCATTTATTTCTCATGAAATGGGATAGAGATAGATAAATTGGGATTTGTTTAATAAGGTTGATTTTGTAATATGTGCAGTAATTGTCCAAACTTGTTATTGAATTAGTTTATAATTATTATCCAAATACATGAAAAAGTTTTATGCAGTACATTGTAAATGAATGTTTTAATTGCATGTAACATAGGAAGATGTGTAGTAAGTCAAAAAGTTTTAATTCATAATAGTTTAGACCGATTCAGTTGTATGGCATCCATCTATACAATGAGGTTTCCCCTAGCTGTATCGAGGGGTGTTACATTTAGTGGTATCATAGCTTTGATTTAAGCGATTCTAGACCTAAGTGGATTACGGGGTTATCATGCATACATACATGTGTCTCATTTAACTCTGACTTGGGCTACTTTTTGTCAACTTGTAGGATTAGAGTGAGATGACATCTAAATCGAATGATATGGCTGAGAGCCAAAGCTCTCCACATAATGAGGCATCAAACTAGCCCAATGCAGCTAGTGTTCAGGGTCCAGGTGGAGTACCATTCCCTAGCCAATAAGCTCTTGAACAAGCTACTCAGGACCAGACTTCATTTATGTAGCAGATGGAAAGTTTATTACAGTAAATAGCTAGAGCTATACCACCAGCACCAACTCCTCCACCTCTACCATTGAGGCAAAAGGTACTGCTAGACAAGCTCCATAAGTTTGGAGCTACTAATTTTCTAGGAACAAAGGACGACGATCCTGCTACTATGGAGCATTAGATAGAGAAGTATAGTGAGCTTGTGATGAGGTTGAGGTGGCCATTGATCAAAAGGCCAAGTATGCCATTTCCCTACTGTAGGATGATGCTTAAAACTGGTGAAAGAAAGTGTTACTGAAACTAGATGTCCCCCAGCCAGTGACATGAGACTTATTCATAACTGAGTTCAAGGAGCAATACGTTCCATTGACTTACATCGATGAGAAAAAAAGAGTTTTTGAGCCTCAAGTAAAACAGGATGATAGTGACTGAGTGCTAGAGAGAATTTACTCGATTGAGTAAATATGCCTCAAAGATGATCACAAGTGAGAGAAACAAGTGCAAAAGATTTGAGTATGGCCTCAATGAGAAGATAGGTTACTTTATGACTGCACTCCAACATATTAGATTTACCCAGTCATTGCATCCATAGTTAGTGTGGAGCAGAGAAAGAGGAAGAGAGTAGAGGAAGCATCTAGATAGAGAGTGACTTTAGTGACTTAGTCTTTAGGTAAGAAGGGTCGATTCTACCTAGAACAATCTTTTGGTAGGAGTCAAGGACAAAGTGGGGTTACGTATAAGGTGGACCATATAGGAGGAGAAAACCCTCCAGAGCTACATTTGCAGTTAGTAGCACTCAAACACAGGCTACCTAGAAGAGTATTCTAGTGTGTGGCTCTTGCCATAAGAGTCACAGAGGAGAGTGCTAGAGAAATACAGGTGCTTGCTACAGATGTGGATCTAAGAATCATATGAAAAGGGATTGTCCTCTAATGATAGGCAATGCACCAGCCCATACTACTCGGTCAGCTCCAGCTCAAACTAGATAGCAGACTAGAAGAGGTCGTATTGAACCTACCCAAACAGGGCAGGACCAGGCTGAACACCAGTTAGGGCTTATGCTATGAGGGCCAGAGATGACTAGGAAGCTACTGATGTGATAGTGGGTAAGTTTTCTTTATATGACTCTTATATATGTGCATTAATTGATCTGGGTTCAACACACTCTTATATATGCACAAGTACACCTAGACAACATAACATGGATAGTGAAAATTTTGAATATGAAATTGATGTTACAAATTCCTTAGGACACAGTATAATAGTGAACGAGTTTTAGAGAGGATGTCCTTTGACTGTACATAGGAGATAATTTTTAGCAAACTTGATGGAGTTGCCATTTTGGGCGTGCATTGGCTATCATAACATGGGGTAGTATTAGACTACAAGAAAAAAAATTGTGGTGCTGAAAACACCTGAACAAGTAGATGTAAAAGTGAAAAGTAAGTTGTTTCCACAGCTTTCACAAGTCATTTCAATGATGAAAGCTGAAAGAATGATGATAAAAGGATGTGAAGCCTATTTAGTTCATATGGTTGATACTAGAAGTGGAGGTCTAGAACTTAAAGATATCTCTATTGTGAATAAATTTCCAGATGTTTTTCCTAAGGATATACTGGGTTTACCACGTAACAGAGAAGTTGAGTTCTCTATAGAGGTTACACCTGGCACAATACCTATATCAATAGGGCCATATAGAATGGCACTGTCTTAATTAAAAGAGCTTAAAACTCAATTGTAGGAATTATTAGATAAAGGATATATCATATTGAGTGTGTCTCCATAGGGTGCACCAGTGTTATTTGTGAAGAGGAAAGATGGGTGTATGAGATTATGTATAGACTACAGACAACTGAATAAGGTGACAATCAAGAACAAATATATGCTACCATGGATTAATGACCTGTTTGATCAGTTGAAAGATGCATATGTGTTTTCGAAGATTGATTTGAGGTTAGGGTATCACCAGTTGAGAGTCAAGGCAGAAGATATAGCTAAGAGGATCTTCATAACTAGATACAGGCAGTATGAATTTGTGGTAATGCCTTTTGGGTTAACTAATGCTCTAGCGGTCTTTATGGACTTGATGAATAGGGTATTCAGACCCTACTTAGACCAGTGTATTGTGGTCTTCATCGATGATATTTTGGTGTATTCTTAGGCACTTGAAGAGCATGATCAACACCTGAGCATAGTGTTACAAACATTTAGGGAGTAGAGATTGTATGCCAAGTTTTCAAAATGTGAATTTTAGCTGGATAAGATGGCTTTTCTTAGACACATTGTGTCTTCAAATGGTATATAGGTTGATCCTAGTAAGGTAGAAGTTGTTATGAGTTGGAAGTCTCCCTGCAATGTGATAGAAGTCAGAAGTTTTCTTAGATTAGCTGGTTACTACATGATGTTTGTTAAGGGCTTTTCGATGAATTATTCTTCTTTAACAAGACTACTAAGGAAAAATGTGAAATATGAGTGGACAGTCAGTTTCCAGAAGAGTTTTGATAGTTTAAAAAAGTTGCTAACAGAGGCTCTAATTTTGACACAGCCAGTCCCTAATAAGGTACATCATCTAAAGTGATGCTTCTCACAATGTTTCATCTGTACAGACCATAAACGTCTGAAGTATCTTCCCACACAGAGAGATCTTAATTTGAGATAGAAACAGTGGTTGGAGTTGATAAAAGATTATAACTGTGTTATTGATTACCACCCAGACAAGGCTAACGTAATGGCTGATGCTTTGAGCTACACATCGACCTACACTTGGTTATAATATTATTGATATACAGAGGCAGGATAGTAAGCTTGTTAAGACAATCGAGTTGGTCTCTAAGGGAAAGAGACTAGAGTATGCAGTTGAGACATATGGTGGGTTATACTGCCAGAGATGTTTATGCATGCCCAACATTGATGAACTAAGATAAAGGATATTGTAGGAAACACATAAAACTATTTATATGATGCACTTAGGAAGCATGAAGATGTATCATGACTTGAAGAGTAAGTACTTATGGATAGGCTTGAGAAGAGATATCACAGAGTACAAGACCATATGCTTGACTTGTTAGCAGGTCAAGACAAAACATCAGGTACAATCAAGATTACTGCAACCTATCACTATAATAGAATGGAAATGGGAGCGAATTATTATGGACTTTGTGAGTGGGTTACTAGTTATGCCTAAAAATATGATGTTTTATGGGTTATAGTGGATAAGCTTACAAAGTCAACTCACTTCTTGTCTATAATTGGGATTTTCCTTTGAATAGGCTAACAAAGCTTTATGTTAATGAGATAGTGTGACTATATGGAGTGCTAATCTCCATTGTTTCAGATAGAGACCCAGGTTTACTTCTCAATTTTGGGATAGCCTACAGAGAGCTTTAGGCACCAAGCTTAGCTTGAGTACAACTTTTCACTCTTAGACAAATGGGCAACCAAAGAGGTCAAACAGATCTTAGAGGTATGATGAGGAGTTGTGTGATTGAATTAGAAGTTGGGATAAATATATTCCATTGATAAAATTTTCTTACAATAACAACTGTTAGTCTAGTATCGAGATGGCTCCTTATGAGGCAATATATGGTAGGAAGTGTCGAACACCCATTTCTTGGATAGAGCTTAGTGAGAGAAAGTTAGTGAGGCCAGACTTAGTACAAGATACAGATGATAAGGTTCGAGTTATCTAGAACAGATTGAAGGCAACTTCTGGTAGATAAAAGTCATATACAGATCTTAAGAGAAGAGATATAGAGTATGCAGTGGGAGACAATGTTTTCCTTAAAATTTTTCCAATGGAAAAAAGGTTATGAGATTTGGGAAGAATGGTAAGTTGAGCCTAAGGTTTATTGGGCCTTATGAGATTCTAGCGAAAGTGGGATTAATTACTTACAGATTTACTTTACCACCAGAGTTGAGCAAGATTCATGAAGTGTTCCATGTCTCCTTGTTGAGAAGATATATATCATATCCTTATCATATTTTCCCAGTTGAGGACATTGAGGTGAAACTGGATTTGACATATGAGGAAGAACTAGTTCAGGTATTAGCTAGAGACATCGAGTAACTCAAGAACATGCAAGTACCATTAGTCAAGATCTTATGGAGAAGTCATTTGATAGAAGAGGCTACTTGGAAAAGTGAGGAAGTGATGAAAACCCAATATCCACAACTGTTCAAAGATAATACAATAGGTAATTTTGAGGATGAAATTCTTTAATGGGGAGAGAAATGTAACGCCGGCAAGTTAGGGCTTGGAATTAATATGTTAATAAAGGTGTATTAAGAGTATATGGGAGGTATATAGTAGTTAAGAGTTTTTGTAATGTGAAATTAATGAAAAAGATAAAAAAAAGTGAAGTTTCCAACATTCACGCTCATGACATAGGTAATTATGGCCGTGAATGTCATGAAATTTAGATTCTGAAGTTGAGGAGCTTCATGGTCGTGACACTATGGTTCACGCCCGTGAAGACCTTTAAGTTTAAATATAGCAGTTTCATAATTCGATAAAAAAAAAAATCATATATTTTCAATCAGAAACCTAGCCACTAGACTCTAAATGTCCTAGAACCAATTCCCCTAATTCCTTTTTAGTTAATTAAATGTGAAATCTCTAACATAAATAAAGCTAAAACATATTAGAAATAAGGATTTCAGTATACAATTAAAATTAGAATAAAAAAGCATTAGAACATGTTTTGAGACTCAAAAACCAATTTGTAACCCTTGGGACAAAGCTAAAATCATGTTCCCTTGTGTTCTTTGATCTGGTTCACTTCGTTGTTAATAGAGAAATGATGTTTAAGGGGTTTAAGATATGTTTACATATCGGTTATGGTAAGTATAGATGGAGTGTTAGTATATAATATTGATATGGTCTCTAATTTTGTGTTTGGGACCAAAATAGTGGGTGGCAAATTCCACCAGAGGGAGTAGATGCAAAGAGTTGAGTTTTAGGCTCCAAGTAATGAGTTTTGTATATATACGCATTTGAATTCAAATTACTGGTCTGTTATGTGTTTATGTAAAGTAAATTTTGGTGCTAATTGACATGCAATAATAAGTAATAGTTGCTAGAATATGGATTATGTCAAGTTAAATTCAGAATGTATGATGAATGTGGGAAATAAAGATTATTGATGATATGGTATTGATGAATAAGGCATGAAGCCTAGTTAATTGATGAAGTATGAATATATACATATTTATAATTGTTTTATTGTTGAATATATTAAAAAGTGTTGATCAGAGTGGATAATATTGGTTAGCCTAAGAACCCAATGCATGTTGTGTGTGAAATTGATTTCAAATAGTGCTAGAATTATGTTACAGATTGATGTGTCACACCCGTGACTACATGAACACAATATGGTCATGCCTGTGAAATAATGTTCACGCTCTTGAATGATCACAGAGCCAGTCACAGGTAGACAACCCATGACCGAAAGCTTCACATCCGTGAATGCCCTGTATCCATAAATGATTAATTGAATGATATGATTGAGATTATTTATACACACATGCTTGGTATGAATAATTGAGATACAATACAATATGATTATATGTTTTTGAACAATGATTATGCATTCGGTGCACTACATTACAAAATGCTATGTGATGATTAAATGGAACTATGAAATGTGACATAAACAATACTGATAACCAAAATATATTTAAATATGCCCATTCTCTATTGAATGACTATCTAGGATATGTGGCATGCTATTGAGGGGGTTACAGTATCTTAGTATATTATTATTATTGTGTTCATTAGGGTGGCTTAAGCTCGGGTAAGAGCACTATTGATTATTTAGGGACAAAATGGCTTAAGCTCGGGTACGACCACCCTTATACCTATATGCATACAGATATTATTACTCATCAGGGTGGCTTAAGCACAGGTAAGAGTGCCCTTATACCCATATGCATGCAGATATTATTACACATCAGGGTGGCTTAAGCTTAGATAAGAGTGCTCCTAATTTGAGATGCATGATTTATAATATGGACAGACACAGGTATTAAGCAGGATGGCTTAAGCTCAGGTAAGAACGCTCCTCTTTCATATCCTACATCCGGTAGTTTGGGTCTAGAGTATTGGGCTAAAGAACCAGAAATTGGTAACATATTTTACAGAAATTGTAAAGGGATCATTGTAACATGGTTATACAGAAATCAATGAATCAGAATATAGTTGTATCCTTGAAAAAGAATGTGTAAATAAGTAATTAGATATATGAAACCAAGAGCTAGATAATTGAAATTTATGAATTAATTTATTATGTATACGATGATATAGAAATGCTATGAATAAAATGTATTATGATTATTATGATATGGATTCACTTGTGCAATATATGCAATGAACGTATTGAAATCAATTCGATTTAGAATGAATGAGCTATTATGTGGATATTATTGTATATGACGATGTGGTCAAGCACAAAGGTATGTTTCAAATTATGAATGTTATGTTATTAGGTGAATGCATGCTAGAATTTCAATGCTTATATGTACTATTAAGCTTTCAGTATCCTAGCATGTAGGTTTCCCTACATGAAGGTTTAGAGCCAATAGACAGCTGAGTTGGCAAAAAGAAAAGACTTAACCAGTCAGAGTTGACCTGTATGGGTTTGTTCATTTATTTTATTCATCTCATTCATTATTTCTCATGAGATTGGATAAAGATAGATAATTTGGGATTTGTTTAATAAGGTTAATTTTTTAATAAGGGTAGTAATTATCCAAACCTATTATTGAATCAGTTTATGATTATTATCCAAATACAGGAACAAGTTTTATGAAGTACATTATAAATGGATGTTTTAATTGCAATTAACATACGAAGATGTGTAGTAAGTCAAAAAGTTTAATTCAGAACAGTTTAGACAGATTCAGTCATGTGGCATTTGTAACAGCCGCAAGTTAGGGCTTAGAAATAACATGTTAATAAAGGAATGTGAAAGTTACATGGGAGGTATATAATGGTTAAAGGTTTTGGTAATATGAAAATAATAAAAAATATAAGAAAAAGTGAGGTTATTAGCATTCATGCCTGTGATATACATAATCACGGCTGTGAATGTTGTGAAATTTAGATTCTGAAGCGGAGGAAATTCATGGTCGTGACACTGGGGTTCATGCCTGTGAAGCCCTGCAATTTAAACAGAACAGTTTCATGTTTTTAATAGAAATTCATGCATTCTCAATTAGAAACCCTAGCCACCAGACTATAAATCCTTAGAATCCATTCCCCTTCATTCCCATTGAGTTTTAGTTTTGATTATACGTAACCAATCCTTAAAACAAAATTAAAAGTGCTTAAAACTTTGCTAATGTATTAAAGTAAAAAATGCAGAGTGTAAAACACATGATTTTTAACTTGTGAATCAATCTATTTACACCAAATAGAGGTAATAAATTATGTCTTATTGAGTCTTTTGATCCAATTCAATTCAGGTTATATTGAGGGATTTATAGGCTTAAATCAATAAAAAGTTGAGTTTTTTTTTAATTATTTTATGGCTTAAATAGATTCCATGTTAGTATTAGACATTAATATGGTCTATGATTTCCTATTAAGGACTGAAACAGAGGGTGGAGAATCCCACCTAAGGTAGTAGATATGGGAGAAATCAAGTGTTAGGCTCCAAGTAACGAGGTTCTTACATACACATTTTAATTCGATTATTTTGCGCTTGTGATATGTGATATGGATTCTGATATGTTATGTGGCATGTAATGTGGTTATAGTAGTTGCTAAAATAGAGATAATTAGCTTATTGAATGCTGAGTTGCATAAAGGAATTTGTGTAATGACAATTGAGTACGAGTGGATGTTATGGTATCGATAATTAAGGCATTGAGCCTAGTTTAATTGATGAAGTATGAATATATTCATGTTTATAATTGTTTTATTGTTAAATATATTGAAAAGTATTGATAGAAGTGGCTAACATTGTTTAAAAATGGTTGAGAGGCTAGAGGGTTGTAGAGTTGCACTAGTTAGAGCATACACCATGAGAGTTTGGGAGGATTAGGATGCCCCTAATGTGATAGTGGATAATTTTTTTCTCTTTGGCTCTAACATGCATGCATTAATAGATCTAAGATTAACACATTCTTAAATGTGTAGATCTTCACCCAGTCGAGAGGTTTTGGAGCTTAATGTTTTTAAATATGATATCTTATTAACTAATCTGGTAGGATATAGTGTGAAGGTTAGCAAGTTGTTCAAGAGTTGCCTAGTTGAAATACATGACAAACAAGTAACAAATTTGATAGAACTACCATTCCATGAATTCAATATTAACTTGGGGATTGATTGGTTAGTTTGTCATGGAGTTATGGTAGATTATGGGAAGAGATAGATGATCATCAAGATCCAAAAATAAGATGAGATAGTGGTGATAGGTGAGAACAAATGATATCTAGAGAATGTTATATCAATGTTGAAAGCATGGAAATTTATCAATAAGGGATGTGAAGCCTACTTGGCATATGTTATTGATACAAAGAAGAGTAATCCAAAGCTAGCCAACATTCCTATTGTTTATCAATATTCACATGTATTTCTAGATTGGTTGCCAGGATTACCATCAAATTGGGAGTTGCCATCAATTTGGTACCTAACATTACTCCTATTTCCATTACCTCTTATAGAATGGCACCTATAGAGTTAAAAGAGCTGAAGGTGCAGTTGCAAGACCTATTTGATAAAGGTTTCATACAACCTAGTGTTTCACCATGGGGTGCTCCAGTTTTGCTCATTAAGAAGAAATATCGCACCTTACGTCTTTGCATTGACTACATACAACTTAACAGGGTGACTATCAAGAATAAATGTCCACTACTTAAGATTGATAATTAATTTGATCAATTGAAGAGAGCAGGCATATTTTCAAAGATAGATCTTTATTCATAGTATCATTAGTTAAAGATCAAAGAGTTAGATGTACCTCAGATGACATTCAGGACTATTAAGGTCATTATGAGTTCTTGGTAATGCCATTTAGCTTGACAAAAGTGCCAACATCATTTATGAACCTGATGAATTGGTTAAGACTTACCTTGATTAGTTTATAATGGTGTTTATCGATGATATCCTTGTGTACTCCAAAGATAGAGAAGAATATGATCGACATCTTAGAATTGTGTTACAAACATTGAGGGAGAAGTAGCTTTATATGAAGTTATCAAAGTGCGAGCTTTGGCTCGAGGCAATATTTTCCTAGGTCACATAGTTTCAATTGAAGGTATTTGGGTTAACTCTAGTAAGATTGATGCTATTCTTAATTGGAAACCACCTTAGAACGTGACAGAAATGATGAGTTTTCTTGGTTTAGTCGGATATTATAAAAGGTTTGTGAAGGGTTTCTTTTCCATTACGACTTATTTGAAATAGTTGTTATGGAAAGATGCCCCTTTTGAATGGACCGACAGATGCTAGGCAAACTTTGATCAACTCAAGGCAATGTTGACTTAAGCACTAGTGTTGACTCAACCCATTCTTGGGAAAGACTTTATAGTATATAGTGATGCTAGTCATAATGGGTTGGATTATGTCCTTATACAAGATGGAAAGGTGATCACATATGCCTCTAGGCAGTTGAAGCCACACAAGCTTAACTGCCCTAAATATGATATAGAGCTAGCTACAATTGTATTTGCTTTGAAGATTTAGAGACATTACTTATACAGGGAGAGATGTTATATTTGCATAAACCACTAGAGACTTAAATATCTTCCCTCACAAATGGAACTGAATTTAAGGAAAAGAAGATAATTGGTATTGATCAAAGATTACAACTATGTGGTTGACTTTTAGTCGGGGAAAACTAATGTTGTAGTAGCTGCGTTAAGTAAGAAGATCTTAGTTGGCGAGTTATAATAACTTTTTTCTTTAAATTGTTCATTATAAGTAGTAGTAAAATTACACATATGACTAACCTTGACAATGGTAAAGATGAAGTACAATCCACCCTGATGCAAAGAAATAAATATGGTCAGAAGCAAGATGAAAAACTAGTAAAGGTAGCTCAAGAGGTGAAAAAGGTAGAGAGGCTTGAGTTCTCATTGATAGAATATGGCACAATGTATTTCAAGAACATGATTTATGTGCCTAGTGTAGAAGAGTTGAAATAAGACTTCCTAAAAGAAGCTCAAGAAATAGTATATAGTATGCACCTAGGAGGAAACAAGATGTACCAAGATATGAAAGTACAATATTGGTGGTCAATGATGAAGAAGGATATTACAGAGTACGTTGCTAAATGTTTGAACTATTAGTAAGTGAAAGTTGAACATCAGTTGCCCATAGAATTATTGCAATCGATATCGATACTAGAATAAAAATGGGAGAGAGTGACTTTAGATTTTGTTTCAGGGTTGCTAATGATTCAAAGAAATCACGACACAATATGGGTGAGAGTAAATCAATTGAGAAATTCAACACATTTCTTGCCAGTTAGAATGGATTTCTTATTAAACAAGCTAGTCGACATCTATGTAAATGAGATAGTGAGGTTGCATGGAGTTCTAGTGTCCATTATATCCAATAGAGACCCTAAATTTACTTCACAATTTTGGAAGAGCTTACATCAGGCTTTGGGAAATTAACTCAATTTTAGCACGACTTTCCATCCACAGATAGATGGGCAATCATAGTGGGTAATCCAATTATTATAGGATATGATGAGAAGTTGTATGCTTGAATTTAAAGGAAGTTGGGATCAATATTTGCCTCTTATGAAGTTTGCATACAATAATAGTCATCAAACAAGCATAGGTATGATTCCCTACAAGGCATTGTACGGAAGAAAGTGTAGGACACTAATTTGTTAGACAGAGTTGAGTGAGAAAAAGTTAATAGGGCCAAAACTAGTACAATAGAGAGAAGAAAAATTTAGAGTTATTAGGGGAAGATTGAAAGTAACTAGAGATTGACAGAAATCAAACACTCATATGAAGAGGCGAGACATTAACTATGTTGAAGGTGATAAAATATTTTTGAAGGTTTCACCTTGGAAGAAATTCTAAGATTTGGCAAGAAAGGGAAACTAAGTCTAAGATTCATTGTTCCTTATGAAGTTTTGGAAAAAATCAAACTAACGGCATATGAACTAGCCTTACCACCAGAGTTAGATAGAATTCATAATGTTTTTCATGTGTCAATGCTAAGGAGGTACAAATTAGATCCAATGCATGTTATTCCTGTTGAGAGTATAAAAGTGCAAATGGATTTGATACACGAAGAGGAACCAGTAGCTATCCTAATGCATGAAGAGAAAGTTCTTCAAAACAAGAGAGTTCCCTTAGTTAAAGTGTTGTGGCAGAATCAATTTTCATAGGAAGTTATGTGGGAAAGTGAGGAGGTCATGAAGAGACAATATCCACAACTGTTCAGTACAAAATGAGTAAGTAAATTTTGAGGACAAAAGTTATTTTAAAGGGGAGAGGATGTGATATCCACAAATTTAGGTCCTGACTCACGCATGTCACGATATCAATGCGTCGGTCTGACCATAGTCTAAATTTGGATTTTGACAAACAAAAATTGAAAATAATGGTATATAATTATAGAAAATGCTTAATAAAATTTATAGTGGGCTTAAAGATGTTAAATTATAATAAAAAACTTAAATGCAAAATTTGAAAAGTTTTGCAGTAAATTTGTAATTTATCGAAAATTTAAAGACCGATTGGGATTTTTACAAATTAAAGACATAATTTGGATAAAAATTATATTGATGGTTGACCACATTAGATAAAAATTACATCAAAGGATTAATTGATCAAAATATCAAAATATTATGGTCAAAATAATGGGCCCACAACAAGACTTTTATTCCTACTTCATTTCTTATCTTATTCTTCTTCCTTATCATCATCTTCATTTGGAATTTTCTACTCTAAAATTAGCTTCCACATTCTTCAGACATCTTCCATTGCAAATCTTGAGTTAGAGAGAGAAAGTGAGGAAAAGAGAGAGAAAAACTAAGGAAAAAACATTTTCATGCCCAAAAACTTAAAAGAAGCTTAAGAAAGGCTAAAAAAAGGAAGAAAGAAGCTTCAAATGAGAATAGAGGAGCTTCACATGGTTTGACCATAAAAGGAGATAAAAGGAAGTAAGTATGTTTTCTTCATCACATTGTCTTTTTCTTCTTGAAAAATTTGTTTCAAGGCTATTAGGGGTTTGATTTTATGAATGATAAACAAAGATGAAAGTAAGGTTTTTTGAGGAAAATGTTATAAAAGGTGATTAAAGACCTTAGGGTAAGAATAAGTGGGGTTATAAAAGGTTAGAAAAACCTAAACTTAAAGTTATAGAAGAGAAAAAGTTTAGGGTTTAGGATTGTAGAGGGAGAAAATAGGGGTAAGAGATAGGATGACAAAAGATGGTGGTTAATGGTGTTTTTACATGTTTTAGGAGCTCAATTGGAAGGAAAACAAACTTTAGAATAGAGAAAGGACAAAAGAAAGGAGAAGGAAACATAAAAGACCAAAAAGAGAGAGAGTGTGTGTGAAGGATATGATATGTGCATACATTTAGGCAATAACCTTTAATTCTATTGTGTATTTGCATGAATGTAAAGGTTAACATGTTAAAAATCATGACTTGAATGCATTGATTATGATATTTTCATGAGTTTTAGGGTTAATATTAGTAATGTGAATTTCATATGAATTAATGGCTTATTGAATATGCATATGAGATTAGATTGTTATATGTACCAACAATGCTTGTATATAAGTTATAAAAATGCATGGTACTATAAAAAGAGGTATTTTTGCATGTTGCCTAAAAGTTGTAATCACACCTCTTCATTTGCAATCGTGAATGAGCTTAGGTAAGAAATAGCAGAGAGACACGACCGTGATTTACCCTACTTAAGGCTTTACGTGACCGCGACTCATTTTTAGCGACCGTGATTATGGTACTACCAATTCCACATAGTAGTTAGTGACTAAAAAATGCCTTGTTACAGGCAATGCGCAATCGCTAATATGGTTTAGCAACCGTAAATTTCTTTTTACATAAAATTTTTAACTTAAATCAAAAATACTTATGGAGATGAATGAAATGAGTTAAATTAACATTATATTAAGTAAATAACATAGAATAAGAGTAAGAAAATTATGGACATCACTTGAAATATCTAACTAAGTATATGGGACATGTTACAAAAAGAATAAGAAAGACATGGTTGAACCAAATAAATGAAAATAATACTAATGATTATGGAAAAGTAATTAAGCTCACATTATGTGCCTAACCTAGACTATAATGGGTAGACAAGTTGGCATGTCAATTAAAAAAGATAGGCCACAGTGTATGTAGGCTTCATGCCAGTAGGCTATAGTACTCTTAAGCATTTAGCGTCTGTAGAAAGTTTACTGCCCGTATTATTTTGGTCATACACTGTCGCATGGTGTCTATTTATATATATTCCTCTTTTTTGTCTTCTAATATCTAGTCTGAGAATCTTAACAAATTAGAAAGATAAAAGAATGCAAGGATTGTTTGGTAGCAAAGAAAGGTTTGTACATAGTAGACTGTAGATAAAGCTAGTGGATTAGGCCTCGATTTAGTGAGGTAGCAGGACTGCCATATAGTGGGTTCCATACTTTGAATCTTTTGTTACTTTACATTTTCATATGTATGTAAATTGAAACTTTCCCATGTATAAGTTTGAAATACTTTTGTAAAACCATATTTTTGTATATGATATGTATATATAAATTTTCTTTATCACGATGTTATGAGTTGTTTTAAAATTATCGTGTTAGGAAATGTGTTTTTTGAAAAAAATATTTCAGTTTTCAATATTATATAAACATTTTTGAGATGAGGTATCGTAATATCTTCTTATCTAACCACTCATTGGGTAAAGTGAAGGGGTGTTACATAATTGGTTTTAGTACCTAAAGAAATATATGACATTAGGCTACAACGTTGTAGAAGACATTTGATGAAATTTGATATAAAAGTGGGTGGAAAATGTAGTTCAATGCATAGTATGAGTTCTACTAGGAACAATGTAGGATAATTTAATATTTTAGATTGTTATGCTTCTAAATATGTTATATGTTTTGTTGAGATTTCTATTTGGTTTGGGTAAATAGATGAATGAGTTGGCTATTAATGCTTCACTGTCATGGGCATGAATAATTGAAATGGAAATTCCATAATAGTATGTTAATGAGTAATGAATGATATATATTAATATAAATTTATTGCGATAGTGTGAAAATTTACCTTTCAAATGTGAGAATAAGGAATTGATAAGAATGAAATTATTGATATTTTTGGATATGTTTGGCCATCATATTAAATAAGGCTTATTGCCTTGAGATTGTAATTTTTTAATACGAAGTGTTTGAATAAGAAAGTCAAGTGAATTTGAAGATGCGAATTGTTTGCATAATCCAAATAAAAAGATGTCTGAAGTGAATTAGTGTAATTGAGTTATCATGTAGTAATTTATATTACACAAATGGCAATGAGAGTAAAAATTAGATGATTTAAGGTATAAGGCCTAAAATATTTAGCCCTGAACTAGAGTCAGGATAATTGTCATGCCATTAAGGGAAGTAATTGACATAGTATTTGCCATGTAATGATTTTGACTATATCTGAATTTCTGGCACCAGTATGCTAATGGCCCGGTATGGGATACAAATACAGTACCGTGATTTTAATATAAGATAGGCGCCTATATACACCGAGTTAACTGTGCTTATAAGGTAAGCATTGATACATGCCAGTATAATTATGTTATTATAAGTGACACTACGAAGGAATATCTCTACGAAAGAATGCCCTGATGAGTAATAAATTGAGAAAGTTAATGTTTAAATCAATTTATTAATACCCCGATGGGTATTAGATCCCTAACATCCCATATGTTAGCTAAGGACTAAAGTTTCTAGGCCATTAATGAAACTTACAAAAAAAGGAAAGATGGCACACATTCTTCCATCTTCCACAAACTTCTTCCACCTTCATTTCTCCACCATTGAAAAACACCATTTTCGTTTTACTCAACCGTGGAAAAATCAATAGAAAAACTGATTTTTATACGGGAAATAGTGACCAAGTGAAGAATTTATCCAATAGGTCACCAAAAATGGAAGGAAAAAAAAAAGGAGAGAAAGTGTTAATGGTGGATGGACCACTAGACCTCTAAAGACCTATTTGGTTCAAAGATGAAAATAAAAATGAAAATGAAGGGAATGAGCATGTGAATGATTAATTTTAACATATTATTTAGTTCATTTTTATTTATTAAGGAATGAAAATGAAATTTCATTTGTATATGTTTGCCTAAACATTGAAATGAAAATGAGAATCAACTTATTTTTTTTTCAATTTATTTTTAATGTACATATAATTTTGAAAAATTCTTATAATAAAAAATAATTATATAAATTTATAAATTATTAAAAATACCAATAGTAAAATTCTAATGATACCTAACAAAAAAATAAAATTGTAAATTTAAATAAAAAAACTAGAAAATTATCAAACACAATATTATGCAATGCATCTAGGATCTGTTTGTTTTTTGGACAAGTCCAATCTCTTCTGTAATTTAAACTCATCAAATAATAAAAGTAAAATGCAAAATTCAACCATGTTTGAGCTAAATGGTCTAAATTTTGAAAGAAAATCAAGGATTGTTTTAAATGCAAATCTTATAGTAGAACTTGACTTTGTTACAAATATGTGAACTTTTTATATAAGAGAATCAGCTCATATAATAATTTTATTCAATAATGTTTTTTATTTGAACGGAACTTTCAATATCCTAATAATAATAATAATAATAATAATAATAATAATAATAATAGTTGTTGTTATTAATTATACGGGGCACCAATTGAGAATATGAAAGCAGTGTAGATTAATGACTATTTGACTAATTTTTTTGGATTGGTTTCCTAGAGAAAATATAGTACTATGGATAGATTATTTAAAAATTGAGTGATCTGTTAAATATATTTTTATTTTAAAATGACTATTGTTAAATACACGAGTCTAGTGATTTAAGATTACAATTAAATTAATCATTAAAAAAATAGAAATAAATTTGGCGGCACTAAATTTGATATTTAAAATCATATAAAATAACTCATGATTATATATGTGTGTGTAACTTATCATTCATAGAAAAAAATTAAAAAAAATTTAATATTTTTTTTAACTAGTTTTACTTGATTTCCATAAGAATGAAAAATTCATTTTCTAAGGAGAGAAGGGAATGAGTGATTCCCATTGATGGGAAAATCTCATACCCATTATATTATATTTTTTTGCTAACCATACATTAACAATAAGAAATCACTCATTCTCATACTCATATCCGTTCCCAACCTTTATTTCATGAACCAAATACCTCTAAGGTAATTGAAAATCCTCCTTTTTCTTGAATTTTTCTTGAGTTCATGATTGATTTTGCCCCCTTTTCCATTTGAATTGATTGAATTTGGACTAAGTGAATAAAAATTGACTAAGTGAAAGTAGGCTTAGAGGTTGATGAATTAATTTCATAAATTGGGAGAATTGAAAGGAAATAGAATTTTTATGGATTTAAACCCATGAACCCATAACAATTCATAAAGGTGAAGGAGCTACCTAGTGATGGAGAATTAGAAAAAAATCTAATTGGTTGTGTAACACCCATCTATGAAATAGGCTATAATCCAACTATACAAGCGAATTCCACATAACCGAATGCCTTATTAACCTATTCTAATTAAAATTGTTACCTACCTCATTCACTGTATCTATATCATGCTCATAAACATATATACCATGTATAATTAAAATATCCAAATACTATATACTGTATAAAACTAATTATCTGTATCTAAAATAACATCCAAATTCACATATGAAAATAATATGGTTTTGGCAACAATGACCTTTTATTATAAACTCAACCTTATTAAAATAAAGGAATGGTTAGATAGTCCATGTAAGTTTATTATATATGTATTGACATCTCTATTTCCTTTAAATATCTCCTGACCATTGATAGAGATCACAAGACATTAATTGGAAGTAAAGATTACTTTGTTTCCTTTATCACATAATTGACTTACACTTAACAAGTTATGTTTCAAGCCATCAACAAGTAAAACATCTTTAATAAAAGAAGTACCATTAATACCAATAGAACCAATGTCAATTACCTTACCCTTAGCATTGTTTCCAAAGGTAACTTTACCTCCATCAGTACTTTTGATTTCATTGAAAGTTCTTTGTCTTATGTCATATGCCTTGAGCATCCACTGTCTACTAGCCAAGCATTTTTGTTTATTGTGGACTTGAGGCATACCTATAGAATCACAGTTCAAGTATGATTTTTAGGTACCCAAATGAGCTTGGGTCCTTGGGGGTTAGCGCATAAAAATTCCCAATGAGCTTTCCTTATCCAACAATGTTTATTTATGTGACCCATTTTCATACAATAATTACATTGTTTCGGTCTAAACTTGTCTATTGGTCTTACAAGATTTTTGAATACTATATTTCTATCAAACTTATTTTGAGAATGATGACATGCACAGTTATGATTAATTGTTGATTTTCTAGATGTGTGCTTCCTATACATAAAGACATAATTATTCTTTTTATGTATAGAAGGTTTAACATGCTTATTCCTTGGTGTTGTTCCAACAAGTGTGGAGATATGAGGTTCACTAGACTTAACAAAAATAGTTTTATGAAAAGATGATGATGTGTCTTTAAATCATAGACCATGTCTAATTAAGGGTGATCTTTGAGATACAATGAGAGTATCTAAACTCTCTTTACATTTATGAAATTTATAAATGGAATTTCTAAGTTTCTCAACTTCATTTTTCAAAGTGTTATTTTCTTTAAGCAAAGAAGCTGTTGAGGGTCTTGATGAATATTCATCTAATGACTTTTGGAGAGATTCATTAGATGATTTAAGCTTTATGTTTTCCTTTTCTAAATCATCTATCTTATTTTTTAAATTAGAGATGTTATTTCTATAATTACTAAATTTACTTCTATATTTCTCTAATTCTAGATTTAATTCTTCTATTAGGCTTTGCTCATCATCATCATCATCATCATCATTATCACTACTATCATTGTTCAAAGAGTATGAGTGTATTATCATCTTTTTCACTTGAAGAGCATTTGTCATCCCATGTGGCTTTGTGACCTTTCTCCCCATTGTCTCTTTGGTATTTGCTCTTATGCGTCTTGAGCCTTGGACATTCTGGTTTCACACTCATAGCACTTTACCTCTTCTTTACTTCTTTGTGCATCATTAGAAGTTTGTTTGAGGTTTCTTTGCCTGAATTTTCTTGAGTTACTCATTTTCTTCTCAATGATTCTTTTTAATCTTCTTGAAAGCAAAACGATGTCCTCATTTTCATCATCTTCAATTTCCTCTTGAGATTTTGAAGTAGACGCTTTGAGTGCTAAGGGCTTTCTTTTCTCTCTCTCTGCTTCAAACTCTCTATCTCTTTTCACTGCCATTTCATGTGTGAGAAGTTTGCCAATCAGCATATCAGTATTCATGATGCTCATGTCTTCATTTGCTTCTTCTATGCCAGCAACTCTTGAGCCATAGTCTTTAAGAGGAAGACTTCTCAGAATTTTGTTGTTTACATCTTCCAGGCTCAGATGCTTCCCAAGTTTCCTCATTCCATTTATAATGGCTAGAAGGCGGTTGGTCATATCAGTGATTGACTCATTGGATTTCATCTTGAAGAGTTCATATTCTGATGTAAGAAGTTGAATCTTCTTGGATTTCACTTGCTTAGTTCCTTCATGATAGTTTTCCAATGTCTTCCACATGCTGTATGATGTTGGGCAGTGTTGTATTCTTCCACATTCTTCAATAGATAATGAGCTTGATAGGATTGTCATTGCCTTCTTGTTTTTGAAATTTGCTCTTCCTTGAGGCTCTATCCAATCATCTCTTGATAGGATTTCTTCTTCACCATCAGCTCCTCTTCTGGTTGGTGGTGTCCATTCTTTTCGTACACTATCCCAGACTTCAATTCCTTCACTATCCGATATGTCTCCATCCGAAACTTCCAATAGGCATAATTTGCTCCATCAAAGTAAGGTTTGAGACTTTGGAATCCTTCACTGGCCATATCTTAATCTTTACTAGCGCTTTTTAGGCTTCGATGATAGACAAAGCTCTGATACCAATTGTTGCCATGATATTAAGCCAAGAAAGGGGGTTGAATTGGAGTTTTAAAAATTAAACTTTAAAGTGTAGAAATAAAAAATTAATTTTAGAAAGGATAGAGAAAATTGACATAAGGATTTTTATAGAGGTTCGGGTATTAACAAACCCTACTCCTGTCCCCAATCGCAATTGGGAGTTTCACTAACACACTAAGTGCTACAATGGAGTTTTAGAAGCTCACTCCCAACTATGGTGTTTCTCACAATGGCTCACACCTAACCTAGAAATCCCTTGTATTTTAATGGCTCACACAATAATCAATTCCTTGTGTTTTACAGGCTCACACAAACAACCTTTTATCTTGTGTTTTATAGGCTCACATAAACAACCTTTTATCTTGTATTTTACAGGCTCACACAAATAACCTTTACTTTGTGTTTTAAAGGCTCACACAACTAACCCTTACAACTGTTCTACTCTTAACCCAGAAATACCCAAAACTCACTTGAGTAATAAATGATTACAGAGAGAAACACTCACAAATCTTTATTGCTCAATAAATGAAGAGCAAAAAGATTTTTACAGAGAATAAGTATTGGTTCTCAAAGTATTGAATGTACAAATAGCTTGTAATAAGATTTTGATTCAAAATATTTGCTATCCTCTTATACTGAATGCATAAATGACTTCCATTTATACTCATTTGATCGATTATAGCCGTTAGGGTGCATTAAATATGAAATTAGTCATTGTACCAACCAAATAATCGCGCCTGACATTTTTCTCTTTCATCATTCACGGGCGTGACTATGTTTGTCACAGGCGTGACATTTCTTCCCAAGCCGTGACTGAAGTGGTGACCTTGGTCGTGAAGCTCTCTGGAATGTTTTAAAACATTGGGTCACAGGCGTGACATACATCTTCACGAGCGTGACACACTTCCCAGCCGTGATCCAAATGGTGACTTTGGTCATGAAGCTCTCTGGATGAAAATGCCATGGACATTCATGGGCGTGACATTTTAATTCACGGGCGTGACTTAAGTGTCCATTTCACAGTTTGTTCTTCCTTCATGGCCGTGAACTTCAAATATTGGTTTTGGTAACAGTTAGCTATTTCACAGACATGACACATAGGGTCACGGGTGTGAACATGCTACTTCCTTAATTTTGTCTTTCAATGATTATTCTTCCAATCTCCATTCTTGCTATTTTATTCCATACCCTGTTTAATAGACTTAGAAAACAAGTATGTTAAATACAATATTGCTATTTTATTTGTTATCATCAAAATGATAGAAACACCCCTCAGGGTTTAACAAGACACAATGGACTCTAGAATGCCATGCAATCTGACTATCTCATTCACATATAATTTTGCCAAACTCTCAAGTGTACACCCCTATCTGATAGGTAGAAAATATGCTGACTTGGTTAATCTATCAACAATTATCCATACTGCATCATTTTTCTGTGGGGTTCTTGGCAATCCATAAACAAAATCCATCGTTATTCTTTCCCATTTTCATTCTGGTATTGGCAATGGATGTAGTTTTCCAACTGGTGCCTGATGTTCAAATTGAATCTGCTGACATGTCAAGCATTTATAAATATATTCAGCTATGTCTTTCTTCATTCTTGGCCACCAGTAATGAGGCCTTAAACTGTGATACATCTTTGTCATCCCTGGGTGCATTTCATACGGTGCATTATGTGTCTCTTCCATTATTTTCTGATGCAAATTCTCAGTGTCTGGAATAGATATGCATGATTTTAACATCAGTGTATCATTCTGCAAATGAAACTCTGTACTATTTCTCTGCCTTATCATATCAATTTTCTCACATAATTGAGGATCTTTGTTTTGTGCTTCTTTGATTCTCTCCTTTAGTATAAGTCTGACTTGAAGAGTAGCAATCAGTGATCCTCCATCATGTATATTTAATTCAATATTCATAGATCGTAATTGAATCAAATATGAAAAAAAGGATACTTGTAAGTGAGCAACACTGTTACTAGCCTTCCTACTCAATACATCTGCTACCATATTAGCTTTTCCTGGATGGTATTCGATTGTACAGTCATAATCTTTTAACAACTCTAACCATCGTCTTTGCCTTATGTTTAACTCTTTTTGTGTCAGCAAATAACCTAAACTTTTATGGTCTGTAAAGATCTGGAATGTCTCACCATACAGATAATGCCTCCAAATCTTCAATGCAAATACAACTGCAGCTAATTCTAAATCATGCACTGGATATGAGATCTCATGCAGTCTCAGTTGCCTAGATGCATAAGCTATCACCTTACCGTGTTGCATTAATACACATCTCAAGCCTTAGTGAGAAGCATCACTATATACTGTAAACCCACCTGTACCTATAGGGATAGTTAACACTGGTGCTGAGGTTAGCCTGTGTTTTAGTTCATCAAAACTTCTTCGACATTCTGAAGTCCACTTGAAAGGCACATTATTTCTCAACAATTTAGTCAAAGGGCTAGCAATTAATGAAAATCTATCAACAAATCTGTGGTAGTATCCGGCTAAACCCAAAAAACTATGCATTTCAGAAATATTTTTAGGAACTTCCCAATTTACCATAGCCTCAATTTTCTTTGGGTCAACCTCTATGCCTTTACACGGCACCACATGTCCCCGAAATACCAAATGATCTAACCAGAATTCGCATTTACTCAATTTGGCATATAATTATTTCTCCCTCAAAGTTTGCAACACAATTTTTAAATGTTGTTCATGTTCTCCCCTATTCTTTTGTATACCAATATGTCATCAATAAATACTAAACCTATCCAGATATGATTGAAGCACCTTATTCATTAATGCCATAAATGTAGCTGGAGCATTACTCAACCTAAATGGCATTACTAAAAATTCATACTGTCCATACCTGGTCCGAAAGACTGTCTTTGGAACATCCACTTCTACTACCTTCAGCTGGTAATAGCCTAATTTCAAATCAATCTTGGAGAATATTTGGGCTCTTTGCAACTAGTCAAACAAATCATCTATTTTAGGCAACAAATATTTGTTCTTCACTGTCATTTTATTCAGTTGCCTATAATTGATGCACAATCTCATTGTTCCATTTTTTTTAACAAATAATACTTGAGCTCCCCATGGCGATGCACTAGGTCTAATATACCTTTTGTCAAGTAACTCCTACAATTGGGCTTTCAGTTCTTTCAACTCAACTGGGGCCATTCTGTAGGGTGACCTTAATATTGGTGTTGTTCCTGGTACTAGGTCAATAGTGAATTCTATCTCTCTATCTGGTGGTAAACCAGGTAGATCATTTGGGAATACATCAGCAAATTCCCTTACCACTGGTATATTTTCAAGCAAGCTATCGGTGGTTTTAGTATCAGTCACATATGCCAAATATGCTTCACATCCCCCTTTGATCATTTGAAATGCCTTTACAGCTGATACTCGACATGTAGGCACAAGTTTTCTTTCACCCAAAAATACAACCCTTAGTTAGGTCGGTGATTCTAAAATTACTTCCTTAGTAAATCAATTCACTATTGCATGATGTCTAGTTAACTAGTCTATTCCCAATATCACATCAAATTCATATATTGGCAATAAAATTAGATAAGCTATTAACTCAACTTTATCAATGCATATCAAGTAATCACGACAGACATTATTCACAACTACTACTGTTCCTAATGGAGTACTCATATTTATATCAATCCCCAAAGGCTCGTGCGTTTGATGCAGTTTAGATGCCATATGCAATGATATAAATGAATGAGTGGAGCCTGGGTCAATCAATGCATATGCTAACATATCATAAATGTAAATATTACCGGTAACTACTTCGGGAGCATCAATCGCCTCCTGTCTAGTCATAGCAAACACCCTGGCCTGAGTAGGGGGTCTAGAACTCCGACCTTCAGATTTGGTCACTCCTCTGCCCGTTGTACCAGTCCTGCCCCTGCCTCTTCCTCTGCCCTGTGTCCCACTAGTAGGGTAGACCCTCGGTGCCTCAATTGTAGTTTCAGATATTCCTCTACCTCTACTAGTCTCTGCTAGTTTGGTTCTTTCCGGACAGTCTCTATACATGTGCTCCATTGATCCAAAAAAATAACATGCTCCTGTGAGCCTTCTACATTCGCCCATATGTTGTCTACCACAATGAGTACATGTGGGCCTCTGTTCAACATATTGGCTCTACCCGTTGCTTGGGTAAAAAGAAGTCATAACACGACCTCTAGAGCTCGAGTATCCACCTCTATTATCAGAATGTGTAGGCATATACCTACCTCTTTTTCCCGACCTTTTGCTAGATTCACCAAAGAACTCATGTGTTGCCCTTTTAATTTGATGTTCCCCAGCTTCTTTCATTAACAGTTCAACTCTAATTGCAACAGCTCTGAGTCTGGCATAACTATCAAGATCAGTGGTTATGATTATATTTCTGATCTCATATTTGAGGCCCTCCTCAAACTTCCTGCATTTGTCTCTTTCAGTAGAGACCATGAAGGTGGTATAGTGGGAAAGTTTTTTGAACTGTACTTCATACTCTGCAACAGACATGTTTTCCTATTTTAGATTCTAGAATTCCTTTCTCTTCTCATCTTTATATGCCTCAGGCATGTAATTGTTCTGAAATTCCCAGAGGAAATCATTCCATGTCACAACTGGTGGTTGTGCATCACTGTCGGGGACTGTCTCCCACCATTCATAGGCATTGACTTGAAGCAAAGATACTACATAATCAAATTTCTCATCTGGGGTACATCTCATCATATTCAGTACCCTTTGTGTCCTTTTCAGCCATGTCTCAGATTCTGTTGGGTCTGTTGTGCCATTGAAATCAGTTGCACCATGTTTTCTCAACTTGTCATAACGTCTTTCCTTGTATATTTCAGGACCATATACTTCATGTTCTAGGTTTTCATGGGGTACTTCTACATGAGACTACTATGATGTGTGTGCTGGAGCTCTAGCTCCCAGTGCTGGTTGATATCTATATAAATGAGGTGATGCCTCATGAGAATGCGTTTTGGCCGGCCTCTCCCTCCTTGGTGAATAATGTCTTATGATGTCCCTAAAATATATATAAAATTATGTCACAACATAATGTTCGATATGTAGGATGCATATGTTATCAGCCTCTTGTGCATATTCATGCTCCAATGGAACCTATCTCTGCTTTGATACCAAAAATGGAAAACCACATCTTATGCAATTAAGTATAACTTATCCCTGTATCAAGTAATCACACATAGTAGACTGGAAAGGAAAAATACCTTGTTAACATTGGTAGTAAATTTTTTTTTTTATATCATGTAATATCATTCAATGACTTTGCAAGTTAACACTGAGGCTTTTGCCACAATACGATATATCACATATATTAAAACATAAACTTTGCACATAAGTATTTACGCAAAATGACTATATATATTCAAACACATAAATACAAAATGCAGATGACATATTTTCATGCTTGTGTGGAATGCAAGGAGAGAGAGAGTGATGAGGTTCGACCAATGACCTGTGCTCCATGTCTTCTATACGTTACTCAAAATGAGCTATCACTTTTCTTTACCTGAAAAATGATGCAAATTGATGAGTTGCGGCTTAGTGAGAATAATCATCCAATGAGTTCTAAAGTACCAAACAACTCATAGTAATAAATCACAAATCCAACACATACCATGTATTCCATTCCATTCATCCAAATTATATAAATATCAATAAAGTTGAAACATATAATCATTACTCTTTACATATGCAAATGCTTTGCTTATTTCATTTTGTTGTGACCAAGTTAAATAGACATTGTCCCGGGTTTCCATGTGAACATTTGCATTTGCTAGCTAGCTTGATCATTTGTTTTATTTGCACATTTGTTGGGCCATAGGCCTTTTGTTTTGCTTTACAATATCAATTACCTAGTCACAATGTCTTTTAAGTCCATATGCATATGCACTTTTACTTAAGCATTCATCAATCATTGCATCTTATCACATATAACATACATACCACATATATGCCTCATATGCCACGCATATACCTCGCATATACTTTACATATATCTCAAATATATCACAAGTATACCACTTATGTGTATCACAATGTCACAAATTATCCATCAATATATTATCAGGGGAAAATCATGACAATCATATGAATCACGTAGCAAGCAACATTCATATGCACTAAAGAATTCAATCGATAATTAGACTCACATTTCTCCATTGATTCTGACCCCTAACTTATTGTCTATCAGCTCCTTGTGGGTCTCTAATATGTTTTGAGCCTAATATGAAAACATAATCAATTAACTCATGATTAGGGAGACTTAATGTGGCTTAAATAAATTAATATGCATTGTTCATATCAATAGTTAAGATATTTCCTATAAGGCAGTGTGACCTTATGGGACTTTTTAGCCAATAACTTTTTCTATAATTGACCAATTAATCTGAATATTATTCTTAATTAAAATTAACATATAATTATTTAACATATTAAAATTTCAGACCAATTGAATCATTGTACAATTTTTTGTGGAATTTCTAAATGTGTTATGTTTTCTGCCTTTAGGCAGTTTCAGGGTACCAAATTTGGTTCATCATAACTTATAATATATAAGTCATATTTCAATAAAAATTTACAGAATATTATGTGGGTTCAAATGGAACATTTTTTATGTTTACAACTTTTATCAATTATGTCTCCAAGGTCTTCAAATTATAAGAAATATTTGACTGGTCCAGAATAGAATTGGCTTCCGGACTAGTATGAATTTCAAAGGCCATAACTTAGTCTATACATAAATTATTATGCTGAACGTAATACCCAGATTTGGCTAAGACATATACCTATAACTTTTATGTTTTGATAATTTAGATAATATATCTATAAGGAGCTCAAAATGGTTACACAAGTTGCTAGAACTGCCCAGGGCACTAAGCAGTCAGCTCAAAATATGGAACAATCATGGTTCTATTCACAATAACTCCAAATCCACAAGACATATGAACCTGAAATTTGGTATCAAGATACATAACACACATATATACAACTTTTAGGTTTTTAGATACTTCAAAAAAGGGCTTTATAATATTCAAAACTAATAAACACAGTGGCTAACTCACTTAGGATTCACATTCGGGCTAGTTTCAGTAGAGAAAACATTTCTCTTCCTATTCACCAAATCTTGCAAAAAGGTTTACATATTCATAAATCTAAGACATAAAGGAACAACTTTCATGTTTTAAACTTTTCCAGATTCGATCTCTAAGATCATCAAAACCATGGTACAAAACACTGTCTATTTATGAACCCTAAACACCATAATCAAGCTTAACACAAAAATAAATGTTTACTCACCTATAATCACTCTTGGCTAATCTTGTTGCTGAAATTTTTGGAGTAAAAGAGGGAAGAAATGGTAGCTAGAACTTGAAAGGAAATGGAAGGAATGAAGCAAAGAAGAAAAAGAAGAAGATGAGGAAAGGAAATGAATATGATGGCAGCCTAATAAGTTAAAAGCCACCACCATCTTATCTTCATTTTCTTTGTTTCATCTGTCCTTTTTTTTTCTGACTTTTATTTTTATTTTTATTTTTTTAATTATTCTTATTATTATTAAACAAATCAACACAATATGCAATTTAATCTTAATATAGTCATTTTGCATACTTTAATTTGGTCACCTTATTTCATTTATTTCTAATACTTTTTATCCTCATTTATATTATAAATAAACATGTGCGACTCGATACAATTGCAATGTACTAGGACACGTAGCTAGTGCGTGTCAATACACATAGCTAGTGCATGTCATTGACTTGTTCCTATGAAAATACATATGAAATGCACGTGTTCAATTGCATTATATGCAAGATGAATATGTTCAAATGAAATGCATGTGGGGAAAGTTGAGGATGTTACAGGTAGTCAATAATACAATCATAATCTTTAATTAGCTCCAACCATTGCCTCTGTCTAAGATTCAATTCCTTCTGCAAGGGTAGGTACTTCAACCTCTTATGATCTGTATAGATGTAACACCTCTCTCCATACAAATAATGTCGCCAGATCTTTAGAGAGAATACAATTGCTACTAATTCCTAGATCATACATCGAATAATTCTATTCATATGGGTTCAGCTATCTGGAGGCATAAGCAACTACCTTGCCCTCTTGCATTAGTACACAGCCAAAACCATTCAAAGAAGCATTGTTGTATACTGCAAATTCCTTCCTGAGAGTAGGTTGTATCAGAATTGGTGCCTCTATCAATATTACCTTTAACTGGTAAAAACTTATTGAACACTTATTTGTTCACTCAAACTTCACATCCTTACAAAGTAACCGAGTAATGGGAGCAGCTATCAATGAAAATCCCTTCACAAAATGTCAATAATAACTTCCCAACCTAAGCAAACTCCTTACCTTGGTCACATTTCGATGTGGCTTCTAATTAAGAATAACTTATTTCTTTATAGGGTCAACTCTGATCCCTTCAGTTAACATTACATGACCTAGAAAATCAACTTCTTTAAGCCATAATTTCAATCCTTAAATGTCAATCATGCTCCTCTCGATCTCTAGAGTATACTAAAATGTCATCAATAAAATATTAGCACAAATTGATCAAAGTAAGGTTTGAAGATTTGATTCATCAGATCCATAAATACTGTAGGAGTATTCGTTAAAGCGAAAGGCATGACTAGGAAATCATAATGGTCGTACCTAGTCCTAAATACATTACTCTCTTTAATCTTCAACTGATGATACCAGATCTCAAATCTAACTTGGGGAATATTTTTCCACCTTTTAACTGATCGAATAAATCATCGATCCGTGGTAATGGGTATTTATTCTTCACTATCACCCTATTGACCTGACTGTAGTCTATATACAATCATAGTGTGCCATCTTTTTTCTTTACAAATAACACTAATGTGGCCCAAGATGACACACTGGGTCTAATAAATCCCTTATCAAGTAATTATTGTAGTTGCCCTTTCAATTCCTTCATTTCTACTAGTGCCATTCTGTATGGTGTGATGGATATGGGTGTGGTACCAAGCAATAACTCAATAGAAAATTCCACCTCCCTATCTAGTGGAAATTTGAGAAAATCTTTTGGAAAAATATCTGGACACTCACACACAGTAGGATATCCTGAAGGCTTGGACTCTTTTTTTTTGTATCCACTACATATGCCAAATAGGTTTCATTTCCCTTCCAAAACAACCGTCGGGCTTTCATGGTAAAGATTACATTAGTAGTAACTTGATTCTAACATCTCGTACCACCCTATCCTCACCACCAGGCTTTTTGAGGATAACTTATCTAGTTGCACAATCAACTATCGCACCATGATAAGCTAACCAATTCATATCCAAAATAACATCGAACTCATGGAATGGAAGGTCTATCAGATCAGCTGGATATAGTTCGCCCTGAATCAATAGAGGTAGTTGTCAATGTATTATGTTCATCATAACACTATAGCCTAAGGGGTTCGTCACCATTATATGATAATCTAAATTCTCAATCTCTAAGTTCTCCCCAACCAGTGACATAATGCATATGTATGAATTGTTGATCCTGGATCTATCAAATCATAAATATCTGAGCCAAGTAAAGAGAATATACCAATAATGACATCTAGAGTGCCCTACTCCTCCCTTGCTCTCAAGGCATATGTCCTAGCTAGTGTTCTAGTGCTTTCTTTTGGCCTGTTGACAATCTTTGACCCAGCTTGCATATATCCTATCCTGCCTCCTCTCATATGGCCTTTACCTCTACCTCTAGCAAGCATGGATCCCTGATTCGGTGTCAATCTCACTCCAACAAACTCTGTGCTTTGATTTCGATATAGGACAATCCCTCCGCATATGACCTATCGCTCCACATTGGTAATAGGCTCTAGTTGACATCCAACACTCTCTAACATGGTGCTTGCCACATTATTGGCATAAGGGGTATGCGATAGATCTTCCCCCTACTTGAGCTGGAGTACTAATAGATGAAGGTATTGTACCTATGTACTAGCCCTGCCTACTAATTACACTCTGCCCTAGGCCCCAGACCTAGAACCTACCTCTAAAAAATTTGGTCCTCTTACTCACAGAGAACCTTGCACCTAGTAGATGGAAATGCCTCTTACCATGACTTTAAGCTGCTATCTTCATCTCAATGGCCTCCACTTCTTCTATACTCTTTGCAGCTCTCACCAGCCTAGTGAAATCTTCAATCCGGGACCTAGTTGCTCTACCTCTAATAGATGTCCTTAGCCCCCTCTCGAACCATCGATACCTATCAATCACATCCTTAATAATTCTTTTAGCATACTTACACAGCCGACTATACTCCTTCTCATACTCACTCTTTGTTAGATTATTCTATTTTAGATATAGAAATTTCTGCTTTTTCTTGTTTGCATACTTTATGAGAATATACTTTATCTGAATTGCTCTAAGAAATATCCCAAGTGGGAGGAATTGGAGTCTGGGGCCTCTTATTCACCGTTTTTCACCAATCATATGCCCTTTCCTCCAACAGAGACACCGTATATTTGTACTTCTACTCTGGTGTGCAGTCTATATCTTCAAAAACTCATTTAGTCCTTTCAAGCCAATACTTTGCTACTCAACATCATCCTCTTTACGACCATAAAACTCGGTGGCTCCTAACTTACCGAGCTTATCAAATCTTAGCTCTATAACAATAGGTCTGGCCGATCTATGCAAAATCGCAGCCATGTTCTCGAGCAATCTTTCTCTATCTCATCCCGTAGGTGAGTCCTATCTGTCTTCCCATCAGGAGACTTGTTACCCTTAGTTGCCCATTGTTATCAATAATGATAAAAAGAATTTGTACTGAGCGGCTCATCTGAATCAGGGGTCTTCTCCCTTAATCGTTGAACCCTCAACCTTCGTTCACCCTAAAAATAGAATAGTGGGCGACATTAGGAAGCATCAACAATAAACATTTCCCTATTTCTATCCCATTTTCTGTCCTAGAATAGCCTAAACCTCGCTCTGATACCAATAAAATTGTAGCACCCCTTATCCACCCATATGTTGGGTTTTGAAGAATTAATCAGATTAATAAACGGAATGAAAAAATAAAATTTTCAAAACCAAAACAAACGATCATACTTGTGCCATTAAAACTAATTTATATAAACATAGAGGTTAGAAATTATACCTTCTAATTTTTTATTTGTTATTCAAATCTTTACTTTGTTAAGTTGTAGTAAACCACAGCAATTCACACTAGGATGTCTCTAATGATAATCCACGCGAAGAATGAAGAAGAAACTATCAAAAGAAAATGGTTTGAACAAATTCAAAGCGCTAGCTTTGAAAGTGTTATTGAGAGAATTTTTATTGTGTCTTAAAAATATTTTTTTCACAAAAAAATATTTTTACAAAAATATTGTGTCTTAAAAATACTTGTAGCCCGTTCAGGCCCGTGATCCTCTCGAACGATTTTTTCTGTGCGATTTCATCGCGATCCATCCCAAAATAATTATTTTATATTTTGAATCCAATCCAAAACCATTTTACTTATTTTCCATATCTTTAATGAGTGTGACCCACTAGGTCCCCAGTTATTTTGGCTACTTAAATTTAACAATTAATTTAAGCAAGTCATAAATGGTATATAACAACACATCTTGACCTCCAATTGAATGGAAAGTCAATGATTTGACTACGAACCTTTCTAGAGACAATTTTGTGCAATTATTTCTTTCACCATTCTATACCCCACTTGGTTCAGAGTATGGACATGTGTCAACTCCCATTAAACTGACTACGTCACATCACGTCTAGTCTAGTCCAAGCAATGTTAATTCTTGTCTTTGAGGCTCATTACTCTATTAGATATGTCATTAAGACAATTTTATGACATTTTCACTCTGACTATAGATTTTCTTGTAATGACCACGACAATCCAGTTATCTTTCGAATACCTCAAACTGTATCCAATAACTACCCTATGAGCAACTTCTCTGAGGCAACAAGGAATAGTGTCAAAATACAAAATAAGTATCCAAGATATCTTTGAGTAACTCAAGCCTAAGGATACTTGCACCATTGCTATTGTGACACCCTTCTAATAATCATTTTATACGTACGTTATATGAATTAATACAATTTTAGCCGATGTGTACCAAAAAAATATTTTCTTAATTTAATTTAGTGACCATAATATATACATGTCTTTCTTTATACTAACCTACTATCATTATTATCACAATACAATTGCATGGGATCAATAATGCTGGGAACCACTCCCAAGTTCTGTGATGAATTTCTTTATCCAAACTACTTCCTTGGTTGCTTCAGAAGCTGCAATGCACTCTACTTCAGTTGTGGAATCAACAGTTGTTTCTTGTTTGGAACTCTTCCAACTAACTGCTCCACCATTTAGTGTGAATATATAACCTGACTAAGATTTTGAGTCATCCTTATCAGATTGGAAGCTGGCATCAGTATACCCATGCACAATAAGATCTCCATCTCCATATACCAAGAATACATCCTTAGTCCTTCTTAAGTACTTAAGGATATTCTTGACAACCACCCAATGACCTTCACCAGGGTCCAATTGGTATCTGCTCATGACACTCAGAGCATATGATACATCGAGTCTTGTACATATCATAGCGTACATGATTGATCCTATAGCTGAAACATATGGAATCAAATTCATGTGTGTCCTTTCATCTTGTGTCTTTGGACACAAACACTTTGAGAGAGTAATCCCATGGGTCATGGGAATATATCCCTTTTTGGACTGCTCCATGCTAAACCTCTTTAGCATCTTATCTATGTATGTAGACTATGAAAGACCAAGCAATCTTTTAGATCTATCTCTATAGATCTTCATCCCCAAAATATAGACTACTTCTCCAAGGTCTTTCATAGAGAAATTCTTGGATAACCAAATTTTGACTTATTGTAAGGCTGAGAGATCATTTCCCATTAACAATATGTCATCTACATATAACACAAGAAATATGATTGCACTCCCACTAACCTTCTTATAAACACAGGGTTCATCCGGATTTTGTAAGAAACCAAACTGTTTGATTGTCTTATCAAACCGAATATTCCAACTTTTGGATGCTTGCTTTAATCTATAAATGGATCTTTAAAGCTTACATACCTTTTTGCCATCTTTGGATATGAAGCCTTCTGGTTGTGTCATGTACACATCCTCAGTCAAATTTCCATAAAGGAAAGTTGTCTTCACATCCATTTGCCATATCTCATAATCATAATGAGTAGCAATGGCTATGAGTATCCTTATGGATTTAAGCATAGCTACTAGGCTAAAAGTTTCATTATAGTCAATTTCTTGTCTTTGACGATAACCTTTAGCAAAAAGTCTAGCTTTATAGGTAATCACATTACCATTCATGTCAGTTTTCTTTTTGAAAACCCACTTGCACCCTATAGGCTTTATCCCTTTGGGTGGGTCAACCAAAGTCCATACTTGGTTTTCATACATCGAATCCATTTCTAACTTAATGGCTTGAAGCCATTTGTCATATTCTAAACAATTCAGAACTTCTTCATAGGTTGTAGGCTCATCATATTTTATGAGCAATATGTCGTTCTGTTCACTAATGAGAAATCCATATCTCTCTGGAACAGTACGTATCCTACTTGACCTATGAAGCTCTTGTGCTTCAAAAGGTTGAGCTATTATATCATCTGTATGAGTAACAAGCTCAGGTTTAGGCAGTTGATCAACATCTGTTTGAGCACCTTGAACTTTCTCAAGTTCAATTTTGCTCCCACTATGTCCTTTTAGACGGAATTCTCTCTCTAAAAAGATAGCATGTCTTGAAACAAAAACCTTTTGTTCCAAGGGGTGGTAAATTTGATATCCATATGATGCTTTTGGATATCCCACAAACAGACATCGGTCAGACTTAGCTTCTAGTTTATTTGACATTGTTCACTTCACAAAATGAGGACAACCCCAAATTCTCATGTAAGAAAATGTGGGCCTTTTGTGATACCATATCTCATATGGAGTAACATCAACTGAATTCGAAGGAACTCCATTTAATATATAAATGGCGGTCTCTAGTGCATAACCCCAAAAGGATTTAGGCAGTACTACAAAACTCATCATAGACCTTACCATGTCTAACAAGGTTTGGTTTCTCCTTTCAGCCACACCATTGTGGTGTGGAGTGTAAGGTGGAGTCCATTGAGATAAAATCCCATTATCCCTAAGATAATCTAAAAACTCATGGCTTAAGTATTCACCTCCTCGATCTAATCGAAGTGTTTTAATACTTTTGCCAAGTTGTTTCCCTACTTCATTTCTGAATTCTTTGAACTTTTCAAAAGCTTCAGATTTGTATCTCATAAAATACACGTACCCATAACGTGAGTAGTCATCTATAAAAGTAATGAAGTAGATGAAACCACCTCTGGCGTGTGTAGACATTGGACCACATACATATGAATGTATTAAGTCTAAATGTCCATTAGCACGTTCACCCTTTCCCTTAAAGGGTAATTTAGTCATCTTGCCTAATAAGCAAGATTTATATGTGTCATATGATTCATAATCAAATGACCCCAAACTACCACTGGATTTATATGAATCATTTGATTATGACACATATAAATCAATGGTCCATCACATATAAATCAATACTTAATTCATGGTCCATCACAAATCTCAAGATGGCCAACCTCTCAATATACCCATTCATCTTCAATACATATTGCACTGGAGATGTCCCCTCAACCATCTTAGTGTGGAAGAGCAACATCGAAGTTTTGAACTTTTCAAAACATGCTTGCTCATCAAAAAGCTCTCTTAGAAGGTATACTATGGAATTAGCATCCACAGCCTCATGCTACTTTTGCAACTCAGCTGACATAGTAGAAAGCATAATGCAGCTTGCCATCTCACTATCATCGAGATGCTTTTGATATGCCTTCTGAACATCTTCAGAAGCATTACCAACAAGGGGATTAGGGAGTGTCTCATCTAGGACATAGCCAATCTTTTCAGATTTGAGAACTATTCTTAAATTCCTTAGCCAATCCAAAAAATTTGGCCTAGTCAATTTATTCGATTCCATTAGTGATCGTAAATTCACACTTGTCATGATGATGATTCTAGCAACCTATATGGTAAATAGAACATGTTAGAATGCACATTAAATGCATGTTTATTAGGTCTTTAATAAATTGCATTATGACTCCCACTATTTTATTGCGAATCCATAGCCCTCACTATGAACCTGAGAGAACTTATATAGAAGTTATCCTAGCGAGTCAATATCCAACTAGCTAAGATTAACCTTGAGGCAACTCAACAAGCTATCCTTAGTTTGGTTGGTAGGTATCTAATCCATACCAATTACATTATTCTTGCAACTATCGAATCTTGTGCTATCAACTTATTGATGTGTGCACATACAATGGGCTATCAACTCTTGATATGTGTACATCTCATGTATAGAAACCCAATTTCACCTCCAATACACATTAATCTTGACGCAAATCCAACAAGTTAATAATATCGGTTAAGTCTAACCCATTAATTGTGAAATCTTATTTCAATGGATTGAACATATTCTTATAGAATGAGCTTGAGGCAGCTCAATAACCCTAACTCTAGAAGAACTCTGGTTCTCTCCAAATTAATGGAAGGCATAAAACTTAATTGTTTATTTAGCGAGGGATTTATTTATTAAGTCTCATCAAGTTATTGTTTCATACTTTTATATATCATACATTCAGTACATGGATATATAAAGATAGTTACATTAACTATATGACATTATTATGGACATACTAAAGTCAATCGCTTGAACCAAAGAGAAATTGACTAGGTCGTACCTAGGTATATGCATGAATTTACAACCAAAAATAGAAATCAAATTCCAATTTCTAAGTCTTCTTGTTTATGGTACCACCTCATTTGCTTCTTGCTCCTTTGTATCTTCATTCTATCCTAATCCTATGTAATCTAATTACATATTTCAAATTATAGAAAACTTCAATTTATATTTGAGGGGAGTAAGATGAGAAGAGAAATACATAAGAAATAAAGAGAGATAGGGACATGCAGGCCCTATCTACCATAAAACAAAACAATTCCATGTATGCTCAATCACATTGGTCTTAAGTCCATAATCATTTATATGCCTTTTCATAAAACCCTAACATGCATTCTCTAATGCATAAAATAAAATTGACAATTTTGGATTTCAATTTGTAAATCGATTCAACACTTGAACTGAAATTGCTTATTTGTGTTCTTTCGGTTAATTTAATTTTTTATGTCATTTTAAAGTGGAATTTAATATTTAATCGAATTAAATTAAATTCCATATTTCCTGAATAAATAAAATTAATTCTCCTTAAAATTAAAATATTATGATGTTAAAATTAAACAATTTAATTTTAATATACATACCAATTTCTAGTCATACTAGAAATAAAATTGCATAACTTAAATTAATTCAAAAATTTTCAAAATTTCTAGAATTTCAAATTATCATTCTAATCATCTTTAGGTTGGCTCAAGTTTATCAAAATATTTTTGGCATAAGCCAAAATTACCAAGATAAACGAACCGACACACTTAGGTGCTCAAAACGACTCATTCAATATCTAGAAATTTTTTAAAATTTTAAATGCATGTAAAATAATTTTGGAATGTATATAACAATAAAATAACATATTTTTAATCTCATAAAAAATATTTCAAGGTGATGGAAACAAAATAAACACATACAAAAGAAAAAAAAAAAAAAAACAGCCCCACCGGGTATCCTAAAACAGTCCCATTTTTGTATTTGTTTGAAAAATTAATTAAAATAATTTTTAATTAATTATTGGATACTTCTAGAGGCATAAACATATTCTCAATATGTCTAAATAATTTTTTTATAATCAAATTATAGGAAAATATAACCAGCCCCATCAATTAAGCCAAACAACAACACATGTTCATAAACAAGACAATTTTAGGTATTTTTGAAATAAATCCGAAATTAATTATTTGAATCACATTGAAATAATTTTTCAATCAAAATAATCACCATTAATCATCCCATGATCATATTAGAGAAATAAAAATTTGTAAAACATATTTTACAAATTAATTTCAATTTATCAAAACCTATTGATCCAAAATCATCAAAACCATGCACTCCCATTGCACTTTCAATAAATTTAATTTTAATGGACACAAGGAGGTTCTGATACCACTATTGGGTTTTGAAGAATGAATCAGATTCATAAACGCTGCAAAAAAATAAAATTTTTAAAACTTTAAACAAAAAATCATACTTGTGCCATTAAAACTAATTTATATAAACATAGAGATTAGAAATTATACCTTGTAATTTCTTATTTGTTATTCAAATTTTTACTTTGTTGGATTGTAGCAAATCACAACAATCCACACTAGGATATCTCTAATGATAATCCACATGAAGAATGAAGAAGAAACTATCAAAAGAAAATGGTTTGAACAAATAAAAAGTGCTAACTTTGAAAGTGTTCTTGAGAGAATTTTTATTTGTCTTAAAAATATTTTTTCACAAAAAAATATTTTCATGTCTATTTTCTACCATTTGATGTCTTTTCTATTTGAATCAACAGTAAATTGGAAAAAAGGAAAATGAATTAATAATAAATTGGCCATAATTGGCCTAATTAAGACAAATTCATCCGTTGGCCAACGGAAGGCAGCAGCGCCCATGGTGGGCCTGCTGTGGGCTGTTGCTGGGCAGCTCAGTTCAACCGCTATGATGGCCAATAGCCTGCCTAGCTTGTGCGGGCCCATGATCCTCTCGAATAATTTTTTCATGCGATTTCATCGCGATCCATTCCTAAATAATTCTCTCATATTTTGGATTCAATCCAAGACCATTTTACTCATTCTCCATATCTTCAGTGCGTGTCACCCATTAGGTTCCCCATTATGTTGGCTACTTAAATTTAACAATTAATTTAAGCAATCTGTGAGTAGTATCTAGCAACACATCATGACCCCCAATTTTCCGAAAAGTCAGTGATTTGACTACGAACCTTTCCATAGACAATTTTCGTGCAACTATTCCTTTTACCATTCTATACCCCACTTGGTTCAGAGTATGGACATGTGTCAACTCCCATTAGACTGACTACATCACGTCTAGTCCAAGTAATGTTAGTTCTTATCCTTAAGACTCATTACGCTATTGGATATGTCATTAAAGACTATCTTTATGGCATTTTCACTCCGGGCAAAGATTCCCAAGTAATGACCATGACAAGAGGCCATAGGTATACACTCCTTCTATCAGGAGTGGTGAATCCTTTGTTGGTTACCCAATTACCTTCTAATACCTCAAGCTATATCCAATCACCACCCTATGAGCAACCGCCCTATGAGCAATCTCCCTGAGGCAACAAGGAATAGTGTCAAAATACAGAATAAGTATCTAAGATATCCTTGAGTTCCTCAAGTCTAAGGGTACTTTCACCATTGCTATGATGAGACTATCATTGACATTTGAATAGATTATCCATATGATTGTCCCATAGCTGGTCATCCAATGTACTTAGGTACACTTAGCAAACATCCACATGTTAACTCTAAACATCTCATGTTTATAGATTATGAGATCTACTATTCGATCCAATCAAGGAATGTAACATGTGCTAGTTTGTCCAGATTAACAATGTCCCATTTCATTAATCCTATGACTAGAGATAATTTTGATATTAACATAATTACACATGATAAAAATTTCAATATCATGATTTCCTTCAGGCTATGTTATATATCAAGGATTTCATTAATTGATTTAAGATCACTATCAATTCATATATCAAATGAACATCAAATTAATGAAAAATCCTTTTATTAATCAAATAAATTTGTACAATAAGTGCTAAAGGTGATTGCCTTTATAACACTCTTCTAACACCGTATGCACTACCATATACGGTCAGATAAGGAATGCTATAAAATATTTATTTGAAAAAAAATACATTATTATAATTTATATTTATATATATTGGTATATATTAGTATAAAAGGAATTTAATTAAAATAATATATTAGATTAATAAAAATAAATTTATGTCCTTTCACTATTTACATGCCATATACCTAATATACAAACCATATTCATGCATCATAAAATTTTTACCTTATAATATTTAAATACATCAACAAAACATGTAAAATATTTATTACAAAAACTCACCCTTGCAAGGGGACTGCCACTACTGTTTGACTTCATTGATAGGATCCACTAATTCCAGCGATGGTTTTTGTAACATCATACCTTATGCATTTCAGTAAAATCCCTGTGTCAAATAATCATATATGGCATACTAACAAGACATAAGATCCTATTAATAGTGATAGTAATTTTTTTTTTCATCATATCTTATAATATCATTTAATGACTTTTCGAGTCAAGATTAAGGTTTTCACCATAATATAATATATCATATCTATTTGTTGCCCAAATAATGAACCAAAAAGGGGGGTTGAATTGGATATTAAAATTTCTTAACCTTTAAGTGCGAAATGAAAAGCTAAGCAGAGTAGGGATAGGAAGATATCACACAAGAAATTTATAGAGGTTCAGGTGTTAACAAACCCTACTCCTCTCCTCAATCTCAATTGGGAGTTTCACTAACACACTAAGTGTTACAACGAGTTTTACAAGCTCACTCCCAACTATGGTGTTTCTATCAATGGATCACACCTAACCCAGAAATCCCTTGTATTTTAATGGCTCACACAAATAACCCTTACAAGTGTTCTACTCTTAACCCAATATACCCAAACTCACATGAGTAGTAGATTACAAAGAGAAACACTTACAAATCTATAATGCTCAGAAATTATGAGCAAAAATATTTTTACAGAGAATTAAAATTTTGTTGAAAGTAATTAATGTACAAATGGCTACAACAAGATTTTGATTCGAAGTAATTGCTATTATGTTGTTTTGGATTCATAAATGACTTGCATTTATACTTCCTTGGTGAATTATAGCCATTTGGTTGCATTTAATACGAAAATAGCTGTTGCACCAATTCTTAATTTTGTGTCTGACATGTTTCTCTTTCCTAATCCACGATCGTGAATATGTATGTCACATTTGTGAATGTTCTTCGAAGTCGTGGTCCAAGTGGTGACTCTGACCATGAATCATTCTAGAAGGAATTGAAGTGTTTGATCATGGGTGTGACTTTATTCTTTCACGGGCATGAATATCTTTCCAAGTCGTGGTCCAAGTGGTGACTCTAGCCGTGAAGCTCTCTAGAGGAATTTGACATGTTTTCTCACAGGCGTGACTATCTTTCAGGGGCATGACTGATATGATCATTCATGGTTACTATGATTCTTCATGACCGTGAACTTTAAATGTCGGATAGTTGGCACTAAGCTACATCATGGGTGTGACATAAATAGCCACAGGTGTGAACATGTTATTTCTTCATTTTTGTCTTTCAAAGTTAGTCTTCCATTCTTACATCATATTTCATACTCTGTTCAATAAACTTAAAACACAGGTATGTTAAATACGTTATTAGTATTTTATTTGTTAGCATCAAAATGACGGAAATATCCCTCAAGGTTCAACAATCTCCCCCTTTTTGATGGTGAAAAATAATCTAGCAATATGTCCTTTTGAGAAGTCTCCCCCTCAAAAGATGCTTAAGATAAAAAATAATAAAGTGCAAGAATTTTTAAGAATGATGACGTGTAGCATGAATGCTTGCTTCCTAGTTTAGGTATATGCAAGGTATATGCAAAGTATATCCAATGTATACCAAATTTTTGCTTTTAACTAGTTAAGTACATGCAAAGTATATTGAAGGTATATTCAAAGTATATCAAGTTGTCTGCTTTTAACTAGTTAAGTATATGCAAAGTATATTGAAGATATATTCAAAGTATCAACACATTTGCATTCATGTAACTTGCATATTTATTTAATTCATTTATATTGCTAGGTTCTCCCCCTTTTGTCATCAACAAAAAGAACATAAACGATAAATCATAAGGGAAAAACTAATGCAATAAAAAACCAATTATATTATTACCAAATGTAAGAGTACAAAGATTTGAAAAATAAATTAAAATCCTACATTTGTAATACTAGAAACTAAAGAAACTAAATCTCTAGCTAGACTTGGAGCCGGACAATTCATCTTTAAGGCGAGCTACTTCCGCCTCGAGGCTCTCCATGCGAGACTCCATGAAATCTTTGAGGTTTTCTAATGTCTCATCAATCGAAGCCTGCAGTTGGTCAAAATGAGGTGCTAAAAGGTCAGCCATCTGCTGAGCCAAGTTCGGTGTGGAGGCCGAGGATTGTCCAACCTCCTACTCAACCTCTGGGGTCACCGTCTCGACTTGAACTTTTTTCTTTGCTGGATTCCTTGGAGACCAGTTTTGAAGTCACCCGAATCGTTGTCTTCCCAAATAATCTCACCAGCCGGAGTGGTGAAGCGGTAGTAGATGTTATTTTTATGAACTATGCAAACCGCTGCTCCCATCTTGATAAAAGACTCGACGTCTAGCCGGTCTCTAGGATGTGTTGGTGCGAGGTTGAAGTTGTGCTCTTCTAGCTTCAGATATCCAAGCTTGATAGCAAAGTGAGTCATATACCCATCGATCAAGATATCTCTAGAGGGCTTCGTTGCAATTGAAAGTAGATGGTTTGCAAAACCATTGAGATAGAGCCACTGTTAGACCTATTCGAGCCATCTCAATGAGAAAGAGCTCGGATTTTCGAATTGTGCCATTGCTATCCCCTCTTGCAAAGATGCTATAGGTCAGAAACCTATGCAAGTATTTGTGCACTAGTGATCGAAGGTGGGAGCTCTTTGTCTTCTTGACATCTCAGCTGCAATCTTGTCCGAAATGAGTCCATGCCGGATTGCCATAGAACTCCACCTCACTTTCATTGAGGATACCATTAGAGGGAAGTTTGAACATGTCACCAAACTCTGTTGCTGTAAGGGTGTTCGAATGCTTGCAAAGTTAAAATTTCACCGTGCCGGTGGGAGAGACTTGCAGGGTGCTAAGGAACTCAATAGTTGGTTCCCTTAGCATCGGTTGATGGATATCAACAAAATATTTTAGATGACAAGCCTGAAGTTGTTCTGTGATGCTTGTCTCGAGGCTAAAGGTCCTGACAGCGTGCCAGTCGAAGGATCGAGAAGAAAAGAGTGGTTTGTTCTTGAGAACCGCATACCTCAAATGACAATGCTCTGAAATGATATTGAGAAGGTAGTTCGTGTACCTTCTTAGAGCATGAGACTTATTTCTGGTGCCTTTGGAGGAGCCAGGTTTCATTTTTGAGTTGAGATTGATTTTTAAAGAGAAAAATTTTTGACAGGATTTTTGAAGAATAATTTGTGATTTTGTGATTTCTAATGAAGGAAAGAGTTTTTGAAGGTATTTATAGATGGAAAAGGCTATTAGGAGCCAGAATCTATAAAAAGTATTGAATGTGGTGATAAATGAGAGAAGTTGAAGAGTTAGAAATGAGAGAAATAACGGCAGAAAATGTTTTGTAGTGGACATCTTCACAGTCGTGAATGCTAAGTCACGGGCATGAAATGTCATGTTCACAGTTTGCTGAAGAGGCGCTCTACCCGTGATGAAGAAAATGAAATGATTCACGATCATGACATTTAATAGTCACAGGGGTGAATGATGAAATTTCACAGTGGTGACAAATGAGTCACGGATGTGAAGTACAATCTTCACTACTTGTGACCGTGAGACAAAACGTGAAACAAAGCGTGAACGCTTCTATAATTATTTGGTGGAAATGTTCATAGTCGTGAAGAAGTGTCATGGTCATGAATAAAAAGTTTCATAGGAGTGATAGAAAAGGTTATGGGTATGAAACATAGCTTTCACTACCTTCAACCGTGAAGCATGTCGTGAAGCAAGGCGTGAAAGCTACTGGAGCTTTTGGCAATTATGATCACGACCGTAAATATATGTCACGGGCGTGAATTGCCTAAAATCCTCATTAAATAAAACTAAGTCTAAAACAAGACTAAAGGATTTCTAAGGTGCTTATATCCCTTATAACATATTTTTCATCAAGTTTTGCCACTTCATGCCTTAAAAGATGAGACAATATCACAAGATTAACATTTAAGGTTCAACAAATTTGGCAATCATAAAGTTAATCCATCAATAATACCAAACTCTCTTTTTATGAAGTTAAATCTTTCTTCATTTAGAGACTTAGTGAAAATATTTGTCAATTGATTGTCTGTGTTTATGAATTCCAATACATCTCCATATTGAACATGATCTCTAAAAAAATGATGTCTTATATCAATATGCTTACTTCTAGAGTGTTGAATGGGATTCTTAGATAGGTTTATAGCACTTCTATTGTCACATATGATAGGTATATGGCCCAAACTATGACCATAATCCTTAAGTTGTTGTTTCATCCAAAGGATTTGAGTACAACAACATCCTGCTGCCACATACTCCACTTCAGCGGTAGAAAGAGCAACTGAAACTTATTTCTTTCTAAACCAAGAAACTAAGCATTCACCAATAAAGTGACAAGTACCTTAAATACTCTTTTTATCCAAGAGACTTCTAGCATAATCAGCATCTGAATATCCTATGATTTGAAAAGATGAATTTCTAGGATACCATAAACCTAGATGCATTAAGCCATGTAAATATTTTAAAATTCTTTTCACAGGATTCAAATGTGATTCTTTAGGACATGATTGAAATCGAGCACATAAGCATACACTATACATTATATTGGGTCTAGAGGCAGTAAGATATAAGAGTGATCCGATCATACCTCTATAGAGCTTTTCATTAATGCTCTTACCCTTTTCATCTTTATCCAATTTTGTTGATGTGCTCATTAGAGTCTTGGCATTTTTGCATCCTTCCATTCCAAATTTCTTGATTAAGTCTTTGGCATATTTGGATTGGTTGATGACTATGCCCTCATTGCCTTGTTTTATTTGTGGACTGAGGAAGAACTTGAGCTCACCCATCATGCTCATTTTGAATTCCCTAGTCATACACTTAGCAAATTCTTGGCAAAGCAATTCATTAGTAGACCCAAATATGATGTCATCAACATAAATTTGAACAATTAGAATATCATGTTTATGCTTTTTAATAAATAAAGTAGTATCAACATTCTCCTTTGTAAAATTATTTTCTAAAAGAAAAGAACTTAGTCTTTCATACCAAGCTCTTGGGGCTTGTTTGAAACCATATAAAGCTTTTGAAAGTTTAAATACATGGTTAGGCAAATTATGGCTTTCAAAACCTGGTGGTTGTTTTACATAAAATTCTTCTTCTATAAAACCATTTAAGAAAGCACTTTTGACATCCATTTGAAAGAGTTTGAAATTCATATGACATGCATATGCTAAAAGTATTCTTATGGCTTCTAATATAGCTACTAGAGCGTAGGTCTCATCATAATCTATTCCTTCTTCTTGATTATATCCCTTTGCAACTAACCTAGCCTTATTCCTAGTTATTGAACCTTGTTCATCTAGTTTATTTCTAAATACCCATTTACTTCCAATGATTTGATGCTCATTGGGTCTAAGAACTACGATCCATACATTAGTTCTCTCAAATTGGTTGAATTCCTCTTGCATAGCAATCACCCAACTTTCATCATTAAGAACCTCATCAATATTTTTAGGCTCAATTTGAGAGGCAAAGTCAAGATTAGAATCTAAAGATTTGAGATGAGATCTTGTACTTACTCCCTTTTTAGGATCACCAATGATTTGCTCCTTAGGGTGATCTTTTGTCAATCTTCAATCCTTTGGGAGCTCTTACTTGTATTCCTCTTGAGCTGGGGGTAGAGAGTCATCGTGATATAAATTTTCTTAATCATTTTCTTCTTTCTGATCTTCAAGATCAAGTTTTTCCATTGTACCTACAACATCATCAAGAACACTACATTTCACAAGATCAAGCTTACTATATTCATAAAAAACAACATGCATAGATTCTTCAACAGCTAATGACTTTTTATTAAAGACTCTAGAAGCTTTGCTAGTGGTAGAGTATCCTAAAAATATACCCTCATCAAATTTAGAGGCAAATTTTCCAAGGTTATCCTTAGTATTCAATATGAAACACTTGCATCCAAATACTCTAAAATATGATATCATGGGCTTTCTTCCATTTCATAACTCAAAAGAAGTTTTATTTAAGAAAGGTCTTTTGAAAACTCAATTTGAAATATAACATGTAGTATTTGTGGCTTCGGCCCAAAAGTAATTTGGTAAACCATACTCATTGAGCATTGTTCGAGCCATTTCAATTAAAGTCCGATTTTTCCTTTCGACCACCCCATTTTGTTGAGGTGTCCTAGGAGATGAAAAATTCTATGAAATGTCATGTTCTAGACAAAAATTTTCAAAGTTTTTATTTTCAAATTCTTTTCCATGATCACTTCTTATTTTTGAAATACAATATCCTTTTTCATTTTGAACTCTCTTAGCAAAGTTTTTGAAACATTCAAAAGCATCACTCTTTTGAGCTAAGAAAATTACCCAAGTGAATCTAGAGTAGTCATCGACGATGACAAAGGCATAGTGTTTACCTCCTAAGCTTGCAACTCTAGTAAGTGCAAAAAGATCTAGATGTAAGAGTTGTGGAGGTTTTGAGGTACTTACAATGTTTTTGGATTTGAAAGATGACTTGTGTTGTTTTCCTCTTTGGCAAGGTTCACATGTCTTGTCTTTTTCAAATTTGACTTTTGGTAGTTCCTTTACCAGCTCTCCTTTGCTGAGGCTTTGAATTAAATCCATGCTTGCATGACCAAGCCTTCTCTGCCACAACCAAGATTCGTCACTAGTAGTCACAAGACACTTAGAAGAAAGGTTAGATATTTTGTGTAAGTCTATTATGTAGGTATTGACATCTTTACTTCCTTTAAATATCTCTTGGCCATTAATAGAGGTTACAAGACATTCGTTAGAAGTAAAGATTACTTGGTTTCCCTTATAACATAATTGACTTACACTTAACAAGTTATGTTTCAAGCCATCAACAAGTAAGACATCTTCAATGAAAGTAGTACCATTAATACCAATAGAGCCAATGCCAATTACCTTACCCTTAGAATTGTTTCCAAAGGTTACTTTACCTCCATCAATATTTTTGATTTCATTGAATAGTTCTTATGCCTTGAGCATCCACTATCTACTAGCCAAGCATTTTTGTTTATTGTGGACTTGAGGCATACCTATAAAATCACAATTCAAGTATTGTTTTTAGGTACCCAAATGAGCTTGGGTCCTTGGGGGTTAGGACATGAAGGTTCCCAATGAGCCTTCCTTATCCAACAATGTATTTATATGACCAAATTTCATACAATAATTACATTATTTAGCTCTAAATATGCTTTTTGGTCTTACTATGCTTTTGATTGCCATCACGTGCTTAAAGGAAAAAGCTATAAAATCTACATTTATTAGTTCTTAATTTGTTAAGGGGCATGCAAGTTAGGAGCTGTGAGTTAAGTTCCTATTTTGTTTCTCACTGATTACTTTTTACTGCAATCTTAGTTATTATTAGTTCTCTTTTCTTAGCTTAATCACTTCATCATAATTGGTTAGAGTGTTTAGGATTTTAATTGATTATTCATTGGTAATTTAAAAATTAATTAAGTGTTTAAGCCAATAGGTCCCTTAAGAGATTGACATTTGGAGTGAGTTTGCTAGTATTACAATTAGCTCATGCACTTGTGAGTACACTTTGAGTTAAATAAAAAATCAATAGAAAAATTTTATTTTTGTGAGGGGAATTGTGAGCAAATGAAGAATCTAACCAAAATAGGAGCAAAAAGGAAGAAAAATGAATAAAAGAAAAGAAGGAAGAGAGAGAATGTTGGTTCAACCACAATAGCCAAAACCTCCAAGGTAAGCAAAATTCCTCAATTTTCTTGAATTTTCCTTGAATTCATGATTGATTATAACACCTCATAGAGCTAGGATATTCCTAACTATATAAGGATATGTTACTCAACTACATGCATGTTCCAATGCAAAGATACATTACAAAATATTTTGATGCACCATGGCCATGATATTTTTCTCTTAAAATCCTTGTAGAGACATAAATGATGAAAATGCATATATTAATTAAAGGGTTTAGGCTTCATCTAGCCCCCTAGTTTTACAAAAGTCATTAAATACAAAATACATTATTTTACTTAGAAGAGCCATAAAATACAAATATTAATGTTCAAAAGAATATGACATGAACAAAATTAGAAGACTATACAAAAGGGTCATCAATGTGATGTATACCCTGAGTGTTCTCTATTAAATCTATATATGGTGGGCTCTTTGTCTTTTATTGATCTTGTTGGGTTTTGAACATGCATCACATATATGGCACAATGGAAATTTAAAATTAATTGAGTCCAAATTCCTTGGAACACCCTATGTAATTTAAAATCGAATTAAATCATTCAATGAGAGAAGTTGATTACCTTTGTTTGTAACTCTTGATCTTTCAAGTTGTGTGTTTTTCCTTCTTTCTTAGGTTATAGCAAATTATAAAAATCACAAAGCTAGATTATCTCTAACAATAATCCATGTGATGGAACGAACGAAACAAGCACAATGGAGATGGGATGACAATCAACCTAAATGCTAGCTATGGTAGATTGTCTTGTAAGAGAGATAGAAGAGAGATATTTTTTATTTCTTTAAATTGGCAGCCATAAAATTAACCTCTAATAAGGCTATTTATCTGTCCTCTAATCTATAGTATAGTAAAATTTCTCAAACCCTAGGTTTAACCTTCCTATTCAAAATAAAATTGCTTAATTGACTTGATTTGTGACCATGAATAATATTGATGTTAGGTAAGTTGCAATCGTGAGGTATTGTCATGTTCACGACATTCAATGATACAATATGGATAAATGGTTTACAGACTCATTAGTGACCGTAAACTCCATCATGAATACCTTACCTGCTGTCATGATATATTATTATGACCAAGAGCCATTTGTTGCCCCAAATTTGTCTGGCCCAAAATTTCTCTCTTGATTTTGGATCCAATCCAAAACCCATTTCAAATATCCTTCATTCCTTCAATGTTGTGACCCATTAGATTCCTAATTATGTTGGCAGCTCAAATAAAATCATAATTTTGAGCAGATTATGATTTGTATCTATCAACAAATCATGAGTTGTATCTAGTAACATATCATGACCCCCAATTGATCGGAAAGTCAGTGGTTTGATTATAAACCCTTCCATAGACAATAATTATGCAATTCATCCTTTCACTAAGCTATACCTCATTTGGTTTAGAACATGGACGTGTAATTTCCACTAGATTGAATACATCACATTTAGTCCAAATGATATTAGTTGTTATTTATGAGACTTATTACTCTATTAGACATGTCTCTGAAGACCTTCTTCTGGACTTGTCCACCTCAACCAAGGATTTTTGAGTAATAATCTCTACAAGAGGCCATAGGTATACTCTCCCTCTATTAGGAGTGATGAATCATATATTGACTACTAAACTATCTTCGAATACATCATTCTATACCCAATCACTACCCTATGAGCAACCTTTGAGAGGCAACAAGGAATGGAGTCAAAGTATAGGATTCAGTATCCAAGATAACCTTGAGCATCTCAAGTCTAAGGATACTTGCACTATTGCTATGATGAGACTATCACTGACATTGAATAGATATCCATATGATTGTCTCATAGCAAGTCATCTAATGTAGTTGGCTACTCTAGCTAGTATCCACATATTAACTCTAAATATCTCATGTCTTCAACTTATAAGATCAGTTGATTCACTTAGTCAAGGAGTATAACATGTGCTAGTCTGTCTATATTACAATATTCTATTTTTTTAATCCTATGACTAGGGATCATTTAGGTATAAACACAATCACAATCATGATCTCATTATGATTTCCTTCATGTCGTGTTACATAACAAGGACTTAATTAATTGGTCTAAGATCTAAATCAAATTCATATATGAATGAACACCAATATAGTGAAAATGTCTTTTATTAATAATAAATAAGTACATTAAGTGCCTAAGGTGATTGCCTTGAAGGCACCTCTCTAATAGCTCTTCTAGCTATCTCGCTCCACCTATGTGTGAGACAAAACAAACTCACTCACTAAGCATATTGCTTAGCAACTTACAATGGAAAATAAAAGAATATGCAAGTACATATGTATATAGCATTATATTTACCTATTCTATTCATTAATCATGCAAGACATTCATCACCTATATTTCACCCCACATTTAATGTAATTCAACACAAATGACGTAATAATTCACAATATTTATCTTTATTGCCCCATAACATTCTAAACCAAACTATAAGGAGACGAGTTATCTGAACTCTATCTATGATTAACTATTGGTTATTATAATGATATCTGATCATAGACAAAACTTACACATACTTTTATATATGTTTTAATCTCATATTGTTGGATCACTAACTAATAGATTTACAAACCTGCCTAATCCTAAGCTAAGGCGCCATATACAACATATGATTTTTTTTTTGCAGTACTGTGATACCCTTAATAGCATACCATATATCCTATTCTAATTCTAGGTTGGCCATTATGGGATTATATGCTTTTTATTTATCATTTGAGTATATGTGTGTGTGTGTGTGTGTGTATATATATATATATTATACACATTATGCCCTAGAATTTTCACGTCAGCTTATCCTCATGTTCATCATTATGTTAGTGCATCATCATTATTTGCTTATACTTAGTTCATTCCACCTTGCTAGTTATTAATTGTCATACTTTGAGATGATTAAGTATCATGGTGTCACATATACATCTCATATAATGTTGGTTTGGTTTAACTTTTCAACATCCTATTGTGATAGCTTTCACAGTCGTGACTCTATCATTCCCATGTATATTCACATGTGGACGTTCACAGGCTTGACTAGACTTTCACAACTTTTATAGCCTTGACTATTGTCATGACACAAAGCATCAACACTTATGCCTGAAAAACATAATTTGAGTTATATGGATTTATGGCCATAACATATGGTTCACATGCATGATTCTAGAAAATCCTGCATTTAGTTTCGTACGCAAAATAGAGTAACCAAATCACATGCAAAAAATCTAAGATTGGTCAATGGCAATCACTTCTATCAATGTACAATCATACATATATCTCAAGTTCATAACTTATATACCTTTTTAACACATTTTAACCCTTATGCATGCCAAATCACAATCAAAATCTACAATTTGCTACATAAATGCATTTGTGACAAAAATCACCATTTCTCATTTAATACCAAACATTCATTATACCAAAGAGCATTTATAAATATCAACAATTTGTAACATGCAAAAAATGAGAAATTTGCCATTATATACTAACCCCTCTTGGAGCTTTGCCCAAAAATCTTCCCTTGGGCTCTTTCTCAAGCTACTCCTCCCTCTTGAAGGTTATTTCTAGCCCTTTGAGGTGCTCCTAAACCTTCTCTTGAAGGAGTTGTGTAATGGCCCAAATAATGAGTTAGTTGTAAACTGTAGTTTTTGAAATTGATCAGTATAATTATTTAATCATCGGAAAATATAGGTTGTAACTAGTATGGGGGTAAAATTTGGAGTGAAAATGAAGTCAAATAAGTCATCAAAAGTCAAAACTAAGAAAAAAGGGATCCAGTTTAATTAATAAAGTAGTTGACTGTACTTTGACCAAACTAGAAAAAATAGCAAATGACATCTAAAAATTTATTTTAAGACATGGATAGACTCTAAATAATATTTAGGATTATTTGACAGTGAATAAAAATTTTTACGGAAACTCCAAAATTGATTAATCAGTCCGGATATAGTAAACTGGATAGAAAACAAGTTGAAAATTTTTGTGTAGAAATAAATATATTTTATGAATTATGAAATCAAAATTGGGTGAAATTTAGCTTGAAAAGTGAGAGAAATAATTTATAGTGCTTAATTGGACCTAAATAGGTTGGACTTTGTTTGGCTCAAGCCCACCCATCTTAAGCTACTATAAATAAGCCAAAATATCATAATTCTCTAGATAGAATTATGTTCCATAATCTTCTTCCTCTCCCCCCTCTTGGATGAACCATGCTCTCCATTTCTCTCTTCCAAAATTCTTCCATTTTCTTCAATTTTTACAACAAAATCAATCACCCTAATATAATTTCAGCATCTCTAGTAGCTAGTAGAAGCCTTTAATCTTCATTTGGAGAGTTAGAATGGAAGAAAATCAAAGGAGACAAGTTTTTTTACACCCCCTTATCCCACTTTGGTTCAACAAGGTAAGTGAGTATTACCCGACTAACTATTATATAAACTTAATGAAATGAAGTATAAATTTTTTTTAATGAAAATATTGCAGATACCCAAAATAAAATTATTATAAACACAAATATTCAAAATTTTATTTATTTATAAAATACATTAATTTGCATTCAAACTATGTCTTTTATATTCTAAGTCACATTTTTAATACATGATAGATGAAATAGAATAATAATTTAATTTACAAAGCTTTTGATAAAATATACCAAAAAGAAATCCAAAGCTTTTAGCTGCTTTTTTTTCTGGTACCCTTCTTCTTTTGACAACTATACTATCTATGTCTACTCTTCTAAAACCTGCGCGAGAGGAAACCACCCATGCTAAGCTACTAGCTTAGAGGTGCTTCAATTTTAGAATTTTTTTATTACTTGTGTATATGTTTTGAAAAAAAAATTCTACGCATTATACTGCACCAGCCACACTAGAAATGAGGTTCGAGAAGCTTCGAAAGTGGGAGCTACAGATTTTTATGGCTGCAAGGAGGACTGTCATATCCGCTAATTTCGACCTAAGTCACGCGAATTGTTAAATCGACTCATCGGTTTGACCAAAGTCTAAATTTGGATTTTTATCGAAAAATAATTAAAATAATGGCAATTAAGTATGGAGATTTTCTAATAAGTGTTTAAAATATCTAAAGATGTTAAATTTTGGTAAAGGACTAAATTATAAATTTTTAAAAGTTTAGGGATTAATTTACAATTTACCAAAAATTGGATGATTAATTGGGATAATCATGAATTAAATACATGAATTGGGACGTAAAATGCATGTGGAGGCCAACCACACCAAGTGGAAAATTTTAAGAAGCTAATTAACATACATGCATTTAGCATTAATGAAAACTTCTACATTGAGCTTAGGTGTCCCCCCATCTTAATAACTTTTGTCATTTTCTTCTTGATTACTTCTTCTTCCTTCCTTATCTCCTTTCATTGAGAAATTTCTGGCTCCCTAAGCCAGCCCATGTTTTCACTTTGATCAACCATAACCAAAGCTTAGTTCTAATGAAAGAAAGTGAGAAAAGAGAGAAAAAGCAAGGGAAATTTTCATTTTCATACTCAAGGAAGCTTAAAAGAGTAAGGAAAAAGAGAGAGATTAGGGTTATGAAGTTTTAATAATCTAATTATAAATTTTAGGAACTCAAGTTAATAAGGAGCTAGATCAAAGGAGCAAAGGAAAGGAGAAAGAGAAGTAGAGAGAAAGAAAAGCGAAAAATAGAGGTTTGTGCATAACCTAAGGCAATAGTCTATTTTATTTTTTTTTATTTGCATGATTTGATTATTTGGCATGTTTATAATTCTGAATTAATAGTATTTTGTGATGAAAATCTTGGGAATGCATGTTTGCTAGACTTAGGATTTAATTTGGAAAAAATTGAATGTGATTAGTTTGTATGTTCCTTTGCTGGAAATGTATGAGCAGTGAGCATTTAAACTGTTATAAATTAATTTCTGGAACTCAGTTTTGCATGTTCTTTTTTGGATTTGAAAGCTAAGACATAGGGCTATAATTTCCTTAAGACCATAAAACCTGACTATGTCTATAATTATGCAGAAAAATTTATAAAGTTCAGACTTAGAATCTGTCCAAAAAATTATGAAAATAATTGTTAGTGACCAGTCAGTGTTTATTTTATCATATCTATTGATACATAACTCAAAATTTAGTGATTCAAGTTGCATATTAAAATAGATCTAAAATTTTTAAGAAGACCTTGTAACTAAATGAAGATTGTAACAAGACCAAAATGAAGGTCCAAAACAGAGAACGGAATCTACCAGTGACAGGGCAACATATGAGTTGTGAATTTTCAAGAGTAAAATGATGAGAACCTTGTTATATTATGTAAATATTATTTTAATTGAGTGATTATGTGATTATTTTGAGACTTTAAATGCATGAAAAGTTTGAATTTAATTGCTATGAATTTTAATGAGATGGTATAAACCCTAGAACACCTACTAGAACTAACTTAGGATAGTTTGACATGCCAAACAAAGGGGGAGTATGATGAAAATGATTAAATCCATTAATGGTATGTTATCTATGCTGGGATGACATTATTATATATAGAGTTTTGACGAATGAATCATATTCATAAACGCAGCGAAAAAATAAAATTTTTTAAAACCCAAAACAAAAGATCATACTTGTACCATTAAAACTAATTTATATAAATGTAAATGTTAAAATTATACTTTGTAATTTCTTATTTGTTCTTCAAATCATCACTTTGTTGGGTTGTAGCAAACCACAACAATCCACACTAGGATGTCTCTAATGATAATCCATGTGAAGAATGAATACGAAACTATCAAGAGAAATGGTTTGAACAAATTCAAAGTGCTAGCTTTGAAAGTGTTCTTGAGAGAATTTTTGTTGTGTGTTAAAAATATTTTTTTCACCAAAAAATATTTTCATATCTATTTTATGCCATTTGATGTCTTTTCTATTTGAATCAAATTCAAAAAAAAAGATGAAAAGTCAAAAATGGAGAAAATGGAAACAAATGAATAGTATTTGGCCATAATTGGCCTAATTAAGGCCAAAACTGCCGTTGGCCAACGAATGGGAGGCAGCAGCGTGCTAGGCCTGCTGTGGGCTACTGCTGGGCAGCCCAGCTGGCCCGCCCAGCTAACGCGGGCCTGCGTAGGCCCGTGACAGTCCGAAATGATTTTTTCGTGCGATCTCATCGCGATCCATCCTGAAATAATTCTCTCATATTTTGGATCCTATCCAAGACCATTTTACTCATTCTCCATTTATTCAATGCGTGTGACCCATTAGGTTCCCGGTTATGTTGGCCACTTAAATTAACAATTAATTTAAGCAGGTCATGAGCAGTATCTAGCAACACATCTTGACCCCAAATTGACCGGAAAGTCAGTGGTTTGACTATGAACCTTTCCATAGACAATTTCTATGCAATTATTCCTTTCACCATTCTATACCCCACTTGGTTCAGAGTATGGACATGTGTCAACTCCCACTAGACTGACTACATCACATCTAGTCCAAGTAATATTAGTTCTTGTCCTTGAGGCTCATTACTCTGTTAGATATGTCATTGAAGACTATCTTTATGACATTTCCACTCCGGCCAGAGATTCCTGAGTAATGACCACGACAAGAGGCCATAGGTGTACACTCCTTCTCTCAAGAGTGGTGAATCCTTTGTTGGTTACCCAATTACCTTCGAATACCTCAAGCTGTATCAAATCACCACCCTATGAGCTACCTCTCTGAGGCAACAAGGAATAGTGTCAAAATACAGAATCAATATTCAAGATATTCTTGAGTACCTCAAGTCTAAGGATATTTGCACAATTGCTATGATGAGACTATCATTGATATTTGAATAGATTATCCATATGATTGTCTCATAGTTGGTCATCCAATGTACTTAGCTACACTTAGCAAGCATCCACATGTTAACTTTAAACATCTCATGTTTATAGATTATGAGATCTACTACTCGATCCAATCACGGAGTGTAACATGTGCTAGTCTATCTGGATTAATAATGTCCCATCTCATTAATCCTATGACTAGGGATAATTTTGATACTAATATAATTATACATGATAAGAATCTCAGTATCATGATCTCACCATGATTTCCTTCATGCTATGTTATGTATCAGGGACTTCATTAATTGATTTAAGATCACTTATCAATTCATATATCAAATGAACATCAAATTAATGAAAAAGGCTTTTATTAATCAAATAAATTTGTACAATAAGTGCTAAAGGTGATTGCCTTTAGAGCACTCCTCTAACAAGCTCCCACTTGCACTAAAGCCAATCGCCTTTGTATTTAATTCCATAGGCGAGTACATGAGAATCATATTTCTTTTAGGGAAGTTGCTTAGTTAAAGGATCAGCAATATTCTGATCAGTGGGCACTCTTTCTATCTTTACATCATTCCTACCTATGATTTCTCTAATCAAATGGTATCTTCTGAGTACATGTTTGGATCTCTGATGAGATCGTGGCTTCTTTGCTTGCGCAATGGCCCCATTATTATCATAATACAATTGTATTGAATCAATAATGATGGGAACAACTCCAAGTTCTGTGATGAATTTTCTTATCCAAACTGCTTCCTTTGCTGCTTCAAAAGCTGCAATGTACTTTGCTTCGGTTGTGGAATCAGCAGTCGTTTCCTATTTGGAACTCTTCCAACTAACTACTCCACCATTTAGTGTGAATATATCCCCTCTTGGAATGCTCCATGCTAAACCTCTTTAGCATCTTATATATGTATGTAGACTGTGAAAGACCAAGCAATCTTTTAGATCTATCTTTATAGATCTTTATCCCTAAAATATAAACTGCTTCTCTAAGGTCTTTCATAGAGAAATTCTTGGATAACCAAATTTTGACTGATTGTAAGGCTGAGACATCATTTCCCATTAACAATATGTCATCTACATATAACACAAGAAATACGATTGCACTCCCACTAACCTTCTTGTAAACACAAGGTTCATCCAGATTTTGTAAGAAACCAAATTGTTTGATTGTCTCATCAAACCGAATATTCCAACTCCTGGATGCTTGATTTAATCCATAAATGGATCTTTGAAGCTTACATACCTTTTTGCCATTTTTGGATATGAAACCTTCTGGTTGTGTCATGTACACATCCTCAACCAGATTTCCATTAAGGAAATCTGCTTTCACATCCATTTGCCATATCTCATAATCATAATTAGTAGCAATGGCTAGGAGTATCCTTATGGATTTAAGCATAGCTACTGGGCTAAAAGTTTCATCATAGTCAGATCCTTGTCTTTGACGATAACCTTTAGCAACAAGTCTAGCTTTATAGGTAATCACATTACCTTCCATGTCAGTTTTCTTTTTGAAAACCCACTTGCACCATATAGGCTTTATTCCTTCGAGTGGGTCAACCAAAGTCCATACTTGGTTTTCACACATGGAGTCCATTTCTGACTTCATAGCTTGAAGCCATTTGTCAGATTCTGAACTATTCAGAACCTCTTCATAGGTTGTAGGCTCATCATTTTCTATGAGAAATACGTCGTTCTGTTCACTAATGAGAAATTCATATCTCTCTAGAACAGTACGTATCCTACTTGACCTATGAAGCTCTTGTGCTTCAGAAGGTTGAGCTGTTATATCATTTGTATGAGTAACAAGCTCGGGTTTAGGCAGTTGATCAACATATATTTGAGCATCATGAACTTCCTCAAGTTCAATTTTGCACCCATTATCTCCTTTTAGAAGGAATTATCTCTCTAAAAAGATAGCATGTCTTGAAACAAAAACCTTTTGTTCTAAGGGGTGGTAAAATTGATATCCATATGATGCTTTTGGATATCCCACAAATAGACATCGGTCAGACTTAGCTTCTAGCTTATCTGACATTGTCCGCTTCATATAAGCAGGACAACCCCAAATTCTCTTGTAAGAAAACGTGGGTCTCTTGTTAGAAAACGTGGGTCTCTTGTTATACCATATCTCATATGGAGTAACATCAACTGATATTGAAGGAACTCCATTTAATATATAAATGGCAGTCTCTAGTGCATAACCCTAAAAGGATTTAGGCAATTCTGCAAAACTCATCATAGACCTTACCATGTCTAACAAGGTTCGGTTTCTTCTTTCAGCCACTCCATTGTGTTGTGGCATGTAAGGTGGAGTCCATTGAGATAAAATCCCATTATCCCTAAGATAATCTAGAAACTCTTGGCTCAAGTATTCACCTCCTCGATCTGATCGAAGTGTTTTAATACTTTTGCCAAGTTGTTTCTCTACTTCATTTCTGAATTTTTTGAACTTTTCAAAAGCTTCAAATTTGTATTTCATAAGATACACGTATCCATATCATGAGTAGTCATCGATAAAAGTAATGAAGTAGATAAAACCACCTCTAACGTGTTTAGACATTGGACCACATACATCTGAATGTATTAAGTCTAAAAGTCCATTAGCACGTTCACCCTTTCCCTTAAAGGGTAATTTAGTCATCTTGCCTAGTAAACAAGATTCACATGTGTCATATGATTCATAATCAAATGACCCCAAACTACCACTTTTGTGTAGCTTAGCCATGTGTTTCTCACTTATATGACCAAGATGACAATGCCATAAATAAAATGATTTCAACATATCTTGTTTTTGCCTTTTATTATCATTGATGTTTAAAATTGGATTTGACATATCTAATATGTATATTCCATTGCATAATGTACCATTAGCATAAAGAATTCCATTCAACATAATATAACAACAATTGTTACTAAAAGCTAAAAGGAAACCATCTTTATTTAGACTTAAAACATAAATAATATTTTTAGTCAAAACAGGTACATAATAGCAATTATCCAAATTTAATATAAGCCCACTAGGGAGGGTCAATTCATATGTTCCTATAGCTAATGCAGCAACCCTTGCTCCATTTCCAACGCGTAGGTCTGACTTTCCCTTATTGAGCTGTCTACTGTTCCTTAGGCCCTGCATATCAGTGCATATGTGTGAGCCACAACCGGTATCTAATACCCATATATTTTTATTGGAAACAGTATTAATTTCAATGACAAAAATATCTGAAGTAGATGGGGCATCAGATGTCTTCTTCTTCAAGGACTCCAAGTAAGTCTTGCAGTTTATCTTCCAATGGCCATCCTTGCCACAATGGAAGCATGTCCCTTTTGGAGCAATCTCCTTGGCCTTCTTCTTGGCCACGCCTCCCTTAGGCTTCATGGACATCTTCTTCTTCTTCTTAAGGTTCTTTCTTTTAGAACTTGAAGAGTCCACCAGCATCACAGCCTTACTGTCCTTCTTGATAGATGGCTCAGCTATTTTAAGCAAGTTAATCAGCTCAGGAATAGTGGTAGAGATTTGGTTCATCCTATAGTTAAGCACAAAATGTGAATAACTATCAGACAAACTGGTTAGAATTAAGTCAATATTTAATTCATGGTCCATCACAAATCCCAAGGTGGCCAACCTCTCAATATAGCCATTCATCTTGAATGCATATTGCACTGGAGATGTCCCTTCAACCATTTTAGTGTGGAAGAGCAACCTTGAAGTTTCAAACCTTTTGGAACGTACTTGCTCATCAAAAAGCTCTCTTAGATGGTATACTATAGAATTATCATCCATAGCCTTATGCTACTTTTGCAACTCAGCTGACATAGTAGCAAGCATAATGCAGCTTGCCATCTCACTATCATCGAGATGCTTTCGATATGCCTTCTGAACATCTTCAGAAGCATTAGCAGTAGGGGGATTAGGGAGTGTCTCATCTAGAACATAGCCAATCTTTTCGGAATTGAGAACTATTCTCAGATTCCTTAGCCAATCCAAAAAATTAGGCCCTGTCAACTTATTTGATTCCATTAGCGATCGCAAATTCACACTTGTCATGATGATGATTCTAGCAACCTAGATGTAAAATATCACATGTTAGAATGTACATAAAATGCATCTTTATTAGGTCTTTAATAAATCGCATTATGGCTCTCACTATTTTATTGCGAATCTGAGCCCTCACTATGAACCCGAGAGAACTTATATGGAATATATGGAAGTTCTCCTAGTGGGTCGATATCCAACTAGCTAAGAATAACCTTGAGGCAACTCTACAAGCTATCCTTAGTTTGGTTGGTAGGTATCTAATCCATACCAATTGCATTATTCATGCAACTATCGAATCTTGTGCTATCAACTTATTGATGTGTGCACATACATTGGGCTATCGAATTTTGATATGTGTACATCTCATGTATACAAACCCAACTTCACCTCTAATACACATTAACCTTAGCGCAAATCCAACAAGTTAATAATACCGGTTAAGTCTAACCCATTAATCGTGAAATCTAATTTCAATGGATTGAACGTATTTTTATAGAGTGAGCTTGAGGAAACTCAACAACCCTAACTCTAGAAGAACTCTGGTTCTCCCCATATTAATGGAAGGTGTAAGACTTAATTGTTTATTTAGTGAGGGATTTCTTTGTTAAGTCTCATCAAGTTATTATTTCATGCTTTTATATATCATACATTCATCACATTGATATGTAAAGATAGTTACATTAACTATATGGCATGATTATAGACATACTAAAGTCAATCTCTTGAGCCAAAGAGAAATTGACTAGGTCTTACCTAGGTATATGCATGAATTTACAACCCAAAATAGAAATCAAATTTCTATTTCTAAGTCTTATTGTTTATGATACCATCTCCTGTGCTTCTTGCTCCTTTGTATCTTCGTTCTATCCTAATCCTATGTAATCTAATTACATATTTTAAATTATAGAAAACCTCAATTTATATTTGAGGAGAGTAAGATGAGAAGAGAAATACATAAAAAAGAAAAAGAGGTAGGGACACACAGACCCTATTTACTATAAAACAAAATAATTCCATGCATGCTCAGTCACGTTGTCCTCATTCCATAATCATCCATCATGCCTTTTCATACATCCCTAACATGCATTCTCTAATGCACAAAGTAAAAATGACAATTTTGGATTTCAATTTTTAAATCGATGCAACACTTGAATCGAAATTGTCTATATGTGTTCTTTCGGTTAATTTAATTTTGTATGTTATTTTAAAGTGAAATTTAATATTTAATCAAATTAAATTAAATTCCATGTTTCCAGAAATAATTCAAAATTAATTCTCCTTAAAATCAGAATATTATGATGTTAAAATTAAACAATTTAATTTTAATATACATACCAATTTCTAGTCATACTAGAATTACAATTGTACAACTTAAATTAATTCAAAATTAATTTCTAAAAATTCTAAAAATTTCCATAACATCAAATCACCATTCTAATTATTTTTAGGTCAGCTTAAGTTCATCAAAATATTTTTGGCACAAGCCAAAATTACTAAGACAAACAAACCAACAAACTTAGATGCTCAAAATGACAAATTCGATATCTAAAAGTTTCAAAATTTCAAATGCTTGCAAAATAATTTTGGCATGCATCTAACATCAAATTAATATATTTTTAATTACATAAAAATTATTTCAAGGTGCTGAAAATTAAATAAACACATACAAAAAATCAAACAAAACAGTCCCACCGGATATGCTAAAACAGTTCCCTTTTTGTGTTTATTTGAAAAATTAATTAAAATAATTTTTAATTAATTATTAGACACTTCCAGAGGCATAAAAATATTCTTAATATATCTAAATAATTTTTCTCATAATTAAATTACAAAAAAAAATGTAACCAGCCCCATCAATTAAGCCAAACAGCACAACATGTTCATAAACAAGACAATTTTAGGCATTTTTGAAATAAATCCAAAATTAATTATTTGAATCACATTCAAATCATTTTTCAATCAAAATAATCATTGTTAATCATCCCATGATAAGAAAAATATGTAAATTATATTTTACAAATTAATTTCAATTTTTCAAAACCTATTGATCCAAAATTATCAAAAAATATGCAATCCCATTGCACTTTCAATTAAAATTAATTTTAATGGATACAAGGAGGCTCTGATACCAATGTAGGGTTTTGAAGAATGAATCATATTCATAAACAAAGCGAAAAATAAAATTTTTCAAAACCCAAAACAAAATATCATACTTATACCATTAAAACTAATTTATATAAATGTAAATGTTAAAAATTATACCTTGTAATTTCTTATTTGTTTTTCAAATCTTCACTTTTTTGGGTTGTAGTAAACCACAAAAATTCACACTAGAATGTCTCTAATGATAATCCACGCAAAGAATGAAGAAGAAACTATTAAGAGAAATGGTTTGAACAAATTCAAAGTGCTAGATTTGAAAGTGTTCTTGAGAAAATTTTTGTTGTATCTTAAAAATATTTTCAAGTATATTTTCTGTTATTTGATGTCTTTTTTATTTGAATCAAATTCAAAAATAAGATGAAAAACCAAAAATAGAGAAAATACAAACAAATGAATAGTATTTGGCCATAATTGGCCTAATTGAGGCCAAAACTGCCGTTGGCTAACGGAGGAGAGGCAACAGCACGCTGGGCCTACTGCGGGCTACTGCTGGGTAGCCCAGCAACCCTCACGGGCCAGTACGGACCCGTGACACTCCTAAACGATTTTTCTGTGCGATCTTATCGCGATCCATCCTAAAATAATTCTCTCATATTTTGGATCATATCCAAGACCATTTTACTCATTCTCCATATCTTCAATGCATGTGACCCATTAGGTTCCCAATTATGTTGGCCACTTAAATTAACAATTAATTTAGACAGATCATGAGCGGTATCTAACAACACATCATGACTCCCAATTGAACGGAAAGTTAGTGGTTTGACTACGAACCTTTCCATAGACAATTTCTGTGCAATTATTCCTTTCACCATTCTATACCCCACTTGGTTCAGAGTATGGACATGTGTCAACTTCCACTAGACTGACTACATCACGTCTAGTCCAAGTAATGTTAGTTCTTGTCATTGAGGCTCATTACTCTATTAGATATGTCATTGAAGACTATCTTTATGACATTTTCACTCCGGCTAGAGATTCCTGAGTAATGACCACAACAAGACGCCATAGGTATACACTTCTTCTATCAAGAGTGGTGAATTCTTTATTGGTTACCCAATTACTTTCGAATAACTCAAGCTGTATCCAATCACCACCCTATGAGCTACCTCTCTGAGGCAACAAGGAATAGTGTCAAAATACAGAATCAATATTCAAGATATCTTTGAGTACCTCAAGTCTAAGGATACTTGCACCATTGCTATTATGAGACTATCATTGACATTTGAATAGATTATCCATATGATTTTCTCATAGCTGGTCATCCAATGTACTTAGCTACACTTAGCAAGTATCCACATGTTAACTCTAAACATCTCATGTTTATAGATTATGAGATCTACTACTTGATCCAATCAAGGAGTGTAACATGTGCTAGTCTTTCTAGATTAATAATGTCCTGTCTCATTAATCCTATGACTAGGGATAATTTTGATACTAACATAATTACACATGATAAGAATCTCAATATCATGATCTCATCATGATTTTCTTCATGCTATGTTATGTATCAAGGACTTCATTAATTGATTTAAGATCACTTATCAATTCATATATTAAATGAATATCAAATTTATGAAAAAGCCTTTTATTAATCAAATAAATTTGTACAATAAATGCTAAAGGTGATTGCCTTTAGAGCACTCCTCTAATATTATCTACACCGGGCATGACACTATTATCTACGCCGGAATGACATTATTATCTACGCCGGGTATGGCATGGTTAGCTACGCTTGGTCTGACACTTTTATCTACGTCGGTAATGGCACTAATATGCGCACATCATATTGCCTGAGTGTCTGGATGGCAACTCCGTTATGGTTGTCAGTGGTTCATAGGTGTTATGGGCAATAAAATGCTATGGATAATAATGAGTTGATAAAGTAAAATAAATATAAAATATAAAAGAATAAAATTTATGAAATATAAGTTGCATGAAAAAAATGATTGAGTATGATTTGTGACATGTATTAATAGATGATTGAGTGTTGTGGACATAAACATATTATTGAAAATAAACAAAAAAGGAAATATAGAATTGCAAAATGAATAAGAATGATGATTTGATTATGTTAAACAAAAATAATGAGATACAATAAAACAAATTCTTGTTATGCATACCAGAAAATTATGAAATGTATGTTTGCATGAAAAGATGATTTGATCATAAATTGATATATGACAATGCATGTAACATCCAATAATTTAGGCAACGATTGCGCGTGACTATAGTGAGGCGCGCAGGTTCAATCGGAGTCTAAATTTGAACCCATAAAAAATGACTAATAATAAGGGAAAATAATTAAGGGTATTATTATTTGGGAATTAAAAAGACTAGGGGTAGAATTAGAAAAAAATAAAATTTTCTATGGACAAAATCGGTATTATGGAGATTGTGTGGGGAAAAATGTGAATATGGAGGAAGATGTGGCAAACATGGAATTTCTTAAAGTTTAATTGTAAATCAAGATTAATTAACTTAATGAACCAATAAGAATTAAGATTAATTTTAATTAGTGAGACCCACTTCTTAATTTAGGTATAAAAGTCAAAAAGATGAAGGAAATTCCACATTCTTCCATAAGCCATCTTCATCTTCTCTTTTTCTCGTCTCTTTGTTGTCCACCATAGGCTCCCTAAAGCTCCATTTTTCTCTACAAATAAAGCTTGAAAAAGTGAGGAAATAAATTAGTTTTGAGAGAGGAAAAATCAGAATTAAAGATTTCTTACTACAAATGTACCAAAGGAGTAAGAAGGAAGGAAGAAAGAAGAAGAAAAAGGGAGAAGAGTAGGAGCAATTTCGGCCCACCTTGGAGAACACTTAAGGTTAGTTTATTCTTCTTAAATTCAACCTTTTTCCTTCCATTTGAGATCCATATTGATGATAGATGTGATTAGGGTTGATAGATATAGGTTTTGTTGCAAGATTGTACATAGAAATTTAAGTTTGTGATTAGTTGATGAAAGTGTAATTAAACTTTGAATTAATGATAATTGAAGTTAGTTAATTGTTTATGGCTTAAAAACTAAAGAAAATATGATGTTAATGGATGAATGAAGGGCTTTCATAGTTAAAGAAAATAGGGAAAATTGAAATTAATATGGAAACACCATAATTGGTTATAAGGGAAATGTGAATTGAGTGTTGAATTGAAGGAAATGAATTGGGAACTAGGATATAGTTTTTGGGCAGCCATGACATAATAAGAGGGAAGTTTAACCTTAGTACATTTTAGCTCAATTAAGGTGTAAAACATATTAGGAGCATTAGCATACTATGTAGACATGAAAAACATTGAAAATGGATATTGGAATTGAGATGTGGTATGGTTGTGTAGGAAAAATTAGTGAACAAGTGAGAGGCCCTCAAGAGGGTGACAAAGGTAAGGAGAAAGCTAGCTAATAAGGGAAGAAAAATAAGGATTAAGGGAAGAGCCAAAGCTGATTAGGTATGTGCTTCATTGATAAAAATTTTACATGATGTTCATATGTGTGTAATTATGTGTTAAAGTTTAATATGATTGTGTGTTTGATGTGTTATGTAATTAGTTGTTGTTTTTAATTTTATATGGAAATGAGACCAAATGGTGTGAAATAATTGAGACATATGAATGTAGTTGTAATTCTGAAAATTTTAATATCAAAATTAATGCACATGATGAATATGGTTGAAATATGGATTGACGCCAATTAATGGTTCGGGTATAGAATTTCAGGAACAACCCTGACTATTTTGATGATAACTTGAGTTCTGGAACTCCTTTTTGCATATTCTTTGTTGGAAATGAAAGCTAAGACACAGGAATTTCTATTTAGATTATAACATCTAATTATGTTTAGATGTTCCCAGAAAAATGCATAAAGTTCAAACCTAGAATCTATCCAGAAAATTCTGGGCAGGAATATTTGTGATGATACAATATTCAATTAACATAACTTTTGATAGAAAAATGGAATTTAAGTGATGTTTGATGCATCTGAAGGCTAAGACAATAATCTACAAATTGTTAGAAGGACAGAACTCTAAATTCAAATTATAAATGGGCTAACAATGAAGCCCAAAAATAAGTCTGAAATCTACCATAGGTAAAAACATGAAATATTGGAGGTGTGCATGTGTTGTGATAATTATATATAATAATTAATGTGAATAATTATTTTAATGGTAGTTATGAATGTCTAACAAATTGTTTATATGTGAGATTTTAGTGCAATAATAATGGGAATAAAGAACAAAATAAAATAAGCATGATTATGATAGTTGAATAATATTGACATTTTTGAAATATTGTGAATTAATATAAAAATAGTAAAGCCCAAAGACACCTATGCTAGAACTAGAATAGAGAATAGTTTGGCATGCCAATTAGGGGATTTTAGGTACTCGGTGCCAAATATAAAAGCCGATAATGGCAAATTGATAAATGCGCTTGACACAAAATTATTAAGCCGGTAATGACAATATTACAAAAGCGCTAATGACATTATTATGAAGCGTTTGGTGCAATATTATGAAAGTCAGAAATGACAACCCCGTTATTCCTATTAGTTAGTTCGGTTATAGGTGTTATGGGCACAAAATAATAATAATAATAATAATAATAATAATAATAATAATAATAATAATAATAATATCGAAGTATGTGATTTTTATAAATGTTATATGAATTCAAGTTGTTAAACATTGAGTATTTGTTGAAATTGTTTGATTTTATATAATTCCTTATTTTATGTCTTGTTAAATTTATAAATGACATGTAATCAAATATGCGTATGTAAAGTTTTTATCATTGAAGCACCACTAAGCTATTAGCTTAGCGCGAGTGGTTTTCTCTCATGCAGATTTAGAAAGGTAGCCGTAGAAAATAGATTGTCAAAAGAAAAAGGGTACCTGAAAGGAAGCAGCAAAAAGCTTTAGGTTTTCTTTTTGGTACATTTTAGAAAAACAATTATGTATATTAAATTATGTTATTTCCTATAGTATGTATTATAGACATGAATTGTAATGTAAATTAATGTACTTTATAAATAAATAAAATTTTAGAAAATTTGTGCTTATATTAATTTTTATTTTAGTGTCTGCAATATTTTTGTAAAAAAAAAATTATTCTTCATTTCATTAATTTTATGAAACAGTTAGACAGGTAATAGTCATTTACCTTGTTGAACGAAAGTGAGGTAAGAGGGTGTTACAATTTTTGGTATCAGAGCTATAGGTTTTAACGATTCTTATTTAGTGGGTATGGGAAGATAAGTGCATGTTTTCAATATTTGCATTGTTTTCAGCTGCTATATTCTAATAAGGGACCCTTCTTCTGACAATATAGATTTTAATGGACACATAATCAATACAAAGTCATGAAGAACAAGAGGGTGATAATATAGCTAATTCGGCTACTCATAGGCTGTCAGCATCAATTAGAGCATTGGAGCCCAGTGTGATAGCTCCACAACATGCTGAAGAACAGGTTAACCCGAGTTAGGTACCCCTTATGCAACAGATGGCTACCTTGTTACAGCAGATAGCACAAGTTGTGCCACCACCACCTCCCCCACCTCAACCGAAAACACAGATTGATAAATTAAGGAAATATGGGGCTACGGATTTTATGGGCAAGAAAGAGGATGACCAAGCAGCAGCAGAATTTTGGTTGGAAAAGACAGAGCGGGTTTTTGAGGAGTTACAGTGTCCTGAGGAGTACAAGGTTAGATATGTAGTATCCCTCCTTTAAGAGCATGCCTCTGACTGGTGGAAGTTGGTGTTAGCCAAACCTCAAACTCTGACCCTTCAGACATGGGATTTCTTTGTGGCAGAGTTTAAAAAGAAATATGTGCCAAGAATTTATGTGGATAACAAAAAGCGAGAATTTTTTAATTTGAAGCAGAGGGGTATGACAGTAGCTGAGTATGAGATGGAGTTCACTAGTCTGAGCAAGTATGCAACTGGGATTATTGGAGATGAAGCTGATAAATGTCGTAGATTTGAAGATGGTCTCGATGAGGAGATTGGATATTTAGTGGCTTCCCACTAGCATACAGATTTTGCTACACTAGTGTCCTCTGCTATTAGTGTTGAAAGGAGGAAAAAGCTAAAGACAAAAAGTTCTCTAAGAAATCAACAGCTAGTGTGGCCCAGACATCGGGTAGGAATGGACGGATAATACCCAGACCATTTCAATCACGGGCTGCTAGGCTGACATTTTCTGGTAGGCGGGTGTTAAACCTTGAGGGGTATTTTCGTCATTTTGATGATAAAAAATAAAAGAGCAATATTGTATCTAACATACTTGTTTTCTAAGTCTATTAAACAACATATGAAATAAAATAGCAAGAATGAAGAATGGAAGATTAATCCTTGAAAGACAAAATTAAGGAAGTAGCATGTTCACACCCGTGACCCTATGTGTCACGCTCGTGAAATAGCTAACCATCACCAAAACTAACATTTGAAGTTCACAGCCATGAAGGAAGACAACAAACCATGAAATGCACATTTAAGTCATGCCCGTGAATTACATGTCACGCCCGTGAACCTTCATGACAATTTCATCCAGAGAGCTTCACGACCAAAGTCACCACTTGGATCACGGCTGGGAAGTTTGTCACGCCCATGAATATATATGTCACGCCCGTGACCCAATGTTTCAAAGCCTTCCAGAGAGCTTCACGACTAAGATCACCACTTCAGTCACGGCTTGGAAGAACAGTCACGCCCGTAACAAACATAGTCATGCCCGTGAAAGATGAAAGAAAAAAATGTCAAGCACGATTATTTGGGTTGGTGCAATGGCTAGTTTTGCATTAAATGCACTCTAATGGCTATAATTATCCATGGGAGTATAAATGCAAGTCATTTATGCATTTAGTTCAAGAGGATATCAAATACTTTGAATTAAAATCTAATTACAAGCTATTTGTACATTTAATACTTTCATAACCAATATCTATTCTCTGTGAAAATCTTTTTGCTCATAATTTATTGAGCAATAAAGATTTGTTAGTGTTTCTCTCTGTAATCATTTATTACTCAAGTGAGTTTTGGGTATTTCTGGGTTAAGAGTTGAACACTTGTAAGGATTAGTTGCGTCAGCCTTTAAAACACAAGAAAAAGGTTGTTTGTGTGAGCCTTGAAAACACAAGTAAAGGTTGTTTGTGTGAGCCTGTAAAACACAAATAAATGTTGTTTGTGTGAGCCTGTAAAACACAAGGAATTGGTTATTGTGTGAGCCATTAAAACACAAGGGATTTCTGGGTTAGGTGTGAGCCATTGTGAGAAACACCATAGTAGGGAGTGAGCTTGTAAAACTCCATTGTAACATTTAGTGTTAGTGAAACTCCCAATTGCGATTAGGGAGAGGAGTAGGGTTTGTTAACACCCGAACCTCTTTAAAAATCCTTGTGTCAAATTTCTCTATCCCTCCTAAAATTAATTTTTATTTCCGCACTTTAAAGTTAAATTTTTAAAACTCCAATTCAACCCCCCTTCTTGGCTTAATATCTGGGCAACAATTGGTATCAGAGCCTTGTCTAGCATCGAAGCCAAAAAAGCGCCAGTAAAGATTACGATATGGCCAGTGAAGGATTCCAAAGTCTTAAACCTTACTTTGATGGAGCAAATTATGCCCATTGGAAGTTTTAGATGGAGACATACCTGGATAGTGAAGGAATTGAAGTCTGGGATAGTGTATGAAAAGAATGGACACCACCAACCAGAAGAGGAGCTGATGGTGAAGAAGAAATCCTATCAAAAGATGATTGGACAGAGCCTCAAAGAAAAGCAAATTTCAAAAACAAGAAGGCAATGATAATCCTATCAAGCTCATTATCTATTCAATAATGTGGAAGAATACAACACTGCCAAACAGCTTACAGCATGTGGAAGACATTGGAAAATTATCATGAAGGAACTAAGCAAGTTAAATCCAAGAAGATTCAACTTCTTACCTCAGAATATGAGCTTTTCAAGATGAAATTCAATGAGTCAATCACTGACATGACCAACCGTCTTCTAGCCATTATAAATGGAATGAGGAAACTTGGGAAACATCTGAGTCTAGAAGATGTAAACAACAAAATCCTGAGAAGTCTTCCTCTTAAAGACTATGGCTCAAGAGTTGCTGGCATAGAAGAAGCAAATAAAGACATGAGCATCATGAATATTGATGTGCTGATTGGCAAACTTCTCACACATGAAATTGCAGTGAAAAGAGATAGAGAGCTTGAAGCAGAGCTAGAGAAAAGAAAGCCCTTAGCACTCAAAGCCTTTACTTCAAAATCTCAAGAAGAAAGTGAAGATGATGAAGAAATGAGTGATGATGAAAATGAGGACATTGTTATGCTTTCAAGAAGACTAAAACGAATCATTGAGAAGAAAATGAGCAACTCTAGAAAATTCAGGCAAAGAAACCTCAAACAAACTTCTAATGATGCACAAAGAAGTAAGAAAGAGGTAAAGTGCTATGAGTGTAGAAAGAAAGGACATATCAAACCAGAATGTCCAAGGCTCAAGAAGCATAAGAGCAAATACCAAATAGACAGTGGAGAGAAAGGTCACAAAGCCACATGGGATGACGAAAGCTCTTCAAGTGGAAGAGATGATAATGAAAACGAAGAGGTCAACCTATGCTTCATAGCTATTGAGGATCACGTCTCGAATAAGGTAAGATCACTACACTCATACTCTTTAAAAAATGATAGTAGTGATAATGATGATGATAGTGATGAGCAAAGCCTTATAGAAGAATTAAATATGGAATTAGAGAAATATAGAAGTAAATTCAGTACTTTTAGAAATAACATCTCTAATTTAAACAATAAAATATATGTTTTAGAAAAGGAGAATATAAAGCTAAAATCACCTAATGAATCTCTCCAAAAGTCATTAGATGAATATTCATCAAGACCTTCAACTACTTCCTTACTTAAAGAAAATAATACTTCGAAAAATGAAGTTGAGGAACTTAGAAATTCCATTTCTAAATTTCACAAAGGTAAAAAGAGTTTAGATACTCTCATTGTGTCTCAAAGATCACCCTTAATTAGACATGGTCTATGATTTAAGGACACATCATCATCTTCTCACAAAAACATCTTTGTTAAGTCTAGGGAACCTCACATCTCCACACTTATTGGAACAACACCAAGGAATAAGCATATTAAACCTTTTATACATAAAAAGAATAATCATGCCTTTATGTATAAGAAGCATGCATCTAGAAAAGCATCAATTAATCATGACTGTGCATGCCATTATTCTCAAAATAGGTTTTATAGAAATATGGCATTCAAAAATATTGTAACACCAAAAAGCAAGTTTAGACCGAAACAATGTAATTATTGTATGAAAATAGATCACATAAATAAATATTGATGGATAAGGAAGGCTTATTGGGAACCTTCATGTGCTAAAGCCCAAGGACCCAAGCTCATTTGGGAACCCAAAAGTCATACTTGAACTGTGATTCTAATAGGTATGCCTCAAGTCCACAATGAACAAAAATGCTTGGCTAGTAGATAGTGGATGCTCAAGGCATATGACAGGAGATAAAGAACTCTTCAATGAAATTAAAAGTATTGATAGAGGTAAAGTTACCTTTGGAAACAATGCTAAGGGTAAGGTAATTGGCATTGGATCTATTGGTATTAATGGTACTATTTTTATTAAAGATGTCTTACTTGTTGATGGCTTGAAACATAACTTATTGAGTATTAGTCAATTATGTGATAAAGAAAAGAAATTAATCTTTACTTCTAATGAATGTCTTGTGATCTCTATCAATGGTCAAGAGATATTTAAAGGAAATAGAGATGTCAATACATACATAATAAACTTACATGAATTATCTAACCATTCCTCTAAGTGCCTTGTGACCATTAGTGATGAATCTTGGTTGTGGCATAGAAGGCTTGGTCATGCTAACATGGACTTAATACAAAGCCTCAGCACAGGAGAACTAGTAAAAGGACTACCAAGAGTCAAATATGAAAAAGGCAAGACATGTGAACTTTGCCAAAGAGGAAAGCAACACAAGTCATCCTTCAAAGAAAAAAACATAGTAAGTACCTCAAAACCTCTTCAACTCCTACATTTAGACTTATTTGGACCTACTAAAATTGCTAGCTTAGGAGGTAAACATTATGCCTTTGTCATTGTAGATGATTACTCTAGATTTACTTGGATAATTTTTTTAGCTCAAAAGAGTGATGCTTTTGAAACTTTCAAAAACTTTGCTAAAAGAGTTCCAAATGAAAAAGGATACTGTATTTCAAAGATAAGAAGTCATCATGGCAAAGAATTTGAAAATGAAAACTTTGAAAGCTTTTGTCTTGAACATGGCATTTCACAGAATTTCTCATCTCCTAGAACACCTCAACAAAATAGGGTAGTTGAAAGGAAAAATCGAACTTTAATTGAAATGGCTAGAACAATGCTCAATGAGTATGGTTTACCAACTTACTTTTGGACAGAAGCCACAAACACTGCATGTTATATTTCAAATCGAGTTTTCAAAAGACCTCTTTTAAACAAAACCTCATTTGAGCTATGGAATGGAAGAAAGCCCTTGATATCATACTTTAGAGTATTTGGATGCAAGTGCTACATATTGAATACCAAGGACAACCTTGGAAAATTTGCCTCTAAATTTGATGAAGGTATCTTTTTAGGATACTTTACAACTAGCAAAGCATATAGAGTATTTAACAAAAGATCATTAACTGTTGAAGAATCTATGCATGTTGTCTTTAATGAATCTCGTAGACTTGATCTTGTGAAAGGTAGTGTTCTTAATGATGTTGTAGGTAACATGGAAAGACTTGATCTTAAAAATGGAAAAGAAGAAAATAATCAAGAAGATTCACACCAAAATGATTCTCTACCTCAAGCTCAAGAAGAAAACGGGCAAGAACTCCCAAAAGAATGGAGAATGACAAAAACCCATCCAAAAAAGCAAATCATTGGTGATCTCTCAAGGGGAGTAAGTACTAGATCTCATTTCAAACATTTAGCCACTGACCTTGCTTTTATTTCTCAAATTGAGCCTAAAAATGTTGATGAGACTCTTAATGATGAAAGTTGGATAATTGCCATGCAAGAGGAACTCAACTAATTTGAGAGAAGTAAGGTATGGACCTTAGTACCTAGACCCAATGATCATCATATTATAGGTAGCAAATGGGTATTTAGAAATAAACTAGATGAACAAGGTTCAATAACTAGGAATAAGGCTAGATTAGTTGCAAAAGGATATAATCAGGAAGAAGGTATAGATTATGATGAAACATATGAACTGTAGCTAGATTAGAAGTCATAAGAATACTTTTAGCATATGCATATCACATGAATTTCATACTTTTTCAAATGGATGTGAAAAGTGCATTTCTAAATGGTTATATAGAAGAAGAAGTTTATGTAGAACAACCACTAGGTTTTGACAGCTATGATTTTCCAAATCATGTTTTTAAGCTTTCAAAAGCTTTGTATGGTTTGAAACAAGCCCCAAGAGCTTGGTATGAAAGACTAAGTTCTTTTCTATTAGAAAATAACTTTACAAAGGGAAATGTTGACACCACATTATTCATTAAAAAGCATAAGCATGATATACTAATTATTCAAATTTATGTTGATGATATAGTATTTGGTTCTACTAATGAGTTGCTTTGTCAAGAATTTGCTAAGTGTATGACTAGGGATTTTTAAATGAGCATGATGGGAGAGCTTAAGTATTTCCTTGGTCTACAAATAAAGCAAAGAAATGAGGGCATATTCATCAACCAATCTAAATATATGAAAGATTTAATTAAAAAATTTGGAATGGAAGGATGCAAGAATGCCAAGACTCCTATGAGCACATCAACAAAATTGGACAAGGATGAAAAGGATAAGAGCATTAATGAAAAGCTCTATAAAGGTATGATCGGATCACTTTTATATCTTACTACTTCTAGACCCGATATAATGTATAGTGTTTGCTTGTGTGCACGATTTAAATCATGTCCAAAAGAATCTCATTTAAATGCAGTAAAAAGAATTCTAAAATATTTACATGGATCATTGCATCTAGGTTTATGGTATCCTAGAAATTCATCCTTCTATATTATAGGACATTCAAATGCAGACTATGCTGGTAGTCTTTTAGATAGAAAAAGTACTTCAGGTACTTGTCACTTTATTGGAGAGTGCTTAGTTTCATGGTTTAGCAAGAAACAAGTTTCAGTTGCTCTTTCAACTGCTGAAGCAGAGTATGTAGCAGCAGGATGTCGTTGTACTCAAATTCTTTGGATGAAACAACAACTTAAGGACTATGGTCATGATATGAACCATATACCTATTAAATGTGACAATACAAGTGCTATAAATCTTTCAAAGAATCCCATTCAACACTCTAGAAGCAAGCATATTGACATTAGACACCATTTTATTAGAGATCATGTCCAATATGGAGATGTTGCATTAGAATTTTTAAGCACAGAAAATCAATTGGCAGATATTTTTACTAAGTCTCTAAATGAGGATAGATTTAATTTCATTAGAAGAGAACTTGGTATGATTGATGGATTAACCTTGTGATTGCTAAATTATCAAATCTTAAGTGATAATCTTGATTTTGTATCATATCACTAGATATAAGGTAGTAAATTTGATGAAAATTTTATGTTATAAGGGATAGAATCTTCATAGAAATGATTTAGTCTTGTTTTAGGACTTAAATTTATTTGATGGAAATTTTAGGGAAGTCACGCCCATGACATATGTTCACTCCCGTGACTTAAATAGCCAAAAGAGGCAGTGTCGTTCACGACTTGATTCACGACATCGTTCACGACTTCAAGTAGTGAAGCTTATGTTCACGACTTCATTCACTCCCGTGAAAAGCCTTGTTCACTCCCGTGATGCATTTTCACACCCGTGAACATTTTCACCCCAAACTCATAGAGACGTTCACGTTTTGAGTCACGTTTTGTTTCACGGGCGTAAGTAGTGAAATTCAACCTTTCACGCCCGTGACGATTGTTTCACCCCCGTGACAGTTCATCATTCATGATCGTGACATTCAAATGTCACGACCATGAACATGTTCATGCCTTTATTCACGGGTAGAACACCCCTTCAGCAAACCGTGAATATGACTCTTCACGTCCGTGAACACGACTCTTCACGTCCGTGAACACGTATTTCATGCCCGTGAATGCATCGGGTATATAAGAAAACAGCCGATTATTTTTCACATTTCAACCTTTCAACTTCTAGAAACCACTCTCATTTACACACATTCAATGAAATATTGAAGATTTCGGCCCCCAAGTCACAAAAATTTGCTATAAATACCATCAAAAGTCCATTCCTTCATCAAAAATCATACTTCTTTAGGGTTTCCTAAAATTTTCTGTCAAACATTTCCAAACTCCACAAAGTTCATTTCTTCAATTCAAATGGAAACCGTCTCATCAAAAGGAAATAGAAAGAAGTCTCATGCTCCCAGGAGGTACGCAGATTACCTTATGAACAGAATTCCGGAGTATTGTCATCCTCGATACTCAACCTTGAAGCAAAGGCCTCTCCTTTCATCGAAGTCCTTTGAATGGCAAACCGTCTGCACTCTCGGGCTTGAAATGGCAATGACAGAGCAACTCCAGGCCTGTCATTTGAAGGAATTTATGGACATTCATCAGCCCACATTGAGGGAGCCAACCCTGAAATTTTTGAGCATTTTGCAAATGTCTCCTATTGGAGTGGTAAAATTCCAACTCTACAACAATCCAAACATCCTTAGTGCCATTGAATTCTGGAAATTATTTAATCTACCCTCGGAAGGCATCCTCAATGATAGCGAAGTGGAATTCTTCGCGACTCGAGCATGGACTCATTTTGGCACAGATTGCAGCTGGGATGTCAAGAAGACCAAGAGCACTCATCTCTGGTCCCCAATGCACAAATATTTGCATAGGTTTCTAACCTATAGTATATTTGCTCGGGGAGATAGCAATGGGACCATTCGAAAATCTGACCTCTTTCTTTTTGAGATGGCCAGAAGAGGTCTCACCGTGGCGCTTTCTAGATGGTTTGCAAACCATCTTCTGTCCATTGCCACCAAACCCACAGGAGATATACTCATTGGTGGATATGTCACCCATATGGCCTTGAAGCTTGGCTATTTGAAGCTAGATGAACATCATTTTAATCTCATCCCAGGGCATCCTCGAGATCAACTTGATGTCGAGTCCTTCATTAAGATGGGAGCGGCTGCCAGAATTGTTAATGAGAACAATATTTACTACCGCTTCACAGACACTGCTGGGGAGATAATTTGGGAAGATAATGATTCGGAGGACTTCAAAGCCAGCCTCTAAGGGATCCAACAGAAGAAAAGGGCTCGGGTTGAGGAAGCACCTCCAGTGGCTGAGCAGGACATTGGATAATCCTCGGCTTCCACACCGAATTTGGAGCAGCAGATGGTTGACCTCTTGGCACCACGATTTGAGCAGCTGCAGGCTTTGATGGACGAGAGGTTGGAGAACCTCAAAGACTTCATGGAGTCTCAGATGGACAGCCTTGAGGCAGAGGTTGCTCGACTTAGGGATAGGATGTCCGGCTAGGTGTTAGGCTACATGGTAGCCTTAATATGTTATTTGCTTGTTTATTTGCTTGTTTTTCTGTCTGTTTGTAGGAAATTTCAAATTTCCATTTTGAACTTTAATTATCTTTGATTGTATTTCACTTTATTTAATATATTTGTTTTGTTTTTCTTTAATTATGGTTTAATCTTTATATTCTTTTTGTTGATGACAAAAGGGGGATAACCTAGCAATATATTAAGAAAAATAAATTTTGAATAAAAAATAAGAACCTACAAATAAGTTAAGTAGGGAGAAATTAGCAATACTTAAAATTTGATTCAAATTCATATGCAAGTATGAAAATTGAGCTTTATACACATTAGATATATCTTAAGTATACTTTGCATATACCTTAATTGTTGCCCAGATATTAGACCAAAAAGGGGGGTTGAATTGGAGTTTCAAAAAATTAAACTTTAAAGTGCGAAAATAAATAATTAATTTTAGGAGGGATAGAGAAAATTTGACACACAGATTTATAGAGGTTCGGGTGTTAACAAACCCTACTCCTCTCCCCAATCGCAATTGGGAGTTTCACTAACACACTAATTGTTACAATGGAATTTTACAAGCTCACTCCCAACTATGGTGTTTCTCACAATGGCTCACACCTAACCCAGAAAACCCTTGTGTTTTAATGGCTCACACAATAACCAATTCCTTGTGTTTTACAGGCTCACACAAACAACCTTCACTTTGTGTTTTACAGGCTCACACAAACAACCTTCACTTTGGGTTTTACAGGCTCACACAAACAACATTTTAATTTGTGTTTTGGAGGTTCACACAACTAACCCTTACAAATGTTCTACTCTTAACCCAGAAATACCCAAAGCTCACTTGAGTAAAGATTACAGAGAGAACCACTCACAAATCTTAATTGCTCAAATATGAAGAGCAAAAAGATTTTTACAGAGAATAGATTTTTTTCTCAAAGTATGAAAGTACAAATAGCTTAAATTCGAAGTATATGCTATTCTTTTGTTATTCTTGTCATTCTTTTATTCTTAATGCATAAATGACTTCCATTTATACTCCCATGGCTGAATATAGCCGTTAGGGTGCATTAAATAAGAAACTACCTGTTGTACCAACTAAAAAATCGCGCCTGATATTTTTCTCTTTCATTGTTCACGGGAGTGACTATGCTTGTCACGGGAGTGACAGTTCTTCCCAAGCCGTGACTGAAGTGGTGACCTTGGTCGTGAAGCTCTCTGGAATGTTTTGACATATTGAGTTATGGGCGTGACATACTCATTCACGGGCGTGACAATCTTCCCAGCCGTGGTCCAAGTGGTGACTCTGGTCGTGAAGCTCTCTGGATGAAATTGCATGAATCTTCACGGGGGTGACACCTTTATTCACGAGGGTGACTGAAATGCTTACTTCACGATTTGTTTTTCCTTCATGGCCGTGAACTTCAAATGTTGGTTTTGGTGACGGTTAGCTTCCTTCACGGGAGTGACTCATAGAGTCACGGTAGTGAACATGCTACTACTTGAATTTTGTCTCTCAAGGATTATTCTTCCAATTCTCCATTCTTGCTATTTTAATCCATGTCCTGTATAATATACTTACAAAAACAAGTATGTTAAATACAATATTGCTATATTATTTTGTTATCATCAAAATGATAGAAATACCCCTCAAAGTTTTACAATCTCCCCCTTTTTGATGGTGACAAATAATCTAGCAATATGTGATTTTGAAAAGTCTCCCCCTCAAAATATACTTAGGATAAAAAATTTATCATGTGCAAGAATAGTAGATAATGATGTAGCATTGAAATAAACTTAACTAGATTATATGAAAGTTATATGAGAAGTATATCCAATATATACCATAATTCCTTTTTAAGACATGAAGTATATGTAAGGTATATTTAAGGTATATCATGACATATTTTTATTTGTAACTTCCTTTAAGGTATATGCAAAGTATACTTAAGTTGTATCTAATGTATATAAAGCTCAATTTATATACTTTGCATATAAAATTTTGAATCAAGATTTTTAATCCATTTCAAAGTCAATTCAATTTTAATTATTTGATTCAAAATTCATTTACCTTAATATATATTGCTAGTTTGATACCATTTTTCCTATCATATATTGCCTATCATATATTGCTAGTTTTCTCCCCCTTTTGTCATCAATCAAAAAGGATATGAAGATTGAAGTAAACAAAAGCAAATATATATATCATAAAGGAAAGGATACAAACTAAGTTAAAATATTCAGAAAGGAAATTTAAAATTTCCTACACAAGCAAACATAAATATAACAAACAAGCTAAAAAACAATCAAATCTAGGCTACACTCTAGCCTATCTCCTAGCCAGACATCCTATCGCGAAGCTTAGCTACTTCAGCCTTAAGGCTGTCCATCCGAGACTCCATGAAGTCCTTGAGGTTCTCCAACCTCTCATCCATCGAAGTCTGCAGCTACTCAAAATGTGGTGCCAAGAGGTCAACCACTTGCTGCGCTAAAAACGATGTGGAAGCTGAGGACTGTCTGATGTCCTGCTTGGCTGCTGGAGGTGCTTCCTCAACCCGAGCCCTCTTTTTCTGCTGGACTCCCTAGAGGCCTGCTTTAAAATCCTCCGTGTCATTATCTTCCCAGATAATCTCCCCAGCAGTGTCAGTGAAGTGGTAGAAGATATCGTTCTGAAAAACGATTCTGACAGCCGCTCCCATCTTGATGAACGACTCGACATCCAAGCTATCTCAAGGATATGCAGGAATGATGTTGAAGTGATGGTCATCCAGCTTCAAATAGTTGAGCTTCACTGCGATATGGCTGACATATGCTCCAATCAAAATATCTCCTGTGGGCTTGGTGGCAATGGAGAGAAGATGATTAGCAAGCCATCTGGAAAGTGCCACTGTAAGTCCTCTCCGAGCCATCTCAAATAGGAAGAGTTCTGAGTTCCTAATAGTCCCGTTGCTTTCTCCCCTAGCAAATATGCTATAGGTGAGGAACCTATGCAAATACCTATGCACTGGGGTCCTGAGATGTGTGCTCTTTGTTTTCTTGACATCCCAGCTGCAACCGGTGCCAAAATGTGTCTAGGCTGGAAGGGCAAAGAATTCTACCTTAGTATCATTTAGGATGCCCTCAGATGGTAGGCTGAACAATTCCCCAAACTCAATGGCACTTAGGGTGTTAGGATTGTTGCAGAGTTGGAATTTCACCACTCTAGTAGGTGAAACCTGCAAGGTGCTGAGGAATTCCAGTGTTGGCTCCCTTAGAGTCGGCTGATGAATTTCAACAAAATCTTTGAGATGATAGGCTTGTAGTTGCTCTGTCATAGCCGTCTCAAGCCCAAGACTTCAGACTGTCTGCCAATCGAAGGACCTTGATGACAAAAGAGGTCTTTTCTTCAAAGTTGCATACTGAGGATGGCAATTCTCCGGAATGCGGTTCATTAGGTAATCTTCATACCTTTTAGGTGCATGGGACTTCTTTCTCTTACCCTTGGATGAAGCAGACTCCATTTTTGAAGAAATTTGTTGTTGATGGAGTTGGAAATATTTTTGACAGAAAATTTGATGTAAAACCCTAGAAATTTATGATTTTTGCTGAAGATTCGAACTTTTAGTGGTATTTATAGGGAAAGTTCAAGTCTTTGGGGCTGGAATATTCAATGTCTTAATGAATGAGAGTAAATGAGAGCAGTTTTGGGAGATGGAGAGTTGAAATGAAGGTTGTAATCGGCTGTTCTCTTATATATTCGATACAGTCACGGGCATGAATTATGGTTTCACGGGCGTGAATGCTCATGTTCACGGTTTGCTGAAGGAGTGTCCCACCCGTGAATAAAGACGTGAATAAGTTCATAGGCATGATCTTTGAATGTCACGGGCGTGAATGATCATCGGTCACGGGGGTGAATAAATGGTCACGGGCGTGAACTGTTGAATTTCACTACTTATGCCCGTGAAGCAAGCCGTGACACAAGGCGTGAAAGCTTCTGTGAGTTTTGGGGTGTAATTGTTCACGGGAGTAAAAATTCGTCACGGGCGTGAAAGTCTCTTATCACGAGCGTGACTCAAGTCGTGAAAATAAGTTTCACCACTTGAAGCCGTGAACTATGTCGTGAACCAAGTCTTGAACGACACTGCCTCTTTGGGCCATTTAAGTCACGGGCGTGAATATATGTCACGAGCGTGAATATATGTCACGGGCATGACTCCCCTAAAATTTTTATTAAATTAAAATTAAGTCCTACAACAAGACTAAATCATTTCAACAAAGATTCTACTTCTTAAAACATGAATTCTCATCAAAATTTCTATCTTATAACTTGTGATATGATTTAAGATCAACAATTAAAATTTCATATTTTTGCAATCACAAGGTTAATCCATCAATCATACCAAGTTCTCTTCTAATGAAATTAAATCTTTCCACATTTAGAGACTTAGTGAAAATATTTGCTAATTGATTTTCTGTGCTTATAAATTTTAATGCAACGTCTCCATATTGAACATGATCTCTAATAAAGTGGTGTCTAATGTCAATATGTTTGCTTCTAGAGTGTTGAATAGGATTCTTTGAAAGATTTATAGCACTTGTGTTGTCACATTTTATAGGTATATGGTTCATCTCATGACCATAGTCCTTAAGTTGTTGTTTCATCCAAAACATTTGTGTACAACAACATCCAACTGCTACATATTCAGTTTCAGCAGTTGAGAGTGCAACTGAAACTTGTTTCTTGCTAAACCAAGAAACTAAACATTCTCCAATGAAGTGACAAGTGTAACACCACATCTTATGCATTTTAGTATAACCTATCCAAATATCAAGTAATCATACATGGCGTACTGGAAAAGTAAAATACCCTGTTAACAATAGTAGTAAAATTGTTTTTCATATCCTGTAATATAATTCCATGATTTTGCAAGTCTCATATCCTATAATTTCGTTCAATGACTTGCAAGTCTCATATCCTGTAATATTATTCACTGACTTTGCAAAGTTAACACTGAGGTTTTCACCACAATATAATATATCACATATATCAAAACATAAACTTTTCACATAAGTATTTTCGAGTTGATTTCATTTATACATATTTAGACTCATTCCAAAATTACTATACCTATTCAAGCACGTAAATACAAAAAAACATATATGACATATTTTCATGCTTGTGTGGAATGCAAGGAGAGAGAGAGTGATGAGGCTCGGCCAGTGACCTGTGCTCCATGTCTTTTATACGCTACTCAAAATGAGCTATCACTTCTCTTTACCTGAAAAATGATGCAAATTGATGAGTTGCGGCTCAGTGAGAATAACCATCCAATGAGCTCTAAAGTACCAAACAACTCATAGTCATAAATCACAATTCCAATATATACCATGTATTCCATTCCATTCATCAGTCAATAACATATAAATATAGATAAAATCAAGTATTCAATAATTGTTATTTACTTATGCTTTGCTTGTACATTTTATTTTGTTATGACCAGATTAAACGAACATTGCCCCGGGTTTCCATGTGAACATTTGCATTTGCATTTGCTAGCTAGCTTGATCATTTGTTTCATTTGCACATTTGTTGGGCCATAGGCCTCTTCTTTTGCTTTGCACATTTGTTGGGCCATAGGCCTCTTCTTTTGCTTTGCAATGTCGATTAACTAGTCACAACGCCTTTTTAGCCCATATGCATATGCACTTGTATTTAAGCATTCATCAACCATTGCATCTTTATCATATACAACATACATATATTCCCTATATACCTCATATGTCAAGCATACACCTTGTATATACTATACATGTACCATGTATATATATCACATTTGTCAAACATATACCTCAAATATACCACAAGTATACCATTTATATGTACCACAATGTCACAAATTATCCATCATTACATTATCAAGGACCAATCATGACAATCACATGAATTACATAGCAAGCAACATTCATTTGCACTAAAGAATTCAATCGATAATTAGACTCACCGTTCTCCTTTGATTTCGACCCCTAACTTATTGTCTATCCGCTCCTTGTGGTTCTCCAATATGTTGCGAGCCTAATATGAAAACATAATCGATTAACTCATGATTAGAAAGACTTAATGTGGCTTAAACAAATTAATATGCATTGTTCATGTCAATAGTTAAGATTTTTCCTATGAGGCAGTGTGACCTTATGGAACTGTTTAGCCTATAACTTTTTCTATAATTGACCAATTACTCTGATTCTTGTTCCTAATTAACAATAACACATATATATAGTACATATTAAAATTTCAGACCAATTGGATCATTGTATAATATTTTTTGGAATTTCTAAGAGTGTTCTGTTTTCTGCCTTGTTTTCTTCCTTTAGGCAGTCTCAGGGTACTCATTTGGGTTCCTCATAACTTACACTCTATAAGTCATATTTTAATGAAACTTTACAGAAAATTATATGGGTTCATATGGAACATGTTTCATGTTTACAACGTTTACCAATTATGTCTCTAAGGTCTTCTAATTATACCAAACATATTACTGTTCCAGAATAGAATTGGCTTCCGGACCAGTATGATTTCCAAAGGCCATAACTTAGTCTATAGATAACAAATTAAGCTAAAATTAGTACCAAAATTTAGATAAGACATATACCTATAAATTTTATGTTTTGATAATTTACAGAATGTAGCTCTAACAAGCTCAAATTAGCCAACCAATGTACTGGATCTGCCCAGGGCACTCAGTAGGCAGTTCAAACCATGGAACAGTCATGGTTCCATTCACCATAACTCCCCATTTACAAGACCTATGAACCTGAAATTTGGTATACAGATACAAAACACATATATCTACAACTTTTATGTTTTGAGAGACTTCAAATAAGGGCTTTAACATATTCGAAAGCAAACCACACAGTAGCTAACTTGGTTAGGGTTTATACCCTGACCAGTTTCAGTACGAAGGGCATATCTCTCCCTATAAATAACATCTTACAAAAATGTTTACATATACACAAATCTAAGATATAAAGGAACAACTTTTGTGTTTTACATATTTCCAGAATCAATTTCTATTAATATCAAAATCGGGGTGCAATTCAGTGCCTAATATTGAACCTAAGCAACTCAAATCAACCCTATAGCAATAAGAATTGATTACTTACCAAGAACAAACTTGAAAGTGATCAATTAGCTTCAAAAACTAGGTGAAACAAGGAAGAATTTAAGTCTGAAATGGAGGAAATTGAAGAAGAAGTCGGGCTGGAGTGAGGAGGCAGAAATGGGGAAAGATATATGAAGATAAAGCCAACTTGTTGTTTGTCATTTTCTCATTTTCTCATTTTCTCTTCTTCTCTTCTCTTTTCTCTTCTCATTTGTCTTTTCTCTTCTCTTCTATTTCCCTTTTGTGTCATTTTCATTTTATTTTGTCTATATTATTATTATTGTTTACATAGATTTATAATTCCACAAATTCACACAATAATACAGCTTAATCATTTGACCCCATTTAACTAAATTAGCAATGTAAATGTTCACTAATCTTAATCTAATCATTTTTCTTACTTTAATTTAGACACCTTATTCATTTCATTTCTAATACTTTGTTATCCTCATTTAGGTTATAATTACACATGTGCGACTCGATACAAGTGCCAAATACTAGGACACATAGCTAGTGCATGCCATGAACTTGTTCCTATAGAAATACGTATGAAATGCATGTGTTAAATTGAATTGTATGCAAGATGCTTATGTTTGATGAAATGCATATGGGTAAGGTCAAGGATGTTACAATTCTCCCCTCCTTTTAAAAATTTCGTCCTCGAAATTAATACTTGAAAACAGGTGTGGATATTGCTTTTTCATATTTTCTTCTGTTTCCCATGTTGCCTCTTCTTGTAAATGGTTACGCCATAATACCTTAACCAAAGGTATTTCTCGATTTCTTAGCTGTTTAGTCTTGTATCCAATGATTTGCACTGGTTCCTCAACATAACTCATGTCCTCTGCAATCTCAATGGCTTGATCTTTAAGTACATGTGTAGGATCTGACCTGTATCTTCTAAGCATGCTCATATAAAACACATTATGTATCTGAGCCATCTCTGGTGGTAACGCCAATCTATATGCCAGTGGACCAATCTTCTCAAGAATTTCATATGGCCCTATATACCTTGGGCTCAATTTACCCTTTTTGCCAAATCGAATTATCCCTTTCCATGGAGACACACGAAGAAATACCTTTTCACCCAACTCGTATTCCATCTCCCTTCTATGCTGATCAACATAACTTTTCTGCCTATCCTGTGCTGCCTTTAGCTTGTTCTTGACAACCTTGATCTTATCCACTGTGTCTTGCACTAGCTCTGGCCCTTCTAATGCACGTGCTCCTTCTTCATCCCAAATGATAGGGCTTCGACACTTTCTGCCATACAGTGCTTCATATGGTGCCATCTGGATACTGCTATGATACTGGTTGTTGTAAGCAAATTCAATCAATGCTATATATTCATCCCAAGCACCTCTGAATTCCATAGAACATGCCCTAAGCATTTCTTCCAATGTTTGTATAGTCCTTTCTGATTGTCCGTCAGTCTGTGGGTGGAATGCAGTGCTAAAGTTCAATTTTGTTCCCAATGCATTCTGTAAACTCACCCAAAAATGTGAAGTAAACCGTGGATCTCTATCAGACACAATGGATACTGGAATGCCATGCAATCTGACTATCTCATTCATATATAATTTGGCCAAACTCTCAAGTGTATAACCCCATCTAATAGGTAGAAAATGTGCTGACTTGGTTAATCTGTCAATAATTACCCATACTGCATCATTTTTCCGTGGAGTTCTTGGCAATCCATAGACAAAATCCATCGTTATTCTTTCCCATTTCCATTCTGGCACTGGCAATGGATGTAACTTACCAATTGGTGCTTGATGTTCAATTTTAATCTGCTGACATGTCAAGCATTTGGAAACATATTCTGCTATATCTTTCTTCATTCTTGGCCACCAGTAATGAGGCCTTAAACTGTGATACATCTTTGTCATCCCTGGGTGCATTGCATAGGGTGCATTGTGTGCCTTTTCCATTATTTCTTGACGCAAGTTCTCAGTGTCTGGAACACATATGCGTGACTTTAACATCAGTACATCATCCTGCAATTGAAAATCTTTACTGTTTTCCTGCCTTACTGATTCAATTTTCTCACACAATTTAGGATCTTTGTTTTGTGCTTCTTTGATCCTCTCCTTTAGTATAGGTCTGACTCGAAGAGTAGCAATAAGTGATCCTTCATCATGTATATTTAATTCAACATTCATAGATCGTAATTGAATCAAATATGGAAAAGAGGATACTTGCAAGTGAGCTACACTGCCACTAGCCTTCCTACTCAATGCATCTGCTACCACATTGGCTTTCCCTGGATGGTATTCAATTATACAGTCATAATCTTTCAATAGCTCTAACCACCGCCTCTGCCTCATGTTTAATTCTTTCTGTGTCAGCAAATAACCCAAGCTTTTATGGTCTGTGAAGATTTGGAATGTCTCACCATACAGATAATGCCTCCAAATCTTCAATGCAAATACGACTGCAGCCAGTTCTAAATCATGCATTGGATATGAGATCTCATGTGGTCTCAGTTGTCTGGATGCATAAGCTATCACCTTACCATGTTGCATCAACACACATCCCAAGCCTTGGTGAGAAGCATCACTATATACTGTAAACCCACCTGTACCTGTAGGGATGCTTAACACTGGTGCTGAGGTTAGCCTGTGTTTTAGTTCATCGAAACTCCTCTGACATTCTGAAGTCCACTTGAAAGGCACATTCTTTCTCAACAATTTAGTCAAAGGGCTAGCAATTAAGGAGAATCCATCAACAAATCTACGATAATATCCGGCTAAACCCAAAAAACTACGCATTTCTGAAATATTTTTAGGAGCTTCCCAATTTACCATAGCCTCAATTTTCTTTGGGTCAACCTCTATGCCCTTACACGACACCACATGTCCAAGAAACACCAAATGATCTAACCAGAATTCACATTTACTCAATTTGGCATATAATTGTTTCTCCCTCAAAGTTTGCAACACAATTTTTTAAATGTTGTTCATGTTCTCCCCTATTCTTTGAGTACACCAATATGTCATCAATAAATACTATAACAAACCTATCCAAACATGGTTGAAACACCTTATTCATTAAAGCCATAAATGCAGCTGGAGCATTAGTCAATCCAAATGGCATTACTAAAAATTCATAATGCCCATACCTGGTTCGAAAGGCAGTCTTTGGAACATCTGCTTCTGCTACCTTCAGCTGGTAATAGCCTGATTTCAAATCGATCTTGGAGAATATTTGGGCTCCTTGCAACTGGTCAAACAAATCATCTATTCTGGGTAACGGATATTTGTTCTTCACTGTCATTTTATTTAGTTGCCTGTAATCGATGCACAATCTCATAGTTCCATCTTTCTTTTTAACAAATAATACTGGAGCTCCCCGTGGTGATACACTAGGTCTAATATACCCTTTGTCAAGTAACTCCTGCAATTGGGCCTTTAGTTCTTTCACCTCAACTGGGGCCATTCTGTAGGGTGACCTTGATATTGGTGCAGTTCCTGGTACTAGTTCAATAGTAAATTCTATCTCTCTATCTGGTGGTAAACCAGGTAGATCATCTGGGAATACATCAGCAAATTCCCTTACCACTGGTATATTTTCAAGCAAGCTATCAGTGGTTCTAGTATCAGTCACATATGCCAAATATGTTTCACATCCCCCTTTGATCATTCGAAATGCCTTTACAGCTGAAACTAGACATGTAGGCACAAGTTTTGTTTCACCTAGAAATACTACCCTTGGCTGGTTTGGTGATTCCAAAATTACTTTCTTAGTAAAGAAATTCACTATTGCATGATGTCTAGTTAACCAGTCCATTCCCAGTATCACATCAAATTCATATATTGGCAATAAAATCAGATCAGCTATTAACTCAGCTCTGTCAATGCATATCAGGCAATCACGATAGACATTATTCATAACTACCACTGTTCCCAATGGCGTACTCACATTTATGTCAATCCCCAAAGGCTCATGCATTTGATGCAATTCAGATGCCATATGCAATGATATAAATGAATGAGTGGAGTCTGGGTCAATCAATGCATAGGCTAATATTTCAAAAATATAAATATTACCAGTGACTACTTCGGGAGCATCCACTGCCTCTTGTCTAGTCATAGCAAACACCCTGGCCTGAGTAGGAGGTCTAGAACTCTGACCTTTAGATCTGGTCACTCCTCTGCCCAGTGTACCAGTCCTACCCCTGCCTCTTCCTCTGCCTTGTGTCCCACTAGTAGGGTAGACCCTCGGTGCCTCAACAGTAGTCTCAGATACTCCTCTGTCTCTGCTAGTCTCTGCTAGTTTGGCTTTATTTGGACAGTCTCTATACATGTGCTCCATCGATCCACAGAAATAACATGCTCTTGTGAGCCTTCTACATTCGCCCGTATGCTGTCTGCCACAATGACTACATGTGGGCCTCTGTTCAACATATTGGCTCTGCCCTCTGCCTGGGTAAGAGAAAGTCATTCCTCGACCTCTAGAACTGGAGTACCCACTTCTGTTACCAGATTGTGCAGGCATATATCTACCTCTTTTCCCCAACCTTCTGCTAGATTCACCAAAGAATTCACGTGATGGCCTTTTTATTTGTTGTTCCCCAGCTTCTTTCATTAACCGTTCAGCTCTGATTGCAGCAGCTCTGAGCCTAGCATAACTATCAAGATCAGTAGTCGTGATTCTGTTTCTGATCTCATATTTGAGTCCCTCTTCAAACTTCCTGCATTTGTCTCTTTCAGTAGAGACCATGAAGGTGGCATAATGGGAAAGTTTGTTAAATTGTACTTCATACTCCACAATAGACATAGTCCCCTGTTTCAGATTTAGGAATTCCTTCCTCTTCTCATCTTTATATGCTTCAGGCATGTAATTGTTCTGAAATTCCAGGAGAAAATCATTCCATGTCAACATCGGTGGTTGTGCATCACTGTCAGGGACTGTCTCCCACCATTCATAAGCATTTCCTTGCAGTAAGGATACTGCATAATCGAATTTCTCATCTGGAGTACATCTCATCATATTCAGTACCCTCTGTGTCCTTTTCAGCCATGTCTCAGCTTCTGCTGGGTCTGTTGTGCCACTGAAATCAGTTGCACCATGTTTCCTCAGCTTGTCATACCGTCTTTCCTTGTACATTTCAGGACCATATACTTCTTGTTCTAGGTTTTCATGGGGTACTTCTGCATGAGATGACTGTGATGCATGTACTGGAGCTCTAGCTCCTAGTGCTGGTTGCTCTCTATGTAAATGAGGTGATGCCTCATGAGAATGCATTTCGGCCGGCCTCTCCCTCCTTGGTGAATTATGTCTTATGATGTCCCTAAAATAAATGAAAGTATGTCACTACATAATGTTCAACACATAGGATGCATATGTTATCATGCTCTTATGCTTATGCATGTTCCCATGGAACCTATCCCTGCTCTGATACCAAAAATGTAACACCACATCTTATGCATTTTAGTATAACCTATCCAAATATCAAGTAATCATACATGGCGTACTGGAAAGGTAAAATACCCTGTTAACAATAGTAGTAAAATTGTTTTTCATATCCTGTAATATAATTCCATGATTTTGCAAGTCTCATATCCTATAATTTCGTTCAATGACTTGCAAGTCTCATATCCTGTAATATTATTCACTGACTTTGCAAAGTTAACACTGAGGTTTTCACCACAATATAATATATCACATATATCAAAACATAAACTTTTCACATAAGTATTTTCGAGTTGATTTCATTTATACATATTTAGACTCATTCCAAAATTACTATACCTATTCAAGCACGTAAATACAAAAAAACATATATGACATATTTTCATGCTTGTGTGGAATGCAAGGAGAGAGAGAGTGATGAGGCTCGGCCAGTGACCTGTGCTCCATGTCTTTTATACGCTACTCAAAATGAGCTATCACTTCTCTTTACCTGAAAAATGATGCAAATTGATGAGTTGCGGCTCAGTGAGAATAACCATCCAATGAGCTCTAAAGTACCAAACAACTCATAGTCATAAATCACAATTCCAATATATACCATGTATTCCATTCCATTCATCAGTCAATAACATATAAATATAGATAAAATCAAGTATTCAATAATTGTTATTTACTTATGCTTTGCTTGTACATTTTATTTTGTTATGACCAGATTAAACGAACATTGCCCCGGGTTTCCATGTGAACATTTGCATTTGCATTTGCTAGCTAGCTTGATCATTTGTTTCATTTGCACATTTGTTGGGCCATAGGCCTCTTCTTTTGCTTTGCACATTTGTTGGGCCATAGGCCTCTTCTTTTGCTTTGCAATGTCGATTAACTAGTCACAACGCCTTTTTAGCCCATATGCATATGCACTTGTATTTAAGCATTCATCAACCATTGCATCTTTATCATATACAACATACATATATTCCCTATATACCTCATATGTCAAGCATACACCTTGTATATACTATACATGTACCATGTATATATATCACATTTGTCAAACATATACCTCAAATATACCACAAGTATACCATTTATATGTACCACAATGTCACAAATTATCCATCATTACATTATCAAGGACCAATCATGACAATCACATGAATTACATAGCAAGCAACATTCATTTGCACTAAAGAATTCAATCGATAATTAGACTCACCGTTCTCCTTTGATTTCGACCCCTAACTTATTGTCTATCCGCTCCTTGTGGTTCTCCAATATGTTGCGAGCCTAATATGAAAACATAATCGATTAACTCATGATTAGAAAGACTTAATGTGGCTTAAACAAATTAATATGCATTGTTCATGTCAATAGTTAAGATTTTTCCTATGAGGCAGTGTGACCTTATGGAACTGTTTAGCCTATAACTTTTTCTATAATTGACCAATTACTCTGATTCTTGTTCCTAATTAACAATAACACATATATATAGTACATATTAAAATTTCAGACCAATTGGATCATTGTATAATATTTTTTGGAATTTCTAAGAGTGTTCTGTTTTCTGCCTTGTTTTCTTCCTTTAGGCAGTCTCAGGGTACTCATTTGGGTTCCTCATAACTTACACTCTATAAGTCATATTTTAATGAAACTTTACAGAAAATTATATGGGTTCATATGGAACATGTTTCATGTTTACAACGTTTACCAATTATGTCTCTAAGGTCTTCTAATTATACCAAACATATTACTGTTCCAGAATAGAATTGGCTTCCGGACCAGTATGATTTCCAAAGGCCATAACTTAGTCTATAGATAACAAATTAAGCTAAAATTAGTACCAAAATTTAGATAAGACATATACCTATAAATTTTATGTTTTGATAATTTACAGAATGTAGCTCTAACAAGCTCAAATTAGCCAACCAATGTACTGGATCTGCCCAGGGCACTCAGTAGGCAGTTCAAACCATGGAACAGTCATGGTTCCATTCACCATAACTCCCCATTTACAAGACCTATGAACCTGAAATTTGGTATACAGATACAAAACACATATATCTACAACTTTTATGTTTTGAGAGACTTCAAATAAGGGCTTTAACATATTCGAAAGCAAACCACACAGTAGCTAACTTGGTTAGGGTTTATACCCTGACCAGTTTCAGTACGAAGGGCATATCTCTCCCTATAAATAACATCTTACAAAAATGTTTACATATACAAAAATCTAAGATATAAAGGAACAACTTTTGTGTTTTACATATTTCCAGAATCAATTTCTATTAATATCAAAATCGGGGTGCAATTCAGTGCCTAATATTGAACCTAAGCAACTCAAATCAACCCTATAGCAATAAGAATTGATTACTTACCAAGAACAAACTTGAAAGTGATCAATTAGCTTCAAAAACTAGGTGAAACAAGGAAGAATTTAAGTCTGAAATGGAGGAAATTGAAGAAGAAGTCGGGCTGGAGTGAGGAGGCAGAAATGGGGAAAGATATATGAAGATAAAGCCAACTTGTTGTTTGTCATTTTCTCATTTTCTCATTTTCTCTTCTTCTCTTCTCTTTTCTCTTCTCATTTGTCTTTTCTCTTCTCTTCTATTTCCCTTTTGTGTCATTTTCATTTTATTTTGTCTATATTATTATTATTGTTTACATAGATTTATAATTCCACAAATTCACACAATAATACAGCTTAATCATTTGACCCCATTTAACTAAATTAGCAATGTAAATGTTCACTAATCTTAATCTAATCATTTTTCTTACTTTAATTTAGACACCTTATTCATTTCATTTCTAATACTTTGTTATCCTCATTTAGGTTATAATTACACATGTGCGACTCGATACAAGTGCCAAATACTAGGACACATAGCTAGTGCATGCCATGAACTTGTTCCTATAGAAATACGTATGAAATGCATGTGTTCAATTGAATTGTATGCAAGATGCTTATGTTTGATGAAATGCATATGGGTAAGGTCAAGGATGTTACAACAAGTACCTGAAGTACTTTTCCTATCCAAAAGACTACCAGCATAGTTTGCATCTGAATATCCTATAATATAAAAAGATGAATTCCTAGGATACCATAAACCTATATGCAATGATCCATGTAAATATCTTAAAATTCTTTTTATAGCATTTAAATGAGATTCTTTAGGACATGATTGAAATCGTGCACATAAGCAAATACTATACATAATATCGGGTCTAGAAGCAGTAAGATATAAAAGTGATCCGATCATACCTCTATAAAGCTTTTCATTAATGCTCTTACCCTTTTCATCTTTATCCAATTTTGTTGATGTGCTCATAGGAGTCTTGGCATTTTTGCATCCTTCCATACCAAATTTCTTGATTAAATCTTTGGCATATTTGGATTGGTTGATGAATATGCCCTCATTGTTTTGCTTTATTTGTAGACCAAGGAAATACTTAAGTTCTCCCATCATGCTCATTTCAAATTCCCTAGTCATGCACTTAGCAAATTCTTGACAAAGCAACTCATTAGTAGAACCAAATATTATATCATCAACATAAATTTGAACAATTAGTATATCATGCTTATGTTTTTTGATAAATAGTGTAGTGTCAACATTTCCCTTTGTGAAGCTATTTTCTAATAAAAAAGAACTTAGTCTCTCATACCAAGCTCTTGAAGCCTGTTTTAAACCATACAAAGCTTTTGAAAGTTTAAAAACATGATTTGGCAAATCATAGCTTTCAAAACCTGGTGGTTGTTCTACATACACTTCTTCATCTATATAACCATTTAGAAATGCACTTTTCACATCCATTTGAAAAAGTTTGAAATTCATGTGACATGCATATGCTAAGAGTATTCTTATAGCTTCTAATCTAGCTACAAGTGCATATGTTTCATCATAATCTATACCTTCTTCCTGATTATATCCTTTTGCGACTAGTCTTGCCTTATTCCTGGTTATTAACCCTTGTTCATCTAATTTGTTTCTAAATACCCATTTACTACCTATGATTTGATGATCCTTGGGTCTAGGTACTAGATTCCATACCTTATTTCTCTCAAATTGGTTGAGTTCCTCTTGCATGGCAATTACCCAACTTTCATCATTAAAAGTCTCATCAATATTTTTAGGCTCAATTTGTGAAATAAAAGCAATGTCAGTGACTAAATGCTTGAAATGAGATCTAGTACTTACTCCCCTTGATAGATCACCAATTATTTGCTCTTTTGGATGATCTTTCGTCATTCTCCATTCTTTTGGAAGTTCTTGCTCCATTTGTTCTTGATTTTGCGGTAGTAAATTTTCTTGATCATTTTCTTCTTTTCCATTTTCAATATCAAGTTTTTCCATATTACCTACAACATCATCAAGAGCACTACCTTTCATAAGATCAAGTCTACTAGATTCATTAAAAACAACATACATGGATTCTAAACCGTTAATGATCTTTTATTAAATACTCTATATGCTTTGCTGGTTGTAGAGTATCTTAAAAAAATACCTTCATCAGACTTAGAGGCAAATTTTCCAAGATTGTCCTTGGTGTTCAATATAAAACACTTACATCCAAATACTCTAAAGTATGATATCAAGGACTTTCTTCCATTCCATAGCTCAAATGAGGTTTTGTTTAAAAGAGGTCTTTTGAAAACTTGATTTGAAATATAACATGCAGTGTTTGTGGCTTCTGCCCAAAAATAAGTTGGTAATTCATATTCATTAAGCATTGTTCTAGCCATTTCAATTAAAGTTCGATTTTTCTTTTCTACTACCCCATTTTGTTGAGGTGTCTTGGGAGATGAGAAATTATGTGAAATGCCATGTTCAAGACAAAAGCTTTCAAAGTTTTCATTTTAAAATTCTTTCCTATGATCACTTCTTATTTTAGAAATGCAGTATCCTTTTTCATTTTAAATTCTTCTAGCAAAATTTTTGAAGTTTTTAAAAGCATCACTCTTTTGAGCTAAGAAAATTACCCAAGTAAATCTAGAGTAATCATCATGACAAATGCATAATGTTTTCCTCCTAAGCTAGCAATTCTAGTAGGTCCAAACAAGTCTAAATGCAGGAGTTGAAGAGGTTTTGAAGTACTTACTATATTTTTGGCTTTGAAAGATGACTTGTGTTGCTTTCCTCTTTGACAAGGATCACATGTCTTGTCTTTTTCATATTTAACTCTTGGTAATCCTTTTACTAGCTCTCCCGTGCTGAGACTTTGTATTAAGTCCTTGTTAGCATGACCAAGTCTTCTATGCCACAGCCAAGATTCATCACTAGTAGTCACAAAACACTTAGAGGAATGGTTAGATAGTTCATATAAGTTTATTATGTACGTGTTGATATCTCTATTTCCTTTAAATATTTCTTGACCATCGATAGAGATTACAAGATATTCATTTGAAGTAAAAATTACTTTGTATCCTTTATCACATAATTGACTTACACTTAGCAAGTTATGTTTCAAGCCATCAACAAGTAAGACATCCTTAATAAAAGTAGTACCATTAACACCAATAGAACCAATGCCAATTACCTCACCCTTTGCATTGTTTTCAAAGGTAACTTTACCTCCATCAATACTTTTGATTTTATTGAAAAGTTCTTTGTCTCCTGTCATATGCCTTGAGCATCCACTATCTACTAGCCATGCATTTTTGTTTATTGTGAACTTGAGGCATACCTATAGAATCACAAATCAAGTATGATTTTTTGGTACCTAAATGTGTTTGGGTCCTTGGGGGTTAGCACATGAAGGTTCCCAACCTTATCCAGCAATGTTTATTTATGTGACTCATTTTCATAAAATAATTACATTGTTTAGGTTTAAACTTGCTTTTTGGTCTTACACTGTATTTAAATGCCATAATTCTATTAGACTGATTTTGAGAACAATGGCATGCACAATTATGATTAATTTGCATTTTTCTAGATGCATGCTTCTTATACATAAAGGCATGATTATTCATTTTTTGTATAGAGGGATTAATATGCTTATTTCTTGGTGCTTTCTTAACAGGTGTGGAGATGTTAGGTTCTTTAGACTTAACAAATACAGTTTTGTTAGAAGATGATGATGTGTCCTTAAATCCTAGACCATGTCTAATTAAGGGTGATCTTTGAGACACAATGAGAGTATCTAAGCTCTCTTTACCTTTGTGAAATTTAGAAATGGAATTTCTAAGTTCCTCAACTTCATTTTTCAAAGTATTATTTTCTTTTAACAATGAAGCTGTTGAGGGTCTTGATGAATATTCATCTAATGACTTTTGAAGAGATTCATTAGATGATTTAAGCTTTATGTTCTCTTTTTCTAAACCATCTATCTTATTTTTCAAATTAGAGATACTATTTCTATAGGTACTAAATTTAGTTCTATATTTCTCTAATTCTATATTTAATTCTTCTATTAGGCTTTGCTCATCATCATCATCATCACTATCATTATTACTATCATTATCACTACTATCATTATTGAAAGAGTATGAGTGTAGTGATCTTACTTTGTCCGAGACGTGATCCACAATAGCCATGAAGCATAGGTTGACCTCTTCACTTTCATTATCATCTTTTTCACTTGAAGAGCTTTCGTCATCCCATGTGGCTTTATGACCTTTCTCCCCATTGTCTCTTTGGTATTTGCTCTCATGCTTCTTGAGCCTTGGACATTCTGGTTTGATATGTCCTTTCTTTCCACATTCATATCATTTTACCTCTTCCTTACTTCTATGTGTGTCATTAGAAGTTTGTTTGAGGTTTCTTTGCCTGAATTTTCTAGAATTGCTCATTTTCTTCTCAATTATTCTTTTTAATCTCCTTGAAAGTATAGCGATGTCCTCATTTTCATCATCACTCATTTCTTCATCATCTTCACTTTCTTCTTGAGATTTTGAAGTAGAGACTTTGAGTGCTAAGGGCTTTCTTTTCTCTGGCTCTGCTTCAAGCTCTCTATCTCTCTTCACTGTCATCTCATGTGTGAGAAGTTTGCCAATCAGCACATCAATATTCATGATGCTCATATCTTCATTTGCTTCTTCTATGCCAGCAACTTTTGAACCATAGTCTTTAAGAGGAAGACTTCTCAGGATTTTATTGGTTACATCTTCCAAACTCAGATGCTTCCCAAGTTTCCTCATTCCATTTATAATGGATAGAAGTCGGTTGGTCATGTCAGTGATTGACTCATTGGATTTCATCTTGAAGAGCTCATATTCTGAGGTTAGAAGTTGAATCTTCTTGGATTTGACTTGTTTAGTTAACTCATGATAGTTCTCCAATGTCTTCCACATGCTATATGCTGTTGAGCAGTGTTGTATTCTCCCACATTCTTCAATAGATAATGAGCTTGATAGGATTGTCGTTGCCTTCTTATTTTTGAAATTTGCTCTTATTTGAGGCTCTGTCCAATCATCTCTTGATAGGATTTCTTCTTCACCATCAGCTCCTCTTCTGGTTGGTGGTGTCCATTCTTTTCGTACACTATCCCAGACTTCAATTCCTTCACTATCCAAGTATGTCTCCATCCTAAACTTCCAATGAGCATAATTTGCTCCATCAAAGTAAGGTTTGAGACTTTGGAATCCTTCACTGGTCATATCTTACTCTTTACTATTGCTTTTTAGGCTTCGATGCTAGACAAGGATCTGATACCAATTGTTGCCCAGATATTAGACCAAGAAGGGGGGTTGAATTGGAGTTTCAAAAAATTAAACTTTAAAGTGCGAAAATAAATAATTAATTTTAGGATGGATAGAGAAAATTTGACACACAGATTTATAGAGGTTCGGGTGTTAACAAACCCTACTCCTCTCCCCAATCGCAATTGGGAGTTTCACTAACACACTAAATGTTACAATAGAGTTTTACAAGCTCACTCCCAACTATGGTGTTTCTCACAATGGCTCACACCTAACCCAGAAAACCCTTGTATTTTAATGGCTCATACAATAACCAATTCCTTGTGTTTTATAGGCTCACACAAACAACTTTCACTTTGTGTTTTACAGGCTCACACAAACAACTTTCACTTTGTATTTTACAGGCTCACACAAACAACCTTCACTTTGTGTTTTACAGACTCACATAAACAACCTTTCAATTTGTGTTTTGGAGGTTCACACAACTAACTTTTACAAGTGTTCTACTCTTAACCCAGAAATACCCAAAGCTCACTTGAGTAAAGATTACAGAGAGAACCACTCACAAATCTTAATTGCTTAAATATGAAGAGCAAAAAGATTTTTACAGAAAATAGATTTTTTTCTCAAAGTATGAAAGTACAAATAGCTTAAATTCGAAGTATATGCTATTCTTTTGTTATTCTTGTCATTCTCTTATTCTTAATGCATAAATGACTTCCATTTATACTCTCATAGCTGAATATAGCCGTTGGGGTGCATTAAATAAGAAACTAGCTGTTGTACCAACCAAAAAATCGCGTCTGGCATTTTTCTCTTTCATTGTTCACGGGCGTGACTATGCTTGTCACGGGAGTGACAGTTCTTCCTAAGCCGTGACTGAAGTGGTGACCTTGGTCGTGAAGCTCTCTGGAATGTTTTGACATATTGAGTCACGGGCGTGACATACTCATTCACGGGCGTGACAATCTTCCCAGCCGTGATCCAAGTGGTGTCTCTGGTCGTGAAGCTCTCTGGATGAAATTACATGAATCTTCACGGGGGTGACACCTTTATTCACGGGGGTGACTGAAATGCTTACTTCACGATTTGTTTTTCCTTCATGGCCGTGAACTTCAAATGTTGGTTTTGGTAACAGTTAGCTTCCTTCACGAGAGTGACTCATAGAGTCATGCCAGTGAACATGCTACTACTTGAATTTTGTCTCTCAATGATTATTTTTCCAATTCTCCATTCTTGCTATTTTAATCCATGTCCTGTATAATATACTTACAAAAATAAGTATGTTAAATCAATATTGCTATATTATTTTGTTATCATCAAAATGACGGAAATACCCCTCAAGGTTTAACATTAATGAATATGCCTTGATATACTCTAAATATACCTTACATATACTTCATGACTTAAAATGAATTTTGGTATATATTGGATATACTTTGCATATGACTTGTATATACTTAAAAACTAGAAAGTTTATTTCAATGCTACATCATTCTTTACAATTCTTGCTTTTCATCAATTTTTATCCTAAGTATCTTTTGAAGGGGAGACTTTTCAAAAGCACATATTGCTAGATTATTTGTCACCATCAAAAAGGGGGAGATTGTTAAACCTTAAGGGGTATTTCTGTCATTTTGATGATAACAAATAAAAGAGCAATATTGTATCTAACATATTTGTTTTCTAAGTATATTAAACATGGTATGAAATAAAATAGTAAGAATGAAGAATGGAAGATTAATCCTTGAAAGATAAAATTAAGGAAGTAGCATGTTCACACCCGTGACCCTATTTGTCATGCCCGTGAAACAGCTAACCGTCACCAAAACCAACATTTGAAATTCACGGCCATTAAGGAAGACAACAAACCGTGAAATGCACATTTAAGTCACGCCCGTGAATTACATGTCATGCCCGTGAACCTTCATGACAATTTCATTCAGAGAGCAAAGCCCAATTTTCTCCTAAATTTGATTTCATAATTCATAAAATATATAAATTAGAATATGTAAAAATTTTCAACTCAATCGGAGTCTATTTTCCAATTCAGTTCATTTAAACCAATCTAATTAATCAAAATTTTGTGCTACCATAAAATTTATTTTTCACTGTCAAAAAAATTCTAAATATTATTTAGAGTCGATCCATGCATTAAATAAATTTTTAGAGGTTGTTTACTATTTTTAATAACTGGATCAAAGTACTGTCAAACCAAATTTACTATTTAAATTGTATCTAGTTTTTTCTTATTTTTAACTTTTTGGGATTTATTTGATCTTATTTTCACTCCAAATTTTAACCTTGATTTTCACTCCAAATTGTAATCTATATTTTTCCAATGATTAAATAAAATATTTTTCACTCACAGTATATTTTTTATTCGGGATACACTAATTAATCTCGGTATTACAATTTACAACTAATGCAGTATTTTGGCCATTACAACCCCATCCACAAGCATGCGAATTCAATCTTTCTTCGTGGGCCTCATTCTCATTTGAGCATCTGTTTTCCTCCATCTTGCTTGATACTCCGTCAAATTCTCATCGGCCTGTTGCTTGGTCATCTCTAAATTCCTCAAAGAGATGTCCAGCTCCATATTAAATGCATATTATTTCAAGAAAGATTCTGACAAATCCTTTCAATCTGCCTTGACCCATTTTTCCAGTTCTTGGTAACATGAGATCGCGGCACCTTCTAAGGAGAGAATAAACATTTTGATCACTTGAACCTTGTCAAGCCTATGATGCTCGTTATAGTATAATGTTTATTCTCTCCTTAGATGCACTCCTCTCATTATAGTATTGATGTTCCACGTGAGCTGCACTATAAAGCTGTGAGAAGAGTGTCAAGATATGTGGGGACAATTAATTTTGGTGTATTTTATCTAAGAAAAGTAGAAGTGAAGCTGATGGGACTTACTAACAACGATTAGGCACTATCAAGTGTTGACATGAAGAGCAAATCTGGTTACTGTTCTCCATTGGTTCAAGAATGATTTGTTGGAGTGCCAAAGAACAAGAAACATTAATTGCCCAATCTACAACTGAGACAAAGTATATAGCTATCGCTTATGCTGTTAAACAAGCCATTTGGCTTAGAAATCTCCTGATTGATTTGAAGCAAGCACAGGAGGAGGTCATAGACAAGCTTTGTGATAGCAAATCTGCTATAGCTATAACAAAAAATTCAATCTTTCATGGAAAGACCAAACATTTAAAATTAGGTATATTTTCTTAGAGAATAGGAGAAGGAAGGCCAAGTGCAACTAAAAAGTTGTTGATCTCTATACTAATGGATTAGCAAAATATAGATTTGAAAAGCTAAGGAGAAGCCTTGGAGTATGCAACACTGCCAAGGAGGAGCAATGATATATTTAATTGACACAAGTGCAATCATTTTTGTTTTTTGTTTTACTTATTTTTGCTAATATTTAATTGGTGTACTTGTATTTTGAATGCACTTACAGTTAAAAAGATATGTCCGTTGGAATTAAGGAAAATAGTTATTGACTAACTTAAAAAAATCTTCCTTGTATCTGATATATATAAACCAGTAAATGAGTGTTTTTTGGCTGGTTGTTTTCCCCTTCAATTTTTGCTCTATTTTCTTAACTTTCTCCTACACGTCTCCATCGGGAAAATTATTTCTAAGATTCAAAATTCAAAGTGAAGAAAACTGATGGAGAAAGATTAATATATGTCAATGATGACTTTGGATTAAAAACTAGAAACTGATTGCTTGAAAGGTCTTGCAAAAAGAGAAGTGACAAATTTGAGATGGATGTTGGTATTGAATTGGAGAAAACTTGTTATTTAGCACTATGGGTATTCTTATCTGTAAGGCTTCATGAATAATATCTAACACTCTTTCTAAGAAAATTATATTGCACTTTTGAATTTTGATCAAAGAAAAATAAATTGAATTTGAGAAATTGTTGTAATTATAGGTATTTTCTTGGGATGATTTATTAAAATCTTGTCTCATCTCTCTCATTTTGTTTCTCAATCACTTGGGAGAATGTCTATAAAAAGAGAAAAGAAAGAGGGATAGAAAATTATAAATGCTGATCTTATTGTTGGTGATGAATTGGTTAGGCACTGAGAGTGCAGGTGATGGAAGGAAGAAATGGCACTTGGTCGAGTTGGTTGAAGGAATCTGAGAGAGAAGTGTCAGAGATTTTTATAAAAATTATTCAGCTTTTGTTTTCTTTTTTCTTCATGTGCCCTATATTATACATTTCTCACTCTCTCTAGCATGTTGGATATGAGTGTTTATTATGAGTCAAATTTTTAATTTTGAGTATGCAAGGAGTTATTTGTGAAATTGAAGTGTCAAATCAAAATGACTTTTATTTTTTAATTGCAGTGTCGACAAATGTATTAAACATTTTTTTAATCTTATTTAGTAATATGTCATCAATTTATTTGAAACATCACTGAAGTTACTATTACATATAACACAAGACTTTCCCAACAAATTAGAGTCAGCTTGTAATGCATGACACAAATTGTAAACCATTGATTAGAAAGGAGTTTGGAAAGTGCAATAGTAGACTTTATAGCTTATATGTTGAAAGCTAGTCCCCAAGTTCAACAATCTTTACTACATATGAATCCCCAATTTTTTGAAAAACAACTACTTGATCGTTATGCTTAAGTAATCCCACAGATTTGCCATGATCAATTGCGACTTTCAATCCAGATTCTTCAATAGAACCACCTGAACTTGTCTACAAACATCAATAATTCATTACAACATTATTAAGATTAAAGACGAAAAAAAAATCTTAATACATGTTGTCTCTCTGTATTTATCATGATTCGTTACTTTGGTCCTTGATCTCATTTTTAATATGCAATGCCTCATGTACTCTTTTTTCTTTGTGTTATAATCAGTCATCTAATTATTTAATTTTGAGTTTAAGTAACCTCATTAAACTGATGTGACATGTAATTTATTAATTGATAAATTGTGACAAATACAAAAGATTTCATATATATTAAGAAAAAAATTGGAAATTCAAAAGATTAATTTTGGTGATCAGTTTAACAAATGCATAAAAGAATTCAAACAATCTAAAGTTGCAGGCGCTATAAGACTTACCAGATGAGGATTGGCCAAAATAGGATAAACTCCTCTAACACCAAGCAAATGACGAGCCTGAAACAGGAATCAATTATTTCTTACAACTTTAGTTAAAATCCATATATATTTTACATTTGGGTAAATTAATAAAATCAATTATCAACTTATCATCAAGAAATATCACAAGATGACTTTTATAGCTAAAAATAAAATATTCAGTCTCTCCTTTTGTATAGACTTGCTTTTTTTATTAGATATATAAAAAAAAAACAGACCACTTTCAATTTTTTAAAATCTAGTGATATGTTAGTTCTTTATTATATCCCTATTTAATGTCTTGTTATCAACAAATATGTATTATTGCCTTAATTTTTAAACAATACCCTTAATTAATATAGGATTATATTATACAAAATATATATTTTTTAAGTATAGAAACAATTATATCAAACTCGAATAGCGATATATACCTGTGCTGAACCTGTGAAAGTCCAAGTCAATGAATTCGATCGGAGTTGAGGAATAACAACAGCAAGAACAGGCACTGATGATCTATACTTAGCAATCAACCTAACAATATCCAATAATATCAACTGTTATAATGGATTTTAATATATATATATATATATATATATATATATATATATATATATATATATGTAAGAGAATGTAAAGAAAGGACCTTGCTGATCGACCCGAGGATGTGAATACAACTATAATTGCAGCCTTGACCTGAATAGCAGCTCGTACCTTTTCAAAAAGAAAAAAACTAAATCATGATAGAGATGTTGCATTTTGAGATAAAAATGAGTGATAACTACTCATTATCTGTATAAGATACCGCCGATGAAGCCACAGATTCAGCATGAGATATTGGCTCTCCAACATGTTTGCTGATTCTCTTAAAATGAAACGAATGATTGCATACCATCTCGGCCTGCACTAACAACAATCATTTTATGTAGAAAGGAGAACACAAACAAAAGAAATAAGAATAATTTTATACATTTTATGTAGTAAACTTTCATTCACAAAATATATTTTTTCTTTTATTTCTTCTTCATTTTCTACACAAAACTTACCTACATTTTCTCCACTCAGCTCACTCATTTTTAATGCATAAAGGGTTGTTTATATAGCAATCAATACAAGTCAAGAAAGTCAGAATTTTTTTTTTCTCCTAACACTCGAACTAGTACAGATATCATACTTTGCATGTAGAAACTTTCAATATCTAAACAAAATCTCATTACTTTACCAAAAATCCTAGCAATCTCAATACTCTCTTGTTAAGATTTTTGCTGAATTGAAAAATCTTGAATCATCTTTCTTCATGCAGCTATCACAATTCTTCTTCTTTGAGAACACCATCTAAATTTTTTCAACTCTTTCATGGCTACTTTTCTAAAAATAAAAAAATATGCAAACATGACTCTTGGCCTAAAGAACATGTTTCTTTTACATTTTTACAGTCTATGGATATGTTGTCTTCATTCAAAATTTTCAATTTATAGACATGTATATATTTTTTTTTCCAAATGATTTCTACAACTCAAAATAACAATAATTTTCTTCACATATAATTTCACACTTCAAAAACTCAACAAATGTTTTTATTGCTCATTTTTTTTTCAACAAACTTTTGCATTTTATGGACTTACACATATTCCTTAAACATTCTTCAACTTAAACAAACTAAAAAACAAAGATTTTGCAACTTAAACACTTATTTTTCTTAAAAAAACTTTCTACAACTTAAAGACATATCAAGTCCTTTAAGACCTTCTCAAAACAGGCTTTTTAAGACCATTTTAGCTCCGATACAACTGTTAGAGTTTAAGAGGAGAAAAAAAAAAGAAACAAGAATAATTTTCTGCATTTTGTGCAGCACACTTTCATTCACTAAATATTTTTTTTTCGCTTTTTCTTCTTCATTTTCTATACAAAACTTATATACATTTTATCTCCTCAACTCACTCATTTCTAGTACATAAAGGGTTGTTTATATAGCAATCAAGAAAGTAAAAAAAAAATTCACCTAACACTCAAACTAGTACAAATATCATATTCTACATGCCTTCAATATCTAAACAAAATCTCATTACTTTACTAAAAATCTCAACAAAATCATTCGTTAATGGCTAATTGGATACTAACTGAAACGTTTAGCCATATTTGTTATTGATTTTCCACAAAGACTGATGGTTTTAGCAAATAGTGCAAAAAGATAAAGAAAAGAGTTTTCTTTCTATAATTGCAAAAGCACTTAATCCTTTAAAGAATTATTTGAATATTGTAAAATTTACAGCTAGAAAAACTAGTTCTATTGCAGAAATTATTTTCCTTATTTCTTCAAATCATTTTTCAAGTTTCAGTTTCAACTAGAAAAAAAAAAAAAGGAAAAAGAAACATACCAAACACAAAAGAAATTACAAGAGTCATATCGTATCAAATTAATAAGATAAAGCACAGACATGGAGATTTTTCACAATGCTAATGTGGCTCTCTATGGGTTGAATATGACATATTCTTTATTTATCTTATTTTTACAGAATTTTGAAGTTTTTTTAATTTTTTTAATTTCTAATATCTTATATTATTGATTATAATTGCCATTTGATATTATCTTCTATTAATACATTAAAAATTCAATTCTACTAAAATATTATCTTAATTACAAAGATTTATTTACTTACTAATTAAATTTTTAATAAAACACTAAAACTTTATTTATTTAAGAGCTTGATAGTTAGCAACAGTTTGTTATTTTATTGGATTTAAATCTTTTTAAAATTACAATTTGGTCCTCGCTCTGCCAGCAATATTTTTGGATCAGGCTAATCCACTCCAATAAATAGTATCTAAACTCTATTATAGCTTGATGGGCTCAATCCAAAATTGTATTAGGAGAGTGAGAACTAGATTGTAATTTGGGCTTAAATAGGAGTACTTATTCTTAAAATAGCCTAGACCATTTTTGGGTATTTTCTTCATTTAGTTATAAATTATCCATTTTTCAATTATCCTACCGACATTTGTGTTTTTCAATATTTCTCCTTAAGTCCAACTGGTATGACCCAATTGTGACTTGTCTTTTATTTTCATCCTGGGCTTGTGTTCCATGAATCTTAAAGACTTGAGTCTCTTTTTATTTATTTATTTGGACTTATATTTTTTGAACTTTAGAGGCCACGTGTTTTCAAATATGTCTGTCTAGGTCTTCCTCAGTAAGCCTTCTATTCTTGGGCTTTAAGTTTTGAGCTTTAGATCTTTAAGATATGTGGGTCTGGCTTGTAATTTGTTCACCCAACCTGTCTCTACCTGGATCTTTCTCACTGAGCCTTCCACTCTTAGGCTTCAAGTCATAAGCCTCAAGTATTTAACTTATATGTGTCTAGTTTGTAACCCAACATCTAATAACTTAGTATCTAAAGTATAATTTATAATATAAAATCTTTTTTATTTTTATTTTATAATGGAAAACTTCCTCCATTACTCTTTTGTTAAATGAGTTACCGACACTGAGATGGATTTTCCACCGGTGCCAAAAAAATGCCACCTGGATATTCCACCTAGGATACAGTCATTTTTTTGACCTTTCTGGTCAACCAAACACCATAAAATTAGTCATTTTCTTTCGATTTCTCTCATATTTTTTTTATTTTTTCATCAACCAAACACCATAAAATTAATCACTTTCTCTCACTTTCCCTCACTATCTTACCAACCAAACACAATCAAACACCATAAAATTAGTCATTTTTTTCTTTTATCAATGTAAATCATTTATCTTCATGATTTTTTCTTTTGTAGTGGAATCCTAAATCTTTATTTTTTTTCCAGCGTAAAATTATTTCTCTTCATTATTGTCCAATCCATTCAACTTTGTTCTTCTTTCTTCTGAGATTCAGCTACTTGTTTTCCCCGTGACCAACATTGTTCATAATTTTAAATCTTTTCATTTTTTTTAGCCATTCAGATATGAATTTCAAAAAAAATAAAAAAAATTGACCAAGAACAGAACTTTGAGAGTTCGGTCTCTGGTTTACAGTGTCGGTCTCCCATCCTGCAAAAGCTTCCTTTGTTGTTCAATCATCTGCGTCTTTATTTCAAAACCAAAAATCTTTCAAATAAAAAATTTAAAATGATGAAAGCATATGAAAAATAGATAAAATAAATCAAGAAATAAAGCAAAACAAATATAAGAGAGAGCATAGAACTTGAGGCAAGAAAGAGAGATTGAGGTTATAGTGGCAAAGGAGGAAAAAAAAACAAAAATTGATTTTGTTAAAGTGAAAACAAGGTTTTGGTGTTTTTTGCTTTATGGTTTTTTAGATAAATAAATCAAATAAAAAAACAAAAGATTTATGATGATGAAAGCATATGGAAAGATATATATATATATATATATATATAAAAGAGAAAGCAGAGAACTTGAGGCGGTAAAGAGAGATTGAGGTAACAGCGGCAAAGGAGAAAAAAAACTAAAAATTGATTTTGGTAAAGTGAAAACAAGGTTTTGGTGTTTTTTGTTTTATGGATTTTTAGATAAATATGAAACCAGGAATCAAAATCATCACCACCATCCATGGCATTGTTCGATCTGGTGGCAAAACGAATTGTTGCAGCAGTACAGCTGACCCTTTCCCATTTGCAGCAAACCTTATTTTCTTGATATACATATCGAACATGGAGGAGATAAATTTTAGGGTTTTAAATTGATTAAAAAGAGAGAATTCGAATTGAAGGGGAGAGAGAGTTGAGATAGAAAATCATGTCAATTATTTTTTTTAATATATTGTATACATGGAAAAGCAACAACAATCTGACGTTTACTCATTTGACGGGAGGGTTTTTTTATTATAAAATAAAAGAAAATTAATTTTTTTTATTACAAATTATATTTTAAATATTGAATTATAAAGTGATATATATTTGGAGTACCATCTTGTTGTATTTTATGCTAAAATGACCAAGTCATTCTTTATTTGGTTAGAAATTATAAATTGCTCGTTTTTTTATTTATCCATTGATGTGATATTTGGTTCTTCAACAACAAATAAGAATTTTACTCAAAAAAAGTTTAAATTTATTTTTCTTTTCCACATGACAAGCACTATATAACAAGCTGATTTAAGAGTATGTATATACTAACCTCAGCACAAATTCTTCTTACAATTTTTATTGTATCGACAGGATAAAGTCCTCGAAGTGTCTCAGCTCCCAGTAGTATACCGTCAGCACCTAGAATCAATTAATGGATGATACTGATGAAATATTTATTTTATATAATGTGGACAAGAAATCACTTCAAAATATGGTGCCAATTCACATACCATCAAGAACTGCATTTGCAACATCAGTTGCTTCTGCACGAGTTGGTCGTAGATTTGCAGTCATGCTATCAACTACTCGAGATATTATAATAGGTTTTCCTGCCATGTTACATTTATATGCAGCTGATTTTTGAAACAAGAAAACCTACAAGATCAAGATGAAAGAAGAAATATTAGTTACAAAGAATCCAACTAGTTATTTTAGCTTATCTTTAAATAATAGCAAAGTTGCTTACTTTTTCTGGAGGAAGGTCGATTCCTAAATTTCCACGGCCGAGGATGATGCCATCTGCTTCCTCAAGGATCTCATCAAAATGTCTCAAGCCCTATTAGGTGCAATATTATTTTTTTTACAACAAAAAAATACATTAGAAGAAGAAGAAACATCTACAATTTATTAGGTGGAAAGGTCACCTCAACAGTCTCAATTTTGGCAAATACTTGAGTTTCATGAAGATTGTATTTTTTAAGGAAAGCTCTAAGCTGCAACAAATGAACAAACATGAATCTTTTTCAACCAAAGCAAATTAGTCATTTCAAAGAGTACTGACAACAGTAGCAGCAGTTGAATTTGCAAAACAAGAGATTAACCTCTCGAACATCTTCTACAGTGCGAGTGTAGGATAAAGATACGAAATCAATTTTGTTCTGAGAGCCCCATTCTGAAATTATCTATCATTTCCATAAAGATAGCATTAAGAGGAAATTATTGGCTCAAACTACACAACTAAAATAAGAAGTCCAACCATATAATTAACTTTAAAATAACCTTATACAATGAGGAATCTATTCATTAATAATTGAAAACAACAATTGAATGAACCTGTTTATCATTATCACTTAATGTTGGCAAACTGGTAAGCACTTGTGAAACATGCACTAAAACAAATCCTGAAAGAGTAGCAGTATTTTTTACAAGGCATATTACATCTTGATCTTTTGTCTCTAAAACCTGCGGATCAAGAAAAATAGAAGGATTAGCACCAAAACAACAAGAGAACAAAGAATGAAATTCTTTACCTCAAGCCATACAGAGGTGTTTTCACTTCCTGTGAAGAGATATTGTCCGAGAAAAACAGTGTCTCCTGTCTTAAGACTCTGTATTTCAAAAAGGGAACAAAATTCAAAACGTTGAAAGTGTGATCAATCAATAAAAAGGGTCTAATTAATGATTCAATATGCATCATATTCTGCATAAAAGTACAATATTCTACCGACACAAACCTCAGAAAGTCGAGAATAGTTAACAGGTAAGACCCCTGAAGATGGTTCTTTAGAGATATCAGAAGTAATAATCAAATGGTCATCAGCATTGAGATGAATTGGTTTCCCAATCTGGTTACAAATTGGAAGTTCTGGACCAATCGTATCAACCATAACCTAAAAGGAAGTAAGTAATGGCTATGTTATTGAGCAGATTGCTGGCCACTTCATTATAGTTAAAAATATATGATCTTCCACTTACAGCACATAGTTTCTTAGTAATTTTCATAGCACGCCTCAAATTGTTGAGAGTTTCTTGGTGATAGTCACCATCCAACCATGAAAAGTCGAACCGGGCAACTGGCAACACAGGAATAAGAAAATATGTTACATAGCTTCATTAAATTTGAAGGAAACAGATGAATTGAAGTAGAAAAGAGTGAAATTAAAAAATTTACTTGACATTCCTGCATTAAGACAAACTTCAATTGTTTCCACGGAGCGCGATTTTGGTCCAAGTGTTCCAACTATTTTGGTTAGTGAAGAAAAATAGCTCTGTAGATTCCAAAATTGCAGTATTTTTTTTTAAACACCAGTATATGATATAATATGCTATCTATAAAGAAAAGATGAAGGAATATCACATTCAAACAAGTAGCTAATGTTAAGGATAAGAATCAAGTTGATAAAATATCACTTGTCTCAAATTGTAGATCATAGAAATTACTAGTGCATAAGCTGTAAATTTGTTTTGGTCCAAATGGACAAAATTATTCCTTTTTTCTTTATTTAAAAAACATTGAATCTTGAACTATTTGAATATTTAACACTCCAACCACAAAAAATAATATTGAAAGAAAGAAGTCTATTACTGCTTCAAACTTTGAGAAGTGAATTTTCCTAGGCATAAAATCCTGCTGAAATGAGTAAGTTTGATCATAACTTGCTGCAATGATACTATTTATGTGTGTTTGCTAGAATTGTGGCTCACAAATTTTGTTAGTAGCAATTCATTTGTCTTAATGAAAATAAGAATCACTAAAAAGGTTATATATAGTCTGCAATAGTCTGTAATGAGATTTAAGTCTGAATTTGACAAGTTTTAAGTTCGGATCACAACTTATAATTCTTAGAAATATCTCAAAGAGTGAACCTTTAATTTCAATCTGTAAATAGACCTTTACCTGGCCTTTAATTTTACCTTTTTTTAGAGGACAAGGCATCCATTTTTCTAAAAAAATTATATTTCCCAAAAAAAACTTAGTTGTGTTTTAATGGATATAGTTATTGATTAATTATCTAATTATGCTGCTAATTAATGCGTCTTATTATTAATAAACATGAATTATTTTGTTTTTAGTCTTTCAATCATGTTCCTAATTAATATAGAATATATAGGCAAAATATACAATTTCAACCACATTAATTAAATTTTTTTTTAATTTGTGGTAAAATAAAAGTAAGTCTATTTTGAAAACAATAAAAGTATAAAATATATTATGTATTATACCATTGACACATGTATAAAAGCGGAATTATTAGTAACATTACTATTGAAATTACTTGTAAGATCAAAGTAAAGAAACATCCAATTATTTTTATGTTACTTAATATGCATATAATAGGAAAAAGAGAACTCACAGGCTTTGATGGAGTTAAAACCGAGGAAAGCCTAAGAGACTCTTCAAATACCATATGTCCACTCTGCATTTTTGAGTTTGTATGTTTGAGAAGAGAGAGAGAGTTAGAAGAGGGAAATAATGCATGGAGTCGCTAGTAGCATGAATTATAGAGTCCAGAGTTAGGTAGGGCGGCATATTCAACCAAAATTTCGAATAAGTCCCCACCTTTTGTTGCTCAATAGTTCTTTTTTTTTTTCTTTTTTGTTTCATAATCTCATAGAATAATTCAAGTTTCACAAAAATAATATTCTATCTCTGCAACTTAAAGTAATCATTTTTACTTTTCAATTTATTTCATTTTAAGTGTCTTTTTAAGAAATGAATAGAGTATTAATTAATTTTTGCAATCTTACCATTATTTATTAAGCTCAACTGCATTAATATTTTCATTAACACTTTCTCTGTTTTCTATTTTTTCTTCTCCATCTGTGGTACAAAATTAATGAAGTGAGAAAAAATTTTGATCAATAAAAAGTATTTTTGTGTGAAATTAAGGTCGTTAAATTATTTCATTAATCTTTGTTCAAAAAAGAAAAATTATCACTTGAAGTGAGACGGAATGATTAATTAATTAATTAGTTATTAATTATTTTAAGTATATTATTTATTAGGCATATTTTTACTAGTTAAGGTAATTGTTTTCATAATTTATGCTAATTATTTTTGTTGTGATTAATTACTTCATGTACATTATACTAAGAAACATCAAAATCCAATCTTAATTTGTTTAACATTGGATTTTATTGGTTTCTTTTTCAACTCACAAACAAGAGCTTATACAAAATATAAATCAACTTGAGTTATACCTAAAAGAGAACATTGCTCTTTAGTACCAGAGTCCTTTAATTGAGGCATACGTAATTGAATTAAACTTATTGGCAGATTTAATTGGGTTTATTAGACTTTTTTAAATATCTTATGATATCAAAAATAGATTATGAGCAGCTAAATGTAACTCAAATTACGGTAAATATGAATTGCTCCATATATATATATATATATATATATATATATATATATATATATATATATATATATATATATGCAATTGTAGAAGGACGATAACAGGCTATGCCCCATTTAATAAATACAAAAGCCTGTCAATGGTCCATTCATCTTATTAAAGCTGGCAAGTGCTTATGGTTATTTGGTGAGTAGTTATTAGATGGGTCATCTGATTAAAGCTGCAAGTGTTTACCGTGTTAGTGTTATGTCCTTTCATTAGTTGCTTGAGCTATACTCATCTTTTTAAATAAAAAGAAAAACACCGATGTGAGGCACCAGTGCATTCAGTCAAAAATTAAATTCTTAACAATTCAAGCTCAAATTTTGATTCAAGATATAAACTCGAATCAAACCAAATTATTAAGAAAAATCAATTTTTTTTTAAAAAAATTCTTTAAGAAAAAGAACAATACAAAAGATCTTTTTTCATTCTTCTGCGAGTTTTATTTTTTTTATTTAGAAATTTCAAGTTACTTAGTACAAACCATTCTTAGCAATTTTTATGGTATATTTAGCGTAAAATAAACATTGGTATATCCGCTCACAATAAGATCTCTATCATCGTATATCAAGAATACATTATTAGTCATTCTCAAGTATTTAAGTATATTATTGATAGTCATCTAATGACCGTCACTAGAATCCGATTAGTATTTGCTTGCGACACTCGGAGCATATAATATATTAAATTTTGTATATAGCTAAAGTATATGAAATCAAACTCATCACTGCAATAAAACGGACATTTTATGGAAAAATTTTAATGGGAAGAAAGATTTTGCCACAAGATAGAATGGTCATATTTAATGGGGCCACCTTCTTTCCCCACAATTTTTTTTTGGTGGCAAGAAAAATATATTCGCAACAGAAAAAAGCACATTCTAAGTCCTGCTCAAATTTTGGCATAAATTAAATAAAAAAATTCTATCTTTTCTATGCCTTTCAATCTCCTGCACCAAAACCCTTCTTCGTTTTCTTTACCAAACCCATAGCCCTTGCCCAAAATTTAAACCTAAATTACACCAAATGTCATACCAAAATCTAATATTCTTAGCCACACTATCCTTCTTCTCTCCACGTGTAGCCTTTTCTCCTTTATATTTGACCAACGATGCCGAAGAAGGACAAGGTTGCACTATCATCATTGAAGCCGGTGAAATCTGGTGGAGCAAAGCAGAAGAAAAAGAAGTGGAGCAAAGAAATGCAAAAGGATAAGGTAAACGATATGTTCACGTTCGACCAAGCAACATATAACAAACTCCTTTTTCAAACCCCTGATTATAAGCATATCACTCCCTCTATCCTCTCCAATCGTTAGTGGGTAATTTTGAGTGGGTAATCTATCCTCTATACTCTTTAGTTAGTCCATTGGCTCTGTAGTTATTAGTATTGTTGTTATTGAGTTGGATATGTAGTTTTATTTTTGTTTGCTTGATTGATATCATAAACTTATGTGTTTTGATTGCGCCCAAAATCGAATTAATTTCTTATACATGTGTAAATTTTGGGAGATAAATTTATTTTTATTAGGTATTCAAACACAAAATGATTTGGAGAAACGTTATGTGATTGGAAAAGGAAAAGATGAAAATAGGATTGGAAAAATGATGTTTTATACTGAATAGTTATGTGTTATATATTTGATCATGGTTTACACTTGTTGTTACTGAAAGAGTGAGATGTAGTGTTTGTTTGCAAGGGAATGAGAGGGACTTGAAGGAATTCATATTGTGACTTGAGGCAAGAACCAAAATTTTTAATTGGTTTTTGTTTTCTGCAAAACCAAGAAACAAATACAACATCAAACGTGAGAGAGCCTTAATTTTCAGCTTAAATGCCACTTATTTCTAGTATGCCCTAATATTTTCTTTATAATCAATATTATGATATTATTTACTTGTATTAATGTTTTTTTCCCTTATTAAGATTAATTAAACATTAATCAAGTATATAAAATTAAAAAAATGGACAAAAAATTCAATACTTTCATAATATAAAATAAAAAAACTCTTCTTTTTCTTCCTCTTCCTTTGCACAACCACCATAGTTATTCACCTTATTTTTTTCAATTTTTTTCTCACAAATTACCAAAAGAAAGTATAATAAAGTATAATAAATTAAGTGGGAGTGAAGATAATCATTTTTGGAGAAAAAATGATTTATTGGCTAAAAATTCCAAAAAATTTGAGATGAGATTTTCTTCACTTTTTTTTTTCAAATTCCATGGATTTTAGTTGATTTGAATGATTGTTGTGAGTAGATTTTAGTTTGGTGGGTGATATTGCTTGGATTTGGTTGATGGAGAAATTAGAATGTTGTAGGAAAATTATGAAAAAATTAGATAAAAATAGGAAATGAATAGAATGAGGCTTAAGAATGTTAGATATAGTGAAAATCTAATGAGAATAATTTTTAGGAATTTTTGTAAAATTTTTGAAAAAATTTCATAATTATTGCCAAATTTTTGAGAAATTATTTTGGAGAATTTGTGCCTTAAAATGATGAAAATGGAGTGTTCGGAGATGAAAATTAATTTTTAGGATGGCAGAAATTTTAATAGGAATTTTGATGATTTTTTAGATTTTTAACCTAATTATGGAAAAATTTATTAGGAATAATTGAGTATGATTTTGGTGAAATTGATGATGGAAAATGAGTTAAAGTAATTATAAAAATTTATTTGAAATTTTTAGAATATTTATTGAATTTATAAAAATTTTCGGGTGGAAAATAGAAATTAAGGGAAAAATAACAATCATTGAGAAAAATAGTTTTGAATGAGAAAAAATAAAGAAAAATAATATCTGAAAATTTTAATCGTATCAGAAAGTATATTAGCGATCGGAATTTCGAACTATGCGTTAAATGCACATAATGAGAAAAAATTTTGTAATAGGATTTCATATACGTAAGAGCGTAAATTAGTCGAGGCACTTCAATTTTACTTGATTTTATATCATGAGTGACTCAGTAATTAATTGAAATTATTTTTTATTAGACACAATATCGGGATAGGCGTCATTTTGAAATAAAGGGAAAGAGTCGGTAATAAATAGGTTAGTATTATTGCTTATAATATTAGTTATATATAAATATGAACAATTAAAGTGAAATATTAATCATATTAATAATATAAGTAAATTTAATCTGAATTTAATATAGGAATATTTTATTAGTAAATATGAAATAGAGTTTGAAAGTTATATTTATTTATTTATGTGATGTAACATGAAATATATTTTATATTGTAAAAGGATAATTTATGAATTATGGAAGTATTTGGAGTATAGTGAATATTTTTAAAAAATAGTTAAAAATATCTTAAAATTTTTAATTATGAAATTTGTGGATTTAGCCTACGTATTAGCCTAGACCTTGAATTAGGGTATTATTGACATGTCAATAGGGTAATTATCTATAGATTATGTATATATTTGTGGATCATATGAAATTATTTTTGATTATGTGAATTTATATGGATCATAATATTATCGATCTTGTGCATATTTGTAGTCCGCACGATTTATATAGCTAAGTCATTTGCATATTTATAAATCAGATGATTAGTGTTATATTATATGAGGCCCCTAGGGGTAAGTGTATGATGTTGTAATATGTAGACATGATATAAAAGTTTGGTTTGGTATTTGGATAATATGTTATGCAAAATTTCTGAAGAAAACAAAAATGTTATTTATGATTATTTTTAAAATAAATTATCTATAGAAAAAAAAATTATGAGATCAATTTTTTTTAATTTTTACTATGACTGTTATTATATGCTTTAGCACCACTGAGTTTATGATTCAACGCGAGAGCTTACTTTCTCTCGTACAGGAATCAGAAAAGAAGGTAAAAGCGATGAGTGTATAGGTAAAGGAGTCGCTGATCAGTGGACCTACCAAATGTAGCCGAGTAGTAGTAGTGGTAGTTGTCCCGAGTGGATTGGTTTTCTTATTGCATTTTATTATTTTGATGTGTATAAAGTTATTTAAAGTTTTATTATGGTATGTATATATATAAGCAAGAATGGGTTGTATAGTACTTATTTTATATATATTTCAAATTTCTTATATATGATATGTATAAAATGAATATTTAAAATTTTTTTTCCTTTAGCACTTCTTATCCGTCTAGTATACGGAATGATAAAGGATGTTACACTCCCTTATTGAGCTACCTACTATTCCTTAGACTCTACATATTAGTGTATATGTGTGAGTCACAATTGATATCTAATACCTATATATTATTATCTGAAATAATATTAATTTTAATGACAAAAATACCTATATTAGATGGGGCATTAGATGTCTTCTTCTTCAAAGACTCCAATTAGGGTTTGCAGTTTCTTTTCCAATGGTTATCCTTGCCATAATGGAAGCATGTTCCCTTTGGAGAAGTCTCCTTGGCCTTTTTCTTGGCCACACCTCCCTTATACTTTATGGAATTCTTTTTCTACTTAAGGTTCTTCTTCTTAGAACCAGAAGAGTCCACCAGCTTCACAACTTTACTTTCCTTCTTGATAGATGGCTTAGTTGTCTTGAGCATATTGATCAACTTAGGAATAGTGTTGGAAATTTGGTTCATCCTATAGTTAAGCACAAAATATAAAAAACTATCGGATAAACCAGTTAGAATTAAATCAATACTTAATTCATGGTCCATCATAAATCCCAAGGTGGCCAACCTCTCAATACAACAATTCATCTTCAATGCATATTGCACTAGAGATGTCTCCTCAACCATCTCAGTGTAAAAGTACAGCCTTGAAGTTTCGAACCTTTTGGAACATGATTGCTAATCAAAATGCTCCCTTAGATGGTAGACTATGGAATTAGCATCTATAGCCTCATGCTGCTCTTGCAACTCAGCTGATATAGTAGCAAGCATAATGCTTCTTGTCATTTCACTATCATTAAGATGCTTTTGATATGTCTTCTAAACATCTTCAGAAGCATTAGCAGTAGGGGGATTGGAGAGTGCCTTGTTAGAGAAGTGCTCTAAAGGAAATCACCCTTAACACTTATTGTACAAATTTATTTGATTAATAAAAGGTTTTTTCATTAATTTGAAGTTCATTTGATATATGAATTGATAAGTGATCTTAAATCAATTAATGAAGTCCTTGATACATAACATAGCATGAAGGAAATCATGATAAGATCATGATATTGAGATTCTTATCATGTATAATTATGTTAGTATGAAAATTATCTTTCGTCATAGGAGTAATGAGATGGGACATTATTAATCCAGACAGACTAGTACATGTTACACTTTTTGATTGGATCGAGTAGTAGATCTCATAATCTATAAACATGAGATGTTTATGGTTAACATGTGGATGCTTGCTAAGTGTAGCTAAGTACATTGGATGACCAACTATGAGACAATCATATGGATAATCTATTCAAATGTCAATGATAGTCTCATCATAACAATTGTGCAAGTATCCTTAGACTTGAGGTACTCAAGGATATCTTGAATATTGATTTTGTATTTTGACACTATTCTTTGTTGCCTCAGGAAGGTTGCTCATAGGGTGATGATTGGATACAACTTGAGGTATTTGAAGGTAATTGGGTAACCAACAAAGGATTCACCACTCTTGATAGAAGGAATGTATACCCATGGCCTCTTGTTGTGGTCATTACTCGAGAATCTCTGGTCGGAGTGGAAATATCATAAAGATAGTCTTCAATGACATATCTAATAGAGTAATGAGCCTCAAGGACAAGAACTAACATTACTTGGACTAGACGTGATGTAGTCAGTCTAGTGGAAGTTGACACATGTCCATACTCTGAACCCAGTGGGGTATAGATTGGTGAAAGGAATAATTACACGGAAATTGTCTATGGAAAAGTTCTTAGTCAAATCATTGACTTTCCGGTCAATTAGGGGTCATGATGTGTTGCTAGATACCGCTCATGACTTGCTTAAATTAATTGTTAATTTAAGTGGCTAACATAACTGGGAACCTAATGGGTCACACGCATTGAAGATATGGAGAATGAGTAAAATGGTCTTGGATAGAATCCAAAATATGAGAAAATTATTTTGGGATGGATCGCGATGAGATTGCACTGAAAAATCATTCGGGAGGGTCACGGGCCCGATAGGTTGCTGGCCTACCTAGGGGGCCAGCTGGGTTGCTCAGCAGTAGGCCCAACGCGCTACTGCCTCCCACTCGTTGGCCAACGACAAATTTTGGCCTTAATTAAGCCAATTGTGGCCAATTACTATTTATTAATTTCTCTTTTCTCCTTTTTTGACTTTTCATATTTTCTTTGAATTTGATTCAAATAGAAAAGACATCAAATGATAGAAAATAGACATGAAAATATTTTTTTGTGAAAAAAATATTTTTAAGACAACAAAATTCTCTCAAGAATACTTTCAAAGCTATCACTTTGAATTTGTTCAAACTATTTCTCTTGATAGTTTCTTCTTCATTCTTCGCGTGGATTATCATTAGAGACATCCTAGTGTGGATTGTTGTGGTTTGCTACAACCTAACAAAGTGAAGATTTGAAGAACAAATAAGAAATTACAAGGTATAATTTCTAATCTTTATATTTATATAAATTAGTTTTAATAGCACAAGTATGATCTTTTGTTTCGGATTTTGAAAATTTTGTTTTTCTGTTGCGTTTATGAATATGATTCATTCTTCAAAGTCCAACATGCCTCATCTAGGACATAGTCAATTTTTCAGATTTGAGAACTATTTTCAAATTCCTTAACCAATCCAAAAAGTTAGGCCTAGTCAACTTATTTTACTCCATTAATGATCGCAAATTAACACTTGTTGACATGATGATGATGATTCTAGCTACCTAAATGTAAAATAGAACATATTAGAATATACATAAAATGGCATGTTTATTAGATGTTTAATAAATCACATTATGACTTACTATTTTATTGTGAATCCATAGCCCTTACTATGAACCTGAAAGAACCTATATGGAAGTTCTTCTAGTTGGTCGATATCCAACTGACTAAAAATAACCTTGAGGCAACTCAACAAGCCATTTTTAGTTTAGTTGATAGGTATCTAATTCATACTAATTGCATTATTTATGCAACAATAAAATCTTATGCTATTAAGTAATTGATGTGTGCACAGACATTAGGCTATCAACTCTTGATATGTGTATATCTCATGTACACTAACCCAATTTTGCCTCTAATAAATATTAACCTTGATACAAATCCAACAAACTAATGATATCGGTTAAGTCTAACCCATTAATTGTGAAATGTAATTTCAATGGTTTGAACATAATGTATAGAGTGAATTTGAGGCAATGAACATCCCTAACTCTAGAGGAACTTTGGTTCTCCCTATATTAATGGAAGGTGTAAAACTTAATTATTTATTTAGCTAGAGATTTCTTTTTTAAGTCTCATCATGTTATTATTTCATACTTTATAGAGATTCAGGTACTAACAAACCCTACTCCTCTCCCCAATCTCAATTGGGTATTTCACTAACACTCTAAGTGTTACAAATGGAGTTTTTCAAGTTTACTCCTAACTATGGTGTTTTACTCTCATGACTAACACCTAACCCAAAAACCCTTATGTTTTAATGGCTAACACAACAATTAAATTCTTGTGTTTTTAATTGCTTACACAAAAATGCTTACAAGTATTTTACTCACAACCCAACTCACTCAAACTCAGTTTTGAGTAATTGATTACAAGAATGAAAATACTTACTAACCAAAAGAGCTCAAAAAACTGAGCTCAAATAGTTTTTACAATATAAATTATAAAAATAAGATTTGAATAATTGCACAAAAGGCTTTACAAGATTGAATCCTTAATTTCTTGTTGACTAACCCTGGGAAGTTCATATCTGAGTTGTATTTATATTTCCTCTAAGAAATAAAGTTGTGCAATTAATAAAAACTAGTCGTTGAACCACTTTCTCATGTGCACTTTTCAACATTAAATACGTAGGTTCATAGGCATGACTATTCTTGTTGAAGTCATGACTGAAATGGTGAAGCTGATCGTGAACTCTTCTGTCCAAGAATGTATAAACTTTCACGGGCGTGACTATTTCTTCACAGGCATGTCAATTCTAGCTTCACAGTTTAGCTATTGTTTCACAATCATGAACATTTGAACTTGAGAGGATTGGCATTAAGGATTTTTAGGGGCCCATGTAATGGGTGTGAAAGTCATGTTTTCACGGTGGTGGTAATTATTGATCATGGGCATGATGAACTTTGTCGCAAGCTTGAATCTTTGCTGATTTTCAATCTTTTAAAATTTAATTGATTTGAATCAACTTATTTCAAGGTCTTAGGAATATATAATCTATCTAAAACACTTAGAACACAACAAATGTTAAATTTCTTATTGCTAAATTATTTGTGATCATCAAAATAACGAAAATACTCGTAAAGGTGCAACAACTTAGTGGCAACCATAATGCAGCTTGCCATCTCACTATCATTGATATGTTTTTTACATGCCTTCTGAACATCTTCAGAAGCTTTAGCAATAGGGGGATTGGAGGTGCCTCATCTAGGACATAGCCAATCTTTTCGGATTTCAGAAGTATTCGCAAATTCTTTAGCCAATCCAAAAAGTTAGGCCTAGTCAATTTATTTGATTCCATTAGTGATTGTAAATTGACACTTTTCGTCATGATGATATTCTAACAATCTAGATGTAAAATAGAGCATGTTAGAATGTACATGAAAATGCATATTTAACAGATATTTAATAAATCAAATTATGGCTCCTACTATTTTATTATGAATCCATAACCATCACTATGAATCCGAGAGAACCTATATGGAAGTTCTCCTATTAGGTTGATATCCAACTAGCTAAGAATAACCTTAAGACAATTCAACAAGCCATCCCTAGTTTGATTGGTAGGTATATAATCCATACTAATTGCATTATTCATGCAACTATCAAATCTTTTTCTATTAACTAATTGATGAGTGCACATGCATTGGGATATCAACTCTTGATATGTGTACATCTTATATACACAAACCCAACTTTGCCTTAAATACACATTAACCTTGGCGCAAATCCAACAAGCTAATGATTTCGATTAAGTCCAACCCATTAATTTTGAAATCTAATTTCAATGGTTCGAATATATTCTTATAGAGTGAGCATGAGGTAACTCAATAACCCTAACTATAGCAAAACTTTGGTTCTCCCTACATTAATGGAAGGTATAAAACTTAATTGTTTATTTAGTGAGGGGTTTATTTTTTAAGTCTCATCGTGTTATTATTGTATGCTTTTATATATCATACATTCATCACATGAACATATAGAGAGAGTTACATTAACTATATAGAATGATTATGGACATACTAAAGTCAATCTCTTGAGCCAAATAGAGATTAACTAGGCCTTACCTTAGTATATGCATGAATTTACAACCCAAAATAGAAATCAAATTTTTATTTCTAAGTTTTCTTGTTTATGGCACCACCTCCTTTGCTTCTTGCTCCTTTGTATCTCCATTCTATCCTAATCCTATGTAATCTAATTACATATTTCAAAGTATAAAAAACCTCAATTTATATTTGAGTGGAGTAAGATGAGAAGAAAAATACAATAGAATGATAGAGAGGCAGGGACATGTAAACCCTATTTACCATAAAATAAAATAATTTCATGCATGCTCAATCACATTGGGACTAAGTCCATAATTATCTATCATGTCATTCCATACACCCCTAACATGCATTCTCTAATGCATAAAATTGAATTAAATAATGATAATTTTGGATTTTAATTTGAAATTCGATTCAACGTTTGAACCAAAATTGCCTACTTATATTATTTCGATTAGTTTAATTTTATATGTCATTTCAATGTGAAATTTAATATTTAAGGAATTAAATTAAATTCTATATTTTCAAAATTTATTCACCTTAAAATCAAATCATGATGATGTCAAAATTAAATAATTTAATTTTAATATACAAATCAATTTCTAGTCATACTAGAATTACCATTGCTAAACTTAAATTAATTGGAAATTAATTTCCAAAATTTTCAAAAATTTCTAGAACCTCAAATCATCATTCTAACCATCTTTAAGGAAACTCAAATTCATTAAAATATTTTTGGTATAAGCCAATATTACTAAGACAAGCAAACCAATACACCTATATGCTCAAAATGACTCATTCGACATCTAGAATTTTTTTTTGAAATTGTTTAATTTGAGAATAATAATTTTGGAATACATATAACATAAAAATAACATATTTTAATCACATAAAATTATGTCAAGGTGTTGGTAACTTAATAACCACATACAAAAAGATCAAACAATATAGTCCTGCTAGGTATATTAAAACAATATCGTTTTTGTGTTTATTTAAACATTAATTAAAATAAATTTTAATTAATTATTGGAAACTTCCAGAGGCTTAAAAATATTCTCAATATATATAAATTAAGCCAACTTAATCAATTAAGCCAAATAACAACATATGTTTATAAACAATGCAATTTTCAGCATTTTTGAAATAAATCTAAAATTAATTATTTGAGTCACATTCAAACCATTTTTCAATCAAAATGATCATTCTTAATCATCCTATGATCATATCAGAGAAATAAAAATGCGTAAAACAAATTTTACATGTTAATTTCAATTTTTCGGGCCTATTGATCCAAAACAGTCAACGCCGAGCAATCCCATTACACTTTCAATTAAAATTTATTTTAATGAATACAAGGATGCTTTGATATAACTATTGGATTTTGAAGATGAATCTCATTTATAAAATTAGTGGAAAATTAAAATTTTCAAAAGCCGAAACAATGATCGTACTTGTACCATTAAAACTAATTCATGATATCATACAGATTATAAATAATACATTGTAATTTCTTGATTTCTTTTTCAAATTTTCACCTTGCTGTATTGTAGCAAATCACAACAATCCATACTAGAAGAAACTACAAAAGAAATGATTTAGCACATCTCAAAATGTTAGCAATGATGTATGCTCTATTTGAGAGAATATGAAAAATAACTCTTATTTTTCTTTTTTGAATTTCATGTCTTCCAAAAACAAGTTTTAGACTTTTAAACTCTTCAAAAATAATTTTACCCCAAAATTAGTCTACTTGTTGATCCAATTAAGGAGTATAAAATGTGCTACTCTGTCCGGATTAACAATGTTCTATCTCATTAATCCTATGACTAGGGATAATTTAGATATTAACATAATTATACATGGTACAAATCTCAATATCACGATCTCATAATGATTTCCTTCATGCTATGTTATACATTAAGAATTTCATTAATTAATTTAAGATCACTATCAATTCATATATAAAATGAATATCAAATTAATAAATTTTTTTTATTAATCTAATAAATTTGTACAATAAGTGCTAAAGGTGATTGCCTTTAGAGCACTTGTTTAACAGTATTTGGAGGTAGTTTAGTAGTTAATAGAGGATTCACCACTACTAATAGAAGGAGAGTGTACTTATGGCCTATTGTAGAGATCATTACTAAAAAATCCTTGGCTGAGGTGGACATGTCTTGAAAAAGGTCTTCAAGGACATATCTAATAGAGTAATGAGCCTCATAGATAAGAACTAATATCATTTGGACAAGATGTGACATAGTCAGTCTAGTGAGAGTTAGCACACAATCCATGCTCTAAACCAAATGAGGTATAGTTTGGTAAATAGACGAATTGCACGTAATTGTCTATGGAAGTGTTAAAAGTCAAACCACTGACTTTTCTGGTTAGTTGGGTGGTCATGATATATTGCTAGATACTACTCATAATTTGCTAAGTCAAGGGTTTTTTTTTATGAGAAATCAATTATGGGTTAAAAGTGTACGACTCATAGAATCCTAATTGGATTAGGATTCCTTTTGAGACTTGAGTTGCCAACATGACTAGAAAACGTATTAGGTTACATGTATAGAGGGAATGAAGAAAAGTAAAATAGGTTTTGGATAAAATCCAAGTAAGAGAGAAAGCGAATTGGGCCTTTTATAAGAGTCATAAAAATGGGCCAAATCCAATTTGGTTTAGGATTGTTGACTTGGTCAACATTGGGCCATATACCTTAAGGAAAAGGGCCCATAGGGCTTTTTCTTTTACTACTCTAAAAGGGAATCTCATTTAAGAAAATGTGGGCCTCTTGTTATACCATATCTCATATGGAGTAACATCAAATGACTTTAAAGGAACTCCATTTAATATATAAATGGTGGTCTCTAGTGCATAACCCCAAAAGGATTTAGACAATTCCGCAAAACTCATCATAGACCTTACCATGTCTAACAAGGTTCGATTTTTTCTTTCAGCCACACCATTGTATTGTGGCGTGTAAGGTGGAGTTCATTGAGATGCCAATGTTGGGTTTTGAAGAATGAATCATATTCATAAACGCAGCGGAAAAATAAAATTTTCAAAACCCAAAACAAAAGATCATACTTGTACCATTAAAACGAATTTATATAAATATAAATGTTAAAAATTATACCTTGTAATTTCTTATTTGTTATTCAAATTTTCACTTTGTTGGGTTGTAGCAAACCACAAAAATTCACACTAAGATGTCTCTAATGATAATGGGGTTGTCCTGCTTATGTGAAGCGGACAATGTCAGATAAGCTAGAAGCTAAGTCTGACCGATATCTGTTTGTGTAATATCCAAAAGCATCATATGGATATCAATTCTACCACCCCTTGGAACAAAAGATTTTTGTTTCAAGACATGCTATCTTTTTAGAGAGAGAATTCCTTCTAAAAAGAGATAGTGGGAGCAAAATTGAACTTAAAGAAGTTCAAGATGCTCAAACAGATGCTGATCAACTGTCTGAACCTGAGCTTGTTACTCATACAGATGATATAATAGCTCAACCTTCTAAAGCACAAGAGCTTCGTAGGTCAAGTAGGATACGTACTGTTCCAGAGATATATGAATTTCTCATTAGGGAACAAAATGACGTATTGCTCATAAAAAATGATGAGTCTACAATCTATGAAGAAGTTCTGAATACTTCAGAATCTGACAAATGGTTTCAAGCCATGAAGTCAGAAATGGATTCCATGTATGAAAACTAAGTATGGACTTTGGTTGACCCACCTGAAGGAATAAAGCCTATAGGGTGCAAGTGGGTTTTCAAAAAGAAAATTGACATGGATGGTAATGTGATTACCTATAAAGCTAGACTTGTTGTTAAAGGTTAACATCAAAGACAAGGAATTGACTACTATGAAACTTTTAGCCCAGTAGCTACGCTTAAATCCATAAGGATACTCTTAGCCATTGGTACTCATTATGATTATGAGATATGGAAAATGGATGTGAAGACAACTTTCCTTAATGGAAATTTGACTGAGAATGTGTACATAACACAACCAGAAGGTTTCATATCCAAAGATGGCAAAAAGGTATGTAAGCTTCAAAGATCCATTTATGGATTAAAGCAAGTATCCAGGAGTTGAAATATTCAGTTTGATGAGACAATCAAACAGTTTGGTTTCTTATAAAATCCGGATGAACCTTGTGTTTACAAGAAGGTTAGTGGGAGTGCAATCATATTTCTTGTGTTATATGTAGATGACATATTGTTAATGGAAAATGATGTCTCAGCCTTACAATCAGTCAAAATTTGGTTATCCAAGAATTTCTCTATGAAAGATCTTAGAGAAGCAGTCTATATTTTAGGAATAAAGATCTATAGAAATAGATCTAAAAGATTGCTTGGTCTTTCAAAGTCTACATACATAGATAAGATGCTAAAGAGGTTTAGCATAGAACAATCCAAGAGGGGATATGTTCCCATGACACATGGGATTACTCTCTCAAAGTCTTTGTGTCAAAAGACACAAGATGAGAGGACACACATTAGTTTGATTCCATATGCTTCAACTATAAGATTAATGATGTATGCTATGATATGTACAAGACCCAATGTATCATATGCTCTGAGTGTCACGAGTAGATACCAATCGGACCTTGGTGAGGGTCATTGGGTGGCTGTTAAGAATATCCTTAAGTACTTAAGAAGAACTAATGATGTATTCTTGGTATATGGAGATGGAGATCTTATTGTGAGCGGGTATACCGATGTCAGCTTCCAATCTGACAAGGATGACTCAAAATCTCAGTCAGGTTATATATTCATACTAAATGGTGGAGCAATTAGTTGGAAGAGTTTCAAACAGGAAATGACTGCTGATTCCACAACAGAAGTAGAGTACATTGCAGTTTCTGATACAACAAAGAAAACAGTTTGGATAAAAAAATTCATCACAAAACTTGGAGTGCTTTCTAGCATTATTGATCCAATACAATTATATTGTGATAATAATGGAGTCATTGCACAAGCAAAGGAGTCACGGTCTCATCAGAGATCCAAACATGTACTCAGAAGATACCATTTGATTAGAAAAATCATTGGTAGGAATGATGTAAAAACGAAAGAGTGCCCACTGATCAGAATATTGTTGATCCTTTAACTAAGCCATTTCCCCAAAAGAAATATGATTCTCATGTACTCGCCTATGGAATTAAATACAAAGGTGATTGGCTTTAATGCAAGTGGGAGCTTGTTAGAGGAGTGCTCTAAAGGCAATCACCTTTAGCACTTATTGTACAAATGTATTTGATTAATAAAAGGCTTTTTCATTAATTTGATGTTCATTTGATATATGAATTGATAAGTGATCTTAAATCAATTAATGAAGTCCTTGATACATAACATAGCATGAAGGAAATCATGATGAGATCATGATATTGAGATTCTTATCATGTGTAATTATGTTAGCATCAAAATTATCCCTAGTCATAGGATTAATGAGACGGGATATTATTAATCCAGATAGACTAGCACATGTTACACTCCTTGATTGGATCGAGTAGTAGATCTCATAATCTATAAACATGATATGTTTAGAGTTAACATGTGGATGCTTGCTAAGTGTAGCTAAGTACATTGGATGACCAACTATGAGACAATCATATGGATAATCTATTCAAATGTCAATGATAGTCTCATCATAGCAATGGTGCAAGTATCCTTAGACTTGAGGTACTCAAGGATATCTTGAATATTGATTTTGTATTTTGATACTATTCCTTATTGCCTCAGAGAGGCAGCTCATAGGGTGGTGATTGGATACAACTTGAGGTATTCGAAGGTAATTGGGTAACCAACAAAGGATTCACCACTCTTGATAAAAGGAATGTATACCCATGGCCTCTTGTCGTGGTCATTACTCAGGAATCTCTGGTCGGAGTGGAAATATAATAAAGATAGTCTTCAATGACATATCTAAAGAGTAATGAGCCTCAAGGACAAGAACTAACATTACTTGGACTAGACATGATGTAGTCAGTCTAGTGGGAGTCGACATATGTCCATACTCTTAACCAAATGGGGTATAGAATGGTGAAAGGAATAATTGGTGGAAATTGTCTATGGAAAGGTTCGTAGTCAAACTATTGACTTTCCGGTCAATTGGGGGTCATGATGTGTTGCTAGATACCGCTTATGACCTGCTTAAATTAATTTTTAATTTAAGTGGCCAATATAATCGGGAACCTAATGGGTCACACGCATTGAAGATATAGAGAATGAGTAAAATGGTCTTGGATAGGATCCAAAATATGAGAGAATTATGTCGGGATGGATCACAATGAGATCGTACAGAAATATCATTTGGGAGGGTCATGGGCCTGTACGGGCTAGGCAGGTTGTTGCCCCGCAGCAGGCCCCGTGCGCTGCTGCCTCCCACCCGTTGGCCAACGCTCAGATTTTGGCCTTAAGATTCTGGCCTTAATTAGGCCAATTACTATTCATTCATTTCTCTTTTCTCCATTTTTTATTTTTGATTTTTTTTGAATTTGATTCAAATAGAAAATACATCAAATGGCAGAAAATAGACTTGAAAATATTTTTTTGTGAAAAAAATATTTTTAAGACAACAAAATTCTCTCAAGAACACTTTCAAAGCTAGCACTTTGAATTTGTTCAAATCATTTCTTTTGATAGTTTCTTCTTCATTCTTCGCATGGATTATCATTAGAGACATCCTAGTGTGGATTGTTGTGGTTTGCTACAACTCAACAAAGTGAAGATTTGAAGAACAAATAAGAAATTACAAGGTATAATTTTTAACATTTATATTTATATAAATTAGTTTTAATGGTACAAGTATGATGTTTTGTTTTGGGTTTTGAAAATTTTATTTTTCCGCTGCATTTATGAATATGATTCATTCTTGAAAACCCAACAAATTGATCAACTAATAAAATATAGATACATGTCTTATCTTTAATTTCCAACTAGAATCACATCAAGCCAAATTTTGTAGCAAAAGTTATGGATTTTCTTCTAAGCTACGTTCATTCCAATCCGCCCAACATATTGTAACGCCCACTAATTAGAATAAATATGTGGTGTAAATAGGAAAAACATATGATAGATAATAGAGATTAAAAAAGATGAAATCGTTAATTAAATTAAAAATTAAAATAAATTAAATTGATAGACAATATAAATTTGATTAAATTAGACCACATAATTAAATTGTATTTTTGGTAAAAATTTGAAAGGACTAGATATAAGTAAATAATAATAATAATAATAATAATAATAATAATAATAATAATAATAATAATAATAATAATAATAATAATAATAAGAAAATTAAAAAAAAAAAAAGAAAAGAAAAGTGAACAGTAAAAAACACAGCAGAAAAAAAAAAGAAGAAGACTAAAATCGTGAGAAGGAGAGGAGGGGAAAGTCAATTGACTTTGCCCCATTTCTTCTAACTTCACCTCTGTTCTTCTTTTTCTTCTTCTTCTTCTTCTTCTTCATCCCTCCATATCACAACTCCAAAATCTTCATCCTTTCCTTCATGATTTTCAAGAAAATTCACTCCAAACAAATATGATCTTGGTAAGTAATATATTTTTTCTTATTATTGTGTTATTAGAGCTTTTAAGATTATGTTCTACAGTGTACTTTGTTCATTTTTTTGAGTATCCTATAAATCGAATTTGAGAAGGTGTAAAACATAAAAGTTGTTTATATATGTCTTGTGTATCTTTCTGTTAAATTTTATTGAATGATTTTGAGTATAGAAAGCAAAATGGTCATTGGAGAGAAACTAGTTCAGGGAGATGTATCAACTAAATAACCTACAATGTTTATTTAAATTGATCATCTTAATGGCTGAATATGAGGTTTTATAAAACATGAAAGTTGTATATATATGTGTTATATAGGTCTCTGCAAAATTTTGTATAAATATCTTTTGGGTAGATTGAGTTATACTGAAATGAACTATGACTATTCCTTGATTGAGCTAGTTTCATATACCGGTATAGATCCAGTAATTTCATCCTTTTATGTGACCTATTTTTAGATCGAATTAGCCAAAGTTAAAAACATAACAGTTTTACTCCTATGCCGTATATAAACATCTGTGAAAGTCTCACCATAAAATGTCATGTATTTTGTGAGTTATGAGCTAAACAATTAAAATGGTCGGGTTGATACTCTATGTTAAACCAATTATAGATCCTCTAGTATTTGAGAACCTTAGAGACCGAATTTGGAAATAAGATAAGCATGAAAAATGTTTCTAATTAACTTATATAACTTTATAAAATTTTTCATAATAATTGAAGCTACACATTGAAAGATATGAATTTTTAAATATGGTACTCCGAAATTGCCTAAGGGCAGAGAACATAGTAACATTTAAAATTATACCAAAAATTGTGTAATGGTTCAAAAATTCTAAACTTTTAGTATGTTTTAGCTATATATGTTAGATGTAAGTAGAATCAATAATCATATAAATTGGATAAGTGTAGAAAAAGGTATTAATCCAACAGTCCTAAAAGGTCGTCTTCCAGCTTAAAAGAAATTGTAGTTATTTATTTAAACTAGATTAAGAATAAATTTTTTTTTTATCAATGTATTAATTATTTATATTTTCAAATTAGGATCTCAACAAGAAGAAGAGCAATAAAAGTATACAAGCTCCAAATTTTAGATTTTGGAAAAGCTCCATTGAGGTTTGTACATATATGCATTTTAAAAATCGTGTAATGGTTTGTACATATATGTGTTAATTGAATAAGTGGCATATTTGAATAATGTATTAAAATGTGTAAATATGAAATGAATTGAGTGCTTAATCAATGAAACTTCATGTTAATGCATGTATAGACATATGGATGAATAATTGATTGATAAAATGTATGAAATTTTGGTTTACAATATGTAACATAATATATTTTTCAATATGGATTAGTATATGATTGATTAAAAATGTGATAATTATTAATGGTAATTATTGAATAATTAGGACAATAAAGAGTGAAGTTAGAAAGTCATGTATGACATATGTATTTTATATGAAAAGAGAGGTTCTATGACATACTTGGATTCATATATTTATTATAAATTTTGGTTTTGTATTAAAAGATTTGTTGGCTTTGATTGTATAGAAAACTAATTAAAGTATGCCAATATTAATTAAATGGTTATATATAATGGAATATCATATGATTATATGATTTTAAAATTTTATAATCATATTTTCATTATAAATGTAAAGGGAATATTGATTTCAGCAAATTAATATATAAAGAAAATAAATAAGTAATAATTTTAATTGCCCAGTTCTCAACTTGTGGACTAATTAGGGATAGATGGTGCACCATTGTGGGGGCATTACGGTACCAATATCGATATGGTTTAGGAACAGGGTGGTATTAGCTCCGAGAGCACCCCTGTCCTAATTGTACACAAATGATGTGATTATACTTGGTCATGAGGCTTAAGTTCTGCGAGCGCTCTTGACTTGAGACTATAGTGAGTAGGGTGCTTAAGCTCTGTGAGTGGCCTTACTACACGCCCTATATTCGGACAGTCCGGGAATGAGATTTTGGTTATTTATATTAAAATATTATATATAAATTAATTAAAAGACATACATATACATGTTGTGAGATAAAATGTGTGAAATAACATGAATTATAAATATTTATTAAGGTAAGCTAAATTTATAATTGAGTTATATATATATATATTATCAATGAATTTGATAATATTGTATAATCATGTGGTTGTCCCTGTATAATGTATGTTGGAATATTGTGTACTGTATTATGAATTATCTACCATGCATTTTGGTAACTGTTAAAATATTTATGCTTATATAGATTGAGATTCGAGTTAACTAAACTAACATAACTTTAGGGAAATCAATTAAATTAAAATGAGTTATGGAAACATGAGAGGAGGTAGAATGCTTAATATTTTATATATTACATATAGCTGAATATATGCAATTTATGTCCTGATACAAATATAATGATAATATAATGGAACATAAATTTTATTTTATTATAATATTTTTTAAATTTTATGCAATGGTTTATTTAAATTATATCATGATTATTATGACCCACGTTTGTGTGACTGCATGGAAAAACTTAAATGCTTATATGTACCACTAAGCTAGAAATGACTTAGCGTGGGCTTTTTCCCGCACAGGAATTGGAGCTTGCAAGTAGTAAATTGTGAAATTGATAGAGGAAGTACAAGCCCATACTAGAGGAGACGCGTCAGAACTGGTTGAAGGTCAGATGCATATTATTTTTGCATTTTCTTTATTATCATGCATATGGGTTTGTTAGACATGTCTTATATATAGTTAAGAATATATTTTGTATTTTGGTATTATATCTATATAGTAAAATATAAGGTAAAAGCCATTAATTTTGATAGTCATAATGAAGTATAATATTTATGTAACATGATGATGTATTTGATAATTGAATCCACATGTATATTTGAATAAAAAAATATCAATTTAGTTATTAAATGAAAATTTTAAATTCAACCTAGTTCATTCAGATTGTCTGTGTCATTCCGCTTATGTAATGGGATTATTCCTATTATATAGGTGGGATGTCACACATATTTCTAGTACAAATTTTGAGTCCATTTTTTACCTAATTCCTAGCATATTCAGGTCTAATTTCCAAAGAAAAGTTGAAGCCCTATGTCTTAGCTTTCCAATCCAACAAGAATCACTCAAAAAGCATTTCCAAAACTTAAGTTATGATCAGAAAACTAGACACTGTTCATAAGACGAATTTTCCAGCACATCAATTAATTCATACAATTTCTATTTTTATGTATCAACCTCATATTCTAATTTTTATTTTCACATTCATGGCATCATTTAATCATCAATTCATACAAAATTTTACAACATCACAAAATTAAAATCAATATTTTTCTACATTGAATTTTTGCCAAATGTATATACCTCACAAAATTCATTTCTCTTCACTTTTATCTTCTTCCTAGCTAGCTTTCTCTTTGCCCTTACTTCCTCTTTGATTTTGGTTCAAATTTGGTTCACTTCCTTGTCCTAACAACAAAATTTACACTAATCAAGCACTAATCACACTAATCCACCCTTAATCACCTTTAACATAATAATAACCCTAAATTACTTGTTTTAATGGAAACTAACCCCAAACTCAAAGGAAAGAAAAGAAGAAAAGTGAGAAGATGGAAAATATAAACTCACCTTTGATGATCTTCAAAATGACCAAAGTCTTCTTTCTCTTTCTCTCTTCCTTTCTTCCTTCCTCTTCCTTGGTTTTGCTCACTTAACTTCACTTCTTTGATGATCTAGCCTTAATTCCATTTTTTTTCCATCTAATCTTAGCTTGATTGAAGAAAAACAAAAGAAGAATAAATGGGGGAAGGAAGGTCACGACAAAAGGAAAGAAAAAGGGGGAGAAATGAGTTTGATTAAGATGAGGAAGAAAAAGAATAAAGGCAAAAGGTGAAAGTTTCTTTTATAGTTGGATTAAGTGGGTGGTTAGGATTAATTGCTAATCTTGTTTTCCATTGGTCAATTAATTTAAATCACTCTTACTTTATTTTAATCAAAAGAATATTCCTCCCCTTAGATATAGAATATTCCATTTTTATGCATTTTTAAAATATCTGTGCTAAAAACACTGCAATTTCCAATTTCGTTTAGCGAAAAATATTTTTTTCCCAATTTTACTTCTGAACTTCAAAATTATAAATTAATAATATCCAAAATATTTTTCTCATATTTTATTATTATTTTAATTTTTTTCTTTCATGTCCGAATTTAGACTCCGATTGGTTCAGCGCACTGGATTTCGGTTACCCGCGACCGTGGCCTAAATTACCGGGCATTACAATTTTCCCCTCATTGAAAAAGTTTTGACCTCGAAATTTACCTTTTTAACTGGAGTGGAAAAATTGTGGATACTGAGCCTTCATCACCTTTTCATTTTCCCTAGCCGCCTCTTCTGAATTATGATTTTTCCACATAACCTTTACCAATGGTACCTTCTTGTTCCGTAGCTCTTTCATTTCTCGAGCTAAAATTTCCACTGGCTCCTCTTCATAAGTTAGATCTGGTCGTATCTCTATAGGTTTTGCTGATATGATATGAGATGGATCCGATCGATATCTTCTCAACATGGACACATGGAATATGTTGTGAATCTTGTCTAACTTTGGTGGTAGAACTAGTTTGTACGCCACAGGATCTATGCGTTCAAGTACCTCATAAGGTCCAATGAACCTAAGACTCAACTTTCCCTTCTTTCCAAATTGAAAAATCCTTTTCCAAGGTGAGACTTTTAAGAATACTTTGTCACCAACTGTATGCTTAATATCCCTCTTTTTCAAATTTGCGTATGATTTCTGTCTATCAGTAGCAGATTTCTGTCTATCAGTAGCAGCTTTCAGTCTATCTCTTATTACTCTCACTTTTTCCTCTATCTGTTGCACTAGATCTGGACCCACTACTTTATTTTCACTAAGCTCTGTCCAACATAGAGGCGTTATACATTTCCTCCCATATAAGGCTTCATATGGTGCCATACCGATACTGGCTTGGTGACTATTATTATAGGCAAATTCTATGAATGGAAGATGTTTGTCCCAACTGCTTTCAAATTCTATCACACAACTCCTCAACATAACTTCCAATATTTGTATGACCCTCTTTGATTGTCCATTTGTTTATGGGTGGAAAGCTATGCTGAAATTGAGTCGAGTACCCATGGCTTGATGCAAAATTTTCCAGAATTTTGAAGTAAACCTCGGGTCTCGATCTGAAATGATTGAAACTGGCACACCATGTAAACGGATTATCTCATTAACATAGATCTCTGCCAAATAGTTAAGTGGATAATCCATCTTGATCGGTAGAAAATGAGTTGATTTAGTGAGCCGGTCAACCACTACCCATACTGAATCATGCCTCTTTTGTGTCAAAGGCAAACCAAAAACAAAATTCATTATAACTCTTTCCCATTTCCACTCTGGATTGAAATTGACTGCAATAATCCACTTGGTACTTGATGCTCAGCCTTCACTTGCTGACAAGTTAAACATCTGGTAGTATACTCTATGATATCTCTTTCATTCCTGGCCACCAGTAATATGCCTTCAAGTCATGATACATTTTGTTGCTTCCCGGGTGCATTGCATAAATAACATTGTGAGCCTCCTTCAAAATATCTTATTTCAATTCTGGTATGTCTAACACACATAACCTGCCCTTTTGCCTTAAACTCCCATCTGATTCGATAGTAAATTCTGGTTTTTCACCCTTTTCCACCATTTCAAAGATTGTCCTGATTCTGATTGTCCTTTACTTGTTGTATCAATATGGGTTGAATCTGCAATTCTGCTCAAATAATATATAGAGAACTTATTATTTCATTTTTTTTCTTGATCACTTAATAAATTTAAGTTTTAACGTTTACCTGTTAGAGTTTTTCTACTCAGAGCATCAGCTACCACATTGGCCTTACCCGGCTGATAATCAATGATACAATTGTAGTCTTTGATTAATTCTAGCCATCGCCTCTGTCTCAAATTGAGTTCCTTTTGTGAAGGCAAATATTTCAGACTTTTATGATATGTATAGATATAATATTGCTCGCCATACAGGTAGTGTCGCCATATTTTCAATGCAAATACAATGGCTACTAGTTCCAGAGCATGTGTCGGATAATTTCTCTCATGAAGCTTCAGTTGTCTAGAAGCATAAGCGATCACTTTGCCTTATTGCATTAGTACACAACTTAAACCATTAATAGAAGCATTAGGCTAAAATGCATCACTAAGAACTCATAATGACCATACCGAGTCCTAAATGCTATTTTTGAAATGTATGATTCTCTAATTCTCAATTGGTGATAACCTGATTTGAGGTCAATTTTAGAAAATACCCCTGCTCCTTTCAACTGATCAAACAATTCATCTATTCTCGGCAAGGGATATCTGTTCTTAATTTTCATCTTGTTCAACTAACGATAATCAATGCACAAATGAAAGGTGACATCCTTTTTTTTTTCACAAATAGGCTTGATAAACCCTTTCTCTAACAACTCTTAGAACTGCACTTTTAATTCTTTTAGTTCAGCAGGTGCCATTTTGTAGGGAGTGATCGATATAGGGGCTGTGCCTGGTAAAACATCTATGGAAAACTCTATCTCCCTGACAAGTGGTAACTCTGGCAAGTCCTCAAAGAAGATATCTGGATATTCACATACTGTAGGAAATTCCCTGAGATCTAGACTCTCTTTCTTGGTATCTACAATATGTGCCAAAAATGCTTCACATCCCTTTATGATAAGCTTACTTGTCGTCGTCATAGAAATGACATTAGTCAAGTATGGTCGATTCTCACACAGGACAATCATGTCATCATACCCTGAATTCTTGAAAGTCACTCTCCTATATTGACAATCCACCACTACCTTATGCTGAGTTAACCAATCCATCCCCAAGATTGCATCAAACTCACGAAATGCAACTTTATTAAGTCAGCTGGGAATTCTACATTTTGAGCTTTGATTTGAGCTTTGATTGGAGTGTTTCTTGGATTTTTCATTAATATATCATAATCTAATTCCTCTACTACCATATTACCATGACTATGTGGTGACATGCATAAATATGAATATGTAGAATCCGGATCTATCAGTGCAAATAAATTAGTATCATAAAGAGAGAATTTACCAATTATCACATTCGGGGCATCCTGCTCCTCACAAGCTCTCATGGCATATGCTCAGGCTGGGGCTCAACTACCTTCTACTCTATTCACTGATTCTGATACACTCTGCCTAATCCTGTCGTGTCTAGACTGTCCATGTCCTCTGCCTCTGCCTCGAGTGACATTCTGAACCTGAACTGATATTACACCACCTGTACCTCTTCCTCTAGGGCAATCTTTCTATTTATGCTCAGTAGATATACAATGTAAGCATGCTCTAGTAATCCACCATCAATCACCTGCATGTGATCTCCCAAAATGTTGACATGTGACAGATCCAGCTACCCGAAGCTGGTACACTAGATGTAGATCCCTTTGGCCTCGACTGTTGGCTTTGCCTAGCTGAAAAAGTTGGTCTAGAACCCCGTGATTGAAAAAACCTAGGCGCTGTCTGCCCCCTTTTACCTGATGTTTGGGCCATGCTAATTGCCGATCTTTGGGGTGGCTCTTCTATCCTCTCTCTCTTTGACCTCTTTTCCACACTGATGATTGAGGATACTAGTGTAGCAAAATCCTCAAGCTGAAGGGCAGTCACCATATTCCCAATATCATCATTAAGCCCATCCTCAAATCTACGACATCTATCTGCCTCATCAGCAATGATTCTAGCTGCATATTTACTGAATCTGGTGAATTCCATCTCATATTCTGCCACTGACATGCTTATTTGCTTCAATTCTTGAAACTCCTTTTTCTTTTCATTAACTTAAACTCTAGGCACATATTTCCTGCTGAATTATGCCTTGAAGAAATTCCATGAAGGTAGTTTTGGTGTCTGAGGCTTTGATAAGATTGATTTCCACTAGTCATAGGCATGATCTTTTAGAAGGGACACTGCATATCTGGCATTCTGTTCCTCTGGACACTCAAGTTCCTCAAACACCCTTTCTGTAGACTCCATCCATCCTCTCTCCTTTCTATAAAATTTATGGCCTCATATTTTCTCAACTTATCAATCCGAGGTTTTGGCTGAGGTGGAAGAGGAGGTGGAGCTGGTTGTGAAACTGCTTGTACTATCCGTTGCAATAAATTTGCTATTTATTCCATAAGAGGTTCCTGTCCTAAATTAGCCTGTCCCTCTGCTCTCAGTGGAGCTACTACATTCGGCCAGCAATCTCTCATTGATGGAGGTTGTCTGAGATCTGAAAGACTATTACTCAGTTCATCTTTCGAGAAATCTTGTTCCGATCTCGAATTCATATCTACCTACAAACCAGAAGAAAGGACCCAAGTCAGATAATTACAGCATTTTATACATATGCATGAGACACATATTCTATTTTACAACCACTGATTAAGAATTTATTAGCCTAAGCTATGATACTACTAAATGTAATGCTCCTTTACCCTACTAATCGTTAATAGGATATGGAAGTGCTATTAAGCTCATTTGTTTTAAAACCAACACTCAATTTATTGTACAAATATTTTTATTTCAATTTTTGAGTTTATTATTAGCGGAATATTTATTACCATATAGTTTTTTAAAAATATGCAACTACTGATGTGAATAATTTGATTTAAAAGAACTCATTCAATTAAACTATAATATTTAGAAATATTTTTACAAATAATACTAGATATATAAAATTACTAAATTCATTCCTTATAAATATTACATGCCACAAATTTACATCAAAAGAAATTCTTAAATTTATTTTTTACAATATAATTTCCAAAACATACAAAAAGGAACTAGACTGCTACAATCTGATCTTGGGGTTCCCTTTATCTTTAGTCGCCCTAACGTAACAGCTACATCTATTCATCTGCGCATGAAACACACGCGCTAAGCTACTAGTTTAGTGGTACGTTTGACAACTATCCAATAATTATATAAATATTTCCAAAATAAACCTTTACAAACTACAATCAACTTACTAAGCATGCCAAATATTCACATACTATTAAAACTATTTTTGTCCTGCAAAAATGTGCAATTCATCAATTTTAACGTTTATTTCATTAAGCTTGCTTGAAATTGCTTAACATTTCAAAATATAAAATTTACAATATAAATTTCATAATTCAAATTTTTTTTTCTGTCATTTGTTTAATAGCCCATGACATTTTAGACCAGAACTAAATACTAGATACAGAGTTTTTACTCTCCTGCAGTGTACTCGGTGCCTATATAATTATTTTATAACTCGGCGTTTAACGACTACATTTCCAATAACAACTCATCACCTTTTTGGTGCCTACGTAATTTCGAACTCAACACTATTTCTTAGTACCTACGTAAATTAAATCTCATCACTATTATTTTCAGTGTCTACATTTCTACCCTTTTATTGGCATGCCAACTCATCCTAGTTTATAGTTCTCGACAAGATGTTATAGGGCTTAATTAAATTTGTTACCTTTATTATTATTTACATAAATTATGCATGTAACACTAATATAAATTCCAAATAAATGCAATAATTCCCATGAAACATTTTACAACCTCATACTTGCTCATTTAATCATTATAACTACAAAAAAATGAAATAATATATTTTTCTATCACAAAATTCCACAATCAACAGATATGTGCAAACTTCCCTATTCTGGATAGCATTTCTTCCTTATGTTTCCCTGTATTTTTGTCCATTTTTATATAGAATTTGGATAAGTGATCACTAAAACAATGTCAGTACATGTCTTATCTTTAATGTCCAACTAGAATCACATCAAACGAAATTTTGTAGCAAAAGTTATGGATTTTCTTTTAAGCTACGTTCATTCCCATCTGAACAGTATTTTATTGGATAGATTTTTAGTACAAAATTTGAGTCCATTTTTCACCTAATTTCTAGCATATTCAAGTCTAATTTTTGAATAAAAGTTGAAACCCTATGTCTTAGCTTTCCAACCCAATAAGAATCACTCAAAAAGCATTTTCAGAACTCAAGTTATGATCCAAAAACTAGACACTGTTCATAAGACGAATTTTCCAGCACATCAATTAATTCATACAATTTCCATTTTCATGCATCAACCTTATATTCTAATTTTTATTTTCACATTCATGGCAACATTTAATCACCAATTCATACAAAATTTCACAACATCACAAAATTAAAATCAACATTTTTCTACATTGAAGTTTTGCCAAATGTACATATCTCACAAAATTCACTTCTCTTCACTTTTATCTTTTTCCTAGCTAGCTTTCTCTTTACCCTTACTTCCTCTTTGGTTTTGGTTCAAAGTTGGTTCACTTCCTTGTCCTAACAACAAATGTTACACTAATAAAGCACTAATCACTCTAATCCACCCTAAATTACTAGCTTTAATGGAAACTAACCCCAAACTCAAAGAAAAGAGAAGAAGAAAAATGAGAAGATGGAAAATCTAAACTCACCTTTGATGATCTTCAAAATGACCAAAGACTTCTTTCTCCTTTTCTCTTCCTTTCTTCCTTCCTCTTCCTTGGTTTTGCTCACTTAACTTCACTTCTTTGATGATCTTGTCTTAATTCCATTTTTTTTCATCTAATCTTAGCTTGATTGAAGAAAAAAAAAGAAGAATAAATGGGGGAAGGAAGGTCACGACAAAAGGAAAGAAAAAGAGAGAGAAATGGGTTTGATTAAGATGAGGAAGAAGAAGAATAAAGGCAAAAAGTGAAAGTTGACTTTTATAGTTGGATTAGGTGGGTGGTTAGGATTAATTGCTAATCTTGTTTCCCATTGATCAATTAATTTAAGTCACTCTTACTTTATTTTAATCAAAAGGATATTCCTCTCCTTATATAAAGAATATTCTATTTTTACGCCTTCTTAAAATATTTGTGCTAAAATCACTACAATTTCCAATTTTGTTCAGCAAAAAATTATTTTTTTCCCAATTTTACTACCGAACTTCAAAATTCTAAATTAATAATATCCAAAATATTTTTCTCATATTTTATTATCATTTTAATTTTTTTCTTTCATGTCCAAATTTAGACTCCGATTGGTTCGGCATGCCAGATTTCGGTCAACCGTGACCGTGACCTAAATTACCGGGCATTACAGGATTAGAAAGAGTATGTGTAACATCCTTGACCTTCCCCACATGCATATCCACATGTATTTCATTTGAACATATGCATCTTCCATATAATCCAATTGAACACGTGCATTTCATACATATTTTTAGAAACAAGTTCATGGCACGCACTAGCTATGTGTCCTAGTATTTGGCAATTGTATCGAGTCACACGTGTATCCTTATAACCTAAATGATGATAACAAAGCATTAGAAATAAATTGAATAAGGTGACTAAATTAAAGTAAGAAAAATGATTAGATTAAGATTAGTAAACATTTACATTATTAATTTAGTTAAATCGTGCCAAATGATTAAGCTGTATTATTATGTGAACTAGTGGAATTATAAATATATGTAAATAATAATAATAATAATAATAATATAGATAAAATAAAATGAAAATGAAACAAAAGATAAATAGAAGAGAAGAGAAAAGAGAAATGAGAAGAGAAGAAGAGAAAAAGAGAAACAGAGAAAAGGACAAAAAACAAGTTGGCTTTATTTTCATCTTCCTTCCCCATTTTTGCCTTCTTCTCCAGCCCGACTTCTTCTTCATTTTCCTCCATTTCAGAAATCAATTATTCCTTGTTTCACTTAGTTTTTGAAGCTAATTTATCCCTTGCAAGGAGGTTCTTGGTAAGTAATCAATTCTTATTGCTATAGGGTTGATTTGAGTTGTTTAGGTTTATTAATAGGCACTGATTTGTAACCCGATTTGGATGCACAGAGAAATTGATTCTGGAAAAGTTTTAAACACATAAACTGTTCATTTATGTCTTATATTTATGTATATATAAACGTTTTTTCATGATTTGGTGTATAGGAAGAGAAATCCTCTCTCTACTGAAACTAGTTAGGGTGTGAACCCTAACCAAGTTAGCTACTGTGGTTTTTGCTTTCGAATATGTTAAAGCCATTATTAGAAGTATCTCAAAACATAAAAGTTGTATATATATGTTTCATGTATCTGTATACCAAATTTAAGGATCATAGGAGTTGTATATTTTGAGTTATGGTGAATGGAACCATGATTGTTCCATGACTTGAACTGCCAATTGAGTGCCCTGGCAGATCCAGCAAATTGTTTGGCCCATTTGAGCTTGTTAGAGCTAGATTCGGTAAATTTTTAAAACAAGAAAGTTATAGGTATATGGCGTAGCTCAATATGGGTACTAATTTTAGCTTAATTGGTTATGTATAGACTAAGTTATGGCTTTTTGAAGTCATACTGGTCTGGAAGCCAATTCTATTCTGGACCAGTAAATTGTTTGTTATATTTTTAAGCCCTTAGAGACATAATTGATAAAAGTTGAAAACGTGAAACATGTTCCATATGAACCCATATAAGTTCCTGTAACATTTTATTAAAATAGGACTTATAGATTATAATTTATGATGAACCAACGTGGGTACCCAGAAACTGCCTAAAGGCAGAAAACAGAACACACTTAGAAATTCCACCAAATATTGTACAATGATCCAATGGGTCTGAAATTTTAATATGTTATATAATTATATGTTAATTTAATTATGAATAATAATCAGATTAATTGGTCAAGTATAGAAAACGTTATAGGCTAAACAGTCCCATAAGATCACACTGCCTCATAGGAAAAATCTTAACTATTGATATGAACAATGCATATTAATTTGTTCAAGCCACATTAAGTCTCCCTAATCATGAGTTAATCGATTATGTTTTCATATTAGGCTTGTAACATATTGGAAACCCACAAGGAGATGATAGACAATAAGTTAGGGGTCAGAATCAAAGGAGAAAGGTGAGTCTAATTATCAATTGAATTCTTTTGTGCAAATGAATGTTGCTTGCTATGTGATTCATATGATTGTCATGATTGGTCCTTGATAATGTAATGATGGATAATTTGTGACATTGTGGTACATATAAATGGTATATTTGTGGTATATGTGAGGTATACGTTTGACATATGTGATATATATACATGGTATATGTATAGTATATGCAAGGTATATGTGTGACATATGAGGTATATATGGAATATATGTATGTTGTATATGATAAAGATGCAATGGTTGATGAATGCTTAAATACAAGTGCATATGCATATGGACTAAAAAGGCGTTGTGACTAGTTAATCGATATTGTAAAGCAAAAGAAGAGGCCTATGGCCCAACAAATGTGCTAATGAAACAAATGATCAAGATAGCTAGCAAATGCAAATGTTCACATGGCAAATGTTCACATGGAAACCCGGGGCAATGTATGTTTAACTTAGTCACAACAAAATGAAATAAGCAAAGCATTTTCATACATAAGGAGTAATGATTATAGTTTCAACTTTATTGATATTTATATGATACTGATGAATGAAATGGAATACATGGTATGTATTGGATTTGTGAGTTATTATTATGAGTTGTTCGGTACTTTAGAACTCATTTGATGGTTATTCTTACTGAGCCGCAACTCATCAATTTGCATCATTTTTCAAGTAAAGAAAAGTGATAGCTCATTTTGAGTAGCGTATAAAAGATATGGAGCACAGGTCACTGGCCGAGCCTCATCACACTCTCTCCTTGCATTTCACATAAGCATGAAAATATGTCATCTATGTTTTGTATTTACGTGCTTGAATATGTATAGTCATTTTGGAATGAGTTTAAAAATGTATAAATGAAAGAAACTCGAAAATACTTATGTGTAAAGTTTATGTTTTGATATATGTGATATATATTATGTTGTGGTGAAAACCTCAGTGTTAACTTAGCAAAGTCGTTGAATAATATTACAGGATATGAGACTTGCAAGTCATTGAATGAAATTACAGGATATGAGACTTGCAAAGTCATTGAATAATATTACAGGATATAAAAAAAAATTTACTATCACTATTAACACGATATTTTGTTTTTCCAGCATGCTATGTGTGATTATTTGATACAGAGATAGGTTATACTTAAATGCATAAGATGCGGTGTTAAATTTTTGGTATCAGAGCAGGGATAGGTTCCATGGGAACATGCATATGCATAAGAGCATGATAACTTATGCATCATATGTGTTGAACATTATGTAGTGACATAATTTCATTTATTTTAGGGACATCATAAGACATGATTCACCAAGGAGGGAGAGGTCGACCGAAATGCATTCTTATGAGGCATCACCTCATTTACATAGAGATCAACCAGCACTAGGAGCTAGAGCTCCATCACATACATCACAGTCATCTCATACAGAGGCACCCTATGAACACCCAGATCAGAAAGTGCATGGTCCTGAAATGTAGAAGGAAAGACGTTATGACAAGCTGAGGAAACATGGTGCAACTGATTTCAATGGCACAACAGACCCAGCAGAAGTTGAGACAAGGCTGAAAAGGACACAGAGGGTACTGAATATGATGACCCTGGATGAGAAATTCGATTATGCAGTATCCTTGCTGTAAGGAAATGCTTATGAATGGTGGGAGACAGTCCCTGACAGTGATGCACAACCACCGGTGTTGACATGGAATGATTTCCTCCTAGAATTTCAAAAAAATTACATGCCTGAAGCATATAAAGATGAGAAGAGGAAGGAATTCTTGAATCTAAAAAAGGGGAACATGTCTGTTGCGGAGAATGAAGTACAGTTCAACAAACTTTCCCACTATGCCACCTTCATGGTCTCTACTGAAAGAGACAAATGCAGGAAGTTTGAGGAGACCTTCAAATATGAGATCAGAAACAGAATCATGACTACTGATCTTGATAATTATGCAAGACTCAGAGCTACAGCAATCAGAGCTGAACGGTTAATGAAATAAGCTGGGGAGCAACAAATTAAAAGGGCAACACGTGAGTTCTTTGGTGAGTCTAGCAGAAGGTCGGGAAAAAGAGGTAGATATATGCTTGCATAGTCTGGCAACAGAAGTGGGTACTCTAGTTCTAAAGGTCGAGGCATGACTTTCTCTTACCCAGGCAGAGGGCAAAGCCAATATGTTGAACAGAGGCCCATATGTAGTCATTATGGTAGACAGCATACGGGCGAATGTAGAAGGCTCATAGGAGCATGTTATTTCTGTGGATTGATGGAGCACATGTATAGAGACTGTCCAAATAGAGCCAAACTAGCAGAGACCAGCTGAGGTAGAGGAGTATCTGAGACTACAGTTGAGGCACCGAGGGTCTACCTTACTAGTGGACACAGGGCAGAGGAAGAGGCAGGGGCAGGACTGGTACAATAGGCAGAGGAGTAACCAGATCTAAAGGTCAGAGTTCTAGACCCCCTACTTAGGCCAGGGTGCTTGCTATGACTAGACAAGAGGCGGTGGATGCTTCCAAAGTAGTTACCGGTAATATTTACATTTATGATATGTTAGCATATGCATTGATTGACCCAGGCTCCACTCATTCATTTATATCATTGCATATGGCATCTAAACTGCATCAAACTCATGAGCCTTTGGGGATTGACATAAATGTGAGTACTCCATTAGGAATAGTGGTAGTTGTGAATAATGTCTATCGTGATTGCCTGATATGCATTGATAGAGCTGAGTTAATAGCTGATCTGATTTTATTGCTAATATATGAATTTGATGTGATATTGGGAATGGACTGGTTAACTAGGCATCACGCAATAATGAATTTCTTTACTAAGAAAGTAATTTTGGAATCACCAAACCAGCCAAGGGTAGTATTTATAGGTGAAAGAAAACTTGTGCCTACATGTCTAGTCTCAGCTGTAAAGGCATTTCGAATGATCAAAGGGGGATGTGAAACATATTTGGCATATGTGACTGATACTAGAACCACTGATAGCTTACTTGAAAATATACTAGTGGTAAGGGAATTTGCTGATGTATTCCCAGATGATCTACCTGGTTTACCACCAGATAGAGAGATAGAATTCACTATTGAACTAGTACCAGAAACAACACCAATATCGAGGTCACCCTATAGAATGGCCCCAGTTGAGTTGAAAGAACTGAAGGCCCAATTGCAGGGGTTACTTGAGAAAGGGTATATTAGACCTAGTGTATCACCATGGGGAGCTCCAGTATTATTTGTTAAAAAGAAAGATGGAACAACGAGATTGTGCATCGATTACAGGCAACTGAATAAAACGACAGTGAAGAACAAATATCCGTTGCCCAGAATAGATGATTTATTTGACCAATTGCAAGGAGCCCAAATATTCTCTAAAATTGATTTGAAATCAGGCTATTACCAGCTGAAGGTAGTAGAAACGGATGTTCCAAAGACTGCCTTTCGAACTAGGTATGGACATTATAAATTTTTAGTAATGCCATTTGGGTTGACTAATGCTCCAGTTGCATTTATGACATTAATGAATAAGGTGTTTCAACCATATCTGGATAGGTTTGTGATAGTATTTATTGATGACCTATTGGTGTACTTAAAGAATAGGGGAGAACATGAACAACATTTAAAAGTTGTGTTGCAAACTTTAAGGGAGAAACAATTATATGCCAAATTGAGTAAATGTGAATTCTGGTTAGATCATTTGGTGTTTCTTGGACATGTGGTGTCGTGTATGGGCATAGAGGTTGACCCAAAGAAAATTGAGGCTATGGTAAATTGGGAAGCTCCTAAAAATGTTTCTGAAATGTGTAGTTTTCTAGGTTTAGCCGGATACTATCACAGATTTGTTAATGGATTCTCCTTAATTGCTAGCCCTCTGACTAAATTGTTGATAAAGAATGTGCCTTTCAAATGGACTCCAGAATGTCAGAGGAGTTTCAATGAACTAAAACACAGGCTAACCTCAGCACCAGTGTTAGCTATTCCTACGGGTACAGGTGGATTTACGGTATATAGTGATGCTTCTCACCAAGGCTTGGGATGTGTATTAATGCAACATGGTAAGGTGATAGCTTATGCATCTAGACAGTTGAGAACATATGAGATCTCATATCCAGTGCATTATTTAGAATTGGCTGCTGTTGTATTTGCATTAAAGATTTGGAGGCATTATCTATATGGTGAGACATTCCATATCTTTACAGACCATAAAAGCTTAAGTTATTTGCTGACACAGAAAGAATTAAACATGAGGTAGAGACGATGGTTAGAGCTATTGAAAATTATGACTGTACAATTGAATACCATCCAGGGAAAGTCAATATGGTAGCAGATGCATTGAGTAGGAAGGCTAGCAGCAGTGTAGCTCACTTGCAAGTATCCACTTTTCCATATTTGATTCAATTACAATCTATGAATGTTGAATTAAATATACATGATGGAGGATCACTGATTGCTACTCTTCAAGTCAAACCTATACTAAAGGAGAGGATCAAAGAAGCATAAAACAAAGATCCTCAATTATGTGAGAAAGTTGATATGATAAGGCAGGGAAAGAGTACAGAGTTTCATTTGCAGAATGATACATTGATGTTAAAATCACGCATATGTGTTCCAGACACTGAAAACTTGCATCAGGAAATAATGGAAGAGGCACACAATGCATCGTATGCAATGCACCCAGGGATAACAAAGATGTATCACAGTTTAAGGCCTCATTAGTGGTGGCCAAGAATGAAGAAAGACATAGAAGAATATGTTTCCAAATGCTTGACATGTCAGCAGATTAAGATTGAACACCAAGCACCAATTGGTAAGTTACATCCATTCCCAGTGCCAGAATGGAAATGGGAAAGAATAACGATGGATTTCATTTATGGATTGCCTAGAACCCCACAGAAAAATGATGTAGTATGGGTAAATTTTGACAGATTAACCAAGTCAGCACATTTTCTACCTATCAGATGGGGGTGTACACTCGAGAGTTTGGTAAAATTATATGCGAATGAGATAGTCAGATTGCATGGCATTCCAGTGTCCATTGTGTTTGATAGAGACCCACGGTTTACTTCACGATTTTGGGTGAGTTTACCAAATGCATTAGGAACAAAATTGAACTTTAGTATTGCATTCCACCCACAAACTGACGGACAATCAGAGAGGACTATACAGACATTAGAAGAAATGCTCAGAGCATGTTCTATGGAATTCAGAGGTGCTTGGGATGAGTATATAAAATTGATTGAATTTTCTTACAATAACCAGTATCATAGCAGTATCCAGATGACACCATATGAAGCATTGTATGGCAGAAAGTGTCGAAGCCCTATCATATGGGATGAAGAAGGTGCACGTACATTATAAGGGCCAGAGATAGTACAAGATACAGTGTATAAAATCAAATTTGTCAAGAATAAGCTAAAGGCAGCACAAGACAGACAGAAAAGTTATGTTGATCAACATAGAAGGGAAATGGAATACGAGTTGGGTGAAAAGGTATTTCTTCGTGTATCTCCATGGAAAGGGATAATCCGATTTGGCAAGAAGGGTAAATTGAGCCCAAAAATATAGGGCCTTATGAAATTCTTGAGAAGGTTGGTCCACTGGCATACAGATTGGCGTTACCACCAGAGATGGCTCAGATTCATAATGTGTTTCATGTGAGCATGCTTAGATGATACAGATCAGATCCACACATGTACTTAAAGATCAAGCCATTGTGATTGCAGAGGGCATGAGTTATGTTGAGGAACCAGTGCAAATCATTGGATACAAGACTAAACAGCTAAGAAACTGAGAAATACCTTTAGTTAAGGTATTATGGCATAACCATTTACTAGAAGAGGCAACATGGGAAACAAAAGAAAATATGAAAAAGCAATATCCATACTTATTTCCAGGTATTAAATTTCGCGGACAAAATTTTTAAAAGGAGGGGAGAATTGTAACATCCTTGACCTTCCCCACATCCATATCCACTTGTATTTCATTTGAACATATGCATCTTCCATATAATCCAATTGAACATGTGCATTTCATACATATTTTCTTAGAAACAAGTTCATGGCACGCACTAGCTACGTGTCCTAGTATTTGGCAATTGTATCGAGTCACACGTGTATCCTTATAACCTAAATGATGATAACAAAGCATTAGAAATAAATTGAATAAGGTGACTAAATTAAAGTAAGCAAAATAATTAGATTAAGATCAGTAAACATTTACATTGTTAATTTAGTTAAATCGGGCCAAATAATTAAGTTGTATTATTGTGTAAATTAGTGGAATTATAAATATATATAAATAATAATAATAATAATAATAATAATAATAATAATAATAATAATAATAATATAGAAAAAATAAAATGAAAATGAAACAAAAGAGAAATAGAAGAGAAGAGAAAAGAGAAATGAGAAGAGCAAAAGAGAAAAGGACAAAAAACAAGTTGGCTTTATTTTCACCTTCCTTCCCCATTTATGCCTTCTTCTCCAGCCTGACTTCTTCTTCATTTTCCTCAATTTCAAAATTCAATTCTTCCTTGTTTGACTTAATTTTTGAAGCTAATTGATCCCTTGCAATATCGTTCTTGGTAAGTAATCAATTCTTATTGCTATAGGGTTGATTTGAGTTGCTTAGGTTTATTAATAGGCACTGATTTGCAACCCGATTTTGATGCACATAGAAATTGATTCTTGAAAAGTTTTAAACATAAAATTTGTTCCTTTATGTCTTATATTTATGTATATGTAAACGGTTTTGCATGAAGAATTGATAAAAGTTGAAAAAATGAAAAATGTTCCATATGAACCCATATAAGTGTATGTAAATTTTCAAAAAAATAGGACTTATATATTATAAGTTATGATGAACCAAAGTGGGAACCCTAAAACTGCCTAATGGCAGAAAATAAGGCAGAAAACAAAACACACTTAGAAATTGCACCAAATATTATATAATGATCCAATGGGTCTGAAATTTTAATATGTTATATAATTATATGTTAATTTAATTAGGAATAAGAATCAGATTAATTGATCAAGTATAGAAAAATTTATAGGCTAAACAGTCCCATAAGATCACACTGCCTCATAGGAAAAATCTTAACTATTGATATGAACAATGCATATTAATTTGTTCAAGCCACATTAAGTCTCCCTAATCATGAGTTAATCGATTATGTTTTCATATTAGGCTTGCAACATATTGGAAACCCACAAGGAGCGGATGAACAATAAGTTAGGGGTCAGAATCAAAGGAGAAATGTGAGTCTAATTATCAATTAAATTCTTTAGTGCAAATGAATGTTGGTTGCTATGTGATTCATATGATTGTCATGATTGGTCCTTGATAATGTAATGATGGATAATTTGTGACATTGTGGTACATATAAATGGTATATTTGTAGTATATTTGAGGTATATGTTTGACATATGTGATATATATACATGGTATATGTATAGTATATGCAAGGTATATGCGTGACATATGAGGTATATATGGAATATATGTATGTTGTATATGATAAATATGCAATGGTTGATGAATGCTTAAATACAAGTGCATATGCATATGGACTAAAAAGGCATTGTGACTAGTTAATCGATATTGTAAAGCAAAAGAAGAGGCATATGGCCCAATAAATATGCAAATAAAACAAATGATCAAGCTAGCTAGCAAATGCAAATGTTCACATGGAAACCCGGGGCAATGTCTGTTTAACTTAGTCACGACAAAATGAAATAAGCAAAGCATTTGCATACATAAGGAGTAATGATTATATGTTTCAACTTTATTGATATTTAAATGATACTGATGAATGGAATGGAATACATGGTATGTATTGGATTTGTGAGTTATTATTATGAGTTGTTCAGTACTTTAGAGCTCATTTGATGATTATTCTCACTGAGCCGCAACTCATCAATTTGCATCATTTTTCAGGTAAAGAAAAGTGATAGCTCATTTTGAGTAGCGTATAAAAGACATGGAGCACAGGTCACTGGCCGAGTCTCATCACTCTCTCTCCTTGCATTTCACACAAGCATGAAAATATTTCATTTATGTTTTGTATTTACGTGCTTGAATAAGTATAGTCATTTTGGAATGAGTTTAAAAATATATAAATGAAAGCAACTTTAAAATACTTATGTGTAAAGTTTATGTTTTGATATATGTGATATATATTATGTTGTGGTGAAAACCTCAGTGTTAAGTTAGCAAAGTCGTTGAATAATATTACAGGATATGAGACTTGCAAGTTATTGAATGAAATTATAGGATATGAGTCTTGCAAAGTCGTTGAATAATATTACAGGATATAAAAAAAATTTTACTATCACTATTAACAGGATATTTTGTTTTTCCAGCATGCTATGTGTGATTATTTGATACAGAGATAGGTTATACTTAATTGCATAAGATGCGGTGTTACAGTATGATTATTCCTTTTATGGAGTAAATTTCATGGATTCCCACTTAAGAAAAATAAGAGTTATTTTTCTTCTCTCTATTTCTCTTTTATAAGACAATTTTACATAGCTAGCACTTTGAACCTTTGTTACCCCATCTCCTTGGAGGTTTTCTTCTTCTTTCATCGCATGGATACTCTTAGAGGAAATTCTAGCTTTGGATTGTTGTGATTTGCTCCAACCCAATAAAGAATTAAAAGCTCACAACTGGAAGATCAAGAGTTGCAATAAAGGTAATCAACTTTTCCTATTGAAAGGTAATCAAGAGTTGCAATAGGATTTGGGTTTAATTAAATTTTATGTTTTCAGTACCATATGTATGAGATGCATGTTCAAAACCTAATATCTTGCAACTATGCCTTAAATTCCTTTAACTTTGAAGGTGTCATTATATATGGTGCGGCTGATATAGTAGCTATACTTAGTGCAAGCTCTATGAATAACTCTAATTCCCTGTCTAGAGGTAATCTTGGTAAATCATCAGAAAATACCTCTGGATATTCCCTCACTATTGGGAAATCCTGCAGATCTAGTCCTTTCTTTCTTATATCAATCACATGAGCTAAGTAAGCCTCCCATCCCTTTCTAATCATCTTCTGAGCCTTCATTATGGAAATGACTTGGGATGGATGTGGACATTTCTCGCCTTCCACTACTATCTCATCCTGTTTTGGAGTCTTAAGAATCAACTTCTTAGTCTGGAATTTTACTATCGCCTTATGTTGAGAAAGCCAATCCTTGCCTAAAATAACTTCAAACTCGTGGAAAGGCTACTAAATTAAGTCTGTGGGAAACTCTCTTCTGTGTATAGCCACCAAAAAACCCTTACACACCTAATTCACAATCACATTGTGAACTAGAGGATTTGTGACTTCAATCTCATATTCTAAGTTTTTAATTATCATATTGTACTGGCCACGTGTTTTTGTGTAAACATATGAGTGTGTAGATCCAGGATATTTCAAAGCATATACATAGGCCATGAAGAGAAGATGTACCCATGATAATATCAGTGGCCTTATGATCCTCCCATGTCCTCATGCAATAAGCTCTCACCGGAGTCCTACTAGTCCTGGTTTACTGATTGTTTTTGATGCAGTTTGACTAGGCCCTGCCCTACCTCTTCGGTTCTATTGTAGAATCTGCACTGGAGCTGATCCAATTGTCTGTCTAAGCATTATACTACCTAACAATGGATAATCTCTCTTTAGATGATCTCGAGACCCACATCTATAACAAGCCCTGATAGCTACCCAACATTCGCCTTAATGGATCTTGTAACAAGTTTCATATATTGGTGCAACTCATATCAAGTTATGGGGTTGTGAACTAGCAATGACAGAAGTGGCTCTAGAGGATGGTCCCCTCCCAAAGGTATGCAGCTGTGAAAGCCCTAGCTGTGTCCCCTAAACTATGACTGCCCAGAGAAAAGGTGGCCCTTTTGCCTGAAGTCTGTGCCATGCTAGCCGATAGCTTCTTGGAAGGCTTATATATCTTCTTCTGTTTTTCCTCTCAACACTGATGGCTGCAGATACCGTCTTCGTAAAGTCCTCAATTTGAAGAGTTGTAACCTGATAGCTAATATCCTCACACATGGACTGCCCTCGATTAGGCAGCATTGATCTGCCTCATCCATAAGAATCCCAGCTACATACTTACTCATCCTGATGAACTATCGCTCATACCTTATAATAGTCAGATTTCCCTGTTGTAGATCTTCAAATTCTCTTTTCTTCTCATTCACATATACCCATGGCATGTACTTCTTAAACTATACCATAAAAAAGACCCAAATAAGTGGCTATGGTGTCTGTTGCTTCAACAGAATTACCTTCCACTAATCATATGCATGATCTTGAAGCTAAGAAACTGTATACCTCACCTTGTGCTCATCGACATACTCTAGCTCCTCAAAGACTCTCTTAGTCTTCTCTAACCAAAACTCAACATATTCTAGATCATCCTCGCTCTTACCAGTAAAATCAATAGCCCCATAATTTCTTAGCTTATATATTTGTATCTATGGCCTCAGTGGTGTAGGCGATGGAACTGGAGGTGGTACTAGCGGTGGAGTTGCCTGTGGCATATTTTGTATTTGCTACTATAGTAAACCATATATCTACAGTGATGGAATTAGTGCAATACCGGGAACATGTATCTAGCCTGGTTCAGCCTAACCTGTGGTGTGCTGTGAAGGAATTGGTGCAATACCAAGAACATGTATGCCAATAGCACTAGATTGATCCTGAGCTCAAGTTTTGGTAGGACTGTTGCTTTCCACAACATCATAAGGATCCACCTCATCACCCTTCATAAACTCACTTACACTTACAAGTTGACAAAGAAGTAGGCCATGTTAGAGTTAGATGATTCATAATGAATGAACAATAAAAACCCCTTTACATGTCATATCCGCTAATTTAGACCTAAGTCACGCGAGTTGTTAAATCAACTTGTCGGTTTGACCAAAATCTAAATTTGGACTTTTATCGAAAAATAATGAAAATAATGGCAATTAAGTATGGAAAATATCTAATAAAGTGTTCAAAATATTTTAAGATGTTAAATTTCGGTAAATGACTAAATTGCAAATTTTGAAAAGTTTAGGGGTCAATTTGCAATTTACCGAAAAATTGGAGGATTAAATGGGATAATCATAAATTAAATGCATGAATTGGGACATAAAATGAATATGGAGGCCGGCCACACCAAGTGGCAAAGTTTAAGAAGCTAATTAACATACATGCATTTAGCATTAATTAAAGTTTCTAGAATGTGAGCTTAGGTGTCCCATCCTTAATTGGTTTTTGTCATTTTCTCATCAATTGCTCATTCATCCTCTCTTATCCCTTTGAATCTAGAAATTCCTATCAATTATTTGTCTTCCACGTTGCTTTTTGAGTCACCATACATCAAAGTAAGATGAACACATTAATTGAACAATAATGAAAGCTTCTAGATGAAGCTTGGGTGTCCCTCATTTTAATGACTTTTGTCATTTTGTTATTGATTGTTTTTTCCTCTTCCTTATCTATTTTTCATTGAGGAAAATTATGTTCTCCAAACCAACCCACGTTTTTCCTTGGACAGCCATAACCAAACCTTGTTCTAAGAAGAGAAAGTGAGAAAAAGAGAGAGAAAGGCATGGGAAATTTCATTTTCATGCTTAAGAAAGCTTAAAAGAGTAAGAAGAAAGAGAGAGATTAGGTTTATAAAGTTTTAATAATCTGTTTATGAACTTTATTAACTCAAAGTGACAATGATCTAGCTCAAAGGAGCAAAGGAAAGGAGAAAGAGAAGTAAAGAGAAACAAAAGAGAGGTTTGTGCATAACCTAAGGCAATAGCCTATTTTATTTTTTTTTAATTGAATGATTTAATTATTTGGCATGTTGATGATTCTGAATTGATATTATTTTGTGATGAAAAATCTTGGGGATGCATGTTTGCTAGACTTAGGATTTATTTCGATAAATATTTAAGATAGTTCATGTATATATTCTGTGCTGGAAATTGATAAGCAGTGTTCACTTAAACTGTTATAACTTAATTTATGGAACTCAGTTTTGCATGTTGTTTGTTGGGTTTGAAAGATAAGACATAGATATATAATGTTTATTTAGACCATAAAATCTGAATATATCTGTAATTATTCAAAATAATTCATAAATCTCAGACATAGAATCTCTCCAGAAATTCTGGGCAGAATTGTTAGTAATGAGCAGTAAGTACTTAAACTGTTATAACTTGCGTTCTGGAGCTTGGATTTGTGTATTATTTATTCTGTATGAAATCTAAGACATAGGGATATGATTTTTGTTCAGACCATAATATCTGAATATGTCTTTAAGTATCCAGAAAAATTCATAAAGTTTAGACTTAGAATCTGTCCAGAAAATTCTGGGCAGAATTATCAGTGACTAGTTAGTGTTAATATTATCATATCTTTTGATAAAGAACTCAGAATTAAGTGATTCAAGTTGAATATTAAAGATAAGATTCATATCTAAAATGTTTATGAAGATCATATAACTACATTCAAAAATTAATGGGACCAAAATTAAGGTCCAAGACAGAGAACAGAATATGCCAGTGACACGGCAACATGTGAATTGAGAAATGAAATGAGTAAAATGATGAGAAATTTGTTATATTATGTAAATATTATTTTAATTGAGTGATTATGTGATTATTTTGAGATATTACATGCATGAAAATTATTAAATTAATTGTTATGAATTTTAATGAAATTGTATAAGCCCTAGAATACCTAACTAGAACCAACTTAGGATAGTTTGGCATGCCAAATAGGGGGGAGTATGATAAAAATGATTAAATCCATTAATGGTATGATTATCTATGCCAGTAATTGCACTGTTATCTACGCCGGTAATGACACTTTTATCTACGCTGGTGATGGCACGATTATCTATGCCAGTAATGGCACGGTTATCTACACCGGTAATGGCACGGTTATCTACGCCGGTAATGGCACTTATATGCGCACATCATATTGCCCGGGTGGTACTCCTAAGTGCCTGGATGAAAACTCCATTATCCGAGTCAGTGGTTTATAGGTGTCCTGGGCATAAATAAAGACATAAATAAAAAGTCATGGAACATAAAAGAATTATTTAAAATAAAAATGGAATTATAAATTGTGACATGTATAAAAAGAAGATTTAGTGTTATACAATAAGGTGGTAATAAAATAAATAAGTATGAGATAATATAATATAATTTGATGTCTATACATGCTAAAATACCATGATTTGCATGAGAATGATGATTTGATTATGTTAAACAAAATGAGATACAATAAATTGATGTTATGCATACTAGAATATTATGAAATGTATGTTTGCATGATTTGATCATAAATTGTTATATGACAATGCATGTGACATTAAAAATAGTTTATTGCCTTATTTATATGCACCACTAAGCCAAGAGCTTAGCGTGGGAGTTTTGCTCATGTAGATTTAGTAAAGAATAAATAGAAGATAGTAGACAAAGCCAACGGTGACCTAATCCAGTAAAGCAGCCTGTTGCACACATCGTGGGTTACACAACTTTTGTGTATTATCTTGTAAACTTTATTTTATAGTATTTGTAAAATAAACAGTATGTTTTGTAAAGAACATGTTACTATATAAAAAGGTCGTTTAACTTTTATGTTATATTTCTTTTATAAATGCAAAGTAAATAAATAGTGAATATTGGAAATGAAAAAAAAAATGTACGAGTGATTTTGCTTTATATATAACTTATATAATGATATTTTAATTGATAAAGTCAGTGTAGCACACCCGCATTCGGGCACGAGCTGCTGGGGTGAGGGGGTGTTACATTCCATCACTCAGTTTCATAATGCCTAAACCTAAGCTCTGATAGCAATAAATGTAACACCCTCCGATGTAGCTGAGAAAACCTCCCAACTATATCGATAGATGCTATTGGATGTTTTATGAAAAATTGATTAAAATAAAACTTTACATATTTAAAACATGTTTAACATAATTATGCATAAAACCATCATAATATAAAATCTGATCAAATGATTGATATAATACAAAACATAAAAAATGTTTTTTTCTAGTTTCACTAGCCTTGTATTACAAATACATCAAAATATAAATCGTTACATGTTCTTAAAACCAAAGACATGTAAACCAAATTCAAAATCCCATAATGTAATTAAAAAAAAATACACAATATGCCATGAATGTAAACATACCCCAAATTGGGAGCACTCTAACTGATCTTTGGAGGATTACGACTCTTTTATTTAACTCATGTCTACTGGCTCTGAATCTGAATGCAGAAAACCCACATACTAAGCAAACTAATGCTTTACTGGTACATATGAACATAAAAATTTTACATTTAAATAATGTCATATATTCAACTCATGATAATTCCTAGAATCATATATTCCAGCCATTTCATGCTTTCATATCATATCACAATGCCTATCTTACCATAATAAATCAATGTATACTATGTATATATATATATAAATATATATATATCACATTTTCATACCATTCCATTTTTCCTTGTTGGGTTTTTAAGATGAATCTCATTCATAAAATGTAGTAGAAAAATAAAATTTTCAAAACCTGAAATAAAAATCATGCTTGTGCCATTAAAACTAATTTATCAAAACATAGAGGTAAAAATTATACCTTGTAATTTTTTTATTTATTCTTCAAAATATCACCTTGTTGGGTTGTTTTAAACAACTACAATCCAATTTAGGATGTCTCTAATGTTAATCTGCACAAAAATATGGGAAGAAAGTACAAGAGAAATGGTTGAACACACCTCAAAGTGCTAGCAATTGTGTATGCTCAATTTCAGAGATAATGAAAAATAACTATTATTTTTCTTGTTGAATTTCTTAATTTCCAAAAATAATTTTCAGATTTTTAAACATTTCAAATATGTTTTTACCTCAAAAATAGTCTAGATACAAAGTGTACAAGACAATGGGAGGAATTTTGGAGTTTTTGCCTTAATTAGCCTTCATTGGCTAATTAAGGCCAATTAAGCCAGTTATTGGCCAGCAGCCCAGCTAATTGCCTGGCAGGCGAGCAGCTCGTGTGGGCCTGTGACTGCCCCAAACTATTTCTCCATCAGATTTCATCGCAATCCGTACCAAAACAATTCTCTAATATTTTTGAATCCCATTCAATACCATTTTACTCATTCTTCACATCTCCAATGCATGTGACCCATTAGGTTCCTATTATGTTAGTCACTTAAATTAACAATTGATTTAAGGAAGTCATGGGCAGTATCTAGTAACACATCATGACCTCCAATTGACCGAAAAGTCAGTGGTTTGACTATGAACCTTTCCATAGATAATTTTCGTGCAATTATTCATTTCACCATTCTATATCTCACTTATTTTAGAGTATGGACATGTGTCAACTCCCACTAGACTGACTACATCACTTTTAGTCAAAGTAATGTTAGTTCTTATCTGTGAGTCTCATTACTCTGTTAGACATGTTATTGAACATTATCTTCATCACATTTCCACTTCGGCTAGAGATTCCCAAGTAATGACCCAGACAAGAGGCCATAAGTACACACTACTTCTATCAAGAGAGGTGAATCCTTTGTTGGTTACCCAATTATGTTTGAATACCTCAAGCTATATCCAACCACCATTCTATGAGCAACCTCCCTGAGGCAACAAGGAATAGTGTCAAAATACAGAATCAGTATCCAAGATATCCTTGAGTACCTCAAGTCTAAGGATACTTGCACCATTGCTATGTTGAGACTATTATTGACATTTGAATAGATTACCCATATGATTGTATCATAGTAGGTCATCCAATTTACTTAGCTACACTTAGCAAGCATCCACATGTTAACTCTAAATATCTCATGTTTAATGATTGTGAGATCTACTGCTCGATCCAATCAAGAAGTGTAACATGTGCTAGTCTGTTCAGATTAACAATGTCCTATCTCATTAATCCTATGACTAAGGATAATTTTGATACAAATATAATTACACATGATAAGAATCTTAATATCATAATCTCATGATGAGTTCCTTCATATTATGTTATGTATCAAAGACTTCATTAATTGATTGAAGATCACTATCAATTCATACATCAAATGAATATCAAATTAATGAAGGAGCATTTTATTAATCAAATAAATTTGTATAATAAGTGCTAAAGATGTTTGCATTTAGAGCACTCCTCTAACATGCTCCCACTTGCACTAAAGCCAATCACCTTTGTATTTAATTCCATAGGCGAGTACATGAGAATCATATTTCTTTTGGGGAAGTGGCTTAGTTAAAGGATCAACAATATTCTGATCAGTAGACACTCTTTCTATCTTTACATCATTCCTACTAATGCTTTCTCTAATCAAATGGTATCTTCTGAGTACATGTTTCGATCTCTGATGAGACCGTGGCTCCTTTTCTTGTGCAATGGCTCCATTAGTATCAGAATACAATTGTATTGGATCAATAATGCTGGGAACCACTCCAAGTTCCATGATGAATTTCTTTATCTAAACTTCTTCCTTTGCTATTTCAGAAGCTGCAATGTACTCTACTTTAGTTGTGTTCATTTCCTGTTTGGAACTCTTCCAACTGACTGCTTCACCATTTAATGTGAATATATAACCTGACTAAGATTTTGAGAAATCCTTGTCAAATTGAAAGCTGGCATCGGTATACCCGCTTACAACATGATCTCCATCTCCATATAGTAAGAATACATCCTTAGTCCTTGTTAAGTACTTAAGGATATTCTTGACAGCCACCCAATAACTCTCACCAGGGTCCGATTAGTATCTGTTTGTGATGCTCAGAAAATATGATACATCGGGTCTTGTACATATGATAGCGTACATGATTGATCCAATAGCTGAAGCATATGGAATTAAACTCATGTTTGTCCACTCATATTGTGTCTTTGGACACAGACTTTGAGAGAGTAATCCCGTGGAACATGAGAATTTATCCCCTATTGGACTGCTCCATGCTAAACCTCTTTAACATATTGTCTATGTATGTAGATAGTGAAAGACCAAGAATTCTTTTAAATCTATCTCTATAGATCTTTATCCCCAAAATATAGACTGCCTCCCTAAAGTCTTTCATAGAGAAATTTTTGTATAACCAAATTTTGATTGATTGTAAGGCTGACACATAATTTCCCATTACCAATATGCCATCTACATATAACACAAGGAATACGATTGCACTCTCACTAACCTTCTTATATACACAAGGTTCATCCGAATTTTATAAGAAACCAATATGTTTGATTGTCTCATCGAAATGAATATCCCAACTCTTGGACACTTGCTTTAATCCATAAATGGATCTTTGAAGCTCGCATACCTTTTTGCCACATTTAGATATGAAGCCTTCTGGTTGTGTCATTTACACATCCTCGGTCAAATTTCCATTAAGGAAAGTTGTTTTAACATCCATTTGCCATATCTCATAATCATAATGAATAGCAATAGCCAGGAGTATACTTATGGGTTTAAGCATAGCTACTAGGCTAAATGTTTCATCACAGTCAATTTCTTATTTTTGACAATAACCTTTAGCTACAAGTCTAGCTTTATAGGTAACCACATAACCATCCATGTCAGTTTGCTTTTTGAAAACCCACTTGCAACCTATAGGCTTTTATCCCTTCGGGTGGGCCAACCAAAGTCCATACTTGATTTTCATACATGTAATCCATATCTATCTTTATGACAGGAAGCCATTTGTCAGATTTTGAACTATTCAGAACTTCTTCATAGACTGTAGGCTCATCATTTTCTATGAGCAATACATCATTGTATTCACTAATGAGAAATCCACATCTTTCTGGAACAGTAAGTATCCTACTTGACCTACAACACTCTTGTGTTTCAGAAGGTTAAGCTGTTATATCATCTCTATGAATAATAGGCTTAGGTTCAGGCAGTTGATTAGCATCTGCTTGAGCATCTTGAACTTCCTCAAGTTCAATTTTGCTCACACTATCTCTTTTTAGAAGAAATTCTTTTTCTAAAAAGATAACATGTCTTGAAACAAACACCTTTTGTTCTAAGGGGTGGTAAAATTGATATCCATATGATGCTTTTGGATATCCCACAAACAAACTTCAATCAGACTTAGCTTCTAGCTTATATGATATTTTCCACTTCACATAAGCAGGACAACCCCAAACTTTTAGGAAAGAAAATGTGGGCTTTTTGTTATACCATATCTCATGTGGAGTAACATCAGTTGACTTCAAAGGGACTCCATTTAATATATAAATAGCAATTTCTAGTGCATAACCCCAAAATGATTTAGGGAGTTTAACAAAGCTCATCATAGACCTTACCATGTCTAATAGGGTTTGGTTTCTTCTTACACCATTGTGTTGTGGCATGTAACATAGAATCCATTGAGATAATATCCTATTATCCCCAAGATAATCTAGAAACTCTTCGCTCAAGTATTCACCTCCTTGATCTGATCAAAGTGTTTTAATACTTTTGCCAAGTTGTTTCTCTACTTCATTTCTGAATTCTATGAACTTTTCAAAAGCTTCATATTTGTATCTCATATGATACATGTACCCATATCGTGAGTAGTCATTGATAAAAGTATTGAAGTAGATGAAACTACCTCTGGTGTGTGTAGACATTAGACCACATACGTCTGAATGTAATACATCTAAAAGTCGATTAGCATGTTCACCTTTTCCATTAAACGGTAATTTGGTCATCTTGCGTAATAAGCAAGATTCACATCTATCATATGATTCATAATCAAATGACCCCAAACTACCACTCTTTTGTAGCTTAGCCATGCGTTTCTTACTTATTTGACCAAGGCGACAATACCATAAGTAAGATGATTTCAACATATATTGTTTTTCCCTCTTATTATCATTGATGTTTAAAATTGGATTTGGCATATCTAATATGTATATTCCATTGCATAATGTACCACTAGCATAAAGAATTCCTGTCAACATAATAGAACAACAATTGTTACTAAAAGTTAAATCATAACCATTTTTTTATTTAGACTTGAAACAGAAATAATGTTTTTAATCAAAGCAGGTACATAATAGCAATTATCCAAATTTAATATAAGCCCACCAGGGAGGGTCAATACATATGTTCCTACAGCTAATGCAACAACCATTGCTCCATTTCCAATGCGTAGGTCTGACTCTCCCTTATTGAGCTGCCTACTATTCCTTAGGCCCTGCATATCAGTGCATATGTGTGAGCCACAACCGGTATCTAATACCCATATATTATTATCGGAAACAATATTAATTTCAATGACAAGAATACCTGAAATAGATGGGGCATCAGATGCCTTCTTCTTCAAGAACTCAAGTAAGCCTTGTAGTTTCTCTTCCAATAGCAATCCTTGCCGCAATGGAAGCATGTTCCCTTAGGAGCAATCTCCTTCGCCTTCTTCTTGGCCATGCCTCCCTTAGGTTTCAAGGACTTCTTCTTCTTCTTGAGGTTCTTCTTTTCAGAACTTGAAGAGTCCACCAACATCACAGCCTTATTATCCCTCTTGACAGATGGCTCAGTTGTTTTGAGCAAGTTAATCAGCTCAAAAATAGTGGTAGAGATTGGTTCATCCTATAATTAAGCATAAAATGTGAATAACTATCGGAAAAACCGGTTAGAATTAAGTCAATACTTAATTCATGGTCCATCACAAATCCCAAGGTGGCCAACTTCCCAATATAGCCATTCATCTTCAATGCATATTGCACTGGAGATGTCCCCTCAACCATCTTAGAGTGGAAGAGCAACCTTGAAGTTTGGAACCTTTTGGAATGCTCTTGCTCATCAAAAAGCTCTCTTATATGGTATACTATGGAATTAGCATCCATAGCCTCATGCTGCTTTTGCAACTCAGCTGACATAGTAGTAAGCATAATGCAGCTTGCCATCTCACTATCATCAAGATGCTTTTGTTATGCCTTCTAAACATCTTCAGAAGCATTAGCAGGAGGGGAAGTAGGGAGTGCCTCATCTAGGACAACCAATCTTTTTGAATTTGCAAACTATTCTCAAATTCCTTAGCCAATCCAAAAAATTAGGCCCAGTCAACTTATTTGATTCCATTAGTGATCGCAAATTCACACTTGTCATGATTCTAACAACCTAGATGTAAGATAGAACATGTTAGAATGTACATAAAATTCATGTTCATTAGGTCTTTAATAAATTGCATTATGACTCCCACTATTTTATTGCGAATCAATAGCCCTCACTATGAACCTGAGAGAACTTATATGGAAGTTCTCTTAGTGGGTTGATATCCAACTAGCTAAGAATAACCTTGAGTCAACTTAACAAACTATCCTTAGTTTGATTGGTAGGTATCTAATCCATTCCAATTGCATTACTCATGCAATTATCGAATCTTGTGCTATCAACTTATTAATGTGTGCACATACATTGGGCTATCAACTCTTAATATGTGTACATCATATGTATACAAACCCAACTTCGCCTCTAATACTCATTAACCTTAGCGCAAATTGTAAAACCCCCTTACCCCACTTCCATTTAGCAAGGTAAGTGAGTATTACTCGTCTAACTATTTTATAAAATTAATGAAATGAAGTATAAATTTTTTTTTCAAAAATATTGCAGATACCCAAACTAAAATTATTACAAACACAAATATTAAAATTTAATTTATTTATAAAATACAATAATTTACATTCAAGCTATGTCCCTTATATTATAATTCATATTTATATTACATACTCGATGAAATAAAAACGATAGTTTAATTTACAAAGTTTTAACAAAATATACCAAAAAGAAATCCAAAGCTTTTAGCCACTTTCGTCTGGTTACCCTTCTTCTTCTGACAACTATACTATTTATGGCTACCCTTCTAAAACCTATGTGAGAGCCGCGCTAAGCTACTAGCTTAGTGGTGCTTCAATGATAAAAATTTTACATACATATTGTTGCCCAGATATTGAACCAAGAAGGGGGGGGGGTTGAATTGGATATTAAAAATTTTAACTTTTAAGTGCGGAATGAAAAGTTAAGTTGAGTAGGGATAGGAAGATTTCACACAGGAATTTTTATAGAGGTTCGGGTGTTAACAAACCCTACTTCTCTCCCCAATCTCAATTGGGAGTTTCACTAATACACAAGGTGTTACAATGGAGTTTTACAAACTCACTCCCAACTATGGTGTTTCTAACAATGGACCACACCTAATCCAGAAATCCCTTGTGTTTTAATGGCTCACACAATAAACCAATTCCTTGTGTTTTAAAGGCTCACACAAATAAGCCTTACAAGTGTTCTACTCTTAACCCAAAATACCCAAACTCACTTGAGTAGAAGATTACAAAGAGAAACACTTACAAATCTATAATGCTCAGAGAATGATGACCAAAAAGATTTTCACAGAAAATAAATGTTTGTTTTGAAAATATCAAATGCACAAATGGCTTACAACAAGATTTTGATCCGAAGTATTAGCTATTCTCTTATTATGGATTCATAAATGACTTGCATTTATACTTCCATGGAGAATTATAGCCGTTTGGTTGCATTTAATGTGGAAGTAGCCATTGCACCAACTCTTATTTTCATGCCTGACATGTTTCTCTTTCCTCTTTCATGGTCGTGAGTATGAGTGTCACCGTCGTGACTGTTCTTCCAAGCAGTGACTTGAGTGGTGACATTGGCCGTGAAGCATTCTGGAAGGATTTGAAGTGTTTGATCACGGGCGTGACATTATATATTCATGGCCGTGAACATCCTTCCTAGCCATGGTCCAAGTAGTGACTCTGGCCGTGAAGCTCTTAGGAGGAATTAGTCATGTCATCTCACGGGCGTGACTTTCTTCCACGGTTGTGACTAATATGATCATTCACGGTTGCTACCATTCTTCATGGCCATGAACTTTAAATGTTGGATAGTTGGCGCTAAGCTTCATCACAGGCATGACATATAAGGTCACGGGCGTGAACATGTTATTTCTTCATTTTTTTTGTCTTTTTAAGGTTAGTCTTCCAGTCTCCATTCTTGCTATCATATTCCACACCCTGTTCAATGAACTTAGAAAATAAGTATGTTAAATACATTATTGCTATTTTATTTGTTAGCATCAAAATGATGAAAATACCCTTCAAGGTTCAACAATCTCCCCTTTTTGATGGTGACAAATAATCTAGCAATATGTGCTTTTGAGAAGTCTCCCCCTCAAAAGATGCTTAAGATAAAAAATTACTGTGCGAGAATTGTAAAGAATGATGAAGTGTAGCATCAAAATATGCAAGGTATATTCAATATATACCAAATTTTTACTTAAGACAAGTTAAGTACATGCAAAGTATATTTAAGGTATATTTAACGTATATCAAGTGCATATTCATTCATGTAACTTGCATCAATGTATATGCAAAGTATACTTAAGGTATATTTAAGGTATATCAACTCATTTGCATACTTGCATATTCATTTGATTCAAAATAAGTATTGCATTTAACTTTAAATATAATATATTGCTAGGTTCTCCCCCTTTTGTCATCAATAAAAAGAATAACAAAAAGATAAATCATAATGGAAAACAAAAGCAATTATATTAATATAAAAAGACAAATACAAAGATTGGAAAAGAAATTGAAAGTCTTACATCAAACAAGCTAAAAAATAACATAGCTAACATCTAGTCTAGCTAGATTTTGAGCCAGACATCCCATCTCTACGGCGAGCTACTTCCGCCTCGAGGCTCTCTATGTTAGACTCCATGAAATCCTTGAGGTTCTCTAACCTCTCATCCATCGAAGCCTGCAATTGCTCAAACCGTGGTGCCAAGAGATCAACCACTTGTTGAGCCAAGTTTGGTGTGGAGGCAGAGGATTGTCCAATTACCTGCTCAACCTCTGGAGGTGCCATCTCAACTCGAACTCTCTTCCTCTGTTGGATTCCTTGGAGGCTAGCTTTGAAGTCATCCGAGTCATTATCCTCCCAAATAATCTCACCAGCAGTGTTGGTGAAGTAGTAGTAGATGTTGTTCTCATGAACTATACGAACAGCCGCTCCCATTTTGATAAAGGACTCAACGTCTAGATGGTCTCGAGGATGTACGGGTACAAGGTTGAAGTGGTGCTCCTCTAGCTTTAAATACCCCAGCTTGAAGGTGAGTCACGTACCCACCAATCAAAATATCTCAGGAGGGCTTGGTGGCAATTGATAGAGGATGGTTTGCAAACCATCGAGATAAAGCCACTGTTAAGCCTCTTCGGGCCATCTTCAGGAGAAAGAGCTCGGACTTCCGAATCGATCCATTGCTATCTCCTCTGGAAAAAATGCTATAGGTTAGAAACCTATGCAAGTACTTATGCACTGGGGATCGAAGGTGGGTGCTTTTCGTCTTTTTGATGTCCCAGCTGCAGTCAAGCCCGAAGTGAGTCCATGCCTGAGTAGCATAGAACTCCACCTCACACTCATTTAGGATAACGTTAGAGGGAAGGTTGAACATGTCACCAAATTGTTGGGTTTTGAAGAATGAATCATATTCATAAACGCAGCGAAAAATAAAATTTTTCAAAACCCAAAACAAAAGATCATACTTGTACCATTAAAACTAATTTATATAAATGTAAATGTTAAAAATTATACCTTGTAATTTTTATTTGTTCTTCAAATATTCACTTTGTTGGGTTGTAGAAAACCATAACAATCCACAGTACGATGTCTCTAATGATAATCCATATGAAGATTGAAGAAGAAACTATCAAGAGAAATGGTTTGAATAAATTCAAAGTGCTAGTTTTGAAAGTGTTCTTGAGAGAATTTTTGTTGTGTCTTAAAAATATTTTTTTACAAAAAATATTTTCATGTCTATTTTCTGCCATTTGATGTCTTTTCTATTTGAATCAAATTCAAAAATATGATGAAAAGTCAAAAATAGAGAAAATGGAAACAAATAAATAGTAATTGGCCATAATTGGCCTAATTAAGGCCAAAAACAGCTGTTGGCCAACGGATGGGAAGCTGCAGACACATTGGGCCTATTGCGGGCTGCTGCTGGGCAGCCCAGCTGGCCTGCAAGATGGGCCAGTAGCCTGCCTAGCCTGCGCGGGCCCGTATGGCCCGTGACACTCCTGAACGATTTTTTTTTGTGCGATCTCATCGCGATCCATCCTAAAATAATTCTCTCATATTTTGGATCATATCCTAGACCATTTTACTCATTCTCCATATCTTCAATGCGTGTGACCCATTAGATTCCTGGTTATGTTGGCCACTTAAATTAACAATGAATTTAAGCACGTCATGAGAGGTATCTAACAACACATCATGACCCAAAATTGACCGAAAAGTCAGTGGTTTGACTACGAACCTTTCCATAGATAATTTCTGTGCAATTCTTCCTTTCACCATTCTATACCCCACTTGGTTCAGAGTATGGACATGTGTTAACTCCCACTAGACTGACTACATCACATCTAATCCAAGTAATGTTAGTTCTTATCCTTGAGGCTCATTACTATATTGGATATGTCATTGAAGACTATCTTTATGACATTTCCACTCCGGCCAGAGATTCTTGAGTAATGACCATGACAAGAGGCGATGGGTATACACTTCTTCTATCAATAGTGGTGAATCCTTTGTTGGTTACCCAATTACCTTCGAATACCTCAAGCTATATCCAATCACCTATGAGCTACCTCTCTGAGGCAACAAGGAATAGTGTCAAAATACAGAATCAATATTCAAGATATCCTTGAGTACCTCAAGTCTAAGGATACTTGCACCATTGCTATGATGAGACTATCATTTACATTTGAATAGATTATCCATATGATTGTCTCATAGTTGGTCATCCAATGTACTTAGCTACACTTAGCAAGCATCCAAATGTTAACTCTAAATATCTCATGTTTATAGATTATGAGATCTACTACTCGATCCAATCAAGGAGTGTAACATGTGCTAGTCTGTCTGGATTAATAATGTCCCATCTCATTAATCCTGTGACTAGGGATAATTTTGATACTAACATAATTACACATGATAAGAATCTCAATATCATGATCTCATCATGATTTCCTTCATGCTATGTTATGTATCAAGGACTTCATTAATTAATTTAAGATCACTTATCAATTAATATATCAAATGAACATCAAATTAATAAAAAACCTTTTATTAATCAAATAAATTTGTACAATAAGTGCTAAAGGTGATTGCCTTTAGAGCACTCCTCTAGCATGCTCCCACTTGCACTAAAGCCAATCACCTTTGTATTTAATTCCATAGGCGAGTACATGAGAATCATATTTCTTTTGGGGAAGTGGCTTAGTTAAAGGATCAGCAATATTCTGATCAGTGGGCCCTCTTTCTATCTTTACATCATTCCTACTAATGATTTCTCTAATCAAATGGTATCTTCTGAGTACATGTTTCGATCTTTGATGAGACCGTGGCTCCTTTGCTTGTGCAATGGCTCCATTAGTATCAGAATACAATTGTATTGGATCAATAATGCTGGTAACCACTCCAAGTTCTGTGATGAATTGCTTTATCCAAACTGCTTCCTTTGCTACTTTAGAAGCTGCAATGTACTTTGCTTCCATTGTGCAATCAGCAGTCATTTCCTGTTTGGAACACTTCCAACTAACTGCTCCACCATTTAGTGTAAATATATAACCTGACTGAGATTTTGAGTCATCCTTGTCAGATTGGATGCTAGCATCGGTATACCACTCACAGTAAGATCTCCATCTCCATATACTAAGAATACATCCTTAGTTCTTCTTAAGTACTTAAGGATATTCTTGACAGCTACCCAATGACCATCATTAGGGTCCGATTGGTATATACTCGTGACACTTAGTGTAACACCACATCTTATGCATTTTAGTATAACCTATCCAAACATCAAGTAATCATACATGGCCTACTGGAAAGGTAAAATACCCTGTTAACAATAGTAGTAAAATTGTTTTTCATATCCTGTAATATAATTCCATGACTTTGCAAGTCTCATATCCTATAATTTCATTCAATGACTTGCAAGTCTCATATCCTGTAATATTATTCACTGACTTTGCAAAGTTAACACTGAGGTTTTCACCCCAATATAATATATCACATATATCAAAACATAAACTTTTCACATAAGTATTTTCGAGTTGATTTCATTTATACATATTTAGACTCATTCCAAAATGACTATACCTATTCAAGCACGTAAATACAAAAAAAACACATATGACATATTTTCATGCTTGTGTGGAATGCAAGGAGAGAGAGAGTGATGAGGCTCGGCCAGTGACCTGTGCTCCATGTCTTTTATACGCTACTCAAAATGAGCTATCACTTTTCTTTACCTGAAAAATGATGCAAATTGATGAGTTGCGGCTCAGAGAGAATAACCATCCAATGAGCTCTAAAGTACCAAACAACTCATAGTCATAAATCACAATTCCAATATATACCATGTATTCCATTCCATTCATCAGTCAATAACATATAAATATAGATAAAATCAAGTATTCAATAATTGTTATTTACTTATGCTTTGCTTGTACATTTTATTTTGTTGTGACCAGATTAAATGAACATTGCCCCGGGTTTCCATGTGAACATTTGCATTTGCATTTGCTAGCTAGCTTGATCATTTGTTTCATTTGCACATTTGTTGGGCCATAGGCCTCTTCTTTTGCTTTGCACATTTGTTGGGCCATAGGCCTCTTCTTTTGCTTTGCAATGTCGATTAACTAGTCACAACGCCTTTTTAGCCCATATGCATATGCACTTGTATTTAAGCATTCATCAACCATTGCATCTTTATCATATACAACATACATATATTCCCTATATACCTCATATGTCAAGCATACACCTTGTATATACTATACATGTACCATGTATATATATCACATTTGTCAAACATATATCTCAAATATACCACAAGTATACCATTTATATGTACCACAATGTCACAAATTATCCATCATTACATTATCAAGGACCAATCATGACAATCACATGAATTACATAGCAAGCAACATTCATTTGCACTAAAGAATTCAATCGATAATTAGACTCACCGTTCTCCTTTGATTCCGACCCCTAACTTATTGTCTATCTGCTCCTTGTGGTTCTCCAATATGTTGCGATCCTAATATGAAAACATAATCGATTAACTCATGATTAGAGAGACTTAATGTGGCTTAAACAAATTAATATGCATTGTTCATGTCAATAGTTAAGATTTTTCCTATGAGGCAGTGTGACCTTATGGGACTGTTTAGCCTATAACTTTTTCTATAATTGACCAATTACTCTGATTCTTGTTCCTAATTAACAATAACACATATATATACAACTTTTATGTTTTGAGAGACTTCAAATAAGGGCTTTAACATATTCTAAATCAAACCACACAGTAGCTAACTTGGTTAGGGTTTATACCCTGACCAGTTTCAGTACGAAGGGCATATCTCTCCCTATAGATAACATATTGCAAAAATGTTTACATATCCAAAAATATAAGATATAAAGGAACAACTTTTGTTTTTTACACATTTCCATAATCAATTTCTATTAATATCAAAATCGGGGTGCAATTCAGTGCCTAATATTGAACCTAAGCAACTCAAATCAACCCTATAGCAATAAGAATTGATTACTTACCAAGAACAACCTTGAAAGGGATCAATTAGCTTCAAAAACTAGGTGAAAAAAGGAAGAATTTAAGTCTGAAATGGAGGAAATTGAAGAAGAAGTCGGGCTGGAGTGAGGAGGCAGAAATGGGGAAAGATATATGAAGATAAAGCCAACTTGTTTTTTGTCATTTTGTCCTTTTCCCATTTTCTCATTTTCTCATTTTCTCTTCTTCTCTTCTCTTTTCTCTTCTCTTCTATTTCTCTTTTGTGTCATTTTTATTTTATTTTGTCCATATTATTATTATAATTTACATAGATTTATAATTCCACAAATTCACACAATAATACGGCTTAATCATTTGACCCCATTTAACTAAATTAGCAATGTAAATGTTCACTAATCTTAATCTAATCATTTTTCTTAGTTTAATTTAATCACCTTATTCAATTTATTTCTAATGCTTTGTTATCTTCATTTAGGTTATAATTACACAAGTGCGACTCGATACAAGTGCCAAATACTAGGACACATAGCTAGTGCGTGTCATAAACTTGTTCCTATAGAAATACGTATGAAATGCATGTGTTCAATTGAATTGTATGAAAGATGCTTATGTTCGATGAAATGCATATGGGGAAGGTCAAGGATGTTACACTTAGAGCATATGATACATCGGGTCTTTTACATATCATAGCATACATGATTGATCCTATAGCTGAAGCATATGGAATCAAACTCATGTGTGTCCTCTCATCTTATGTCTTTAGATACAAAGACTTTGAGAGAGTAATCCCATGGGTCATGGGAATATATCCCCTCTTGGACTGCTCCATGCTAAACCTCTTTAGCATCTTATCTATGTATGTAAATTATGAAAGACCAAACAATCTTTTAGATCTATCTCTATAGATCTTTATCCCTAAAATATAGACTGCTTCTCCAAGGTCTTTCATAGAGAAATTCTTGGATAACCAAATTTTGACTGATTGTAAGGCTGAGACATCATTTGCCATTAACAATATGTCATCTACATATAACACAAGAAATACGATTGCACTCCCACTAACCTTCTTGTAAATACAAGGTTCATCTAGATTTTGTAAGAAACCAAATTGTTTGATTGTGTCATTAAACCGAATATTCCAACTCCTGGATGCTTGCTTTAATCCATAAATGGATCTTTGAAGCTTACATACCTTTTTGCCATCTTTGGATATGAAACCTTCTAGTTGTGTCATGTACACATCTCAGTCAGATTTCCATTAAGCAAAAACTGTTTTCACATCCATTTGCCATGTCTCATAATCATAATGAGTAGCAATGGCTAGGAGCATCCTTATGGATTTAAGCATAGCTACTGGGCTAAAAGTTTCATCATAGTCAATTCCTTGTCTTTGACGATAACCTTTAGCAATAAGTCTAGCTTTATAGGTAATCACATTACCATCCATGTCAGTTTTCTTTTTGAAAACCCACTTGCACCCTATAGGCTTTATTCCTTTGGGTGGGTCAACCAAAGTCCATACTTGGTTTTCATATATGGAATTCATTTCTAACTTCATGGCTTGAAGCCATTTTTCAAATTCTGAACTATTCAGAACCTTTTCATGGGTTGTAGGCTCATCATTTTCTATAAGCAATACGTCGTTCTGTTCACTAATGAGAAATCCATATCTCTCTGGAACAGTACGTATCCTACTTGATCTACGAAGCTCTTGTGCTTCAGAAGGTTGAGCTGTTATATCATTTGTATGAGTAACAAGCTCGGGTTTAGGCAGTTGATCAACATCTGTTTGAGCATTTTGAACTTCCTCAAGTTCAATTTTTCTCCCACTATCTCCTTTTATAAGGAATTCTCTCTCTAAAAAGATAGCATGTCTTGAAACAAAAACCTTTTGTTCCAAGGGGTGGTAAAATTGATATCCATATGATACTTTTCGATATCCCACAAATAGACATCGGTCAGACTTAGCTTATAGCTTATCTGACATTGTCCGCTTCACATAAGCAGGACAACCCCAAATTCTCATGTAAGAAAATGTGGGCCTCTTGTTATACCATATCTCATATGGAGTAACATCACCTGACATTAAAAGAAATCCATTTAATATATAAATGGCGGTCTCTAATGCATAACCCCAAAAGGATTTAGGCAATTCTGCAAAACTCATCATAGACCTTACCATGTCTAACAAGGTTCGGTTTCTTCTTTCAGCCACACCATTGTGTTGTGGCGTGTAAGGTGGAGTCCATTGAGATAAAATCCCATTATCCCTAAGATAATCTAGAAACTCTTGGCTCAAGTATTCACCTCCTCGATTTGATCGAAGTATTTTAATACTTTTGCCAAGTTGTTTCTCTACTTCATTTCTGAATTCTTTGAAATTTTCAAAAGCTTCAGATTTGTATCTCATCAGATACACGTATCCATATCGTGAGTAGTCATCGATAAAAGTAATGAAGTAGATGAAACCACCTCTAGCGTGTGTAGACATTGGACCACATACATCTAAATGTATTAAGTCTAAAAGTCCATTAGCACATTCACCCTTTCCCTTAAAGGGTAATTTAGTCATCTTACCTAGTAAACAAGATTTGCATGTGTCATATGATTCATAATCAATGACCCCAAACTACCACTTTTGTGTAGCTTAGCCATGCGTTTCTCACTTATATAACCAAGACGACAATGCCATAAATAAGATGATTTCAACATATCTTGGTTTTTCCTTTTATTATCATTGATGTTTAAAATTGCATTTGACATATCTAATATGTATATTCCATTGCATAATGTACCATTAGCATAAAGAATTCCATTCAACATAATAGAACAACAATTGTTACTAAAAGCTAAAAGGAAACCATCTTTATTTAGACTTGAAACAGAAATAATGTTTTTAGTCAAAGCAGGTACATAATAGCAATTATCCAAATTTAATATAAGCCCACTAGGGAGGGTCAATAAATATGTTCATATAGCTAATGCAGCAACCCTTATTGAGCTATCTACTGTTCCTCAGGCCCTGCATATCAGTCCATATGTGTGAGCCACAACCGGTATCTAATAGCCATATATTATTATTGGAAACAATATTAATTTCAATGACAAAAATGCTTGAAGTAGATGGGGCATCAGATGCCTTCTTCTTCAAGGACTCCAAGTAAGCCTTGCAGTTTCTCTTCCAATGGCCATCCTCGCCACAATGGAAGCATGTCCCTTTTGGAGCAATCTCCTTGGCCTTCTTCTTGGCCACGCCTCCCTTAGGCTTCATGGACTTCTTCTTCTTCTTAAGGTTCTTCCTTTTAGAACTTGAAGAGTCCACCAGCATCACAGCCTTACTGTCCTTCTTGACAAATGGCTCAGTTGTTTTAAGCAAGTTAATCAGCTCAGGAATAGTGGTAGAGATTTGGTTCATCCTATAGTTAAGTACAAAATGTGAATAACTATCAGACAAACCGGTTAGAATTAAGTCAATACTTAATTCATGTACCATCACAAATCCCTCGGTGGCCAACCTCTCAATACAGCCATTCATCTTCAATGCATATTGCACTAGAGATGTCCCCTCTGCGGAAGAGCAACCTTGAAGTTTCAAACCTTTCAGAATGTGCTTGCTCATCAAAAAGCTCTCTTAGATGGTATACTATGGAATTAGCATCCATAGCCTCATGCTACTTTTGCAACTCAGCTGACATATTAGCAAGCATAATGCAGCTTGCTATCTCACTATCATTGAGATGCTTTTTATATGCCTTCTGAACATCTTCAGAAGCATTAGCAGTAGGGGATTAGGGAGTGCCTCATCTAGGACATAGCCAATCTTTTCAGATTTGAGAACTATTCTCAGATTCCTTAGCCAATCCAAAAAATTGGCCCCAGTCAACTTATTTGATTCCATTAGCGATCGCAAATTCACACTTGTCATGATGATGATTCTAGCAATCTAGATGTAAAATAGAACATGTTAGAATGTACATAAAATGCTTGTTTATTAGGTCTTTAATAAATCGCATTATGACTCCTACTATTTTATTGCAAATCCATAGCCCTCACTATGAACCCGAGAGAACTTATATGGAAGTTCTCCTAGTGGATCGATGTCCAACTAGATAAGAATAACCTTGAGGCAACTTAACAAGCTATCCTTAGTTTGGTTGGTAGGTATCTAATCCATACCAATTGCATTATTCATGCAACTATCGACTCTTGTGCTATCAACTTATTGATGTGTGCATATACATTGGGCTATCGACTTTTGATATGTGTACATCTCATGTATACAACCCAACTTCACCTCCAATACACATTACCCTCGGCGCAAATCCAACAAGTTAATAATATCGGTTAAGTCTAACCCATTAATCATGAAATCTAATTTCAATGGATTGAACATATTCTTATAGAGTGAGCTTGAGGCAACTCAACAACCCTAACTCTAGAAGAACTCTGGTTCTCCCCATATTAATGGAAGGTGTAAGACTTAATTGTTTATTTAGTGAGGGATTTCTTTGTTAAGTCTCATCAAGTTATTATTTCATGCTTTTATATATCATACATTCATCACATTGATATATATAGATAGTTACGTTAACTATATGGCATGATTATGAACATACTAAAGTCAATCTCTTGAGCCTAAGAGAAATTGACTAGGTCTTACCTAGGTATATGCATGAATTTACAACCCAAAATAGAAATTAAATTCCTATTTCTAAGTCTTCTTGTTTATGGTACCATCTCCTTTGCTTCTTGCTCCTTTGTATCTTCATTCTATCCTAATCCTATGTAATCTAATTACATATTTCAAATTATGGAAAACCTCAATTTACATTTGAGGAGAGTAAGATGAGAAGAGAAATACATAAGATAGAAAAAGATGTAGGGACACACAGGCCCTATTTACCATAAAGCAAAATAATTCCATGCATGCTCAATCTATAGCGTAACACCCTCACCCGATCAACACGTGCCCGGATAAGGGAGCGCTAATGTATGTCTTCTTTACTTCTTCAAATCGCTATTATTATTATTCTCCCTTTATTTTCTCAACATTTATATATATATAGATATATACATAAAACCAGGGTACAATTTTTTTACATAAGATAGTAATTTTAAACATCAAATTAATTCTTAAACAAACTTTAAAAGTAAGTTTTACAAACTCTAAAACTATTTAAAATAAAAAGCCAAATACAAAAATTTCAAAGCTTGTAACCCACTTTCTCAAGGTTCGGTTGCTTTACTTGAATAGGATCACTGCTTGCTTTATCTATCACCTTCAGCTACCTTTCTATATCTGCGTGGAAGGAAACTCCCACGCTAAGCTCTAAGCTTAGTGGTGCATATAAATAAGGCAATATACTATATCATGCAACAAGCATTAACATGTATCATTTTATGCATTAAAATGTTTGCATGCCATGACTATCAACATATTCCTATTTCATACAAGTATAAATGTCATGCTCACATAGACAATATTATTTTCAATTATCTTTGATGGTAAATTACTATGTTAATCTCTTTATCAATATATCTCAATCTCATATTATCATCATTTTCTTATTCTTTTCTTTTCTTATTTTCAAACATATACTCATTATCTTTCCAACATCATTCTAAATTTGGACTGACTGGATACGGGTTATGGATCAGGAGCGCTCCCAGAGCTTAAGCCACCCTGTCCACTATCTGGCTAAAAAGAGCTTCTCAATCAATGGAGCTCCCCGTGCTTAAGCCACATTGATTGAGTATAATTTCATCATAGATGAATAACCGGACCAAGGGTGCTCCCCGAGCTTAATCCACCTTGTCCTCATTTACATGTGCTCATCAGAGCTTCTCAAGTCAATAGCACTCCCAGAGCTTAAGCCACATTAACCGAGCATCTCAGACCAATGACGCTCCCAGAGCTTAAGTCACATTGGTTGAGGAATAGTACGATACCGTTCTCCTCCTTAATGACATGTCATCTATCTTGATTCTAGTCCACAGGTAGAGTAATTGGCATCTTTATATTTTCACATCAATCATAAATTCTCAAATTTCAACACATCAATATTCTCATATTTATCAACATCTCAATTTTCTTGTTTTGCAAACATATAGTCATACTCATATATAGTGGATAACATCTTTTCATTTATTTAACTAGGTACATCAAAATTCTCATGCTTATCATCCGCATCAGATTTCATATGTCATCCATGACAATTCACATATTTCATCCGTGACAATTCACTTTTCTATATCACAACATAACACATTCTCACATCTATATATATATATATATATATATGTATATATATATATATATCCATATCATTCTTATTTCATTGGATAGACAATGACTTTTATTTACTTACCTGAATTCCTCATTTGATAACCACATTCATAATTACAAATACAGAGCAATCACGGTCGTGATTACTAATTTCACACCCGTGAATTAGTTCATACCCGTAATCCCAAGCCATGAACAATATCGGAATGAATCGCCCAAAAGCATTCACGGTCGTGATTACTCATTCACGCCCATGAATAAGTTCACATCCGTGATTCCAATCTGTGAACGCTTCTGGAATGAATAGTACCATTTCCACCCAGAAGTCACAACCGTGATACAATCAGTCACAACCGTGAACTCTCAAGTTCACACCCGTGACTCAATAGTCACGCCCATGACTTTCAACAAGAAATCTGCATATTCATTTTTCATTCATTCTAACATCATCCAAATCATACCAAATTCTATTTCATGCATCTCTAAGGTTCTTTACTCAACTTATTACTTTCTAATACATGTAAATGTCTTCATCGTACAAGATTTCCTAACATGCATCATTAATTCAATGTCACACAAGGATCTCATTCATACATGTCTAAACCTATGGTTTCATGCCATAATCATCATCATTCTTAAAATGCATTTATCTAAAATCATGTTCAACATGCATTATTTCAAACTAAAATAGGCTATTGCCTTAAGTTATGCACAAACCTTAATCTTTCTCCTTCACTCTTGTAGGTAGCTTTCTCTTTTCCTTTGCTCCTTAGAGCTTATTCCTTGTCACTTGGAACTCCTACAACATCATAAATTATTATTATCATCTAATTTTCTCAAGACCCTAAACTCTCTTATTCTCTCTCAAAACCCTAGTTTCTCTCTCTTTCCACATAAGTCTTGTATGAGCTCAAAATTCGAATTTCCTTTAAGAAAATATGAAGAAGAAGAAGAAATGCTTCTTACCTTACACTTTTCTTCACTAAATCACCACTTTGGAGATTTTCTCTCTCTACCAAACTTGATTCTTCTTCATCTTTCTTGTTCTTTCCAGCTTCCTTAGGAGTTATGGACCATGAAGATCACCTTATCTTGCTCTTTCACCTCTCTTCTCTTCCTTTCTCTCTCTAGAATTCAAGATTGTCTATAGAGGAGATGGGGTTGGCGTGACTGGTATAAAAGAGAGAGAAGAAGGCAAAAAATGAAGAGAAGAAGAAGCAGAAAAGAAGGCATTAAATAGGGTACCCATAAGTCTTCATGTGGGACCCACTATTTTGACCATTTCTTGACATTAGGCTTAATGAACCCATTAATCTCATTCTTCCTCAATGAGTGGCCAGCCAAACCTATTAAAATGTCCCCAAAATCAATATGTTGATTAGCAATTAATCTCATTAATCCTCCAATTTTTGGTAAATTGCAATTTGACCCCAAAACTTATCAAAATTTGCAATTTAGTCCTTTACCGTAAATCATCTTCTTTAAACTTTATAATCACTTAAATAGGCATTTATCATTTAATTTAGCCATTACTTGATCAATTTTTGTAAAAATCCGAATTTAGACTCTGATAAGTCAAACGCGTCAACTTCGCGACACGTGCGACTCGGGGCCTAAATTAGCGGATATTACATTCTCTCTCCCTTAAAATAATTTCATCCTCAAAATTTACCTGTTCATTCGGGGTTAAATAACTAGGGATACTGCTTCCTCATCATTTCTTCACTTTCCCACGTGGCTTCTTCAATTGTATGATTCTGCCACCAAACTTTAACTAGAGGGACTCTTTTGTTCTGGAGAACTTTCTCTTCATATGCTATTATAGCCACTGGTTCTTCCTTATAAGACATGTCTGTCTGTACCCCTATATCCTCAATCAGTATAACATGGGTCGGGTCTGAACGATATTTTCTTAATATTTAAACGTGAAACATGTTATGAATTCTGTCTAGCTCCGGAGGAAGAGCTATTCGGTAAGCTACTGGTCCTATTCTTTCCAGAATTTCATAAGGACCAATAAAACTTGGGCTTAACTTTCCTTTTTCTATCGAACCTCACTACCTTTTTCCACGGTGAAACTTTAAGAAATACTTTGTCTCCTACTGCATATTCTATATCTCGCCTCTTTAAATCGGCATATGATTTATGTGCTACCTTTAGCCTTTCCTTGATCACTTTAACTTTTTCCTCGATTTGTTGAACTATTTACGGCCCAATCAAATTTTTCTCATTTAACTCGGTCCAACAAACTGGTGTCCTACACTTTCTTCCATATAAAGCTTCATAAGGAGTCATGCCAATACTCGTTTGATGACTGTTGTTATAGGCAAACTCCATAAGAGGTAGATGTCGATCCCAACTTCCCTCAAATTCAAGTACACAACATCTCATCATATCCTCTAGCAACTGTATAACTCGTTTTGATTGTCCATCCATTTGCGGATGAAATGTCGTGCTAAAATTTAGTCGAGTTCCCAAAGCCTGCTGTAGACTCTTCCAAAACTGCGACGTAAACCTGGAATCTCTGTCTGAGATAATAGATACAGGTACTCCATGAAGTCTCACTATCTCATTCACATAAATCTCAGCCAGCTTGTTCAAAGTATAGTACATTCGCACTGGTAGGAAATGTGCTGACTTCGTCAATCGATCCACTATCACCCATACTGCATCATGCTTTCTCTGAGTTACCGGTAAACCGGACACAAAATCCATCATGATCCTCTCCCACTTCCATTCTGGTATAGGAATCGGTTGTAGTAATCCTATGGATAATTGATGCTCAGCTTTCACTTATTAACAGATTAGACATTTAGCAACATATTCAGTGATATCCTTTTTCATCCCCGACCACCAGTATTGTGCTTTCAAATCTTGGTACATCTTGTTCCCACCTGGGTGCATAGTATAAACTGTTTCATGAGCTTCTTTTAAAATCTCTGACCTCAACTCTTCTATACTTGGTACACAAATCCGGTTCTTGAAATACACAGTACCATCTTTTGTTAAAGAAAATTTTGACTTTTCTCCATTTTTCAAGCCTTCGACCATCTTTATTAGCTTATCATCTTGTTTTTGGACATCTTTAATTCTTTGCATTAATGTGGATTTCACTCGTATCTCAGTTAAAATCTTTCCGCTTAGTGCATCTGCAACCACGTTAGCTTTTCCTGGGTGGTAGTCTATCACACAAGCATAGACTTTAATCAATCCCAACCATCTTCATTGTCTCAGGTTCAACTCTTTCTGTGAAGGAAGATACTTAAGACTCTTGTGGTCCGTATAAATGTAGCATCTTTCTCCATACAAATAATGTCTCTAGATCTTAAGAGCAAAAACTATCGCTGCAAGCTCTAAATCATGTGTCGGATAGTTGAGTTCGTGAGGCTTAAGCTGTCTGAAGGCATATGCAATCACTTTTTTCCTCTTGCATAAGAACACATCCTAGCCCATTGTGACTTGCATCACTGTACACAACATAGTCTTTTCCTGGAGTAGGCTGAGTCAAAACTGGTGCTTCAGTCAACATTGCCTTCAATCGATCAAAGCTTGCTTGACACTTATCTGTCCATTCAAAACGGACCTCTTTTCGCAGCAGTTGTGTCAAAGGATTCGCTATAGATGAAAATCCTTTCACAAATCTCCTATAGTATCCGGCTAATCCAAGAAAACTTCTCACTTTTGTCACATTTTGAGGTGATTTCCAATTAAGAATAGCCTCGATTTTACTAGGATCAACTTGAATACCTTCCGCTAAAATTACATGACCCAGAAAACTAACTACTTCCAACCAAAACTCACACTTAGATAGCTTTGCATACAAGTGTTTCTCCCTCAAAGTCTGCAATACTTTTCTAAGATGTTGGTCATGCTCTACTCGATCTCTAGAATAGACAAGAATTTCATCAATAAATACAACTACAAATTGATCAATATATGGCCTGAACACTCGGTTCATCAGGTCCATAAAAACTGCCGGCGCATTCGTCAATCCAAATGGCATCACCAAGAACTCATAATGACCATAACGAGTCCTGAATGTCGTCTTAGATACATCTGACTTTTTGATCTTCAGTTGATGACACTCCGATCGAAGATCTATCTTTGAAATTGATTACTAATTTCACAGCCCGTAATCACAAACCGTGAACGCTATTGGAATGAATCGCCCAAAAGCATTCACGATCGTGATTACTCATTCATACCCGTGAATAAGTTCACATCCGTGATTCCAACCTGTGAACGCTTCTAGAATGAATAGTACCATTTCCACCCAGAAGTCACAACCGTGATACAATCAGTCACAACCGTGAACTCTCAAGTTCACGCCCGTGACTCAATAGTCACGCCCATGACTTTCAGCAGAAAATATGCATAATCACTTTTCATTCATTATAACATCATCCAAATCATACCAAATTCTATTTCATGCATTTCTAAGGTTCTTTACTCAATTTATTACTTTCTAATACATGTAAATGTCTTGATCACACAAGATTTTTAACATGCATCATTAATTCAATGTCACACAAGGATCTCATTCATACATGTTTAAACCCATGGTTTCATGCCATAATCATCATCATTCTTGAAATGCATTTATCTAAAATAAAGTTCAGCATGCATTATTTCAAACTAAAATAGGCTATTGCCTTAAGTTATGCACAAACCTTAATCTTTCTCTTTCACTCTTCTAGGTAGCTTTCTCTTTTCCTTTGGTCCTTAGAGCTTGTTCCTTGTCACTCGGAACTCCTACAATATCATAAATCATTATTATCATCTGATTTTCTTAACACCCTAAACTCTCTTATTCTCTCTCAAAACCCTAGTTTCTCTCTCTTTCCACATAAGTCTTGGATGAGCTCAAAATTCAAATTTCCTTTAAGAAAAGGTGAAGAAGAAGAAGAAATACTTCTTACCTTACACTTTTCTTCACTAAATCACCACTTTGGAGATTTTCTCTCTCTACCAAACTTGATTCTTCTTCCTCTTTCTTGTTCTTTCCAGCTTCTTTAGGAGTTATGGACCATGAAGATCACCTTGTCTTGCTCTTTCACCTCTCTTCTCTTCCTTTCTCTCTCTAGAATTCAAGATTGGCTATGGAGGAGATGGGGCTGGCATGACTGGTATAAAAGAGAGAGAAGAAGGCAGAAAATGAAGAGAAGAAGAAGAAGAAAAGAAGGCACTAAATAGGGTATCCATAAGTCATCATGTGAGACCCACCATTTTGACCATTTCTTGCCATTAGGCTTAATGAACCCATTAATCTCATTCTTCCTCAATGAGTGGCCGACCAAACCTATTAAAATATCCCCAAAATCAATATGTTGATTAGCAATTAATCTCATTAATCCTCCAATTTTTGGTAAATTGCAATTTGACCCCAAACTTATCAAAATTTGCAATTTAGTCCTTTACTGTAAATCAACTTCTTTAAACTTTATAATCACTTAATTAGGCATTTATCATTTAATTTATCCATTACTTGGTCAAGTTTTGTCAAAATCTGAATTTAGATTCCGATCGGTCAAACGCGTCAACTTCGCGACACGTGCGACTCGGGGCCTAAATTAGCGGATATTACAAAATCACATTGGGCCTAAGTCTATAATCGTCCATCATGTCTTTTCATACACCCCTAACATGCATTCTTTAATGCACAAAATAAAAACACAATTTTGGATTTCAATTTGTAAATCGATTCAACACTTGAATCGAAATTGCCTATATGTGTTCTTTCGGTTAATTTAATTTTGTGTGTCATTTTAAAGTGGAATGTAATATTTAATCAAATTAAATTAAATTCCATATTTCCAGAAATAGTTCAAAATTAATTCTTCTTAAAATCAGAATATTATGATGTTAAAATTAAACAATTTAATTTTAATATACATACCAATTTCTAGTCATACTAGAATTACAATTGCACAACTTAAATTAATTCAAAACTAATTTCCAAAAATTATAAAAATTTTCAGAATATCAAATCACTATTCTATTTATCTTTAGGTTAGCTCAAGTGCATCAAAATATTATTGGCACAAGCCAAAATTACTAATACAAACGAACCAACACACTTAAACGCTTAAAATGACTAATTTGATATCTAAAATTTTTAAAATTTCAAATGCTTGCAAAATAATTTTGGCATGTGTCTAACATCAAAATAGCATATTTTTAATCATATAAAAATTATTTCAAGGTGCTGGAAATAAAATAAACACATATAAAAAAATCAAACAAAACAGCCCCAACGGGTATGTTAAAACAGTCCCATTTTTGTGTTTGTTTGAAAATCAATTAAAATAATTTTTAATTAATTATTGGACACTTCCAAAGGAATAAAAATATTTTCAATATATCTAAATAAGTTTTTCATAATTAAATTATCAGAAAAATGTAACCAGCCCCATCAATTAAGCCAAACAACATCACATGTTCATAAACAAGGCAATTTTAGGCATTTTTGAAAGAAATTCGAAATTAATTATTTGAATCACATTCAAAGCATTTTTCAATCAAAATAATCATTCTTAAGCATCCCATGATCAGATTAAAGAAAGAAAAATGTGTAAATTATATTTTACAAATTAATTTCGATTTTGCAAAACCTATTGATCCAAAACCATCAAAAACATGCAATCCCATTGCACTTTCAATTAAAATTAATTTTAATGGATACAAAGAGGCTATCAAGAGAAATGGTTTGAAAAAATTCAAAGTGTTCTTGAGATAATTTTTGTTGTCTTAAAAATATTTTGTTTTACAAAAAATATTTTCATGTAAATTTTATGCCATTTGATGGCATTTCTATTTGAATCAAATTCAAAAATAAGATAAAAAGTCAAAAATGGAGAAAATGGAAACAAATGAATAGTAATTGGTCATAATTGGCCTAATTAAGGTAAAACACAGCCGCTGGCCAATGGATGGTAAGCTGCAGGCGCGCTGGGCCTACTGTGGGCTGCCCAGCTGGTCCGCAAGGCAGGCCAGTAGCCAGCCTAGCCCGCGCGGGCCCGTGACGCTCCTGAACGATTTTACAAATTAATTTCGATTTTTTCTTGAGTAATGACCATGACAAGAGGCGATGGGTATACACTTCTTCTATCAATAGTTGTGAATCCTTTGTTGGTTACCCAATTACCTTCGAATACCTCAAGCTATATCCAATCACCCATGAGCTACCTCTCTGAGGCAACAAGGAATAGTGTCAAAATACAGAATCAATATTCAAGATATCCTTGAGTACCTCAAGTCTAAGGATACTTGCACCATTGCTATGATGAGACTATCATTGACATTTGAATAGATTATCCATATGATTGTCTCATAGTTGGTCATCCAATGTACTTAGCTACACTTAGCAAGCATCCACATGTTAACTCTAAACATCTCATGTTTATAGATTATGAGATATACTACTCGATCCAATCAAGGAGTGTAACATGTGCTAGTCTGTCTGGATTAATAATGTCCTGTCTCATTAATCCTATGCCTAGGGATAATTTTGATACTAACATAATTACACATGATAAGAATCTCAATATCATGATCTCAACATGATTTTCTTCATGCTATTTTATGTATCAAGGACTTTATTAATTGATTTAAGATCACTTATCAATTCATATATCAAATGAACATCAAATTAATGAAAAAGCCTTTTATTAATCAAATAAATTTGTACAATAAGTGCTAAAGGTGGTTGCCTTTAGAGCACTCCTTTAACAGATATAGGTTGTGGCTCACACATATGCACTGATATGCAAGGCCTAAAGAACATAGGCAGCTCAATAAGAGAGAGTCAGACCTGTATGTTGGAAATGGAGTAAGAGTTGTTGTATTAGTTGAAGGAACTTATGTATTGATTGTCCCAAGTGGGCTTATTTTAATTTTGGATAATTGTTATTATGTACAAGTTTTAACTAAAAACGTTATTTTTGTTTCTAGTTTAAATAAAGATGGTTTCCATTTAGCTTTCTATAACAATTGTTGTTCTATTATGTTGAATGGTATTGTTTATGCTAGTGGTACATTATGCAATGGAATATACATATTAGATATGTTAAATCCAATTTTAAACATCAATGATAATAAAAAGGCAAAAACAAGATATATTGAAATCATCTTACTTATGGCATTGTCACCTTGGTCATATAAGTGAGAAACATATGGCTAAGCTACACAAGAGTGGTAGTTTGGGGTCATTTAATTATGAATCATATGACACATGTGAATCTCTCTTATTATGCAAGATGACTAAATTACCCTTTAAGGGAAAGGTTGAACATACTTATGGGCTTTTGGACTTAATACATTCGGATGTATGTGGTCCAATGTCCACACACGCCAGAGGTAGTTTCATCTACTTCATTACTTTTATTGATGACTACTCACAATATGGGTACGTTTATCTTATGAGATACAAATCTGAAGCCTTTGAAAAGTTCAAATAATTCAAAAAGGAAGTAGAGAAATAACTTGGCAAAAGTATTAAAACACTTCGATCATATCGAGGAGATTAATACTTGAGCCAAGAGTTTCTAGATTATCTTAGGGATAATGGAATATTATATCAATGGATTCCACCTTACATGCCATAACACAATGGTGTGGCTAAAAGGAGAAATCGAACCCTGTTAGACATGGTAAGGTCTATGATGAGCTTTGTGGAACTCCCTAAATCCTTTTTGGGTTATGCATTGGAGACTACCATTTATATATTAAATGGAGTCCCTTCAAAGTTAGTTGATGTTACTCCACATGTGATGTGGAATAATAAGAAGTCCACACTTTCTTACATGAGAGTTTGGGGTTATCCTGCTTATGTGAAGCGAATAATGTCAAATAAGCTGAAAGCTATATCTGACCAATGTATATTTGTGGGATATCCTAAAGCATCATATGGATATCAATTCTACTACCCTTTTGAACAAAAGGTGTTTGTTTCAAGACATGTTATCTTTTTAGAAAGATAATTTCTTCTAAATGGAGATGGTGGGAGAAAAATTGAACTTAAGGAAGTTCAAAATGCTCAAGTAAATGCTAATCAATTGCCTAAACCTGAGCCTGTTATTCAACAATCTGAAGAATAAGACCTTCGTAGGTCAAGTAGGATACGTACTATTCTAGAAAGATATGGATTCCTTATTAGTGAACATAACGACATATTGCTCATAGTAAATGATGAGCCTATGACCTATGAATAAGTTCTGAATAGTTCAAAATCTAACAAATTGCTCTAAGACATGAAGTCAGAAATGGATTCCATTTATGAAAACTAAGTATGGACTTGGTTGAACCTCCCGAAGGGCTAAAGCCTATAGGGTGCAAATGGGTTTTCAAAAAGAAAACTGACATGGATGGTAATTTGGCTACCTATAAAGTTAGACTCGTAGCTAAAGATTATCATAAAAAAACAAGGAATAGACTCTGATAAAACTTTTATCCCAGTAGCTATGCTTAAATCCAAAAGGATACTCCTAGTCATTGCTACTCATTATGATTATGAGTAATGACAAATGGATGTTAAGATAGCTTTCCTTAATGGAAATCTAGCAGAGGATGTGTACATGACACAACCAGAAAGCTTCATATTCAAATATGGCAAAAAGGTATGCAAGCATTAAAAATCCATTTATGGATTAAAGTAAGCATCTAGAAGTTGGAATATTCGATTTGATGAGACAATCAAACAGTTTGGTTTCTTACAAAATCTGAATGAATCTTATGTATATAAGAAGGTTAGTGAGAGTGTAATCATATTCCTTAGTTATAAAAATTTGGTTATCCAAGAATTTCTCTATGAAAGACCTTGGAGAAGCAATCTATATTTTGTGGATAAGGATTTATAGAGATAGATCTAAAAGATAGCTTGGCCTTTCACAATCTACATACATAGACAAGGTGCTAAAAAGGTTTAGCATGGAGCAGTCCAAGAGAGAATATATACCTTGACCCATGGAATTACTCTCTCAAAGTCTATGCATCCAAAGACACAATATGAAAGGACACGCATGAGTTTGATTCCATATACTTCAGCTATAGGATCAGTAATGTACACTATGTTATGTACCAGACCCGATGTATCATATGATCTGAGTGTCACGAGCAGATACCAATTGAAGCCTGGTGAAGGTCATTGGGTGGCTATCAAGAATGGGTACTAAGGATGTATTCTTGATATATGGAGATGGAGATCTTGTTGTGAACAGGTATACAGATGCCAACATCCAACCTGACAAGGATGACTCAAAATCCCAGTCAGGTTATAAATTCACACTAAATGGTGGAGCAGCCAGTTGGAATAGTTCCAAATAGGAAAGAACTGCTGATACTACAACTGAAGTAGAGTACATTGTAGTTTTTGAAGCAGTGAAGGAAGCAGTTTAGATGATTCTAAAATTTAATTTATGTAGGCACTAAGAGATAGTGCTGAGTTGAAATTACATAGGCACTAAGAAATAGTGTTGAATTCGAAATTACGTAGGCACCACAAAGTGCTGAGTTGTTATTGAAAATGTAGGCATTAAATGCCGAGTTATAAAATAATTAAGTAGGCGCTAAGTATACTGCCAGAGAGCAGAAACCTTGTATACAGTGTTTAGTTTTGGTCTAACATGTTGTGGGCTATCAAATAAATAAAAGAAAAAAATGTAAATTATTAAATTGGTATTTTAAATTGTATATCTTGTATTGTTAAACAGTTTCAAGCATTCTTAATGAATGAAATGTTGTAATTGATGAATTGTATTCATGACGTAAATAGTTTTAAATATTTTTGGCATGCTTAGTAAATTAATTGTAGTTTCTGAAATTTTATTTTGAAAATATTTATATAATTATTGGATACTTGTCAAATGTACCACTAAGCTAGTAGCAGATAAATAGACGTAACTGTTACGTTAGGATGACCGAAGATAAAGGGAACCCCAAGATCATATTGCAGCAGTCTATTTTCTTTTTATATGTTTTGGAAATTGTATTGTAAAAATTACATTTTAAGAATTTATTTTGATGTAAATTTGTGGCATGTAGGATTTATAACGAGTGAATTTTGTAATTAAGATATTTTGTATTATTGTAAATGTATTTCTAAATATTATATTTTGATGAATGAATTCTTTTAAATCAAAATATTTACATCACTAGTTACATATTTAAATGATAAAAAAACAAAGAGATAAATATAGTAAGAAATATTCCGCGGATAATAAACTCGAAAATAAAAAAATACAATGATTTGAGAATTTGTTATTAAAAAAAAGAGTTTAGTATCACTTTCATACACTATTAACGACTAGTAGGGTAAGGGAGCGCTACAGGTTAAGTCTAACACATTAATCATGAAATGTAATTATAATGGTTTGAAAATATTCTTATAGAGTGACCTTGAGGCAACTCAATGACCCTAACTCTAGAAGAACTCTAGTTCTTCCTACATTAATACAAGGCATAAGACTTAATTGTTTATTTAGCGAGGAATTTCTTTGTTAAGTCTCATCAAGTTATTATTTCATGCTTTTTTATATCATACATTCATCACATGGATATATAAAGATAGTTACATTAACTATATGACATGATTATATACTAAAGTCAATCTCTTGAGTCAAAGAGAAATTAACTAGGTCTTACCTAGGTATATGCATGAATTTACAACCCAAAATAGAAATCAAATTCCTATTTCTAAGTCTTCTTGTTTACGGTTCCACCTCATTTGCTTCTTGCTTCTTTGTATCTTCATTATATCCTAATCCTATGTAATCTAATTACATATTTCAAAGTATAAAAAACCTCAATTTACATTTGAGGAGAGTAAGATGAGAAGAAAAATACATAAGAAAGAAAAAGGGGTAGGGACACGCAGGCCCTATTTACCATAAAACAAAACAATTCCATGCATGCTCAATCACATTGGGACTAAGTCCATAATCATCCATTATGCCTTTTCGTACACCCCTAACATACATTCTCTAATGCATAAAATAAAAATCATAATTTTAGATTTCAATTTGTAAATCAATTCAACGCTTGAACCAAAATTGTCTACTTGTATTCTTTCGGTTAATTTAATTTTGTATGTCATTTTAAAGTGGAATTTAATATTTAATTAAATTAAATTAAATTTCATATTTCCAGAATTAATTCAAAATAAATTCTCCTTAAAATTATAGTTTTATGATGTGAAAATTAAACAATTTAATTTTAATATACATACCAATTTCTAATTATAATAGAATTACAATTGCTCAACTTAATTTAATTCAAAATTAATTTTCCAAAATTCTAAAAATTTTCAAAACCTCAAATCATCATTCTAATTACCTTTAGGTCAGCTCAAGTTCATCAAAATATTTTTGGCACAAGCCAAAATTACTAAAAAAACAAACCAACACACTTAGACGCTTAAAACAACTCATTCGACATCTAGAATTTTTTTAAAATTTTAAATACGTGCAAAATAATTTTGGCATGTATCTAACATCAAAATAACATATTTTAATCACATAAAAATTAATTAAAATAATTTTTAATTAATTATTGGAGACTTTCAAAGGCATAAAGAAATTCTCAATATGTCTAAATAATTCTTTCATAATCAAATCATAAGAAAAATAAAACTAGCCATCAATTAATCCAAACAACAACACATGTTCATAAACAAGGCAATTTTAGGTATTTTGAAATAAATTCAAAATTAATTATTTGAATCACATTTAAATTATTTTTTAATAAAAATAATCATCCTTAATCATCCCATGATTAGATTAGAGAAAGAAAAATGTATAAAACATATTTTGCAAATTAATTTCAATTTTTCAAAACCTATTGATCTAAAATCATCAAAACCATGCAATCTCATTGCACTTTCAATAAAAATTAATTTTACTAGACACAAGGGGGCTCTGATACCACTGTTGGATTTTGAAGAATGAATGACATTCATAAACACAGTAAAAAAATAAAATTTTCAAAACTCGAAATAAAATATCATGCTTGTGCCACTAAAACTAATTTTTAATAAATATAGAGGTTAGAAATTATACGTTGTAATTTCTTATTTGTTCTTCAAATCTTCACCTTATTGGGTTGTAGCAAACCACAACAATCCACACTAGGATGTCTATAATGATAATTCATGTGAATAACAAAGAAGAAACTATCAAAAGAAATGGTTTGAACAAATTCAAAGTGCTAGCTTTGAAAGTGTTCTTGAGAGAATTTTATTGTGTCTCAAAATTTTAATTTTTTGTCATTTGATGTCTTTTCTATTTAAATCAAATTCAAAGAAAAGATCAAAAGTCAAAAATGGAGAAAAAGAAACTTGAACGAATAGTACATTTGTTTTATGGCGATAATTGGCCTAATTAAGGCCAAATTTACTCGTTGGCCAACAGGACGTAGCAGCGCGCATGTTGGGCCTACTATGGGCTGTCGTTGTGCAGGTTAGCAGCCTGTTTGGCCTGTATGGGCCCGTATAGGCCCGTGACCCTCCCGAACAATTTTTTCCGTGCGATAATTCTCTCATATTTTTTATCTCATCCAAGACCATTTTACTCATTCTCCATATCTTCAATGCATGTGATCTATTAGGTTCCTGGTTATGTTAGCCACTTAAATTAACAATTAATTTAAACAAGTCATGAATGGTATCTAGTAACACATCATGACCCCCAATCGACCAGAAAGTCAGTGGTTTGACTATGAATCTTTCCATAGATAATTTCTGTGCAATTATTCCTTTCACCATTCTATACCCCACTTGGTTTAGAATATGGACATGTGTCAACTCCCACTAGACTGACTATGTCATGCCTAGTTCAAGTAATGTTAGTTCTTATCCCTGAGGCTCATTACTCTATTAGATATGTCATTGAAAACTATCTTTATTGTAATGCCCACTAATTAGTATAAGTTAGATTAAGTATATGGTCTACATAGGAAACATATGATGGACTATATATATTAAAATAGATATAATAAATGACTAAATTAGAAATTAAAATAAATTAAGTTAATTAACAGATTAAATTAGACAACATAATTAAATTGTACTTTTGTTAAAAAAAATTAAGGGGATTAGATATGAGTATATGTGTGAATAATAATAATAATAAGTAAAAAAAAAAAAGAACAGCAAAAAGAAGGAGAAAAATCGGGAGAAGGGGGGCTGAAGTCAATTAAGACTTCATTTGCCCCATTTCATCATAACTTTTACAATCTTCCTCTTATCATTATCATCCCTTTCCTTCCTCCCAATAACAGCCTCAATTCTTCATGATTTCACTCAAGATTTGCATCAAAATCACTCCAAATAAATCTGTTCTTGGTAAGTAATCTCTTTTCCATTGTTATTGTGTTACTTAGAACTTTTAGGGGTATGTTACAGCTGTAAATTTTGATCTATTTTTTATTACTTTATGAACCGAATTTGGAGAAGTGTCAAACATAAAAGTTGTTTATATATGTGTTTTTTATATGTCTATCACATTTCATGGAATTATTTTGAGTATATGAAGAGAAATGCTTGTTTGAGTGAGACTAGTTTAGGGAGATATGTCAATAGAATAACCTACAGTTTTTGCTTAATTTGATCATCTTAATGGTTGAATCTAAGGTTTTGTAAAGCATAAAAGTTGTGGAACAATGTGTGATACAGGTCTCTACAAAACTTTACAGAAATATTTTTTGTGTAAGTTGAGGTATAGTGAAATGAACTATGGTTGTTCCTTGATTGAGTTGGTTCCGCATACCTGTACAGCTCTAACAAATTCATCCTTATATTTGACCCATTTTTGAGATCAAATTAGCCAAAGTTCAAAACATAAAAAATTTATTTCTATATCTTATCTATGTTTTTGTGAAAGAATTACCTAAAAATGTTGTTCATTTTGTGAGTTATTACATTAACAAGTGAACTAATCAGGTTGTCATTCTATTCCTAACCAGTTATAAATCCTCTAGTATTTGAGAACTTTAGAGGACGAATTTGGATATATGGTAAACATGAAAAATATTCCAAATTAACTTATCTAATTTTATAAAACTTTTCATAATAATTGAATGTACACAGTTAAAGATATAAATTTTTAAATATAGCACCCTAAAACTGTCTAAGGGCAGAAAACAGAGTAACATTCCAAATTATACTAAAAATTATGTAATGGTTCAAAAATTCTGAAATTTTTGTATGTTTTAGTCTTACATGTTAAATTTAATTAGGAATAGGAATCATAGGCCTTCTAACATTAACTGATAACATTCCTGCATTGCAAGCTCCATGTCTGCAGGAGACATTCCTGGGTGTGAAGCTTTTGTTGGGTTGAGAAAAGTCATATGACCGTTTAGGAGAAATTTTAGTTATTTATTTAAAGTATAATAACAATTAGTATTTTAAAAAGGTATTAATCAATTATATTTTTATATTAGGCCCTCAACAAGAGGAAGAGCAACAAAAGTAGACAAACTCCAAATTTTAGATTTTGGAAAAGCTCCATTGAGGTTTGTATATATATGCATTTTAGTTAGTCTTCTTGCATGCTTGTGTGTTAATTGAATAAGTTGCATATTTAAATAATATATTAAAATGTGCAAATATCAAATGGCTGACAAGGGATAAGATGACCTGCTAGGAAATATATATGAGGGAAAAAAAATAATATAGGTGGCATATAAAATATGATAAATAAGATGTTAAAGAATATATGTATATATATATATATATATGGTTGTTGTGATAGAAGGTTTGTAAAACCTATATATGAACATTGAATTATTGATAAAATGTTGTGTGATTATCATAACATGCGACTTAGGTTGAGGATTAAATGAAATGAATTGAGTGCTTAATTGATGAAATTTCATGTTAATGCATGTATAGACATGTGGATGAATAATTTATTGATAAAATGTTGGAAATTTTGGTTTAAGATTGTAAAAGTGTGTTAAGGGGTATAAATGTAGAATATGTAACATAATATATTTTTAAATATGCATTATTATATGATTGATTAAAAATGTGATAATTATTAATGATGATTATTGAATAGTTATGACACTAAAGAGTGAAGTTAGAAACTCATGTATGACATATGTATTTGGTATAAAAAGAGAGGTTATATAGCATATTTGGATTCATAAAGGTATTATAAATTTTGGTTATGTATTAAAAGATCTGTTAACTTTGATTGTATAGAAAACTAATTAAAGTATGCAAATATTACTTACATGGTTATATATAATGGAATATCATATGATTATATGATTTTAAAATTTTATAATCATATTTTAATTATAAATATAAAGGGAACATTGATTCCAGCAAATTAATATATAAAGAAAATAAATAAGTAGTAACCTTAATTGCCCAGTTCTCAACCTGTGGACTAATTAGGGATAGATGATGCACCATTGTAGGGGAATTACGGTACCAATATTGATATGGTTTAGGAATAGGGTGGTGTTAGCTCCGAGAGCACCCATGTCCTAATTGTATACAGATGATGTGATTATACTCAGTCATGAGGCTTAAGCTCCGCGAGCGCTCTTGACTTGAGACTATAGTGAGCAGGGTGCTTAAGCTCCGCGAGCGGCCCTACTACACGCTCTATATCCAAATAGTTCAAGAATGAGATTTGGGCTATTTATATTAAAACATTATATATAAATTAATTAAAAGACATACATGTACACATTGAGAGATAAATGTGAGAGATAGCATGAATTATAAATATTTATTAAGGTAAGTTAAATTTATAATTGAGTTATATACATATTATTAATGAATTTGGTAATATTGTATAGTCATGTGTTTGTTCTTGTATAATGTATATTAGATTATTGTGAACTGCATTATGAATTATCTACTATGCAGTTTTGGCAATTGTATGTTAAAATATTTAGACTTATTTGGATTGAGATTTGAGTTAACTAAACTAAAATAATTTTAGAAAAATCAATTAAATTAAAATGAGTTATGGAAACTTATTAAATTAAAATAATAAGTAAAAAAATTTATTTAAATTAAGTCTATATATGGAAATTTAATAAATAATTTAAAGGACATGGTAAGAAAGGTAATAAAATATAGAAACATGAGAGGAGGTAGAATATTTAATAGTTTATATATTACATATGGATGAATATATGAAATTTATGTCTTGATGCAAATATAATGATAATATAATGGAACATAAATTTTATTTTATTATAATATTTTCTAACTTTTTATGCAATGATTTATTTTAATTATGTCATGATTTTTATGACTCATGTTTGTGTGACTGCGTGGAAAAACTTAAAATTCTTATATGTACCACTAAGCTAGAAATGGCTTAGCGTGGGTTTTTCCCATGCAGTAACTGGAGCTTGCAAATAGTAAACTGTGAAGTTGATACAGAAAGTGCAAGCCCATACTAGAGGAGACACGTGAGAACTGGTTGAGGGTCAGATGCATGTTATTTTTGCATTTTGTTCATTATCATGCATATGGGTTTGTTAGACATGTCTTATATATAGTTAAGAACATATCTTGTATTTTGGTATTATATCTATATAGTTAGAGGTGAGGTAAAAGTTGTTAATTTTGATAGTTATAATGAAGTATAATATTTATGTAACAGGATGGTGTATTTTGATAATTGAATTCGTATATATATTCGAATATTAAAAAAATGTCAATTAAGTTATTAAATGAAAATTTTAAACTCAGACTAGTTTCATTTAGCTTGTCAGTGTATTACATAGGCAGGGTGTTACATTTATGACATTTTCACTCCGGCCAAAGATTCATGAGTAATGACCACGACAAGAGGCCATGGGTATATACTCCTTCTATCAGGAGTGGTGAATTCTTCGTTGGTTACCCAATTACCTTCGAATGCCTCAAGTTGTATCCAATCACCACCCTATGAGCAACCTCCCTGAGGCAACAAGGAATAGTGTCAAAATATAGAATCAGTATTCAAGATATCCTTGAATACCTCAAGTCTAAGGATACTTGCATCATTGCTATTATGAGACTATCATTGACATTTGAATAGATTATCCATATGATTCTCTCATAGCTGGTCATCCAATATACTTAGCTACATTTAGTAAGCATCCATATATTAACTATAAACATCTCATGGTTACAAATTATGAGATCCACTACTCGATCCAATCAAGGAATGTAACATATGTTAGTTTGTCTAGATTAACAATGTCTCATCCCATTAATCCTATGACTATGAATAATTTTGATACTAACATAATTACACTTGATAAGAATCTCAAAATCTTAATCTCATCATGATTTTCTTCATGCTATGTTATGTATCAAGGACTTTTGTAACATTCAGTGATTTAGGCCTCGATTGCGTGTGACCTTAGTGGGGTGCGCAAGTTCAATCGGAGTCTAAATTTGAATGCATAAAAAAATGACTAATAATAAGGGATAATAATTAAGGATATTATTATTTGGGAATTAAAAAGATTAGTGCTAGAATTAGAAAAAAAATTCCTATGGATAAAATTTGTATTATGGCAATTGTTGGGGGAAAAGTGTGAATATGGATGAAGATGTGGTAAAGATGGAATTTCTCAAAGTTTAAATGTTAATCAAGATTAATTAACTTAATGAACCAATAAAAATTAGGATTAATTTAAATTAATGGGACCCACACTTTAATCAAGGTATGAAAAGTCAAAAAAAAGGGAAAGAATTTTACATTCTTCCATAAGTCATCTTCATCTTCTCCTTTTATCCTCTCTTTGTTGTCCCACCATATCCCCAAAACCTCCATTTTTGCTTCAGCCACAACTTGATAAAGAGACAAAAAAAAAAAAGAGTTTTGAGAAAGGAAAAATCAATAAATTAAAGAGTTCTTGCCAAAAGTAGAGTAAAGAAATAAGAAAGGAAGAAGAAAGAAGAGAAATAAAAGAGAAACATTGAGGAGAAATTCGGCCAGCTTTGGAAAGATCTTAAGGTGAGTTTATTCTTCTTAAATTCAACATTTTTCCTTCCATTTGAGACCCATAAGGATGATAGATGTGATTAGGTTTGGTAGATTTAGGTTATGTTGTAAGATTGAACTTAGAAATTCAAGTTTGTGATTAGTTGATGAAAGTATAGTTAAACTTTGAATTAATGATAATTGATGTTATTTAATTGTTTTATGACTTAAAAACTAGAGAAAACTGATATTAATGGATGAATGAAGGGCTGCCATAGTTAGAGTAATTTGGAAAAAAATTGAAATTAACATAGAAACACCACAATTGGTGATAGATTAAGTATGATTTGAGTGTTGAAATGAAGAAAATGAATTGGGAACTAGGATATGGTTTTTGGGCAGCCATTACATATGAAGAAGGAAGTTTAACCTTAGTACATTTTAGCTCAATGAAGGTATAAAACATATTAGGAGCATTAGAAGATTTTGTAGACATGAAAAGCTTTGAAAATGGATATTGGAATTAAGATATGGTATGGTTGTGTAGGAAAATCAAATGAACAAGTGAGAGGCCCTCAAGAGGGTGACAAAGGCAAGGACAAAGCTAACTAATAAGGGGAGAAAAAGAATGATTAAGGGAAGAGCCAAAGCTGATTAGGTATGTGCTTCATTGATAAAAATCTTACATGTTAATATGTATGGAATTATGTGTTAAGGTTTGATATTTGTGGCTTTTGATATTTTTTATGGCAATGGGATCAAATGGTGTAAAATAATTGAGACATATCAATGTAGTTAAAATCTGGAAATTTTAGTATCAAAATGAATGCAAATGATGAATGTGGTTGAAAAGTGGATTGATGCTAATTGATGACCCTGCTGTAGGGAATCTGGAACAGTCTTGACTATTTTGATTATAACTTGAGTTCTGATTCTATTTTGTATGTTCTTTATTGAAAATGAAAGCTAAGCCACAGGGCTTTAATTTTTATTTAGACCATAAAATCTAATTATATCTGAATTTGCCCAGAAAAATGCTTGAAGTTCAAACCTAGAATCTGTCCAGAAAATTCTGGGCAGAAATTTCGGTGATGATATAGTGTTCAATTGATCATAACTGGGATTTGAGTGATTTTTAATGCATATGAAAGCTAAGATAATAAGCTAAAAATTGTTAGAAGACCAAAACTCGCAATTCGAATTATAAATGGGCTACAATGAAGCCCAAAAACATATTCGAAATTTGTCATAGGTAAAAACATGAAATATTAGGCTTTTGCATGTGTTGTGATAATTATATGTTATAAGTAATGTGAATTTTTACTTTAATGGTAATTATAAATTTCAATAAATTAATTATGTATGAGATTCTAATGCAATAACAATGAGAACAAAGAACAAAAATAAATAAGCTTATTGGTGAAATTTAGTAAAATTATCAATTTTTGAAAATAATATGAATTAATATAAAAATAGTTAAGCCTTATAACACCTAATCTAGAACTAAAATAGAGAATAGTTTGGCGTTCCAATCAGGGGATTTAAAGCACTCGGTGCTAAATATAAGAGCCAATAATGGCAAATTTATAAATGCGTGCGGCGCAAAATTATTAAGCCGGTAATGGCAAAATTATTAAACCGGTAATGACATTATTATAAAAGCCTCGGCGCAATATTATGAAAGTCAGAAATGAAAACCGCATTATTCCTATTAGTTAATTCGGTTATATATATTATGGGAACAAAAAAAATTGAAAAAATGATAATAATGTTAAAGTATGTTTTTTTGAGAATGTTATACTAATTAAACTTGTTAACTATTGCATGTTGAATGAAATTTGTTTGATTTTATATAATTCTTTATTTGATGCCTAAATTGTTAAATATATAAATGACATGTAAGAAAATATGTATATGTAAAATTTTTATCATTGAAGCACCACTAAGCCCTCAATATGAATCCGAGAGAACCCATTGGAAGCTCTCCTAGTGGGTTACTATCTAACATCACTAAGAATGACCTTGGGTGGGCCCAACAAGCCACCTTAGGTCAATTGGTAGGTATCTCATGCCAATTGCATCATATCATGCAACTACTGAATCATTGGGCTATCAACTCTTAATATGTGCACATCTCATGTACACTTACCCAATACTGCCTCTAATTCACATTAACATTGGATGTGCCCAACAAGTCAATGCAACTAGTTAAAGTCAACCCATTAATCATGAAATCATATTTTGATGGTTTCAACATATTCATGTTGAGCAGGCTTGGGTGTGCCCAATAACCCAAACTCTAAAATAACTTTGGTTCTTTCCATATTAATGGAAGGCATTGACCTTAATATTATTAATGAGGAATTTATTTAATTTTAGGTCTCATAATGGCAATTTGACATGCATAATATATCCATTCATCACATAGATATATGAGAGATTACACTAATTATATGGTTATGATTATGGAAATAATCTAACATCAATCCTTCGAGTCATGAAAGGATTGATTAGGTCTCACCTAAGTAGATGCATGAAATTACAACACCAAAGTAGAAAACAATTTCCTATTCTAATGCTTCTTTGCTTTTTGCACCATCTCCTTGGTTTCATGCTTTTTTATATTTCAAATTTATTATAATCCTATGTAATCTAATTACATAAATTCTTTATAAGAAAACTTCAAGTTTCATTTGAAGGGAGTAAGATAAGAAGAGAAATACAATAGATAGAATATTGAAGGCAGAGACTCGCATGCCCTATTTACCAAAAACAAAATTTCATGCATGATCAATCATATTGGTCAAGTCCATAATCATACCATCATGTCATTCCATATGCCCCTAGCATGTATTCTCTAATGCATAAATAAAAGTAATTTATTAAAGTAATAATTTGGATTCCCTTTATTTCAACTCTTGAAACATTGTTTTGATTGTTTGACCTTTAATAAAATTCATCATAAATCATTATTTAATCTCATTAAATAATCATATAAACATTTCAAAACACTTTCTAAAAGTAAATTATGCATTTTAGGCATACATTTGATCATATCAAAAAGTTTCCTAAATTTGCCTAATTTGCCAACTAGGTTACTTCCAATTTAATGCATGCAATATTAAATATGAATTTAATAATTAAATCACATTAAATATTAAATTAAATATAACCAGTAATTAATTCTTAATTAAATTACTTTAATTAGTTATTATTTTGATTCTAAATAGGATTAAACAATCTTAGTTATAATTGCATACTAAAATCCTAGTCAAACTAGGATTTTGAAATCCCTTTTCAAATTCAAATAAAATTCTATTTAAAATTTTTCAAAATTTCCAGAATTCATTCAAATCATTATAAGAATCTTATAATCAGATTATGATAATTAAATTTATTCATTAGACAATCTAAATCATTCATTATTCAACTAGCAAACCAATTACTCAAAAATTGCCTAAATTGGATCATACATGAATTAGGATTCTTTAGAAACTTAATCATGAATTTAATTTGACTTTCGCATGAAATTAATATCAAAATAATAGCATGAACATCTCATAATGATGAATTAAAGTTCTGATCATCAAGTTACATCCCATTAAATCAAACAACACAAAACAGTCCCATCATATGTTAAGGATTTTAAACTAGCTAGTTGTGTTATTTGTTCCATAATCAAAAATGATTTTTGCATCATTATAGGTGTTGTCCAGAAGTTAAAACACATTCTAAATATATTATAAACACATTTGATTAATCAAATTAACAAACCAAAATCGAACAGCCTCATAAACAACTCCATTGGCAATACTAGGTTTCATTGAGTCAGTTAGCAGAAATATATGTTAATGAGATAATTCGACTACATGGGGTGTCAGTATCTATTATTTCTTATCGAAACCCATGATTCACATCAAATTTTTGGAAAAGTCTACAACAAGTATTGGGGACTTGACTTTCTTTTAGTACGACATTCCACCCACAAACAGATGGGAAATCCAAATGAGTTATTCAATTGCTGGAAGACATGCTTAGAAGCTGTGTAATTGACTTTGAGGGTAGCTGAGATAGGTATTTACCATTGATGGAATTTGTATATAACAATAGCTATCAAGCTAGTCTTGGCATGGCTCCATATGAAGTTTTGTATGGAAGAACATGTAAGACACCTTTATGTTAGATAGAACTTGGTGAAAAGAAGTTAATGGGCATAAAATTGGTGTAGTAGACAGAGGAGAAGGTGAAATTAATCTAAGATCAATTAAAAGGTGCAACAGTTTGACAAAAATCCTACGTTGATTTAAAGAAGAAGGATATTGAATATGTTGTCGGAGACAATATATTTTTAAAAGTCTCCCATTGGAAAAAAGTACTTCGTTTTGATAAAAAGAGGTTTATTGGACAATACGAAATACTTGAACGTGTGGGTCCAGTGGCTCACCGGTTGGCCTTACCACTAGAATTGTATAAGATTCACAATGTGTTTCATGTCTCAATGCTAAAGTGATATCGATCGGATCCAACACATGTAATACCTGTGAAATTGATAGAGGTACAACTAGACTTATGCAGAAGAGCCTGTAAAAATCTTAGCTCGAAAAGTCAAGAAACTACATAACAATAAGGTACCATTGATAAAGGTCATATGGTGCATCATGCAGTAGAAGAAGCCACCTAGAAGAGTGAAGAAATGATGAGAACTCAGTGTCCTCAGTTATTCAGCTCCGGCTAATTAGGTAAATTTTGAGGATGAAATTTTTCTTAAGGATGAGAGAATTGTGACATCCAATGATTTAGGCCCCGATTGCACGTGACCGGAATGGAATGCGCTGATTCAATCAGAGTCTAAATTTGGACTCATAAAAAAATGATAAATAATAAGGGAAAATAATTAAGGGAATTATTATTTGGGATTAAAAATATTAGTACTAGAACTAGAAAAAAAAATTTCCCTACAGACAAAATCAGTATTATTGGAATTGTTAGGGGAAAAGTGTGAAGATGAAGAAATTGGTGGAAAATGAGGAATTTCTCAAAATTTAAAAGTTAATCAAGATTATTTAAGTTCATGTACCAATGGAAATTAGGATTAATTTTAATTAGTGGGACTCACTCCTTAATTTTAGCATAAAAGCCAAAAAGAGGAAGAAATTCTACATTGTTCCACCAAAAAATCTAACTAATCTTTTTCTTCTTTTTCTTCTCTTTGTGCCGCCCACCCTAGCCTTCCAGAGCCCCTATTTTTGCTTTATTTTAAGCCTGAAAAGGAGAGAAAAAAATAAGTTTTGACAGAGAAAAATTCAGAAATTAAAGAGTCCTTGCCATAAAGGGAGCTAAGGAGCAAGAAGGAAGGAAGAAAGAAGAAAAGAAAAGGGAGAAACTTTGGGACATATTCGGCCCAATTTGGAAAGTCATTAAGGTGAGCTTATTCTTCTTAAATTCAACATTTTTCCTTCCATTTGAGACCCATAAGGATGATAGATATGATTAGAAGTGGTAGATTAAGTTTATTTGGTAATAATGGACCTAGAATTTGAAATTGGTAACTAGTTGAAGAAAAGTGAAGCTAAACCTTTAATTAATGATAATTGATGTTAGTTAATTGTTTTATGACTTAAAAACTAGAGAAAGATAACTTTAATGGAGGAATGAGGGGTTGCCTTGGTTAAGGTAATTTGGAAAAAATTGAAATTAACCTAGGAGTAAGACAATTGGTGTTGAGTGAAGTGTGATTAGAGTTTTAATTTGAAGAAAATAAATTGGGACCTATGATAAGATTTTTAGGCAGCCATGACCTATCAAGAAGGAAGTTTAACCTTGGTGCTTTTTGGCTAAATTAAAGTATAAAACATATTAGGAGCATTAGGATTTAATGTAGGCATGAAAAGTTTTGAAAATGGATGATAAAAATGAGATATGATATGGTTGTGTAGGAATATCAAGTGAGCAAATGAGAGGACCTCAAGAAGGTGACAAAGGCAAAGAGAAAGCTAATTAGTGAGGGGAGGTTAAAGAAGGGAAAAGGAAAGCTCCAAGGCTGATTAGGTATGTGCTTCATTCATAAAAATCTTGCATGTTTTCTAAAAGTGTAAAATTATATGTTAAAATTTGATATGAATGTGGTTTGCCATGAAATGTGATCGGTAGTTACTTTTAATTTTTTTTTATGGTAATGAGACTAAATGGTGTGGAAATATTAAGATATATGAATGTAATTATGATCTGTAAATTTTGGCATAAAAATGAATGCATGTGATGGATGTAATTAGTAGATAGGTTTGTGCCAATTGATGACCCTGCTACATAATTTTAGGAGCAGATTTGATATTTTTTTATCATAACTAATGTTCTGGTAATGATATTGATATCAAATTAGTTGAAAATGAAAGTGGACTCATAAGGATAAAACTTCCATTCAAAACCTAAGTTCAAATTCTAATTGCAAATGGGCTAAAAATTGGACATAATATCTCGGACCTGTAGGTATCCAAAAAATATTGGATAAAACTAATAGAACACCCTTCAAAAAAAAGACCATAACTTTTGATAGAAAACTTGTATTTGTATGATTTTTACTGAATATGAAATCTGAGAGATTGAACTACAAAATATTAGAAGACCCTAAATTCAAATTCAAACTATAAATGGGCTAAAAATAAGACCCAAAATCAGGGCCGAAATCTATTATAAATAAAGAATTGGCATATTGGGCTTTTGCATGCGATGTGATGAATACATATGTTAATTAATAAAAATTTTGACTTTAATTGTAGTTATAAATGTTTAATAAATTATTTATGTATGAGGTTTTAATTCAATCATAATGTAAACAAATAAAATAAATAAATAAACATATAAGTGGAAATTTGGTATAATTACCATTTTTGAAAATATTGTGAATAATAATCTTAATGTTGAGAATAAATATAAATATAGTTAAGCCCTAAGACACCTAACCTAGAACTAGAATAAATAATAGTTTGGCATGCTAATCAGGGGATTTAAGGCACTCGGTGCCAAAATATGAAAGTCGGTAATAGCACTATATAAAAGCGTTCAAAGCAATATTATAAAAGTCGGTAATGACAACTCCGTTATTCTTATTAGTTAGTTCAGTTATAGATATTATGGGTACAAAGAAAATAAAAATAACAATAATATAAAAGTGTATCATTTTGATAATATTGTGCTAAATCAAAATTACTAAATATTAAATGTTTAATAGCATTTATTCAATTTCATGTATCTTTTTTGTTTTATGCCTTAGTTGTGAAATTATTAAATGACACGTAAGAAAATATATGTATGTAAGATTTTTATTCCTAAAGCACCACTAAGCTAGTAGCTTAGCGCGGGTGATTTCCTCTCATTCAGGTTCTAAAGAATAGTCGTAGATAGTATAGTTATCAGAAGAAAAAGGGTACCCGGACGAAAAGCAGCGTAAAATTTTGGACATATTTTGGTATATTTTGTCAAAAACTTTATAAATTAAATTATAGTTTTATCTCATTTAGTATGTATTAGGAATGTGTGCATCTAATATAATGGACATAGTTTGGATGTAAAATAATATATTTTATAAATAAATAAAAATTTTGAATATTGGTGTTTGAAATAATTTTATTTAAGTGTTTATAATATTTTTTCAAAAAAATAAAAAAAATTATTCTTCCTTTAGCGAATTTTATAAGATAGTTAGTCGGGTAATACTCACTTAACTTGTTAAACTCAAGTGGGGTGTGGGGGTGTTACAGGTATACTCTTCTTCTATCAGGAGTGGTGAATCCTTTATTAACTACTCAACTACCTTCGAATACCTTATATTATACCCAATCACCACTCTATGAGCAACCTCTAAGAGGCAACAAGGAATGAAGTCAAAGTATATGATTCAGTATCCAAGATAACCTTGAGTTTCTCAAATATAAGGATACTTGCACTATTGCTATGATGAGACTATCACTGATATCGAATAAATACCCTTGTGATTGCCTTATAGCAGGTCATCCAATGTACTTTTGCTACTCTAGCAAGCATCCACATGTTAACTCTAAGCATCATATGTCTTCAGCTTTTGAGATCAGCTGTTTGACCTAGTCAAGGAGTATAACATGTGCTAGTTTATCTAGATTAAAAATATCATATCTTGTTATTCCTATGACTAGGGATTATTTAGGTATAGACATAATTACACATGATAGGAAGCTCATCATCATGATCTAATCATCACTTCCTTCATATTATGTTACATACCAAGGATTTCATTAAATTGTTTAAAATCTATATCAATTCATATGCAATGAATACCATATAATGAAAATATCTTTTATAAATAATAAATGAGTACATCAAGTGCCTAAGGTGATTGTCCTTAGGTCACCTCTCTAACATAGATGTCCATGTGGGTGTCTGTTGTGGCCATAAAAAGTGTACCAAAAAGTATTACTAAACTTTCTTTTGAGCTTGCATTCTCAATATCCATGACCACAAAAATCAACAAGTACTATTAACTTATCAATTTGAACCATGAGGTTTTCTGTTATACCTAAGGGAAGTTTAATGGAACCATTTTTAAGCAACTAGGTTTAGGAGATTTAAAGCCAACTAATATAGGCCTATAGTTAATCAAATCAATACTAACACCTAAATCCAACATAGCCTTTACTTTCATTCCCTCTCCCAAGGTAATGTTAGTAGTGAAGCTCCTAGAGTCTTTCTTCTTTTCAAGTAGTAGTTATGTGACTTTAGGTATTTTTTTTTCTTTTTGACGTTTTAGGACTGCTCTTTCACATACTTTGTTGCAGAAGATATTTTCCAGACATAATTGAACAAAAGTGAGTCATTCTAAACTTGAGAAGATGTCCTAATATAATTACAAGTGTTACCATGCATTGTTATAAATTTGGCTTGGTAACTTCCTTTTTTATTTTCTTGTACTACCTCTGTTATTTGCCTAATATGAATTTCCAGCCTTTTGAATGAAGTGTTAATTGAATCAAGCCTCTTATCCATTATCTCCTGCTTGTCTTGAGTTGCTAGTATGAAACTATTTAATGTTTCTTTTAGATATGGCGTTATAGGTGCACTAGCATGTCCTATTAGGTTTGGATATGGGTATGGAAGTTGACTTTGAAGTTCCTAGTAATGGTATTGGGAATTTGGATTTGAGTTTATGAGGACCTGAGGTGGGTTCAATCCCGACTAAAGGATCAAAAAAAGAACACGTGTTAGCTCTATGTCCATAAATACCACAAATTCCACATATCTCATTCACAAATATGTGTCCTTTGTTGATTAGTATTTAAACTTGCTTTGTGAACTCAACAATTTGTAATGCCAATTCATTACCACTAAAACTTCATGCATTGTCATTTTCCTTCCTCTCACACTCTTTTATTGAAAATTAGTTCCCAGTAGTTCTGTTGGGTTCTTAACATGTGTCTCATACATGACATAATGGAAAATTAAAATTAATTGAATCCAAAACCCATAGAACACCCTATGTAATTTAAAATCGAATTCCATACCATCAAATGGGATAGGTTGATTACATTTGTTTATATTTTTTGATCTTCCAAGTTTGTAAGCCTTTTCTTCAAGTTAGGTTATTGCAAACCACAACAATCTAAGACTAAATTGTTTCTAACAATAATTCATATGAAAGAATGAACGAAACAACCACAAGGGAGATGGGATGTCAAAACACCAAGGTGCTAGTAATGTTGTTTAAACCTGGAAGAAAAGAAGATGAGAGAATGACTTTTATATTCCCAAGGTGGAAGCCACAAATTTGGCCCTTAAAAGGGTTATTTATATGTCACCTAATCAAAATTAGGATTGGACAAAAGTTTTCTATCCACATGAATTATATTCAAAATAGAAAAGAAAATCTAAAATCATGAAGGCCGATTTCGGGGCCTACACGCTAGTGACTACTGTGTCACAACCATGACTTCAATGTTGTCCCACCCATAACAACTTTCGTCATGGCCATGACCTATGATAGTGTGACACCCTTATAACAATCATTCTATACATATGTTATGTGAGTTAATAAAATTATAGCTGATGTGTGCCAAAAAAATTTATATTTAATTTAATGCCCATAATAAATTCTACACTTAATTAATTTTTTCATTTTTATTAAAATTTCGGTAGCATAACGGCTATAAATTAACTACCCCACCTACATTGCAAATAATTCATAACTCATTTTTTAGCACAACAATACACATATATACTACAAAATATTTTTCATTCAACCACCAATCAACATTCCCTTCTTTACCCATATAATAATTCATAAATATTCTTTAACATAATATATACAACATTTTATTCCTACAACTACATATATATATATATATATATATATATATACATGTCATTCTTGATACTAACCTACTATTATTTATTCTTCTGTCAGCTCCCAAAATTTATATATTTGCTTTTGCATTTCGCGCTACTACCTGCATACAGTTAAATAATTACGTACTGAGCATTAATATGTACAGTGGTAATTACTAATTTAAAAATTTTCATTGACCTATATTTTCATGCATTCATACATACAATATTATATTTACTATATTATTTTTTTCTTTCTTTAAAATTTTTATTATTATTTTTATTAATATTTTAATATTCTATACCCTTAATTTACTATTTAATATCTTCATTCATTTAACAATATTTCTCAATAATATTATAGTTTTTTTTCAATTTATTCCTGAACTTTCATTTTTTTCAATTTAGTCCATTTTCTCACCTTACCACTCTAATTAACTCTTTTTTTTCTTCTCCTTCTCTCTTTTGTTTTTTTTTATTTATTTACATATTTTTTTCCAATCTTCTATTTAATTGAACAAATTTCACTTTGGTTACTAAAATTCTAATTATATATAATTTTGTCATTACTTTATATTTATTTACTCTTTTGCCACTCACTATTTTTATTTTTCATTTATTTTCTTTTTAACTACATAATTTAACATTTTATTTCATTTTATTCCACTTATTTGTCATTTTTCAATATTACTATTTTTTATGTCACAATTATCATTTTTATCATTATCATTATTATACCATTTTATTATTCTTATCATATTTATCACATTTATCCTATTTATCACTTATATCATACTTATCATACATTTTTTTCATATTTATCATTTTTATTATATTTATCTTTTTTTTATCATTTATCTCATATTTTTCACTTATTTAGTTTTCATCATATGTTTCACTTAAATCATTTTTTTACTACTTTTATTAACATTTTTTAATTGAAATTAACTATTCTTATTAACTTTTTATAATCCCTTAATCAAGTTTTAAACATCAACTATCAATTTCATGCAAAACACACAAAATACTTAATTTCCATAACCATAAATCATGCTTAATCAATAAAAATAGATAAATTTTGAAATCACTAACCTTATTTTCTTCCTTTGGCCTTCTTAAGCTTCATTTGCCTTAGTTTTTCCTTTGGAAGCACCTTCACTTTCCTTTGAACCTACCATGGCCTAAAATTACACTCAATTAATCCACCAATATTTTTCTTTCTTAACTCAAATTAACTTCATATTTACCATCTATATACCTTAAACTACCTATTTAAACCATTAAACTAATTTAAAATTATAAATTTCACATACCTTAAATTTGTATCCTAACTTTTCTCCTTTGATTTCCTTCTACTTTAGCCCTCCAAATGAAGAATAAAGGCTTATAATAGGTACTAGAGATGCTGAAATTATTTTTGGGTGGTTGGTTTTGGTGTAAAAAGTGAAGAAAATTGAAGAATTTGAAAGAGAAAAAGGGAAAGATGTGGTTCGGCCAAGAAGGAACTTTGGGGAAGAAGATGAAGCAAAATTCTCTCTAGAGAATTTTGATTCTTGAGCCTATTTATAGTGGTTTAATTTGAGTGGGCTTGGACCAAACAAAGCCTAACCCATTTAGACCCAATTATGCACTATAAATTATTTTTCTCACTTTCTAATCTCAATTTCATCCAAATTTAATTTTGTAAGTCATAAAATATTTTTATATATCTACACAAAAAGTTTCAACTCAATCGGAGTCTGTTTCCTGTTCAGCTCACTCAAAACGGACTAATAATTCAATTTTTTGTGTTATCATAAAATTTCTTTTTCAGTGTCAAAAAATCATAAATATTATTTAGAGTTTATCTATGTCTGAAAATAAATTTTTGGATGTCGTTTGCTATTTTTCATAGCCCAGTCAAAGTACGGTCAACCAATTATTTAATTAAATGAGATCCTATTTTTTTCTTAGTTTTGACTTTTGAGAGCTTATTTGAGATTATTTTCACTCCGAATTTTACCTCTGGACTAGTCATAACCTATATTTTCCGATGATCAAATAAAATATTTTTCATCCACAGGTGTATTTTTAACCCCCGAGTAAGCAGATCAATTTCGAAAACTATAATTTACAACTAATCCTGTATTTGAGCTATTAAAATTCTCCCCCACTAATAAAATTTTTGTTCTAAAAATTTTACATGTACTGAACAATTGTGGATATTGTTGTCTCATTGCAGTTTATGGCTCCCTCGTGGCTTCTTCCACATTGTGGTGACTCCATCATACCTTCATTAGTGGAATTTGCTTGTTCCTAAGTTTTCTAACCTCTTTGGCTAGAATCTTTAATGGTTAGTCTTCATAAGTCAGATCAGCCTGTATTCGAATTTTTCTGGCTTGATTATGTGGCTAGGGTCTGACCTATACATCCGCAGCAATGACACGTGGAACACATCATGAATCTTTTCCAACTCCTGAGGCAGCTTCAATCGATAGGCTACGAGTCCCACTCATTTTACAATCTCATAAGAGCTTAAAAATTTTGGACTCAGTATGTCCTTCTTGCTAAATCTCATAACTTTCTTCCAGGATAATATTTTCAGGGACACTTGATCTCCGACCTGAGACTCTATGTCTTTTCTTCTTAAATCTACATATGATTTATGTCGGTCCATAGCTTCTTTCAATCCATCATTGATCACCTGTACCTTCTCTTTAGTTTTCCCAACCAAATTTGTCCCCATTAGCTTCTTCTCACTTAATTTTGTCCAACATAAAGGAGTCATACACTTCATTCCATAAAGTGCTTTATATGGTGTCATTTTAATGTTGGACTGATAAATGTTGTTGTAAGCAAACTCGGCTAACGACAAATACCTTTCCTAACTTCTTTCAAACTCAAGGATGCAACTCCGCAACATATCCTCAAGTTTAAGGATGAAAAGCTATACCAAAATGAAGTCTTTTCCCTAATGCTTCCTGCAACTTCTTCCAGAACTAGGAAGTAAATCTTGGATCCCTGTATAAAATAATGGAGGATGGTACTCCATGGAGTCTTGCTATCTCATTAATGTAGATTTCTGCCAACTTGGTCAATGGATAGTCCCTCCGTACTGGTATGAAATGGGCTGATTTCATGAGTCTATCAATAATTACCTAAATAGCAACATGCTTCTTTCTAGTCAAAGGCAGTCCCATCACAAAATTCATGGTCTCTCAATTCCATTTCCACTTTGGTATCGCGATAGGCTGAATAAAGTCGATCGAACTTGGTATTTAGCTTTCACTTGTTGGTATATCAAGCATTTGCTCACGAATTCTATCACATCACGTTTCATTTCTGGCCAACAATAGTGTACTTTCAAGTCCTGATACATCTTGTTACCACCAGGATGCATCGCATAGCTACTATGATGAGCTTCTGTAAGAATGTTCTTTCTTAATTCATCTTGATCAGGTACACATAACCTTCAATTGAAATAAAGGCTTTCATCTTCACCCAAAGAATAATTACCTTCAATGCCCTCTTTTACTCTGTTCACTATGACAATTAAGCAATCATCTGGCTTTTATGCCACTTTCACTTGCCGAAGAAAATCTAATTTTACTTGCATTTTTGTTATTATCACTCCATCTTGTGTCATATCCAATATGACATTCATCACCCGAAGGGCTGCCATAAATTTCCTACTAATTTCATCAGCTACTACATTCGTCTTTCTTGGATGGTAGTCGATTAAGCAGTCATAGTCTTTTATCAATTCAAACCAACGCCTCTGTCTCAAATTAAGTTCCTTCTATGTGAGCAAATATTTCAAACTTTTGTGATCTATATAAATGTAACATTTCTCACAAAAAAGATAATGTCTCCAAATCTTCAAGGCAAGTATAATTGCTACAAGCTCAAGGTCATGAGTAGGATATTTCTTCTCATGAGTCTTGAGTTGTTGAGAAGCATATGCAACTACTTTACCTTCTTGCATCAATACACAGCCTAACCCATTCATGGAGGCATCACTATAAATCATAAAATCTTTGTCAGATTCTGGTTGAGTTAACACTTGAGCTTCTATCAACATGTTCTTAAGCTTCTCAAAGCTTCTTTGACATTTATCCATCCACTCAAACTTAATGTGCTTCTGTAACAGTCGAGTGAGCAGCGCTGCTATAGTGGAAAAACCTTTTACAAATCTCATATAATACCTAACCAAACTTAAGAAACTTCTAACTTCTGTAACAGCCTTAGGTACTCCCCATTATAAGATTGCTTCAATCTTCTTTGGATCCACCTTTATCCCTTCAGCTAAAAATACATGACCCAAGAACGATACCTCATTCAACCAGAAGTTACACTTGTTGAACTTTGCATACAGCTGATTCTCTCTCAATATCTACAAGACAATTCATAGGTGCTTGTCATGTTCTTCTATTGTCTTTGAATACACTGGAATGTCATCAATAAATACTGCCACGAACTGGTCTAGATAAGGATGAAAGATCATATTCATTAAATCCATGAAAGCTATTGGGGCATTCGTAAGTCCAAATGGCATGACTAAAAATTCATAGTGGCCATATCCTGTGCAAAAAGTAGTCTTGGGCACATCTACTTCTTTCACTTTCAATTGATGGTAGCCCGATCGTAGGTCAATCTTTGAAAACACACTTGCTCCCTTCAATTGAGCAAATAAGTCTTTAATACGTGAAAGGGGATACTTGTTCTTGATTGTCACCTTATTTAGTTGTCTGTAGTTAATGCATAATCTAAAAGACCCATCCTTCTTCTTTACAAAGAGTATCGGTGCTCCCCATGGGGGAAATACTAGGTCTAATAAAGCCTTTATAAAGCAATTCCTGCAGTTGAATCTTCAATTCTTTGAGTTTTGTAGGTGTCATCCTGTAGGGTGCAATCGAAATAGGTGTCGTGCTTAGAGCTACATCAATAGTGAATTCGACTCCCTGTCAGGTGGCAAGCCTAGTAGTTCCTCTGGAAAGACATCTGGATAATCTCTCATTGTAGGCACATCTAAAATCTTAAGATCTTCCTTTTTAACTTCTATTGCATAACACAAATAAGCAATGTACCCCTTTCTTATAAGTCTCTTAGCAGCTGTAGCTGAAATCACATATGATAAGAAGTCTGTTCTTTCACCCACAATAGTGATTTTCCGATCATTTGAGAGTTTAAGTGTCACTCTCTTACATTTACAATCCATTGTCGCTTGGTGTGTAGATAACCAATCCATCCCCAATATCACATCAAACTCGTGGAATGGGAGTTCAATTAGGTTAGCTAGGAATTCATAACCTTATGCACTAATGGGACAATTCCTATACACCCTATTCACCACAACACTATTTTCTAAAGGATTGCTCACTATGATGTCCTGGTCTAATTGTGAATCTATTAACCCTTTTCCCCGTGCAACATCAGTATTTATGTACAATGTGCGGAACCAGGATCAACAAGTGCATAAATAGAATCAGTCATAAAGTATGAATTTACCTACTATCACATCGAGAGCATCCTTTTCTTCTCTGGCTCTCACTGGATAAGTACGCCTTGTAGCTCATCCCTGACCTTGGGGTTGTTGTGCAGAAGGTCTAGATGCTGATGGATTATGAGTTTCTCCTCTACCTTGGCCTCTGGATGATAAAGATCCAATACCAAGTGCTGGTGATATAGCCATAGAAGCTTGAGCCACTTGACAATTCCTGACCTGATGATCTTTTGAACCACACTTGAAACAAGCGCCAATCAAATATCTACACTCTCCTGCATGAGATCTACCACAAGCGCCAATCAAATATTGTGTCTAGGTGTACTACCCACAGAAATGACTGAGGAATTACCACATAATGTATTTCCTTGTCCACGCCCTGGTGCAACTGATGTACGGATCTATGATGGAGTTGGTCCCCTAAACTTCCTACTTTGAGCACCCGAACCACTGAACTATCCCGGCTTTCTCTTCTGCTGAAACTGAGTTTACCTGTTAGCCTCATCTGACTAGACAAATTCCACTTTAACAGGTGCTTCTACCAAGGCATGCAAATTTGGATGATGTTGTGCACCCACTATCTATCTAATCTTGTTATGGAGACCCATTTGAAATCTCTAACATAATCTCTCTTCTGTCAACTGGTAATCATCAAGGTAGGCACTGAGGCGCTCAAACTTGCGCTCATATTTTGCTACCGTCTTGTTTCCCTACCTGAGTCTCCAGAAAGCATATTGCATCTCTACTTTATATTCTGCCCTTATGTATTTCTTTTCAAACTGAGACAAGAAGAATTCTCAATTTAATTGTTCACTTGGGGTATGCTTGCGTACTGAATCCCACCAAATGAATGCAGGACTTTGAAGTAATGCCACAGTACCTTCAAATTTCTCTTCAGGTGGGTTGATTGTAATTTCAAATAACCTCTTTATCTTGAATAATCATTCTTCTACTTGCACAGGTATCAATGGATCATGCCAGTAGAAATCTTCAGCTCCCAATTTCTTCAACTGCTCTAAAATCGGCTTCTTTTTAGGTGGAGCAGGAAGTTGTACCTGTGCCGCTGGCTGTGGCTATTGAGCTTGTTTAACTTGCATTCTATGTTGAATATAATCAGCCATAAGATTAAGAAAATCTAGCTATGGCAGGGGAGGTGGTGCAACTGGTGGAGTGACATTCTGTTGCGAGGCTTTAGCATGCCCAGCACTAACTAACAGTTCTCTCTCACCGTCCCCAACACCTTGACTTTGTTGGAATGCCATCATTCATTATAAAACATGAAAGGAGCAAGCATACGTTAGACTTATAACACATTTTATCCATCAATTGGCATGTATATACATATAATCCATTCAATTAATTCTCACTCCGATCTTAGAACCGTCTTAACCACGCTTTGATACCACTAAAACTATGACACCCTTATAACAATCACTCTATATGTATGTTACGTGGATTAATACAATTATAGCCGATGTGAGCCAAAAAAATTTATATTTAATTTAATGCCCATAATATATTATCCACTTAATTAATCTTTTTCATTTTTATTAAAATTTCGACAGCATAACGGCTATAAATTAACTATATCATCTGCATTGCAAATAATTCACAGCTTATTTTTTAGCATAACAATACACATATATAATACAAAATATTTTTCATTCAACCACCAGTCAACATTCCCTTCTTTACCCATATAATAATTCATAAATATTTTTTAACATCATATGTACAACATCATATGTGATATATATACATGGTATATGTATAATATATGCAAGGTATATGCGTGGCATATGAGGCATATATGCGGTATATGTATGTTATATGTGATAAGATGCAATGGTTGATGAATGCTTAAGTACAAGTGCATATGCATATGGACTAAAAAGGCATTGTGACTAGTTAATCGATATTATAAAGCAAAAGAAGAGGCCTATGGCCCAACAAATGTGCAAATGAAACAAATGATCAAGCTAGCTAGCAAATGCAAATGTTCACATGGAAATCCGGGGCAATGTCTGTTTAACTTGGTCACAATAAAATAAAATAAGCAAAGCATTTGCATACATAAAGAGTAATGATTATATGTTTCAACTTTATTGATACATATATGATACTCATGAATGGAATGGAATATATGGTATATATTGGATTTGTGATTTATTACTATGAGTTGTTTGGTATTTTAGAGCTCATTGGATGATTATTCTCACTGAGCCACAACTCATCAATTTGCATCATTTTTCAGGTAAAGAAAAGTGATAGCTTATTTTGAGTAGTGTATAAAAGACATGGAGCACAGGTCATTGGCCGAGCCTCATCACTCTCTCTCCTTGCATTCCACACAAGCATGAAAACATGTCATCTGTATTTTGGACTTATATGTTTGAATATGTATTATCACTCTAGATTAATTTTGAAATGTATAAATGGAAGCAACCCGTAATCCTTCGGATGTGAAGTTTATGTTTTAATATATGTGATATATCGTATTGTGGTTTTTAATGTTGACTTGAAAAGTCATTGAGTGATATTACAGAATATAAGACTTGTAAAGTCATTAGTTGATTTTACAGGATATGATATGAAAAAAATTTACTACCACTGTTATCTGGGTATTTTCTCTTTCCAACATGCAGTATGTGATTATTTGATACAAAAATAGGTTATACTTAAATGCATATGATATGGTGTTACATTTTTGGTATCAGAGTCTGGTTAGGTTGCATGGGAACATGCATATGCATAAGAGCATGATAACATATGCATCCTATGTGTTGAACATTATGTAGTGACTTAATTTCATTTATTTCAAGGACATCATAAGGCATGATTCACCAAGGAGGGAGAGGGCGGCTGAAATGCATTCTCATGAGGCATCACCTCATTTACATAGAGATCAACCAGCACTAGGAGCTAGAGCTCCAGTACATGCATCACAGTCATCTCATGCAGAAGTACCCCATAAAAACCTAGAACAAGAAGTATATGGTCCTGAAATGTACAAGGAAAGACATTATGACAAGCTGAGGAAACATGGTGCAACTGATTTCAGTGGCACAACAAACCCAGCAGAAGCTGAGACATGGCTCTAAAGGACACAGAGGGTATTGAATATGATGATATGTACCCCGGATGAGAAATTCGATTATGAAGTATCCTTGTTGCAAGGAAATGCTTATGAATGGTGGGAGACAGTCCCCGACAGTGATGCACAACCACCAGTGTTGACATGGAATGATTTCCTCCTGAAATTTTAGAACAATTACATGCCTAAAGCATATAAAGATGAGAAGAGAATGGAATTCCTGAATCTAAAATAGGGGAATATGTTTGTTGCGGAGTATGAAGTACAGTTTAATAAACTTTCCCATTATGCCACCTTCATGGTCTCTACTAAAAGAGACAAATGCAGGAAGTTTGAGGAGGGCCTCAAATATGAGATCAGAAACAGAATCACGACTACTGATCTTGATAAATATGCTAGACTCAGAGATGCTGCAATCAGAGCTGAACGGTTAATGAAAAAAGCTGGGGAGCAACAAATTAAAAGGGCAGCACATGAGTTCTTCAGTGAGTCTAGCAGAAGGTCGGGAAAAAGAGGCAGATATATGCCTGCACAGTCTGGCAACAGAAGTGGGTACTCCAGTTCTAGAGGTTGAGGCATGACTTTCTCTTACCCAGGCAGAGGGCAGAGCCAATATGTTGAACAGAGGTCCACATGTAGTCATTGTGGTAGACAGCATACAGGCAAATGTAGAAGGCTCACAGGAGCATGTTATTTCTATGGATCGATGGAGCACATGTATAGAGACTGTCCAAATAGAGCCAAACTAGCAGAGACCAGCAGAGGTAGAGGAGTATCTAAGACTACAGTTGAGGCACCGAGGGTCTACCCTACTAATGGGACACAGGGCAGAGGAAGAGGTAGGGGCAGGACTAGTACAATGGGCAGAGGGGTGACCAGATCTGAAGGTCAGAGTTCTAGACCCCCTACTCAGGCCAGGGTGTTTTCTATGACTAGACAGGAGGCGGTGGATGCTTCCAAAGTAGTTACCGGTAATATTTACATTTATGATATGTTAGCATATGCATTGATTGACCTAGGCTCCACTCATTCATTTATATCATTGCATATTGCATCTAAATTGCATCAAACTCATGAGCCTTTGGGGATTGACATAAATGTGAGTACACCATTGGGAATAGTGGTAGTTGTGAATAATGTCTGTCATAATTTCCTGATATGCATTGACAAAGCTGAGTTAATAGCTAATCTGATTTTATTGCCAATATATGAATTTGATGTGATACTGGGAATGGACTGGTTAACTAGACATCATGCAATAGTTAATTGCTTTACTAAGGAAGTAATTTTGGAATCACCAAACCAGCCAAGGGTAGTATTTCTAGGTGAAAGAAAACTTGTGGCTACATGTCTAGTTTCAACTGTAAAGGCATTTCGAATGATCAAAGGGGGATGTGAAGCATATTTGGCATATGTGACTGATACTAGAACCACTGATAGCTTGCTTGAAAATATACTAGTGGTAAGGGAATTTGCTGATGTATTCCCAGATAATCTACCTGGTTTACCACCATATAGAGAGATAGAATTCACTATTGAACTAGTACCAGGAATAGTACCAATATCAAGGTCACCTTACAGAATGGCCCCAGTTGAGTTGAAAGAACTGAAGGCCCAATTGCAGGAGTTACTTGACAAAGGGTATATTAGACCTAGTGTATCACCTTGGGGAGCTCCAGTGTTATTTGTTAAAAAGAAAGATGGAACAATGAGATTGTGCATCGATTATAGGCAACTGAACAAAATGATGGTGAAGAACAAATATCCATTGCCTAGAATAGATTATTTGTTTGACCAGTTGCAAGGAGCCCAAATATTCTCCAAGATTGATATGAAATCATGCTATTACCAGCTGAAGGTAGCAGAAGCGGATGTTCCAAAGACTGCCTTTCGAACCAGGTATAGACATTATGAATTTTTAGTAATTCCATTTAGGTTGACTAATACTCCAGCTACATTTATGGCATTAATGAATAAGGTGTTTCAACCATATCTGGATAGGTTTGTGATAGTATTTATTGATGACATATTGGTGTACTTAAAGAATAGGGGAGAACATGAACAACATTTAAAAGTTGTGTTGCAAACTTTGAGGGAGAAACAATTATATGCCAAATTGAGTAAATGTGAATTCTGGTTAGATCATTTGGTATTTCTTAGACAAGTGGTGTCATGTAAGGGCATAGAGGTTGACCCAAAGAAAATTGAGGCTATGGTAAATTGGAAAGCTCCTAAAAATATTTCAGAAATGCGTAGTTTTCTGGGTTTAGCCGGATACTATCGCAGATTTGTTGATGGAATCTCCTTAATCGCTAGCCCTTTGACTAAATTTTTAAGAAAGAATGTGCCTTTCAAGTGGACTCCAGAATGTCAGAGGAGTTTCGATGAACTAAAACACAGACTAACCTCAGCACCAGTGTTAACTATCCCTATAGGTACAGGAGGGTTTACAGTATATAGTGATGCTTCTCACCAAGGCTTGGGATGTGTATTAATGCAACATGGTAAGGTGATAGCTTATGCATCTAGGCAACTGAGACCACATGAGATCTCATATCTAGTGCATGATTTAGAATTGGCTACTGTTGTATTTGCATTAAAGATTTGGAGGCATTATCTATATGGTGAGACATTCTAGATCTTCACAGACCATAAAAGCTTGGGTTATTTGTTGACACAGAAAGAATTAAATATGAGGCAGAGACGGTGGTTAGAGCTATTGAAAGATTATGACTGTACAATTGAATACCATCCAGGGAAAGCCAATGTGGTAGCAGATGCGTTGAGTAGGAAGGCTGGTATCAGTTTGATTCAATTACGATCTATAAATGTTGAATTAAATATACATGATGAAGGATCACTGATTGCTACTCTTCAAGTCAGACCTATACTAAAGGAGAGGATAAAAAAAGCACAAAACAAAGATCCTCAATTATGTGATAAAGTTGATATGATAAGGCAAGGAAAGAGTACAGAGTTTCATTTGCAGAATGATACACTGATGTTAAAATCACGCATATGTGTTCTAGACACTGAGAACTTGCGTCAGGAAATAATGGAAGAGGCACACAATGCACCGTATGCAATGCACCTAGGGATGACAAAGATGTATCACAGTTTAAGGCCTCATTACTGGTGGCCAAGAATGAAGAAAGACATAGCAGAATATGTTTCTAAATGCTTGACATGTCAGCAGATTAAAATTGAACATCAGGCACCAATTGGTAAACTACATCCATTGCCAGTGCCAGAATGGAAATGGGAAAGAATAACGATGGATTTTTTCTATGGATTGCCAAGAACTTCACGGAAAAATGATGCAGTATGGGTAATTATTGACAGATTAACTAAGTCAGTACATTTTCTACCTATCAGATGGGGTTGTACACTTGAGAGTTTGGCCAAATTATATGTGAATGAGATAGTCAGATTGCATGGCATTCCAGTGTCCATTGTGTCTGATAGAGATCCACGGTTTACTTCACATTTTTGGGGGAGTTTACAGAATGCATTGGGAACAAAATTGAACTTTAGCACTGCATTCCACCCACAGACTGATGGACAATCTGAAAGGACTATATAGACATTGGAAGAAATGCTTAGGGCATGTTCTATAGAATTCAGAGGTGCTTGGGATGAATATATAGCATTGATTGAATTTTCTTACAACAACCAGTATCATAGCAGTATCCAGATGGCACCATATGAGGCATTGTTTGGCAGAAAGTGCCGAAGCCCTATCATTTGGGATGAAGAAAGAGCATGTGCATTAGAAGGGCCAGAGAGAGTGCAAGACACAGTGGATAAGATCAAAGTTGTCAACAACAAGCTAAAGGCAGCCCAAGATAGACAGAAAAGTTACGTTGATTAGCATAGAAGGGAGATGGAATACGAGTTAGGTGAAAAGGTATTTCTTCATGTATCTCCATGAAAAGGGATAATCTGATTTGGCAAGAAGGGTAAATTGAGCCCAAGATACATAGAGCCTTATGAAATTCTTGAGAAGATTGGTCCATTGGCTTATAGGTTGGCTTTACCACCCGAGATGGCTCAGATACATAATGTGTTTCATATGAGCATGCTTAGAAGATATAGGTCAGATCCTACACATGTACTTAAATATCAAGCCATTGAGATTGCAGAGGACATGAGTTATGTTGAGGAACTAGTGCAAATCATTGGATACAAGACTAAATAGCTAAGAAACCGAGAAATACCTTTGGTTAAGGTATTATGGCGTAACCATTTACAAGAAGAGGCAACATGGGACATAGAAGAAAATATGAAAAAGCAATATCCACACCTGTTTTTAAGTATTAATTTTGAGGACGAAATTTTTAAAAGGAGGGGATAATTGTAACATCCTTGACCTTCCCCACATGCATTTCATTGAACATAAGCATCTTGCATACAATTTAATTGAACACGTGCATTTTATACGTATTTTCGTAGGAACAAGTTCATGGCATGCACTAGCTACGTGTCCTAGTATTTGGCAAATGTATCGAGTCACACGTGTATCCTTATAACCTAAATGATGATAACAAAGCATTAGAAATAAATTGAATAAGGTGACAAAATTAAAGTAAGCAAAATGATTAGATTAAGATTAGTAAACATTTACATTGTTAATTTAGTTAAATCGGGCCAAATGATTAAGCTGTATTATTGTGTGAATTAGTAGAATTATAAATATATGCAAATAATAATAATATAGACAAAATAAAATGAAAATGACACAAAAGATAAATAAAAGAGAAGAGAAAGGAGAAAAGAGATGAGAAAAAGATAAAAAGACAAAAAAACAAAAAGTTAGCTTTATCTTCCCATTTATGCCTTCTTCTCCAACCCGACTTCTTCTTCTTCTTTTTCCTCCATTTTAGAATTCAATTCTTCCTTGTTTCACTTAGTTTTTGAAGCTAATTTATCCCTTGGAAGGTCGTTCTTGGTAAGTAATCAATTCTTATTGCTATAGGGTTGATTTGAGTTGCTTAAGTTCATTAATAGGCACTGATTTGCAACCCAATTTTGATGTACATAGAAATTGATTCTGAAAAAGTTTAAACCACAAACATTGTTCCTCTATATATTTATGGATATGTAAATGGTTTTGCATGATTTGGTGTATAGGAAGAGAAATCCTCTCTCTACTGAAACTGGTCAGGGTGTGAACCCTAACCAAGTTAGCTACTGTGTTCTTTGATTTCGAATATGTTAAAGCCATTATTTGAAGTATCTCAAAACATAAAAGTTATAGATATATGTATTTTGTATCGTTATACCAAATTTCAGGTTCATAGCTCTTGTAAATTTTGAGTTATGGGGAATGGAACCATGACTGGTCCATGGTTTGAACTGCCTATTGAATGCCCTGGGCAGCTCCAGTAAATTGTTTGGCTAATTTGAGCTCGTTAGAGCTAGATTCTGTAAATGCTCAAATCTAAAAGTTATAGGTATATGTCTTAGCTAAATGTTGGTACTAATTTCTGCTTAATTGGTTATGTATAGACTAAGTTATGGCCTTTGTAAGTCATACTGGTCCGGAAGCCAATTCTTTATGGACCAGTAAACTGTTTGTTATACTTTGAAGACATTAGAGACATAATTGATAAAAGTTGTAAACATAAAAAATGTTCCATATGAACCCATATAAGGTTATGTAAATTTTTATTAAAATAGGACTTATATATTATAAGTTATGATAAACCCAAATGAGTACCCTGAAACTGCCTAAAGGCAGAAAACATAACACAATTAGAAATTCTACATAATATTGTACAATTATCCATATGGTCTGAAAGTTTAATATATTCTATAATTATATGTTATTTTTAATTAGGAACAAGAATCAGATTAATTGGTCAAGTATAGAAAAAGTTATAGGCTAAACAGGCCCATAAGGTCACACTGCCTCATAGGAAAAATCTTAACTATTGACATGAATAATGCATATTAATTTTTTTAAGCCACATTAAGTCTCCCTAATCATGAGTTAATCGATTATATTTTCATATTAGGCTCACAATATATTGGAGACCCACAAAGAGCGGATAGACAATAAATTAGGGGTCGGAATCAAAGGAGAACGGTGAGTCTAATTATCAATTGAATTCTTCAGTGCAAATGAATGTTGCTCGCTATGTGATTCATATGATTGTCATGATTGGTCCTTGATAATATGATGATGAATAATTTGTGACATTGTGGTACATACAAATGGTATACTTGTGATATATTTGAGGTATATGTTTGACATATGTGATATATATACATGGTATATGTATAGTATATGCGAGGTATATGCGTGGCATATGAGGCATATATATGGTATATGTATGTTATATGTGATAAGATGCAATGGTTGATGAATGCTTAAGTACAAGTGCATATGCATATGGACTAAAAAGGCGTTGTGACTAGTTAATCGATATTGTAAAGCAAAAGAAGAGGCCTATGGCCCAACAAATGTGCAAATGAAACAAATTATCAAGCTAGCTAGCAAATGCAAATGTTCACATGGAAAATGTTCACATGGAAACCCGGGGCAATGTTTGTTTAACTTGGTCACAACAAAATAAAATAAGCAAAGCATTTGCATACATAAAGAGTAATGATTATATGTTTCAACTTTATTGATACATATATGATACTCATGAATGGAATGGAATATATGGTATATATTGGATTTGTGATTTATTACTATGAGTTGTTTGGTACTTTAGAGCTCATTGGATGATTATTCTCACTAAGCTGTAACTCATCAATTTGCATCATTTTTCAAGTAAAGAAAAGTGATAGCTCATTTTGAGTAGTGTATAGAAGACATGGAGCACAGGTCATTGGCTGAGTCTCATCACTCTCTCTCCTTGCATTCCACACAAGTATGAAAACATGTCATCTATATTTTGGACTTATATGTTTGAATATGTATTATCACTCTAGATTAGTTTTGAAATGTATAAATGGAAGCAACCCGTAATCCTTCGGATGTGAAGTTTATGTTTTAATATATGTGATATATCGTATTGTGGTTTTTAATGTTGACTTGAAAAGTCATTGAGTGATATTACAGGATATAAGACTTGTAAAGTCATTAGTTGATTTTACAGGATATGATATGAAAAAAATTTACTACCACTATTATCAGGGTATTTTCTCTTTCCAACATGCAGTATGTGATTATTTGATACAGAAATAGGTTATACTTAAATGCATATGATGTGGTGTTACAGTATTATTATTTGGAAATTTAAAATATTAGTGCTAGAATTAGAAAAAAATAAAATTGCCTATGGATAAAATTGGTATTATGACAATTGTTGGGGAAAAAAGTGTGAATATGGAAGGAGATGTGGTAAATATGGAATTTCTCAAAGTTTAAATATTAATCAAGATTAATTAACTTAATGAACCAATAAGGATTAGGATTAATTTTAATTAGTGGGACTCACTCCTTAATCATAGTATAAAAGTCAAAAAGAAGAACAAATTTCTACATTCTTTCATAAGTCATCTTCATCTTCTTTTCTCCTTACCTTTGGTCGTCCATCTCCACTCCCATAAACCTCCATTTTTCTTCCTTTTTCTAGCATATTAAGAATGGGGAAAATGAGTTTTGAGAGAGAAGATTCAATAAATTAAAGAGTTCTTTCCATGAAGAGAGCTAAGGAGCAAGAAAGTAGGAAGAAAGAAGGAGAGAAAGGGAGAAGAATTGGGGCAGATTCGACCAGCCCTATAACTCCATTAAGGTGGGTTTATTCTTCTTAAATTTAATCTTTTTCCTTGAATTTGAGACCTGTAAGGATGATAGATGTGATTAGGTTTGATAGATATAGGTTATGTTGCAAGATTGAACTTAGAAATTTAACTTTGTAATTAGTTGATGAAAGTGTAGTTAAACTTTGAATTAATGATAATTGATGTTAGTTTATTATTTTATGGCTTAAAAACTAAATAAAATATGATGTTGATGGATGAATGAGGGGCTTCCATAATTAAAGAAATTTGGGAAAAATTGAAATTAGCATAGAAGCACAACAATTGGTGATAGATTAAGTATGATTTGAGTGTTGAATTGAAGGAAATGAATTGGAAACTAGGATATAGTTTTTGGGCAGCCATGACCTATTAAGAGGGAAGTTTAACTTGAGTAAATTTTGTCTAAATTAAGGTGTAAAACATATTAGGAGCATTATAATATTATGTAGACATGAAAAACATTGAAAATAGATATTGGAATTAAGATATGGTATGGTTGTACAGGAAAATCAAATGAATAAGTGAGAGACCCTTAAGAGGGTGACAAAGGTAATGAGAAAGCTAGCTAATAAGGGAAGAAAAAGAAGGATTAAGGGAAGAGCTAAGGCTAATTAGGTATGTGCTTCATTGATAAAAATCTTACATGATGTTTATATATGTGTAACTATGAATTGAGGTTTGATATGATTGTGTTTTTTATATGTAATGTGATTAGTTGTTGCTTTTGTTATTTTATATGGAAATGAGACCAAATGGTGTGAAATAGTTGAGATATGTGAATATAAATGTGATCTAAAAATTTTGGTATAAAAATGAATACATATGATGAATGTATTTGAAAGATAAACTTGTGTCCATTGATAACTCGGATATAGAATTCTAGGAACAATCTTAACTATTTTGATTATAACTTGAGTTTTAGAATTTCGTTTTATATTTTCTTTATTGGAAATGAAAGCTAAGACATAAGGATTAAATTTTTATTTTGACTATAAAATCTAATTATGTATAAAGTTTCCCAGAAAAATACATGAAGTTCAAACCTAGAATCTGTCCAGAAAATTCTGGGCAGAAATTTTTGTGATGATGCAGTGTTCAATTGATCATAACGTTTAATAAAAAACTGGGATTTGAGAGATTTTTGATGCGTATTAAATCTAAGACAGTAAGCTAAAAATTGTTAGAATACCAGAACTCCCAATTCGAATTATAAATGGGATAAAAATGAAGTCCAAAAACAGGTCTGAAATATATCATAAGTAAAAATATGAAATATTAGGCTTTTGCATTTGTTGTGATAATTATGTATAATAATTAATGTGAATATTTAATTTAATGGTAATTATAAATATTTAATAAATTATTTATATGTGAGATTTTAGTTCAATAATAATGAGAATAAAAAACAAAAATAAATAAGCATAATTATGATAATTGAATAATATTATCATTTTTTAAAATATTGTGAATTAATATAAAAATAGTTAAGCCCTATGACACCTAATTTAGAACTAGAATAGAGAATAATTTGACATGTCAATCAGGAGATTTAAGGCACTCAATGCCAAATATAAAGGCCGATAATGACAAATTGATAAATACGCTCGATGCAAAATTATTAAGTCGGTATTGATATTATTATAAAAGCGCTCGGCGCAATATTATGAAAGCCGGAAATGACAACCCGTTATTCCTATTAGTTAGTTCGGTTATAGGTGTTATGGGCACAAGAAAAAAGAAAAAAAATAAAAAATGATAATAATATTAAAGTATGTTATTTTGAGAATGTTATATTAATTAAACTTGTTAACTATTGCATGTTGAATGAAATTTGTTTGATTTTGTATAATTCTTTATTTGATGCTAAATTGTTAAATTTACAAATGACATGTAAGAACATATGTGTATGTAAAATTTTTATCATTGAAGCACAACTAAACTAGTAGCTTAGTGCGAGTGGTTTTCTCTCGCGTATGTTTTAAAAGGGTAACCGTAAATAGTAGAATTGTCATCAAAAAGAAGAGTACCCGAAAGGAAGCAACAAAAACTTTGGTTTTTTTTTTGTATATTTTATCAAAAATTTTGTAAATTAAATTATGGTTTTATTTCTCATAGTGTGTATTATAGACCTGAATTATAATGTAAATTAATATATTTTATAAATAAATAAAATTTTGAATATTTGTATTTGTAATAATTTTTATTTTAGTGTCGGCAATATTTTCAAAAAAAAAATTACTTCATTTCATTAATTTTATAAAACAATTAAACAGGTAATACTCACTTATCTTGCTGAATAAAAGTGGGGGTAAGAGGGTGTTACAATATATATATCATTATTGATACTAACCTACTATTATTTATTATTCCGTCAACACCCAAAATTTGTATATTTGCTTCTGCCTTTTCCATTACCACTAGCACGCCGTCAAATAACTACGTGCTGAGCATTAATATGTCCAGTGGTGAATACTAATATAAAATTTTTTATTGATCTATATTTTCATTCATTCATACATACAATATTATATTTACTACACTATTTTTTCTTTCTTTAATATATTATTATTTTTTTTATCAATACTTTAATATTCTGTAACCTTAATTTACTATTTAATATCTTCATTCATTTAACAATATTTCTTAATAAATATTATAGTTTTTATTTTTAATTTACTCTTTTTTTTTCTTCTTCTTCTTCTCTCTTTTGTTTTTTTTATTTTTTATTTATTTATTTATATAGTTTTTTCCAATCTTCTATTTAATTAAACAAATTTCACTTTGGTTACTAAAATTCTAATTATTTACAATTTTGTCATTACTTTACATTTATTTACTCTTTTTCCACTCTCTATTTTTATTTTTCATTTATTTTCTTTTTAACTACATAATTTAACATTTTATTTTATTTTATTCCACTTATTTCTCATTTTTCAATATTTCTATTTTTTGTCACAATTATCACTTTTATCATTATTATTATTATTATACCATTTTAATATTCTTATCACTTTTATCATATTTATCCTATTTATCACTTATATAATTTTTATCATACATTTTTTTCATATTTATCATTATTATTATATTTATCATTTTGTTATCATTTATCTTGTATTTTTCACTTTTATTATAACTCTCACATTTTTCACTTATTTAATTTTCATCATATTTTTCACTTAAATCATTTTTTATCATATTATTCATTTTTTACTACTTTTATTAACATTTTTAATTGAAATTAACCATTCTAATTCACTTTTATAATCCCTTAATCATGTTTTAAATATCAATTATCAATTTCATGCAACACACACAAAATACCTAATTTCCATAGCCCTAAATCATGATTAATCAATAGAAATAGATAGATTTTGAAATCACTAACCTTATTTTCTTGCTTTAGCATTCCTAAGCTTCCTTTTCGTTAGCTTTTTCTTTGGAAGCATCTTCACTTTCCTTTCAACCTACCTTGGCCAAAAATTACACTCCATTAATCCACCAATATTTTTCTTCCTTAACTCAAATAAACTTCATATTTATCATCTACATACCTTAAACTACTTATTTGAACCATTAAACTAATTTCAAACTATAAATTTCACTTATCTCAAATTTGTATCCTAACTTTTCTCCTTTGATTTTCTTCCACTTTATACCTACAAATGAAGAATAAAGACTTCTACTAGGTACTAGAGATACTGAAATTATTTTTAGGTGGTTGATTTTGGTGTAAAAAGTGAAAAAAAATTGAAGAATTTGAAAGAGAAAAAGGGAAAGATCTAGTTCAGCCAAGAAGGAACTTTGGGGAAGAAGATGAAGCAGAATTCTCTCTAGAGAATTCTGATACTTGAGCCTATTTATAGTGGTTTAATTTAGGTGGTCTTGGGCAAAACAAAGTCTAACCCATTAATGCACTATAAAATAAATTTTATCACTTTTCAAGCTCAATTTTACCCAAATTTAATTTCATAATTCATAAAAATATTTTTATATATCTACAAATTTTTTTTAACTCAATCGGAGTCCATTTTCTGTCGAGCTCACTTAAATTGGACTGATAATTCAATTTTCGGTATTACCGTAAAAATTCTTTTTCAGTATCAAATAATTCTAAATATTATTTAGAGTCTATCCATGTCTGAAAATAAATTTTTAGATGTCTTTTGCTATTTTTCATATACCGATCAAAGTACGGTCAATCAATTATTTAATTATACCGGATCCCATTTTTTTCATAGTTTTGACTTTTGATGGATTATTTGACCTTATTTTCACTCCAAATTTTACTTTCGGACTAGTCATAACCTATATTTTTCCGATGATCAAATAAAATATTTTTCACCCACATATGTATTTTTAACCATTGGGTATGCAGATCAATTTCGAAAATTATAGTTTATAACTAACCCGGTATTTGAGTCATTACAGATACTTGGTAAAATGTATCTCTCTCATGTATTGGATTCAATTCAAGACTCATTCCATATTTCCTTCATCCCTTCTATGCGTGTGACCCATTAGGTTTTCGATTATGTTAGCAACTCAAATCAACATATGATTTCAAGCATATTATATGCGGTATTTAACAACACATTATGACCCCTAATTAATTGAAAAATCAGTAGTTTGACTATAAACCCTTCCACGGACAATTATTATACAATTTGTCCTTTTACGATACTATAGTATTGTAACACCCCCTTACCCCACTGCAGTTCAGCAAGGTAAGTGAGTAATACCCGTCTAACTGTTTCATAAAATTAATAAAGTAAAGTAAATATTTATTTTTTTAACAAAAATATTGCAGATATTGAAATAAAAATTATTACAAGCATAAATACTCAAAATTTTATTTATTTATAAAGTACATTAATTTACATTCAAATTATGTTCTTTTACATAGTGACTCACATATTTAATACACATTATGTGAAATAAAAACAATACTTTAATTTATAAAGTTTTTAACAAAATATACCAAAAAAAGAAAACTAAGCTGCTAACTGCTATCCTCCGGGTACCTTTCTTCTTCTGAAAATCTATTTTCTACGGCTACCCTTCTAAACCTGCGCGAGAGGAAACCACCCGCACTAAGCTAATAGCTTAGTGGTGCTTCAATGATAAAAATTTTACATACATATATATTTCCTCACATATTAATTAACCATTTAATAAGTAAGACATAAAATAAAGAATTATATACAATCAATAAAGTTCGGCAAATACTCAATATTTAACAAATTGAATTCATATAACATTGATAAAAATCACGCACTTCGATTTTATTATTATTATTATTATTATTATTATTATTATTATTATTATTATTATTATTATTATTATTATTATTATTATTATTATTATTTTCTTGTGCCCATAACACCTATAACCGAACTAACTAATAGGAATAACGGAGTTGTCATTTCTGGCTTTCATAATATTGCACCGAGCACTTCATAATAATGTCATTACCGGCTTTTGTAATATTGTCATTACCGACTTAATAATTTTGCACTGACTGCATTTATCAATTTGTCATTACCGGCTTTTATATTTGGCACCGAGTGCCTAAAATCTCCTGATTGGTATGTCAAACTATTCTCTATTCTAGTTCTAGCCTAGGTGTCTTTGGGCTTAACCATTTTTATTTTAATTTCCAATATTTTCAAAAATGTCAATATTATTCAATTATCATATATATGCTTATTTATTTTTGTTCTTTATTTCCATTATTATTGCACTAAAATCTCACACATAAATAATTTATTAAATATTTCAATAAAGTAAATATTCACATTAATTATTACATATAATAATTACAACACATGCAAAAGCCCAAGATTTCATATTTTTACCTATGGCAAATTTTCGACCTATTTTTGAATTTTATTTTTAGCCCATTTATAGTTCGAATTGGAAGTTATAGTATTCTAATCATTTTTAGATTATTGTCTTATCTTTCATATGCATTAAAAATCACTTAAATCTCAGTTTTCTACCAAAAGTTATGATCAATTGAATATGACAATATCACAGAAATTTCTGCCCATAATTTTCTGGACAGATTCTAGGTTTGAACTTCATATATTGTTTTGGCCAAATCTAGCCATAATTAGATTTTATGATAAATAAAAATTAAAATCCTCTGTCTTAGCTTTCATTTCCAATAAAGAACATACAAAACAGAATTCTAGAACTCAAGTTATCATCAAAATAGTTAGGGATGTTCCTAGAACTCTATACCTGAGCCATCAATTGGCATCCATCCACATTTCAACCACATTCATCATTTGCATTCATTTTGATACTAAAATTTCCAGAATTACAACTACATTCATATGTTTTAATTATTTCACACCATTTAATTTCATTGCCATATAAAATATCATAGGCCACAATAAATCGCACAACATATTACAAACACAAACATATCAAGCCTTAATATATAATTTCATACATATTAACAAAATGTAAGATTTTTATCAATGAAGCACATACCTAATCAACCTTGGCTCTTCTCTTAATCCTTATTTTTCTTCCCTTATTAGCTAGCTTTCTCCTTGCCTTTGTCACCCTCTTGATGACCTCTGACTTGTTCACTTATTTTTCCTACACGACCATACCACATCTCAATTCCAATATCTATTTTCAATGTTTTTCATGTCTACATAGTATTCTGATGTTCCTAATATGTTTTACACCCCAATTGAGCTAAAATGTACTAAGGTTAAACTTCCCTCTTAATATGTCATGGTTGCCCAAAAACTATATCCTAGTTCCCATTTCATTCTCTTCAATTCAACACTCAAATCATGCTTCACTTATCACCAATTGTTGTGCTTCTATGCTAATTTCAATTTTTCCCAAATTTCTTTAACTATTGCAGCCCCTGATTCATCCATTAACATCATATTTTCTTTAGTTTTTAATCCATAAAACAATTAACTAACTTCAATTATTATTAATTCAAAATTTATTTACACTTCCATCAACTAATCACAAACTTAAATTATATGTTCAATCTTACAACATAACCAATATCTATCAACCCTAATCACATTTATCATCAATATGGATCTCAAATGGAAGGAAAAATGTTGAATTTAAGAAGAATAAACTAACCTTAAGTGTTCTTCACGGTGGGCCGAAATTGCTCCTACTCTTCTCCCTTTTTCTTTTTTTTTTCTTCCTTCCTTCTTGCTCCTTTGGCACCTTTTATGGTAAGAACTCCTCAATTCAGAATTTTCATCTCTCAAAACTATTTTTTTCTCACTATTATCATGCTGGAAAAAGGTAGAAAATAGAGGTTTATTGGGGTGGAGATGGACGGCGACAAAGTGGGAGAAAAGAAGAAAAGAATGGCTTATGGAAGAATGTAGAATTTTGTTCTTCTTTTTGAATTTATATACCTTGATTAAGGTGTGGGTCCCACTAATTAAAATTAATCCTAATTCTTATTAGTTCATTAAGTTAATTAATCTTGATTAACAATTAAACTTTGAGAAATTCTATATTTGCCACATCTTCCTCCATATTTACACTTTTTCTCCAAACAATCTTCATAATACCGATTTTGTCTATAGAATTTTTTTTTTCTAATTCTACCACTAATCTTTTTAATTCCTAAATAATAATAGCCTTAATTATTTCCCCTTATTATTAATCATTTTTTTATGGGTTCAAATTTAGACTCCGATTGAACTTGCGCGCCTCACTATAGTCACGCGCAATCGGGGCCTAAATTATTGAATGTTACAAATATATTTGGTTCAATGCATGAACTGTATGTCAACTCCTAATAGACTAATTATATCATATCTAGTCTAAATGATAACTCTATTAGATATATATCTGAAGACATTTTTCAAAACTTGTCCATGTTGGCCAATAACGTTTACAATACTTATTTGTTTAATCCAAATTAATATATATTTGAATTTGTATCATATTATGTCATTAATCATGTAGCTCAAATTTGTCAGCTTTATATATTGATATACTTAGTAAAGAATTTTCAAAATAGTAAATTTAGAAAAACAATTTTGAAAGATACTAAATAAGAAAACATATTTATATGGATGTACTTTAACTTTTATTTTTATTTTTTTTAATCTTTCAAGTATAATCAAGGTTATCATATCCGATCCGGTCAATGAATCGAGAAATGTAATGAGTCAAGGGTTTAAAATTTAACCGGAGTTGAACCGAGATTGAACCAGTTTATATGAAATTTTCTAAAAATATAACATGTCTCATATATAATAAAACATAACATGTCTCATACATAATAAAATATAACATAATTTATACAAAACTTGTTTCATGTGCAAAAAAGTAATGTTCTTAATTTAATTAATATATAATCATGTCAAAATTAAAATTGAACAAAAATCAATAATAAAATTTAAAAAATTATTAAGAGTTTTTCTTTTCTTATCAATGTGATAATAATTATTTAAGGTGATTGTAATTAACATTTCCATTAAGTTATAGTTTTTTTTAAATTATGAAATTATTATTTATGATATTTATTTTCAATATATTTTTAAATAAATTTGTATTTATTTGTTTATATAAATCTGAAAAATAATTTATATGATTATTTAGTAATATTTTATGTTAATAATAAATATATAAATATTGAAAAATTAATTTTATCATATATATATAACTCTTGAATAATATGAATAATTAAAATCAATATTGTTATGATATATATTACTAATATTAAAATTCTATGACAAAATATATATATAATTATTTTTAAATGAAATTTTTATGAGATAGGAATAATTTATTTGAATTATTTTAATAATGTATGTTAGTAATTGTGTCCTACATCTCATTCCATACAAAGCTTCGTATGGTGCCATGTCGAGACTAGTTTGATAGCTATTGTGATATGAAATTCCATCAATGATAGGTACTTATCCCAGCTACCCTCAAAGTCAATTACACAAATTTGAAGCATATATTCCAGCAATTGAATAACTCATTCCGATTGCCCATCTGTTTGTGGGTGAAATGTTGTACTAAAAGTAAGTCGGGTCCCCAATGCTTGCTGTAGACTTTTCTAAAATTTTGATGTGAACCGTGGATCTCGATCAAAAATAATAGATACTGGCACCCCATGCAGTCGAATTATCTCATTAACATATAATTCTTCTAACCAACTCAACGAGTAATCCATCCGAACTGGCAGAAAGTGAGCTGATTTGCTGAGCCTATCAACAATTACCCATACTGCATCCTGATTCTTTTGTGTCAAAGGCAATCCAAATACAAAACCCATTGTAATCCTTTCCCACTTCCATTATGGAATTGCAATTGGCTGCAACAATCCAGATGGTACCTGGTGCTCTGCTTTCACTTGTTGACATGTCAAGTATCTTGTAGTATATTCCACTATATCCTTTTTCATTCCTGGCCATCAATAATGAGTCTTCAGGTTCTTGTACATTTTATTGCTCCCTGGATGCATAGAATAAGTTGTATTATGTGCCTCTTTTAGTATTGTTTGCTTTAATCCACTATCATTTGGCACGCATAATCTTCCTCTGTAACTTATGCTTCCATCATCTTCAACCTTAAATTCAGGTCTCTCCCCCTTTTTCACTACCTCAACAACTATCATTAATTTCGGATCTTGCTTCTGAGATTCCTTCACTTGTTGCCTCAAGGTAGGTTGGACCCGTAACTCTATCAAAATAAATTGTGAGTCTAATTTTTAATTTATTATTAATTTGTATATATATTATATTATAATTGAGGAAATTCTTAAACTATACCTGCCAGTGTTTTTCTACTTAAGGCATCCGCTACTATATTGGCTTTGTCCGGCTGATAATCAATAATACAATTATAATCCTTGATTAACTCCAACCAAGGTATTTGCCTTAAGTTCAACTCATTTTGTGTAGGCAGATATTTGAGGCTCTTATGATCTATGTATATGTAGCACCACTCACAATACAAATAATATCGCCATATTTTTAAAGCAAACACTATTGCTGCCAACTCCAAATCATGTGTAGGGTAATTTAGCTCATGAGGCTTCAATTGTCTATATGCATAAGCAACTACTTTACTCTCTTGCATTAATACACAGCCTAGCCCCTTATGAGAGGCATCACTATATATCACAAAATCTTTCCCCGACGTAGGTTGGGTCAAAACAGGTGCTTCGGTTAGCATGACTTTTAATTTCTCAAAGCTTGCCTGACACCAATCTATCCACTCAAACTTAGTTTCTTTTCTGAACAACTTGGTAAGTGGTGCAACTATGCTTGAAAATCCCTTCACAAACCTTCTATAGTAGCCAGCTAATCCAAGGAAACTCTGAACTTTTGTTACATTGCGAGGCGGCTTCCAACTTAGAATGGCTTCTATTTTGTTAGGATCAACCCAGATTCCTTCAACTGAAATAACATGCCCTAAGAATCCCACTTCTTCCAACCAGAACTCACATTTTGACAGCTTTGCATACAATTGATTTTCCCTCAAAGTCTATAGTACTACTCTGATATGTCTGTCATGTTCTCCCTTATCCCTTGAATACACCAAGATATCATCTATAAAAACTACCACAAACTGATCAAGGTAAGGCCTAAAAATCCTGTTCATCATATCCATAAAGGCAGCTGGTGCATTTGTTAAGCCAAACAGCATAACTAGGAATTCATAGTGGCCATAGTGAGTCCCGAAGGATATTTTGGATACATCTGATTCTTTGATTTTCAGTTGGTGATACCCAGATCTAAGATCAATCTTAGAGAATACTCCTGCTCCCTTCAATTGATCAAACAAATCATCAATTCTAGGTAGTGGGTATTTATTTTTAATCATCACCTTGTTCAATTGTCGGTAATCAATACATAACCGAAGGGTGCCATCCTTCTTTTTCACAAACAACACCGGAGCGCCCCATGGTGACACACTGGGCCTTATGAACCCTTTATCGAGCAATTTCTGTAATTGAACCTTTAACTCTCTCAATTCTGCAGGTGTCATTCTATAAGGAGTAATTGATATCGAGGCTGTACCAGGAATCACATCAATAGCAAACTCTATCTCCCTATCTGGTGGTAACCCCGGCAAATCCTTAGGAAACACATATGGGAACTCACATACTATGGGGATGTCCTTGAGTTCCGGGCTGCTCTTTCTGGTATCTATCACATGGGCCAAATATGCTTCACATCCTTTCCTAATGTATTTTCGAGCTTTTAATGCAGAAATAACACTGGTCAAACATGTTTGACCTTCACCTTGAATGATGGTGTCATCCTACCTGGGAATTTTAAGGACAACTTTTCTAGATCGGTTATCGACTATAGCTCCATGCTTTGTCAACCAATCCATACCCAGAATAACATCGAATTCATGAAAAGGTAATTCTATTAAGTCTGCTAGAAATTCTCTACCCTGAATTATTATTGAACTGTTTCTATAAATTTGATTCACTTTCACATTATGTCCCAGCGGATTGGTCATAACTATCTCATATTCTAAGGTCTCAGGTTTCATGTTCCCTTGTCTAAGTGCAACTGTGCTTATATATGAATGTGTGGAACCAGGATCTATCAATGCATGTAAATCAAAATCAAATAAAGATAATTTACCAACTATGACATCTGGTGCATCCTGGTCCTCACGGGCTCTCATCACATAGGCTCGAGCTGGAACCCTACTACCTTTGGATCTTCAACTGTCTCTGATACCCCCTGACTCTGTCTGGTACGACCACCTCTAAATTGACCTCGACCTCTACCACAGTTCTGTATCGATGTCATAGTCTATGTTGGTGCCATACTACCTATACTAAGTCTGGGACAATCTCTCTTCATATGGTCAGTAGCTCCACATCTCAAACATGCCCCAATCAACCACCAACACTCTCCTGTATGAGCTCTACCATAATACTGACATAATGCCAGAGCTGGTCTATTGGGAAATGATGCTGGTGAACTAGCAGATGATGCTGCAGGTCTAAAATACTGACCCCACCTACCAGAAAATGTCTGCCCAGTAGCCCGTGACTGAAATGATGTAGGTACTATCCGTCCTTTCCTACCCGATGTCTGGGCCACACTATCTGTTGATTTCTTAAAATGCTCTTATGTCTTCAACTTCTTACTTCTTTCAACACTAATAGCAGAGGACACTAATGTAGCAACATTTGTATGCTGGTGGGAAGCCACTAAATACCCAATCTCCTCATCGAGACCGTCTTCAAATATACGACATTTATCAGTTTCATCTCCAATAATCCCAGTAGCATACTTGCTCATCCTGGTGAACTCCATCTCGTACTCAGCTACTGTCATACCCCTCTGCCTCAAATTCAAAAATTCTCTCTTTTTCTCTTCCACATAAATTCTTGACACATATTTCTTTTTAAACTCCGCCACAAAGAAATCCCATGTCTGAGGGATCGGAGTCTGAGGTTTCGCTAACACCAACTTCCACCAGTCATAGGCATGCTCCTGAAGGAGGGACACTGCATAGCTAATATCTTATTACGACTAATTCCGACAACTTCGGGAGAAAGGGAGGCATTTACTTATTACAGAGATGGTGTGATTTATCTAACCTTGTACTCTTCAGGACACTACAACTCCTCAAAAACCCGTTGTCTTTTCCAACCAAAATTTTGCTGCTGCTGGGTCATCCTCTTTCTTGCCCATAAAATCCGTAGCCCCATATTTTCTTAATTTATCAATCTGGGGTTTCTGTTGAGGTGTGGGAGGTGGTGGAGCTGGTGGTGGCACAACTTGTGCTATCTGCTGTAATAAGGTAGCCATCTGTTGCATAAGAGGTACCTGACCTGGGTTAACCTATTCTTCAGCATGTTGTGGAGCTATCACACTAGGCTCCGAAGCTCTAATTAATGTTGACTGCCTATAAGTAGCCGAATTAGCTATATTATCACCCTCTTGTTCTTCGTGACTTTGACTTGATTTCGTATCCATTAAAAACTATATTGTCAGAAGAAGGTCCTTTATTAGAATATAACAGCTTCAAACAATGCAAATACTGAAAACATGCACTTATCTTCCCATACCCACTAAATAAGAATCGCTAAAACCTATAGCTCTGATACCAAAATTTGTAACACCCCCTTACCCCACTATAGTTCAGCAAGGTAAGTGAGCAATACCCGTCTAACTATTTTATAAAATTAATGAAGTGAAGTAAATATTTTTTTTTAACAAAAATATTGCAGATATTGAAATAACAATTATTACAAGAATAAATACTCAAAATTTTATTTATTTATAAAGTACATTAATTTATATTCAAACTATATTCTTTTACATAGTGACTGACATATTTAATACGCATTATGTGAAATAAAAATAATACTTTAATTTACAAAGTTTTTAACAAAATATACCAAAAAACGAAAACTAAGCTGCTAGCTGTTATCCTCCGGGTACCTTTCTTCTTCTGACAATCTATTTTCTATGGCTACCCTTCTAAACCTGCGTGAGAGAAAACCACTCGCTCAAAGCTAATAGCTTAGTGGTGCTTCAATGATAAAAATTTTACATACATATGTATTTTCTCACATATTAATTAACCATTTAATAAGTAAGACATAAAATAAAGAATTATATACAATCAATAAATTTCAGCAGATACTCAATATTTAACAACTTGAATTCATATAACATTTATAAAAATCACGTAATTCGATTTTATTATTATTATTATTATTATTATTATTATTATTATTATTATTATTATTATTATTATTATTTTCTTGTGCCCATAACACCTATAACAGAACTAACAAATAGGAATAATGGGGTTATCATTTCCGACTTTCATAATATTGCGCCGAGTGCTTCATAATAATGTCATTACCGGCTTTTGTAATATTACCATTAACGGCTTAATAATTTTGCACCGACTGCATTTATCAATTTATCATTACCGGCTTTTATATTTGGCACCGAGTGCCTAAAATCCCCTAATTTGTATGCCAAACTATTCTCTATTCTAGTTCTAGCCTAGGTGTCTTTGGGCTTAACTATTTTTATTTTAATTTCCAATATTTTCAAAAATGTCAATATGATTCAATTATCATATATATGCTTATTTATTTTTGTTCTTTATTCCCATTATTATTGCACTAAAATCTCACACATAAATAATTTATTAAAAATTTATAATTATCAATAAAGTAAATATTCACATTAATTATTACATATAATAATCACAACACATGCAAAAGCCCAAGATTTCATATTTTTACCTATGGCAGATTTTAGACCTATTTTTGGGCTTCGTTTTTAGCCCATTTATAGTTCGAATTGGGAGTTATAGTATTCTAACCATTTTTAGATTATTGTCTTATCTCTCAGATGCATCAACAATCACTTAAAGCCCAGTTTTCTAGTAAAAGTTATAATCAATTGAATACAGCATCATCACATAAATATTTGCCCAGAATTTTCTGGACAGATTCTAGGTTTGAACTTCATGCATTTTTCTGGGTAAATCTAGCCATAATTAGATTTTATGGTCTAAATAACAATTAAATCCCTGTATCTTAGCTTTCATTTCCAATAAAGAACATACAAAATGGAATTCTAGAACTCAAATTATCATCAAAATAGTTAGGGATGTTCCTGGAACTTTGTACCCGAGCCATCAATTGGCATCCATCCACATTTCAACCACATTCATCATTTGCATTCATTTTGATACTAAAATTTCCAGAATTACAACTACATTCATATGTTTTAATTATTTCACACCATTTAATTTCATTGCCATATAAAATATCATAGGCCACAATAAATCGCACAACATATTACAAACACAAACATATCAAGCCTTAATATATAATTTCATACATATTAACAAAATGTAAGATTTTTATCAATGAAGCACATACCTAATCAACCTTGGCTCTTCTCTTAATCCTTATTTTTCTTCCCTTATTAGCTAGCTTTCTCCTTGCCTTTGTCACCCTCTTGAGGGCCTCTCACTTGTTCACTTATTTTTCCTACACAACCATACCACATCTCAATTCCAATATCCATTTTCAATGTTTTCCATGTCTACATAGTATTCTAATGTTCTTAATATGTTTTACACCCCAATTCAGCTAAAATGCACTAAAGTTAAACTTCCCTCTTAATATGTCATGGCTGCCCAAAAACCATATCCTAGTTTCCAATTCATTTTCTTCAATTCAACACTCAAATCATGCTTCACTTATCACCAATTGTTGTGCTTCTATGCTAATTTCAATTTTTCCCAACTTTCTTTAACTATGGCAGCCCCTCATTCATCCATTAACATCATATTTTCTTTAGTTTTTAAGCCATAAAACAATTAACTAACTTCAATTATCATTAAGTCAAAGTTTAATTATACTTCCATCAACTAATCACAAACTTAAATTTCTATATTCAATCTTGCAACATAACCTATATCTATCAACCCTAATCACATCTATCATCAATATGGATCTCAAAAGGAAGGTGTTAAACCTTAAGGGGTATTTCCGTTATTTTGATGATAACAAATAAAATAGCAATATTGTATTTAACATACTTATTTTCTTAGTCTATTAAATAGGGTATGGAATAAAATAGCAGAATGAAGAATGGAAGATTAATCCTTGAAAGATAAAATTAAGGAAGTAGCATGTTCACGCTAGTGACCCTATGTGTCACGCCCGTGAAAAAGCTAATCGTCAACAAAACCAGCATTTGAAGTTCACGACCATGAAGGAAGACAACAAACCGTGAAATGCACATTTAAGTCACACCCGTGAATTAAATGTCACGCCCGTGAACCTTTTTGACAAATTCATCCAGAGAGCTTCACGACCAAAGTCACCACTTGGATCACGGCTGGGAAGTTTGTCATGCCCGTGACCCAATATTTCTAAACCTTCCAGAATGCTTCACGACCAAGGTCACCACTTCATTCACGGCTTGGAAGAACAGTCACGCCCGTAACAAACATAGTCATGCCCGTGAAAGATGAAAGAGAAAAATGCTAGACGCGATTATTTGGGTTGGTGCAATGGCTAGTTTCGTATTAAATGCACTCTAATGGCTATAATTCGTCATGGGAGTATAAATGCAAATCATTTATGCATTCAGTACAAGAGGATAGCAAATACTTTGAATCAAAATCTTATTACAAGCTATTTGTACATTTAATACTTTCATAACAAATATCTATTCTCTGTGAAAATCTTTTTGCTCATCATTTATTGAGCAATAAAGATTTGTAAGTGTTTCTCTCTGTAATCATTTATTACTCAAGTGAGTTTTGGGTATTTCTGGGTTAAGAGTAGAACACTTGTAAGGGTTAGTTGTGTGAGCCTGTAAAACACAAGATAAAGGTTGTTTGTGTGAGCCTGTAAAACATAAGATAAAGATTGTTTGTGTGAGCCTGTAAAACACAAGATAAAGGTTATTTGTGTGAGCCTATAAAATACAAGAAATTGGTTATTGTGTGAGCCATTAAAACACAAGAGATTTCTGGGTTAGGTGTGAGCTATTGTGAGAAACACCATAGTTGGGAGTGAGCTTGTAAAACTCCATTGTAACACTTAGTGTGTTAGTGAAACTCCCAATTGCGATTGGGGAGAGGAGTAGGGTTTGTTAACACCCGAACCTCTATAAAAATCCTTGTGTCAAATTTCTTTATCCCTCCTAAACTTAATTTTTTATTTCCGCACTTTAAAGTTAAATTTTTAAAACTCTAATTCAACCCCCCGTTTTGGCTTAATATCTGGGCAACAATTGATATCAGAGCTTTATCTAGCATCTAAGCCTAAAAAGCGCTAGTAAAGATTAATATATGGCTAGTGAAGGATTCCAAAGTCTCAAACCTTAGTTTGATGGAGCAAATTATGCCCATTGGAAGTTTCAGATGGAGACATACCTGGATAGTGAAGGAATTGAAGTTTGGGATAGTGTACGAAAAGAATGGACACCACCAACCAGAAGAGGAGCTGATGGTGAAGAAGAAATCTTATCAAGAGATGATTGGACAGAGCTTCAAAGAAGAGCAAATTTTAAAAACAAGAAGGCAATAACAATCCTCTCAAGCTCATTATCTATTGAAGAATATGGAAGAATACAACACTGCTCAACAGCCTACAGCATGTGGAAGACATTGGAAAATTATCATGAAGGAACTAAGCAAGTCAAATCCAAGAAGATTCAACTTCTTACCTCAGAATATGAGCTATTCAAGATGAAATCCAATGAGTCAATCACTGACATGACCAACCGTCTTCTAGCCATTATAAATGGAATGAGGAAACTTGGGAAGCATCTGAGCTTGGAAGATGTAAATAACAAAATTCTGAGAAGTCTTCCTCTTAAAGACTATGGCTCAAGAGTTACTGGCATAGAAGAAGCAAATGAAGACATGAGCATCATGAATACTGATGTGCTTATTGGCAAACTTCTCACACATGAAATGGCAATAAAAAGAGATAGAGAGCTTGAAGCAGAGCCAGAGAAAAGAAAGCCTTTAGCACTCAAAGCCTCTACTTCAAAATCTCAAGAAGAAAGTGAAGATGATGAAGAAATGAGTGAAGATGAAAATAAGGACGTTGTTATGCTTTCAAGAAGACTAAAAATAATCATTGAGAAGAAAATGAGCAACTCCAGAAAATTCAGGTAAAGAAATCTCAAACAAACTTCTAATGATGCATAAAGAAGTAAGGAAGAGGTAAAGTGCTATGAGTGTGGAAAGAAAGGACATATCAAACCAGAATGTCCAAGGCTCAAGAAGCATAAGAGCAAATACCAAAGAGACAATGGGGAGAAAGGCCACAAAGCCACATGGGATGACGAAAGCTCTTCAAGTGAAAGAGATGATAATGAAAGCGAAGAGGTCAACCTATGCTTCATGGCTATTGAGGATCACGTCTCGAATAAGGTAAGATCACTACACTCATACTCTTTAAATAATGATAGTAGTGATAATGATAATGATAGTAATAGTGATGATGATGATGAGCAAAGCCTTATAGAAGAATTAAATTTAGAACTAGAGAAATATAGGAGTAAATTCAGTACTTATAGGAATAACATTTCAAATTTGAAAAACAAAATGGATGCTTTAGAAAAGGAGAATCTTAAGCTTAAATCATCTAATGAATCTCTTCAAAAGTCATTAGATGAATATTCATCAAGACCCTCAACTGCTTCCTTGCTTAAAGAAAATAACACTTTGAAAAATGAAGTTGAGGAACTTAGAAATTGCATTTCTAAATTTCACAAAGGAAAAGAGAGTTTAGATACTCTCATTGTGTCTCAAAGACCACCTTTAATTAGACATGGACTAGGATTTAAGGACACATCATCATCTTCTCATAAAACTATTTTTGTTAAGTATAGTGAACCTCACATCTACACAATTATTAGAACAACACCAAGGAATAAGTATATTAAGTTTTCTATACATAAAAAGAATAATCATGCCTTTATGTATAAGAAGCATGCATCTAGAAAAGCATCAATTAATCATGATTGTGCATGTCATTGTTCTCAAAATCAATTAAAAAGAAATATGGCATTTGAATATATTGTAAGACCAAAAAACAATGTTAGACCTAAACAGTGTAATTATTGTATGAAGATTGGTCATACAAATAAACATTATTGGATAAGGAAGGCTCATTAGGAACATTCATGTGCTAACCCCCAAGGACCCAAGCTCATTTGGGTACCTAAAAATCATACTTGAACTATGATTCTATAGGTATGCCTTAAGTCCACAATAAACAAAAATGCTTGGCTAGTAGACAGTGGATGCTCAAGGCATATGACAGGAGATAAAGAACTCTTTAATGAAATCAAAAGTGTTGATGGAGGTAAAGTTACCTTTGGAAATAATGCTAAGGGTAAGGTAATTGGCATTGGTTCTATTGGTATTAATGGTACTACCTTCATTAAAGATGTCTTACTTGTTGATGGCTTAAAACATAACTTGTTAAGTGTTAGTCAATTATGTGATAAAGGAAACAAAGTAATCTTTACTTCAAATGAATGTCTTATAACCTCTATCAATAGTCAATAAATATTTACAAGAAATAGAGATGTCAACACATACATAATAGACTTACATGAATTATCTAACCATTCCTCTAAGTGTCTTGTGACTACTAGAGATGAATTTTGGCTGTGACATAGAAGGCTTGGTCATGCTAACATGGACTTAATACAAAACCTCATCATAGGAGAACTAGTAAAAGGACTGCCAATAGTCAAATTTGAAAAAGACAAGACATGTGAACCTTACCAAAGAGGGAAGCAACACAACTCATCCTTTAAAGCCAAAAACATAGTAAGTACCTCAAAACCTCTTCAACTCCTGCATTTAGACTTATTTGGACCTACTAGAATTGCTAGCTTAGGAGGTAAACATTATGCCTTTGTCATCGTAGATGATTACTCTAGATTTACTTGGGTAATTTTCATAGCTCAAAAGAGTGATGCTTTTGAAAATTTCAAAAACTTTGCTAAAAGAGTTCAAAATGAAAAAGGATATTATATTTCAAAGATAAGAAGTGACCATGGCAAAGAATTTGAAAATGAAAACTTTGAAAGTTTTTATCTTTAACATGGCATTTCACAGAATTTCTCATCTCCTAGGACACCTCAATAAAATGGGGTAGCTGAAAGGAAAAATCGAACTTTAATTGAAATGGCTAGAACAATGCTCAATGAGTATGGTTTACCAACTTACTTTTGGGCAGAAGCCACAAACACTGCTTGTTATATTTCAAATCGAGTTTTTAAAAGACCTCTTTTAAACAAAACCTCATTTGAGCTATGGAATGGAAGAAAGCCCTTGATATCATACTTTAGAGTATTTAGATGCAAGTGCTTCATATTGAATACCAAGGACAACCTTGAAAAATTTGCCTCTAAATCTGATGAAGGTATCTTTTTATGATACTCTACAACTAGCAAAACATATAAAGTATTTAATAAAAGATCATTAATCGTTAAAGAATCGATGCATGTTATTTTTAATAAATCTAGTAAACTTGATCTTGTGAAAGGTAGTGTTCTTGATGATGTTGTAGGAACTATGGAAAGACTTGGTCTTGGAAATGGAAAAAAAGAAAATGATCAAGAAGATTCACATCAAGATGATTCTCTACCTCAAGCTCAAGAAGAAAACGGGCAAGAACTCCCAAAAAAATGGAAAATGACAAAAGATCATCCAAAAGAGCAAATCATTGGTGATCTCTCAAGGGGAGTAAGTATTAGATCTCATTTCAAACATTTAGCCACTGACCTTGCTTTTATTTCTCAAATTGAGCCTAAAAATGTTGATGAAGCTCTTAATGATGAAAGTTGGGTAATTGCCATGCAAGAGGAACTCAACCAATTTGAGAGAAGTAACGTATGGACCTTAGTACCTAGACCCAAGGATCATCAAATTATAGGTAGAAAATGGGTATTTAGAAATAAACTAGATGAATAAGGTTCAATAACTAGGAATAAGGCTAGATTAGTTGCAAAAGGATATAATCAGGAAGAATGAATAGATTATGATGAGACCTATGCACCTGTAGCTAGATTAGAAGCCATAAGAATACTTTTAGCATATGCATGTCACATGAATTTCAAACTCCTTCAAATGGATGTGAAAAGTGCATTTCTAAATGGTTATATAGAAGAAGAACTTTATGTAGAACAACCACTAGGCTTTGAAAGCTATGATTTGCCAAATAATTTTTTTAAACTTTCAAAAGCTTTATATGGTTTGAAACAAGCCCCAAGAGCTTGGTATGAAAGACTAAGTTCTTTTCTCTTAGAAAATAACTTTACAAAGGGGAATGTTGACACCACATTATTCATTAAAAAGCATAAACATGATATACTAATTGTTCAAATTTGTGTTGATGATATAATATTTGGTTCTACTAATGAATTGCTTTGTCAAGAATTTGCTAAGTGTATGACTAGGGAATTTGAAATGAGCATGATGGGAGAGCTTAAATATTTCCTTGGTCTACAAATAAAACAAAGCAATGAGGGCATATTCATCAACCAATCCAAATATGCCAAAGATTTAATTAAAAAATTTGGAATGGAAGGATGCAAGAATGTCAAGACTCCTATGAGCACATCAACAAAATTGGACAAGGATGAAAAGGGTAAGAGCATTAATGAAAAACTCTATAGAGGTATGATCGGATCACTTTTATATCTTACTGCTTCTAGACCCGACATAATGTATAGTGTTTTCTTGTGTACACGATTTTAATCATGTCCAAAAGAATCTCATTTACATGTAGTAAAAAGAATTCTAAGATATTTACATGGATCATTGTATTTAGGTTTGTGAATCCTAGAAACTCATCTTTTTATATTGTAGGATATTCAGATGCAGACTATGCTGGTAGTTTTTTAGATAGAAAAAGTACTTCAGGTACTTGTCACTTTATTGGAGAGTGCTTAGTTTCTTGGTTTAGCAAGAAACAAGTTTCAGTTGCTCTTTCAACTGCTGAAGCAGAGTATATAGCAGCATGACGTTGTTGTACACAAATCCTGTGGATGAAACAATAGCTTAAGGACTATGGTCATGATATGAACCATATACCTATTAAATGTGACAATGCAAGTGCTATAAATCTTTCAAAGAATCTCATTCAATACTCTAGAAGTAAGCATATTGACATTAGACACCACTTTATTAGAGATCATATTCAATATGGAGATGTTGCATTAGAATTTATATGCACAGAAAATCAATTGGCAGATATATTCACTAAATCTCTAAATGAGAAAAGATTTAATTTCATTGGAAGAGAACTTGGTATGATTGATGGATTAACCTTGTGATTGCCAAATTGTCAAATCTTATATGATAATCTTGTTTTTGTATCATATTACTAAATATAAGGTAGTAAATTTGATGAAAACTTTATTAGCTTAATTTAATTTGATGTAGAGAATCTTGCTATAAGGGATAGAATCTTCATAAAAATGATTTAGTCTTAATTTAGGACTTAATTTTATTTGATGAAAATTTTAGGCAATTCACGTCTGTGAATTAAATAGCCAATAGATCCAGTAGCTTTCACGACTTGATTCACGATATCGTTCACAGCTTCAAGTAGTGAAGCTTATGTTCACGACATCATTCACACCCGTGAAAAGCCTTGTTCACACACGTGATGAATTTTTACGCCCATGAATATTTTCACCTAAAACTCATAGAAACGTTCACACCTTGAGTCACGCTTTGTGTCATGGGCATAAGTAGTGAAATTCAACACTTCACGCCCGTGACTCATCTTTCACCACCGTTATAGTTCATCATTCACGACCGTGACATTCACATGTCATGACCATGAACCTTTTCATGCCTTTATTCACGAGTAGAGCACCCCTTCAGCAAACCGTGAACACAACTCTTCACGACCGTGAACATATATTTCACGCCTGTGAATGCATCGGGTATATAACAAATCTGCTGGTTATTCTTCACATTTCAACCTTTCAACTCCTTGAAACCGCTCTCATTTACACATATTCAATGATATATTGAAAATTCTGGCCCCCAAGTCACAAACTTCTTTTATAAATACCATCAAAAGTCCCTTCCATCATCAAAAATCATCTTTCTTTAGGGTTTCCTCAAAATTTCTGTCAAATTTTTCCAAACTCTACAAAGTTCATTTCTTCAATCCAAATGGAAACTGGCTCATCAAAGGGTACTAGGAAGAAATCTCATGCTCCCAGAAGGTACTCAAACTACCTAATGATCCAAATCCCTAAGCATTGCCATTCTAGGTACTCAACCCTGAAGAAAAAGCCTCTCATTTCATCAAGATCTTTTGAGTGGAAAACCATATGCACTCTCGGACTTGAGACGGCGATGACAGAGCAACTCCAGGTCTGTCATTTGAAGGAGTTCATGGACATTCATCAGCCCACTTTAAGGGAGCCAACCTTGGAGTTCTTGAGCACTTTGCAAGTGTCTCCCATTGGAATGGTGAAATTCCAACTCTGCAGCAATCTGAACACTCTCATTGCCATATAATTCGGGGACTTATTCAATCTACCCTCGGAAGGAATTCTCAATGACAGCGAAGTGGAGTTCTTCGCAACTCGAGCATGGACTCATTTTGGCATGGATTGCAGCTGAGATGTCAAGAAGACCAAGAGCACTCATCTCTGGTCCCCAGTGCACAAATATTTGAATAGGTTTCTAACCTATAGCATATTTGCTCGGGGAGACAGCAATGGCACCATTCGGAAGTCTGAGCTATTTCTCTTTGAGATGGCCCAATGAGGTCTCACAATGGCGCTTTCTCGATGGTTTGCGAACCATCTTCTATCCATTGCCACCAAGCCCTCCAGAGATATACTCATTGGTGGATATGTGACCCATATGGCCTTAAAGCTTGGATATTTGAAGGTGGATGACCATTGCTTCAATCTCATCCCAGGGCATCCTCGAGATCGATTGGATGTCGAGTCCTTCATTAAGATGGGAGCGGCTATTAGAATTGTTCATGAGAACAATATTTACTACCGCTTCACAGACACTGCTGGTGAAATTATATGGGAAGATAATGATTCGGAGGACTTCAAAGCCGGCCTCCAAGGAATCCAGCAGAGGAAAAGGGCTTGGGTTGAGGAGGGACCTCCAGCGGATGAACAGGACATCGGGCAATCCTCGGCTTCCACACCAAATTTGGCACAACAGATGGCTGACCTTCTAGCACCACGATTTGAGCAACTGCAGGCTTCCATGGATGAGAGGTTGGAGAACTTCAAGGACTTCATGGAGTCTAGGATGGATATCTTTGAGGCTGAAGTTGCTCGTCTTAGAGACAGGATGTCCGGTTAGGTGTTAGGCTAGATAGTAGCCTTAATATGCTTGTTTCTTATTTGTTTACTTTGTTTGTGTGTTTTTAGGAAATTTTCAATTTCCTTTCTGAATTTTATTTACTTTGGTTTGTACTTCTCTTTCAATATTAATATAATTGCTTTATTTTTCCATTATGATTAATCTTTATTCTTTTTGTTGATGACAAAAAGGGGAGAAACTAGCAATATATTAAGATAAGTGCAAGCAATACTTAATTTTGAATAAAAATGAAGAACCTATAAATATATTAAGTTAAGCAGGGAGAAAATAGCAATATTTTAAGTTTAAGTGTCATACTTAAAATTTGATTCAAAATAAATATGCAAGCATGCAAATTGAGCTTTATACACCTTAAATATATCTTAAGTATACTTTGCATATACCTTAATGCAAGTTACATAAATGAATATGCACTTGATATACTCTAAATATACCTTACATATACTTCATGACTTAAAGAGAATTTTGGTATATATTGGATATACTTTGCATATAACTTGCATATACTTAAAACTAGAAAGTTTATTTCAAATGCTACATCATTCTTTACAATTCTTGCATTTCATCAATTTTTATCCTAAGTATCTTTTGAGAGAGAGACTTCTCAAAAGCACATATTGCTAGATTATTTGTCACCATCAAAAAAGGGGAGATTGTTAAACCTTGAGGGGTATTTCCGTCATTTTGATAATAACAAATAAAATAGCAATATTGTATTTAACATACTTGTTTTCTTAGTCTATTAAACAGGGTATGAAATAAAATAGCAAGAATGAAGAATGGAAGATTAATCCTTGAAAGATAAAATTAAGGAAGTAGCAATGAAGGAAGACAACAAACCGTGAAATGCACAATTAAGTCACGCCCGTGAACCTTTTTAACAAATTCATCCAGAGAGCTTCACGACCAAAGTCACCACTTGGATCACGGCTGGAAAGTTTGTCACGCCCGTGACCCAATATTTCTAAACCTTCCAGAATGCTTTACGACCAAGGTCACAACTTCAGTCACGACTTGGAAGAACAGTCACGCCCGTGACAAACATAGTCACGCCCGTGAAAGATGAAAGAGAAAAATGTCAGGCGCGATTATTTGAGTTGGTGCAACAACTAGTTTCGTATTAAATGCACTCTAATGGCTATAATTCGCCATGAAAGTATAAATGCAAGTCATTTATGCATTCAGTACAAGAGGATAGCAAATACTTTGAATCAAAATCTTATTACAAGCTATTTGTACATTTAATACTTTCATAACAAATATCTATTCTCTGTGAAAATCTTTTTGCTCATCATTTATTGAGCAATAAAGATTTGTAAGTGTTTCTCTCTGTAATCATTTATTACTTAAGTGAGTTTTGGGTATTTCTGGGTTAAGAGTAGAATACTTGTAAGGGTTAGTTGTGTGAGCCTGTAAAACACAAGATAAAGGTTATTTGTGTGAGCCTGTAAAACACAAGATAAAGGTTATTTGTGTGAGCCTGTAAAACACAAGATAAAGATTATTTGTGTGAGCCTATAAAACACAAGGAATTGGTTATTGTGTGAGCCATTATTTGTGTGAGCCTATAAAACACAAGGAATTGGTTATTGTGTGAGCCATTAAAACACAAGGGATTTCTGGGTTAGGTATGAGCCATTGTGAGAAACACCATAGTTGGGAGTGAGCTTGTAAGACTCCATTGTAACACTTAGTGTATTAGTGAAACTCCCAATTGCGATTGGGGAGAGGAGTAGGGTTTGTTAACACCCGAACCTCTATAAAAATCCTTGTGTCAAATTTCTCTATCACTCCTAAACTTAATTTTTTATTTCCGCACTTTAAAGTTAAATTTTTAAAACTCGAATTCAACCCCCCTTCTTGGCTTAATATCTGGGCAACAGAAGGAAAAATGTTGAATTTAAAAAGAATAAACTAACCTTAAGTGTTCTTCAAGGTGGGCCGAAATTGCTCCTACTCTTCTCCCATTTTCTTCTTTTTTTTCTTCCTTTCTTCTTGCTCCTTTGGCACCTTTTATGGTAAGAACTCCTTAATTCAGAATTTTCATCTTTCAAAACTATTTTTTTCTCACTATTAGCATGCTGGAAAAAGGAAGAAAATAGAGGTTTATTGGGGTGGAGATGGATGACAACAAGGTGGGAGAAAAGAAGAAAAGAATGGCTTATGGAAGAATGTAAAATTTTGTTCTTCTTTTTGACTTTATATACCTTGATTAAGGTGTGAGTCCTACTAATTAAAATTAATCCTAATTCTTATTGGTTCATTAAGTTAATTAATCTTGATTAACAATTAAATTTTGAGAAATTCCATATTTGCCACATCTTTCTCCATATTTACACTTTTTTCCTAAACAATCTTCATAATACCGAATTTGTTCATAGAAAATTTTATTTTTTTATAATTCTACCACTAATCTTTTTAATTCCTAAATAATAATACCCTTAATTATTTCTTCTTATTATTAATCATTTTTTATGGGTTCAAATTTAGACTCCGATTGAACCTGCACGCCTCACTACGATCATGCGCAATCAGAGCCTAAATTATTAGATGTTACAAGTATATTTGGTTCAGTGCATGAACTGAATGTCAACTCCTAATAGACTAATTATATCATATCTAGTCTAAATGATAACTCTATTAGACATATATTTGAAGAAATTTTTCAAAACTTGTCCATGTTGGCCAATAACGTTTACAATACTTATTTGTTTAATCCAAATTAATATATATTTGAATTTGTATCATATTATATCATTAATCATGAAGCTCAATTTTGTTAGCTTTATATATTGATATACTTAGTAAAGAATTTTCAAAATAGTAAATTTAGAAAAATAATTTTGAAAATACTAAATAAGAAAACATATTTATATGGATGTACCTTAACTTTTATTTTTATTTTTTTTAATCTTTCAAGTATAATCAAGGTTATCATACCCGATCCGGTCAATGAACCGAGAAATGTAATGAGTCAAGGGTTTAAAATTTAACTGGAGTTGAACCGAGATTGAACCAGTTTATATAAAATTTTCTAAAAATATAACATGTCTCATATATAATAAAACATAACATGTCTCATACATAATAAAATATAACATAATTTATACAAAACTTGTTTCATGTACAAAAAAGTAATGTTCTTAATTTAATTAATATATAATCATGTCTAAATTAAAATTGAACAAAAATCAATAATAAAATTCAAAAAATTATTAAGAGTTTTTCTTTTCTTATCAATGTGATAATAATTATTTAAGGTGATTGTAATTAACATTTCCATTAAGTTATAGTTTTTTTAAAATTATAAAATTATTATTTATGATATTTATTTTCAATATATTTTTAAATAAATTTGTATTTATTTGATTATATAAATCTGAAAAATAATTTATATGATTATTTAGTAATATTTTATGTTAATAATAAATATATAAATATTGAAAATTAACTTTATCATATATATATATATAACTCTTGAATAATATGAATAATTAAAATTAATATTGTTATGATATATATTACTAATATTAAAATTCTATTACAAAAAATATATAGAATTATTTTTAAATGAATTTTTTATGAGATAGGAATAATTTATTTGAATTATTTTAATAATGTATATTAGTAATAAATATATATAAGATAATTAATATATTATAAAATAAACAAATGTTGGCGTTGTCCTAGTGGTGAATTCTGGGCTGATATTATGCATTACGACTTGAATTCGAGTGACAGAAAGACCGTTTTCCAAACCTTTCAAGGGTGAAAGAACCAGCCCGGCTTAAGGGCCGGTTTTAATAACCATGGCTTATAATAAGCTTAAGTTAGATAAGTTCCTTTTTCACCTACCTCGAAGCAACAATAATGGAGGAAACCGGCGATTCTTCCCCTCTGTTATCTCCCTCGCAGAAATTTACTTCCGCAATGAACCCTTTTCAAATCCTGAAATTCCCTTGTATCCCTTTACTTATTTCCTTTTTTTTCCTCCTCTGCTTTCCAACTAGTCAAGCCAATTCAATTCAATCCTCGAATATTGTTGCATATTATGCTCAGAAATGCAACCACATGGTCCCCGAATCCCCATCTACTGATACCCGCTTTGACTTTTCTCTCGGCGAAGACAAAATCCTCCACTTTGATATTGCTTATTTCACCGGCGGCCCCCAAATCCTCCCTAAAACTGCTGATTCTCTCGCTATATCGCTTTCCTTTCACCCCAAAAGGACCTCTGTATTTCTTACTCACACTCCTCACGTCCTTAAACTCCAAGCAACCCTTAGATTTCACCTTCCTCCCCATTTCAACTTGACTTGGAAACGCAATTTGAGGGAGATCCACTTCCGGCCACCGAGAATCCCGATTCGGCCACAGACATTGGATTTCGAGCTGTATGGTTTTTGGTCAATGGATACTGGGAAGCTGTGTATGGTGGGATCTGGATCATCTAAACCAAATTTGGGCGGTGTAAGTTCTTCGAATGTTGTTTTAAAGCTTAATTATCCCGCAAAGTTTGCTAATATTAGTAGCTTGATTTCTGGGGTTTTAGAGAGTTTCAATGGTAAAGACAGTTTAGGATATTTCGAGCCTATTTCGATTTTGAGTTTACCTCATCACGGTGGATACAAGTATACATTGATAGACAATGGTAGTGCAGATGTGTGTCTTGCAGCAAATGATGGTGAGAATGAGAATTTACGTTTAGAATGGTCGGATCCTAGTTCTTGTTTAACTCAACTGTATAGGTTTGCCAGGACTTTTGAATTAGAGTATGGGAGGGATTGTGGCAGTATTGGTGGTACTAAATGCGACCCTCTTGGTGGCGCTTCTGGGAGTTTGCCCAAGTTAATGACAATTCAAGGAATTAGATGTGACCAGGGGAGTAGAATTCAGCTTTTGATAGGATTTTCAAACACTGGTTTTTATGGCTCTGGCCCTTTTAGCTATGAGAGAGTTTTTGATCCTAATAGAATGTTAATTGGTGAGGGAATGTGGGATGAGAAGAAGGATAGACTTTGTGTGGTTGCATGTCGAGTCTTGAATGTAAAGGATTCCTTAGTTAATGCTTCTGTTGGTGATTGCTCAGTTCGTTTGAGCTTGAGGTTCCCCAGAACTTTGACAATTTCAAAAAGCAGTACTGTTGTTGGGCTAATTTCAAGCACATTAACTGTGATGGAAACCGGCTATTTTGATAGAATCAGATTTCATGGTTCTGGTCCTTATGAAAAAAGAATAAGGGGCATTCCAGGTCTGAAATACAAGTATACCATGCTTAATAGAGTGAATAAATCTTGTTCAAAACGGAAGACCATGAGAGGCAGAGGTCAAACATACCCTAGAGCTTATTCATCTGACATGAGATTCCATATGTCAGTGAAAAATGGTAGAGCACAAATAGCACATGGTTATGTCTCCCCATTGTTTGTGAGTGATCAGCTATATAAGCCATATGGAATGAACGACAACCTGAGTGGTCTTTTAAATATTAGCTACAAGATAAGCTTCACAACAACTTCTGATCTTAAATTGGGAAATAGGCTTTTCTTAAATGAATCAGTAGAAATTTCAGCAGAGGGGGCATATGACAATGAGACTGGTGTCCTATGCATGGTAGGTTGTTTGCATCAGATGGTATATATTGAAAACTCCACAAAAAATGATTGTGTGGACTGTGAGATTCTAGTCAATATTGAATTTTCTCCACTGAATGCAAAGGCTGGAGATAACACCAAGGGAACAATTAAAAGCATGCGGGGAAATTCTGACCCTCTGTACTTTGGGCAACTTGAGATATCTTCTGACTCAATTTATACAGGCCAAGCTTCAGAGTTCATTTGGAGAATGGATTTGGAGATTACTATGGTTTTGATTTCTAATACTTTTGCCTGTGTTTTTGTGGCGCTGCAGCTGTACCATGTGAGAAAGCATCCACATGTACTTCCTTTCATTTCCCTTGTGATGCTTATGGTTGTTACATTCGGTTACATGATACCTCTACTGCTAAATTTTGAAGCCATGTTCACAGCAAATCATAGTCGACAGAATGTGTTTTTTGAGACTGGTGGATGGCTCGAAGTAAATGAGGTAATAGTAAGGGTTGTAACAATGGTAGCCTTTCTTTTGCAATTCCGTCTGCTCCAACTCAATTGGTCTGCCAGACGGACTGATGGAAGCCATACAAGTTTGTGGCTTTCTGAGAAAAGGGTCCTTTGTTTGTCCGTACCATTGTATATAGGTGGTGGGTTAATTGCTTGGTATGTGCACGAATGGAAGAATTCTGCTAGGACTCCATATTTAAGACCACGCCCTACAAGGTACCAGCAGAATTATCAGTGGATAGACCTCAAGTCTTATGCTGGCTTGATTCTGGATGGTTTTCTGCTTCCTCAGATAATGTTCAATGTATTCTCAAATTGTAAGGAAAATACTCTTGCCTCTCCCTTCTATTTTGGGCAAACTATTATCCGTATACTTCCCCATGCATATGACCTCTACAGGGAGCATAGTTCCACCTGGTCCTTTGATATGCCATACATATATGGAAATCGTAAACAGGATTTTTATTCCACCTCATGGGACATCATTATCCCATTTGTCGGTCTGGTGTTTGCTGGCTTTGTTTACCTGCAGCAGCAATTTGGTGGTCGTTGCATTGTTCCCAAGAGATTTAGGGGGACTTGTGATTATGAAAAGATCCCCGCACTAAGCATCGAGGAAGTGCAAGGACAAGCCGCACGCTGAAGGGTTTATAGTTTGTATGGTCTAAACTGTTTTTTGTGCATCTCTAATATACATTGTTTATGTAGAGGACGTATTAGATTTAATACTCTGGAAATATAGGAGCTGTTGTGAGATCCTCAACGTTACAATTTTTCTTTTCCATACTTTCTTATATAATTTTAAAGCATAATCATATATATAAAATTTGTCAACTCCTTATCTCTTGATATTTATAAATTCAGATGCACTTGAATCCAATAGATGTGCATGTGAAATCTGCAACTAAGGGATTCAAAGACAGTAGAACCCAACGAATACATTGGAGAAGATATAAAATGCCAAGAAATTGTTGAAAAGAGAGAACACATAGCGGATAAGAGAATTTGTCGTTCTGAGCCAAGCTGCTTGCACCCTTGCCCTTGTCATGCTTAAGGAGATCTTGTTGGGATTGAGAAACATTTTCAAAGAAAACACAGCACCAAAGCAGTAACATTTGTGCTGTTCAATCTGACTACAAAAGCTCTCCCTACAAATTTAATATGTTAGCTTTTAATAAATGGATAGAGAAGGTCCACATTATCATTGTCAATTTAATTTAGAGGTTTAATCGCAAGAAAATTCGGTTCAGGGTTTAAATTGAAAACAAGGTGAAATACTAGGAAAAAATGTATATTATACCTAATCAATTTTGAATTTCTTTTGAAGCTTATGACACGGTTAACTGAATTATCGTTGTCACTGATGCTATGGTCCGGTTCGTATTAAACCTAGGTACCTCAAAGGCCAGTACGAAGCTTGCGCTTGAATGACAGCAAGTCCCTCAGTAACATTTAATAAAGTAATTGGGTCATAAGCTTAGCGATTAGTACAACTTAAAAGGTAAAAGAAGTCCAACGGAAAATGTTAGTCAAGTTGGGTTGAGTTTCCACAAAACCACACTAAGATTGATTCTCGATGCAACTCAAAGGGGAAGCTTAGATGTTTCTGCATTTCTTTAAATGCTTACAAATGTGAAGTTTCATGGAAACCTTTGCACATTACCTGAATATCTATTGGTATTTATAATATCTCCTGCATATTCCTACAGCAACCAACAAAAGAAAGATAATATACTGTTCTACAGTATATGATTAGGAAATTTAACAATGCTATCAAAAAAAACAATGAGAAACTCGAAATCATTTTCAAGCTGTGCATTTCTTAAAAAAAACACCAAAAACTATAATTCAACACCCGACGTACAAAAAAGATACAGTTCACAATTCTAAATCCTGAAAAGTCAATTACAAGCCTGTTGTTCCAAAATGTTACCGGCATAGAAAAGGGAGTTAAATGAAAAAGATAAGCAGAATCCTAATAAACCAAATAATTCTCGGGGGCCTATTCTGAATGCAATTCCCAAAAATCCCTGTTTGCTTCTTTTCTTCCTTTTTGTTTTTATCGATCTTTGATTTCACCAAACCATGTAGGGGTTTGCCGACCCCATTTCACCAGCTAAACACCTAAGCATATCAAATCCTGCAGTCACCCCTTCAGGCCAAGTCATTAAAGACAGCCCTCAAACCTTGAAGAAATTAAACCAAAGATTTCATGTTTGAAAAAACATATATACTGCAACAAGGTAAAAAACCCGCAAGTCCCGCAAGTCTATTTATAATCTTCATGTTGAAACTCTGCTCATTCACACGAGTCACTTTGTTTTTATCAAACTAAACCAATTCAAAATAATTCCAGTAGTTTTCAACTACAACTCTGAAAGATCTCTAATTTCTTGCTTCAATATATTTATCATGACAAAATATATAATGAGGGTTCAATTAATCAAATATTAAACACAACCACCACAACAAAAGAATTACAGTTGGTGAATGTGCTATATGCAAATTGGAACTTGCAAATATTTGTAACATGGGGAACAAAATCTCATAGGGTTCTCTCAAGATACAAGGATCGTCGATTTAGCCAGTGAAGACAAATGGATGAAGAAATAAACCTCTTAAACCATTGAACATTCAGATTCAGAACAAATTTGACAAAATACATCTTAATGTATCTCAAGTTTCAGATAAACAAAATATAATAAATGAATACTGAAATACACATTCAGACTGCTAAAAAGAGACATGAGATATAAAACAAAAGCCAAGGAGTCATCAATAAACCTGCAAGAACACTCGAGGCAAAGTTCAGACATTCTTTAACTTCTTCATCTTTGAAGGCGGCCATCTGCCCTTCTTTCTCAATCTCCTTTTACGAACTAGTCTCTTTCTACGAAGCCTGATCTTCTTGGCTAGTTTCATCCTCAATTTCTGCTCCGCTCTCTCCTGAAGCTTTGACTCTAATGGTAGTTTGTCTACGGACACAACCCCCTCTTTGCTTTCTGCAGGGACTTCACTATTCCCTGTTGAAGATGTCCCATCAATGTCTGAAGAGGCATTCATAATAACTGTTTTGCTGCGGAGAGTAGCATTCTGAAATCGAACTCCATTGAAGGATTCTAGATGAACATCAATGGATTTGAACTGGAGCCTAGAAACTTAAAAAGAACAAAAGAAAAATATAAAATTAATAGACAAAATCCAAATAGATATGTAGATTCTAGTTTACTTCCAAGAAGAAAAGAAAACAGCATAACAATAGTACAAAAGAGAAATTGATAATTGAAGAGGTTGAAGTTTGATTAAGTTATTTACACTATAAAAAAATAAAAAAAATGTATCTACGTAATTCCAATTTGGTAAAAAAATGTTAATTAAGGTTAGAGCAAATAATTGTTCGATGAAATGCCCAGTTGAGTATGAAGTTGAAGGAGATGACTGCGCTAAAATGCCGCAGAAAACAACAGCAATCGAACAAATGACACAAATTTTAATCAATTAAGTGCATAAAAATTGGAAGAAAAACATGGAAAGATGCAGAAACGAGAGGGCGATAGAAAGATTGATACCAGGAGTAGCAGTGACGACCAACTTCAGCGGTGGGTATGAAGATGAAGATGATGAGGATGGAAGAAGGGAGAGACTCGAAAGGGAACCGAGAGAATTGGATAAGAGCAGCAGAGACATTTTTTTCTCCTGAGCTAGATTCAGCCTCTCATCCGCATTTAGTTTTGGTCCTTTTGGAGAAGTGTTTTGATAATTTGAACTTTGTCCTCGTAATTTTTTTATTTGTTCTTATGATTTGATAATTTGAACTTTTATATTATTATTTTTTTAATAATTGATTTTTTTAAAAATTTATATTATTATTTTTTAATAACTGATTTTTAAAAAAATAGAAAATTAGATTAAAATAATGAAATACTAATATAAAATTGCTTTTTTTTTTTGGGTACATTTTGTATTTAAAGATAAGACTTTTGTACTATATGCCTTGAGGCTCAGCTAAACCCAAGCCCAATAACAATGGAGATTAGTCTCAAGTTAGGCTCGACCTTATTAGCTCCAAACACGTGTAGAGTGTAATCCAGGCACGTCATTACTAGTTGCAAGGAAATAGGAAGTGAGCAATTAATGGATAAGAGCACCACTCCATTATCTAAGTGGACTAATAGTTAGTTACATGACATTATAAATAAGCCTATTAACAAGGACAGAAGGAATGTTTCTTTCTCAACCGAAAAAGCATTCTTCTTACACAAATATTCAAGATTAATATTGTTTTCAGAAATTACTTTAATATCTATTGCATTTTTCTTGTTTCATTTGGTGCAGTGAGTGTGGAACCTTTGGATTTTTCCACATTCCTAGGATAGTATGGACGTTGTTGCTCTTCATTGGCTCATTAGAAGAATTGGAGCCTTATCAACCCACTTCTTCCAATGGTCATCAACCTTCGAATGCGACAACTTCATGGACAAACCTTTAACACACGAATCAGACAAGCATCAACACCAATGTTTATTCAATTAGGGTTGCTGTCATTGACACTAATCCTAATCCTATATCACATAATTCCTAACCTAACCTAAACCTCACAATGAATCTACCCCAATGTCATGTCCATCTTAAATATTCTCCACTTAAATGATGTATCCTCCAACCTTTACCAAAATGCCTCCAGTTTTACAAACTATCATGGGTCCCATGCCAACAATATTTTCAAAACCATACATGTCACCTCATTATGGTTACCATACATAGGTGTGGCAACATGTTCGGATTTCTCAAGTACCAGTTGTTGATTTCTAACATGTATTATATACATCAACGAATTGAAATATTTTTTACAAACCCAAAATTTAATGAATTGTCATATGTAATTCAAAATCAGATATTGTCATCAAATGGGAAAAGTAGATTACATCTTTTGATTGTAACTTGATCTTTAAGGTTGTAAGCTTTCCTTCTTGTTAGATTGTCACAAACCACAATAATTCAAATCTTATGGATTGCTATAATAGAAATACATGCGAAGGTAGAAGCAAATAACCTCTAAGACAATGGGGTGTTAAAGTACCAATGTGTTAGCAATGATTCAACTTTTGAGAGAGAAAAAGAGGAATAACTTTTATTTTTCTAAGATGGCAACCTAGTTTCTAGGCCTTTAAGAGGTCATATATGTGACACCTCACTTATATATTAGGGATAATCTCATATATATAAGAAAAATGCCACAAACTTAACTCAATAAATCTGTCTGACTAAATTTTTCTATCGTTTAAATTAACATAATTAATTTATTTATATTAGATTTGGCTTATCGTTCTAATTATCAATATATATATATATATATATATATGTAGCGCTCACTTACCCTACTTAACGTTAATAGGATATGAAAGTGCTAATAAGCTTTTTTTTTTTACAACCAATGTACAAATCATTGTAATAATTTTTTTTTCGAGTTTATTATTAGCGAAATATTTATTACTATTTTTTTTTATTTAAATATATAACTAGTGATGGAAATAGTTTGATTTAATTGAACTCATGCAATTAAACCATAATATTTAGAAATAATACTAGATTTATAAAATTACAAAATTCATTCCTTATAAATCCTATATGCCACAAACTCACATAAAAAAAAGATTCTTAGAATTTAATTTTTACAATATAATTTTCAAAACATACAAAAAGAACTAGACTGCTGCAATCTGATATTGGGAGTTCCCTCTTCTTCGGTCGCCCTATCAAAACAGCTACTTCTATTTATCTGCGCGTGAAATACACGCGTTAAGCTTCTAGCTTAGTGGTACGTTTGACAACTATCCAATAATTACATAAATAATTCTAAAATAAAATTTTTGAAATTATAATTAATTTATTAAGCATGCCAAATATTCAATTAATAATAAAACCATTCTCCATGCAAAAATATTTAATTCATCAATTATGACATTTCATTCATTAAGCATGCTTGAAATTTCTTAACAATTCAAGATATAAAATTCACAATATCAATTTCATAATTCACATTTTTTTCTGTTATTTATTTAATAGCCAACGACATCTTAAACCGGAACTAAACACTGGATACAGGGTTTCTGCTCTCTGGCAGTATACTCGGCGCCTACATAATTATTTTATAACTCGGCGTTTAACGCCTACATTTTCAATAACAACTCAGCATATTTTTGGTGCCTACGTAATTTTTGAACTCAACACTATTTCTTAGTGCCTACGTAATTTCAACTCAGCACTATTTCTTAATGCCTACTTAAATTAAATCTTAGCACTATTATTTTTAGTGCCTACATTTCTACTCTTTTATTGGCATGCCAATTTATCCTAATTTCTAGTTCTCGACTAGATGTTATAGGGCTTAAATTACATTTGTTACCTTTATTAATATTTACATAAATTATGTAGGGAACATTAATATAAACTCCATATAAATGCAATAATTCTCATTCAATATTTTACAACCTCATACTAGCTCATTCAATCATTATAATTATAAGAAAAATTTAATTAATACATTTTATGTCACATAAATTCACAATCAACACATTTCTTCCAGCTGTCCTATTCTGGACAACATTTCTTCCTTATGATGCTCTGTATTTTTCGTCTATTGTTAGATAGATTCTGAACATATGATCAACTAATAAAATATAGGTACATGTCTTATCTTTAATTTCCAACAAGAATCACATTAAAAGACATTGTTTAGCAAAAGTTACAAATTTTCTCCTAAACTACGTTCACTGCAATCTGCCCAGTATTTTACTGGACATAATTATGCCTTATTTTGGTCTGTATTTTTCATCCCTTTTTCGATAGAAATTGGACAAGTGATAAACTAACCAAATATAGGTACATGTCTTATCTTTCATTTCCAACTAGAATTACATTAAAAATAATTGTGTAGTAAAAGTTATGAATTTTCCCCTAAGCTACGTTCATTTCAAATCTGCCCAGTTTTGTTTTTTGAACAGATTTCTAGGTCAACTTTCAGTCACGTTTTTACCTAATTTCAGGCATATTCATATCTAATGGTCTGAATAAAAGTTCAAGACCTATGTCTTAAATTTTCAACCCAACAAAATGTACTCAGAAATGAGTTCCAGAACTCAAGTTATGATCAAAACACTATACACTGTTCATAAGACGAATTTTTCAGCACATCAATTAAATCATACAATTTCCATTTTTGCATCAACCTCATATTCTAGTTTTTATTTTCATATTCATTGCATCATTTAATCACCACTTAATTTCTCAATCAATTATTCATAATTTCATACACATCACAAAATTAAAATCAATATTTTTATATATTGAATTTTTGCCAAATATACATACCTCAAAATTCTACTTCTCTTTGATGATTTTGCCTTAATACCCTTTTTTTTTCCTTCTAATCTTAGCTTGAATTGAAGAAAGAAAAAGAAGAGTAATTGGGGGAGGAGAGTCACGACCAAAGAAGAAGAAAAGGGAGAGAAAATGGGTTTGGTCAAGATGAAAAAGAAGAATGATAAAAAAAAAATGGAAATTTGACTTTTTATAGTTGGATTAGGTGGGTGGTTAGGATTAATTGTTAATCTTGCTTCCCATTGGTCCATTAATTTTAATCACTTTTAATTTATCTTAATTAAAAGAATATTCCTTTCCTTAGATAAAGAATATTCTATTTTTATGTCTTCTTATAATTTCTGTGCTAAAAACACTGCAATTTTTAATTTCGTTCAGCGAAAAATTATTTTTTTTCCAATTTTAATTCCAAACTTCAAAATTCTCAATTAATAATATCCAAAATATTTTCTCCCATATTATTATTATTTTAATTTATTTCTTTCATGTCTGAATTTAGACCCGATCGGTTCGGCGTGCCGGATTTCGCTCAACCGCGACCGTGGCCTAAATTATCGGGCATTACAATATATATATATATATATATATATATATATATATATATATATATATATATATATATATATATATATATATATATATATATATATATATATATATATATATATATAAATATATATCACAATATCACATATATTTATGGTAGTTGATTAAGTTATATAGTTGATCATTTATAATGTACCAGGCTCACACATGACTACTTACAATATAATATCAAAATATAAGACATTCTTCTGAACCAAATAAATGACATGTCTACCAAAACCCATATGTTTGGTTAAAATAAAAAAGAAAAGTAATTAGTAATCAATCCTATAACTAAGTCTTTTGTGCTTCTTCTGATATGAGCTTAGATTTCTTTCTTGACCAACTTCACTTTCTACCGTCTACAGTTCCAATTCCTGCCTGAGAAGAACCCACGCTAAGCTATCTCTAGCTTAGTGGTACATATAGGCATTAAGTTTTTTCCAAGCAGTTACACAAATGCATGTCTCAAATAAATCATGACACACTGAATTTTTATTGCATATTTGTCATATAAAAGAAATAACCACATCACATAACAGTATAAACATAATAACCATATTCAATAATTAAATTCTCACTACCTCATGTAAGCATTTCATGTTTTGTCTCTAATGTCAATAATAAAATTTTCACATTTCATTCCATAGTCTTTAATTAGTATCAGCCCAAATCTCTTTCCCGGACTGTCCGGATATGGGGTGTGAAATAGAGGCATTCGCGGAGCTTAAGCCACCTTACTCACTATAATCTCAAGTCAAGAGCACTCCCAAAGCTTAAGCCACCTTGACCGAATATAATCATATCATCTGTGTGTAATCAGGATTAAGGGTGCTCCTAGAGCTTAAGCCACCCTGTCCCTAAATCATATCCATATTGGTACCGTAACTTCCCCATAATGGTGCACCATCTATCCCATATTAGTCCTCATGTAGAGAAATGGGAAATTAACACCATTAATTACTTATTTCTATAACCAATACTCATTTTATATTAACACAATTATATACTCACAATTTATTTCAAAACTAGGTAATAGTAGGATATTTTATCAAATATTAGCATAATGTTAAGTTCATAATTAATAATATTTCTATAATTTTAAAATATGCCATAATATGTAATTTTATCATTGTGACATATAATTTATGTTATGCACACACAATCATATATAAAGGTAAAACAAAATATATATATGTACAAACTTTGATAGCGTTTTTCTTTTCCAAAATTTAAACTTAGAGCTTGTTCACTTTTGTTGTTCTCTCTCTTGTTGAGAGCCTAATTTGAAAATATGATAGTTAATAATTTGTTAAAATACTCATTCTTGATATAGTTTAAATAAATTACTATAATTAATTTTAATTGTTTTAAAGTTGGAACATCACCTCTTAGGACTATTGACTCTATAACTTTTTATACACTTATCTAATTAATATGATTCCTATTCCTAATTAAATTTAACATTTAAGACTAAAATATAGTAAAATTTCAGAATTTTTGAATCATTACAAAATATTTAGTGTAATTATATATCTCTGTTTGCTGCCCTTTAGGCAGTTTTGGGTACCATATTTAAAACTTCATATATTTCAATGTGTAGTTTTGTTTATTACTAAAATTTCTACATATTTATAAAAGGTAATTTGGAATATTTTTCATGTTTACCACTTTTCCAAATTCTATTTCTAAGGTCCTCAAACGCTAGATAATCTATAAATGGTTCAGCATAGAGTACCAACTCGACCAATTCAATTGTTCAGCTCATAACTCACACAATAAATGAAATTTTAAGACATAGAAATAAAAATTTCATGTTTTGAATTTTGGCTAATTCGACCTTTAAGAAGCTAAAAAAGAACACGAATTTACTGGAGCTGCACAAGTACTAGAACACAACTCAATCAAGGAATAACTATAGTTCATTTCACTATAACGCAACCTACACAATAGATATTTATACGAAATTTGGCAGAGATCTAAATAACACATATATATAAAACTTTTATGTTTAATAGAACCTTAGATTCAGCCATTAAGATGATCAAATTAAACAAAAACTGTAGGTTATTTTGTTGACATGTCTCTGTGAACTAGTTTCACTCAAATAAGTTTATCTCTTTCTATACCCAAAATAATTTCATGAAATTTTACAGACATATAAAAACACATATATGAACAATTTTCATGTTTTATACTTCTTCCAATTCAGTTGATAACTCCCTCAAAATAGAGTGCAAAAGAATGATACTATACAGTCCTAATACTCTAAAAATACAATAATAATTGAGAGAGGATTACTTACCAAGAACAAATATATTTGGAGTGAACTTCTTACAAATCATGAAGGAGATGATGAAGAAATAGAGGCTGGTGGTTTGAGGAAGAAGAAAAAGAAGAAGAAGAATGGAAATAAGATTGGTTTTAATATGGTAATAAATGCCATTAACTCAAATACACTCCCCCCTCCCATAAAACCACATTCGGCCCCCCTATCTTTTTTTTTTTTAACTTGTTCTATTTTATTTATTTATTTTTACATGTACCAAATTCCACTACATTTTATTAAAATTTAATTTAATTATGATATTTCTAACTAAATTAACTTTATCAATCTAATTAGTTCATTTTTATTTCTTATTTAATAATTTACTCAATTTATTTTAATCTCTAATGTCAATCATATAGTTTCTATGCATATCCTACACTTATTCTAACTAGACTCTAATTAGTGACCATTACAATGTATATATCTTCTAATTAAAATTAGGGTTGGATGTATAAAACCTTACATTTAGCTTCCTATTCAGAATAGAAAACTGCTGAATCACACATTTTGCATCGGCAACATAGGCATCGTGCACACAACATGCTATGGTGATGGGGTGTGCTGCCTGGCAAAGATTTGTCTGTCTTGTGAAATATCACTGTGGGCATAACAGACCCTTTGTTATGCTCGTGATGCCTCTATCACACCCATGACAAAGGTTTACCACAATAAGCGTTGTCAGTGGTTGGTATTGTTGCATGCATGCCATGGGTGTTGATGGGGTTTAGATCATGTATCTCATACATATTATAATGGAAGATTAAATTTTATTTAATCCAAAACCCATAGATCAAGTCTATGTAAATCAAAATCGGATGTAAACCATCAAATTGATGAAAAGATTACCCTTGAAAAATCAACATTTGATTCGTGACCTTTTCCTCTTGTTTGGTTATTGCAAACCACAACTATCCAAAACTAGGATTGTCTCTAAGAGTATCCACACAAAGGATAAAAAATAAAACCTCTAAGACAATAGGTGGTTGATGAGCCAAGGTGCTATTATGGAATATCAACAAAGTGAAAGAGATGGAAAGTTTGGGAGAGATAATTATTATCTCTCTTGATGGAAACTGATGCAAAAATGCCCTAAAGGGAGGTATTTATATGTCCTTTGACCCCATTTAGGGTTAGGAACATTAAATCTCTTAGCTATACTTTTCACACAAAAGTAGGTATGACTACATTGCCATAACTCATGACCGCGAATCCATATTCACAACCTCGAGTTGTGCTTAGCCCATGATCTCTTCATCAAATTGTGCCATTCTTGATGGGGTAAGGTAAATTGCGACTGTGACTTATCCTAATTAAATGACGCCCATATCAAGTTGGAGATTTAGCAACCGTGATAACACTTTTTGTGACCATGATGGGCAGTAGTGACTGCAATACATTATTGCGATCGTGACAACTTGTAACCATGAAATGTCTCTACATAATTTTATCTCTTTTCTCATTTGGATCTAATCCAAAATCCATTTCATATGTTCTTCAAACCTTTTATGTGTGTGATTTATTAGGTTTTCGATTATGTTGACAACTCAAATCATCATATGATTCTAAACAGATTATGAGCGGTATCTAGCAATACATCATGATTACTCAATTAACTGGAGAGTCAGTGGCTTAACTATTAACCCTTCCATGATGTTCATCCTTCCACCACACTATGCTTAATTTGGTTCAAAGTATAGACTATGTGTCAACTCCACTAGACTGACTATATCACATCTAGTCCAAATGATTTAGTTATTGTTTATAAGACTCCTTACTTTATTAAATATGTATTTAAAGACTATCTTCAAGACATATCCACCTTGACCAAGGATTTATGAGTAATGATCTCTATAAGAGGCCATAGTTGTACTCTCCTTTTATCAGGAGTGATGAATCCTTTGTTGTCAACTCAATTATCTTTGAAATACCTCATATTATACCCAATCACCACCCTATGTGCGACCTCTCAAAGGTAATAAAGAATTAAGTGAAAGTATATGATTTAGTATCCAATATAACCTTTACCATATCAAGTCTAAGGATACTTACACAATTGCCATGATGAGACTACCAATGACATTGAATAGATAATCCATATGATTGTCTCATAGCTAGGTCACTTGACTACTTTAGCAAACGTCCATATGTTAACTCTAAACATCTTATGTCTATAGTTTATGAGATCAACTGCTTGATCCAGTCAAGAAGATCAACATGTGCTAGTCTATTTAGATTAACAATGTTTGATCTTATTAATCCTATTACTAGGAATCACTTAGGTATAAATACAATTACACATGATAAGAATCTCATAATCATAATCTCATCATTATTTCTCTCTTGTTGTATTATAAACTAGGGACTTCATTAAATGGTTTAATATTTATATCAATTCATAATAATGAATATCATATAATAAAAATGCATTTATTAAATAATAAATGTGTAAATGTCCAAAATGATTACCTTTAGGGCATCTTTCTAACAAACTTCCACTTGCACTAAAGCTAATCGCCTTTATACATTAAATTACAGGCAAATATATGACTATCATATTTCTTCTAAGGAGGTGGCTTAGTGAGCAGATTAGTTATATTATGATTTGTGGAAACTCTTTTTATTTTTTTTTATCATGTCTACCAATGATCTCTCTAATTAAATGGTAACTTCTAAATACATGTTTGGATCTTTGATGAGATCGTGGTTCCATTTCTTGTACCATGGCTACATTGTTATCACAATACAATAGTATTGGATCAAGAATGCTAGGAACCACTCCTAATTTTATGATGAGTTTTCTTATCCAAACTGCTTCTTTAGTTGTATCAAAAGTTGCACCATACTTTACTTCGATTATGGAATTTGCAGTCGTCTTCTGTTTGAAACTCTTTCAACTGATTGCACCACCATTTAATGTGAAAATATAACCTGACTATAATTTGGAATCATCCTTGTCATATTAGAAGCTAGCATCTGTACACCCAATTACCTTAAGCTCACCTTCTCCATAAATAAATAATGTATTCTTAATCCTTTTCAAGTACTTAAGGATGTTCATGATAGCCTCACAATGCCCCTCTATAGGATCTAACTAATATCTAATTATGACACTAAGAGCATATGATACATCAGGAATAGTACATAACATAATATATATGATAGAGCTAATAGTAGATGCATATGGAATTTTACTTATGTGTGTTGTAACACCCTTATTACAATCACTTTATACATACGTTATGTTGCCTTAAATGATTACCATGATTATTTAATATTGTCTATAATATGATTATAGCATATGTGGGTAAATTTTTTATTTATTTATTAGTCATAATGATAAAACATACCATATGAACATAGAATGCATCATTCTCTTACATATTCTTAAATTCTTACATACATTCCATCACTTATTTAACATGTTTATTACTTTGCAGATTGACCTATAATTGTCTAGTCTTACTATTCATTTAACAAAAAATTTCAGCAGTATAACGGTTATAAATCTAAACTACCCTCTTACACAATAAACAATTCCACAACCCTCACAGGGCACACCAGTTCAAAAATAAAAATGTACATTCACCATCTATCTAATAACCAATATTTCACATATTAAGCGTAACAGTCCATAAAAGTTCTTTTTTACATACCAAAATACATATTTCAAATCTATGATAAAATGTCCTGTATATACATGCCATTAAGTTTATCATATAAATTTCTTCTTCAGGCTGCTCCCAAAATGAGGTATGCTTGCTCCAGTGACTTCCTAGCTAGTACCTACATGCAATCAAAATAAAATACATGCTGAGCATTAAAATGCTTAGTGATGATTATAAATTTGAAAATTTTCACTTGCCTAAATTTTTACATACACTAGGTGCAAAATTTTATACACTATTTATATTAACATAATGATTCCAATTTAACTCAAATTTAGACTTAAACTTATTATTCAAAAGTATAATTTAAACATTATATTTATTTCATATTTATAATTATCCTTTTACTCATCATCATCATTATTATTATTATTATTATTATTATTATTATTATTATTATTATTATTATTATTATTATTAATTTACCTTTAATACCTTTATTAAATTAACAATTACACTTAGTACTTATCTTATAACTTAATTTTCATTTCAACCCTCCATTTAATTTTTCTTTGGCAGCAAATTATGTTTTGGTTACTAAACTTCTATTTATTTATAATTATGCCATTATTGTATACTTTATTTATACTTTTTCCACTAGTTAATTTTTATTTCTCATTTATTTTCTATTTTAAATACATAAATTATTATTTACCCCTTTATTATCAATTAACCCCTGAACTTTTTATTTTCTTTCAATTCTGTCCATTTCTATTATATTTTTTTAATTAACTCATTTTTTACGCACTTTTACTCCATTTTTGCCATTTATCTATTATGCCATTTTTTCCATTTTACTATTATATCATTTTTACTATTATGCTATTTTTTTTACCTTTAGTGTCAATTTGATAGAAAATCTCTGGACTGGATACATGGGACATGGACCCTATAGGTCCATTACACTGAAGAGTGAGCCTGAAGGACCACCAAAATACTGTACTGTATACTGATAACTGAATCACTATCACTGAAATAAATTGCCATTGGCCTACCTAAGTGAGTCATCATGACCCGCATCGCGACTATGATGCCCTTATGGCTAACCAATTATATCTTAAATTAGATTTAACTACCAAACTTCACTAAGGGTAATAAAATTATTCTTTTAACTTAATTCTCATTATATTCCTAAATTTCATTTATTTTACATTATTAATTACTTAGAATTATATTCGGTCATAACCAAGTTTTCACCTTTAAAATATTATTTTCCCACAATTTTCAATCCAATGCACTAAATATTCAACATTATCTTCAATTAAGCCATAAAACTCAATTAAACATACCTCATTCATTATGTTCCATTTCATACATAATGTAATAACTAACTAGAAAATATTCGAATAAATTCTAATAATTTTCAATTAATTCTTATACATCAAATTTCATATATATATATATATATATATACATTTTATGGCTTAATTCTCATTAAATTAACAAAGAATACATTAAACATTTTCATATCTTTAATTCAGCCTAACATGCACTCTCACCATTAAATTTTTTTCTTTCACCTAATAACCATTCATTTCATTAATTCATACTTCAATAACATGTATATACCATAATATTGCACGAAACTGTAATTATACCTATATATACAAACATACATCATTAGCTAACTATAAAGGTTCCACCTTCCAAAACTATTTTATTTTTAATGTCCTTTAGCATGTGTCTAAGCTTACTTTCAATTTCAATTTATCATGCAAATACACATATATACTCTAATTCCATAACCTAAATTCATACAAATTCAATGGAAAATAATTAGATTTTGTAACCACTAATCTTAATTCTTTGCTTTAACCTTCAAAAACTTCCTTTTTCTTAGCCTTTTCCTTTGAAGTTCCTCCTTATCCTTTGTTTTCCACCATAGGCCAAATACATCCTGTAACACCCCCTCACTCGATCAACACGTGCCCGGATGCGGGAGCGCTACTCTCGTCTATCTACTTCTTCAAATCGCTATTATTATTATTTTACCTTGATTTTCTCAGCACTCATGTATATATAGATATATACAAAAACCAGGTATAATTTATTTACATAAGATAGAAATTTTAACCATCAAATTAATTCTTGACAAACTTTAAATGTAAGTTTTATAAACTCTAAAACTCTTTAATATAAAAAGCCAAATACAAAAATTCAAAGCTTGTAACCCACTTTCTCAAGGTTCGGCTGCTTTACTTGAATAGGATCACCGCTTGTTTTATCTAATGTCTTCAGCTACCTTTCTATATTTGCATGGAAAGAAAACTCCATGCTAAGCTCTAAGCTTAGTGGTGCATATAATTAAGACAATATACTATGTCATGCAACAGTATCATTTTTCATATTAATGCTCTTCCATACAATTATATTCCTTATGATCCTATCTCATACAATAATGACTCCATGCATACATGACAAATATCATTTTCATTTCCATTAATTATAAACATCTCTTTTACATCATCAATCAAGTATTTATATATGTATACCATTTTCCATTGTTTCTATATATTATTATTATTATTATTATTAGCCCACAACACCTATGAACTCCCATCTAGGATAACGGAGTTGCTATCCAGGCACTTAGGAGTGCCACACGGCAATATGATGTGCGCATATAAGTATCATTTCCGGCGTAAAAAATCGTGCCATTATCGGCGTAGTATTCATAATTCATGCCATTACCGGTGTAGTATTCATAATCTGTGCCATTACCGGCGTTGTAAATCGTTCCATTAATGGTTTTCATCATACTCCCCCCTGCTTGGCATGTCAAACTATTCTATAATAGTTCGAAGTAGTTGTTCTAGGGCTTATTCAATATCATATAATTCATATATCTCTATTTATTTCCAATCACAACCATATCAATATTCATGTTTATTATCTGTATTAGTTCATGTATTTCATCCGTATCATATTTCATATATCATTCGTGTCAATTCACATATTTTATCCATATCAACATTCATTTTTCTATATCACAACATAACACGTTCTCACATCAATATATATATATATATATATATATACATAACCATTCTTATTTCACTAGATAGACAATGACTTTCATTTACTTACCTGAATTCTTCATTTGATAACCGCATTCATAATTACTAATACAGAGCATTCATGGCCATGATTACTAATTCACGTCCGTAATTCAAAGCCATAAATGCTACTGGAATGAATCACCCAAAAGCATTCACGGTCGTGATTACTCATTCACACCCGTGAATAAGTTCACATCCGTGATTCCAACCTGTGAACGCTTCTAGAATGAATAGTACCATTTCCACACAGAAATCACAACCGTGATACAATCAGTCACAACCATGAACCCTCAAGTTCACGCCCATGACTTTCAGTAGGAAATCTGCATATTCACTTTTCATTCATTCTAATACCATCCAAATCATATCAAATTTCTATTTCATGCATTTCCAAGGTTCTTTACTCAACTTATTACTTTCTAATACATGTAAATGTCTTTATCATACAAGATTTTCTAACATGCATCATTAATTCAATGTCTCAAAAGGATCTCATTCATACATATCTAAACCTATGGTTTCATGCCATAATCATCATTCTTGAAATTCATTTATCTAAACTCATGTTTAGCATGCATTTTTTCAAACAAAAATAGGCTATTGCCTTAAGTTATGCACAAACCTTAATCTTTCTCCTTCACTCTTCTAGGTAGCTTTCTCTTTGCCTTTGCTCTTTAGTGTTTGTTCCTTGTCACTTGGAACTCCTACAATATCATAAATCATTATTATCATATGATTTTCTCAAGACCCTAGCTCTCTTTTTCTCTCTCAAAACCCTAATTTCTCTCTCTTCCCACATGAGTCTTGGATGAGCTCAAAATTTCAAACGCCTTTAAGAAAAGATGATGAAGAAGAAGAATCACTTTTTACTTTACTCTTTTCTTCACTAAATCACCACTTTGGAGATTTTCTCTCTCTACCAAACTTGATTTTTCTTCCTCTTTCTTGCTCCTTCTAGCTTCCTTAGGAGTTATGGACCATGAAGATCACCTTGTCTTGCTCTTTCCCTTCTCTTCCCTTCCTTTCTCTCTCTAGAAATCAAGATTGGCTATGGAGGAGATGGGTCTGGCATGACTGGTAGAAAAGAGAGAGAAGAAGGTAGAAAATGAAGAGAAGAAGAAGAAAAAAAGAAAGCATTAAATAGGGTACCCATAAGTCTTCATGTGGGACCCACCATTTTAACCATTTCATGATATTAGGCTTAATGAACCCATTAATCTCATTCTTTCTCATTGAGTGGCTGGAAAAACCTATTAAAATGTCCCCAAAATTAATATGTTGATTAGCAATTAATCTCATTGATCCTCCAATTTTTGGTAAATTGCAATTTGATCCCAAAACTTATCAAATTTTGCAATTTAGTCCTTTACCGTAAATCAACTTCTTTAAAATTTATAATCACTTAATTAGGCATTTATCATTTAATTTAGCCATTACTTTATCAAGTTTTTTGTAAAAATCCGAATTTAGACTCCGATCGGTCAAACGCGTCAACTTCGCGACACGTGCGACTCGGAGCCTAAATTGGCAGATATATAAATAAAACTCCCATTATTTTGCTTCCATAATTCAATATAACTTCATAAATATAATCTACATATCTTAAATTTTCTAGTAGAACCTTTAAATAAATTTAAAATCCTCAATTTCTCTTACCTCAATTTGATGTCCTAACTTGAATCCTTTAATTTCTTCCACTTTTAACCCTTTAATTGAAGATTAGAGAACTCAAGTAGCTAATAAAGGGGCTGAATAACATTAGAATGCTTAAATTTGGTGTAAGAATTGGAGAGAGAAGTGAGAAATTTGGTGGAGAAGAATGGAAATTATTCTTATATTAAAAAAATATATTATATTCTTATAATATTATATTCTTATATTAATATTATATTCTTATAATTATATTCTTATATTAATAATAATATAATATATTCTTATATTATTAATAATAATATAATATATTCTTATATTAAAACCCATTTGGCCAAGATAAGAATAAGGGAGAGTTGGAGAAAGATGAAAAGTTGTCTAGAGAATTATGACATTTTAGAGTTTATATAGGTGACTAGAATGGGTTGGGCCTTAGTTAAGTCAAGTGCTCCAACCTAATTAGGCCCATTTGTGAAATTAAGACCCATTTGGAAATTTAAATTATTCCTCCCACTTTCTAAGTGCAACACCCCCTCACCCCAGTAATATGTGCTCAGATAAGGGAGCGCTATGTTTACCTCATCGATTAAAAACATCGTTTCATATATATGTATAAATAAAAGACACTCGTATATATTTTTTTCTTTATTTACTATTTATTTATTTTGTAGTGTAAAATAAATCATAACAAGAAAGACAAAATACATTTTATATAATAACATGTTATTTACAAAATGTGCTATTTATTGTACAAATACTATAAAATAAAATTCAAATTATAAATATAAAAGTTATGTGGCCCACAGTGGTTTAAACAAGCTGCTCTACTGGATCAAGCCATCGCTACCTTTACCTACTGTCGTATGCTTATTCTTCATTATATCTACGCGGAAGGAAAATCCCACGCTAAACTCTAGGCTTAGTAGTGCATATAAATAAGACAATAAACTATTTCATGCAACATGCATTGACATATATCAATTTATGGCCAATTATTTTTTTTTTATGCAAATAGAGATCTCGTAGTATTCTAGCATGCATAAACATCAAATTATATTCTTTTATCTCATACTTGTTTAACTTAAACAAAACATCATCATTATCCATAGCACAAATCATGACTCCTTTTTATTTTCCATAAATTCTTCATAGCCCACAACACCCAATCATTTTTTCATGCAAACATACATTTCATAGTATTCTAGTATTCATAAACATCAAATTATATTATTATATCTCATATTTGTTTTACTTTATCAAATCATTATGTAACGCCCATTAATTAGAGTTTAATTTGAATAAGTATGTGGTATAAATAGGAAAAACATGATAGATAATAAAGATTAAAATAGATGGAATAAATGACTAAATTAGAAATTAAAATAAATTAAATTGATAGCCATGATGAATTTGAATAAATTAGACCACATAATTAAATTGTATTTTTGGTAAAATAAAATTAAAGATATTAGATATGAGGAAATATGTGAAGATAATAATAATAATAATAATAATAATAATAATAATAATAATAATAATAATAATAAGAAAATTAAAAAAAATTAAAAAAAGAAAAATGAACAGTACATGGTCAGCAGAAAAAAAAAGACCATAAACGGGAATTAAGGGCTGAAGTCTTTCTTTTGGCCATATCTTCCAACTTCATCTCTCTTCTCCTTCTTCTTCATCATCCCTTTTCCTTCCTCCATATCACAACTCAAATTATTCATCATCTTCTTCAAGATTTCCATCAAAAATCAGTCCAAATACATCTGATCTTGGTAAGAAATATTTTTCCCATGATTATTATGTTATTAGAACTCTTTAGGTTATATTTTTACAGGATATTGCACTCTATTTTTGATTATCTTGTGAATTGTATTTGGGGATATGTTAAACATAAAAGTTGTTCATATATGTCTTGTATATCTCGCTACCAAATTTTATCTAATGCTTTTAAGTATATGAAGAGATATGGTTATTGGGGTGAAACTGGTTCAGGGAGACGTATCAACTAAATAACATACAATTTTTGTAAATTTTGATCATCTCAGTGGCTTAATATGAGGTTTTATAAAACATGAAAGTTGTAGGATATATGTTATTGAGGTCTCTGCAAAATTTCGTATAAATTTCTCTTGTGTAGGTAGAGTTATTCTGAAATGAACTATGACTGTTCCTTGATTGAGCTGGTTTCATATACCTGTGCAGTTCCAGTAACTTCGTCCTTATTTTTTACCTATTTTTAGATCGAATTAGCTAAACTTCAAAACATAAAGGATTTACTCCTATGTCTTATCTAAATTTCTGTGAATGTATCACCTTAAAATGTCATGTATTTTGTGAGTTATGAGCTGAACAATTAAACTGGTCGGGTTGATACTCTATATTGAACCAATTATATATCCTCCAATATTTGAGAACCTTGGAGGCCGAATCTGGAAATGAGTTAAACATGAAAATGTTCCAAATTAACTTATATAACTTTATAAAATGTTTCATAATAATTGAAGCTACACATTGAAAGCTATGAATTTTTGAATTGGGTACCTTGAAACTGCCTAAGGGCAGAAAACAGGGTAATATTTAAAATTATACCAAAACTTTATGTAAAGGTTTAAAAATTCTGAAATTTTAGTATATTTTAGTTTTACATATTGTATTTAATTAGGATCAAGAATCATATAAATTGGATAAGTGTAGAAAAATTTATTGATCCAATAGTCCTTAGAGGTTTTGTTGTAGCTTAAAAGATATTGTAGTTATTTATTTAAATTATATTAAGAATAAATATTTTATCAAGGTATTAATTAATTATATTTTTAAATTAGGATTTCAACAAGAAGAAGACCAACAAAAGTGAACAAGCTATGAGCTTATGTTTTGGAAAAGAAAAATTGTATCGAGGTTTGTACATATAATTATTCTAGTTTGCCCCTTATGCATGATTGTATGTGCATGACATGAAATATTTGTCACCATGATGAAATAATAGATTATGTCATGTTTTAACATTATAGAAATGTTATTAACTATGAACTTAACATTATGCTAATATTTGATAAAATATCATGCTATTATATGGTGTTGAAATAAGTTATGCGTATATCATTATGTTAATATGAAATAAGTATTGGTTATAGAAACAAGTAATTAATAGTGTTAATTGCCCATTTCTCTACCTGAGGATTGACATAAGATAGATGGTGCACCATTAGGAGAAATTTTCTGTCCCGATATTGATATGATTTAAGGACAGGGTGGCTATAGCTCCGAGAGCGCCCCTGATCCAAATTACACACAGATAAATGATTATACTAGGTCAAGGTGGTTGAAGCTCCGCGAACGCCCTTGACTTGAGATTATAGTGAGTAGGGTGGCTTAAGTTTCGCGAGCGCCCCTATTTCACACCTGTATCCGGATAGTCCGGGAACAAGATTTTAGGCTAATAATTCATAGAATAAAATATGAAATTTAATTAATTGATGTAAGTAACAAAGTGTAAAATGCTTACATGAGGTGGTGCAAATTTAATTATTGAATAATGTTATTTTGTTTATTTTGTTTATGTTATGTATTTATTTATTTTATATGACAAATATGCAATAAAATTTGATATGCTATGATTTTATTTGAGACATACATTTGTGTGACTGCTTGGAGAAAACTTTAATACTTATATGTACCACTAAGATAGAGATAGCTTAACGTGGGTTCTTTTCACGTAGGAATGGAAGTTGTAGATAGTAGATAGTGGAATTGACCAGGAAGAAGCCCAAGCCCATATCAACAGAGACACAAGAAGCATAGTTAGAGGGTTGGTTATCTATTATTATTTTTTTAGTTTAACTATGTATATGGTGTGGTAGACATGTCTCATATATTAATATTTTGTATGTAAATAATTATGTAACATAATCGGGTTCCATATGTGTATACAATATAAGGATAAATATATATTGTTAATTAGAACAACTTGCCTAAACCAATATAAATAAATAGATTAAGTTATTTAAAAAAAATTCAATTCGAGCAGATTACCGAGTTAAGCTTGTGACATCCTTCTTATATATGTGGGATTATTTCTAATATATAAGTGGGGCGTCAAACATTATTGTTATCCATATCACAATTCATGATTCCCTTTTTGTTTTCAGTCACTTCTTTATAGCCTACAACACCTATAAACCCCTGACTAGGATAATAGAGTTGTCATCCAGACACTTAGGAGTGCCACCCGGGCAATATGATTTGCGCATATATAAGTGTCATCATCAGCTTTAATAATAGTATTTTCATCGGATTTAATAATAGTATCATCACCGGCTTTAATAATAGTGTCATCACCAGCTTCATTAATTGTACCATTAATTGAATTAATCATACTCCCCCCTACTTGGCATGCCAAACTATCCTAAGTCTATTTCTAGTTAGGTGTTCTAGGGCTTACTCAATGTCATTAAAATTCATAGTTATGAAATTCACCCATTTCATTCATGTAAAGGTTCAATTAATCACACAATTACTCAATAAAAATAGTATTTGCATAATCTAACAAGGTTCACATTATTTTACTCATTAAATTCCGCAACTCATATGTTGTCCTGTCACTGGCAGATTCTGTGCTCTATTTTGGATCTTAATTTTGGTCCTATTAAAATTCGGATTAAATTACAAGTCTCAAAAATTTTAGTTATGAATCTTAGCTTTAATATGTAACTTGAATCACTTAATTTGGAGTTTTGTATCAAAAGATATGATCAAATTAACACTGACTGGCCACTAACAATTTTGCCCAGAATTTCCTGGACAAATTCTAGGTCCAAATTTTATGTATTGTTCTGGAAATATATAGACATATCTGGATTTTATGGTCTGAATAAAAGTTCAAGCCCTATGTCTTAGCTTTCAAACCCAATAAATAACATACAAATCAGAATTGGATAACTTAAGTTATAATAGTTTATGTACTCATTGCTCATCAATTCCAACAAAGAACACACATATTTACCATCTTCAATTTTTATCAAAATTAATCCTAAGTCTAGCGAACATACATCCCCAAGATTTTTATCACAAAATACTATTAATTCAGAATGATTAACATGCCAAATGTTCAAATCATGGAACTAAAAAAAATAAGACATAGGCTATTGCCATAGATTATGTACAAACCTCTATTTTTTTTTCTTTTCTTTCTCTTTACTTTTCTTTCTCTTTTCCTTTGCTCCTTTGAGCTAGATCCTTGTCAGTTTGAGTTTCTAAAATACATAAAAGAGATAATTAAAACTTTACTTCATTAAAACTCAATAAACCCTAACATCTCTCTTTTTTTTTGCTATCTCAAGCTTCTTTAAGCTTGGTTGTGCAAGAAAATGGTTCTCTTTCTCTCTTTTCTCACTTTCTCTCACTATAAGGAAGCTTTGGCTATGGAGGAAGATGGAGGGAATATGTGGGCTGGTTTGAGAACTTAGAAAATTCTAGATGTGAGGGGATAAGGAAGAAGGAGTGATTAATGGCATAGAGACAAACTTAATCAATAATGGGGACACCTAAGCCATATGAATTTAATGACTAATTAATGGATTCATGCATGTTAATTAGCTTCTCAAAACTTGCCACTTGATGTGTCCAACCACCACATGTATATAATGTCCCACTTCATGCATTTAATTGGTGGTTATCCCAACTAATCCTTTTAATTTTTGAAAAATTGCAAATTGACTACTAAACTTTTCCAAATTTGCAATTTAGTCCCTCACCATAATTTAACATCTTTACATAATTTAAACACTTTATTGAGTATTTTCCATAATTATTTGCCATTATTTTAATTTATTTTTTTTTAATTTTTTTCAGTCAAAATCCTAACTTAGACTTTGATTGATCCAACACATCAGTTTAATGACACATGTGACTTGGGCCTAAATTTACAGATATGACACCAAGCCCAATTTCTTCCAAATTTAATTCTATTATTCATAAAATATATAAATTATCCTACGTATTTTTTTAACTCAATTGGAGTTCGTTTCTTTGTCCGGTTCACTCAAATCAGTCCGATTAATTAAATTTATGTTCTACCATAAATGTTTTTTACTATCAGATAATTCTAAATATTATTTAGCGTCTATCCATGCCTTAAAATAAAATTTTAGAGGTTGTTTACTATTTTTAACAATATGATCAAAGTATAGTCAAACTAAATTTATTATTTAAACTGTATTATGAATTTTTCTTATTTTTGACTTTTGGGAACCTATTTGACCATGTTTTTACTCCAAATTTTACCTAAGAACTAGTCATGACCAATATTTTTCTGATGATCAAATAAAATATTTTTCATTCACGGTGTATTTTTGATCCCGGGTACTTTGATTAATATTGGAAACTATAGTTTATGACTAACTCGGTATTTGGATAATTACACGTGTTCATTCTTCCCATGTCTTTGGACACATGGACTTAGAGAATGTTATTCTTTGAGTCATAGGAATGTATTGTCTCTTAGAATGATCCATGTTAAATCGATCAGTCTACATATATAGACAATATGTTCAAGGTCTTTTATGGAGAAATTCTTTGAGAGCCATATTTTGACTGCTTGAAAAATTGGGACATCATTTTCTATAAGTAGTATGTCATTGATGTATTTCAAAGTGTACTCACAAGTGCATGAACTATTGTAATATGGTAAGTTTACTTCTAAGGTCAATCGCTCAAGGAATTTTGTAGTTTTAAATGCTTAATTAGTTTTAAATTACCAATAAACAGTAAAATAAAAACCTAAACACTCTAGCCAATTTTAATAAGTTGATAAAAAAAAGAAATTAATAACTAAGATTGCAATAAAAAGGAATAAAGAAATCAATGAGAAAAGAAATAGAAACTTAGCTCACAACTCCCAATTTGCATATCCTTTAATGAATTAAGCACCAATGAATGAAGATTTTATGACTATCACCTTTAAGCATTAATTAATCAAACCAATGAATTAATTAATATTTAGTCCAATTTTTAGGTTAAATTACAGATGATATGTCTAATAATCTACCCTTAATATATCCATTCAAAGTTAAATAATTGGTTAAATTACATATGATATGTCTAATAACAAACCAAAAACTTATAAAGCTCAATTGAAACTGAAGAAATCATGCATTCATTATAGATAAAAAGGAACAATACAAATTGAGGTTGCTCATTAAGCACCCATTAAAGAGTTTAGCCTAATATCATAATAACAACGATCATATCTATTAATATGACTAAATTAAACATAAAAGAAAAGATGAAAAGAAAACTTCCTAAAATATTGCCACAGAGTACTTAACTTTCTCTGTATGTGAATACATATCTCTAATCGTAAAAGAAAACTAGAATATATTTGCTAAGAAGTCCTACTTAAACTCTAATTCTAAAGATACAATTATTCTTATTTAAAAGATAATTTCCCCATAGATAATCTTCAAATCGATATTTATCTTCAAAGTCTGATCCCCACTTGATCGGAAATAAAAATTGGAATTCGTCTCAAACTCTGTAGACAAAGGAGAACATCATGCTCATGTTGATTTCTCTTGTGCATGATAAGCACTTGAAAGTAGCGATGCACTTGCAGCCAAATACACACACACACCTGCGATAAGAGATTGAGCTCAAGAAACTTCACGCTCACGATAAAAACCTTGCACCAGCGATAGGAATGAAGGAAGAAAGCCATCACGACCATGCACATTACTCATGACCGTGACACATTATTACATGCGTGAGGCTTCAAGCTTGTCATTTTCTCCTTACATACGTGAAGCTTCCTCATGTGCGCGACAAGTTGGCTTTTTTTCCTACACTTTAGCTCTTCTTCCTGTAATCACAAAATTAAAATAATTAAGTACCTAAACATGATAAAATCCTATATTTAAACATAAAAAACACTAAAAAAATAGAACAAATAAGAACACATCAAACTCCCCCACACTTAAATAATGCTTACCCTCAAGCAATATATAAATATAGAGAAATATAAAAAACATACTAATAATGAAGCAATTAATATGCATGATTCTAATATTCATCATTGCCAGGTTTCACTAATGTACCAATCTAATTTATATCAAATTCACATAGTTTAACTAAGCCCAAAAATAATCTTAATACATATTTCATGCTCAAAAATTAAAATCAAAAGAATTCAATTACATCATTGCCTTAACATATATAGTGAAAAGTAATCTAAACAAGCTATGGATTATCACTAGCCAAAAACTTATATATTAAATCCCCATACTTATTGATTTGCTAGCTCTTTTAATTTTTCTTTTAATTAACTTTTCTTAGAGTTAACAATTTTTCTCTAAGTCATAGTTTATTTCTCTATTTGAACTTTGTTTGTTCTTTCTTGTTTTTGTTTTGTTTTTTTTAGAAACACACTACGCTCATATTGGGTGTTTTGCATACTCTTATCCTTTATAGGACAGTAGAGTAGACAAGGCAAGTGCATTTTATTCTCCATCTTGCTATTTTTGTTAACTCTATACTTTAACTGAGCTATTGGATTATATATGATGTTTAAAGACTTAATATATGAGTTTAATGCATTTAACAATCCAAAACTTAAGTAAATTACTAATATTGTATATATGGGGCAAATACATAACTGAATTGAAATGTTTTTAATTTTTAAAGTATGAGATTAGCATTAAAACTATCTCAAACTTAATCAAACTAAACAAATTTAACATAAAATCAAGATCTAACATTCCTTCATTAACTTGCTTATGAGAAAACAAAGAAAAGAAATCAAACATATTATTTTTAGATTTTTATTATTTTATTATTATTTAACTTTTTCTTTTTTTAATAAAAACCCACAAAATTTTACTTACAAATTTAAATAACTTTGATCCCCAGAAGATAGAATTCCTTTCCACACACTTATTTTAGACATTGTCCTTGATAGATAATAAAAAGTAGAAATAAAATAAGGAAAGGAAAAGGAATACTCTTGTGGCATGAAGAACTTTTTACTGAGATGGAAGAGGAAGATGCTCTAAAATTTGGTGCAGAAGCATGGTGTGTTGGGCACTAGTTGTAACACCCCCTTACCTTCCTACATAATAATCAGGTAAATTGATGTCATTGTCTACCTATTTGGTAAAACTTGTACAATATCAATATATATATATATATATATATATATATATATATCAATATACCCATTTCTAATCACAATCCCTTGTAATATAATATATACATATCATATATGCTCAAGTTAATTTTTTTTGGAGTACATATATTTTTACAGAACTTGACATGACCAAAATGTGTCATAAGTATTTGCAGGAGTCTAAGCAACCAATATACTTTTTACATAAAATTTTATACATATATAAGTAGTACAAAAAGAAACCAACCCTATCTAGGTGGTTATTACGATTGCTCTACTCCATATGGAATCCACTGGTCTGGCGGGTTTCTCAAATAACTCGCCACTCACATCCCTTGTCTTGATACCTGGGCGAGAGAAAAATAGTCTCATGCTCTAAGTTTTAGCTTAGTGGTGCAAGGTTTATAGAAACAGTCAACTATTCACATATATAGAAATTATACATATTATATTAGTGTGCTCTTAAAAAAAACATAGCACATACATCACGCAATTGTATACCATTATATAAAATAACACATTAACATTGAAATTTATAACTACAAAATGTTACCTCTTATGCCTATAAATTAAGTTGTCTAGAATAGATCCTAGGGAATCACAAAAAGGGTATCCTGACCTCATGGTCATATAAAAAGGCGCCTATACATATATCCCAGCTAAATGTTGAATGTCCCAACCGAAGTCATATATCCTGGCCAAAGCCATATATCCCGACCAAAGCCGTATGAGCCTATTGGTATGCCAATAAGTTACCCTATGCTAGTCTAGGCTTATTCATAGGCTTAAATCATGAAATTAGTATAATTCATTTTTGTAACCATTATATCCTTATTATATCCTAGTAGTCAAGTATTCATATACCTCAAATATACCATACATTTACTATGCATGCACCTCATTTATACCATATATATATATATATATATATATATACCATGCACATATCATTCTTACATTATGTATATACCACCTATAATTATCGTATCATTTTATTTCTATCATATTGATAATTTTGCTTTAATGGCTATTGCCATATAGCTTGACAAACCTGATTAGTCTTTTCTCGCATCTCCCGGTCCCTTTCCTTTATCCGGTACGAGTGCTGGCTTTATGAGTGCACCTAATAGAATATACATAATTTAAATATTAGGCATTCAGGAGTGTAATAATTATTTTAAGAATTGAAAGACTGTTCCTTTTTAGATAAAACTCGACATCCCCTATTTCGATTTATATCTATGTATATGTAATGGGCCAAATACCGGGTTAGTTGAAACTGTAGTTTTTGAAATATTTTATTTAATCATCAAAAAATATAGGTTATAACTACTTCGGAGGTAAAATTTAGAGTAAGAATGAGGTCAAATAAGCACTCAAAAGTTAAAACTAAGAAAAAATGGGATTCGATTTAATTAAATAGTTGGTTGACTGTACTTTAACTGGGCTATGAAAAATAACAAACGACATCCAAAAATTTATTTTAAGATATGGATAGACTCTAAATAATATTTAGGATTATTTGACAGTAAAAAAAAAGAATTTTGTTGTAATACCGAAAATTGAATTATCAGTCTAGTTTGAGTGAGCTGGATAGAAAATGGACTCCGATTGAGTTAAAAATTTTTGTGTAGACATATAAAAATATTTTAAGAATTATGGAATCAAAATTGGGAGAAATTGAGCTTAGGAAGTGAGAGAAATAATTTAGAATTGCTAAATGGGCCTTAAATTCACAAATGGGCCTAATGGGGTTGGATCTCTTGTCTTGGCCAAAGCCCAACCCAGTCTATCCACCTATATATGCTCAAAATATCAGAATTTTCTAGATAATTTAGCACCTTATTCTTCCTTTCATGCTTCTCCCTTGGCCAAATGGGTTTCTCATTCTTCTCCACCAAATATTCTCTTCTTTTCTCTAATTCTTACACCAAAATTAAGCACCCTAATATTATTTCAGCCCCTTTACTAGCTAGTTGAGATCTCCAATTTTAAATTGAAGGGTTAGAAGTGAAAGAAATTAAAGGATTCAAGTGAGGGTATAAATTTGAGGTAAGAGAATTTGAGAGCTTTAAATTTATTTAAGGGTTCTAATAGGAAGTTTAAAGTATGTAGATTATATTTATGAAGTTAGATTGAATTATGAAAGCAAAAATAATGGTAATTTTATTTTTGTATAATTTTTGTCATGGTGGGGAATCAAGGAAGAGAATGAACATCAAAGGAAAAAGGTGAGGAATAGGAAGCCTAGGAAGGCTAAAGAAAATAAATAAGGTTAGTGATTTCAAAATCTACTTATTTCTATTGATTAAGCATGATTTAGGGTTATAAAAATTAAGAATTTTTTGTGTTTTACATGTAATTGATAATTGATGCTTAAAACATGATTAAGGAATTATAAAAAGTGAATTAGAATGGTCCATTTCAATTAAAAAATTAATTAGTGGAAATTAAAAAATATGACCTTATTATGTAAAAATTTTAAATTAAGGTATAATTACATTTTATTGTAATATTATGATACATATGAAATAAAAGAATGTATAAATTAGTCAAAAGAATAATTATAATGTGAAAGAAAAATTTTAATGATGAAAATTAATTATAGGCCGAAATATGAGGAAGGAAAAATTAATATTTTTCTTGCTAATTAAATGAAAATTTAGTCATGAAATTCAAAAAAATATGATATTGAGCATGTATAAGTTTATTCAGAATTTTTAAAATATGTATTGAATATTTTCCTAATTATTGATTATATTATGCATGAAATAAAAAATAATGAATAAAGTGTGTTTAGTGATGCTTAATTACTTAATTGAATGTTCATAATGAATTATTGATATATTAGAATGGAAACTATGGAAAAATTATGGTAGTGATAAAATTGTTATGGATGAATAAAATGTTAAGTGATTAATAATGTAAAAATAATGGAATTTTTGAATTTAATGAAAATTCAATTATAGAAATAAAATAATGCCATTAGTTATTTTTTTGATGGTTAAATCTAGCCGAGAATATAATTAGCTAGCAATAGGGACACCATTATCGTGGTGCGGGTCATAATGACTCGCTTATATAGGTCAATGATAGTCTACTTCAGTAATAGTGATTTGGTGATTCAGTGTATAGGGTAGTGCTCGGGTGGTCATTCGGGATTACTTTTCAATATAATGGATTCTTGGAGTCCACGTTCCATCTATCCGGTCTGAAGATTTTCTATCAGATTGAAACTAGGGTCAAATATGAATAAAAAGAGTACAAAATGATTTAAGTGAAAAATATGATAAGAAAAGATGAAAGTGAAAAATATGATAAAAGTAGCAAATGTGGATGACATGATAAAAGTGATAAATGTGAATAAAATGATAAAAGTAGCAAATATGAATTAAATTATAAAAAAATAAAAATAAAAATGAAAATGATCAAAATGACAAATGTGAATAAAATGATAAAAGTAGCAAATGTGACTGAAATGATAAAAGTGACAAATGTGAATAAAATAATAAAAGTGACAAATGTGAATAAAAGTAGTAAAAATGAATAATATGATAAAAATGATTTAAGTGAAAAAAATGATAAAAATGAAATAAGTAAAAAATGTGAAAAAATTATAAAAGTAAAAAATACGAGAAAAATGATAAAAATAAAAAATATGAAAAATATGAAAAATGAGATAAGTGATAAATATAATAAAAGTGATAGAAGTGATAAAGATGATAAAAATGGTATAATAATAATAATGATAAATGAGATAAATGTGAAAAACAATAGGAAAATTGAAAAAAGAAATTTAAGTGGAAGAAAAATGTTAAATTATGTAGTTAAAAAGAAAATAAATGAAATATAAAAATGTTAGTAGCAAAAGTGTAAATAAATGCAAAGCAATGACAAGATTGTAAAAAAATAGAAATTTAGGAACTAAAGTGAAAATTGTAGCTAATTAAATAAATGATTGAAAAAAAATGAAGAAGAAATAAATGAATGGTTAATTAAAGAAATAAAGTGAAAATGAACTAAATTGAAAGAAATTGAAAGTTGATGAGTAAATTGAAAAACATTAATTGAGAAAAATTATTAAAATTAATTAAGATATTAAATAGTGAATTAAGGATAAATAAAATAAAGTATTAATAAAAAAATAATATATTAAAAAGAAAATTTGAATAGTGTATTAAAAATATTATTGCATGTATGTATACATGAAAATATAGGTCAATGGAAATTTTTAGATTAGTAATCACCACTGAGCATATTAATGCTTAATACGTAGTTATTTGACTATGTGCAGGTAATAGCTAGGAAGACATCGGAGCAAAGCATACTACATTTGGAGAGCAGATGGAAGGACAAAATAATAGTAGAATATTACTAAGAATGACATGTATATATGAATATATATATAGATATATGTATAATAATGAAATATTGACTTATGTTTGAATAAATAATATTTTATATTATATTTGAATTGTTGTGCCCAATATGGGCTGTGGATTGATTGTAATGTAGGTGGGGTAGAATTTATAATCGTTATGCTGCCAAAATTTGAGATTTAACTCAATCTTTGAACTTCATCCAAAGAGTTTTAGGTCTAGGAATTTAATCCCTCTAATTCATCTAGCCCCATTTAAATAAATCTTAATTAGTTCCATTTACCTTATTCCAGCCACGATTTTATCAATTACAAGTTCTATTTTACTTAACCAATTTAATTAACTCATTAATTTAGCTAAATTGACCTTAAAATCCAACTAACAATCCAAACTCCTTTACAACCATTTTGGTTACCTCACAACCACCAGAATATTCAACTTGAATAAAACTTCTAAGATAAGTACAATAAAGATCAACATGGAAATAAAAAAAAAGGAAAAGAAAAGAAGAAAAATCAAAAGAAAAGGGGAGTTTGATAGTATCGGCCATAAGAAGGGAACTGAGGAAAATTTTCCTTTTTGACAAAGATTTATTGAAACTGTGACCCCCTCTTTTTTTTGGCCTCCCTTGTCTTTGTTTTTCCTAACAAAAACCACAACCAAATAGGAACACCAAGAATTATTCGATTAAGGTTTCCACCATTTCTAAAATAAGGAAATAAAACAACTTGAGGAGAAAACATATAAGGTGTAACACTCCTTTACTCTACTAAACGTTAATAGGATATGGAAGTGCTAATAAGCTCATTTGTTTTACAACCAATGTTCAAATCATTGTAATAATTTTTTTTTCGAGTTTATTATTAGCGAAATATGTATTACTATTTTTTTCCATTTAAATATATAACTAGTGATGAAAATAGTTTGATTTAAAAGAACTCATGCAATTAAACCATAATATTTATAAATAATACTAGATTTATAAAATTATAAAATTTATTCCTTATAAATCCTACATGCCACAAATTTACATCAAAAAAATATTCTTAGAATTTAATTTTTACAACATAATTTTCAAAACATACAAAAAGAACTAGATTGCTGCAATCTGATCTTGGGAATTCCCTCTTCTTCGGTCGCCCCTATCGGAACAGCTACTTCATTTTATCTGCGCGTGAAATACACGCGTGAAGCTTCTAGCTTAGTGGTACGTTTGATAACTATCCAATAATTACATAAATAATTCTAAAATAAAATTTTTAAAACTACAATTAATTTATTAAGCATGCCAAATATTCAATTAATAATAAAACCATTTTCTTCATGCAAAAATATTTAATTCATCAATTATGACATTTCATTCATTAAACATGCTTGAAATTTCTTAACAATTCAAGATATAAAATTTACAATATCAATTTCATAATTCATCAATTATGACATTTTATTTATTAAGCATACTTGAAATTTCTTAACAATTCAAGATATAAAATTTATAATATCAATTTCATAATTCATATATATATATATATATATATATATATATATATATATATATTAATAGCCCACGACATCTAAGACCGAAACTAAACACTAAATACAGGGTTTCTGCTCTCCGGCAGTATACTTGGTGCCTACATAATTATTTTATAACTCGACATTTAACGCCTACATTTCCAATAACAACTCAGCACCTTTTTGGTGCCTACGTAATTTCAAACTCAGCACTATTTTTTAGTGCCTACGTAATTTCAACTCAGCACTATTTCTTAGTGCCTTCATAAATTAAATCTCAGTACTATTATTTTTAGTGCCTACATTTCTACCCTTTTATTGGCATGTCAACTTATTCTAATTTCTAGTTTTCGACTAAATGTTATAGGGCTTAATTATATTTGTTACCTTTATTATTATTTCTATAAATTATGTAGGTAACATTAATATAAATTCTACATAAATGCAATAATTCCCATTAAATATTTTACAACCTCAAACTTGCTCATTTAATCATTATAACTATAAGAAAATTCAATTAATATATTTTCTATCACAAAATTTCACAATCAATACATTTTTTTACAAGCTGTCCTATTCTGGATAGCATTTCTGCCTTATGTTGGTCTATATTGTTTGTCCATTTTTAGATGAAACTTGGACAAGTGATAAACTAACAAAATGTAGGTACATGTTGTATCTTTAATTTCCAACTATAATTATATTAAAAAGTATTTTTTATCGAAAGTTATGAATTTTCTCCTAAACTACGTTCATTGCAGTCTGCCTAGTATTTTACTGGACATAATTCTGCCTTATATTTATTTATCTTTTCCATCCATTTTTAGATAGACTTTAGACAAGTCATCACCTAGAAAAATGTAGGTACACATCCTATCTTTAATTTCCAACTGGAATAACATTAAAAATTGCTTGTTAACAAAAGTTATGAATTTGCTTCTAACCTATGCTTACTGTAATCTGCCCAATTTTTTTTTCCTTGACAAATTTCTAGTTCAAAGTTTGAGTTCATGTTTTACCAAATTCTAGGCATATTAAGATCTAATGGTCTGAATAAAAGTTGAAACCCTGTGTCTTAACTTTCCATCCCAATAAGAATCACTCAAAAATGATATTCAGAACCCAAGGTATGATCAAAATATGAGACACTGTTCATAAGACGAATTTTCCAGCACATCAATTAAGTCATACAATTTCCATTTTCATGGATCAACCTCATATTCTAGTTTTTATTTTCACATTCATGGCATCATTTAATCACCACTTAATTTTTAAATGAAATATCCAAAATTTCATACACATCACAAAATCAAAATCAACATTTTTATATAATGAATTTTTGCCAAATGTACATACCTCAAAAATTTCACTTCTCTTCACTTTTATTTTCTTCCTAGCTAGCTTTCTCTTTGCCCTTACTTCCTCTTTGATTTTGGTTCAAAGTTTGTTCGTTCCCTTGTCCTAACAACAAATTTTTCACTAATCAAATACTAATCACCCTAATCTACCCTTAATCTCCATTAACATATTAATAACCCTAAATTACTAACTTTAATGCCAACTAACCACAAAATCAAAGAAAAGAGAAGAAGAAAAGTGAGAAGATGGAAAATATAAACTCACCTTTGATGATCTTTAAAATGACCCAAGTCTTCTTTCTCTTTTTCTCTTCCTTTCTTCCTTCCTCTTCATTGGTTTAGCTCACTTTGCTTCACTTCCTTGATGATTTTGCCTTAATCCCCTTTTTTAAAATCTAATCTTAGCTTTAATTGAAGAACAAAAGAAGAACATTAAGGGAGGAGGAGAGTCACGACCAAAGAGAGAAAAAGGGAGAGAAATGGGTGTGATTAAGGTGAGGAAGAAGAAGAAAGGTAAAAAAAAAGTGGAAATTTGACTTTTTATAGTTGGATTAGGTGGGTGGTTAGGATTAATTATTAATATTGCTTCCTATTGGTCCATTAATTTAAATCACTATTACTTTATTTTAATCAAAATAATATTCCTTTCCTTAGATAAAGAATATTCTATTTTTATGCCTTCTTAAAATATCTGTGCCAAAAACACTGCAGTTTCTAATTTCGTTCAGAGAAAAATTATTTTTTTCGAAATTTTAATTCCAAACTTCAAAATTCTTAATTAATAATATCCAAAATATTTTTCTCACATCTTATTATTATTTAAATTTATTTCTTTCATGTTCGAATTATCGGGCATTACAATTTTCCCCTTCTTAAAAAAAATTTCGTCCTCAAAATTTACCTTTTTAACTGGAGTGGAATAATTGTGGATAATGAGCCTTCATCACCTCTTCATTTTCCCAAGTTGCCTCTTCTGAATTATGATTTTTCCACATAACCTTTACCAATGGTACCTTCTTGTTTCGTAGCTCCTTCATTTTTCGAGCTAGAATTTCCACTAGCTCCTCTTCATAAGTAAGATCTGGTCGTATCTCTATAGGTTCTGCTGATATGATATGAGATGGATCTGATCGATATCTCTCAACATGGACACATGGAATACATTATGAATCTTGTCTAACTCTGGTGGTAAAGCTAATTTGTACGCTATAGGACCTATGCATTCAAGTACCTCATAAAGTCCAATGAACCTAGGACTCAACTTTCCTTTCTTTCCAAATCAGAAAATCCTTTTTCAAGGTGAGACTTTTAAGAATACCTTGTCACCAACTGTATACTCAATATCCCCCCTTTTCAAATCTGCATATGATTTCTGTCTATCAACAGCAGCTTTCAACCTATCTCTTATTACTCTCACTTTTTCCTCTGTCTGCTCTACTAGATCTGGACCCACTACTTTCATTTCACTAAGCTCAGTCCAATATAGAGGCGTTCTACATTTCCTCCCATACAAGGCTTCATATGGTGCCATACCGATACTGGTTTGGTGACTATTATTGTAGGCAAATTCTATCAATGGAAGATGTTTGTCCCAACTGTCTTCAAATTCTATCACACAACTCCTCAACATATCTTCCAATATCTGTATGACCCTTTTGATTATCCATCTGTTTGTGGGTGGAAAGTTGTGCTGAAATTGAGTCGAGTACCCATGGCTTGATGTAAACTTTTCCAGAATTTTGAAGTGAACCTCGGGTCTCGATCTGAAATGATTGAAATTGGCACACCATGTAAACGGATTATCTCATTAACATAGATCTTTGCCAAACGGTTAAGTGGATAATCCATCTTGATCGGTAGAAAATGAGCTGATTTAGTGAGCCGGTCCACCACTATCCATATTGAATCATGTCTCTTTTGTGTCAAAGGCAAACCAGAAACAAAATCCATTGTAACTCTTTCCCATTTCCACTCCGGAATTGAAATTGACAGTAATAATCCACTTGGTATTTGATGCTTAGCCTTCACTTGCTAACAAGTTAAACAACTGGTAGTATACTCAGTGATATCTTTTTTCATTCCTGGCCACCAGTAATATGCCTTCAAGTCATGATACATTTTGTTGCTTCCTGGGTGCATTGCATAAATAACATTGTGAGCTTCATTCGAAATATCTAGTTTTTCACCTGCCCTTTTGCCTTAAACTCCCATTTGATTCAATAGTAAATTCTGGTTTTTCACCCTTTTTCACCATTTAAAAAATTTCCTTTAATTTTGTGTCCTGCTTCTGATTGTCCTTTACTTGTTGGATCAATGTGGGTTGAATCCGCAATTCTGCCCAAATAATATATAAATAAATTATTATTTCATTTTTTTTATCTTGTTCACTTAATAAACTTAAGTTTTAACATTTACCTGCTAGAGTTTTTCTACTCAAAGCGTCTGCTACCACATTGGCCTTATCCAGTTGATAATCAATGATACAATTGTAGTCTTTGATTAATTCTAGCCATCGCCTCTGTCTCAAATTGAGTTGCTTTTGTGAAGGCAAATATTTCAGACTTTTATGGTCTGTATAGATATAACATTGCTCACCATACAGGTAGTGTCGCCATATTTTCAATGCAAACACAATGGTTGCTAGTTCCAGATCATGTGTCGGATAATTTCTCTCATAAGGCTTCAGTTGTCTGGAAGCATAAGCCATCACTTTGCCTTTTTGCATTAATACATAGCCCAAACCATTAAGGGAAGCATCACTGTACACCACAAAATCTTTTCCTGCAGTAGGTTGTGTCAACACTGGTGCCTCTGTCAACATTTTCTTCAACTTATCGAAGCTAGTCTGGCACCGGTTTGTCCATTCAAATCTGGTCTCCTTTCTGAGCAATTTTGTTAGTGGTGAGGCTATCATTGAGAATCCTTTCACATATCTCCGATATTAACTAGCCAAACCAAGAAAACTTCTCACCTCCATCACATTCCGATGCGGTTTGCAGTTGAGGATTGCCTCTACCTTACTGGTGTCATCTCTGATCCCATCGGCTGAGACAATATGCCATAGAAAGGCCACTTCATCTAACCAGAATGCACATTTCGACAACTTCGCATACAATTGATTCTCTCTTAAGGTATGGAAGACAATACAAAGATGTTGATTATGCTCTTCTTTGCTTTTGGAGTACACAAAGATATCATCTATGAACACCACCACAAACTAGTCCAAATAAGGCCTAAAGATTCTATTCATTAGATCCATAAATGCTGCTGGGGCATTTGTCAGGCGAAAAGGCATTACTAAAAATTCATAATGACCATACCGAGTCCTAAATGTTGTTTTTCAAATGTCGTATTCTTTAATTCTCAATTGGTGATAACCTGATCTGAGGTCAATTTTAGAAAATACCCCTGCTCCTTTCAACTGATCAAATAAGTCATCTATTCTCGGCAAGGGATATCTATTCTTAATTGTCATCTTGTTCAATTGACAATAATTAATGTACAAACGAAAGGTGCCATCCTTCTTTTTCACAAATAGAACCGGAGCACCCCAAGGTGAGACACTAGGGCTGATAAACCCTTTCTCTAACAACTCTTGCAATTGCACTTTTAATTCTTTTAGTTCAGCAGGTGCCATTCTGTAAGGAGTGATTGATATCGGGGCTGTGCCTGGCAAAACATCTATGGAAAACTCTATCTCCTTGACAGGTGGTAACCCTGGCAAGTCCTCAGAGAAGATATCTGGATATTCACATACTGTAGGAATCTCCCTGAGATCTAGACTTTCTTTCTTGGTATCTACAATATGTGCCAAAAATGCTTCACATCCCTTTTTGATAAGATTACTTCCCTTCGTCACAGAAATGACATTAGTCAAGTATGGTTAGTTCTCGCCCAGGACAATCACGTCATCCTGCCCTGAATTCTTGAAAGTCACTCTCCTATACTGACAATCCACCACTGCCTTATGCTGAGTTAACCAATCCATCCCCAATATTGCATCAAACTCACAGAATGGCAACTCTATTAGGTCAGCTGGGAATTCTACATTCTGAGCTTTGATTGGACTATTTTTATAGACTAGACTAACTTTCACTCAATAACCCAAAGGATTTGTCACTAATATATCACAATCTAATTCCTCTGCTACCATATTCCCCAAACTAGGTGGTGACGTGCATAAATATGAACGTGTAGAACTCGGATCTATCAGTGCAAATAAATCATTATCATAAAGAGAAAATTTACTGATAATGACATCTGAGGCATCCTGCTCCTCATGAGCTTTCATGGCATATGCTCGGGCTGGGGCTCGACTACCTTCTACTCTATTCACTAATTCTGATATACTCTGCCCAATCCTACCGCTTCAAAACTGTCCATGTCCCCTACCTCTGCCTCGAGTGACATTCTGAACCTGCACTAATACTACACCACCTGTACCTCTTCCTCTGGGCAATCTTTCTGTTTATGCTCTGTAAATCCACAATGTAAGCATGCTCCAGTAATCCACCAACAATCACCTGCATGTGATCTACCACAATGTTGACATGTGACAAATATGAATCTCTTGTTACCTGAAGCTGGTGCACTAGCTGTAGACCCCTCTGACCTCGACTGTTGGCTTTGCCTAGCTGAAAAGGTTGATCTAGCACCCCGTGACTGGAAAAACCTAGGCACTATCTGCCCTTTTTTACCTGATGTCTGGGCCATGCTAATTGTCGATCTCCGTGGTGGCTCTTCTATCCTCTTTCTCTTTGACCTCTTTTCCACACTGATGGCTGAGGATACTAGTGTAGCAAAATCCTCAAGCTGAAGGGCGGTCACCATATTCCCAATATCATCATTAAGCCCATCCTTAAATCTACAACATCTGTTTGCCTCATCTGTAATGATTCCAGTCGCATATTTACTTAGTCGGGTGAACTCCATCTCATATTCAGCGACTGATATATTTCCTTGCTTCAAGTCTTGAAACTCCCTTTTCTTTTCATTCACATAAACTCTAGGTACATACTTCTTACTAAATTCTGCCTTGAAGAAATTCCAGGAAGGTGGTTTCGGTGTCTGGGGCTTTGATAAAATTGATTTCCACCAATCATAGGCATGATCTTTTAAAAGGGACACTGCATATCTGACCTTTTGTTCCTCTGGACACTCAAGTTCCTCAAACACCCTTTTTGTGGACTCCATCCAAAACTCTGAAGCTGTTGGGTCATCCTCCCTCCTTTCCATAAAATCTGTGGCCCCATATTTTCTCAGCTTATCAATCCGGGGTTTTGGCTGAGGTGGAGGAGGAGGTAGAGCTGGTTGTGGAACTGTTTGTACTATCTGTTGCAACAAGTTTTCTATCTGTTTCGTAAGAGGTTCCTGTCCTAAATTAGCTTATCCCTCTGCTCTTGGTGGAGCTACTACACTCGGCCCGGAATCTCTCACTGATGGAGGTTGTCTGAGATTGGTTGAGTCTGAAAGGCTATTACTCAGTTTGTCTTTCAAGAAATCTTGTTCCGATCCCGAATCCATATCTACCTATAAACCAGAAGAAGGGACCCAAGTCAGATAATTGCAGCATTTTATGCATATGCATGAGACACATATTCTATTTTACATCTAATGATTAAAAATCAATTAACCTAGGCTCTGATACCACTAAATGTAACGCTCCCTTACCCTACTAAACATTAATAGGAAATGGAAGTGCTAATAAGCTCATTTGTTTTACAACCAATGTTCAAATCATTGTAATATTTTTTTTTCGAGTTTATTATTAGCAAAATATTTATTACTATTTTTTTCCATTTAAATATATAACTAATGATGGAAATAGTTTGATTTAAAAGAACTCATGCAATTAAGCCATAATATTTAGAAATAATATTAGATTTATAAAATTATAAAATTCATTCCTTATAAATCCTACATGGACAAATTTACATCAAAAAAAGATTCTCAGAATTTAAGTTTTACAACATAAATTTCAAAACATACAAAAAGAACTAGACTGCTGCAATCTGATCTTGGGGGTTCCCTTTTTTTCGGTCACCCTATCGGAACAACTACTTCTATTTATCTACGCGTGAAACACACGCGCTAAGTTTCTAGCTTAGTGGTACGTTTGACAACTATCCAATAATTACATAAATAATTCTAAAATAAAATTTTTGAAACTACAATTAATTTATTAAGCATGCCAAATATTCAATTAATAATAAAACCACTTTCTTCATGCAAAATTATTTAATTCATCAATTATGATATTTCATTCATTAAGCATGCTTGAAATTTCTTAACAATTCAAGATATAAATTTTACAATATCAATTTCATAATTCATATATATATATATATATATATATATATATATATATATATATATATATAGCCCACGATATCTTAGACTGGAACTAAATACTGGATATAGGGTTTCTGCTCTCCGGCAGTATACTCGGCGCCTACATAATTATTTTATAACTGGGTATTTAACGCCTGCATTTTCAATAACAACTCAGCACCTATTTGGTGCCTACATAATTTCAAACTCAGCAGTATTTCTTTGTGCCTACGTAATTTCAACTCAACACTATTTCTTAGTGCCTACATAAATTAAATCTCAGCAATATTATTTTTAGTGCCTACATTTCTACCCTTTTATTGGCATGCCAACTTATCATAATTTCTAGTTTTCGACTAGATGTTATAGGGCTTAATTATATTTGTTACCTTTATTATTATTTATATAAATTATATAGGTAACATTAATATAAATTCTACATAAATGCAATAATTACAATTAAATATTTTACAACCTCAAAATTTCTCATTTAATTATTATAACTATAAGAAAAGTCAATTAATATATTTTCTATCACAAAATTTCACAATCAATACATTTTTTGACAAGCTGTCCTATTCTAGACAACATTTCTGCCTTATGTTGGTCTGTATTGTTCATCTATTTTTAGATGGAAATTGGACAAGTGATAAACTAACCAAATGTAGGTACATGTCGTATCTTTAATTTCCAATTAGAATTACATTAAAAAGAATTTTTTTTATCAAAAGTTATGAATTTTCTCCTAAGCTACATTCACTGCAATCTGCCTAGTATTTTACTGGACAAAATTTTTCCCTATATTTATCTGTCTTTTTTATCCATTTTTAGATGGTCATCAACTAGAAAATGTAGGTACACATCCTATCTTTAATTTCCAACTGGAATAACATTAAAAAGAATTTTTTAACAAAAGTTATGAATTTGCTTCTAACCTATGCTCACTGCAATCTGCCCAGTTTTTTTTTTCTGGACAGATTTCTAGTTGAAAGTTTGAGTCCATTTTTCACCTAATCCTAGGCATATTCAGGTCTAATGATCTGAATGAAAGTTGAAGCCCTCTGTCTTAACTTTCCATCCCAATAAATCACTCAAAAATGATGTTCATAACTCAAGTTATGATCAAAATATGAGACACTGTTCATAAGACGAATTTTCCAGCACATCAATTAAGTCATACAATTTCCATTTTCATGCATTAACTTCATATTCTAGTTTTTATTTTCACATTCATGGCATCATTTAATCACCACTTAATTTCTAAATCAAATATCTAGAATTTCATACACATCACAAAATAAAAATAAATATTTTTATACATTGAATTTTTTCCAAATGTACATACCTCAAAAATTTCACTTTTCTTCACTTTTATCTTCTTCCTAGCTAGCTTTCTCTTTGCCCTTACTTCCTCTTTGATTTTGGTTCAAAGTTTGTTCATTTCCTTGTCCTAACAACAAATTTTACACTAATCAAACACTAATCACCCTAATCCACCCTTAATCTCCATTAACATATTAATAACCCTAAATCACTAACTTTAATGGCAACTAACCCCAAAATCAAAGAAAAGAGAAGAAGAAAAGTGAGAAGATGGAAAATCTAAACTCACCTTTGATGATCTTTAAAATGACCCAAGTCTTCTTTCTCTTTTTCTCTTCCTTTCTTCCTTTCTCTTCCTTGGTTTAGCTCACTTTGCTTCACTTCCTTGATGATTTTACCTTAATCCCCTTTTATTCATCTAATCTTAGCTTTAATTGAAGAACAAAAAGAAGAACATTAAGAGAGGAGGAGAGTCACGACCAAAGAGAGAAAAAGGGAGAGAAATGGGTGTGATTAAGGTGTGGAAGAAGAAGAATGGTAAGAAAAAAAGTGGAAATTTGATTTTTTATAGTTGGATTAGGTGGGTGGTTATGATTAATTATTAATCTTGCTTCCTATTGGTCCATTAATTTAAATCACTCTTACTTTATTTTAATCAAAAGAATATTCCTTTCCTTAGATAAAGAATATTCTATTTTTATGCCTTCTTAAAATATCTGTGCCAAAAACATTGCAGTTTCTAATTTCATTCAGCGAAAAAATTATTTTTTTCGAAATTTTAATTCCAAACTTCAAAATTCTCAATTAATAATATCCAAAATATTTTTCTCACATCTTATAATTATTTAAATTTATTTCTTTCATATCCAAATTTAGACTCCGATTGGTTCAGCGTGCCGGATTCGGTCAACCGTGACCGTGACTTTGACTTAAATTATCGGGCATTACATAAGGGAGATGGATGAATAAGGTGATATGGCTCACAACCAAACAAGGAACTAAAAATATAAATTTTACCTTATATTTCGTTTGTCACCACCCGAGACCACCCACACTTTCTTTTTCCTTTTCTAAGACAAATTTTATCCTCACAAGGCTTTTCCTACCTCTCTTTATTTCATGCATGACCTTAAAGTCATAGCCTCACCTCACTCGAGATAAGGACTTCATTTTTTCTTCACTTATTGGTTTGATTTTGCGATTAACACCACCCACACGATCTTCTTCCTTCAAATCATAGACTCTCTTAACTAAATTAATGTTTTGATGGTGAGAAAAAGGAAAGAAAATATAAGAGAGATGTAACACCCCCTTACCCCACTTTAATTTAGCAAGATGAGTGAGCATTACTCGACTAACTGTCTTATAAGCTTAGCTAACTGAAGTATATATATTTTTTTGAAATTATTACAAATACCCAAAATAAAATTATTACAAACAATAATATTCAAAATTTTATTTATTTATAAAATATATTATTTTACATTCAAACTATATCCATTATATTAGATGTATATATTCCTAACACATACTAGATAAAATAGAACTACAATTTAATTTATAAAGTTTTTGACAAAATATACCAAAAATAAGTCCAAAGCTTTTAGCTGTTTTTGTCCAAGTATCCTTCTTCTTCTGACAATTTTACTATCTGTGGCTACCCTTTAAAACCTGCACGAGAGGAAACCACTCACGCTAAGCAACTAGCTTAGTGGTGCTTCAAGGATAAAAATTTTACATATATATATTTTCTTACATGTCAATTAATCATTTCACAAATAAGGCATAAAATAAAGAATTATATGAAAAAAAATAAATTTCATCAAACATTTCATATTTAACAATTTTAATTTAACACAACATTATCGAAATGACATATTTTTATATTAGTGTTATTTTTCATTTTTCTTATGCCCATAACACCTATAACTGAACTAACTAATAGGAATAATGAAATTTCCCTTACTGACTTTCATAATATTGCACCGAGCGCTTTTATAATAATGCCATTACCGGCTTTTATAATATTGCCATTACCAGCCTAATAATTTTGTGCCGAGTGCATTTATACATTTGCCATTATCGCCTTTTATATTTAGCACCGAGTGCCTTAAATCCCCTGATTGACATGCCAAACCATTGTCTATTCTCTAAATTATGTGTCTTAGGGCTTAACTATTTTTATATTTATTCACAGTATTTTCAAAAATGATATTTGTACTAAAATTTTCACATATATGTTTATTTAATTTTGTTCTCTGTTTCCATTGTTATTGCATTAGAATCTCACACATAAATAATTTATTAAATATTTATAATTACCATTAAAGTAAAATTCACATTAATTACTATATATACTCATCATATCACATGTAAAAGCCCAATATTTCAAGTTTTAATTTATGGTAAATTCTAGCCCTGATTTTGGGCTTCATTTTTAGCCTATTTATAATTTGAATTTGAATTTATAATCTTCTAATATTTTGTATATTATAGTCTCAGATTTAATATTCATCAAAAATCACTCAAATCTAAATTTTCTATCAAAAGTTATGACCCTTTTACTGAAGGGCGTTTCATTAATTTTATCCAGTATTTTTTGGGTACCTATAGGTTTGGGAATTTGTGTCCACTTTTTAGCCCACTTGTAATTAGGTTTTAAACTTAAGTTCTGAATGAAAGTTTTAGAACTATGAGTCCACTTGCATTTCCAACTTATTTTACCTCAATATCATTACCATAGCGTTAGTTATGATCAAAATAGTCAAACCTGCTCCAAACTTTCTACAGTAGGGTCATCAATTGTCACCAATCTATATACTACTTACATTCATCATATGCATTCATTTTTATGCCAAAGTTTCAAAATCACAATTACATTCATATATCTTAATGATTGCAAATCATTTGGTCTCATTACCATACAGAACATTAAAAGCAACAACTAATCATATTTCATATCAAACCACATTCATATCAAGCATTAAAATATAATTTCACACAATTAAACATGTAAGATTTTTATCAATGAAGCATATACCTAATCAGCCTTAGAGCTTCCCTTTTCCTTTCTTTGCTCCCCTTACTAATTTGCTTTCTCCTTGCCTTTGTCACCCACTTGAAGGCCTCTCATTGGTTCACTTAGTTTTCCTACACAACCATACCATATCTCATTCCTATCATTCATTATCAAACCTTTTCATGCCTACATAAAATTCTAATGCTCCTAATATGTTTTATAATTTAATTTAGCCAAAATGTACTTAGGTTAAACTTCCTTTATGATATATCATGGCTGCCCAAAAACCTTATCATAGGTCCCAATTTATTTTCTTCAAATCAACACTCAAATCACACTTTATTTATCACCAATTGTTTTGCTCCTAGGTTAATTTTAATTTTCCCCATATTAACTTAACCAAGGCAGCCCCTAATTCTTCCATTAGAGTTACCTTTCTCTAGTTTTTAAGTCATAAAACTATTAACTAATATCAATTATCATTAATTAAAAGTTTAACTACATTTTTCTTCAATTAGTTACAACTTCCCATTTCTAGTTCCAATCTTGCCACATAACCTCAATCTACCAGCCAGGCAAAGCTAATGTGGTAGCTGATGCGCTAAGCCAAAAAATTTTAGCTGAGATGCGAGTGGAATCCACATTAATGTAGAGAATTAAAGATGTCCAGAAACAAGATAAGAAGCTAGTAAAGATGGTTGAAGCTGTGAAAAATGGAGAAAAGTCAGAATTTTCTTTAACAGCAGATGGTTCAATGTATTTCAAGAACCGAATTTGTGTACCAAGTATAGAAGAGTTGAGGTCAGTGATTTTAAAAGAAGCTCATGAAACGGTTTATACTATGCACCTAGTGGGAAGAAGATGTACCAAGATTTGAGAGCACAATACTGGTGGTCGGGGATAAAGAAGGATATCACTGAATATGTTGCTAAATGTCTAATCTGTCAACAAGTGAAAGCTGAACATCAATTACCCACAGGATTACTACAACCGATTTCCATACTAGAATGGAAGTGGGAGAGAATCACGATGGATTTTGTGTCCAGTTTACCGGTAACTCAGAGAAAGCATTATGCAGTGTGGGTGATAGTGGATTGATTGACAAAGTCAACACATTTTCTACCAGTCTGAATGGACTATACTTTGAACAAGCTGGCTGAGATTTATGTGAATGAGATAGTGAGACTTCATGGAATACCTGTGTCTATTATTTGCGATAGATATCCCAGGTTTATGTTGCAGTTCTGGAAAAGTTTACAACAGGCTTTGGGAACTCGACTCAGATTCAGTATGACATTTCATCTGCAAACGAATGGACAATCAGAGCGAGTTATTCAGTTGCTAGAGGATATGATGAGATGTTGTGTGCTTCAATTTGAGGGAAGTTAGGATTGACATCTACCACTTATGGAGTTTGACTATAACAACAGTCATCAAACGAGCATTGGTATGGCTCATTATGAGGCTTATACGGAAGCAAATGTAGGACACCAGTATGTTGGACCGAGTTAAATGAGAAAAAGTGGATTGGGCCAGAGATAATTCAATAGACCAAGGAAAAAGTTAAAGTGATCAAAGAAAGGCTAAAGGCAGCACAAGATCGACATAAATCATATGCTGATTTAAAGAGATAAAACATAGAATATGCAGTAGGAGACAAAGTATTCCTTAAAGTTTTGCCTTGGAAAAATGTATTGAGGTTCGGTAAAAAAGGAAAGTTAAGTCCAAGGTTTATTGGTCCTTATGAGATTCTGGAAAGGATAGGACCAGTGGCTTATCGATTAGCTCTTCCTCCAGAGCTAGACAGAATTCATAACGTGTTTCACGTTTCAATGTTAAGAAGATACCGTTCAAACCCGACCCACATTATACTGATTGAGGAAATAGAGGTACAGACAGACATGTCTTATGAGGAGGAACCAATGGCTATAATAGCATATGAAGAGAAAGTTCTCTGGAACAAGAGAGTCCCTCTAGTTAAAGTTTGGTGGCGGAATCATACAATTGAAGAAGCCACGTGGGAAAGTGAAGAAGGGATAAAGAAACAATATCCCCAGTTATTTAACCTAGAATGAATAGGTGAATTTTGAGGACGAAATTTATTTAAGGGGGAGAGAATGTAATATCCGCTAATTTAGACACCGAGTCGCACATGTTGCGAAATTGACGCGTATGACTGATCGGAGTTTAAATTCGGATTTTTGATCAGAATTAATCAAGTAATGACTAAATTAAATGATATATGCCTAATTAAGTGATTATAAAGTGTAAAGAAGTTGATTTACGGTAAAGGACTAAATTGCAAAATTTGATAAGTTTTGGGGTCAAATTGCAATTTACCAAAAATTGGAGAATTAATGAGATTAATTGCTAATTAACATAGAAAATTTGGACACTAAAAATTTGGGTTGGCCGGCCATAGCATTAAAGAAAGAGGAGTAATGTTGATTAAGTATAAATGTCAAGAAATGGTCAAAATGGTGGGTCCAATATGAAGACTTTTGGGTACCCTATTTAATGCTTTCTTTTCTTCTTCTTCTTCTTTTCATTTTCTGCTTTCTTCTCTCTCTCTTCTCTGCCAGTCATGCCAGCCATTTCTTTTCCTCCATAGCCAATGTTGATTTCTAGAGAGAGAAAGGAAGAGAAGAGAGGGGAAAGAACAAGAACAAGTGATCTTCATGGTCCATAACTCCTAAGGAAGCTGGAAAGAGCAAGAAATAGGAAGAAAAATCAAGTTTGGTGGAGAGAGAAAATCTCCAAAGTTGTGATTTAGTGAAGAAAAAAGTAAGGTAATAATTGATTCTTCTTCTTCTTCATCTTTTCTTAAAGAAGTTCGAATTTTGAGTTCATCCAAGACTCATATGGAAAGAGAGAGAAATTAGGGTTTTGAGAGAGAATAAGAGAATTTAGGGTCTTGAGAAAATCAGATGATAATAATGATCTATGATGTTGTAGGAGTTCCAAGTGACAAGGAACAAACACTAAGGAGCAAAGGAAAAGAGAAAGCTACCTAGAAGAGTGAAGGAGAAAGATTAAGGTTTGTGCATAACTTAAGGCAATAGCCTATCGTTGTTTGAAATAATGCATGCTGAACATGATTTTTGATAATTGAATTTCAAGAATGATGATTATGGCATGAAACCATAGGTTTAGATATGTATGAATGAGATCCTTGTGAGACATTGAATTAATGATGCATGTTAGAAAATCTTGTATGATAAAGACATTTACATGTACTAGAAAGTAATAAGTTGAGTAAAGAACCTTAGAAATGCATCAAATAGAAATTTGGTATGATTTGGATGATATTAGAATGAATGAAAAGTGAATATGCAGATTTCCTGCTGAAAGTCATGGGTGTGACCATTGAGTCAAGGGCGTGAACCTGATGGTTCACAGTTGTGACTGATTGTATCACAGTTGTGACTTCTGTGTGGAAATAGTACTATTCATTTCAGAAGTGTTCACAGTTGGGAATCACGGGCGTGAACTCATTCACGGGCACGAATGAGTATTCACGACTGTGAATGCTTTTGGGCGATTCATTCCAGTAGCGTTCACGGCTTGGGATTACTGACATGAACTAATTCACGGGTGTGAATTAGTAATCATGGCTGTGAATGCTCTAGATTAGTAATTATGAATGTAGTTATCAAATGAAGAATTCAGGTAAACGAATGAAAGTCATTGTCTATCCAGAGAAATAAGAATGATTATATATATAAATATTGATGTGAGAATGTGTTATGTTGTGATATAGAAAAATGAATGTTGACACGGATGATATATAAAATCTGATATGGATGAAATACGTGATTTGATACGGATGATAAACATGAGAATATTGATGTATCTAGTTAAATAAATGAAAAAGATGTTATCCAGTATGTATGAGCATGATAAGATGTTTCCAAAATAAGAGAATTGAGATATTGATATATGAGAATATTGATGTGTCGAAATTGAGAATTATGATTGATGTGAAAATATGAAGATGCCCATTACTCTACCTGCGGACTAGAATCAGGATAGATGACATGTCATTAAGGGCGCGAATGGTACTGTACTATATGAGATATTCCTCGATCAATGTGGGTTAAGCTCGGAGAGCGCCATTGATCTGAGATGCTCGGTCAATATGGCTTAAGCTCGGAGAGCGCCATTGGCTTGAGAAGCTTAAATGAACACATATAAATTGAAAACAAGGTGGCTTAAGCTCGGAGAGCGCCCTTGGTCTAGTTATTCATCTACGATGAAATTATACTTAATCAATGTGGCTTAAGCTCGGAGAGCACCATTGATTTGAGAATATCTGTTCAGCCAAAAAGTGGATAGGGTGGCTATAGCTCTAGGAGCGCTCCTGATCCATAACCCGATCCAGTCAGTCGAAATTTAGAGTGATGTGGGCAAGATAATGAAGATATGTCAAAAAATAAGAAAAGAAAAGAAAAAGGTGATGATACGAGATTGAGATTTAATAATAAAGAGATTAATAGAGTAACTTACCATCAAAGATAAATGAAATTAACATTGTATATGTGAGCATGATATTTATACTTGTATGAAATAGGAACATGTTGATAGAAATAGCATGCAAACATTTTAATGCATAAAATGATACATGTTATTGATTGTTGCATGATATAGTATATTGCCTTATTTATATGCACCACTAAGCTTAGAGCTTAGCGTGGGAGTTTCCTTCCGTGCAGATATAGAAAGGTAGCTGAAGGTGGTAGATAAAGCAAGCGGTGATCCTATTCAAATTAAAGCAACCGATCTCGAAATAGTGGGTCACAAACTTTTGAACTCTTGTAAATTGTTTTCCGCATTATATATACTTATAAATTGTAAATTAGTTTTCAAAGTTTGTTAAATAGTAAATTGGTATTTATAAATACTATGTTATGTAAATAAAATGTATATTATTTACTAAATAGAAAAAAAATATATAGCAATTTAAAGAAGTAAAGAAGACAGGCAGTAGCGCCCTTTCATCTGTGCATGTGCGGTTTGGGTGAGGGGGTGTTACAAGACCATTTTACTCATTCTCCATATCTTCAATGCGTGTGACCCATTAGGTTCTCGGTTATGTTGGCCACTTAAATTAACAATTAATTTAAGTAGGTCATGAGCGGTATATAGCAACACATCATGACCCCCAATTGACCGGAAAGTCAGTGGTTTGACTACGAACCTTTCCATAGACAATTTTCGTGCAATTATTTCTTTCACCATTCTATACCCCACTTGGTTCAGAGTATGGACATGTGTCAACTAGTACTAGACTGACTACGTCATGTCTAGTCCAAGTAATGTTAGTTCTTGTCCTTGAGGCTCATTACTCTATTAGATATGTCATTGAAGACTATCTTTATGACATTTCCACTCTGGCCAGAGATTCCCGAGTAATGACCACGACAAGAGGCCATGGGTATACACTCATTCTATCAAGAGTGGTGAATCCTTTGTTGGTTACCCAATTACCTTCGAATACCTCAAGCTGTATCCAATCGCCACCCTATAAGCTACCTCTCTGAGGCAACAAGGAATAGTGTCAAAATACAAAATCAATATTCAAGATATCCTTGAGTACCTCAAGTCTAAGGATACTTGCACCAATGCTATGATGAGACTATCATTGACATTTGAATAGATTATCCATATGATTGTCTCATAGTTGGTCATCCAATGTACTTAGCTACACTTAGCAAGCATCCACATGTTAACTTTAAACATCTCATGTTTATAGATTATGAGATCTACTACTCGATCCAATCAAGGAGTGTAACATGTGCTAGTCTGTCTGGATTAATAATGTCTCATTTCATTAATCCTATGACTAAGGATAATTTTGATACTAACATAATTACACATGATAAGAATCTCAATATCATGATCTCATCATGATTTCCTTCATGCTATGTTATGTATCAAGGACTTCATTAATTGATTTAAGATCACTTATCAATTCATATATCAAATGAACATCAAATTAATGAAAAACCCTTTTATCAATCAAATAAATTTAAACAATAAGTGCTAAAGGTGATTGCCTTTAGAGCACTCCTCTGACACGTGCCACAATTTACATCAAAAGAAATTCTTAAAATTTAATTTTTCTAATGCAATCTCCAAAACATACAAAAGAAAATAAACTACTACAATTTGATCTCGGGGTTCCCCTTATCTTCGGTCACCCTAACACAACAGCCACGTCAATTTATCTGCGCATGAAACACATGCGCTAAGCTACTAGCTTAGTGGTACATTTGGCAACTATCCAATAATTATATAAATGTTTCTAAAGTAAAATTTTAAAAACGACAATTAATTTACTAAGCATGCCAAAACATTTAAATAATATCAATACCATTTATGTCAGGCAAAAAATAAACAATTGATCACTTATAACATTTCATTCATTAAGCATGTTTGAAATTATTTAACAATACAAGATATACAATTTAAAATATAAATTTAATAATTTACCTTTTTTTGTTATTTATTTGATAGCCTATGACATCTTAGATCGGAGCTAAACCCTGGATACATGATTTCTACTCTCCTTCAGTACACTCAGTGCCTATATATTATTTTATAACATGGCATTTAACGTCTACATTTTGAATAACAACACAACAATTTTTTCGTGCCTACGTAATTTTGAACTCAACACTATTTCTTAGTACCTATATAATTTCAACTCAGTACTATCTCTTAGTGCGTACGTAAATTAAATCTCAGTATAATTTTCTAGTGGCTACATTTCTTCCCTTTTATTGGCATACCAACTTATCTTAATTATTAGTTCTCGACTAGATTTTATAGGGTTTAATTATATTTGTTACCTTTATTATTATTTACATCAATTATGCATGTAATACTAATATAAAATCTATATAAGTGCAATAATTCCCATTAAATATTTTACAACTTCATACTTGCTCATTTAATCATTATAACTATAAGAAAAATTAAATAATATATTTTTCTATCACAAACTTCCACGATCAATACATACATGCTAGCTGCCCTATTTTGGATAGCATTTATGCCCTATATTGCCCTATATTTTTCACCCATTTTTAGATGGAATTTGGACAAATGATCAACTAACAAAATGTAGGTACATGTCTCCTCTTTAATTTCCAACTGGAATTATATTAAACCAAATTTTTTAGCAAAAGTGATGTAGTTTTCTTTATGATACATTCATTCTTATCCACCTAGTATTTTACTGAACAAATTTTTAGTTCGAAATTTGAGTCCATTTTTCACCTAATTCCAGGCATATTAAGGTCTAATGGTCTAAACAAGTTGAAGTCCTATTCTTAAGTTTCCAACCCAACAAGAATTACTCAAAAAGTATTTCCAGAACTCATGTTATGACCAAAAAACTAGACACTGTTCATAAGACAAATTTTCCAGCACTTCAATCAATTCTTACATTTTCCATCTTCATGCATCAATCTCATCTTGTAATTTTTATTTTCACATTCATGGCGTCATTTAATCACCAATTGATCACTCAATCAAAATATCAAGAATTTCAAACACAATTACACAAACATCACAAAATCAAAATTAACATTTTCCATATTGAATTTTTGCCAAATGTACATATCTCACAAAATCTACTTCTCTTCACTTTTCTCTTTTTCCTAGTTCGCTTTCTCCTTACCCTTACTTCCTCTTTGATTATGGTTCAAAGATTGTTAACCTCATTGGCCTAACAACAAATTTCACACTAATCAAGCACTAATCACACTAATCCACCCTTTATCACCGTTAATATAATAATCACCCTAAATTACTAACTCTAATGGCAACCAACCCCAAAATCAAAGAAAAGAGAAGAAGAAAAGTGAGAAGATGGAAGATCTAACCTCACCTTTAGTACCATAAACAAGAAGACTTAGAAATAGAAATTTGATTTCTAATTTGGGTTGTAAATTCATACATATACCTACATAAGACCTAGTCAATTTCTCTTTGGCTCAAGAGATTGACTTTAGTATGTCCACAATCATGCCATATAGTTAATGTAACTATCTTTATATATCCATGTGATGAATGTATGATATATAAAAGCATGAAATAATAACTTGATGAGACTTAACAAAGAAATCCCTCACTAAATAAACAATTAAGTCTTACGCCTTCCATTAATATGGGGAGAACCAGAGTTCTTCTAAAGTTAAGGTTGTTGAGTTGCCTCAAGCTCCCTCTATAAGAATATGTTCAATCCATTGAAATTAGATTTCATGATTAATGGGTTATACTTAATCGATATTATTAGCTTGTTGGATTTGTGCCAAGGTTAATGTGTATTGGAGGCGATGTTGGGTTTGTATACATGAGATGTACACATATCAACCAATGTATCTGCACACATCAATAAGTTGATAGCACAAGATTCGATAGTTGCATGAATAATGCAATTGGTATGGATTAGATACCTACCAACCAAACTAAGGATAGCTTGTTGAGTTGCCTCAAGGTTATTCTTAGCTAGTTAGATATCTATCCACTAGGAGAACTTCCATATAAGTTCTCTGGGGTTCATAGTGAGGGCTATGGATTCATAATAAAATAGTGGGAGCCATAATGTGATTTATTAAAGACCTAATATACATGCATTTTATGTACATTCTAACATGTTCAATTTGACATCTAGGTTGCTAGAATCATCATCATGACAAGTGTGAATTTGCGATCGCTAATGGAATCAAATAAGTTGATTGGGCCCAATTTTTTGGATTGGCTAAGGAATCTGAGAATAGTTCTCAAATCCGAAAAGATTGGCTATGTCCTAGATGAGGCACTCCCTAATCCCTCTACTGCTAATGCTTTTGAAGATGTTCAGAAGGTATATCAAAAGCATCTCGATGATAGTGAGATGGCAAGCTGCATTATGCTTGCTACTATGTTAGTTGAGTTGCAAAAGCAACGTGAGGCTATGGATGCTAATTCCATAGTATACCATCTAAGAGAGCTTTTTGATGAGCAAGCACGTTCTGAAAGGTTCGAAATTTTGAGGTTGCTCTTCTGTACTAAGATGGTTGAGGGGACATCTCCAGTGCAATATGCATTAAAGATGAATGGCTATATTGAGAGGTTGGCCACCTTGGGATTTATGATGGACCACGAATTAAGTATTGATTTAATTCTAACCGGTTTGTCTAATAGTTATTCACATTTTATGCTTAACTATAGGATGAACCAAATGTCCACCACTATTCCCGAGCTGATTAACTTGCTCAAAATAACTGAGCCATCTGTCAAGAAGGAGAGTAAGGCTGTAATGCTAGTGGACTTTTCAAGTTCTAAAATTAAGAACCTTAAGAAGAATAAGTGGTCCATAAAGCCTAAGGGAGGTGTGGCCAAGAAGAAGGCCAAGGAGATTGCTCCAAAGGGAGAGTCAGACCTACGTGTTAGAAATGGTGCAAGGGTTGTTGCATTAGCTGTAGGAACATATGTATTGACCCTTCCTAGTGGGCTTATATTAAATGTGGATAATTGCTATTATGTACCTGCTTTGACTAAAAACATGATTTTTATTTCAAGTCTAAATAAAGAGGGTTTCCTTTTAGCTTTTAGTAACAATTGTTGTTCTATTATGTTGAATGGAATTCTTTATGCTAATGGTACATTATGCATTGGAATATACATATTAGATATTTCAAATCCAATTTTAAACATCAATGATAATGAAAGGAAAAAACAAGATATGTTGAAATCATCTTATTTATGACATTGTCACCTTGGTCATATAAGTGAGAAGCGCATGGCTAAGCTACACAAAAGTGGTAGTCATTTGATTATGAATCATATGACACATGTGAATCTTGCTTATTAGGCAAGATGACTAAATTACCCTTTAATGGAAAGGGTGAACATGCTATTGGACTTTTAGACTTAATACATTCAGATGTATGTGGTCTAATGTCTACACACGCCAGAGGTGGTTTCATCTACTTCATTACTTTTATCGATGACTACTCACAATATGGGTACGTGTATCTTATGAGATACAAATCTGAAGCTTTTGAAAAGTTCAAAGAATTCCGAAATGAAGTAGAGAAACAACTTGGAAAAAGTATTAAAACACTTCGATTAGATCGAAAAGGTGAATACTTGAGCCAATAGTTTCTAGATTATCTTAGGGATAATGGGATTTTATCTCAATGGACTCCACCTTGCATGCCACAACACAATGGTATGGATGAAAGAAGAAACTGAACCTTGTTAGACATGGTAATGTCATATCCGCTAATTTAGACCTAAGTCACGCGAGTTGTTAAATCGACTTGTCGGTTTGACCGAAGTCTAAATTTTGGCCTTTATCGAAAAATAATTGAAATAATGGCAATTAAGTATGGAAAATACTCAATAAAGTGTTTAAAATATTTTAAGATGTTAAATTTCAGTAAAGGACTAAATTGCAAATTTTGAAAAGTTTAGGGGTCGATTTGCAATTTATCAAAAATTGGAGAATTTATTGGAATATCCATCAATTAAATACATGATTGGGACATTAAACACATGGGAAGGGGCTGGCCACACCAAGTGGCATACATTAAGTGGACAATTAACATGCATGAATCAATTAATTACACATTAAAATCATGTGAGCTTAGGTGTCGCATAATTAATTAAGTTTGTCTTCATTCTCTTCAGTGTTCCTTCATCCTTCCTTATCTCTTCATATCTATAATTTTCTAACATTAAGTTATACCCACATTTTCTTGGCGCACCATACACCAAGTGGCACATTTTAAGAAGCCAATTAACATACATGAATTAGAAATTAATGAAAGTTTCTAGAATGTGGCTTAGGTGTCTCCCATCTTAATGACTTTTGTCATCTTCCTCTTGATTGTTTCTTCTTCTTCCTTATTCATTTTCATTGAGGAAAATTCTGTTCTCTACACCAGTTCGCATTTCCCCCTTGATCAGCCATAACCATTGCTTGATTCTAGTGAAAGAAAATGTGAAAAAGAGAGAAAAGGCATGGTAAATTCCATTTTTCATGCTTAAAGAAGCTTAAGAGAGTAAGGAGAAAGGGAGAAATTAGGTTTATGAATTTTTAATGATCTATTTATGACCTTTAGGAACTCAAAGTGACAAGGATTTGGCTCAAAGGAGCAAAGGAAAAGAGAAAGAAGAGAGAAAAAGAGAGGTTTGTGCATAACCTAAGGCAATAGCCTATTTTATTTTTTTTATTTGCATAATTTAATTATTTGGCATGTTGATGATTCTGAATTTATAATATTTTGTGTTGCAAATCTTGGGGATGCATGTTTGCTAGACTTAGGATTTAATTTGGTAAAAATTGAATGTGATTAGTTTGTATGTTCCTTGCTGGAAATTGATCAGCAGTGTGCACCTAAACTATTATAACATAATTTATGGAACTCGGTTTTGCAAGTTGTTTATTGGGTTTGAAAGCTAAGACATAGGTATATAACTTTCATTCATACTATAAAACCTGAATATATCTGTAAGTTTCCAGAAAAATTCATAAAGTTCGGACATAGAATGTATCCAAAAAATTATGGGCAGAATTGTTAGTGACCAGTCAGTGTTACTTTTATCATATCTTTTGATACAGAACTCAGAATTAAGTGATTCAAGTTGCCTATTAAATATAAGATCAAGAACTCAAATTATTAAGAAGATCATGTAACTAAATTCAGAATGTAATAGGACTAAAATTAAGCTCCCAAATAGAGAACATAATCTGCCAGTGACAGGGCAGCATATGAGTTGAGGAATGAAATGAGTAAAGTGATGAGAAATTTGTTATATTATGTAAATTTTATTTTAATTGAGTGATTATGTGATTAATTTGAGACATTATATGCATGAAAAGTGTAAAATTAATTGCTATGAATTTTAATGAAATTGTATAAGCCCTAGAACACCTAACTAGAACCAACTTAGGATAGTTTGGCATGCCAAGCAGGGGGGAGTATGATGAAATAAAAACCATTAATGGTATGATTATTGAAGCTATTAATGGCACGGTTATCTACGTCGGTATTGACATTTTTATCTATGCCGGTAATGGCACGGTTATCTATGTCGATAATGGCACTGTTATCTATGTCGGTAATGGCACTTATATGCGCACATCATATTGCCCGGGTGGCACTCCTAAGTGCCTGTATGGAAACTCTGTTATCCTAGTCAGTGGTTCATAGATGTCTTGGGCATAAATAAAGAAATAAATAAAGAAGTTATGGAACATAAATGAATTATTGAAAATAAAAATGGAATTAGACATTGTAACATAGTTAATTATGATGTGTTATACAATGATGTGTTAATAAAATAAATAAGTATGAGATAAATAATATAATTTGATGTCTATACATGCTAGAATACCATGATATGTATATTTTCATAAGAATATGATTAAGTATGAATTGATATATGATAATGCATGATTGTATAAAATAGTTTATTGCCTTATTTATATGCACCACTAAGCCAAGAGCTTAGCATGAGAGTTCTCTCATGTAGATTTAGTGAAGAATAAATAGAAGATAGTAGATAAAGTCAGCAGTGACCTACCCTAGTAAAGCAACCTGTTGCACACATCATGGGTTACACAACTTTTGTATATTATCTTGTAAATTTTATTTTGCAGTATTTGTAAAATAAACAGCATGTTTTGTAAAGAACATGTTATGATATAAAAATGTAGTTTATCTTTCATGCTATGATTTCTTTTATAATGCAAAGTAAATAAATAGTAAATGAAAAAACAAATGAATGATTTTCATGTATACAAATTTTAAAAATGATATTTTAACTGATGAAGTCAGTGTAGCACACCCTCATCCGGGCATGAGCTGTGGGGGTGAGGGGGTGTTACAGTTTTTGGTATTAAAGCACCAGGTTGGTGTTTCTGGATTTTTATATTAAGGCCCGGTTTGGGCGGTTTTAGGGATTTTAAATTGGTTTTGAAAAACAATTATGACATGTGTGTACCCACAATTAAGTATTAAAGTTGTTGCTTACTGATTAGGGCCATTAATTTACAAGATAGGTACAGTATGGCTTCAGGGTCATGACATATTGTGGCCAAAAGAGGCCAAAGTAATGAGCCTACTGAAATAGTGGCTTCATCGCGACCTAGTCATCGTCGAGCTACTGCATCTAGATCCAGTGCTAGCCTATCAAGAGGGCAGTCTATTGCCAACATAGGACAAATAGAGTTTATGGAAAACATGATATATTTGCTACAAAGATCACCACCGTCGGGTCAAGAGGGTTTAGAACCACACAGTGTAAGGGTTAGTAAGGTGTTTAGGGGGTTACCTAGTTGAATTTCAAGGTAGGCAATTCCCAGTAGACTTGATAGAGTTACCATTCCATGAATTTGATGTGATATTGGGAATGGATTGGTTGGCTCATTGTGGAGTGGTAGTGAATTGTGGAAGAAGACAGATGATCATCAGAAGTCCATAACAAGATAAAATAGTGGGGATGGGTGAGAATATAAGATATCCAGACAATGTGATATCAGTGTTGAAAGCTCAGAAACTCATTAGTAAGGGGTGCGAAGCATACTTAGCGTATGTGATGGATATAGAAAAAACAAGTCCAAAGTTGGTGGATATTCCTATGGTTAGTGAGTTTCCCAATGTATTTCCAGAGGAGTTGCCAGGATTACCGCCAGATAGAGGAATCAAATTTGCTATCGATTTGGTACCTAACACCACTCCTATTTCCATTACACCATATTGGATGGCACCAGCAGAGTTGAAAGAGCAGAAGATATAGTTGCAGGAACTGTTAGATAAGGGTTTTATATGACCCAATGTATCACCATGGGGTGCTCCAGTATTTTTGTGAAGAAGAAAGATGGCACTCTTCGTCTTTTCATCGATTATAGGTGACTATCAAGAATAAGTACCTGTTGCCTAGGATTGATGACTTATTTGATCAGTTGAAGGGTGCAACCATATTTTTAAAGATAGATCTTCGATTGGGGTATCATCAACTGAAGATAAAAGAGTCAAATGTACCTAAGACGACATTCATGACTCGTTATGGTCATTATGAGTTCCTAGTTATGCCGATTGGATTGACAAATGCACCGGCAACTTTTATGGACCTGACAAACCGAGTGTTTAGGCCATATCTTGATCAATTTGTAGTGGTGTTTATTGATGACATTCTTGTCTACTCTAGAGACCAAGCAGAACATGATCAACATCTCAGAATAGTGCTGCAAACATTAAGGGAGAAACAGTTGTATGCAATGCTGTGTAATTGTGAGTTTTGGCTTAAAGCAGTCAGTTTTCTGGGTCATATAATTTCAGCAGAAGGTATTCAGGTTGGCCCTAGTAAAATGAGTCTATTCTTAATTGGAAACCACCAGAAAATGTGACAGAAGTGAGGAGTTTCCTCATATTAGCTGGATATTATAGAAGGTTCATGAAGGGATTTTCATCCTTATCGACTCCTTTGACACGACTGCTATGAAAAGAGGTCTGTTTCGAGTGGATAGATAAATGTCAAGCAAGCTTTAATCGACTGAAGGCAATGTTCACTGAAGCACCAGTTTTGACTCAGCCTACTCCAGGAAAAGACTTTGTTGTGTACAGTGATGCTAGTCATAATGGTCAAGATGAGAAACTAGTCGAGATAGTGGAGGCAGTGAAAAAGGGAGAAAAGCCTGAGTTTTCATTGACGAAATATGTCACAATATACTTTAAAAATAGGATTTGTGTGCCCAGTATAGAAGAGCTGAAATTTTAGGTATTAAAAGAAGAACATGAAATGGTATATACCATGCATCCAGGCGGGAAAAAGATGTATCAAGACATGAAAACTCAATACTAGTGGCTAGGGATGAAGAAGGATATCACTGAGTAGGTTGCTAGGTGTCTAACTTGTCAGTTTTTCATATTATTTGTTGGGTTTGAAAGATAAGACATAGGGATATAACTTTCATTTAGACCATAAAACCTGAATATGTCTGTAAATTTCCAGAAAAATTCATAAAATTCGGAGTTAGAATCTATCCAGAAAAGTTTGGGCAGAATTGTTAATGACTAGTTAGTGTTAATTTTATCATATCTTTTGATAAAGAACTCAAAATTAAGTGATTAAAGTTGCATATGAAAGCTAAGATCCAGACCTAAAATTATTAAGAAGATCCTATAACTAAATTCAAAATGTAATAGAACCAAAATCAAGGTTAAAAATAGAGAACAGAATCTGCTGGTGACAGGGCAACATATGAGTTGAGGAATGAAATGAGTAAAGTGATGAGAAATTTGTTATATTATGTAAATTTTATTTTAATTGAGTGATTATGTGATTAATTTGAGACATTATATGCATGAAAAGTGTGAAATTAATTGTTATGAATTTTAATGAAATTGTATAAGCCCTAGAACACCTAACTAGAACCAACTTAGGATAGTTTGGCATGCCAAGCAGGGGGGGAGTATGGTGAAATAAAAACTATTAATTGTATGATTATTGAAGCCAGTAATGGCACGATTATCTATGCAGTAATGGCACTTTTATCTACACCAGTAATGACACAGTTATTTACGCCGGTAATGGCATTGTTATCTATGCCGGTAATGGCACTTAAATGCGCACATCATATTACCCGGGTGGCACTCCTAAGTGCCTGGATGGCAACTCTGTTATCCTAGTCAGTGGTTCATAGGTGTCTTGGGTATAAATAAAGAAGTTATGGAACATAAATGAATTATTGAAATTAAAAATGGAATTAGGCATTGTAACATAGTTAATTATGATGTGTTATACAATGATGTGCTAATAAAATAAATAAGTATGAGATAAATAATATAATTTGATGTCTATACATGCTAAAATACCATGATATGTATATTTGCATGAGAATATGATTAAGCATGAGTTGATATATGATAATGCATGATTGCATAAAATAGTTTATTGCCTTATTTATATGCATCACTAAGCCAAAAGCTTAACATGGGAGTTCTCTCACGCAGATTTAGTGAAGAATAAATAGAAGATAGTAAATAAAGTCAGTGGTGACCTAATCCAGTAAAGTAGCCGGTTGCACACATCGTGGGTTACACAACTTTTGTATATTATCTTGTATATTTTATTTTACAGTATTTTTAAAATAAATAGTATGTTTTGTAAAGAACATGTTATGATATAAAAATGTAGCTTATCTTTCATGCTATGATTACTTTTATAATGCAAAGTAAATAAATAGTAAGTGAAAAAAAATATGAATGATTTTCATGTATACAAATTTAAAAAATGATATTTTAACCTATGAAGTCAGCTTAGCACACCCTCATCCGGGCACTAGCTACTAGGGTGAGGGGGTGTTATAGGTAAGGTATATGATGAGTTTTGCGGAACTGCCTAAATCCTTTTGGGGTTATGCACTTGAGACCGCCATTTATATATTAAATGGTGTTCATTCAAAGTCAGTTGATGTTACTCCATATGAGATATGGTATAACAAAAGGCCCATATTTTCTTACAAGAGAATTTAGGGTTGTCCTGCTTATGTGAAACGGACAATGTCAGATAAGCTAGAAGCTAAGTCTGACCAATGTCTATTTTTGAGATATCCAAAAGCATCATATGGAAGTCAACTTTACCACCCCTTGGAACAAAAGGTTTTTGTTTCAACACATGCTATATTTTTAGAGAGAGAATTCCTTTTAAAAGGAGATAGTGGGAGCAAAATTGAACTTGAGGAAGTTCAAGATGCTCAAACAGATGCTGATCAACTGCCTAAACCGAGCTTGTTACTCATATAGATAATATAACAGCTCAACCTTCTGAAGCAGAAGAGCTTCGTAGGTCAAGTAGGATACGTAATGTTCCAGAGAGATATGGATTTCTCATTATTGAACAGAACAATGTATTGCTTATAGAAAATGATGAGTCTACAACCTATGAAGAAGTTCTGAATAGTTCAGAATCTGACAAATGGCTTCAAGCCATGAAGTCAGAAATGGATTCCATGTATGGAAACCAATTATGGACTTTGGTTCACCCACCCGAAGGAATAAAGCCTATAGGGTGCAAGTGTGTTTTCAAAAAAAAAAATGACATGGATGATAATGTGATTACCTATAAAGCTAGACTTGCTGCTAAAGGTTATCGTCAAAGACAAGGAATTGACTATGATGAAAATTTTAGCCCAGTAGCTATGCTTAAATCCGTAAGGATACTCCTAGCCATTGCTACTCATTATGATTATGAAATATGGCAAATGGATGTGAAGACAACTTTCCTTAATTGAAATCTGACTGAGGAAGTGTACATGACACAACCAGAAGGCTTCATATCCAAATATGGCAAAAAGGTATGAAAGCTTCAAAGATCCATTTATGGATTAAAGCAAGCATCCAAAAGTTGGAATATTCAGTTTGTTGAGACAATCAAACAGTTTGGTTTCTTCCAAAATCCGGATGTACCTTTTGTTTACAAGAAGGCTAGTGGGAATGCAATTGTATTTCTTGTGTTATATGTAGATGACATATTATTAATGGGAAATGATGTCTTAGCCTTACAATCAGTCAAAATTTGGTTATCCAAGAATTTCTCTATGAAAGACCTTAGAGAAGCAGTCTTTATTTTGGGGATAAAGATCTATAGAGATATATCTAAAAGATTGCTTAGTCTTTCACAGTCTATATGCATAGATAAGATGCTAAAGAGTTTTCGCATTGAGCAGTCTAAGAGGGGATATATTCCCATGACCCATGGGATTACTCTCTCAAAGTCTTTGTGTCCAAAGACACAAGATGAGAGGACACACATGAGTTTGATTCCATACGCTTCAGCTATAGGATCAATCATGTACGCTATGATATGTACAAGACCTGATGTATCATATGCTCTGAGTGTCACTTGCAGATACCAATCAGACCCTGGTGAGGGTCATTAGGTGGCTGTCAAGAATATCCTTAAGTATTTAAGAAGAATTAAGGATGTATTCTTAGTATATAGAGATGAAGATCTTATTGTGAGTGGGTATTCCGATACCAGCTTCCAATCTGACAAGGATGACTCAAAATCTCAGTCAGGTTATATATTCACACTAAATGGTGGAGCAGTTAGTTGGAAGAGTTCCAAACAGGAAACGACTGCTGATTACACAACCGAAGCAGAGTACATTGCAGCTTTTGAACCAGCAAAGAAAGCAGTTTGGATAAAGAAATTTATCACAGAACTTAGAATGGTTCCCAGAATTATTGATTCAATACAATTGTATTGTGATAATAATGGAGCCATTGCACAAGCAAAGGAGCCACAGTCTCATCAGAGATCCAAACATGTACTCAGAAGATACCATTTGATTAGAGAAATCATTGGTAGGAACAGTGGCCACTGATCAGAATATTGCTGATCCTTTAACTAAGCCATTTCCCCAAAAGAAATATGATTGTCATGTACTCGCCTATGGAATTAAATAAAAAGGGGATTGGCTTTAGTGCAAGTGGGAGCTTGTTAGAGAAGTGTTCTAAAGGCAATCACCTTTAGCACTTATTGTACAAATTTATTTAATTAATAAAAGGCTTTTTCATTAATTTGATGTTCATTTGATATATCAATTGATAAGTGATCTGAAATCAATTAATGAAGTCCTTAATAGATAACATAACATGAAGGAAATCATGATGAGATCATGATATTGAGATTCTTATCATGTGTAACTATGTTAGTATGAAAATTATCCCTAGTCATAGGATTAATGAGATGGGACATTAGTAATCCAGACAGACTAGCACATGTTACACTCCTTGATTGGATCGAGTAGTAGATCTCATAATCTATAAACATGAGAAGTTTAGAGCTAACATGTCGATGTTTGCTAAGTGTAGCTAAGTACATTGGATGACCAACTATGAGACAATCATATGGATAATCTATTCAAATGTCAATGATAGTCTCATCATAGCAATGGTGCAAGTATCCTTAGACTTGAGGTACTCAAGGATATCTTGAATATTGATTCTGTATTTTGACACTATTCCTTGTTGTCTCAGGGAGGTTGCTCATAAGGTGGTGATTGGATACAACTTGAGGTATACGAAGGTAATTGGGTAACCAACAAAGGATTCACCACTCTTTATAGAAGGAGTGTATACCCATGGCCTCTTATCGTGGTCATTACTCGGGAATCTCTGGCTAGAGTGGAAATGTCATATAGATAGTCTTTAATGACATATCTAATAGAGTAATGAGCCTCAAGAACAAGAACTAACATTACTTGGACTAGACATGATGTAGTCAGTCTAGTAGGAGTTGACACATGTCCATACTCTGAAGCAAGTGGGGTATAGAATGGTGAAAGGAATAATTGCACGGAAATTGTCTATGGAAAGGTTCATAGTCAAACCACTGACTTTCCGGTCAATTGGGGGTCATGATGTGTTGCTAGATACCGCTGATGACTTGCTTAAATTAATTGTTAATTTAAGTGGCCAACATAACCGAGAACCTAATGGGTCATATGCATCGAAGATATGAAGAATGAGTAAAATGGTCTTGGATAGGATCCAAAATATAAGAGAATTATTTTGGGATGGATCGCGATGAGATCGCATGGAAAAATCCTTTGGAAGGGTCATGGGCCTGTAAGGGCCTACATGCAGGCTAGGTAGGCTGCTGGCCCTCCTAGCGAGCCAGCTGGGCTGCCCAATAGTAGCCCGCAGCAGGCCCAGCACACATGGCCAACATCAGATTTTGGCCTTAATTAGGCCAATTATGGCCAATTACTATTCATTCATTTCCCATTTCTCCAATTTTGACTTTTCATCTTTTCTTTGAATTTGATTTAAATCGAAAATAAATCAAATGGCATAAAATAGATATGAAAATATTTTTTTGTGAAAAATATATTTTTAAGACAACAAAATTCTCTCAAGAACACTTTCATAGCTAGCACTTTGAATTTGTTCAAACCATTTCTCTTGATAGTTTCTTCTTCATTCTTCGCATGGATTATCATTAGAGACATCCTAGTGTGGATTGTTGTGGTTTGCTACAACCCAACAAAGTGAAGATTTGAAGAACAAATAAGAAATTACAAGGTATAATTTCTAATCTTTATATTTATATAAATTAATTTTAATGGCATAAGTATGATTTTTTTTTTTTGGGTTTTGAAAATTTTATTTTTCCGCTATATTTATGAATATGATTCATTCTTCAAAACCCAACAATACCGATACTAGCGTGGTAAGTATTATTGTAGGCAAATTCTATCAATGGAAGATATTTGTCCCAACTGCCTTCAAATTCAATCACACATTTCCTCAACATATTTTCCAATATCTGTATGACCCTCTCTGATTGTCCATCTGTTTGTGGGTGGAAAGTTGTGCTAAAATTGAGTTGAGTACCCATTGCTTGATGCAAACTTTTCCAGAATTGTAAAATGAACCTTAGGTCTCGATCTGAGATGATTGAAACTGACACACCATGTAAACGGATTATCTCATTCACATAGATCTCTGTCAAATGGTTAAGTGGCTAATCCATCTTGATCAGTTAAAAGTGGGTTGATTTGGTGAGTTGGTCCACCACTACCCATACTGCATCATGCCTCTTTTGTGTCAAAGAAAAACCAAAAACAAAATCCATTGTAACTCTTTCTCGTTTCCACTCCAGAATTGAAATTGACTGCAATAATCCACTAGGAACTTGATGCTCAGCCTTCACTTGCTAACAAGTTAAACATCTAGTAGTATACTCTATGATATCTCTTTTCATCCGTAGCCACCAATAATATGCCTTCATGTCATGATACATTTTGTTGCATCCCATGTGCATTTCATAAATAACATTGTGAGCCTCTTTCAAAATATCTTGTTTCAATTCTGGTATGTCTGGCACACATAACCTGCCCTTATGCCTTAAACTCGCATATGCTTCAATAGTAAATTCTGGTTTTTCACCATTTCAAAGATTAGCCATTGTCCTTTACTTGTTGAATCAATGTGGGTTGAATTATATAAATTACTTCATTTTTTTTAAGTAATCTTGTTCACTTAATAAATTTAAGTTTTCACGTGTACCTGTTAGAGTTTTTCTACTTTGAGCGTCAGCTACCACATTGGCCTTACCTAGTTGATAATCAATGATACAATTGTAGTCTTTGTTCCAGCCATCGCCTCTCTCTCAAATTGAGTTCCTTTTGTGAAGGCAAATATCTTAGACTTTTATAGTCTGTATAGATATAACATTGCTCACCATACAGGTAGTGTCACCATATTTTCAATGCAAACACAATGGCTGTTAGTTCCAGATCATGTGTCAGATAATTTCTCTCATGAGGCTTCAGTTGTCTAGAAGCATAAGCGATCACTTTGCCTTCTTGCATTAGTACACAACTGTCAACACTGGTGCCTCTGCCAATATTTTCTTCAACTTATTAAAACTAGTCTGGCATTAGTCTATCCACTCAAATCTAGTCTCCTTTCAAAGCAATTTTGTTAGTGGTGAGGCTATCATTGAAACTCCTTTCACAAATCTCCAATAATAACTAGCCAAAGTAAGAAAACTTCACACCTCTGTCACATTCCGAGGTGGTTTCCAGTTGAGGATTGCTTCTACCTTGCTAGAGTTGACTCTGATGCCATCAGCTGAGACAATATGCTCGAGAAAGGCCACTTCATCTTACTAGAATGCACATTTTGATAACTTCGCATATAATTGATTCTCTCTTAAGGTATCTAAGAAAATGTGAAAATGTTGATCATGCTCTTCTCTTTTTGTTACGTACACCAGGATATCATCTATGAACACCATCACGAACTGGTTCAAATAAGGCTTAAAAATTCTATTCATTAGATCCATAAAATGTTGTAGGGCATTCGTCAGGCCAAAAGGCATTAATAAGAACTTGTAATGACCATACTGAGTCCTAAATATTGTTTTTGAAATGTCTGATTCTCTAATTCTCAATTGGTGATAACTTAGAAAATACCCTTGCTCCTTTCAACTGATGAAAGAACTCATCTATTCTTGACAATGGATATCTGTTCTCAATTGTCATCTTGTTCAACTGACGATAATCAATGCACATACTAAAGGTGCCATCCTTCTTTTTCACAAATAAAATCGGAGCACCCCAAGGTGAGACACTGGGTCTAATAAACCTTTTCTCTAATAACTCTTGCAACTGCACTTTTTATTCCATTAGTTCAGCAGGTGCCATTTTGTAGGGAGTGATCGATATCGGGGTTGTGCCTGGCAAAACATTTATGGTAAACTCTATCTCCTTGACAAGTGGTAACCCTAGTAAGTCCTCAGGGTATATATCTAGATATTCACATACTGTAGGAATCTCCCTGAGATCTAGACTCCCTTTCTTGGTATGTACAATATGTGCCAAAAATGCTTCACATCCCATTTTAATAAGCTTACATGCCTTCATCACAAAAATGACATTAGTCAAGTACGATCGATTCTCACCCAAGACAATCACGTCATCCTGCCCTAAATTCTTGAAAGTCACTCTCGTATACTGACAATCCACCACTGCCCTATGCTAAGTTAACTAATCCATCCCCAATATTGCATCAAACTCATAAAATGGCAACTCTATCAGGTCAGCTGGGAATTCTACATTCTGAGCTTTGAATGGACTGTTTTTATAGACTCGACTAAATTTCACTCCATGACCCAAAGGATTTGTCACTAATATATCATAATCTAATTCCTTTGCTACCATATTACCCTGACTAGGTGGTGACATGCATAAATATGAATGTGCAGAACCCGGATCTATCAGTGCAAATAAATCAGTATCATAAAGAGAAAATTTACCGATAATGACATATAGGGTATCCTATTCCTCACGAGCTCTCATGGCATATGCGTGGGCTGGACCTCGTGTACCTTCTACTCTATTCACTGATATTGATACACTTTACCCAATCCTGCCGCTTCTAGACTGTCTATGTTCTTTGCCTCTGCCTTTAGTGACATTCTAAACCTGAATTGATACTACACCACCTGTACCTCTTCCTTTAGGGCAATCCTTCTGTTTGTGCTCAGTAGATCCGCATCATAAGCATGCTCCAGTAATCCACCAATAATCACTTGCATGAGATCTTCGATAATGCTGACATGTGACAAATATAAATATCCTATTACCCGAAATTGGTGCACTAGCTGCAGACCCTTTTGGGCTCAATTGTTGGCTTTGCCTATCTAAAAAGGTTAGTCCAGAACCCCGTGATTGGAAAAACCTAGGCGCTGTCTACCCCCTTTTACCTGATGTCTGGATCATGATAATTGTCGATCTCAGAGGTGGCTGTTCTATCCTTTTTCTCTTTGACCATTTTTGCACACTGATGGTCAAGGCTACTAGTGTACCAAAATCCTTAAGCTGAAGGGGCGGTAACCATATTTGCAATATCATCATTAAGCCCATCTTCAAATCTACAACTTCTATCTGCCTTAGCAGCAATGATTCCAGCTGCATATTTACTCAGTCTGGTGAATTCCATCTCGTATTCTACCATTGACAAGTTTCCTTAGTTCAGGTTTTGAATCTCCCTTTTCTTGCTAAATTATGCCTTGAAGAAATTCCATGAAGGTGGTTTCAGTGTCTGGGGCTTCGATAAGATTGATTTCAACTAGTCATAGGCATGATTGTTTGGAAGGGACACTGCATACCTGACTTTCTATTCCTGCGGACACTCGAGTTCCTCAAACACTCTTTCTGTCGATTCCATCTAAAACTCTGATGTTGCTAGGTCATCCTTTCTCCTTCCCATAAAATATGTGGCCCTATATTTTCTTAGCTTATCAATCAGGGGTTTTGGCTGAGGTGGAGGAGGAGGAGGAGGAGGAGCTAGTTGTGGAACTACTTGTACTATTCTTTGCAACAAATTTGCTATCTGCGCCATAAGAGGTTCATGTCCTAAATTAGCATATCCCTCTTCTCTAGGCAGAGTTACTACACTCGGCCCGGAATTGTTGGGTTTTGAAGAATGAATCATATTCACAAATGCAGCGGAAAAATAAAATTTTCAAAACCCGAAACATAAGATCATACTTGTGCCATTAAAACTAATTTATATAAATATAGAGGTTATAAATTATACCTTGTAATTTCTTATTTATTCATCAAATCTTCACATTGTTGGGTTGTAGCAAATCACAACAATCTATACTAGGATGTCCCTAACGATAATCCACGCAAAGAATGAAGAAGAAACTATCAAAAGAAAGGTTTGAACAAATTCAAAGTGCTAGCTTTGAAAGTGTTCTTGGTAGAATTTTTGTTGTCTTAAAAATAATTTTTTCACAAAAAAAATATTTTCATGTTTATTTTCTGCCATTTGATGTCTTTTCTAATTGAATCAAATTCAAAGAAAAGATAAAAAGTCAAAATTGGAGAAAAGGGAAATGAATGAATAGTAATTGCCCTAATTAAGGCCAAATTTTGTCTGTTGGCCAATGGGAGGGAGGCAGCAGCGCCCTGGGCCTTCTGTGGGTTGCTGCTAGGCAGCTTGCCTAGCCCGCATGGGCCCATGACCCTTCCGAATGATTTTTTCCTTGCGATCTCATCACGATCCATCCCGAAATAATTCTGTCATATTTTGGATTCTTTCCAAGACCATTTTACTTATTCTCCATATCTTCAATGTGTGTGATCCATTAGGTTCCTGGTTATGTTGGCTACTTAAATTAATAATTAATTTAAGCAAGTCATAAGTGGTGTCTAGCAACAAATCATGATCCCCAATAGACTGGAAAGTCAGTGGTTTGACTACAAACCTTTCGATAGCAAATTTTCGTGCAATTATTCCTTTCACCATTCTATACCCCACTTGGTTCAAAGTACGAACATGTGTCAACTCCCACTAGACTAACTATGTCACATCTAGTCCAAGTAATGTTAGTTCTTGTCTTTGAGGTTCATTACTCTATTAGATATGTCATTGAAGACTATCTTTATGATATTTCCACTCCGACCAGAGATTCCCGAGTAATGACCATGACAAGAGGCCATGGGTATATACTCCTTCTATCAGGAGTGGTGAATCATTTGTTGGCTGCCAAAGTACCTTTGAATACCTCAAGTTGTATCCAACCACCACCCTATGAGCAACCTCCATGAGGCAATAAGGAATAGTGTCAAAATACTGAATCAATATTCAAGATATCCTTGAGTACCTCAAGTCTAAGGATACTTGCACCATTGCTATGATGAGACTATCATTGACATTTGAATAGATTATCCATATGATTGTATGATAGCTGGTCATCCAATGTACTTAGCTACACTTAGCAAGCATCCACATGTCAACTCTAAACATCTCATGTTTATAGATTATGAGATTTACTACTCGATCCAATCAAGGAGTGTAACATGTGCTAATCTATCCGGATTAATAATGTCCCATCTCATTAATTATATGAGTAGGGATAATTTTGATACTAACATAATTACACATGATAATATTCTCAATATCATGATCTCATCATGATTTCCTTCATGCTATGTTATGTACCAAGGACTTCATTTATTGATTTCAGATCACTTATCAATTGATATATCAAATGAACATCAAATTAATGAAAAAGCCTAAATTTGTTCATCAAATAAATTTGTACAATAAGTGATAAAGGTGATTGCCTTTAGAGCACTCCTCTAACAATCTCCCACTTGCACTAAAGCCAATCGCCTTTGTATTTAATTCCATAGACGAGTACATGAGAATCATATTTCTTTTGGGGAATTGAATTAGTGAAAGGATCAACAATATTCTAATTAGTGGGCACTTTCTATCTTTACATCATTCCTACCAATGATTTCTCTAATCAAATGGTATCTTCTGAGTTCATGTTTGGATCTCTTATAAGACCGTGGCTCTTTTTCTTGTGCAATAGCTCCATTATTATCACAATACAATTGAATTGGATCAATAATGCTGGGAACCATTCCAAGTTCTGTGATGAATTTCTTTATCCAAACTACTTCCTTTGCTGCTTCAGAAGTTGCAATGTACTTTGCTTCAGTTGTGGAATCAGGAGTCGTTTCTTCTTTGGAACTCTTCCAACTAACTGCTCCACCATTTAGTGTGAATATCTAACCTGACTGACATTTTGAGTCATCCTTATCAGATTGGAAACTGGCATCGGTATACCCGCTCACAATAAGATCTCCATCTCCATATACCAAAAATACATCATTAGTCCTTCTTAAGTACTTAAGGATATTCTTGACAGCCATCCAATGACCCTCACCAGGGTCTGATTGGTATCTGCATATGATACATCATGCCTTGTAGATATCATAGCGTACATGATTAATCCTATAGCTAAAGCACAATGAATAAAATCATATATGTCCTTCCATCTTGTGTAACACCACATCTTATGCATTTTAGTATAACCTATCCAAATATCAAGTAATCATACATGGCGTACTGGAAAGGTAAAATACCCTGTTAACAATAGTAGTAAAATTTTTTTTCATATCCTGTAATATAATTCCATGACTTTGCAAGTCTCATATCCTATAATTTCATTCAATGACTTGCAAGTCTCATATCCTGTAATATTATTCACTGACTTTGCAAAGTTAACACTGAGGTTTTCACCACAATATAATATATCACATATATCAAAACATAAATTTTTCACATAAGTATTTTCGAGTTGATTTCATTTATACATATTTAGACTCATTCCAAAATGACTATACCTATTCAAGCACGTAAATACAAAAAAAACACATGTCACATATTTTCATGCTTGTGTGGAATGCAAGGAGAGAGAGAGTGGTGAGGCTCGGCCAGTGACCTGTGCTCCATGTCTTTTATACGCTACTCAAAATGAGCTATCACTTCTCTTTACCTGAAAAATGATGCAAATTGATGAGTTGCGGCTCAGTGAGAATAACCATCCAATGAGCTCTAAAGTACCAAACAACTCATAGTCATAAATCACAATTCCAATATATACCATGTATTCCATTCCATTCATCAGTCAATAACATATAAATATAGATAAAATCAAGTATTCAATAATTGTTATTTACTTATGCTTTGCTTGTACATTTTATTTTGTTGTGACCAGATTAAACGAACATTGCCCTGGGTTTCCATGTGAACATTTGCATTTGCATTTGCTAGCTAGCTTGATCATTTGTTTCATTTGCACATTTCTTGGGCCATAGGCCTCTTCTTTTGCTTTGCAATGTCGATTAACTAGCCACAACGCCTTTTTAGCCCATATGCATATGCACTTGTATTTACGCATTCATCAACCATTGCATCTTTATCATATACAACATACATATTTTCCCTATATACCTCATATGTCAAGCATACACCTTGTATATACTATACATGTACCATGTATATATATCACATTTGTCAAACATATACCTCAAATATACCACAAGTATACCATTTATATGTACCACAATGTCACAAATTATCCATCATTACATTATCAAGGACCAATCATGACAATCACATGAATCACATAGCAAGCAACATTCATTTGCACTAAAGAATTCAATCGATAATTAGACTCACCGTTCTCCTTTGATTCTGACCCCTAACTTATTGTCTATCTGCTCCTTGTGGTTCTCCAATATGTTGCGAGCCTAATATGAAAACATAATCGATTAACTCATGATTAGAGAGACTTAATGTGGCTTAAACAAATTAATATGCATTGTTCATGTCTATAGTTAAGATTTTTCCTATGAGGCAGTGTGACCTTATGGGACTGTTTAGCCTATAACTTTTTCTATAATTGACCAATTACTCTGATTCTTGTTCCTAATTAACAATAACACATATATATAGTACATATTAAAATTTCAGACCAATTGGATCATTGTATAATATTTGGTGGAATTTCTAAGAGTGTTCTGTTTTCTGCCTTGTTTTCTTCCTTTAGGCAGTTTCAGGGTACTCATTTGGGTTCATCATAACTTACACTCTATAAGTCCTATTTTAATGAAACTTTACAGAAACTTATATGGGTTCATATGGAACATGTTTCATGTTTACAACGTTTACCAATTATGTCTCTAAGGTCTTCTAATTATACCAAACATATTACTGTTCCAGAATAGAATTGGCTTCCGGACCAGTATGATTTCCAAAGGCCATAACTTAGTCTATAGATAACAAATTAAGCTAAAATTAGTACCAAAATTTAGCTAAGACATATACATATAACTGTTATGTTTTTATAATTTACAGAATGTAGCTCTAACAAACTCAAATTAGCCAACCAATGTACTGGATCTGGCCAGGGCACTCAGTAGGCAGTTCAAACCAAGGAACATTCATGGTTCCATTCACCATAACTCCCCATTTACAAGCCATATGAACCTGAAATTTTGTATACAGATACAAAATACATATATCTACAACTTTTATATTTTGAGATACTTCCAATAAGGGCTTTAACCTATTCGAAATCAAACCACACTCTAGCTAACTTGGTTAGGGTTTATACCCTGACCAGTTTCTGTACGAAGGGCATATCTCTCCCTATAAATAACATCTTGCAAAAATGTTTACATATCCACAAATATAAGATATAAAGGAACAACTTTTGTGTTTTACACATTTCCAGAATCAATTTCTATTAATATCAAAATCGGGGTGCAATTCAGTGCCTAATATTGAACCTAAGCAACTCAAATCAACCCTATAGCAAAAAGAATTGATTACTTACCAAGAACAACCTTGAAAGGGATCAATTAGCTTCAAAAACTAGGTGAAACAAGGAAGAATTTAAGTCTGAAATGGAGGAAATTGAAGAAGAAAACGGGGCTGAAGTGAGGAGGCAGAAATGGGGAAGAAAGATGAAGATAAAGCCAACTTGTTTTTTGTCCTTTTCTCTTTTTCTCTTTTTCTCTTCTCTTTTCTCTTCTCATTTCTCATTTCTCTTCTCTTATATTTCTCTTTTGTTTCATTTTCATTTTATTTTATATTGTTATTATTATTATTTACATATATTTATAATTCCATTAATTCACACAATAATACAACTTAATCATTTGATCCGATTTAACTAAATTAACAATGTAATTGTTTACTAATCTTAATCTAATCATTTTTCTTAGTTTAATTTAATCACCTTATTCAATTTATTTCTAATGCTTTGTTATCTTCATTTAGGTTATAATTACACAAGTGCGACTCGATACAAGTGCCAAATACTAGGACACGTAGCTAGTGCGTGTCATAAACTTGTTCCTATAGAAATACGTATGAAATGCATGTGTTCAAGTGAATTGTATGCAAGATGCTTATGTTCGATGAAATGCATATGGGGAAGGTCAAGGATGTTACAATTCTCCCCTCCTTTTAAAAATTTCATCCTCAAAATTAATACCTGAAAACAGGTGTGAATATTGCTTTTTCATATTTTCTTCTGTTTCCCATGTTGCCTCTTCTTGTAAATGGTTACGCCATAATACCTTAACCAAAGGTATTTCGCGATTTCTTAGCTGTTTAGTCTTGTATCCAATGATTTGCACTGGTTCCTCAACATAACTCATGTCCTCTGCAATCTCAATGGCTTGATCTTTAAGTACATGTGTAGGATCTGACCTGTATCTTCTAAGCATGCTCACATGAAACACATTATGTATCTGAGCCATCTCTGGTGGTAACGCCAATTTATATACCAGTGGACCAATCTTCTTAAGAATTTCATATGGCCCTATATACCTTGGGCTCAATTTACCCTTTTTGCCAAATCGAATTATCCCTTTCCATGGAGACACACGAAGAAATACCTTTTCACCCAACTCGTATTCCATCTCCCTTCTATGCTGATCAACATAACTTTTCTGCCTATCCTGTGCTGCCTTTAGCTTGTTCTTGACAACCTTGATCTTATCCACTGTGTCTTACACTAGCTCTGGGCCTTCTAATGCACGTGCTCCTTCTTCATCCCAAATGATAGGGCTTCGACACTTTCTGCCATACAATGCTTCATATGGTGCCATCTGGATACTGCTATGATACTGGTTGTTGTAAGCAAATTCAATCAATGCTATATATTCATCCCAAGCACCTCTGAATTCCATAGAACATGCCCTAAGCATTTCTTCCAATGTCTGTATAGTCCTTTCTGATTGTCCGTCAGTCTGTGGGTGGAATGCAGTGCTAAAGTTCAATTTTGTTCCCAATGCATTCTGTAAACTCACCCAAAAATGTGAAGTAAACCGTGGATCTCTATCAGACACAATGGATACTGGAATGCCATGCAATCTAACTATCTCATTCACATATAATTTGGCCAAACTCTCAAGTGTATAACCCCATCTGATAGGTAGAAAATGTGCTGACTTGGTTAATCTGTCAATAATTACCCATACTGCATCATTTTTCCGTGGAGTTCTTGGCAATCCATAGACAAAATCCATCGTTATTCTTTCCCATTTCCATTCTGGCACTGGCAATGGATGTAACTTACCAATTGGTGCCTGATGTTCAATTTTAATCTGCTGACATGTCAAGCATTTGGAAACATATTCTGCTATATCTTTCTTTATTCTTGGCCACCAGTAATGAGGCCTTAAACTGTGATACATCTTTGTCATCCCTGGGTGCATTGCATAGGGTGCATTGTGTGCCTCTTCCATTATTTCTTGACGCAAGTTCTCAGTGTCTGGAACACATATGCATGACTTTAACATCAGTACATCATCCTGCAATTGAAAATCTTTACTGTTTTCCTGCCTTACTAATTCAATTTTCTCACACAATTTAGGATCTTTGCTTTGTGCTTCTTTGATCCTCTCCTTTAGTATAGGTCTGACTCGAAGAGTAGCAATAAGTGATCCTTCATCATGTATATTTAATTCAACATTCATAGATCGTAATTGAATCAAATATGGAAAAGAGGATACTTGCAAGTGAGATACACTACCACTAGCCTTCCTACTCAATGCATCTGCTACCACATTGGCTTTCCCTGGATGGTATTCAATTGTACAGTCATAATCTTTCAATATCTCTAACCACCGCCTCTGCCTCATGTTTAATTCTTTCTGTGTCAGCAAATAACCCAAGCTTTTATGGTCTGTGAAGATTTGGAATGTCTCACCATACAGATAATGCCTCCAAATCTTCAATGCAAATACGACTGCAGCCAGTTCTAAATCATGCACTGGATATGAGATCTCATGTGGTCTCAGTTGTCTGGATGCATAAGCTATCACCTTACCATGTTGCATCAACACACATCCCAAGCCTTGGTGAGAAGCATCACTATATACTGTAAACCCACCTGTACCTGTAGGGATGGTTAACACTGGTGCTGAGGTTAGCCTGTGTTTTAGTTCATCGAAACTCCTCTGACATTCTGGAGTCCACTTGAAAGGCACATTCTTTCTCAACAATTTAGTCAAAGGGCTAGCAATTAAGGAGAATCCATCAACAAATCTACGATAATATCCGGCTAAACCCAAAAAACTACGCATTTCTGAAATATTTTTAGGAGCTTCCCAATTTACCATAGCCTCAATTTTCTTTAGGTCAACCTCTATGCCCTTACACGACACCACATGTCCAAGAAACACCAAATGATCTAACCAGAATTCACATTTACTCAATTTGGCATATAATTGTTTCTCCCTCAAAGTTTGCAACACAATTTTTAAATGTTGTTCATGTTCTCCCCTATTCTTCGAGTACACCAATATGTCATCAATAAATACTATCACAAACCTATCCAAACATGGTTGAAACGCCTTATTCATTAAAGCCATAAATGCAGCTGGAGCATTAGTCAATCCAAATGGCATTACTAAAACTTCATAATGCCCATACCTGGTTCGAAAGGCAGTCTTTGGAACATCTGCTTCTGCTACCTTCAGCTGGTAATAGCCTGATTTCAAATCGATCTTGGAGAATATTTGGGCTCCTTGCAACTGGTCAAACAAATCATCTATTCTGGGTAATGAATATTTGTTCTTCACTGTCATTTTATTCAGTTGCCTGTAATCGATGTACAATCTCATAGTTCCATCTTTCTTTTTAACAAATAACACTGGAGCTCCCCATGGTGATACACTAGGTACCCTTTGTCAAGTAACTCCTGCAATTGGGCCTTTAGTTCTTTCAACTCAACTGGGGCCATTCTGTAGGGTGACCTTGCTATTGGTGCAGTTCCTGGTACTAGTTCAATAGTAAATTCTATCTCTCTATCTGGTGGTAAACCAGGTAGATCATCTGGGAATACATCAGCAAATTCCCTTACCACTGGTATATTTTCAAGCAAGCTATCAGTGGTTCTAGTATCAGTCACATATGCCAAATATGCTTCACATCCCCCTTTGATCATTCGAAATGCCTTTACAGCTGAAACTAGACATGTAGGCACAAGTTTTCTTTCACCTAGAAATACTACCCTTGGCTGGTTTGGTGATTCCAAAATTACTTCCTTAGTAAAGCAATTCACTATTGCATGATGTCTAGTTAACCAGTCCATTCCCAGTATCACATCAAATTCATATATTGGCAATAAAATCAGATCAGCTATTAACTCAGCTCTGTCAATGCATATCAGGCAATCACGATAGACATTATTCACAACTACCACTATTCCCAATGGCGTACTCACATTTATGTCAATCCCCAAAGGCTCATGCATTTGATGCAATTCAGATGCCATATGCAATGATATAAATGAATGAGTGGAGCCTGGGTCAATCAATGCATAGGCTAATATTTCAAAAATATAAATATTACGAGTGACTACTTCGGGAGCATCCACTGCCTCTTGTCTAGTCATAGCAAACACCCTGGCCTGAGTAGGAGGTCTAGAACTCTGACCTTCAGATCTGGTCACTCTTCTGCCCAGTGTACCAGTCCTGCCCCTGCCTCTTCCTCTGCCTTGTGTCCCACTAGTAGGGTAGACCCTCAGTGCCTCAACAGTAGTCTCAGATACTCCTCTGTCTCTGCTAGTCTCTGCTAGTTTGGCTCTATTTGGACAGTCTCTATACATGTGCTCCATCGATCCACAGAAATAACATGCACCTGTGAGCCTTCTACATTTGCCCGTATGCTGTTTGCCACAATGACTACATGTGGGCCTCTGTTCAACATATTGGCTCTACCCTCTGCCTGGGTAAGAGAAAGTCATTCCTCGACCTCTAGAACTGGAGTACCCACTTCTGTTACCAGATTGTGCAGGCATATATCTACCTCTTTTCCCCAACCTTCTGCTAGACTCACCAAAGAATTCACATGATGGCCTTTTTATTTGTTGTTCCCCAGCTTCTTTCATTAACCGTTCAGCTCTGATTGCAGCAGCTCTGAGCCTAGCATGACTATCAAGATCAGTAGTCGTGATTCTATTTCTGATCTCATATTTGAGGCCCTCTTCAAACTTCCTGCATTTGTCTCTTTCAGTAGAGACCATGAAAGTGACATAATTGGAAAGCTTGTTAAATTGTACTTCATACTCCGCAATAGACATATTCCCCTATTTCAGATTCAGGAATTCCTTCCTCTTCTCATCTTTATATGCTTCAGGCATGTAATTGTTCTGAAATTCCAGGAGAAAATATTCCATGTCAACACCGGTGGTTGTGCATCACTGTCAGGGACTGTCTCCCACCATTCATAAGCATTTCCTTGCAGTAAGGATACTGCATAATCGAATTTCTCATCTGGAGTACATCTCATCATATTCAGTACCCTCTGTGTCCTTTTCAGCCATGTCTCAGCTTCTGCTGGGTCTGTTGTGCCACTGAAATCAGTTGCACCATGTTTCCTCAGCTTGTCATACCGTCTTTCCTTGTACATTTCAGGACCATATACTTCTTGTTCTAGGTTTTCATGGGGTACTTCTGCATGAGATGACTGTGATGCATGTACTGGAGCTCTAGCTCCTAGTGCTGGTTGCTCTCTATGTAAATGAGGTGATGCCTCATGAGAATGCATTTCGGCCGGCCTCTCCCTCCTTGGTGAATTATGTCTTATGATGTCCCTAAAATAAATGAAAGTATGTCACTACATAATGTTCAACACATAGGATGCATATGTTATCATGCTCTTATGCTAATGCATGTTCCCATGGAACCTATCCCTGCTCTGATACCAAAATGTAACACCACATCTTATGCATTTTAGTATAACCTATCAAAATATCAAGTAATCATACATGGCGTACTGGAAAGGTAAAATACCCTGTTAACAATAGTAGTAAAATTGTTTTTCATATCCTGTAATATAATTCCATAACTTTGCAAGTCTCATATCCTATAATTTCATTCAATGACTTGCAAGTCTCATATCCTGTAATATTATTCACTGACTTTGCAAAGTTAACACTGAGGTTTTCACCACAATATAATATATCACATATATCAAAACATAAACTTTTCACATAAGTATTTTCGAGTTGATTTCATTTATACATATTTAGACTCATTCCAAAATGACTATACCTATTCAAGCACGTAAATACAAAAAAAACACATATCACATATTTTCATGCTTGTGTGGAATGCAAGGAGAGAGAGAGTGGTGAGGCTCGGCCAGTGACCTGTGCTCCATGTCTTTTATACGCTACTCAAAATGAGCTATCACTTCTCTTTACCTGAAAAATGATGCAAATTGATGAGTTGCGGCTCAGTGAGAATAACCATCCAATGAGCTCTAAAGTACCAAACAACTCATAGTCATAAATCACAATTCCAATATATACCATGTATTCCATTCCATTCATCAGTCAATAACATATAAATATAGATAAAATCAAGTATTCAATAATTGTTATTTACTTATGCTTTGCTTGTACATTTTATTTTGTTGTGACCAGATTAAACGAACATTGCCCCGGGTTTCCATGTGAACATTTGCATTTGCATTTGCTAGCTAGCTTGATCATTTGTTTCATTTGCACATTTGTTGGGCCATAGGCCTCTTCTTTTTCTTTGCAATGTCGATTAACTAGCCACAATGCCTTTTTAGCCCATATGCATATGCACTTGTATTTACGCATTCATCAACCATTGCATCTTTATCATATACAACATACATATATTCCCTATATACCTCATATGTCAAGCATACACCTTGTATATACTATACATGTACCATGTATATATATCACATTTGTCAAACATATACCTCAAATATACCACAAGTATACCATTTATATGTACCACAATGTCACAAATTATCTATCATTACATTATCAAGGACCAATCATGACAATCACATGAATCACATAGCAAGCAACATTCATTTGCACTAAAGAATTCAATCGATAATTAGACTCACCGTTCTCCTTTGATTCTGACCCCTAACTTATTGTCTATCTGCTCCTTGTGGTTCTCCAATATGTTGCGAGCCTAATATGAAAACATAATCGATTAACTCATGATTAGAGAGACTTAATGTGGCTTAAACAAATTAATATGCATTGTTCATGTCAATAGTTAAGATTTTTCCTATGAGGCAGTGTGACCTTATGGGACTGTTTAGCCTATAACTTTTTCTATAATTGACCAATTACTCTGATTCTTGTTCCTAATTAACAATAACACATATATATAGTACATATTCAAATTTAAGACCAATTGGATCATTTTATAATATTTGGTGGAATTTCTAAAAGTGTTCTGTTTTCTGCCTTGTTTTCTTCCTTTAGGCAGTTTCAGGGTACTCATTTGGGTTCATCATAAATTACACTCTATAAGTCCTATTTTAATGAAACTTTACAGAAACTTATATGGGTTCATATGGAACATTTTTCATGTTTACAATGTTTACCAATTATGTCTCTAAGGTCTTCTAATTATACCAAACATATTACTGTTCCAGAATAGAATTGGCTTCCGGACCAGTATGATTTCCAAAGGCCATAACTTAGTCTATAGATAACAAATTAAGCTAAAATTAGTACCAAAATTTAGCTAATACATATACATATAACTTTTATGTTTTTATAATTTACAGAATATAGCTCTAACAAGCTCAAATTAGCCAACCAATGTACTGGATCTGCCCAGGGCACTCAGTAGGCAGTTCAAACCATGGAACAGTCATGGTGCCATTCACCATAACTCCCCATTTACAAGCCCTATAAACCTGAAATTTGGTATAAAGATACAAAACACATATATCTACAACTTTTATGTTTTGAGATACTTACAATAAGGGCTTTAACCTATTCGAAATCAAACCACACAGTAGCTAACTTGGTTAGGGTTTATACCCTGACCAGTTTCAGTACGAAGGGCATATCTCTCCCTATACATAACATCTTTCAAAAATGTTTACATATCCATAAATATAAGATATAAAGGAAAAACTTTTGTGTTTTACACATTTCCAGAATCAATTTCTATTAATATCAAAATCGGTGTGCAATTCAGTGCCTAATATTGAACCTAAGCAACTCAAATCAACCCTATAGCAATAAGAATTGATTACTTACCAAGAACAACCTTGAAAGGGATCAATTAGCTTCAAAAACTAGGTGAAACAAGGAAGAATTTAAGTCTGAAATGGAGGAAATTGAAGAAGAAAACGGGGCTGAAGTGAGGAGGCAGAAATGGGGAAGAAAGATGAAGATAAAGCCAACTTGTTTTTTGTCCTTTTCTCTTTTTCTCTTTTTCTCTTCTCTTTTCTCTTCTCATTTCTCATTTCTCTTCTCTTATATTTCTCTTTTGTTTCATTTTCATTTTATTTTATATTGTTATTATTATTATTTACATATATTTATAATTCCATTAATTCACACAATAATACAACTTAATCATTTGATCCGATTTAACTAAATTAACAATGTAATTGTTTACTAATCTTAATCTAATCATTTTTATTAGTTTAATTTAATCACCTTATTCAATTTATTTCTAATGCTTTGTTATCTTCATTTAGGTTATAATTACACAAGTGCGACTCGATACAAGTGCCAAATACTAGGACACGTAGCTAGTGCGTGTCATAAACTTGTTCCTATAGAAATACGTATGAAATGCATGTGTTCAATTGAATTGTATGCAAGATGCTTATGTTCGATGAAATGCATATGGGAAAGGTCAAGGATATTACATCTTGTGTCTTTGGACACAAAGAATTTGAGAAAGTAATCCCATAGGTCATGGGGATATATCTCCTCTTGGATTGGTCCTTGCTAAACCTCTTTAGCATCTTATCTATGTATGTAGACTGTGAAAGACCAAGTAATCTTTTAGATCTATCTTTATAGATCTTTATCCCCAAAATATAGACTGCCTTTCCAAGGTCTTTCACAGAGAAATTCTTGGATAACCAAATTTTGACTGATTTGAAGGCTAAGCAATCATTTCCCATTAACAATATGTCATATACAAATAACACAAGTAATACGATTCCACTCCCACTAACCTTCTAGTAAACACAAGGTTTATCCGGATTTTTGAAGAAACCAAACTATTTGATTGACTCATCAAATTGAATATTCCAACTCCTGAATGCTTGCTTTAATCCATAATTGGATCTTTGAAGCTTACATACCTTTTTGCCATCTTTGGATATGAAGCCTTCTAGTTGTGTCATGTACACATCCTCAATTAGATTTCCATTAAGGAAAGTTGTCTTCACATCCATTTGCCATATTTCATAATCATAATGAGTAGCAATGGCTAGGAGTATCCTTATGGATTTAGGCATAGCTACTGGGCTAAAATTTTCATCATAGTCAATTCCTTGTCTTTGACGATAACCTTTAGCAACAAGTCTAGCTTTATAGGCAATCACATTACAATCCATGTCAATTTTCTTTTTGAAAACCCACATGCACCCTATAGGCTTTATTCCTTCGGGTGGGTCAACCAAAGTCCATACTTGGTTTTCATACATGGAATCCATTTCTGACTTCATGGCTTGAAGCCATTTGTTAGATTCTAAACTATTTAGAACTTCTTCATAGGTTGTAGGCTCATCATTTTCTATTAGCAATACATCGTTATGTTCACTAATGAGAAATCCATATCTCTCTAGAACAGTACGTATCCTACTTGACCTACGAAGCTCTTGTGCTTCAAAAGGTTGAGCTGTTATATCATCTGTATAAGTAACAAGCTCGGATTCAGGCAATTGATCAGCATCTGTTTGAGCATCTTGAACTTCCTCAAGTTCAATTTTGCTCTCACTATCTCCTTTTAGAAGGAATTCTCTCATTAAAAAGATAGCATGTCTTGAAACAAAAACCTTTGGTTCCAAAGGGTGGTAAAATTGATATCCAAAAATGTGGGCCTTTTGTTATATCATATCTCATATAGAGTAACATCACCTGACTTTGATGGAACTCCATTTAATATATAAATGGTGGTCTCTAATGCATAACCCCAAAAGGATTTATGCAGTTCCGAAAAACTCATCATATACCTTACCATGTCTAATAAGGTTCGGTTTCTTCTTTCAGCCACACCATTGTGTTGTGGCGTGTAAGGTGGAGTCCATTGAGATAAAATCCCATTATCCCTAAGATAATCTAGAAACTCTTGGCTCAAGTATTCACCTCCCCGATCTGATCGAAGTATTTTAATACTTTTGCCAAGTTGTTTATCTACTTCATTTATAAATTCTTTGAACTTTTCAAAATTTTCAAATTTGTATCTCATAAGATACATGTACCCATATTGTGAGTAGTCATCGATAAAAGTAATGAAGTAGATGAAACCACCTCTGACGTGTGTAGACATTGGACCACATAATCTGAATGTATTAAGTCTAAAAGTCCATTAGCATGTTCACCATTTCCCTTAAAGGGTAATTTAGTCATCTTTCCTAATAAGCAAGATTCACATGTGTCATATGATTCATAATCAAATGACCTTAAACTACCACTTTTGTGTAGCTTAGCCATGCGGTTCTCACTTATATGACCAAGGCGACAATGTCATAAGTTGGATGATTTCAACATATCTTGTTTTTGCCTTTTATTATCATTGATGCTTAAAATTGGATTTGACATATCTAATATGTATATTCCATTGCATAATGGACCACTAGCATAAAGAATACATTCAACATAATAGAACAACAATTGTTACTAAAATCGAAAAGGAAACCATCTTTATTTAGACTTGAAATAGAAATAATGTTTTTAGTCAGAACAGGTCCATAATAGAAATAATCCAAATTTAATATAAGCCCACTAGAGAGGGTCAATACATATGTTCCTATAGGTAATGTTAACCTTGAGGGGTATTTCCGTCATTTTGATGATAATAAATAATATAGCAATATTGTATTTAACATACTTGTTTTTGTAAGTATATTATACAGGACATGAATTAAAATAGCAAGAATGGAGAATTGGAAGAATAATCCTTGAGAATCAAAAAGCAAGAAGTAGCATGTTCACTGCCGTGACTCTAGGAGTCACTCCCGTGAAGCAAACTAGCCGTTACCAAGAAACCAACATTTGAAGTTCACGACCATGAAGGAAAACCAAACCGTGAAGTAAGCATTTCAGTCACCCCCGTGAAGAAAGGTGTCACCCCCATGAAGCTTCATGCAAATTTCATTCCAGAGAGCTTCACGACCAAAGTCACCACTTGGTTCACGGCTGGAAAAAGTGTCACGCCCATGACTAATTAAAGTCATGCCCGTGACTCTATATGTGAAAACATACCAGAGAGCTTCATGACCAAGGTCACCACTTCAGTCACGGCTTGGGAAGAACTATCACCCCCGTGACATGCATATTCATGCCCGTGAACAATGAAAGAGAAAAATGTCAGGCGCGATTTTTTGGTTGGTATAACGGCTAGTTTCTTATTTAATACACCCCAACGGCTATATTCAACCATGGGAGTATAAATGCAAGTCATTTATTCATTAAGAAATAAGAGAATGACAAGAAAAATAAAAGATTAGCATATACTTAAAATCACAAGCTATCTTGTACTTTTATACTTTGAGAACAAATTCATTCTCTGTAAAAATCTTATTGCTCCTCATATTTGAGCAATAAAGATTTATAAGTAGTTATCTCTATAATCTTTACTCAAGTAAGCATTGGGTAGTTCTGGGTTAAGAGAATAACACTTGTAAGGGTTAGTTGTGTGAACCTCCAAAACACAAAGTGTAGGTTGTTTGTGTGAGCCTGAAAAACACAAAGTGTAGGTTGTTTGTGTGAGCCTGTAAAACACAAAGGAATTGGTTATTGTGTGAGCCATTAAAACACAAGGGATTTCTGGGTTAGGTGTGAGCCATTGTGGGAAACACCATAGTTGGGAGTGAGCTTGTAAAACTCCATTGTAACACCTAGTGTGTTAGTGAAACTCCCAATTGCGATTGGGGAGAGGAGTAGGGTTTGTGAATACCCGAACCTCTATAAATCTTTGTGTCTAATTTTCTCTATCCCTTCTAAAATTAACAATTTTATTTCCGCACCTTAAAGTTTAATTTATTGAAACTCCAATTCAACCCCCCTTCTTGGTCTAATATCTGGGCAACATGTAATGCAGCAACCTTTGCTCCATTTCCAACGCATAGGTCTAACTCGCCCTTGTTGAGTTGTCTGCTGTTCCTTAGGCCCTACATATTCGTGCATATGTGTGAGCCACAACCAGTATCTAATACCCATATATTATTATCGGAAACAGTATTAATTTCAATGACAAAAATACTTGAAGTAGAAGGGGCATAAGATGCCTTCTTTTTCAAGGACTCCAAGTAAGCCTTGCGATTTCTCTTCCAATGGCCATCCTTGCCACAATGGAAGCATGTCCCCTTTGGAGAAATCTCCTTGGCCTTATTCTTGGCCACACCTCCCTTAGGCTTCATGGACTTCTTCTTCTTCTTAAGGTTCTTAGTTTTAGAACTTGAAGAGTCATCCACCAGCATCACAACCTTACTATACTTCTTGACAGATGACTCAACTGTTTTGAGCAAGTTTATCAACTCAGGAATAGTGGTAGAGATTTGATTCATCCTATAGTTAAGCACAAAATGTGAATAACTATCCGACAAACCGGTTAGAATTAAGTCAATACTTAATTCATGGTCCATCACAAATCCCAAGGTGGCCAACTTCTAAATATAGCCATTCATATTCAATGCATATTGCACTGGAGATGTCCCCTCAACCATCTTAGTGGGAAGAGCAACCTCAAAGTTTCGAACCTTTCGGAATGTGCTTGCTCATCAAAAAGCTCTCTTAGATGGTTTACTGTGGAATTAGCATCCATAGCCTCATGCTGCTTTTGCAACTCAGCTGACATAGTAGCAAGCATAATGCAGCTTGCCATCTAACTATCATTGAGATAATTTTGATATGCCTTTTGAACATCTTCAGAAGCATTAGCAGTAGGGGGATTAAGGAGTGCCTCATCTAGGACATAGCCAATCTTTTCAGATTTGAGAACTATTGTCATATTCCTTGGCCAATCAAAAAAATCAGGCCCAATCAACTTATTTGATTTCATTAGCGATGGCAAATTCACACTTGTCATGATGATGATTCTAGCAAACTAGAGGTAAAATAGAACATGTTAGAATGTACATAAAATGCATGTTTATTAGGTCTTTAACAAATCACATTATGACTCCCACTATTTTATTGTGAATCCATAGCCCTCACTATGAACCCGAGTGAACTTATATGGAAGTTCTCCTAGTGGGTTGATATCCAACTAGCTAAGAATAACCTTGAGGCAACTCAACAAGCTATCTTAGTTTGCTTGGTAGGTATCTAAGCCATACCAATTGCATTATTCATTCAACTATCGAATCTTGTACTATCAACTTATTGATCTGTGCACATACATTGGTCTATCAACTATTGTTATGTTTACATCTCATGTATACAAACCCAATTTTGCCTCCAATACATATTAACCTTGGTGCAAATCCAACAAGTTAATAATATCGGTTAAGTCTAGCCTATTAATCGTGAAACCTAATTTCAATGGATTGAACATATTCTTATATAGTGAGCTTGAGGCAACTCAACAACCCTAACTCTAGAAGAACTCTGGTTCTCCCCATATTAATGGAAGGCGTCAAACTTAATTGTTTATTTAGTAAGGGATTTATTTGTTAAGTCTTATCGAGTTATTACTTCATGCTTTTATATATCATACATTCATCACATGGATATATCAAGATAGTTACATTAACTATATGGCATGATTATGGACATACTAAAGTCAATCTCTTGAGCCAAAGAAAAATTGACTAGGTCTTATTGATGTATATGCATGAATTTACAACCCAAAATAGAAATCAACCCCTAACATGTACAACCCGAAGGGATAAAATTCAGGAATAGGTCCCATAAATTAAAATTAATCCTAATTCTCATTGGTTCATTAACTTAATTATTCTTGATTAAATTTTAATCTTTAAGAAATTTCTTATTTGCCGCATATTCCTCCATCTTCACACTTTTTCCCCCCAATAATTTCCATAATACCTATTTTGTCTGTAGGAAAATTTAATTTTTTCCAATTCTAGCACTAATCTTCTTAATTCCCAAATAATAATGCCCTTAATTTTTTTCCGTTATTATTAGTCATTTTTCTATGGTTCAAATTTAGACTCTGATTGTACATGTGCACCCCGCTACGATAACGCGCAATTGGGGCCTAAATCACTAGATGTTGTACTCCTTCTATCAAGAGTGATGAATCATTTATTGGTTACCTTTGAATATCTCAAGCTGTATCCAATCACCATCCTATGAGCAACCTCCCTGAGGCAACAAGGAATAGTTTCAAAATACAAAATAAGTATCCAAGATATCCTTAAGTACCTCAAGTCTAAGGATACTTGCACCATTACTATGATGAGACAATCTTTGACATGTGAATAGATTATCCATATGATTGTCTCATATTTGTCATCCAATGTACTTAGCTACACTTAGCAAACATCCATATGTTAACTCTAAACATCTCATGTTTATAGATTATGAGATCTACTACTCGATCCAATCAAGGAGTTTAACATGTGCTAGTATGTCCAGATTAAAAATGTCTTGTCTCGTTAATCCTATGACTAGGGATAATTTTATACTAACATAACTACACTTGATAAATCTCAATATCATAATCTCATCATGACTTTCTTCATGCTATGTTATGTATCAAGGACTTCATTAATTGATTTAAGATCACTATTAATTCATATATCAAATGCACACCAAATTAATGAAAATGCCTTTTATTAATCAAATAAATTCATACAATAAGTGTTAAAGGTGATTCCCTTTAGAGCATTCCTTTAGCAAGCTCGCACTTGAATTAAAGCCAGTTGCCTTTGTATTTAATTCCATAGGCGAGTACATGAGAATCATATATCTTTTGGGGAAGTGGCTTAGTTAAAGGATCAGCAATATTCTGATAAATAGCCACTCTTTCTTTCTTTACATCATTCCTACCAATTATTTCTCTAATCAAATGGTATCTTCTGAGTACATGTTTGGATCTCTGATGAGACCGTGGCTCCTTTGCTTGTGCAATGGCTCCATTATTGTCACAATACAATTGCATTGGATCAATAATGCCAGGAATAAGTCCATATTCTGTGATGAATTTATTTATCTAAATAGCTTCCTTTGCTGCTTCAGAAGTTGTAATGTACTCTGCTTTGGTTATGGAATCAACAGTCGTTTCCTATTTGGAACTCTTCCAACTAACTGCTCCACCATTTAGTGTGAATATATAACCTGACTGACATTTTGAGTCATCCTTATCATATTAGAAGCTGGCATCAGTATACCCACTCACAATAGGATCTCCATCTCCATATACTAAGAATACATCCTTAGTCCTTCTTAAGTACTTAAGGATATTCTTGACAGCCACCCAATGGCCCTCACCATAGTCCAATTGGTATCTGCTCCTGACACGCAGAGCATATGATACATCGGGTTTTATACATTTCATAGCATACATGATTGATCCTATAGTTGAAGCATATGGAATCAAACTCATGTGTGTCTGCTCATATTGTGTCTTTAGACACAAAGACTTTGAAAGAGTAATCCTATGGGAATATATCCCTTCTTAGACTGCTCCATGCTAAACCTCTTTAGCATCTTATCTATGTATGCAGACTGTGAAAGACCATGCAATCTTTTAGATCTATCTCTATGAATCCTTATCCCCAAAATGTAGACTGCTTCTCTAAGGTCTTACATAGAGAAATTCTTGGATAATCAAATTTTGACTGATTGTAAGGCTAAGACATTATTTCCCATTAACAATATGTCATCTACATACAACACAAGAAATATGATTGCACTCCCACTAAACTTCTTGTAAAAACAAGGTTCATCCGGATTTTGTAAGAAACCAAACTGTTTGATTGTCTCATCAAATTGAATATTCCAACTCCTGGATGCTTGCACCATCTTTAGATATGATGCCTTCTGGTTGTGTCATGTACACATCCTCAGTCAGATTCCCATTAAGGAAAGTTGTCTTCATATCCATTTGCCTTATTTCATAATCCTAATGAATAGCAATGGCAAGGAGTATCCGTATGGATTTAAGACTACCTACTGGGCTAAAAGTTTCATCATAGTCAATTCCTTGTCTTTGACAATAATCTTTAGCAACATGTCTAGCTTTATAGGTAATCACATTACCATCCATGTCAGTTTTATTTTTTAAAACCCACTTGCACCCTATAGGCTTTATCCCTTTAGGTAGGTCAACCATAGTCCATACTTGGTTTTGATACATGGAATCCATGTAACATCCAGTGATTTAGGACCCAATTTCGCGTGATCGAAGTGAGGCACGCAGGTTCAATCAGAGTATAAATTTGAACCCATAAAAAATGACTAATAATAAGGGAAAATAATTAAGGGTATTATTATTTGGAAATTAAAAATATTAGTGCTAGAAATAGAAAAAGTAAAATAAAATTGTCTATGGACAAAATTAGTATTGTGGCAATTATTGGGGAAAAAGTGTGAATATGGAGGGAGATGTGGTAAATATGGAATTTCTCAAAGTTTAAATGTTAATCAAGATTAATTAACTTAATGAACCAATGTGAATTAGGATTAATTTTAATTAGTGAGACCCGGACCTTAATCAAAGTATAAAAGTCAAAAATGGGAGGAATTCTCCATTCTTCCACCCAAAATATCTAAGTCATCTTCATCTTCTTTTCTCCTCTCTTTGGCAGTCCACTATAAGCCACCATTTTCCTTCAAATCAAGCTTCAAAAAGTGAGGAAAGAAAGTAGTTTTGAGAGAGGAAAATTCGGAATTAAGGAGTTCTTGCCATAAAAGGAGCAAAGGAGCAAGAAAGAAGGAAGAAAGAAGACATGAAAAGGGAGATTTGTTAGGGGGAATTTCAGCCCACTTTGGGAAATTTTAAGGTAAGTTTATTCTTCTTAAATTCATCCTTTTTTCCTTCCATTTGAGACCCATAAGGATGATAGATGTGATTAGGTTTGATAGATATAGGTTATGTTGCAAGATTGAACTTAGAAAATTAAGTTTGTGATTAGTTGATGAAAGTGTAGTTACACTTTGAATTAATGATAATTGATGTTAGTTAATTGTTTTATTACTTAAAAAACTAGAGAAATATGATGTTAATAGATGAATGAGAGGCTTCCATAGTTAGAGTAATTTGGGGGAAATTGAAATTTACATAGAAACAATACAATTGGTGATAAGTGAAGTATGATTTGAGTGTTAAATTGAAGAAAATGAATTGGGAACTAGGATATGGTTTTCGGCAGCCATGACATATTAAAAGGGAAGTTTAACCTTAGTACATTTTGGCTAAATTAAGGTGTAAAATATATTAGGAGCATTATAATATTATGTAGACATGACGAACATTGAAAATGGATATTGGAATTGAGATGTGGTATGGTTATGTAGGAAACAAAAGTGAACAAGTGAGAGGTTCTCAAGAGGGTGACAAAGGCAAGGAGAAAACTAGCTAATAAGGGAAGAAAAATAAGGATTAAGGGAAGAACCAAAGCTAATTAGGTATGTACTTCATTGATAAAAATCTTACATTTTGTTAATATGTATGGAATTATATATTAAGGTTTGATATGTTTGTGTTTGTGATATGTTATGTGATTTGTTGTGGCTTTTGATATTTCATATGGCAATGGAATCAAATGGTGTGAAATAATTGAGACATATGAATGTAGTTATAATTCTGGAAATTTTAATATCAAATGAATGAAAATGATGAATGTGGTTGAAATGTGGATTGATGTCAATTGATGACTCGGGTACAGAATTCCAGGAACAGCCCTGACTATTTTGATGATAACCTGAGTTCTGGAACATTTTTTTGTATGTTCTTTATTGGAAATGAAAGCTAAGACAAGGACTTAAATTTTTATTTAGACCATAAAATCCACATGTCAGAAACTTGTTTCTAAGAAAATATGTATGAAATGCACGTGTTCAATTGGATTATATGGAAGATACATATATTCAAATGAAATGGATGTGGATGTGGATATGCATGTGGGGAAGGTTGAGGATGTTACAGGGCATCAGATGCCTTCTTCTTCAAGGATTCCAAGTAAGCCATGTAGTTTCTCTTCTAATGGTCATCCTTGCCATAATGTAAGCATGTCCTCTTTAGAGCAATCTCTTTGGCCTTCTTCTTGGCCATACCTCCCTTAGGCTTCATGGATTTCTTCTTCTTCTTAAGGTTCTTCTTCTTAGAACCAGAAGAGTCTACTAGCATCACAACCTTACTATCCTTCTTCATAGATGGCTCAACTGTCTTGAGCATGATGATTTTCTCAGGAATAGTGGTAGAGATTTGGTTCATCCTATAGTTAAGCACAAAATGTGAAAAACTATCGGAAAAACTAGTTAGAATTAAGTCAATACTTAAATCATGATCCATCCTAAATGCCAAGGTGGCCAACCTTTTAATATAGCCATTCATCTTCAGTGTATATTGCATTAGAGACGTCCCCTCAACCATCTTAGTGCAGAAAAACAACCCTGAAGTTTCAAACTTTTTGAAACATGCTTACTCTTCAACTCTGGAATTAGCATCCATAGCCTTATGCTGCTTCTACAACTCAATTGATATAGTAGCAAGCCTAATACAACTTGCCATCTCACTATCATCGAGATGCTTCTAATTTTCCTTCTGAGAATCTTCTAAAGCAATAGTAGCAAAGGAATTGGGGAGTGCCTCATCTAGGACATAGCAAATCTTTTTAGATTTGAGAACTTTTATCCAATTTCTTAGCCAATCCAAAAATTAGGCCCGGTCAACTTATTTGACTCCATTAATGAACGCAAATTCACACTTTTCATGATGATGATTCTAATAACTTATATGTAAAATAGAGCATGTTAGGATGTACATGAAAATCATATTTATTAGGTCTTCAATAAATCACATTATGACTCCCACTATTTTATTGCGAATCCATAGCCCTCATTATGAACTCGAGAGAACCTATATGGAAGTTCTCCTAGTGGGTCGATATCCAACTATCTAAGAATAACCTTGAGGCAATTGAACAAGCCATCATTAGTTTGGTTGGTCGGTATCTAATCCATACCAATTGCAATAGTCATACAACTATCGAATCTTGTGCTATCAATTAATTGATGTGTGCATATACATTGGGCTATCAACTCTTGACATGTGTACATCTCATGTACACTAACCCAACTTTGCCTCTAATACACATTAACCTTAGCTCAAATCCAACAAGCTAACGATATCGATTAAATCTAATCCATTAATCGTGAAATCTAATTTCATTGGTTTGAACATATTTTATAGAGTGATTTTGAGGCAACTCAACAATTATAACTTTTGAACAACTTTGGTTCTCCCATATTAATAGAAGGTGTAAGACTTAATTGTTTATTGAGCGTGGGATTTCTTTGTTAAGTCTCATCACATTTTTACTGCATGCTTATATATATCATACATTTATCACATGGATATATAAAGATAGTTACATTAACTATATGACATGATTATGGACATAATAAAGTCAATGTCTTAAGCCAAAAAGAGATGGACTAGGTCTTACCTAAGTATATTCATGAATTTATAACCCAAAATAGAAATTAAATTCTTATTTCTAAGTCTACTTGTTTATGGCACTACCTCATTTGCTTCTTCGTTCTTTATATCTCCATTCTATCCTAATCTTATGTAATCAAATTACATATTTCAAAATATAGAAAACTCAATTTACATTTGAGGGGAATAAGATGAGAAAGGAAATACATGAGAAAAATAGAGAGGAAATGGCACGCAGACCCTATTTACCGTAAAACAAAAATATCATGCATGCTCAATCACATTAGGCCTAAGTCCATAATCATCCATCATGCCTTTTCATACACCCCTAACATGCATTCTCTAATGCATAAAATAAAATAATGATAATTTTAGATTTCAATTTGAAAATTGATTCAACGTTTGAACTGAAATTGCTTACTAGTGTTATTTCGGTTAATTTAATTTTGTATGTCATTTTAATGTGGAATATAATATTTAATCAAATTAAATTAAATTCCATATTTTTAGAATTAATTCAAAATTAATTCATCTTAAATATAAATTATTAATATGTTAAAATTTAACAATTTAATTTTAATACACATATCAATTTCTAGCTATACTAGAATTATCATTCTTCAACTTAAATTAAATAAAAATTAATTTCCAAAAATTATAAAAATTTTAAGAACATCAAATAATCATTCTAAGCACCTTTAGGTCACCTCAATTTCATTAAAATATTTTTGGCACAAGCTAAAATTACTAAGACAAATGAACCAACACACTTATATGCTCAAAATGACTCATTTGACGTCTAGATATTTTTAAAAAATTTTAAATTTCAGAAAAATAATTTTGGCATGCATCTAACATTAGAAAAATAAACATATAGAAAAAAAATCAAACAAAACAGTCCCACCGGATATGTCAAAACAGTCTCATTTTTGTGTTTGTTTGAAAAATTAATTAAAATATTTTTTAATTAATTATTGGACAGTTCCAGAGGCTTAAAAATATTCTTAATATGTATGAATAATTTTTCCAAAAATTAAATTACAAGAAAATATAAACAACCCCATCAATTAAGCTAAACAACAATACATGTTCATAAATAAGACAATTTTCAATATTTTAAAATAAATCCGAAATTAATTATTTGAATTACATTCAAACTAGTTTTCAATCAAAATAACCATACTTAAACATCCCGTTATCTAATTAGAGAAAAAATAAGTGTAAAATATATTTTACAAATTAATTTCAATTTTTGAAACCTATTGATCCAAAATTATCAAAAACCGTGCAATCTCATTGCATTTTCAATTAAAATTAATTTTAATGGACACAAGAGGGCTTTGATATCACTATTAGATTTTGAAGACGAATCACACTCAAAAAACACAGTGGAAAATAAAATTTTTAAAACTCGGAATAAAAATCTTGTTTGTGCCATTAAAACTAATTTATCAAAACATAGAGGTAAGAAATTATACCTGGTAATTTCTTGATTTATTCTTCAACTTTTCACCTTGTTGGGTTGTTGCAAACCACAATAATCAACTTTAGGATGTCTCTAATGTTAATCTAAGAAAAACTATGAGAAGAAACTACAAGAAAAATGGTTGAACACACCTCAAAGTGCTAGCAATGGTGTATGCTCAATTTGAGAGAATATGAAAAATAACTTTTTTTTTTAAATTTTCATAATTTGCAAAAGCAATTTTCAGACTTTTAAACATTTCAAAATTGTTTTTACCTCAAAAATAGTCTAGGTACTAAGTACACAAGATAAGGGGAGGAATTTTGGGATTTTTGCCTTAATTAGCCTTAATTGGCCAGTTAAGGCAAATTAGGCGAGCAGCTAGCTTTCCTGGCAAGCCTGCTGAGTTGGTCAGCATTCCACATGTGCCCATGCAACCGTGCAGGCCTGTGACACACTGAACAATTTTTTGGTGTGATCTCATCGCGATCGGTACTAAAATAATTCTCCCATATTTTTGGATCTCAACTAAGACCATTTTACTCATTCTTCACATCTCCAATGCATGTAACCCATTAGGTTCCTGATTATATTGGTTATGTAAATTAACAATTAATTAAGTAATTCATCTAGCAACACATCATGACCCCCAATTGACCGAAAAGTCAGTGGTTTGACTATGAACCTTTCCACAGACAATTTCCATGCAATTATTCCTTTCCCCATTATGTACCCCACTTGGTTCAAAGTATGGACATGTGTCAACTCCCACTAAACTGACTACGTCACATCTAGTCCAAGTAATGTTAGTTATAGTCCCTAAGGCTTGTTACTTTATTGGACATGACATTGAAGACTATGTTCATAATATTTTCAATCCGATCAGAGATTCCTAAGTAATGATCCTGACAAGAGGCCAGGGGTATACAGTCATTCTATCAAGAGTGGTGAATCCTTTGCTGGTTAACCAATTAAGTTCAAATACCTCAAGTTGTATCCAACCACCACCCTATGAGCAACCTCCCTGAGGCAACAAGGAATAGTGTCAAAATACATAATCAGCATCGAAGATATCCTTGAGTACCTCGAGTCTAAGGATACTTGCACCATTGCTATGTTCAGACTATCATTTACATTTGATTAGATTATCCATTTGATTGTCTCATAGCAGGTTATTCAATGTACTTAGCTACACTTAGCAAGCATCCATATGTTAACTATAAACATCTCATGTTTACAGATTATGAGATCTATTGCTCTATCCAATCAAAAAGTATAACATGTGCTAGTGTGTCTGGATTAATAATGTCCCATCTCATTAATCCTATGACTAGGAATAATTTAGATACTAACATAACTACACATGATAAAAATCTCAATATAATGATATCCTCATGATTTCCTTCATGTCATGTTATGCGTCATGGACTTCATTAATTGATATAAGATTCATATATCAAATGAACATTAAATTAATGAAAAAGCCTTTTATTAATCAAATACATTTATACAATAAGTGCTAAAGGTGATTGCCTTTAGAGCACTTCTATAATAGATCTTTTGTGTAAACTCATCATTTCTAGCTACACATAAGTGACCCTAATAATATATCCAAGTCACTCCCCTTAGGGAACAACTCAACTGTCTCAACAAGTTAGGTCGGATGTGCATTTTTGCCACCATCTTCTAACTCAATGCGTCGACCATAACATTGGTTTTGCCTCGGTGATAGTCAATAACACAGTTATAATCCATTATTAGCTCTAAGCCTAACCTCTGTCTCTAATTAAGTCTCTATGTATGAAGGTATTTCAGACTTTTATGGTATGTGTAGATGAAACATTTCCCCTCATAAAGGTAATGGCATCATATCTTCAATGCAAAGACAATGGTTGCCAACTCTTAGTCATATGTGGGGTAATTCTTCTTATATGTCTTCAGCTATGCATATTCCATTACCTTACCATCTTGCATCAGAACACACCGCAGTCCATTGTGAGAAGCGTCATTGTAGATAACATATTCCTTATGCTGACACATAGCAGGAGATGATCTCTTGGAAAATGATACTGGTGAACTAGCAGATGATGCTGCGGGTTTAAAATGCTGACCCCGCCTACCAAACAATGTCTGCCTAGCAACTTGTGATTGAAATGGTCAGGGTAATATTTGCCCTTTCATACCAGATATCTGAGCCATACTAGCCATTGATTTCTTATACTGCTCTTCTGTCTTCAGCTTTTTCCTTCTTTCAACACTAATGGCAAAGGACACTAGTGTAGCAAAATCTATATACTGGTGGGAAGCCACTAAATATCCAATGTCCTCATTGAGGATATTTTCAAATCTACGACATTTATTAGCTTCATCTCCAATAATCCCCATTGCATACTTGATCAACCTGGTGAACTCCATCTCATACTCAGCTACTGTCATACCCATCTGCTTCAAATTTAAAAATTCTCGCCTTTTCTCGTCCACATAAACACTTGGCACATATTTCTTTTTAAACTCTGCCATAAACAAATCCCATGTCTGAAGGTTTGGAGTCTAGGGTTTCACTGACACCAACTTACACTAGTCATAGGCATGCTCATGAAGGAGGGACACTACATATCTAACCTTGTACTCCTCCGGACATTGCAGTTCTTTGAAAACCCGCTTTGTCTTTTCCAACCAAAATTCTGCTGCTGCTGGGTCATCCTCTTTCTTGCCCATAAAATCCGTAGCCCTATATTTTCTTAATTTATCAATCTGCAGTTTTGGTTACTGTGGAGGAGGTGGTGGAGCTGGTGGTGGCACAATGTAGCGCTCACTTACCCTACTAATCGCTAATAGGATATGGAAGTGCTACTAAGCTCATTTAATTTAAAACCAACGCTCAATTTTGTATAAATATTTTTTTTTCAATTTAAATATATATCTAGTGATGGGAATATTGTGATTCAAAATAACTTATTCATTAAACCATGATATTTAAAAATATAACTACAATAATTCTAGATATATATAATTACCAAATCCATTACTTATAAATATTACAAGCCACAAATTTACATCAACAAAATTCTTAAAACTTAATTTTTACAACATCATTATCAAAACATACAAAAAGAACTAGACTGCTGCAATATGATCTTGGGGTTCCCTCTTCTTCGGTCGCCCTATCGGAACAGCTACTTCTATTTATCTGCGCGTGAAACACACGCGCTAAGCTACTAGCTTAGTGGTACGTTTGGCAACTATCCAATCATTACATAAATAATTCTAAAATAAAATTTTAGAAACTACAATTAACCTATTTAGCATGCCAAATATTCAATTAATAATAAACTATTTTCTTCATGCAAAAATATTTAATTCATGAATTATGATATTTTATTCATTAAGCATGCTTGAAATTTTAACAATACAAGATATAAAATTTACAATATGAATTTCATACTTCACATTTTTTTCTGTTATTTATTTAATAGCTCACGATATCTTAGACCGGAACTAAACACTGGATACAGGGTTTCTGCTCTCCGGCAGTATACTCGGCGCCTACATAATTATTTTATAACTCGGCGTTTAACGCCTACATTTTCAATAACAACTCAGCACCTTTTTGGTGCCTACGTAAATTTCGAACTCAGCACTAATTCTTAGTGCCTAAGTAAATTTCAACTCAGCACTATTATTTTTAGTGCCTACATAATTTTAACTCAGCACTATTATATTTAGTGCCTACATTTCTACCATTTTATTGGCATGCCAACTTATCCTAATTTCTAGTTCTCGACTAGATGTTATAGGGCTTAAATTACATTTGTTACCTTTATTCATATTTGCATAAATTATGTAGGGAAACATTAATATAAATTCCATATAAATGCAATAATTCTCATTCAATATTTTACAACCTCATACTAGCTCATTTAATCATTATAACTATAAGAAAAATTCAATCAATACATTTTCTAACACATAAATCCACAATCAACACATTTCTACCAGCTGTCCTATTCTGGACAGCATTTCTACCTTATGTTGCTCTGCATTTTTCGTCTATTTTTAGACAGAATTTGGACATGTGATCATCTAACAAAATATAGGTACATGTCTTAACTTTAATTTCCAACTGGAATCACATCAAAACAAATTTTTTAGCAAAAGTTATACATTTTCTCCTAAGTTACGTTCGCTGCAATCTGCCCAGTATTTTACTGGACATATTTCTGCCTTATCTTTCTATATCTTTTTCATCCATTTCTAGATAGAATTTGGACAAGTGATCAACTAGAAAAATGCAGGTACATGTCTTATCTTTAATTTACAACTGGAATCACATTAAAATAATTTCGTAGCAAAAGTTATGAATTGTTTTCCAACCTATGTTCACTGCAATCTGCCCAGTATTTTTTTTCTGGACAGATTTCTAGTTCAAAGTTTGAGTTCATTTTTCACCTAATTCCAGGCATATTTAGGTCTAATGGTCTGAATGAAAGTTCAATCCCTATGTCTTAACTTTCCAATCCAGCAAGAATCACGCAGAAATGATTTCCAGAACTCAAGTTATGACTAAAACACTAGACACTGTTCATAAGACGAATTTTCCAGCACATCAAATAATTCATACATTTTCCATTTTCATGCATCAACCTCATTTTCTAGTCTTTATTTTCACATTCATGGCATCATTTAATCACTCAATCAAATGTTCAGAATTTCATACATAAATTCACTACATCACAAAATCAAAATCAATACTTTTCTATATTAAATTTTTGCCAAATGTACATACCTCAAAGTTCTATTTTTCTTCACTTTTCTCTTCCTCTTAGATAGCCTTTTCCTTGCCCTTACTTCCCCTTTGATTTTGGTTCAAAGGTTGTTCACTTCCTTGCCCTAACAATAAATTTTACACTAATCAAACACTAATCACACTAATCCACCCTTAATCACCATTAGCATACTAATAACCCTAATTTACTAGCTATAATGGCAACTAATCTCAAACTCAAAGAAAAGAGAAGAAGAAAGTAAGGAGATGGAAAATCTAAACTCACCTTTGATGATCTTCGAAATGGCTAAAAACTCTTTTTTTTTTTTTTTCTTCCTTTCTTCCTTCCTCTTCCTTAGTTTTGCTCACTTTACTTCACTTTCTTCATGATCTTGCCTTAATCCCCTTTTTTTTAATCTAATCTTAGCTTGATTTGAAGAAAGAAAAACAAAAGTAAATGGGAGAGGAGAAGCTCAAGGCAAAGAAGAAGAAAAGAGAGAGAAATGAGTTTGGTCAAGATGAAGAAGAAGAAGAATGGTCAAAAAAGTGAAAATTTGACTTTTTATAGTTGGATTAGGTTGGTGGTTAGGATTAGTTACTAATCTTGCTTCCTATTGGTCCATTAATTTAAATCACTCTTACTTTATTTTAATCAAAAGAATATTCCTTTCCTTAGATAAAGAATATTCTATTTTTATGCCTTCTTAGAATTTCTATGCCAAAAACACTGCAATTCCAAATTTCGTTCAGCGAAAAATAATTTTTTTTCCCAATTTTAATTCCAAACTTCAAAATTCTCAATTAATAATATTCAAAATATTTTTCTCCCATCTTATTATTATTTAAATTTATTTTTTTCATGTCCAAATTTAGACCCCGATCGGTTCAGCGCGCCAGATTTCGGTCAACCGCGACCGTGGCCTAAAATATCGGGCATTACAATTTTTCTCTCCTTAAAAAAAATTTCGTCCTCGAAATTTACCTTTTTAGCTGGAGTGGAATAATTGTGGATACTGAGCCTTCATCACCTCTTCATTTTCCCAAGTTGCCTCTTCTGACTTGTGATTTTTCCACAAGACCTTCACCAATGGTACCTTTTTGTTTCGTAGCTCTTTCATTTCTCGAGCTAAAATTTCCACTGGTTCCTCTTCATAAGTTAAATCTGGTCGTATCTCTATAGGTTCTGTTGATATGATATGAGATGGATCTGATCGATATCTTCTCAACATGGACACATGGAATACGTTGTGAATCTTTTCTAACTCTGGTGGTAGAGCTAATTTGTACGCCACTGGACCTATGCGTTCAAGTACCTCGTATGGTCCAATGAACCTAGGACTCAACTTTCCTTTCTTTCCAAATCAGAAAATCCTTTTCCAAGGTGAGATTTTTAAGAACACTTTGTCACCAACTGTATATTCAATATCTCTCCTTTTCAAATCTGCATATAATTTTTGTCTATCAGCAGCAGCTTTTAGTCTATCTCTTATTACTTTCACTTTTTCCTCTGTCTGTTGAACTAGATCTGGACCCATTACTTTCTTTTCACTAAGCTCGGTCCAACCTAGAGGGGTTCTACATTTTCTCCCCTATAAGGCTTCATATGGTGCCATACCGATACTGGCTTGGTGACTATTATTGTAGGCAAATTCTATCAATGGAAGATATTTATCCCAACTGCCTTCAAATTCTATCACACAACTCCTCAACATATCTTCCAATATCTGTATGACCCTCTCTGATTGTCCATCTGTTTGTGGGTGGAACGCTGTGTTGAAATTGAGTCGAGTACCCATGCCTTGATGCAAAATTTTCCAGAATTGTGAAGTGAACCGCGGGTCTCGATCTGAAATGATTGAAACTGGCACACCATGTAAATGGATTATCTCATTAACATAGATCTCTGCCAAACGGTTAAGTGGATAATCCATCTTGATCGGTAGAAAGTGAGCTGATTTGGTGAGCCGGTCTACTACTACCCATACTGCATCATGCCTCTTTTGTGTCAAGGGCAAACCAGAAACAAAGTCCATTGTGACTCTTTCCCATTTCCACTCTGGAATTGAAATAGACTGCAATAATCCACTTGGTACTTGATGCTCTGCCTTCACTTGCTGACAAATTAAACATCTAGTAGTATACTCCGTGATATCTCTTTTCATTCCTGGCCACCAATAATATGCCTTCAAGTCATGATACATTTTGTTGCTTCCTGGGTGCATTGCATAAATAACGTTGTGAGCCTCCTTCAAAATATCTTGTTTCAATTCTGGTATGTCTGGCACACACAACCTGCCCTTATGCCTTAAACTCCCATCTGCTTCAATAGTTAATTCTGGTTTTTCACCCTTTTTCACCATTTCAAAGATTTTCTTTAATTTAGTGTCTTGCTTCTGATTGTTCTTTACTTGTTGGATCAATGTGGGTTGAATCCGCAATTATGCCAAAATAATATATAAAGAACTTATTATTCTTTTTTTTTTCACTTAATAAATTTAGGTTTTAACATTTACCTGCAAGAGTTTTTCTACTCAGCGCGTCAGCTACCACATTGGCCTTACCGGGCTGATAGTCAATGATACAATTGTAGTCTTTGATCAATTCTAGCCATCTCCTCTGTCTCAGATTGAGTTCCTTTTGTGAAGGCAAATATTTCAAACTTTTATGGTCTGTATAGATATAACATTGCTCACCATACAAGTAGTGTCGCCATATTTTCAATGCAAACACAATGGCTGCTAGTTCCAGATCATGTGTTGGATAATTTCTCTTGTGAGGCTTCAGTTGTCTGGAAGCATAAGCGATCACTTTGCCTTCTTGCATTAGTACACAGCCCAAACCATTAAGGGAAGCATCACTGTACACCACATAATCTTTTCCCGCAGTAGGCTGTGTCAACAATGGTGCCACTGTCAACATTTTCTTCAACTTATCAAAACTAGTCTGGCATCGTTCTGACCACTCAAATCTGGTCTCCTTTCTAAGCAATTTTTTCAGTGGTGAGGCTATCATTGAAAATCCTTTCACAAATCTCCGATAATAACCAGCCAAACCAAGAAAACTTCTCACCTCTGTCACATTCCGAGGCGGTTTCCAGTTGAGGATTGCCTCTACCTTACTGGTGTCGACTCTGATCCCATCGGCTGAGACAATATGCCCTAGAAAGGCCACCTCATCTAACCAGAATGCACATTTCCACAACTTCGCATATAATTGATTTTCTCTCAAGGTATGGAAGACAATACGAAGATGTTGATTATGCTCTTCTTTGCTTCTAGAGTACACCAAGATATCATCTATGAACACCACCACGAACTGGTCCAAATAAGGCCTAAAGATTCTATTCATTAGATCCATAAATGCTGCTGGGGCATTCGTCAAGCCAAAAGGCATTACTAAGAAATCGTAATGACCATACCGAGTCCTAAATGCTGTTTTTGAAATGTCTGATTCTTTAATTCTCAATTGGTGATAACCTGATCTGAGGTCAATCTTAGAAAATACCCCTGCTCCCTTCAACTGATCAAACAAGTCATCTATTCTCGGCAAGGGATATCTGTTCTTAATTGTCATCTTGTTCAACTGACGATAATCAATACACAACCGAAAGGTGCCATCTTTCTTTTTCACAAATAGAACAGGAGCACCCCAAGGTGAGACACTAGGCCTGATAAACCCTTTCTCTAACAACTCTTGCAACTGGACCTTTAATTCTTTTAGTTCAGCAGGTGCCATTCTGTAGGGAGTGATCGATATCGGGGCTGTGCCTGGCAAAACATCAATGGCAAACTCTATCTCTCTGACAGGTGGTAACCCTGGCAAGTCCTCAGGAAATATATCTGGATATTCACATACTGTAGGAATCTCCCTGAGATCTAGACTCTCCTTTTTGGTATCTACAATATGTGCCAAAAATGCTTCACATCCTTTTTTGATAAGCTTACTTGCCTTCGTCACAGAAATGACATTAGTCAAGTATGGTCGGTTCTCGCCTAGGACAATCACGTCATCCTGCCCTAAATTCTTGAAAGTCACTCTCCTATACTGACAATCCACCACTGCCTTATGCCGAGTTAACCAATCCATCCCCAAGATTGCATCAAACTCACGGAATGGCAACTCTATTAGATTAGCTGGGAATTCTACATTCTGAGCTTTGATTGGACTATTTTTATAGACTCGACTAACTTTCACTCCATGACCCAAAGGATTGGTCACTAATATATCATAATCTAATTCCTCTGCTACCATATTACCGTGACTAGGTAGTGACATACATAAATATGAATGTGTAGAACCCGGATCTATCAGTGCAAATAAATCAGTATAATAAAGAGAAAATTTACCAATTATCACATCCGGGGCATCCTGCTCCTCACGAGCTCTCATGGAATATGCTCAGGCTGGGGCTCGACTACCTTCTGCTCTATTCACTGATTCTGATATACTCTGCCCAATTCTGCCACTTCTAGACTGTCCTTGTCCCCTGCCTCTGCCTCGAGTGACATTCTGAACCTGAACTGATATTACACCACCTGTACCTCTTCCTCTCGGGCAATCTTTCTGTTTGTGCCCAGTAGATCTGCATCGTAAGCATGCTCCAGTAATCCACCAGCAATCACCTGCATGTGATCTCCCACAATGTTGACATGTGACAGATATGAATCTCCTATTACCCGAAGCTGGTGCACTAGCTGTAGATCCCTCTGGCCTCGACCGCTGGCTTTGCCTAGTTGAAAAGTTTGATCTAGTACCCTGTGAATGGAAAAACCTAGGCGTTGTCCGCCCCCTTTTACCTGATGTCTGGCCCATGATAAATGTCTGTCTCCGTGGTAGCTCTTCTATCCTGTTTCTCTTTGACCTCTTTTCCACACTAATGGCTGAGGATACTAGTGTAGCAAAATCCTCAAGCTGAAGGGCGGTCACCATATTCCCAATATCATCATTAAGCCCATCCTCAAATCTTCGGCATCTGTCTGCCTCATCAGCGATGATTCCAGTCGAATATTTACTTAGTCGGGTGAATTCCATCTCATACTCGGCGACTGACATGCTTCCCTGCTTCAAGTCTTGAAACTCCCTTTTCTTTTCATTCACATAAACTCTTGGCACATATTTCTTGCTAAATTATGCCTTGAAGAAATTCCAGGAAGGTGGCTTCGGTGTCTGGGGCTTTGATAAAATTGATTTCCACCAATCATAGGCATGATCTTTTAAAAGGGACACTACATATCTAACCTTCTGTTCCTCTAGACACTCCAATTCCTCAAACACCCTTTCTGTGGATTCCATCCAAAACTCTGAAGCTGCTGGGTCATCCTCTCTCCTTCCCATAAAATATGTGGCCCCATATTTTCTCAGCTTATCAATCCGGGGTTTTGGCTGAGGTGGAGGAGGAGGTGGAGCTGGTTGTGGAACTGCTTGTACTATCCGTTGCAATAAATTAGCTATCTGCTCCATAAGAGGCTCCTGTCCTAAATTATCCTGTCTCTCTGCTCTCGGAGGAGCTACTACACTCGGCCCGGAATCTCTCATAGATTGAGGTTGTCTGGGATTGGCTGAGCCTGAAGGACTATTACTCAGTTCATCTTCTGAGAAATCTTGTTCCGATTCCGAATCCATATCTACCTATAAACCAAGAGAAGGGACCCAAATCAGATAATCGCAGCATTTTATGCATATAAATGAGACACATATTCTATTTTACACCCATTGATTAAGAATCATTAACCAGGCTCTGATACCACTAAATGTAGCGCTCACTTACCCTACTAATCACTAAGAGGATATGGAAGTGCTACTAAGCTCATTTAATTTAAAACCAACGCTCAATTTTGTATAAATATTTTTTTTTTCAATTTAAATATATATCTAGTGATGGGAATATTGTGATTCAAAATAACTTATTCATTAAACCATGATATTTAAAAATATAACTACAATAATTCTAGATATATATAATTACCAAATCCATTACTTATAAATATTACAAGCCACAAATTTACATCAACAAAATTCTTAAAACTTAATTTTTACAACATCATTATCAAAACATACAAAAAGAACTAGACTGCTGCAATCTGATCTTGGGGTTCCCTCTTCTTCGGTCACCCTATCGGAACAGCTACTTCTATTTATCTGCGCGTGAAACACACGCGCTAAGCTACTAGCTTAGTGGTACGTTTGGCAACTATCCAATCATTACATAAATAATTCTAAAATAAAATTTTAGAAACTACAATTAACCTATTTAGCATGCCAAATATTCAATTAATAATAAACTATTTTCTTCATGCAAAAATATTTAATTCATGAATTATGATATTTTATTCATTAAGCATGCTTGAAATTTTAACAATACAAGATATAAAATTTACAATATGAATTTCATACTTCACATTTTTTTTCTGTTATTTATTTAATAGCCCACGACATCTTAGACCGGAACTAAATACTGGACACAGGGTTTCTGCTCTCCGGTAGTATACTCGGCGCCTACATAATTATTTTATAACTCGGCGTTTAACGCCTACATTTTCAATAACAACTCAGCACCTTTTTGGTGCCTACGTAAATTTCGAACTCAGCACTAATTCTTAGTGCCTAAGTAAATTTCAACTCAGCACTATTATTTTTAGTGCCTACATAATTTTAACTCAGCACTATTATATTTAGTGCCTACATTTCTACCCTTTTATTGGCATGCCAACTTATCCTAATTTCTAGTTCTCGACTAGATGTTATAGGGCTTAAATTACATTTGTACCTTTATTCATATTTGCATAAATTATGTAAGGAAACATTAATATAAATTCCATATAAATGCAATAATTCTCATTCAATATTTTACAACCTCATACTAGCTCATTTAATCATTATAACTATAAGAAAAATTCAATCAATACATTTTCTAACACATAAATCCACAATCAACACATTTCTACCAGCTGTCCTATTCTGGACAGCATTTCTACCTTATGTTTCTCTGCATTTTTCGTCTATTTTTAGACAGAATTTGGACATGTGATCATCGAAAAAAATATAGGTACATGTCTTATCTTTAATTTCCAACTGGAATCACATCAAAAAAAATTTTGTAGCAAAAGTTATACATTTTCTCCTAAGTTACGTTCGCTGCAATCTGCCCAGTATTTTACTGGACAGATTTCTGCCTTATCTTTCTATATCTTTTTCATCCATTTCTAGATAGAATTTGGACAAGTGATCAACTAGAAAAATTCAGGTACATGTCTTATATTTAATTTCAAACTGGAATCACATTAAAGATAATTTTTTAGCAAAAGTTATGAATTGTTTTCCAACCTATGTTCACTACAATCTGCCCAGTATTTTTTTTTCTGGACAGATTTCTAGTTCAAAGTTTGAGTTCATTTTTCACCTAATTCCAGGCATATTTAGGTCTAATGGTCTGAATTAAAGTTCAAGCCCTATGTCTTAACTTTCCAATCCAGCAAGAATAACACAGAAATGATTTCCAGAACTCAAGTTATGACCAAAACACTAGACACTGTTCATAAGACGAATTTTCCAGCACATCAAATAATTCATACTTTTTCCATTTTCATGCATCAACCTCATTTTCTAGTCTTTATTTTCACATTCATGGCATCATTTAATCTCTTAATCAAATGTTCAGAATTTCATACATAAATTCACTACATCACAAAATCAAAATCAATACTTTTCTATATTGAATTTTTGCCAAATGTACATACCTCAAAGTTCTATTTTTCTTCACTTTTCTCTTCCTCTTAGATAGCCTTTTCCTTGCCCTTACTTCCCCTTTGATTTTGGTTCAAAGGTTGTTCACTTCCTTGCCCTAACAATAAATTTTACACTAATCAAACACTAATCACACTAATCCACCCTTAATCACCATTAGCATACTAATAACCCTAATTTACTAGCTATAATGGCAACTAATCTCAAACTCAAAGAAAAGAGAAGAAGAAAGTAAGGAGATGGAAAATCTAAACTCACCTTTGATGATCTTCGAAATGGCTAAAAACTCTTTTTTTTTTTTTTTTCTTCCTTTCTTCCTTCCTCTTCCTTAGTTTTGCTCACTTTACTTCACTTTCTTCATGATCTTGCCTTAATCCCCTTTTTTTTCATCTAATCTTAGCTTGATTTGAAGAAAGAAAACAAAAGTAAATGGGAGAGGAGAAGCTCACGGCAAAGAAGAAGAAAAGAGAGAGAAATGAGTTTGGTCAAGATGAAGAAGAAGAAGAATGGTCAAAAAAGTGAAAATTTGACTTTTTATAGTTGGATTAGGTGGGTGGTTAGGATTAGTTACTAATCTTGCTTCCTATTGGTCCATTAATTTAAATTACTCTTACTTTATTTTAATCAAAAGAATATTCCTTTCCTTAGATAAAGAATATTCCATTTTTATGCCTTCTTAGAATTTTTGTGCCAAAAACACTGCAATTCCAAATTTCGTTCAGCGAAAAATAATTTTTTTTCCCAATTTTAATTCCAAACTTCAAAATTCTCAATTAATAATATTCAAAATATTTTTCTCCCATCTTATTATTATTTAAATTTATTGCTTTCATGTCCAAATTTAGACCCCGATCGGTTCAGCGCGCCAGATTTCGGTCAACCGCGACCGTGGCCTAAAATATCGGGCATTACACACAACTTGTGCTATCTGCTGTAATAAGGTAGCCATTTGTTGCATAAGGGGTACCTAACCTGGATCAATTTGCTCTTTAGCATGTTGGAGCTATCACACTAGGCTCCGAAGCTCTAATTCATGCTAACTATCTATGAGCATCTGAATTAGCTATATATCATCCTCTTGTTTTTCGTGACTTTGTCTTAATTCCAAATCCATTAAAACCTTTATTGTTAGAAGAAGGATCCCTTGCTAGAATAGAGCAACTTAAAACAATACAAATGCTAAAAACATACACTATTCTTCCCATACCCACTAAGTAAGAACCGTTTAAACCTATAGCTCTGATACCAAAAATTGCAACACCCTCTTACCGCTTTCTTCAGCAAGGTAAGTGAGTATTATCCGTCTAACTGTATTATAAAATTAATGAAATGAAGTGTAAATTTTTTTTAAGAAAATATTACAAATACTAAAAATAAAATTATTACAAATGCAAATATTCAAAATTTTATTTATTTATAAAATATATTAATTTACATTTAAACTATGTCTCTTACATTATAATTTACATCTATCATACACACTATATGAATAAAACTATAATCTAATTTACAAAGTTTTTGAGAAAATATACCAAAAAGAAATCCAAAGTTTTTAGCTGCTTCCTTCCGAGTACCCTTCTTCTTCTGACAATTCAACTATCTACGGATACCCTTCTAAAACCTGCGCGAGAGGAAACCACCCGCGCTAAGCTACTAGCTTAGTGGTGCTTCAATGATAAAAAATTTACATGCATATATTTTATTGCATGTCATTTATATATTTAACAAATAAGGCATAAAATAAAGAATTATATAAAATCAAACGTGTAATATTTAACAATTTTAATTAATATAATATTATCAAAATGCAATACTTTAATATTATTATTATTTTTCATTTGTCTTGTGCCCATAACACCTATAAACGAACTAACTAATAGAAATAATGGGGTTGTCATTACCGGCTTAATAATTTTGCGCCGAGTACATTTATAAATTTGTCATTTTTGGCTTTTATATTTGGCACTGAGTGCCTTAAATCCCATGATTGGCATGTCAAACTATTCTCTATTCTAGTTCTAGATTAGGTGTCATAGGGCTTAACTATTTTTATATTAATTCGCATTATTTTCAAAAATTGATAACTTTACTAAATTATCATAAATAAGCTTATTTATATTTGTTCTTTGTCCCCATTATTATTGCACTAGAATCTCACACATAAATAATTTATTAAACATTTATAATTACCATTAAAGTAAAAATTCACATTAATTATTACATATACTTATCACACCACATGCAACAACCCAATATTTCAAGTTTTTATCTATAGCAGATTTTGGCCCTGACTTGGGACTTCATTTTTAGCACATTATAATTCGAATATGAAGTTCTAGTCTTCTAACAATTTGAAGCATCTTGTCTCAGATTTCAGATGCATCACAAATCACTCAAATCCAAGTTTTCTATCAAATGTTATGACCAAATGAACACTAAATCATCACTACAATTTCTGCCCAGAAGTTTCTAGACAGATTTTAGGTCTGAACTTTATATATTTTTTTGTGCAAATTCAGACATATTTAGATTTTATGCTCTAAATAAAAAATAAAGTCCTTTGTCTTAGCTTTCAGTTCCAATAAAGAACATACAAAACAGAATTTTTGAACTCAAGTTATAATCAAAATAGTCAAGACTATTCCAAAATCCCTACAGCAGGGTCATCAATTGACATCACTCTATATACTACTTACATTTATCATATGCATTCATTTTTATGTCAAAGTTTTCATATCACAATTACATTCAATATCTTAATGATTTCATATCATTTGGTCTCATTACCATATAAAACATTTAAAACCAACACTTAGCCACATTATGACAAACCATATTCATATCACACACATTGAAACATAATTTCATACCATTAAATCACATGTAAGATTTTTATCAATGAAGCACATACCTAATCAACCTTGGATCTTTCCTTTATCCTTCATTTCCTCCCTTTACTAGTTAGCTTTCTCCTTGCCTTTGTCACCCTCTTGAGGGCCTCTTATTGGTTCATTTGATTTTCCTACACAACCATACCATATCTCAATCCTAATATTCATTTTCAAAGCTTTTTATGCCTACATAAAATTCTAATGGTCCTAATATGCTTTATACTTTAATTTTGCCAAAATGTACACAAGTTAAACTTCCTTCTTCATATGTCATGGTTGCCTAAAAATATTATCATAGTTTCCAATTTATTTTCTTCAAATTAACACTCAATTCACACTTTATCTATCATCAACTGTGGTGCTTCTATGTTAATTTCAATTTCCCCTAAATTACTTTAACTATGGCAGCCGCTCATTCCTTCATTAAAGTTACCTTTCTTTAATTTCATAGTCATAAAACCTCTTATTAACATCAACTAACTTTAATTGATGGTTTAATTTCACTTTCTCCCAATTTGTTTCCAACTTCAAAATCTTAGGTTAATTCTTGTCAAATAACTCTAATCTACCAATTCCAATTGCATCAATCATCATTATAGGTCTCAGATGGAAGGAAAAATACTAAATTTAAGAAGAATAAACTCACCTTAATGGAGTTATAGGGCTAGTCGAATATGCCCCAACTCTTCTCCCTTTCTCTTCTTCTTTCTTCCTACTTTCTTGCTCCTTAGCTCTCTTTATTGCAATAACTCTTTAATTTATTGAATCTTCTCTCTCAAAACTCATTTCCCCATTCTTAGAATGCTGGAGAAAGGAAGAAAAATGGAGGTTTTTGGGAGGAGAGGTGGACGACCAAAGGTGGGGATAGAAAGAAGAAAGCAAGTTAGATATTTTGGTGGAAGAATGGAGAATTCCTCCCATTTTTTACTTTTATACTTTGATTAAGGAGTGGGTCCCACTAATTAAAATTAATCCTAATTCTCATAAGTTTATTAACTTAATTAATCTTGATTAACATTTAAACTTTGAGAAATTTCTTATTTGTCACATCTTCCTCCATATTCACACTTTTTTCCCCCAACAACTGCCATAATACTAATTTTATCCATAGGAAATTTTATTTTTTTCTAATTCTAACACTAATATTTTTAATTCCCAAATAATAGTACCCTCAATTATTTTTTCTTATTATTAATCATTTTTTTATGGGTTCAAATTTAGACTCTGATTGAACTTGCGCACCCCATTACGGTCACACACAATCAGGGACTGAATTACTAAATGTTACATGTATAGTCCAAGTAATTTTAGTTCTTGTCAATGAGCCTCATTACTCTGTTAGACATGTCATTAAAGACTATCTTCATGACATTTCCACTCCAGCCAGAAATTCCCGAGTAATGACCCCAACAGGAGGTCATGGGTATGCACTCTTTCTATCAAGAGTGGTGAATCCTTTGTTGGTTACCAAATTACCTTGAAATACCTTAAATTGTATTAAATCACCACCCTATGAGAAACCTCCCTGAGGCAATAAGAAATAGTGCCGAAATACTGAATAAGTATCCAAGATATCCTTGACTACATCAAGTCTAAGGATACTTGCACCATTGCTATGTTGGAACTATCATTGACATTTAAATAGATTATCCATATGATTATGTCATAGCAGGTCATCCAATGTACTTAGCTACACTTAGCAAGCATCCATATGTTAACTCTAAACATCTCATCTTTACATATTATGAGATCTACTACTCGATCCAATCAAGTAGTGTAACATGTGTTAATCTGTCCAGATTAACAATGTCCTGACTCATTAATTCTATGATAGGGATAATTTAGATACTAATATAATTACACATGATGTAATGCTCCCTTACCCTACTAATCGTTAATAGGATATGGAAGTGCTACTAAGCTCATTAGTTAAAACCAATGCTCAATTTATTGTATAAATATTTTTTTATTTCAATTTTTGAGTTTATTAGTAGCGAAATATTTATTACTACATATTTTTTTATATAAAATATGCAACTAGTGATGGGAATAATGTGATTTAAAAGAACTCATTCAATTAAACTATAATATTTAAAAATATATTTACAAATAATACTAGATATATAAAATTACCAAATTCATTCCTTATAAATATTACATGCCACAAATTTACATTAAAAGAAATTCTTAAATTTAATTTTGAAAATATAATTTTCAAAACATACAAAAATAAACTAGAATGTTGCAATCTGATTTTGGGGTTCCCCTTATCTTCGGTCGCCCTAACGTAACAGCTACGTCTATTTATCTGTGCACGAAACACACGCGCTAAGCTACTAGCTTAGTGGTACGTTTGGTAACTATCCAATAATTACATAAATATTTCTAAAAAAATTCTAGAAATTACAATTAATTTATTAAGCATGCCAAATATTCAATTAATAGTAAAAATATTTAATTTATTAATTATGACATTCCATTCATTAATCATGCTTGAAATTTTAACAATAGTAGATATACAATTTGAACTATCAATTTAATAATTTACATTTTTTTCTATTATTTATTTGAAAGTCCATGACATCTTAGACAGGAACTAAATACTGGATACAGGGTTTCTGGTCTCCAATAGTATACTCGGCACCTATATAATTCTTTTATAACTGAGCGTTTAATGCCTACATTTCCAATAACAACTCAGCACCTTTTTGGTGCCTACGTAATTTCGAACTCAGCTCTATTTCTTAGTGTCTATGTAGTTTCAACTCAGCACTATTTCTTAGTGCCTACGTAAATTAAATCTCAGCACTATTATTTGTAGTGCCTATATTTCTACCCTTTTATTAGCATGTCAACTTATCCTAATTTCTAGTTTTTGACAAGATGTTATATGGCTTAATTATATTTGTTACCTTTATTATTATTTACATAAATTATGTATGTAACACTAATATAAATTCCAAATAAATACAATAATTCCTATGAAACATTTTACAGCCTCCTACTTGCTAATTTCATCATTATAACTACATGAAAATCAAATAATATATTTTTCTATCACAAAATTCCACGATCAACAGATACGTGCAAACTGCCCTATTATGGACAACATTTCTTCCTTATGTTGCCTTGTATTTTTTGCCCCTTTTTAGATGGAATTTGGACAAGTGATCAACTAACAAAATGTAGGTACATGTCTTATCTTTAATTTTGAACTAGAATCACATTAAACCAAAAATTGTAGCAAAATTTATGGATTTTCTTCTAAGATATGTTCATTCCAATCTGCCAAGTATTTTACTGGATAGATTTTTTCCTTATATTTCTCTATATTTTTCATCCATGTTTTGACAGAATTTGGACAAGTAATTAACTAAAAACCTATAGGTACATGTCATTTCTTTACTTTTCAACTAGAATTACATTAAAACGAATTTTTTAGCAAAAGTTATGAATTTTCTTCTAAGCTACGTTCACTGCAATTTTCCTAGTATTTTACTGGATAGATTTCTAATTTAACATTTGAGTCCCTTTTTAACCTAATTCCAGTCATATTCAAGTCTAATGGTCTGAATAAAAGTTGAAGCCCTATGTCTTATCTTTCCAACCCATCAATAATCACTAAAAAAGCATTTCCAGAACTCAGGTTATGATTAGAAAACTAGACACTGTTCATAAAATGAATTTTCCAGCACATCAATTAATTCATACAATTTCCATTTTCATGCATCAACCTCATATTCTAAATTTGTATTTTCACATTCATGGAATCATTTAATCACCAATTCATACCCAATTTCACAAACATCAGAAAATCAAAATCAACATTTTTCTACATTGAATTTTTGCCAAATGTACATACCTTAAAAATTTCACTTTTCTTCACTTTTATCTTCTTCCTAGCTAGCTTTCTCTTTGCCCTTCCTTCCTCTTTGATTTTGGTTCAAAGTTTGTTGACTTCCTTGTCCTAACAACAAATTTTATACTAATCAAGCACTAATCACACTAATCCATCCTTAATCACCATTAACATAACAATAACCCTAAATTACTAGCTTTAATGGCAACTAACCCCAAACTCAAAGAAAAGAGAAGAAGAAAAGTGAGAAGATGGAGAATCTAAACTGACCTTTGATGATGTTTAAAATGACCCAAGTCCTCTTTCTCTTTTTCTCTTCTTTTCTTCCTTCCTCTTCCTTAGTTTTGCTTACTTAGCTTTATTTCTTTGATGATCTTGCCTTAATCCCATTTTTTTCCATCTAATCTTAGCTTGATTGAAGAAAACAAAAGAAGAATAAATGAGGGAGGAAGTCATGGCAAAAGGATAAGAAAAGGGAGAGAAATGGGTTTGATTAAGATGAGGAAGAAGAAGAATAAAGGCAAAAAGTGAAAGTTGACTTTATAGTTGGATTAGGTGGGTGGTTAGGATTACTTACTAATCTTGCTTCCCATTGGTCCATTAATTTAAATCACTCTTACTTTATTTTAATCAAAAGAAGTTTCCTTTCCTTAGAGAGAGAATATTCCATTTTTATGCCTTCTTCAAATATCTGTGCCAAAAATACTGCAATATCTAATTTCGTTCAGTGAAAAGTTATTTTTTTTGAAATTTTAATTCCACACTTCAAAATTCTCAATTAATAATATCCAATTGATTTTAATTTATTTCTTTCATATCCGAATTTAGACTCCGATCGGTTTAGCGTGCCAAATTTTGGTCAATCGCGACCATGGTCTAAATTACAGTGCATTACAATTTTCCCCTTCTTAAAAAAACTTTCATCCTCAAAATTTTCCTTTTTAACTGGAGTGGAATAATTGTGCATACTGAGCCTTCATGACCTCTTCATTTTCCCGAGTTGCCTCTTCTGAATTATGATTTTTCCACATAACCTTTACCAATGGTACGTTCTTGTTTCGTAGCTCTTTCATTTCTCAAGCTAAAATTTCCACTGGCTCCTCTTCATAAGTTAGATCTGCTCGTATATCTATAGGTTCTGCTGATATGATATGAGATGGATCTGATCGATATCTTCTCAACATAGACACATGGAATACATTGTGAATCTTGTCTAACTCTGGTGGTAGAGCTAATTTGTATGCCACGAGACTTATGCGTTCAAGTACCTCATAAGGACTAATGAACTTAGGACTCAACTTTCCCTTCTTTCCAAATCAAAAAATCCTTTTCTAAGGTAAGACTTTTAAGAATACTTTATCACCAACTGTATGCTTAATATCCCTCATTTTCAAATCTGCATATGATTTCTGTCTATCAGTAGCAGCTCTCAGCCTATCTCTTATTACTCTCACTTTTTCCTCTGTCTGTTGTACTAGATTTGGACCCACTACTTTATTTTCACTAAGCTTGGTCCAACATAGAGGCATTCTACATTTCCTCCCATACAAGGCTTCATATGGTGCCATACTGATACTACCTTGGTGACTATTATTGTAGGCAAATTCTATCAATCGAAGATGTTTCTCCCAACTGCCTTTAAATTCTATCACAACTCCTCAACATATCTTCCAATATATGTATGACCCTCTCTAATTGTCCATCTGTTTATGGGTGGAAAGCTATGCTGAAATTGAGTCGAGTACCCATGGCTTGATACAAACTTTTCAAGAATTTTAAAGTGAACCTCGGGTCTCGATCTGAAATGATTAAAAATGGCACACCATATAAACGGATTATCTCAGTAACATATATCTCTGCCAAATGGATAAGTGGATAATCCATCTTGATCGGTAGAAAATGAGTTGATTTAGTGAGATGGTCCACCACTACCCATACTGGATCATGCCTCTTTTGTGTCAAAGGCAAACCAAAAAAAAAAATTCATGGTTACTGTTTCCCATTTCCACTCCGGAATTGAAATTGACTGCAATAATCCATTTGGTACTTGATGCTCAGCCTTTACTTGCTGACAAGTTAAACATCTAGTAGTATACTCTTTGATATCTCTTTTCATCCTTCGCCACCAGTAATATGCCTTCAAGTCATGATACATTTTGTTGCTTCCCCGGTGCATTGCATAAATAATGATGTCAGCCTCCTTCAAAATCTCTTGTTTCAATTTTGATATGTATAGTACATATAACCTGCTTTTTTGCCTTAAACTCCCATATGATTCGATAGTAAATTCTGGTTTTTCACCCTTTTTCCCCATTTCAAAGATTTCATTTAATTTTGTGTCCTGCTTTTGATTGTCCTTTACTTGTTGAATCAATGTGGGTTGAATCCGCAATTCTGCTCAAATAATAAATAAAGAACTTATTATTTCATTTTTTTTATCTCGATCACTTAATAAATTTAAGTTTTAATGTTTACCTGCTAGAGTTTTTCTACTCAGAGCATCAGCTACCACATTGGCCTTACCCGGCTGATAAACAATGATACAATTGTAGTCCTTGAGTAATTCTAGCCATCGCCTCTGTCTCAAATTGAGTTCCTTTTATGAAGGCAAATGTTTCAGACTTTTATGGTCTAAATAGATATAACATTGCTCATCATATAGGTAGTGTCACCATATTTTCAATGCAAATATAATGGCTGCTAGTTCCAGATCATGTGTCGGATAATTTCTCTCATGAGGCTTTAGTTGTCTGGAAGCATAAGTGATCACTTTGCCTTTTTGCATTAGTACATAGCCCAAACCATTCAGGGAAGCATCACTATACACCACATAATCTATTCCCATAATAGGCTATGTCAACACTAGTGCCTCTGTCAACATTTTCTTCAACTTATCAAAACTAGTCTGACACCGGTCTGTCCACTCAAATCTGGTCTCCTTTCTAAGCAATTTTGTCAGTGGTGAAGCTATCATTGAAAATCCTTTCACGAACCTCGGATAATAACCAGCCAAACCAAGAAAACTTCTCACCTCTATTACATTCTGAGGCGGTTTCCAGTTGAGGATTGCCTCTACCTTTCGGAGTCGACTCTGATCACATCGGTTATGACAATATGCCCTAGAAAAGCCATTTCATATAACTAGAATGCACATTTCAACAACTTCGCATATAATTGATTCTCTCTCAAGGTACGGAAGACAGTACGAAGATGTTGATCATGTTCTTCTCTGCTTTTGGAGTACACCAGGATATCACCTCTGAACACCACCATGAAGTGGTCCAAATAAGGCCTAAAAATTCTATTCATTAGATCCATAAATGTTGTTGGGCCATTCGTCAGGCCAAAAGGCATTACTAAGAACTCGTAATGACCATACCGAGTCCTAAATGTTGTTTTTGAAATGTCTAATTCTCTAATTCTCAATTGGTGATAACCTGATCTGAGGTGAATTTTAGAAAATACCCCTGCTCCTTTCAACTGATCAAACAAGTCATCTATTCTCAGTAATGGATGTCTGTTCTTAATTGTCATCTTTTTCAACTGACGATAATCAATACAAAAACAAAAGGTGTCATCCTTGTTTTTCACAAATAGAACCGAAGCACCCCAAGGTGAGACACTGGGTCTGCTAAACCCTTTCTCTAATAACTCTTGCAACAACACTTTTAATTCCTTTAGCTTAGCAGGTGCTATTCTGTCGGGAGTGATCGATATCGGCGCTGTGCCTGGCAAAACATCAATGGAAAACTCTATCTCCCTGATAGGTGGTAACCCTAGAAAGTCCTCAGGGAAGATATATGGATATTCACATACTGTAGGATTCTCCCTGAGATCTAGACTCCCTTTCTTGGTATCTATAATATGCGCCAAAAACGTTTCACATCCCTTTCTAATAACCTTACTTGCCTTCATCACAGAAATGATATTAGTCAAGTATGGTCGGTTCTCACCCAAGACAATCACGTCATCCTGCCCTGAATTCTTGAAAGTCACTCTCCTGTACTTGTAATCCACCACTACCCTATGCTGAGTTAACCAATCCATCTCCAATATTTATGGGTTAGGTGTTAGCCATTGAGAGAAACACCATAGTTGGGAGTGAGCTTGAAAAACTCCATTGTAACACTTGGTGTGTTAATGAAACACCCAATCAAGATTGGGGAGAGGAGTTGGGTTTGTTAATACCCAAACCTCTATAAATATTGTGTGTGATATATCTCTTTCCTTACTTTATTTTATGTATTCCGCACTTTTAAATTAATAAAATTTTTATTTACTAACCAACTCAACCCCTCTTCTTGGTTCATTGTCTAGGCAACAATTGGTATTAGAGCTTGTCTAGCAACAAAGCCTAATAAGCGTTAGCAAAGATCAAGAAATGTCCAGTGAAGGATTTCAAAATCTCAAGCCTTACGTTGATGGAGTCATATCTCGATAGTGAAGGAATTAAAGTTTGGGATAGTGTACGAAAAGAATGGATGCCACTAACTGAGAGAGGAGTTGATGGTGAAGAAGAAATTCTTTCAAGAGATTATTGGATAGAGCCTCAATGAAGAGCTAATTTCAAAAATGAAAAGGCAATAACAATCCTCATAAGCTCTATCTATTGAAGAATGTGGCAGAATCCAACATTGTCCTACTGCATATAATATGTGGAAAACATTGAAGAATTATCATGAAGGAACCAAACAAGTAAAATCCAAGAAGATTTTACTTCTAACTTTGAAATATGAACTCTTCAAAATGAAATCCAATGAATCCATCACCGACATGACGAACCATCATCTAGCCATCATCAATGGCATGAGAAATCATGGAAAACATTTGAGTTTGGAAGATGCGAAAAATAAAATATTAAGAAGCCTTCATCTCAAAGACTATGGTTCAAGAGTTCTGGGTATACAAGAGGCCAATGAAGACATTAGCAATATGCCTACCGATGTGCTTATAGGCAAACTTCTAACACATGAAATGGTGGTAAAAAGAGATAGAGAACTTAAAGCCAAACCAGAAAAGATAAAGCCTCTAGCACTCAAAGCCTCTACTTCAAAATCTCAAGAGGTAATTGAAGATGAAGAAGAGAATAATGATGATGTAAATGAGGACATTGCCATGCTTTCAAAAAGAATAAAAAGAATAATCAAAAAGAGACTTGGCAATTCTCGAAACTCCAAACAGAGAACCTTCAAACACTTCTCAAATGACTCTCAAAGAAATAAAGAGGAGGTAAAGTGTTATGAATGTGGGAAGAAAGGACATATCAAACCAGAATGTCAAATGCTCAAGAAACACAAGAAAAGATTTCAAAAAGATGATGGGGAGAAAGATCACAAAGCCACATGGGATGACGAAAGCTCTTCAACCAAAAAAGATGATAATGAAGGTGAATAGGTCAACCTATGCTTCATGGCTTTAGAGGATCACTTCACGGATGAGGTAGATCCTTCTTACACATACTTTTTTAATAATAATAGTAGTGATAATAATAGTAATAGAGAAGATGATGATGATGAGCAGAGTTTAATATAAGTGTTGAACCTAGAATTAGAAAAATATAGAAGTAGATTTAAAACTTATAAAAATAATATTTTAGATTTGAAAAATAAAATGGAAGTTTTACGAAAAGAGAATTTTGATTTTAAAACTTCTAATGAAACTCTTCAAAAATCATTAGAGTATTCCTCTAGACCTTCAACTAAATCTTTGCTTAAAGAGGACAATATCTTGAAAAATGAAGTCGAGGAACTTAGAAACTCAATTTCAAGGTTTCATAAAGGGAAAGGGAGTTTAAATACTCTTATAGTTTCTAAAATACCTCCTTTAATAAGACATGGTCTAGGATTTTAAAACTTCTAATGAAACTCTTCAAAAATCATTAGATAAGTATTCCTCTAGACCTTCAACCAATTATTTGCTTAAAGAGAACAATGTCTTGAAAAATGAAGTTGAGGAACTTAGAAACTAAATTTCAAGGTTTCATAAAGGGAAAGTGAGTTTAGATACTCTCATAGTTTCTCAAAAACCACCTTTAATAAGACATGGTTTAGGATTTAATGAAGCATCATCTTCATCTCACAAGACTACATTTGTTAAGTCTATTGCACCACAAACCTCCATAATTGAGGTAATAGCCCCAAAGGCTAAGAGCATAGCACACACAAAACCCTCTATTCAAAAGAAGAATAGTCAAGGGTCATTTGGTTTAAGACGAAAACCTCAAAAGGCCAAACATCTTTTGGGAATGAGTTTGTGTGTAATGACAATATCACTTTATTAGTGAATGCCTAGTGCAATGACAATATCATGCATGTATATAGTAAGCTTTATCTTGTGAAAGGTAGTGTTCTTGATGACATTGTAGGTACGATGGAGAAGCTTGATCTAGATCATGAGAAAGATGATGATGATGATCAAGAGAAACAACAACAATATATCTCCCTACCTCAAGCTCAAAAGTAAGATAACTAAGAGCTTCCAAAGGAATGGAAAATGATAAAGAATCACCCTAAGGAACAAATCATTGGTGATCTTACTAAAGGTGGAAGTACAAGATCTCGTCTCAAACTCATAGATTCTAACCTTGCTTTTGTCTCTCAAATTGAGCCTAAGAATACTAATGGCGCTCTTAATGATGAAAGTTGGGTGATTACTATGCAAGAGAAACTCATCCAATTCGAGAGAAGTAAGGTATGGACCTTGGTTCCTAGACCCAAAGACCATCAAATCATTGGTAGTAAATGGGTTTTTAGAAATAAGTTAGATGAACAAGGCTCAATTACTAGGAATAAAGCTAGGTTAGTTAACAAGGATTATAATCAAGAAGAAGGTATAAATTATGATGTAACCTATGCTCCAATAGCTAGATTAGAAGCCATAAGAATACTTTTAGCTTTTGCATGCCATATGAATTTTAAAATTTTTCAAATGGATGTCAAAAGTGCTTTCTTAAATGGTCTTATAGAAGAGGAAGTTTATATAGAACAACCTCCGAGTTTTGAAAGCCATTTCTTGCCTAATCATGTTTTTAAACTTTCAAAAGCCTTGTATGGATTAAAACAAACTCCAAGAGCTTGTTATGAAAGATTAAGTTCTTTTCTTTTAGAAAATAATTTTTCAAAAGGACATGTTGATATAAGCTTGTTTATTAAAAAATATAAGCATTACATTTTAATTGTTCAAATTTATGTTGATGATATCATATTTGGATCTACTAATGAATTGCTTTGCCAAGAATTTTCTAAGTGTATGAGTAGGGAATTTGAAATGAGCATGATGGGCGAATTTAAATTCTTCCTTGGTCTATAAATCAAGTGAAGTAATGAGGCCATATTTATCAACCAATCCAAGTACACCAAAGAGTTAATCAAGAATTTTGGAATTGAAGGATGCAAAAATGCTAAGACTCCTATGAGCACATCAACAAAATTTGATAAAGATGAGAAATGGAAGAACATAAATGAAAAGCTCTATAGAGGTATGATCAGATCACTTTTATACCTTACTGCCTCTAGACCCGATATAATATATAGTGTATGCTTATATGCTAGATTTCAATCTTGTACTAGATTTTTATCTTGTCTTGAAGAATCACATTTGAATGCTATACAAAGGATTTTAAAATACTTACATGACACATTGCATGTAGGCTTATGGTATCCTAGAAATTCATCTTTCCATATTATAGGATATTCGGATGTAGATTATGTTGGTAGTCTTTGGGATAGAAAGAGTAATTCAAGCACTTATCACTTTATTAGTGAATGCCTAGTTTCTTGGTTTAGCAAGAATCATGTTTTAGTTGCCTTATTTACTGCTGAAGCGGAATATATGGCAACAGGGTGTTGTTGCACTCAAATCCTATGGATGAGACAACAACTTAAGGATTACAATCATAATTTGGACCATTTACCTATCAATTGTGACAACACTAGTGCCATCAATCTACCTAAGAATCTCATTCAACAATCTAGAAGTAAGCATATTGACATTAGACATCATTTTCTTAGGGATCATGTTCAATATGGAGATGTTGTGTTAGAATTTATTGATACAAATAATCAATTGACAGATATTTTTGCTAAACCTCTTAATGAAGAAAGTTTTTGTTTTATAAGTAGAGAGCTTAGTATGCTTGATGGATCAACTTTGTGTTAATTATGTTTTATGCCAATTTTATGTTGTGTGAACCTTGAATGTTAATTCCTTCATATGATGTATATTACTTGATTGATTTTATGGTATGAAGTGGCTCACATGATAGAAATATGTGTTTTAAGCATAAAACCTTTTTAGAAATCTTATAGTCTTGTTTTAGACTTAGTTTTATTTTTTTGAAGATTTGAGGTGGTTCATGCCTGTGACATATATTTATGGCTGTGAACAAAGACAACAAAAAAATTCCAGAATCGTTGGTGCTTTGTTTCACACCTTGCCTCACGGGTATAAGTAGTGAAGACTAAGCTTCATGCCCATGACAATATTTGTCACTCCCGTGAAACATCTTCTTCATGCCCATGACTATTTAATGTGCTAACCGTGACTTGATTCATCTTCTTCTTCATGGCTAGAACGCCCCTTCAACAAATCGTGACCATGATGATTCATGTCCGTGACTGGTTATTCATGGCCATGAAGCTATCGACTACAAAATGAAATTTTATGTCTTTTCTCATTTCCATCTTTACAAATTCTCTCATTTAACACTCCCCTTCATTATTTCTCACAAATTTCGGCCTTCTCACTTACTTTTCCCTTTATAAAACCCTATCAAAACTCTTTTTCTTCAAAAAATCACAAGTTTTCTCAAGGGTTTCAACCTTTATTTTGCAAATTTCTTATTTTTCTTTGTTCAAAGCTATCAAAATTGTATTTGGTTCTTCCAAAGGCACTAGGGAGAAATCACATGCTCTGAAATGCCAGACCAATTACCTACTCAAAGTCATTTAGGACCATTGCCATCCGTACTATGCCATTCTCAAGAAGTGACCTCTACTCTCATCACGATCCTTCGAGTGGAGTTGTATCAAATCACTTGGAATTGAAACTAGCATGATTGAACAATTATAGGCTTGTCGCCTCAGAGAGTTCATGGATGTATATTGTCCAATGCTAAGGGAACCCACTATCGAGTTCCTTAGCACGTTACAGGTCTCACCCATTGGAACTGTCAAATTCCAACTATGCATGCATCTTAGCACTCTTACTACAACATAATTTGGCACCATTTTCAAACTCCCTTCCAATGGCATCCTCAATGAGAGTGAAGTCGAATTTTGTGCTCCTCTAGCTTGGACACATTTTGGCTCGAAATGCTACTAGGATGTGAAAAAGACAAAGTGCACCCACCTTCGGTCTCCTATGCATAAGCATATACATAGGTTTCTCACCTATAGTATATTTGCTCGAGGAGATAGCAATAAGCCAATAAAAAAATTGGAGCTTTTTTTTTTGGAAATGGCATGAAGAGGACTATCCGTAGCCTTGTCATGATGGTTTGCAAATCACCTCATTTCCATAGCAACGAAGCCATCGGGAGATATTTTGATTGGTGAATATGTGACTCACCTTAGCATTGAGATAGGTCATTTAAAACTCGACGAACACATCTACACTCTCATTCTAGCTCATCCATAAGACCGACTTGATGTTGAGTCCTTTATAAAAATGGGAGCAGCTATCTGTATTATCCATGAAGGAAATGTCTACTACCGTTTCACCATTCCAGCTGGTGAAATTGATTAGAAGGACAATGACTCTGATGCTTTCGAAGCTGGCCTCCAGTCAACAACAGAAGCAAACCCATGACAAGACATTGACATCGATGGTAGCTAAGGATGGTGGTCAGTCATCGGCCTCTACCACATCAACTTTGGCACAGTAGGTTGCGGATCTTATGGCATCGTGCCTTGACATGATTCAGGCTTCCATCGATGAAAGGTTGGAAAACCTCAAAGACTTTATGTAGTCTCATATGTACAGCCTCGAGGCGGAGGTAGCATGCCTTAGGAATGATTTGTCAAGCTTGAAGTTTACCTTATAACGCCCAAAAATTAGTCTAAATTAAAATAATTATGTGGTATACATAGAAAACACATGATAGACATAAAAATTTAAATAAATTAAATAAATGACTAAATTAGAAATTAAAATAAATTAAATTTATTGACATGATAAATTTGATTAAATTATACCACATAATTAAATTGTATTTTTGGTATAAAAATTTAAAGTAATTAGATATAAGGAAATATGTGAAGATGATGATGATGATGATGATGATGATGATGATGATGATGATGATAATAATAATAATAATAATAATAATAATAATAATAATAATAATAATAATAATAATAATAATAATAATAAAATTTTTTTAAAAAAAAAAAGAAAAAGAAAAGTGAACAGTAAAAAACACACAGCAGAAAAAAAAAGAAGACTAAAATCGTGAGAAGGGGAGGAGGGGAAAGTCAATTGACTTTGCCCTATTTCTTCCAACTTCATCTCTCTTTTTCTTCTTCTTCTTCATCATCCCTTTTTCTTCCTCGATATCACAACTCAAATTACTCATCATCTTCTTCAATATTTGTATCAAAAAACAGTCCAAATAAATTTGATATTGGTAAGAAATATTTTTTCCATGATTATTGTGTTATTAGAACTCTTTAGGTTATATTTTTATAGGATATTGCACTCTATTTTTTATTGTCTTATGAATCGAATTTGGGGAAGTGTTAAACATAAAAGTTGTTCATCTATATCTTTTGTTTTTTTCTGCCAAATGTTATTAAATGATTTTGAGTATAGGAAGAGAAATGGCCATTGGAGTGAAACTGGTTTAGGTAGATGTATCAACTAAATAACCTACGGTTTTTATTTAAATTATCACATTATGGCTTCATATGAGGTTTTTTAAAACATGAAAGTTGTAGGTATATGTGTTTTTGAGGTTTCTGCCAAATTTCGTATAAAATACTTTTGTGTAGATTGAGTTATTCTGAAATGAACTATGACTGTTCCTTGATTGAGCTAGTTTCATATACCTATACAGCTCCAGTAATTTTGTCCTTATATTTGACCTCTTTTTAGTTCTAATTAGCCAAAGTTAAAATCATGAAAGTTTTACTTCTATGTCCTATCTAAATTTCTGTGAAAGTCTCACCTTAAAATGTCATGTATTTTGTAAGTTATGAGCTGAACAATTGAACTAGTCGGGTTGATACTCTATGTTAAACCAATTATAGATCCTCTATTATTTGAGAACCTTAGAGACCGAATATGGAAATGAGGTAATATGAAAAATGTTCCAAATTCACTTATATAACTTTATAAAAAGTTTCATAATAATTGAAGCTACACATTGAAAGATATGAATTTTTAAATGTGGTACCCCGAAACTGCCTAAGGGCAGATAAAAGAGCAACATTTAAAAATATACCAAAAATCGTGTAATGGTTCACAAATTATGAAATTTTGGTATGCTTTAGTTTTAGATGTTAAATTTAATTAGGATTAAGAATCATATAAATTGGTTAAGTGTAGAAAAAGTTATTGATCCAATAGTCCTAAAAGGTCCTGTTCCAGCTTAAAAGAAATTGTAGTTATTTATTTAAACTATATTAAGAATAAATATTTTATTAATGTATTAATTATTTATATTTTCAAATTAGGATCTTAACAAGAATAAGAACAATAAAAGTAGACAAGCTCCAAATTTTAGATTTTGGAAAAAGCTCATTTGAGGTTTGTACATAAATGCATTTTAGTTTGCCTTGTTGCATGCTTATGTGTTATTTGAATGAGTTGCATATTTAAATAATGTATTAAAATGTGTATATATGAAATGAATTAAGATGCTTAATTAATGAAACTTCATGTTAATGCATGTATTGACATATGGATGAATAATTGATTGATAAAATGTACAATATGTAGCATAATATATTTTTCAATAGGGATTAGTATATGATTGATTAAAAATGTGATAATTATTAATGGTAATTATTGAATAATTAGGATAATAAAGAGTGAAGTTAGCAAGTCATGTATGACATATGTATTTGATATGAAAAGAGAGGTTATATGCCATACTTGTACTCATAAGGTTATTATAAATTTTAGTTTTGTATTAAAAGATTTTTTGGCTTTGTTTGTATTGAGAACTAATTAAAGTATGCCAATATTATTTAAATGGTTATATAATGGAATATCATATGATTATTTGATTTTAAAATTTTATAATCATATTTTCATTATAAATGCAATGGAAATATTGTTTCCACCAAATTAATATATAAAGAAAATAAATAAGTAATAACATTAATTACCCAGTTCTCAACCTGTGGACTAATTAGGGATAGATGGTGCAGCATTGCGGGGGCATTACGATACCGATATTAATATAGTTTAGGAACAGGGTGGTATTAGCTCCGAGAGCACCCCTGTCCTAATTGTACACAGATGTTGTGATATTACTCGGTCATGAGGCCTAAGCTCCGCGAGCGCTCTTGATTTGAGACTATAGTGAGTAGGGTGCTTAAGATCCGCGAGCGGCCCTACTACACACTCTATTTTCGGATAGTCTGGGAATGAGATTTGGGCTATTTATATTAAAACATTATATATAAATTAATTAAAAGACATACATGTACATGTTTAAAGATAAAATGTGTGAAATAGCATGAATTATAAATATTTATTAAGGTAAGATAAATTTATAATTGAGTTATATATATATATATATTATCAATGAATTTGGTACTATTGTATAATCATGTGGTTGTCTCTGTATAATCTATATTGGAATATTGTGTACTGTATTATGAATTATCTACCATGCATTTTGGTAATTGTATTTTAAAATATTTATGCTTATATGGATTGAGATTTGAGTTAACTAAATAATCATAATTTTAGGAAAATCAATTAAATTAAAATGAGTTATGGAAACATGAGAGGAGGTAGAATGCTTAACATTTTACATATTACATATGGCTGATTATATACAGTTCATATCTTGATACAAATATAATGATGATATAATAAAACATAAATTTTATTTTATTAAAATATTTTCGAAATTTGATGCAATTATTATTTTTAAATTATATCATGATTATTATGACCCATGTTTGTGTGACTGCATGGGAAAACTTAAATGCTTATATGTACCACTAAGCTAGAAATGGCTTAGCATGGGTTTTTCCCGTGCAGGAACTGGAGCGTGCAAGTAGTAAACTGTGAAGTTGATATAGAAAGTACAAGCCCATACTAGAGGAGACGCGTCAGAACTGGTTGAGGGTCGGATGCTTATTATTTTTGCATTTTCTTCATTATCATGCATATGGGTTTGTTAGACATGTCTTATATATAGTTAAGAACATATTTTGTATTTTGCTATTATATCTATATAGTTAGATGTAAGGTAAAAGCCATTAATTTTGATAGTTATAATGAAGTATAATATTTATGTAACATGATGATGTATTTGATAATTGAATCCATATGTATATTCGAATATTAAAAAAAATGCCAATTTAGTTATTAAATGAAAATTTTAAATTCAAGCTAGTTTCATTTAGATTGTCTGTGATATTCCGCTTATGTAATGGGATTATTCCTATTATATAGGCAGGATGTCCCATTTATTGGTATCCGAGCTTAGGTTTAAGCATCGCATGACTGAATTGGGGAAGGGTTTGTCATGCATACATACATGTGTCTCATATAACTCTGATATGGGCTATTTCTCTGTCAACTTGTAGGCTTATAGAGATATGTTTTCGAATGAGCCTGGAATGGTTGAGAATTTTAGTTCTCTTGACACTAAGTCCCCACGTCAGTCTAATGCCATGAGTGTTGAGGGAATTAGTACTACTCCTAATCCTTCTCAACCTACATCAACTACAAAGTATAAGATAAAGAAGACTAGGAGAAAGAAAAGAAGAATAGAGGAGTCATCTAAGAAATCTGCTGTTCTAGAGACCCATTTTACTAGAAAGAAAGAATATATACCCAAGTGTGATAGTTGCAACAGACACCATAGAGGAGAATGTTGGCGTGTCACAGTTGCTTGCTTTAAATGTGGGTCCAAGGAACATATACGGAAGGATTGCCCACTCTTGACAAATAGAATTCCTACTCAGATGACAAAATCAGTTCCTACTCAACCTAAAGTTCAGACTAGAGGCGGATGAAGCCAAACTAGGCAAGCTTTTCCAAAGACAGTGAATAGATCTGGACCTAGTAGAGTTTTAGCCAATGCCTATGCCATGAAAGCTAAGGAAGATTAGGTAGCAACATATGTTATTGTTGGTATGTTTTCATTACATGAATTTGAAATTTGTGCACTTATAGATCCGGGTTCCACACGTTCATGTATATTTGCACAAGTACATCTAGTTAACATATCATGATTGGAGGGGGACTAGAATATGAGATTGAGGCTATAAATTCTTTAGATCACAATGTGTGTGTAGGTAAAGTAGTTAGAGATTGCATTTAATAATATATAGAAAAAAAATTATTCTATGTATGATCTAGAGCTAACAACTATAGTTTTTGCATTAAATTTTGGCACCATAATCTTCTTTGAGGGAATTGTTTTTTTTTTTCTATACGGGAAACCAAGAATTTGAAATATTTTCTCCTTTATGAAGTGTTGAATTTGAGATAGAGTAGATATTGTGAGCAGAGAGATTGTGGCAAGGTTGTGTGTTCAGCTTAGTTTTACTTAGAAAATTAAGGATATTCAAAGACAAGATAATAAGCTTGTTAGGTTAGTTAAGTGGGTTTCTAAGGGGGAGAGACCCGAGTTTTTTTTAGGTGGATTGTTACATCTAATCTCTATTACAGAACAAAAATATAAACAGATTACTAGAAATTTTGCGACTAGAATGCCTATTTTTTTATATTTTTGTCGAATAGAGATTCTTTGTTTACATATCAATTTTGGGGTAATCTATAAAGAACTTAGACCCTAAGCTCAATTTTAGTATAATCTTTCATCCTTAGGTGGATTTATTATGAAGGAGAACTACCCGAGAAAAGCTTAAGGCAACTACAATGAGATAGAAATCGTATTACGATATTAAGATATGAGATATTAAGTATGTATGGGGGATAAAGTTTCTCCTTAAAACTTCACATTGGAAGAAAGTGATGGAATCTAGAAAGAAAAACAAAACAAAGAGAGAGGACAAGTTAAATTCAAGATTCATTAGAACTTATGAAATTGTAAAGATAATTATGGCGGTGACTAATAGACTCGCGATGTCTTTGGAATTGAGTCAAATATACAATGTGTCCTATGTCTTGATATTGGGATAATACATATCGAATCCTTCTCACATTGTACTAGATGAGAGTATTCAAGTGAGATAAGATTTGGCATCTAAAGAGGAAATCAGTCTGCATCTTAACACGAGAGATTAAGGAATCCCGAAATAAGCATGTACCATTAGTGAACGTACTATGAATAAACCACTCAACGAAATGAGCTACTTGAAAAGCGGACAGGTGATTATAACACACTACTCCCCAATTGTTCAACCACAATGTATCAAGTATGATTCGAGGACGAAACATCTTAAGGGGGAGAGAATTGTAACGCCCACAAATTAGTCTAAATTAAAATAAGTATGTGGTATACATAGAAAACACATGATAGACATAAAAATTTAAATAAATTTAATAAATGACTAAATTAGAAATTAAAATAAATTAAATTTATTGACATGATAAATTTGATTAAATTATACCACATAATTAAATTGTGAAGATGATGATGTGAAGATGATGATGATGATGATGATAATAATAATAATAATAATAATAATAATAATAACAACAACAACAACAACTACTACTACAATAATAATAAAATTTAAAAAAAAAAAAAGAGAAAAGTGAACAATAAAAAACACACAGTAGAAAAAAAAAAAAAAGAAAGAAAAGAAGAAGACTAAAATCATGAGAAGGGGAGGAGGGGAAAGTCAATTGACTTTGCCCCATTTCTTCCAACTTCATCTTTCTTCTCCTTCTTCTTCTTCATCATCCCTTTTCCTTCCTCCATATCACAGCTCAAATTATTCATCATCTTCTTCAAGATTTGCATCAAAAATTAGTCCAAATAAATTTGATCTTGGTAATAAATATTTTTTCCATGATTATTGTGTTATTAGAACTCTTTAGGTTATATTTTTATAGGATATTGCACTCTATTTTTGATTATCTTGTGAATTGAATTTGGAAAAGTGTTAAACATAAAAGTTGTTCATCTATGTCCTTGTATCTTTCTACCAAATTTTATTGAATGATTTTGAGTATAGGAAGAGAAATGGTCATTGGAGTGAAACTGGTTCAGGGAGACGTATCAACTAAATAACCTATAGTTGTTTAAATTGATCATCTTAGTGGCTTAATATGAGGTTTTGTAAAACATGAAAGTTATAGGTATATGTGTTTTTGAGGTCTCTGCCAAATATCATATAAATTGCTTTTGTGTAGGTTGAGTTATTCTGAAATGAACTGTGACTGTTCCTTGATTAAGCTGGTTTCATATACCTGTGCAGCTCTAATAACTACATCCCTATATTTGACCTCTTGTTAGATCGAATTAGCCAAAGTTAAAAACATTAACATTTTACACCTATGTCTTATCTAAATTTCTGTGAAAGTCTCACCTTAAAATGTCATCTATTTTGTGAGTTATGAGCTGAACAACTAAACTGGTCAGGTTGATACTCTATGTTAAACAAGTTATAGATACTCTATTATTTGAGAACCTTAGATACCGACTCTGGAAATATTGTAAGCATGAAAAATGTTCCCACTTCACTTATATAACTCTATAAAATGTTTCATAATAATTGAAGCTACACATTGAAAGATATGAATTTTTAAATATGGTACCCTGAAACTGCCTAACGGTAGAGAACAGAGTAACATTTAAAAATATATCAAAAATCGTGTAATGGTTAAAATATTCTGAAATTTTTGTATGTTTTAGTTTTAGATGTTAAATTTAATTAGGATTAAGAATCATATAAATTAGTTAAGTGTATAAAACGTTATTGATCCAACAGTCCTAAAAAGTCATGTTCTAGTTTAAAAGAAATTGTAGTTATCTATTTAAACTATATTAAGAATAAATATTTTATCAATGTGTTAATTATTTATTTTTTTAAATTATGATCTCAACAAGAATAAGAGCAATAAAAGTAGACAAGCTCCAAATTTTATATTTTTGAAAAACCTCTATTGAGGTTTTTACATATATGCATTTTAGTTTGCCTTGTTGCATGCTTGTGTGTTATTTGAATGAGTTGCATATTTAAATAATGTATTAAAATGTGTATATGTGAAATGAATTAAGATGCTTAATTAATGAAACTTCATGTTAATGCATGTATTGACATATGGATGAATAATTGATTGATAAAATGTAGAATATATAGCATAATATATTTTTCAATAGGGATTAGTATATGATTGGTTAAAAATGTGATAATTATTAATGGTAATTATTGAATAATTAGGATAATAAAGAGTGAAGTTAGCAAGTCATGTATGACATATGTATTTGATATGAAAAGAGAGGTTATATGGCATACTTGTACTCATAAGGTTATTATAAATTTTAGTTTTGTATTAAAATATTTTGTTGGCTTTGATTGTATAGAAAACTAATTAAAGTATGTCAATATTATTTAAATGGTTATATAATGGAATACCATATGATTATTTGATTTTAAAATTTTATAATCATATTTTCATTATAAATGCAATGGGAATATTGATTCCACCAAATTAATATATAAAGAAAATAAATAAGTAATAACATTAATTGTCCAGTTCTCAACTTGTGGACTAATTAGGGATAAATGGTGCACCATTGCGGGGGCATTACGGTACCGATATTAATATGGTTTAGGAAGAGGGTGGTATTAGCTCCGAGAGCACCCCTGTCATAATTATACATAGATGATGTGATATTACTTGTTCATGAGGCTTAAGCTCCGCGAGCGCTCTTGATTTGAGACTATAGTGAGTACGGTGCTTAAGCTCCGCGAGCGGCCCTACTACACGCCCTATATCCGGACAGTCCGGGAATGAGATTTGGGCTATTTATATTAAAATATTATATATAAATTAATTCAAAGACATACATGTATATGTTGAAAGATAAAATGTGTGAAATAGCATGAATTATAAATATTTATTAAGGTAAGCTAAATTTATAATTGAGTTATATATATATATATATATATATATATATATATATTATCAATGAATTTGGTACTATTCTATAATTATGTGCTTGTCCCTGTATAATCTATGTTGGAATATTGTGTACTGTATTATGAATTATCTACCATGCATTTTGGTAATTATATGTTAAAATATTTATACTTATATAGATTGAGATTTGAGTTAACTAAATAATCATAATTTTAGGGGAATCAATTAAATTAAAATGAGTTATGGAAACATGAGAGGAGGTAGAATGCTTAACATTTTACATATTACATATGGCTGATTATATACAGTTCATGTCCTGATACAAATATAATGATGATATAATAAAACATAAATTTTATTTTATTATAATATTTTTTAAATTTGATGCAATGATTTTGTTTTAATTATATCATGATTATTATGACCCACGTTTGTCTGACTGCATGGGAAAACTTAAATGCTTATATGTACCACTAAGCTAGAAATGGCTTAGAGTGGGTTTTTCCCGCACAGGAACTGAAGCTTGCAAGTAGTAAACTGTGAAGTTGATAGAGAAAGTACAAGCCCCTACTAGAGGAGACGCGTCAGAACTGGTTGAGGGTTATATGCATATTATTTTTGCATTTTCTTCATTATCATGCATATGGGTTTGTTAGACATGTCTTATATATAGTTAAGAACATATTTTGTATTTTGCTATTATATCTATATAGTTAGATGTAAGGTAAAAGCCATTAATTTTGATAGTTATAATGAAGTATAATATTTATGTAACATGATGATGTATTTGATAATTGAATCCATATGTATATTCGAATATTAAAAAAAATGCCAATTTAGTTATTAAATGAAAATTTTAAATTCAGGCTAGTTTCATTCAGATATACTTAAGATATACCTTGCATATACCTTATTAGTTTGCAAATGCCTTTGTCATATTTCTTTCAAATCTTGCACAATATATTATATTGTGGTGAAAATCTTAGTGTTAACTTTGCAAAGTCAGTGAATAATATTACAGGATATGAGACTTGCAAGTCATTGAATGAAATTATAGGATATGAGACTTGCAAAGTCATGGAATTATATTACAGGATATGAAAAAAAAAATTTACTACTATTGTTAACAGGGTATTTTACCTTTCCAGTATGCCATGTATGATTACTTGATATTTGGATAGGTTATACTAAAATGCATAAGGTGTGACGTTATATTTTTGGTATCAGAGCGGGGATAGGTTCCATGGGAACATGCATATGCATAAGCGCATGATAACATATTCATCATATGTGTTGAACATTATGTAGTGACATATTTTCATTTATTTTAGGGACATCATAAGACATGATACACCAAGGAGGGAGAGGCCGGCCGAAATGCATTCTCATGAGGCATCACCTCATTTACATAGAGAGCAACCAGCAATAGGAGTTAGAGCTCCAGCACATGCATCACAGTCATCTCATGCAGATGCACCCTATGAACACCCAGATCAGGAAGTATATGGTCCTGAAATGTACAAGGAAAGATGTTATACACAATGCACCGTATGCAATGCACCCAAGGATGACAAAGATGTATCACAGTTTAAGGCCTCATTACTAGTGGCCAAGAATGAAGAAAGACATAGCAGAATATGTTTCCAAATGCTTGACATGTCAGCAGATTAAAATTGAACATCAGGCACCAATTGGTAAGTTACATCCATTGCCAGTGCTAGAATGGACATGGGAAAGAATAACGATGGATTTTGTTTATGGATTGCCAAGAACCCCACGGAAAAATGATGCAGTATGGGTAATTGTTGATAGATTAACCAAGTCATTACATTTTCTACCTATCAGATGGGGGTGTACACTCGAGAGTTTGGCAAAATTATATGTGAATGAGATAGTCAGATTGCATGGCATTCCAGTGTCCATTGTGTCTGATAGAGACCCACGGTTTACTTCACAATTTTGGGTGAGTTTACAAGATGCATTGGGAATAAAATTGAACTTCAGTACTGCATTCCACCCATAAACTGACGGACAATCAGAGAGGACTATACAGACATTAGAAGAAATGCTCAGAGCATGTTCTATGGAATTCAGAGGAGCTTGGGATGAATATATAACATTGATTGAATTTGCTTACAACAACCAGTATCATAGCAGTATCCAAATGGCACCATATGAAGCATTGTATGGCAGAAAGTGCCAAAGCCCTATCATTTGGGATGAAGAAGGAGCACGTGCATTACAAGGGCCAGAGATAGTGCAAGACACTGTAGATAAAATCAAAGTTGTCAAGAACAAGTTAAAGGCAGCACAGGACAAACATAAAAGGTCGTGTATCTCCATGGAAAGGGATAATCCGATTTGGCAAGAAAGGTAAATTGAGCCCAAGATACATAGGGCCTTACAAAATTCTTGAGAAGGTTGGTCCACTGGCATACAGATTGGCATTACCAACAGAAATGGCTCAAATTCATAATGTGTTTCATGTGAGCATGCTTAGAAGATACATGTCAGATCCTACATATGTACTTAAAGATCAAGCCATTGAGATTGCAGAGGACAAGAGTTATATAGAAGAACCAGTGAAAATCATCGGATACAAGACTAAACAACTGAGAAATAGAGAAATACCTTCAGTAAAGGTATTACGGAGAAACCATTCACAAGAAGAGGTAACATGGGAAACAGAAGAGAATATGAAAAAGCAATATCCACACCTGTTTCCAGGTATTAAATTTCGAGGACGAAATTTTTAAAAGGAAGGGAGAATTGTAAAATCCTCGACCTTTCCCACATGCATTTCATTTGAACATATGCATCTTCCATATAATCCAGTTGAACACGTACATTTCATACATATTTTCTTAGAAACAAGTTCATGGCACGCACTAGCTATGTGTCCTAGTATTTGGCAATAGTATCGAGTCACACATGTATCCTTATAACCTAAATGATGATAACAAAGCATTAGAAATAAATTGAATAAGGTGACTAAGTTAAAGTAAGAAAAATGATTAGATTAAGATTAGTAAACATTTAAATTGTTAATTTAGTTAAATCGGGCCAAATGATTAAGCTCTATTATTGTGTGAATTAATGAAATTATAAATATATGTAAATAATAATAATAATATAGACAAAATAAAATGAAAATGACATAAAAGAGAAATAGAAGAGAAGAGAAAAGAGAAATGAGAAGAGAAAAGAGAAAAGAAGAAGTGCAAAAGAGAAAAAGAGAAAAGGACAAAAAACAAGTTGAATTTATTTTCATATTCCTTCCCCATTTCTGCCTTCTTCTTCAGCCCGACTTCTTCTTCATTTTCCTCCATTTCAGAATTCAATTATTCCTTGTTTCACTTAGGTTTTGAAGCTAATTGATCCCTTGCAAGGTCGTTCTTGGTATATAATCAATTCTTATTGCCATAGGGTTGATTTGAGTTGCTTAGGTTCATTAATTTCAAGGTCTTTCTTGGTATGTAATCAATTCTTATTGCTATACGGTTGATTTGAGTTGCTTAGGTTCATTAATAGGCACTGATTTGCAACCCAAATTTGATGCACATCAAAATTGATTCTGGAAACATTTAAAACATAAACATTGTTCCTTTATGTCTTATATTTATGCATATGTAAACGGTTTTGCATGATTGGGTGTATAGGAAGAGAAATCCTCTCTCTACTGAAACTGGTCAGGGTGTGAACCCTAACCAAAATAGCTACTGTGTTCTTTTATTTCGAATATGTTAAAGCCATTATTTGAAGTATCACAAAACATAAAAGTTGTAGATATATGTGTTATGTATCTTTATACCACATTTCAGGATCATATGACTTGTATATTTGGAGTTATGATGAATGGAACCATGACTATTCCATGACTTGAACTGCCAATTGAGTGCCCTAGGTAGATCCAGCAACTTGTTTGGCACATTTGAGCTCGTTAGAGCTAGATTATGTAAATTTTTAAAACATCACAGTTATAAATATATGTCTTATAAATTTTGGTACTAATTTCAGCTTAATTGGTTATGTATAGACTACTTATGTCCTTTTGAAGTCATACTGGTCCGGAAGCCAATTCTCTTCTGGACCAGTAAAAGTTTTGTTATAATTTGAAGACCTTAGAGACATAATTGATAAAAGTTGAAAACATGAAAAATGTTCCATATAAACCCATATAAGTTTCTATAAATTTTCAGGAAAATAGGACTCATATATTATAAGTTATGATGAACCAAAGTGGGTACCCTGAAACTGCCGAAAGGCAGAAAACAGAACACACTTAGAAATTCCACCAAATATTGTACAATGATCCCATTGGTCTGAAATTTTAATATTTTCTATAATTATATGTTGGTTTTAATTAGGAATAAGAATTAGATTAATTGGTCAAGTATAGAAAACGTTATAGGCTAAACAGTCCTATAAGATAACACTGACTCATAGGAAAAATCTTAACTATTGATATGAATAATGCATATTAATTTTTTCAAGCCACATTTAGTCTCCCTAATCATGAATTAATCGATTATGTTTTCATATTAGGCTCACAACATATTGGAGACCCACAAAGAGCGGATAGACAATAAGTTATGGGCTAGAATGAAAGGAGAAAGGTGAGTCTAATTATCAATTGAATTCTTTAGTGCATATGAATGTTGCTTGCTATGTGATTGTGATAATTTTTCTTTGAAAATGTGATGATGAATAATTTGTGACATTTGTGGTACATATAAGTTTGTGTACTTCTGGTATATTTGAGGTATATGTTTGACATATGATATATATACGTGATATATGTATAGTATATGCAAGGTATATGTGTTTACATATGAGGTATATATGTGGTATATGTAAGGTATATGTGTTGACATATGAGGTATATATATGGTATATGTTTGGTATATGTTTGGTATATGTGAAAAGATACAATGGTTGATGAATATGTAAGTACAAGTGCATATGCATAATGACTTAAAAGGCATTATGTCTAGTTAATCGACATTGCAAAGCAAAAGAAGAGGCCTATGGCCCAACAAATGTGCAAATGAAACAAATGATCAAGCTAGCTAGCAAATGCAAATGTTCACATGGAAACCCGGGGCAATGTCTGTTTAACTTAGTCACAACAAAATGAAATAAGCGAAGCATTTGCATACATAAGGAGTAATGATTATATGTTTCAACTTTATTGATATTTATATGATACTGATGAATGGAATGGAATACTTGGTATGTATTGGATTTGTGACATATTATTATGAGTTGTTCTGTACTTTAGAGCTCATTTAATGGTTACTCTCACTGAGCCGCAACTCATCAATTTGCATCATTTTTCAGGTAAAGAAAAGTGATAGCTCATTTTGAGTAGCGTATAGAAGACATGGAGCACAGGTCACTGGCCGAGCCTCATCACTCTCTCTCCTTGCATTCCACATAAGCATAAGAACATATCATTTATATTTGGGGATTGAATACTTGCAAATTTACTAACTTTAAAACGTAATGTTTAAGTTATTAATATATGTGATGTTATAGGCTATAATTAAAGCTTTCGTATTGATTGTGAAATTATTGTTGATAATATGAGATGAGTTAAAAAAAATTACTATCACTGTAAACATGAATTTTATTTTATTCTTGTTTCATACATGATAAATTAATATAAAAACAACATATGCGGTATATAGATGTATAAGGTGTTAGGTGTTACAAGTTGGGTTGTTGTAAACCATAACAATCCAAAGCTTATGGATTGCTCTAACAGTATCCACATGAAGGAGCAAAGCAATTAACCTCAAAGCTTATGGGGTGTCAAAGCATCAAAATGCTAACAATGGTGGTTCAACTTGAGAGAGAAGAAGATGAGATAATAACTTTTATTTTCGCAAGGAGGCAACTTCCTTTCTAAGCTCTTTTGAGCGTATTTATAGGTCCTCTAATCATAGTTACGGTTGGACTCTAAAACCCCTACATTTGCTTTCGAAAGGAATAGAAAATCTGCAAAATTGTGTGACAGCCATATGGGCTGCTCCTGCGTGTGTACAGGAAAGCTTGTTGTCGTACGCATGAAGATGCCCTCGTGCACGCGATAGTAAGACTTCATATTATTGAAACTGTTTCAATGAACAACCATTTTGGCTTTCATATGCGAAACTCTTTCACAAAATAACCTCTCTCATGTTTTTGGATCCAATCCAAAACCCATTTCACATTTCCTTTATTCCTTCTATGCATGTGACACATTAGATTTCCAGTTATGTTGGCAGCTCAAATCATCACATGATTTAAATAAGATCATGAACGGTATCTAACCAAACATCATAACCCCCAATTGACCGAAAAGTCAGTGGTCTGACTATAAACCCTCTATAGAAAATTACCATACAATTTGAGGCAATGGGTATACACTCATTCTATCAGGAGTGGTGAATCCTTTGTTGGTTACCCAATCACCTTCGAATAACTCAAGTTCTATCCAATCACCACCCTATGAGCAACCTCCCTGAGGCTATAAGAAATAGTGTCAAAATACAGAATAAGTTTCCAAGATATCCTTGAGTACCTATAATGTCATCCACTAATTTAGACCTAAATCATGCGAGTTGTTAACTTGACTCGACAGTTTGACCTAAGTCTAAATTTGGATTTTTATTCAAAAATAATTAAAATAATGGCAATGAAGTATGGAAAATATCTAATAAAGTGTTTGAAATATTTAAAGATGTTAAATTTCTGTAAAGGACTAAATTGCAAATTTTGAAAAGTTTAGGGGTTAATTTGCAATTTACCGAAAATTGGAGGGATAATTTGGATAACCATCAATTAAATACATGAATTGGGACATAACATGCATGTGGAGGCCGGTCACACCAAGTGGAAAATTTTAAGAATCCAATTGACATGCATGAATTTGAAATTAATGAAGACTTCTAGAATGTGAGATTAGGTGTCCCCATCCTTAATTGATTTTTGTCATTTTCTCATTAATTTCTCATTCATCATCTCTTATCCCTTTGTATCTAGAATTTCCTATCAATCACTTGTCTTCCCTGTTGCTCTTTGAATCATCATACATCAAAGTAAGATGAACACATTAATTACCCAAGGAAATATCTAGATTTTTATAGCTTGTGTGTCCCATTATTGATTAAATTTGTCACTTTGCTCTTAATTGCTTATCCTTTCTTCATTATCACTCTTGATCTAGAATTTGCTATCTTTTAATTGTCTTCCACGTTTTCATGAAGCACAACACACCAAATGGCATGCAACAATTAGCCAAATGATGTGCATGAATGAGGCATTAATGAGAGCTTCTAGATTATGCTTATGTGTCCCCCTTTATCACTTAACATTTAGAACACTCTATTCTCTAAACCAGCCCATATTTCCTCCATCTTCCTCCATAGCCAAGCTTGATTCTAATGAAAGAAAGTGAGAAAAGAGAGAAAAAGTAAGGGAAAAAGCCATTTTCAAGCTTAAGAGAGTAAGGAAAAAGAGGAAGATTAGGGTTTATGAAGTTTTAATAATCCGTTTACAGATTTTAAGAATTCAAATTGACAAGGAGCTAGATCAAAGGAGCAAAGGAAAGGAGAAAGAGATTGTATAAGCCCTAGAACGCCTAACTAGAACCAACTTAGGATAATTTGTGTTGCCCAGATATTAAGCCAAGAAGAGGGGTTGAATTGGAGTTTTAAAAATTAAACTTTAAAGTGCGGAAATAAACAATTAATTTTAGGAGGATAGAGAAAATTTGACACACAGATTTATAGAGGTTCGGGTGTTAACAAACCCTACTCCTCTCTCCAATCGCAATTGGGAGTTTCACTAACACACTAAGTGTTACAATGGAGTTTTACAAGCTCACTCCCAACTATGGTGTTTCTCACAATGGCTCACACCTAACCCAGAAAACCCTTGTGTTTTAATGGCTCACACAATAACCAATTTCTTGTGTTTTACAGGCTCACACAAACAACCTTCACTTTGTGTTTTACAGGCTCACACAAACAACCTTTTGAATTGTGTTTTGGAGGTTCACACAACTAACCCTTAAAAGTGTTCTACTCTTAACCCAGAAATACCCAAAGCTCACTTTAGTAATGATTACAGAGAGAACCACTTAAAAATATTAATTTGCTCAAATATGAGGAGCAAAAAGCTTTTTACAAAGAATTGATTTGTTCTCAAAGTATGAAAGTACAAATAGCTTGTAATAAGAATTAAATTCGAAGTATATGCTATTCTTTTGTTTTTCTTCTCATTCTCTCTGTTCTTAATGCATAAATGACTTCCATTTATACTTACATGGCTGAATATAGCCATTGGGGTACATTAAATAAGAAATTAGCCGTTGTACCAACCAAAAACTCGCGCCTGACATTTTTCTCTTTCATTGTTCACGGGCGTGACTATGCTTGTCACGGGGGTGACAATTCTTCCCATGCCATGACTGAAGTGGTGACCTTGGTCGTGAAGCTCTCTAGAATGTTTTGACATATTGAGTCACGGGAATGACATATTCATTCACGGGCGTGACAATCTTCCCAGCCGTGATCCAAGTGGTGACTCTGGTCGTGAAGCTCTCTGGATGAAATTGCATGAATCTTCATGGGGGTGACTGAAATGCTTACTTCACGATTTGTTTTTCCTTCATGGCCATGAACTTCAAATGTTGGTTTTGGTAATGGTTAGATTCCTTCACGGGAGTGACTCCTAGAGTCACAGCAGTGAACATGCTACTACTTGAATTTTGTCTTTCAAGATTATTCTTCCAATTCTCCATTCTTGCTATTTTAATCCATGTCCTGTATAATATACTTACAAAAAAAGTATGTTAAATACAATATTGCTATTATTATTTGTTATCATCAAAATGACGGAAATACCCCTCAAGGTTTAACAATCTCCCCCTTTTTGATGGTGACAAATAATCTAGCAATATGTGATTTTGAGAAGTCTTCCCCTCAAAATATACTTAGGATAAAAAATTTATCATGTGCAAGAATAGTAGATAATGATGTAGCATTTAAATAAACTTTAAGTATATGCAAGTTATATGAGAAGCATATCCAATTCATACCATAATTCCTTTTTAAGACATAAAGTATATGTAAGGTATATCATGGCATATTTATATTTTTAACTTGCTTTAAGGTATATTCAAGGTATACTTCAGTTGTATCTAAGGTATATAAAGCTCAATTTATATACTTTGCATATGAAATTTTGAATCAAGATTTTTTTTAATCCATTTTAAAGTCAATTCACTTTTAATTATTTGATTCAAAATTCATTTACCTTAATATTGTTGCTAGTTTGATCTTATGTTGCTAGTTTGATACCATTTTCCCTATCATATATTGCTAGTTTTCTCCCCCTTTTGTCATCAATCAAAAAAGGATATGAAGATTGAAGTAAAAAAAAGCAAATATATATATCATAAAGGAAAGGATACAAACTAAGTTAAAATATTCAGAAAGGAAATTTAAAAATTTCCTATACAAGCAAACATTAAAATAACAAACAAGCTAAAAACAATCAAATTTAGGCTACACTCTAGCCTATCTCCTATCCAGACATCCTATCACGAAGCCTAGCTACTTCAGCCTCAAGGCTGTCCATCCGAGACTCCATGAAGTCTTTGAGATTTTCCAATCTCTCATCCATTGAAGTCTGCAGCTGCTCAAATCGTGGTGCCAAGAGGTCGACCACCTGCTGCGCTAAGGATGGTGTGGAAGCTGAGGACTGCCCAATGTCCTGCTTGACTGTTGGAGGTGCTTCCTCAACCCGAGCCCTCTTTTTCTACTGGACTCCCTGGAGGCCTGCTTTAAAGTCCTCTGTGTCATTATCTTCCCAGATAATCTCCCCAGCAGTGTCAGTGAAGCGGTAGAAGATATCATTTTGAAAACCAATTCTAACAGCTGCTCCCATCTTGATGAGCGACTCGACATCCAAGCTATCTCAAGGATATGTAGGAATGATGTTGAAGTGATGGTCATCCAGCTTCAAGTAATTGAGCTTCACTGCGATATGGGTGACATATGCCCCAATCAAAATATCTCCTGTGGGCTTGGTGGCAATGGAGAGAAGATGGTTAGCAAACCATCTGGAAAGTGCCACTGTAAGTCCTCTCCGAGCCATCTCAAATAGGAAGAGTTTTGACTTCCTGATAGTCTCGTTGCTTTCTCCCCTAGCAAAAATGCTATAGGTCAGGAACCTATGCTCTAGAGTCCTGAGATGTGTGCTCTTTGTTTTCTTAACATCCCAGCTGCAACCGGTAACAAAATTTGTCCAGGCTGGCAGGGTAAGGAATTCTACCTCAGTATCATTTAGGATGCCCTCAGATGGTAGGCTGAATAATTCTCCAAACTCAATGGCACTCAGGGTGTTAGGATAGTTGCAGAGTTGGAATTTCACCACTCTAGTAGGTGAAACCTGCAAGGTGCTGAGGAATTCCAGTGTTGACTGCCTCAGAGTCGGCTGATGAATTTGAACAAAATCTTTGACATGACAGGATTGTAGTTGCTTTGTCATAGCTGATTCAAGCCCGAGACTTCGGACTGTCTGCCAATCGAAGGACCTTGATGACAAAAGAGGTCTCTTCTTCAAAGTTGCATACCGAGGATGGAAATTCTCCGGAATGCGGTTCATGAGGTAATCTGCATACCTCTTAGGTGCATGTGACTTCTTTCTCTTTCCCTTGGATGAAGCAGACTCCATATTTGAAGAAATTTGTTGTTGATGGGGTTGAAAATAATTTTGACAGAAAATTTGATGTAAAACCCTAGAAATGTATGATTTCTGATAAAGATTCGAACTTTTGGTGGTATTTATAGTGAAATTTCAAATCTTTGGGGTCGGAATCTTCAATGTCTTAATGAATGAAAGTAAATGAGAGCGGTTTTGGGAGATGAGGAGTTGAAATGAATGTTGTAACCGGCTGTTCTCTTATATATTCGATACATTCACGGGCGTGAATTACAGTTTCACGGGCGTGAATGGTCGTGTTCACGGTTTGCTGAAGGAGTGTCCCACCCGTGAATGAAGATGTGAATAAGTTCACGGGGGTGATATTTGAATATCACGAGCATGAATGATCATCCATCACGGGGGTGAACCAATGGTCACGGGCGTGAAAGATTGAATTTCACCACTTATGCCCATGAAGCAAGCCGTGACACAAGGCATGAAAGCTTATGTGAGTTTTGGGGTGTAATTGTTCACGGGAGTGAAAATTAGTCACGGGCGTGAAAATCCCTTGTCACGGGCATGAAAATCCCTTTTCACGGGCATGACTCAAGCTGTGAAAATAAGTTTCACCATTTAAAGTCGTGAACGATGTCGTGAACCAAGTCATGAATGACACTGCCTATTTGGTCCATTTAAGTCACGGGCGTGACTCCCCTAAATTTTTCATCAAATTAAAATTAAGTTCTACAACGAGACTTAATTATTTCAACAAGGATTCTATTCCTTAAAACATGAATTGTCATCAAAATTTCTATCTTATAACTTGTGATATGATTTAAGATCAACAATTAAAATTTCATATTTTTGCAATCACAAGGTTAATCCATCAATCATACCAAGTTCTCTTCTAATGAAATTAAATATTTCCTCATTTAGAGACTTAGTGAAAATATCTGCTAATTGATTTTCTGTGCTTATAAATTCTAATGCAACATCTCCATATTGAACATGATCTCTAATAAAGTGGTGTCTAATGTCAATATGTTTGCTTCTAGAGTGTTGAATAGGATTCTTTGAAAGATTTATAGCACTTGTGTTGTCATATTTTATAGGTATATGATTCATATCATGACCATAGTCCTTAAGTTGTTGTTTCATCCAAAGAATTTGTGTACAATAACATCCAACTGCTACATATTCAGCTTCAGCAGTTGAGAGAGCAACTGAAACTTGTTTCTTGCTAAACTAAGAAACCAAACATTCTCCAATGAAGTGACAAGTACTAGAAATACTTTTCCTATCCAAAAGACTACCAGCATAGTCTGCTTCTAAATATCCTATAATATAAAAAGATGAATTCCTAGGATACCATAAACCTAGATGCAATGATCCATGTAAATATCTTAAAATTCTTTTTACAACATTTAAATGAGATTCTTTAGGACATGATTGAAATCGTGCACATAAATAAACACTATACATAATATCGGGTCTAGAAGCAGTAAGATATAAAAGTGATCCGATCATACCTCTATAAAGCTTTTCATTAATGCTCTTACCCTTTTCATCTTTATCCAATTTTGTTGATGTGCTCATAGGAGTCTTGGCATTTTTGCATCCTTCCATACCAAATTTTTTGATTAAGTCTTTGGCATATTTGGATTGGTTGATGAATATGCCCTCATTGCTTTGCTTTATTTGTAGACCAAGGAAATACTTAAGTTCTCCCATCATGCTCATTTCAAATTCCCTAGTCATGAACTTAGCAAATTCTTGACAAAGCAACTCATTAGTAGAACCAAATATTATATCATCAATGTAAATTTGAACAATTAGTATATCATGCTTATGCTTTTTGATGAATAGTGTAGTGTCAACATTTCCCTTTGTGAAGCTATTTTCTAATAAAAAAGAACTTAGTCTTTCATACCAAGCTCTTGGAGCCTGTTTTAAACCATACAAAGCTTTTGAAAGTTTAAAAACATGATTTGGCAAATCATAACTTTCAAAACCTGGTGGTTGTTCTACATATACTTCTTCATCTATAAAACCATTTAGAAATGCACTTTTCACATCCATTTGAAAAAGTTTGAAGTTCATGTGACATGCGTATGCTAAGAGTATTCTTATAGCTTCTAATCTAGCTACAGGTGCATACGTTTCATCATAATCTATACCTTCTTCCTGATTATATCTTTTTGCGACTAGTCTTGCCTTATTCCTGGTTATTAACCCTTGTTCATCTAATTTGTTTCTAAATACCCATTTGCTACCTATGATTTGATGATCCTTGGGTTTAGGTACTAGATTCCATACCTTATTTCTCTCAAATTGATTGAGTTCCACTTGCATGGCAATCACCCAACTTTCATCATTAAGAGCCTCATCAATATTTTTAGGCTCAATTTGTGAAATAAAAGCAATGTCAGTGACTAAATGCTTGAAGTGAGATCTAGTACTTACTCCCCTTGATAGATCACCAATTATTTGCTCTTTTGGATGATCTTTCGTCATTCTCCATTCTTTTGGAAGTTGTTGTTCCATTTGTTCTTGATTTTGAGGAAGTAAATTTTCTTGATCATTTTCTTCTTTTCCATTTTCAATATCAAGTTTTTTCATATTACCTACAACATCATCAAGAGCACTACCTTTCACAAGATCAAGTCTACTAGATTCATTAAAAACAACATGCATGGATTTTTCAACCATTAATGATCTTTTATTAAAAACTCTATATGCTTTGCTGGTTGTAGAGTACCCTAAAAAGATACCTTCGTCAGACTTAGAGGAAAATTTACCAAGATTTTCCTTGGTGTTCAATATAAAACACTTGCATCCAAATACTCTAAAGTATGATATCAAGGGCTTTCTTGCATTCCATAGCTCAAATGAGGTTTTGTTTAAAAGAGGTCTTTTGAAAACTCGATTTGAAATATAACATGCAGTATTTGTGGCTTCTAGCCAAAAATAAGTTGGTAATTCATATTCATTAAGCATTGTTCTAGCCATTTTAATTAAAGTTTGATTTTTCCTTTCAACTACCCCATTTTGTTGAGGTGTCCTAGGAGATGAGAAATTATGTGAAATGCCATGTTCAAGACAAAAGCTTTCAAAATTTTTATTTTCAAATTCTTTCCCATGATCACTCCTTATTTTTGAAATGCAGTAACCTTTTTCATTTTGAATTCTTTTAGCAAAGTTTTTGAAGTTTTCAAAAGCATCACTCTTTTGAGCTAAGAAAATTACCCAAGTAAATCTAGAGTAACCATCTACGATGACAAATGCATAATGTTTTCCTCCTAAGCTAGCAATTTTAGTAGGTCCAAACAAGTGTAAATGCAGGAGTTGAAGAGGTTTTGAAGTACTTACTATGTTTTTGGCTTTGAAAGATGACTTGTGTTGCTTTCCTCACTGACAAGGATCACATGTCTTGCCTTTTTCATATTTGACTCTTGGTAATCCTTTTACTAGCTCTCCTGTGCTGAGACTTTGTATTAAGTCCATGTTAGCATGATCAAGTCTTTTATGCCACAGCCAAGATTCCCCACTAGTAGTCACAAGACACTTAGAGGAATGGTTAGATAGTTCATGTAAGTTTATTATGTACGTATTGATATCTCTATTTCCTTTAAATATTTCTTGACCATCGATAGAGATTACAAGACATTCATTTGAAGTGAATATTACTTTGTTTCCTTTATCACATAATTGACTTACGCTTAGCAAGTTATGTTTCAAGCCATCAACAAGTAAGACATCCTTAATAAAAGTAGTACCATTAATACCAATAGAACCAATGCCAATTACCTTAACCTTTGCATTGTTTCCAAAGGTAACTTTACCTCCATCAATACTTTTGATTTCATTAAAGAGTTCTTTGTCTCCTGTCATATGCCTTGAGCATCCACTGTCTACTAGCCACGCATTTTTGTTTATTGTGGACTTGAGGCATACCTATAGAATCACAAATCAAGTACGATTTTTAGGTACCCAAATGAGTTTGGGTCTTTAGGGGTTAGCACATGAAGGTTCCCAACGAGCCTTCCTTATCTAGTAATGTTTATTTATGTGACCCATTTTTCATACAATAATTACATTGTTTAGGTCTAAACTTGCTTTTTGGTCTTACAATGTATTTGAATGCCATAATTCGATTAGACTGATTTTGAGAACAATGGCATGGACAATCATGATTAATTTGCATTTTTCTAGATACATTCTTCCTATACATAAAGGCATGCTTATTCTTTTTCTGTATATAAGGTTTAACATTCTTATTTCTTGGTGCAGACTTAACAGGTGTGGAGATGTTAGGTTTTTTAGACTTAACAAATACTGTTTTGTTAGAAGATGATGATGTGTCCTTAAAACCTAGACCATGTCTAATTAAGGGTGATCTTTGAGATACAATGAGAGTATCTACGCTCTCTTTACCTTTGTGAAACTTAGAAATGGAATTTCTAAGTTCCTCAACTTCATTTTTCAAAGTATTATTTTCTTTTAACAATGAAGCTATTGAAGGTCTTGATGAGTATTCATCTAATGACTTTTGAAGAGATTCATTAGATGATTTAAGCTTTATGTTTTCCTTTTCTAGAAGATCTATCTTATTTTTTAAATTAGAGATATTGTTTCTATAAGTACTAAATTTATTTCTATATTTCTCTAATTCTATATTTAATTCTTCTATAAGGCTTTGCTCATCATCATCATCATCATCATCATCATCACTATTACTATCATTATCACTACTATCATTATTGAAGGAATATGAGTGTAGTGATCTTACCTTATCCGAGACGTGATCCTCAATAGCCATGAAGCATAGGTTGACCTCTTCACTTTCATTATCATCTTTTTCACTTGAAGAGCTTTCATCATCCCATGTGGCTTTATGACCTTTCTCCCCATTGTCTCTTTGGTATTTGCTCTTATGCTTCTTGAGACTTGGACATTCTGGTTTGATATGTCCTTTCTTTCCACATTCATAGCATTTTACCTCTTCCTTACTTCTATGTGTGTCATTAGAAGTTTGTTTGAGGTTTCTTTGCCTGAATTTTCTGGAATTGCTCATTTTCTTCTCAATGATTCTTTTTAATCTCCTTGAAAGCATAGTGATGTCCTCATTTTCATCATCACTCATTTCTTCATCATCTTCACTTTCTTCTTGAGATTTTGAAGTAGAGGCTTTGAGTGCTAAGGGCTTTTTTTCTCTAGCTCTGCTTCAAGCTCTCTATCTCTCTTTACTGCCATCTCATGTGTGAGAAGTTTGCCAATCAGCACATCAGTATTCATGATGCTCATATTTTCATTTGCTTCTTCTATGCTAGCAACTCTTGAACCATAGTCTTTAAGAGGAAGACTTCTTCGGATTTTATTGTTTACATCTTCCAAACTCAGATGCTTACCAAGTTTCCTCATTCCATTTATAATGGATAGAAGACGGTTGGTCATGTCAGTGATTGACTCATTGGATTTCATCTTGAAGAGCTCATATTCTGAGGTTAGAAGTTGAATCTTTTTGGATTTGACTTGCTTAGTTCCCTCATGATAGGTCTCCAATGTCTTCCACATGCTATGTGCTATTGAGCAGTGTTGTATTCTCCCACATTCTTCAATAGATAATGAGTTTGATAGGATGGTCATGGCCTTCTTGTTTTTGAAATTTCCTCTTCTTTGAGGCTTTGTCCAATCATCTCTTGATAAGATTTGTTCTTCATCATCAGCTCCTCCTCTGGTTGGTGGTGTCCATTCTTTTCGTACACTATCCCAAACTTCAATTCCTTCACTATCCAAGTATGTCTCCATCTTAAACTTCCAATGGGCATAATTTGCTCCATCAAAGTAAGGTTTGAGACTTTGGAATCCTTCACTGGCCAAATCTTACTCTTTACTAGCGCTTTTTAGGCTTTGATGCTAGACAAGGCTCTGATACCAATTGTTGCCCAGATATTAAGCTAAGAAGGGGGGTTGAATTGGAGTTTTAAAAATTAAACTTTAAAGTGCGGAAATAAACAATTAATTTTAGGAGGGATAGAGAAAATTTGACACACAGATTTATAGAGGTTTGGGTGTTAACAAACCCTACTCCTCTCCCCAATCGCAATTGGGAGTTTCACTAACACACTAAGTGTTACAATGGAGTTTTACAAGCTCACTCCCAACTATGGTGTTTCTAACAATAGATCACACCTAACCCAAAAGTCTCTTGTGTTTTAATGGTTCACACAATAAACCAATTCCTTGTGTTTTAAAGGCTCACACAAATAACCCTTACAAGTGTTCTACTCTTAACCCAAAAATACCCAAACTGACTTGAGTAGATGATTACAGAGAGAAACACTTACAAATCTTTAATGCTCAGAGAATGATGAGGAAAAAGATTTTCACAGGGAATAAATGTTTGTTTTGAAAATATTAAATGCATAAATGGCTTACAACAAGATTTCGATTCGAAATATTAGCTATTCTCTTGTTCTGGATTCATAAAAGACTTGCATTTATACTTCCATGGCGAATTATAGTCGTTTGATTGCATTTAATGCGGAAATAGCCGTTGCACCAGCTCTTATTTTCCTGCCTGACATGTTTCTCTTTCCTCTTTCACGATCGTGATTATGGTTGTCACGGTCGTGACTGTTCTTCCAAGTCATGACTTGAGTGGTGACTTTGGCCATAAAGTATTCTGGAAGGATTTGAAGTGTTTGATCACAGGCGTGACATTATATCTTCACAGGCATGAACAACCTTCCTAGCCGTGGTCCAAGTGGTGACTCTGGCTGTGAAGCTCTCTGGAAGAATTTGTCATGTCTTTTCACGGGTGTGACTTTCTTTCACGGTCGTGCCTGATATGATCATTCACAATTGCTATCATTCTTCATGGCCGTGAACTTTAAATGTTGGATAGTTGGTGCTAAGCTTCATCACGGGCGTGACATATAAGGTCACGGGCGTGAACATGCTATTTCTTTTTTTTTTTTGTCTTTTTAAGATCAGTCTTCCATTCTCCATTCTTGCTATCATATTCCATACCCTGTTCATTAAACTTAGAAAACAAGTTTGTTAAATACATTATTGCTATTTTATTTGTTAGCATCAAAATGACATAAATACCTCTCAAGGTTCAACAATCTCCCCCTTTTTGATGGTGACAAATAATATAGCAATATGTGCTTTTGAGAAGTCTCCCCCTCAAAAGATGCTTAGGATAAAAAATGTTGAAGTGCAAGAATTGTAAAGAATGATGAAGTGTAGCATCAAAATATGCTTCCTAGTTTTAAGTATATGCAAGGTATATCCAATGTATACAAAACATTTTCCTTAAAGCAAGTTATATTTATGCAAAGTATATTTAAGGTATATCAAGACTATATCAAGTGCATATTCATTCATGTAACTTGCATCAAGGTATATGCAAAGTATCATTAAGGTATATGAAGCTCATTTGCATACTTGCATATTCATTTGATCCAAAATAAGTATTGCTTTTAACTTTAAACAATATATTGCTAGGTTCTCCCCCTTTTGTCATCAATAAAAAGAATAACAAAAAGATAAAACATAATGGAAAACAAAAGCAAATATATTAATGTTGAAAAAACAAATACAAAAGTGATTGAAATTCTGAAAGGAAATTGGAAATTCCTACAGCAAACAAGCTAGAAAATAACACAGCTAACATAAAGGGGGTGTTTGGGATTGCTGTTGGGAGTCCAAAAAGCAGGTTTAGAATTTTTTTGATTTAATTGACTGAATTTTTTAATTTTTTATAAACTGCTTTTCTTAAACCTGCTTCTCGGAAAAGCATCTATTTACCTGCTTCTCTCCAAAAGCAGTTTTTAAAACTCAAAAAATTTAAAGATAAAATTTTTTTCTCTAAAAGCATTTTTGGCAAACGCAATGCCAAACAGGGCTAAAGTCTAGCCGGACATCCTATCTCTAAGGTGAGCTACTTCCGCCTCGAGGCTCTCCATGCGAGACTCCATGAAATCCTTGAGGTTCTCTAACCTCTCATCCATCAAGGCCTGCAATTGCTCAAACTGTGGTGCCAAGAGGTCAGCCACTTACTGAGCCAAGTTTGGTATGAAGGCAGAGGATTGTCCAATTTCCTACTCAACCTCTAGAGGCGTCAGCTCAACTCAAACTCTCTTCCTCTGCTTGATTCCTTAGAGGCTAGCTTTGAAGTCATCCGAGTCATTGTCCTCCCAAATGAGCTAACCACTAGTGTTGGTGAAGCAGTAGTAGATATTGTTCTCAAATACTATACAAACAGCCACTCCCATTTTGATGAAGGACTCGACATCTAGTCGGTCTCGAGGATGTGCTGGTATGAGGTTGAAGTGGTGTTCCTCTAGCTTCAAGTATCCTAGCTTGATGGTGATGTGAGTCATGTACCCACCAATCAGAATGTCTCCGAAGGGCAATTGACAAAAGATGGTTTGCAAACCATTGAGATAAAGCCACTATTAGGCCTCTACGGGCCATCTCTAGGAGAAAGAGCTTTAACTTCCTGATCGATCCATTGCTGTCTCCTCTAGAGAAAATGCTATAGGTTAGAAACCTATGCAAGTAGTTGTGCACTGTGGATCGAAGGTGGGTGCTCTTTGTGTTCTTGATGTCCCAGCTGCAATCAAGCCCGAAGTGAGTCCATGCCTAAGTAGCATAGAACTCCACTTCACTCTCATTCAGGATACCTTCAGAGGGAAGGTTGAACATGTCTCTAAACTCTGTGGCAGAGAGGGTGTTCTGACGCTTGCAAATTTGGAATTTCACCATGCTGGTAGGAGAGACTTGCAAGGTGCTCAGGAATTCTAGAGTTCGTTCCCTTAGTTTTGGTTGATGGATATCAATGAAGTCTTCAAGATGACAAGCCTGGAGTTGTTCCGTCATGCTTGTCTTGAGGCCGAGTGCACGGATGGTTTTCCACTCAAATGATCGAGAGGAAAGGAGTGGCCTTTTCTTGAGAACTAAATATCTAGGATGACAATGCTCCGGAATAATGTTTAGAAGGTAATCTGTGTACCTTCTTAGAGCATGAGACTTCTTTCTTGTACCATTGGAGGATCCGATTTCCATTTTGATTGAAAAATAAACTTTTGAAGAGTGAAAAATTTGATGGAATTTTTTGGAGTAAAACTTAAGATGTTTGATTTCTGATGAAAAGGCCGTCTTAGTCAAAACCCCAATTATGAAAACCCTTTTCTCCCACTTCACACCTTGGAACGCACCGTTCTGTGACTCAGGTAGTGACTACTTTACAGGAAAGAGGGGCAATGGAGTACACTATTGTGGTAGCCAAAACGAAATGGTTTTTGAAGATATTTATAGATGGAATGAGTTGCTAGGGGGGCCGAAATCTTCAAAATAGTATTTAATGGTGATAAATGAGAGAAGTTAAGAGAAGTTGGAGAGTTGGAATGAGAGAAATAATGGTAGAAACGTTATATAGCTGACATCTTCACGAGCGTGAAAAACTAAGTCACGGGCGTGAAGTGTCGTGTTCACGGTTTGCTGAAGAGACGCTCTACCCGTAAAGAGAGAGGTGAAATTATTCACGATTGTGAAAATTAAATTTAACGGGCGTGAATGATGAACTATCATGGTGGTGACAGACGAGTCACAGGCGTGAAGTACAAACTTCACTACTTGTGATCGTGAAACAAAGCGTGACACAAAGCATGAATGCTTCTGTAAGTTTTTGGTGGAAATGTTCACGGTCGTGAAAAAGCATCACGGGTATGAACAAAGGGTTTCATAGGGGTGACTGAAAAATGTTATGGTCATGAAACATAGTCTTCACTACCTTCAGCCGTGAACTATGTCATGAAGCAAGTCGTGAAAGCTACTGGTTCTTTTGGCGATTTAGTTCACGGTCGTGAATATATTTCACAGGCGTGAATTGCCTAAAAACCTCATCAAATAAAATTAAGTCTAAAACAAGACTAAAGCATTTCAAAGGAGCTTCTATCCCTTATAACATATATTTCCATATAATATATGGAAATATTATAACATATATTCTAAGAATGTTGAATGAGATTCTTAGATAGATTTATAGCACTTATATTGTCACATATAATAGGTATATGGTCTATACTATGACCATAATCCTTAAGTTGTTGTTTCATCCAAAGGATTTGTGTACAATAACATCCTGCTGCTACATACTCCGCTTCAGCGGTAGAAAGAGCAACTGAAACTTGTTTATTACTAAACAAAAAAACTAAGCATTCTCCAATAAAGTGACAAGTAGCTGAAGTACTTTTTCTATCTAAAAGACTTCCAGCATAATCAGCATCTGAATATCCTATAATGTAAAATGATGAATTTCTAGGATACCATAAACCTAGAAGCAATAAGCCATGTAAATATTTTAGAAATCTTTTTACTGCATTTTAATGAGACTCTTTAGCACATGATTGAAAGCCAGCCTTATTCCTAGTTATTGAACCTTTTTCATCTAGTTTATTTCTAAATACCCATTTGCTACCTATAATTTGATGCTCCTTGCGTCTAGGTACTAAGCAAGGTCAGAAACTAAATGTTTGAGATGAGATCTAGTACTTACTCCCCTTGTAGGATCACCAATGATTTGCTCTTTGAGGTGATCTTTTGTAAATCTCCATTTCTTTGGGAGCCCTTTTTATTTAATACCCTATATGTTTTACTATTTGTAGAGTATCCTAAAAAGATACCTTCATCAGATTTAGAGGCAAAATTTCCAAGGTTGTCCTTAGTATTCAATATGAAGCACTTGTTAGAGGAGTGCTCTAAAGGCAATCACCTGTAGCACTTATTGTACAAATTTATTTGATTAATAAAAAGGCTTTTTCATTAATTTGATGTTCATTTGATACACGAATTGATAAGTGATCTTAAATCAATTAATGAAGTCCTTGATACGTAACACAGCATGAAGGAAATCATGATGAGATCATGATATTGAGATTCTTATCATGTGTAATTATGTTAGTATCAAAATTATCCCTAGTCATAGAATTAATGAGATGGGACATTATTAATCCAGATAGACTACCACATGTTACACTCCTTGATTGGATCGAGTAGTAGATCTCATAATCTATAAACATGAGATGTTTAGAGTTAACATGTGGATGCTTGATAAGTGTAGCTAAGTACATTGGATGACCAACTATGAGACAATCATACGGATAATCTATTCAAATGTCAATGATAGTCTCATCATAGCAATGATGCAAGTATCCTTAGACTTGAAGTACTCAAGGATATCTTGAATATTGATTCTGTATTTTGACACTATTCCTTGTTGCCTCAGAGAGGTAGCTCATAGGGTTGTGATTGGATACAACTTGAGGTATTTGAAGGTAATTGGTTAACCAACAAAGGATTCACCACTCTTGATAGAAGGAGTGTATACCCATGGCCTATTGTCGTGGTCATTACTCAGGAATCTCTAGCCGGAGTGGAAATGTCATAAATATAGTCTTCAATGACATATCTAATAGTGTAATGAGCCTCAAGGACAAGAACTAACATTACTTGGACTAGACGTGACGTAGTCAGTCTAGTGGGAGTTGACACATGTCCATACTCTGAACCAAATGGGGTATAGAATGGTGAAAGGAATAATTACACAACAATTGTCTATGGAAAGGTTTGTAGTCAAACCACTGACCTTTCGCCCAATTGGGGGTCATGATGTGTTGCTAGATACCGCTCATGACCTGCTTAAATTAATTATTAATTTAAGTGGCCAACATAACTGGGAACCTAATGGGTCACACGCATTGAAGATACGGAGAATGAGTAAAATGGTCTTGGATAGGATCCAAAATATGAGAGAATTATTTTAGGATGGATCGCGATGAAATCGCATGAAAAAATCGTTCGGGAGTGTCACGGGCCCGTGTGGGCCAGCGCGGGCTAGGCAAGCTGCTGGCCAGCTGGGCTGCCCAGTAGTAGCCCGCAGCAGGCCCAACGCGCATGCAGCTTCCCATCCATTGGCCAACGACTTTTTTTGGCCTTAATTAGGCCAATTATGGCCAATTACTATTCATTAGTTACCATTTTCTCCATTTTTGACTTTTCATCTTATTTTTGAATTTGATTCAAATAGAAAATACATCAAATGGCAGAAAATAGACATGAAAATATTTTTTGTGAAAAAAATATTTTTAAGACAACAAAAATTCTCTTTTAATTTTAATTAATTAATTAATTTTTTGATGTATTTTCTATTTGAATCAAATTCAAAAATAAGATGAAAAGTCAAAAATGGAGAAAATGGTAACTAATGAATAGTAATAATTTTTAATTTTAATTAATTAATTAATTTTTCAAACAAACACAAAAACGGGACTGTTTTAGCTTACCCGGTGGGGCTGTTTTATTTGATTTTTTTTGTATGTATTTATTTTATTTCCATCACCTTGAAATAATTTTTATGTGATTAAAAATATGTTATTTTGATGTTATATGCATGCCAAAATTATTTTGCAAGCATTTGAGATTTTAAAAAATTCTAGATATCAAATTAGTCATTTTGAGCGTCTAAGTGTGTTGGTTCGTTTGTCTTAGTAATTTTGTCTTGTGCCAAAACATATTTTGATGAACTTGATCTGACCTAAAGATATTTAGAATGGTGATTTAATGTTCTGAAAATTTTTAGAATTTTTGGAAATTAATTTTGAATTAATTTAAGTTGTGCAATTTTAATTCTTGTATGACTAGAAATTGATATGTATATTAAAATTAAATTGTTTAATTTTAACATCATAATATTCTGATTTTAAGGAGAATTAATTTTTAATTATTTTTGGAAATATGGAATTTAATTTAATTTGATTAAATATTAAATTCCACTTTAAAATGACATACAAAATTAAATTAACCGATAGAATACATATAGGCAATTTCGATTCAAGTGTTAAATCGATTTACAAATTGAAATCCAAAATTGTAATTTTTATTTTGTGCATTAGAGAATGCATGTTAGGGGTGTATGAAAAGGCATGGTGGATGATTATGGACTTAGGCCCAATGTGATTGAGCATGCATGGAATTATTTTGTTTTATGGTAAATAGGGTCTGCGTGTCCCTACCTCTTTCTTTCTTATGTATTTCTCTTCTCATCTTACTCCCCTCAAATATAAATTGAGGTTTTCTACAATTTGAAATATGTAATTAGATTACATAGGATTAGGATTGAATGAAGATACAAAGGAGCAAGAAGCAAAGGAGATGGTACCATAAACAATAAGACTTAGAAATAGGAATTTGATTTCTATTTTGGGTTGTAAATTCATGCATATACCTAGGTAAGACCTAGTCAATTTCTCTTTGGCTCAAGAGATTGACTTTAGTATGTCCATAATCATGCCATATAGTTAATGTAACTATCTTTATATATCAATGTGATGAATGTATGATATATAAAAGCATGAAATAATAACTTGATGAGACTTAACAAAGAAATCCCTCAATAAATAAACAATTAAGTCTTACACCTTCCATTAATATGGGGAGAACCAGAGTTCTTCTAGAGTTAAGGTTGTTGAGTTGCCTCAAGCTCACTCTATAAGAATATGTTCAATCCATTGAAATTAGATTTCATGATTAATGGGTTAGACTTAACCGATATTATTAACTTGTTGGATTTGCGCCAAGGTTAATGTGTATTGGAGGTGAAGTTGGGTTGTATACATGAGATGTACACATTTCAAGAGTCGATAGCCCAATGTATGAGCACACATCAATAAGTTGATAGCACAAGATTCGATAGTTGCATGAATAATGCAATTGGTATGGATTAGATACCTACCAACCAAACTAAGGATAGTTTGTTGAGTTGTCTCAAGGTTATTCTTAGCTAGTTGGATATCGACCCACTAGGAGAACTTCCATATAAGTTCTCTTGGGTTCATAGTGAGGGCTATGGAATCACAATAAAATAGTGGGAGCCATAATGCAATTTATTAAAGACCTAATAAATATGCATTTTATGTACATTCTAACATGTTCTATTTTACATCTAGGTTGCTTGAATCATCATCATGACAAGTGTGAATTTGCGATCGCTAATGGAATCAAATAAGTTGACTAGGCCCAATTTTTTGGATTGGCTAAAGAATTTGAGAATAGTTCTCAAATACGAAAAGATTGGCTATGTCCTAGATGAGTCACTCCCTAATCCCCCTCATTCTAATGCTTCTGAAGATGTTCAGAAGGCATATCAAAAGCATCTCGATGATAGTGAAATAGCAAGCTGCATTATGCTTGCTACTATGTCAGCTAAGTTGCAAAAGCAGCATAAGGCTATGGATGCTAATTCCATAGTATACCATCTAAGAGAGCTTTTTGATGAGCAAGCATGTTCTGAAAGGTTTGAAACTTCAAGGTTGCTCTTCCACACTAAGATGGTTGAGGGGACATCTCCAGTGCAATATGCATTGAAGATGAATGGCTATATTGAGAGGTTGGCCACCTTGGGATTTGTGATGGACCATGAATTAAGTATTGACTTAATTCTAACCGGTTTGTCTGATAGTTATTCACATTCTATGCTTAACTATAGGATGAACCAAATCTCTACCACTATTCCTGAGCTGATTAACTTGCTTAAAATAGCTGAGCCATCTGTCAAGAAGGACAGTAAGGCTGTGATACTGGTGGACTCTCCAAGTTCTAAAAGGAAGAACCTTAAGAAGAAGAAGAAGAAGTCCATGAAGCCTAAGGGAGGTGTGGCCAAGAAGAAGGCCAAGGAGATTGCTCCAAAAGGGACATGCTTCCATTGTGGCAAGGATGGCCGTTGGAAAAGAAACTGCAAGGCTTACTTGGAGTCCTTGAAGAAGAAGGCATCTGATGCGCCATTTACTTCAGGTATTTTTGTCATTGAAATTAATACTGTTTCCAATAATAATATATGGGTATTAGATACCGGTTGTGGCTCACACATATGCACTGATATGCAGGGCCTAAAGAACAATAGACAGCTCAATAAGGAAGAGTCAGACCTACGCATTGGAAATGGAGCAAGGGTGGCTGCATTAGCTATAGGAACATATGTATTGACCCTCCCTAGTGGGCTTATATTAAATTTGGATAATTGCTATTATGTACCTGCTTTGACTAAAAACATTATTTCTGTTTCAAGTCCAAATAAAGATGGTTTCCTTTTAGCTTTTAGTAACAATTTTTGTTCTATTATGTTGAATGGAATTCTTTATGCTAATGGTACATTATGAAATGGAATATACATATTATGCTAATACTTTCAAAACAAATATTTATTCTCTGTGAAAATCTTTTTGCTCATCATTTATTGAGCAATAAAGATTTGTAAGTGTTTCTCTCTGTAATCATTTATTACTCAAGCGAGTTTTAGGTATTTCTGGGTTAAGAGTAGAACACTTGTAAGGGTTAGTTGTGTGAGCCTCTAAAACACGAAGAAAGGTTATTTGTGTGAGCCTGTAAAACACAAAGAAAGGTTGTTCGTGTCAGCCTCTAAAAGACAAAGTAAAGGTTGTTTGTGTGAGTCTGTAAACATAAGGAATTGGTTATTGTGTGAGCCATCAAAACACAAGGGATTTCTAGGTTAGGTGTGAGCCATTGTGAGAAACACCATAGTTGGGAGTGAGCTTGTAAAAATCCATTGTAACACTTAGTGTGTTAGTGAAACTGCCAATTGCGATTGGGGAGCACCCAAACCTCTATAAAAATCATTGTGTCAAATTTCTCTATCCCTCATAAACTTAACTTTTTATTTCTGCACTTTAAAGTTAAGTTTTTTAAACTCCAATTCAACCCTTCTTGTTAGCTCAATATCTGGGCAACAATTGGTATCAGAGCTTTGTATAACATCGAATCCTAAAAAGCGCTAGTAAAGATGAAGATATGGCCAGTGAAGGATTCCAAAGTCTCAAACCTTACTTTGATAGAGCAAATTATGGCCATTGGAAGTTTCGGATGGAGACATACCTGGATAGTGAAGGAATTGAAGTCTGGGATAGTGTATGAAAACAATGGACACCACCAACCAGAAGAGGAGCTGATGGTGATGAAAAAGTCTTATCAAGAGATGATTGGACAGAGCCTCAAAGAGGAGGAAATTTCAAAAACAAGAAGGCAATGACAATCCTCTCAAGCTCATTATCCATTGAAGAATGTGGAAGAATACAACACTGTCCAATAGCCTACAGCATATGGAAGACATTGGAAAATTATCATGAAGGAGCTAAGCAAGTCAAATCCAAGATTCAACTTCTTAGCTCAGAATATGAGCTCTTCAAGATGAAATACAATGAGTTAATCACTGACATGACCAACCATCTTCTAGCCATTATAAATGGAATGAGGAAACTTGGGAAGCATCTGAGCTTGGAAGATGTAAACAGCAAAATCCTAAGAAGTCTTCCTCTTAAAGACTATGGCTCAAGAGTTGTTGGCATAGAAGAAGCAAATGAAGACATGAGCATCATGAATACTGATGTGCTTATTGGGAAACTTCTCACACATGAAATGGCAGTGAAAAGAGATAGAGAGCTTGAAGTAGAGCCAGAGAAAAGAAAGCCTTTAGCCTTAAAAGCCTCTACTTCAAAATCTCAAAAAGAAAGTGAAGATGATGAAGAAATGAGTGATGATAAGAATGAGGACATTGCTATGCCTTCAAGAAGGCTGAAAAGAATCATTGTGAAAAAAATGAGCAACTCCAGAAAATTCAGGCAAATAAACCTCAAACAAACTTCTAATGATTCACAAAGAAGTAAGGAAGAGGTAAAGTGCTATGAGTGTGGAAAGAAAGGGCATATTAAACCAGAATTTCCAAAGATCAAGAAGCATAAGAGCAAATACCAAAGAGACAATAGGGAGAAAGGTCACAAAGCCATATGGGATGAAGAAAGCTCTTCAAGTGAAAGAGATGATAATGAAAGTGAAGAGGTCAGCCTATGCTTCATGGCTATTGAGGATCACGTCTCGGATACGGTAAGGTCACCACACTCATACTCTTTCAATAATGATAGTAGTGATAATGATAATGATAGTGAGAGTGATGATGATGATGATGATGAGCAAAGCCTTATAGAAGAATTAAATTTAGAACTAGAGAAATATAGGAGTAAATTCAGTACTTATAGGAATAACATTTCCAATTTGAAAAACAAAATAGATACTTTAGAAAAGGAGAACATTAATCTTAAATCATCTAATGAATCTCTTCAAAAATCATTAGATGAATACTCATCAAAACCCTTAACTAATTCCTTGCTTAAAGAAAATAATACTTTAAAAAATGAAGTTGAGGAACTTAGAAATTCAATTTCAAAATTCGATAAAGGAAAAGAGAGTTTAGATACTCTCATTGTGTCTCAAAGACAACCTTTAATTAGACATGGTCTAGGATTTAAGGACACATCATCATCTTCTCACAAAACCATCTTTGTTAAGTCTAGTGAACCTCACATCTCCACACTTGTTGGAACAACACCAAGGAATAAGTATATTAAACCTTCTATACATAAAAAGAATAATCATGCCTTTATGTATAATAAGCATGCATATAGAAAAGCATCAATTAATCATGACTATGCATGCCATTATTCTCAAAATCAATTTAATAGAAATATAGCATTCAAAAATATTGTAAGACCAAAAAGCAATGTTAGACCTAAACAGTGTAAATACTGTATGAAGATTGGTCATATAAATAAATAAACATTGTTGGATAAGGAAGGCTCATTAGGAACCTTCATGTGCTAACCCCAAAGGATCCAAGCTCATTTGGGTACCTAAAAATCATACTTGAACTGTGATTCTATTGGTATGCCTCAAGTCCAAAATAAACAAAAACCACATTCTTCAATGGATAATGAGCTTGAGAGAATTGTCATTGCCTTCTTGTTTTTGAAGTTTGCTCTTCTTTGAGGCTCTGTCCAATCATCTCTTGATAAGATTTATTCTTCACCATCAACTCCTTTTCTAGTTGATGGTGTCCATTCTTTTTGAACACTATCCCAGACTTCAATTCCTTCACTATCCAGATATGTCTCCATCCGAAACTTCCAATGAGCATAATTTGCTCCATCAAAGTAAGGCTTGAGACTTTGGAATCCTTCATTGGCCATATCATGATCTTTACAACCGCTGATTAGGCTTTGATGCTAGACTTAGCTCTGATACCAATTGTTGCCCTAATATTGAACCAAGAAGGGGGGTTGAATTGGATATTAAAAATTTTAACTTTTAAGTGCGGAAAGAATAGTTAAGATGAGTAGGGATAGAAAGATAAGACACAATAATTTTTATAGAGGTTTGGGTGTTAACAAACCCTACTCCTCTCCTATTAGTTAGTTTGGTTATAGGTGTTATGGGCACAAGAAAAATGAAAAATAACAATAATATAAAAGTATGTCATTTCAATAAAGTTATCTTGAATTAAAATTGTTGAATATGAAATGTTTGTTGAAATTCATTTGTTTTTACATAATTTTCTTGTTTTATGCCTTATTTATGAAATGATTAATTGATATGTGAGAAAATATATGTATGTAAATTTTTTTTTCTTAAAGCACCACTAAGCTAGTAGCTTAGTGTGGGTGGTTTCCTCTCGCGTAGTTTTAGAAGGATAGCTGTAGATAGTATAGTTGTCAGAAGAAGAAGGGTACCCAGACGAAAGAAGCTAAAAGCTTTGGATTTATTTTTGGTACATTTTATCAAAAGATTTGTAAATTAAAATATAGTTCTATTTCATCTAGCATGTATTAAAGATGTGACTTATAATGTAAAAGACATAGTTTGAATGTAAATTAATATATTTTATAAATAAATAAAATTTTAAATAATTGTTATTGTAATAATTTTATTTTGGATATCTGTAATATTTTTGTAAAAAAAAATTATACTTCATTTAGTTAATCTAATATGATAGTTAGTCGGGTAATACTCACTTACCTTGCTCAACGAAAGTGGGGTAAGGGGGTGCTACAGCACATGACCTATCCAAGCAGTCTTTGAGACTATTAACAAACTAGGAGCAGGCTATTCCAAGAGGGTCAAAGAGGATCAGGAGGCTACATATGTGATAGTTGATTCTAAATGCATTAATCGATCCAGGTTCAATACACACTTAAATATGCACAAACATTCTTATGCAGCACAATATGGTTAGTGAAAATATTAAATATGAGATTGAGGTTACAAACACTTTAAAGCATATCATGGAAGTGAATCAGGTATATAGAGGCTATCCTATGATTGTACAAGGGAATGAGTTCTCGGCAGACTTAATAGAGTTGACTTTTTGGAAATTTAATGCAATTTTGGGCATGGATTGCCTTGCACGGCACAGGGTAGTTGTAGACTGCAAAGAGAAGTTTGTGATGCTTAAAACACCAGAGCAGGGACATGTGAAAGTGGAAGGTGAGTTATTCCCATGATGAGGAAGGGATGTGAAGCCTATTGGGTTCATGCGGTTGATACTAGAAAGGGAGGTCTAAAACTTTAGGATATCCCCACAATAAATGAATTGCTAGATGTTTTTTTCTAAAGATATACTGGGATTATTGTTAGAGATGTGCCCTAAAGGCAATCACCGTAGGCACTTGATGTACTCATTTATTATTAGGAAAATGCATTTTCATTATATAGTATTCATTGTATATGAATTGATATAGGTCTTAAACCGTTTAATGAAGTCCTTGGTATGTAACACAACATGAAGGAATTCATGATGAGATTCCTATCATGTGTAATTGTGTTGATACCCAAATTATCCCTACTCATAGGATTAACAAAACGGGACATTATTATTCCGAATAGACTAGCACGTGTTATACTCCTTGACTAGGTCAAGTACCTGATCTCATAAGTTGAAAGCATGAGATGTTTGCTATGAGTAGCAAGTACATTGCATAACCTGCTATGAGACTATCACATGGATATCTATTTAATGTCAATGGTAGTCTCAGCATAGCAATGGTGCAAGTATCCTTAGACTTGATATGCTTAAGGTTATCTTGGATACTAAATCCTATACTTTAACTTCATTCCTTGTTGCCTCTAAAAAGGTCACTCAGAACGTGGTGATTGGGTATAGCATAAGGATTCACCATTACTAATAGAATGAGAGTATACCTATGGCCTCTTGTAGAGATCATTACTCAAAAATCCTTGGCCGAGGTAGACATGTCTTGAAGAAGGTCTTCAAGGATATATCTGATCAGGGTAATAAGTCTCATAGAAAAGAACTAATATCATTTTTATTAGATGTGACATAGTCAGTCTAGTGGGAGCTGACACACATACCAAGCTCTGAACCAAATAAGGTATAGTATGGTGAAAGGACAAATTGCACGGTAATTATCTATGGAAGGATTAAAAGTCAAACCACTGACTTTTTGGTTAATTGGGTGGTCATGATGTTTTGTTAGATACTGCTCATTATCTGCTAAGTCAAGGGAAATTGATTAGAAATTCATTATTGGTCAAAAGTGTTTGACTCGTAGAATTCTAATCGGAATAGGATTCCTTCCGAGACTTGAGCTGCTAACATGACTAGAAAACCTATTAGGTCACACACATAGAGGGAATGAAGAAAATGTAAAATGGGCTTTGGATAAGATCCAAATGAGAAAGAAAGAGAATTGGGCATTTTATAAGAGTTATAAAAATGGGCTAAATCCAAATTGGATTAGGAATTTTGACTTAGTCAACATTGGGTCTTATACCTTAGGAAAATAAGCCCATTATGGCTTCCTTTTCCAACCCTAAAAGGGATTAGAAATTGTATAAATACTCCTTTATGGAGTCAATTTCATGGATGTCCCATTAAGAAAAATAATAGTTATTTTTCTTCTCTCCCTTTTCTCTTTCATAAGAAAATTTTCTATAGCTAGCATTTTGTACCTTTGTTACCCTATCTCCTTTGAGGTTTTTTTATTCTTCATTCATGTGGATACTCTTAAAGAAAAACTAAGGTCATAATTCCCAAGGTATCATAAACCTAGCTTTGGATTTTTATGGTTTGCTACAACCCAACAAATAAGGAAAAGCTCACAACTTGGAAGATCTAAAGTTGCAAACAAAGGTAATCAAGTTTTCACATATTGTTGGTATGATCTGATTTTAATATTCATAGGGCATTCCATTGTTTTGGATTCCATTAATTTTTATTTTTTGTTGACCCATATATGTGATGCATGTTAATAACCCAACAATTACCACCTCATAGAGAGGTTGAGTTCACTATAGAGCTCACCCTAAACACAACATAGTGCAATACAGAATGGAACCATAAAAATTTAAAGAAATTAAACAGTTGCACGAATTGTTAGAGAAAGGGTATATTAGGGTGAGTGTATCCCTATAGGATGCACTAGTGTTGTTTGTGAAAAAGACAGATAGGTCTATGAAACTGTGCATAGACTACAAACAGTTGAACAATATTGTTGAACCTTGAGGGGTATTTCCATCATTTTGATGATAAAAAATAAAACAACAATATTGTATTTAACATACTTGTTTTCTAAGTCCATTGAATAGGGTATGGAATATGATAGCAAGAATGGATAATGGAAGAAAAGATAAAATTGAAGAAGTAGCATGTTCACACCCGTGACCCGATGTGTCATGCCCGTGATTAAGCCTAGCGCCAACAAACTAACATTTAAAGTTCACGGCCATGAAGGAAGATAGCAACCGTGAATGAACATTTCAGTGACGCCCGTGAAAGAAATGTCACGCCTGTGAAAAGACATAACAAATTCTTCCAGAGAGCTTCACAACCAAAGTCACTAGTTGGACCACGGCTTGGAAGGTTGTCACACTGGTGAAGATATATGTCATGCCCATGAATAAAAATTTCCAAAACCTTCCAGAATGCTTCACGACCAAGGTCACTACTTCAGTCACGACTTGCAAGAACAGTCACGATCGCGACACACAGAGTCACGACCGTGAATGATGAAAGAGAAAAATGTCAGATGCGATTATTACGATTGGTGCAATGGCTAGTTTCATATTTAATGCATTCTAACGGCTATAATTTGCTATGGAAGTATAAATCCAAGTCATTTATGCCTCCAGAAGAAGAGAGTGAACAAGGAGAACAAAAGAAAAAGTGAATTGAAAATATTTTGAATCAAAACCTTGTTGTAATCCATTTTGTGCATTCGATATTTATTCTCTGTAAAAGACTTTTTTCTCATCATTTATTGAGCAATAAAGATTTGTAAGTGTTTCTCTCTGTAATCATTTACTCAAGTTAGTTTTAGGTATTTCTAAGTTAAGAGTAGAACACTTGTAAGGGTTAGTTGTGTGAGCCTTTAAAACACAAAGAAAGGTTGTTTGTGTGAGCATGTAAAACACAAAGTAAAGGTTGTTTGTGTGAGCCTATAAAACACAAGGAATTGGTTATTGTGTGAGCCATAAAAACACAAGGGATTTCTGGGTTAGGTGTGAGCCATTGTGAGAAACACCATAGTTGGAGTGAGCTTGTAAAACTCCATTGTAACACTTAGTGTGTTAGTGAAACTCCCAATTGCGATTGGGGAGAGGAGTAGGGTTTGTTAACACCCGAACCTCTATAACAATCCTGGTGTCAAATTTCTCTATCCCTACTAAACTTAATTTTTTATTTCTGCACTTTAAAGTTAAATTTTTTTAAACTCCAATTCAACCCCCCTTCTTGGGTCAATATCTGGGCAACAATTGGTATCAGAGCTTTGTCTAGCATCAAAGCCTAAAATGCGCTGGTAAAGAACAAGATATGGCCACTGAAGGATTCCAAAGTCTCAAGCCTTACTTCGATGGAGCAAATTATGCTCATTGGAAGTTTCAGATGGAGATATACCTGTATAGTGAAGGAATTGAAATCTGGGATACTGTATGAAAAGAATGGACACCACCAACCAGAAGAGGAGCTGATGGTGAAGAAGAAATCTTATCAAGAGATGATTGGACAGAGCCTCAAAGAAGAGCAAACTTCAAAAACAAGAAGGCAATGACAATCCTCTCAAGCTCATTATCCATTGAAGAATGTGGCAGAATACAACACTGCCCAACAGCCTACAGCATGTGGAAGACATTGGAAAATTATCATGAAGGAACTAAACAAGTCAAATCCAAGAAGATTCAACTTCTTACTTTAGAATATGAGCTCTTCAAAATGAAATCCAATGAGTCAATCACTGACATGACCAACCGTCTTCCAGCTATCATAAATGGAATGAGGAAACTTGGGAAGCATTTGAGCTTGGAAGATGTAAACAACAAAATCCTGAGAAGTCTTCCTTTTAAAGATTATGGTTTAAGAGTTGCTGGTATAGAAGATGCAAATGAAGACATGAGCATCATCAATACTGATATGCTTATTGCCAAACTTCTCACACATGAAATGGCAGTGAAAAGAGATAGAGAGCTCAAAGAAGAGCCAGAAAAAAGAAAGCCTTTAGCACTAAAAGCCTCTACTTCAAAATCTCAAGAAGAAAGTAAAGATGATGAAGAAATGAGTGATGATGAGAATAAGGACATCGCTATGCTCTCAAGAAGGCTGAAAAGAATCATTAAGAAGAAAATGAGCAACTCTAGAAAATTTAGGCAAAGAAACCTCAAACCAATTTCTAATGATACACAAAGAAGTAAAGAAGAGGTAAAGTTCTATGAATGTGGAAAGAAATGGCATATTAAACCAGAATGTCCAAGGCACAAGAAGCATAAGAACAAATACAAAAGAGACAGTGGGGAGAAATGTCACAAAGCCACATGGGATGACGAAAGCTCTTCAAGTGAAAGAGATGATAATGAAAGCGAAGAGGTCAACCTACGCTTCATGGCTATTGAGGATCATGTCTCGAATAAGGTAAGATCACTACACTCATACTCTTTCAATAATGATAGTAGTATTAATGATAATGATAGTGATAGTGATGATGATGATGATGAGCAAAGTCTTATAGAAGAATTAAATATAGAACTAGAGAAATATAGGAGTAAATTCAGTTGTTATAAGAATAACATTTCTAATTTAAAAAACAAAATAGATGCTTTAGAAAAGGAGAATTCTAAGCTTAAATCATCTAATGAATCTATTCAAAAGTCATTAAATGAATACTCATCATGACCCTCAACAAAATCCTTGCTTAAAGAAAATAATACTTTAAAAAATGAAGTTGAGGAACTTAGAAATTCCATTTCTAAATTTCACAAGGGAAAATAGAGTTTAGATACTCTCATTGTGTCTCAAAGACCACTTTTAATTAGACATGGTTTAGGATTTAAGGACACATCATCATCTTCTCACAAAACCATTTTTGTTAAGTCTAGTGAACCTCACATCTCCACACTAGCTGGAATAGCACCAAGGAATAAGTACACTAAACCTTCTATACATAAAAAGAGTAATCATGCCTTTATGTATAAGAAGCATCTATCTAGGAAAACACCAATTAATCATAATTATGCATGCCATTGTTTTCAAAATCAGTATAATAGAAATATGGCATTCAAAAATATTGTAAGACCAAAAAACAATGTTCGACCTATACAGTGTAATTATTGTATGAAAATAGGTCACATAAATAAACATTGTTGCATAAGGAAGGCTCATTGGGAACCTTTATGTGCTAACCCACAAGGACCCAAGCTCATTTGTGTACCTAAAAATCATACTTGAATTGTGATTATATAGGTATGCCTCAAGTCCACAATAAACAAAAATGCTTGGCTAGTAGACACTGGATGCTCAAGGCATATGACAGGAGACAAAGAACTCTTCAATGAAATCAAAAGTATTGATGGAGGTAAAGTTACCTTTGGAAACAATGCTAAGGGTAAGGTAATTGGCATTGGCTCTATTGGTACAAATGGTACTACTTTTATTTAAAATGTCTTACACTTATTGATGGCTTGAAACATAACTTGTTAAGTGTTAGTCAATTATGTGATAAAGGAAACAAAGTAACCTTTACTTCCAACGAATGTCTTGTAACCTCAATTGATGGTCAAGAGATATTTAAAGAAAATAGAGATGTCAACACATTCATAATATGTTGGGTTTTGAAGAATGAATCATATTCATAAACGCAGCAAAAAATAAAATTTTTCAAAACCCAAAACAAAAGATCATAATTGGACCATTAAAACTAATTTATATAAATGTAAATGTTAAAAATTATACCTTGTAATTTTTCTTTATTCTTTAAGTCTTCACGTTGTTGGGTTGTAGCAAACCACAACAATCCACATTAGGATATCTCTAATAATAATCTTCTCAAAGAATGAAGAAGAAACTATCAAGAGAAATGGTTTGAACAAAATCAAAGTGCTAGCTTTGAAAGTGTTCTTGAGAGAATTTTTGTTGTCTTAAAAATATTTTTTTTTCACAAAAAAAAATTTTCATGTATATTTTCTGTCATTTGATTTTTTGTTTGAGTCAAATTCAAAAATAAGATGAAAAGTCAAAAATGGAGAAAATGGAAACAAATGAATAGTAATTGGCCATCATTGGCCTAATTATGGCCAAACACTATCGTTGGCCAACGGATGGCAGGGCAGTAGGCGCACTGGGCCTGTTGCCGGCTGCTGCTGGGCAGCCCTAGCGGGCCAGTAGCCTTCCTAGCCCGCGCGGGCCTGTGACACTCCCGAACAATTTTTTCGTGCGATCTCATTGCGATCCATCCTAAAATAATTCTCTTATATTTTGGATCCTATCCAAGACCATTTTACTCATTCTCCATATCTTCAATACATGTGACCTATTAGGTTCTCGGTTATGTTGGCCACTTTAATTAACAATTAATTTAAGCAGGTCATGAGGGGTATCTAGCAACACATCATGACCCCCAATTGACCGGAAAGTCGGTGGTTTGATTATGAACCTTTCCATAGACAATTTCTGTGAAATTATTCCTTTCACCATTCTATACCCAACTTGGTTTAGGGTATGGACATGTGTCAACTCCCACTATACTGACTACGTCACGTCTAGTCCAAGTAATGTTAGTTCTTGTCCTTGTGTCTCATTACTCTATTAGATATGTCATTGAAGACTATTCGCAGATTCCTTCGCCAATCCAAAAAATTGGGCCCAGTCAACTTATTTGATTCCATTAGCAATCACAAATTCACACTTGTGATGATGATGATTCTAGCAACCTAGATGTAAAATAGAACATGTTATAATGTATATAAAATGCATGTTTATTAGGTCTTTAATAAATCACATTATGGCTCCCACTATTTTATTGCAAATCCATAGCCCTCACTATGAACCCGAGAGAACTTATCTGGAAGTTCTCCTAGTGGGTCAATATCCAACTAGCTAAGAATAACCTTGAGGCAACTCAACAAGCTATCCTTAGTGTGGTTGGTAGGTATCTAATCCATACCAATGGCATTATTCATGCAACTATCGAATCTTGTGCTATCAACTTATTGATGTGTGCACATACATTGGGATATCGACTCTTGATATGTGTACATCTCATGTATACAAACCCAACTTCACCTCCAATACACATTAACCTTGGCACAAATCCAACAAGTTAATAATATCGTTAAGTCTAACCCATTAATCGTGAAATCTAATTTCAATGGATTGAACATATTCTTATAGAGTGAGCTTATGGCAACTCAACAACCCTAACTCTAGAAGAACTCTGGTTCTCCCCATATTAATGGAAGGTGTAAGACTTAATTGTTTATTTAGTGAGGAATTTCCTTATTAAGTCTCATCAAGTTATTATTTCATGCTTTTATATATGATACATTCATCATATTGATATATAAAGATAGTTACATTAACTATATGGCATGATTATGGACATACTAAAGTCAATCTCTTGAGCCCAAGAGAAATTGACTAGGTCTTACCTAGGTATATGCATGAATTTACAACCCAAAATAGAAATCAAATTCCTATTTCTAAGTCTTCTTGTTTATGGTACCATCTCCTTTGCTTCTTGCTCCTTTGTATCTTCATTCTATCCTAATCCTATGTAATCTAATTACATATTTCAAATTATAGAAAATCTCAATTTACATTTGAGGGGAATAAGATGAGAAGAGAAATACATAAGAAAGAAAAAGAGGTAGGGACACGCAGGCCCTATTTACCATAAAACAAAATAATTTCATGCATGCTCAATCACAATGGGCCTAAGTCCATAATCATCCATCATGCCTTTTCGTACACCCCTGACTTGCATTCTCTAATGCACAAAATAAAAATGACAATTTTGGATTTCAATTTGTAAATCGATTCAACACTTGAATCGAAATTTCCTATATGTGTTCTTTCGGTTAATTTAATTTTGTATGTCATTTTAAAGTGGAATTTAATATTTAATCAAATTAAATTAAATTCCATATTTCCAAAAATAATTCAAAATTAATTCTCCTTAAAATCAGAATATTATGATGTTAAAATTAAGCAATTTAATTTTAATATACATACCAATTTCTAGTCATACTAGAACTACAATTGCACAACTTAAATTAATTTAAAATTAATTTCCAAAAATTCTAAAAATTTTCAGAACATTAAATCACCATTCTAATTATCTTTAGGTTAGCTCAAGTTCATCAAAATGTTTTTGGCACAAGCCAAAATTACTAAGACAAACGAACCAACACACTTAGACGCTCAAAATGACTAATTCAATATCTAGAATTTTTCAAATTTCAAATGCTTGAAAAATAATTTTGGCATGCATCTAACATCAAAATAACATATTTTTAATCTTATAAAAATTATTTCAAGGTGCTGGAAATAAAATAAATACATACAAAAAATCAAACAAAACAGCCCCACCGGATATGCTAAAACAGTCCCATTTTTGTGTTTATTTGAAAAATTAATTAAATTAATTTTTAATTAATTATCGGACACTTCCAGAGGCATAACATATTTTCAATATGTCTAAAAACTGTTTTCATAATTAAAGTACAAGAAAAATATAACCAGCCCCATCAATTAAGCCAAACAACAACGCATGTTCATAAAAAGGCAATTTTAGGTATTTTTGAAATAAATCTGAAATTAATTATTTGAATACCATTCAATTCATTTTTCAATCAAAATAATCATTCTTAAGCATCCCATGATCAGATTAAAGAAAGAAAAATATGTAAATTATATTTTACAAATTAATTTCAATTTTTCAAAACCTATTAATCCAAAATTATCATAAACATACAATCCCATTGCACTTTCAATTAAAATTAATTTTAATGGATACAAGGAGGCTCTAATACCAATGTTGGGTTTTGAAGAATGAATCATATTTTTAAATGTAGCAAAAAATAAAATTTTTCAAAATCCAAAATAAAATATCATACTAGTACCATTAAAACTAATTTATATAAATGTAAATGTTAAAAATTATACATTGTAATTTTTATTTGTTCTTCAAATCTTCACTTTGTTGGGTTGTAGAAAAACCACAAAAATCCACACAAGGATGTCTCTAATGATAATCCATGAAAAGAATGAAGAAGAAACTATCAAGAGAAATGGTTTGAACAAATTCAAAGTACTAGCTTTGAAAGTGTTCTTCAGAGAATTTTTGTTGTCTTAAAAATAATTTTTTTCCACAAAAAAAATTTTCATATCTATTTTCTGCCATTTGATGTCTTTTCTATTTGAATCAAATTCAAAAATAAGATGAAAAGCCAAAAATGGAGAAAATGGAAACAAATGAATAGTAATTGACCACAATTGGCCTAATTATGGCAAAAACTATCGTTGGCCAAGGGCAACAAGCGCACTGGGCCTGCTGCGGGCTGCAGCTGGGCAGCAGGCCCAGCTGGCCCGCCTAGCCTGCCTAGCCCACGCAGGCTAGTGACACTCCTGAACGATTTTTTCGTAAGATCTCATCGCGATCCATCCTAAAATAATTCTCCCATATTTTGGATCATATCCAAGACCATTTTACTCATTCTCCATATCTTCAATGCGTGTGACCCATTAGGTTCTCGATTATGTTGGCCACTTAAATTAACAATTAATTTAAGCAGGTCATGAGCGGTATCTAGCAACACATCATGACCCCCAATTGACCAGAAAGTCAGTGGTTTGACTACAAACCTTTCCATAGACAATTTCTGTGCAATTTTTCCTTTCACCATTCTATACCCCACTTCGTTAAGAGTATGGACATGTGTCAACTCCCACTAGACTGACTACATCTCATATAGTCCATGTAATGTTAGTTCTTGTCCTTGAGGCTCATTACTCTATTAGATATGTCATTGAAGACTATCTTTATGATATTTCCACTCCGGCCAGAGATTCCTGAGTAATGACCACGACAAGAGGCCATGGGTATACACTCCTTCTATCATGAGTGGTGAATCCTTTGTTGGTTACCCAATTAACTTTGAATACCTCAAGCTATATCCAATCACCACCTTATGAGCTACCTCTCTGAGGCAACAAGGAATAGTGTCAAAATACAAAATCAATATTCAAGATATTCTTGAGTACCACAAGTCTAAGGATACTTGCACCATTGCTATGATGAGACTATCATTGACATTTGAATAGATTATCCATATGATTGTCTCATAGTTGGTCATCCAATGTACTTACCTATACTTAGCAAGCATCCACATGTTAACTCTAAACATCTCATGTTTATAGATTATGAGATCTACTACTCGATCCAATCAAGGAGTGTAACATGTGCTAGTCTGTCTGGATTAATAATGTCCCATCTCTTTAATCCTATGACTAGGGATAATTTTGATACTAACATAATTACACATGATAAGAATCTCAATATCATGATCTCATCACGATTTCCTTCATGCAATGTTATGTATCAAGGACTTCATTTATTGATTTAAGATCACTTATCAATTCATTTTTTTGTGCGGTCTCATCGCGATCCATCCTTAAATAATTCTCTCATATTTTGGATCCTATCCAAAATCATTTTACTCATTCTCCATATCTTCAATGTGTGTGACCCATTAGGTTCCCGGTTATGTTGGCCACTTAAATTAACAATTAATTTAAGCAGGTGATGAGTAGTATCTAGCAACACAACATCACCCCCAATTGATCGGAAAGTGAGTGGTTTGACTACAAACCTTTCCATAGATAATTTTTGTGCAATTAATGCTTTCACCATTCTATACCCCACTTGGTTTAGAGTATGGACATGTGTCAACTCCCACTTGATTGACTGCGTCACGTCTAGGCTAAGTAATGTTAGTTCTTGTCCTTAAGGCTCATTACTCTATTAGATATGTCATTGAAGACTATCTTTATGACATTTCCACTCCGACCAGAGATTCTTGTGTAATGACCATGACAAGAGGCCATGGGTATACACTCCTTCTATCAAGAGTGGCTATTCCTTTGTTGGTCACCCAACTACCTTCGAATACCTCAAGTGGTATCCAATCATCACCCTATGAGCTAACTCTCTGAGGCAACAAGGAATAGTGTCAAAATACACAATCAATATTCAAGATATCCTTGAGTACCTCAAGTCTAAGGATACTTACACCATTGCTATGATGAGACTATCATTGACATTTGAATAGATTATCCATATGATTGTCTCATAGTTTGTCATCCAATGTACTTAGCTACACTAAGCAAGCATCCACATGTTAACTCTAAACATCTCATGTTTATAGATTATGAGATCTACTACTCGATCCAATCAAGGAGTGTAACATGTGCTAGTTTGTCTGGATTAATAATGTCCCATCTCTTTAATCCTATGACTAGGGATAATTTTGATACTAACATAATTACACATGATAAGAATCTCAATATCATGATCTCATCATGATTTCCTTCATGCTATGTTATATATCAAGGACTTCATTTATTGATTTAAGATCACTTATCAATTCATTTTTTCGTGCGATCTCATCGCAATCCATCCTAAAATAATTCTCTCATATTTTGGATCCTATCCAAGACCATTTTACTCATTCTCCATATCTTTAATGCGTGTGACCCATTAGGTTCCCGGTTATGTTGGCCACTTAAATTAACAATTAATTTAAGCAGGTCATGAGTAGTATCTAACAACATATCATGACCCTCAATTGCCCGGAAAGTGAGTGGTTTGACTACGAACCTTTCCATAGATAATTTCTATGCAATTAATGCTTTCACCATTCTATACCCCACTTGGTTTAGAGTATGGACATGTGTCAACTCCCACTAGATTGACTACGTCACCTCTAGTCTAAGTAATGTTAGTTCTTGTCCTTGAGGCTCATTACTCTATTAGATATGTCATTGAAGACTATCTTTATGACATTTCCACTCTGGCCATAGATTCTTGAGTAATGACCACGACAAAAGGCCATAGGTATACACTCCTTCTATCAAGAGTGGTGAATCCTTTGTTGGTTACCCAATTACCTTCGAATACCTCAAGCTGTATCTAATCACCACCCTATGAGCTACCTCTCTGAGGCAACAAGGAATAGTATCAAAATACACAATCAATATTCAAGATATCCTTGAGTACCTCAAGTCTAAGGATACTTGCACCATTGCTATGATGAGACTATCATTGATATTTGAATAGATTATCCATATGATTGTCTCATAGTTGGTCATCCAGTGTACTTAGCTACACTTAGCAAGCATCCACATGTTAACTCTAAACATCTCATGTTTATAGATTATGAGATCTACTACTCGATCCAATCAAGGAGTGTAACATGTACTACTCTATCTGGATTAATAATGTCCCATCTCATTAATCCTATGACTAGAGATAATTTTGATACTAACATAATTACACATAATAAGAATCTCAATATCATGATCTCATCATGATTTCCTTCATGCTATGTTATGTATCAAGGACTTCATTTATTGATTTAAGATCACTTATCAATTCATATATCAAATGAACATCAAATTAATGAAAAATCCTTGTATTAATCAAATAAATTTGTACAATAAGTGCTAAAGGTGATTGCCTTTAGAGCACTCCTCTAACATAATAGACTTACATGAAATATCTAACATAGAAGGCTTGTGTCCACTAGTGATGAATCTTGGCTATGGCATAGAAGGCTTGGTCATGCTAACATGGACTTAATTCAAACACTACGCACAGGAGAATTAGTAAAGGGACTGCCAAAAGTCAAATTTGATAAAGACAAGACATGTGAACCTTGCCAAAGAGGGAACCAACACAAGTCATCCTTCAAAGCCAAAAACATAGTAAATACCTCAAAACCTCTACAACTCCTGCATTTAGATTTATTTGGACCTACTAGAAATGCAAGCTTATGAGGTAAACATTATGCCTTTGTCATCGTAGATGATTACTCTAGATTTACTTAGGTAATTTTCTTAGCTCAAAAGAGTGATGCTTTTGAAAATTTCAAAAACTTTGCTAAAAGAGTTCAAAATGAAAAAGGATATTGTATTTCAAAAATAAGAAGTGACCATGGCAAAGAATTTGAAAATGAAAACTTTGAAAGGTTGTCTTGAACATGGCATTTCGCAGAATTTTTCATCTCCTAGGACACCTCAACAAAATGGGGTAGTTGAAAGGAAAAATCGAACCTTAATTGAAATGGCTAGAACAATGCTCAATGAGTATGGTCTACCAACTTACTTTTGGGCAGAAGCCACAAATATTGCTTGTTATATTTCAAATCGAGTTTTCAAAAGACCTCTTTTATACAAAACCTCATTTGAGCTATGGAATGGAAGAAAGCCCTTGATATCATATTTTAGAGTATTTGGATGCAAGTACTTCATATTGAATACCAAGGACAACCTTGGAAATTTTGCCTCAAAATCTAATGAAGGTATCTTTTAAGGATACTCTACAACTAGCAAAACATATAGAGTATTTAATAAAAGGTCATTAACTGTTGAAGAATCTATGCATGTTGTTTTTAATGAATCTAGTAGACTTGATCTTGTGAAAGGTAGTGTTCTTGATGATGTTGTAGGAACTATGGAAAGACTTGATCTTGGAAATGGAAAATAAGAAAATGATCAAGACGATTCACAAATATCTGCATAGGTTTCTAACCTATATCATATTTGCCCGAGGAGACAGCAATGGCACCATTAGAAAGTCTGAGCTTTTGCTACTGGAGATGGCCTGAAGAGGCCTCATAGTGGCACAATCTCAATGGTTTAAGAACCATCTCTTGTCCATTGCCACCAAGCCCTCTGGAGACATACTTATTGGTGGGTATGTGACCTATATTGCCTTGAATCTTTGATATTTGAAGCTGGATGCACATCATTACAACCTCATCCTAGGGCATCCTCGAGACCGACTGGATGTCGAGTCTTTCATCAAAATGGGAACGGCTATTTGAATTGTCTTTGAAAACAACATCTACTACCGCTTCACCGACACTGCTGGCGAGATCATTTGGGAAGATAATGACTCGGAGGACTTCAAAGCTGGCCTCCAAGGTATCTAGCAGAAGAAAAAGGCTCGAGTTGAGATGGCACCTCCTGAGGTTGAGCAGGACATCAGACAATCCTCTGCCCCTATACCAAATGTGGCTCAGCAGGTGGTTGACCTCCTAACACCACGATTTGAGCAGCTGCAGGCTTCCATTGATGAGAGATTGGAGAACCTCAAGGACTTCATGGAGTCTAGGATGGACAGTCTCGAGGCAGAAGTTGCTCGTCTTAGGGATAGGATGTCTGGATAGATGTTAGGCTTTATGTTAGCCTTGCTATGTATGTTTCTTATTTGTTTGTAGGAAATTTTAATTTCCTTTCTGACTTTTAATTGCTTTTGTACTTGGTTTTTCTTCAATTAATATGATTGCTTCTGTTTTTCCATTATGTTTATCTTTATTGATATTCTTTTTATTGATGACAAAAGGGGGAAAAACTAGCAATAATATAAGATAAGTTCAAGCAATAATACTTAATTTTGAATCAAAATGGAGAACCTACAAATGTATTGAGTTAAGTAGGGAGAAACTAGCAATATATTGAGTTAAGTGCAAAGTTAAGGGCAATACTTAAATTTTGATTCAAAATGAATATGCAAGTATGCAATTGAGCTTTATACACCTCAAATATATCTTAAGTACACTTTGCATATACCTTTATGCAAGTTACATAAATGAATATGCACTTGATATACTCTAAATATACCTTACATATACTTCATGCTTTAAAGAGAATTTTGATATACATTGGATATATTTTGCATATAACTTGCATATCCTTAGAACTAGAAAGTTTTATTTTGATGCTACACTTCATCATTCTCTACAATTCTTGCACTTCATAATTTTTTATCCTAAGCATCTTTTGAGGGGGAGACTTCTCAAAAGCACATATTGCTAGATTATTTGTCACCATCAAAAAAGGGGATATTGTTGAACCTTGAGGGGTATTTCTGTAACGTCACACCTTATGCATTTGAGTATAACCTATCCCTGTATCAAGTAATCATACATGGCATACTGGAAAGTTAAAATACCCTGTTAACAATAGTAGTAAATTGTTTTTTCATATCCTGTAATATAATTCAATGACTTTGCAAGTCTCATATCCTATAATTTCATTCAATGACTTGCAAGTCTCATATCCTGTAATATTATTCACTGACTTTGAAAAGTTAACAATGAGGTTTTCACCACAATATAATATATTACATATATCAAAACGTAAACTTTACACATAAGTAATTTCGAGTTGATTTCATTTATACATTTTTAAAACTCATTCCAAACTGACTGTACATATTCAACCATATAAATACAAAATGCAGATGACATATTTTTTTATGCTTATGTGGAATGCAAGGAGAGAGAGTGATGAGGCTCAGCCAGTGACCTGTGCTCCATGTCTTTTATACGCTATTCAAAATGAGCTATCACTTTTCTTTACCTGAAAAATGATGCAAATTGTTGAGTTGCGGATCAGTGAGAATAACCATCCAATGAGCTCTAAAGTACCAAACAACTCATAGTAATAAATCACAATTCCAATATATACCATGTATTCCATTCCATTCATCAGTATCATATAAGTATCAATAAAGTTGAAACATATAATCATTACTCTTTATGTATGCAATTGCTTTGCTTATTTCATTTTGTTGTGACTAAGTTAAACAGACATTGCCCCGGGTTTCCATGTGAACATTTTCCATGTGAACATTTTCATTTGCATTTGCTAGCTAGCTTGCTCATTTGTTTCATTTGCACATTTGTTGGGCCATAGGCCTCTTTTTTTGCTTTACAATATCGATTAACTAGTCACAACGCCTTATTTGTCCATATGCATATGCACTTGTATTTAAGCATTTATCAACCATTGCATCTTTATCATATACAACATATATATATTCCATATATACCTCATATGTCAAGCATATACCTTGCATATACTATACATATACCATGTATATATATCACATTTGTCAAACATATACCTTAAATATACCACAAGTATACCATTTATATGTACCACAATGTCACAAGTTATCCATCATTACATTATCAAGGACCAATCATGATAATCATATGAATCACATAGCAAGCAACATTCATTTGCACTAAAGAATTCAATCGATAATTAGACTCACCGTTCTCCTTTGATTCTGACCCCTAACTTATTGTCTATCCGCTCCTTGTGGGTCTTCAATATGTTGCGAGCCTAATATGAAAACATAATAGATTAACTCATAATTAGGGAGACTTAATTTGGCTTAAACAAATTAATATGCATTGTTCATGTCAATAGTTAAGATTTTTCCTATGAGGCAGTGTGACCTTATGGGACTGTTTAGCCTATAACGTTTTCTATAATTGACCAATTACTCTAATTCTTGTTCCTAATTAAAAATAACATATAATTATAGAACATATTACAATTTCAGACCAATTGGATCATTGGACAATATTTGGTGGAATTTCTAAGAGTGTTCTATTTTCTGCCTTGTTTTCTGCCTTTAGGCAGTTTCAGGATACTCATTTGGGTTCATCATAACTTATAATATATATGTACTATTTTAATGAATCTTTACAGACACTTATAAGGGTTCATATGGAACATGTTTTATGTTTACAACTTTTACAAATTATGTCTCTAAGGTCTTTTAATTATACCAAACATTTTATTGGTCCAGAATAGAATTGACTTCCAGACCAGTATGGCTTACAAAGGCCATAACTTAGTCTATACAAAACCTATGAAGTTTACATTAGTACCCAAATTTATATAAGACATATACCTATAACTTTAATTTTTTGATTATGTACAGAATCTAGCTCTAACAAGCTCAAATTATCCAAACAAGTTACTATATCTTCCCAGGGCACTCAGTATGCAGTTCAAACCATGGAAAAGTCATGGTTCCATTCACCATAACTCACAATTTACAAGGTATATGAACCTGAAATTTGGTATAAAGATACAAAACACATATATCTACAACTGTGATGTTTTGAGAGACTTCAAATAAGGGCTTTAACATATTCGAAATCAAACCACACAGTAGCTAACTTGGTTAGGACCCTGACCAGTTTCAGTACGAAGAGCATATCTCTCCCTATACATAACATCTTGAAAAAATGTTTACATATCCATAAAACTAAGATATAAATGAACAACTTTTGTGTTTTACACATTTCCATAATCAATTTATATTAACCTCAAAATTGGGGTACAATTCAGTGCCTAATATTAAACCTAAGCAACTCAAATCAACCCTATAGCAATAAGAATTGATTACTTACCAAGAACAACCTTGAAAGGGATGAATTAGCTTCAAAAGATAGGTGAAACAAGGAATAATTGAAGTCTGAAATGGAGGAAATTGAAGAAGAAAACGGGGCTGAAGTGAGGAGGCAGAAATGGGGAAGAAAGATGAAAATAAAGCCAACTTGTTTTTTGTCATTTTCTCTTTTTCTCTTCTCTTTTCTCTTCTCATTTCTCTTCTTTTCTATTTCTCTTTTATGTCATTTTAATTTTATTTTGTCTATATTATTATTATTATTTACATATATTTATAATTCAATTAATTCACACAATAATACAACTTAATCATTTGACCCGATTTAACTAAATTAACAATGTAATTGTTTACTAATCTTAATCTAATCACTTTGCTTACTTTAATTTATACACCTTATTCAATTCATTTCTAATACTTTGTTATCCTCATTTAGGTTATAAGGATACACGTGTGACTCGATATAATTGCCAAATACTAGGACACGTAGCTAGTGCATGCCATGAACTTGTTCCTACAAAAATACGTATGAAATGCACATGTTCAATTGAATTGTATGCAAGATGCTTATGTTCGATGAAATGCATGTGGGGAAGGTCAAGGATGTTACAATTTCCATTATTTTGATGATAACAAATAAAGTAGCAATATTGTATTTAACATACTTGTTTTCTAAGTCCATTGAATAGGGTATGGAATATGATAGCAAGAATGGAGAATGGAAGAAAAGATAAAATTGAAGAAGTAGCATGTTCACGCCCGTGACCCTATGTGTCATACCCGTGATTAAGCCTAGTGCCAACAAACCAACATTTAAAGTTCACGGCCATGAAGGAAGATAACAACCGTGAATGAACATTTCAGTCACGCCCGTGAAAGAAATGTCATGCCTATGAAAAGACATGACAAATTCTTCTAGAAAGCTTCACGGCCAAAGTCACCACTTGGACCATGGCTTGGAAGGTTGTCATGCTCATGAAGATATATGTGACGCCTGTTAATAAACATTTCCAAAACCTTCTAGAATGCTTCATGGCCAAGGTCGCTACTTCAGTCATGACTTGAAAGAACAATCACGACCGTGACACACTGAGTCACGACCATGAACGATGAAAGAGAAAAATGTCAGGCGCTATAATTAGGGTAAGTGCAATGGCTAGTTTCATATTTAATGCATTCTAACAGCTATAATTTGCTATGGAAGTATAAATGCAAGTCATTTATGCATCCAGAACAAGAGAGTGAACAAGGAGAATAAAAGAACAAGTGCATTAAAAATATTTTGAATCAAAACCTTATTGTAAGCCATTTTGTGCATTTGATAATTATTCTCTATAAAAGTCTTTTTGTTCATCATTTATTGAGCAATAAATATTTGTAAGCTTTTCTCTATGTAATAATTTACTCAAGTGAGTTTTGGGTATTTCTGGGTTAAGAGTAGAACACTTGTAAGGGTTAGTTGTGTGAGCCTCTAAAACACAAAGAAAAGTTGTTTGTGTGAGCCTATAAAACACGAAGTAAAGATTGTTTGTGTGAGCCTGTAAGACACAAGGAATTGGTTATTGTGTGAGCCATAAAAACATAAGGAATTTCTGGGTTAGGTGTGAGCCATTGTGAGAAACACCATAGTTGGGAGTGAGGTTGTAAAACTCCATTGTAATACATAGTGTGTTAGTGAAACTCTCAATTGCGATTGGGGAGAGGAGTAGGGTTTGTTAACACTCGAACCTCTATAAAAATCCTGGTGTCAAATTTCTCTATCCCTACTAAACTTAATTTTTATTTCCGCACTTTAAAGTTAATTTATTTAAAATCCAATTCAACCTCCCTTCTTGGCTCAATATCTGAGCAACAAATGTGACAATCAAGAATATATATCCATTACCATAGATTGATGATTTATTTGACCAGTTAAAGGTGCAGTTGCATTTTTGAAGATTGATTTGAGATTAGGGTATCACCAGCTAATAGTTAGAGTGGAAGATAAAGCTAAGACAATGTTCAGAACTAGATACGATCATTATGAATTTGTGGTTATGTCTTTTATGTTAACCAATGCTCCAGCAGTCTTTATGGACTTGATGAATAGGGTGTTCAGACCCCACATAGAGTAGTACATTGTGGTCTTTATTATTGACATTTTGGTGAATCTAAGATACTGGACGAGCATGATTAGCACTTGAGAATAGTGTTATAGACACTTAGAGAACATAAATTATATGTCAAGTTCTCAAAATGTGAATTTTGGCTTGATGAGCATTAATTACCTTCAATTGCTAATTAAGGCTAATTAGGCTAGTAGCCCACTAGCTTGCCTGCCAAGCCAGCAGCCTGCATAGGCCTGTGATCCTCCCAAGCAATCTTTTCATTAAATTTCATTATGATCCAACCCGAAATAATTACCTTACATTTTTGGATCCCATCCAAAACTATTTTACTCATTCTTCATATCTCCAATGTGTGCGATACATTAGGTTCCCAATTATGTTGGTTATTTCAATTAAAAATTAATTTAAGTAAGTCATAAGCAGTATCCAACAATACATCATGCCTCCAATTGATAGGAAATTTAGTGGTTTGACTCCAAACCTTTCCATAGACAATTTTTTTGCAATTTAGCCTTTCACCATTCTATACCCCACTTCGTTCAGAGTATAGACATGTGTCACCTCCCACTAGACTTACTACATCACATCAAGCCCAAGTAATGTTAGTTCTTGTCTCTAAGGCTCATTACTCTATTAGATATGTCTTTGAATACTACCTTTATGACATTTCCACTACAACTACAAATTCTCGAGCAATGACCACAACAAAAGGTCATGAGTATACACTCATTCTATTAGGAGTGGTGAACCCTTTATTGGTTACCCAATTACCTTTGATTAACTCAAACTATACCCAATCACCACCCTATGAGCAACCTCTCTAAGGCAACAAGGAATAGTGTCAATGTACATAATCTGTATCCAAGATATCCTTGAGTACCACAAGTATAAGGATAGTTGCACTATTACTATGATGAGACTATCATTGACATTTGAATTGATTATCCATATAATTTTCTCATAGTAGGTCATCCAATGTACTTAGCTACACTTAGCAAACATCCACATGTTAACTCTAAACATCTCATGTTTACAGATTATGATATTTACTACTTGATCCAATCAAGGAGTATAACATGTGCTAGTCTATTTGAATTAACAATGTCTTATCTCTTTAATCTAATTGAGGAGTATAACATGTGCTAGACTGTAAGAGAAGTGCTCTAAAGGCAATCACCTTTACCACTTATTGCACAAATTTGTTTGATTAAAAAAGGCTTTTTCATTAATTTGATGTTTTTTTGATATCAGAATTGATATTGATCTTAAATCAATTAATGAAGTCCTTGATACATAACATAGCATGAAGCAAATCATGATGAGATCATGATATTGAAATTTTTATCATGCGTAATTATGTTAGTATCAAAATTATCCCTAATCATAGGATTAATGAGACGGGACATTGTTAATCCGGACATACTAGCATATGTTACACTCCTTAATTGGATCGAGTAGGAGATTTCATAATCTGTAAATATGAGATGTTTAGAGTTAACATATGGATGCTTGCTAGGTGTGGCTAAGTACATTGGATGACTAGCTATGAGACAATCATATGCATAATCTATTCAAATGTCAATGATAGTCTCATCATAACAATAGTGCAAGTATCCATAGACTCGAGGTACTCAAGGATATCTTGGATACTAATTATGTATTTTGACATTATTCCTTCTTGCCTCAGGGAGGTTGCTCATAGGGTGGTGATTGGATACAACTTGAGGTATTCGAAGGTAATTAGGTAACCAACAAAGGATTCACCACTCCTGATAGAAGGAATGTATACCCATAGCCTCTTGTCATGGTCATTACTCGGGAATCTTTGGCCGAAGTTGAAATGTCATAAAGATAGTCTTCAATGACATATCTAATAGAATAATGAGCCTCAGGCACAAGAACTAACATTACTTGGATTAGACGTGACATTGTTAGTCTAGTGGAAGTTGACACATGTTCATACTCTGAACCAAGTGGGGTATAGAATGGTGAAAGGAATAATTGCACGGAAATTGTCTATGGAAAGGTTCGTAGTCAAACCACTGACTTTCCGGTCAATTGGGGGTGATGATGTGCTGCTAGATACCGCTCATGACTTGTTTAAATTAATCATTAATTTAAGTGGCCAACATAACCGGGAACGTAATAGGTCACACGCATTGAAGATATGGAGAATAAGTAAAATGGTCTTGGATCAGATCCAAAATATGAGAGAATTATTTTGGAATGGATCACAATGAGATCGCAAGGGAGAAATCATTCGGGAGGGTCACGGGGTTGTATGGGCCCGCACGTGCTAGGCATGCTACTGGCCTGCGTAGCCGGGTAGCTGGGTTGCCGAGTAATAGCCCGCAGTAAGCCCAGCATGCGCGCTGCTGCATTTCATTGGCATACGGGTAAATTTGGCCTTAGGCCAATTATAGCCATTATGAAAATTTACTATTCATTCAATTTTCCTTTTCTCCATTTTTGACTTTTGATCAGTTCTTCGATTTTGATTTAAGTAGAAAAGACATCAAATGGCAGAAAATAGACATGAAAAATATTTTTTTCTTAAAAAAATATTTTTCATGTTTATTTTCTGCTATTTGATGTATTTTCTATTTCAATCAAATTCAAATAAAAGATCAATAAAATTCTCTTAAGAATACTTTCAAAGCTATCGCGTTGAATTTGTTCAAACCATTCATTTTGAAAGTTTCTTCTTCATTCTTTGCGTGGATTATCATTAGAGATATCCTAGTGTGGATTGTTGTGGTTTGCTACAACACAACAAGATGAAGATTTGAATAACAAATAAGAAATTACAAGGTATAATTTCTAACCTCTATTTTTATATATATTAGTTTTTGTTGCCCAGATATTAAGCCAAGAAGGGGGGTTGAATTGGAGTTAAAAAAATAATTAAACATTAAAGTGTGGAAATAAATAATTCATTTTAGGAGGGATAGAGAAAATCAGACACAAATATTTATAGAGGTTCGGGTGTTAACAAATCCTACTCCTCTCCCCAATCGCAATTGGGAGTTTTACTAACACACTAAGTGTTACAATGGAGTTTTACAAGCTCACTCCCAACTATGGTGTTTCTCACAATAGCTCACACCTAACCTAGAAATCCCTTGTGTTTTAATGGCTCACACAATAACCAATTCCTTGTATTTTACAGGCTCACACAAACAATCTTTACTTTGTATTTTACAGGCTCACACAAACAACCTTCACTTTGTGTTTTACAGGCTCACACAAACAACCTTTTAATTTGTGTTTTGGAGGTTCACACAACTAACCCTTACAAGTGTTCTACTCTTAACCCAGAAATACCCAAAGCTCACTTGAGTAAAGATTACAGAGAGAACCACTTATAAATCTTAATTGCTCAAATATGAGGAGCAAAAAGATTTTTACAGAGAATAGATTTGTTATCAAAGTATGAAAGTACAAATAGCTTGTAATAAGAATTAAATTCGAAGTATATGCTATTCTTTTGTTTTTCTTATCATTCTCTTGTTCTTAATGCATAAATGACTTCAATTTATACTCTCATGGCTGAATATAGCCGTTGGGGTGCATTAAATAAGAAACTAGCCGTTGTACCAACCAAAACATCACGCCTGACATTTTTCTCTTTCATTGTTCACGGGCGTGACTATGCTTGTCATGGGGGTGACAGTTCTTCCCAAGTCGTGACTGAAGTGGTGACCTTGGTCATGAAGCTGTCTGGAATGTTTTGACATATTGAGTCACGGGCGTGACAATCTTCCCAGCCGTGATCCAAGTGGTGACTCTGGGCGTGAAGCTCTCTGGATGAAATTGCATGAATCTTCACGGGGGTGACACCTTTATTCACGAGGGTGACTGAAATGCTTACTTCACAGTTTGTTTTTCCTTCATGGCCGTGAACTTCAAATGTTGGTTTTGGTAACAGTTAGCTTCCTTCACGGGAGTGACTCCTAGAGTCATGGCAGTGAACATGCTACTACTTGAATTTTGTCTCTCAAGGATTATTCTTCCAATTCTCCATTCTTGCTATTTTAATCCATGTTCTGTATAATATACTTACAAAAACAAGTATGTTAAATACAATATTGCTATATTTATTTGTTATCATCAAAATGACGGAACTACCCCTCAAGGTTTAACAATCTTCCCCTTTTTGATGGTGACAAATAATCTAGCAATATGTGATTTTGAGAAGTCTCCCCCTCAAAATATACTTAGGATAAAAATTATAATGTGCAAGAATAGTAAATAATGATGTAGCATTGAACTAGATTTTAAGTATATGCATGTTATATGAGAAGTATATCCAATATATATCATAATTCCTTTTTAAGACATGAAGTATATGTAAGGTATATTTAAGGTATATCATGGCATATTTTTATTTGTAACTTGCTTTAAGGTATATGCAAAGCATACTTAAGTTGTATCTAAGGTATATAAAGCTCAATTTTTATACTTTGCATATGAAATTTTGAATCAAGATTTTTAATCCATTTCAAAGTCAATTCACTTTTTGATTCAAAATTCTTCAACTTTTATACTTTGCATATGAAATTTTGAATCAAGATTTTTAATCCATTTCAAAGTCAATTCACTTTTTGATTCAAAATTCTTATAATTGCTAGTTCTAGTTTGATACCATTCTCCCTTATCATATATTGCCTATCATATATTGCTAGTTTTCTCCCCCTTTTGTCATCAATCAAAAAGGATATGAAGATTGAAGTAAACAAAAGCAAATATATATATCATAAAGGAAAGGATACAAACTAAGAAAGGAAATTTAAAATTTCCTACACAAGCAAAAGAAATATAATAAACAAGCCAAAAAAAAACAAATCTAGCCTACATCCTAGCCTATCTCCTAGCCAGACATCCTATCACGAAGCCTAGCTACTTCAGCCTCAAGGCTGTCCATCCGAGACTCCATGAAGTCCTTGAGGTTCTCCAACCTCTCATCCATCGAAGTCTGCAGCTGCTCAAAACGTGGTGCCAAGAGGTCAACCACATGCTGCGCTAAGGACGGTGTGGAAACTGAGGATTGTCCGATGTCCTGCTCAACTACTTGAGGTGCTTCTTCAACCCGAGCCCTCTTTCCTGCTGGACTCCCTAGAGGCCTGCTTTAAAATCCTCTATGTCATTATCTTCCTAGATAATCTCTCCAGCAGTGTTGGTGAAGCGGTAGAAGATATCGTTCTGAAAAACAATTCTGATAGCCGCTCCCATCTTGATGAACGACTCGACATCCAAGCTGTCTCGAGGATGTGCAGGAATGATGTTGAAGTGATGGTCATCCAGCTTCAAATAATTTAGCTTCACTGCAATATGGGTGACATATGCCCCAATCAAAATGTCTCCTATAGGCTTGGTGGCAATAGAGAGAAGATGGTTAGCAAACCATCTAGAAAGTGCCACTGTGACTCCCCTGCGGGCCATCTCAAGGAGGAAGAGTTCTGACTTCTTGATTGTTCCATTACTTTCTCCCCTAGCAAAAATGCTATAGGTTAGGAATGTTTGCAAATATCTATGCATTGGGGCCCTGAGATGTGTGCTCTTGGTTTTCTTGACATCCCACCTGCAACCAGTGCCAAAATGTGTCCAGGCTGGAGGAGCAAAGAATTCTACCTCAGTATCATTTAGGATGCCCTCAGATGGTAGGCTGAATAATTCCCCAAACTCAATGGCACTGAGGGTGTTGGGATTGTTGAAGAGTTGGAATTTCACCACTCCAGTAGGTGAAACCTACAAGGTGCTGAGGAATTCCAATGTTGGCTCCCTCAGAGTTGGCTGATGAATTTCAACAAAATCTTTGAGATGACAGGCTTGTAGTTACTCTGTCATAGCCGTCTCAAGCCTGATACTTCGGGTTGTCTGCCAATCGAAGGACCTTGATGACAAAAGAGGTCTCTTCTTCAAAGTTGCATACCGCGGATGGCAATTCTTCGGAATGCAGTTCATGAGGTAATCTGCATACCTCTTAGGTGCATGGGACTTCTTTCTCTTTCCCTTGGATGAAGCAGACTCCAACTGCTACATATTCAGCTTCAACAATTGAGAGAGCAACTGAAACTTGTTTCTTGCTAAACCAAGAAACCAAACATTCTCCAATGAAGTGACAAGTACCTGAAGTACTTTTCCTATCCAAAAGACTACCAGCATAGTCTGCATCTGAATATCCTATAATATAAAAAGATAAATTCCTAGGATACCATAAACCTAGATGTAATGATCCATGTAAATATCTTAAAATTCTTTTTACAACATTTAAATGAGATGCTTTAGGACATGATTGAAATCGTGCACATAAGCAAACACTATACATAATATCGGGTCTAGAAGCAGTAAGATATAAAAGTGATCCGACCATACCTCTATAAAGCTTTTCATTAATGCTCTTACCCTTTTCATCTTTGTCCAATTTTGTTGATGTGCTTATAGGAGTCTTGGCATTTTTGCATCCTTCCATACCAAATTTCTTGATTAAGTCTTTGGCATATTTGGATTGGTTGATGAATATGCCCTTATTGCTTTGCTTTATTTGTAGACCAAGAAATACTTAAGTTCTCCCATCATGCTCATTTCAAATTCCCTAGTCATGCACTTAGCAAATTCTTGAGAAAGCAACTCATTAGTAGAACCAAATATTATATCATCAACATAAATTTGAACAATTAGTATATCATGCTTATGCGTTTTGATGAATAGTGTAGTGTCAACATTTCCCTTTGTAAAGTTATTTTCTAATAAAGAAGAACTTAGTCTCTCATACCAAGCTCTTGGAGCCTGTTTTAAACCATACAAAGCTTTTGAAAGTTTAAAAACATGATTTGGCAAATCATAGCTTTCAAAACCTGGTGGTTGTTCTACATACACTTCTTCATCTATATAACCATTTAGAAATGCACTTTTCACATCCATTTAAAAAAGTTTGAAATTCATGTGACATGCATATGCTAAGAGTATTCTTATAGCTTCTAATCTAGCTACAGGTGCATATGTTTCATCATAATCTATACCATCTTCCTGATTATATCCTTTTGCGACTAGTCTTGCCTTATTCCTGGTTATTAACCCTTGTTCATCTAATTTGTTTCTAAATACCCATCTGTTACCTATGATTTGATGATCTTTGGGTCTAGGTACTAGATTCCATACCTTATTTCTCTCAAAATTGATTGAGTTCCTCTTGCATGGCAATCACCCAACTTTCATCATTAAGAGCCTCATCAATATTTTTAGGCTCAATTTGTGAAATAAAAGCAATGTCAGTGACTAAATGCTTGAAATGTGATCTAGTGCTTACTCCCCTTGATAGATCACCAATTATTTGCTTTTTTGGATGATCTTTCGTCATTCTCCATTCTTTTGGAAGTTCTTGTTCCATTTGTTCTTGATTTTGAGGAAGTGAATTTTCTTAATCATTTTCTTCTTTTCCATTTTCAATATCAAGTTTTTCCATATTACCTTCAACATCCTCAAGAGCACTACCTTTCACAAGTTCAAGTCTACTAGATTCATTAAAAACAACATGCATGGATTCTTCAACTGTTAATGATCTTTTATTAAAAACTCTATATGCTTTGCTGGTTGTAGAGTACCCTAAAAAGATACCTTCATCAAACTTAGAGGCAAAATTTCCAAGATTTTCCTTAGTGTTCAATATAAAACACTTGCATCCAAATACTCTAAAGTATGATATCAAGGGCTTTCTTCCATTCCATAGCTCAAATGAGGTTTTGTTTAAAAGAGGTCTTTTGAAAACTCGATTTGAAATATAACATGCAGTGTTTGTGGCTTCTGCCCAAATATAAGTTGGTAATTCATATTCATTAAGCATTGTTCTAGCCATTTCAATTAAAGTTCGATTTTCCTTTCAACTACCCCATTTTGTTGAGGTGTCCTAGGAGATGAGAAATTATGTGAAATGCCATGTTCAAGACAAAAGCTTTCAAAGTTTTTATTTTCAAATTCTTTCCCATGATCACTCCTTATTTTTGAAATGCAGTAACCATTTTCATTTTGAATTCTTTAACAAAGTTTTTGAAGTTTTCAAAAGCATCACTCTTTTGAGCTAAGAAAATTACCCAAGTAAATCTAGAGTAATCATCTATGATGACAAATGCATAATGTTTTCCTCCTAAACTAGCAATTCTAGTAGGTCCAAACAAGTCTAAATGCAGGAGTTGAAGAGGTTTTGAAGTACTTACTATGTTTTTGGCTTTAAAAGATGACTTGTGTTGCTTTCCTCTTTGACAAGGATCACATGTCTTGCCTTTTTGATATTTAACTTTTGGTAATCCTTTTACTAGCTCTCCCGTGCTGAGACTTTGTATTAAGTCCATGTTAGCATGACCAAGTCTTATATGCCACAGCCAAGATTCATCACTAGTAGTCACAAGACACTTAGAGGAATGGTTAGATAGTTCATGTAAGTTTATTATGTACGTATTGATATCTCTATTTCCTTTAAATATTTCTTGACCATTGATAGAGATTACAAGACATTTATTTGAAGTAAAAATTACTTTGTTTCCTTTATGACATAATTGACTTACGCTTAGCAAGTTATGTTTCAAGCCATCAACAAGTAAAACATCCTTAATAAAAGTAGTACCATTAACACCAATAGAGCCAATGCCAATTACCTTACCCTTTGCATTGTTTCCAAAGGTAACTTTACCTCCATCAATACTTTTGATTTCATTGAAGAGTTCTTTGTCACCTGTAATATGCCTTAAGCATCCACTGTCTACTAGCCACGCATTTTTGTTTATTGTGGACTTGAGGCATACCTGAATCACAAATCAAGTACGATTTTTAGATACCCAAATGAGTTTCGGTCCTTGGGGGTTAGCACATGAAGGTTCCCAATGAGCCTTCCTTATCCAGCAATGTTTATTTATGTGACCCATTTTCATACAATAATTACATTGTTTGGGTCTAAACTTGCTTTTTGGTCTTACAATGTATTTAAATGCCATAATTCTATTAGACTGATTTTGAGAATAATGGCATGCACAATCATGATTAATTTGCATTTTTCTAGATGCATGCTTTTTATACATAAAGGCATGATTATTCTTTTTCTGTATAGAAGGATTAATATGCTTATTTCTTGGTGCTTTCTTAACAGGTGTGGAGATGTTAGGCTCTTTAGATTTAACAAATATAGTTTTGTGAGAAGATGATGATGTGTCCTTAAATCCTAGACCATGTCTAATTAAGGGTGATCTTTGAGACACAATAAGAGTATCTAAGCTCTCTTTACCTTTGTGAAATTTTGAAATGGAATTTCTAAGTTCCTCAACTTCATTTTTCAAAGTATTATTTTCTTTTAACAATGAAGCTGTTGAGGGTCTTCATGAATATTCATCTAATGACTTTTGAAGAGATTCATTTGATGATTTAAGCTTTATGTTCTCTTTTTCTAAACCATCTATCTTATTTTTCAAATTAGAGATATTATTTCTATAGGTACTAAATTTAGTTCTATATTTCTCTAATTCTATATTTAATTCTTCTATTAGGCTTTGCTCATCATCATCACCATCACTATCACTATTACTATCATTATCACTACTATCATTATTGAAAGAGTATGAGTGTAGTGATCTTACTTTGTCCGAGATGTGATCCTCAATAGCCATGAAGCATAGGTTGACCTCTTCACTTTCATTATCATCTATTTCACTTGAAGAGCTTTCGTCATCCCATGTGGCTTTATGACCTTTCTCCCCATTGTCTCTTTGGTATTTGCTCTTATGCTTTTTGAGCCTTGGACATTATGGTTTGATATGTCCTTTCTTTCCACATTCATAGCATTTTACCTCTTCCTTACTTCTATGTGAATCATTAGAAGTTTGTTTGAGGTTTCTTTGCTTGAGTTTTCTAGAATTGCTCATTTTCTTCTCAATGATTCTTTTTAATCTCCTTGAAAGCATAGCGATGTCCTCATTTTCTTCATCACTCATTTCTTCATCATCTTCACTTTCTTCTTTTTAATCTCCTTGAAAGCATAGCGATGTCCTCATCATCATCATCACTCGTTTTTGAAATTTGCTCTTCTTTAAGGCTCTGTCCAATCATCTCTTGATAGGATTTCTTCTTCACCATCAGCTCTTCTTCTGGTAGGTGGTGTCCATTCTTTTTGTACACTATCCCAGACTTCAATTCCTTTACTATCCAAGTATGTCTCCATCCTAAACTTCCAATGGGCATAATTTACTCCATCAAAGTAAGGTTTGAGACTTTGGAATCCTTCACTGGCCATATCTTACTATTTAATAGCGCTTTTTAGGCTTCGATGCTATTTTAATCCATGTCCTGTATAATATACTTACAAAAACAAGTATGTTAAATACAATATTGTTATATTTATTTGTTATCATCAAAATGACAGAAATACCCCTCAAGGTTTAACAATTTTAATGGCACGAGTATGATCTTTTGTTTCGGGTTTTGAAAATTTTATTTTTCCGATGCGTTTATGAATGTAATTCGTTCTTCCAAACCCAACAAGGACTAGGAATAATTTAGATACTAATATAATTACACACGATAAGAATCTCAATATCATGATTTTCTTCATGTTATGTTCTATATCAAAAGACTTCATTAATTGATTTAAGATCACTATCAATTCATATATTTGATTAATCAAAATCCCTTTTATTAATCGAATAAATTTGTACAATAAATGCTAAAGGTGATTGCTTTTAGAGCACTACTCTAACAATGCTAACGAAGTCGACAGAACAAATGACATAACATAATGATTAGTAAGACATCAAAGAAATGATAGTTAACTCAAGAATTACAACTTAGAGATATGAAATGATTTATAAGCTTTATAAGTTGTAATTTGAAAATAAAACAATATATGCATTATTATTTTGGCAAAGACAAAATGGATTTAATGCGTTCAAACCATACATGCCTCTGTCATGACATAATATGAAATGATAGCTACACATATAGTGATATGTAAATAATTTGTGTATGATGCACCTAAAGTGATATTTTGTGTTATGGATATGTGAAATACATAAGGTTTTGATTGATAACACATAAAATACTTTCCAATGGTGATAGGTCAACTGATATTGTTTGTTATGATAGTACGTGTACAATCCCTGGTGACCTAATTGTGTATGACTAGGAATATGTCCATGTATAAGTGTCTATTGCCTATAAAATTACATAATAATAGGGATGAATCAATTACAACACTGTAATGGCGAAATGCAATAACACATAAGACACGTGAAATTGAGATATGAATTAGAAAAGACAAATGATAGATGAGCATAATTAAGGAATTTTCAATATATGATATGTTAATTCTGATCTCATGATTAGGCTTGGACTAGAATAGGATAGACTGGTTGGCATGCAATAGGGATACAACCTTTGTGCTAGCATAGCCTTCGAGCTGGTCATAACCTCTAAGCCTTCGTCTTAGTTTCAAAGATGCATGGTATCCTGTTAACTTTAGATTATGGAGTCAGAACATATACAAACAATCATAGAGTTATGACATACACAGACGATCATATGATTAGGACAACATACCCCTGTGTCTCCCTAGAGTTTGGTCTAGGAGGCAAAATATATATGGATAATAGGTAAGAATTTTGATATGCACTACTAATATGATATCTGTGAGCTTGTCTGATTATGGTATGAAATAGGTTTACTCTTAATTCCTAAGTTAGCATGATTAGGGTGTGATATATGTTTAATGTTATTTGGTTTAGAAAGGCATTCTAGGATGATATATCAAATAAGTATATACATAAACTAGCAAACTATTTCTATTAAGTTAGCACCAATGAACATAAGCATATCAAATAAGTATATACAAATTATTTTTCTCTCACACATATGGCAAATTGGACATCTGAAACAATGAGAGGTTAAATAGTGCAGCAAAAATTGATGGGACCCATATTAGAGCAGGGTAATAGTCAGAGTCACCCCCTAGGGTCGGAAGTTGTATAATGTAAAATAGTTATATAAATGTAATATGTTATTTTATTTTACAAAATTGTTGCAATTGTCTTAGTTAACTTAAGTGTATATTATATTATTTTATCAATTACTTGTATGTTTGTATAATGTATAATAATGTGTGACATCTCCTTACTTAGTTGTTAAACAAATGTCTAAGGGGTGTTATAGTTGCAGGTTGCATTTGAGAAGGGGATCTCTCTTATTCTTGCATTTGCGAACTCCCTCCAATTACAAGCCTTGCTCTTTTCTTTGAAATTTTCTTGGTTGAGGCTTGGGCTTCTTAATCTCTAAAGGCACAAACAAAATATTCTTCTCTAACCTTTTTAATGGCTTTACAATTCAAAAAATATGGAATGTCAAGGAGATCCATATTTTTGTCATGACATTCATTGAGAAGTTAGAGATTTTCTTGTATAAGAAGAGAATTATGAAAAGTGAATAGAATGGCACCTTTTGAAGTAGTAGCAAAATAAGAGAGTTGATATTTGAAGAGAGGAACCATTTCAATTGGTATTTTGTTGATCAAAGGGAAAAGGTGGATAAGGTCATTTTGAATGACTTTTTCATTACCATCACCTATTGTATTGACGGTGAAGGTGATGATTTGAAGAAAATATTTTATGTGTTTGGAATTGGAGTACTTATCTTAGTGTTTCTCAATAGAAATGGATTTCCAAAAATCAGAATAGATTTGGGTCATGTGGATTTCATTTAGAAATCAATAAGTGCAGATATCAAAGATTTTAGCCACATTGGCCTTTTTAAGGCATACATTCTTCCAAACATTAAAAATATGATGCCATATAGACCAAATTTGCTTAAACTATTGTAACATCTTAAACCCTCCCCATATGCATTTCACTCGAACATATACATCTTACATGTAATTCACTTCAACAAATGCATTGTATATGCTTTTTTATTTGTATAAGTTCATGACATATACTTAGTATGTGTTCAAGTATTTTGCAATTATGTCATGTTGAATGTGTTTATTTTATAATCTAATTGAGGATGATATGAAATTAGAAATAAAGTGACTAGGTTGAATTAATAAAAATTTAACATAATTAATTTAATTAAATTGAAGTAAATGATTAAATTGTGTTTTTGTTTTAACTAGTGGGAGTCGCTAAGGATGAAAATCCCTTCAAAACCTCCTATAATATCCAGCTACTCCGAGGAAACTCCTTACTTCTTTCACATTTCGTGGTGGTTTCCAATTAAGAATAGCCTCAATTTTAGTAGGATCAACCTGAATACCTTCTGCTGAAATTACATTACCCAGAAAACTGACTGCTTCAAGCCAAAACTCACATTTAGACAGCTTTGCATACAACTGCTTCTCTCGTAATGTTTGCAGCATTATTCTGAGATGCTGATCATGTTCTGCTCGTTCTCTAGAGTACACAAGAATGTCATCAATAAACACTACTACAAATTTGTAGGGTTTTAAAGAATGAATCATATTCATAAACGCAACGAAAAATAAAATTTTTCAAAACCCAAAACAAAAGATAATACTTGTATCATTAAAACTAATTTATATAAATATAAATATTAAAAATTATACTTTGTAATTTTTATTTGTTCTTCAAATCTTCACTTTGTTAGGTTGTAGCAAACCAAAACAATCCACAGTAGGATGTCTCTAATGATAATCCACGCGAAGAATGAAGAAGAAACTATCAGCAGAAATGGTTTGAACAAATTCAAAGTGCTAGCTTTGAAATTGTTCTTGAGAGAATTTTTGTTGTCTTAAAAATATTTTTTTCACAAAAAATATTTTTATGTCTATATTCTGCCATTTGATGCCTTTTCTATTTGAATCAAATTCAAAAATAAGATGAAAAGTCAAAAATGGAGAAAATGGAAACTAATGAATAGTAATTGGCCATAATTGGCCTAATTATGGCCAAAAACAGTCGTTGGCCAACGGATGGGAAGGCAGCAAGTGTGCTGGGCCTACTGCGGGCTGCTACTGGGCAGCCCAGCTGGCCAGCAGCATGCCTAGCCTGCGCAGGCCCATGGCACTCCCGAACGATTTTTTCGTGCGATCTCATCGCGATCCATCCTAAAATAATTCTCTCATATTTTGGATCCTATTCAAGACCATTTTACTCATTCTCCATATCTTCAATGCATGTGGCCTATTAGGCTCTCAGTTATATTGGCCACTTAAATTAACAATTAATTTAAGCAAGTCATGAGCGGTATCTAGCAACACATCACTCTATGATGAGACTATGAACCTTTCCATAAACAATTTATGTACAATTATTCCTTTCACCATTCTATACCCCACTTGGTTCAGAGTATGGACATATGTCAACTCCCACTAGACTGACTACGTCATGTCTAGTCCAAGTAATGTTAGTTCTTGTCCTTAAGGCTCATTACTCTATTAGATATGTCATTGAAGACTATCTTTATGACATTTCCACTCCGGCCACAGATTCCTGAGTAATGACCATGAAAAGAGGCCATAGGTATACACTCATTCTATCAAGAGTGGTGAATCTTTTGTTGGTTACCTAATTACCTTCAAATACATCAAGCTATATCAAATCACCACCCTATGAGCTACCTCTCTGAGGCAATAAGGAATAGTGTTAAAATACAGAATCAATATTCAAGATATCCTTGATTACCTCAAGTCTAAGGATACTTGTACCATTGCTATGATGAGACTATCATTGACATTTGAATAGATTACCCATATGATTGTCTCATAGTTGGTCATCCAATGTACTTAGCTACACTTAGCATGTATCCACATGTTAACTCTAAATATCTCATGTTTATAGATTATGAGATCTACTACTCGATCCAATCAAGGAGTGTAATATGTGCTAGTCTGTCTGGATTAATAATGTCCCATCTCATTAATCCTATGACTAGGGATAATTTTGATACTAACATAATTACACATGATAAGAATCTCAATATCGTGATCTCATCATGATTTCCTTCATGCTATGATATATATCAAGGACTTCATTAATTGATTTAAGATCACTTATCAATTCATATATCAAATGAACATCAAGTTAATGAAAAGGACTTTTATTAATCAAATAAATTTGTACAACAAGTGCTAAAGGTGATTGCCTTTAGAGCACTCCTCTAAGAAAATTGATCAAGATATGGCCTGAACACTCAGTTCTTCAGGTCCATAAAAGCTGCCGGTGCATTTGTCAATCCAAAGGGCATAACCATGAACTCATAATGACCATAACGAGTCCTGAATGTCGTCTTACATACATCTGACACTTTTATCTTCAGTTGATGATACCTTGATCTAAGATCTATTTTTGAAAATATGGCTGCACCCTTCAATTGATCAAATAAGTCATCAATTCTAGGTAGCAGGTTTTTATTCTTGATAGTCACCTTATTAAGGTGCATGTAATCGATGCAAAGACGTAAGGTGCCATCTTTATTCTTCACAAATAACACTGGAGCACCCCATAGCGATACAGTGGGTCGTATAAAACCCTTATCTAACAGTTCCTGCAACTGTGTCTTCAGCTCTTTCAACACTACTGGTACCATCCTATATGGTGTAATGGAAATAAGAGTGGTGTCGGGTACCAAATCCATAGCAAATTCAATTTCCCTATCCGGTGGTAATCCTAATAACTCCTCTGGAAATACATCAGGAAACTCACTAACAGTAGGAATATCCATTAACTTCGTACTTGCTTTTGCCATATCAACCACATACGCTAAGTATGCTTCCCATCCCTTACTGATGAGTTTATGAGCTTTCAACACTGATATCACATTGTCTGGGTATCTTCTATTCTCACCCATCAGCACTATCTCATCTTGTTCTGGAATTCTGATGATCATCTGTCTTCTTCCACAATCCACTACCACTCCATAACGATCCAACCAATCCATTCCCAAGATCACATCGAACTCATGGAATGGTAACTCTATCAAGTCTGCTTGGAATTGCCTTCCTTGAATTTCAACTGGGCAACCCCTAAACACCTTGTTAACCCTAACACTATGCCCTAATGGGTTAGTCACAAGAATCTCAAATTCTAAAGACTGTGGTTCTAAACCCTCTTGACCTGGTGGTGGTGCTCTTTACTGCAAATCTATCATGTTTTTCATAAGCTCTGTTTGTCCTATGCCAGCAATAGACTGCCCCTTTCATGGGCTAGCACTAGATCTAGATACAGTAGCTCAGTGATGACTGGGTCACAATGAAGCCTCTATTTCAGTAGGCTCATTAATTTCACCTCATTTGACAACAATATGTCGTAACCCTGAACCCATACTCTACCTATATCATAAAATAACGGCCTCAATCAGTAAGCAGCAACTTTAATACTTAATTGTGGGTACACATATCATAATTATTTTTTTGAAAACCATTTTAAAATCCCAAAACCCCCAACCGGGCCTTAATATCAAAATCCAGAAACACCAACCTGGTGCTTTAATACCAAAAAATGTAACACCCCCTCACCCCCGCGGCTCGTGCCTGGATGAGGGTGTGCTACGCTGACTTTATCGGCTAGAATATCATTTTTAAAATTTGTATACATGAAATTCATTCCTATATTTTTTTCATTTACTATTTATTTACTTTGCATTATAAAAGAAATATAACAAAAAAGTGAAACTAAATTTTTACATAGTAACATGGTCTGTACAAAACACACTGTTTATTTTACAAATACTACAAAATAAATTTTACAAGATAATACACAAACGTTGTGTAACCCATGATGTGTGCAACAGACTGCTTTATTGGATTAGGTCACTGCTGTCTTTATCTACTATATTCTATTTATTCTTTGCTAAATCTGTGTGAGAAAACTCCCACGCTAAGCTTTTGGCTTAGTAGTGCATATAAATAAGGTAATAAACTATTTTATGCAATCATGCATTATCATATATATGCTTAATCATATTCTCATGCAAATCATGGTATTCTAGCATGTATAGACATTAAATTATATTATATTATCTCATACTTATTTATTTTATTAACATATCATGCATAACCCATCATAATTAACCATGTTACAATTCCTAATTCCATTTTTATTTTCCATAATTTCTTTATTTACTATAACCTTTTTATTTATGCCCATGACACTCAACCATCTATTAATGCATGTCACAAATCATACTCAATCATTTTTTTTCCATGCAACTTACATTTCATAAATTTTATTCTTTTATATCTTATGTTTATTTTACTTTATCAAATCATTATTATCCATAGCTTGTTATTGCCCATAACACCTATGAACCACTGACTAGGATAACAGAGTTGTCATCCAGGCACGTAGGAGTGCCACCCAGGCAATATGATGTGCGCATATAAGTGTCATCACTGGCATAGATAACCATGCCAAACTAGTTGTAGATAATCGTGCCATTACCGGCATAGATAATAATGTCATCCCGGCGTAGATAACAGTGTCGTTACCGGTGTAGATAATAATGTCATTCCAGCGTAGATAATAGTGTCATTACCGGCTTCAATAATCATACCATTAATGGTTTTCATTGTCATCATACTCCCGCCCTATTTGGCATGCCAAACTATCATAAGTTGGTTCTAGTTAGGTGTTCTAGGGCTTACACAATCTCATTAAAATTCATAGCAATGATATTCACACTTTTCATGCATTTAACGTCTCAAAATAATCACATAATCACTCAATTAAAATAATATTTACATAATATAACAAGGTTCACATCATTTTACTCATTTCATTCCTCAACTCATATGCTGCCCTGTCACTGGCAAATTCTGTTCTCTGTTTTGGAACTTCATTTTTCTCCTGTTTCGTTCTGCATTTAGTCATATGGTCTTCTTCAAAATTTTATTTCTGGATCTTAGCTTTAATATTCAATTTGAATCACTAAATTTTGAGTTTAGTATCAAAAGATATGATAACATAAACACTGACTGTTCACTAACAATTCTGCCCAAAATTTTCTGGACAGATTCTAAGTCTGAATTTTATAAATTTTTCTGGATAATTACAAACATATTCAGATTTTATGGCCTAAATTAAAGTTATATTCCTATGTCTTAGCTTTTAGACCCAATAAATAACATGCAATACCGAGTTCCAAAAATTAAGTTATAATAGTTTAAGTGCACACTGCTCATCAATTTCCAGCAAGGAACCTACAACTAATCACATTCAATTTTTACCAAATTAAACCCTAAGCCTAGCAAACATGCATCCCCAAGATTTTCAACACAAAATACTATTAATTCAGAATCATCAACATGACAAATAATTAAATCATGCAAATTAAAAAAATTAAAATAGGCTATTGCCTTAGGTTATGCACAAACTTCTCTTTTTCTCTTTTCTTTCTCTTTACTTCTCTTTCTCTTTTCCTTTGCTCCTTTGTGCAAAATCCTTGTCACTTTGAGTTCCTAAAGTTCATAAATAGATCATTCAAAATTCATAAACCTAATTTCTCCCTTTCTCCTTACTCTCTTATGCTTCCGTAAGCATGAAAAATGGAATTTCCCATGCCTTTTCTCTCCTTTTCACACTTTCTTTCACTAGAATCAAGCATTGGTTATGGCTGATCAAGGGGGAAATGTGGGCTGGTGTAGAGAACATAATTTTCCTCAATGAAAATGGATAAGGAAGAAGAAGAGATAATCAAGAAGAAGATGACAAAAGTCATTAAGATGGGGGACACCTAAGCCACATTCTAGAAACTCTCATTAATGTTTAATTCATGCAACTCACTTGGCTAATTGTTGTATGCCATTTGGTGTGTGGTGCTTCAAGAAAATGTGGAAGACAATTAAAAGATAGCAAATTCTAGATCAAGAGTGATAATGAAGAAGGAAATACAATTAAGAGAAAGATGACAAACTTAATTAATTATGGAACACCTAAGCTTATATACATTAAATATCTCATTCATGCATGTTATATGGCCAATTAAGGGTTGCCACTTGGTGTGGCCAACCTCCATATGCATTTCATGTCCCAATTCATGTATTTAATTTATGATTATCCCAATAAATCCTCCAATTTTCAGTAAATTGCAAATTGATCTCTAAACTTTTCAAAATTTGCAATTTAGTCCTTTACCAAAATTTAACATCTTAAAATATTTTAAACACTTTATTGAGTATTTTCCATACTTAATTGCCATTATTTCAATTATTTTACGATAAAAGTTCAAATTTAGACTTCAGTCAAATCGACGAGTCGATTTAACAACTCGTGTGACTTAGGTCTAAATTAGTGGATATGACACATCAAATGATATTACAGGATATGATGAAAAACAAAAATTTACTATTGTTAACCTTGAGGGGTATTTCCGTTATTTTGATGATAACAAATAATATAGCAATATTGTATTTAACATATTTGTTTTTATAAGTGTATTATATAGGACATGAATTAAAATAGCAAGAATGGAGAATTGGAAGAATAATCCTTGAGAAACAAAAATCAAGGAGTAGCATGTTCACTGCCGTGACTCTAGGAGTCACTCCCGTGAAGGAAGCTTACCGTTACCAAAACCAACATTTGAAGTTCACGGCCATGAAGGAAAAATAAACCGTGAAGTAAGCATTTCAGTCACCCCCGTGAATAAAGGTGTCACCCCCGTGAAGCATCATGCAATTTCATCCAGAGAGCTTCACGACCAGAGTCATGACTTGGCTCACAGCTGGGAAGAGTGTCACGCCCGTGAATGATTAATGTCACGCCCGTGACTCTATATGTCAAAACATTCCAGAGAGCTTCAGGATCAGAGTCACCACTTGGCTCACAGCTGGGAAGAGTGTCATGCCCATGACTTTATATGTCAAAACATTCTAGAGAGCTTCACAACCAAGGTCACCACTTCAATCACGGTTTGGGAAAAACTATCACCCCCGTGACAAGCATAGTCACGCCCGTGAATAATGAAAGAAAAAAATGTCAGGCGCGATTTTTTGGTTGGTACAAAGGCTAGTTTCTTATTTAATGCACCCCAACAGCTATATTCAACCATGGGAGTATAAACGGAAGTCATTTATGCATTAAGGAACAAGAGGATGATAAGAAAAACAAAAGATTAGCATATACTTAAAATCACAAGCTATCTTGTACTTTCATACTTTGAGAACAAATCAAATCTCTGTAAAAATCGTTTTGCTCCTCATATTTGAGCAATAAAGATTTATAAGTGGTTATCTCTGTAATCTTTACTCAAGTGAGCTTTGGGTAGTTTTGGGTTAAGAGTAGAACACTTGTAAGGGTTAGTTGTGTAAACCTCCAAAATACAAAGTGTAGGTTGTTTGTGTGAGCCTGTAAAACACAAAGTGTAGGTTGTTTGTGTGAGCCTGTAAAACAAAAGGAATTGGTTATTGTGTGAGCCATTAAAACACAAGGGATTTCTGGGTTAGGTGTGAGCCATTGTGAGAAACACCATAGTTGGGAGTGAGCTTGTAAAACTCCATTGTAACACTTAGTGTGTTAGTGAAACTCCCAATTGCGATTGGGGAGAGAAGTAGGGTTTGTTAACACCCGAACCTCTATAAATCTTTGTGTCTGATTTTCTCTATCCCTCCTAAGATTAATTATTTATTTATGCACCTTAAAATTTAATTTTTTTTTAACTCCGATTCAACCCCCCTTCTTGGTCTAATATCTGGATAACAATTGGTATCAGAGTTTTGTCTAGCATCGAAGCCTAAAAAGCGCTAGTAAAGAGTAAGATATGGCCAGTGAAGGATTCCAGAGTCTCAAACCTTACTTTGTTGGAGCAAATTATGCCCATCGGAAGTTTAGGATGGAGACATACTTGGATAGTGAAGGAATTGATGTCTGGGATAGTGTATGAAAAGAATGGACACCACCTACCAAAAGAGGAGTTGATGGTGAAGAGGAAATCCTATCAAGAGATGATTGGACAGAGCCTCAAAGAAAAACAAATTTCAAAAACAAGAAGGCAATGACAATACTATCAAGCTCATTATCTATTGAAGAATGTGGGAGAATACAACACTGCTCAACAGCATATAGCAAGTGGAAGACATTGGAGAACTATCATGAGGGAACTAAGCAAGTCAAATCCAAGAAGATTCAACTTCTAACCTCAGAATATGAGCTCTTCAAGATGAAATCCAATGAGTCAATCACTGACATGACCAACCGTCTTCTATCCATTATAAATGGAATGAGGAAACTTGGGAAGCATATGAGTTTGGAAGATGTAAACAATAAAATCCTGAGAAGTCTTCCTCTTAAAGTCTATGGTTCAAGAGTTGCTGGCATAGAAGAAGCAAATGAAGATATGAGTATCATGAATACTGATGTGCTGATTGGCAAGCTTCTCACACATGAGATGGCAGTAAAGAGAGATAGAGAGCTTGAAGCAGAGCCAGAGAAAAGAAAACCCTTAGCACTCAAAGCCTCTACTTCAAAATCTCAAGAACAAAGTGAAGATGATGACGAAATGAGTGATAATGAAAGTGAAGAGGTCAACCTATGCTTCATGGCTATTGAGGATCACATCTCGGATAAGGTAAGATCACTACACTCATATTCCTTCAATAATGATAGTAGTGATAATGATAGTAATTGTAATAGTGATGATGATGATGAGCAAAGCCTAATAGAAGAATTAAATATAGAATTAGAGATATATATAACTAAATTTAGTACCTATAGAAATAATATCTCTAATTTGAAAAATAAGATAGATGGTTTAGAAAATGAGAACATAAAGCTTAAATCATCTAATGAATCTCTTCAAAAGTCATTAGATGAATACTCATCAAGACCCTCAACAGCTTCACTGTTAAAAGAAAATAATACTTTGAAAAATGAAGTTGAGGAACTTAGAAATTCCATTTCTAAATTTCACAAGGGTAAAGAGAGCTTAGATACTCTCATTGTGTCTCAAAGACCACCTTTAGTTAGACATGGTCTAGGATTTAATGACATATCATCATCTTCTAACAAAACAGTATTTGTTAAGTCTAAAGAACATAACATCTCCACACCTGTTAGAACTGCACCAAGAAATAAGAATGTTGCTCTCTCAACTGCTGAAGCTGAATATGTAGCAGTTGGATGTTGTTGTACACAAATTCTTTGGATGAAACAACAACTTAAGGACTATGGTCATGAGATGAATCATATACCTATAAAATGTGACAACACAAGTGCTATAAATCTTTCAAAGAATCCTATTCAACACTCTAGAAGTAAACATATTGACATTAGACACCACTTTATTAGAGATCATGTTCAATATGGAGATGTTGAATTAGAATTTATATGCACAAAAAATCAATTAGCAGATATTTTCACTAAGTCTCTAAATGAGGAAAAATTTAATTTCATTAGAAGAGAACTAGGTATGATTGATGGATTAACCTTGTGATTGCAAGAATATGAAATTTTAATTGTTGATCTTAAATCATATCACAAGTTATAAGATAGAAATTTTGATGAGAATTCATGTTTTATGAAGTAGAATCTTTGTTGAAATGATTTAGTCTTGTTGTAGAACTTAATTTCTTTTTGATGAAAATTATAGGGGAGTCACGCCCATGACATATATTCACGCCCGTGACTTAAGTGGCCCAAAGAGGCAGTGTCGTTCACGACTTTGGTTCACGACATGCTTCACGGCTTCCAGTGGTGAAACTTAGTTTCATGGCTTGAGTCATGCCTGTGAAAATGGACTTTCATGCCCATGACGCATTTTCACTCCCGTGAACAGTTACGCCTTAAAAACTCACAGAAGTTTTCACGACTTTAGTTCACGACATGATTCACAGCTGCAAGTGGTGAAACTTAGTTTCACGGCTTGAGTCATGCCCTTGAAAATGGACTTTCACTCCTGTGACACATTTTCACTCCCGTGAACAATTACGCCTCAAAAATCACAGAAGCTTTCACGCATTGTGTCACGGCTTGCTTCACGGGCATAAGTAGTGAAATTCAACAGTTCACGCCCATGACTATATATGCACCCCCGTGACCTATGATCATTCACGCCCGTGATACTCATCTATCACGCCCGTGCACTTATTCACGCCTTCATTCACAGGTGGAATACTACTTCAGCAAACCATGAACACGACCATTCACGCCCGTGACACCATAAGTCATGCCCGTGAATATATCGAATATATAAGAAAAAAGCCGGTTACAACCTTCATTTCAACTCTCCATCTCCCAAACCTGATCTCATTTACTCTCATTCATTGAGATATTGAAGATTCCGACCCCAAAGACTTGAAATTTCACTATTAAAACCCCAAAAAGTTTGAATGTTCAGCAGAAATGATACATTTCTAGGGTTTTACATCAAATTTTCTGCCAAATATTTTCTTCAACTCCATCAACTAATTTCTTCAAATATGGAGACTGCTTCATCTAAGGGAAAGAGAAAGAAGTCCCATGCACCTAAGAGGTATGCAGATTACCTCATGAACCGCATTCCAGAGAGTGGCCATCCTCGGTATGCAACTTTGAAGAAGACACCTCTTTTATCATCAAGGTCCTTCGATTGGCATACAGTCCATACTCTCGGACTTGAGATGGCTATGACAGAGCAACTACAAGCCTGTCATCTAAAAGAGTTTGTTGAAATCCATCAGTCGACTCTGAGGGAGCCAACGTTGGAATTTCTCAGCACCTTGCAGGTTTCACCAACTGGAGTGGTGAAATTCCAACTCTGCGATAATCCTAACACCCTCAGCGCCATCGCATTTGGAGAATTGTTCAACCTACCATCTGATGGCATTCTAAATGAGACTAAGGTTGAATTCTCTGCCCCTCTAGCCTGGACTCATTTTGGATATAATTGTAGCTGGGACGTGAAGAAGACCAAGAGCACTCATCTCGTGGCCCCAGTACACAGGTACTTGCATAGGTTCCTAACCTATAGCATTTTTGCTAGGGGAGAAAGTAATGGAACAATTAGAAAGTCAGAGCTCTTCCTCCTTGAGATGGCTCGCAGGGGAGTCATAGTGGCACTTTCCAGATGGTTTGCAAACCATCTTCTCTCCATTGCCACCAAGCCCACAGGAGATATCTTGATTGGGGCATATGTCACCCATATTGCAGTGAAGCTCAATTATTTGAACCTGGATGACCATCACTTCAACATCATTCCTGCACATCCTTGAGATAGGCTAGATGTCGAGTCATTCATCAAGATGGGAGCAGCTGTAAGAATCATTTTTCAGAACGATATCTTCTACCGCTTCACTGATACTACTGGAGAGATTATTTGGGAAGATAATGATGCGGAGGATTTTAATGCAGGCCTCCAGGGTGTCCAGCAGAAAAAGAGGGCTCGGATTGAGGAAGTGCATCCAGCAGTCGAGCAGGACATTGGACAGTCCTCAGCTTCCACACCATCCTTAACGCAGTAGGTGGTCGACCTCTTGGCACCACGTTTTGAGCAGCTGCAGACTTCCATAGATGAGAGGTTGGAGAACCTCAAGGACTTCATGGAGTCTCGGATGGACAGCCTTGAGGTTGAAGTAGCTAGGCTTCGTGATAGGATGTCTGGCTAGGAGATAGGCTAGAGTGTAGCCTAAATTTGATAATTTTTAGTTTGTTTGTCATTTTTATGTTTTGATTGTGTAGGAAATTTTTAAATTTCCTTTCTGAATATTTTAACTATGTTTGTATTCTCTTCCTTTATAATATATATATGTTTGTTCTTGTTTACTTCAATCTTCATATCCTTTTTCATTGATGATAAAAGGGGGAGAAAAACTAGCAATATATGATAGGGGAGAATGGTATAGGAATTGGTGAATCAAAAAGTGAATTGACTTTGAATTGGTTTAAAAATCTTGATTCAACATTTCATATACTATGTATATAATTGGAAAATTAAGTTTTTATATACCTTAGATATACCCTAAGTATACTTTGCATATACCTTAAAGCAAGTTACAAGAAAAACTAGCAATATATGATAGGGGAGAATGGTATAGGAATTGGTGAATCAAAAAGTGAATTGACTTTGAATTGGTTTAAAAATCTTGATTCAATATTTCATATACCATGTATATAATTGAAAAATTAAGTTTTTATATACCTTAGATATACCCTAAGTATACTTTGCTTATACCTTAAAGCAAGTTACAAATAAAAACATGCCATGATATACCATAAATATACCTTACATATACTTTGTGTCTTGAAAAGGAATGATGGTATGTATTGGATATACTTCTCATAAAACTTGCATATACTTAAAATCTAGTTTTATGCTACATCATTATTTACTATTCTTGCACAGTATAATTTTTTATCCTAAGTATATTTTGAGAGGGAGACTTTTCAAAATCACATATTGCTAGATTATTTATCACCATCAAAAAGGGGGAGATTGTTAACCTTGAGGGGTATTTCCGTTATTTTGATGATAACAAATAATATAGCAATATTGTATTTAACATACTTGTTTTTGTAAGTGTATTACACAGGACATGAATTAAAATAGCAAGAATGGAGCATTAGAAGAATAATCCTTGAGAAACAAAAATCAAGGAGTAGCATGTTCACTGTCGTGACTCTATGAGTCACTCTCGTGAAGGAAGTTAACCGTTACCAAAACCAACATTTGAAGTTCACGGCCATGAAGGAAAAATAAACTGTGAAGTAAGCATTTCAGTCACCTCCGTGAATAAAGGTGTCACCCCCGTGAAGCATCATGCAATTTCATCCAGAGAGCTTCATGACCAGAGTCACCACTTGGCTCACGGCTGGGAAGAGTGTCACGCCCATGAATGATTAATGTCACGCCAGTGACTCTTTATGTCAAAACATTTCAGAGAGCTTCACAACCAAGGTCACCACTTCAGTCACGGTTTGGGAAGAACTGTCACCCCCGTGACAAGCATAGTCACGCCTGTGAACAATGAAAGAGAAAAATGTCAGGCGCGATTTTTTGGTTGGTACAACGGCTAGTTTCTTATTTAATGCACCCCAACGGCTATATTCAGCCATGGGAGTATAAATGGAAGTCATTTATGCATTAAGGAACAAGAGGATGATAAGAAAAACAAAAGATTAGCATATACTTAAAATCACAAGCTATCTTGTACTTTCATACTTTGAGAACAAATCAATTCTCTGTAAAAATCTTTTTGCTCCTCATATTTGAGCAATAAAGATTTATAAGTGGTTTTCTCTGTAATCTTTACTCAAGTGAGCTTTGGGTAGTTTTGGGTTAAGAGTAGAACACTTGTAAGGGTTAGTTGTGTAAACCTCCAAAACACAAAGTGTAGGTTATTTGTGTGAGCCTGTAAAACACAAAGTGTAGGTTGTTTGTGTGAGCCTGTAAAACACAAAGTGTAGGTTGTTTGTGTGAGCCTGTAAAATACAAGGAATTGGTTATTGTGTGAGCCATTAAAACACAAGGGATTTCTGGGTTAGGTGTGAGCCATTGTGAGAAACACCATAGTTGGGAGTGAGCTTGTAAAACTCCATTGTAACACTTAGTGTGTTAGTGAAACTCCCAATTGCAATTGGGGAGAGGAGTAGGGTTTGTTAACACCCGAACCTCTATAAATCTTTGTGTCTAATTTTCTCTATCCCTCCTAAGATTAATTATTTATTTCTGCACCTGAAAATTTAATTTTTTTTTACTCCAATTCAACCCCCCTTCTTGGTCTAATATCTGGGCAACAACTATCAATTTTAATAGGATCTTACTTCTTATTTGTATGTCATGTGTGATTATTTGACATAGGGATAGGTTTATAGGGTATGATGTTACACCTTGCCCTTAATCCGGATATGCTACCATTGAGCTTCTCAAATTAGGAGCACTCTGACATGAGCTCATAATCATTTATAGGGGTGAACATTTGTTCACAACTATGAAATACCTTCATGGGTGTGAAGCCTGGCTTCATAGGCATTATAGATCATATAGAAACATAATTTTCAGCACTATATTCAACCAATTTCTCACAAAATCATGCAAAATTCTAAAGCTAACCAATATTAGCCACACCTATCAACACTTCCCATATTCTATAATGTAAAATCAACCATAAACATGCATATGATCATGTTTAATCATTCAAACTCTACTCCATGCCTTATTTATGAATATCCCAACATCAATCATTAACATATTAGCAATATTGTGCATTTAAAAGTATTAAAGACCATTTAACTCAATTCCAACATATACCATATTAATATTTTCTTATCACTAACTACATCAGAATTCATAATTCACATCACAAGCACATTATAATTGAATAAAAATGAGTATATGCACAAACCTTAATATTGGAGCCCTAAAACTCGACACTCTCGTATCTACTACCTCTAGTGGGTGTCTCCACCTTCAACCTGAGTCCCTAATATAGAATCAAAGACTATATTTTCATTTTAATACTATAGTTAACCTACATATGCCATAAACTAATAAAACATTCAACTTTTTATTGATTTTGGCCTATAAATCCCTCAATCTATACAAACCTGAATTAAACTAGATCAAAAGACTCAAGGGAACATGATTTCTTACCTCTGTTTTGTGTAGCCAGATTGATACACTAGTTAAAAAATCATGTTTTTCACTCCTTTTTTATGACTTCAATACATTGGAAAGTCCCTTAGTTTTAATCACTTTTATTTTTGTTTAAAGGGTTGGTTACATATAAACAAAGCCAAAACTTAATTAGGATTGAAGGAGATTTTTTTATAGAGTTTTAGAGAATTGGCAGCTAGGGTTTCAGGTTGTGTTTTCATGAGTTTTCTACCAAAACACAAAACTGCCATATATAAATTGCAAGTTTTCACGGGCGTGAACCATAGTGTCATATGCATGAACCATAATGTCACAACCGTGAAGCTCCTCAGCTTTAGAATTTGAATTTCACAACATTCATGACCGTGATATACTCTATCACGGGCGTGAACATTGAGAACTTCATGTTTTCCTATCTTTTTCATTATTTTATGGTTTGTAATACCCATAACCACACATATACTTCCCATATACTCTTAATATACCTTTATTTAACATATAAATTTGAGGCCCTAATTTTTCAACGTTATAATAAGCATATAAAACAATTACCAATTCATCATATTATAGGTTAAATTAACTATATAAAGTTACAAAAATCATTCAAGAACATATAATTCACAATAAAGAATGCAATGTATATGATTTTAAAAATCAAATTTTTAAATGAAAGTGCTTCCATCAAGCAAACCAAACTCCCTTTTTATAATGCAAAATCTTTCTTCATTTAAAAGCTTGGTGAAAATATCTGCTAATTGATTATTAGTGTCAATAAATTCTAACATTATATCATCATTCTGCACATGATCTCTAATGAAATGATGCCTAATATCTATGTGTTTCCTCCTATAATGTTAAATTGGGTTTTTAGACATATTTATAGCACTAGTGTTACTACATTTGATGGGAATACGATCAATCACATGTCCATAGTCTTTAAGTTTTTGTTTTATCCAAAGAACTTGAGTGCAACAACAACCTTCTGCCACATATTCTGCTTCAATGATGGACAAGACAACTGAAACTTGTTTCTTACTAAACCAAGAAACTAAACATTCACCTATAAAGTGACAAGTTCTAAAAGTTCTTTTTCTATCTAAAAGACTGCCAACATAATCAACATCGAAAAACTAGTGATATAAAATTATGTATTTTTAGGATACCATAAACCTAAATGCATTGTGCCATGAAGATATTTAAAAAAAAATTATAGCATGTAAATTTGACTCTTTAGGACTAGATTGAAACCTAGCATATAAACATACACTAAATATAATATCAGGTCTAGAAGCAGTAAGATAAAGAAAAGATCCAATCATACCTCTACAGAGCTTTTCATCGATAGACTTACCTTTCTTGTTCTTATACAATTTAGCTTATGTACTCATTAGGGTTTTAGCATTCTTACATTATTCCATTCTAAATTTTGTTAATAGCTCTTTTGTGTACTTGGATTGGTTGATAAAGATACTCTCCTTGTTTTGCTTGATGTAAAGACAGAGGAAAATTTTGAGTTCACCCATCATTCTCATTTTAAATTACTTAGTCATACACTTACCAAATTCTCGATAAAGAAGTTCATTAATAGTCCATAAAATAATATATCAACATAAATTTGAACAATTAAAGTATCATGCGTATACTTTTTAATGAAAAGAGTCATATCTACATAACCTTTCAAAAAATTGTTTTCTAAAAGAAATACACTAAGCCTTTCATAATAAGCTCTAGGTACTTGTTTTAAACCATATAAGGTTCAATGAGTTTAAAAACATGATTTGGAAATTCATGACTTTCAAAACCAGGTGGTTGTTCAATATATGCTTCCTCTTCAATAGAACCATTTAAGAATGCACTTCCTAATTGCTTATAATCTAATTAATGGTGCAAAAGTTTCATTATGATCAATACCTTTTTTTTTATTATACCTTTTGGCATCTAATCTAGCTTTATTCCTAGATATTTGACCTTATTCATCTAGCTTATTCCTAAAGATTTATTTACTACTTATAATAGGATAATTCTTAGGCCTCGATATGAAGGTCTAAATTTTGTTTCTCTCAAATTAGTTGAGTTCCTCTTGCATAACAATCATTCAACTATAATCATTAAAAGCCTTCTCAATATTCCATGGCTCAATTTGAGAAACAAATGTAACATTATAATCTAAGAGTTCAGAGCAAGTAATTACACCCGTAGTGGGATCAACAATGATTTGCTCCTTAGGATGGTTTCTTACAAATTTCCTTTCCCTTAGATGCTCTTACGTATCTTGTGAAGGTTACTCTTGTTTTTGTTCTTCTTAATCATCATTGTTTTCTTCTTCTTTTATAGATTCACCATTTTCCTCATGATCAAGATTGAACTTTTCCATTATACCTACAACATCATCAAAAGTACTACCTTTCCTAAGATATAGTCTACTTGTTTCATCAAAATTAATATGCATAGACTCTTCTACAATTAATTTGTTTTATCAAAGATCCTATGTGCTTTGCTAGTTATAGAATATCCCAAAAATATGGCTTCAAATGATTTTGAGGCAAATTTTCCAAGGTTGTCCTTGATGGTTAATCTAAAGCATTTGCAACCAAATTCTCTAATGTATGAAATTTTGGGTTTTATTCTATTCCAAAGAGTTAGGGAAGTGCTCTAAAGGCAATTACCTTTAGCATTTATTGTTTAAATTTATTTGATTAATAAAAGACTTTTTCATTAATTTTATGTTCATTTGATATATGATTGATAGTGATCTTAAATCAATTAATGAAGTCTTTGATACATAACATAACATGAAGGAAATCATGATTTTGAGAGTTGTATCATGTGTAATTATGTTAGTATCTAAATTATCCCTAGTCATAGGATTAATGAGATAAGACATTGTTAATCCAGACATTGTTAATCCAGACAGGTTAGCACATGTTAGACTTCTTCATTGGATCGAACAGTAGATCTCATAATTTCTAAACATGAGATATTTAGAGTGAACATGTGGATGCTTGTTAAGTATAGCTAAGTACATTGGATAACCTGCTATGACACAATCATATGGATAACCTATTCAAATGTCAATGATAGTCTTAACATAACAATGGTGCAAGTATCCTTAGACTTGAGGTACTCAAAGATATCTTGAATATTGATTCGATATTTTGATACTATATCTTCTTGCCTCAGGGAGGTTGCTTATGGGGTGGTGGTTGGACACAGCTTAAGGTATTCGAAGGTAATTGGGTAACCAATAAAGGACACAGCTTAAGGTAATTTGTCACCCAATAAAGGATTTGGGTAACCATGGCTTCTTGTCGAGGTCATTACTTAGGAATCTCTGGACGGAGTGGAAATGTCATGAAGATAGTCTTCAATAACAAGTCTAACATAGTAATGCACCTCAGGGAAAAGAACTAACATTACATGAACTAGACATGACGTAGTTAGTCTAGTGGGAGTTGACATATGTCTATACTCTGAACCAAGTGGGGTATAGAATCATGAAAGCAATATTTGCCCGAAAATTGTCTATGGAAAGGTTCTTAGTCAAACCACTTACTTTCTGATCAATTAAGGGTCATGATGTGTTGCTAGATACTGCTTATGACTTGCTTAAATTAATTGCTAATTTAAGTGGCCAACAAAACTAAGAACCTAATGGGTCACACAAATTAGAGATGTGAATAATGAGTAAAATGGTCTTGGATGGGATCCAAAAATATGAGAGAATTATTTTGGTATGGATCGTGATGAGATCGCATGGAAAAATCAATCGGAAGGGTCATGGGCTCGCGCAGGCAGCTGGCCTAATTGGCCAATTAAGACGAATTAAGGAAAAACCCCCAAAATTCCTTCCCTTTATCTTGTGCATTTTGTATCTAGATTATTTTAGGGGTAAAAAAATTTTTGAAATGTTTAAAAGTCTAAAATTATTTTTGGAAATTATTAAATTCAAAAAGAAAAATAATAGTTATTTTTCATATTCTCTCAAATTGAGCATATACCATTGCTAGCACTTTGAGGTGGTTCTCTTAAAGATTCTTCACATATTTTTACATGGATTAACATTAGAGATATCTTAAAGTGGATATTTGTGCTTTGCAACAATCCAACAAGGTGAAAATTTGAAGAATAAATCAAGAAATTATAAGGTATAATTTCTTATCTTTATATTTTGATAAATTAGTTTTAATGGCACAAGCAATATTCCTTTTCGGATTTTAAAAATTCTATTTTTTTCATTGCATTTCATGAATGAGATTCATCTTCAAAACCCAACATTGGTATCAGAGCCCCCTTGTGTCTATCAAAATTAATTTTAATGAAAGTGCAATGGGATTGCACGGTTTTGATTGTTTTGGATCAATAGGTTTGAATAATTGTAATTAATTTGTAAAATTTTTTTTACATATTTTTATTTCTTTAACATGATCATGGGATGATTAATTATGATTATTGTGATTGAAAAATGGTTTGAATGTGATTCAAATAATTAATTTTGAATTTATTTCAAAATGCTGAAAATTGTCTTGTTTATGAACATATGTTGTTGTTTGGCTTAATTGATGGGGCTGTTTATATTTTTCTCGTAATTTGATTATAAAAATTTTTTTTATACATATTGAGAATTGTTTTTTGCCTTTGTAAGTGTCCAATAATTAATTAAAAATTATTTTATTAATTTTTCAAACAAACACAAAAATGGAACTGTTTTAGCATACCCGACAAGATTGTTTTTTTTTGTATGTAATTATTTTGTTTCTAGCAACTTAAAACAATTTTTATATGATTAAAATATGTTATTTGTATGTTATATACATGCCAAAATTATTTTTCACGATTTTTAAATTTTAAAAAATTCTATATGTCAAATTTTTAAATTTTAAAAAATTCTATATGTCAAATTTTAAAATATGTTATTTGTCGTTCTAAGCATCTAAATGATTGGTTCGTTTATCTTAGTAATTTTGGTTTGTGTCAAAAATATTTTGGTAAACTTCAGCTGATCTAAAGATGCTTATAATTATGGTTTGAATTTTTAAATTTTTTGGAATTTTTAGAAATTAATTTAAATTGAGCAATTATAATTCTAGTATGACTAGAAATTGGTATGTATATTAAAATTAAATTGTTTAATTATGACATCATAATAATTTGATTTTAAGGTGAATTAATTTTGAATTAATTCTGAAAATATGGAATTTAATTTAATTTGATTAAATATTAAATTTCAAGATGAAATGACATACAAAATAAATTAACCGAAACAACACTAGTAGGCAATTTCGGTTCAAACGTTGAATTGATTTTCAAATTGAAATCCAAAATTGTCATTATTTTATTTTATGCATTAGAGAATGCATGTTAGGGGTGTATGAAAAGGTATGATGGATGATTATGGACTTAGGCCCAATGTAATTGAGCATGCATGATATTTTTGTTTTATTGTAATTGGATATGCGTGTCCCTACCTCTTTATCTTTCTTATGTATTTCACTTCTCATCTTACTCCCCTCATATGTAAATTGAGATTTTCTATATTTTCAAATATATAATTAGATTACATAAGATTAGGATAAAATTGAGATACAAAGGAGCAAGAAGCAAAGGTGGAGGTGCCATAAATAAGTAGACTTAGAAATAGGAATTTGATTTCTATTATGGGTTGAAAATTCATGCATATAGTGGTATGACCTAGTTAATTTCTCTTTGGCTCAAGATATTGACTTTAGTATATCCATAATCATGTCATATAGTTAATATAAATATATTTATGTATCTTTATATATCATACATTCATCACATGTGTTGCCCAGATATTAAACCAAGAAGGGGGGTTGAATTGGAGTTTCAAAAATTAAACAATAAGGTGCGGAAATAAAAGATTAATTTTAGGAGGGATAGAGAGAATTTGACACAAGGAGTTTTATGGAGATTCGGATGTTAACAAACCCTACTCCTCTCCCCAATCGCAATTGGGAGTTTCACTAACACACTAAGTGTTACAATGGAGTTTTACAAGCTCACTCCCAACTATGGTGTTTCTCACAATGGCTCACAGCTAACCCAGAAATCCCTTGTGTTTTAATGGCTCATACAATAACCAATTCCTTGTGTTTTACAGGCTCACACAAACAACCTTCACTTTGTATTTTTACAGGCTCACACAAACAACCTTCACTTTGTGTTTTTACAGGCTCACACAATAACCTTTTGATTTGTGTTTTGAGGCTCACACAACTAACCCTTACAAGTGTTCTACTCTTAATCCAGAAATATCGAAAGCTCACTTGAGTAAAGATTACAGAGAGAACCACTTAAAAATCTTAATTGCTCAATAAATGAAAGCAAAAAGATTTTTATAGAGAATAGATTTTGTTCTCAAAGTATGAAAGTACAAATAGCTTGTAATAAGATTTAAATTCGAAGTATATGCTATTATATTGTTTTTCTCTTTATTCTCTCGTTCTGAATGCATAAATGACTTCCATTTATAATCCCATGGATGAATATAGTCGTTGGGGTGCATTAAATATGAAACTAGCTATTGTACCAACCAAAAAATCGCGCCTGACATTTTTCTCTTTCATTGTTCACGGCGTGACTATGTTTGTCACGGGAGTGACATTTCTTCCCAAGCCGTGACTGAAGTGGTGACCTTGGTCGTGAAGCTCTCTAGAATGTTTTGACATATAGAGTCACGGTCATGATATAATCATTCACGGGCGTGACAAACTTCCCAGCCGTGATCCAAGTGGTGACTTTGGTCGTGAAGCTCTCTGGATGAAAATGCATGAACCTTCACGGGGGTGACATATTTATTCACGAGGGTGACTGAAATGCCCACTTCACGATTTGTTCTTCTTTCATGGCCATGAACTTCAAATGTTGGTTTTGGTAACGGTTAGCTCCTTTCACGGGAGTGACTCATAAAGTCACGGGAGTGACTCATAAAGTCATGGCAGTGAACATGCTACTTCTTGAATTTTGTCTTTCAAGGATTATTCTTTCAATCTCCATTCGTGCTATTTTAATCCATGTCCTGTATAATATACTTATAAAAACAAGTATGTTAAATACAATATTGCTATTTTATTTGTTATCATCAAAATGACAGAAATACCCTCAAGGTTTAACAATCTCCCCTTTTTTGATGGTGACAAATAATATAGTAATATGTGATTTTGAGAAGTCTCCCCCTCAAAATATACTTAGGATAAAAAATTTATAATGCAAAAGAATAGTAAATAATGATGTAGCATTGAAATGAACTTAACTAGATTTTATGTATATGCAAGTTATATGAGAAGTATATCCAATATATGCCATAATTCCTTTTTAAAGCATGAAGTATATGTAAGGTATACTTAAGGTATATCATGGCATATTTATTTTTGCAACTTGCATGAAGGTATATGCAAAGTATAATTAAGGTATATCTTATGTATATAAAGCTCAATTTTTCAATCATATACTTTGCATATGAATTCTTGAATCAAAGTTTCTAAACCCTTTTAATCTATATCAATGTGAATTCATAATTCAATTTTAATTTTTGATTCAAAATTCATTTACCTTAATATTTATTGCTAGTTTCTTCTTATGTTGCTAGTTTGATACCATTTTCCCTATAATATTGCTAGTATTCTCCCCCTTTTGTCATCAATCAAAAAGGATATAAAGATATAGCCACTTCAGCCTCAAGGCTGTCCATCCGAAACTCCATGAAGTCTTTGAGGTTCTCCAAACTCTCATCCATCGAAGTCTGCAGCTGCTCAAAATGTGGTGCCAAGAGGTCAACCACTTGCTGCGCTAAGGTCGGTGTGGAAGCCGAGGACTGTCCAATATCCTACTCAACTGCTCGAGATGCTTCCTCAACCCAAGCTCTATTCTTCTACTAGACTCCCTAGAGGCCTGCTTTAAAATCCTCCATGTCATTATCTTCCTAGATGATCTCCCCAACAATGTCAGTGAAGCAGTAGAAGATATTATTCTGGAAAACGATTCTGACAGCTGCTCCCATCTTGATGAAGGATTCAACATCCAAGCGATCTCGAGGATGTCCAGGGATGAGATTGAAGTGATGCACATCCAGCTTCAAATAATTAAGCTTCACGGCTATGTGGGTGACATATGCCCCAATCAAAATATCTCCAGTAGGCTTGGTGGCAATGGAGAGAAGATGGTTAGCAAACCATCTAGAAAGTGCCATTGTGAGTCCTCTGCGAGCCATCTCAAAGAGGAAGAGTTCTGACTTCCTGATAGTCCCGTTGCTTTCTCCCCTAGCAAATATGCTACAGGTCAGAAACCTATGCAGATACTTGTGCACTGGGGACCTGAGATGTGTGCTCTTTGTCTTCTTGACATCCTAGCTGCAATCAGTGCCAAAGTGTGTCCAGGCTCAAAGAGCAGAGAATTCTACCTCAGTGTCATTTAGTATGCCATCTGATGGTAAGTTGAACAATTCTCCAAATTCGGTGGCATTGAGGATGTTGGGATTGTTGCAGAGTTGGAATTTCACCACTTCAGTAGGTTAAACCTGCAAGGTGCTGAGAAATTCCAGTGTTGGCTCCCTTAAGGTCGGCTGGTGAATCTCCACACAATCTTTCAGATGACAGGCTTGTAGTTGCTCTGTCATAGCCATCTCAAGCCCGAGACATCGGACTGTCTGCCATTCGAAGGATCTTGATGACAGTAGAGGTCTCTTCTTCAAAGTTGCATACCGAGGATGGCACTGCTCCGGAATGCGGTTCATGAGGTAATCTGCATACCTCCTAGGAGCATGAGACTTCTTTCTCTTTCCCTTGGATGAGGCAGTCTCCATTTGTTATGAAGAATTTGGTTTGTGATGGAGTTGGAAAAGTTTGACAAAAAATCCTTATGAAAACCCTAGAAATGTATGATTTTTTATGAAGATTCAAACTTTTGGTGGTATTTATAGGAAAATTTTAAGTCTTGGGGGCCGGAATCTTCAATGTCTCAATGAATGTGTGTAAATGAGAGCGGTTTTGGGAGTTGGAGAGTTGAAATTAAAAATATAATCTGTTGTTCTTTTATATACTCGATACATTCACGGGCGTGAAGTGGGTGTTCACGGGCATGAATGGTCGTGTTCACGGTTTGCTGAAGGAGTGTTCCACCCGTGAATGAAGGCGTGAATACGTTCATGGGCGTGACATTTTAATATCACGGGCGTGAATGATCATCTGTCACGGGGGTGAATAAATTTTCACGGGCGTGCAATGTTGAATTTCACCACTTATGCCCATGAAGCAAGCCGTGACTCAATACGTGAAAGCCTCTGTGAGTTTTTGGGTGTTAAAGTTCATGGGAGTGAAACTTCGTCACGGATGTGAAAGGCTCTTTTCACGGGAGTGAATGAAGCCATGAAGATAAGCTTCACCACTTGAAGCCGTGACCCATGTCGTGAACGACACTGCCTCTTTGGGCCATTTAAGTCACGGGCGTGACTCCCCTAAAATTTTCATCAAATAAAATTAAGTCCTAAAACAAACTTAAATCATTTCAACAAAGATTCTATTCCTTAAAACATGAATTTTCAACAAAATTTATATCTTATATCCTTTGATATGATTTAAGATAAACAATTAAAATTTCATATTTTTACAATCACAAGGTTAATCCATCAATCATACCAAGTTCTCTTCTAATGAAATTAAATCTTTCCTCATTTAGAGACTTAGTGAAAATATCTGCTAATTGATTTTCTGTGCTTATAAATTCTAATGCAACATCTCCATATTGAACATGATCTCTAATAAAGTGGTGTCTAATGTCAATATGCTTACTTCTTGAGTGTTGAATAGGATTCTTTGAAAGATTTATAACACTTGTGTTGTCACATTTGATAGGTATATGGTTCATCTCATGACCATAGTCCTTAAGTTGTTGTTTCATCCAAATAATTTGAGTACAACAACATCTAGCTGCTACATATTATGCTTCAGCAGTTGAGAGAGCAACTGATACTTGTTTCTTGCTAAACCAAGAAACTAAGCATTCTCCAATGAAGTGACAAGTACCTGAAGTACTTTTCCTGTCTAAAAGACTACCAGTATAGTCTACATCTAAATATCCTATAATATAAAAAGATGAATTCCTAGGATACCATAAACCTAGATGCAATGATCCATGTAAATATCTTAAAATTCTTTTTACTGCATTTAAATGAGATCCTTTAGGACATGATTGAAATCGTGCACACAAGCAAACACTATGCATTATATCAGGTCTAGAAGCAGTGAGATATAAAAGTGATCCGATCATACCTCTATAAAGCTTTTCATTAATGCTCTTACCCTTTTCATCTTTGTCCAATTTAGTTGATGTGCTCATAGGAGTCTTGGCATTTTTGCATCATTCCATACCAAATTTCTTAATTAAATCTTTGGCATATTTGGATTGGTTGATGAATATGCCCTCATTGCTTTGCTTTATTTGTAGACCAAGGAAATACTTAAGTTCTCCCATCATGCTCATTTCAAATTCCCTAGTCATACACTTAGCAAATTCTTGACAAAGCAATTCATTAGTAGAACCAAATATTATATCATCAACATAAATTTGAACAATAAGTATATCATGCTTATTATTTTTGATGAATAGTGTAGTGTCAACATTTCCCTTTGTAAAGCTATTTTCTAATAAAAAAGAACTTAACCTCTCATACCAAGCTCTTGGGGCCTGTTTTAAACCATACAAAGCTTTTGAAAGTTTAAAAACATGATTTGGCAAATCATAGCTTTCAAAACCTGGTGGTTGTTCTACATACACTTCTTCATCTATATAACCATTTAGAAATGCACTTTTCACATCCATTTGAAAAAGCTTGAAATTCATGTGACATGCATATGCTAAAAGTATTCTTATGGCTTCTAATCTAGCTACAGGTGAATATGTTTCATCATAATCTATACCTTCTTCCTGATTATATCCTTTTGCAACTAGTCTAGCCTTATTCATGGTTATTAACCCTTGTTCATCTAATTTGTTTCTAAATACCCATTTGCTACCTATGATTTGATGATCCTTGGGTCTAGGTACTGGGGTCCATACTTTATTTCTCTCAAATTGATTGAGTTCCTCTTGCATAACAATTACCCAACTTTCATCATTAAGAGCCTCATCAATATTTTTAGGCTCAATTTGTGAAATAAAAGCAATGTCATTGACTAGATGTTTGAAATGAGATCTAGTACTTACTCCCCTTGATAGATCACCAATTATTTGCTCTTTTGGATGATCTTTCGTCATTCTCCATTCTTTTGGAAGTTCTTGATCATTTTGTTCTTGATTTTGAGGTAAATTTTCTTGATCATTTTCTTCTTTCCCATTTCCAATATCAAGTCTTTCCATATTACCTATAACATCATCAAGAACACTACCTTTCACAAGATCAAGTCTACTAGATTCATTAAAAGCAACATGCATGGATTCTTCAACTGTTAAATATCTTTTATTAAATACTCTATATGCTTTGCTGGTTGTAGAGTATCCTAAAAAGATACCTTCATCAGACTTGGAGGAAAATTTCCCAAGATTGTCCTTGGTGTTCAATATAAACACTTGCATCCAAATACTCTAAAGTATGATATCAAGGGCTTTCTTCCATTTCATAGCTCAAATGAGGTTTTGTTTAAAAGAGGTCTTTTGAAAACTCGATTTGAAATATAACATGTAGTGTTTGTGGCTTCTGCCCAAAAATAAGTTGGTAATTCATATTCATTAAGCATTGTTCTAGCCATTTCAATTAAAGTTCGATTTTTCCTTTCAACTACCCCATTTTGTTGAGGTGTCCTAGGAGATGAGAAATTATGTGAAATGCCATGTTCAAGACAAAAGCTTTCAAAGTTTTCATTTTCAAATTCTTTCCCATGATCACTTCTTATTTTTGAAATACAGTACCCTTTTTCATTTTGAACTCTTTTAGCAAAGTTTTTGAAATTTTCAAAAGCATCACTTTTTGAGCTAAGAAAATTACCCAAGTAAATCTAGAGTAATCATCTATGATGACAAATGCATAATGTTTTCCTCCTATGCTAGCAATTCTAGTAGGTCCAAACAAGTCTAAATGCAAGAGTTGAAGAGGTTTTGAAGTACTTACTATGTTTTTGGCTTTGAAGGATGACTTGTGTTGCTTTCCTCTTTGACAATGATCACATGTCTTACCTTTTTCATATTTCACTCTTGGCAGTCCTTTTACTAGTTCTCCTGTACTGAGACTTTGTATTAAGTCCATGTTAGTATGACTAAGTCTTCTATGCCACAGCCAAGATTCATCACTAGTAGTCACAAGACACTTAGAGGAATGGTTAGATAGTTCATGTAAGTTTATTATGTATGTATTGATATCTCTATTTCCTTTAAATATTTCTTGACCATCGATAGAGATCACAAGACATTCATTTAAAGTAAAGATTACTTTGTTTCCTCTATCACATAATTGACTTACGCTTAACAAGTTATGTTTCAAGCCATCAACAAGTAAGACATCCTTAATAAAATTAGTACCATTAATACCAATAGAACCAATGCCAATTACCTTACCCTTTGCATTGTTTCCAAAGGTAACTTTACCTCCATCAATACTTTTGATTTCATTGAAGAGTTCTTTGTCTCCTGTCATATGCCTTGAGCATCCACTGTCTACTAGCCAAGCATTTTTGTTTATTGTGGACTTGAGGCATACCTATAGAATCACAATTCAAGTATGATTTTTAGGTACCCAAGTGAGTTTGGGTCCTTGGGGGTTAGCACATGAAGGTTCCCAATGAGCCTTCCTTATCCAGCAATGTTTATTTATGTGACCCATTTTCATACAATAATTACATTGTTTCGGTCTAAACTTGCTTTTTGGTCTTACAATGTATTTGAATGCCATAATTCTATTAGACTAATTTTGAGAACAATGGCATGCACAATCATGATTAATTTGCATTTTCCTATATGCATGCTTCTTATACATAAAGGCATTATTATTCTTTTTCTGTATAAAAGGATTAACATGCTTATTTCTTGGTGTTGTTCTAATAGGTGTGGAGATGTGAGATTCTTTAGACTTTACAAATATAATTTTGTGAGAAGATGATGATGTGTCCTTAAATCCTAGACCATGTCTAATTAAGGGTGATCTTTGAGACACAATGAGAGTATCTAAGCTCTCTTTACCTTTGTGAAATTTAGATATGGAATTTCTAAGTTCCTCAACTTCATTTTTCAAAGTATTGTTTTCTTTTAACAATGAAGTTGTTGAGGGTCTTGATGAGTATTCATCTAATGACTTTTGGAGAGATTCATTAGATGATTTAAGCTTTATGTTTTCCTTTTCTAAACCATCTATCTTATTTTTTAAATTAGAGATGTTATTTCAATAAGTACTAAATTTACTTCTATATTTCTCTAATTTTAGATTTAATTCTTCTATTAGGCTTTGCTCATCATCATCATCATCACTATCACTATTACTATCATTATTACTACTATCATTATTGAAAGAGTATGAGTGTAGTGATCTTACTTTATCCAAGACGTGATCCTCAATAGCCATGAAGCATAAGTTGACCTCTTCACTTTCATTATCATCTTTTTCACTTGAAGAGCTTTCGTCATCCCATGTGGCTTTGTGACCTTTCTCCCCATTGTCTCTTTGGTATTTGCTCTTATGCTTCTTGGGCCTTGGACATTCTAGTTTGATATGTCCTTTCTTTCCACATTCATAGCATTTTACCTCTTCCTTACTTCTTTGTGTATCATTAGAAGTTTGTTTGAGGTTTTTTTGTCTAAATTTTCTGGAGTTGCTCATTTTCTTCTCAATGATTCTTTTTAATCTCCTTGAAAGCATAGCAATGTCCTCATTTTCATCATCACTTATTTCTTCATTATCTTCACTATCTTCTTGAGATTTTGAAGTAGAGGCTTTGAGTGCTAAGGGCTTTCTTTTCTCTGGCTCTGCCTCAAGCTGTCTATCTCTCTTCACTGCCATCTCATGTGTGAGAAGTTTTCCAATCAGCACATCAGTATTCATGATGTTCATATCTTCATTTGCTTCTTCTATGCCAGCAACTCTTGAACCATAGTCTTTAAGAGAAAGACTTCTCAGGATTTTATTATTTACCTCTTCCAAACTCAGATGCTTCCCAAGTTTCCTCATTTCATTTATAATGGCTAGAAGACGGTTGGTCATGTCAGTGATTGACTCATTGGATTTCATCTTGAAGAGCTCATATTCTGAGGTTAGAAGTTGAATCTTCTTGGATTTGACTTGCTTAGTTCCTTCATGATAATTCTCCAATGTCTTCCACATTCTTCAATAGATAATAAGCTTGATAGGATTGTCATTGCCTTCTTGTTTTTGAAATTTACTCTTCTTTGAGGCTCTGTCCAATCATCTCTTGATAGGATTTCTTCTTCACCATCAACTCCTCTTCTTGTTGGTGGTGTCCATTCTTTTCGTACACTATCCCAGACTTCAATTCCTTCACTGTCCAAGTATGTCTCCATCCGAAGCTTCCAATGGGCATAATTTGCTCCATCAAAGTAAGGTTTGATACTTTGGAATCCTTCACTGGCCATATCTTACTCTTTACTAGCGCTTATTTAGGCTTCGATGCTAGCGCTTATTTAGGCTTCGATCGCAATTGGGAGTTTCACTAACACACTAAGTGTTACAATGGAGTTTTACAAGCTCACTCCCAACTATGGTGTTTCTCACAATGGCTCACAGCTAACCCAGAAATCCCTTGTGTTTTAATGGCTCACACAATAACCAATTCCTTGTGTTTTACAGGCTCACACAAATAACCTTCACTTTGTGTTTTTACAGGCTCACACAAACAACCTTCACTTTGTGTTCTTACAGGCTCACACAATAACCTTTTGATTTGTGTTTTGAGGCTCACACAACTAACCCTTACAAGTGTTCAACTCTTAACCCATAAATACCCAAAGCTCACTTGAGTAAAGATTACAAAGAGAACCACTTACAAATCTTAATTGCTCAATAAATGAAGAGAAAAAAGATTTTTACAGAGAATAGATTTTGTTCTCAAAGTATGAAAGAACAAATAGCTTGTAATAAGAATTAAATTCGAAGTATATGCTATTCTATTGTTTTTCTCTTTATTGTCTTGTTATGAATGCATAAATGACTTCCATTTATACTCACATGGCTGAATATAGCCATTGGGGTGCATTAAATATGAAACTAGCTGTTGTACCAACCAAAAAATCGCGCCTGACATTTTTCTCTTTCATTTTTCACGGGCATGACTATGTTTGTCACGGGAGTGACATTTCTTCCCAAGTCGTGACTGAAGTGGCGACCTTGGTCGTGAAGCTCTCTAGAATGTTTTGACATATAGAGTCACGGTCGTGACATAATCATTCACGAGCGTGACAAACTTCCCAGTCGTGATCCAAGTGGTGACTTTGGTCGTGAAGCTCTCTGGATGAAAATGCATGAACCTTCACGGGGGCGACATATTTATTCATGGGGGTGACTAAAATGCCCACTTCACGGTTTGTTCTTCCTTCATGGCCATGAACTTCAAATGTTGGTTTTGGTAATGGTTAACTCCTTTCACGGGAGTGACTCATAGAGTCACGACAATGAACATGCTACTTCTTGAATTTTGTCTTTCAAGGATTATTCTTTTAATCTCCATTCTTGTTATTTTAATCCATGTCCTGTATAATATACTTACAAAAACAAGTATGTTAAATACAATATTGCTATTTTATTTGTTATCATCAAAATGATAGATACCCCTCTAGGTTTAACAACATGGATATATAAAAACATGTAATAAAAACATGAAGAGACTTAACAATTAATTCTTATGCCTTCCATTAATATGGGGAGAACTAGAGTTCTTCTAGAGTTAGGGTAGTTGAGTTTCCTCAAGCTCGCTTTATAAGAATATGTTCAAACCATTGAAATTAGATTTCATGATTAATGGGTTGGATTTAATCGATATCATTAGCTTGTTGGATTTGCGCTAAGGTTAATGTGTATTGGAGGTGAAGTTGGGTTAATGTACATAAGATGTACACATATCAAGAGTTGATAACCCAATGTATGTGCACACATTAATTAGTTGATTGCACAAGATTCGACAATTGCATGAATAAAGCAATCAGTATGGATTAGATACATACCAACCACACTAAGGATGACTTGTTGAGTTGCCTTAAGGTTATTCTTAGCTAGTTGGATATTGGCCCGCTAGGAAAACTTCCATATAAGTTCTCTCAGGTTCATAGTGAGGGCTATAGATTCACAATAAAATAGTGGGAGTCATAATGTGATTTATTAAAGACCTAATAAATATGCATTTTCATGTATATTCTAACATGCTCTATTTTACATCTAGGTTGCTAGAATCATCATCATTACAAGTGTGAATTTGCGATCATTAATGGAGTAAAATAAGTTGACTGGGCCTAATTTTTTGGATTGGCTAAGGAATTTGAGAATAGTTCTCAAATCCAAAAAGATTAGCTATGTCCTAGATGAAGCACTCCTGAATCCTCCAATTGCTAATGCTTCTGAAGATGTTCAGAAGGCATATCAAAAGCATCTCGATGATAGTGAGATGGCAAGATGTATTATGCTTGCTACTATGTCAGTTGAGTTACAAAAAGCAGCATGAGCCTGTGGATGCTAATTCCATAGTCTACCATCTAAGAGACCTTTTTGATGAGCAAGCATGTTTTGAAAGGTTCAAAACTTCAAGGTTGCTATTTCGCACTAAGATGGTTGAGGGGACATCTCCAATGCAATATGCATTAAAGATTAATGGCTATATTAAGAAATTGGCCCCCTTAAGATTTATGATGGATCATGAATTAAGTATTGACTTAATTCTAACTGGTTTGTCGGATAGTTTTTCATATTTTGTGTTTAACTATAGGATGAACCAAATCTCCACCACTATTCCTGAGCTAATCAACATGCTCAAGACAGTTGAGTCATCTATTAAGAAGGACAGTAAGGTTGTGATGTTGGTGGACTCTTCTGGTTCTAAGAAGAAGAAACTTAAGAAGAAGAAGAAGAAGAAGTCCATCAATTCTAAGGGGAGGCATGACCATGAAGAAGGCCAAGGAGACTGCTCCAAATGGGACATACTTCCATTGTGTCAAGGATGGCCATTGGAAAAGAAACTGTAAGGCTTACTTGGAGTCTTTAAAGAAGAAGGCATCTGATGCCAAATCTACTTTAGGTATTTTTGTCATTAAAATTAATACTATTTCCAATAATAATATATGGGTATTAGATACTGGTTGTGGTTCACACATATGCGCTGATATGCAAGGCCTACGGAACAGTAGATAGCTCAATAAGGGAGAGTCAGTCCTACACACTGGCAATGGAGCAAGGGTTGTTGCATTTGCTATAGGAACTTATGTTTTGACCCTTCCTAATGGGCTTATGTTAAATTTAGATAATTGCTATTATGTACCTGTTTTAACTCACAACATTATTTCTATTTCAAGTTTAAATAAAGATGGTTTCCATTAATCTTTTAGTAAAATTGTTGTTCTATTATGTTGAATGGAATTCTTTATGCTTGCAGTACATTATGCAATGGAATAAAGATATTAGATATGTCAAATCAAATTTAAAACATCAATGATAATAAAAGGAAAAAACAAGATATGTTGAAAATCATCTTACTTGTGGCATTATCGTCTTGGTCATATAAGTGAAAAATGCATGGCTAAGCTATACAAGAGTGGTAGTTTGGGGTCATTTGATTATGAATCGTATGACATATGTGAATCTTTCTTATTAGGTAAGATGACTAAATTACCCTTTAGGGAAAGGGTGAACGTGTTAATGGGCTTTTAGACTTAATACATTTGGATGTACGTGGTCCAATGTCCACATATACCATAGGTGGTTTCATCTACTTCATTACTTTTATCGATGACTACTCACGATATGGGTATGTGTATCTTATAAGATACAAATCTAAAGCTTTTGAAAAGTTCAAAGTGTTCAAAAATGAAGTAGAGAAACAACTTGGCAAAAGTATTAAAACACTTCGATTAGATCAAGGAGGAGAATACTTGGAGATAATGGGATATTATCTCAATGGACTCCACTTTACACGCCACAATATAATGGTGTGGCTGAAAGAAGAAACCAAACCCTGTTAGACATGGTAAGGTCTATGATAAGCTTTGCGGAACTCCATAAATTATTTTGGGGTTTTGCACTAGAGACTGTCATTTATATATTAAATGGAGTCCCTTCGAAGTCAGTTGATGTTACTCCATAAGAGATATGGTATAACAAGAAGCCCACATTTTCTTACATGAGAGTTTGGGGTTGTCCTACTTATATGATGCGGAGAATGTCAGATAAGCTGGAAGCTAAATTTGACCGATGTATGTTTGTGGGATATCCAAAAGCATCATATGGATATCAATTTTACCACCCCTTGGAACAAAAGGTATTTGTTTCAAGACATGCTATCTTTTTAGAAAAAGAATTTCTTTTAAAAGGATATAGTTGGAGCAAAATTGAACTTGAGGAAGTTCAAGATCCTCAGGCAGATGTTGATCAATTGCCTAAAATGAGCCTATTATTCATACATATGATATAGTATCTCAACCTTCTGAAATACAAGAGCTTCGTAAGTCAAGTAGGATACATACTATTCCAGAGAGATATGGATTTTTCATTAGTGATCACAGTGATGTATTGCTCATAGAACATGATGAGCCTACAACCTATGAAGAAATTCTAAATAGTTCAGAATCTGACAAATGCTTCAAGCCATGAAGTCAAAAATGGATTGCATGTATTAAAACCAAGTATGAACTTTTGGTTTGCAAAAGGAAAACTGATATGGATAATAATGTGGTTACCTATAAAGCTAGACTTGTAGCTAAAGATTATGGTCAAAGACAAGGAATTGACTATGATGAAACTTTTAGCCCAATAGCTATGCTCAAATCCATAAGGATACTTCTAGCCATTGCTGCTCATTAAGATTATGAGATATGGCAAATGGATGTGAAAATGGCTTTCCTTAATGGAAATTTGATCGATGATGTGTACATGACAAAACCAGAAGACTTCAGATCCAAAGATGGCAAAAAGGTATGCAAGCTTCAAAGATCCATTTATGGATTAAAGCAGGCATCCAGGAGTTAGAATATTTGGTTTGATGAGACAATCAAACAGTTTGGTTTCTAACAAAATCTGAATGAACCTTGTGTATACAATAATGTTAGTGAGAGTGAATCATATTCCTTGTGTTGTATGTAGATGACATATTGCTAATAAAATATTATGTCTCAGTCCTACAACCAGTCAAATTTTGGTTATGTAAGAATTTCTCTATGAAAGACCTTGGAGAAGCAATCTATATTTTGGGGATAAAGATCTATAGAGATAGATTTAAAAGATTGCTTGGTCTTTCACAGTCTACATATATAGACAAGATGATAAAGAGGTTTAGTATGGAGCAGTCCAAGAGGGGATATATTCCCATGACCCATGGGATTATTCTCTCAAAGTCGATGTGTCCTTAGACATAAGACGAAAGGACACACATGAGTTTAATTCGATATGCTTCAGCTATAGGATCAATCATGTATGCTATGATATGTAAAAGACCTGATGTATCATATGCTTTGAGTGTCACGAGCAGATATAAATCGGACCCTGGTGAGAGTCATTGGGTGGCTGTCAAGAATATCCTTCAGTACTTGAGAAGGACTAAGGATGTATTCTTAGTATATAAAGATGGAGATCTTATTGTGAGCGGGTATACCGGTGTCAGCTTCCAATCTAACAAGGATGACTCAAAATCTTAGTCATATATTCACACTAAATGGTAGAGCAGTCAATTGGAAGAGTTCCAAATAGGAAATGACTGTTGATTCCATAATCGAAGTAGAGTACATTGCAAGTTCTGAAGCAACAAAGGAAGCAATTTGGATAAATAAATTCATCATGGAACTTGGAGTGGTTCCTAGCATTATTGATCCAATATAATTGAATTGTGATAATAATGGAGCCCTTGCATAAGCAAAGGAGCCACGGTCTCATCAGAGATCCAAACATGTACTCAGAAGATACTATTTGAGTAGAGAAATCATTGGTAGGAATGATGTGAAGATAGAAAGAGTGTCCATTAATTAGAACATTGTTGATCCTTTAACTAAGCCACTTCCCCAATAGAAATATGATTCTTATGTACTCACCTATGGAAATAAATATAAAGGTGATTGGCTTTAGTGCAAGTGGGAACTTGTTAGAGGAGTGCTCTAAACACAATCACCTTTAGCACTTATTGTACAAATTTATTTGATTAATAAAATGATTTTTCATTAATTTGATGTTCATTTGATAGATGAGTTGATAGTAATCTTCAATCAATTAATGAAGTCATTACTACATAACATAACATGAAGGAAATCATGATGAGATCATGATATTTAGATTCTTATCCTGTGTAATTATGTTAGTATCTAAATTATCCCTAGTCATAGGATTAATGAGACGGGACATTGTTAATCTAGACATACTAGGACATGTTACACTTCTTGATTGGATCGAGCAGTAGATCTCATAATCTATACACATAAGATGTTTAGAGTTAATATGTAGATGCTTGCTAAGTTTAGCTAAGTACATTGGATGACCTGCTATGAGACAATCATATAGATAATCTATTCAAATGCCAATGATAGTCTCAACATAACAATGGTGCAAGTATCCTTAGACTTGGATACTGATTATGTATTTTCATACTATTCCTTGTTTCCTCAGGGAGGTTGCTCATAGGGTGATGGTTGGATACAACTTGAGTTATTCGTAGGTAATTGGATAACCAACAAAGGATTCACCACTTCTGATAGAAGGAGTGTATACCCATGACCTCTTATCAAGGTCATTACTTTGGAATCTCTAGCCATAGTGGAAATGTCATGAAGATAGTCTTTAATGACATGTATAACATAGTAATGAGCCTCAGGGACAAGAACTAACATTATTTAGACTAGATGTGTCGTGGTCAGTCTAATGAGAGTTGACACATGTCCATACCCTGAACCAAGTGGGGTATAGAATGGTGAAAGGAATAATGGCAAGGAAATTGTCGATGGAAAGGTTCGTAGTCAAACCACTAACTTTTTGATCAATTGGGGGTCATGATGTGTTGCTAGATACATCTCATGACTTGCTTAAATTAATTGTTAATTTAAGTGGCCAACATAACCGGGAACCTAATGGGTCACACGCATTGGAAATGTGAAGAATGAGTAAAATGGTCTTGGATGGGATCCAAAAATTTGAGAGAATTATTTTGGTATAGATAGCGATGAGATCGCATGAAAAAATCGTTAGGGAGGTTACAGGCCTGCACGAGTTGCTGGCCAGTAGTTGGCCTAATTGGCCTTAATTGGTGAATTAAGGCAAAAACCCTAAAATCCTTCCCCCTGTCTTGTGCACTTTGTATCTACACTATTTTTGGGGTAAAACTATTTTTGAAATATTTAAAATTTTGAAAATTGTTTTTGGAAATTATGAAATTCAAAAAGAAAAATAATAGTTATTTTCCATATTCTCTCAAATTGAGCATACACCATTGCTGGCACTTTGAGATGTGTTCAACCATTTTTCTTGTGGTTTCTTCTCATATTTTCATGTGGATTAACATTAGAAATATCCTAAAGTGGATTGTTATGGTTTGCAACTACCCAACAAGGTGAAAATTTGAAAAATAAATCAAGAAATTACAATGTATAATTTCTTACCTCTATGTTTTGATAAAGTACTTTCAATAGCACAAGCAAGATTCTTGTTTTGGGTTTTGAAAATTTTATTTTTCTGCTGAGTTTTATGAATGAGATTCATGTTCCAATCCCAACAAAAAGCTCATAAGAGGTTTTATTTAAAATGGGTCTTTCAAAAATACAATTTGAAATACAACAAGCAATATTAGTGGCTTCTAACTAAAAATAGATTATAAACCATATTCATTATGCATTGTTCTAGCTATTTCAATTGAGGTTCTGTCTTTTTCTTTCAACAACCCCATTTTATTGAGGTGTTCTAGGAGTTGAAAAATCATATGAAACACCATTTTCCAAATAAAAGTTTTCAAACAACTCATTTTCAAATTCTTTGCCATCACTTTTTAATTTTGAAATAAAATATCCTTTTTCATTTTGAACTTTCTTGGCAAAGTTTTTGAAAGAATTATAAGCTTCATTCTTATAAGCTAAGAAAATTACCCAAGTAAACCTCTAGTAGTCATTAATAATCATAAATGCGTAGTATTTACCTTCAAAACTAGCAATTCTATTAGGACCAAATAAATCCATATGCAAAAGTTATAAAGGTTTAGAAGTACTTACAACATTTTTAGAATTGAAAGATGTTGTGTTTCTTAACTCTTTAACTTGGTCCACATGTCCTATATTTGATATATTTAACTTTTGGTAATGCATCCACTAGTTCCTTTTTGCTAAGGCTTTGAATTAATTCAATACTTGCATATCCAAGCCTTTTATGCCATAGCCAAGATTCATTACCAATAGATATAAGACACTTAGTGGAAAAGTTAGATAACTTGTTTAAATCAATTATATAAGTATTATCATCTTTATCTCCCTTGAATATCCCTTGGCTATTTATGGTGGTTGTAAAACACCCATTCGAATTAAAGGTGACTTGGTTTCCCTTATCTTATAATTGACTAACACTCAAAAGATTTTGCTTCAAAACAACAACAAACAACACATCCTTAATTAAAGAAATACCACTTAAACCAATAGAACCAATGTCATTTACCTTAACCTTAGCATTGTTTTCAAAGGTAATATTACCACCATCAATTTGTTTAATTTCAATGAACATTCTTCTATTTCCAATCATGTTCCTTGAGCATCCACTATCAATAAGCCATAAATTTTCTTTTGTGGATTTAAGACATACCTATAAGAAAAACAATTAATGTTTTGTTTTAGGTAACCAAACATACTTAGGTCCTTAGGAGTTAGCTTTGGAAAGTTTCCAATACTCCTTCCTTGCAAAACAATGAAAATTAATATGACCAAATTTTATGCAATAATGACATTATTTAGTCTTAATTAGGTCTTTCCCCATTGCATGAGGTTTAGGCCTTACTACTTTCATAGGTGCATGGTGTGTATGTGAACAAGAACATGTAGTGTGTGAGATGCTAGGTGCATGTCTTTTATATATAAAATCATGATTGGCTTTTTAAAGTTTACCGGTTAAGCCATGTGACCTTTTATTACTCTTTTTTTTGTGTATGAGGCTTTGAGGCTACTTTCTGAATGGAAGAGGTTTATGGTGTACTAGATTTAATAAATATTGTACTAGGTAGAGATGATGATGTTGATACATCATTAAAACCTAATCCATGTCTCATTAGGGGAAGTCTTTGCAAAATTATAAGAGTATCCAAAATTTTCTTCCCTTCATGAAATTTTGAAATAGAGTTTCTAAGTTTCTTAACTTCATTTTTCAAAGCATTATTTTTTTTAAGTAAAGATTTAGTTAAGGGTTTTGAAGAAATTTTATCTAATTACCTCTTAAGAGAATCATTCGAAGTTTTTAGCTCAAAAACATATTTTTGTAAATCTTTTAAATCATTTTTTAATTTTGAGTTATCTTCTCTATAAAAATTAACTTTCTTTTTATATATCCCTACTTCTAGATTCATAACTCTTATAATATCACGTTCATCATTATCATCATCAATATAATCACAATAATGAAAATACGAGCTTAACTCATTAGTGAAATTGTCCTCTAAAGCCACGAAGCACAAGCTAGCCACTTCTTCTTCATTGTCCTCATTTTCACTTGAGGAGCTATCATCCCATGTAGCTTTATGGCCTTTATTCCTATCTTCCATGTGGGACTTCTTTTTGTATTTCTTGAGCTTTGGACAATCAGTTTTGATGTGTCATTTCTTTTTGCATTCATAGCACTTCACCTTCTCTTTGATTTTCTTTAGTGATGAGTCCTTCAAAATGTACATTGAAGCTTTTTGCTTATAATTTTTGGAATTACCATATTTTTGTTGATGAATCAATTTATTTTTCTTGAGAGCATGGTAATTTTCTCATCTTTTTCTTCACTCTTCCCTTCCCTTCATCACTCAAAATTTCCTTTTAAGGTTTGGAGGTTGATGCTTTGAATGTTAGAGCTTTTCTGTTCTTCAATTCTCCCTCAAGTTCTCTATCTCTTACAAATGCCATCTCATGTCCTAGAAGCTTTCTAATGAGCACACCGGTAGGAATAGTGCTCATATCCTCATTGGCTTTTTCTATACCGATAACTCTTGAACTATAGTCTTTTAGTGAATAGTTTTTGGTTAAGGAAAGTTTGTGATTGCAAATTCCATGTCTCAATCATGAGATTTAATTCTACATAAACCCTCCAAAATCAAGATCAACCATTTGACATGTGTAGGCATATGACTAGACCAAATTGTAACCAAAATGACTACATGCAAAGGAGCAAAGGAAATAACCTCAAAGGAAATGGGTTGTCAAAGCACCAAGGTGCTAGCAATGATAATTCAACTTGAAAGAGAAGAAAAAGATAGAATAACTTTTATTTTCTAAAGGTGGCAACACTCTTTCTAAGCCCTTTTGAGGTTATTTATATGTCCTCTAATCATAATTAGGGTTGGACACTTAAAACCCCATGTTTGGCTTCTTATTAAGAGTGAAAATCTATATAATAGCAAATCATCACATGTATGCGTGCGTTCGCACCCGCAAAAGATTATTGTCACATGCACAAGGGAATCATACTATGGCTTGCACGTGAGGACATTCTCACGTGCATGAAAAATTTGCATTATGCATTTGTCACTTGCACACAACAATCATTACATGCACATGGCACGTAACCCCATTTGTTCGAATACACAAAACTCTTTTGCGCAACATTCTCTCTCATGTTTTTTGTTCCAATCCTATACCCATTTCATATTTCCTTTATTCTTTCTTTGCATGTGACCCATTAGGTTTCTAGTTATATTGATAACTCAAATCATCATATGATTTTGGGAGATCATGAGTGGTACTAGCAACACATCATGACCACCCAAATAACTGGAAAAGTCTATGCTCTAACTATAAACCCTTTCATAGACAATTTTTGTGCAATTTGTCCTTTCACCATGTTATACCTCACTCGATTTAGAGCATGGATAATGTGTTAACTTCCACCAGACTAACTACATCACATCTAGTATAAGTGTTATTAGTTCTTGTTTATAAGACTCATCACTCTATAAGATATCTCTTCGAATATCTTCTTCAAGACATGTCCACCTCGTCCAAGGATTTTTAACAATGATCTATACATGAGGCCTTAGATATACTCTCCTTCTATTAGGAGTAGTGAATCATTTATTGGCTACTCAACTACCTTCAAATACCTTATGTTATACCCAAGCACCACCTTATGAGCAATAAGGAATGGAGTCGAAATATAGGATTCAGTATCCAAGATAACTTTGAACATCTCAAGTCTAAGGATACTTGCACTATTGCTATGATGAGACTATAACTGACATTGAAAAGATATCCATGTGATTGTCTCATAGCAGGTCATCCAATGTAGTTGGCTATTCTAGCAACCATCCACATGTTAACTCTAAATATCTCATGGCTTTAGCTTATGAGATCAGCTGCTTGACTTAGTCAAGAAGTATAACTTGTGCTAGTCAATCCGGATTATCAATGTCTTGTCTTGTTAATCTTATGACTAGGGATCATTTAAGTATAACACAATTGCACATGATAGGAATCTCATCATCATGATCTCATAATGATTTCCTTCATATTGTATTACATATAAAAGACTTCCTTAAATGGTTTAATATCTAATTCAAATCCATTTATGAATAAACACCAATATAATGAAAATGCATTTTATTAATAATAAATAAGTACATCAAGTGTCTAAGGTGATTGTCTTTAGGGAACCTCTCTAACAATCTCCCACTTGCACTAAAGCCAATTACCTCTATACATTATGCCACAGGAAATAATATGACTATCATATTTCTTTTTGGGAAAGTGGCTTAGTGAGAGGATCAAATATATTATGATTAGTAGGAACTATCTATCTTTACATTATATCTACCTATAATTTTCCGAATAAGTTGGTAACGTTGGAGTACATACTTACATATTTGATGAGATCATGGCTCCTTTGCTTTGTGCAGTGGCTCTTTTGCTTTGTACAATGGCCTCATTACTTTGTCCAATGGCTCCATCGTAATCGATACAAGGGTATTGAACCAACAATGTTAGGAACCATTTCTAGTTCTATGATGAATTTTCTTATCAAATAGCTTCTTTAGCTACGTCAAAAGCTCCAATGTACTAGTGGAGTGTCACAAGCCCAGTGCCCTACCGCCATTTAACGTGAAAATGTAGCCTGGCTAGGATTTAGGGTCATCCTTGTCAAATTGAAAGCCAACATTTGTACACCCGTTTAACTTGAGCTCACCATCTCCATAAACCAAGAATACATCCTTAGTTATTCTCAAGTACTTAAGGATGTTCTTGATAGCCACCCAATGCCCCTCATCGGGATTTGACTGATATCTGCTCGTGACACTCAGAGCATATGATACATCAAGTCTTGTACATAAGATACCACACAAGATAAATCCAATAGTAGAAGCATATGGAATCCTACTCATGCTCACCCATTTATCCTGTGTCTTTGGACACATAGATTTAGAAAAAAGAATCCTATGAGTTATAGGAATTAATCCTCTCTTGGATTGTTCCATGATAAACTTCTTCAGCATCATATCTATGTATGTAGATTGAGGACATAAAAACCTTTTAGATTTATCTCTATAGATCTTAATCCCCAATATATAGGTTGCTTCTCTAAGGTCTTTTATGGTGAAATTCTTAGAAAGCCAAATTTTGACTAATTGAAGAACTGAGACATCATTTCCTATAAGAAGTATGTCATCTTCATACAATACTAGAAATACGACTGCAATCCCACTAACCTTTTTCTAAACACATGGTTCATCCATATTTTTTGAGAAACTAAAATTTTTGATTGTCTAATCAAATTGAATGCTCTGGCTCTTGGATTCTTGCTTCAATCCATAAGTGGATCATTGCAATTTGCATACCTTTTTGCCATCACTGGATGTGAAACCTACAAGTCGTGTCATGTACACATCCGTAGTCAGATTTTTATTAAGGAAAGTTGTTTTTACATACATTTATTAAATCTCATAGTTATAATGAGCAGCAAGGCTAAGAGTACTATAATGGATTTAAACATAGCAACTGGAGGGAAGGTTTTGCCATAGTCAACTCCTTGTCCTTAAAGATATCATTTAGCTACTAGCCCAGTTTTATAGGTAACTATATTCACTTCCATATCGGTCTTCTTCTACAAGACCCATTTGCACCCAATGGGTTTTATACCTTCAAGTGGATTAACCAAAAGCCATACTTAGTTTTTATACATGGAATCTATCTCTCACTTAATGGATTTTATCCATCTATCAAATTCTGAACTACTTGATAGGTAGTGGGCTCATCATCCTCCATAAGAATACGTCATTTTGTTTATTTAAGAGAAATCTATATCTTTTGGGAAAAGTGCGTATCCTACTAGAACTATGAAGTTCTCGTGTTTCAAAAGGTATAGTTATTACTTCATCCGTATGAGTAATAGATTCAGGTTTAGTCACTTGATTTGCATTTGTTTAAGCATCTTGAATTTTATCAAGTTCAATCTTATTCCTATTATCTTCTTTTAGAAGAAACTCTTTCTCTAAGAAAGGAACATATTTTGAACAAACACCTTTTATTCCAAAGGGTAGTAGAATTGATATCTAAATGACTTTTTTAGATATTCCACACACAGACACCAGTCAGACTTTGCTTCTAACTTATATGACATTGTCCACTTCATATAAGTAGGATAACCCCATGCTTTCATATGTGAAAAAATAGGCCTCTTGTTATTCCATATCTCATATGGAGTAAAATGAACTGACTTAGAAGGGACTCTATTTAGTATATAAATAGTAGTCTCTAGTGCATGACCCCAAAGGGACTTAGCTAGTTCTGCAAAGCTCATCATTAACCTAAACATGTATAGTAAGGTTTGGTTTCTCCTTTCAGTCACACCATTGTGTTGTAGCATGTAAGGTGGATTCCATTCAGATAAAATTCCATTATCTCTAAGATAACCTTGAAACACTAGGCTAAAATATTCCCCACCTCAATCTAATATATTTTTCCAAGTTATTTCTTCTTTGAACTTTTCAAAGGCTTCAGATTTTTCTCATTAGATACAAGTATCCAAATCGTGAATAATATCAATAAAGGTAATGAATGAGATAAAACCATCTCTAGCATAAACCGATATTAGGCATTACATTTGTATGTACAAGGTGTTGGGTTTTGAAGAATGAATCAGATTCATAAATGCAATGGAAAAATAAAATTTTCAAAACCCGAAACAAAAGATCATACTTGCCATTAAAACTAATTTAATAAACATAGAGGTTAGAAATTATACCTTGTAATTTCTTATTTGCTATTCAAATCCTCACTTTGTTGGGTAGTAGCAAACCACAATAATCCACACTAGGATGTCTCTAATAATAATCCACACAAAAAATGAAGAAGAAACTATCAAAAGAAATGGTTTCAACAAATTCAAAGTGCTGGCTTTGAAAGTGTTCTTGAGAGAATTTTGTTGTCTTAAAAATATTTTTTCACAAAAAATATTTTCAAGTCCATTTTTTGCCATTTGATGTCTTTTCTATTTGAATCAAATTCAAAGAAAAGATGAAAAGTCAAAAATGGAGAAAAGGGAAATGAATGAATAGTAATTGACCTAATTAAGGCCAAATTCACCGATTGGCCAATGGGAGGGAGGCAGTAGGGCACTGGGCCTGCTGTGAGATGCCCAGTAGGCCAGTAGCCTGCCTAGCTGGTGCGAGCCCATACTAGCCCGTGACCCTCCCAAACAATTGTTTTCGTGTGATCTCATTGCGATCCATCCCGAAATAATTCTCTCATATTTGGAATCATATCCAAGACCATTTTACTCATTCTCCATATATTTAATGCATGTGACCCATTAGGTTCCCGGTTATATTGGCCACTTAAATTAAGCAAGTCATGAGCAGTATCTAGCAACACATCATGACCCCCAGTTGACCAGAAAGTCAATGGTTTGACTATGAACCTTTTCATAGACAATTTCATGCAATTATTCCTTTCACCATTCTATACCCCACTTGGTTCAGAGTATGGACATGTGTCAACTCCCACTAGACTGACTATGTCACGTCTAGTCCAAGTAATGTTAGTTCTTGTCCCTGAGGCTCATTATGTATTAGATATGTCATTGAAGACTATCTTTACGACATTTCCACTCCGGCCAGAGATTCCCGAGTAATGACCATGACAATAGGCCATGGGTATACACTCCTTCTATCAGGAGTGGTGAATCCTTTGTTGGTTACCTAATTACCTTCGAATACTTCAAGTTGTATCCAATCACCACCCTATGAGCAACCTCCCTTAGGCAATAAGGAATAGTGTCAAAATACAGAATCAATATTCAAGATATCCTTGAGTACCTCAAGTTTAAGGATACTTGCACCATTGCTATGATGAGACTATCATTGACATTTGAATAGATTATCCATATGATTGTCTCATAGCTGGTCATCTAATGTACTTAGCTACACTTAGCAAGCATCCACATATTAACTCTAAACATCTCATGTTTATAGATTATGAGATCTACTACTCGATCGAATTAATGAGTGTAACATGTGCTAGTCTATCCTGATTAATAATGTTCCATCTCATTAATCCTATGACTAGGGATAATTTTGATACTAACATAATTACACATGATAAGAATCTCAATATCATGATCTCATCATGATTTCCTTCATGCTATGTTATATATCAAGGACTTCATTAATTGATTTAAGATCACTTATCAATTCATATATCAAATGAACATGAAATTAATGAAAAATCCTTTTCTTAATCAAATAAATTTGTACAATAAGTGCTAAAGGTGATTGCCTTTAAAGCACTCCTCTAACAAGCTCCCACTTGCACTAAAGCCAATCGCCTTTGTATTTAATTCCATAGGTGAATACATGAGAATCATATTTCTTTTTTGGAATTGGCTTAGTTAAAGGATCAACAATATTCTAATCAGTGGGCACTCTTTCTATCTTTACATCATTCCTGCCAATGATTTCTCTAATCAAATGGTATCTTCTGAGTACATGTTTGGATCTCTAATGAGATCGTGGCTCCTTTGTTTATGCAATGGCTCCATTATTATCACAATACAATTGTATTGGATCAATAATGCTGGGAACCACTCCAAGTTCTGTGATGAATTTCTTTATCCAAACTACTTCCTTTGCTCCTTTAAAAGCTATAATGTACTCTACTTCGATTATGGAATCAGCAGTCATTTCCTATTTGGAACTCCTCCAACTAACTGCTCCACCATTTAGTGTGAATATGTAACTTGACTGAGATGATTGATCCTATAGCTAAAGCATATGAAATCAAACTCATGTTTGTCCTCTCATCCTATCTCTTTGGACACAAAGACTTTGAGAGAGTAATCTCATGGGTCATCAAAATATATTCTCTCTTGGACTGCTCCATGCTAAACCTCTTTAGCATCTTATCTATGTATGTAGACTATGAAAGACCAAGCAATCTTTTAGGTCTATCTTTATAGATCTTTATCCCCAAAATATATACTACTTCTCCAAGGTCTTTCATAGAGAAATTCTTGGATAACCAAATTTTGACTAATTGTAAGGCTGAGACATCATTTCCCATTAACAATATGTCATCTACATATAACACAAGAAATACGATTGCACTCCCACTAACCTTCTTGTAAACAAAAGGTTCATCTGGATTTTGTAAGAAACAAACTATTCAATTGTCTCATCAAAGAGCTCTCTTAGATGGTATACTATGGAATTAGCATCCATAGCCTCATGCTGCTTTTGCAACTCAACTAACATAGTAGCAAGCATAATGCAGCTTGCAATCTCACTATCATCGAGATGCTTTTGATATGCCTTCTGAACATCTTCAGAAGCATTAGCAGCATGGGGATTAGGGAGTGCCTCATTCAGGACATAGCCAATCTTTTCGGATTTGAGAACTATTCTCATATTCCTTAGCCAATCCAAAAAATTAAGCCCAGTCAACTTATTTGATTCCATTAGTGATCACAAATTCACACTTGTCATGATGATGATTCTAGCAACCTAGATGTAAAATAGAACATGTTAGAATGTACATAAAATGCATGTTTATTAGGTCTTTAATAAATCGCATTATGACTCCCACTATTTTATTATGAATCCATAGCCCTCACTATGAACCCTAGAGAACTTATATGGAAGTTCTCCTAGTGGGTCGATATCCAACTAGCGAAGAATAACCTTGAGGCAACTCAACAAGCTATCCTTAGTTTGGTTGTTAAGTATCAAATCTGTATCAATTGCATTATTCATGCAACTATCGAATCTTGTGCTATCAACTTATTGATGTGTGCACAAACATTGGGCTATCAACTCTTGATATGTATACATCTCATGTGCACAAACCCAACTTCGCCTCCAATACACATTAACCTTGGCACAAATCCAACAAGTTAATAATATCGGTTAAGTCTAACCTATTAATCGTGAAATCTAATTTCAATGGATTGAACATATTCTTATAAAATGAGCATGAGGGAACTCAACAACCCTAACTCTAGAAGAACTCTGGTTCTCCCCATATTAATGGAAGGCGTATAACTTAATTGTTTATTTAGCGAGGGACTTCTTTGTTAAGTCTCATCAAGTCATTATTTCATGCTTTTATATATCATACATTCATCACATGGATATATAAGGATAGTTACATTAACTATATCACATGATTATGGATATACTAAAGTCAATCTCTTGTGCCAAAGAGAAATAGACTAGGTCTTACCTAGGTATATGCATGAAATTAGAACCCAAAATAGAAATCAAATTCCTATTTGTAAGTCTTTTTGTTTGTGGTACCACCTCCTTTGCTTCTTGCTCCTTTGTATCTTCATTTTATCCTAATCCTATGTAATCTAATTACATATTTCAAATTATAGAAAACCTCAATTTACATTTGAGAGGAGTCAGATGAGAAGAGAAATACATAAGAAAGAAAGAGAGGTAGGGACTTGCAGGCCATATTTACCATAAAACCAAACAATTCCATGCATGCTCAATCACATTGGGCCAAAGTCCATAATCATCCATCGTGACTTTTCATACACCCCTAACATGCATGCTCTAATGTACAAAATAAAAATGACAATTTTGGATTTCAATTTGTAAATCGATTCAATGCTTGAACCGAAATTGTCTATTTGTGTTCTTTCGGTTAATTTAATTTTGTATATCATTCTAATAATATTTAATCAAATTAATTTAAATTCTATATTTTCAGAATTAATTCAAAATTAATTCTCCTTAAAATCAGAATATTATGATGTTAAAATTAAACAATTTAATTTTAATATACATATCAATTTCTAGTCATACTAGAATTACAATTGCGCAACTTAAATTAATTCAAAATTAATTTCGAAAACTTCTAAAATTTTCCAAAACATCAAATCATCATTCTAATAATATTTAGGTCAGCTCAAGTTCATTAAAATATTTTTTCACAAGCCAAAATTACTAAGACAAATGAACCAACACACTTAGAAGCTTAAAATGACTCATTCGACATCTAGAATTTTTTAAAATTTCAAATACTTGAAAAATAATTTTTGCATGTATCTAACATCAAAATAACATATTTTTAATCACATAAAAAATATTTCAAGGTGCTGGAAACAAAATAACCACATAAAAAAAAATTAAACAAAACAACCCCACTAGGTATTCTAAAACAGTCCCGTTTTTGTATTTGTTTGAAAATTAATTAAAATATTTTTTAATTAATTATTAGATACTTATTGAGGCATAAAAATATTATCAATATGTCTAAATAATTTTTTTCATAATCAAATTACAAGAAAAATACAAAGAGCCCCATCAATTAAGCCAAACAACATCACATGTTCATAAACAAGGCAATTTTAGGCATTTTTGAAATAAATCCAAAATTAATTATTTGAATCATATTCAAATAATTTTTCAATCACAATAATCATCCTTAATCATCCCATTATCATATTAGAGAAATAACAATGTGTAAAATATATTTTAGAAATTCATTTCAATTTTTCAAAACCTATTGATCCAAAATCATCAACAACATGCAATCCCATTGCACTTTCAATTAAAATTAATTTTAATGGATACAAGGGGGCTCTGATACCACTATTGGGTTTTGAAGAATGAATAAAATTCATAAACACAACAAAAAAATAAAATTTTTAAAATCCGAAACAAAAGATCATACTTGTGCCATTAAAACTAATTTATATAAACATAGAAGTTAGAAATTATACCTTGTAATTTATTATCTGTTATTTAAATCCTCACTTTATTGGGTTATAGCAAACCACAACAATCCACACTAGGATGTCTCTAATGATAACTCATGTGAAGAATGAAGAAGAAACTATCAAAAGAAATTGTTTGAAAAAATCAAAGTATTAGCTTTGAAAGTGTTCTTGAGAGAATTTTGTTGTCTTAAAAATATTTTTTCACAAAAAATATTTTCATGTCTATTTTCTGTCATTTGATATCTTTTCTATTTGAATCAAATTCAACAAAAAGATGGAAAATCAAAAATGGAGAAAAGGGAAATGAATGAATAGTAATTGGCCATAATTGGCCTATTTAAGGCCAAATTCACCGGTTGGGCAATGAGAGGGAGGCAGCAGCACACTGGGCCTATTGTGGGCCACCGCTGGGCAGTCCAGCTGGCCCGTTAGGGAAGACAATAGCCTGCCTAGCCCACCCAGGCCCATGGTGGCCCGTATGGACCCATGACCCTCCTGAATAATGTTTTCCATACGATGTCATCGCGATCCATCCTGAAATAATTCTCTCATATTTGGGATCATAACCAAGACCATTTACTCATTCTCCATATCTTCAATGTGTGTGACTCAATAGGTTCCCAGTTATATTGGCAATTTAAATTAACAATTAATTTAAGCAAGTCATGAGCGGTATCTAACAATACATTATGACCCCCAACTGACCGGAAAGTCAGTGGTTTGACTACAAACCTTTTCACAGACAATTTCCATGCAATTATTCCTTTCACCATTATATACCCCACTTGGTTCAGAGTATGGACATGTGTTAACTCCCACTAGTCTGACTACGTCACGTCTAGTCCAAGTAATGTTATTTCTTGTCCCTAAGGCTCATTACTGTATAAGATATGTCACTGAAGACTAATTTATGACATTTCTACTCCGGCCAGAGATTCCCAAGTAATGACCACGACAAAAGGCCATGGGTATACACTCCTTCTATCAGGAGTGGTGAATACTTTATTAGTTACCCAATTACCTTTGAATAACTCAAGTTGTATCCAATCACCACCCTATGATAAACCTCCCTTAGGCAATAAGGAATAGTGTCAAAATACATAATCAATATTCAAGATATCCTTGAGTACCTCAAGTTTGAGGATACTTGCATCGTTGCTATGATGAGACTATCATTGACATTTGAATACATTATCCATATGATTGTCTCATAGCTGGTCATCTAATGTACTTAGCTACACTTAGCAAGCATCCACATGTTAACTCTAAACATCTCATGTTTATAGATTATGAGATCTTCTACTCGATCCAATCAAGGAGTGTAACATGTGTCAGTCTATCCGAATTAATAATGTCCCATCTCATTAATCCTATGGCTTGGGATAATTTTGATACTAATATAATTACACTTGATAAGAATCTCAATATCATGATCTCATCATGATTTCCTTCATGCTATGTTATGTATCTAGGACTTCATTAAATGATTTAAGAACACTTATCAATTCATATATCAAATGAACATCAAATTAATGAAAAAACCTTTTATTAATCAAATAAATTTGTATAATAAGTGCTAAAGGTGATTGCCTTTAGAGCACTCCTCTAACACAAGGTCCAATAGCCCATTGACAGTTCACTTTTTCTATTAAAAGGTAATTTTGTCATCTTGCCTGGTAAACAAGATTCACATGTGTCATATGATTCATAATCAAGTGACCTTAAGTCACCATTCTTGTATAACTCGGTCATATGCCTCTCATATATATGGCTAAGGTGACATTGCAATAAATATGTTGGTTTTAGGTTATCTACCTTTTTTCTTTTATTATTATTGATATGGAGGATTGAATTAGACATATCAAGAATATAAATTCCATTGCATAACATATTAGTTCCATAAAAAATATTATTCGACCATATAAAGTAACCATTACCATCAATAGTTAAATAAAAACTATTTTTATTTAAACGAGAAACATAAATAACATTTTTAGTTAAAAGTATAACATAATAGCAATTGTCTAATTCTAAAATAGGGAAACTAGGGAGTGTCAAAACCTAAATTCCTACAACTAATGCAACAACTCTTACTCCATTGCCAATATGTAGGTCTTACTCTCCTTTCTTGAGTTGTCAACTGTTTCTTAGGCCTTGCATATCAGTGCATATGTGAGACCACATTCGGTATCAAATACCCATGTGTTATTATTAGAAATAGTATTTACCTCAATAACATAAATACCTAAAGTAGAAGGTGCATCCAATGTCTTATCCTTTTCCTTGTTTAAAGACTACAAATAGGCCTTGTAGTTACTCTTTTAATGGAAACTCTTGCTATAATGAAAGCAATTTCCTTTCGAGCCCATCTCAATTCCTTTCTTCTTCATCTTCAATGTATGTTGCATTAGAGATGTCTCGTTTACCATATTTAAGCTAAAGAGCAATTTAGATTCTCATATCACTCAGTACGAGCTTGCTCATTTATTAGCATCCTTAGTTGGTACACAGTGGTGTTAGCATCCATATTCTCATGTTGCTTTTAAAGCTCATGAGACATAGAGTTGGGCATAATGTAATCGCCAACTCATTATCATCCACATGCTTCTTGTATGCCAACTGTTCATCAAAAGATGCATACAAAAGGGAAAGGAAGTAGCTCTTCCAAGACATAGGCTATTTTTTTGGATTTTGAGAATGATTCTCAAATTCCTAAATGCGTCAAAGAAGTTCAGACTAGTTAATTTATTAGTTTTTGAGAATTGAGCATAAATTCACTTTAGATGGCATGATTATAACAACCTATGTAAAGAATGAGATTGTTGGAGTATGTACTACATGCAAGATTATTAGGTCTTTAATAAACGCAAATTATTACTTCCACTATTTTACTATGAACCATATCCCTCACTATGAATCTGAGAGAACCCGTTGGAAGCACTCCTTGTGGATCAATATCCAACATCACTAAGAATGACCTTTGATATGCCCAACAAGCCACCTTAGATCAATTGGTAGGTATCTCATGATATGTGCACATCTCATGTTCACTTACCCAATATTGCCACTAATTCATATTGACCTTGGGTGTGTGAAAAAAAAATCAATATAACTAGTTAAGGCCTACCTACTAAACTTGAAATCATATTTTAATGCTTTGATTGTATTCTTGTAAAGTGGGCTTCGATATTCCCAATAACCCAAACTCTAAAAGAACTCTGGTTCTTGCCATATTAATGGAAGGCATTGGCCTTAATATAGTTTATGAGGGATTTTCTTAATTAAGTCTCATGATGGTTGTTTGGCATGCATAATATATTTATACATCACAATATAGATATATAAGATAATTACACTAATTATATGGTCATGATTATGGACATATCTAACATCAATCCTTCGAGCCATGAAAGGATTGACTAGGTCTTACTGAGGTATATGCATGAAATTACAACTTTGAAATAGAAAACAATTTCGTATTCTAAGTCTTCTTGTAGTTAGTGTCAACTCCATTTGATTTTTGATTCTTTATACTTCAATTCTATTCTAATCCTATGTAATCTAATTACGTAAATTCTTCATAAGAAAACCTCAAGTTACATTTCAGAGGAGTAAGATGAGAAAAGAAATACCATAGAGATAATAGAAATACCATAGAGATAATAGAGAAGGTAGGGACTCGCATGCCCTATTTACCACAAACAAAATTCCATGCATGATCAATCACATTGGTCTAGTCCATAATCAAGCCAGCATGCCATTTTATACAGCCTAACATGCATTCTCTAATGTATAAATAAAGATAATATGTTAAAGTAACAATTTGGGTTCCCTTTGTTTTAACTCTTGAAATAATATTTTGCTTGGTTAGCCTTTAATGAAATTCATCATACATTCATTATTTAATCTCATTAAATAGTCATACGAATATTTAGAAACACTTTCTAAATGAAAATCATGCAAATTAGGCATACACTTATCTTATTACCATTCAATCTAAAACAGCATTGATAGCTTGTGGTGAACAACCCCTTTATGAAAGCTAGTGAATGCAACCTTTGGTACTTAATTAAGGTTTGGAAGCCTTACAACTATGCTAGAAAGTCATTTGCTTCTGGCTGCCTTTAAATGTTCTTTGCTGGATTTTTTGAGTTTATATTATTAGTTGATCCTAGTTCATAGTATGTAAATGTGTTACAAGTCGGCCTCGGGAATTCAAGAAGTTTTTGTGTTCAGCATACATCTCAAATTGAGGTCACCAATCCTTAGTTTTATTCCATGAGGACACTAAATTCACTTAGGAATACAATAGTGTTTGTCTTATGATGACCGAAACCATATCCATTAACCCCGAGGATCTCCTACTCTTGAAGAGAAAGGTCAAAAGTCGATATATGCACCTTGTCCATCAGTTAGAGAAGTTTTATAATTGTCTAGATGTCCTTCGATAACCTTTTAAGGAATCAAGATGGATATGCACATCATCCAAAAGATACAAGAAACATAATTTGATCATATCAAAAAGTTTCCTAAATTACCTACTTAGCCTACTAGGTTACTACCAATTTATTGCATGCAATATTTAAATCTGAATATAATATATTAATTGGATTAAAATTCAAATTCAAGTATGACCAGTAGTTAATTAGTTATTATTTTGATGCCAATTGGATCAAATAATCCTAGATATAATTATATACTAGAATCCTAGTCAAACTTGGACTTAGAAAACCCTTATCTAATTCAAATCAAACTCTTTTTAAAAATTCCCAAAATTTTTAGAATTCTTTCTCATCAAATAAACAACTTATAATCAATTTAAACTAATAAATTTCATTCACTAGACAATCTAAATCATAAAAAAAATTAATAAGCAAAACAATTGGTCAAATATTGCCCAAATTGAATTATACATGAAATATGACTCTTTAGGAATTTAAGCACGAATTTAATTTGACTTTGGCATGAAATTGATATCCAAATAACATCATGAATATCTCATAAACATGTAATTAAGGCAATGATAACAAAATTACATAACATTAAACCATATAGAACAAAACAATCCCATCGCATGGTAGGGTTTTTGCCTTAGTTTCAGTATTGTTTATACCATGAATAAAAAAGCTTTTTGATTCAATAAAGTGGTTGTACATACCTTAAAACACATTATAAATCTATCTTAAACATGTTTAAATAATCAAATTAACAAACCAAATTGAACAGCCCTATGAAAGAACTCAATTGGTTATACTAGGTTTCACAAAACTCTAGTTTTTCAGCAGCTATGCGCAATTTCGAATTTCATGTTTAAATTAAAATTAAATCATTCCATTATCATAAACAACATATAATATCATAATATTAATATGTAGTCAAATAAAAATTAAAATTTCAGTCCAAACATAATCAAATTCAGTTTTAACAGAATCAGGGAATCTAAGTTGTTCCTTTATAATCAATCTCATTAATTCTTCAATTAAATCCAAATTTAATTTACATAGGGTGGATCTGATACCACTTTTGGGTTTTGAAAATGTATCTCCAACATATGGCAATAGAAATTTAAAAATTAATTAAATCCAAAACCAATGGAATGCCCTATGTAATTTAAATTGGATCATTAACCATCTAATGGGAGAAGTAGATTACCTTTTTTATTGTAACTTCAATCTTCAAGTTGTGAGCTTTCCTTCTTGTTAGGTTGTAGCAAACCACAATAATCCAAAGCTTATGGATGTCTATAAGGCTCATCATTCTATAAGATATATCTTCGAAAACTTTCAAGACATTTCCACTTCAGCCAAGAATTTCTGAGCATTGCTTTCTACAGGAGGCCATAAGTATACTCTCCTTCTATTAGGAGTGGTGAATCCTTCATTGACCACTTAACTAATTTCAAATACCTCATGCTATATTCAATCACCATCCTATGAGCAACTTCTAAGAGCAAACAAAGAATGGAGTCGAAGTATAAGATTCAATATCAAAGATAATCTTGAGCAACTCAAGTCAGAGGATACTTGGACCATTGTTATGACGAGACTATCAAAAACATTGAATAGATATCCATGTGATTGTCTCATAGTAGGTCATCTAATGTACTTGGTTATTCTAGCAACCATCCATATGTTAACTATAAACATCTCATGTCTTTAGCTTATTAGATCAACTGCTTGACTTAGTCAATGAGTATAACATATGCTAGTCCATCCAAATTAACAATATCTTGTCTTGTTAATCTTATGACTAGGGATCATTTAGATATAAATAGAATTGCCCATGATATGAATCTCACTATCATGGTCTCATCATGATTTCCTTTATGTTGTGTTACATACCAATGATTTCATTAAATAGTCTAAGATCTAAATCAAATTAATTTATGAATGAAGACAAATATAATGAAAATGCCTTTTATTAATAATAAATGAGTACATTAAGAGCCTAAAGTGATTGCCTCTAGGGCACCTCTCTAACACAATCACCAAAAGGATAACAATTGTTTCTCTACTTTAGAAGCACACTTACGGTTGGTGGAAATCTATTTTTTTGAAGTCTCAAACACTATAACCACCTACTTGGAACTTCTTTGTGATAGAGTTCAAGAAAAATTATGTGTCATGAGTTTATATTGATAAGAATAATCTGAAACTAGCAGCCATTGTGTTTGCATTGAAAATATGACGACACTACTTGTATGGCGAGTAATGTTATATATATACAGACCATAAAAGTTTGAAATATTTGCCTTCACAAAAGGAACTCAATTTGAGACAAAAGCGACGGCTAGAATTAATCAAAGAATAAAATTGTATCATTGATTATCAGCCAAGTAAGGCAAATGTGGTAGCTGATGCTCTGAGTTGAAAAACTCTAGCATGTAAACGTTGAAACTTAAATTTATTAAGTGAACAAGATTAAATAACTAAAAATGAAATAATAAGTAATTTATAAATTATTTGGGTAGAATTGTGAATTCAACCCACACTGATCCAACAAGTAAAGGACAATCAAAAGCAAGATACAAAATTAAAGAAAATCTTTAAAATGGTAAAAAAGGGTGAAAAACCAAAATTTACTATTGAAGCCAATAAGAGTTTAAGGCATAAAGGCAAGTTATGTGTGCCAGATATACTAGAATTGAAATGAGATATTTTGAAAAAGGCTCACAATGTCATTTATGCAATGCACCTTGGGAGCAAAGAAATGTATCATGATTTGAAGGCATATTAATGGTGACCAGGAATGAAAAGAGATATCACAGAGTATACTACCAAATGTTTAACTTGTCAGCAAGTGAAGGTTGAGCATCAAGTACCAAGTGAATTATTGTAGTCAATTTCAATTCCAAAATTAAAGGACATCACAGAGTATACTACCAAAGAGTTATAATGGATTTTGTTTCTGGGTCACCTTTGACACAAAAGAGGCATGATGCAATATGGGTAGTGATGGATCGGCTCACTAAATTAGCTCATTTTCTACCGATCAGACTGGATTATCCACTTAACCATTTGGCAGGGATCTATGTTAACGAGATAATCCATTTACATGGTGTGCTAGTTTCAATCATTTTAGATCGAGACCAGAGATATACTTCACAATTTTGGAAAAGTTTGCATCAAGTCATGGGTACTCGACTCAACTTTAGCACAGCTTTACACCCAAAAATAGATGGACAATCAAAAAGGGTCATATAGATATTGGAGGATATGTTAAGGAGTTGTGTGATGGAATTTGAAGGCAATTGGGATAAACATCTTCCAATGATAGAATTTGCCTACAATAATAGTCACCAAGCCAGTATCGGTATGACACCATATGAAGCCTTGTATAGGAGGAAACGTACAACGCCTCTATGTTGGACTGAGCATAGTAAAAAAAAAAAGATAGTGGGTCTAGAGTTAGTGGAGCAAACAGAGGAAAAAGTGAGAGTAATAAGAGATAGGCTAAAAGCCACTGTTGATAGACAGAAATCATACACATATTTGAAAAAGAAGGATATTGAGTATACATTTGGTGACATAGTATTCTTAAAACTCTCACATTGGAAAAGGATTTTCCAATTTGGAAAAGAAGGAAGGTATAGTCCTAGGTTCATTGGACTATACGAGGTACTTGAACACATAAGTACCGTGGCATACAAATTAGCTCTAACACTAGAGTTAGATAACATTCACAACATATTCCATGTGTCTATGTTAAGAAGATATCGACCGGATCCATCTCATATCATATCAGCAGAACCTATAGAGATACGACCAAATCTAACTTATGAAGAGGAGCCAGTGGAAATTCTAGCTCGAGAAATGAAGAAGCTAGAGAATAAGAATGTACTATTGGCAAAGGTTTTGTTGAAAACTTGGGAAAATGAAGAGGTGATGAAGGCTCAGCATCCATAATTGTTCCACTCCAGTTAAAAAGGTAAATTTCGAAAAGGAATTTTGTTTTTAGGAGGGGAAAATTATAATGCCCGATAATTTAGGGCACAGTCGTGGGTGACCGAAATCCAACACGCCAAACTGATTAGGATTTAAATTTGGACATGAAATAAAAAAAATTAAAATGATATTAAAATATGAGAAAATTATTGTGGATATTATTCATTGAAAATTTTGAGGTTCGGAGCTAAAATTTCGAAAATAATAATTTTTCGCGGAACAGATTTTGCATTTACAGCATTTTTGATAGATATTTTAAGAATGTATAAAAATGGAATATTCTTTATCTAAGGAGAGAAATATTCTTTGGATTAAAATAAAGTAAGAGTGATTTAAATTAATGCACCAATGAGGGACAAGATTATCTATTAATCTTAACCATCAGCCTAATGCAACTATAAAAGTAAAATTTCACCTTTCTGGTCATTAATTTTTCTTCTTCCTCATCTTAACCAAAGAAAACTCTTTTTTCTTCTCTCATTGTAGCTATGACCTATATCTCCCAAGTTCTTCTCTTTTTTCTTCAATTAAACCTAAGGTTTAGATGGAAAAAGATGGATTAAGACTAGATCAACAAGAAAGTGAAACAAAACAAAGGAGGAGGAAGGAAGAAAGAAGAGAAAAAGGGAAGGAATATGTTGGTCATTTTGAAGATCTACAAAGGTGATGTTAGATTTTTCATCTTCTCACTTTTCTTCTCCTATTTTCTTTGATTTTGAGGTTAATTACCATTAAGGTTGGTAATTTAGGGTTATTAGTATGTTAATGGTGATTTAGGGTTGATTAGTGTGTTTAGTCCTTGATTAGTGTGAAATTTATTGTTAAGACAAGAAGGTGAACAATCTTTGGGCAATATTCATAGAGAAAGTAAGGGCAAGGAGAAAGCTAATTATGAGGAAGAGAAGAGTGAAGAGAAGTAGACTTTTTGAGGTATGTACATTTGGCAAACATTCAATATGGAAAAATGTTGATTTTTTATTTTGGGATATTACGTATAATTGTGTATGTAGTTATTGATATTTTGATTGAGTAATAAATTGGTGATTAAATGATGCCATGAATGTGAAAATAGAAATTAGAATATGATGTTGATGCATTATGATGAAAATTATAGGATTTATTGAAGTGTTGCCAGTTCGTTTTATGAACAGTGTTGACTTTTCTAGTCATAACTTGAGTTCTGGAAATGATTTTTGAGTGTTTCTTATTGGGTTGGAAATTTAAGACATAGGGTTTTAACTTTCATTTTAGATATTAGACCAGATTTTTCTTGCATTTAGGTGTAAAATGGACTCAAAATTCGAACTAGAATCTGTCCAGTAAAATATTGGGCAGAATGGAATGAACCTAATTGAGTGAAAAATTCATAACTTTTGCCACAAAATTCAATTTTATGTGATTCTAGTTGATAATTAAATATAAGACATGTATCTACATTTCGTTAGACGATCACTTGTCTGAATTCCATTTAAAAGTAGATAAACAATATAGGGAAATATGTGACACAAATTCTTCCTAGAATATGGCAGCTGGTATATATGAGTTTATTATTGAATTTTATGATAGAAAAAATATATTATTTGACTTTTCTTATATTTATAATGATTTAATGAGTGAGTATGATGTTGTAATGTATTTAATGGAGATTATTGCATTTATGTGAAGTTATATTAGTATTACATACATAATTGAGGTAAATAATAATAAAAGTAACTTACGTGATTAAGCCTTATAACATCTAGTTGAGAACTATAAATTAGGAAAAGTTGGCATGGCAATAAAATGATAGAAATGTAGGCACTAGAAAAAAATACTGAAATTTAATTTATATAGGCATTAGAAAATAGGGCTGAAATTTAATTTATATAGGCACTAAGAAATAGTCTTGAGTTTGAAATTATGTAGGCACTAAATAGGTGTTGAGTTATTATTGAAAATATAGGCATTAAATGCCGAATTATAAAATAATTAAGTAGACGCTGAGTATACTATCAAATAGTAGAAATCCTATATCCAGTGTTTAGTTCCGGTCTAAAATATCGCGAGTTATCAAATAAATAGAAAAAAAATGTAAAATTTTAAGATGATATTATAAATTGTATGTCTTGTATTGTTAAAGAATTTTGAGCATGGTTAATGAATGAAATGTTATAATTGATAAATTTTATATTTTTGCATGATGTAAATAGTTCTGAAGCTATTTGAATATTTTGGAACGCTTAGTAAATTAATTATAGTTTCTAAAGTTTTATTTTAGAAATATTTATATAATTATTGGATAGTTGTCATATGTACCACTAAGCTAGTAGTTTAGCGCATGTGTTTCACGCACAGATTAGTAGAAGTAGCTGTTGCGTTAGGACAACCGAAGAAAGGGGAACCCCAAGATCAAATTGTAGTTCTTTATTTTTTTGTATATTTTGGGTATTGTATTGTTTAATTAAATTTTAGGAATTTCTTTTAATTTAAATTTGTGGCATGTAGAATTTATAAAAAGTGAATTTTGTAATTAATATATTTGGTATTATTTGTAAATGTAATTCTGAATATTATTAGTCTAGTAAATGAATACTTTTAAATCAAAATATTTATATCACTACGTACATATTTAAACGATATATAAATCAATAAATATATATATATAGTAATAAATATTTCACTAATAACAAACTCGAATTTGAAATAAATTAATTCAATAATTTGAGCATTGATTTTTACAATAATCAGCTCGGTAGCACTTCCATATACTATTAACGACTAGCAAGATAAGGGAGCACTACATTTAATGGTATCATAGCACAGGCTAATTAATTCTTAAACAGTGGGTGTAAAGTAGAAAGTGTGTCTCATGCATATCCAAAAAACGCTGCAATGATATGATTTGGGTCCCTTCTTCTGGTTTATAGGTAGATATGGATTCAGGATTGGAACAAGATTTTTCGAAAGATGAACTGTGTAACATTTTTTCAGACTTAACCGATCCTAGACAACCTCCATCAGTGAGAGATTCTGGGCCAAGTGTAGTACCTCCGCTTATAGCAGAGGAACAGACTAATTTAGGATAGAAACCTTTTATGTAGTAGAAAGCAAATTTGTTGCAATGGATAGCACAAGCAATTCCACAACCAACTCCACCTCCTCCTTCACCTCAGCCAAAAGCTTGGATTAATAAATAGAGAAAATATGGGGCCACATATTTTATGGGAATGAGAGAGGATAACCCAGTAGCATCAGAGTTTTGGATGGAATTGATAGAGTGGGTGTTTAAGGAGCTTGAGTGTCCAGAGGAATAGAAAGTCAGGTATGCAGTGTCCCTTCTAGAATATCATGCCTATGATTGGTGGAAATCAATTTTATCAAAGCCCTAGACACCAAAACCACCTTCATGGAATTTCTTCAAGGCATAATTTAGCAAGAAATATGTGCCTAGAGTCTATGTTAATGAAAAAAAAGAGGGAGTTTCAAGACCTAAAGCAAGAAAGCATGTTAGTGGCAGAATACGAGATGGAATTCATAAGACTGAGTAAATATGCAATTGGAATCATTGATGATGAGGCAGATAAGTGTTGTAGATTTGAGGATGGGATTAATGATGATATTGGAAATATGGTTGCTGCCCTTCAGCATGAGCATTTTGTTACACTAGTATCCTCGGCCATCGGTGTGGAAAAAAGGTCAAAGAGAAAGAGGATAGAAGAGCCACCCTAGAGATCAACAATTAGCATGGCCCAGACATCTAGTAAAAGGGGGCAGACAACGCCTAGGTTTTTCCAGTTACGGAGTTTTGGACCAACCTTTTCAGCTGGACAAAGCCAACAGTCGAGGCTAGAAGGATCTACAGTTAGTACACCAGCTTCGGGTAATAGGATATTTATATCTATCACATGTGAGCATTGTGGAAGATCACATGCAGGAGATTGCTGGTGGATTACTGGAGCATGCTTATGATGCGGATCTACTGAGCACAAACAGAAATATTGCCCTAGAGGAAGAGGTACAGGTGGTGTAGTATCAGTTCAGGTTCAAATTTCCACTCGAGCTAGAGGCAGAGGACATGGACAATTTAAAAGCGGTAGCATTGGTCATGTTGGGTTTTGAAGAATGAATCAAATTCATAAACGTAGCGAAAAAATAAAAGTTTTTAAAATCCGAAACAAAAGATTATACTTGTGCCATTAAAACTAATTTATATAAATATAAAGTTTAGAAATTATACCTTGAAATTTCTTATTTGTTCTTCACAGCTTCAATTTGTTGGGTTGTAGCAAACCACAACAATCTACACTAGGATGTCTCTAATGATAATCCACACGAAGAATGAAAAGAAACTATCAAGAGAAATGGTTTGAAAAAATTCAAAGTGCTAGCTTTGAAAATGTTCTTGAGAGAATTTTGTTGTCTTAAAAATATTTTTTTTACAAAACAATAATTTCATATCTATTTTCTGTCATTTAATATCTTTTCTATTTGAATCAAATTCAAAAAAAAGATGAAAAATCAAAAATGGAGAAAAAAGAAATGAATAAATAGTAATTGGCCATAATTGGCCTAATTAAAGCCAAAATCTGTCATTGGCCAACGGGTGGGAGGCAGCAGCGCACTGGGCCTGCTGCAAGCTACTGCTGCTAGGCAGGCTCCAACGGGCCTGAGACCCTCATGAATGATTTTTCTGTGCGATTTCATTGCGATTCATCATGAAATAATTCTCTCATATTTTGGATCCCATCTATGTCCATTTTACTCATTCTTCTTATCTTGAATGTGTGTGACCCATTAGGTTCCCAGTTATGTTGGCCACTTAAATTTAACAATTATTTTAAGTAAGTCATGAATGGTATCTAGCAATACATCATAACCCCCAATTGACTGGAAAGTTAGTGATTTGACTACGAACCTTTCCATAGATAATTTTCATGCAGTTATTCTTTTCACTATTATATACCCCACTTGGTTCAGAGTATGGACATGTGTCAACTCCCACTAGACTGACTACATCACGTATGGTCCAAGTAATGTTACTTCTTGTCCTTGAGGCTTATCACTCTATTAGATATGTCATTGAAGACTATCTTTATGACATTTCTACTCCAGTCAGAGATTCCCGAGTAATGACCACGACAAAAGGCCATGGGTATACACTCCTTCTATCGGGACTAGCGAATCCTTTATTGGTTATCTAATTACCTTCGATACCTCAAGTTGTATCCAATCACCGCCCTATGAGCAACCTCCCTTAGGCAATAAGGAATAGTGTCAAAATACATAATCAATATTCAAGATATCCTTGAGTACCTCAAGTCTAAGGATACTTGCACTATTGCTATGATGAGACTATCATTGACATTTGAATAAATTATCCATATGATTGTCTCACAGTTGGTCATCCAATGTACTTAGCTACACTTAACAAGCATCCACTTGTTAACTCTAAACATCTCATATTTGTAGATTATGAGATCTACTACTCGATCCAATCAAGGAGTGCAACATGTGCTAGTCTGTCCGGATTAACAACGTCCCATTTCATTAATCCTATGACTTGGGATAATTTTGATACTGACATAATTACCCATGATAAGAATCTCAATGTCATGATCTAATCATGATTTCCTTCATGCTATATTATATACCATGGACTTCACTAATTGATTTAAGATCACTATCATTTCATATATTAAATGAACATCAAATTAATGAAAAAGCCTTTTATTAATCAAATAAATTTATACAATAAGTGTTAAAGGTGATTGGCTTTAGAGCACTCCTCTAACACTAAGAACTCGTAATGACCATACCGAGTCCTAAATGTTATTCTAAATGTTATTTTTGAAATGTCTGATTCTTTTATTCACAATTGGTGATAACCTAATCTGAAGTCAATTTTAGAAAGTACTTTTGCTCCTTTCAACTGATCAAACAATTCATCAATTCTCAACAATGGATATATGTTCTTAATTATCATCTTGTTCAACTGATGATAATCAACGCACAAACAAAAGGTGTCATCCTTATATTTTCAAATAGAACTGGAGCACCCCATGGTGAGACATTAGGTCTAATAAACCCTTTCTATAACAACTCTTGCAACTGCACCTTTAATTCCTTTAGTTCAACAGGTGCCATTTGGTAGGGAGTGATAAATATTGGGGTTATTCCTGGCAAAACATCTATGGCAAACTCTATTTCCCTGACACGTGGTAACCCTGGCAAGTCCTCAAGGAAGATTTCTGGATATTCACATACTGTAGAAATCTCCCTAAGATATCAACTCCCTGTCTTGGTATCTACAATATGTGCCAAAAATGCTGAATATCCCTTTTTGATAAGCTTACATGCCTTTGTAATAGAAATGACATTAGTCAAATATGGTTGATTCTGGCCCAAGATAATCACGTCATCCTGCCCTGAATTCTTGAAAGTCACTCTTCTATACTGACAATCCACCACTGCCCTATGCTAAGTTAACCAATTCATCCCCAAGATTGTATCAGGGCCAATTATAGATGACTTCCTAGTCCTTTCCTCCATCATACTCTCAAGATGTGCAATTTGTGCTGAGAATTTAGCAAATAATTTGGCCTCTATTTTATTCTCAAGCTCTTCTATAACTTTAGGTGAGACAGATGTTGCTAGTTTCCTTTTTCCAGGATTACCATAAAATTTCTTGATGGTCACAGAACTTCTAACACCTCTCACATAGCCAGAATGTTAGGGCTTTTCAAGTGCACTTGACAATATGTCATCATGCCTCTCTGGTACCCAGCTACCTTGGGCGACTTCTTCTCGTAATATCTCCTATTCACCATATAAACAATATGTTATAAGCAATCACATATAAAAAAAAAAAAAAGATACCTTGATATCATTGTTTTTTTAGCAAGTTATACTTGTGATTTTTGTTGCCACCTCTTTTGTCTTTTCTACTGGGATTATATAATTTCCTTCTTCTGTCTTTTTGTTGTAGCTCTTACCCAATCGAGGCTTCGATCATATGATGATGTAACATCAGAGCTCATAGATGTTGATGATGAAAAAGATAGCATAGCCTACACGACCCAAAAAATGTGGATGCACATTCTTTGCTTGCTTTGCCTTCGCCTTGGCATTGATTTGTTGTTTAAAAAAAATAATGAAGATCCAATTATCATGTCTTGCATAAATGTAAATGTAAATTGCATTAATCTACTTCGTAATTAGTACCTCATATTCTTCAGATTCATGTGCTTGTTTAAACTCCTCCCAATCTTTCTCGGTGATGAAGTCATATAATTCCAATGGTGACTTTTGCACGGATTTATTCTTTATGTACTTAACCACCAATCAATACTTGATATCCTTCCACCACATTCCAACAGCTTTTAGTATAATATTTTTCTTATCATTCTGAATGTTGAACTCTTTCTGCAAAATAATATTTTAGATTAATTAGTTTTAATTCCTGACAATCAAAGTTGTTAATAAATTTGAAGGAAAGTTACCTTGATATCTTCCCAAATTGTATTTTTAAGACCCTTATCGACCAGATCCCAGCTTTTTATCGTGATGTTCACATGGGAACGTGCTATAAGGCCAACGTAGGGACTAAAAATGTCGGCGTATGTTCCTATTGGGCGATCAAACTCATCGAAATCTATTATCTTTTGTTCATTCCCTTACTTATTCAATTTTTTGCACGTGGTAGCTCCCTTAGTTTTCCTTTTTGTCATGATACTTGATAGCTCAGAATCTGGTTGTTCATTCTGTAGCGGTGCACCCCTCACCCAAACCGCACGTGCCCGGATGAGGGAGCGCTACTACCTGTCTTCTTTACTTCTTTAAAGCACTATTATTATTATTTTTCCTTTAATTTTCTCAATATTCATGTATATATAGATATAAACAAAAACCAGAGTACAATTTATTTACATAAGATAGTAATTTTAAACATCAAATTAATTCTTAACAAACTTTAAAAGTAAGTTTTATAAACTCTAACATTCTTTAATATAAAAGGCAAATACAAAATTTCAAAACTTGTAACCCACTTTCTCAAGGTTCAGCTGCTTTACTTGAATAGGATCACCACTTGTTTTATCTATCACCTTCAGCTACCTTTCTATATCTGCGCGGAAGGAAACTCCCATGCTAAGTTCTAAGCTTAGTGGTGCATATAAATAAGGCAATATACTATATCATGCAACAAGCATTAACATGTATCATTTTATGCATTAAAATGTTTGCATGCCATGACTATCAACATATTCCTATTTCATACAAGTATAAATGTCATGCTCACATAGACAATGTTATTTTTATTTATCTTTGATGGTAGATTACTCTGTTAATCTCTTTATCATTATATCTCAATCTCATATCATCATCATTTTTGAAATTCTTTTATTTTCTTATTTTCCGACATATCCTCATTATCTTGCCCATATCATTCTAAATTTGGACTGACTGGATACAGGTTATGGATCAGGAGTGCTCCCAGAGCTTAAGCCACCCTGTCCACTATCCGGCTCATAAGAGCTTCTCAAATCAATGGCACTCCCAGAGCTTAAGCCACATTGATTGAGTATAATTTCATCATAGATGAATAACCGGACCAAAGGCGCTCCCCGAGCTTAAGCCACCTTGTCCTCATTTGTATGTGCTCATCAGAGCTTCTCAACTTAGTAGCGCTCCCAGAGCTTAAGCCACACTGACCGAACATCTCAGACTAATGGCGCTCCCAGAGCTTAGCATCTCAGACCAATGGTGCTCCCAGAGCTTAAGCCACATTGGTTGAGGAATAGTACGGTACCGTTTGCCCCCTTAATGACATGTCATCTATCCTGATTCTAGTCCACAGGTAGAGTAATGGGCTTCTTTATATTTTCACATCAATTAAAATTCTCAAATTTCAACATCTCAATTTTCTTGTTTCGCAAACATATAATCATACTCATACATACTGGATAACGTCTTTTCATTTATTTCACTAGGTACATCAATATTCTCATGCTTATCATCCACATCAGATTTCATATATCATCCATGACAATTCACATATTTCATCCGTGACAATTCAATTTTCTATATCACAACATAACACATTCTCACATCAATATATATATATATATATATATATATATATATATATATATATATATCCATATCATTCTTATTTCACTGGATAGTCAATGACTTTCATTTACTTACCTGAATTCTTAATTTGATAACCACATTCATAATTAAAAATACAGAGCATTCACGACCGTGATTACTAATTTCATACCCGTGAATCAGTTCATGCCCGTAATCCCAAGCCGTGAACGCTACTGGAATGAATCACCCAAAAGCATTCACGGTCGTGATTACTCATTCACGCCCGTGAATAAGCTCACGTCCGTGATTCCAACCCGTGAATGCTTCTAGAATGAATAGTACCATTTTGACACAGAATTAACAACTGTGATACAATCAGTCACAACCGTGAACCCTCAAGTTCATGCCCATGACTCAATAGTCACGCCCGTGACTTTCAGCAGGAAATCTGCATATTCACTTTTCATTCATTCTAACATCATCCAAATCATACCAAATTCTATTTCATGCATTTCTAAGGTTCTTTACTCAACTTATTACTTTCTAATACATGTAAATGTCTTGATCATACAATATTTTCTAACATGCATCATTAATTCAATGTCACACAAGGATCTCATTCATACATGTCTAAACCTATGGTTTCATGCCATAATCATCATCATTCTTGAAATGCATTTATCTAAAATCATGTTCAGCATGCATTATTTCAAACAAAAATAGGCTATTGCCTTAAGTTATGCACAAACCTTAATCTTTCTCCTTCACTCTTCTAAGTAGCTTTCTCTTTTCCTTTGCTCTTTAGAGCTTGTTCCTTGTCACTTGGAACTCCTACAACATCATAAATCATTATTATCATATGATTTTCTCAAGACCCCAAACTCTCTTTTTCTCTCTCAAAACCCTAGTTTCTCTCTCTTTCCATATAAGTCTTGGATGAGTTCAAAATTTGAACTTCCTTTAAGAAAAGATGAAGAAGAAGAAGAAATGCTTTTTAGCTCACACTTTTCTTCACTAAATCACCACTTTAGAGATTTTCTCTCTCTACCAAACTTGATTTTTCTTCCTCTTTCTTGTTCTTTCCAGCTTCCTTAGGAGTTATGGGCCATGAAGATCACCTTGTCTTGCTCTTTCCCTTCTCTTCCTTTCCTTTCTCTCTCTAGAAATCAAGATTGGCTATGGAAGAGATGAAATGGCTGGCATGACTGGTAGAGAAGAGAGAGAAGAAGGCAGAAAATGAAGAGAAGAAGAAGAAGAAAAGAAAGTTTTAAATAGGGTACCCAAAAGTCTTCATGTGGGACCCACCATTTTGACCATCTTCTTCTAATTTTATATGTAATCAATAATAACCCTCTTTCTTTAATGTCATGGCCGGCCAACCCAAATTTTAAGTGTCCAAATTTCCTAGGTTAATTAGCAATTAAGTCTCATTAATCCTCTAATATTTGGTAAATTACAATTTGACCCCAAAACTTATCAAATTTTGCAATTTAGTCCTTTACCGTAAATCAACTCCTTTAAACTTTAAAATCACTTAATGAGGCATTTATCATTTAATTTAGCCATTATTTATCAATTTTTATAAAAAAAAATCTGAATTTAGACACTGATCGGTCAAACGCGTCAACTTAGTGACACATGCGACTCGGGGCATAAATTAGCGGATATTACACATTCTATATGATTTTTTGTAACATAAGCATAACAAAGAAACATGTTAGTATAATCTACAATAATAACACTTTATTTCAAAGGAAAATAAAAACAATAGATTTATTTGATAAACAATAACAAAAGTTGGTAATTATAAGTATAAACCACATTAATCATATTACATATTTCTAAATAAACTTACAATAAACATATATGCATCAATTATTGGCGATTTTCAATCCATAAGCCTTCAGTATGATCATCATGCATGTAATTTGAATCTAAAATATCTTCTCCAACTGGCATAGGTAACTCGATAGAAAACATGAGAGTTTTATCAAACTGATCATATTCTTCCTCATCTACCACATCAACGATACCAATAATACGCCTCTTACCTTGAAGAATAATAGACCACTTACTATCGTCAGGGTCAACAATATAAATACTTGTTTAGCCTGTGAAGCAAGAATGAATGGATCATCTTGATAATCCAATCAGCTAAAATCGAGCAAAGTGATTCCTAATTCATCCACTCGAACACCGCGTCAGTTTTCAATCCATTTACATCGGAAGAGAGGAATCATAAATTCCCTGTAATCAAGCTCCCAAATGTCTTCAAGTACACCATAATATGATATCGTAACATCTATTGGCATGGTGTCTTTAGCACTAGAAAATTCTCGTGATGAAGCTATCAAAGTAACTTCACTATTTTTCTTTGATCTTGATATTTAGTGTAAAAGGTATATCTATTGATGTCATATCCTTCATAAGACCGTATATTCAACCTAAGGCCATAGGCTAACCATTTTATGGTATCAGTTACATCTTCTGGTACTTCTAATAATTGACGCATCACTCGGTCTTTAAACCATCCAATAAAAGAACCATTATGTTCATTTGTCAACCATATTTCACCTTTGGATGGATTCAGACACCTTAAAATGGACATGTGCTCTTTTAAATATGGATGAACTTGTGTAAGGTGGTACAACACAAGGAGATGTGCTTTCTCACCTAGATAAGTTACCATAAGTCAAAAAATTATTTATAGTGTAAAATATCATGACATGTAAGGTAAACATGCTTTCACTATATGCATCATACACTGGCACAACTTCATCCCACAAAAGTTTCAAATCATCAATAAGTGGTGCAAGGTAAACATCAATATCATTTCTCGGTTGTTTAGGCCCTGATATCAACAATGACAACATAATATACTTATGCTTCATAGTCAGCCAAGGAGGCAGATTGTAAACCGCAAAAAGAACTGGCCACGTGCTATGTTTACTACTAAGTGTTCCATGGGGGTTGATTCCATCCGTACAAAGTTCAAGTCTCAGATTCCTAACTTCACCACCAAATTCGGGGAACATTCTATCAATTGTTCTCCACTGAGGAGAATCTACAGGATGTCTCAGTTTTCTATCATGTTTTCTGCCTTCTGCATGCCACCTTAAGTTTTTTGCATCTTTTGCATTTGCAAACAAACGTTTGAATCTTGGTATTATAGGTAAATACCATAATACTTCAGCTAAAGGCCCTTTTTTATCCTCAGAAGAAATTTTCCCATGTTTGTAGCGTGACGCTCCACACCTTGGACACTCATGCAAGTCCTTATATTCATTTCGGTATAATACACAATCATTTGGACATTCATGTATCTTCTTATATTCCATACCCATGGGACAAAACATTTTCTTAGCCTCATATGCTTTCACTATATGCATCATACACTGGCACAACTTCATCCCACAACAGTTTCAAATCATCAATAAGTGGTGCAAGGTAAACATCAATATCATTTCTCGGTTGTTTAGGCCCTGATATCAACAATGACAGCATAATATACTTATGCTTCATAGTCAGCCAAGGAGGCAGATTGTAAACCGCAAAAAGAATTGGCCACGTGCTATGTTTACTACTAAGTGTTCCATGGAAGTTGATTCCATCCGTACAAAGTTCAAGCCTCAGATTCCTAACTTCACCACCAAATTCGGGGAACATTCTATCAATTGTTCTCCACTGAGGAGAATCTGCAGGATGTCTCAGTTTTCCATCATGTTTTCTGCCTTCTGCATGCCACCTTAAGTTTTTTGCATCTTTTGCATTTGCAAACAAACGTTTGAATCTTGGTATTATAGATAAATACCATAATACTTCAGCTAAAGGCCCTTTTTTATCCTCAGAATAAACTTTCCCATGTTTGTAGCGTGACGCTCCACACCTTGGACACTCATGCAAGTCCTTATATTCATTTCAGTATAATACACAATCATTTGGACATTCATGTATCTTCTTATATTCCATACCCATGGGACACAACATTTTCTTAGCCTCATATGTAAATGTGGGAAGCTCATTTCCCTCCAGAAGCATGTCTTGCAACAGTTCTAATAGTGTCGTGAAACTCTTATCACTCCATCCATTTTTTGCTTTTATGTTACGGAGTTTAAAAATGGCTGACAATTTTGTGAAATTGCTACAACCGAGATACAAAGGTTTATCAGCATCATTTAACAATCTCTGAAGGTATTCCAGCCTTTCCAAAAATGTTCCGTATCATCCATCATCTCATCTACACGATCATTCTCTTCATTATCAATGTTATTTTCTCTTTGCTGATCAAATTCATTATTATTAGAACGTGTCCCAGTTAAAACACTCTCACCATGCCATACCCATCGTGTGTAACCTTTCTTAAAACCACGCCTTATTATATGAGATTTCACTATATGAACATCTCAAAAAAATTTCATGTTCTTACAATCAACACAAGGACATACAATCATTTATTCTCTTTCCCTTATTTGCTTTTCCTCTGCAATTCTAACAAATTCCTCAACTCCATTCAAATATTCAAATGTAGTGCATCTACCATACATCCAAATTCAATCCATATCTAACCACACAAAAAAAGGTTCAATATATATAAGCCTCATTGCTTTTTAATTAGGAGAAACATTATATATAATATCCTTAAACATCTAATGAGTAAATCTTGAATGGGTATTTAGGCTAATTAAAATTTTCATATTTTTTAAGCTTTCCCGTACATATAAATTAAAACACCAATTCTAGTAGCACCACCATATTCAACATCACAACATTCACATCCATCAATACCATATCCAACATCAATACTAGCTCTAATTTGGGTAGCACCACCACCACTACTGTCACATTCGTTAGTTTAAGCCTCAACCGACACGTGGGTTTTACATGATTGGTTTTGGTGAGCTTGCTTACTGACAATAGATTATGATTGAAATAGGGCAATTATAGAACATTGGTTGCATCTTGCAGGACCTTAAGAGTAGTTAGTAGATTGTCCTTAGAAAAGTAGTGGGAAATCTCTATGTACTAAATCCTAGTTCCTTTTTTGTAATCAAGAATGTTGTTTCAAAGTTATTGTCTTTTCCCAATTCTATTTAAATAAGATTTTAGTCAATAATGTGGTGTTCTGGCATAACAGACTAAGGCACCCCTCTAATTTTGTTTTTCCACAATTGCATTTCATCAATAAAGATATTTTTATCAATTATATGCCTTATGATATTTGTTCTATGTCTAAGCAGGCTAGAACACCCTTTCCCATTAGTAATTCTGGAATAACTAAGCCTTTTGAACTTGTGTATGCAAATATCTAGGGACCCAATTCACAACAATCTTTACATATGGATTTTTATTTTCTTACATTAGTGGATGATTATAGTAGAGCTCTTTGGTTTTATCTAATAAGCCATAAGTCTCAAACAGTAACCATCTTAACCAAATTCTTTAAAATGATATAAAACTAGTTTGAGACAAAGATCAATAATTTTAGAACTGATAATGTCAATGAATTTATAAAAAAACTTGTCAAGACCTTTTAAGTTCCTTGGGAATTGTCCATCAGAGATCTTGTGTCCACAATCCACAACAAAATGAAGTGGTAGAAAGGAAACATAGACATTTTCTACAAGTAGCTCGAGCCTTACTCTTTAATTCTGGTTTTTCAAAAGTTCAGCTCTACTTTAGAAAAACTAACTGCCTGAGCCCCACAGCTTTTCACAAGATGCTAGAGTTTCATTTTTTTTTTCTTTTTCTCACTTGGAGAATACATTAATGTGAGATTTAATGTATTCTCTAACTTCAGTGGAAACTAAGAAGCTCAAACACAACTCTGATTTCTCAAAAGTTTAGCCCTACTTCAGAAAGAACTAACTGCCCTAGTCCCACAGCTTTTTTATTTTTCTCACTTGGAGAATACATTAATATGAGATTTAACAGTTTTTCAACTTTGTACAGTGGAAGGTATCCTATTCTTATTCAAAGACAAGGTATGTAATAGTTTTAGTATTTACACTCAATGAGACACAAGACAAACAAACATAAATTCCTTAACCAAGCAACATATCACTGTACTATCTAGTCTGTGCAATCAACTTCACATGTAGGGCTGTGGCAAACAAATTACAATATGCAATGAGATTTTACACTATATTAGAAATTTATAACCACTTGTTTTGCATTCTATCAAGTTCTAATACATCAAGTCTATAGTGAGAAGTCGCTAGAATCTAATATGTAGAGGAATTTCTTGCAATAAGGTTCATTGGACCATTTAAGCAATGAGGTGTAATACACCATCTTTGAACATTGAAGGGCAAACAAAATAAAATTGTTCATACAAACTACCCATATTCAAGTAAAAAATACCCTTTCATAAGCATTTCATCAAAAACTTTGGATACCAAAATAAAAGTTGCAAAACAAAAATTACCTAAAAATGGCTTAATACCGTCGGCGATCTTATTTTCAGTACAAACAAAACATCCAATCTCTTCACCCCAATACCATCGGTGAGCACATCTCTAGTGTGGGAGAAATGATGGTCGAGCTCAATTTGTTGAGACGAAATGTATGGGAGAGTTTCAGAGTAGCGCAATTTGTTGCAAACGAAATGTCATAGTATTGAAAGACGTTCGTTTTTGGTTTTTAAAAAACTTATATGCGTCTGTCTTAAATAATAACAGATGCCTATTATAATAGCATATGCGTCTGTCATTACATAAAAATAGACGCTTAAAATTTTATATGTCTATCATTTATAATAACAAACGCATATAACTTTGACATATTTACAAAAATACCACTACCTATTATATAGCATATGCGTTTGTCATTAATTAAAGACAGACGACTATAATATTTTTATGCATCTGACATTAGATAAAAATAGATACCTATTACATGTTTATTTAATATTTAATATATAAAATTAAACTTAATTATCTACATAATAATAATAATAATAATTATTATTATTATTATTATTATTATTATTATTATTATTATTATTATTATTATTATTATTATTACAAATACAAACCCATAATTAGTTATATATATATATAACTAAAAATAATAAAAAATTAAATTAATATTAATTAATTAATTCATCATATGAAAATAATTTTTTGTGAAAAAATATTTGTTTTTAAGACACAACTAACACTTTCAAAGCTAGCACTTTGAATTTTTTAAACCATTTCTTTTGATAGTTTCTTCTTCATTCTTCACATGGATTATCATTAGAGACATCCTAGTGTGGATTGTTGTGATTTGCTACAATCCAACAAAGTGAGGATTTGAATAACAAATAAGAAATTACAAGGTATAATTTCTAACCTCTATGTTTATATAAATTAGTTTTAATGGCACAAGTATGATCTTTTGTTTCGGATTTTGAAAATTTTATTTTTTCGTTGCATTTATGAATATGATTCATTCTTCAAAACCCAACAATAGCTTAGCACCAACTCTCCACCATTCAAAGTTCACTGCCATAAAGGATCAAACCAACTGTGAATGATCAAAGACGTCACGCTCGTGAAAGATAGTCACGCTCATGACCAAACATGTCAAATTCTTTCAGAGAGCTTCACGGCCAGAGTCACTACTTGGACCACGAGTTGGAAGAATATTCATGCCCGTGATCAAACACTTCCAATTCTTCTAGAGAGCTTCACGGCTAGAGTCACCACTTGGACTACGGCTTGGAAGAACATTCACGACCGTGACACATATATTCACGCTCGTGAACAAGGACAGAGAAACATGTCAGGAACGAAATTAAGAGTTGGTTCAATGGCTATTTTCTCATTAAATTCATCCAAACGGCTATAATTCATAGAGGGAATATAAATGCAAGTCATTTATAAATCCCAATAAGAAAAATACAATTATTTTACATTTTAATTTTGTTGTAGCCTTGTGCATTAATTATTTTTTTAACAAACCTCTATTCTTTGTGAAAACCTAATTGATCATAACTTCTGAGCATTATAGGTTGGTGAGTGTTTTCATTGTAATCAATTATTCAAGAGTGGGCTTGGGTATATTGGGTTAAAAGTGAAACACTTGTAAGGGTTTATTGTGCGAGCCATTGAAAAACACAAGGGAATTTCCGAGTTAGGTATTAGCCATTGAGAGAAACACTATAGTTGGGAGTGAGCTAGAAAAACTCCATTGTAACACTTAGTGTGTTAATGAATCACCCAATCGAGATTGGAGAAAAGAGTAAGGTTTGTTAATACTCGAACCTCTATAAATCTTGTGTGCAATATCTCTCATTCCTTACTCTATTTTATTTATTCTATACTTTCAAATTAAGCAATTTTTTATTTGCTAACCAATTCAACCCCCCTTCTTGGTTTATTGTCTGGGCAACAATTGGTATTAGAGCTTGTCTAGCAACAAGGCCTAATAAGCCTAGCAAAGATCAAGAAATGGCCAATGAAGGATTTCAAAGTCTCAAGCCTTACTTTGATGGAGCGAACTACACTCATTGGAAATTCCAGATGGAGACATATCTCGATAGTGAAGGAATTGAAGTTTGGGATAGTGTTTAGAAAGAAGGGATGCCACCAACTAAAACAGGAGTTGATGGTGAAGAAGAAATTCTTTTAAAAGATGATTGGACAGAGCCTCAACGAAGAGCTAATTTCAAAAATAAAAAGACGATGACAATCCTCGCAAGCTCTATATCTATTGAAGAATGTGGCAGAATCCAACATTGTCCTATTGCATATAGCATATGGAAAATATTGGAGAATTATCATCAATGAACCAAGCAAGTAAAATCCAAGAAGATTCAACTTTTTACTTCGAAATATGAACTCTTCAAGATGAAATCCAATAAATCTATCACCGACATGATGAACCCTTCCAACCATCATCAATGGCATGAGAAAGCTTGGAAAGCATTTGAGCTTAGAAGATGTAAATAACAAAATTCTAAGAAGACTTCCTTTCAAAGACTATGGTTCAAGAGTTGTGAGTATAGAAGAGGCCAATGAAGACATGAGCATTATGCCTACTAATGTGCTTATTGGCAAACTTTTAATGCATGAGATGGCGGTAAAAAGAGATAGAGAATTTGAAGCTGAACCAGAAAAGAGAAAGCCTCTAGCACTCAAAACCTCTACTTCAAAATCTCAAGAGGTAATTGAAGATGATGAAGAGAAGAGTGATTATGTAAATGAGGACATTGTCATACTCTTAAGAAGAATTAAAAAAAATAATTGAAAAGAGACTTGGCAATTCTTGAAACTCCAAACAAAGAACCTTGAAACACTCCTCAAATGACTCTTAAAGAAATAAAGAGGAGGTAAAGTGTTATGAATGCGGGAATAAAGAACATATCAAACCAAAATGTCTAAAGCTCAAGAAACACAAGAAAATATTTCAAAGCGATGATGGGGAGAAAGGCCATAAATCCACATGAGATAACGAAAGCTCTTCAAGTGAAAAAGATGATAAAGAAGGTGAAGAGGTCAACCTATGCTTCATGGCTTTAGAGGTCACTTCACGGATGAGGTAGGTCTTTCTTACTCATACTCTTTTAATGATAACAGTAGTGATAATAATAGTAATAGTGAAGATGATGATGATGAGTAGAGTTTAATAAAAGTGTTGAACCTAGAATTAGAAAAATATAGAAGTAGATTTAAAACTTATAAAAATAATATTTTAGATTTGAAAAATAAAATGGAAGTTTTACAAAAAGAGAATTTAGATTTTAAACTTCTAATAAAACTCTTCAAAAATCATTAAATGAGTATTCTTCTAGACCTTCAACTAAATCTTTACTTAAAGAGAACAATATCTTGAAAAATGAAGCTGAGGAACTTAGAAACTCAATTTCAAGGTTTCATAAAGGGAAAGAGAGTTTAGATACTCTCATAGTTTCTCAAAAACCATCTTTGATAAGACATGGTCTAGGATTTAATTAAACATTATCTTGATCTCACAAGACTACATTTGTTAAGTCTACTGCACCATAAACCTCCCCAATTGAGGTAATTGCCCTAAGGGCTAAGAGCATAGCACACACAAAACCCTCTATTCAAAAGAAGAATAGTCAAAGGTCATTTGGCTTAAGAGGAAAACCTCAAAAGGCCAAACATGCTTTTATGTATAAAAGGCATACACCTAGGAAAACACCTATTCATCATGCATGTGTATGTCATTGCACATAAACTCATTCCCAAATATGTTAAGACTTAAAAGCATGCCAAACCGAAAAACATATATAGAACTAAACAATGCAATTATTACATGAAATTTAGTCATATCAACAAGCATTGTTGGATAAGGAAGGCTCATTGGGAACCTTCAAGTGCTAACCCCCAAGGACCCAAGTTCGTTTTGATACCTAAAAACCAAACTTAAATTGTGGTTTTATAGGTATGTCTCAAGTCCACTATAAAGGATAATCCTTGGCTTGTGGATAGTGGATGCTCAAGGCATATGACTGGAAACAAAGAACTCTTCAATCACATCAAAAGAATTAATGGTGGTAAGATAACCTTTGGGAACAATGCTAACGGTAAGGTAATTGGCATTGGCTCTATTTGTATTAATAATACTACTTTTATTAAAGATGTTTTCCTTGTGGATGGTTTGAAACATAATTTGTTAAGTGTAAGTCAATTATGTGATAAGGGAAACCAAATTATCTTTACCTCAAATGAATGTCTTGTAACCTCTTTAAGTGGCCAAGAGATATTCAAGGGAGATAGAGATGTCAATACTTACATAATAGACTTACGCAAGATATCTAACCTTTCCTCTAAGTGTCTTATGATTATTAGTGATGAATCTTGGCTATGGCATAGAAGGGTTGGTCATGTGAGCATGAAATTAATTCAAAGCCTTAGCAAAGGAGAGCTAGTAAGTGGACTTCCAAAAGTCAAATATGAAAAGGATAAGACATGTGAATCTTGCCAAAGAGGAAAACAACACAAGTCATCCTTCAAATCCAAAAATGTAGTAAGTACCTTAAACCTATACAACTTTTGCATTTAGATCTTTTTGGACCTACTAGAGTTGTTAGTTTAGGAGGTAAATATTATGCTTTTGTCATTGTTGATGATTATTCTAGATTCACTTGGGTAATTTTCTTAGCTTAAAAGAGTGATGCTTTTGAATCTTTCAAAAATTTTGCTAAAAGAGTTCAAAATGAAAACAAAAGACTATTTTATTTCTAAAATAAGAAGCGATTATGGCAAAGAATTTGAAAATGAAAATTTTCAAATGATTTTTCAACTCCTGGGACACATCAATAAAATGGGATAGTAGAAAGAAAAAATCGTACTTTAATTGAAATGGTTTGAACAATACTAAATGAGTATGGTTTACCAACCTACTTTTGGGCCGAAGCCACTAATATTACATGTTATATTTCAAATTGAATTTTCAAAAGACCACTTTTAAACAAAACTTCTTTTGAGCTATGGAATGGAAGAAAACCCATGATATATTACTTTAGAGTATTTGGATGCAAGTGTTTCATATTAAACACCAAGGACAACTTTGAAAAATTTTCCTCTAAGTCTGATGAAGGTATCTTCTTAGGATACTCTACAACAAGCAAAGCTTAAAGAGTCTATGCATGTTGTTTTTGATGAATCTAGTAAGTTTGATCTTCTGAAAGGTAGTGTTCTTGATGACATTGTAGGTACAATGGAGAAGCTTGATCTTGATCATGAGAAAGATGATGATGATCAAGAGAAACAACAACAAGATGTCTCTCTACCTCAAACTCAAGAGCAAGACAACCAAGAGCTTCCAAAGGAATGAAAAATGATAAAAAAAATCACCCTAAGGAACAAATCATTGGTGATCCTACTAAGGGTGTTAATACTAGATCTCATCTCAAACTCAAAGATTCTAACCTTGCTTTTGTCTCTCAAATTGAGTCTAAGAATATTGATGAGGCTTTTAATGATGAAAGTTGGGTGATTGTTATGCAAGAGGAACTCAACCAATTCAAGAGAAGTAAGGTATGGACCTTGGTTCCTAGACCCAAAGACCATCAAATCATTAGTAGTAAATGGGTGTTTAAAAATAAGTTAGATGAACATGGTTAAATTACTAAGAATAAAACTAGGTTAGTTGTCAAGGGTTATAATCAAGAAGAAGACATAGATTATGATGAAACCTATGCTCTGGTAGCTAGATTAGAAGTCATAAGAATACTTTTAGCATTTGCATGCCATATGAATTTTAAACTTTTTCAAATGGATGTAAAAAGTGTTTTCTTTGTAACGCCCACTAATTATAGTTTAATTAGAATAAATATGTGGTGTAAATAAGAAAAAACATGATAGATAATAGAGATTAAAATAGATGGAATCGTTAATTAAATTAGAAATTCAAATAAATTAAATTGATAGACAATATAAATTTGATTAAATTAGACCACATAATTAAATTGTATTTTTAGTAAAAATTTAAAAGGACTAAATATAAGTAAATATACGAAGATGATAATAATAATAATAATAATAATAATAATAATAATAATAATAATAATAATAATAATAATAATAATAATAATAATAATAATAATAATAATAATCATGATGATGATGATGATGATGATGATGATGATGATAATAATAATAATAATAATAATAATAATAATAATAATAATAATAATAATAATAATAATAAGAAAATTAAATTAAAAAAAAAAAAACAGAAAAGTGAACAGTACAAGGGTCAGCAGAGAGAGGGAAAAAAAAAAGGAAGACTAAAATCGAGACTAAGGGAGGGGAGGGGAAGTCAATTAAGACTTTACCCCATTTCTTCCAACTTCACCTATCTTCTTCTTCTTCTTCTTCTTCTTCTTCTTCTTCTTCTTCTTCCCTTTCCTTCCTCCATATCACAGCCCTAAAATCTTCATCCTCTCCTTCATGATTTTCAAGAAAATTCACTCCAAATAAATCTGATCTTGGTAAGTAATATCTTTTCCCTTATTATTGTGTTATTAGAGCTTTTAAGATTATGTTCTGCAGTGTACTTCATTCATTTGTAGTATCTTATGAATCGAATTTTAGGAGGTGTAAAACATAAAAGTTGTTTATATATGTCTTTTGTATCTGTCTGTCAAATTTTATTGAATGATTTTGAGTATATGAAGAGAAATGGTCATTGGAGTGAAACTGGTTCAGGGAGACGTATCAACTAAATAACCTACGGTTTTTGTTTAAATTGATCATTTTAATGGCTGAATCAAAGGTTTTGTAAAACATAAAAGTTGTAGGTATATGTGTTGTTTAGGTCTCTGCAACATTTCGTATAAATATCTCTTGTGTAGGTTGAGTTATACTTAAATGAACTATGACTGTTCTTTGATTGAGATGGTTTCATATACCTGTACAGCTCTAGTAAATTCGTCTTTATGTTTGACCTCTTTTTAGATTGAATAAACCAAAGTTAAAAACATGAAAGTTTTATTCCTATGTCTTATCTAAATTCCTGTGAAAGTCTCACCTTAAAATGGCAAGTATTTTGTGAGTTATGAGCTGAATAATTGAACTGGTCGGGTTGATACTCTATGTTAAACCAGTTATAGATCCTCTTGTCTTTGAGAACCTTAGAGAGCGAATCTGAAAATGAGGTAAACATGAAAAATGTTCCAAATTAACTTATTTAATAATTAAAGCTACACATTGAAAGATATGAATTTTTAAATATGGTACCCCGAAGCTGCCTAAGGGCAAAGAACAGAGCAACATTTAAAAATATACCAAAAATCGTATAATGGTTTAAAAATTTTGAAATTTTAGTATGTTTTATTTTTAGATGCTAAATTTAATTAGGATCAAGAATCATATAAATTGGATAAGCGTATAAAAAGTTATTGATCCAATAGTCCTAAGAGGTTTTGTTCCAGCTTAAAAGAAATTGTAGTTATTTATTTAAACTATATTAAGAATAAATATTTTATCAATGTATTAATTATTTATATTTTTGAATTAGAATCTCAACAAGAAGAAGAGCAATAAAAGTAGACAAGCTCCAAATTTTAGATTTTGGAAAAATCTCAATTGAGGTTTGTACATATACGCATTTTAGTTTGCCTTGTTGCATGCTTGTGTGTTAATTGATTAAGTTGTATATTTGAATAATGTATTAAAATGTGTAAATATGAAACAAATTGAGTGCTTAATTAAAGAAACTTCATGTTAATGCATGTATAGACATATGGATGAATAATTGATTGATAAAATATAGGAAATTTGAGTTTAAGATTGTAAATGTATGTTAAGGGGTGTGAATCTAGAATATGTAACATAATATATTTTTCAATATAGATTAGTATATGATTGATTAAAAATGTGATAATTATTAATAGTAATTATTGAATAATTAGGACAATAAAGAGTGAAGCTAGAAAGTCATGTATGACATATGTATTTGATATGAAAATAGAGGTTATATGGCATACTTGGACTCATAAAGTTATTATAAATTTTAGTTTTGTATTAAAAGATTTGTTAGCTTTGATTGTATAGAGAACTAATTAAAGTATGCCAATATTACTTAAATGGTTATATATAATGGAATATCATATGAATATATGATTTTAAAATTTTATAATCATATTTTCATTATAAATGTAAAGGAAATATTGATTCCAGCAAATTAATATATAAAGAAAATAAATAAGTAATAACCTTAATTGCCCAGTTCTCAATCTGTGGCCTAATTAGGGATAGATGGTGCACCATTGCGGGGGCATTACGGTACCGATATTGATATGGTTTAGGAGCATGGTGGTATTAGCTCCAAGAGCACCCCTGTCCTAATTGTATACAGATAATGTGATTATACTTGGTAATGAGACTTAAACTCCGCGAGCGTTCTTGACTTGAGACTATAGTGAGTACGGTGTTTAAGCTCCGCGAGCGGCTCTACTACACGCCCTATATCCGGATAGTCTTGGAATGAGATTTGGGCTATTTATATTAAAATATTATATATAAATTAATTAAAAGACATACATGTACACGTTGAAAGATAAAATGTGTGAAATAGCATGAATTATAAATATTTATTAAGGTAAGCTAAATTTGGTAATATTGTATAATCATGTGGTTGTCCTTGTATAATATATGTTGTAATATTGTGTACTGTATTATGAATTATCTACCATGCATTTTGGTAACTGTATGTTAAAATATTTATGCTTATATGGAATGAGATTTGAGTTAACTAAACAATCATAATTTTAGGAAAATCAATTAAATTAAAATGAGTTATGGAAATATGAAAGGAGGTAGAATGCTTAATATTTTGTATATTACATATGGTTGAATATATATAGTTCATGTCCTGATACAAATATAATGATAATATAATGGAATATAAATTTTATTTTATTGTAATATTTTCTAAATTTTATGCAATGATTTATTTAAATTATATCATGATTATTATGACCCACATTTGTGTGACTGCATGAGAAAACTTAAATGCTTATATGTACCATTAAGCTATAAATGGCTTCGCGTGGGTTTTTCCTGCGCAGGAACTGGAGTTTGCAAGTAGTAAACTATGAAGTTGATAGAGGAAGTATAAGCCCATACTAGAGGAGACGCGTCAGAACTAGTTGAGGGTCATATGCATATTATTTTTGCATTTTCTTCATTATCATGCATAGGGGTTTGTTAGATATGTCTTATATATAGTTAATAACATATTTTGTATTTTGGTATTATATCTATATAGTTAGATGTAAGGTAAAAGCCATTAATTTTGATAGTTATAATGAAGTATAATATTTATGTAATATGATGATGTATTTGATAATTGAATCCATATGTATATTCGAATAAAAAAATGTCAATTTAGTTATTAAATAAAAATTTTAAATTTAGGCTAGTTTCATTCAGATTGTCTGTGTCATTTCGCTTATGTAATGGGATTATTCCTATTGTATAGGCGGGATGTCACAATTGTTGGTGTCAGAGCTTAGGTTTAAGCATCTCTTGACTTAATTGGGGAAGGGTTTGTCATGCATACATACATGTGTCTCATATAACTATGATATGGGTTATTTCTCTGTCAACTTGTAGGCTTATAGAGATATGTTTTCGAATGAGCTTAGTTAACTAAACACTCATATAACTATGGTTGAGATTTGAGATTTAAGTTAACTAAACACTCATATAACTATGGTTGAGATTTGAGATTTAAGTTAACTAAACACTCATATAACTATGGTTGAGAATTTTAGTTCTCTTAATACTAAGTCCCCACGTCAGTCTAGTGCAATGAGTGTTGAGGGAATTTGTACTACTCCTAATCCTTCTCAACCTGCATCAACTGCAAAGTATGAGATAAAGAAGATTAGGAGAAAGAAAAGAAGAATAGGGGAGTCATCTAAGAAAGCTATTGTTCTAGAGACCCATTTTACTAGAAAGAAAGAATATATACCCAAGTGTGATAGTTGCAACAGACACCATAGAAGAGAATGTTGGTGTGTCACAGGTGCTTGCTTTAAATGTGGGTCCAAGGAACATATACGGAAGGATTGCCCACTCTTGACAAATAGAATTCCTACTCAGATGACAAAATTAGTTCCTACTCAGCCTAAAGTTCAGACTAAATGAGGATCAGGCCAAACTAGGCAGGCTTTTCCAAAGACAGTGAATAGACCTGGACCTAGTAGAGTTTCAGCCAAAGCCTATGCCATGAAAGCTAAGGAAGATCAGGCGACAACAAATATTATTGTTGGTATGTTTTCATTACATGATTTTGATATTTGTGCACTCATAGATCTGGGTTCCACACATTCATGTATATTTGCACAAGTACATCTAGTTAACATATCATGATTGGAGGGGGACTAGAATATGAGATTGAGGCTATAAATTCTTTAGATCACAATATGCGGGTAGGTAAAGTAGTTAGAGATTGCCTTTAATAATGTATGGGAAAAATTATTCTATGTATGATCTAGAGCTAACAACTATAATTTTTGCATTAAATTTTAGCACTATAATCTTCTTTGAGGGAATTGTTTTTTTTCTATACGGAAAACAAGAATTTGAAATATTTTCTCCTTTAGGAAGAGTTGAATTTGAGATAGAGTAGATATTGTGAGCAGAGAGATTGTGGTAAGGTTGTGTGTTCAGCTTACTTTTACTTAGAAAATTAAGGATACTCAAAGACAAGATAATAAGTTTGTTGAGTTAGCTAAGTGGGTTTCTAAGAGGGAGAGACCTGAGTTTTTTTTAGGTGGATTGTTACATCTAATCTATATTACATAACAAAAATATAAACAGATTACTAGAAATTTTGCGACAAGATTGCCTATTTTTTTTATTTGTGTCGAATAGAGATTCTCTGTTTACATATCAATTTTGGGGTAATCTACAAAGAACTTTGACCCTAAGCTCAATTTTAGTATAATCTTTCATCCTTGGGTGGATGTATTATGAAGGAGAACTACCCGAGAAAATCTTAAGGCAACTATAATCAGGTAGAAATCGTATTCTAATATTAAGATATGAGATATTAAGTATGTAGGAGGAATAAAGTTTCTCCTTAAAACTTCACCTTGGAAGAAAGTGTTGGAATTTAGAAAGAAAAAAAAAAACAAAGAGCGAGAACAAGTTAAATTCAAGATTCATCAGACCTTATGAAATTATAAAGATAGTTATAGCGGTGACTAATAGACTCGCGCTGTCTTTGGAATTGAGTCAGATATACAATGTGTCCTATGACTTGATGTTGGGACAATACATATTGAATCCTTCTCACATTGTACTAGATGAGAGCATTCAAGTGAGATAGGATTTGGCATCTAAAGAGGAAATCAGTTTGCATCTTAACACGAGAGATTAAGGAATCCCAAAATAAGCAAGTATCATTAGTGAACATACTATGAACAAGCCACGCAATGAAATGAGCTACTTGAAAAGCAGACAGGTGATTAGAACACACTACTCCCCAATTGTTCAACCGCAATGTATCAAGTACGTTTCGAGGACGAAACATCTTAAGGGGGAGAGAATTGTAACACCCACGAATTAGAGTTTAATTAGAATAAATAAGTGGCGTAAATAGGAAAAAACATGATAGATAATAGAGATAAAAATAGATGGAATCGTTAACTAAATTAGAAATTAAATTAAATTAAATTGATAGATAATATAAATTTGATTAAATTAGACAACATAATTAAAATATATTTTTGGTAAAATTTTAAAAGGACTAGATATAAGTAAATATGCGAAGATGATGATGATGATGATGATGATGATGATGATGATGATGATGATGATGATGATGATAATAATAATAATAATAATAATAATAATAATAATAATAATAATAATAATAATAATAATAATAATAATAATAATAATAATAATAATAATAAGAATAAGAAGAAGAAGAAGAAAAAGAAGAAGAAAATTAAATTAAAAAAAAAAGTGGGAAGACTAAAATCGAGACTAAGGGAGGGGAGGGGAAGTCAATTAAGACTTTACCCCATTTCTTCCAACTTCACCTCTCTTCTTCTTCTTTTTCTTCTTCATCCCTTTCCGTCCTCAATATCACAAGCTCAAAATCTTCATCCTCTCCTTCATGATTTTCAAGAAAATTCACTCCAAAAAAATCTGATCTTGGTAAGTAATATATTTTCCCTTATTATTGTGTTATTAGAGTTTTTAAGATTATGTATTGCAGTGTACTTTGTTCATTTTTTTTAGTACCTTATGAATCGAATTTGAGGAGGTGTAAAATATAAAGGTTGTTTATATATGTCTTGTGTATCTTTCTGTAAAATTTTATTGCATGATTTTTAGTATATGAAGAGAAATGGTCATTGGAGTGAAACTGGTTCAGGGAGATATATCAACTAAATAGTTAAGAACATATTTAATTTAGACATGTCTTATATATAGTTAAGAACATATTTTGTATTTTAGTATTATATCTATATAGTTAGATGTAAGGTAAAAGCCATTAATTTTGATAGTTATAATAAAGTATAATATTTATGTAACATGATGATGTATTTGATAATTGAATCCATATGTATATTCGAATAAAAAAATTGTCAATTTAGTTATTAAATGAAAATTTAAATTCAGGCTAGTTTCATTCAGATTGTCTGTGTCATTCTGCTTATGTAATGGGATTATTCCTATTATATAGGCAGGATGTCACATTCTTAAATGGAATTATAGAAGAGGAAGTTTATGTAGAACAACCTCTAGGTTTTAAAAGCCATATTTTGCCTAATCATGTTTTTAAACTTTCGAAAGCCTTATAAGGATTAAAACAAACTCCAAGAGATTGGTGAGAAAGACTAAGTTCTTTTCTTTTATAAAATAATTGGTATGATACAACCTTGTTTATTAATAAGCATAAGCATGACATTTTAATTATTCAAATTTATGTTGATGATATCATATTTAGGTCTACTAATGAATTGTTTTTCCAAGATTTTGCTAAGTGAATGACTAGGGAATTTAAAATGAGCATGATGGGCGAATTTAAATTCTTCCTTGGTCTACAAATCAAGCAAAGCAATGAGGGCATATTCATCAACCAATCCAAGTACACCAAAGAGTTAATCAAGAAATTTGGAATGGAATTATGCAAAAATGCTAAGACTCCTATGAGCACATCAATAAAATTGGACAAAGATGAGAAAAGGAAGAGCATAAATGAAAAGTTTTATAGAGGTATGATCGGATCACTTTTATACCTTACTACCTCTAGGCCCGATATAATGTATAGTGTATGCTTATGTGCTAGATTTCAACTTTGTCCTAAAGAATCACATTTGAATGTTGTAGAAAGGATTTTAAAATACTTACATTGCACATTGCATCTAGGCTTATGGTATCCTAGAAATTCATCTTTCTATATCGTAGAATATTCGGATGCAAATTTTGCCATTAGTCTTTTGGATATAAATAGTACCTCGGGTACTTGTCACTTTATTGGTGAATGCCTAGTTTCTTGATTTAGCAAGAAACAAATTTTGGTTGCCTTATCTACCACTGAAGTAGAATATGTGGGAATATGTGGCAGTAGGATGTTGTTGCACTCAAATCCTACGGATGAGACAACAATTTAAGAATTATGGTCATAATTTGGACCATATACCCATCAAATGTGACAACACTAGTACTATCAATCTATCTAAGAATCCCATTCAACACTTTAGAAGTAAGCATATTGACATTAGACATCATTTTCTTTGGGATCATGTTCAATATGGAGATGTTGTGTTAGAATTTATTGATACAAATAATCAATTGATAAATATTTTTACCAAACCTCTTAATGAAAAAAGTTTTTGTTTTATAAGAAGAGAACTTGGTGTGCTTGATGGATCAACTTTGTCTTAATTATTTTTTATGCCAATTGTATGTTGTGTGAATCTTGAATGTTAATTCCTTCATATGATGCATATTACTTGACTAATTTTATGGTATGAAGTGGTTAACATGATAGAAATATGTGTTTTAAGTATAGAACCTTTTAGAAATCTTCTAGTCTTGTTTTAGACTTAGTTTTATTTTTTTTTTGAAGATTTGAGGTGGTTCACACTCATGACATATATTCACGGCCATGAACAAAGATGGCAAACTATTCCAGTAGCTTTCATGCCTTGCTTCACGACATGCTTCATGGGTAGAAGTAGTGAAAACTAAGTTCCACACTTGTTACTGTATTTGTCACACCTGTGAAAAGCTTTCTTCATATCTGTGACATATATTCACGACCATGAACAAAGACAACAAAAAATTCTAGAATCGTTCACGCTTTGTTTCACGCCTTGCCTTACGAGTAGAAGTAGTGAAGACCAAGCTTCACACCTGTGACAATATTTTTCACTCCCACGAAAAAGCTTTCTTTACGTCTGTGACTATTTAATGTCACGACCGTGACTCGATTCATCTTCTTCTTCACGGCTAGAGTGCTCCTTCAACAAACCGTGACCCTAATGATTCACGCCCGTGATTGGTTATTTACTGTCGTGATGCTATCGACTATAAAATGAAAATTTCTATCTTTTGTCATTTCCATCTCTACAAATTCTCTCATTTAACATTCCCATTCATTATTTCTCACAAATTTCGGCCTCCTCACTTACTTTTCCCTCTATAAAACCCTCTCAAAACTCTTTTTCTTCAAAGAATCACAAGTTTTCTAAATGGTTTCAACCTTTATTTTGCAAATTTCTTATTTTCCTTTGTTCAAAGCTATCAAAATGGAATCTGGTTAGTTCAAAGGCACTAGGAAGAAATCACATGCTCTGAAATACCACACCGATTACCTACTCAATGTCATTTTGAACCATTGCCATCCGCGCTATGTCATTTTCAAGAAGCGACCTCTACTCTTATCACGATCCTTCAAGTGGAATTGTATCAAGGCACTTGGTCTTGAAACTAGCATGATTGAACAATTATAGGCTTGTCACCTCAGAGAGATCGTGGACATATATCGTCCAATGCTAAAGGAACACCCTCTCGAGTTCTTAACATGTTGTAGGTCTCACCCATCGAAATCGCCAAATTTCAGCTATGCAAGCATCTTAGCACTCTATTACAGTGGAATTTGGCACCATTTTTAAACTTCCTTCCGATGGCATCCTCAACGAGAGCGAAGTTGAATGTTATGCTCCTTCAACTTGGACTCATTTTGGCTCGGAATGCAGTTGGGATGTGAAAAAGACAAGGAGCACCCACCTTCGGTCTCCTGTTAGAGCTCTTTTTATTGGAAATGGCATAAAGAGGACTATCTGTAGCCTTGTCACGATGGTTCGTAAATCACCTCATTTCCATAGCAACGAAGCCATTGGGAGATATTTGGATTGGCGGATATGTGACTCACCTTGCCATTGAGCTAGGTTATTTAAAACTCGATGAACACATTTACACTCTCATTCCAGCTCATCCACGAGACCAACTCGATGTCGAGTCCTTTATAAAGATGGGAGCAGTTGTCCGTATTATCCCTGAAGGAAATATCTACTACCGTTTCACCACTCCAGCTGATGAAATTGATTTGGAGGACAATGACTCTGTCACTTTCAAAGCTGGCCTCAAGTCTATCCAATAACGGAAGCGAGCCCGTAACGACACATTGACACCGGCGGTAGCTGAGGATGTTGGTCAGTCATCGGCCTCTACCACATCCACTTTGGCACAGTAGGTTGCTGATCTTATAACACCGCACCTCGACATGATGCAGAATTCTATCAATGAGAGGTTAGAAAATCTCAAAGACTTTATGGAGTCTCGTATGGACAGCTTCGAGGCGGAGATAGCATGCCTTAGGGATGATTTGTCAGGCTTGAAGCCTACCTAGAGTCTTAATTTTCTTGTAGTAGCTTTACTTTTGTTGTTATAGGATTTTATTTTTATGCATTCTAATTTTAATGAAATCCTTCTCCTTTAATTTTAATACAATCATGTTATTGATATTTCAACTTTTTGCTGATGACAAAAGGGGGAGAACCTAGCATATATGTGATCTATACATGAATATGATTATGCAATATGCAATGTGTGGTATGAAATATGTAAATTTTATTTTAATTGATAAATATGCATAAGTTATACCTCACATCAACCTCACATATACTTTGCAACTTGAACTTATTTGAACTCATTTTATTTAATGCATATGATATACTTAACATATATCTCACATATACTTTGAATACACTTGGTTATACATGTTTTATTTGATGAGCTATACTTAAGATATACCTTGCATATACCTTATTAGTTTGCAAATACCTCCATTATATTTCTTTTAAATCTTGCACTTTATTATTTTATTTTAAGCACTTTTTGAGAAAGAGACTTCTCAAAAGCACATATTGCTAGATTATTTATTACCATAAAAAAAGAGGAGATTGTTGAACTTTGAGGGATATTTCCGTCATTTTGATGATAATAAAAAAAATAGCAATAATGTATTTGACAATATTTGTGTTCTAAATGTGACAGGATATACCTTGATTAGAACATGATGCAAGATTGAAAGACAACTTTTGAAGATTAAAATCAAAGAAATAGCAAAGTCATGCTCGTGAAATATAGCTTAGCGTCAACTCTCCACCATTTTAAAGTTCACGGTCATGAATGATCAAATCAACCGTGAATTATCAAACAAGTCACGCCTATGAAAGATAGTCACGCCCGTGACCAAATATGTCAAATTCTTCCAAAGAGTTTTACGGCCAGAGTCACCACTTGAACCACGACTTGGAAGAATATTCACCTCGTGACTAAAAACTTCCAATTCTTCTAGAGAGCTTCACGGTCAGGTCACCACTTGGACCACGGCTTGGAAGAACATTCATGACCGTGACACATATATTCACGCCCGTGAACAAGGACAGAAAAATATATCAGGCACGAAATTAAGAGTTGGTTTTAACGACTATTTTTGCATTAAATGTACCCAAACGACTATAATTCACAGAGAGAATATAAATGCAAGTAATTTATGAATCCCAACAAGAAGAATACAGTTATTTTACATCTTTAATCTTATTGTAGTCTTGTGTATTAATTATTTTGTCAACAAACCTCTATTTTTTTGTGAAAACCTAATTGTTCATAACTTCTGAGCATTATAGGTTGGTGATTGTTTTTATTGTAATCAATTACTCAAGAGTGAGTTTGGATATATTGGGTTAAGAGTGAAACACTTGTAAGAGTTTATTGTGTGAGCCATAAAATACAAGGAATTAGTTTTTGTATGAGCCATTGAAAAACACAAGATAATTTCTGAGTTAAGTGTTAGCCATTAAAAGAAACACTATAGTTGAGAGTAAACTTGAAAAACTCAATTGTAACACTTAATGTGTTAGTAAAACATCCAATTGAGATTGGAGAGAGTAAAGTTTGTTAATACCCGAACCTCTATAAATCTTATGTGTGATATCTCTCATTCCTTACTCTATTTTATTTATTTCGCACTTTCAAATTAAACAAATTTTTATTTGCTAACCAATTCAATCTCCTTTTTAATTCATTGTTTGGGCAACAAATTAAAATAATGAAAATTGGTAATGGTAAGAGATTCATCCACATATATAAAACCTTGACTAAAAATAAAAGAAGTAGAAATTAATATAATAAAAAAAGATAAATTAAAACTAAAATTTTAGATAGTTTGCAACTTTAAGTGTGATGAGGACGAGGGGTTCCAAATATCACCAAAAAATAGAAAATAGATTTCAAATACTATCAAAAATTAAATAATAGGAATTCTAAAATATTGAATAATCAGAATTTTATTCTCAAAAAAAATAAAGTACCAAATTCAAATTTGGAATTATAATTTCATTCATATTCTAAAATTTGGCAAACCAAAACATGCTGAGGAAGATCGAAGAAATGTATTATCTATATACATATTTATTACATGTGTGGATTTCGGGTTTTGCTAGGAGTTTTAAGCTCTGGTAATTAAGAGCTAAGGTGAATTGAGTTATTGTATATGTTTCAAAGATGAAAAATGAAGTTGGAAAAGCTTTTAATATCGTTGTTGAATGTATCTTTGACTCTTTAAGGATTTTTGTAATATTTGTAAGAAGCTGCGTTAACGGAGAGACAGAAAGTGGTGGATCTTACTCAACTTTCCGTTAAATGGGTTAAACAAAATAAGTCAAGGACCTAATTGAATTGAGTCCAAATTTGAGGACTGACTTATCCCTAACCATAATACCATAGGGGCAGAGTTGCACGAATGCCCATACAAAAACAGTAGAATAGGGTTTAAGAGCAGCGTTATGAAAATTTCAGGAATCTTACGGAATTAATCTGCACGAATGCCGCTACCAAAACAGTAGAATAGGGTTTAAGAGGAGCGTTATGAAAATTTCAGGAATTCTTATGTAATTATAACAAATAATCTCTCTCCTATAACAATAGCAAAACACGATTTTAAAGTATCCTTGCTCATTATTGAAAACTCCTAACAAAAATGATGTCAAATCCTCTTTCTCTCACCCGCAAATTCCCTCTTATACACCGTTTTATGCCATTTTCTTCCAGACCCATTTCGCATTTTGGTAAAAAAACTCAATTTTCCTTAAACCCTGTTCAGTTAACTTCTTTCAGGGCTTTTTCGTCTTCCTGCAATTCCAATTCCTATCCCCTAAATTCTGCTCATCGGGTCAGCCTCAATTATTTCGGTTGTTCCATATTGGGATGGCAACTGAATTCTGATCGTTTTTATGTTTCCGCTGTCTCTGATGGAGGCTCAGGTGGTGCTGGCGGACTCGGTGGCTCTGATAACGGGAGTTCTGGGGGCGGAGGTGAAAGTGGTGGTCATGGTCATTCTGGTGGAAGTAACTGGTCCTTCCTTTCATGGTAACCTGCTCTCACTTCAAGCATATGACTTATACATTTTGTTATAAATTATTGACAGTTTCATTTTTCTTTATTTTTATTTTTTATTTATTAGAATTATTGTTTTTCTTTCCTTTATTTTTCTGTGTTTTTCAGTTGGTGATATAAGGTTGTTTGATATTGTTATTGGATGTTAAAAATTAGTATTATAATTTTTTTGATTTAATTGACTTATTTTTTAAATTTTTTATAACCTGTTTTTTTTCAAATATATTTTTGAAAAAAATGTGCATTTACCTGTTTTTTCTTTAAAATATGTTTTCAAAACTCAAAAAGATTAAAAATACAATTTTTTTCTTCAAAATCATTTTTTCCAAACTCACGCCAGACTCATAATGTAGAATTATCATCCTCTAGCATAAATGGCGTTGTCTCTTTCCTAGAGAATCAATTATTAGTGGCTTATTTCACATTTTTAGGGAATTAAAATTTTGTGTATTGGTGCCCGGATTTAGAACTACACTTCTAACTTCAGTTTTCAATTAGAATGATTTTAGTTTTGTAGCTAAGTTAAGAATGTCAATCCTTTAATTTATTTTTGGTTGAGATATACTTGGCTATGGATACAATCGCAATTCAGTTTTGATTTCTATCCTACTCAAACTTTATATGATTTATATTCTGATTGCATGCATATATAAGATCCTTAATGAAGACAAGTAACTTCTCTTTGACGATCGAACAGTCAGGCCAATGTCAGAAGGAAGAAAAACCTAATGTCCTTGCCCCTGTTCATCCTGCTTATTTTCTGTTATGAAATCAAAACAAAAATGAAAGGGATGAAAACTTGATGGCCTTGTGGGAAAGTAATGTGATGCAAATTCATAATATGTAACTTCAATTTAAAATAATAAAGTTATTTCTAAAGACAGAAAATCTTAAACTTGATTAATCATAATGAATTTTTTCATTAAATCTTTAAGTTGTTTTATTTGAAGTCTTATTCAAAATGTGGTCTGTTTGCCTCAATAGTCTTGTTAACTTGGTAGAAATTGAGCTAAGTTCACATGAATTAAAAGTAGGTGCTAGTTGGCCTTATGCTAATTGAACCTTGTTAACAAATTTTGGAGGCAAATTGACCTTTATTCCCAAGCAAAAGGATTTTTTCCGATTGTGGGGATTTATGGCATTAGTTTATCAGAATTATAAGAGGAAACTACAAAGAAGCATGTTGATTCCTCCTAGTTTACACATATGCTAGTGTGCATACTGTGTATTTGTTGTAGCACAGTTTTACCAGTTATGGTCATGATTATGTTACTTCACTGTTGGATTATTTATAGGGCTAACATTTTAGAATTCTCCATTTTCCTGTTAATTTTCCTTCTTTACTATACTTGCAGTTGTTACTCTTATTCATTTTGATAAATATAGTTTGTGCTAGTTGAAAAGAGGGGCTATTGATTCTCTCTTTCTTGTGTTTGGAGGGGGTGGGGGTTAGAGGTTGGAGGTTTTGGAAGGAATTGGGTCTGCTCATTGTGCTGCTCTCTTCATATTGAAAGATTACATGATTTTAACATGCATGCTATTACAGGTATTTGACTCTTCTTGCCAAGTATCCTGTGCTGACAAAAGCTCTGACTTCTGCTCTTTTGACTTTTTTTGGGGATTTGGTCTGCCAGGTAGATTTTCCTTGGTTGTGAGCGTTGGATACTGTCAAATAAAATATTTGATTCTCTTTGATATGTATTTACTTGTTGGGGTTTCCTTGATGTCTTTGATTCATGCATTAATATATGCATGCATCTATTTTTATTGATTCATGCTTATTTCTATTTCTATATTTATCTGATTGCATATATAATCATTACTTTTGTATGTAATGAAATTAATTAGTTGTTTGGAGGATTTTGAGGAACCAGCTAATTTCTAAACATGATCATCCTATCAACTCATAGAAGACAAACCCATCTTGTGGCTGAAGCCTACAGTATGCTTGTAATAATATTCAGGCTGGGGATCCACCGTGAAGGGTGTCATTTGAATCAAGGAGACACTAAACTAACCTTGCCAGTTCTGTTCTATTGTATATATGGGGTCTCATATGCTTCTCCTTTTTCTTTTCTTTTTCTTATTGCCTTTGTTGTGTAATAGGAGCCTGCTAAGGACACTTTCTTTTTTGTTGTCAATTAAACATCTGCTGGCTGATTGTTCTTGTTATGAGGAGACACTTTTAAGCATGACTTTGCTAAATTTTGAATATTTATTTGCTTCAGCTTGTGATTGACCAAGTTCCATCTCTAGACCTAAAAAGGACGTTTCTGTTTACTTTCTTGGGATTGGTACTGGTGGGTCCAACATTGCATTTCTGGTAACGCTTTTATTATCCATATTATGTTGTTCTCTTTTCAATTTAATAGTAGATAGTTTATCAAGAGTTTAAAGAGTTTTGACCAATTTAAGTACAAAGGAATAAAAGGAGATCCCCTAGGGTAATTGTAGAAGAAAGAAAGATTCTTGAAGGGGCTGCAAAAATTGAATGATAAAAGACTCGAATGTTAATGATCGCAGAAAATTATTAACTCAGCATAAGACATACTGCTTAAGTTTTTATTCCTTCAGATCAGCACCTTTTGTGTGTGTGTGTGCGCGCGCGATTGTTGTTTACATGTTTTAAGTGCTACATTATCTCTTCTTTACACCTTTCTCAACTTTGTTTCTTTGTTGGTCCTAATTTTAGTGTATATGCCTATGATACTAATCATAGTGTGCTTAAGAAAAAACTCCTGCATTTAGAAATCCCTTCCCTGATTTTTGTTGGCTTAACTTGATTTTTCTTAGGTATCTGTATTTGAGTAGACTGGTAACATTGCCTGGAGCATCAGGGGCATTTTTGCGCCTTCTACTTGATCAGGTGAATGTTAAATTTTTCGGATTTGATCTTTACAGTTTGCGTGTCTTAACAGTTGAGATACCCTATTACAGCTTCCCTTTGAATTTAATGTGGTTAATCAAATTGCAGTTCCTTTTTTCTCCTATATTCATTGGAGTTTTCTTCTCTACATTGGTGACCCTAGAAGGAAGGCCAAAGCAAGTTGTACCCAAACTTCAACAGGTGGTGTGAAATATCTTACTTTTTTTATTTGTTTCTGTTTTTTCCATATTTTTATAACCTTGCTTTTTCCATTGCTTCTACTTCTTCCATATTTGTATAATCTTTGAAAGCAGTTGGATGAGAGGATTTGTTTATCACTATTTCTCTCTAATATCAGCTTCCACATATGTAGGAATGGTTTTCTGCTGTCCTTGCAAACTGGCAACTGTGGATACCCTTTCAGTTTCTCAATTTCCGATTTGTACCCCAGCAATTTCAGGTCTGAACTAAATAGTGTACTAATTTATAAATCATACTTGGCATGATATATTCTGATATCTGGCATCATATAGGGATTCTTACAGTCTGAAACCAAACTGATTTAATTTTAACGCTGAAATTCTTTAGGTGGAAAATCCCTATGTGAAATGTTTCATTATGCATAAGCAATACATTAAACAAATTGGTGGAGGCTGACTATGAGTTGGCAACTTTTGTACAAAGCTAGATACTGATCTACAAAAATCAGTATATGATTGCCCATGTCCCAAAAGTTGGAAGCTCTAGCTAATCCAGAGAGAAGCAATTCCTCTTGCTAGTTGTCCAGTTGCATTCCTCATAGAAATCTGAAATAGTGAAACGATTTGAAGCAATTTCTTGTATTCTATACAAGGGCAATACATGCAAAAGATGTTTTTACCCTTCATTGGTCCTGTTACTGCAGACCAATTCCTCAAAGTTATGTGTAAACTACCAGTACTTATATCATTAAGTATCCTCATATTTGTTGTGAATGTCAGCACTAAGACATCTAAGCCAGAAAATAGCTAATTGGCGAATGTTGTGAAGCCTAATGTATCCTTAATCGGTATCACAAGTGGACATCATATAACAAAATCTGTAGGCTTGCTTCATTGAAGTTAAGTTTGTTAGTCACTCTTAGACTCAAACCAGTCAAGCATTTTAATGATTGGTACAATTTACGTGTACTGCATTTATTTAGATGACAGTGCTGTTGTATTTTCATGTTCAGATTCAGATCTACGTTTTAAAATGATTTCACTTTACTACTTTTTCTGCCCAACTTTGATTCTTGAAAATATTGTTTCAGGTTCTTGCTGCTAATGCTATTGCTTTAGTTTGGAACGTTATTCTCTCTTTCAAAGCACACAAAGAGGTTCTTGCAAAATAGGTATGTCTAATTTTCAAAGAAATCTCTCAACATTGGACGATAATTGAAAAAAAACAAAAATTAGTTACTGTATACTTTCTGTCTGTCATGTCTAAATGTGTTTTTTTTTTCCATTTGGAATATGTTAAATATATCATAGAAGAGGGTATGACGGATGTACTGTTGGCCTTTTGGTGTTCACTGATTAGCCAATGTAGGAGTGACAATGGGTCTGCGAAAACTGTCATGCCCTTTCCTGAACTCGATTATATGTACTTATACACAAACCTGTATAAAATTATAATATTAATATCCATATCTCTCCCAAATCTAATTAGGACTACCCGATTAATATCCAAAACTGCAATAACTTGTAATTCATCAACCTATAAAAATACAAATAAAAACATATAAGTAATTATATCATTACAATCAATAAATTACAATAAAATAAATTGCACAACAAATAATAATTAGACCATAAAAACTCATTCTCATTATCAAAATTGTGGAACCAATCAATCATCGTCTTCTTCAATTATGTTTATGCAAGTTGAACTTGCACTTGAGTCTTGAAAGAAAAAAAATAAAAATATTGTATCAATTAACTTAAATTTCTAATTGAATTCCAAAAGTATGAAATTCAAATTTGTAGTAACCTTCATATGACATCAACCAATTTTGGGAGCACATTAATGCTTCCAAAGTATTTTCATGAAACTTGTTTCTTTGGTCATTAACAATTTTTCCATCATTGCTAAATGCAGACTCAAACGAGACTGTAGAAACAAGAGAGAATGGGTAGAGTCAAGAGAAACGATTGGTGTTTTTGATGTTTTATTTTATGATTGTACGAGAATGGGATAATCATTTTTACATGTTTCTAGTTGTCCGGTGCTTTCACAAGTAGACATTGTATATCATATACACACCAAAAGCAACCAAAAAATGAAAAAATTCAGTTCATAATCTACACACCAAATGCAGGTTTGTATTTTTGTTTTTCATTTAATTATAAACATAATTATAATTATAGTTAATTTTTTTTATTAAAACAACATACATATCCTACACTTAAGCATCCAATAAAACTCAATGTTAACTATAAATTTCAGCTTTCACACCTTTTAAACAAAACTCTTAAAAGCCCACTTGAAATATGTCTAAAAATAAAATGTTAGATATTGGTGGGGAAAAATCTTACCCAAAATGAGTAAAACTAAAGTTGGGCTGCTGGAAATGGAATCTTGAAGCTTCCCGGAAGGAGACTGGATTAATTAAATTTGTTGCTAGAATTGAAAGAGAGCAGAAAATTTTTGGAAGAGAAATGTATGAATCATACTCTAAAATTTCATTTGCAAAACGCATCATCATTAGCTAAGGTCAAAAGCATCATCATAAACATCATCATTGAACATAGTTGATTTTTTTTGGAATTATTTCACAAAAGCAAAGCCCAAACCCATGATGAATTTAATTTTTAATGCCCAAAACTCTAATAGGGTTATCCATTACCGTTTAAACAGATCCGAATAGACACAAGTACCCGAAAAATGCATATCCGTTGCCACCGCTAAGCCTATGCAACAGAGATAGTCCTTTCCATGGTACAAGTCTCTGATGCCCTCTAGATCCCCACTGATGTGAGCTTTAAACCTCCAATTGGAATCCAACTTTTATTAACCAGGCTGTCCCCTAAAGACTAGGATTCTTGGAACTAAAGCTATCCAGAAAATATTTTTGGGTTTTGAGAAGCCACTGAGTTTCATTTCTCCAAGTTATTTGAAATAGGCCATAGGATGCGTACAACTGCTCACTAAAACTTCTTAGCCCTTGGTAACAAACAGATTTCGTAACTGATATTATAGAGGAGAATCGCTGATGCAGACAAATTGGAGCTCAAGAGAATGTAAATTTCAAGAATTAAGAACAACTAGAAATATGATCTAGACTTATTATAGTGTTTATTTGGGACATCATTGAACTGTTTTCTTGTTCTTTTCAAATTTTGCTGGAATGTGTGTGCAAATAAATTTACTGTTAGTTTATTAGTTTTCAAAGTAGGTTCGGAGGGCATTTTGTATTTTCCAAGTCAGATTCTTGAGAAAGAAATTATGTGCATTTTATATGAAAGGCATCTCAAATATATTAGGTTAAAACAAGAGAAAAAGAGCCGTTACACCGAAATTGCCATTATCATTGAATCAGTGACTGCCTGTTCCAAACACCCGCTTTTCTACTTCCTATCTTCCTCTCACTATTGCTCACTGAAGTTGTATTGGACCAAAAGCATTTAGGCCTGATTTGGGTGAGCTTCTTTTATGTCTAATTGATGGAAGCTCGAAATCATCTTAAGACAAATTTTAGCTACTTATGATTTCAACATTTAAGTAGCTATTTTGAAAAAATAATTGAAAGTCTTAGCAGATTAGATTTAAAATTTCTTTGCTACAAAAACACATTTATGCAAATGGAATCCAGTTCCATGGCCAGACATGACATAAATGCTGAATCTGCAGGTTAATGCAATTGGGTGAAGTTCACAGGACTCGTCATGGATGAGCAACAACCACATAATTGAGAAATTTTCCATATTTAAGTGGTTTGTTAGCGAAAAGGATACAGATGAGGAACAGTTACTATGTTTATGGTGATCTAACTGTCGCTTGTTGTATTGACATGATGGTATGTTGGTGACCAAAATTCACTGTGAACATGAAAATGAATCGAACTGGAAAATTCATATCAAGACGCTTGTTTGTTCCTCGTTTTCTATTGAGCTAGTGCCTAAAGTAGCTTAAATTTGGAGACGAAAATTTTGGAACTAAATTTATTATTTTTTTATGCTACATAATTTTTTGAAAATCCAAGAAAATAGTATGGAAAAGTTCCGTGCTATTTTATTTTATTTTATTATTAAATAAATATAAAATAATGCAAAACATTTGGGGGGAAAAATTGATACGTTGATTTTATTGTCATTAAATAAACACAAATATATATATCATAAATTTTTATATTCATATTTCTAAATTAATATAAAATTAAATTGAAGTGAAATTGTATATGGGACTAGGAGGAAAATCTAGCAAGAAAAACTATCAGGTGATTGGTTTTCCATTAGATTTTCATCCATTTAGTGAACAAGCAAGTAGCATTGACATTTCATAAAATTTTCGTTCTCTTTTTTCATCTTAATCTTATTAGTACTATTATTATTTTTTTATTCTATCAATTACAGTCATGTCATTAAGTGCATATGTAATATGGAAATTTAATTTGATAAGATGATAATTGTTTCATAGTTGATATCATTAGTAATTTGAAATAGCAAGATGTTCAAATCAAACTTTCATATACAAAAATAATAATAAATCATAATAATTGAATCTTTAATATTTTAACCTTCTAGCCCTCCACATGACCTTTATTCTTTAACCTCTTATATTTTCTTAAACTTCTAAATTCAATGATCTTTGAACATTATCATACACTGTAAAGAAAAGCGTTCATATTTTTTCATTTAAGGTACCTATAAAGTTTAATTCAAAATGTTAGCATCTAAAAACTACTAAAAATTATTAATATACGTTTCAGATTAAGCACAGGAGTTGACAAGTTTAGATCTTGATTTCTATGTTGGGACTTACCATTACTTTATTGCAATTTGTGGTGTGCAGCTGTCCCTCGAATAAAACTCTTTCCTTTTAACCTTCAAAAGAAACATTGATTAGTGCCTATAGATGATTACTAAAAAGCTGAATCTCATTTAGGTTGTCCGCAACAATTCAAACCAACTGTAAGACTATAAACATGACAAGTTGTGCGTATCATATCCTATCGAGGTAACCAACTGAAAAATCATCATCCAAACCTACAGATCATAAGCCCTAGTAAAGTATGCACAACCAGGAAATTATTAACCAAAGAAGAAAGTGACATTTACAACAACAGCTTGCAAGGTAAACACCAAAAAGACTCTCAATCACTTTTAAACCAGAGACTCTGGACTTTCAGACTCTTAGACTTCAAGGTTCCAAACCATTCACTCCAAGCAATTTTGCTCTAAGGGAGGTGCTGATTTATGATCACAAAACATACAAGAATCGATATCATCTTTCAGAAAATATCGAAGTTTTAGTCAAATGGCCATCCTGAGTACCCCATATGGTGGTTATTTTCATGTATAGTTGGTGAACCGCTTCCAGTAGTCCCATCATGGTTAGAGCTAGAACTAGAAGAACGGAATGGCCACAGATATGAAAATGGATTCCGTCTACTTTCCCTGGTATTCTCTCTTCCATCGTAGTTGTTGTTTCTGCTCCGAGAGCTTGAGCTTTGGTGACCATGGCTGCTACTTGATCCTTGTGGTGATAGCTCCTGACGACAAACTGGGCACGAGTTATGCTGAACTAACCAAGGGACTATGCAATCTGAATGGTATATGTGATTACATGGCATCTTCCTTGCTTCACTTCCCAACTCAAATTTATCTTTGCAGACAGGGCAGTGTGAATCAGAACGAAGATGCCTCTGAGTGATCTTAATAGTCGGCATTGCATCAATTGATGATCTTGATGCCGGGGGAGGCCCACGTCTTTCGTTAGCTGAAAGCTGTTCAAATAATTCTTCCAGTCCAGGGCCCATAAAATAATCACCAGCATCACCTCGTGTAAAAGCAATTCCTGGAGTCCCTGCAAAAAGAGCTTCAAACCCACCACCTCCCGACAATCTAAAGGGAATTTGGCCACCAAAAATCAACAGAGGACCATATCCTGGACTATGCTCAGGAGCTGAGCTTCTCATTCTGGTGTCATAGCTTCTGTCTGCCAACCGCTGCCTCATAAAGGCTGATAACGCTTCCATAAGTCCAAATCTTTGGTCACGATCATCATCACTGTCCAATCTTAGAAAATCAAATGGACTGAATTGCACCATATCATCAAGTTCTTGAACAAAGCCTCCACTACAATAGAGGCATACCGCATCCTGCCCTTGCAGATGAACTGGCCGTCTGCACCTGTAACACCAATGGGTATTTCTGCCACTTGACATCCTCAATTCTCCTCCCTCCACAAAATCTAAAAACGCTAGACCAAACTCTAACTACCAGAAGTCAAGCTTCAAACTGTTATTAACAACATACCGAAATCAATCTGCAAAGAGATGTATCAATATATACTCTTTGTCAGTAATTAAAAAATTTTGACAGGGAAATAAACAAATCTGCAAAGCTATTAATTCACTTTCCTGGAATAGTTAAAAAATTAAATAAAAAAATCCCAGCTAACTATCAATTGATTCATAATCCACATTATAAAAGTTATACCAGCTCTTCTTGTGATGTGGATATGATATATCTAAAGCATAATGAACAAGAATAATGTCCAAAATTGTCTCAAGATCAATATATAATATTTGTCAGTAATTGAAAAAAAAATGACAGGAAAATAAATAAATCTGCACTGCGATTAACTAATTTTCTTGGACTTCTTAAAAAATTAAATAAAACACTCCAGCTGACTATCAATTGATTCATAGTCCAGATAATGCAAGTTAAACCAGCTCTTCTTATGATGTAGATATGATATTTCTAATAACCACTAACCTTGATCATATTTGGAGCACTTCGTCAAGATTTAAGGCCAAATAATACTGAGATTACAATATAAATTTACAATAATCAGAGGATTAAAAAAAATGAAAAACTAAAAATCCCACACCGAAAGTGCGTAGCTCTCCTTAGTTGCACATTATATTATCCTACAAAATTCCAGTTTTAAATACAATAAGAACATATTAAAACAGCCAAATAAACCTTCGGGAAAATGAAACGAACTAATACTGAAGGTCAAATATGAAAGTCAACCATGAAATTTGCAGCTTTTTTTTGGAAAAAAAAACCTAGATATCCGTAACGATCATACAGTTGGATACAAATCTTTTGATTTAACTTCTATAAAAACATAAATTTTAAAAAGGAAACACATAATAGGCGTGATTTAGAAAATGACTTGTTGCCCAATTTTCCCTTCAAAACCAGAACAAATAGAACAAAAAATAACACTCAATTTCAATTCATTTTATTCTCAAACTCAATCTGCAACAAAATCAAAAATCAATAAATGAGGATTATGAGCAGGAAATACAGATTAGAGTTCAATAAAATTAGGAAAAAGAGAAGAATCGACGCCGCTATAGAAGTGAAACAATGGAGTTTTACCTGGCGGAGAATGGAATTGGGAAAGAGAGGAGTGGATCTGAGAACCGATATAGTGTTACAGTAAAAGAGAGAACACACAGTGGGGAGTGATTTATCCGAAGACTGAGACTGAGACTTCTAGGGGAAGATTGGAAAAGGAAATGCCGAAGTGATTTATCCTAAAATATACGTGGTGCGTAATGCGCCAACCGCACTCTTTTGTCTCCCTCCGAGCTTGTAAGTTGTCAAGGAACTTATCAAGTTATTTGAACAAGCTCTATCATTTTCTTGAGAGAAAAATGTAATTACCAAACGAAAACGGGTTTATTATTAAACTAGCTGTATTTCTAAGTGCGGACCCAAAAAACAAATATTATTTTTTAATTAAAAAATAGAAATAGATAATATAATTGAAATTAATTTCATGATATAATTTGATTCTTCAAATTCTTTTGATTGTATAGAATGGGCATTTGTTTTCTAATTTATTTTAATCATAATCTAAGCTCTTGTGTTAGGATGCCAATGAATGAAGTAGTATAATTTTTATTATATTATTTTACTTGAACTTTTTTGTTAACTAAAATATTAAATTTAATCATAACTCACTATACTAAATTTACTAAAAGTATTTGTCCGAAAATTCAAAATTAACACAAATCATGAAAATAATTATATTAACAAATAATAGACTATTTTCATGAATTTGCAAAACATATATATACCTTAAATTGCGGTAGACTCCATTAGAAAGTGATTTGTTTGGATGTCTTTTGATCAAACTCCCACTTTCTTTCTATCCTCTATTTTACGTTAATTTGCAGAGAGAGTTTTTATTTCTTTTAAAGTTAATTATATGTATAATGTTGTATTTCTACAAAAACACTTATTTACTCACATTTAAATAATTGCTTTGGCAGTTATAGTTTAAAAAAACTGTTATTATAATTATTATAATTAATTTATATTCTAATATTTAGTACTAATCATAGGTGGATATTAATTTTCAACATTTTTTTTATCTCATCCTCGTCAATCTAGCTTCAATTTTAATAATTTATCGAATGAATAAAATATAAGAAATCACTTATGCATATATTTATTTGTTAATTAAATTGCTAATATATTAAAAATTAATTTTAATTCATAATTATAAAAATTATTATATTTTTTATATGATTAGAATCTACTGATAAATTATATTAATAATAGAAAATAATAATAATAATAATAATTTATTTATATATATTCATTATTAAATTACAACTAAATTATTATTGAATTATTTTTTGTTACTTTCACAATTTTGTATAAACATTGTTTGATTTTTTCCATTATTTTGTATCCATCCTTAATTTGTTAGTGAACTCTGTTAGTATTATATTAAAATTCTATACATACACAATAGAATTCTAGAAAAATGCAAGAGAGAGAATGTATATATAAATTGATCACAATTCTGTTATTTCACGGAAGAGATTGAAATTGCCTTGTATAATTATTTTGAAAAATGCAAGAGAGAGAATGTATATATAATTCTCTTTAATTTATTTATACAATTATTTTGAATTTTAATGCATGAAAAATCTAAGAACTTACTCTCCATATAAATGAATATAAAAATCTTTGAAAATTATTTATTTATTTATTTATTTTTGCTTTTGATAAGAAGTACCATTCTGTTGGAACATATGTATTTCTTCGAGCATTAAGTCAAAGTTTTTCTTAAAGTAATATTTTATAATATTTTTCATAATAAAATAAAATCTAAACAGACCAAATCTTCTTTTATTTTTTTTGACAAAAAAAAAAGAAGAAGATATAATGGACAATTTTAGCAAGAGGATTAGCTACCTCATTCAGTTAGTCGCTTAATAAAAATAATTAAAATATTATTGCAAGACTGGATTATAGATCTACAAGCTTGGATTAAACCACCTAACTCAAACCAATCTTCCTTTTAGTTTTTGAAGCCATAACTACATTTTTAGTATCATATTTGCTAATTTAGGCTTTGAGTCGCACATGTCATGAATCGGCGCATCGGAGCAATCAAAATTTAAAATCGGTTTTTAATTAGAAAAAATAAAATAATGATAAATAATTTATGAAAGTGTTTAATATAGTGAACAATGTATGGAAAAGTGAAAGAATATAATTATTAGGAAGTTTAGGACAAAAGTACCAACTTGAAGGACTAAATTGGATATTTGCCGATTAAATGTAAAAATTGACATAATTAGTTATGGTATGGCCGGCTACGAGAAGGGAGAATATAACTCTAAGTTTATTTACATTAACATGTCAATTAAAGATAAATATCTAAGTTTTGGTCAAATTAGTAGCCTCGTACTTGGACTTTCCCCTCTTCTTCTTTTTTTCTTTTTCCTTCTTCTTCTTTCTTCATTTTTCTAACATTAACAGTCCATACACATTCATTTTCATCCTCCATAGCTAAAGCTTCATCCTAAAGAGAGAAAATGAGGAAAAAGTGAGAAAAAAACTAAGAAATGTGGTTTTATGCATAAAAAGACTTAGAGAAAGCTAAAGAACAACCAAAGGAGTGAAAAAAGAGCTTGGAAAGAGGAGAGAATCTCTTTGGTTTGGCCATAGAGGAAACAAAGTGGAAGTAAGTATTCTTCCTTCATTCTCTCACATCTTTTTAATTAAAAAGTGTTTTTAAGCTCTTTAAGAGCTTATTTGTGTGAGTTGTGACCTTTGATGGAATTGAGGTTTTGGGAGGGTTTTGATGGTGAAAAGATGATGTTAGGTGTTTAAAGACCCTAAGAAAGAAGAGGTTAAGGTTAGAAAGGTTAGAGAAGCCAAAACCTAAGTTGTGTGAATGGAGAGAATTTAGGGTTTGGGTTGAAGAGAAAGGAAGGGTTTTGATGAGATTTTTTCTTGTGATAGGTGCATCTTTGAAAGAAAAACAAGTGCAAAAGGAAAAGAAAGGCAAAGGAAAAAAGAACGAGGCCTAAAGGACGAAAGTGAAGTAAAGAGGCATGTTCATACTTTTAAAGTAATAGGCTATGAATTTTGTGAATTTGTATGCTTCATAATGAGTTTTCTTGTGATTGATTTAGATAAGAATGTTTGATGCCATGATGGTAGAGTTAATTAGAGATAAATGTTGATGTTTTTATATTGAATTATAAGGAAAATGTAGAATTAAAGGAAAATTGTGATAATTATGATATAAATATGTGTATTTTAGATGTATAAAGTGAGTTGAGCTATGAATACATGTTTTGGTATGCTTTGGGAGAAGATTGGTTTTGGTTTGGTAGCTTTTAAGTGAATTTACGATTGGAAAAGTAATTTTGTAGCCCTGTTCATGGGCGTGAATCATTGATGTTAGATATACAACTTAGGAATGTGGTGGTATTACTGTAGAGGACAACACAATTGACTCCACCTGCCCTACAGTTTGAAAGGCTTCAAAAGCTTAGGGACCTAGATTTCTATGGTAGGAGAAATGATGACCCCACAGTAGTTAACTTCTAGTTGGAGAGCGCTAAGAGGGTGTTCCAACTGGTGCAGATCACGCCATAGTAGAAGTATGAGTATGTAGTGTCGTTACTCCAAGAGAACACCTATGATTGGTGGGGGACAACATTGTGGAGCCCTCAGGCCTTAGAGCCACTTACTTAGGAGTATTTTATTAAGCAATTTAAGGAAAAATATATGCCTCCCATCTATTTAAAAGACAAAAAGATGGAGTTTTTGAATTTAACACATGGGACCATATCGGTTATTGAGTACAAGAGAGTTCATGCATTTGAGCATATATGCAAATGGTATTTTGACTAATGAGTTTGATCATTGTAGGTGATTTGAGGATGGGTTAAGAGATCCAATTAATTTGCATGTCTCAAATCTATGGCTTATGAATCTCTCCAGTTTGATCGCATCTGTTAGGGTAGTTGAGAAAGTATTATCATCATAGCAGATGACCTTATATCGAAATATGAGGAAACATATGCCACAAACTAATGCAGGTCAATATGGTAGTAAAAGAGCTAGATTTACTGGAGGCCAATTTAAATCTGGGAGTACTAGCAGAGTGGGGACAACCCACGAGACCAGTAGCTTCTATAGCTAGTGCACCAATGCTAGCTTTTCGGAGGCCACCACCATTGTCTATATGATAACATTTTGATAAGATGCACACATGGGAGTGTTGGTGATTGTTTGGAGCTTGTTGGAGGTGTAGGTCCAAGGACCACTAGAGAAGGGATTGCCCTCTACTACAGTTTGGGAGAGGTATGATGGGTATAGATCCAATTCAAACATAGGGCTCAGGACAAAATAGAGGCCAAGGTAGAGGTTAAGGCAGAGAAGGACATATAAGGTGTAGTCAGATCAAAGACAGTGGAGATACCTGAGGGTAGCCGAGCTGTACTAGCCAGAGCTTATGTTATGCAAGCTCGGGAGGACTAAGATGCATCAATGTAATTGTGGGAAATTTTCTACTTTTTATCTTTGAGATTCATACTTTAATAGAACTCGGTTCTACACATTCGTATATGTATTTCTATCACAGATGATATCAGGGTTTAAAGGCAAGATGAAATAGTTGTTATAGGTGAGAATATGAGTTATCCAAATAATCTGATATCAACAATGAAAGCTCGAAAACTCATCATTAAGGGATCTGAAGCATACTTGACATATGTTATTGATATGAGGAAGAGTTGCCCAAAGTTAGTTGACACTCCCATAGTTTGTGAATTTCCCGAGGTATTTTCTGATGAGTTGTCAAGATTACCTTTGAACCGAAAGATAGAGTTTGTCATAGATTTGATACTTGACACTACTCCTATCTCCATTACCCCATATAGAATAACACCTCCAGAATTAAAGGAGTTGAAGGTGAAGTTGCAAGATTTGCTTGATAAGGAGTTTATTCGACCTAGTGTGTCACTTTGTGGTGCACCAATTCCGTTTGTAAAAAAAAAAGATGACACATTATGTCTTTGCATTGACTATTAGTATCTTAATAGGATAATTAAATTAGAGGAAAAATCTTAATATTAGTATAATGTAATTTTAATTTCTAACAAAGAAAAAACTTAATTAACAATGCGTATTCATTCCAATTTTTTATTTTAATTTAATTTAAGAAAATTAATTAAATTATTAATTATTAGAGATATAAATGCCAATGCTTTAAAAAGTTTTGCATAGGGCATTGCTGCAATTGCAAAACTGCACTCAAGTCATAGTGGGAGTTCGAGAAATTTCAAAAGAGCAAGTTGGGTTATGAAGATATGTTGTATATATATATTTTTAAATGTTATATTAATATTTTGATGAAAATATTGTAGAATGTGATATGGAGGTCCTATGATAGACTAAAGGTTAAATAGAGTAGTACTATTTGATTTTAATACCTTAGTTTATCATAAACCAAGGTTTGTCTTTAAGAGTTGGGAATTGTGAATCTAGATGTATCTCGATTGATCTAGTTGGAACAAATTCAGAAGAAGTCAAAAAGAGGGATACATAAAGGAGATTGATGGAACACTATGATGTGTATATTTGACTGTGGAATTAATAAAGGCACCATAGTTGTATTAGAGACTCATTTGAAAGCAAGTAAATTTTTTACTTATTCTTGAAGTTTAATTTTTAATTGTCGTTTTTATGCTAAGTATTGATTACAAATTTTGTTTTTCCTGATCCTCTATCGCAACAAGTTCAACATCAACAAGTATAGGAGCAAGTTATGCAAGCTCAAGAGGGGCAAACTATAGATTCTCCTCATTCTTCCTCAAATGATGGTGCTTTAATGGAGAATAGCTTTCACCTAAAAGGGTTTTTACTCATGGAGATACTTCTGGGCCTTCTTCTCCTCATGTTTCTTAGTTTTCTTCTCCTGAAGAGCAACCTCCTCCTAATATTTCTTAGTCTTCTTATTATGGAGAGCCTGTAACACCCCCTCACCCAAACCGCACGTGCCCGGATGCGGGGGCGCTACTGCCTGTCTTCTTTACTTCTTTAAATCGCTATATATTTTTTTCTATTTAATAAATAATGTACATTTTATTTACATAACATAGTATTTATAAATACCAATTTACTATTTAACAAACATTGAAAACTAATTTACAATTTATAAGTATATATAATGCGGAAAACAAATTACAAGAGTTCAAAAGTTTGTGATCTACTATTTCGAGATCGGTTGCTTTAATTTGAATAGGATCACCGTTTGCTTTATCTACCACCTTCAGCTACCTTTCTATATCTGCGCGGAAGGAAACTCCCACGCTAAGCTCTAAGCTTAGTGGTGCATATAAATAAGACAATATACTATATCATGCAACAAACATTAACATGTATCATTTTATGCATTAAAATGTTTGCATGCTATTTCTATCAACATGTTCCTATTTCATACAAGTATAAATATCATGCTCACATATACAATGTTATTTTCATTTATCTTTGATGGTAAGTTACTCTATTAATTTCTTTATTATTATATCTCAATCTCGTATCATCGTAATTTTCTTTTTTCTTTTCTTTTCTTATTTTCCGACATATCTTCATTATCTTGCCCACATCACTCTAAATTTGGACTGACAAGATATGGGTTATGGATCAGGAGCGCTCCCAGAGCTATAGCCACCCTGTCCACTATCTGGCTCAACAGAGCTTATCAAATTGATGGTGTTCTTCGAGCTTAAGCCACATTGATTGAGTATAATTTCATCATATATGAATAACCGGACCAAGGGCACTCTCCGAGCTTAAGCCACCTTATCCTCAATTTATATGTGCTCATCAGAGCTTCTCTAGTCAATGGAACTCTCCGAGCTTAAGCCACATTGACCGAGCATCTCAGATCAATGGCGCTCTCAGAGCTTAAGCCACATTGATCGAGGAATATCTCATATAGTATGGTACCGTTCGCCCCCTTAATGGCATGTCATCTATCCTGATTATAGTCCGTAGGTAGAGTAATGAGCATCTTCATATTTTCACATTAATCATAATTCTCAATTTCAACACATCAATATTCTCATGTATCAACATCTCAATTCTCTTGTTTTGCAAACATCTTATCATGCTCATACATATTGGATAACATCTTTTTCATTTATTTAACTAGATACATCAATATTCTCATGTTTATCATTCATATTAGTTCACGTATTTCATCCATATTAGATTTTATATATCATCCGTGTCAACATTCATTTTTCTATATCACAACATAACACGTTCTCACATCAATATTTATATATATAATCATTCTTATTTCCCTGGATAGACAATGACTTTCATTTATTTACTTGAATTTTTCATTTGATAACCACATTCATAATTACTAATATAGAGCATTCACGGTCGTGATTACTAATTCACGCCCATGAATTAGTTCACGCCCGTAATCCAAAGTCGTGAACGCTACTAGAATGAATCGCCCAAAAGCATTCACGGTCGTGAATACTCATTCATGCCCATGAATGAGTTCACGCCCGTGATTCCCAACCGTGAACACTTCTGGAATGAATAGTACCATTTCCACACAAAAGTCACAACCGTGATATAATCAGTCACAATCGTGAACCATCAGGTTCACGCCCGTGACTCGATAGTCACGCCCATGACTTTCAGCAGGAAATCTGCATATTCACTTTTCATTCATTCTAATATCATCCAAATCATACCAAATTTCTATTTCATGCATTTCTAAGGTTCTTTACTCAACTTATTACTTTCTAATACATGTAAATGTCTTTATCATACAAGATTTTCAAACATGCATCATTAATTCTTGAAGAATATAGAGTATTTAATAAAATGTCATTAACTATTGAAGAATCTATGCATGTTGTTTTTAATGAATCTAGTAGACTTGATCTTGTGAAAGGTAGTGCTCTTGATGATGTTGTAGGTACCATGGAAAGACTTGATCTTGAAAATGGAAAAGAAGAAAATGATCAAGAAGATTCATATCAAGATGATTCCCTACCTCAAGCTTAAGAAGAAAACAGGCAAGAGCTCCCAAAGGAATGGAGATTGACAAAAGATCACCCCAAGAAGCAAATCATTTGTGATCCTTCAAGGGGAGTAAGTACTAGATCTCATTTCAAATATTTAGCCTATGACCTTGCTTTTATTTCTCAAATTGAGCCTAAAAATATTGATGAGGCTCTTAATGATAAAAATTGGGTGATTGCAATGCAAGAGGAACTCAAAAAATTTGAGAGAAGTAAGGTATGGACCTTAGTACCTAGACCCAAGGATCATCAAATTATAGGTAGCAAATGGGTGTTTAGGAATAAACTAGATGAACAAGGTTCAATAACTAGGAATAAGGCTAGATTAGTTGCAAAAGGATATAATCAGGAAGAAGGCATAGATTATGATGAGACTTATGCTCCTGTTGCTAGATTAGAAGCCATAAAAATACTTTTAGCATATGCATGCCGCATTAATTTCAAAAACTTTCAAATGAATGTGAAAAGTGCCTTCTTAAATGGTTATATAGAAGAAGAAGTTTATGTAGAACAACCACCAGGTTTTGAAAGCTATGATTTGCCTAATTATGTTTTTAAACTTTCAAAAGCTATATATAGTTTGAAACAAGCCCCAAGAGCTTGGTATGAAAGACTAAGTTCTTTTCTCTTAGAAAATAACTTTACGAAGGGGAATGTTGACACTACATTATTCATTAAAAAACATAAGCATGATATTCTAATTGTTCAAATTTATGTTGATGATATCATATTTGGGTCTACTAATGAATTACTTTGTTAAGAGTTTGCTAAGTGTATGACTAAGGAATTCGAAATGAGCATGATGGGTGAGCTTAAATATTTCCTTAGTCTACAAATAAAACAAGGTAATGAGGGCATATTCATCAACCAATCCAAATATGCCAAAGACTTACTTAAGGAATTTGGAATGAAAGGATGCAAGAATGCCAAGACTCCAATGAGCACTTCAACAAAATTGGACAATGATGAAAATGGTAAGAGCATTAATGAAAAGCTCTATAGAGGTATGATCGGATCACTTTTATATCTTACTGCTTCTAGACCTGACATAATGTATAGTGTATGTTTATGTGCACGATTTCAATCATGTCCAAAAGAATCTCATTTAAATGCAATAAAAAGAATTCTAAGATATTTACATGGCTCATTGCATCTAGGTTTGTGGTATCCTAGAAATTCATCCTTTTACATTGTAGGATATTCAGATGCAGATTATGCTGGTAGTCTTTTAGATAGAAAAAGTACTTCAGGTACTTGTCACTTTATTGAAGAGTGCTTAGTTTCTTGGTTTAGCAAGAAACAAGTTTCAGTTTCTCTTTCTACTGCTGAAGCATAGTATGTAGCAGCAGGATGTTGTACACAAATCCTTTGAATGAAACAACAACTTAAGGATTATGGTCATAGTATGAACCATATACCTATTAGATGTAACAATACAAGTGCTATAAATCTATCAAAGAATCCCATTCAACATTCTAGACGTAAGCATATTGATAGTAGACACCATTTTATTAGAGATCATGTTCAATATGGAGATGTTGTATTAGAATTTATAAGCACAAAAAATCAATTGGCAGATATATTCACTAAGTCTCTAAATGAGGAAAGATTTAATTTCATAAGAAGAGAGCTTGGTATGATTGATGGATTAACTTTGTAATTGCCAAACCTTAATTGATAATCTTATTTTTGTCTCATCTTACTGGATATAAGGTAGTTAATTTGGTGGAAATTTATGTTATAAGGGATAGAATCTTCATAGAAATGCTTTAGTCTTGATTTAGGACTTAATTTTATTTGATGAGAATTTTAGGCAATTCACGCCCGTGACATATGTTCACGACCGTGAACTAAGTCGCCAAAAGAACCAGTAGCTTTCATGACTTGATTCACAACATGGTTCACGGCTTCAACTAGTGAAGACTATGTTTCACGACTTCATTCACCCCCGTGAAAATGCTTCATTCACGCCCGTGATGCATTTTCACGACCGTGAACATTTTCACACAAAAACTTACAGAAGCATTCACGCTTTGTGTCACACTTTGTTTCACGGTCATATGTAGTGAAATTCAACACTTCACGCCATTGACTACGTTTTCCACGCCCGTGAAGATGTCGGCTATATAATAATTCTGCCGTTATTTTTCACATTTCACCTCTCCAACTTCTCTCAACTGCTCTCATTTACATACATTGAATGTCATATTAAAGATTCCGGCCCCTAGCCTCAAATTTCATCTATAAATACCTTTAAAATCCTCCTCCATCATCAGAAATCACATTACCTTAGGGTTTCCTCACAAATTCTGTCAAATCTTTTCCACTCTTCAAAAGTTTATTTCTTCAATCCAGATGGAAACCGGTTAATCTAAAGGTACTAGAAAGAAATCTCATGCTCCCAGAAGGTACATGGATTACCTTATGAACATCATTCCAGAGCATTGCCATCCTAGGTACTCTGTGCTAAAGAAAAGGCCACTCCTTTCCTCAAGATCATTTGAGTGGCAAACTGTTCGTACATTAGGCCTCGAGACAACCATGACAGAGCAACTCTAGGCCTGTCATTTGAAGGAATTTATTGACATTCATCAACCAACTTTGAGGGAGCCAACCTTGGAGTTTTTGAGCAGTTTACAAGTGTCTCCCACTAGCATTGTTAAGTTCCAATTGTGCAAGCATCCGAACACCCTCTCTGCCACAGAATTCAGAGATTTGTTCAACCTACCATTTGATGGCATCCTGAACGACAGTGAAGTAGAGTTCTATGCTACTCAGGCATGGACTCACTTCGGGTTGGATTGCAGCTGGGATGTTAAAAAACGAAGAGTACTCACCTCCAATCCCTAGTGCACAAATATCTGCATAGGTTTCTAACCTATAGCATCTTTGCCCGAGGAGATAACAATGGCACAATCCGAAAGTTTGAGCTTTTTCTCCTGGAAATGGCCCGAAGAGGCCTTACAATGGCTTTTTCTCGATGGTTTGCGAACCGTCTCTTGTCAATTGCCACCAAGCCCTCCGGAGACATTTTTATTGGCAGGTATGTGACCCACATTGCCTTGAAGCTCGGATACTTGAAGTTGGACGCACATCACTACAACCTCATCCTAGGGTATCCTCGAGATCAACTGGATGTCGATTCTTTCATCAAAATGGGAGCGGCTATTCGAATTGTATTTGAGAACATCTACTACCGCTTCATCGACACTGTTGGCGAGATCATTTGGGAAGATAATGACTCTGAGGACTTCAAAGTTGGCCTCTAAAGAATCCAGCAAAAGAAAAGGGCTCGAGTTGAGATGGCACCTCCTAAGGTTGAGCAGGACATCAGAAAATCCTCGGCTTCCACACCAAATTGGGCTCAGCAAGTGGTTGACCTCATGGCACCATGATTTGAGCAGCTGCAGGCTTTGATATACGAGAGGTTAGAGAACCTCAAAGACTTTATGGAGTCTCAGATGGACAGCCTTGAGGCAGAAGTTGCTCGAGTTAGAGATAGGATGTCCGGTTAGATGTTAGGCTAGATGTTTATGTTAGCCTTGCTATGTTTGTTTCTAGCTTGCTTGTTTGTAGGAAATTCTAAATTTCCTTTCTCAATTTTAAATTACTTTTGTGATTGTACCTTTCTTCTTAAATTGATATATTTGCTTTGTTTTTCGATTATGATTTATCTTTTTTTTATATTCTTTTTGATTGATGATAAAAGGGGGAGAAACTAGCAATATATTAAGTTAAGTGCAAAATTAAGTAGGGAGAACCTAGTAATATATTCAGCAATACTTAATTTTGAATCAAAATGAATATGCAAGTATGCAAATGAGCTTTATACACCTTAAATATATCTCAAGTATACTTTGCATAAACCTTGATGCAAGTTACATGGATGAATATGCACTTGATATACTCTGAATACACCTTAAATATACTTCATGCTTTAAAAGAAAAGTTTGGTATACATTGCATATACTTTGCATATAACTTGCATATACTTAAAACTAGAAAGTATATTTTGATGCTACACTTCATCATTCTTTACAATTCTTGCACTTCAACATTTTTTATCCTAAACATCTTTTGAGGGGGAGAATTCTCAAAAGCACATATTGCTAGATTATTTGTCACCATTAAAAAAGGGGAGATTGTTGAACCTTGAGGGGTATTTTTGTCATTTTGATGCTAACAAATAAAATAGCAATATTGTATTTAACATACTTGTTTTCTAAGTCTATTGAATAAGGTATGGAATATGATAGCAAGAATGGAGAATGGAAGATTAATCTTTAAAAGATAAAATTGAAGAAGTAGCATGATCACGTCTGTGACTCTATGTGTCACACCCGTGATGAAGCCTAGCGCCAACAAACCAACATTTAAAGTTCACGGCTATGAAGGAAGATAGCAAACTGTGAATAAACATTTCAGTCACGCCCATGAAAAGACATGACAAATTCTTCTAGATAGTTTCACGACAAATTCTTGGAAGAACAGTCACGACCGTGACACAGAGTCACGACCGTTAAAGATGAAAGAGAAAAATATTAGGCACGATTATTAGGGTTGGTGCAATGGCTAGTTTCATATTAAATGCATTCTAACGGCTATAATTTGCTATGGAAGTATAAATGCAAGTCATTTATGCATCCAGAACAAGAGAGACACCAAGGAGAACAAAAGAACAAGAGAATAGCAAATATTTTAAATCAAAATCTTGTTGTAAGCCATTTTGTGCATTTGATATTTATTCTCTGTGTAAATCTTTTTGCTCATCATTTATTGAGCAATATAGATTTGTAAGTGTTTCTCTCTGTAATCATTTACTCAAGTGAGTTTTGGGTATTTCTAGGTTAAGAGTAGAACACTTGTAAGGGTTAGTTGTGTGAGCCTGTAAAACACAAGGTAAATATTGTTTGTGTAAGCCTGTAAAACACAAGGTAAAGGTTATTTGTGTGAGCCTGTAAAACACAAGGAATTAGTTATTGTGTGAGCCATCAAAACACAAGGGATTTTTGGGTTAGGTGTGAGCCATTGTTAGAAATACCATAGTTGGGAGTGAGCTTGTAAAACTCCATTGTAGCACTTAGTGTGTTAGTGAAACTCCTAATTGCGATTAGGGAGAGGAGTAGGGTTTGTTAACACCCGAACCTCTATAAAAATCTTGGTGTCAAATTTCTCTCTCCCTACTAAACTTAATTTTTATTTTCGCACTTAAAAGTTAAATTTTTTAATCTCCAATTCAATCCCCCTTCTTGGCTCAATATCTGGGCAACACAACACATATATGCAAACTGCCATATTCTAGACACATTTCTACCTTATGTTTCCCTGTATTTTCATTCATTTTTAGATGGAAATTGAACAAGTGAGCATCTAAAAAATGTAGTTACATGTCTTATCTTTAATGTCCAACTGGAATCACATTAAAACAAATTTTGTAGCAAAAGTTATAAATTTTCTTCTAAGCTAAGTTCATTCCAATCTATCTAGTATTTTACTGGACAGATTTCTGCCTTATATTGCTCTATCTTTTTTCATCCTTTTTTTGGTGACATTTGGACAAGTGATCAACCAAAAAAATGTAGGTACATGTCTCATAATTTCCAATTGGAATCACATTGAAAATAATTTTTTAGCAAAAGTTATGAATTTTCTTCTAAGCTACGTTCACTGCAATCTGCCCAGTATTTTATTAGACAGATTTCTAATTCAAATTTTTAGTCCACTTTTACCTAATTCCAGGCATATTCAGGTCTAATGGTCTGAATGACAGTTGAATCCTTATGTCTTAATTTCCAACTCAACAAAAATCACTCAAAAAAATGTCCAGAACTAAAGTTATGATCAGAAAACTAGACACTGTTCATAAGACAAAATTTTTCAGCACATCGATTAATTCATACAATTTCCATTTTCATGCATCAACCTCATATTTTAGTTTTTATTTTCACATTTATGGCATCATTTAATCACCAATTCATCACTCAATCAAATATCCAAAATTTCATACACAATTTCACAAACATCACAAAATCAAAATCAATATTTTTCTATATTGAATTTTTACCAAATGTACATACCTCAAAATTTTACTTCTCTTCACTTTTCTCTTCTTCCTAGCTAGCTTTCTCTTTGCCCTTACTTCCTCTTTGATTTTGGTTCAAAGGTTGTTCACTTCCTTGTCCTAACAATAAATTTTACACTAATCAAACACTAATCACACTAATACACCCTTAGTCACCATTAACATAATAATAACCCTAAATTACTAGCTTTAATGGCAACTAACCCCAAACTCAAAGAAAAGAGAAGAAGAAAAGTGAGAAGATGGAAAATCTAAACTCACCTTTGATGATCTTCAAAATGACCAAAGTTTTCTTTCTCTTTTTCTCTTCCTTTCTTCCTTCCTCTTCCTTGGTTTTGCTCACTTAACTTCACTTCTTTGATGATCTTGCCTTAATTCCACATTTTTTCCATCTAATCTTAGCTTTAATTGAAGAACAATAAAAAAAAATAAATGGGAGAAGGAGAGCTCACGGCAAAAGAAGAAGACAAAAGAGAGCTTTCCTTGGTTAGATGAGGAAGAAGAAGAATAATGACAAAAAAGTGAAATTTGACTTTTATAGTTGGATTAGATGGGTGGTTAGGATTAATTACTAATCTTGTTTCCCATTGGTCCATTAATTTAAATAACTCTTACTTTATTTTAATCAAAAAAATATTCCTCTCCTTAGATAAAAAATATTCAATTTTTATGTCTTCTTAAAATATCTGTGCCAAAAACACTGCAATTTCCAATTTCATTCAGCGAAAAATTATTTTTTTCCAAATTTTACTTTCGAACTTCAAAATTCTAAATTAATAATATCCAAAATATTTTTCTCATATTTTATTATCATTTTAATTTTTTTCTTTCATGTCCGAATTTAGACCCTGATTGGTTCGACGAACCGAATTTTGGTTAACTGCGACCATGGCCTAAATTATCGGGTATTACAGTTTCTATCCATGATCTTCAAAAAGAGATGTAAGAAGTAAAATTAGAATTAAATGAATTAAAAGAGAATAAGAACATGATTCTCAAATTATAAATTCTCTTTTATCCAAATGCTTATATGAAAATTCTACTTATGGTAATTCATTTGATAATGAAAATCATGATACTCAAAATCTTGAATCTCTTGAAATAGCTCCAGAAGATTTTCTTTTTATTTTAAGAGAAATCACTTCAAGAAAATATTTTATAAAAATCACTCTTGTTCTTTTAGAAAATTTTTGAATTGAAACTATTGCATTATTTGATACCAGTGTTGATTTAAATTACATCCAAACTGATTTAATACCAAAAGGTTTTTGTAAAAAAACTCATGCAAAAATTTCTTCTGCAAATAATTCTAAATTAAAGGTAAATTCCATGACTGATGCTTCAAACCTTAATAATAATATTTCAATAACAATGTAATATCCTCTAATTTAGACACCGAGTCGCACGTGTCGCGAAATTGATGCGTATGACCGATCGGAGTTTAAATTCGGATTTTTGATCGGAATTAATCAAGTAATGACTAAATTAAATGATATATACCTAATTAAGTGATTATAAAGTTTAAAGAAGTTGATTTACGGTAAAAGATTAAATTACAAATTTTGATAAGTTTTAAGGTCAAATTGCAATTTATCAAAAATTGGAGAATTAATGAGATTAATTGTTAATTAACATTGGAAATTTGGACACTTAAAATTTGGGTTGGCCGGCCATAGCATTAAAGAAAGAGGATTAATATTGATTAAGTATAAATGTTAAGAAATGGTCAAAATGGTGGGTCCCACATGAAGACTTTTGGGTACCCTATTTAATGTTTTCTTTTCTTCTTCTTCTTCTCTTCATTTTCTGTCTTCTTTTCTCTCTTTTCTACCAGTCACGCCAGCTCATTTCCTCTATAGCCAATCTTAATTTTTAGAGAGAGAAAGGAAGAGAAGAGAGGGGAAAGAACAAGAACAAATGATCTTTATGGTCCATAACTCCTAAGGAAGCTGGGAAGAGCAAGAAAAAGGAAGAAAAATCAAGTTTGGTGGAGAGAGAAAATCTCCAAAGTTGTGATTTAGTGAAGAAAAGAGTAAGGTAAGAAGTGATTCTTCTTCTTCTTCATCTTTTCTTAAAGGAGTTTGAATTTTGAGCTCATCCAAGACTCATATGGAAAGAGAGAGAAATTAGGGTTTTGAAAGAGAATAAGAGAGTTTAGGGTCTTGAGAAAATAAGATGATAACAATGATCTATGATGTTGTAGGAGTTCCAAGTGACAAGGAACAAACACTAAGGAGCAAAGGAAAAGAGAAAGCTACCTAGAAGAGTGAAGGAGAAAGATTAAAGTTTGTGCATAATTTAAGGCAATAGCCTATCTTTGTTTGAAATAATGCATGCTGAACATGAATTTAGATAAATGAATTTCAAGAATGATGATTATGGCATGAAACCATAGGTTTAGATATGTATGAATGCGATCCTTGTGAGACATTGAATTAATGATGCATGTTAGAAAAATCTTGTGTGATAAAGACATTTACATGTATTAGAAAGTAATAAGTTGAGTAAAGAACCTTAGAAATGCATGAAATAGAAATTTGGTATGATTTGGATGATATTAGAATGAATGAAAAGTGAATATGCAGATTTCCTGCTGAAAGTCATGGGCGTGACTATCGAGTCACGGGAGTGAACCTGATGGTTCACGGTTGTGTCTGATTGTATCACGGTTGTGACTTATGTGTGGAAATGGTACTATTCATTCCAGAAGTATTCACGGTTGAGAATCATGGGCATGAACTCATTTAGGGGCATGAATGAGTATTCACGACCATGAATGCTTTTGGCACGATTCATTCCAGTAGCGTTCACGGCTTGGGATTACGGACGTGAACTAATTCACGGGCGTGAATTGGTAATCATGGTCGTGAATGTTATGTATTAGTAATTATGAATGGGGTTATCAAATGAAGAATTCATGTAAATAAATGAAAGTCATTGTCTATCCAGGGAAATAAGAATGATTATATATATAATTATTGATGTGAGAACGTGTTATGTTGTGATATAGAAAAATAAATGTTGACACGGATGATATATGAAATCTGATATGGATGAAATACGTGAACTGATACGGATGATAAACATAAGAATATTGATGTATCTAGTTAAATAAATGAAAAAGATGATATCCAGTATGTATGAGCATGATAAGATGTTTGCAAAACAAGAAAATTGAGATGTTGATACATGAAAATATTGATGTGTCAAAATTGAGAATGATGATGATGTGAAAATATGAAGATGCCCATTACTCTACCTGCGGACTAGAAACATGATAGATGACATGTCATTAAGGGGGCAAATGGTACCGTACTATATGAGATATTCCTCGATCAATGTGGCTTAAGCTCGGAGAGCGCCATTGATCTTAGATGAGAGACAAAATTTATCTAATTAATCCTAACCATCCACCTAATCCAACTATAAAAGTCAACTTTCACCTTTTTGCCTTTATTCTTCTTCTTCCTCATCTTAATCAAACCAATTTCTCTCCCTTTTTTTCCCTTTTACTGTGACTCTCCTCCCCCATTGTTCCTTTTTTTTTTCCTTCAATCAAAGCTAAAGTTATATGGAAAAATGGTTTGATTAGTAAGATCAACAAAAAAGTGAAGTAAAGTGAGCAAAACTAGGGAAGAGGAAGGAAGAAAGGAAGAGAAAAAGAGAAGGAAGATTTTAGTCGTTTTGAAGATCTACAAAGGTAAGGTTAGATCTTCCATCTTCTCACTCTTCTTCTTCTCTTTTCTTTGATTTTAGGGTTAGTTACCATTAAAGTTAGTAATTTAGGGTGATTATTATGTTAATGGTGATTAAGGGTGGATTAATGTGATTAGTACTTTATTAATGTGAAATTTGTTGTTAGGCCAAGGAGGTGAACAATCTTTGAACCAAAATCTAAGAGGAAGTAAGGCTAAGGAGAAAGCTAATTAGAAGGAGAGAAGAGTGAAAAGAAGTAGACTCTTTTTGAGGTATGTACATTTGGCAAAAATTCAATATGGAAAAATGTTGAATTTGATTTTGTGATGTTTGTGAAATTGTGCATGAAATTTTAGATATTTGATTGAGTGATGAATTTTTGATTAAATGATTCCATGAAAGTGAATAAAAAATAGAATATGAGATTGATGCATGGAAATGGAAATTGTAGGAATTAATTGAAGTGCTGGAAAATTCATCTTATAAATAGGGTATATTTTGCTAGTCATAACTTGAGTTCTGGAAATGAGTTTTGAGTGATTTTTATTGGGTTGGAAATTTAAGACATAGGGCTTAAACTTTCATTCAGACCACTAGACCTGAATATGCCTGATATTAGGTGAACAATAGACTCAAATTTAAGCAAAATACTGGGCAGATTGGAATTAACGTATCTTAGAAAAAAATTCATAACTTTTGCTAAACAATTTGGTTTAATGTGATTCTAGTTGGAAATTAAATATAAGACATGTACCTACAATTTATTAGTTGATCACTTGTCCAAATTCCATCTAAAAATGGATGAAAAATACAGGGAAATATAAGGCATAAATGCTTCCAGAATTGGACAACTTGTAAATATGTGTTAATTGTGAAATTTTGTGATAGAAAAATATATTATTTTATTTGTCTTATAGTTATGCTGATAAAATGAGCAAGTATGAGGTTGTAAAATATTTAATGGGAATTATTGCATTTATATAAAATTTATATTAGTGTTACCTACATAATTTATGTAAATAATAATAAAAGTAACAAATATAATTAAGCTCTATAATATCTAGTCGAGAACTAAAAATTAGGATAATTTGGCATACCAATAAAAGATTAGAAATGTAGGCACTAGAAAATAGTGTTGAGATTTAATTTATGTAGGCACTAAGAAATAATACTGAGTTGAAATTACGTAGGCACTAAAAAATAGTATTGAGTTCGAAATTACGTAGGCACCAAAAATGTGCTGAGTTGTTATTAAAAATGTAGACATTAAATGCCGAGTTGTAAAATAATTATGTAGGTGCTGAGTATATTGCCATAGAGCAGAAATCCTGTATCTAGTGTTTAGTTTCGATCTAAGATGTCGTGGGCTATCAAATAAATAACAAACAAAATGTAAATAATTAAATTGATATTTCAAATTGTATATTTTGTATTGTTAAAATTTTAAGTATGCTCAATGAATGGAATGTTATATTTGATGAATTATATATTTTTGCATGACGAAAATAGTTTTACTATTATTTGAATATTTGGGATGTATAGTAAATTTATTGTAGTTAAGGAGCTTAGTAAAGGAGCGCTACATTCTATCTTGATACAGTAGGTTTTGAAATATATCAAGAGATGGGTGAATTGATTTTTTAGGACTTTCTAGCCCTTGTAAAATCACTCATATTTTTAGAGTATTTTGACAGTATGCTAATACTGAGCTAATAACACACAAGGATAATTTAAAATCTCTTTTCAAAAATTCAAAGTTTATGACTAAAATATTTATCAACCTCTAATATTAGTTTTTATCAAATAAATCACATTTTTTATTTGCAACAAAAATTTTTAACAAATTCAAGCACAAATTAGTTTTTGCTAAAATATTTTTAAACTTATTTTCATGTAAAAATCAGCTTTGAGATTTTTCTAACATATCAAAATATTGAAGTTGAAAATAAGAGAGGAGAGAATAGCTTGGCACATTTGAATTTATAGTAGTTCAGTCTCTTGCCTATATCTACTCTTTAAGACTCAATCTTGAGAGTTTCTCTCCACTCATAATTTTTTTCAAGGGCAACAATCAAGCCAATTACAACCCTAGAGTTCTATCTAACTCTCTTGATCCCAAACCTAAATTTTTACATAGTAAATTTTGAAAACACTGAATTAGCTTTTTAAGTTGTGTGCTAAATAACCCCACAACAAGTTTTAAAACTAAACTTGCAAACTATAACAGAAAAACAATCACTCGCAGGCTCAAAAACGAATTACACAAAGAAGAACTAGAGCCAAGATGGAGGATATCTAAAAATGAAGCTCAATATGGGAGGAAAATGATTTAAGGAGAGTAAAAGACTTTTCTCTTGTTAAATATTTGATTTTCCAACATTTAAAACATCCTTCTAATATGTATTTATAGTTTTGGTGCCAAAAATTGCAGTAGAGACAGATTTTCATTTTCCAAAATATAGTTGTTATTTTGTCTTTTAGTAAAAAACTGTCAGTTATAAAATTAGAATACTCATTTAGAATACTCGATTAGAATATTCAATTAGAATACTCATCTAGAATACACTATTATAAAACTACTTTTCTAACTAGAGAAAAATATTTCATTTTAAAAACTTTTATACTTTGAGCTTCACTTGTAGACACCAATCAATATGACTTTACATTCATATCCTAATATATCTCTTTGCTGCACATGTTTCTCTTCTCTTGAATATTTCTTTTACCTGTAATTTTTATATAACATAAACTAAAATTCAAACATATATATGACAACCCAAATCATGGTTTTAGAATCATCAAAATTAGGGATACAGTATTGTAGCCTTTGAGCTAACATTCTCCCTCTTTTTGATTATGACAAAACCTTGATTATATTTCTTAGAATTTGGTCCATGTTAGCACAAGATAAATCTCTCCCTTAATCCATGCCTAGAGGGTAATTAAATGTATGAATAAACTTTTAGTAAGTATCCCCTACGTGCACTTTCATTTAAATGCTAGAATCTAAATTCTATCAAAATACCATTTATGAAGCAAGAAACATTCTATTAGAATTCAACTCTTTTCATGTATTCTCAATCAATTCAATCAAATCCAATTCACAAATAATTTTAAATCATAACCTATTTTTGTACAATAATCTTATAGTCATAATGTGCAAACTATCAATTTCAAATCAATGATACACATAATCCACATATCTCTCCCTCTTTTTGGCATCAATCATAAAAAAAGTTTCTAATTGCATAAAAAATTCTCAACATACTGTTTTAATCACATATAATCACAATAGTTTCAATTTTCATATAACTTTAATATGTCAATAAAAAGCTCATATATATTATATTTAACCAAAAAATTAAACAATTTTAGTTCAATTTGTCAAAGATATATAAACAAAAATATTTCAATTATCCAGTTCAAAAAACCCAAAAATTCAAAGAACATAAGCATAATACATTTCAATTTGTCAATAATATATCTCAACTCAAAAGTTTATTAACTTGTCATGTATACCCAGCATTTAATAAATTCAAACATTTCATGGCATTTTTCATCTCAAATATCCAACTTGTAACAACATTTTAATTTTCTATTGTACCATAATTTTTCAACTATCATATTGCAAACCCAAGTATCAATCATCACAATAAATTTCAACACATATTAGATATGATTCAAAATCTATCAAGCATCCAAGCTTAACAGTTAAAACAACAAAAGCACTAATTCATCTTCATTCATCAACAAGGAGTTCAATTCCATAATTCAAATGTTGAACATACTTAATCCAATACAAAATATCTCAGTTCCAAACACAAAATTTTTGCTATTTAATATAACAACTCAATCTAATTCAGCATCACAATATTTTTTTATCACTTATGTCAGATTACAATTTTATAACATCAGCAAACCATTTTTATAAAATCAATCCCAAAATCAGTCACAATTTTCAACTCAACATATCATTAAATCATCTCAATCCTTAATTTATAATATTTACTTTCATTGTCATCAGTTAATTTCATGTTGGGTTTTGAAAAGATATCTTATTAAAAAATACAGCGAAAAAAATAATATTTTTTAAAATCCGAAACAAAAGATCATCTTGCACCATTAAAACTAATTTATTAAACATAGAGGTTAGAAATTATACCTTGTAATTTGTTGATTTGTTCTTAAAATTTTCACCTTGTTAATGGGTCACATGCATTGGAGATATGAAAAATGTGTAAAATAGCATTGGATAAGATCCAAAAATATTAGAAAATTATTTCAGGTTGGATTGCACTGTGATCACGGAAAAAATTTGCTCGAGAGTAGTCATGCACCCGATGGCCTGCCCAGCACCAGCAACACTGTGCGCTGCAGCGTGCTGTGTGGTTGTTAGGCCAATTTTGGTTTTTATTAGCTAATTATGGCCATTACTATTCATTGAATTCACTTTTCTCCATTTTTTAATTTTAATCTTCTTTTTGAGTATGATTCAAATTGCAAAGACATCAAATGGTAGAAAAGAGACACGAAAATTATTTTTAGTGAAAAATAATTTTTGAGACACAAAAATTCTTTCATTAACAAATTTCAAAGTGCTAGCAAACTACAATAATCTACACTATGATGTCTCTAATAATAATCCATGCGAAAAATGAAAAAAAAAATTCTCAAGAACAAATTCAAAGCTAGCACTTTGAAATTTATTAAAATCATTCCTCTTGTTAATTTCTTCTTCATTTTTTGCATAGATTATCTTTAGAGACATCCTAGTGTGGATTGTTGTGGTTTGCTACAACTCAACAAGGTGAAAATTTGAAGAACAAATCAAGAAATTACATGGTATAATTTCTAACCTCTATGTTTAATAAATTAGTTTTAATGGTACAAAATGATCTTTTGTTTTGGATTTTAAAAATATTTATTTTTTTGCTTTGTTTATGAATGAGATTCATCTTTAAAACCCAACAGTGGTATCAGAGCCCCATTATATCCATTAAAACTAATTTTAATTGAAAGTGCAATGGGGTTGCACGGTTTTTATGTTTTTGGATCAATAGGTTTGAAAAATTGAAATTATTTTGTAAATTTTTTTTTACCTATTTTTATTTCATTGATCTAATCATTAGATGGTTAAGGATGATTATTTTGATTGAGTTTGAATGTGATTCAAATAACTAATTTTTGATTTATTTCAAAAATACTGAAAATTACATTGTTTATGAACATGTATTGTTATTTGGGATAATTGATGGGGATGTTTATATTTTTCTTGTAATGTAATTATAAAATAATTATTTATACATATTGAGAATGTTTTTAAGCCTCTGGATGTATCCAATAATTAATTAAAAAATATTTTAATTATTTTTCAAACAAATAAAAAAATGGGACTATTTTGGCATACCTGGTGGGATTGTCTTGTTTGATTTTTTGTATATGATTATTTTGTTTCTGGCACCATGAAATAATTTTTATGTGATTAAAAATATGTTATTTTTATGCTAGATATATGCCAAAATTATTTTGCTCGAATTTAAAATTTAAAAAAGTTCTAGATATTGAATGTCTCGTTTTGAGCGTGTAGGTGTGTTGGTTCGTTTGTCTTTATAATTTTGGCTTGTACCAAAAATATTTTGATGAACTTGAGCTGAAATAAAGATGTTTAAAATGATGATTTGAGGTTCTGGAAATTTTTGGAAATTAATTTTGAATTAATTAAGTTAAAGGTTAATTAAATTAATTTTGAAGTAATTCTAGTATAACTAGAAATTGGTATGTATATTTAAATTAAATTATTTAATTTTGACATCATAATAATTTAATTTTAAAGGTGAATTAATTTTAAAAATATGCAATTTAATTTAATTTGATTAAATATTAAATTTCACATTGAAATGACATACAAAATTAAATTAATCGAAACAACACAAGTAGACAATTTCAGTTCAAGCAGTGAATCGATTTTCAAATTAAAATCCAAAATTGTTGTTATTTTATTTTATTTTTTGCATTAGAGAATGTATTTTAGGGCTGTATGGAATGACATGATGGATGATTATGGACTTAGACCCAATATGATTGAGCAAACATGGATTTGTTTTGTTTTATAGTAAATAAAGCCTGTGTGTCCCTGCCTCTCTATCTTTCTCATGTTTTTCTCTTCTTATCTTACTCCCCTCAAATGTAAATTGAGATTTTCTATATTTTGAAATATGTAATTAGATTACATAGGATTAGGATAAAATGGTTATACAAACGAGCAAGAAGCGATGGAGGTGGTGCCATAAACAAGAAGACTTAGAAATAAGAATTTGATTTCAATTTTGGGTTTATAAATTCATGCATACACCTAGGTAAGACCTAGTCAATCTCTTTTTGGCTCAAGAGATTGGCTTTAGTATGTCCATAATCATATCATATAGTTAATGTAACTATCTTTATATATCCATGTAATGAATGTATGATATATAAAAGCATGCAATAATAACATAATGAAACTTAACAAAGAAATATCTCGCTAAATAAAAATTTAGGTCTTATGTCTTCCATTAATATGGGGAGAAGCAAAGTTATTATAGAGTTAGGGTTGTTGAGTTACCTCAAGCTCGCTCAATAAGAATATGTTCAAACCATTGAAATTAGATTTCACGATTAATGGGTTGGACTTAACCGATATCATTAGCTTGTTGGATTTGCTCAAATATTAGTGTGTATTGGAGGGAAAGTTGGGTTAGTGTACATGAGATGTACACATATCAAGAGTTGATAGCCCAATGTATATGCACACATCAATTATTTGATAGCACAAGATTTGATAGTTGCATCAATAATGCAATTGATATGGATTAGATACCTACCAACCAAACTAAGGATGGCTTGTTGAGTTGCCTCAAGGTTAATCTTACCTCGTTGGATAATGACCTACTAGGAGAACTTCCTTATAGGTTCTTTTGGTTTCATAGTGAGGGCTATGGATTTGCAATAAAATAGCGGAAGTGTAACATCTAGAGATTTAGGCCCCGATTGTGCGTGACCATAGTGGGGTGTGCAGGTTTAATCGGAGTCTAAATTTGAACCCATAAAAAAATGACTAATACTAAGGGAAAATAATTAAGGAAATTATTATTTAGAAATTAAAAATATTAGTGCTAGAATTGGAAAAAAAATAAAATTTCCTATGGATAAATTTGGTATTATGGCAATCATTGGGGGAAAAAGTGTGAATATGGAGGGAGATGTGGTAAATATGGAATTTCTCAAAGTTTAAATGTTAATCAAGATTAATTAACTTAATGAACCAATAAGAAATATGATTAATTTTCATTAGTGGGACCCACTCCTTAATTTGAGTATAAAAGTCAAAAAGGATGAATGAAATTCCACATTCTTCCATAAGTCATCTTCATCTTCTTTTCTCCTTACCATTGGCCGTTCATCTCCACTCCCATGAACCTCCATTTCTCTTCCATTTTACAACATATTAAGAATAGGGAAAATGAGTTTTGAGAGAGAAGATTCAATAAATTAAAGAGTTCTTGCCATAAAGAGAGCTAAGGAGCAAGAAAGTAGGAAGAAAGAAGAAGAAAAAGGGAGAAGAATTGGGGCAGATTCGACCAGCCCTATAACTCCATTAAGGTGAGTTTATTCTTCTTAAATTTAACCTTTTTCCTTCCAATTGAGACCTATAAGGATGATAAATGTGATTAGGTTTGATAGATATAGGTTATGTTACAAGATTGAACTTAGAACTTTAAGTTTGTGATTAGTTGATGAAAGTGTAGTTAAACTTTGAATTAATGATCATTGATGTTAGTTAATTATTTTATGGTTTAAAAATTAAAAAAAATATGATGTTAATGGATGAATGAGGGGCTTCCATAGTGAAAGTAATTTGGAAAAAAATTGAAATTAGCATAGAAGCACAATAATTGGTGATAGATTAAGTATGATTTGAGTGTTGAATTGAAGAAAATGAATTAGGAACTAGGATATAGTTTTTGGGCAGCCATGACCTATTACGAAGGAAGTTGAACCTTAATATATTTTAGCTCAATTAAGGTATAAAACATATTAGGAGCATTAGAAGATTTTGTAGACATGAAAAGCTTTGAAAATGGATATTGGAATTGAGATATGGTATAGTTGTGTAGGAAAAATAAATGAACCAATGAGAGGCCCTCAAGAGGGTGACAAAGGTAAGGAGAAAGTTAACTAATAAGGGGAGAAAAAGAGGGATTAAGGGAAGAGCCAATGCTGATTAGGTATGTGCTGCGTTGTTAAAAATCTTACGTGATTTTTATATATGTGTAACTATGTATTGAGGTTTGATATGATTGTGTTTTTGATATGTAATGTGATTAGTTGTTGTTTTTCATATTTTATATGGCAATGAAACCAAATGGTGTGAAATAGTTGAGATATATGAATGTAAATGTGATCTGAAAATTTTGGTATAAAAATAAATGCATATGATGAATGTATTTGAAAGATAAACTTGTGTCCATTAATGACTCGAATATAGAATTCCAGTAACAGTCTTGACTATTTTGATCATAACTTGAGTTCTGGAACTCCATTTTGTATGTTCTTTATTGGAAATAAAATCTAAGACATAGGGCTTGAATTATTATTTAGACTATAAAATCTAATTATATCTGAATTTGCCCAGAAAAATACATACAATTCAAATCTAGAATATGTCCACAAAAATTTGGGCAGAAATTTCTGTGATGATGCAGTGTTCAATGGATCATACCTTTTGATAGAAAACTGCGATTTGAGTGATTTTTGATGCGTATAAAAGCTAAGATAATAAGCTAAAAAGTGTTAGAAGACTGGAACTCCCAGTTCGAATTATAAATGAACTAAAAATGAATTCCAAAAATAGGTCCGAAATCTGCCATAGGTAAAAACATGAAATATTGGGCTTTTGCATGTGTTGTGGTAATTATATATAATAATTAATGTGAATATTTACTTTAATGGTAATTATAAATTTTTAACAAATTATTTATGTGTGAGATTTTAGTTCAATAATAATGGGAATAAAGAACAAAAATAAATAAGCATAATTATGATAATTGAATAATATTGTCATTTTTGAAAATAAGACGAATTAATATAAAAATACTTAAGCCCTATGACATCTAATCTAGAACTAGAATAGAGAATAGTTTGACATGCCAATCAAGGGATTTAAGGCACTCAGTGCCAAATATAAAAGCATATAATGACAATTTATAAATGCGCTCAGCGTAAAATTATTAAGCCGGTAATGAAATTATTATAAAAGCGTTCGGTGCAATATTATGAATACAGGAAATGGAAACCCCGTTATTCTTATTAGTTAGTTCGGTTATAGGTGTTATGGGCACAAGAAAGAAAAAAATGAAAAATGATAAGAATATTAAAGTATGTTATTTTGAGAATGTTATATTAATTAAAATTGTTAAGTGTGTAATGTTTGTTGAAATTTATTTCTATTTATATAATTTTCTTATTTTATGTCTTATTTATGAAATGATTAATTAAGATGTGAAAAAAAATTATATGTATGTAAAATTTTTATCATTGAAGCACCACTAAGCTAGTAGCTTAGGGCAGATGGTTTCTTCTTGCGCAGGTGGTTTCTTCTTGCGCAGGTGGTTTCTTCTTGCGCAGGTTTTAGAAGGGTAGCCATAGACAATAGGATTGTCAGAGGAAAAAGGGTACTCGAAAGGAAGCAGCAAAAGCTTTGGTTTTTTTTGGTATATTTTATATTTAATTTTGTAAATTAAATTATGATTTTATTTCCTATAGTGTGTATTATAGACATGAATTAAAATGAAAATTAAGGTACTTTATAAATAAATAAAATTTTGAATATTTGTACTTGTTATAATTTTTATTTCAGTGTCTGCAATATTTTCGTAAAAAAAATAAAAAAATAATAATTTTATAAACAATTAAACGGGTAATGCTCACTTACCTTGCTGAACGAAAGTGGGGTAAAGAGGTGTTACAATTTTTGGTATCAGAACTATAGGTTTTAATGATTCTTACTTAGTGGGTATAGGAAAAGAAGTGCATGTTTTCAGTATTTGTATTGTTTTAAGCTGCTATATTCTAATAAGGGACCTTTTTTCTGACAATATAGGTTTTAATGTATATGGAATCAAGAGAAAGTCATGAAGAATAAGAGGCTGATAATAGAGCTAATTTAGATGCTTATAGACAGTCAGCATCAATTAGAGCTTCGAAGTCCAGTGTGGTAGCTCCATAACATGCTGAAGAACAAAATGATCCGGGTCAGGTACCCCTTATGCAACATATGGCTACCTTGTTATAGCAGATAGCACAAGTTGTGCCCCCACCAGCTCCACCACCTCCCCCACTGTGACCAAAACCCTAGATTGATAAATTAAGAAAATATGGGGCTATGGATTTTATGGGAAAAAAAGAGGATGATCCAGTCATAACAGAATCTTGGTTGGAAAAGACAGAGCGGATTTTTTAGGAGCTGCAATGTCTGGAGGAGTACAAGGTTAGATATGCAGTATTCCTCCTTTAGGAGCATGCCTATGACTGGTGGAAGTTAGTGTTAGCGAAACCCCAAACTCCAAACCCTCAAACATGAGATTTTTTTTTATGGCAGAGTTTAAAAATAAATATGTGCCAAGAATTTGTGGATGAGAAAAAGCGATAATTTCTGAATTTGAAGTAGAGGGGTATGACAGTAGCTGAGTAGGCTGAGCAAATATGCAATAGGGATTATTGGAGATGAACCTAACAAATGTTGTAGATTTGAAGATGGCCTTAATGAGGATATTGGATATTTAGTGGCTTCTTACCAGTATACAGATTTTGCTATGCTAGTGTCCTCTGTCATTAGTGTTGAAAGAAGGAAAAAGCTGAAGATAGAAGAGCATTTTAAGAAATCAACAGCTAGTATGGCCCAGACATTGGGTAGGAAAGGGCGGATAGTACCCCGATCATTTCAGTCACGAGTTGCTATGTAGACATTTTCTAGTAGGCAGGGTCAGCATTTTAGACCCGCAGCATCATCTGCTAGTTCACCAACATCATTTTCCAAAAGACCAGCTCCTGCTATGTGTCAGCATTGTGGTAGAGCTCATACAGGAGAGTGTTAGTGGTTGACAGGGGCATGTTCGAGATGTGGAGCTATTGACCATATGAAGAGAGATTGTCCCAAACTTAGTACAGGCAATATGGCACCAGCACAGACTATGCCACCTGTATAGAGTCGTGGTAGAGGTTGAGGCCAGTTTAGAGGTGGTCATACCGGACATAGTCAGAGGGTATCAGAAACAGTAGACAGACCCGGAGATAGTAGAGCTCCCACTCGGGCATATGTGATGAGAGCTAGTGAGGACCAGGATGCACTAGACATCATAGTTGGTAAATTATCTTTATTTGACTTTGATTTACATGCATTGATAGATCTTGGTTCCACACATTCATACATAAGCACAGCTGCACTTAAACAAGGGAACATGATACCTGAGACCTTATAATATGAAATATTTGTGACTAATCCACTGGGACACAGTGTGAAAGTGAATCAGATTTATAAAAATAGTTCAATAATAATTCAGGGTAGAGAATTTCCAGCAGACTTAATAGAATTACCTTTTCATGAATTCGATGTTATTTTGGGTATGGATTGGTTGACAAAGCATGGAGCTATAGTTGACTGCTGATCTAGAAAAATTGTACTTAAAATTCCCGGGCAGGATGACACTATCATTCAAGGTGTAGGTCAAACATGTTTGACCAGTGTTATTTCTGCATTAAAAGCTCGAAAATACATTAGGAAGGGATGTGAGACATATTTGGCCCATGTGATAGGTACCAGGAAGGGGAGCCCAAAACTCAAGGACATCCCCACAGTGTGTGAGTTCCCATATGTGTTTCCTGAAGACTTTCCTAGGTTACCACCAGATAGAGAGATAGAGTTTACTATTGATGTGATTCCTGGTACAACCCCGATATCAATTACTCCTTATAGAATGACACATGCAGAATTGAGAGAGTTGATGGTTCAATTGCAGGAATTGCTCGACAAAGGGTTCATAAGACCTAGTGTGTCACCATGGGGTGCTCGGTGTTATTTGTGAAAAAGAAGGATGACACCCTACGATTAAGTATTGATTACCGACAATTGAACAAGGTGACGATTAAAAATAAATACCCACTACCTATAATTGATGATTTGTTTGATCAATGGAAGGGAGCAGGAGTAATCTTTAAGATTGATCTCAGATCCGGGTATCACCAACTGAAAATCAAAGAATCAGATGTGTCCAAAATAGCCTTCAGGACTCAATATGGCCACTATGAGTTCCTTGTTATGCCGTTCGGCTTAATGAATGCACCAGCTGCCTTTATGGATATGATGAATAGGATGTTTAGTCCTTACCTTGATCAATTTGTGGTAATTTTTATAGACAATATTCTGGTGTATTCGAGGGACAAAGGAGAACATGATAGGCATTTCAAAGTAGTACTTCAAACTTTGAGGGAAAATCAACTGTATGCAAAGCTGTCAAAATGTGAGTTTTGGTTGGAAGAGGTAGGATTTTTAGGGCATATTGTGTTAGTTGAAGGAATTTGTGTTGATCCTAGCAAAATAGAAGTGATTCTAAGTTGGAAGCCACCCCGCAATGTGACAGAAGTTCAAAGTTTCCTTGGATTAGCTAGCTATTATAGAAAGTTTGTGAAGGGATTTTCAAGCATAGCCGCACCAATTACCAAGTTGCTCAAAAAAGAAACTAAGTTTGAGTGGATAGATCGGTGTCAAACAAGGTTTGAGAAATTAAAAGTCATGCTAACTGAAGCACCTGTTTTGACCCAACCTACGCTAGGGAAAGATTTTGTGATATACAGTGATGCCTCTCATAATGGTCTAGGTTGTGTATTAATAGAAGAGGGTAAAGTAGTTGCTTATGCATCTAGGCAATTGAAGCCACATGAGCTAAATTACCTACTCATGATTTGGAGTTGGTAGCAATAGTGTTTGCTTTAAAAATATGGCGACATTATTTGTATGGCGAGTGGTGCTACATATACATAGATCATAAGAGCCTCAAATATTTGACCACACAAAAAGGAGATGAACTTAAGGCAAAGACACTGGTTGGAGTTAATCAAGGATTATAATTGTATTATTGATTATCAGCCAGGCAAAGCCAATGTAGTAGCTAATGCCTTAAGTAGAAAAACACTGGCAGATATAGTTTAAAATTTTCTCAATTATAATATAATATATAAAAATTAATAATAAATTAAAATGAGACTCATAATTTATTTTGGCAGAGTTACGGGTTCAACCTACTTTAAGGCAACAAGTGAGAGAAGCTTAGAGGCAAGATCAAAAATTGATGGTAATTGTTGAGGCAGTGAAAAGGGGGGAGAGACCTGAATTTAAGAATGAAGATGATGGAAGCATAAGTTATAAAGGAAGATTGTATGTGCCAAATGACAGCGGATTAAAGCAAATAATTCTAAAAGAGGCACATAATACAACTTATTCTATGCATCCAGGGAGCAATAAAATGTATCAGAACCTGAAGACTCATTATTTGTTGCCAGGAATGAAGAAGGATATCGTGGAATACACTACAAGATGCTTGACATGCCAATAAGTGAAAGCAAAGCACCAGGTACCATCTGGATTGTTGCAGCCTATTGCAATTCTATAATGGAAATGGGAAAGGATTACAATGGATTTTGTATCTGGTTTGCCTTTGACGCAAAAGAAGCATGATGCAATATGGGTAATTATTGATAGGCTTACCAAATCGGCCCACTTTCTTCCAATTCGGATGGATTATTCATTGAGTCGGTTAGCAAAAATATATGTTAATGAGGTAATTCGACTGCATGGGGTGCCAGTATCTATTATTTATGATCAAAACCCACGGTTCACATCAAAATTTTGGAAAAGTCTACAGAAAGCATTGGGACCCGACTTACTTTTAGTACAATGTTTCACCCACAAACAGATGGGCAATCCAAACGAGTTATTCAATTGCTGAAAGATATGCTTAGAAGTTGTGTAATTGACTTTGAGGGTAGCTGGGATAAGTACCTATCATTGATGGAATTTGCATACAACAATAGCTACCAAACTAGTCTCGACATGGCACCATATGAAGCTTTATATGGAAGGAGATGTATGACACTGTTATGCTAGACAGAACTTGGTGAAAGGAAGTTAATGGGGCTAGAATTAGTTCAGCAGATAGAGGAGAAGGTAAAGTTAATTCAAGATCGATTAAAAGCTGTAACTGATCGACAAAAGTCCTATGCCGATTTGAAGAGGAATGACATTGAATATGTTGTCGGATACAAGGTATTTTTGAAAGTTTCACCTTGGAAAAAAGTACTTCGTTTTGGTAAAAAGGGGAAACTGAGTGCTAGATTTATTGGACCATACGGAATACTTGAACATGTGGGTCCAGTGGCTTACTAGTTGGCCTTACCACCAGAATTGGATAAGATCCACTATGTGTTTCATGTCTCAATGTTAAGGAGATACATATCAGATCCAGCACATGTAATACTAGTGGAATCAATAGAGGTACAACCAGACTTGACTTATGCAGAAGAGCCAGTGAAAATCATAGCTCGAGAAGTCAAGGAACTACGGAACAAGAAAGTACCATTGGTAAAGGTCCTATGGTGCAATCATGCAGTAGAAGAAGCCACTTGAGAGAGTGAAGAAATGATGAGAACTCAGTATCCTCAGTTATTTAGCTCCAGCTAATCAAGTAAATTTCGAGCACAAAATTTTCTTAAAGGGGAGAGAATTGTAATATCTAGTGATTTAGGCTCCGATTGTGCGTGACCGTAGTGGGGTGCACAGGTTCAATCGGAGTTTAAATTTGAACCCATAAAAAAATGACTAATACTAAGGGAAAATAATTAAGGGTATTATTATTTGGAAATTAAAAAGATTAGTGCTAGAATTAGAAAAAAATAAAATTTCCTATGGATAAAATTGGTATTATGGCAATTGTTGGGGGAAAAAGTGTGAATATGGAGGGAGATATGGTAAATATGGAATTTCTCAAAGTTTAAATGTTAATCAAGATTAATTAACTTAATGAACCAGTAAGAATTAGGATTAATTTTACTTAGTGGGACCCACTCCTTAATTTGAGTATAAAAGTTAAAACAGGTGAAGGAAATTACATATTCTTCCATAAGTCACCTTCTATCTCCACTCTCATAAACCTCCATTTTTCATCCTTTTTCCAGCATATTTAGAATGGGGAAAATGAGTTTTGAGAGAGAAGATTCAATATATTAAAGAGTTCTTTCCATAAAGAGAGCTAAGGAGCAAGAAAGTAGGAAGAAAGAAGAAGAGAAAGGGAGAAGAATTGGGGTAGATTCGACCAACCCTATAACTCCATTAAGGTGAGTTTATTCTTCTTAAAGTTAACCTTTTTCCTTCCATTTGAGACCTAAAAGGATGATAGATGTGATTAGGTTTGATATATATAAGTTATGTTGCAAGATTGAACTTAGAACTTTAAGTTTGTGATTAGTTGATGAAAGTGTAGTTAAACTTTAAATTAATGATAATTGATGTTAGTTAATTGTTTTATGACTTAAAAACTAAAGAAAATATGATGTTAATGGACAAATGAGGGGCTGCCATAGTTAAAGAAATTTGGAAAAAATTGAAATTAGCATAAAAGCACAACAATTGGTTATAGATTAAATATGATTTGAGTGTTGAATTGAAGAAAATGAATTGGGAACTAGGATATGGTTTTTAGGCAGCCATGACCTATTAAGAAGGAAGTTTAACCTTAGTACATTTTATCTCAATTAAGGTATAAAACATATTAGGAGCATTAGAAGATTTTGTAGACATGAAAAGCTTTGAAAATGGATATTTGAATTGAGATATGGTATGGTTGTGTAGGAAAAATAAATGAACCAATGAGAGGCCCTCAAGAGGGTGACAAAGGCAAGGAGAAAGATAAATAATAAGGGAAGGAAAAGAAGGACGAAGGGAAGAGTCAAGACTGATTAGGTATGTGCTTCATTGATAAAAATCTTACATGATGTTTATATATGTGTAACTATGTATTAAGGTTTGATATGATTTTGTTTTTGATATGTAATGTGATTAGTTATTGCTTTTGATATTTTATATGGAAATGAGACCAAATGGTGTGAAATAGTTGAGATATATGAATGTTAATGTGATCTGAAAATTTTGGTATAAAAATGAATGCATATGATGAATGTATTTGAAAGATAAACTTGTGTCCATTGATGACTCAGATATAGAATTCCAGGAACAATCTTGACTATTTTGATCATAACATGAGTTCTGAAACTCCATTTTGTATGTTCTTTATTGGAAATGAAAGATAAGACACAGGCATGTCATTTTTATTTAGACAATAAAATCAAATTATGTCTGAATTTGCCCAGAAAAATACATAAAATTCAAACCTAGAATCTGTCCACAAAATTCTGGGCAGAAATTTATGTGATGATGCAATGTTGAATTGATCATAACTTTTGATAGAAAACTACGATTTGAGTGATTTTTGATGCGTCTAAAAGATAAGGAAATAAATAAAAAGTGGTAGAAGACTAAAACTCCCAGTTCGAATTATAAATGAGCTAAAAATAAATCCCAAAAATAGGTCCAAAATCTGCCATAGGTAAAAACATGAAATATTGGGATTTTGCATGTGTTGTGATAATTATATGTAATAATTAATGTGAATATTTACTTTAATGGTAATTATAAATTTTTAACAAATTATTTATGTGTGAGATTGTAGTTCAATAATAATAGGAATAAAGAACAAAAATAAATAAGCATAATTATGATAATTGAATAATATTGTCATTTTTGAAAATATTATGAATTAATATAAAAATAGTTAAGCCCTATGACAGATAGTATAGAACTAGAATAGAAAATAGTTTGGCATGCCAATCAGAGAATTTAAAGCACTCATTGCCAAATATAAAAGCCAGTAATGACAATTTATAAATGCACTCGGCGCAAAATTATTAAACCGGTAATGACGAAATTATTTAGCTGGTAATGATATTATTATAAAAACGCTTGGCGCAATATTATGAAAGCCGAAAATGACAACCCCCTTATTCCTATTAGTTAGTTCGGTTATAGGTGTGATGGGCACAAGAAAGGAAAAAAAATGAAAATTGAGAATAATGTTAAAGTATGTTATTTTGAGAATGTTATATTAATTAAAATTGTTTAATGTGTAATGTTTGTTGGAATTTATTTGTGTCTATATAATTTTCTTATTTTATGTCTTATTTATGAAATGACTAATTAAGATGTGAAAAAAATTATATGCATGTAAAATTTTATTATTGAAACACCACTAAGCTAGTAACTTAGCGTAGGTGGTTTCCTTTCGTGCAACTTTTAGAAGGGTAGCCGTAGACAATAAGATTGTCAGAGGAAGAAGGGTACCCAAAAGGAAGAAGCAAAAGCTTTGGTTTCTTTTTTGGTATATTTCATATTTAATTTTGTTAATGAAATTATGGTTTTATTTCCTATAGTGTGTATTATAGACATGAATTATAATGTAAATTAAGGTACTTTATAAATAAATAAAATTTTGAATATTTGTACTTGTAATAATTTTTATTTCAGTGCTTGCAATATTTTCGTAAAAAATAAAAAATAGAAAAAATAAAAAAAAAATGTATGCTTCATTTCATTAATTTTATATAATAGTTAGACGGGTAATGCTCACTTACCTTGCTGAACGAAAGTGGGATAAGGGAGTGTTACAGGAAGTCATAATACAATTTATTAAATACCTAATAAACATGCATTTTTATGTATATTCTAACATGCTCTATTTTATATCTAGGTTGCTAGAATCAACATCATGTCGATGAGTGTGAATTTGTGATCACTAATGGAGTCAAATAAGTTGATTGGGCTTAACTTTTTAGATTGGCTAAGGAATTTGAGAATAGTTCTCAAATCCAAAAAATTGGCTCTAAGAGAGTGTTACAGGAAGTCATAATACAATTTATTAAAGACCTAATAAACATGCATTTTTATGTATATTGTAACATGCTTTATTTTATATCTAGGTTGCTAGAATCAACATCATGTCGATGAGTGTGAATTTACGATCACTAATGGAGTCAAATAAGTTGATTGGGCTTAACTTTTTAGATTGGCTAAGGAATTTGAGAATAGTTCTCAAATCCAAAAAATTGGCTCTAAGAGAGTGTTACAGGAAGTCATAATACAATTTATTAAAGACCTAATAAACATGCATTTCTATGTATATTCTAACATGCTCTATTTTATATCTAGGTTGCTAGAATCAACATCATGTCGATGAGTGTGAATTTGCGATCACTAATGGAGTCAAATAAGTTGATTGGGCTTAACTTTTTAGATTGGCTAAGGAATTTGAGAATAGTTCTCAAATCCAAAAAATTGGCTCTCTCCTAAATGAGACACTCTTCAATGCCCCTGCTGCTAATGCTTCAAAGATGTTCAAAAAGCATATCAAAAACATCTCGATGATAGTGAGATGGAAAGCTACATTATACTTGTCACTATGTTAGCTGAGTTGCAAAAGCAGCATGAGGCTATAGATGCTAATTCCATAGTCTACCATCTAAGGGAGCTTTTTCATGAGCAAGCACATTCTGAAAGGTTTGAAACTTCAAAGTTGTTCTTCCACACTAAGATGGTTGAGGGAACATCTTTTGTTCACTATGCACTAAATATGAATGGCTATATTAAGAGGTTGGTCATATTGGAATTTGTGATGGACAATGAATTAAGTATTGACTTAATTCTAACTGGTTTTTTTGATAGTTATTCACATTTTTTGCTTAACTATAAGATGAACCAAATGTCCACCACTATTCCTGAGCTGATCAATATGCTCAAGAAAATTGAGCCATCTATCAAAAAGGGCAGTAAAGCTGTGATGCTGGTGGATTCTTCTCGTTCTAAGAAGACGAACCTTAAGAAGAAGAAGTCCATGAAGTCTAAGGGAGGTGTGGCCAAGAAAAAGGTCAAATAGACTACTTCAAAGGGGACATGCTTCCATTGTGGCAAGGATGGCCATTGGAAGAGAAACTGCAAAGCATACTTGAAGTCCTTGAAGAAGAAAGCGAAGGCATCTGATGCCCCATCTACTTTAGGTATTTTTATCATTGAAATTAATATTGTTTCTGATAATAAAATATGGGTATTAGATACTGGTTGGGGCTCACACATATGCACTGATATGCAGGGCCTAAGGAACAGTAGACAACTCAATAAGAGAAAGTCAAACCTACATTTTGGAAATAGAGCAAGGGTTGCTGCATTAGCCGTAGGAACATATGTATTGACCCTCCCTAGTGGGCTTATATTAAATTTGGATAATTGCTATTATGTACATGCTTTGACTAAAAACATTATTTCTGTTTCAAGTCTAAATAAAGATGGTTTCCATTTAGCTTTTAGTAACAATTGTTGTTATATTATGTTGATTGGTAATCTTTATGCTAGTGGTACATTATGCAATGGAATATACATATTAGATATGTCAAATGCAAGTTTAAACATCAATGATAATAAAAGGAAAAAACAAGATATGTTCAAATCATCTTACTTATGGCATTGTCGCCTTGGTCATATAAGTTAGAAATGCATGATTAAGATATACAAGAGTGGTAGTTTGGGGTCATTTGATTATGAATCATATGACACATGTGAATCTTGTTTATTAGGGAAGATGACTAAATTACCCTTTAGGGGAAAGGGTGAACGTGCTAGTGGGCTTTTAGACTTAATACATTCAGATGTATGTGGTCCAATGTCCACACACACCATAGGTGGTTTCATCTACTCCTTTACTTTTATCGATGACTACTCACGATATAGGTATGTGTATATGATGAGATACAAATCTAAAGCCTTTAAAAAGTTTAAAGAATTCAGAAATGAAGTAGAAAAATGAAGTATTAAAACACTACTATGAGATCGAGGCGGTGAATACTTGACCCAAGAGTTTTTAGGTTATCTTAGGGATAATGGGATATTATCTCAATGGACTCCACCTTACACACCACAACACAATGGTGTTGCTGAAAAGAGAAATTGAACCCTGTTAGACCTGGTATGGTCTATGATGAGCTTTGCAAAACTCCTTAAATCCTTTTAGGCTTTTGCACAATAGACTGCCATTTATATATTAAATAGAGTGCCTTCAAAGTCAGTTGATGTTACTCTAGATAAGATGTGGAACTACAAGAAACCCCACTCTCTTACATAAGAGTTTGGGGTTGTCCTGCTTATATGAAGCAGATAATGTCAGATAAGCTGGAAGCTAAATTTAACCGATGTCTATTTGTGGGATATCCTAAAGCATCATATGGATATCAATTCTACCACCCCTTGGAACAAAAGGTGTTTGTTTCAAGACATGCTATCTTTTTAGAAAGACAATTTCTTCTAAAAGGAGATAGTGGGAGCAAAATTGAACTTGAGGAAGTTCCAAATGCTCAAGTATATGCTAATCAATTGCCTAAACCCGAGCCTGTTATTCATATAGATCACACAGTAGCTCAACCTTCTAAAGCACAAGAGCTTTGTAGGTCAAGCAATATATGTACTATTCCATAAAGATATGGATTTCTCATTATTAAACAGAATGACATATTGCTCATAGAAAATGATGAACCTACGACCTATGAAGAAGTTTTGAATAGTTCAGAATCTGACAATTGGCTTCAATACATGAAGTCAAAAATGGATTCCATGTATGAAAACCAAGTATGTGTAACACCCCCTTACCGTACTTTCGCTTAGCAAGGTAAATGAGCATTATCCAACTAATTATCTTATAAGATTTGCTAAATGAAGTATACATTTTTTTTGCACAAATATTGCAAACACCAAAATAAAATTATTACAAATACCAATATTCAAAATTTTATTTATTTATAAAATATATTGCATCAAATGCTTTTATAATACTACGTCAAATGCTTTTATAATAATGTAATTACTGGCTTTCGTAATATTGTCATTATTGGCTTAATAATTTTGTGCCGAACGCATATATAGAATTGTCATTACTGGCTTTCATGTTTTAGTACCGAGTGCCTTAAATTCCCTGATTGTCATGCCAAACTATTCTCCATTCTAGTTCTAGGTTAGGTGTCTTAGGGCTTAACTATTTTTATAGTTACTCCCAAAATTAAAATTATTATTCACAATATTTTCAAAAATGATAATTATAATAAATTTCCACTTATATATTTATTTATTTTTGTTATTTGTTTCCATTATTATTGAATTAGAAACTCACACATAAATAATTTATTAAAAATTTATAACTACAATTAAAGTCAAAATTCACATTAATTAACATATGTATTCATCACACCACATGCAAAAGCCCAATATGTCAATTCTTTGTTTATGACAGATTTTGGCTTTAATTTTGGCCCATTTATAGTTCGATTTTGAATTTATGGTATATTATTTTGTAGTTGAATGTATCAACTTTATTATTCATTAAAAATCATCCAAATCCAAAATTTCTAGAAAAAGTTATGGTCCTTATACTGAAGGGCATTCCATTAGTTTTTACCCAGTATTTTCTGAGTACCTACAGGTCTGGGATTTTGTGTCCAATTTTTAGCCCATTTGCAATTAAAATTTGAACTTAGGTTCTAAATGGAAGTTTTAGCCTTATGAGTCCACTTCCATTTCTAACTAATTTCATTTCAATATCATTACCATAACATTAGTATGATAAACAATGTCAAGATGACTCCTAGAATTATGTAGCATAGTCATCAATTGGCACAAACCTATCTAATAAATACATCCATCATATGCAGTCATTTTTATACCAAAATTTTTAGATCACAATTATATTCACATATCTTAATATCTTCACACCCTTTAGTCCCATTACAATAAAAAAAATCAAAAGTAACTACCAATCACATTCTATGGCAAGCTACATTCATATCAAGCATTAACACATAATTTCACACATTTAGATAATATGTAAGATTTTTATCAATGAAGCACATACCTAATCAGCATTAGAGCTTTATTTTTCCCTTATTTTTATTTCCTCACTAAATAGCTTTCTCCTTGCCTTTGTCACCCTCTTGAGGGCTTCTCTTTTGCTCAATTTATGTTCCTACACAACCATACAATATCCCATTTCTATCATCCCTTTTCAAAACTTTTCATGCCTACATAAAATCCTAATGCTCCTAAAATGTTTTATACTTTTTTTTAGCTAAAATGTTCTAAGGTTAAACTCCCTTCTTGATAGGTCATGGCTGTCCAAAAACATTATCATAGGTCTTAATTTATTTTCTTCAAATTAACACTCTAATCACACTTCACTCATTACCAATTATCTTGCCCCTAGGTTAATTTCATTTTTTCCCAAATTACCTTAATTAAGGAAGCCCCTCCTTCCTCCATTATAGTTATCTTTCTTTAGTTTTTAAGTCATAAAATAATTAACTAACATCAATTATCATTAATTAAAGGGTTAACTTCACTTTTCTTTAACTAGTTACCAATTCCAAATCCTATAACCCTAATCTACCAATCCTAATCATATCTATCATCCTTATGGCTCTAAAATGGAAGGAAACGTGTTGAATTTAAGAATCATAAACTTAGCTTAATGACTCTCTAAAGTGTGTTGAATCTTTCCCAAAGTTTTCTCCCTTTTTCTTTCTTCTTTCTTCTTTCCTTCTTGCTCCTTAGCTCTCTTTATGGCAAAAACTCTTAATTTCTGAATTTTTCACTCTCAAAAATTATTTTCCCTCTTTTTCAAGCTTGAAATGAAGCAAAAATAGTGGCCTTGGAAGGCTAAATAGACAACATAAAGAGAGAAAAAAAAAGGAAGAAGATGAGCTAGATATTTAGGTGGAAGAATGTATAATTTCTTCTTCTTTTTTACTTTTATACTAAAATTAAGGTGTGGGCCCCACTAATTAAACTTATTCCTAATTTTTATTGGTTCATTAACTTAATTAATCTTCATTAACTTTTAAATTTTGAAAAATTCCTCATTTTCCATCAATTTCCTCATCTTCACAATTTTCCCCTAATAATTCCAATAATACTGATTTTGTCAATAGGGTAATTTTATTTTTCTCCAGTTCTAGCACTAATCTTTTTAATTTCCAAATAATCATACCTTTAATTATTTTCTCTTATTAGTTGTCATTTTTTATGGATCCAAATTTAGACTTCGATTGAACCAGCGCACCCCACTATGGTCACGCACAATCAGGGCCTAAATCACTGGATGTTACAGTATGGACTTTGGTTGAACCACCCAAAGAGATAATGCCTATAGGGTGCAAATGGGTTTTCAAAATGAAAACTGACATGGATGGTAATGTGGTTACCTATAGAGCTAGACTTGTAGCTAAAGGTCATCATCAAAGATAAGAAATTGACTATGATGAAACTTTTAGCCTAGTAGCTATGAGATATGCAAAATGGATGTGAAGACAACTTTCCTTAGTGCAAATCTAACCAATGATGTGTACATGAACAACTAGAAGGCTTCATATCCAAATATGGAAAAAAGATATGCAAGCTTGAAAGATCCATTAAAGCAAACATCTAAGACTTGGAATATTTGGTTTGATGAGAGAATCAAACAGTTTGATTTCTTACAAAATCCAGATGAATATTGTGCATACAATAAGGTTAGGAGAGCGCAATCGTATTCTTTATGTTGTATGTAGATGACATACTACTAATGGGAAATGATGTCTCAGCCTTACAATCAGTCAAATTTTGGTTATCCAAGAATTTATCTTTGAAAGACCTTGGAGAAGTAGTATATATTTTGGGGCTAAGGATATATAGAGATAGATCTAAAAGATTGCTTGGTCTTTCACAGTCTACATACATAGACAATATCTAAAGAGGTTTAGCATGAAGCAATCCAAGAGAGGATATATTCCCATGACCCATGGGATTATTCTCTCAAAGTCTATATGTCCAAAGACACAAAATGAGAGGACACGAATGAGTTTGATTCCATATCTTCAGCTATAGGATTAATCATGTATGTTATGTTATGTACTAGACCCAATGTATCATATGCTTTGAGTGTCACGAGTAGATACCAATCAGACTCTGGTAAAAGTCATTAGGTGGCTATCAAGAATATCCTTAAGTACTTGAGAATGACTAAGGATGTATTCATTAGTATAGAATAGAGTTATATGTGTCTGTTATTTTGCATTTTATGCGTCTGTCAAATAGTAGACACATATATAGGAGACACATATGATATAAATTTTATGTGTCTGTCGTTATGACAGACGCATATAATCAGTTATACGCGTCTGTTATTTAATAATAGCTGACGCATATAACTTGATTATACGTGTCTGTTGTTTAATAATAGCAGACGCATATAATCAGGTTATACGTGTCTGCTAGTTTTAACGACAGACACGTATAACTGATTATATGTGTCTGCTATTACTAAACGACAGATGCCTATTGTCTTTTTTTTTTTCTAAACTAAAGCTCATATTATACTGCTACCATTCATATATAACCTAATTCAAAATTCATAATAATTCTGCTTCAATAAGCCACAATAAGCATCCAACATTCAAGTCACAAATACTCAATAATCAAGAATTCACAGGACAACACAAACTAAAAAAAGTAAATAAATCAAAGCAATACCTCATCATGCCTAAAACAATTCACATGAAAATAGTTAATCCACAAGTTCTTCAATTTAAAATTTTATTTCTCATTAATATGAAATATTTTACAAAAGTAAATAAAAAGATTACATACACTCTCTCATAAAGTAATTTGACCACATATGTCGAATTTCATCTATTTGATCTTGACTATATGATCCATTTTCAAACGCTTACAAGACAAATCAAACAAATAATAGAAAATATGTTAGAAATGAATAAATTAATAGCTAGTTATGTATCATACTTATAATATAAACTGACTAGTATTTGAAAGAACATATCTTAAGCAATGTTGTATCACTTTTATGATATACGATAATTTTGTACATATACCTCAGGATGTAATATCCGCATTCAACATCTCATTCTTGTTGAGGGCACTTAAAATAGAAAAAACAGCAAAGGCCCATGCCAAATAAAGGATTATAAAATCATAAAAACTTTAATCTAACTAGTAATTCAAAATATAAAATTCTCACCGAAATATCATTCCATTTTAACCTGACACCTTTATTTTTTCTACCTTCTATAGCATAAGTTCTATAGGCTCTAAAAATTAAGTGTATATCAAAATCGGCATTAATATTGAAAATGCTACAAACATTATTGAAACTATTAGCTAGTAGTATTATAACTTACAGGTTAAAATGAGGTTTTAGACTTATATCGCGGTTGCCATAAGCTAGAGGATCCATGAAAAATGCCTCACTCCACTCATAGCAAAATACAATCAACATCCAATGGTTATTAGAGATATACAAATATGTGGAAGTTAGTAAAAATGTTGAGAATAAAAATTATGCAAACATGAATGTAAATATTTCTTACTTCTGGAAGTATGGTAGTAGAATGAAATGTTTATCTCTTTGTTCCTTCAAAGCTTTTATAATATATCTTTCTACTGAGTTAATCTCTGTGAACATCAAACGAAGCATTGTTGGACAAAGAAATCCGATTGACGATATAAAGAATGTATCGCACAAGTTATGAAGGTACCTGCATGCATGAATCACAATACATACATAAGTATTATTTTTGTATTTTTTAAATCAATCTTATAATATTAGTAATAAATAGTACAATCTTACATCATAAATATACGAATGATCAAGACATCAAGCCATTCCATGGAGAACAGTTGAGCGATGTCTTTCATACAAACATGAATCATTAGATTATCTACTGGATACTTAAACACTATAATGTTTGCAGGAACTTCAAAAATATACCCAGTAGGCAATTTAGCAACCATCTCATGCATCAACCTCATGTCACCACTCAAAGTTGCCAAAATTTTCTCATTAACTAAAGGCCCATATTGCTTTGTAGATGATTCTTTCGATAAACTGCTACCTTATTTATTCTTTAAAGCCTTCTTTAATGGCTTGGATTTAAGTTTCTATAAATTAATAATAAATTATGATATATTATGATATATGAAATGTGATAATCTATATTTTATTGTTTTATAAGTTTAGGAATTATTACCTCTCCAAGAACCACGAGATGGTGTGGCCATTGAACAAAGCTACCTTTTGCTTTCGCAACTGTAGTTAAGTATTCAGTAGGCACAGGAAGTTCAGCTTCATGAGAGCCAGATAATACTTCATCTACAGATACCTTGACGTGATTGGGCATGATAGGTCGATTGTGCACCATAACATCAGTAAGGGATGGATAAACCATCCCCCTTGCCACAATCACCTGCTTACCTTCATTAATGGTAGCAAGTCTGCATGATGTAGGTGTCTGCAAAAACACAAAAAATCAATATTAGCTAGATTAAAGTGGAAGTGGAAGTAATGAAATTCAAAATTTTTACCTGTAATTCTGATATTGGAAATGGTGGGTCCACAAAGTGACAACTACTAGGAGTTGGGCGAGCAAATGAAGGACCCATCTCCACCTCCATATCAGGGCCAATTTGAGATGACTTCCTAGTTTTCTCCTCTATCATACTCTTAAGATGTGCAATATGTGTTGAGAATTTAGCAAATAATTTGGCCTCTATTTTAGTCTCAGCTCTTCTATAACTTCAGGTGAGACGGATATTGCTAGTTTCCTTTTTCCAGGATTACCATAAAATTTTGTGATGGTCACAACACTTCTAACACCTCTCACATAGCCAGAATGTTTGGGCTTTTCAAGTGCATGTGACAATATGTCATCATGCCTCTCTGGTACCCAGCTACCTTGGGCAACTTCTCCCCGTAATATGTCCTTTTCACCAGATAAACAATATGTTATAATCAATAATAGATAAAAATAAAGATACCTTGATATCATTGTTTGTTTAGCAAGTTATATTTACGATTTTTGTTGCCACCTCTTTTGTCTTTTCTACTGGGATTGTATAATTTCCTTCTTCTGTCTTTTTTGTTCTAGCTCTTACCCAATCTAGGCTTCAATCATATAATGATGTAACCTCAAAGCTCATAGATGGTGATGATGAAAAAGAAGAGATGGAATTTCAATAATCCATTGAGTCCTTTTCCCAGCATAGCCTACACGACCCAAGAAATGTGGATGCACATTCTTTGCTTGCTTTGCCTTCACCTTGGCACTGATTTGCTATTAAAAAAAATAATGAAGATCCCATTATCATGTCTTGCATAAATGTAAATTGCATTAATCTACTTCATAATTAGTACCTCATATTCTTTAGATTCATGTGCTTGTTTAAACTCCTCCCAATCTTTCTCAGTGATGAAGTCATATAATTCCAATGGTGACTTTTGCACGGATTTATTCTTTATGTACTTAACCACCAATCGATACTTAAAATCCTTCCACCGCATTCCAACAATTTTTAGTACAATATTTTTCTTATCATCTGGAATGTTGAACTCTTTCTGCAAAATAATATTTTAGATTAATTAGTTTTAATTCTTTATAATCAAATTTGTTAATAAATTTGAAGGAAACTTACCTTGATATCTTCCCAAATTGTATTTTTAAGACCCTAATCGACCAAATCCCAGCTTTTTATCGTGATGTTCACATAGGAACATGCTACAAGGCCAACGTAGGAACTAAATATATTGGCGTATGTTCCTATTGGGCAATCAAACTCATCAAAATCTATTGTCTTTTGTTCATTCCCTTGCTTCTTCAATTTTTTGCACGTGGTAGCTCCCCTAGTTTTCCTTTTTGTCATGATACTTGATGGCTCAGAATCTGGTTGTTCATTTGACATGATTTCCTGTAACGTAAGTATAACAAAGAAACATGTTAGTATAATCCACAATAATAACACTTTATTTCAAAGGGAAATAAAAACATTTGATTTATATGATAAACATTAACAAAAATGGTAATTATGAGTATAAGCCACATTAATCCTACTACACATTTCTAAATAAACTTACAATAAACATATATGGATCAATTATTGGTGATTTTCAATCCATATGCCTTCAGTATGATCATCACGCATGTGATTTGAATCTAAAATATATTCCCCAACTGGCATAGGTAACCAGATAGAAAACGGGGGAGTCTCATCAAATTGATCATATTCTTCCTCATTTACCACATCATCGATACCAACAGTCCGCCTCTTACCTTGAAGAACAATAGACCACTTACTATCGCCAGGATCAACAATATAAAATACTTGTTTAGCCTGTGAAGCAAGAATGAATGGATCATCTTGATAACCCAATCAGCTAAAATTGACCAAAGTGATTCCTAACTTATCCACTCAAACACCGCATCGGTTTTCAATCCATTTACATCGGAAGAGAGGAATCATAAATTCCTTGTAATCAAGCTCCCAAATGTCTTCAACTACACCATAATATGACATTGTAGCATCTATTGGCATGGTGTCTTTAGCACTAGAAAATTCTCGTGATGAAGCTATCAAAGTAACTCCACTATTTTGCATTGTGCTTTTGTCATCCTAATGTTCAGTATAAAAGGTATATTTGTTGATGTCATATCCTTCATAAGACCGTATATTCAACTCAGGGCCATAGGCTAAGCATTTTATGGTATTAGTTACATCTTCTGGCATTTCTGATAACTGATGCATCACTCGGTCTTTAAACAATCCAATAAAAGAATTAATATGTTCATTTGTCAACCATATTTCATCTTTGGATGGATTCAGACGCCTTAAAATGGAGATGTTCTCTTCTAAATATGGATGAACTTGTGTAAGGTCGTGCAACATAAGGAGATCTGCTTTCTAACGCATTTGAGCACCGGGTAATACCATTTTAAATCCAATTGTTCCTTTACCTCAAAGTCTTCCCACATGATGAGACTTAGGAATACCAATAGGTTCAACACCTGATAAGTAGACTGTGCAAAATTCAATACCCTCCTCAACCGAGTAACCTTCAATAATACTACCTTCAGGTCGATATCGGTTCCTCATATACCCTTTTAAGATACCCATGAATCTCTCAAAAGGATACATATACCTCAAATACACCGGACTGCACAATTTAATCTCTCTCACAAGATGAATAACCAAATGCACCATTATGTCAAAAAAGGAAGGTGGAAAATACATTTCAATTTGACATAGAGTAACAACAATATTGGCTTGCAACTCATCCAAATTCTTTGGATCAATGACCTTACAACAAATTGCATTGAAGAAAAAATAAAGTCTTGTAATAACATTCCTCACATGATTCGGTAGTATTCCTCGAATTGCTATTGGTAAAAATTGTTGCATCAAAACATGACAATCATGAGACTTCATACCTATCAACTTCAATTCTTTCATTGACACAGGACTTTTAATATTTGATGAAAATCCATATGGAACTTTAACACCATAAAGACACTCACAAAAGCTTGTTTTCTCTTTTTTAGACAGCGTATAACAAGCTAGGGGAAGATATGTTCATTTCCCTGTATCTTGAGGCGCTAACTCCATCTGTATGCCCATTTCTAACATGTCCTTTCTTACTTTGATACCATATTTTGTTTTTCCCGATATATTCAATAATGTCCCTATTATAGCATCACAAACATTTTTCTCCACATGCATAACATCAATACAATGACGAACCGGTAAGTATTCCCAATAAGGAAGATCGCAGAATATAGATCTCTTTTTCCAAGGACCCATTTGAGCAAGTTTAAAAGGTTTACCAAATGCATTATCAATATCTCTAACTCGTTCAAAAACCTCATTTCCTGTTAATGGCAAACGAGCTACTCGCATTTCGGTATATCCATTGAAAGACTTTTTCTTCTTACGATAAAGGTGATTAGGAGGGAGAAATGTCCGATGACTCATATAAACATTTTTCTGGCTATGATTTAAAGATTGGTCCATTGTGTTGTCCTCACAAATCGGACACACTTTTGCTCCTTTCATAGTGTACCCAGATAAGTTAGAAATGGGCATAATACTTTAGCTGTAGGCCTTTTTTTATCTTCAGAAGAAACTTTCCCATGTTTGTAATGTGACGCTCCACACTTTGGACACTCATGCAAGTCCTTATATTCATTTCGATATAATACACAATCATTTGGACATGCATGTATATTCTTATATTCCATACCCATAGGACACAACATTTTCTTAGCCTTATATGTAGATGTGGGAAGCTCATTTCCCTCCAGAAGCATGTCTTGCAACAATTCTAATAGTGCCGTGAAACTCTTATCACTCCATCCATTTTTTGCTTTCATGTTATAGGGTTTAAAAACGACTGACAATTTTGTGAAATTACTGCAACCGGGATACAAAGGTTTATCAGCATCGTTTAACAATCTCTGAAGGTATGCCACCCTTTCCACAAAATGTTCTGTAACATCTATTATCTCTATTGGGTTTTGAAGAATGAATCATATTCATGAATGCAGCGAAAAATAAAATTTTTCAAAACCCAAAACAAAAGCTCATACTTGTACCATTAAAACTAGATTATATAAATGTAAATGTTAAAAATTATACCTTGTAATTTTTATTTGTTCTTCAAATCTTCACTTTGTTGGGTTGTAGCAAACCACAACAATCCACACTAGGATGTCTCTAATGATAATCCATGCGAAAAATGAAGAAGAAACTATCAAGAGAAAATGGTTTGAACAAATTCAAAGTGCGAGCTTTGAAAGTGTTCTTGAGAGAATTTTTGTTATGTCTTAAAAATATTTTTTTTCACAAAAAAATATTTTCATGTCTATATTCTGCAATTTGATGTCTTTTCTATTTGAATCAAATTCAAAAATAAGATGAAAAGTCAAAAATGGAGAAAATGGTAACCAATGAAGAGTAATTGGCCATAATTAGGGGCCAATTACAGCCGTTGGCCAACAGATGGAAGCTGCAGGTGCGCTGGGCCTGCAGCAGCAGTCCAGCTGGCCCGCAAGGCTGGCCAGCAGCCTGCCCACGACACTTCCGAATGATTTTTTCGTGCGATCTCATCGCGATCCTTCCTAAAATAATTTTCTCATATTTTGGATCCTATCCAAGACCATTTTAATCATTCTCCATATCTTCAATACGTGTGACCCATTAGGTTCCCGATTATGTTGGCCACTTAAATTAACAATTAATTTAAGTAGGTCATGAGCGGTATCTAGCAACACATCATGACCCCCAATTGACCGAAAAGTCAGTGGTTTGACTAAGAACCTTTCCATAAACAATTTCTGTGCAATTATTCCTTTCACCAATCTATACCCCACTTGGTTCAGAGTATGGATATGTGTCAACTCCCACTAAACTAACTACATCACGTCTAGTCCAAGTAATGTTAGTTCTTGTCCTTGAGGCTCATTACTCTATTAGATATGTCATTGAAGACTATCTTTATGACATTTCCACTCCGGCCAGAGATTCCTAAGTAATGACCACGACAAGAGGCCATGGGTATACACTCCTTCTATCAATAGTGGTGAATCCTTTGTTGGTTACCCAATTATCTTCGAATACCTCAAGCTGTATCCAATCACCACCCTATGAGCTACCTCTCTGAGGCAACAAGGAATAGTGTCAAAATACAGAATCAATATTCAAGATATCCTTGAGTACCTCAAGTCTAAGGATACTTGCACCATTGCTATGATGCGACTATCATTGACATTTGAATAGATTATCCATATGATTGTCTCAACTTTGGTCATCCAATGTACTCAGCTACACTTAGCATTCATGTTTATAGATTATGAGATCTACTACTCGATCCAATCAAGAAGTGTAACATGTGCTAGTCTGTCTGGATTAATAATGTCCTGTCTCATTAATCCTATGACTAGGGATAATTTTGATACTAACATAATTACACATGATAAGAATCTCAATATCATGATCTCATCATGATTTCATTCATGCTATGTTATGTACAAGGACTTCATTAATTGATTTAAGATCACTTATCAATTCATATATCAAATGAACATCAAATTAATAAAAAAGCCTTTTATTAATCAAATAAATTTGTACAATAAGTGCTAAAGGTGATTGCCTTTAGAGCACTCCTCTAATAAGCTCCCACTTACACTAAAGCCAATCACCTTTGTATTTAATTCCATAGGCGAGTACATGAGAATCATATTTCTTTTGGGGAAGTGGCTTAGTTAAAGGATCAGTAATATTCTGATCAGTGGGCACTCTTTCTATCTCTACATCATTCCTACCAATGATTTTTCAAATCAAATGGTATCTTCTGAGTACATGTTTGGATCTCTGATGAGACCGTGGCTCCTTTGCTTGTGCAATGGCTCCATTATTATCACAATACAATTGTATTGGATCAATAATGCTGGGAACCACTCTAAGTTCTGTGATGAATTTCTTTATCCAAACTTCTTCCTTTGCTGCTTTAAAACCTGTAATGTACTCTGCTTCAGTTGTGGAATCAGCAGTCATTTCCTGTTTGGAACTCTTCCAACTAACTGCTCCACCATTTAGTGTGAATATATAACCTGACTGAGATTTTGAGTCATCCTTGTCAAATTGGAAGCTGGCATCGGTATACTCGCTCATAGTAATGTCTCCATCTCCATATACCAAGAATACATCCTTAGTTCTTCTTAAGTACTTAAGGATATTCTTAATAGCCACCCAATGACCCTCACTAGGGTCCGATTGGTATCTACTCGTGACACTCAGAGCATATGATACATTGGGTCTTGTACATATCATAGCATACACGATTGATCCTATAGCTGAAGCATATGGAATCAAACTCATGTGTGTCCTCTCATCTTGTGTCTTTGGACACAAAGACTTTGAGAGAGTAATCCCATGGGTCAGGGGAATATATCTCCTCTTAGACTGCTCCATGCTAAACCTCTTTAGCATTTTATCTATGTATGTAGACTGTGAAAGACCAAGCAACCTTTTAGATCTATCTCTATAGATCTTTATCCTTAAAATATAGACTGCTTCTCCAAGGTCTTTCATAGAGAAATTCTTGGATAACCAAATTTTGACAGATTGTAAGGCTGAGACATCATTTCCCATTAACAATATGTCATCTACATATAACACAAGAAATACGATTGCACTCCCACTAACCTTCTTGTAGACACAAGGTTCATCTGGATTTTGTAAGAAACCAAACTGTTTGATTGTCTTATCAAACCGAATATTCCAACTCCTGGATGTTTGCTTTAATCCATAAATGGATCTTTGAAGCTTACATACCTTTTTTCCATTTTTGGATATGAAACCTTCTGGTTGTGTCATGTACACATCCTCAGTTAGATTTCCATTAAAGAAAGTTGTTTTCACATCCATTTGCCATATCTCATAATCATAACGAGTAGCAATGGCTAGGAGTATCCTTATGGATTTAAGCATAGCTACTGGGCTAAAAGTTTCATCGTAGTCAATTCCTTGTCTTTGATGATAACCTTTAGCAACAAGTCTAGCTTTATAGGTAATCACATTACCATCCATGTCAGTTTTCTTTTTGAAAACCCACTTGCACCCTATAAGCTTTATTCCTTCGGGTGGGTCAACCAAAGTCCATACTTAGTTTTCATACATGGAATCAATTTCTAACTTCATGGCTTGAAGCCATTTGTCAGATTCTGAACTATTTAGAACCTCTTCATAGGTTGTAGGCTCATCATTTTCTATGAGCAATACGTTGTTCTGTTCATTAATGAGAAATCCATATCTCTCTGGAATAGTATGTATCCTACTTGACCTACGAAGCTCTTGTGCTTCAGAAGGTTAAGTTGTTATATCAACTATATGAGTAACAAGCTCGGGTTCAGGCAGTTGATCAGCATCTATTTGAGCATCTTGAACTTCCTCAAGTTCAATTTTGCTCCCACTATCTCCTTTTAGAAGGAATTCTCTCTCTAAAAAGATAGCATGTCTTAAAACAAAAACCTTTTGTTCCAAGGGGTGGTAAAATTGATATCCATATGATGCTTTTGGATATCCCACAAACAGACATCGATCAGACTTAGCTTCTAGCTCATCTGACATTGTTCGCTTCACATAAGCAGGACAACCCCAAATTCTCATGTAAGAAAATGTGGGCCTCTTATCATACCATATCTCATATGGAGTAACATCAACTGACTTTGAAGGAACTCTATTTAATATATAAATGGCGGTCTCTAGTGCATAACCCCAAAAGTAATGAAGTAGATGAAACCACCTCTAGTATGTGTAGACATTGGACCACATACATCTGAATGTATTAAGTCTAAAAGTCCATTAGCACGTTCACCGTTTCCCTTAAAGGGTAATTTAGTCATCTTTCCTAGTAAACAAGATTCACATGTGTCATATGATTCATAATCAAATAACCCCAAACTACCACTTTTGTGTAGCTTAGCCATGCGTTTCTCACTTATATGACCAAGACGACAATGCCATAAATAAGATGGTTTCAACATATCTTGTTTTTGCCTTTTATTATCATTGATGTTTAAAATTGGATTTGACATATCTAATATGTATATTCCATTACATAATGTACCATTAGCATAAAGAATTCCATTCAGCATAATAGAACAACAATTGTTACTAAAAGCTAAAAGGAAACCATCTTTATTTAGACTTGAAACAAAAATAATGTTTTTAGTCAAAACAGGTACATAATAGCAATTCTCCAAATTTAATATAAGCCCACTAGGGAGGGTTAATACATATGTTCCTATTGCTAATGCAGCAACCCTTGCTCCATTTGCAACGCATAGGTCTGACTCTCCCTTATTGAGTTGTCTATTGTTCCTTAGGCCCTACATATCAGTGCATATGTGTGAGCCATAACCGGTATCTAATACTCATATATTATTATTGGAAACAATATTAATTTCAATGACAAAAATACCTGAAGTAGATGGGGCATCAAATGCCTTCTTGTTCAAGGACTCCAAGTAAGCCTTGCAGTTTCTCTTCCAATGGCCATCCTTGCCACAATGGAAGCATGTCCCTTTTGGAGCAATCTCCTTGGCCTTTTTCTTGGCCACACCTCCCTTAGGCTTCGTGGACTTCTTATTCTTCTTCTTAAGGTTCTTCCATTTAGAACTTGAAGAGTCCACCAGCATCACAGCCTTACTGTCCTTCTTGACAGATGGCTCAGCTGTTTTAAGCAAGTTAATCAGCTCAAGAATAGTGGTAGAGATTTAGTTCATCCTATATTTAAGAACAAAATGTGAATAACTATCAGACAAACCGGTTAGAATTAAGTCAATACTTAATTTATGGTCCATCATAAATCCCAAGGTGGCCAACCTCTCAATATAGCCATTCATCTTCAATGCACATTGCACTGGAGATGTCCCATCAACCATCTTAGTGCGGAAGAGAAACCTTGAAGTTTTGAACCTTTCGGAACGTGCTTGCTCATCAAAAAGCTCTCTTAGATGGTATACTATGGAATTAGCATCCATAGCCTCATGCTGCTTTTGCAACTCAGTTGACATAGTAGCAAGCATAATGCAGTTTGCCATCTCACAATCATCGAGATGCTTTTGATATGCCTTCTGAACATCTTTAGAAGCATTAGTAGTAGGGGGATTAGGGAGTGCCTCATCTAGGACATAGCCAATCTTTTCGGATTTGAGAACTATTCTCAGATTCCTTAGCCAATCCAAAAAATTGGGCCCAGTCAACTTATTTGATTCCATTAGCGATCGCAAATTCACACTTGTCATGATGATGATTCTAGCAACCTAGATGTAAAATAGAACATGTTAGAATGTACATAAAATGCATGTTTATTAGGTCCATAATAAATCGCATTATGGCTCCCACTATTTTATAACGAATCCATAGCCCTCACTATGAACCCGAGAGAACTTATATGGAAGTTCTCCTAGTGGGTCGATATCTAACTAACTAAGAATAATCTTGAGGCAACTCAACAAGCTATCCTTAGTTTGGTTGGTAGGTATCTAATCCATACCAATTGCATTATTCATTCAACTATCGAATCTTGTGTTATCAACTTATTGATGTGTGCACATACATTGGGCTATTGACTCTTGATATGTGTACATCTCATGTATACAAACCCAACTTCACCTCCAATACATATTAACCTTGGCGCAAATCCAACAAGTTAATAATATCGGTTAAGTCTAACCCATTAATCTTGAAATCTAATTTCAATGGATTGAACATATTCTTATAGAGTGAGCTTGAGGTAACTCAACAACCCTAACTCTAGAAGAACTTTGGTTCTCCCCATATTAATGGAAGGCATAAGATATAATTGTTTATTTAGTGAGGGATTTCTTTGTTAAGTCTCATCAAGTTATTATTTCATGCTTTTATATATCATACATTCATCACATTGATATATAAAGATAGTTACATTAACTATATGGCATGATTATGGACATACTAAAGTCAATCTCTTGAGCCAAAGAGAGATTGACTAGGTCTTACCTAGGTATATGCATGAATTTACAACCCAAAATAGAAATCAAATTCCTATTTCTAAGTCTTATTGTTTATGGTACCATCTCCTTTGCTTCTTGCTCCTTTCTATCTTCATTCTATCCTAATCCTATGTAATCTAATTACATATTTCAAATTATAGAAAACCTCAATTTACATTTGAGGGGAGTAAGATGAGAAGAGAAATACATAAGAAAGAAAAAAGAGGTAAGAACATGCAGACCCTATTTACCATAAAACAAAATAATTTCATGCATGCTCAATCACATTGGGCCTAAGTCCATAATCATCCATCATGCCTTTTCATACACCCCTAACATGCATTCTCTAATGCACAAAATAAAAATGACAATTTTGGATTTCAATTTGTAAATCGATTCAACACTTGAATCGAAATTGAATATATGTGTTCTTTCGGTTAATTTAATTTTATATGTCATTTTAAAGTGGAATTTAATATTTAATAAAATTAAATTAAATTCCATATTTTCAGAAATAATTCCAAAATAATTCTCCTTAAAATCATAATATTATGATGTTAAAATTAAACAATTTGAATATTCAGTTTGATGAGACAATCAAACAGTTTGGTTTCTTACAAAATTCGGATGAACCTTGTGTTTACAAGAAGGCTAGTGGGAGTGGAATAGTATTTCTTGTGTTATATGTAGATGACATCTTGCTAATGGGAAATGATATCTCAGCCTTACAATCAGTCAAAATTTGGTTATCCAATAATTTCTTTATGAAAGACCTTGGAGAAGCAGTCTATATTTTGGGGATAAAGATCTAGAGAGATAGATCTAAAAGATTGCTTGGTCTTTCACAGTTTACATACATAGATAAGATGCTAAAGAGGTTTAGCATGGAACAATCTAAGAGGGGATATATTACCATGACCCATGGGATTACTCTCTCAAAGTCTTTGTGTCCAAAGACACAAGATGAGAGGACACACATGAGTTTGATTCCATATGCTTCAGCTATAGGATCAATCATGTAGGCTATGATATGTATAAGACCCGATGTATCATATGCTATGAGTGTCACAAGCAGATACTAATCAAACCCTAGTGAGGGTCATTGGGTGGTTGTCAAGAATATTCTTAAGTACTTAAGAAGAACTAAAGATGTGTTCTTGGTAAATGGAGATGGAGATCTTATTGTGAACGGGTATATCGATGCCAGCTTCCAATCTGACAAGGATGACTCAACATTTCAGTTAGATTATATATTCACACTAAATGGTGGAGAAGTTAGTTGGAAGAGTTCCAAACAGGAAACGACTGCTAATTCCATAACCAAAACAGAGTACATTGCAGCTTCTGAAGTAGCAAATGAAGCAGTTCGGATAAAGAAATTCATCATAAAACTTGGAGTGGTTCCCAGTATTATTGATCCAATACAATTGTATTGTGATAATAATGGAGCCATTGCACAAGGAAATGAGCCACAGTCTCATCAGAGATCCAAACACGTACATAGAAAATACCATTTGATTAGAGAAATCATTGGTAGGAATGATGTAAAGATAGAAAGAGTGTCCATTGATCAGAATATTGCTGATCCTTTAACTAAACAACTTCCCAAAAGGAAACATGATTCTCATGTACTCGCCTATGGAATTAAATACAAAGGCGATTGGGTTTAGTGCAAGTGGGAGCTTTTTAGACGAGTGCCCTAAAGACAATCACCTTTAGCACTTATTGTAAAAATTTATTTCATTAATAAAAAGGCTTTTTCATTAATTTGATGTTTATTTGATATATGAATTGATAAGTGATCTTAAATCAATTAATGAAGTCCTTGATACATAACATAGCATGAAGGAAATCATGATAAGATAATGATATTGAGATTCTTATCATGTGTAATTATATTAGTATCAAAATTATCCCTAGTCATAGGATTAATGAGACATGACACTATTAATCCGGACAGATTAGTACATGTTATACATCTTGATTGGATCGAGTAGTAGATCTCATAATCTATAAGCATGAGATGTTTAGAGATAACATGTGGATGCTTGCTGAGTTTAGCTAAGTATATTGGATGACTAACTATGAGACAATCATATGGATAATCTATTCAAATGTCAATGATAGTCTCATCATAGCAAAGGTGCAATTATCCTTAGACTTGAGGTACTTAAGGATATCTTGAATATTGATTATGTATTTTGACACTATTCCTTGTTGCCTCAAAGAGGTTGCTCATAGGATGGTGATTGGATACAGCTTAAGGTATTCGAAGGTAATTGGGTAACCAACAAAGGATTCGCCACTCCTAATAGAAGGAGTGTATACTATTGGCTTGTTGTCGTGGTCATTACTCGAGAATCTCTGGTCGGAGTGGAAATGTCATAAAGATAGTCTTAAATGACATATCTAATGGAGTAATGAGCCTCAAAGACAAGAACTAACATTACTTGGACTAGACGTGACGTAGTCAGTCTAGTGGGAGTTGGCACATGTCCATAATCTGAACCAAGTGGGGTATAGAATGGTGAAAGAAATAATTGCACAGAAATTGTCTATGGAAAGGTTCGTAGTCAAACCACTGACTTTCTGGTCAATTGGGGGTCATGATGTGTTGCTAGATACCGCTAATGACTTGCTTAAATTAATTGTTAATTTAAGTGGCCAACATAAGCGGGAACCTAATGGGTCACACGCATTGAAGATATGGTGAATGACTAAAATGTTCTTGGATAAGATCCAAAATATGAGAGAATTATTTCAGGTTAGATCACGTTGAGATTGCACGGAAAAATCGTTCGGGAGGGTCATGGGCCCATGCGGGCTAAGCAGGATACTGGCCAGCTTAGCGGGCCAGCTGGGCTGCTGCCTTGTAACATCCTTGACCTTCCCCACATGCATTTCATCGAACATAAGCATCTTGCATACAATTCAATTGAACACGTGCATTTCATACGTATTTTCGTAGGAACAAGTTCATGGCACGCACTAGCTATGTGTCCTAGTATTTGGCAATTATATCGAGTCATACGTGTATCCTTATAACCTAAATAAGGATAACAAAGTATTAGAAATGAATTGAATAAGGTAACTAAATTAAAGTAAGAAAAATGATTAGATTAAGATTAGTGAACATTTACATTGCTAATTTTGTTAAATCGGGTCAAATGATTAAGCTGTATCATTGTGTGAATTAGTGGAATTATAAATCTACATAAATAATAATAATAATATAGACAAAATAAAATGAAAATGACATAAAAGAGAAATATAAGAGAAGAGATGAGAAAGGAGAAGAGAAAGGAGAAAAGAGATGAGAAATGAGATGAGAAAAAGATAAAAAGACAAAAACCAAAAGTTAGCTTTATCTTCCCATTTTTGCCTTCTTCTCCAGCCTGACTTCTTCTTCAATTTCCTCCATTTAAGACTTCAATTCTTCCTTTTTTCACCTAGTTTTTGAAGCTAATTGATCCCTTTCAAGTTTATTCTTGGTAAGTAATCAATTGTTATTGCTATAGGGTTGATTTGAGTTGCTTAGGTTCAATATTAGGCACTGAATTGCAGCCCAATTTTGATGTTAATAGAAATTGATTCTGGAAATTTGTAAAACACAAAAGTTGTTAATTTATGTCTTAGCTTTGTGTATATGTAAACATGTTTGAAAGATGTTATTTATAGGGAGAGATATACTCTTCGTACTGAAACTGGTCAGGGTGTGAACCCTAACCAAGTTAGCTACTGTGTGGTTTGATTTCGAATATGTTAAAGCCATTATTGAAGTCTCTAAAACCATAAAAGTCATATATATATGTGTTTCGTGTCTTTCTACCGCATTGAAGGTTCATAGGCCTTGTAAATAGTTAGTTATGGTGAATGGAACCATGCCTGTTCCATGGTTTGAACTGCCTACTGAGTACCCTGGGAAGATACAGTAATTTGTTTGGCTAATTTGAGCTTGTTAGAGCTACATTCTGTACCTGATCAAAACATTCAAGTTATAGGTATATGTCTTAGCTAAAGTTTGGTACTAATTTCAACTTCATTGGTTATGTATAGACTAAGTTATGGCCTTTGGAAGCCATACTGGTCCGAAAGTCAATTCTATTCTGGACCAGTAAAATGTTTGGTATATTTAGAAGACCTTAGAGACATAATTGGTACAATTTGTAAACATGAAAAATGTTATATATGAACCCATATAATTTTCTGTAAAGTTTCAGTAAAATAGGACTTATATATTATAAGTGATGATGAACCCAAATGAGTACCCTGAAACTGCCTAAAGGCAGAAAACAAGGCAGAAAACCGAACACTCTTATAAATTCCACCACATATTGTACAACGATCCAATTGGTCTGAAATTTGAATATGTTCTATAATTATATGTTATTTTTAATTAGGAACTATAATCAGATTAATTGGTCAATTATAGAAAAGGTTATAGGCTAAACAGTCCCATAAGGTCACACTGCCTCATAGGAAAAATCTTAACTATTGACATGAACAATGCATATTAATTTGTTTAAGCCACATTAAGTCTCCCTAATCATGAGTTAATCAATTATGTTTTCATATTAGGCTTGCAACATATTGGAGACCCACAAGGAACGGATAGACAATAAGTTAGGGGTTGGAATCAAAGGAGAACGGTGAGTCGAATTATCGATTGAATTCTTTAGTGCAAATGAATGTTGCTTGCTATGTGATTCATATGATTGTCATGATTGGTCCTCGATAATGTAATGATGGATAATTTGTGACATTGTGGTACATATAAATGGTATACTTGTGGTATATTTGAGGTATATGTTTGACCAATGTGATATATATACATGGTATATGTAAAGTATATGCAAGGTATATGCTTGACATATGATGTATATATGGAATATATGTATGTTGTATATGATAAAGATGCAATGGTTGATGAATGCTTAAATACAAGTGCATATGAATATGGGCTAAAAAGGCGTTGTGACTAGTTAATCGATATTGCAAAGCAAAAGAAGAGGCCTATGGCCCAACAAATGTGCAAATGAAACAAATGATCAAGCTAGCTAGCAAATGCAAATGCAAATGCAAATGTTCACATGGAAAATATTCACATGGAAACCCGGGACAATATCTATTTAACTTGGTCACAACAAAATGAAATAAGCAAAGCATTTGCATACATAAAGAGTAATGATTATATGTTTCAACTCTATTGATACTTATATGATACTGATGAATGGAATGGAATACATGTTATATATTGGAATGGTGATTTATGACTATGAGTTGTTTGGTACTTTAGAGCTCATTGGATGGTTATTCTCACTGAGCCGCAACTCATCAATTTGCATCATTTTTCAGGTAAAGAAAAGTGATAGCTCATTTTGAGTAGCGTATAAAAGACATGGAGCACAGGTCATTAGCCAAGCCTCATCACTCTCTCTCCTTGCATTCCACACAAGCATGAAAATATGTCATATGTGTTTTGTATTTACATGCTTGAATATGTATAGTCATTTTGGAATGAGTCTAAAAATGTATAAATGAAATCAACTCGAAAATACTTATGTGTAAAGTTTATGTTTTGATATATGTGATATATTATATTGTGGTGAAAACCTCAGTGTTAACTTTGCAAAGTCAGTGAATAATATTATAGAATATGAGACTTGCAAAGTCATTGAATTATATTACAGGATATGAAAAAAATTTTTACTACTATTGTTAACAGGGTATTTTACCTTTCCAGTATGCCATGTATGATTACTTGATACAGGGATAGGTTATACTCAAATGCATAAGGTGTGACGTTACATTTTTGGTATTAGAGTCGGGATAGGTTCCATAGGAACATGCATAAGCATAAGAGCATGATAGCATATGCATCCTATATGTTGAACATTATGTAGTGACATACATTCATTTATTTTAGGGACATCATAAGACATGATACACCAAGAAGGGAGAGGCCGGCCGAAATGCATTCTCGTGAGGCATCACCTCATTTACATAGAGAGCAACCAGCAATAGGAGCTAGAGCTCCAGTACATGCATTACAGTCATCTCATGCAGAAATACCCCATGAAAACCTAGAACAAGAAGTATATGGTCCTGAAATGTACAAGGAAAGAATTTATGAAAAGCTGAGGAAACATGGTGCAACTATTTTCAATGGCACAACAGATCCAACAAAAGCTGAGACATGGCTGAAAAGGACACAGAGGGTACTGAATATGATGAGATATACCCCGGATGAGAAATTCGATTATGCAGTATCCTTACTGCAAGGAAATGCTTATGAATGGTGGGAGACAGTCTCCGACAGTGATGAACAACCACCGGTGTTGACATGGAATGATTTTCTCCTGGAATTTTAGAACAATTACATGCCTGAAGCATATAAAGATGAGAAGAGGAAGGAATTCCTGAATCTGAAAAAGGGGAATATGTCTATTGCGGAGTATGAAGTACAATTTAACAAACTTTCCCAGTATGCCACCTTCATGGTCTCTACTGAAAGAGACAAATGCAGGAAGTTTGAGGAGGGCCTCAAATATGAGATCAGAAACAGAATCACAGCTACTGATCTTGATAGTTATGCTAGGCTCAGAGCTGCTAAAATCAGAGCTGAACGGTTAATGAAAGAAGCTGGGGAACAACAAATAAAAAGGCCATCACGTGAATTCTTTGGTGAGTCTAGCAGAAGGTTGGGGAAAAGAGGTAGATATATGCCTGCATAATCTGGTAACAGAAGTGGGTACTCCAGTTCTAGAGGTCAAGGAATGACTTTCTCTTACCCAGGCAGAGGGCAGAGCCAATATGTTGAACAGAGGCCCACATGTAGTCATTGTGGTAGACAGCATACGGGCGAATGTAGAAGGCTCACAGGAGCATGTTATTTTTGTGGATCAATGGAGCACATGTATAGAGATTGTCCAAATAGAGCCAAACTAGTTGTGAATAATGTCTGTCGTGATTGCCTGATATCCATTGACAGAGCTGAGTTAATAGCTAATATGATTTTATTGCCAATATATGAATTTGATGTGATACTGGGAATGGACGGGTTAACTAGACATCATGCAATAGTGAATTGCTTTACTAAGGAAGTAATTTTGGAATCACCAAACCAGCCAAGGTTAGTATTTCTAGGTGAAAGAAAACTTGTGCCTACATGTCTAGTTTCAGCTGTAAAGGCATTTCGAATGATCAAAGGGGGATGTGAAGCATATTTGGCATATGTGAATGATACTAGAACCGCTGACAGCTTGCTTGAAAATATACGAGTAGTAAGGGAATTTGCTGATGTATTCCCAAATGATCTACCTGGTTTACCACCAGATAGAGAGATAGAATTCACTATTGAACTAGTACTAGGAACAACATCAATATCAAGGTCACCCTATAGAATGGCCCCAGTTGAGTTGAAAGAACTGAAGGCCCAATTGCAGGAGTTACTTGACAAAGGGTATATTAGACCTAGTGTATCACCTTAGGGAGCTCCAGTGTTATTTGTTAAAAAGAAAGATGGAACAATGAGATTGTGCATCGATTATAGGCAACTGAACAAAATGACGGTGAAGAACAAATATCCATTGCCTAGAATAGATGATTTGTTTGACCAGTTGCAAGGAGCCCAAATATTCTCCAAGATTGATCTGAAATCAGGTTATTACCAGCTGAAGGTAGCAGAAATAGATGTTCCAAAGACTGCCTTTCGAACCAGGTATGGGCATTATGAATTTTTAGTAATGCCATTTGGATTGACTAATGCTCCAGCTGCATTTATGGCTTTAATGAATAAGGTGTTTCAACCATATTTGGATAGGTTTGTGATAGTATTGATTGATGACATAATGGTGTACTCAAAGAATAGGGGAGAACATGAACAACATTTAAAAATTGTGTTGCAAACTTTGAGGGAGAAACAATTATATGCCAAATTGAGTAAATGTGAATTCTAGTTAGATAATTTGGTGTTTCTTGGACATGTGGTGTCGTGTAAGGGCATAGAGGTTGACCCAAAAAAAATTGAGGCTATGGTAAATTGGGAAACTCCTAAAAATGTTTCTGAAATGCATAGTTTTTTGGGTTTAGCCGGATACTACCACAGATTTGTTGATGGATTCTCCTTAATTGCTAGCCCTTTGACTAAATTGTTGAGAAAGAATGTACCTTTTAAGTGGACTTCTGAATGTCAAAGGAGTTTCGATGAACTAAAACACAGGCTAACCTCAGCACCAGTGTTAACCATCCTTACATGTACAGGTGGGTTTACAGTATATAGTGATGCTTCTCACCAAGGCTTGGGATGTGTGTTGATGCAACATGGTAAGGTGATAGCTTATGCATCCAGACAACTGAGACCACATGAGATCTCATATCCAGTGCATGATTTAGAACTAGCTGCAGTCGTATTTGCATTGAAGATTTGGAGGCATTATCTGTATGGTGAGACATTCCAAATCTTGACAGACCATAAAAGCTTGGGTTATTTGCTGACACAAAAAGAATTAAACATGAGGCAGAGACGGTAGTTAGAGCTATTGAAAGACTATGACTGTACAATTGAATACCATCCAGGGAAAGCCAATGTGGTAGCAGATGCATTGAGTAGGAAGGCTAGTAGCAGTATAGCTCACTTGCAAGTATCCTCTTTTCCATATTTGATTCAATTATGATCTATGAATGTTGAATTAAATATACATGATGAAGGATCACTGATTGCTACTCTTCAAGTTAGACCTATACTAAAGAAGAGGATCAAAGAAGCACAAAGCAAAGATCCTAAATTGTGTGAGAAAATTGAATCAGTAAGGTAGGGAAACAGTAAAGATTTTCAATTACAGGATGATGTACTGATGTTAAAATCATGCATATGTGTTCCAGACACTGAGAACTTGCGTCAGGAAATAATGGAAGAGGCACACAATGCACCGTATACAATGCACCTAGGGATGACAAAGATGTATCACAGTTTAAGGCCTCATTACTGGTGGCCAAGAATGAAGAAAGATATAGCAGAATATGTTTCCAAATGCTTGACATGTCAGCAGATTAAAATTGAATATCAGGCACTAGTTGGTAAACTACATCCATTGCCAGTGCCAGAATGGAAATGGGAAAGAATAACGATGGATTTTGTCTATGGATTGCCAAGAACTCCACGGAAAAATGATGCAGTATGGGTAATTATTGACAGATTAACCAAGTCAGCACATTTTCTACCTATCAGATGGGGCTGTACACTTGAGAGTTTGGCCAAATTATATGTGAATGAGATAGTCAAATTGCATGGAATTCTAGTGTCCATTGTGTCTGATAGAGATCCACGGTTTACTTCACATTTTTGGGTGAGTTTACAGAAGGCATTGGGAACAAAATTGAACTTTAGCATTGCATTCCACCCACAGACTGATGGACAATCAGAAAGGACTATACAGACATTGGAAGAAATGCTTAGGGCATGTTCTATGGAATTCAGAGGTGCTTGGGATGAATATATAGCATTGATTGAATTTGCTTACAATAACTAGTATCATAGCAGTATCCAAATGGCACCATATGAGGCATTGTATGGTAGAAAGTGCCGAAGCTCTATCATTTGGGATGAAGAAGGAGCACGTGCATTAGAAGGGCCAGAGATAGTGCAAGACACAGTGGATAAGAACAAGGTTGTCAAGAACAAGCTAAAGGCAGCCCAAAATAGATAGAAAAGTTACGCTGATCAGCATAGAAAGGAGATGGAATATAAGTTAGGTGAAAAGGTGTTTCTTCGTGTATCTCCATGGAAAGGGATAATCCGATTTGGCAAGAAGGGTAAATTGAGCCCAAGATACATATGGCCTTATAAAATTCTTGAGAAGATTGGTCCATTGGCTTATAAGTTGTCTTACCACCCGAGATGGCTCAGATTCATAATGTGTTTCATGTGAGCATGCTTAGAAGATACAGGTCAGATCCTACACATGTACTTAAAGATCAAGCCATTGAGATTGCAGAGGACATGAGTTATGTTGAGGAACCAGTGCAAATCATTGGATACAAGACTAAACAGCTAAGAAACTGAGAAATACCTTTGGTTAAAGTATTATGGCGTAACCATTTACAAGAAGAGGCAACATGGGAAACAAAAGAAAATATGAAAAAGCAATATCCACACCTGTTTTCAGGTATTAATTTCAAGGACGAAATTTTTAAAAGGAGGGGAGAATTGTAACATCCTTGACCTTCCCCACATGCATTTCATTGAACATAAGCATCTTGCATACAATTCAATTGAACACGTGCATTTCATACGCATTTTCATAGGAACGAGTTCATGGCACACACTAGCTATGTGTCCTAGTATTTGGCAATTATATCGAGTCATATGTGTATCCTTATAACCTAAATAAGGATAACAAAGTATTAGAAATGAATTGAATAAGGTGACTAAATTAAAGTAAGAAAAATGATTAGATTAAGATTAGTGAACATTTACATTGCTAATTTTGTTAAATCGGGTCAAATGATTAAGCCGTATCATTGTGTGAATTAGTGGAATTATAAATCTATGTAAATAATAATAATAATATAGAAAAAATAAAATAAAAATGACATAAAAGAGAAATAGAAGAGAAGAGAAGAGAAAGGAGAAGAGAAAGGAGAAAAGAGATAAGAAAAGAGATGAGAAAAAGATAAAAAGACAAAAACCAAAAGTTAGCTTTATCTTCCCATTTCTGCCTTCTTCTCCAGCTCGACTTCTTCTTCAATTTCCTCCATTTCAGACTTCCATTCTTCCTTGTTTCACCTAGTTTTTGAAGCTAATTGATCCCTTTCAAGGTTGTTCTTGGTAAGTAATCAATTCTTATTACTATAGGGTTGATTTGAGTTGCTTAGGTTCAATATTAGGCACTGAATTGCACCCCAATTTTGATGTTAATAGAAATTCATTCTGGAAATGTGTAAAACACAACAGTTGTTCCTTTATATCTTTTCTTTGTGGATATGTAAACATATTTTCAATATGTTATTTATAGGGAGAGATATGCTCTTCTTACTGAAACTGGTCAGGGTGTGAACCCTAACCAAGTTAGCTACTGTGTGGTTTGATTTTGAATATGTTAAAGCCATTATTGGAAGTCTCACAAAACATAATAGTTATAGATATATGTGTGTTGTATCTGCATACCGAATTTCATGTTAATAGGCCTTGTAAATTGTTAGTTATGGTGAATGGAACCATGCCTGTTCCATGGTTTGAACTGCCTACTAAGTGCCCTGGGAAGATACAGTAACTTGTTTGGATAATTTGAGCTTGTTAGAGCTACACTCTATTACTGATTGAAAACTCCGAGTTATAGGTATATGTCTTAGCTAAATTTTGGTACTAATTTCAACTTCATTGGTTATGTATACACTAAGTTATGGCCTTTGGAAGCCATACTGGTCCGAAAGTCAATTCTATTATGGACCAGTAAAATGTTTGATATATTTAGAAGACCTTAGAGACATAAATGGTACAATTTGTAAACATGAAACATGTTCCATATGAACACTTATAAGTGTATGTAAAGTTGCAATAAAATAGGACTTATATATTATAAGTGATGATGAACCCAAATGAGTACCCTGAAACTGCCTAAAGGCAGAAAACAAGGCAGAAAACCGAACACTCTTAGAAATTCCACCAAATATTGTACAATGATCCAATTTGTCTGAAATTTGAATATATTCTATAATTATATGTTATTTTTAATTAGGAACAATAATTAGATTAATTGGGCAATTATAGAAAAGGTTATAGGCTCAAGAGTCCCATAAGGTCACACTGCCTCATAGGAAAAATCTTAACTATTGACATGAACAATGCATATTAATTTGTTTAAGCCACATTAAGTCTCCCTAATCATGAGTTAATCAATTATGTTTTCATATTAGGCTCGCAACATATTGGAGACCCATAAGGAGCGGATAGACAATAAGTTAGGGGTCGAAATCAAAGGAGAACGGTGAGTCTAATTATCGATTGAATTCTTTAGTGCAAATGAATATTGCTTGCTATGTGAATCATGTGATTGTCATGATTGGTCCTTGATAATGTAATGATGGATAATTTATGACATTGTGGTACATATAAATGGTATACTTGTGGTATATTTGAGGTATATGTTTGACAAATGTGATATATATACATGGTATATGCAAGGTATATGCAAGGTATATGCTTGACATTTGTGGTATATATGGAATATATGTATGTTGTATATGATAAAGATGCAATGGTTGATGAATGCTTAAATACAAGTGCATATGAATATGGGCTAAAAAGGTGTTGTGACTAGTTAATCTATATTGCAAAGCAAAAGAAGAGGCCTATGGACCAACAAATGTGCAAATGAAACAAATGATCAAGCTAGCTAGCAAACGCAAATGCAAATGCAAATGTTCACATGGAAAATATTCACATGGAAACCCGGGGCAATGTCTGTTTAACTTGGTCACAACAAAATGAAATAAGCAAAGCATTTGCATACATAAAGAGTAATGATTATATATACTGATGAATGGAATGGAATACATGGTATATATTGGAATTGTTATTTATGACTATGAGTTGTTTGGTACTTTAGAGCTCATTGGATGGTTATTCTCACTGAGTCGCAACTCATCAATTTGCATCATTTTTCAGGTAAAGAAAAGTGATAGCTCATTTTGAGTAGCGTATAAAAGACATGGAGCACAGGTCACTGGCCAAGCCTCATCACTCTCTCTCCTTGCATTCCACACAAGCATGAAAATATGTCATATGTTTTTTGTATTTACATGCTTGAATATGTATAGTCATTTTGGAATGAGTCTAAAAATGTATAAATGAAATCAACTCGAAAATACTTATGTGTAAAGTTTATGTTTTGATATATGTGATATATTATATTATGGTAAAAACCTCAGTGTTAACTTTGCAAAGTCAGTGAATAATATTATAGAATATGAGACTTGCAAAGTCATTGAATTATATTATAGGATATGAAAAAAAAATTTACTACTATTGTTAACAGGGTATTTTACCTTTCCAGTATGCCATGTATGATTACTTGATACAGGGATAGGTTATACTCAAATGCATAAGGTGTGACATTACATGCCTCCCTCTCGTTGGCCAACGACAGATTTTGGCCTTAATTAGGCCAATTATAGCCAATTACTATTCATTCATTTCCCTTTTCTCCATTTTTGACTTTTCATCTTTTTGTTTTTGTATTTGATTCAAATAGAAAAGACATCAAATGACAGAAAATAGATATGAAAATAGTTTTATGTGAAAAAAATATTTTTAAGACAATAAAAATTCTTTCAAGAACATTTTCAAAGCTAGCACTTTGAATTTGTTCAAACCATTTCTATTGATAGTTTCTTCTTCATTCTTCGAGTGGATTATTGTTAGAAACATCCTAATGTGGATTGTTGTGGTTTGGTATAACCCAACAAAGTGAAGATTTGAAGAACAAATTAAAAATTACAATGTATAATTTCTAACCTCTATATTTAGATAAATTAGTTTTAATGGCACAAGTATGATCTTTTGTTTCGGGTTTTGAAAATTTTATTTTTCTGCTGCATTTATTAATATGATTCATTCTTCAAAACCCAATAGTGTCATGTACGTATCCTCAGTCAGATTTCCATTAAGGAAAGTTGTCTTCACATCCATTTGCCATATTTCATAATCATAATGAGTAGCAATGGCTAGGTGTATCGTTATGGATTTAAGTATAGCTATTGGGCTAAAAGTTTCATCATAGTCAATTCCTTGTCTTTGATGATAACCTTTAGCAACAAGTCTAGCATTATAGGTAATCACATTACCATCCATGTCAGTTTTCTTTTTGAAAATCCACTTGCACCCTATAGGCTTTATCCCTTCCGATGGATCAACCAAACTCCATACTTGGTTTTCATACATGAAATCCATTTATGGTTTTAGGCTCATCGTTTTCTATGAGCAATATGTCGTTTTGTTCACTAATGATAAATCCATATCTCTTTAGAACAATATGTATCCTACTTGACCTACGAAGCTCTTGTGCTTTAGAAGGTTGAGCTATTATATCTTCTGTATCAGTAACAAGCTCAGGTTCAGGCATTTGATCAACATATGTTTGAGCATCTTAAACTTTCTCAAGTTCAATTTTGCTCCCACTTTCTCTTTTTAGAAGGAATTCTCTCTCTAAAAAGATAGTATGTCTTGAAAAAAAAACCTTTTGTTCCAAGGGGTGGTAAAATTGATATCCATATGATGCTTTTGGATATCCCACAAACAAACATCGGTCAGACTTAGCTTCTAGCTTATTTGACATTGTCCACTTAACATAAGATAAAAAACCCTAAATTCTCATATAAGAAAATATGGGCTTTTTGTTATACTATATCTCATATGGAGTAACATCAACTAACTTCGAAGGAACTCCATTTAATATATAAATGGTGGTCTTTAGTGCATATCCCAAAAAGATTTAGGGAGTTTCACATAACTCATCATACACCTTACCATGTCTAATGAGGTTCGGTTCCTCCTTTCAGCCACACCATTGTGTTGTGGTGTGTAAGGTGGAGTCCATTGAGATAAAATCCCATTATCCCTAAGATAATCTAGAAACTCTTGGTTCAAATATTCACCTCCTCGATTTGATCGAAGTGTTTTAATACTTTTTCCAAGTTGTTTCTCTACTTCATTTCTGAATTCTTTGAACTTTCAAAAGCTTCAGATTTGTATCTCATAAGATACACGTACCCATATTGTGAGTAGTCATCGATAAAAGTAATGAAGTAGATGAAACCACCTATGGCTTGTGTAGACATTGGACCTCATATATCTAAATGTATTAAGTCTAAAAGTCCATTAACACGTTCATCCTTTCCACTAAAGGGTAATTTAGTCATCTTGCCTAATAAGCAAGATTCACATGTGTCATATGATTCATAATCAAATGACCCCAAACTACCACTCTTGTGTAGCTTAGCCATGCGTTTCTCACTTATATGACCAAGGTGATAATGTCATAGTAAGATGATTTCAACATATCTTGTTTTTTCCTTTTATTATCATTAATGTTTAAAATTGGATTTGACATATCTAATATGTATATTCCATTGCATAATGTACCTCTAGCATAAAGAATTCCATTCAACATAATAGAACAACAATTGTTATAAAAACCTAAATGGAAACCATCTTTATTTAGACTTGAAACAAAAATAATGTTTTTAGTAAAGTAGGTACATAATAGCAATTATGCAAATTTAATATAAGCCCACTAGGGATGATCAATACATAAGTTCCTACAGCTAATGCAACAACCCTTGCTTCATTTCCAATACGTAGGTCTGACTTTCCCCTATTGAGCTGCCTTGCAGTTTCTCTTCCGCTGGCCATCCTTACTGTAATGGAAGCATGTCCCCTTTGGTGCAATCTCCTTGGCCATGGCTCCATTAGTCTCCATGGACTTCTTCTTTTTAAGGTTCTTCCTTTTAGAACCTGAAGAGTGCACCAGGATCACTGCCTTACTGTCCTTCTTGACAGATGGCTCAGCTATTTTGAGCAAGTTAATCAGCTTAAGAATAGTGGTAGAGATTTGGTTCATCTTATAGTTAAGCAAAAAATGTGAATAACTATCAGACAAACCGGTTAGAATTAAGTCAATACTTAATTCATGGTCCACCACAAATCTTAAGGTGGCCAACCTCTCAATATAACCATTCATCTTCCTTACATATTGCCCTGGAGATGTCCCCTCAACCATCTTAGTGTGGAAGAGCAACCTCGAAGTTTCAAACCTATCAGAATGCCTTGCTCATCAAAAAGCTCTCTTACATGGTATTCTATGGAATTAGCATCCATAGCCTCATGCTGCTTTTGCAACTCAGCTAACATAGTAGCAAGCATAATGCAGCTTGCCATCTCACTATCATCGAGATGCTTTTGATATGCCTTCCGAACATCTTCAGAAGTATTAGCAGTAGGGGAATTAGGGAGTACCTCATCTAGGATGTAGCGCTCCCTTACCCTACTAATCGTTAATAGTGTATGGAAGTGCTACTAAGCTCTTTTTTTTGTAAAAATAACAAATTCTCAAATTATTGTATTATGTTTTTATATTTTGGAGTTTATTATGAGCGGAATATTTTTTACTATATTTCTCTTTCTTTTTTTTAAAGATCATTTAAATATGTAACTAGTGATGTAAATATTTTGATTTAAAAGAACTCATTCAATAAAGCATAATATTTAGAAATACATCTACAAATAATACTAGATATATAAATTACAAAATTCACTCCTTACAAATCCTACATGCCATAAATTTACATCAAAAGAAACTTTTAAAATTTAATTTTTATAATACAATTTCCAAAACATACAAAAAGAAAATAGACTGCTGCAATTTGATCTTGGAGTTTCTCTTATCTTCGGTCGCCTTAATGTCACAGCTACATCTATTTATGTGCGCAGGAAACACACACGCTAAGCTACTAGCTTAGTGGTAAGTTTGACAACTATCCAATAATTATATAAATATTTTTAAAATAAAATTTTAGAAACTACAATTAATTTACTAAGCATGCCAAAGCATTCAAATAATATCAATACCATTTACGTCAAGCAAAAATGAACATTTCATCAATTATAATATTTCATTCATTTATCATGTTTGAAATTCTTTATCAATACAATACATTCAATTTAAAATATTTAGATTTATCATCTTCAACATATCCAAAATTTTCCTTATCGTTTTCTCTTCCTTTCTTCTTTCTTCTTTCCTCTTCCTTAGTTTTGCTCACTTAGCTTCACTTTCTTGTTGATCTTACTAATCCAACCCTTTTTTCGTCTAACTTTAGCTTTGATTGAAGAAATAAAAAAGAAGAAGATCAATGGAGGAGGGTCACGACTACAAGGACAAGAAAGGAAGAGAGTTTTCTTTGGTTAAGATGAGGAAAAAGAATAATAATGACCAAAAAGTAGAGTTTTACTTTTTATAGTTGGATTAGGTGGGTGGTTAAGATTAATAGATAATCTTGTCCCCTATTAGTCCATTAACTTAAATCACTCTTACTTTATTTTAATACAACAAATATTCCTTTCCTTAGATAAAGAATATTCCATTTTTATGCCTTCTTAAAATATCTATGCCAAAAACACAGCAATTTCCAATTTCGTTCAGCGAAAATTATTTTTTTCCAAATTTTAATTCCGAACTTCAAAATTCTAAATTAATAATATCCAAAATATTTTTTTATCATTTATTGTCATTTTAATTTTTTTCTTTCATATCCGAATTGATACCCTGATCGGTTCTGCAAGTCGGATATCGGTCAACCGTAACTGCGGCCTAAATTATAGGGCATTACAATTTTCCCCTTTTAAAAAAAAAATTTGTCCTCAAAATTTACTTTTTTAACTGCAGTGGAATAATTGTGGATACTAAGCCATCATCAACTCTTCATTTTCCCAAGTCGCCTCTTCTGAATTATAATTTTTCTATAGAACCTTTACCAATGGTTCCTTCTTGTTCCGTAGCTCTTTCATTTCTTGAGTTATAATTTACACTGGCTCCTCTTCATAAGATAAATCTGAACGTATCTCTATAGGTTCTGCTAATATGATATGAGATGGATCCGATTGATATCTCCTCAACATGGACACATGGAATACGTTGTGAATCTTGTTTAACTCTGGTGGTAGAGCTAATTTGTACGCCACGGAACCTATGCATTCAAGTACCTCATATGGTCCAATGAACCTAGGACTCAACTTTGCCTTATTTTCCAAATCATAAAATCCTTTTCCAATGTGAGACTTTTAAGAATACTTTGTCACCAACTGTATACTCAATATCCCTCCTTTTCAAATCTGCGTATGATTTCTGTCTATTAGCAGCAACTTTCAGCCTATCTTTATTACTCTCACTTTTTTCTCTGTTTGCTACACTAGATCTGGACCCACTACTTTCTTTTCACTAATCTCAATCCAATATAGAGGCGTCTTACATTTCCTCCCATATAAGGGTTCTTATAGTGCCATATTGATATTGCCTTGGTGACTATTATTATAGGCAAATTCTATCAACGGAAGATGTTTATCCCAACTGCATTCAAATTCCATCACACAACTCCTCAACATATCTTCCAATATCTGTATGACCCTTTCTGATTGTCTATCTGTTTGTGGGTGGAAAGTTGTGCTTAAATTGAGCTGAGTACCCATGGCTTGATGCAAACATTTCCAGAATTGTGAAGTGAATCTCGGGTCTCGATCTGAAATGATTGAAACTGGCACACCATGTAAATAGATTATTTCATTAACATAGAACTCTGCCAAATGGTTAAGTGGATAATCCTTCTTGATCGGTAGAAAATGAGCTTGTAAAACCCCCTTACCCCACTTTAGTTTAGCAAGTTAAGTGAGCATTATTTGACTGACTGTCATATTAAATTAGCTAACTGAAGTATAATTTTTTTTCTTCGAAAATATTGCAGATATCAAAAATAAAATTATTGCAAACACGAATATTCAAAATTTTATTTATTTAGAAAATACATTAATTTACATTCAAACTATGTCCCTTACATTATAATTCATATTTATAATACACACTCGATGAAATAAAAACAATAATTTAATTTACAAAGTTTTAAAAAAATATACCAAAAATAAATCCAAAGCTTTTAGCCGCTTCCGTCCTAGTACCCTTCTTCTTCAGACAACTATAATATCTACGGCTACCCTTCTAAAACATGCGCGAGAGGAAACCACCCGCGCTAAGCTACTAGTTTAGTGGTGCTTCAATATAAAAATTTGATATACATATATTTTCTTGCATGTCATTTATAAATTTAACAAATAAGGCATAAAATAAAGTATTATATGAAATCACACAAATTTCATCAAGCATGTAATATTTAACAATTTTAATTAATATAACATTATCAAAATGATATACTTTAATATTATTATTATTATTCTTTTTTCTTGTGCCCATAACACTTATAACCGAACTAACTAATAGGAATAACGGGGTTTTCATTACCGGCTTTTATAATATTGCACTGAGCGCTTCATAATAATGTCATTACCGGTTTAATAATTTTGCGCCGAGTGCATTTATAAATTTATCATTTTCAGCTTTTATATTTGGCACCGAGTGCCTTAAATCTCCTGATTGGCATTCCAAACTATTCTCTATTCTAGTTCTAGATTAGGTGTCACTGGACTTAACTATTTTTATATTAATTCACATTATTTACAAAAATTGATAATTTTACTAAATTTCACCAATAAGCTTATTTATTTTTGTTCTTTGTTCTCATTGTTATTGCATTAGAATCTCACACATAAATAGTTTATTGAGCATTTATGATTACCATTAAAGTAAAAATTCATATTAATTTTTACATATACTTAACGCACCACATGCAAAAATCCAATATTTCAAGTTTTTATCTATGGTAGATTTCGGTCCTAATTTTAGGCTTCATTTTTAGCCCATTTATAATTCGAATTTGAAGTTATGATCTCTTAATAATTTGAAGCTTATTGTCTTAGATTTTATATTCATCAAAAATCACTCATATCCCAATTTTCTATCAAAAGTTATAGCCAAATGAACATTGAATCGTCACTAAAATTGTTGCCCAGAATTTTCTGGATAGATTTTAGGTATGAGATTTATGTATTTTTTTGGGCAAATTCAGACATATTTAGATTTTATGATCAAAATAAAAGTTAAATCCCTATGTCTTAGCTCACAATTCCGATAAATAACATATAAAACGGAATTCCAGAAACTAAGTTATAACCAAAAATTTCAAGACTGCTCCTGGAATTCTGTAACAAAGTCATCAATTGGCATCAATCTACCTTTCAACTACATTCATCATTTGCATTCTTTTTTATACGAAAATTTCCAGATCACAATTAAATTCATGTGTCTCAATTATTTCAAACCGTTTAGTCTCATTTCCATATAAAATATCAAAAGCAACAACTGTCATATCCGCTAATTTAGGCCTAAGTCACGCGAGTTGTTAAATCGACTCGTCGCTTTGACCAAAGTCAAAATTTGGATATTTGTCGAAAAATAATTAAAATAATTTCAATTAAGTATGGAAAATATCTAATAAAGTGTTCAAAATATTTTAAGATGTTAAATTTCAGTAAAGGACTAAATTGCAAATTTTGAAAAGTTTAGGAGTTAATTTGCAATTTACCAAAACTTGAAGGATTAATTGGGATAACCATCATTTAAATACATGAATTTGGACATAAAATGCATGTGGAGGCCAGCCACACCAAGTGGAAAATTTTAAGAAGGCAATTGACATGCATGAATTGGAAATTAACAAAGACTTTTAGAATGTGAGCTTAGGTGTCCCCATCTTAATGAATTTTGTCATTTTCTTCTTGATTGTTTCTTCTTCCTTATCCCTTTTGCATTGAGAATTTCTTCCTTCCCCAAAACAGCCCCATGTTCCATAAGTTTGTCCATAGCCAAAGCTTAGTTCTAGTGAAAGAAGGAGAGAAAAGAGAGAAAAAGTAAGGGAATAAGCCATTTTCAAGCATGAAAGAGCAAAAAGAGAGAGATTAGGGTTATGGAGTTTCAATGAGTAAGGTTTTAAATATTTCTTTTATGTTTTAGGAACTCAAATTGACTAGGATTTAGCTCAAAGGAGCAAAGGAAAAGAGAAAGAGAAGTAAAAAGAAAGAAAAGAGAAGAAAAGAGAGGTTTGTGCATAACCTAAGGCAATAACTTATTTTATTTTCTTTTATTTGCATGATTTGATTATTTGGCATGTTGATGATTCTGAATTAATAGTATTTTGTGATGAAAATCTTGGGTTGCTTGTTTGCTAGACTTAGGATTTAATTTGGTAAAAATTGAATGTCATTAGTTTGTATGTTCTTCGCTGGAAATGGATGAGCAGTGAGTATTTAAACTGTTATAACTTAAATTCTGGAATTTGGTTTTGTATGTTCTTGGTTAGGTTTGAAAACTAAGACATAGAACTATAAATTTTATTCATACCACAAAATCCAAATATGTCTGTCATTATTCAGAAAAATTCATAAAGCTTGGACTTAGAATCTGTCCAGAAAATTCTGGGCAGAATTGTTAGAAACCAGTCAGTGTTCCTTTTATCATATCTTTTGATACATAACTCAAAATTAAGTGATTAAAGTCGCATATTAAAGCTAAGATCCATATCTAAATTTGTTAAGAATACCTTGTAACTAAATTCAGATTTTAACAGGACTAAAATTAAGGTAAAAAACAGAGAATGGAATCTGCCAGTGACAGGGCAGCATATGAGTTGTGGAATTAAAAAAGTAATATGATGAGAGCCTTGTTATATTATGCAAATATTATTTTTATTGAGTGATTATGCGATTATTTTGAGCCTTTAAATGCTTGAAAAGTATGAATCTAATTGCTATGAATTTTAATGAGATGGCAACTCCTAAGTGCTTAGATGGAAACTCCGTTATCCTGGTCAGTGGTTCATAGGTATTATGGGCAATGAAAAGCTATATATAATAATGATTTGATAAAGTAAAATAAATATAAGATATAAAAGAATAAAATTTATGAAATATAAGTTGCATGAGAAGATGATTGGGTGTTTTGGGCATAAATAAATAAGTTATGGAAAATAAAAATGGAATTATGAATTGTAACATGGTTAATTATGATGTGTTATATAATGATGTGTTGAGAAAATAAACAAGTATGAGTTAAAAGAATATAATTGGATGTCTATACATGCTAGAATATCATGATATGTATATTTGCATGAGAAAATGATTAAGCATGAGTTAATATATGATAATGCATGATTGCATAAAATAGTTTATTGCCTTATTTATATGCACCACTAAGCCAAGAGCTTAGCGTGAAAGTTTCTCTCTCGCAGGTATAGCAAAGAATAAATAGACAATAGTAGATAAATCTAACGGTGACCTGATCCGTGGAACAACGTATTTCAACCATTATAGGTCACACAACTTTTGTATATTATCTTTGAATTTTATTTTGTAGTATTTGTAAAATAAATAATATGTTTTGTAAAGAACATGTTATGATATAAAAATGTAGTTTATCTTTCATGCTATGATTTCTTTTATAATGCAAAGTAAATAAAAAATAAAAAATCGAATATATATATATATATATATGAATAATTTTCATGTATACAAAATCTAAAAATTAAAATGATATTTTAACCGATAAAGTCAGCATAGTACTCCCTCATCCGGGCACGAGCTGCAGGGGTGAGGGGGTGTTACAGTTTTTGGTATCAGAGCCCGGTTTGGGTAGTTTTGGGATTTTAAAATGGTTTTCAAAAATAATTATGACATGTGTGTACCCACAACTAAATATTAAAGTTGTTGCTTACGGATTAGGGCCATTATTTTATAATATAGGTAGAAGGAGGCGAAAGTAATGAGCCTACTGAAATAGAGGCTTTATCGTGACCCAGTCGTCACCGAGCTACTGTATCTAGATCCAATGCTAGCCTATCAAGGGGGCAATCTATTGTTGGCACAGGGAAAATAGAGCTTATGAGGAACATGATTGATTTTCTACAAAGAGCATCACAACCAGCCTTATATGGGTTACAATTTGAGAGATTGAAAAAGCTAAGGGCACCCGATGTCTACGGTAAATGGGAAGATGACCCCTCAGTGACAGAGTTTTGGCTAGAACTGGTAAAGAGAGTTTTTTATCAGCTGCATTGCACATACAAGCATAAATATAACTATGCAGTGTCTTTACTACAGGATCATGCATATGACTGGTGGCGATCTGTGTCACAGAGCATAGAGGCTCCTGATCCTATGACATGGGAGTTCTTTCTAGATAAGTTTAAGGAGCAGTATATTTCTCCTATCTACACAGACGACAAGAAAAGAGAGTTTTTGATGCTGAAACAAGGAAACTTGTCGGTAACAGAATATGAAAGAGAATTCACACATCTCTGCAAGTATGCTAGAGGCATTATATCCACTGAGGTAGATAAGTGCTGAAGATTTAAAGATGGATTGAGAGACCCAATCAAGCTACAGGTCTCAGCCCTACACCTGATGATTTTTCCTAGTTTGCTAGCATCCGCCAGAACAGTTGAAAGAGTTATAGCAGCACAACAGCCAGCACAAGATAGAGGGTCTAGGAGACCTATGCCACAGCCAAGTGGAGTACAGTCGAGTGGCAAGAGAGCCAGATCCTTCAATGGCCAATTTCTGACTGGGGGTTTTAGCAGGCCTTCTTCTTTCAGATGGAGATAACCCATGAGATTTGTCTCTTCAGCAGCCAGTGCACCGGCACATACACCATATAGATCTCTACCCCTATTAGAATGTTAACATTTTGGTCATTTTCATCCAGTAGAGTGTTGGTGGATGGCAGGAGTGTGCTTGAGATGTGGCTCCAAAGATCATATGAGAAGGGATTGTCCTCTATTACAGCATGGTAGAGGTTCAGGGAGCACTGAGCTAATACAGACATAAGATTTTGGGCAAGGCAGATGCTGAGGTCGAGGGCAAGGCAGAGGAGGCCGGTCAGGGCCCAGTCAGTTTAGATCAGAGACAGTTGAAAGGGCATAAGGTAGAGGAGCTGCCCCAGCTAGGGCATATGCCATGCAAGGCCGAGAGGAGCAGGATGCACCTGATGTCATAATTGGTAAATTCCTTCGTTTTGGCTTTGACATACATGCATTAATAGATCCGAGGTCGACGCATTCATACATATGCACACCACCACTGGGTCGAGAGGGTTTAGAACCATAGTCTCTAGAATTTGAGATTATTGTGACTAACCCATTAGGACACAATGTGAGGGTTAGCAAGGTTTTAGGGGTTTCCCAGTTGAAATTCAAGGTAGGGAATTTCCAGTAAACATGATAGAGCTACCACTCCACGAGTTTGATGTGATATTGGGAATGGATTGGCTAGCTCGTTATGGAGTGAGAGTGGATTGTGAGAGGAGACAAATGATCATCAGAATTCTAGAACAAGATGAGATAGTGGTGATGGGTGAAGATAAAGGACATCCAGACAACGTGATATCAGTGTTGAAAGCTCAGAAACGCATCAGTAAGGGATATGAAGCATACTTAGCATAAGTGGTGGATATGGAAAAAGCAAGTCCGATGTTGGTGGATATTCCTACTGTTAGTGAGTTTCTTAATGTATTTCCAAAGGAGTTTCCAGGGTTACCAACAGATAGAGAAATCGAATTTTCTATCGATTTGGAACCCGACATCACTCCTATTTCCATTCCACCAAATAGGATGTGTTAGAGGAGTGCTCTAAAGGAAATCACCTTTAGCACTTATTATATAAATTTATTTGATTAATAAAAGGCTTTTTCATTAATTTGATGTTCATTTGATATATGAATTGATAAGTGATCTTAAATCAATTAATGAAGTCCTTGATACATAACATAACATGAAGAAAATCACGATGAGATCATGATATTGAGATTCTTATCATGTGTAATTATGTTAGTATCAAAATTATCCCTAGTCATAGGATTAATGAGATGGGACATTATTAATCCAGACAGACTAGCACATGTTACACTCATTGATTAGATTGAGTAGTAGATCTCATAATCTATAAACATGAGATATTTAGAGTTAACATGTGGATGTTTGCTAAGTGTAGCTAAGTACATTGGATGACCAACTATGAGACAATCATATGGATAATCTATTCAAATGTCAATGATAGTCTCATCATAGTAATGGTGCAAGTATCCTTAGACTTGAGGTACTTAAGGATATCTTGAATATTGATTCTGTATTTTGACACTATTCCTTGCTGCCTGAGAGAGGTAGATCATAGGGTGGTGATTGGATACAGCTTGAGGTATTCGAAGGTAATTGGGTAACCAACAAAGGATTCACCACTTTTAATAGAAGGAGTGTATACCCATGGTCTATTGTCGTGGTCATTACTCAGGAATCTTTGGCCGCATTGGAAATGTCATAAAGATAGTCTTCAATGACATATCCAATAGAGTAATGAGCCTCAACGACAAGAACTAACATTATTTGGACTAGACGTGACGTAGTCCATCTAGTGGGAGTTGACACATGTCCATACTCTAAACCAAGTGGGGTATAGAATGGTGAAAGGAATAATTGCATAGAAATTGTCTATGGAAAGGTTCGTAGTCAAACTACTGACTTTCCGGTCAATTGGGGGTCATGATGTGTTGCTAGATACTGCTCATGACCTGCTTAAATTAATTGTTAATTTAAGTGGCCAACATAACCGACAACCTAATGGGTCACACGCATTGAAGATATGGAGAATGAGTAAAATGGTTTTGGATAGGATCCAAAATATGAGAGAACTATTTTAGGATGGATCGCGATAAGATCAAACGAAAAAATCATTCGGGAGTGTCACGGGCCTATTCGGGCTAGGCAGGCTGCTGGCCAGCTGGGTTGCCCAGTAGCAGCCCATAGTAGGCCCAGCGCACCTGCAGCTTCCCATCAATTGGCCAACGGCTGTTTTTGTCCTTAATTAGGCCAATTGTGGCTAATTACTATTCATTTGTTTCCATTTCTCCATTTTGACTTTTCATCTTATTTTTGAATTTGATTCAAATAGAAAAGACATCAAATGGTAGAAAATAGACATGAAAATATTTTATGAAAAAAAATATTTTTCAGACAACGAAAATTCTCTCAAGAACACTTTCAAAGCTAGCATTTTGAATTTGTTCAAATCAATCCTCTTGATAGTTTCTTTTTCATTCTTCATGTGGATTATCATTAGAGACATCCTAGTGTCGATTTTTGTGGTTTACTACAACCCAACAAAGTGAAGATTTGAAGAACAAATAAAAATTACAAAGTTTAATTTTTAACATTTACATTTATATAAATTAGTTTTATTGGTACAAGTATGATCCTTTGTTTTGGATTTTGAAAAATTTTATTTTTTGCTACTTTTATGAATATGATTCATTCTTGAAAACCCCAACATTGGTATCAAGGCCTCCTTGTATCCATTAAAATTAATTTTAATTGAAAGTGCAATGAGATTGCATGTTTTGATGATTTTGGATCAATAAGATTTGAAAAGTTGAAATTAATTTGTAAAATATAATTCACACATTTTCCTTTCTTTAATCTGATCATGGGATGATTAAGAATAATTATTTTGATTGAAAAATGATTTGAATGTGATTCAAATAATTAATTTTGGATTTATTTAAAAAATGTCTAAAATTGCCTTGTTTATGAACATATGTTGTAATTTGGCTTAATTGATGGGGCTGGTTACATTTTTCTTGTAATTTAATTATGAAACAATTGTTTAGACATATAAAAAATATTTTTATGCCTCTAGAAGTGTCCAATAATTAATTAAAAATTATTTTAATTAATTTTTCAAAAAAAAATAGAAAAACGGGACTATTTTAGCTTACCCGGTGGGGCTGTTTTGTTTGATTTTTTTGTATGTGTTTATTTTATTTTCAGCACCTTGAAATAATTTTTATGTGATTAAAAATATCTTATTTTGATGTTAGATGTATGCCAAAATTATTTTTCAAGCATTTGAAATTTTAAAAATTCTAGATATCAAATTAGTCATTTTGAGCGTCTAAGTGTGTTGGTTCATTTGTCTTAGTAGTTTTGGCTTGTGCCAAAAATATTTTGATGAACTTGAGCTGACCTAAAGATAATTAGAATGGTGATTTGATGTTCTAGAAATTTTTAAAATTTTTGAAAATTAAATTTGAATTAATTTAAGTTGTGCAATTGTAATTCTAGTATGACTAGAAATTGGTATGTATATTAAAATTAAATTGTTTAATTTTAACATCATAATATTCTGATTTTAAGGAGAATTAATTTTGAATTATTTCTGGAAATATGGAATTTAATTTAATGTGATTAAATATTAAATTTCACTTTAAAATGACATAAAAAATTAAATTAACCGAAAGAACACATATATGCAATTTCGATTCAAATGTTGAATCGATTTACAAATTGAAATCCAAAATTGTCATTTTTATTTTGTGCATTAGAGAATGCATGTTAGGGATGTATGAAAAGACATGATGGATGATTATGGACTTAGGCCCAATGTGATAGAGCATGCATGAAATTATTTTGTTTTATGGTAAATAGGGTCTGCGTGTCCCTACCTCTTTTTCTTTCTTATGTATTTCTCTTCTCATCTTACTCCCCTCAAATGTAAATTGAGGTTTTCTATAATTTGAAATATGTAATTAGATTACATAAGATTAGGATAGAATGAAGATACAAAGGAGCAATAAGCAAAGGAGATGGTAGCATAAACAAGGAGACTTAGAAATAGAATTTGATTTCTATTTTGGGTTGTAAATTCATGCATATACCTAGGTAAGACCTAGTCAATTTCTCTTTGGCTCAAGAGATTGACTTTAGTATGTCCATAATCATGTCATATAGTTAATGTAACATGCTCTATTTTATAGTAAAATGCATTTTATGTAAATTCTAACATGCTCTATTTTACATCTAGGTTGCTAGAATCATCATCATGACAAGTGTGATTTTGCGATCGCTAATGGAATCAAATAAGTTGACTGGGCCCAATTTTTTGGATTGGCTAAGGAATCTGAGAATAGTTCTCAAATCCGAAAAGATTGGCTATGTCCTAGATGAGGCACTCCCTAATCCCCCTGCTGCTAATGCTTCTGAAGATGTTCAGAAGGCATATCAAAAGCATCTCGATCGTAGTGAGATGAAAAGCTACATTATGCTTGCTACTATGTCAACTGAGTTGCAAAAACAGCATAAGGCTATGGATGCCAATTCCATAGTATACCATCTAAGAGAGCTTTTTGGTGAGGAAGCACATTTTGAAAGGTTTGAAACCTCAAGGTTGCTCTTCCGCACTAAGATGGTTGAGGGGACATCTCCAGTGCAATATGCATTGAAGATGAATGGCTATATTAAGAGGTTGGCCACCTTGGGATTTGTGATGGACCATGAATTAAGTATTGACTTAATTCTAACCGGTTTTTCTGAGAGTTATTCACATTTTATGCTTAACTATAGGATGAACCAAATCTCTACCACTATTCCTGAGCTGATTAACTTGCTTAAAACAGCTGAGCCATCTGTCAAGAAGGACAGTAAGGTTGTGAAACTGGTGGACTTTTCAAGTTCTAAAAGGAAGAACCTTAAGAAGAAGAAGTCCATAAAGCCTAAGGGAGGCGTGGCCAAGAAGAAAGCCAAGGAGATTACTCTAAAAGGGACATGCTTCCATTGCGGCAAGCATGGCCATTGGAAGAGAAACTGCAAGGCTTACTTGGAGTCCTTGAAGAAGAAGGCATCTGATGCCCCATCTAATTCAGGTATTTTTGTCATTGAAATTAATATTGTTTCCAATAATAATATATGGGTATTAGATACCGGTTGTGGCTCACACATATGCACTGATATGCAGGGCCTAAGGAACAATAGACAACTCAATAAGGGAAAGTCAGACCTACGCTTTGGAAATGGAGCAAGGGTTGCTACATTAGCTATTGGAATATATGTATTGACCCTCCCTAGTGGGCTTATATTAAATTTGGATAATTGCTATTATGTACCTACTTTGACTAAAAACATTATTTCTATTTCAAATCTAAATAAAGATGGTTTCCTTTTAGCTTTTAGTAACAATTGTTGTTCTATTATGTTGAATGGAATTCTTTATGCTAATGGTATATTATGCAATGGAATATACATAATAGATATGTCAAATCCAATTTTAAACATCAATGATAATAAAAGGCAAAAACAAGATATGTTGAAATCATCTTATTTATGGCATTGTCGTCTTGGTCATATAAGTGAGAAATGCATGGCTAAGCTACACAAAAGTGGTAGTTTGGGGTCATTTGATAATGAATCATATGACACATGTGAATCTTGTTTACTAGGCAAGATGACTAAATTACCCTTTAAGGGAAAGGGTGAATGTGCTAATGGACTTTTAGACTTAATACATTCAGATGTATGTGGTCCAATGTCTACACACGCTAGAGGTGGTTTCATCTACTTCATTACTTTTATCGATGACTACTCACGATATGGATACGTGTATCTTATGAGATACAAATCTGAATCTTTTGAAAAGATCAAAGAATTCAGAAATGAGGTAGAGAAACAACTTGGCAAAAGTATTAAAACACTTCGATTAGATCGAGGATGTGAATTCTTGAGTTAAGAGTTTCTAGATTATCTTAGGGATAATGGGATTTTATCTCAATGGACTCCACCTTACACGCCACAACACAATGGTGTGGCTGAAAGAAGAAATCGTACCTTGTTAGATATGGCAAGGTCTATGATGAGTTTTATGGAATTGCCTAAATGCTTTTGGGGTTATGCACTAGAGACTGCCATTTATATATTAAATGGAGTTCCTTCAAAGTCAGTTAATGTTACTCCATATGAGATATGGTATAACAAGAGGCCCACATTTTCTTACATGAGAATTTGGGGTTGTTCTGCTTATGTGAAGTAGACAATGTCAGATAAGCTAAAAGCTATGTCTGACCGATGTCTGTTTGTGGGATATCCAAAAGTATCATATGGATATCAATTTTACCACCCCTTGGAACAAAAGGTTTTTGTTTCAAGACATGCATTCTTTTTAGAGAGAGAATTCCTTCTAAAAGGATATAGTGGAAGAAAAATTGAACTTGAGGAAGCAACCATCCAGGAGTTGGAATAATCAGTTTGATGAGACAATCAAACAGTTTGGTTTCTTACAAAATCTGGATGAACCTTGTGTTTATAAGAAGGTTAGTGGGAGTGCAATCGTATTTTTTGTGTTATATGTAGATCACATATTGTTAATGGGAAATGATGTCTCACCCTTACATAGACCTTGGAGAAGACCTTGGAGAAGCAGTCTATATTTTAGGGATAAAGATCTATAGAGATAGATCGAAAAGATTGCTTGGTCTTTCACAGTTTACATACATAGATAAAATGCTAAAGAGGTTTAGCATGGAGCAGTCCAAGAGGGGATATATTCCCATGACCTATGGGATTACTCTCTCAAAGTCTTTGTGTCCAAAGACACAAGATGAGAGGACACACATGAGTTTTATTCCATATGTTTCAGCTATAGGATCAATCATGTATGCTATGATATGTACAAGACCCGATGTATTATATGCTCTGAGTGTCACGAGTAGATACCAATCGGACCCTGGTGAGGGTCATTGGGTGGCTGTCAAGAATATCCTTAAGTACTTAAGAAGAACTAAGGATGTATTCTTGGTATATAGAGATGGAGATTTTATTATGAGCGAGTATACCGATGCCAGCTTCCAATTTGACAAGGATGACTCAAAATCTCAGTCAGGTTATATATTCACACTAAATGGTGGAGCAGTTAGTTGGAAGAGTTCCAAACTGGAAACGACTGCTGATTCCATAATCGAAGCAGAGTACATTGCAGCTTCTGAAGCAGCAAAGGAAGCAGTTTGGATAAGGAAATTCATCACAGAACTTGGATTGGTTCCTAGCATTATTGATCCAATACAATTGTATTGTGATAATAATGGAGCCATTGCGCAAGCAAAGGAGCCACGGTCTCATCAGAGATCCAAACGTGTACTCAGAAGATACCATTTGATTAGAGAAATCATTGGTGGGAATGATGTAAAGATAGAAAGAGTGCCCACTGATTAGAATATTGCTGATCTTTTAACTAAGCCACTTCCCCAAAAGAAATATGATTCTCATGTACTCGCCTATGGAATTAAATACAAAGGCAATTGGCTTTAGTGCAAGTGGGAGCTTGTTAGAGCAGTGCTCTAAAAGCAATCACCTTTAGCACTTATTGTACAAATTTATTTGATTAATAAAAGGATTTTTCATTAATTTGATGTTCATTTGATATATGAATTGATAAGTGATCTTAAATCAATTAATGAAGTCCTTGACACATAACATGGCATGAAGAAAATCATGATGAGATCACGATATTGAGATTCTTATCATGTGTAATTATATTAGTATTAAAATTATCCCTAGTCATAGGATTAATGAGACGGGACATTATTAATCCAGACAGACTAGTACATGTTACACTCCTTGATTGGATCGAGTAGTATATCTCATAATCTATAAACATGAGATGTTTAGAGTTAACATGTGGATGCTTGCTAAGTGTAGCTAAGTACATTGGATGACCAACTATGAGACAATCATATGGATAATCTATTCAAATGTCAATGATAGTCTCATCATAGCAATGGTGCAAGTATCTTTAGACTTGAGGTACTCAAAGATATCTTGAATATTGATTTTGTATTTTGACACTATTCCTTGTTGCCTCAGAGAGGTAGCTCATAGGGTGGTGATTGGATACAGCTTGAGGTATTCGAAGGTAATTGGGTAACCAACAAAGGATTCACCACTTTTGATAAAAGGAGTGTATACCCATGTCCTCTTGTCGTGGTCATTACTCAAGAATCTCTGGCCGAAGTGGAAATGTCATAAAGATAGTCTTCAATGACATATCCAATTGAGTAATGAGCCTTAAAGACAAGAACTAACATTACTTGGACTAGACGTGATGTACTTAGTCCAGTGGTTGTTGACACATGTCCATACTCTAAACCAAGTGGGGTATAAAATGGTGAAAGAAATAATTGCACATAAATTGTCTATGGAAAGGTTCATAGTCAAACCACTAACTTTTCGGTCAATTGGGGGTCATGATGTGTTGCTAGATACCGCTCATGACCTGCTTAAATTAATTGTTAATTTAAGTGGCCAACATAACCGGGAAGCTAATGGGTCACACGCATTGAAGATATGGAGAATGAGTAAAATGGTCTTGGATAGAATCCAAAATATGAGAGAATTATTTTAGGATGGATCGCGATGAGATCGCACGAAAAAATTGTTCGGGAGTGTCACGGGTCCGCATCGCTTGGCGGGCTAGCTGGGCTGCCCAACAGCAGCCCACAGCAGGCCCAGCGCGCCTGCAACTTCCCATCCGTTGGCCAATGGTTGTTTTTGGCCTTAATTAGACCAATTACTATTCATTTGTTTCCATTTGCTCCATTTTTGACTTTTTACCTTATTTTTGAATTTGATTCAAATAGAAAAGACATCAAATGGCAGAAAATAGACATGAAAATATTTTTTGTGAAAAGAATATTTTTAAGACACAACAAAAATTCTCTTAAGAACACTTTCAAAGCTAGCACTTTGAATTTGTTTAAACCATTTCTCTTGATAGTTTCTTCTTCATTCTTCGCGTGGATTATCATTAGAGACATCCTAGTGTGGATTGTTGTGGTTTGCTAAACCCAACAAAGTGAAGATTTGAAGAACAAATAAAAATTACAATGTATAATTTTTAACATTTACATTTATATAAATTAGTTTTAATGGTACAAGTATGATCTTTTGTTTTGGGTTTTGAAAAATTTTATTTTTCGCTGCATTTAGGAATATGATTCATTCTTCAAAACCCAACAGGATGGCACCAGCAAAGTTGAAAGAGCTAAAGATACAGTTGCAGGAATTGTTAAATAAGGGATTTATATGACCCAGTTTATCATCGTGGGGTGCTCCAGTATTATTTGTAAAGACGAAGATGACACTTTACATCTCTGCATTGATTATAGACAGCTTAATAGGGTGACTATCAAGAATAAATACTTGTTACCCAGAATTGATGATTTATTTGATCAGTTGAAGGGTACAAACATATTTTCAAAGATAGATCTTCGATCGGGGTATCATTAGCTGAAGATCAAAGAGTCAGATGTATCTAAAACAACATTCAGGACTCGTTATGGTCATTATAAGTTCCTATTTATGCCCTTTGGACTGACGAATGCACCAGCAACTTTTATGGACCTGATGAACCGAGTGTTCAGGCCATATCTTGATCAATTTGTAGTGGTGTTTATTGATGACATCCTTGTGTACCCTAGAGACCGAGAAGAACATGATCAACATCTCAAAATACTGCTGCAAACATTGAGGGAAAAGGAGTTGTATGCAAAGCTATCTAAGTGTGAGTTTTGACTTGAAGCAATTAGTTTTCTAGGTTGCAAATTTTAGCAGAAGGTATTCGGATGGACCTTAGTAGAATTGAGGCTATTCTTAATTGGAAACCACCACAAAATGTGATAGAAGTGAGGAGTTTCCTCGGATTAGTGGGATAATATTGGAGGTTTGTGAAGGGATTTTCATCCTTAGTGACTCCTTTCACACGACTGCTACGAAAAGAGGTTCATTTTGAGTGGACAGATAGGTGTCAAGCAAGTTTTGATCAACTGAAGGCAATGTTGACTGAAGCACCAGTTTTGACTTAGCCTACTCTAGGAAAAGACTTTGTGATGTATAGTGATGTTAGTCATAATGGTTTAGGTTGTGTTATTATGCAAGAAGGAACGGTGATTGCTTACGCCTCAAGACAACTTAAGCCTCATGAGCTTAATTACCCGACACACGTTTGGAGTTAGCTACTATTATTTTTGCTTTCATGATCTGGAGACATTATCTATATGGGAAAAATGTTACATCTATACATATCACAAAAGTCTTAAGTACCTTTCCTCAGAGAAAGAGTTGAATATGAGACAACGAAGATGGTTAGAGTTGATTAAAGATTATGACAGTGTAATCGACCACCAGGAAGGCAAAGCTAATATGGTTGTAGATGCACTAAGCAGAAAGATTTTAGATGAGATGCGAATACAATCTACTTTGATGCAGAAGATCAAAGATGATCAGAAGCAAGATAAGAAGTTAGTAAAGATAGTGGAGGCAGTGAAAAAGGGAGAAAAGCCTAAGTTTTCATTGATGCAAGATGGCACAGTATATTTAAAAAATAGGATTTTGTGTCAAGTTTACCAGTGATCAAAGAAAAGCTAAAAGTAGCATAGGATAGATAGAAATCATATGCCGATTTAAAGATGCGAGATATTGAATATAACGTGGGTGATAAAGTATTCCTTAAAGTGTCGCCTTGGAAGAAAGTAATGAGATTTGGTAAAAAGGGAAAGTTAACTCCAGGGTTCATTGGACCTTAAGAGATTCTAGAAAGAATTAGTCCCGTGGCTTACTGTTTAGCCCTTCCACCGGAGTTAGACTGAATTCACAATATGTTCCACATATCTATGTTAATAAGATATAGGTCCGATCCGACTCATGTCATACCAACTGAGGAGATAGAAGTGCAAATAGATATGACTTATGAAGAGGAACCGGTGGATATATTAGCACGTGAAGAAAACTTTTTACGAAACAAGAAAGTTCCATTAGTTAAAGTGTTATGGCGGAATCATGCTACTGAAGAAGCCACATGGGAGAAGGAAAAAGTCATGAAGAGGCAATATCCTCAGTTGTTCAACAAAGAATAAACAGGTAAAATTTCAAGGACGAAATTTATTTTAAGGGGGACAGGATGTCATATCCGCTAATTTAGACCTAAGTCATGCGAGTTGTTAAATCGACTCGTCGATTTGACCGAAGTTTAAATTTGGATTTTTGTCAAAAAATAATTAAAATAATGGCAATTAAGTATGGAAAATATCTAATAAATTGTTCAAAATATTTTAAGATGTCAAATTTCAGTAAAGGACTAAATTGCAAATTTTTAAAAGTTTAGGGGTTAATTTGCCATTTACCGAAAATTGGAGGGTTAATTGGGATAACCATCAATTAAATACTTGAATTGGGACATAAAATGCATGTGGAGGCCAACCACACCAAGTGGAAGATTTTAAGAAGCCAATTGACATGCATGAATTGGAAATTAATGAAGACTTTTATAATGTGAGCTTAGGTATCCCCATCTTAATGACTTGTGTCATTTTTTTCTTGATTGTTTCTTCTTCCTTATCCCTTTTGCATTGAGAATTTCTTCCTTCCCCAAACCAGCCCCACGTTCCACAAGTTTCTCCATAGCCAAAGCTTAGTTCTAGTGAAAGAAAGTGAGAAAAGAGAGAAAAAGTAAGGGAAGCAGCCAGTTTCAAGCATAAAAGAGCAAAAAGAGAGAGAGATAGTAAAATCGAATATATATATATAATTTTCATGTATAGAAAATCTAAAAAAATACAAATGGTATTTTAACCGATGAAGTCGGCATAGCACTGCCTCATCCGGGCATGAGCTTTTGGGGTGAGGGGGTGTTACAACAACTAATCACATTCCATATCAAAAACACAATCATATCAAACCTTAATACATAATTACATACATATGAACAACATGTAATATTTTTATTAATGAAGCACATACCTAATCAGCCTTAGATCTTACCTTAATCCTTCTTTTCCTCCCCTTACTAGTTAGCTTTCTCCTTCCCTTTGTCACCCTCTTGGGGGCTTCTCATTGATTCATTTGGTTTTCTTTAATGGTTTCCAAGTTGAACCAAATCTGTCCCAAGTTGCTCCCTTTTCTTTTCGTCTTTCTTCTTTCTTTCTTGCTCATTTGCTCCCTTTGTAGTAAAAAATCATAAATTCTGAATTTTTCTTTCTCAAAACTAAATTTTTCTCTCATTATGAAGCTTAGATTGGATAAAATATGGTGCCTTTCGAGATGGAGAGGTGGACAACCAAGGTGGGAGAAAGAAAAAAAGAAGAGTTAGACTTGTGGAAAAATGTAGAAATTCTTCTTATTTTTGACTTTTATACCTAAATTAAGGAGTGGGTCCCACTAATTAAAATTAATCCTAATTCCCATTGGTTCATTAAGTTAATTAATCTTGATTAACATTTAAACTTTGATAAATTCCTTATTTGCCACATCTTCCCCCATCTTCACACTTTTTCCCCCAACAATTTCCATAATACCAATTTTGTCCATAAAAAATTTTATTTTTTCCTAATTCTAGCACTAATCTTTTTAATTTCCAAATAATAATACCCTTAATTATTTTCCCTTATTATTATTTATTTTTTTATGGGTTCAAATATAGACTCCGATTGAGCCTGCGTACCCCACTATGGGCAAACGAAATCGAGGCCTAAATCACTGGATGTTACAATTCTCTCCCCCTTAAGAAAATTTAATCCTCAAAATTTACCTGATTAGGTGGAGCCGAATAGCTGAGGATGTTAAGTTCTCGTCATTTCTTCACTCTCCCAAGTGGCTTCTTTTACTGCATGATTGATCCATAGGGCCTTTACCAATGGTACCTTCTTGTTCCATAGTTTATTGGTTGTACCTCTATTGGTTGTACCTCTATTGATTCGACAGGTATTACATGTGTCGGATCCGATCTATATTTTCTTAACATTGAGACATGAAACACATTATGGATTTTATCCAATTCTGGTGGTAAGGCCAACCTGTAAGCCACTGGACCCGCACTGTAACATTCAGTGATTTAGGCGTCGATTGCGCGTGACCGTATTGAGGAGTGCAGGTTCAACCGGAGTCTAAATTTGAACCCATACAAAAATGACTAATAATAAAAAAAAAATAATTAAGCGTATTATTATTTGAAAATTAAAAATATTAGTGCTAGAATTAGAAAAAAATAAAATTGCCTATGGACAAAATCGGTATTATGGCAATTGTTGGGGAAAAAAATGTGAATATGGAGGAAGATGTGATAAATAAGGAATTTCTTAAAGTTTAAAATTTAATCAAAATTAATTTTTATTTTGGACCAATGGATGAAGAGCTTAATGTAGTCATGGAACCACCAAATACTCACCTTAAAAAAAAAAGAGAGGATAAATAGCATCATTTTCCACCAATTAAAAAATAATCACCACCATCTTCTTCTTCATATGTTGTCGTCCCCCTCCTTACCCAAAAATCTCCATTTTCTTCCTTTTTCTAGCATACTAATAATGAGAAAAAAATATTTTTGAGAGAGGAAAGTTCAGAATTAAAGAGTTCTTACAATAAAAGGTACCAAAGGAGCAAGAAGGAAGGAAGAAAGAAGAAAAGGAAAGAGAAACAAATTAAGGAGAATTTCGGCCAGCTTTGGAAAGATCTTAAGGTGAGTTTATTCTTCTTCAATTCAACCTTTTTCTTTACATTTGAGACCCATAAGGATGATAGATGTGATTAGGTTTGGTAGATTTAGGTTATGTTGCAAGATTGAACTTAGAAATTCAAGTTTTTGATTAGTTGATGAAAGTGTAGTTAAACTTTAAACTAATGATAATTGATATTAGTTAATTGTTTAATGACTTAAAAACTAGAGAAATATGATGTTAATGGATGAATTAGGGGCTGCCATAGTTAGAGTAATTTGGGGAAAATTGAAAATTAACATAGAAACACCACAATTGGTGATAGATTAAGGATGATTTGATTGTTGAATTGAAGAAAATGAATTGGGAATTAGGATAAGGTTTTTGGGTAGCCATGACATATGAAGAAGGAAGTTTAACCTTAGTATATTTTAGCTCAATTAAGGTATAAAACATATTAGGAGCATTAGAAGATTATGTAGACATGAAAAGCTTTAAAAATGAACAAGTGATAGGCCCTCAAAAGAGTGACAAAGGCAAGGAGAAAACTAGCTAATAAGGAGAGAAAATAAGGATTAAGGTAAGAGCCAAGGCTGATTAGGTATGTGCTTCATTGATAAAAATTTTACATGTTGTTAATATGTATGGAATTATGTGTTAAGGTTTGATATGATTGTGTTTTTGATATGTTATGTGATTTGTTGTGACTTTTGATATTTTATATGGAAATGTGATCAAATGTTGTAAAATAATTGAGACATATGAATGTAGTTAAATCTGAAAATTTTAGTATCAAAATGAATGCAAATGATGAATGTAGTTGAAAAGTGGATTGATGCTAATTGATGACCCTGCTATAGGGATTCTGGAACAGTCTTGACTATTTTGGTTATAACTTGAGTTCTGGAACTTCGTTTTGTATGTTCTTTATTGGAAATTGTTGCCCAGATATTAAGCCAAGAAGGGGGGGTTGAATTGGAGTGTCAAAAAAATAAACTTTAAAGTACGGAAATAAAAAATTAATTTTAGGAGGGATAGATAAATTTGACACAAGGATTTTATAGAGGTTCGGGAGTTAACAAACCCTACTCCTCTCCCCAATCGCAACTTGGAGTTTTACTAACACACTAAGTGTTACAATGGAGTTTTACAGGCTCACTCCCAACTATGGTGTTCCTCACAATGGCTCACACCTAACCCATAAATCCCTTGTGTTTTAATGGCTCACACAATAACCAATTCCTTGTGTTTTACAGGCTCACACAAACAACCTTCACTTTGTGTTTTTACAGGCTCACACAAACAATCTTTTAATTTGTGGTTTAGAGGCTCACACAACTTACCCTTACAAGTGTTCTACTCTTAACCCAAAAATACCCAAAGCTCACTTGAGTAATGATTACAGAGAAAAACACTCACAAATCTTAATTGCTCAATAAATGAAGAGCAAAATTTTTTTTACAGAGAATAGATTTTGGTTCTCAAAGTATTGAATGTACAAATAGCTTGTAATAAGATTTTGATTCAAAGTATTTGCTATCCTCTTGTCCTGAATGCATAAATGACTTCCATTTATACTCCCTTGGCTAATTATAGCCGTTAGGGTGCATTTAATATGAAACTAGCCGTTGTACCAACCAAATAATCGCGCCTGACATTTTTCTCTTTCATCATTCACGGGCGTGACATTTCTTCCCAAGCTGTGACTGAAGTGGTGACCTTGGTCGTGAAGCTCTCTAGAATGTTTTGAAACATTGGGTCACGGGCGTGACATATATATTCACGGGCGTGACAAACTTCCCAGCCATGATCCAAATGGTGACTTTGGTCGCGAAGCTTTTTGGATGAAAATGCCATGAACATTCACGGGCATGACATTTTGATTCACGGGCGTGACTTAAATGTCAATTTCATGGATTGTTCTTCCTTCATGGTCATGAACTTCAAATGTTGGTTTTAGTAACGGTTAGCTCTTTCACGGGCATGACACATAGAGTCACGGGCGTGAACATGCTACTTCCTTAATTTTGTCTTTCGAGGATTATTCTTCCAATCTCCTTCTTGCTATTTTATTCCATGTCCTATTTAATAGACTTAGAAAACAAGTATGTTAAATACAATATTGCAATTTTGTTTGTTATAATCAAAATAATAGAAATACCCCTCAAGGTTTAACAATCTCCCCCTTTTTGATGATGACAAATAGTCTAGCAATATGTGCTTTTGAGAAGTGTCCCCCTCAAAAGATACTTAGGGTAAAAAATTTATAAAATGCAAGAATTGTAAAGAATGATGTAGCATTGAAATAAACTTACCAGTTTTTAAGTATATGCAAGTTATAAGTGAAGTATATCCAATATATACCATAATTCAATTTTAAGACATGAAGTATATGCAAGGTATACTTAAGGTATATCATGACATATTTATTTTTGTAACTTGCATGAAGGTATATGCAAAGTATACTTAAGGTATATCTAATGTGTATTAAGCTGAATTTCTCAATTTTATACTTTGCATATTAATTTTGAATCAAAGTTTCTAATCCCTTTTAACCTATTTTAATGTCAATCCATAATTCATTTCTAATTTTTGATTCAAAATTCATTTATATCTCAATATATTTGCTAATTTCTCCTATATTGCTAGTTTCTCCCCCTTTTGTCATCAATCAAAAAGGATATAAAGATATTAAAAAGATAAACAAAAGCAAATATAATTCATGAAGGAAAATACAAAAAAAGTTAAATTAAGTTCAGAAAGGAAATTTAAAATTTCCTACACACAACAACAAACAAGTAAATAAAGAAGCAAATTTAGGCTACAATCTAGCCTAACACCTAGCCGGACATCCTATCTCGAAGCCTAGCAACTTCTGCCTCAAGGCTATCCATCTGAGACTCCATGAAGTCTTTGAGGTTCTCTAACCTCTCGCCCATCGAAGCCTGCAGCTGCTCAAAACGTGGTGCCAAGAGGTCAACCACCTGCTGCGCTAAATTCGGTGTGGAAGCCAAGGACTGTACGATGTCCTGCTCAGCCATAGGAGGTGCTTCCTCAACCCAAGCCCTTTTCTTCTGCTGGATTCCTTGGAGGCCTCCTTTAAAATCCTTCGTGTCATTGTCTTCCCAAATGATCTCCCCAGCAGTGTCTATGAGGCGGTAGAAAATATCGTTATTGTAAATGATTCTGACAGCCGCTCCCATCTTTATGAAGGACTCGACATCCAAGCGATCTCGAGGATACCTAGGGATGAGGTTGAAATGATGCTCATCCAGCTTCAAATAGCCAAGCTTCATGGCTATGTGGGTGACATATCCACCGATCAGTATATCTCCTATGGGTTTGGTGGCAATGGACAGAAGATGGTTTGCAAACCATCTAGAGAGTGCCACGATGAGTCCTCTTTGAGCCATCTCAAGTAGGAAGAGCTCTGATTTCCTGATGGTCCCATTGCTTTCTCCCCTAGCGAATATGCTATAGGTCAGGAACCTATGCAAATACTTGTGCACTGGGGACCTGAGATGAGTGCTCTTGGTCTTCTTGACATCCCAGCTGCAATCGGTGCCAAAATGAGTCCAAGCTCGAGGGGCGGAGAATTCTACTTCACTGTCATTTAGGATGCCATCTAATGGTAGATTGAACAATTCCCCAAATTCAATGGCACTGAGGGTGTTGGGATTAACACAGAGTTGGAATTTCACCACTCCAGTAGGTGACACTTGCAGAGTGCTAAGAAATTCCAGTGTTGGCTCCCTCAAAGTTGGTTGGTGAATCTCCACAAATTCTTTTAAATGACAGGCCTGGAGTTGCTCTGTCATAGCCGTTTCAAGACCGAGACTTCATACCGTTTTCCATTCGAAGGACCTCGATGACAGTAGAGGCCTTTTCTTCAAAATGGAGTACCGGGGATGGCATTGCTCCGGAATTCGGTTCATGAGGTAATCTGCATACCTCCTAGGAGCATGAGACTTCTTTCTCTTTTCCTTTGATGAGGTAGTCTCCATTTGATTTGAAGAAATAGACTTGTGATGGATTGAGAAAATTTTTGACAGAAAAATTTAATGAAACCCTAAGAATGTATGATTTTTGATGAAGAATTGAACTTTTGATGGTTTTTATAGGAAAAGTTTGTGACTTGGGGGCCGGAATCTTCAATGTTTCATTGAATGTGTGTAAAGGAGAGCAGTTTTAGGGAGTTGAAGAGTTGAAATGAGAAAAATAACCGACTATTCTTTTATATACTCGATACATTCACGGGCGTGAAACTTGTGTTCACGGGCATGAATGGTCGTGGTCACGGTTTGCTGAAGGAATGTTCCACCCGTGAATGAAAGCGTGAATATATTCATGGTCGTGACCTTTGAACATCACGGGCGTGAATGATGAACTATCACGGGGGTGAATAACTAGTCACGGGCGTGAATGATGAACTGTCACGGGGGTGAATAACTAGTCACGGGCGTGAATGGTTGAATTTCACTACTTATGCCCGTGAAGCAAGCCGTGACTCAAGGCGTGAATTCCTCTGTGAGTTTTGGAGTGTAAAAGTTCACTGGCATGAAAATGCATCACAGGCGTGAAAAGGTCTTTTCACAGGAGTGAATGAAGCCGTGAAAATAAGCTTCACCACTGGAAGCCGTGAACCATGTCGTGAATCAAGTCGTGAACGACACTGCCTCTTTTGGCTATTTAAGTCACGGGCGTGAACATATGTCACGGGCGTGAACATATGTCATGGGCGTGAACATATGTCACGGGTGTGACTCCCCTAAAATTTTCATCAAATAAAATTAAGTCCTAAAAACAAGACTAAATCATTTTAATAAAGATTTTATCCCTTAAAACATAAATTTTCATCAAACTTTCTACCTTATATCTCTTGATATCATGCAAAATTAAGATTATCAATTAAAATTTCATAATTTAGCAATGACAAGGTTAATCTATCAATCATACCAAGTTCTCTTCTAATGAAATTAAATCTTTCCTCATTTAGAGACTTAGTGAAAATATCTACTAATTGATTTTCTGTGCTTATAAATTCTAATTCAACATCTCCATATTGAACATGATCTCTAATAAAGTGGTGTCTAATGTCAATATGCTTACTTCTTGAGTGTTGAATAGGATTCTTTGAAAGATTTATAGCACTTGTATTGTAACATTTAATAGGTATATGATTCATTTCATGTCCATAGTCCTTAAGTTGTTGTTTTATCCAAAGAATTTGAGTACAACAACATCCAGCTGCTACATACTCTGCTACAGCAATTGAAAGAGCAACTGAAACTTGTTTCTTGCTAAACCAAGAAACTAAGCATTCTCCAATAAAGTGACAAGTACCTGAAGTACTTTTTCTATCTAAAAGACTACCAGCATAGTCTGCATCTGAATATCCTATAATATAAAAGGATGAATTTCTAGGATACCATAAACCTAGATGCAAAGATCCATGTAAATATCTTAGAATTCTTTTTACTGCATTTAAATGAGATTCTTTAGGACATGATTGAAATCGTGCACACAAGTAAATACTATACATTATATCGGGTCTAGAAGCAAGAAGATATAAAAGTGATCCGATCATACCTCTATAAAGCTTTTCATTAATGCTCTTACCCTTTTCATCCTTGTCCAATTTTGTTGATATGCTCATAGGAGTCTTGGCATTCTTGCATCCTTCCATACCAAATTTCTAAATTAAATCTCTAGCATATTTGGATTGATTGATGAATATGCCCTCATTGCTTTGCTTTATTCGTAGACCAAGGAAATACTTAAGCTCTCCCATCATGCTCATTTCAAATTCCCTAGTAATACACTTAGCAAATTCTTAACAAATCAATTCATTAGTAGAACCAAATATTATATCATCAACATAAATTTGAACAATTAGTATGTCATGTTTATGCTTTTTAATGAATAATGTGGTGTCAACATTTCCCTTTGTAAAACTATTTTCTAATAGAAAAGAACTTAGCTTCTCATACCAAGCTCTTGGGGCTTGTTTCAAACCATACAAAGCTTTTGAAAGTTTGAAAACATGATTTGGCAAATCATAGCCTTCAAAGCCTGGTGGTTGTTCTACATACACTTCTTCTTCTATATAACCATTTAGAAATGCACTTTTCACATCCATTTGAAAAAGTTTGAAATTCATGTGACATGCATATGCTAAAAGTATTCTTATGGCTTCTAATCTAGCTATAGGTGCATATGTTTCATCATAATCTATACCTTCTTCCCGATTCTATCCTTTTGCAACTAATCTAGCCTTATTCCTAGTTATTGAACCTTAGTTCATCTAGTTTGTTTCTAAATACCCATTTGCTACCTATAATTTGATGATATTTGGGTCTAGGTACTAGGGTCCATACCTTACTTCTCTCAAATTGGTTGAGTTCCTCTTGCATGGCAATTACCCAACTTTCATCATTAAGAGCCTCATCAACATTTTTAGGTTCAATTTGAGAAATAAAAGCAATATCAGTGACTAACTGTTTGAAATGAGATCTAGTACTTACTCCTCTTGAGAGATCACCAATGATTTGCTCTTTTGGATGATCTTTCGCCATTCTCCATTCTTTTAAGAGTTCTTGTTCGTTTTCTTCTTGAGTTTGAGGTAGAGAATCATTTTGTGGTGAATCTTCTTGATCATTTTCTTCTTTCCCATTTCCAAGATCAAGTCTTTCCATATTACCTACAACATCATCAAGAACACTACCTTTCACAAGATTAAGTTTACTAGATTCATTAAAGACAACATGCATGGATTGTTCAACAGTTAATGATCTTTTATTAAATACTCTATATGCTTTGCTGGTTGTAGAGTATCCTAAAAAGATACCTTCATCGGATTTAGAGGCAAATTTTCCAAGATTGTCCTTGGTGTTCAATATAAAACACTTGCATCCAAATACTCTAAAGTATGATTTCAAGGGCTTTCTTCCATTCCATAGCTCAAATGAGGTTTTGTTTAAAAGAGGCCTTTTGAAAACTCAATTTGAAATATAACATGCAGTGTTTGTGGCTTCTGCCCAAAAATAAGTTGGTAAATCATATTCATTGAGCATTGTTCTAGCCATTTCAATTAAAGTTCAATTTTTCCTTTCAATAACCCTATTTTGTTGAGGTGTCCTATGAGATGAGAAATTATGTGAAATGCCATATTCAAGACAAAAGCTTTCAAAGTTTTCATTTTCAAATTCTTTCCCATGGTCACTTCTTATCTTCGAAATACAGTACCTTTTTTCATTTTGAACTCTTTTAGCAAAGTTTTTGAAATTTTCAAAAGCATCACTCTTTTGAGCTAAGAAAATTACCCAAGTAAATCTAGAGTAATCATCTACGATGACAAATGCATAATGTTTTCCTCCTAAGCTAGCAATTCTAGTAGGTCCAAACAAGTCTAAATGCAGGAGTTGAAGAGGTTTTGAGGTACTTACTATGTTTTTGACTTTGAAGGATGACTTGTGTTGCTTTCCTCTTTGGCAAGGTTCACATGTCTTGCCTTTTTCATATTTAACTCTTGGCAGTCCTTTTACTAGTTCTCTTGTGCTGAGACTTTGTATTAAGTCCATGTTAGCATGACCAAGCCTTCTATGCCACAACCAATATTCATCACTAGTAGTCACAATACACTTAGAGGAATCGTTAGATAGTTCATGTAAGTTTATTATGTATGTATTTACATCTCTATTTCCTTTAAATATCTCCTGACCATCGATAGAGATCACAAGACATTCATTTGAAGTAAAGATTACTTTGTTTCCTTTATCACATAATTGACTTACACTTAACAAGTTATGTTTTAAGCCATCAATAAGTAAGACATCTTTAATAAAAGTAGTACCATTAATTCCAATAGAACCAATGTCAATTACCTTGCCCTTTGCATTGTTTCTAAAGGTAACTTTACCTCCATCAATACTTTTGATTTCATTGAAAAGTTCTTTGTCTCCTGTCATATGCCTTAAGCATCCACTGTCTACTAGCCAAGCATTTTTGTTTATTGTGGACTTGAGGCATACCTATAGAATCACAATTCAAGTATGATTTTTAGGTACCCAAATGAGTTTGGGGGGTTAGCACATGAAGGTTCCCAATGAGCCTTTCTTATCCAGCAATATTTATTTATGTGACCCATTTTCATACAATAATTACATTGTTTTGGTCTTACAATATTTTTGAATAACATTTTTCTATCAAATTTATTTTAAGAATGATGACATGCACAGTTATGATTAATTGTAGATTTTCTAGATGCATGCTTCCTATATATAAAGGCATGATTATTCTGTTTATGTATAGAGGGTTTAATATGCTTATTTCTTGGTGTTGTTCTAACAGGTGTGGAGATGTGAGGTTCTCTAGACTTAAAAAAGATGGTTTTGTGAGAAGATGATGATGTGTCCTTAAATCCTAGATCATGTCTAATTAAGTATGATCTTTGAGATACAATGAGAGTATCTAGGCTCTCTTTACCTTTGTGAAATTTAGAAATGGAATTTCTAAGTTCCTCAACTTCATTTTCCAAAGCATTATTTTCTTTTAGTAAGGAAGCAGTTGAGGGTCTTGATGAGTATTAATCTAATGAGTTTTGGAGAGTTTCATTAGATGATTTAAGCTTTATTTTTTCCTTTTCTAAACTATCTATCTTATTTTTTAAATTAGAGATGTTATTTCTATAAGTACTAAATTTACATCTATAGTTCTCTAATTCTAGATTTAATTCTTCTATTAGGCTTTGCTCATCATCATCACTATCATCATCATTATCATTACTATCATTGTTCAAAGAGTATGAGTGTAGTGATCTTACCTTATTCGAGACATGATCTTCAATAGCCATGAAGCATAGGTTGACCTCTTCGCTTTCATTATCATCTTTTTCACTTGAAGAGCTTTCGTCATCCCATGTGGCTTTGTGACCTTTCTCCCCATTGTCTCTTTGGTATTTGCTCTTATACTTCTTGAGCCTTGGACATTCTGGTTCGATATGTCCTTTCTTTCCACACTCATAGCACTTTACCTCTTCCTTACTTCTTTGTGCATCATTAGAAGTTTGTTTGAGGTTTCTTTGCCTGAATTTTCTAGAGCTGCTCATTTTCTTCTCAATGATTCTTTTTAGTCTCCTTGAAAGCATAGCAATGTCCTCATTTTCATCATCACTCATTTCTTCATCATCTTCACTTTCTTCTTGCGATTTTGAAGTAGAAGCTTTGAGTACTAAAGGCTTTCTTTTCTCTGGCTCTGCTTCAAGCTCTCTGTCTCTTTTCACTGCCATTTCATGTGTGAGAAGTTTGCCAATTAGCACATCAGTATTCATGATGCTCATATCTTCATTTGCTTCTTTTATGCCAGCAACTCTTGAGCCATAGTCTTTAAGAGAAAGACTTCTCAAGATTTTGTTGTTTACATCCTCCAAACTCATATGCTTCCCAAGTTTCCTCATTTCATTTATAATGGCTAGAAGACGGTTTGTCATGCCAATGATTGACTCATTGGATTTCATCTTGAAGAGTTCATATTCTGATGTAAGAAGTTGAATCTTCTTGGATTTGACTTGCTTAGTTCCTTCATGATAGTTTTCCAATGTCTTCCATATGCTGTATGCTGTTGGGAAATGTTGTATTCTTCCACATTCTTCAATAGATAATGAGCTTGATAAGATTGTCATTGCCTTCTTGTTTTTGAAATTTGCTCTTCTTTGAGGCTCTGTCCAATCATCTCTTGATAGGATTTCTTTTTCACCATCTCTTCTGGTTGGTGGTGTCCAATCTTTTCGTACACTATCCCAGACTTCAATTCTTTCACTATCCAGATATGTCTCCATCCGAAACTTCCAATGGGCATAATTTGCTCCATCAAAGTAAGGTTTGAGACTTTGGAATCCTTCACTGGCCATATCTTAATCTTTACTAGCGCTTTTTAGGCTTTGATGCTAGACTTAGCTCTAATACCAATTGTTGCCCAGATATTAAGCCAACAAGGGGGGTTGAATTGGAGTTTCAAAAAATTAAACTTTAAAGTGTGGAAATACAAAATTAATTTTATGAGGGATAGAGAAATTTGACACAAGGATTTTATAGAGGTTTGGGTGTTAACAAACCTTACTCCTCTCCCCAATCGCAATTGGGAGTTTTACTAACACACTAAGTGTTACAATAGAGTTTTAGAATCTCACTCCCAATAATGGTGTTTCTCACAATGGCTCACACCTAACCCAAAAATTCCTTGTGTTTTAATGGCTCACACAATAACCAATTCCTTGTGTTTTACAGGCTCACACAAACAACCTTCACTTTGTGTTTTTACAGGCTCACACAACCAACCTTTTAATTTGTGTTTTAGAGGTTCACACAACTAATCCTTACAAGTGTTCTACTCTTAACCTAGAAATACCCAAAGCTCACTTTAGTAATGATTACAGAGAGACACTCACAAATCTTAATTGCTCAATAAATGAAGAGCAAAAAGATTTTTACAGAGAATAGATTTTGGTTCTCAAAGTATTGAATGTACAAATAGCTTCTAATAAGATTTTGATTCAAAGTATTTGCTATCCTCTTGTCCTGAATGCATAAATGACTTCCATTTATACTCCCTTGACTAATTATAGCCGTTGTACCAACCAAATAATCGCGCTTGACATTTTTCTCTTTCATCATTCACGGGCGTGACTACGTTTGTCACGGGCGTGACATTTCTTTCCAAGCCGTGACTGAAGTGATGACCTTGGTCGTGAAGCTCTCTGGAATGTTTTGAAACATTGGGTCACGGGCATGACATATATATTCACGGGCATGACAAACTTCCCAGCCGTGATCCAAATGGTGACTTTGGTCGTGAAGCTCTCTGGATGAAAATGCCATGAACATTCACGGGTGTGACATTTTGATTCACGGGAGTGACTTAAATGTCCATTTCACGGTTTGTTCTTCCTTCATGGTCGTGAACTTCAAATGTTGGTTTTAGTAACGGTTAGCTCTTTCACGGGTGTGACACATAGAGTCACGGGCGTGAACATGCTACTTCCTTAATTTTGTCTTTCAAGGATTATTCTTCCAATCTCCATTCTTGCTATTTTATTCCATGTCCTGTTTAATAGACTTAGAAAATAAGTATGTTAAATACAATATTGCTATTTTATTTGTTATCATCAAAATGACGAAAATGCTCCTCAAGGTTTAACAGAAATGAAATCTAAGACACAGAGCTTTAATTTTTATTGAGACTAGAAAATCTAATTATGTCTGAATTTTCCCAGAAAAATACATAAAATTCAAACCTAGAATCTGTCCAAAAAATTCTGGGCAAAAATTTCTATGATGATACAATGTTAAATTGATCATAACTTTTGATAGAAAACTAGGATTTGAGTGATTGGTGATACGTCTAAAATCTAATACAATAAGCTAAAAATTGCTAGAATACCAGAACTCCCAATTCGAATTATAAATGGGTAAAAATAAAGTCCAAAAATAGGTCTGAAATCTGCCATAGGTAAAAAGATGAAATATTGGGCTTTTGCATGTGTTGTGATAATAATATGTAATAATTAATGTGAATATTTACTTTAATGGTAATTATAAATGTTTAACAAATTATTTATGTGTGAGATTTTAGTTCAATAATAATGGGAATAAAGAAAAAAAATAAATAAGCATAATTATGATAATTGAATAATATTGTCATTTTTGAAAATATTGTGAATTAATATAAAATAGTTAAGCCCTATGACATTTATTTTAGAACTAGAATAGAGAATAGTTCGGCATGCCAATCAGGGGATTTAAGGCACTCGGTGCCAAATATAAAAGTCGGTAGTGGCAATATTATTCGGATGCTCATAGACAGTTAGCATCAATTAGAGCTTCGAAGCCCAGTGTGATAGCTCCACAATATGCGGAAGAACAAATTGATCCGGGTCAGGTCCCCCTTATGCAACAGATGGCTACCTTGTTACAGCAGATAGCACAAGTTGTACCACCACCAGTTCCACCACCTCCCCCGCTGCAACCAAAACCCCAGATTGATAAATTAAGAAAATATGAGGCTACGAATTTTATGGGCAAGAAAAAGGATGACCCAGCCGCAGCAGAATTTTGGTTGGAAAAGACAAAGCGAGTTTTTGAGGAGCTGCAATGTCTAGAGGAGTACAAGGTTAGATATGCAGTGTCCCTCCTTCAGGAGCATGCCTATGACTGGTGCAAGTTAGTCTTAGCGAAACCCCATACTCCAAACCCTCAGACATGGGATTTCTTTATGGCAGAGTTTAAAAAGAAATATGTGCCAAGAGTTTATGTGGATGAGAAAAAGTGAGAACTTCTGAATATGAAGTAGAGGGGTATGACAGTAGCTGAGTATGAGATGGAGTTCAGCAGGCTGAGCAAGTATGCCACGGGGATTATTGGAGATGAAGCTGACAAATGTTGTAGATTTGAAGATAGCCTTGATGAGGATATTGGACATTTAGTGGCTTCCCGTCAGCATACAGATTTTGCTACACTAGTGTCATCTACTATTAGTGTTGAAAGAAGGAAAAAGCTGAAGACAGAAGAGTTCTCCAAGAAATCAACAGCTAGAGTGGCCTAGACATCTGGTAGGAAAGAACGGATAGTACCCAGACCATTTCAGTCACAGGTTACTGGGCAGACATTTTCTGGCAGACAGGGTCAGCATTTCAGACCTGCATAATTATCTGCTAGTTCACTAGCATCATTTTCCAAGAGACCAGCTCTGGCTATGTGTCAGCATTATGGTAGATCTCATATAGGAGAGTGTCGGTGTAACACCCCCTCACCCAAACCGAACGAGCTCGGATGCGGGGGCACTACTACCTGTCTTCTTTATTTCTTTAAATCGCTATTTTTTTCTATATATAATAATTAATGTACCTTTTATTTACATAAGATAGTATGTATAAATACCAATTTACTAACTAACAAACTTTGAAAACTAATTTACAACTTATAAGTATATATAATGTGGAAAACAATATACAAGAGTTCAAAAGTTTATGACCCACTATTTCGATATCGGCTGCTTTAATTTGAATAGGATCACCGCTTGCTCTAACCTTAGTGGTGCATATAAATAAGGCAATATACCATATCATGCAACAAGCATTAACATGTATCATTTTATGCATTAAAATCTTTACATGCTATTCCTATCAACAAGTTCCTATGTCATACAAGTGTAAATATCATGCTCACATATACAATGTTATTTTCGTTTGTCTTTGATGGTAAGTTACTCTGTTAATCTCTTTATTATTATATCTCAATCTCATATCATCATCATCATTTTTTTTCTCATTTCTATTTTCCAACTTAGCTTCATTATCTTGCCCACATCACTTTAAATTTGGATTGACTAGATACGGGTTATGGATCAGGAGCGCTCCCAGAGCTATAGCCACCCTGTCCACTATCTAGCTCAACAGAGCTTCTCAAATCAATGGAACTCTCTGAGCTTAAGCCATATTGATTGAGTATTATTTCATCATAGATGAATAACCAGACCAAGGGCACTCTCCAAGCTTAAGCCACCTTGTCCTCAATTTATATGTGCTCCATAGAGCTTCTCAAGTCAATGGCGCTCTCCGAGCTTAAGCCACATTGACCGAACATCTCAGATCAATGGCGCTCTCTGAGCTTAAGCCACATTGATCGAGGAATAACTCATATAGAATGGTATTGTTCTCCCCCTTAATGACATGTCATCTATCCTATTTCTAGTCCGCAGGTAGAGTAATGGGCATCTGCATATTTTCACATTAGTCATATATCTTTATTTAATTTTTAATTTACATCCATTTCATCATCCTCATATTATACATAACATCATCTTCATTCTTAAATTTCAATGCATCAATATTCTCATGTATCAACATCTCAATTTTCTTGTTTTGCAAACATCTCATCATGCTCATACATACTAGATAACATCTTTTCATTTGTTTAACTAGATACATCAATAGATAATCATATTCACAATTTATTTGAAAACAAATACTAATTCATGCCCGTGAATTAGTTCACGCCCGTAATCCAAAGTCGTGAACGCTACTGCAATGTATCGTGCCAAAAGCATTCACGGTCGTGAATACTCATTCGTGCCTATGAATGAGTTCACATCCGTGATTCCCAACTGTAAACACTTCTGGAATGAATAGTACCATTTCCACACCCAAGTAACAACCATGATACAAATCAGTCAACACCATGAACCATCAGGTTCATGCCCATGACCTTCGGCAGGAAATCTGCATATTCACATTTCATTCATTCTAATTACACCAAATCATATCAAAACACAACTCATGCATTTCTTGAGTCCTTTATTCAGCATATCATGACTAATACATATAAATGCCTTAATCATAATTAAATTCTCTAACATGCATCACTTAATTCAACAAATCACAAGAAAACTCATTCTTTATCTCTAACATATGGTTTCATGCCATAGTCAGCCTTAATGCATTTCAATCATCAATTATCATACTAAACATGCATTATTTCAAACAATATAGGCTATTGCCTTAAATTATGCACAAACCTTAATCTTTCTCCTTCACTCTTCTAGGTAGCTTTCTCTTTTCCTTTTCTCCTTAGTGTTTGTTCCTTTTCACTTGGAACTCCTACAACATCATAGATCATTATTATCATCTGATTTTCTCGAAATAATTCTCTAGTTATCCATCCCGAAATAATTCTCTTATATTTTGGATCCCATCCAAGACCCTTTTACTCATTCTCCATATCTTCAATGCAGGTGACCTATTATGTTCCTAGTTATGTTGGCCACTTAAATTAACAATTAATTTAAGCAAGTCATGAGCAGTGTCTAGCAACACATCATGACCCCCAATTGATCGGAAAGTAAGTGGTTTGACTACAAACCTTTCTGTAGACAATTTTCGTGCAATTATTCCTTTAACCATTATATACCCCACTTGGTTTAGAGTATGAACATGTGTCAAATCCCACTGGACTAATTACGTCACGCTTAGTCCAAGTAATGTTAGTTCTTATCTCTAAGGCTCATTACTCTATTAGATATGTCATTAAAGACAATCATTATGACATTTCTACTCCGGCCAAAGATTCCGAGTAATGACCACGACAAGAGGCATGGGTATACACTCCTTCTATTAGGAGTGGTGAATCCTTTATTGGTTATCCAATTACTTTCAAATACCTCAAGCTATTTCCAATCACCACCCTATGATCAACCTCCCTAAGGCAACAAGGAATAACATCAAAATACAAAATCAGTATCCAAGATATCCTTGAGTACCTTAAGTCTAAGGATACTTGCACCATTGCTTTGATGAGACTATCATTGACATTTGAATATATTATACATATGATTATCTCATAGTTGGTCATCCAATGTACAATTCTACACTTATCAAACATCCATATGGTAACTCTAAACATCTTATGTTTACAAATTATGAGATGTACTACTCGATCCAATCAATAAGTGTAACATGTGCTAGTTTGTCCGGATTAACAATGTCCCATCTCATTAATCCTATGACTAGGGATAATTTTAGTACTAACATAATTACACATGATAAGAATCTCAATATCATGATCTCATCATGATTTCCTTCATGCTATGTTATGTATCAAGGACTTCATTAATTGATTTAAGAAAACTATCAATTCATAAATCAAATGAACATCAAATTAATGAAAAAGCCTTTCATTAATCAAATCAATTTGTACAATAAGTGCTAAAGGTGATTACCTTTAGAGCACTCTTCTAACAGCAAGTTAGGGGCTAGAATGAATTGGTTAGAAAAAGGTATGTTAAGGGTATATGGGTGGTTATGGGTGTTAGGAACCTTATTATAATGAAAATAATAGGAAAAAGGGAAATTTCAAGAGTTCACACCCGTGATATAGTTAATCATGGCTGTGAATGTCGTTAAATTCATATTCTGGAGCTAATGAGCTTCATGACTGTGACACTAAGGTTCACGCCCATGAAAGTTCATAGTTTATATATATGGCAGTTTCATGTTTTGATAAAAACTCATGTAAAATCACTCATAACCCTAGCCACCACACTCTGAAACCTCAAAAACATATTTTCCTCATCCCTTTTCTACTTTTATTGATTAAACATGAAATAACAACCCAAAAATGCATTTGAAACAATCAAAAACATGAAATTTGGTATAAAAATCAATGTGTGTGACAATGAGCATCGAAACACATTCTGAAACGTAGATAACCAATATGTTATTGTCGAAACAGAGGTAAGAGTGGTTGTTTTTGTTAATCTTTGATAGTTTCGATTCAAATTATTGAGAGAGTTAGGTATATAAGCTTTAAATCAATTAAAAGTTAAGACTTTGGTTAGTTTATGACATAATTAGATGAATATTAGAATTTGCATATTAATATAACCTCTGATTTCATGTCAGGGGCTAAAATAGAAGGTGGAGAAGTCCACTAGAGGCAATAGGCACGAGAGTGTTGAGTGTTAGGGCTCTAATATTAAGGTTTGTGCATATAGATATTTTTATTCGATTTTATTGTGCTTGTGATACGAAATACTGTTTTGGTATAATAAATGGCAATTTAAGCTGATATTTAGTTGCTATTAATGGTATAAATGGATGGTAACATTCTGAAATGCATATTGAGGTTGATGTGGGGGAAATTGAATATGGAATGGTGCTATGTGTTGACAATTAAAGCATTGAGCCTAGAGTAAATGGTTAACTATGATTAAATGGATGTTTTTGGTTGTGTTCAAATGCTGGAATTATGTAAAATGTTGATAAGTGTCTTTAACATTGGTTTACTTTAGACCCTATGCATGTTGTGTGTGAAATTTAAGTGAAGCTAGTGCTGAAATATAGTTTATGTATAATAAATCATGCCTGTGAAGGCAAGCTTCACTCCCATGAATGGTATGAATTTAACATCGGTGAACAATTTATACCTGTGAATGACCATGAACCTATCACGACCTCGTCATGGGTAGACAAATCGTGACATAATATTTCAAGCCTGTGAATGACCATGAACTAGTCATGGCCTTGTCACGGGTAGACAAACTATGACATAAGGTTTTACACTTGTGAATGACTTGTTTCCAAAAATGAATAAATGGATTTATTTGATGAGACTACTTGAGTATGATATGCATATACCTTTGATATGATTAAGTGAGATTTTATATACTATATGATAACATAATTGAGGAATTTGATTATGCACATGGCGCTCTACATCATAGCATATTATATGGTGATCTTGTTAAATTAGGAAATATGACATAATTGATGCTTAAAACTATAATATGAATAAGAATGCCATTGAGGGGGTTATGGTACCATAGAAATATTTATGCATGTAGTCATTATATTTGCTCATTAGGGTGCCTTAAGCTCATGTTAGAGCGCTCATGATTTGAGAAGCTCAGTGGTAGCATATCTGGATTAGGGACAAGAAGGCTTAAGCTCATGTAAGAGCGATATTGTACCCATATGCATGCAGTCTTTACTCATCAAAGTGGCTTAAGCTTGTGTCATAGTGCTCTTGACTTGAGAAGCTCAGTGGTAGCATTAAAGACAAATACAATAGTGAGCAGGGTGGCTTAAGCTTGTGTTAGAGCACTCTTGTTTCACAACTTGCATCTAGGTAGTCCACGTTTAGAGTATTGGACTATGAATCCATAAACCAGTAATATAGAAAGTTGAATACAATTTATAGAAATCAATAAATTTGAATACATAATGATATGTACATATGATAAATGACATATAATGTTAGATGTTGATAGAGACGTTCTTATGGGATAGAAGTTGGAAGAGGATGTGGTAAAACTTACCAAGAGGATAAGCAAGCTCAGTTTTGAACACTTTATTAGAGGATGTAAATATATTGATTTAAATTGTTAATTGTTGCATGTTGTCTGTAACAAATACTTTGTATAGCACTCTGAACACAGGAAGAACAAGTCCTCTATGTGCAAATGGATGCCACACAACTGTATCTACCTATCTAAATTAAAACTTTTCTACATCTTTCAAAATAAGATTTTTACATCATAACAACCATATAATCATAATAAATCAATTAGTGTAACTAGCTATCAAACATTCTCAAATTTATGACTACTTGGATATCACTAGCCCTTAATACAAAATATGTACTACTTCAAATTTCATAATTCCAAATACATGTCTTTATTAAAATATGAATTAATGGTTTCTATCCCATGATATGAAGAAAAATAAATAAAATGCATGAATAAAAAAACATACCCTACTCGAGTAAACTCTGACTGCTCTAACTGACTTTATCTTCTCTTCACATCACTCCACAGTCCATGGCTCTAAACCTGAATGTAGAAAAAAAAAACCCACATGCTAAGCTACTGAAAGCTTAGTAGTTCATATAAACATTTAAATTCTAGCATGCATTCATATTTTGCTATAATATTTCATATTTAATAACATACCTGTGTGCTTGGCCATATTATCAAACATGCAATTATTCATAAGATGGCTTAATTATACTAATGTGTATAATATTCAACACTCATAACATACTTTACATAAATGAGTTCATTATCATAATAGCATTACATGTCGTTTATCATATCTACATATCATCATATATTCAATTTTACTGATTTTTGTAAATTGTATTCACTTTCTAAAATTACTTATTTTTGGTTTCATAGCCCAATACTCTAAATGTGGACTATTCGGATGTGAGCTATGAAATAGGAGCTTTCTAATACGAGCTTAAACCACCCTAATGAGCAAAGACTGGATGCATATTGGTACAAGAGCGCTCTAACATGGGCTTAAGCCACCTTGACCCTAATCTGGATATGCTAGCACTGAGCTTCTCAAATCAGGAGAGCTTTAACATAAGCTTAAGCCATCCTAATGAGCAAATACAATAACTGCATGCGTGGATATTTCTACAGTACCGTAACCCCCTAATGGAATGCCACCTATTATAACTAGTCCCTGGATAGAGAATGGACATTCTTATTCATATTCTGGTTATAAGTATTAATTATGTCATATTTCATAATTTAATAAGATCATCACATAACGTGCTGTGTTGCAGAGCACCGTGTCCATAATCAAGTTCCTCAGTTATTTTATCATATTGTATAAAATCTCACTTAATCATATAAAAGGTGTATGCATATCATACCCAAGTAATCTCATCATATGAATCCATTATTCTTTTATGGAAATAGGGAATTCACAGGCATGAATGGTATCTTCACGGGCATGAAATTCATACTTTTCACATGAGTGAAGTTTGGTTTCATGAGCATGAAATACTTTCATGGGCGTGAAGCTTGGCTTCATGGGCATAACACATTACGTAGTAACAATATTTTAGCACTAATTTAATCAAATTTCACAACAATCATGCAATTGTTCTAAGGCTAACCAATGTTAGGCACTCTTATCAACACTTCCAACATTCTAGCAACAAAATTCAACTATAAACATGCATTTAATGATACTTCATCAATCAAATTAGGCTCAATGCCTTGCATACCAACCAAGGTGACATCCTTTCATTTTTAATTGATATTAAATAAATTTAATCATTTATCAAAACATCTAATAGTCAATTATCATGAAACTAGCAATACCAAAACAATTATCCACCTTCTGTTTCTGCCCCTAATATGAAATCATAGGCTATATTAATATACAAATTCTGATATTCATCTAATTATGCCATAAACTAACCAAAGTCTTAACTTTTAATTGATTTAAAGCTTATAAACCTAACTCTCCCATTAATCCAAATAGAAACTGTCAAAGATTAATGAAAACAACACCTCTTACCTATGTTTCGACAATAACATATCGGTTATCTATGTTTCAAAACATGTTCCAATGCTCCTTGCCACACACCTCAATTTTTATACCAAATTTCATGTTTTTTTCTATTTCAAATGCATTTTTGGGGGGTTATTTCATATTTAATCAATTAGAGTTGAGAAGGGAATGAGTAAAATTTGTTTAAGAGATTTCAGAGTGTGGTGGCTAGGGTTAGGAATGATTTTACATGAGTTTCTATCTAAATACGAAACTGCCATATATATAAACTGTGAACTTTCACGGCGATAACCATAACGTCACAGGCGTGAACTTTAGTGTCATGGCCGTGAAGCTCCTCAGCTTTAGAATCTGGATTCCATGACATTCATAGTCGTGATTAACTATACCATAGGCGTGAACTCTGGAAATTTCACTTTTTCTTATTATTTTCATTATAATAAGGTTCCTAACACCCATAACCACTTATATACTTCCCATATGCCCTTAATAATCCTTTATTTAACCTATCAATTCTAGGTCATAACTTGTGGGCATTATATTTTTCTCCCTCGTAAAGAAATTTCATCCTCAAAATTACCTGTTATACTGTCTCTGAACAGTTGTGGACATTGTGTCTTTTCTTCATCACTTTCCCAAAATAGCCTCTTTTGTAGCTTGAATTCTCCATGATACCTTAACCAATGGTACTTACTTGTTCCTCAGTTCCTTGATTTCGCTTGCTATAATTTGAACTTGTTCTGCATCATGAGTCAAATCCGGTCTCACCTCAATGTCCTGCACTAAAACAATATTAGAAGGATCAGATATGTATTTTCTCAACATGGAGACATGGAACACATCATGGATCTTGCTCAACTCTGGTGATAGAGCAAGTTTGTAAGCAATTGGTCCCACTTTCGCTAATCTCTCATAAGGCCCTATAAATCTCAGGCTCAATTTACCTTTCTTTTGAATCTCAGAACCTTCTCGTATGGAGAGACTTTAAGGAAAACCATGTCTCCCACTGCATACTTTATATCTTTTCTCTTGAGATCTGTATATGCCTTTTGTCTATCAGAAGTTGCCTTCAATCTTTCCTGAATAACCCATACCTTTTCTTCTATCTCTTGTACCAAGTCTAGCCCTAATAATCTTTTCTCACTGAATTTTATCCAATACAAGGATGTTCGACAGTTCCTGCCATATAGTGCCTCATATAGAGCTATCTTAATGCTAGACTTATAGTTGTTGTTATAAGCAAATTCCATCAATGGAATATATTTATCCCAGCTACCCTCAAATTCAATCACATAACTCCTTATCACATCCTCTAAGATTTGTATGACCCTCTCTAATTGACCATCTATCAAGGGATGGAACACTATAATGAAAATTGGCACCTAAAGCTCTCTGCAGACTACCCTAAAATTGAGAAGTAAACTTGGGGTCCCTATTTGAAAAAATGAGACTAGCACTATATGAATTCGGACTATCTCATTAATGTAAAGCTCTGCTAGTCTGACTTCGTAAGCCTATCCATAATAATCCATAAGGGATCAAATTTTCGAGAAGTTACTAGCAACCAAATCACAAATTCCATAGTAATTCGCTCCCATTTCCATTCCGATACTATAATAGGCTACAGTAATCCCAATGGTACCCGATGTTCTGCTTTGACCTAGTGACAAGTCAGGCATCTAGTAGTATACTCTGTGATTTCTCATTTCATACTTATCCACCAATACTTACTCTTTAGGTCATGATACATCTTCATGCTTCTAGGATGCATAGTATACTTGGTCTCATGTGCTTCCTGTAATATCCTCTGTCTCTACCCAACAACATTGGGCATGCATAAACGACCCTAATAGTATATTTTATGATAAGATTCAACTGTATAAGCTGATATCTCTCTTTTAGAGACCAACTCGGCTATCTCAACAAGTTTACTATCCTACCTCTGTGCATCCAAAATCTTCTCATTACTAGATGTGCAACTCAACCACCATCTTCCTACTCAATGCATTAGCCACTACATTAGCCCTACCTAGGTGGTAATCAATAACATAGTTGTAGTCCTTTATCTCTTATCATCCACCACCTCTATCTCAAATTGAGATCCCTCTATGTAGGTAGGCATTTCAAACTCTTATGGTCTATTTAGATGAAACATCTTTCCCTATAAGATAATGATGCCATAATTCAATACAAAGACAATGGTCGCCAACTCTAAATCATGTGTGGGGTAATTCTTCTCATGAACCTTCAGTTGTCTTATGCATATGCCACTACCTTACCTTATTGCATGAGTACACACCCTAATCTATTGTGAGAAGCATCACTGTAGATCACATAATCCTTATCAGGAACTAGCTGTGTTACAACATAAGCCTCTATTAACATTTTTTTTAAACTATCAAAACTCTCATGGAATTTCTAGGTCCATTCATATCTCACATCCTTCCTCAATAGTTTGGTTAAAAGAGAAGCATTAATGGAAAATACTTTAACAAATCTCCTATAGTAACTAGCTAATCAAGGAAACTTCTGATCTCCATCACATTGCATGGAGGCTTCCAACTCATAACAGACTCTATCTTGCTAGGATCAACTCGTATACCATCTAACAACACAATGTGTCAGCCAAAATTCAGATTTTGAGAATTTGGCATACAATTTCTGCTCTCTAAGTGTCTATAACACTATTCTCAGGTACTGACCATGCTTTTCAGGTGTCATAGAATACACCATAATGTCATCAATAAAGACCACTACACACTAGTCTAAGCAGGGTCTGAACACCCTGTGCAGACAGTCCATAAAAACTGCTGGGGCATTGGTTAACCCTAAGGTATAACCACAAATTCATAATACCCGTATCCGATTTTGAACACCATCTTGGCTATATCTTCTGTCCTAAATCTCAGCTGGTGATACCCTAATCTCAAATCAATCTTCAAAAACACACCTGAACCCTTCAACCAATCAAATAGGTCATCAATTCGTGGTAACTGATATTTGTTCTTGATTATTACCTTGTTTAGTTATCTGTAGTCTATGCATAGCCTCAGGGATGCATCTTTCTTCTTCACAAATAATAGTGGTGAGCCCTATAGGGATACACTCGGCCTGATATAACACTTCTCTAACAATTCCTATAGCTGAGCCTTAAGCTTTTTCAATTCGGATGGTGCCATTCTATATGGCATTATTGATATGGGTGTTTGTTAGAGGAGTGCCCTAAAGGCAATCACCTTTAGCACTTATTGTACAAATGTATTTCATTAATAAAAGGCTTTTTCATTAATTTGAGGTTCATTTGATATATGAATTGATATACTTGTTAGGGTACTCACTCTGTGCAAATTATATCATAAATCTCAGTACATGATATTTCATGTATCATTAATTGGTATGATACTGTTTTTTAACTATGTATTCATCGTATTCTTATTTATCAACCTATTTTTCTTCTTCTTCTTCTTCTTCTTTACAGAGATAAAAAAAATTATGTATATTTTAAGTTTATTTTTTAGAGAGAGAAAATTTATAATTTATATATTTTATTTTATTTTTAGTATTTTTGAATATTGTAATGATTGCTATTATTGTTTGGGATAAAAATATTTAATTTTAATTTTTTGTGAAATAAAATGGTTGAAAGTAAAAATATTTTAAAATAAAAATGAGTAATATAGAGAGAGAAAATAGAGTTGTTGAAAGTTAAAGACGATAGGTTTATACCTATAAGATATAAACGATGAATCTATAAGTGATACTTATAAGTTTAAAAAATGATGAACATGTAGTTTCAAAAGGATAAACCTGCAAGTTATAAATGATAAACCTGTAAATATTGAACCTGCAAAATCTAAACGATGAACTTATAGTTTCAAAAATAATAAACCTGCAAGATATACTTGTAGTTTTAAAAGGATGAAATTGCAAGTTTAAAATGATAAATCTACAAGTTCAAAATGATAAATTTGTAAGTTATAAATATTGAACATGTAAATGTTGAACCTGCAAAATCTAAATGATAAACCTATAGTTTCAAAAACGATAAATTTACAAGTGATATTTATAAGTTTAAAAATGATTAACTTGCAATTTAAAAGGATAAAATTGCAAGTTCAAAATGATGAACCTGCAAAAAGTAAACAATAAACTTATAAATGATGAACCTGCAAAAAGTAAACAATAAACTTATAAATGTTAAACCTGCAAAATTTAAATGACAAAATTACAGGTTCATGGTTTCAAAAAGATGAACCTGCAAGTTGTATATGATGAATATGTAAGTGATGAAGCAGTGAATTATAAACGATGAATATGTAAGTTCTAAACAATAAATATGTATCTTCTAAACTGTAAATATTTGAACATGCAAAATCTAAACGACGAACATGTAACTTTAAAAGAATGAACCTGCAAGTAATAAATATATGTTTAAAAACGATAAACCTGTAAATATTTGAACATGTAAAATCTAAACGATGAATGTGTAACTTCAAAATAATGAACTTACAAGTAATACATGTAAGATTAAAAACGATGAACCTGTAGTTTTAAAATGATGAATTTATAAGTTGTAAACAATAAATCCGTAAATATTTGAACATATAAAATCTAAACGATAAATATATAACTTCAAATAAATGAACCTACATGTGATACCTATAAGTTTAAAAACGATGAATATGTTGTTTTAAAAGAATGAACCTACAAGTTAAAAACGATCAAACTGCAATATATAAACTATTAATCTGTAAATGTTGATCCTATAAAATTAAAGCGATAAATCTGTAATTTTAAAACGATAAATCTGTAAGTTGTAAACAATGAATTTATAAGGGATGAGGTAATAATTTGTAAATGATAAATTTATAAGTTAAAACTTATAAACTTATTTTATATTCATTAATTTATCAAAATCCAATTATGGAAAAACACATACTTTTGTATGAAGGAAAAATGTCTACAATACAACATGAATTCGGATACATAATATAACAATCTCACTCTAATATTATTTTTTTAAAAAAAAATAAATTTAACATTTTGTTGCAGACAATTTTTATGAACTATAGAAAATACATAAAAGTACATGCAAAGATATGAAACAAAATTTTGATGTTGGCCCAGTTTTATTTTGTTGAACAACAATTAGTTGGATTTTACCTAATTTGTCTAAAAATTAGAACTGATGTTTTGATCAATATTTTGGTATTGTATTGTGTTAATTTAAACTTCAGTCTCAAAAATTTTGAGCTTTGAACAATGTAAATACAACGAACTGATCATCCAATTTTAACAAAATATACACAAATCACATAACATTAACATGCTTGGCTATTTCTATCTGGACTGCTTAAAAACAAATGACTTTTATTGTTTTTTATTTGGAAAAAGATGTTGAATAAGATTCAATAAACTATGAGCTCAAAGTTCAAAACAAATAAAATAATTAAATTTGCAGTGTTTGCTTTCAAAGATAAATGGAAGAATTCTTAAATTAGTAGAAAACTTATTTAATAAAAAAAATTTATAAGCACTAAGTTTCAATTTCTTTCTAATAAAAAATTGAAAAAGTGTATGTGACGTATTCTATAGAAAAATCAAAGAAACTTCCTGTAAAAGCAGATAGCTGATGGCGTTTATAATTCAAAAAATAAAATAAAGTTGTGGCTAAAGAGCTTCTCAACTGAAAAAACTAAGGCCCACAAAAAGAAAGGTCTTTTGTTGGTGTTTCCGTCAATGACTGGGCAACTTCCTGGGTCTTGCCAAAAAGACACAACTTAAAATTGGAAACCTACACCTATTTTCAATTTAAAATATTTACTTGAAAATTATGATGATTGCTAAATTAAATTAAATGATTTTTCATAAGACTAATAATTTGGTAATTAACTCTTTTTTTTGCTCTTCCTCTAATAATTAATTAGTAATTTACTAATATTAGAAAAAATTCGCTAATTATAATTACATCAAAAAGTGACTATATAACATTTATCATTCTATTAATTGGTATTTATTTTTTCAGTTTTATTTTTACATATTTTTTCCAAATCTATATAATAAAAGTGGTTACAGAAGTATTGTAGTTACTACAATACAATTCCACTTTTGCCCACCACTTACAATTCCAGCTTTACGACATCGTATCATTCATTTTCTCCCCCTTAAGAAAAACGACGTCGTCCATGCTTACTGAACAGATGGGCTGATAGAACTTGGAGGCTCGCTGGATAGAGTTTATCGGTAAAGAAAAGATGTGGAGAAGAAGAAGAAATGCTGGTGATGGAACTTGGGGGCTTGCTGGACAGAGCTAACCGGCAGCGAAAAGATGTGGAGAAGAATGAGAAACGCTGCTAAAAATTGAAGAAAGAGAGTCCAACGTTGTTGCCTTGAAAGGCAGCCGATGCTACAACCTCGCCGGCACTAGATGCCGTCGATAGTGGGTGGCCGGAGTGAAAAGAGATGGTCAGAGGTGAGAGAGAGTTGCGTGATAGAGACAAACGAAGGGAGAAGGGGATGTTATGTATTTTTCTTTTTGATTTTTTCTTTAAGAATACCGTGCACACCACACCAATATTTTTTTAATTAAAAATTGATGAAAAATATGTTACTTTATTATTAACTTATTTTATAAATAAAATCATAATACCATATTAATTTGATTTTTGAATTTTTACCATTGTTTTAATTTGTTTATTTTATTTACCTTATGATAGTTAAAAAATTTCAGTAAATGATAAACACTGGATCTCAATATTAGAGATAGAATTTTGTGTTTGGATTAATTAAAATTTTTTAGTTTTATTGTGAACTAACATCTATTTAAATTATTAATTTAAAATTTTATTATCAATTTTTTTTACAGGCTAAAATGTTGACTTTATTTTTTTAATTTTAATTTTTATGAGTTCAAATTTTATATGTGTATATCTCTAGTTCTATTATATTAAATGGATATAATCCGTCAATTAATGGATACGTTGATATTGATCAATTAAGTGACAAGTGTAGTACTGAGTAAAGTGGCCACGTAGCAAAAAGTATAATAGAGAGTTGAAGGCTAGATATTTGTTGATAGCTTCAAATCAAATTGAGACAAATACATAAACCTGGTTGGTGAAATATTTGCCGGCCCAAATTAAAACAGGCAGTGATTTAGAATTGAGAGAGAGAGAGAGAACAAAAAACAAATGCCATTTTATTATATTAACTCCTTAGCCTGGTCATGCGATAGGGTTGACATTGCATTTATATCAAGTACTAATAAAACAGAGAAGAAGACCAGCATCTTACGTCTTAAAAAAAAAAAAGGTTGTCTTAATCCGAAGTCCCAACCCATTTTCCTTGATAGTCTCTCCGCAAACCCTTTGTTTGAACGAGATATGATCTTTCTTTCCATTTTCCATTTTTCCTTTTTCTTTCTCTAGTTTTTTTTAAAATATATAGTAGTAAATGCTTGTGAGCATGTTCCACGCAAAGATTTTGTGGATACGAGTAGGATGTTTAAGATGCTCTCTCATAACAAATTTATAGTATTTAACCTGTTTATCATCATCATTATATAGAGTAATTGAACCTAATAACAACTCTAGAGTATTATAGTCTATGAGGGAAATTATAAAAAATCTCAAACATTTCATTCATTTTCAATTTAATTCATATTAATTTATTTATTATATTTTTTCTAAAATTCAATTAAGTGCTTTTATTAATTTTTTTATTGAAATTAACAGTTTTTAATTTTGCACGAATTTTATCCTCATCTATTTACTTATGATTTATAAAGATAAAGATATATTTTTTATAAATTATTTTTTATTGATATTTGATTTAATTTAATATTTTATTCAAAATTTATTATGTTAAGTTATTTTTTTAATTTATTATTATAAATTATAATTTATAATTGTAATCAATGAATTTTTTATTTTGATTTTTTTAAAAAATAATTATTATGTAACCTTAAAACCATGAATTGGACTAACAACCACACTTTGCTAATATAAATTATTACATACTTGATAAAATTATTAAAAAAATCAAACTTTAATCATATTTTAGATTATTAAAAATTCATTGTAATTGTAATTATAAATTAATGATAACAGTAAACTATATGAATAAAATAAAAATGCAATAATATATTAAATTAAGAAAATTATAGTCAAAACTCAAAGAATAAGTTTCAATTTTTATTCGTAAATAAATAGACAAATTTGTGAGGCAAAATCCTACGCAAAACTAAAAACCATTAATTTTTATAACCTAATTGAAATTTTAGAAAAATATTACAAGTTTCCATGAAAAATTTATTAGCGATTAAATTAAAAAATAGACTAAATGTTAGAGTTATATATATATATATATATATATATATATATATATATATGTATGTATACACCCAAACCTACGGTTCTTAATTCATATAAAAATTAATGAAGAAACCTAATTGAAATTTTAGAAAAATATTACAAGTTTCCATGAAAAATTTATTAGAGATTAAATTAAAAAATAGACTAAATGTTGGAGTTATATATATATATATATATATATATATATATATATATATATATATATATATATATATACCCAAACCTACGGTTCTTAATTCATGAATTATTTTATTTGGATAAAAAAAACTCATAAAATTTAAAATTTCATTTTAGATATTTTGAACTCTAAAATCAGCTCTTAGGGCAAATTTAATAATGATAAATACTAAAAACACTCTCAAACACTCACTTTTCTGATTAGCTACTGATGAGAGAAAAAAAAGTTAAAGTAAAGAGAGAAAAAAAAAAACATTATTCTCTTTCCTCAACAACCAATCACAAAATGAGTGTTGAAAAGTGTCAAAAAATGAAGGGTATACTTACCATTCCTCATATATAATATATAATCTAAGAAAATGAATGTGTTGGTTTGATGTGACAAAGTTATAAGATCTTTAGACAAGCAATAGATGAATTCTCATACTAAAAATTAAAAAAAAAATTATGACAAATGAGATGAAAAGAATATAATATAATAACATATAATTTAAGAAATTGAATGTATCGATTTGATTAGACAAAGTTATTTTAATAAGATTAAAAAAATAAGTGTGTTTAAGACTTTGGTTAAGAGAAATAGTTAAAAAGAGATGATAAAATAAAGTGACATGTATTCAAGCCCGTGAATTGAGTGTACAACTGTGAATGTTGTTTTTGGAGTATTTTATACATGTGAATATCGTCAGATATAAAAATGTAGCAATTCGTTCTTCTCTCTCAATCGCCTATTATCCCTCACACAAAAAATGTTGCCCCTTTGTTTTCCTTCAATTCCAAGATTTAAAACACAAATCCTAAGCTAAAAGAATACGTTTTATCAAGTTTTGGAGAGAGAAGCATGAAGAAGTGCAATGTCCTTCGATATAATTAAAAATAATTCCAATTATACCAAAAGACGATATGATGCTCATGAGTTATAAAATATTACAAATTTAAACCTTTCATATACTATTACCATGATGACATAAATAAAATAAAACATCATTAAAACTTGATTAAAATAAAGTTAAATACATAAATCAAACAGGTAGCACTAGCCCAAAGTTTATACAAAATGAATATTTATAAAACTATATGTCTCTGAAATATAATATGTAAAACTATACTACCCAACCAACAACAAAACAACAAAAATACAACAGTGTATCACCCACCCCAAATATATATCTTTGGCTCTGATCACTGGGTGTCCTTTTCTGTCAATCCTACTCTAACCTCCAAACCTCCACATGGAGAGCCCATACGCTAAGCTACTCGTGCCTAGTGGTACATAAAAATATGAAAGCATACCATATGAAAAATTTATATAATATGCATGATATATCCACCGAGCTACTATAACAATTTATCCCGAAGCCAGCATATGCACTAGCTTGCATACTGCATGACATACCATAAAAATTTTATATATATAATGCACACTATGAACATGGTATATCAAACAATCACTTAGTATCATACAAGTGTTTACTACACATAATATAATTAATTATCTTACATTTGTCCACCTTACTCAAAACTAGACTAAAATAGATACATGTACTTTACAGCTCTCACTAGAGACAAAAATAACCTACCGAGGAAGCTTTTACTGTTTACCTCTGAGCCTTCAAGTATAACCCACCGAGAAAGCTTCATTGCTTATCTCTGGGCCTTCAAATATATCAACATAAATCAATCGAACAAAAATAAGTGCACAAAATAGCTATCAGGGAAGCCCCACTTGGCTAGATTCTAAGCCTTCTAAACATCTAGTTAATCTTCAAAATATCTCAATCATGATCAATATATATCACCCGATACCGATCTCTCCCTTTAATGACATGTCATCTATCCTAGTTATAGTTCTAGTTAGAGTATTGGGCTTAAAATTTCACAACATGTACCATATATATTTCCACATTAACCATTTTCCATACTTTACAAATATACCATGATTCCCACAATCATTTCCACATGTATTTCCATATCATGCTATAAGCATACAACCAAGGCCTACCATCTCACAACAAATCAATCTTGATTCACATGCAAACATATAAGTTTTTTAATATTAATAGCTTCACGCCCATTAATAACCCTTCACGGCCGTAAAGCACTAATTCATAGGTGGTCTCCCCATGAACCAAGCCGTGATTCAACTCGTGAATCAACACACATTCATGGTCGTGATCACCCTTTCACGAGTGTGAATCAAACTGTTAAGCTGCTTGCGAATGGGTCTGGTTTAGAAATAAAATACATTTTCACGACTTTTCATGCCTGTGAACTCACCCTTCACAACCATAAATTTGGAAATTTTTTCCAAAAAATAGAGCATCACAACTTCATGTCATTCTCACATGCAATATTTTCTACTGTTGACCAATGTCAGCCACCCTATCAATATGCCAGCATGCATTTAAGCCATCTATCACAACCATATACTTCCTAACTATCAATATTAACCAGAATAACTCATCAAATAACTCAATCTAATCATTTTCACACAATTTTTCATCATGCATATCAACCCCATATTTTATCATTTAAGTGTCACTAATCATATACCTTATGTATTTAAAGCAAATAACACTGAAACATCAATTAATTGCCTCAAGTGTTGTTATGTACAAACCTTACACCTAGGATGAAGATTAACTAAAGTTTGAGCTCTTCAAGCTTGTCCTCTCCCTTGAGAGGGACTTCTAACTCCTCTACGAAATCCTAGTAAAATGAAAAATGTCCTCTTAGCCTCTGGGACTCGAATCAAAATACAAAAATATTAAAATCGGGCTTTTCTCTCAAAACTCATAAACTCCCTCTCTTACTTAACCCTAAAGAAAATTGATCTTCCAATCTTCCACAATGGAAGAAGATGGAGTCTAGAGGAAGAATAAGATGCAAATGATATGTTTGGTTGGTTAATAGGGAGTGGGAAGCAGATTTAAAGGAATGACAAGAAGGAAAATGTGACTACCTCACATCCTCTGCCTGTTTAGGCTTCACGATCGTGACTCATCTCTCAAGAGTATGAGCCTTTCTTTCACGATTGTGAAGAACCTCGTCCCAACTGCTAACTAAAACCCGATATTCATGGTCGTGACACCCACTGTCACAGGCATAAAACAACAGATTTCAGCAACTCTCAAATTTTCATAATTCCACTTTACCCCCAACTCTCACTAACTAAGAATATAACTTATAGACCCTAATTACGGGCGTTACATTTCTCTCACCCTTAGGATATTTCATCCTCAAAATTACTTGTGAGAACATCTCAGAACAACTGAGAATATTGTGCCCTCACCACTTCCTCGCTTTCCCAGGTTGCTTTTTTGATAATATGACTCTTCTATAAAACTTTCACTAACAGTATTCATTTGTTCCAGAGCTCCTTAACCTTTTAAGTTAAGATCTCAATTGGTTCCTTTTTGTAAGACAAATCTGGTCTCAATTCTATGTTTTCAGTTGTGATTATGTGAGAAGGATCTGGCTAATACCTCATCAACATGGATATATGGACGACATTTTGTATCCTACTCAACTCTGGCGGCAAAACGAGTCTGTACGCAACTGGTATGATCCTCTCTAGAATTTCATAAGGTCCAATGAACCTAGGGCTCAACTTGCCTTTTTTTCCAAATCTGAGAACATTCTTCCATGGAGAACCTTGAGAAAAACCTTGTCTCCCACTATGTACTCCACATTCTTTCTCTTGAGGTATGCATAAGATTTTTGTTTATCAGAAGCTACTTTTAGTCGATCTTTAATGATCAATTTTTCTTCTGTCTCTTGTACCAAATCTGACCCTACCAACTTTCTCTCACTAAGCTCAGCCCAATACAACAATGTTTGACACTTTCTACTGTAAAGTGCTTCATATGGAGTCATTTGAATACTGGACTGATAACTATTGTTATAGACGAACTCCATTAATCGTAGATATCTATCCCAACTTCCTTCAAACTCGATCACACAACACCTCATAATGTCTTCCAAGATATGGATAACTCTCTCTGACTGACCATCTGTCTAGGGATGGAAAAGCCATGTTGAGGTTGAGATTGAGCTTGGTATTTAAAGCTCACTGTAAACTATCCCAAAACTGAAATGTAAATCGCATATCTCAATTTGAAATGATAGAGACTGGAACTCCATAATGACGCATTATCTCATTCACATACAACTCTGTCAACCGGTTCAAAGGATAGTCTCTCCGAATAGGTAAGAAGTGAACTGACTTCATTAACTTATCCACGATCACCCATACGAAATCATACTTCCTCAATGTCAATGACAATCTAATCACAAAATCCACAATGATTTTCTCCCATTTCCATTTTGAAATTGTGATATGTTGTAACAACCTTGAAGGTACCTGATGTTCAGCCTTTACTATTGACATGTAACATATCTAGTCGTGAACTTTATGATGTATTTCTTCATTCCTAACCACTAATATACCACTTTCAAGTTTTGATACATCTTGTTACTGGCTGGGTGCATTGCAAATCTCATCTCATAGGCCTCTCTCATAATCCTTTGTCTCAACTCTGAGACATCAGGCACACATAAGCTACCCTGATAGTGTAAACTACCATCTGACTCGACTGAGAAACCTAGTCTTTCCCTCTTGGAGACCAAAATAACCAATTCCACTAGCTTGCTCTCAAGCTTCTGTGCATCTCTAATCTTTTAACTCAAGACTGGTCGGATGTGCAACTCTGCCAAAGTCTTCCTACTGAGCGCATCAACCACCATATTGGCCTTCCCTAGATGATAATCAATCACACAATCATAATCCTTTATCAATTATAACCATATTCTGCATCTCAAATTTAAATCCCGCTGTGTAGGAAGATACTTCAAACTCTTGTGATCAGTGTAGATGTAACACTTCTCTCCGTATGGATATGGACGCTATATCTTCAATGCAAAGACAATGGCTGCTAATTTTATATCATGCGTCGAGTAGTTCTTCTCATGAGACTTTAACTGTTTGGAGGCATTAGTGGCAACTTTCCCTTCTTGTATTAACATGCAACCCAATATGTTGTGTGATCGTCACTCTAAACAATATATTCCTTGTCTAGAATCAGTTGTGTCAATATTGGAGCTTCTGTCAGAAGACTCTTAAGCTGATCAAAACTATTGTCTATTTAATCAAACTTGATATCCTTCCACAACAACCTAGTCAACGGAGAAGCAATTATAGAAACCTTCTTGATGAACCTTTTGCAATATTTTTCTAAGCCGAGAAAACTCCTGATTTTGGTCACATTTTGCAGGGGTTTCCAATCCAAGATTGCCTTAACCTTGCCTAGATCCACTCTAATCCCATCGGATGATATTACATGCTCAATAAAGGTAACCTCATCTAGCCAAAACTCACACTTAGAGAACTTAGCATATAGCTTATGCTCCCTAATGGTCTACAAAATTGTTCTCAAATGCAGCTCATATTCATTCTTGTTTCTTGAATACACTAATGTGTCGTCTATGAATGTCATGACAAACCGATCCAGAAATGGTCTGAAAATCCTATTCATTAGATCCATGAAGGTCGTTGGGGCATTGGTCAACCCAAAGGGTATAACTAGAAACTCGTAGTGACCATATCTGGTTTAGAAAGTGGTATTCTCTACATCACATGCCTTGATTCTCAACTGATAGTATCCCGATCTCAAATCAATCTTAGAGAACACCTCTGCACCTTTCAACTAATCGAAAAAATCATCAATCTGCGGTAATGGATACCTGTTCTTAACTGTCACTCTGTTCAATTGCCTATAGTCTATGCATAACCTCATAAACCCGTATTTCTTCTTGATGAAGAACACTGGTGCACCCCATAAAGATACACTCGATTTGATAAAGCCCTTATCTAACAGTTCCTATAAATGTGCCTTTAACTCTTTCATCCCTGATGTAGCCATACGATATGGTACTGCTGATATTGGAAACACATCTGGGAACTTTTCCATTATCGGAATATCCCTAAAATCTAGCCTCTCTATTTTATTGTCAATCATGTGAGCCAAGTAGGACTCATACCTCTTTCTGATCATCTTCTATGCTTTCATCATGGAGGTGATCCTCATTTGCTGTAAGGATCTCTCTCCCCGAACAACCACTAACTCATCTTTTGACATTTTCAATTCAACTGTCTTCATTCAGCAGTCCACTACTACTCCCTACCGAGAGAGCCAATCCATACCTAAGATGGCATCATACTCATGAAAGGAAAACTCAATCAAATCTACCATGAACTCATTCCCTTGAGCCATAACAAGACAATTTTTATACATTCGGTTCACCATCATGTTATGCCCCAAAGGGCTAGTCTCTTCTATCTCATAACCTAATCTCTTTGCTAATATGTTATACTGCTCAACTATATGGCAACATACATAAGAATATGTGAAACCCAGATCTATGAAAGTAATTAAAACTGAGACAAAGAGAATAAATGTATCAACAACCACATTTGATGCACTTGAATCCTCTCTAGCCTTCATAGCATAGACCCTTGGTAGTGCTCTACTAGGTACTGGCCTGTTCACTCTCTCCGATACGACTAATCTTGATCCTCTTTAGCTTGAACTAGTCTGTCCCCATCCCTTAGTGCATGTCGACACCGAACTTCAAGTATGAGTGGGAGTCTCACCCATCTGTAAAGAACAGTCTCTCTTATAGTGGTCTCGAGACCCACACATGTAGCAAGACTCGGTGTGCCCCCAGTACTCTCCTCTATAGATCCTCCCGCACACTGTACACTAGAGAAATGACTTCCACCAATCATAGGTATGCTCTTGGAGAAGTGAAACAACATACCTAGCATTGTGCTCCTCGGCACAATCCAACTCCTCAAAGACCCTCTCGGTTCTCTCTAACTAGAACTCAGTAGCTGTCGAATCATCTTCAATACTAGCTGTGAAATTTGTCACTCCATACTTCCTTAGCCTGTCAATCTGAACCTTATGTCTCGGTGGTGACTAAGGAGGTGGTGGAGGTGGTAGCAGTGGAGGAGATGGTGACATTGCCTATAGTAACCGTTGTAGTAAGTGTTGCCCAGATATTAAGCCAAGAAAGGGGGTTGAATTGGAGTAAAAAAAAAATTAAACTTTAAACTGCGGAAATAAATAATTAATTTTAGGAAGGATAGAGAAAATCAGACACAAAGATTTATAGAGGTTCGGGTGTTAACAAACCCTACTTCTCTCCCTAATCGCAATTGGGAGTTTCACTAACACACTAAATGTTACAATGGAGTTTTACAAGCTCACTCCCAACTATGGTGTTTCTCACAATGGCTCACACCTAACCCAGAAATCCCTTGTGTTTTAATGGCTCACACAATAAACAATTCCTTGTGTTTTACAGGCTCACACAAACAACCTTCACTTTGTGTTTTACAGGCTCACACAAATAACTTTCACTTTGTGTTTTACAGGCTCACACAAATAACCTTCACGTTGTGTTTTAGAAGTTCACACAACTAATCCTTACAAGTGTTCTACTCTTAACCCATAAATACCCAAAGCTCACTTGAGTAAAGATTACAGAGAGAACCACTTATAAATCTTAATTGCTCAAATATGAGGAGCAAAAATATTTTTACAGAGAATAGATTTGTTCTCAAAGTATGAAAGTACAAAAAATAGCTTGTAATAAGAATTAAATTCGAAGTATATGCTATTGTTTTGTTTTTCTTGTCATTCTCTTGTTCTTAATGCATAAATGACTTCCATTTATACTCTCATGGCTGAATATAGTCGTTGGGGTGCATTAATTAAGAAACTAGCCGTTGTACCAACCAAAAAATTGTGCCTATTTTTCTCTTTCATTGTTCACAGGCGTGGCTATGCTTGTCACGGGGGTGACAGTTCTTCCCAAGCCGTGACTGAAGTGGTGACCTTGGTCGTGAAGCTCTCTGGAATGTTTTGACATATTGAGTCATGGGCGTGACAATCTTCCCAGCCGTGATCCAAGTGATGACTCTGGTCGTGAAGCTCTCTAGATGAAATTGCATGAATCTTCACGGGGGTGACACCGTTATTCACGGGGGTGACTGAAATGCTTACTTCACGGTTTTTTTTTCCTTCATGGCCGTGAACTTCAAATGTTCGTTTTGGTAACGGTTAGCTTCCTTCACGGGAGTGACTCCTAGAGTCACGGCAGTGAACATGCTACTACTTGAATTTTGTCTATCAAGGATTATTCTTCCAATTCTCCATTCTTGCTATTTTAATCCATTTCCTGTATAATATACTTACAAAAACAAGTATGTTAAATACAATATTGCTATATTATTTGTTATCATCAAAATAACGGAAATACCCCTCAAGGTTTAACAATAAGATTCTACATCAGAGAATCCTGTGTCTGATCTGCTTGACCAGCCATTGGCTACTATAAAGTGCACCATCCAGCCCTTGCACACTAACTTGGCTCAGCTGATTCTGAGTCTCTATACCCGAAGGACTATTGCTCTCAGTTGCATCATGCGATTCAATCTCCATACTCACTCTTTAGCCTACACATCGATAAAGGATAGCTGACTTCAGAGTCATACAGGATAATACTTGCACATGTGATACACCCATCCCACATAGGTTTAGAACCGCCTAAACCTAGGCTTTGATACCACTAAATATAACACCCTTCGATATAATTAAAAATAATCCCAACTATACCAAAAGATGCTACGATGCTCATAAATTAAAATGTCACAAGTTTAAAACTTTCATGCACCATGGCCATGATGACATAAATAAAATAAAATATCATTAAAACTTGATAAAAATAAAGTTAAATACATAAATCAAGTAGGCAACACTAGCCCAAAGTTTATACAAAATAAGTAGTTATAAAACTACAAGTCTCTTAAATACAGCATGTAAAACTGAGGTCAACCACCTACTGCGCTAAGGACGGTGTAGAAGCTGAGGACTGTCCGACGTCCTGCTTGGCTACTGGAGGTGCTTCCTCAACCTGAGCCCTCTTCTTCTGCTGGACTCCCTGGAGGCCTGCTTTAAAGTCCTCCATGTCATTATCTTCCCAGATAATCTCCTCAGTAGTGTCAGTGAAGCGGTAGAAGATATCGTTTTGAAAAACAATTCTGACAGCCGCTCCCATCTTGATGAACGACTTGACATCCAAGCTATCTCGAGGATGTGCAGGAATGATGTTGAAGTGATGGTCATCCAGCTTCAAGTAATTGAGCTTCATTGCAATATGGGTGACATATGCCCCAATCAAAATATCTCCTGTGGGATTGGTGGCAATGGAGAGAAGATGGTTGGCAAACCATCTGGAAAGTGCCACTGTAAGTTCTCTTCCAGCCATCTCAAATAGGAAGAGTTCTGACTTCCTGATAGTCCCGTTGCTTTCTCCCCTAGCAAATATGCTATAGGTCAGGAACCTATGCAAATACCTATGCACTGGGGTTCTGAGATGTGTGCTCTTTGTTTTCTTGACATCCCAGCTGCAACCGGTGCCAAAATGTGTCCAGGCTGGAGGGGCAAAGAATTCTACCTCAGTATCATTTAGGATGCCCTCAGATGGTAGGCTGAACAATTCTCCAAAGTCAATGGCACTCAGGGTGTTAGGATTGTTGCAGAGTTGGATTTTCACTACTCCAGTAGGTGAAACCTGCAAGGTGCTGAAGAATTCCAGTGTTGGCTCCCTCAGAGTTGGCTGATGAATTTGAACAAAATCTTTGAGATGACAGGCTTGTAGTTGCTCTGTCATAGCCGATTCAAGCTCGAGACTTCGAACTGTCTGCCAATCGAAGGACCTTGATGACAAAAGAGGTCTCTTCTTCAAAGTTGCATACCGAGGATGGTAATTCTCCGGAATGCAGTTCATGAGGTAATCTGCATACCTCTTAGGTGCATGGGACTTTTTTCTCTTTCCCTTGGATGAAACAGACTCCATATTTGAAGAAATTTGTTGTTGATGGAGTTGAAAATAATTTTGACAGAAAATTTGATGTAAGCCTTAGAAATGTAAGATTTCTGATGAAGATTTGAACTTTTGGTGGTATTTATAGTGAAATTTCAAGTCTTTGGGGTCGGAATCTTGAATGAAAGTAAATGAGAGCGGTTTTGGGAGATGAGAAGTTGAAATGAAGGTTATAACCGGCTATTCTCTTATATATTCGATACATTCACGGGCGTGAATTATGGTTTCACGGGCGTGAATGGTCGTGTTCACGATTTGCTGAAGGAGTGTCCCACCCGTGAATCAAGGCATGAATACATTCACGAGTGTGATCTTTGAATGTCACTGGCGTGAATGATCATTTGTCACGGGGGTGAATAAATAGTCAAGGGCGTGAACTGTTGAATTTCACTACTTATGCCCGTGAAGCAAGCCATGACACAAGGCGTGAAAGCTTCAGTGAGTTTTGGGGTGTAATGGGTCACGGGTGTGAAAACTCGTCACGGGCGTGAGAGTCTCTTGTCACGGGAGTGACTCAAGCCGTGAAAATAAGTTTCACCACTGGAAGCCGTGAACAATGTCGTGAACGACACTGTCTCTTTGGGCCATTTAAGTCACGGGCGTGACTCCCTTAAAATTTTCATCAAATTAAAATTAAGTTTAAGTCCTAAACCAGGATTCTACTCCTTAAAACATGAATTCTCATCAAAATTTCTATCTTATAACTTGTGATATGATTTAAGATCAACAATTAAAATTTCATATTTTTGCAATCACAAGGTTAATCTATCAATCATACCAAGTTCTCTTCTAATGAAATTAAATCTTTCCTCATTAGAGACTTAGTGAAAATATCTGCTAATTGATTTTCTGTGCTTATAAATTCTAATACAACATCTCCATATTGAACATGATCTCTAATAAAGTGGTGTCTAATGTCAATATGTTTGCTTCTAGAGTGTTGAATAGGATTCTTTGAAAGATTTATAGCACTTGTGTTGTCACATTTTATAGGTATATGATTCATCTCATGACCATAGTCCTTAAGTTGTTGTTTCATCCAAAGAATTTGTGTACAATAGCATCCAACTGTTACATATTTAGCTTCAGCAGTTGAGAGAGCAATTAAAACTTGTTTCTTGCTAAACCAAGAAACCAAACATTCTCCAATGAAGTGACAAGTACCTGAAGTACTTTTCCTATCCAAAAGACTACCAGCATAGTCTGCATCTGAATATCCTCTAATATAAAAAGATGAATTCCTAGGATACCATAAACATAGATGCAATGATCCATGTAAATATCTTAAAATTCTTTTTACATCATTTAAATGAGATTCTTTATGACATGATTGAAATCGTGCACATAAGCAAATACTATACATAATATCGGGTCTAGAAGTAGTAAGATATAAAAGTGATCCGATCATACCTCTATAAAGCTTTTCATTAATGCTCTTACCCTTTTCATCTTTATCCAATTTTGTTGATGTGCTTATAGGAGTCTTGGCATTTTTGCATCCTTCCATACCAAATTTCTTGATTAAATCTTTGGCATATTTGGATTGGTTGATGAATATGCCCTTATTGCTTTGCTTTATTTGTAGACCAAGGAAATACTTAAGCTCTCCCATCATGCTCATTTCAAATTCCTTAGTCATGCACTTAGCAAATTCTTGACAAAGCAACTCATTAGTAGAACCAAATATTATATCATCAACATAAATTTGAACAATTAGTATATCATGCTTATGCTTTTTGATGAATAGTGTAGTGTCAACATTTCCCTTTGTAAAGTTATTTTCTAATAAAAAAGAACTTAGTCTCTCATACCAAGCTCTTAGAGTCTGTTTTAAACCATACAAAGCTTTTGAAAGTTTAAAAACATGATTTGGAAAATCATAGCTTTCAAAACCTGGTGGTTGTTCTACATACACTTCTTCATCTATATAACCATTTAGAAATGCACTTTTCACATCCATTTGAAAAAGTTTGAAATTCATGTGACATGCATATGCTAAGAGTATTCTTATAACTTCTAATCTAGCTACAGGTGCATATGTTTCATCATAATCTATACATTCTTCCTGATTATATCCTTTTGCGACTAGTCTTGCCTTATTCCTGGTTATTAACCCTTGTTCATCTAATTTGTTTCTAAATACCCATTTGCTACCTATGATTTGATGATCCTTGGGTCTAGGTACTAGATTCCATACCTTATTTCTCTCAAATTGATTGAGTTCCTCTTGCATGGCAATCACCCAACTTTCATCATTAAGAGCCTCATTAATATTTTTAGGCTCAATTTGTGAAATAAAAGCAATGTCAGTGACTAAATGCTTGAAATGAGATCTAGTACTTACTCCCCTTGATAGATCACCAATTATTTGCTCTTTTGGATGATCTTTTGTCATTCTCCATTCTTTTGGAAGTTCTTGTTCCATTTGTTCTTGATTTTGAGGAAGTGAATTTTCTTGATCATTTTCTTCTTTTCCATTTTCAATATCAAGTTTTTCCATATTACCTACAACATCATCAAGAGCACTACCTTTCACAAGATCAAGTCTACTAGATTCATTAAAAACAATATGCATGGATTCTTCAACCGTTAATGATCTTTTATTAAAAACTCTATATGCTTTGTTGGTTGTAGAGTACCCTAAAAAGATACCTTCATCAGACTTAGAGGCAAACTTTCCAAGATTGTCCTTGGTGTTCAATATAAAACATTTGCATCCAAATACTCTAAAGTATGATATCAAGGGCTTTCTTCCATTCTATAGCTCAAATGAGGTTTTGTTTAAAAGAGGTCTTCTGAAAACTCGATTTGAAATATAACATGCAGTGTTTGTGGCTTCTGCCCAAAAATAAGTTGGTAATTCATATTCATTAAGCATTGTTCTAACCATTTCAATTAAAGTTCAATTTTTCCTTTCAACTACCTCATTTTGTTGAGGTGTCCTAGGAGATGAGAAATTATGTGAAATGCCATGTTCAAGACAAAAGCTTTCAAAGTTTTCATTTTCAAATTCTTTCCCATGATCACTCCTTATTTTTGAAATGCAGTAACCTTTTTCATTTTGAATTCTTTTAGCAAAGTTTTTGAAGTTTTCAAAAGCATCACTCTTTTGAGCTAAGAAAATTATCCAAGTAAATCTAGAGTAATCATCTATGATGACAAATGCATAATGTTTTCCTCCTAAGCTAGCAATTCTAGTAGGTCCAAACAAGTCTAAATGTAGGAGTTAAAGAGGTTTTGAAGTACTTACTATGTTTTTGGCTTTGAAAGATGACTTGTGTTGCTTTCCTCTTTGACAAGGATCACATGTCTTGCCTTTTTCATATTTAACTTTTGGTAATCCTTTTACTAGCTCTTCCGTGCTGAGACTTTGTATTAAGTCCATGTTAGCATGACCAAATCTTCTATGTCACAGCCAAGATTCATCACTAGTAGTCACAAGACACTTAGGGGAAAGGTTAGATAGTTCATGTAAGTTTATTATGTATGTATTGATATCTCTATTTCCTTTAAACATTTCTTGACCATCGATAGAGATTACAAGAGATTTATTTGAAGTAAAAATTACTTTGTTTCCTTTATCACATAATTGACTTACATTTGGCAAGTTATGTTTCAAGCCATCAACAAGTAAGACATCCTTAATAAAAGTAGTACTATTAACACCAATAGAATCAATGCCAATTACCTTACCCTTTGCATTGTTCCCAAATGTGACTTTACCTCCATCAATACTTTTGATTTCATTGAAGAGTTCTTTGTCTCCTGTCATATGCCTTGAGCATCCACTGTCTACTAGCCATGCATTTTTGTTTATTGTGGACTTGAGGCATACCTATAGAATCATAAATCAAGTACGATTTTTAGTTACCCAAATGAGTTTGGGTCCTTAGGGGTTAGCACATGAAGGTTCCCAATGAGCCTTCCTTATCCAGCAATGTTTATTTATGTGACCCATTTTCATACAATAATTACATTGTTTAGGTCTTACAATGTATTTAAATGTCATAATTCTATTTGACTAATTTTGAGAACAATGGCATGCACAATCATGATTAATTTGCGTTTTTCTAGATGCATGCTTCTTATACATAAAGGCATGATTATTCTTTTTCTGTATAGAAGGATTAATATGCTTATTTCTTGGTGCTTTCTTAACAGGTGTGGAGATGTTAGGTTCTTTAGATTTAACAAATATAGTTTTGTGAGAAGATGGTGATGTGTCCTTAAATCCTAGACCATGTCTAATTAAGGGTGATCTTTGAGACACAATTAGAGTATCTAAGCTCTCTTTGCCTTTGTGAAATTTTGAAATGGAATTTCTAAGTTCCTCAACTTCATGTTTCAAAGTATTATTTTCTTTTAACAATGAAGCTGTTGAGGGTCTTGATGAATATTCATCTAATGACTTTTGAAGAGATTCATTAGATGATTTAAGCTTTATGTTCTCTTTTTCTAAACCATTTATCTTATTTTTCAAATTAGAGATATTATTTCTATAGGTACTAAATTTAGTTCTATATTTCTCTAATTTTATATTTAATTCTTCTATTAGGCTTTGCTCATCATCATCACCATCACTATCACTATTACAATCATTATCACTACTATCATTATTGAAAGAGTATGAGTGTAGTGATCTTACTTTGTCCGAGACGTGATCCTCAATAGCCATGAAGCATAGGTTGACCTCTTCACTATCTTCTTGAGATTTTGAAGTAGAGGCTTTGAGTGCTAAGGGCTTTCTTTTCTCTGGTTCAGCTTCAAGCTCTCTATCTCTCTTCACTGCCATCTCATGTGTGAGAAGTTTGCCAATCAGCACATCAGTATTCATGATGCTCATATCTTCATTTGCTTCTTCTATGCCAGCAACTCTTGAACCATAGTCTTTAAGAGGAAGACTTCTCAGGATTTTATTGTTTACATCTTCCAAACTCAGATGCTTCTCAAGTTTCCTCATTCCATTTATAATGGATAGAAGATGGTTGGTCATGTCAGTGATTGACTCATTGGATTTCATCTTGAAAAGCTCATATTCTGAGGTTAGAAGTTGAATTTTCTTGGATTTGACTTGCTAAGTTCCCTCATGATAGTTCTCCAATGTCTTCCACATGTTGTATGCTGTTGAGCAGTGTTGTATTCTCCCACATTCTTCAATAGATAATGAGTTTGATAGGATGGTCATTGCCTTCTTGTTTTTGAAATTTGCTCTTCTTTGAGGCTCTGTCCAATCATCTCTTGATAGGATTTCTTCTTCACCATCAGCTTCTCTTCTGATTGGTGGTGTCCATTCTTTTTGTACACTATCCCAGACTTCAATTCCTTCACTATCCAAGTATGTCTCCATCCTAAACTTCCAATGGGCATAATTTGCTCCATCAAAGTAAGGTTTGAGACTTTGGAATCCTTCACTGGCCATATCTTACTCTTTACTAGCGCTTTTTAGGCTTTGATGCTAGACAAGGCTCTGATACCAATTGTTGCCCAGATATTAAGCCAAGAAGGGGTGTTGAATTGGAGTAAAAAAAATTAAACTTTAAAGTGCGGAAATAAATAATTAATTTTAGGAGGGATAGAGAAAATCAGACACAAAGATTTATAGAGGTTCGGGTGTTAACAAACCCTACTCCTCTCCCCAATCGCAATTGGGAGTTTCACTAACACACTAAGTGTTACAATGGAGTTTTACAAGCTCACTCCTAACAATGGTGTTTCTCACAATGACTCACACCTAACCCAGAAATCCCTTGTGTTTTAATGGCTCACACAATAACCAATTCCTTGTGTTTTACAGGCTCACACAAACAACCTTCACATTGTGTTTTACAGGCTCACACAAATAACCTTCACTTTGTGTTTTACAGACTCACACAAACAACCTTCACTTTGTGTTTTACAGGCTCACACAAACAACCTTCATTTTGTGTTTTACAGGCTCACACAAACAACCTTCACTTGTGTTTTACAGGCTCACACAAACCACCTTCACTTTGTGTTTTAGAAGTTCACACAACTAACCCTTACAAGTGTTCTACTCTTAACCCAGAAATACCCCAAGCTCACTTGAGTAAAGATTACAGAGAGAACCACTTATAAATCTTAATTGCTCAAATATGAAGAGCAAAAAGATTTTTACAGAGAATAGATTTGTTCTCAAAGTATGAAAGTACAAAAAATAGCTTGTAATAAGAATTAAATTCAAAATATATGATATTCTTTTGTTTTTCTTGTCATTCTCTTGTTCTTAATGTATAAATGACTTCCATTTATACTCTCATGGCTGAATATAGCCGTTGGGGTGCATTAATTAAGAAACTAGCCATTGTACCAATCAAAAAATCGCGCCTGACATTTTTCTCTTTCATTGTTCACGGGCGTGACTATGCTTGTCACGGGGGTGACAGTTCTTCCCAAGCCGTGACTGAAGTGGTGACCTTGGTCGTGAAGCTCTCTGGAATGTTTTGACATATTGAGTCACGGGCGTGACATACTCATTCGCGGACGTGACAATTTTCCCAGCCGTGATCCAAGTGGTGACTCTGGTCGTGAAGCTTTCTGGATGAAATTGCATGAATCTTCACGGGGGTGACTGAAATGCTTACTTCATGGTTTGTTTTTCCTTCATGGCCGTGAACTTCAAATGTTGGTTTTGGTAACGGTTAGCTTCCTTCACGGGAGTGACTCCTAGAGTCACGACAGTGAACATGCTACTACTTGAATTTTGTCTATCAAGGATTATTCTTCCATTTCTCCATTCTTGCTATTTTAATCCTTTCCTGTATAATATACTTACAAAAACAAGTATGTTAAATACAATATTGCTATATTATTTGTTATCATCAAAATGACAGAAAATACTCCTCAAGGTTTAACAATAAGATTCTACATCATAGAATCCTGTGTCTGATCTGCTTGACCAGCCATTGGCTGCTATAAAGTGCACCATCCAGCCCTTGCACACTAACTTGGCTCAGCTGATTCCGAGTCTCTATACCCGAAGGACTATTGCTCTCAGTTGCATCATGCGATTCAATCTCCATACTCACTCTTTAGCATACACATCGATAAAGGATAGATGACTTCAGAGTCATACATGATAATACCCTTCGATATAATTAAAAATAATCCCAACTATACCAAAAGATGCTACGATGCTCATAAATTAAAATGTCACAAGTTTAAAACTTTCATGCACCATGGCCATGATGACATAAATAAAATAAAATATCATTAAAACTTGATAAAAATAAAGTTAAATACATAAATCAAGTAGGCAACACTAGCCCAAAGTTTATACAAAATAAGTAGTTATAAAACTACAAGTCTCTTAAATACAACATGTAAAACTATTCTACCCAACCCATAACGAAACAACCAAAATACAACAGTGTATTACCCACCCCAAATGTATACCCTTAGCTATGATCATTGGGCGTCCTCCTCTGTCAATTATCTCCTAAGCTCCAAACCTGCACATGGAAAGCCCATATGTTAAGCAACTCATGTTTAGTGGTACATAACAACATGCAAGCACACCACACGGTAAATATATATAATATGTATGATATATCCACCGAGCTACTATAATGACTTACCTCGAAGCTAGGACATGCACTAACTCGCATACTACATGACATGCCATAAGGATTTTATATATATAATGTACACTATGAACATGGTATATCAAATAATCACCCAGTATCATACAAGTGTTAACCACACAATATAATTAATTATCTTACATTTGCCCACCTTACTCATAAGCATACTAAAATAGATACGGGTAATATACGACTCTCATTAGAGACAAAAATAACCCACTGAGGAAGCTTTCACTATTTATCTTTGAGCCTTCAACTATAACCTATCGAGGAAGCTCTCATAGCATCACAACTTCATGACATTCTCACGTGCAATATTTTCTATAGTTGACCAATGTCAGCCACCCTATCAATAATCCAACATGCATTTAAGTCATCTATCACAACCATATACTTCCTAACCATCAATATTAACCAGAATAACTAATCAAACATCTCAATCTAACCATGTTGATACAAATTTCCATCATGCATATCAACCCCACATTTTATCATTTAACTACTCACTAATCATATACATCATGTATTTAAAGTAAATAACATAGAAACACCAATTAATTTCCTCAAGTGTTATTATGTACAAACCTTACACCTAGGATGGAGATTAGCTAAAGCTTGAGCTCTTCAAGCTTGTCCTCTCCCATGAGAAGGACTTCTAGCTCCTTTACCAAATCCTAGCAAGATGAAAAATGTTCTCTTAGCCTTTAGAACTCGAACCAAAATCCAAAAATATGAAAATCGGACTTTTCTCTTAAAACTCACAAACTCCCCTTTTCACTTAACCCTTAAGAAAATTTGATCTTCCAATCTTCCATAATGGAAGAAGATGGAGTCTAGAGGAAGAAGAATAGGCAAATGGCATGTTTGGTTGGTTAATAGGGAGTAGAAAACGGATTTAAAGGAATGGCAAAAATAAAAATGCAATTGCTTCACTTGCTTTGCCTGCCTAGGCTTTACGGCCATGACTACTCTTTCATGGGCGTGAACCTCTTCTTCCCTGTTATGAAGAACCTCATCACAGTTGCTAACTAAAACCTGATATTCACAACCGTGACACCCATGTCACGGGTGCGAAATAACAGGTTTCGACAACTCTCAAATTTCCAAAACTCCACTTATCTCCCAACTCTCACTAAGCAAGAACATAACTTATAGTCCTTAATTACGGGTGTTAAAGGAAGCTCATGATTTTTTGAAGGCCGACTTTGAGGAAAAAGAAGATAGCCAAAAACCCTTATCCACACGGTGTTTCCTTCATTATCGATAAGGAATCACGTTTTTGCCTTATGCATTATACGTTTTATACCATTTTACATGTCAATTCCATTTTTGGTAGAAACTCATTTCCAAATGGGTTAGGTTTTAGTTCAAGGTTGAGTTTTATGGCTAAAAACTCTCATTTAAGCTTGGTTAAGAGTTAAAGTATGTTTTGGAAAGGGGTTATGTGAGTTAAGGGTTAGTTACAATGTTTAAAGTTGGAGTTTTGCCTTTTATGGTTTTATGTTTATGGATATGGCTTATAGATATTAATAAAGATATCTATATAGGTTAGGAGTTGGAAGAGGAGGTGGTAAAACCCACCAAGAGGCTGTACAAGCTTGATTAAGTTTGGTTTTTGATGATCCATTAGAGGTATGTATATATATGCATTTAAATTCTAAAATGTGGAAAATATGTGATAAATGATTTGTATGCCATAAATGTTTGCTTTTGATTGTAATGAGCTTGAAAGATGTAATTAATGTCATGATGATATTAGAATTGAATAATAAATGTTAAGTATTTTAGGATGAATATTAATAATGCTTGAGTTGAAACTTGTAATAAATGTGTCCAATGAGCTATTAATGAGGATGTAACATGATGATGACTATGGTAGTTAGAGGAGGTAAAGTTAAAGAAGGTATAAATGCATGTTTGAATGAGGATGTTTTGATATGTGTTTAGAGTCAATAATTGATGTTATAGATGTTTAAGGTATGAATTTTTGAGTAAGTTGATAGAAAAAGGTTGTCAATGATCAATCATTAGAACCCTTGTGTGTACCTTGTATTAAATGTCTTGTTTTGTGTTTAAAACTGCTTAAAAACATAGATTCAGACTCGTGATAAATGGTTATGGCTGTGAATCAACAACCTACAAAATGCTCAGCTTAGGCAGAATATTTTCATGGCTTGAGTCACCATTTGATTCATGCCCATGAAATTAGTGCACTTGATGACCGTAGCATTCACGAGCACATTCACAATTTGTTTCAATGGTGGGGGTACCCATGAATGGAATCTTCATGGTCGTGAACATGTAGTTCATGCCCGTGAAGCCTATTAGTATAACAAATGTTTTTTTCTTTAATGATGTATACTATTTGATGTACCACAAGTTTGAAACATATGGTTACATGAAGTTACACATAAATGAAACATGTTGATGTTCCATATGATCAAAAAAATATATGTAACAAGTGAATGCAATATAATGAAAATATAAGAAAAGGAATATGAATAAGTTATGCCCAGGCACTATACTACGACTAAAGGTAGGATAGATGACACGCTATTAAGGGGGTTTACGGTATTGTATTATTATGACACATGGATTTCTTTAAGAAAAAATGGCTTAATCTCGGAGAGCACCCTTGATCCTATATTGCATGCAAGTTATTTATATTATTCAGTCAAGATAGCTTAAGCATAGAGAACACTCTTGACTTGAGAAGCTTGAATAAGCACACATGATCATAGATAGTGGCAGGGTGGCTTAAGCTTATAGAGCACCTCTATTCATAACTCATATCCGAATAGTCCATATGGAGAGTTTTTGGGTGAAAATATTTAATGAATTCGATATAGTGAAAAAGGTCTAATGATACATGATTACTTTGGTACATAGATTATTTGTCACATGTTATTAATACATTGAATAGTTATCACCTATGCATGGTTAAAGAATATGATGTTATGACAATTTCTATGATATAAGATGGAGTACTTTTATTGCCATGCATTGTTGTACATGATTTAGTATGACATAATGAAATGAACATGATTTATTATAGTATGTCTTGTATGAATGCATGTATGAATTTTTATATCTATATATACCACTAAGCTTTCATTAACTTAGTATGTAGGTGTTCCTAAATATAGGTTTTGGAGTCTAGTAGATAGTAGTAGTTGACTAGAAGAGAAAGCCCATTCAAAGACTACTAAGTAGACCTATCTGAAGTCGGTGATATTTTATGTCATCTTCTGTATTTTTGTATATAGCATATGTGATATGGATTGTTTACATCAGTACATGTCTTTAATTTAAGAATTATATAATTTTGATATGGTTATGTATTTTTATAAACACTTTGCTAGTTTAGCCCGGACATGTATTTATATGATATTGATTTTTGGATAAAAAATATTTCTTTTATGCAGGCTTGTAAATAGTGATGCGTTGTTTAACAAGTTTTATATGCAAAAAGGATTTAGGAGATCAAGTGTTTTCAAGAAAATTTTCTTTTTAATTTCTCACAAGTTTTTAGTAGTAAAACCATGTTGCATTTGCTCATTTAGTTGGGTTTATCCTAATTAGATAAGAGAGTACTATATTAGTAGTATCAGAACCTAGGTTTAGACATTTCTGAACCTAAGTGGGTTAAACGTCTCATATGACTCTAACATGGGCTACCTCTTTGTCGACTTGTAGGAATAAAAGAAAATATATGGAGATTAAGGCATATGATGTTGTTGAGAGCAACAATTCTTGTTGACTTGTAGGATTAGAAGAATATATATAGAGATTGAGGCACACGATATTGCTGGGAGCAACAAAGACTAAGTAGTCAATAGTAAACAAAGGTTGCAGTGGCCTGATCCAGTAGAGCAGCTTGTATCAATACTATAGGTCACACAACTGCTATATTTATGTTTTTAATTTTATTTTATAGTAATTTTAAAGTAAGCGCACGTTTTGTAAATAATACTTTATTAAATAAAATGTATTGTGTTTCTTTATTTTGATTTCTTTTACACTACAAGTAAATAAATAGTAAACAATAAATAGTAAATAAAGGAAAAAAAATATATGAATGATTTTCATGTATACAAAATTTTAAAAGGGTTATTTTAACCGATGAAGTCAGCGTAACACTTTCTTATCCGGACACGAGTTGCTAGGGTAAGGGGGTGTTACAAAGACTCTCCTTTAAGGTTGATTGAGTGTTAAAGTATGCTTTAAAAAAAGGGTTATATGTATTAAGGGTTAGTTAGAAGGTTTAAAGTTAGGGTATAGTCTTTTATGATTTTAAGTTTATGGTTACGACTAATAGATGTTAATAAAAATGTTTATATATGTTAGGAGTTAAAAGAGGGGGTGGTTAAATCCTCCAAGATGATAGACATGCTTGATTAAACATTGGTTTTTGAAGCTCTATTATAGGTATGTACATATATACATTTAAATTCCAAAATGTGGCACGTTATGCTGTGAAAATATTTGATAAATGCTTTGTATGCCATTAATGTTAGCTTTTGATTATAATGAGCTTTTAAAATGTAATTAATGCCATGATGATATTATAATTGAATGATAAATGTTAAGTATTTTAGGATAAGTATTAATGATATGTTTTGATATGTATATTTAATTGATGTTATGGATGTTTAAGGCATGAATTGTTGAGTATGTTGATAGGAAGATGTTGTCAATAGTTAGCCATTAGAACCTTTGAATGTGTCTTATATTAAATATCTTGTTTTGTATTTAAAACTACTTGAAATCCCAAATTCACGCCCGTGACAAAGGGTTCATAGTCATGAATCAACAACCTAGAAAATACCCAGCTCAGGTGGAATGTTTCATAGTTTGAGTCACCACTTGATTTATGCCCATGACTTATTTTTCACGCATGTGGAAGTTGTGCACTTCATGGCCAGTAGCATTCATAAGCACATTCATAGTTTGGTTCATGGATGGAAGTACTCATGAGTGGAACCTTCACAGTAACGAACATATAGTTCATGCCCATGATGTAACACCCCCTCACCCAGCAGCTCGTGCCCGGATGAGGGAGTGCTACCTCTGACTTCATCGTTTAAAATATCTTTATTAAATTTTGAATATATTCATTTTTTTTGTTTACCATTTATTTACTTTGCAGCATAAAAGAAAAGTCATAACATCAAAGATAAAAATACATTTTCTTTAATAACATCTTCTTTACAAAGTGTACCGTTTATTTTACAAGTACTATAAAATAAAATTTTGAAATATAAATACAACAGATGTGTGACCCACGGTGGTTGATATACACTGCTTTACTAGGCCAGGTCACCGTTAGCTTTATCTACTACTGTCTACTTATTCTTTGCTATACCTGCGCGAGAGAAACTCCCACGCTAAGCTCTTGGCTTAGTGGTGCATATAAATAAGGCAATAAACTATTTTTAATGTCACATGCATTGTCATATAAAAATTTATGATCAAATCATGCAAACATACATTTCATAATATTCTAGTATGCATAACATCAATTTATTTTATCTCATTTTGTTTAACATAATCAAATCATCATTCTCATGCAAATCATGGTATTTTAGCATGTATAGACATCAAATTATATTATATTATCTCATACTTATTTATTTTATTATCACCTTATTGTATAACACTAAACCTTCTTTTTATCCATGCCACAATTCATAATTCCATTTTTATTATCCATGTCACAAATCATAATTCCCGTTTTACTTTCAATAATTCTTTTATATCCCATAACTTCTTTATTTATGTTTTCATTTATGCCCAGGACACCTATGAACCACTGACTCGGATAACGGAGTTTCCATCTAGGCACTTAGGAGTGCCACCCGGGCAATATAATGTGCGCATATAAGTGCCAAACCCGGCGTAGATAACCGTGCCAAACTCGGCATAGATAATAATGCCATACTCGACATAAATAACAGTGCCAAACCTGGTGTAGATAACATTGCCAAACCCAGCGTAGATAACATTGCCAAACCCGGCGTAGATAATCATACCATTAATGGATTTAATCATTTTCATCATGCTCCCCCCCTATTTGGCATGCCAAACTATCCTAAGTTGGTTCTAGTTAGGTGTTCTAGGGCTTATACAATTTCATTAAAATTCATAACAATTAATTTCATATTTTTCATGCATGTAATATCTCATATTAATAACATAATCACTCAATTAAAATAATATTTACATAATATAACAAAGTTCTCATCATTTTACTCATTTCATTCCTCAATTCACATGCTGCCCTATCACTGGCAGATTTTGTCCTCTGTTTTGGACCTTACTTTTGGTCCTGTTTCGTTCTGAATATAGTTACATGATCTTCATACGAATTTTAGATATGGATCTTAGATTTAATATTCAACTTGAATCACTTAATTCTGAGTTCTGTATCAAAAGATAAGATAATATTAACACTAACTGGTCACTGATAATTCTGCCCAGAATTTTCTGGACAGATTCTAAGTCTAACTTTTATGAATTTTTCTGGATAATTAAAGACATATTCAGATATTATGGTCTAAATATAAATTGTATCCCTATGTCTTAGATTTCATACAGAATAAATAACACACAAATCCAAGCTCCATAACTCAAGTTATACTAGTTTAAGTGCTTACTGCTCATTATTAACAATTCTGCCCAGAATTTTTGGACAGATTCTATGTTCGAACTTTATGAACTTTTATGGGAAATTACAGAAATATTCAGTTTTATGATCTAACTGAAAGTTATAGCTCTATGTCTTAGCTTTCAAACCCAACAAAGAATATGGAAAATGGAGTTCCAGAAATTAAGTTATAATAGTTTAAGTGCACACTGCTCATCAATTTCCAGCAAAGAACATACCAACCAATCACATTCAATTTTTACCAAATTAAATCCTAAGTCTAGAAAACATGCATCCCCAAGATTTTTCATCACAAATAATATTAATTCAGAATCATCAAAATGCCCAATAATTAAATTATGCAATTTAAACAAAATTAAAATAGGCTATTGCCTTAGATTATGCACAAACCTCTCTTTTTCTCTTTTCTTTCTCTTTACTTTTCTTTCTCCTTTCCTTTGCTCCTTTGAGCTAGATCCTTGTCACTTTGAGTTCCTAAAGTTCATAAACAGATTATTAAAACTTTATAACCCTAATCTCTCTTTCTTCTTACTCTTTTAAGCTTTCTTAAGCATGAAAATGGAGTTTCCCATGCCTTTCTCTCTCTTTTTCTCACTTTCTCTTCTTAGAACAAGGTTTGGTTATGGCTGTCCAAGGGAAAAACGTGGCTGGTTTAGAGAATATAGTGTTCTAGATGTTAGGATAAGAAATAAGGATGAGTAATTAAGAGGAAGAAGACAAAAGTAATCAATACTTTGACACATAGGCTATAAAAATCTAGATATTTTCCTGAGGTAATTAATATGTTCATCTTCCTTTGATTTATGATAAGAGGAACGTGGAAGACAATGATGGGCAATTCTAGATACAAAGGATTAAGAAAGAAGAAGAAATAATCAAGAAGAAAATGACAAAGGTTATTAAGATGGGAGGGACACCTAAGCATCAATCTAGAAACATTCATTAATGTCATATGCATGTATTTTCATTAGCTTATTAAACTTTACCAATTGGTGTATTGGGCTTCAAGAAATGTGGGAGACAATTAATGATGGAAAAATTCTAGATATGAAGAGATGAAAGAACAATTAAGAGAATAAAGACAAGATACATAATTATGGGACACCTAAGCCAAATTCTAGAAACTTTAATTAATGTTAAATTCATGTATGTCAATTATCTTTTTAAAATGTGACACTTGGTGTGGCTGGCCTCCATATGCATTTTATGTCCCAATTCATGCATTTAATTTATGATTATCCCCTTTAAATCCTCCAATTTTCGATAAATTGTAAATTGACTCCTAAACTTTTCAAAATTCGCAATTTAGTCCTTTACCGAAATTTAACATCTTTAAATATTTTGAACACTTTATTAGATATTTTCCATATTTAATTACCATTATTTTCATTATTTTTCGATAAAAGTCCAAATTTAGATTTCGGTCAAACCGACGAGTCGATTTAACAACTCGCGTGACTTTAGTCTAAATTAGCGGATATGACATTCTCTCCCCCTTAAAATAAATTTCGTCCTCAAAATTTTTACCTGTTCATTCTTTGTTGAACATATGAGGATATTGCTTCTTCATGACTTCTTCGCTCTCCCATGTGGCTTCTTCAGTAGCATGATTTCGCCATAGCACTTTAACTAATGGAACTTTCTTGTTCCGTAAAACTTTTTCTTCCCGTGCTAATATAGCCACTGGTTCCTCTTCATACGTCAAGTCGGTCTGCACTTCTATCTCTTCAGTTGGAATAACATGAGTTGGATCAGACCTATATCTCCTTAGCATCGACACATGGAAAACATTATGTATTTTATCTAACTCTGGTGGAAGGGCTAACCGATATGCCACTGGTCCGATTATTTCCAAAATCTCATAATGACCAATGAACCTCGGACTTAACTTTCCCTTTTTACCAAATCTCAATACTTTCTTCCAAGGTGAAACTTTAAGAAACACCTTATCTCCCACAACATACTCTATATCTCGCCTCTTAAGGTTAGCATATGATTTCTGTCGATCTTGAGCTGCTTTCAATCTTTCTTGGATAATTCTAACCTTTTCTTCTGTTTGTTGCACTAACTCTGGCCCTATTAACTTTTTTTCACTCAATTCAGTCCAACAGATTGGTGTCCTGCATTTTCTTCCATACAATGCCTCATACGGAGCCATGCCTATGCTCGTCTGATGGCTGTTGTTGTAGGCAAACTCTATAAGAGGTAAATATCTATCCCAACTTCCCTCAAATTCAAGCACACAACTTCTCATCATATCCTCTAGCAACTGAATAACTCTCTCCGATTGTTCATCCGTTTGCGGATGAAAGGCCGTGCTGAAATTGAGTCGAGTCCCTAAAGCTTGCTGTAGACTTTTCCAGAATTGTGAAGTAAATCTGGGATCTCTATCAGATATGATGGACATTGGCACTCCATGCAATCTCACTATCTCACTTACATAAATTTCAGCTAGCTTGTTCAATGAGTAGTCCATTCTGACAGGTAAGAAGTGTGCCGACTTCGTCAATCGGTCCACTATCACCCACACTGCATCATGCTTCCTCTGAGTCACCGGTAAACCGGACACAAAATCCATCGTGATTCTTTCCCATTTCCACTCTAGAATCGGTATTGGTTGCAGTAATCCTGTGGGCAACTGGTGTTCTGGTTTCACTTACTGACAAGTTAGACATTTAGCAACATATTTAGTGATATCCATCTTCATCCCTAGCCACCAATATTGAGTTTTCAAATCTTGATACATCTTGTTCCCTCCTGGATGCATGGTATATACTGTTTCATGTGCTTCTTTTAAAATATCGGACTTCAGCTCTTCTACACCAGGCACGCAAATCCTATTCTTGAAGTACATTGTGCCATCCTCTGTCAATGAAAAATCAGGCTTTTCTCCCTTTTTCACTGCCTCGACTATCTCTACTAACTTTTCATCTTGCTTTTGAGCATCTTTGATCCTCTGCATTAAAGTAGATTGTATTCGCATCTCAGCTAAAATCTTCCTACTTAGTGCATCTGCAACCACATTAGCTTTTCCTGGCTAGTAGTCGATCATACAGTCATAATCTTTAATCAATTCTAACCATCTTCATTGTCTCAGATTCAACTCTTTTTGTGAGGGAAGGTACTTAAGACTTTTATGATCTGTATAGATATAACATCTTTCCCCATACAGATAATGTCTCCAGATCTTAAGAGCAAAAACTATCGCAGCTAACTCCAAATCATGTGTCGGATAGTTAAGCTCGTGAGGCTTAAGTTGTCTTGAGGCATAAGCAATCACCTTTCCTTCTTTTATAAGAACACAGCCTAAACCATTATGACTAGCATCACTATACACAACAAAGTCTTTTCCTGGAATAGGCTGAGTCAAAACTGGTGCTTCAGTCAACATTGCCTTCAGCCAATCAAAACTTGCTTGACACTTGTCTGTCCACTCGAATCGGACCTCTTTTCATAGCAATCGTGTCAAAGGAGTCGCTAATGATTAAAATCCCTTCACAAACCTCCTATAATATCCAGCTAATCCGAGGAAACTTCTCACTTCTGTCACATTTCGTGGTGGTTTCCAATTAAGAATAGCCTCAATTTTACTAGGATCAACCCAAATACCTTCTGTTGAAATTACATGACCTAGAAAACTAACTGATTCAAGCCAAAACTCGCACTTAGATAGCTTTGCATACAACTGCTTCTCCCTCAATGTTTGCAGCACTATTCTGAGATGTTGATCATGTTCTAATCGGTCTCTAGAGTAGACAAGAATGTCATCAATAAACACTACTACATATTGATCAAGGTATGGCCTGAACACTCGGTTCATTAGGTCCATAAAAGCTGCTAGTGCATTCGTCAATCCAAAGGGCATAACCAGGAACTCATAATGACCATAACGAGTCCTAAATGCCGTCTTAGGTACATCTGACTCTTTTATCTTCAGTTGATGATACCCTGATCGAAGATCTATCTTTGAAAATATGGTTGCACCCTTCAATTGGTCAAATAAGTCGTCAATCCTAGGCAGCGGGTATTTATTCTTAATAGTCACCTTATTAATCTGCCTGTAATCGATGCAAAGACGAAGAGTGCCATCTTTATTCTTGACAAATAATACTGGAGCACCCCATGGTGACACACTAGGTCGTATAAAACCTTTATCTAACAACTCCTGCAACTGTACCTTTAGCTCTTTCAACTCTGCTGGTGCCATCCTATATGGTGTAATGGAAATAGGGGTGGTGCCGGGTACCAAATCAATAGCAAATTCAATTTCTCTATCCGGTGGTAACCCTGGCAACTCCTCTGGAAATACGTCGGGGAACTCACTAATAACAGGAATATCCACCAACTTCGGACTTGCTCTTTCCATATCAACCACATACGCTAAGTATGCTTCACATCCCTTATTGATGAGTTTCTGGGCTTTCAACACTGATATCATATTGTCTGGGTATCTTCTATCCTCACCCATCACCACTATCTCATCTTGTTCTGGAATTCTGATGATCATCTGTCTTTTTCCACAATCCACTACCATTCCATAACGAGCCAACCAATCCATTCCCAAGATGACATCGAACTCATGGAATGGTAATTCTATCAAGTCTGTTGGGAATTGCCTTCCTTGAATTTCAACTGGGCAACCCCTAAACACCTTGCTAACCCTCACACTGTGCCCTAACAGGTTAGTCACAATAATCTCAAATTCTAGAGTCTGTGGTTCTAAACCCTCTTAACCCAGTGGTGGTGTGCATATGTATGAATGCGTCGACCCCGGATCTATCAATGCATGTATGTCAGAGCCAAAGAGAAGGAATTTACCAATTAAGACATCTGGTGCATCCTGCTCCTCTCGGCCTCGCATGGCATATGCCCTGGCTGGGGCAGCTCTACTACCTTCTGGCCTTTCAACTGTCTCTGATCTAAACTGACTGGACCCTGATTGGCCTCCTCTGCCTTGGCTTCTGCCTTGCCCAGAAGCTTGTGTCTGTATCAGCTCAGTGCTCCCCGAACCTCTGCCATACTGTAACAAGGGACAATCTCTCCTCATATGGTCTTTAGAACCACATCTAAAACACGCTCCTGTCATCCACCAACACTCTCCGGGATGAGAACGGCCACAATGTTGGCATTCTAGTAGGGGTAGAGATCTATATGGTGTCTGTGTCGGTGCACTAGCTGCCGAAGAAACAGATCTCACTGGTTGTCCCCTCCTAAAAGAAGAAGGCCTGTTGGAACCCCCAGCCTAAAATCGGCCACTGAAAGATCTAGCTCTTTTGCCACTTGACTGTACTCTACTCGGTTGTGATATGGGCCTCTTGAACCCTCTATCTTGTGTTGACTGTTGTCTGGCTAGAACTCTCTCAACTGTTCTGGCAGATGCTAGCAAACTAGGAAAACTCATCAGACGTAGAGCTGAGACTTGTAGCTTGATTGGGTCTCTCAATCCATCTTTAAATTCGTCGGCACTTATCTGCCTCAGTGGATACAATGCCCCCAGCATACTTGCAAAGATGTGTGAATTCTCTTTCATATTCTGTTACCGATAAGTTTCCTTGTTTTAGCATCAAAAACTCCCTTTTCTTGTCGTCTGTGTAGATAGGAGGAATATACTGCTCTTTAAACTTCTCTAGAAAGAACTCCCACGTCATAGGGTCAGGAGCCTCTATGCTCTGTGATTCAGATCGCCACCAGTCATATGGATGCTCCTGTAGTAAAGATACTGCATACTCATATTTATGCTCATTGGTGCAATGTAGCTGATCAAAAACTCTCTCTGCTCGTTCTAGCCAAAACTCTGCCACTGAGGGGTCATCTTCCCGTTTACCATTGAAATCGAGTGCCCCTAACTTCCTCAGTCTCTCAAATTGTAATCCTGATGAGGTTGGTTGTGATGTTCTTTGTAGCAAATCTATCATGTTCCTCATAAGCTCTGTTTGTCCTGTGCCAGCAATAGACTGACCTCTTGATTGGCTAGCACTGGATCTAGATACATTAGCTTGGCGACGACTGGGTCGCGAGTAAGCCTGTGTTTCAGTAGGCTCATTACTTTCGCCTCCTTCGGCCACAATATGTCGTGACCCAGAAGCCATACTATACCTATATCATAAAATAACGGCCCCAATCAGTAAGCAGCAACTTTAATACTTAATTATGGGTACACACATATCATAATTATTTTTGAAAACCATTTTCAAATCTCAAAACCGCCCAAACCGACTATAATACCAAAATCCAGAAACACCAACCTGGTGCTCTGATACCAAAAACTGTAACACCCCCTCACCCAACAGCTCGTGCCCGGATGAGGGAGTGCTACCTCTGACTTCATCGTTTAAAATATCTTTATTAAATTTTGAATATATTCATTTTTTTTGTTTACCATTTATTTACTTTGCAGCATAAAAGAAAAGTCATAACATCAAAGATAAAAATACATTTTCTTTAATAACATCTTCTTTACAAAGTGTACCGTTTATTTTACAAGTACTATAAAATAAAATTTTGAAATATAAATACAACAGATGTGTGACCCACGGTGGTTGATATACACTGCTTTACTAGGCCAGGTCACCGTTAGCTTTATCTACTACTGTCTACTTATTCTTTGCTATACCTGCGCGAGAGAAACTCCCACGCTAAGCTCTTGGCTTAGTGGTGCATATAAATAAGGCAATAAACTATTTTTAATGTCACATGCATTGTCATATAAAAATTTATGATCAAATCATGCAAACATACATTTCATAATATTCTAGTATGCATAACATCAATTTATTTTATCTCATTTTGTTTAACATAATCAAATCATCATTCTCATGCAAATCATGGTATTTTAGCATGTATAGACATCAAATTATATTATATTATCTCATACTTATTTATTTTATTATCACCTTATTGTATAACACTAAACCTTCTTTTTATCCATGCCACAATTCATAATTCCATTTTTATTATCCATGTCACAAATCATAATTCCCGTTTTACTTTCAATAATTCTTTTATATCCCATAACTTCTTTATTTATGTTTTCATTTATGCCCAGGACACCTATGAACCACTGACTCGGATAACGGAGTTTCCATCTAGGCACTTAGGAGTGCCACCCGGGCAATATAATGTGCGCATATAAGTGCCAAACCCGGCGTAGATAACCGTGCCAAACTCGGCATAGATAATAATGCCATACTCGACATAAATAACAGTGCCAAACCTGGTGTAGATAACATTGCCAAACCCAGCGTAGATAACATTGCCAAACCCGGCGTAGATAATCATACCATTAATGGATTTAATCATTTTCATCATGCTCCCCCCCTATTTGGCATGCCAAACTATCCTAAGTTGGTTCTAGTTAGGTGTTCTAGGGCTTATACAATTTCATTAAAATTCATAACAATTAATTTCATATTTTTCATGCATGTAATATCTCATATTAATAACATAATCACTCAATTAAAATAATATTTACATAATATAACAAAGTTCTCATCATTTTACTCATTTCATTCCTCAATTCACATGCTGCCCTATCACTGGCAGATTTTGTCCTCTGTTTTGGACCTTACTTTTGGTCCTGTTTCGTTCTGAATATAGTTACATGATCTTCATACGAATTTTAGATATGGATCTTAGATTTAATATTCAACTTGAATCACTTAATTCTGAGTTCTGTATCAAAAGATAAGATAATATTAACACTAACTGGTCACTGATAATTCTGCCCAGAATTTTCTGGACAGATTCTAAGTCTAACTTTTATGAATTTTTCTGGATAATTAAAGACATATTCAGATATTATGGTCTAAATATAAATTGTATCCCTATGTCTTAGATTTCATACAGAATAAATAACACACAAATCCAAGCTCCATAACTCAAGTTATACTAGTTTAAGTGCTTACTGCTCATTATTAACAATTCTGCCCAGAATTTTTGGACAGATTCTATGTTCGAACTTTATGAACTTTTATGGGAAATTACAGAAATATTCAGTTTTATGATCTAACTGAAAGTTATAGCTCTATGTCTTAGCTTTCAAACCCAACAAAGAATATGGAAAATGGAGTTCCAGAAATTAAGTTATAATAGTTTAAGTGCACACTGCTCATCAATTTCCAGCAAAGAACATACCAACCAATCACATTCAATTTTTACCAAATTAAATCCTAAGTCTAGAAAACATGCATCCCCAAGATTTTTCATCACAAATAATATTAATTCAGAATCATCAAAATGCCCAATAATTAAATTATGCAATTTAAACAAAATTAAAATAGGCTATTGCCTTAGATTATGCACAAACCTCTCTTTTTCTCTTTTCTTTCTCTTTACTTTTCTTTCTCCTTTCCTTTGCTCCTTTGAGCTAGATCCTTGTCACTTTGAGTTCCTAAAGTTCATAAACAGATTATTAAAACTTTATAACCCTAATCTCTCTTTCTTCTTACTCTTTTAAGCTTTCTTAAGCATGAAAATGGAGTTTCCCATGCCTTTCTCTCTCTTTTTCTCACTTTCTCTTCTTAGAACAAGGTTTGGTTATGGCTGTCCAAGGGAAAAACGTGGCTGGTTTAGAGAATATAGTGTTCTAGATGTTAGGATAAGAAATAAGGATGAGTAATTAAGAGGAAGAAGACAAAAGTAATCAATACTTTGACACATAGGCTATAAAAATCTAGATATTTTCCTGAGGTAATTAATATGTTCATCTTCCTTTGATTTATGATAAGAGGAACGTGGAAGACAATGATGGGCAATTCTAGATACAAAGGATTAAGAAAGAAGAAGAAATAATCAAGAAGAAAATGACAAAGGTTATTAAGATGGGAGGGACACCTAAGCATCAATCTAGAAACATTCATTAATGTCATATGCATGTATTTTCATTAGCTTATTAAACTTTACCAATTGGTGTATTGGGCTTCAAGAAATGTGGGAGACAATTAATGATGGAAAAATTCTAGATATGAAGAGATGAAAGAACAATTAAGAGAATAAAGACAAGATACATAATTATGGGACACCTAAGCCAAATTCTAGAAACTTTAATTAATGTTAAATTCATGTATGTCAATTATCTTTTTAAAATGTGACACTTGGTGTGGCTGGCCTCCATATGCATTTTATGTCCCAATTCATGCATTTAATTTATGATTATCCCCTTTAAATCCTCCAATTTTCGATAAATTGTAAATTGACTCCTAAACGTTTCAAAATTCGCAATTTAGTCCTTTACCGAAATTTAACATCTTTAAATATTTTGAACACTTTATTAGATATTTTCCATATTTAATTACCATTATTTTCATTATTTTTCGATAAAATTCAAAATTTAGATTTCGGTCAAACCGACGAGTCGATTTAACAACTCGCGTGACTTTAGTCTAAATTAGCGGATATGACATTCTCTCCCCCTTAAAATAAATTTCGTCCTCAAAATTTTTACCTGTTCATTCTTTGTTGAACATCTGAGGATATTGCTTCTTCATGACTTCTTCGCTCTCCCATGTGGCTTCTTCAGTAGCATGATTTCGCCATAGCACTTTAACTAATGGAACTTTCTTGTTCCGTAAAACTTTTTCTTCCCGTGCTAATATAGCCACTGGTTCCTCTTCATACGTCAAGTCGGTCTGCACTTCTATCTCTTCAGTTGGAATAACATGAGTTGGATCAGACCTATATCTCCTTAGCATCGACACATGGAAAACATTATGTATTTTATCTAACTCTGGTGGAAGGGCTAACCGATATGCCACTGGTCCGATTATTTCCAAAATCTCATAATGACCAATGAACCTCGGACTTAACTTTCCCTTTTTACCAAATCTCAATACTTTCTTCCAAGGTGAAACTTTAAGAAACACCTTATCTCCCACAACATACTCTATATCTCGCCTCTTAAGGTTAGCATATGATTTCTGTCGATCTTGAGCTGCTTTCAATCTTTCTTGGATAATTCTAACCTTTTCTTCTGTTTGTTGCACTAACTCTGGCCCTATTAACTTTTTTTCACTCAATTCAGTCCAACAGATTGGTGTCCTGCATTTTCTTCCATACAATGCCTCATACGGAGCCATGCCTATGCTCGTCTGATGGCTGTTGTTGTAGGCAAACTCTATAAGAGGTAAATATCTATCCCAACTTCCCTCAAATTCAAGCACACAACTTCTCATCATATCCTCTAGCAACTGAATAACTCTCTCCGATTGTTCATCCGTTTGCGGATGAAAGGCCGTGCTGAAATTGAGTCGAGTCCCTAAAGCTTGCTGTAGACTTTTCCAGAATTGTGAAGTAAATCTGGGATCTCTATCAGATATGATGGACATTGGCACTCCATGCAATCTCACTATCTCACTTACATAAATTTCAGCTAGCTTGTTCAATGAGTAGTCCATTCTGACAGGTAAGAAGTGTGCCGACTTCGTCAATCGGTCCACTATCACCCACACTGCATCATGCTTCCTCTGAGTCACCGGTAAACCGGACACAAAATCCATCGTGATTCTTTCCCATTTCCACTCTAGAATCGGTATTGGTTGCAGTAATCCTGTGGGCAACTGGTGTTCTGGTTTCACTTACTGACAAGTTAGACATTTAGCAACATATTTAGTGATATCCATCTTCATCCCTAGCCACCAATATTGAGTTTTCAAATCTTGATACATCTTGTTCCCTCCTGGATGCATGGTATATACTGTTTCATGTGCTTCTTTTAAAATATCGGACTTCAGCTCTTCTACACCAGGCACGCAAATCCTATTCTTGAAGTACACTGTGCCATCCTCTGTCAATGAAAAATCAGGCTTTTCTCCCTTTTTCACTGCCTCGACTATCTCTACTAACTTTTCATCTTGCTTTTGAGCATCTTTGATCCTCTGCATTAAAGTAGATTGTATTCGCATCTCAGCTAAAATCTTCCTACTTAGTGCATCTGCAACCACATTAGCTTTTCCTGGCTAGTAGTCGATCATACAGTCATAATCTTTAATCAATTCTAACCATCTTCATTGTCTCAGATTCAACTCTTTTTGTGAGGGAAGGTACTTAAGACTTTTATGATCTGTATAGATATAACATCTTTCCCCATACAGATAATGTCTCCAGATCTTAAGAGCAAAAACTATCGCAGCTAACTCCAAATCATGTGTCGGATAGTTAAGCTCGTGAGGCTTAAGTTGTCTTGAGGCATAAGCAATCACCTTTCCTTCTTTTATAAGAACACAGCCTAAACCATTATGACTAGCATCACTATACACAACAAAGTCTTTTCCTGGAATAGGCTGAGTCAAAACTGGTGCTTCAGTCAACATTGCCTTCAGCCAATCAAAACTTGCTTGACACTTGTCTGTCCACTCGAATCGGACCTCTTTTCATAGCAATCGTGTCAAAGGAGTCGCTAATGATTAAAATCCCTTCACAAACCTCCTATAATATCCAGCTAATCCGAGGAAACTTCTCACTTCTGTCACATTTCGTGGTGGTTTCCAATTAAGAATAGCCTCAATTTTACTAGGATCAACCCAAATACCTTCTGTTGAAATTACATGACCTAGAAAACTAACTGATTCAAGCCAAAACTCGCACTTAGATAGCTTTGCATACAACTGCTTCTCCCTCAATGTTTGCAGCACTATTCTGAGATGTTGATCATGTTCTAATCGGTCTCTAGAGTAGACAAGAATGTCATCAATAAACACTACTACATATTGATCAAGGTATGGCCTGAACACTCGGTTCATTAGGTCCATAAAAGCTGCTAGTGCATTCGTCAATCCAAAGGGCATAACCAGGAACTCATAATGACCATAACGAGTCCTAAATGCCGTCTTAGGTACATCTGACTCTTTTATCTTCAGTTGATGATACCCTGATCGAAGATCTATCTTTGAAAATATGGTTGCACCCTTCAATTGGTCAAATAAGTCGTCAATCCTAGGCAGCGGGTATTTATTCTTAATAGTCACCTTATTAATCTGCCTGTAATCGATGCAAAGACGAAGAGTGCCATCTTTATTCTTGACAAATAATACTGGAGCACCCCATGGTGACACACTAGGTCGTATAAAACCTTTATCTAACAACTCCTGCAACTGTACCTTTAGCTCTTTCAACTCTGCTGGTGCCATCCTATATGGTGTAATGGAAATAGGGGTGGTGCCGGGTACCAAATCAATAGCAAATTCAATTTCTCTATCCGGTGGTAACCCTGGCAACTCCTCTGGAAATACGTCGGGGAACTCACTAATAACAGGAATATCCACCAACTTCGGACTTGCTCTTTCCATATCAACCACATACGCTAAGTATGCTTCACATCCCTTATTGATGAGTTTCTGGGCTTTCAACACTGATATCATATTGTCTGGGTATCTTCTATCCTCACCCATCACCACTATCTCATCTTGTTCTGGAATTCTGATGATCATCTGTCTTTTTCCACAATCCACTACCATTCCATAACGAGCCAACCAATCCATTCCCAAGATGACATCGAACTCATGGAATGGTAATTCTATCAAGTCTGTTGGGAATTGCCTTCCTTGAATTTCAACTGGGCAACCCCTAAACACCTTGCTAACCCTCACACTGTGCCCTAACAGGTTAGTCACAATAATCTCAAATTCTAGAGTCTGTGGTTCTAAACCCTCTTAACCCAGTGGTGGTGTGCATATGTATGAATGCGTCGACCCCGGATCTATCAATGCATGTATGTCAGAGCCAAAGAGAAGGAATTTACCAATTAAGACATCTGGTGCATCCTGCTCCTCTCGGCCTCGCATGGCATATGCCCTGGCTGGGGCAGCTCTACTACCTTCTGGCCTTTCAACTGTCTCTGATCTAAACTGACTGGACCCTGATTGGCCTCCTCTGCCTTGGCTTCTGCCTTGCCCAGAAGCTTGTGTCTGTATCAGCTCAGTGCTCCCCGAACCTCTGCCATACTGTAACAAGGGACAATCTCTCCTCATATGGTCTTTAGAACCACATCTAAAACACGCTCCTGTCATCCACCAACACTCTCCGGGATGAGAACGGCCACAATGTTGGCATTCTAGTAGGGGTAGAGATCTATATGGTGTCTGTGTCGGTGCACTAGCTGCCGAAGAAACAGATCTCACTGGTTGTCCCCTCCTAAAAGAAGAAGGCCTGTTGGAACCCCCAGCCTAAAATCGGCCACTGAAAGATCTAGCTCTTTTGCCACTTGACTGTACTCTACTCGGTTGTGATATGGGCCTCTTGAACCCTCTATCTTGTGTTGACTGTTGTCTGGCTAGAACTCTCTCAACTGTTCTGGCAGATGCTAGCAAACTAGGAAAACTCATCAGACGTAGAGCTGAGACTTGTAGCTTGATTGGGTCTCTCAATCCATCTTTAAATTCGTCGGCACTTATCTGCCTCAGTGGATACAATGCCCCCAGCATACTTGCAAAGATGTGTGAATTCTCTTTCATATTCTGTTACCGATAAGTTTCCTTGTTTTAGCATCAAAAACTCCCTTTTCTTGTCGTCTGTGTAGATAGGAGGAATATACTGCTCTTTAAACTTCTCTAGAAAGAACTCCCACGTCATAGGGTCAGGAGCCTCTATGCTCTGTGATTCAGATCGCCACCAGTCATATGGATGCTCCTGTAGTAAAGATACTGCATACTCATATTTATGCTCATTGGTGCAATGTAGCTGATCAAAAACTCTCTCTGCTCGTTCTAGCCAAAACTCTGCCACTGAGGGGTCATCTTCCCGTTTACCATTGAAATCGAGTGCCCCTAACTTCCTCAGTCTCTCAAATTGTAATCCTGATGAGGTTGGTTGTGATGTTCTTTGTAGCAAATCTATCATGTTCCTCATAAGCTCTGTTTGTCCTGTGCCAGCAATAGACTGACCTCTTGATTGGCTAGCACTGGATCTAGATACATTAGCTTGGCGACGACTGGGTCGCGAGTAAGCCTGTGTTTCAGTAGGCTCATTACTTTCGCCTCCTTCGGCCACAATATGTCGTGACCCAGAAGCCATACTATACCTATATCATAAAATAACGGCCCCAATCAGTAAGCAGCAACTTTAATACTTAATTATGGGTACACACATATCATAATTATTTTTGAAAACCATTTTCAAATCTCAAAACCGCCCAAACCGACTATAATACCAAAATCCAGAAACACCAACCTGGTGCTCTGATACCAAAAACTGTAACACCCCCTCACCCAACAGCTCGTGCCCGGATGAGGGAGTGCTACCTCTGACTTCATCGTTTAAAATATCTTTATTAAATTTTGAATATATTCATTTTTTTTGTTTACCATTTATTTACTTTGCAGCATAAAAGAAAAGTCATAACATCAAAGATAAAAATACATTTTCTTTAATAACATCTTCTTTACAAAGTGTACCGTTTATTTTACAAGTACTATAAAATAAAATTTTGAAATATAAATACAACAGATGTGTGACCCACGGTGGTTGATATACACTGCTTTACTAGGCCAGGTCACCGTTAGCTTTATCTACTACTGTCTACTTATTCTTTGCTATACCTGCGCGAGAGAAACTCCCACGCTAAGCTCTTGGCTTAGTGGTGCATATAAATAAGGCAATAAACTATTTTTAATGTCACATGCATTGTCATATAAAAATTTATGATCAAATCATGCAAACATACATTTCATAATATTCTAGTATGCATAACATCAATTTATTTTATCTCATTTTGTTTAACATAATCAAATCATCATTCTCATGCAAATCATGGTATTTTAGCATGTATAGACATCAAATTATATTATATTATCTCATACTTATTTATTTTATTATCACCTTATTGTATAACACTAAACCTTCTTTTTATCCATGCCACAATTCATAATTCCATTTTTATTATCCATGTCACAAATCATAATTCCCGTTTTACTTTCAATAATTCTTTTATATCCCATAACTTCTTTATTTATGTTTTCATTTATGCCCAGGACACCTATGAACCACTGACTCGGATAACGGAGTTTCCATCTAGGCACTTAGGAGTGCCACCCGGGCAATATAATGTGCGCATATAAGTGCCAAACCCGGCGTAGATAACCGTGCCAAACTCGGCATAGATAATAATGCCATACTCGACATAAATAACAGTGCCAAACCTGGTGTAGATAACATTGCCAAACCCAGCGTAGATAACATTGCCAAACCCGGCGTAGATAATCATACCATTAATGGATTTAATCATTTTCATCATGCTCCCCCCCTATTTGGCATGCCAAACTATCCTAAGTTGGTTCTAGTTAGGTGTTCTAGGGCTTATACAATTTCATTAAAATTCATAACAATTAATTTCATATTTTTCATGCATGTAATATCTCATATTAATAACATAATCACTCAATTAAAATAATATTTACATAATATAACAAAGTTCTCATCATTTTACTCATTTCATTCCTCAATTCACATGCTGCCCTATCACTGGCAGATTTTGTCCTCTGTTTTGGACCTTACTTTTGGTCCTGTTTCGTTCTGAATATAGTTACATGATCTTCATACGAATTTTAGATATGGATCTTAGATTTAATATTCAACTTGAATCACTTAATTCTGAGTTCTGTATCAAAAGATAAGATAATATTAACACTAACTGGTCACTGATAATTCTGCCCAGAATTTTCTGGACAGATTCTAAGTCTAACTTTTATGAATTTTTCTGGATAATTAAAGACATATTCAGATATTATGGTCTAAATATAAATTGTATCCCTATGTCTTAGATTTCATACAGAATAAATAACACACAAATCCAAGCTCCATAACTCAAGTTATACTAGTTTAAGTGCTTACTGCTCATTATTAACAATTCTGCCCAGAATTTTTGGACAGATTCTATGTTCGAACTTTATGAACTTTTATGGGAAATTACAGAAATATTCAGTTTTATGATCTAACTGAAAGTTATAGCTCTATGTCTTAGCTTTCAAACCCAACAAAGAATATGGAAAATGGAGTTCCAGAAATTAAGTTATAATAGTTTAAGTGCACACTGCTCATCAATTTCCAGCAAAGAACATACCAACCAATCACATTCAATTTTTACCAAATTAAATCCTAAGTCTAGAAAACATGCATCCCCAAGATTTTTCATCACAAATAATATTAATTCAGAATCATCAAAATGCCCAATAATTAAATTATGCAATTTAAACAAAATTAAAATAGGCTATTGCCTTAGATTATGCACAAACCTCTCTTTTTCTCTTTTCTTTCTCTTTACTTTTCTTTCTCCTTTCCTTTGCTCCTTTGAGCTAGATCCTTGTCACTTTGAGTTCCTAAAGTTCATAAACAGATTATTAAAACTTTATAACCCTAATCTCTCTTTCTTCTTACTCTTTTAAGCTTTCTTAAGCATGAAAATGGAGTTTCCCATGCCTTTCTCTCTCTTTTTCTCACTTTCTCTTCTTAGAACAAGGTTTGGTTATGGCTGTCCAAGGGAAAAACGTGGCTGGTTTAGAGAATATAGTGTTCTAGATGTTAGGATAAGAAATAAGGATGAGTAATTAAGAGGAAGAAGACAAAAGTAATCAATACTTTGACACATAGGCTATAAAAATCTAGATATTTTCCTGAGGTAATTAATATGTTCATCTTCCTTTGATTTATGATAAGAGGAACGTGGAAGACAATGATGGGCAATTCTAGATACAAAGGATTAAGAAAGAAGAAGAAATAATCAAGAAGAAAATGACAAAGGTTATTAAGATGGGAGGGACACCTAAGCATCAATCTAGAAACATTCATTAATGTCATATGCATGTATTTTCATTAGCTTATTAAACTTTACCAATTGGTGTATTGGGCTTCAAGAAATGTGGGAGACAATTAATGATGGAAAAATTCTAGATATGAAGAGATGAAAGAACAATTAAGAGAATAAAGACAAGATACATAATTATGGGACACCTAAGCCAAATTCTAGAAACTTTAATTAATGTTAAATTCATGTATGTCAATTATCTTTTTAAAATGTGACACTTGGTGTGGCTGGCCTCCATATGCATTTTATGTCCCAATTCATGCATTTAATTTATGATTATCCCCTTTAAATCCTCCAATTTTCGATAAATTGTAAATTGACTCCTAAACTTTTCAAAATTCGCAATTTAGTCCTTTACCGAAATTTAACATCTTTAAATATTTTGAACACTTTATTAGATATTTTCCATATTTAATTACCATTATTTTCATTATTTTTCGATAAAATTCAAAATTTAGATTTCGGTCAAACCGACGAGTCGATTTAACAACTCGCGTGACTTTAGTCTAAATTAGCGGATATGACATTCTCTCCCCCTTAAAATAAATTTCGTCCTCAAAATTTTTACCTGTTCATTCTTTGTTGAACATCTGAGGATATTGCTTCTTCATGACTTCTTCGCTCTCCCATGTGGCTTCTTCAGTAGCATGATTTCGCCATAGCACTTTAACTAATGGAACTTTCTTGTTCCGTAAAACTTTTTCTTCCCGTGCTAATATAGCCACTGGTTCCTCTTCATACGTCAAGTCGGTCTGCACTTCTATCTCTTCAGTTGGAATAACATGAGTTGGATCAGACCTATATCTCCTTAGCATCGACACATGGAAAACATTATGTATTTTATCTAACTCTGGTGGAAGGGCTAACCGATATGCCACTGGTCCGATTATTTCCAAAATCTCATAATGACCAATGAACCTCGGACTTAACTTTCCCTTTTTACCAAATCTCAATACTTTCTTCCAAGGTGAAACTTTAAGAAACACCTTATCTCCCACAACATACTCTATATCTCGCCTCTTAAGGTTAGCATATGATTTCTGTCGATCTTGAGCTGCTTTCAATCTTTCTTGGATAATTCTAACCTTTTCTTCTGTTTGTTGCACTAACTCTGGCCCTATTAACTTTTTTTCACTCAATTCAGTCCAACAGATTGGTGTCCTGCATTTTCTTCCATACAATGCCTCATACGGAGCCATGCCTATGCTCGTCTGATGGCTGTTGTTGTAGGCAAACTCTATAAGAGGTAAATATCTATCCCAACTTCCCTCGCATGGCATATGCCCTGGCTGGGGCAGCTCTACTACCTTCTGGCCTCTCAACTGTCTCTGATCTAAACTGACTGGACCCTGATTGGCCTCCTCTGCCTTGCCCTCGGCCTTGGCTTCTGCCTTGCCCAGAAGCTTGTGTCTGTATCAGCTCAGTGCTCCCCGAACCTCTGCCATACTGTAACAAGGGACAATCTCTCCTCATATGGTCTTTAGAACCACATCTAAAACACGCTCCTGTCATCCACCAACACTCTCCGGGATGAGAACGGCCACAATGTTGGCATTCTAGTAGGGGTAGAGATCTATATGGTGTCTGTGTCGGTGCACTAGCTGCCGAAGAAACAGATCTCGCTGGTTGTCCCCTCCTAAAAGAAGAAGGCCTGTTGGAACCCCCAGCCTAAAATCGGCCACTGAAAGATCTAGCTCTTTTGCCACTTGACTGTACTCTACTCGGTTGTGATATGGGCCTCTTGAACCCTCTATCTTGTGTTGACTGTTGTCTGGCTAGAACTCTCTCAACTGTTCTGGCAGATGCTAGCAAACTAGGAAAACTCATCAGACGTAGAGCTGAGACTTGTAGCTTGATTGGGTCTCTCAATCCATCTTTAAATTCGTCGGCACTTATCTGCCTCAGTGGATACAATGCCCCCAGCATACTTGCAAAGATGTGTGAATTCTCTTTCATATTCTGTTACCGATAAGTTTCCTTGTTTTAGCATCAAAAACTCCCTTTTCTTGTCGTCTGTGTAGATAGGAGGAATATACTGCTCTTTAAACTTCTCTAGAAAGAACTCCCACATCATAGGGTCAGGAGCCTCTATGCTCTGTGATTCAGATCGCCACCAGTCATATGGATGCTCCTGTAGTAAAGATACTGCATACTCATATTTATGCTCATTGGTGCAATGTAGCTGATCAAAAACTCTCTCTGCTCGTTCTAGCCAAAACTCTGCCACTGAGGGGTCATCTTCCCGTTTACCATTGAAATCGGGTGCCCCTAACTTCCTCAGTCTCTCAAATTGTAATCCTGATGAGGTTGGTTGTGATGTTCTTTGTAGCAAATCTATCATGTTCCTCATAAGCTCTGTTTGTCCTGTGCCAGCAATAGACTGACCTCTTGATTGGCTAGCACTGGATCTAGATACATTAGCTTGGCGACGACTGGGTCGCGAGTAAGCCTGTGTTTCAGTAGGCTCATTACTTTCGCCTCCTTCGGCCACAATATGTCGTGACCCAGAAGCCATACTATACCTATATCATAAAATAACGGCCCCAATCAGTAAGCAGCAACTTTAATACTTAATTATGGGTACACACATATCATAATTATTTTTGAAAACCATTTTCAAATCTCAAAACCGCCCAAACCGACTATAATACCAAAATCCAGAAACACCAACCTGGTGCTCTGATACCAAAAACTGTAACACCCCCTCACCCAACAGCTCGTGCCCGGATGAGGGAGTGCTACCTCTGACTTCATCGTTTAAAATATCTTTATTAAATTTTGAATATATTCATTTTTTTTGTTTACCATTTATTTACTTTGCAGCATAAAAGAAAAGTCATAACATCAAAGATAAAAATACATTTTCTTTAATAACATCTTCTTTACAAAGTGTACCGTTTATTTTACAAGTACTATAAAATAAAATTTTGAAATATAAATACAACAGATGTGTGACCCACGGTGGTTGATATACGCTGCTTTACTAGGCCAGGTCACCGTTAGCTTTATCTACTACTGTCTACTTATTCTTTGCTATACCTGCGCGAGAGAAACTCCCACGCTAAGCTCTTGGCTTAGTGGTGCATATAAATAAGGCAATAAACTATTTTTAATGTCACATGCATTGTCATATAAAAATTTATGATCAAATCATGCAAACATACATTTCATAATATTCTAGTATGCATAACATCAATTTATTTTATCTCATTTTGTTTAACATAATCAAATCATCATTCTCATGCAAATCATGGTATTTTAGCATGTATAGACATCAAATTATATTATATTATCTCATACTTATTTATTTTATTATCACCTTATTGTATAACACTAAACCTTCTTTTTATCCATGCCACAATTCATAATTCCATTTTTATTATCCATGTCACAAATCATAATTCCCGTTTTACTTTCAATAATTTTTTTATATCAGATAACTTCTTTATTTATGTTTTCATTTATGTCCAGGACACCTATGAACCACTGACTCGGATAACGGAGTTGCCATCCAGGCACTTAGGAGTGCCACCCGGGCAATATGATGTGCGCATATAAGTGCCAAACCCGGCGTAGATAACCGTGCCAAACTCGGCGTAGATAATAATGTCATACCCGGCATAAATAACAGTGCCAAACCTGGTGTAGATAACATTGCCAAACCCGGCGTAGATAACATTGCCAAACCCGGCGTAGATAATCATACCATTAATGGATTTAATCATTTTCATCATACTCCCCCCCTATTTGGCATGCCAAACTATCCTAAGTTGGTTCTAGTTAGGTGTTCTAGGGCTTATACAATTTCATTAAAATTCATAACAATTAATTTCATACTTTTCATGCATGTAATATCTCATATTAATAACATAATCACTCAATTAAAATAATATTTACATAATATAACAAAGTTCTCATCATTTTACTCATTTCATTCCTCAATTCACATGCTGCCCTATCACTGGCAGATTTTATCCTCTGTTTTGGACCTTACTTTTGGTCCTGTTTCGTTCTGAATATAGTTAATTGGTCTTCATACAAATTTTAGATATGTATCTTATCTTTAATATTCAACTTTAATAACTTAATTCTGAGTTCTGTATCAAAAGATAAGATAATATTAACACTAACTGGTCACTGATAATTCTGCCCAGAATTTTCTGGATAGATTCTAAGTCTAACTTTTATGAATTTTTCTGGATAATTACAGACATATTCAGATATTATGGTCTGAATATAAATTGTATCCCTATGTCTTAGCTTTCATACAGAATAAAGAACACACAAATCCAAGCTCCAGAACTCAAGTTATACTAGTTTAAGTACTTACTGCTCATTATTAACAATTCTGCCCAGAATTTCTGGACAGATTCTATGTTCGAACTTTATGAACTTTTATGGGAAATTACAGACATATTCAGTTTTATGATCTAACTGAAAGTTATAGCTCTATGTCTTAGCTTTCAAACCCAACAAAGAACATGGAAAACGGAGTTCCAGAAATTAAGTTATAATAGTTTAAGTGCACACTGCTCATCAATTTCCAGCAAAGAACATACCAACCAATCACATTCAATTTTTACCAAATTAAATCCTAAGTCTAGCAAACATGCATCCCCAAGATTTTTCATCACAAATAATATTAATTCAGAATCATCAAAATGCCCAATAATTAAATTATGCAATTTAAACAAAATTAAAATAGGCTATTGCCTTAGATTATGCACAAACCTCTCTTTTTCTCTTTTCTTTCTCTTTACTTTTGTTTCTCCTTTCCTTTGCTCCTTTGAGCTAGATCCTTGTCACTTTGAGTTCCTAAAGTTCATAAACAGATTATTAAAACTTTATAACCCTAATCTCTCTTTCTTCTTACTCTTTTAAGCTTTCTTAAGCATGAAAATGGAGTTCCCCATGCCTTTCTCTCTCTTTTTCTCACTTTCTCTTCTTAGAACAAGTTTTGGTTATGGCTGTCCAAGGGAAAAACGTGGCTGGTTTAGAGAATATAGTGTTCTAGATGTTAGGATAAGAAATAAGGATGAGTAATTAAGAGGAATAAGACAAAAGTAATCAATACTTTGACACATAGGCTATAAAAATCTAGATATTTTCCTGAGGTAATTAATATGTTCATCTTCCTTTGATTTATGATAAGAGGAACGTGGAAGACAATGATGGGCAATTCTAGATACAAAGGATTAAGAAAGAAGAAGAAATAATCAAGAAGAAAATGACAAAGGTTATTAAGATGGGAGGGACGCCTAAGCATCAATCTAGAAACATTCATTAATGTCATATGCATGTATCTTCATTAGCTTATTAAACTTTACCACTTGGTGTATTGGGCTTCAAGAAACGTGGGAGACACTTAATGATGGAAAAATTCTAGATATGAAGAGATGAAAGAACAATTAAGAGAATAAAGACAAGATACATAATTATGGGACACCTAAGCCAAATTCTAGAAACTTTAATTAATGTTAAATTCATGTATGTCAATTATCTTTTTAAAATGTGACACTTGGTGTGGCTGGCCTCCATATGCATTTTATGTCCCAATTCATGCATTTAATTTATGATTATCCCCTTTAAATCCTCCAATTTTCGATAAATTGCAAATTGACCCCTAAACTTTTCAAAATTCGTAATTTAGTCCTTTACCGAAATTTAACATCTTTAAATATTTTGAACACTTTATTAGATATTTTCCATACTTAATTACCATTATTTTCATTATTTTTCGATAAAAGTCCAAATTTAGATTTCGGTCAAACCGACGAGTCGATTTAACAACTCGCGTGACTTTAGTATAAATTAGCGGATATGACACATGAAGTATGTTAATATAACAAATGTTGTTTTCTTCAATGATGTGATACGATGTGGTGGTTGTTCATATGTATACTTTGTGATATACCATAAGTATGAAACACATAGTTACATGAATTTACACATAAATGATACATGTTGATATTATATATGACCAAAAGAATATATGTAACAAGTTAATGCATGATAATGAAAATATAACAAAGGGAAGTGGAATAAGTTATGCATCGGCCTCTATACTAAGACTAGAGGTAGAATAAATGATATGCCATTAAGACAGTTTACGGTATTGTAGTATTATGATATATAGATTTCTTTAAGGACAATGTAGCTTAAGCTCAGACAGTGCTCTTGATCCTATATTACACTCAAGTTATATATATTACTCAGTCAAATTGGCTTATGTTTGGAGAGTGCTCTTGACTTGAGGAGTTCAGATGAGCACACTTGATCATAGATAGTGGTAAGGTGGCTTAAGCTCAGAGAGTACCCCCTATTCACAACCCTTATCCGAATAGTCCATATAGAGAGTTTTTGGGTGAAAATATTTAATGAATGCAATACAATGAAAAAGGTATAATAACACACGATTAATGTGGTACAAAAATTATATGTCATATGTTATTAATACATTAAATTGTTATCACCTATGCATGGTTAAAGAATATGATGTTATAACAACTTCTATGATATGAGTTGTGATACAAGGTAAAGTATTTTTATTACGGTGCATTGGTGTACATGATTTAATATGACATAATGACATGAATATAATTTATTATGATATGTCTTGTATGAATGCATGTATGAATTTTTATGCCTATATGTACTACTAAGCTTTCAGTAGCTTAGCGTTTATATGTTCCTGCACACAAATTTTGGAGCCCAGTAAATAGTAGCAGTTTACTAGAAAATAAAGTTGTCTCAAGTCAATAATACTTCATGTCATTTTTTATCTTTTTGTATATGGCATATGAGATATGGGTTGTTTATATTTGTACATGTATTTTATTTCAAGAAACATATAATTTTGATATGATCATATATTTTTGTAAACATCGAACCAGTTTAGCCCAAACATATATTTATATGATATTGATCTTTGGATCAAAAAGATTTCTTTCATGCATTCTCATAACAGGTGATGAGTAGTTTAACATGTTTTATATGCAAAAAGAGTTTTGGAGATAAAATGTTTTTAAGAGAATAAAAAATTTTAATTTCTCATAAGTTTTTAGTAATAGGACCATGTAACATTTGCTCATTTAGTTGGGTTGTAACACCCATAAATAGGGTATATAAGTTAGGTCGAAGATTAGTGAAAGTTAGGGGTTTAAGTAGAGTTTTAAGAGTTAAATAGTTGCTGATATCTACTGTTTCACGCTTGTAAATAGTTGTGTCATGGTCGTGAATGTTGGAATTTCAGTTCACAGTCATGAATGTTAATTACAACCGTGAATGAGTGGTTCACGCCAGTGAAAAGAGAGTCACAGTAGTGAATCCTGGGTAGACAAGGCAGGTGAGACAACTGCGATTTTCTCTCTACCATTTCTTTTAAATCCGCTCTCATGCTCTTATAATCAACCTAACACGCTACCATTACATCTCTTTCACCATCAGAAACCCTTTTCTCCACTGTTGGAGGTTCAAGAACCAAATTTCATATAGGGAAAGTGAGAGAGAAGAGTGAGAGAGGAAGCTTGTGAGCTTGTGAGAGAAGGGCTTGATTTTTGTTTTTTTTTTGTTTTGTTCGAGTTCTAAAGGCTAAGGAGATATTTTTCATCTTGCTAGGAATCAAAGATAGAGATAGAAGTCCATCCCAAGGGAGAGGGCAAGCTTAAGGATCTAAAGTTTTGGCTAAGCTCCATCCTAAGTGTAAGGTTTGTACATAACCACATTCAAAACTTTAACTTGTATATTCTTGTGTTGTTTGCCTTAAATGGATACTGTGGGTGATTTCTAGGGTAAGATATAACATGATTTTGAGTTACATGCACTTAGAGATATATTGTGGTTGATAGGTTGATATGATGGATTTAAGATGTTGATTGTGGAATGTGGAGGCTTATTAAAGTTTCTAGTATGTAAAATGATTTCTATGCATGTTGTTGTGATGATAAGGTAGTTGACATTAGTTAAACGTAGAGAATATTGCATGTGAGAATGGTATGATATGGCTATGCTATGTTTTCGGGAAATATTTTCATATTCACGGCCATGAACTAGTGGTTCACGGGCATGAATGTTGTGAACTGAAGTTGTGTTGCTAAAGCAGACCTGTTCACAAACAGCCTCACGGTTGGGATCACAATCTTGTTCATGCCCATGAAGGGGTGATCACGGCAGTGAAACCGTAGGTGATTTAGAGGTTGAATCACGGTGTGATTCACAGGTAAATTGCTCGTGAAGGTTCTTCATAGCCGTGAAAATGAGTTCACAGGCATGAAGCTGTAAAATTGTATTTTCATGTATTTTTGCATATTAATCAAGATTGATTTATTTTGAGGTGGTATACTTATGTTGTATGGTTATAACATGGTATGAGAATGCATGTTATGGTTATGATTTATGAGAATAATGGAATATGAATTAATTTACCATACAAAGTGGTAAGTTGTGATAAATGGTTAAACCCAATACTCCGACTAGGACTATAGTTAGGATATATGATATGTCATTGAGGAGAGTTTGGTAAGGTGACCTAGGTTGGTCACGATCAAGATTCTTAAAGGCCCAGGGTTTAAGTCAGGTGTGCTTCCCTTGGTAATTGATATGTATACACTTTTTTCTCAGACAAATATTTTAGGAAGCTCAGGCAAGTATCCTAAGGGCTCATATGAGAGCTGTAGATTATCCATATCCAATTTAGTCTAGTTATGAGTAAAACGGTCAAAAGTATGGTAATTAATTCTTTCTAAATATGGCATACACTTGTATGATTTTTCTTATTAGTTTTGATATGTCATGATTTTGATGTGTGTAGAATGTATGAGACCATTTTAGTATGTCATATAGAGTAAGAGATAATGCATGTGTGGACTTCGAGGTATGTCGTTTTTGATATATCTATAAGAATATAATGTATGTGGTACTTTGCATGTTGTTATGTATTACTAAATATTAATTTGCTTAGCGTATGAACTTTTCATACATAGGTTCGAAGCATAGGAGTTGATTGTCAAAAGAGGGCGCCCAATGATCGAAGTCAAGAATATATATACTTGGGGTGGGGGTGATATAACTGTTTTATTTTCAAAAATATATAATTTTGTAATTATCTATTTTGTAAAACTATTGTGATAGTAATTTCCCGTTTTATATTGTATTAAATTTTTTATTGTACTTAAGTTTTTAAATGAATTTATTAAGTCATTGTGGCTATGATGCATTAAAATTTTTAATTATGGTGTTTTAAATTATGTTCATTGTGACATCGTTTAATATAATTAGATTTATATTTAGTTAAATCGAATGGTATTATATGAATTTTATCCTAACTGGATAAGAGGGCGCTATATTTGACGAGTAGTAGATGAATTTAGAAAAAGATTTATAAGATGAAAAGACTATAATATAATAAGCCATAGCGATTAGTTATCAATGACCATCTAACAAAGATGATTTATTGATGACGATCAAATATTGACGACTAATAATTAGTGAACAATAAGCTATTAGCGATTAAGTACTTATCAATTATTAGCTATTCATAATTATTTTTTGAAGTGTTTGATTGTTAAAAGATTATTATTCAAGTTTTTTAATTGTTAATCTTTATTTTTATTTCATTAAAAATTTTGTTGATATTTTTGACAAATTAAAATATTAAATTAAGAAAATAATTTACCAGTAAGTTCACTGAACATTTGATTTATTGGATTACTTATGGTAGAACAATAATTCGATCAAAGAAGCACTTAGCATTAATTTAAGCATTGCAATATAGAGTGAGGTAAGATAATAAGATAAAAAATTTATTCTCTTAATTAGAGGTTTAATATTCGAGTTTTTTATATTAATTACTTTTAAATTTTGAATGGAAACGTTTTATTTTTTTAATTGGTTTACACGGCACGAATCCGGATAGTTGAAAAAAAGAAGGTTCAAATATAGGGATTAGGGTTATATTTATGATTTTGATTATTATTGTTATTATATTATAATTATTATTCCGTTAAAGCAGTGTGAGTTGAGGAAGCGCAATGTTTTGTATTTTATTTGAGTAGGGGTTAAAAGAAAAAATAAAAAACAGTGGTGATATTCGAAGCCTTGAGCCGATCCAAGCTGAGCCATGATAAGCATAGACGGAGAAGACTTGTGTACTTCTCCAACAGGCTTGTCTACTTCTAGGGAATAAAACTCCGACCTTTCGGTGTTTAACATTTTTTATATTAATTAATTAATTTAATTCAATAAAAAGTCACCTCTTTAATTTTATTTTCTCATTTTTTTATCTTTGAAATATATGCATCATCCTTTCGTCATGACACGTAATCATTTTATGTCACTGCTGGCGCTCTTTTTCTTTTTCTTTTGATTTATTTATTATTAATTTATTACGTGTTTTCTTCTAGACAGTCTCCACCTGACTGCTCCCCCATCATCCTTCTATATATATATTATCACAAATTCAATGAATTTTTTTTTTTCATGGAACATATGCATACTTCTCTAATATTGTTTTTCTTGCTAATTTTTATTATTCTATTTGCAGAGGTTTAAATTACCCAAAATAATATGTTAAAAGATTTGTATCTCCTCATTATAAATTGACTGCGAAGTAGCTATACATAATATTTTTCTCTCCAAATGTAGATAATTTTTGAAGGTTATGCAAGCTAAGCAATTGCTGCCTTCCATTATTCCCATATGTACGAAAATCTGGTGCACTCTCAACAATAAAATTAGCAATCATGCCAATGAAATAAAATACATATGTGCTCCTTAAATTTGTTTTGAATTTATTCAATTTAATCTTTCAATTTTTTTTCTCTAAATAGACATTTAGGACTCTTTGTGATCTAAAAAAACAAAATTAAATGGAAAATATTTCCATCAAGATTAATGAGTTATAAATCCATGTATTGCAAACATTAAAAAAGATTGTAGCAAATATGAATTAATTGTGCACAGGATGTACTCAAGAAATTTTTTTAAATACAAATTAAATTCTCATTAATGATCAAAAAGTAAATCAACAAATTACAATAAAATTAAATAATTTTAAAATACAAAAAATATACAAAAATAATGAAGTTACTAGAATATGATTTTCTTCAACGAAAATAGTGAAAAATAGCAAGATACCAAGGACAATATGACTTTCAGTGGGACATTTACTCTATCTATTAGCTAAGAGAAAAGATCAAACTATCTTTCACAAGAGAAGGACAACTCTCACACAAAGAGACAAGAAACCTTCCATATAAAAACGATAATCTTCCATAACAAAAAAACTTAACTTGTATCTAATTTTATTTTAATAATGCTAGTCTTAGTGGTGAATCTCTATTTTAATATTGACAATTAAATTGGAAAGTCACTAAAATTTATTTAAGAGTTATTTTGTAGAATTAATTTTTATATAAGAAACACTGGATGAAGAAGAAAATGCATGATGGAACTCAACTTCGCAACCATGAAAATTAATATCACCTGTGAAAGAATTTTTGTGACTACGCCAAAACTTTTGCACTTGGGATTCTCAATGGTAAAAGTGTTGAAAACTCCAATAGAGATCATGACCAAAAGTGCAACTGCGATGTTCGTAGTGAAAGAGGAATTACAATTGTGAGGTAGGAAAGCACGACTATAAATAATGCAAACGTACCAATAGAGAGCCAAGTGGAAGCTACTACGTATCCAATGATTCTGAACTAAATATTGGAGAAGTGCGACCACAACTACAACACCTGAAGAAATCCAAAATGAACAGAATGGTTTGTGGTGGAAAGTGTGACCTCGAGAAGGCCTATAATAGTAGAAGCACGACCATGAAAGTAAGAGTACACGCGCGATTTTTAGATGTAGCCGATTGTTGGAGCTCAGAGACAATTAGACCTAACCATAGTACTAGCCATTGAAAAGTTGAAGAAATCACGACTGTGAAAAGAGAAAGAGAGACAACGATTCTGGTTTGTACAATAAAAATAAAAATTGCAAAAAATACCTATTGGAAGGGGAACATTATGTAATGACTCTTTAGAGGTTTTAGGTTATAAATACCCCCTTAAAAGGCTAGAGAATTAGAAAAAACCCCTTTATGCAAAAGCTTTGTGACTTTGATTCTCTAACTTTTTTTTATTGTATTTGTGAGTATTGAAATGATTTAAGTGTTTTGGGGTTAAGTGTTAGACTTTGAGCCTTGGGATAAAATACTTAAAGTTGAGAGTTAGTCTAGTGAAAACTCCAGTTAAAATTGAATGTGAGCCCTAAGATAGAACATTTGAAGTTGAGAATTAACCCTTATGAAAACTATAGTTAAGATTGTGTATGAGCCTTTTTGAGAAAAATACAAGTTCGATTAAAGTATGAGTCATTGTAAAAACACTTAAGGTTAAGAGTTAGACTCAGTGAAAACTCTAGATAGATTTTGGTGTGAGCCTTAGAAAAGCTGGGAGTGAACTAGCGAAAATTCCATCTATTGTAACTTATTGACAACTTAGTGAAAAAATCCCAATTGCAGTTGGGAAGTGACGTAGAGACCGTTTTGCCCAAACCACTATAAATTTGATGTGCCTTGTTCTATCTATCCTTCTATCTCTTTATCTTTTGTTTATATTTGCCTTCTCACATGTTAGCTATTGCAAAATATATTCTACTAGAAAAAGAATTCCATTAGCCTCAAAATTTTCTATAAACCACCAATTCATCCCTCATTCTTGGTGCACATCTTTTTAACAATTGATATTATAGCAAGTGCCAACTCCTAATATTTGGTATCATAGCCTAGGTATCTCATAAAAGGCCTAATTGTAAGAGAAAAGATCAAACATGTCAAATGAAGGGAGTCACTTCCTTAATCCATTTTTTGATAGTTCAAATTTCGTTCTTTGGTAGATTAAACTGGAAGCTTATTTGGATAGTGATCTTATTGACCTATGGAACACTATTCATAAAGAATGGAAGCCACGATCAAAGATGATAAATGGCAAGGTGGAAAAAATTCCGTGAGAGGAGTGGTCGAACACACAAAGGAAGGCAAATGGAAGAAATAAGAGAGTAATGACAATTCTTCTTGCCTCACTATATATGGGAGAGTTCAACATTGTTAGAGTGCCTACAACATTTGTAGAACATTGGAGAACTATCATGGAGGAAACAAATAAGTAAAATCCAAAAAAATCCAATTATTAACAACCGAGTACGAGCTCTTCCAAAAGAAGCCTCATCAGTCGAAAAAAAGCCTCATTAGTCCATCATCGAGATGACCAACTGAATTTTTGTAATCATTAATGATTTGAAAAAATTTGTGAAGCATTATGTGTTAGAGAAGTAGGCCTGGCCATGGTTCGAAACCTGCCGGTTCCGTGGTCTAAGAAAAAAGGGACCGAACCGGAACTAGAGAGGGGCCGGTTCATGAACCGACTGTTTGGCCGATTCTATTTTTTTTTAATTATAATTAATAACACAATAAATAAATACAATTAAAATTATTAAAGTTAAAATTTTAGAAATTAAAATTAATTGTTGGGTGAATTTGAAGAAAAAAAATATAATTTAACATATTAATTTGTTTATAAATGAAGAAAAAAAATTTTAAGTTATAAATAAGTGAAAAAATTGGGGAATAAATTAGTTAGAAAGAATGAGAATTTTGAGTAAAAAAAATATTAATGTATAAAATATTAATTTGTGTAAATTATAAATTTGTACAACTAATAAGTTATAAAAAATGAAAACTTTGAGGGGAAAAAAACTTATTAAATATTAATTTGTGATTTTGTATAATAAGTTAGATTGTTATAAAAAAAAAAATTGATTTGGAGAAATTATAAGTTGGAATCTAGAAAGAATTATTTTTATTTGATAAATTAATAGATTATAAAAATTATAACTAGACTAAATACTTAATTAATTTAATATTTTTATTTTAAAAAATAATTTAATTATAAAATTTTGAATTTATATTGAAAAAATTATAATATTGATAATTGAGCTTGAACTTAATTTTTTTGTCATTAATTAAATTGCCTACATATTCTCTTAAGGTTTAGAGGAATCAAAACTCATGTAGTTTTCTTACATTTTAAATTTTAATTGTTGATCCCTTTTACCTTTTTTTACTCAGAACTGCTGATGCCGAATGTGCCAGCTGCTCCTTCGATGGTGAAGTCATATTGGTCATCAAATTGATATTTGTCTATTTCTTATTGTCTTAATGTCATTTTGATCCAATCATCAATACATGCTTGAGCTTCTAGGAATTTGGGAGTTAATTTAGGTTGCGTCTCATCCAAAATATTACATCCCGCACTAAAAACTTGTTCAACCGCAACAGTTGAGATTGGACTTGAAAAATTTGTTTTGAAATTTAGAAGAGTACCAGATAAGTATTTTGATGTCGATTCCGCCAATTAAGGACTGAAAAATCTTTACCTGTCCTACTGTTACCAAATTCAAATGTAGTTATTGGATAAATGTCAATTTCAGGTGAACCAGATGATGATATTCGTTTTTTATGTTTTTGCATCATCAAACGATTACCCCCTCTAATATTTATTGATTCACCCGAACCTTGACTAGCAGTGCCTCTATTACAGGTAGTAGTAGTAGTAGTAGTAATATGAATATTATAAATTAAACTAAATTCCATAAATAAATTACAAGTTACTTTTTTACATAATTAATTATAGTTTCAATACTAATATTGTCACTTAAACCTAACAATGAATAATAAAGACTCAAATAATCAAATAATCCATATATTTTATATCTAGGATAAAAAACATAACATACATGATTAATCAAAAGAATAAATTTAAAATAATTCAACCATTTATTTTTCATCATACAAATAGATTCATGTAAAATAGGATCATTAATATAATCTTGAAATGTATCAACAATATTAATACATTCACTCAATAATAAATGATATATTGGATAATAAATACCACTTAAAATATATGTTGCATCATTAAAAACTTTTAAAATATTTAAAAGTTGTTGACAAATATTATAATGTTGTGGATATAAATTAATTTGTGGCACATTATTAGAAATAAATGCACAATAATTCTCTATATCCATACGACTCATTGAGTAATTCATATGTTGAATTCCAACAAGTAGGAACATCACTTGAAAATCTTTTAGGTTTTTTGCCATTTTCATAGCAAAATCGAGCTCATAATTTCATTGTTTGTGGATGTGACAAAAAAAAATTTGCTACTTTAATTGGAGTAATTATATCATTTGAAGATTTTAAATCATCTTGAACATATAAATTTAACACATTACATGCACATCTAATATGAAAAAATCTACCTCCAATATTAGGTTGACATAATGCTTGAAGATCTTGAATTGAGGTGGTATTTGCTGTCGTATTATCAAAAGTAATTGAAAAAATTTTATGAACTAAATCATATTCTTCCAAAATATTTTTTATCATTTTAAAAATATTATCGGCGTTATGCCGATCATTAAAAACTTTAAATGCAAGTAATATTTTTTGTAATTGTCATTCACCATCAACTCAATGACATTTAACACCCATATAAGAATGCATTTGCCAATGATCACTCCAAATATCACTCTAAATACAAATACATCCATTCAAAGAAGAAAATATTTTGAACAATTCTTTTTTATTTTCTTTATATAAATTATATAAAGTACATTTAAGGGTATTTCTAGGTACATGTTTAGTAGATGGATTTAATGCATTTTGATAATAATTAACAAAACCTACTTTTTCACCAAAACTAAAAGATAAATGTTCCGTACTTAATCATTTTTGCAAATTCTTTTTTATTTTTTTCATCATTATATTGAAATAATTGAAAAGTAGAAGAAGATGTTGTGTACCTGGAAATTTAACTTTCCCTTTTTTCTATTCCAAATTGAGCAGCATATTTATTTTGCAAGTGCCTTCGAAATGTGCCATAACCACCTCTAGCTTTAAATTTGTATGTTTGTGCACAATAATTGCACACAATATCAAATGACCCATTATTTTTTTGAATTTTCTTGAAATGAATTTGAAAAATATCGGATGTTCGAATTTTTGCTTTAGATGATGCTGCCGCTGGACTCGGTTGTTCATCACTTCTATTTCTTTGGCTTTCTTCAGTTGGAATTTCGAACTCCCCCTCCTTATCTACATTTTTAATAAAATTTTCCAAATCAACAATCCGAATCAGATGGTAATGTCTGAGTCATGTTTGGATCTTTAATAAGACTATGGCTCTTTTGCTTGTGCAATGACTCTATTGTTATCATAATATAAGGGTATTGGATCAACAATGCTAGGAACCACTTGTAACTCTAATGAATTTCTTTATCCAAATTGCTTGCTTAGCTGCCTCAGAAGCTGCTATGTACTTTAATTTGGTTGTGGAATTTGCAGTCATTTCTTTTTTGGAACTCTTCCTACTGAGTGCTTTGCCATTTAATGTGAATATATAACTTGACTGGGATTTTGAGTCATCCTTATCAGTTTGGGAGCTTGTATCCATATACCCACTTACTTTAAGCTCACCATATATAAAATCCAAGAATACATCCTTAGTTCTTCTCAAGTACTTAACGATATTCTTGATAACCACCTAATGCCCCTCACAGGGATCTGATTGATATCTGCTAGTGACACTCAGAGCACATGATAGATCAGGTCTAGTAGATAACATAACATATATGATGGATCCAACAGCTGAAGCATATGGAATCCTACTCATGCATGTTTATTCCTCTTATGTCTTTAGACACATGGACTTAAAGTGGGTAATCCCATGAGTTATTGGAATTAATCTTCTCTTAGACTGTTCCATGCTAAACCTCTTTAGCATCTTATTTATGTATGTATACTGAGAAAGACCAAGTTACCATTTAAATCTATCTCTATAGATCTTTATCCCCAGTATGTAGGTCGCTTCTCCAAGGTATTTCATGAAAAAATTCTTAGAAAGACACATTTTTGACTGATTGAAGAACTGAGATGTTATTTCTTATAAGAAGTACGTCATCTACATACAATACTAGGAATACGACTGCACTTCTACTAACCTTATTGTAAACACAAGGTTCATCCATATTTTGTTAGAAACCAAACTCTTTTATTATCTCATCAAATTGGATGTTCCAACTCCTAGATGCTTGCTTCAATCCATAAATGGATATATGCAATTTGCATACCTTTTTGGTATCATTTGATGTGAAACCCTCAGGTTGTGTCATGTACACATTCTAATTCATATTTCCATTAAGAAATGTTGTTTTCACATCTATTTCCCAAATCTCATAATCATAATGATTAGCATTGGCTAGGAGTATCCTGATTGATTTAAGCATAACAACTGGAGAAAAAGTTTCATCATAGTTGACACCTTGTCTTTGACGATATCCTTTGGCTATCAGCCTAACTTAATAGGTAACTATATTACCTTCCACATCAGTCTTCTTCTTGAAGACCCATTTGCACCCAATGGGTTTAATCCCTTCAGGTAGGTCAACTAAAGTCCACACTTGGTTTTCAAATATGGAATCCATCTCTGATTGCATGGCTCTTAGTCATCTGTCAGATTCATAACTATTTAGAACTTCTTCATAGGAAGTAGGCTCATCATCCTCTATGAGCAATACATTATTATGTTCACTTATGAGGAATCCATATCTCTTAGGAACAAAGCGTATCCTACTTGATCTATGAAGTTCTTGTGTTTCAGAAGGTGTAGCTATTACTTCATCTGTATGAGTAACATATTTGGGTTCAGTTAGTTGATTTGCACCTGTTTGAGCATTTTGAACTTCATTATGTTCAATTTTGCTCCCACTATCTTCTTTTAGAAGAAACTCTTTCTCTAAGAAGATAGCATGCTTTGAAACAAACACCTTTTGTTCTAAATGTGGTAAAATTGATATCCAAATGATTCTTTTGGATATCCCACAAATAAACACTTATCAGACTTAGCTTCTAGCTTGTTTGACATTATCCTATTCACATAAGTAGGATATCCCTATATTTTCATATGTGAAAGAATAGGTCTCTTGTTATTCCATATCTCATATGGAGTAACATCAACTAACTTAGAAAGGACTCTATTTAGTATATAAACAGAAGTCTTTAGTGTATGACCCCAAAAGGACTCTAGTAAATCTGTGAAGCTCATCATAGGCCTCACCATGTCTAACAAGGTTCGGTTTCTCCTTTTAGCCACACCATTGTGTTGTAGCGTGTAAGGTGGAGTCCATTGAGATAAAATCCTATTATCTCTTAGATAACTTTGAAACTCTTGACTTAAGTATTTACCACCTCGATTCGATCTAAGTGTTTTAATACTTTTTCCAAGTTAATTCTCTACTTCATTTTTGAATTCTTCGAACTTTTCAAAAGCTTCAAATTTATATTTCATCAGATATTAGTACCTAAATCATGAATAATCATCGATGAAGGTAATGAAGTAGATAAAACCACCTCTAGTGTGCACTGACATTGGTCCATATACATCTATATATACAAGGTATAACAGTCCATTGGCATGTTCACCCTTTCTACTAGAAGGTGATTTTGTCATCTTGCCTAATAAACAAGATTCACATGTATCATATGATTCATAATCAAATGAACCTAAGTCACCATTCTTGTGTAACTCAGTCATGCACCTCTCATTTATATGGCCAAGGCAACAATGCCATAAATACAATGGTTTTAGGTTATCCTACTTTTGTCTTTTATTATTATTGATATTGAGGATTGAATTAGACGTGTCAAGAATATAAATTCTATTGCATAATATGCTAGTTCTATAAAGAATATCATTCAGCCATATAGAGAAACTATTGCCATTAATAGTCAAATGGGAACCTTTTCTATTTAAACAAGAAATAGAAATAATATTCTTAGTTAAAACTGGAACATAAAAGCAATTGTCTAATTCTAAAACAAGCCCACTAGGGAGTGTCAATACATAAGTTCTAACAGCTAATGCAGTAACTCTTACTCTATTACTAACAAGTAGGTATGACTCTCATTTCTTGAGTTGTTTACTATTTCTTAGGCCCTATATATCAGTACATATGCATGTGCTACATATGGTATCCAATACCCATGCATTGTTAATAGAAACAATATTAATCTCAATAACATAAATACTTGAAGTAGAAGGTGCATCCAATGTTTTATCCTTCTCATTTTTTAAAGACTCCAAATAGGCCTTGTAGTTCATCTTCCTTTAATAACTCTTGCCACAATGGAAACAAGTCTTTTTTGATGTCCTCTCTATGCCTTTCTACCTAATCTTTAATGTACATTGCATTAGAGATGTCCCTTCTGCCATTTTAGAGGTTAAGACCAATTTAGATATCTCATATCGCTCGGTTCAAGCTTGCTCATCAAAAAGCTCCTTTAGATGATACAATATGGTAATTGCATCCATAGTCTCATGCTGCTTTTGAAGCTCGAGTGACATAGAGATAAGGATAATGCAACCCACCAACTTACTGTCATCCATATGCTTCTTGTATAATGCATCACTAGTAGGAGGGAAGGGAAGCGACTCTTCCAAGTCATAGGCTATCTTTTCGGTTGTGAGAATTATTCTCAAATTCCTTAGCCAATCAAGGAAGTTCAGACCAATCAATTTGTTTGATTCTAGAATTGAGCATAAGTTTGTGTTTGATGACATGATTCTAGTAACCTAGATGTAAAGAAAGATAATGTTAGAGAATGTACTAAATGCATGATTATTAAGTCTTTAATAAACATGCATTATAACTCCCACTATTTTATTATGAATTCATAGCCCTCACTATGAATCCAAGAGAACCCATTGGAAGATCTCCTAGTGGGTCAGTATCCAACATCATTAAGAATAACCTTGGGTATGCCCAACAAGCCACCTTAGGTCAATTGGTAGGTATCTCATACCAATTGCATCATATCATGCAACTACTGAATTATTGGGCTATCAACTCTTGATATGTGCACATCTCATGTACACTTACCCAATACTGCCTCTAATTCACATTGACCTTGGGTGTGCCCAAAAAACCAATGTAACTAGTTAAAGCCAACCCATTAATCATGAAATTATATTTCAATGGTTTGAACATGTTCGTGTCAAGTGGGCTTGGGTGTGCCCAACAATCCAAACTCTAAAAGAACTCTGGTTCTTGCCATATTAATGAAAGGAATTGACCTTAATATTATTAATGAGAGATTTATCTAATTTTAGGTCTCATCATGGCAATTTGGCATGCATAATATATCCATTCATCACATATAGATATATAAGATAATTGCACTAATTATAGGGTTATGATTATGGATATAATCTAACATTAATTCTTTGTGAGTTTGAAAGGAGGGAATCCAAGTTGGTCCTTTTCAATCAATCTCATTGATACTTCAATTAAATCCAAAATTAATTTACATAGGGTAGCTCTAATACCACATTTGGGTTCTGATACATGCATCTCATACAAGGCACAATGGAAATTTAAAATTAATTGAACCCAAATAGCATGGAACACCTGTTAGACGAGTGCTCTAAAGGCAATCACCTTTAACACTTATTGTATAAATTTATTTGATTAATAAAAGGCTTTTTCATTAATTTGATGTTCATTTGATATATGAATTGATAAGTGATCTTAAATCAATTAATGAAGTCCTTGATACATAACATAGCATGAAGGAAATCATGATGAGATCATGATATTGAGATTCTTATCATGTGTAATTATGTTAGTATCAAAATTATCCCTAGTCATAGGATTAATGAGACGGGACATTATTAATCCAGACAGACTAGCACATGTTACACTCCTTGATTGGATCGAGTAGTAGATCTCATAATCTATAAACATGAGATATTTAGAGTTAACATGTGGATGCTTGCTAAGTGTAGCTAAGTACATTGGATGACCAACTATGAGACAATCATATGGATAATCTATTCAAATGTCAATGATAGTCTCATCATAGCAATGGTGCAAGTATCCTTAGACTTGAGGTATTCAAGGATATCTTGAATATTGATTCTGTATTTTGACACTATTCCTTATTGCCTCAGAGAGGTAGCTCATAGGGTGGTGATTCGATACAATTTGAGGTATTCGAAGGTAATTGGGTAACCAACAAAGGATTCACCACTCTTGATAGAACGAGTGTATACCCATGGCCTCTTGTCGTGGTCATTACTCAGGAATCTCTGGCCGGAATGGAAATGTCATAAAGATAGTCTTCAATGACATATCGAATAGAGTAATGAGCCTCAAGGACAAGAACTAATATTATTTGGACTAGACGTGATGTAGTAGTCAGTCTAGTGAAAGTTGACACATGTCCATACTCTGAACCAAGTGGGGTATAGAATGGTGAAATGAATATTGCACAGAAATTGTCTATGGAAAGGTTCATAGTCAAACCACTGACTTTCCGGTCAATTGGGGGTCATGATGTGTTGCTAGATACTACTCATGACCTGCTTAAATTAATTGTTAATTTAAGTGGCCAACATAACCAGGAACCTAATGGGTCACATGCATTGAAGATATGGAGAATGAGTAAAATGGTCTTGGATAGGATCCAAAATATGAGAGAATTATTTTAGGATGGACCGCGATGAGATCGCACGGAAAAATTGTTCGGGAGTGTCACGGGCCCGTACAGGCCCGCGTGGGCTAGGCAGGCTGCTGGCTAGCCTTGTGGGCCAGCTAGGCTTCCCAACAGCAGCCCGCAGTAGGCCCAGCGCGCCTGCTGTCTCCCATCCATTGGCCAATGACAGTTTTTGGCCATAATTAGGCCAATTATGGCCAATTACTATTCATAAGTTTCCATTTTCTCCATTTTTGACTTTTTATCTTATTTTTGAATTTGATTCAAATAGAAAAGACATCAAATGACAAAAAATAGATATGAAAATATTTTTGTGAAAAAAAATATTTTTATGACACAACAAAAATTCTCTCAAAAACACTTTCAAAGCTAGCACTTTGAATTTGTTCAAACCATTTCTCTTGATAGTTTCTTCTTCATTCTTCGCGTGGATTATCATTAGAGACATTCTAGTGTGGATTGTTGTGGTTTGCTACAACCCAACAAAGTGAAGATTTGAAGAACAAATAAAAATTACAAGGTATAATTTTTAACATTTACATTTATATAAATTAATTTTAATGGTACAAGTATGATCTTTTGTTTTGGGTTTTGAAAAATTTTATTTTTCGCTACGTTTATGAATATAATTCATTCTTCAAAACCCTACAACACCCTACGTACATTAAAATTGGATCATACCATCAACGTGGAAGAAGTTGATTACCTTTGTTTGTAGCTTTTCAATCTTCCAAGTTGTGAGACTTCCTTCTTAGTTGAGTTGTTGCAAACCATAACAATCTAAAGATGGTTTGTCTCTAATAGTAATCCATGTGAAATAGCAAAGGAAACAACCTCAAAGGAGATAGGTTGTCAAGTGTAACACCCACAAATTAGGGCCTGGAAGTACATGTTAAATAAGGTACATTAAAGGTATATGGGAAATATATGTGAGACCATGAGTATTAGAAACCATAAATAAAGAAAAAAATAAGAAAAAGTGAAGTTTATACCGTTCATTTCTATGGCAGTGTTAATCATGGCCATGAATGTCATGAAATTCAATTTCAGAAGCTGAGGATCTTCACGCCCGTGACAATAGTGTTCATGCCTGTCAAGACTTGCATGTTTAAATATGGCAGTGCTGTATTTTTTATAGAACTCACATAAAATCATTCATAACCCTAGCCGTCAATCCTCTAAAACTCTAGAAATGAATTCCCCTTGTTCCCTTTTCAATCCTAGATGATTAAACATGAAATCCTCACCATAAATACAGTAAAAACGGATTAAAATTGAAGTTTTTTCATTGTAGAATTGAATTTCAACAATAAGTAGGGTTAGAACACGTTATGAACCCTTTAAACTGATATGTAATTGTCCAAATAGAGGTAAAAGAGGTTATTTTCATTAATCTTTGATAATTTCAATTTGGATTAATAGGAGAGTTAGGTTTATAAGCTTTAAATTAATTAAATGTTAAGACTTTGGTTAGTTTATGGCATAATTGGGTTAATATTAGCATTAGTATATTAATTTGGCCTTTGATTTCGTGTTAGGAGCTGAAACAGAAGGTGGAAAAGCCCACTAGAGGCAGTAGACGAGAGAGAATTGAGTGTTTGGGCTCCATTATTAAGGTTTGTATATATACACATTTGCATTCGTTTATAATGTGCTTGTGCTATAAATTTGTATTCTGGTGTGTTTCGTGACAAGAAATGTAATATGGCTGTTGAACCTTGAGGGATATTTTTGTCATTTTGATGCTAACAAATAAAATAGCAATAATGTATTTAACAATGCTTGTGTTCTAAGTATGTTGAACAGGATATATCTTGAATAGAATATGATGCAAGAATGAAAGACAACTTTTGAAGATCAAAATCAGAAGAAATAGCAAAGTCACACCCGTGACTACAAATGTCACGTCTGTGAATATAGCTTAGCACCAACTTTCCACCATTCAAAGTTCCCGGCCATGAAGGATCATACCAACTATGAATGATCAAATAAGTCCCATGAGATAACATGTCAAATTCTTCCAGAGATCTACACGACTAGAGTCACCACTTGGGCCACGGCTTGGAAGAATATTCACGTTGGTGAAAGTATAAAATCAGGCCCGTAATCAAACACTTCAAATTTTTCCAAAGAGCTTCACGGCCAGAGTCACCACTTGGACCACGACTTGGAAGAAAATTCATGACCGTGACACATATATTCATGCCCATGAATGAGGACAGAGAAATATCAGGTGTGAAGTTAAGAGTTGGTTTAACGGTTATTTTCCCATTAAATGAACTCAAACGACTATAATTCGCAGAGGAAGTATAAATGCAAGTCATTTATGAATCCTAATAAGAAGAACAACAATTACTTTGAATCTTTAATCTTGTTGTAGCCTTGGGCATTAACTATTTTCAGCAAAGCCTTTATTCTTTGTAAAAACCTAATTGCTCATAATTTTTGAGAATTGTAGGTTGGTGAGTGTTTTCATTGTAAACAATTACTCAAGTGAGTTTGGGTATATTGGGTTATATTGAAAGACTTGTAAGGGTTTATTGTGTGTGCCATAAAACACAAGGAATTGGTTTATTGTGTGCCATAAAACACAAGGAATTGGTTTATTGTATGAGCCATTAAAATACAAGGGAATTTCTGGGTTAGGTGTTAGCCATTAATACCCGAACCTCTATAAATTTTATGTGTAATATCTTTCCTTCCCTACTCAATTTAATTTTTATTCCGTACTTAAATTTAAGAAATTTTTATTTCATAACCAAATCAACCCCCTTCTTGGTTCATTATCTGGGCAAGAATTGGTATCAGAGCTTGACTATCAACAAAGCCTAAAAAGCGCTAGCAAAGATCAAAAAATGGCCTGTGAAGGATTTCAAAGTCTCAAGCCTTACTTTGATGGAGCAAACTACGCTCATTGGAAGTTCTGGATAGAGACATATCTCGATAGTGAGGGAATTGAAGTTTGGGATAGTGTTCGGAAAGAATGGAAACCACCAACTAGGAGAGGAGTTAATGGTGAAGAAGAAGTTCTTTCAAAAGATGATTGGACAGAGCCTCAACGTAGAGCAAACTTCAAAAACAAAAAGGCAATGACAATCCTTGTAAGCTCTCTATCCATTGAAGAATGTGACATAATGCAACACTGCCCTACCGCATATAGTATCTGGAAGATATTAGAGAATTATCATGAAGGAACCAAGCAAGTTAAATCCAAGAAGATTCAACTTTTCACTTCAGAATATGAACTCTTTAAGATGAAATCCAATGAATCTATCACGGATAAGATGAACCATCTTCTAGCCATCATAAATGGCATGAGAAAGCTTGGAAAGCACTTGAGCTTGGAAGATGTACACAATAAAATTCTGAGAAGCCTTTCTCTTAAAGACTATAGTTCAAGAGTTATGGGTATATAAAAAGCCAATGAAGACATGAGTGTCATGCCTACCGATGTACTTATTGGCAAACTTCTAACACACGAAATGGCGATAAAGAGAGATAGAGAACTTGAAGCTGAACCAGAAAAAAGAAAGCCTCTAGCACTCAAAGCGTCTACTTTAAAATCTCAAGAAGAAGTTGAAGATGACGAAGAAAAGAGTGATGATGCAAATGAAGACATTGTCATGCTCTCAAGAAGATTAAAAAGAATAATTGTTTCGAGAATTGGCAACTCTTGAAACTTCAAACAAAGAAACCTCAAACAATCCTCAAATGATTCTCAAAGAAATAAAGAGGAGGTAAAATTTTATGAGTATGGGAAGAAAGGACATATCGAACCAGAATGTCCAAAGCTCAAGAAACACAAGAAAAGATATCAAAAAGATAATGGGGAGAAAGGTCACAAAGCCATATGGGATGACGAAAGCTCTTCAAGGGAAAAAGATGACAATGAAGGTGAAGAGGTCAACCTATGCTTCATGGGTTTAGAGGATCACTTCACGGATGAGGTAGGTCCTTCTTACTCATACTCATTTAATAATGATAGTAGTGATAATAATAGTGATAGTGAAGAAGTTGATGAGGAGAGTTTAATAAAAGTATTTAACCAAGAATTAGAAAAATATAGATGTAAATTCAATACTTACAAAAATAATATTTTAAATTTGAAAAACTAAATGGAATTTTTACAAAAGGAAAATCTTGATTTTAAAACTTCTAATGAAACTCTTCAAAAATTATTAGATGAGTATTCCTCTAGACCTTCAACTAAATCCTTGCTTAAATAAAACAATATTTTGAAAAATGAAGTTGAGGAACTTAGAAACTCTATTTCAAGATTTCATAAAGGCAAAGAGAGTTTAGATACTCTCATAGTGTCCCAAAGGCCACCTTTAATAAGACATGGTCTAGGATTTAATGGAAAATCATCTTCATCTCACAAGACCACCTTTGTTAAGTCTAGTGCACCTCAAACCTCCACAATAGAAGTAATAGGCCAAAGGGCTAAGAGCACAACACACACTAAACCCCCTATTTATAAGAAGAATGGTCAAGGGTTGCATAACTTAAGAGGGAGACCTCAAAAGGCCAATCATGCCTTCATGTATAAGAGGCATGCACCTAGGAAAACACCTATTCATCATGCATGTGCATGTCACTGCTCACAAACTCCATCTAAAAGGATAATGAGACCTAAAAGCATGGTAAAACCAAAAAACATGTTTAAAGCTAAACAATGTAATTATTGTATGAAATTTGGTCACATCAACAAACATTGTTGGATAAGAAAGGCTCATTTGGAACCTTCATATGCTAACCCCCAAGGACCCAAGTTCATTTGGGTACCTGAAAACCACACCTAAATTGTGATTTTATAGGAATGCCTCAAGTCCGCTATAAAAGATAATGCTTGGTTTGTGGATAGTGGATGATCAAGGCATATGACCAAAAACAAAGAATTATTCTATGACATTAAAATTATTGATGGTGGTAAGGCAACCTTTGGAAACAATGCTAAGGGTAAGGTAATTGGGATTGGCTCCATTTGAATTAATAATACTACTTTCATTGAAGATGTTTTACTTGTTGATGGTTTGAAACATAATTTGTTATGTGTGAGTCAATTATGTGATAAGGAAACCAAGTAATCTTTACCTCAAATGAATGTCTTGTAACCTATTTTAGTGGCCAAGAGATATTCAAAGGAAGTAGAGATGTCAATACTTATATAATAGACTTACACAAAATATCTAACCTTTCCTCTAAGTGTTTTATAACTACTAGTGATGAATCTTGGCTATGGCATAGAAGTCTTGGTCATGCAAGCATGAATTTAATTCAAAGCCTTAGCAAAGGAGAGCTAGTAAGTGGACTACCAAGAGTCAAATTTGAAAAGAATAAGACATGTGAACCTTGCCAAAGAGGAAAACAACACAAGTGCTCCTTCAAATCCAAAAATATTGTAAGTACCTCAAAGCCTCTACAACTTTTGCATTTAGATATTTTTGGACCTACTAGAGTTGCTAGCTGAGGAGGTAAACACTATGCTTTTGTCATTGTCGATTATTCCTCTATATTCACTCAGATAATTTTCTTAGCTCAAAAGTGTGATGCTTTTGAATCCTTTAAAAACTTTGCTAAGAGAGCTCAAAATGAAAAAGGATATTTTATTTCAAAAATAAGAAGCGATCATGGCAAAGAGTTTGAGAATGAAAATTTTGAAAACTTTTGTCTAAAACATGGTATTTCACAAAATTTTTCAACTCCTAGGACACCTCAACAAAATGGGGTAGTTGAAAGGAAAAATCGAACTTTAATTGAAATGGCTTGAATAATGCTGAATGAGTATGGGTTACCAATCTACTTTTGGGCTGAAGCCACCAATACTGCATGTTATATTTCAAATTGAGTTTTCAAAAGACCACTCTTAAACAAAACTTCTTTTGAGTTATGGAATGGAAGAAAACCCATGATATCATACTTTAGAGTATTTGGATGCAAGTGTTTCATATTAAATACTGTTGCCTAAGCACCTGTCTATTTCACATATGATTAACCCAGCTGCATATTTAATTAGTCGAGTAAATTCCCTTTAATATTCTATAACTCTCATCTTCCCTTGTTTGAGGTTAAGGAATTTTCTCTTCTTCTCATATATAAAAATCCTAGGGATGTATCGCTCCTTGAACTCAGCAATGAAAAAGTCTCATGTCATAGGCTAAGGAACTTCTAGCTTCAGGAGAAATGATTTCCACCAGTCATAAGCATTTTCTATAGTAGGGATATGGCATACTTTGCCTTCTGATCAGTGGCAACTTCATGCTCATCACAGACCCTCTTAATCTTCTCTATCCAATATTATGGAGTAGCAAGGTCATCATTTCATACCCAAAACATCTATGGCACGATAGTTACAGAGCTTGTTTATCTGTACTTTTAACTTTGGAGGTGAAAGTGGAGAAGATGGAATGGGCTATGGAATCAATTGTAGCAAACCTGCAATCTGCTGCATCTAAGGGATTTGGCCCTAATCAACCTATTTAGAAGCCTACTAGGTTAGGAATGGTATAGCATATGGACCCTGAACACTAGCTGCACTAGGCTAGTTTAGTGCCCTGGTAACTTGAAAACTATTCTTCTTAACCATATCATTTGATTCAAATGCCATCTCACTCTAGTCTTACATGTTGACAGAGAAGTAACCCATGTTAGAGTTAGAAGAGACACACTTATCGTACATGATAAACCTTTTAGTCCACTTAAGTATAAAACCACCTAAACCTAAGCTTTGATATCACTAAATGCAACACCTACCCATATAGTAAGACATAACCCTATTATACAAGTGAATGCCACATGTCTACAACCATATAAAACTTATTCCATTTCAAGACTTCTCCTATCTTATAAAATTTTTTCTATATTATACTCATCACATGTGCATCATGCATAATTAAACATCCATATACATTATCTAGATGAATTAAATACTGTATTTGAATTTAAACCAAAACCATATTCTCAGAATATATGGGTTGGACATACACTATCCCGTTTATTACAAAACAATCCTTATTCAAAAAACAACCAAATTCAATTATATGTCCTTATTCAGAGAAAATATAAATGAAATAAACTATCCTTGTCGCATGACATGAATACTATGATGGGATTGAACTTCTCTTCTTGTCAACTTAGCTATTTATTAGCTCCAATATACATGCAGGAGAGCCCACACTAAGCTACTAAAAGATTAATAGTACATATAGACATATAAATTCTAGCAAACAATCACGCAATATCAAAGCATATAAACTATATACATACCTTGTGAATTTGATCATGCCAACAATTCTCTGTATAAATAATATAGCATACCTTCTCGATTGATTTTAATTATATATGTGCCATATTCACATAAGTAAATCCATATAACCATATCCAATTAACTTTCATGATATTTAATAACAATTTCCATATCCTTGTTCCATTTACTTGGTTACTGGTTGTCCATATTCCTTTTTTAATATATTCCATATACATGATTTTCTTATCATTATTTTTAGTTTTGCATTGCCCAGTACTCTAAACACAAACTATCCAGATGTAGATTGTCAAACTAGAGCGCTCTCACCCAAGCTTAAGCCATTTTGCTCACTTTCTGTATTTATTTGTATAAGTGCTTAACTGAGCTTATCAAGTTAACAACGCTCTCACCCAAGCTTAAAACAACTTGATTTAATTAAATCCAAAACCCATGGAACACCCTATATAATTTAAAATCGGATTGAACCTTTCAATGGGAGAAGTTGATTACTTTGTTTACAACTCTTAATCTTCCAAGTTGTGAGCTTTAACTTCTTTGTTGGCTTGTAGCAAACCATAATAATCCAAATCTGGGACTGCCTCTAAGAGTATCCATATGAAGGAAAAACAAAAAAAAACCTTAAAGGAGATGGGGTGACAAAGGTCCAAAATCCTAGCTAGAGAAAATTGTCTTATGAAAGAGAAAAGGGAGAGAAGAAAAATAACTCTTATTTTTCTTAAGGATAAAGCCACAAGATTTAGTCCATAAAAGAAGTATTAATCCTCTTTCTAATCCCTTTTAGGGTTGGAAAAGGAAAAGCCTTAATGGGCCATTTTCGATAAGGTATATGCCCTAATATTGACTACGTCAACAATCCTAATCGAAATTGGATTTGACCCAATTTTATAACTCTCATAAAGGTGCAATTCTCTTTCTCTCTCACTTAAATTTTATTGAAAACCCATTTTACATTTTCTTCATTCCCTCTATGCATGTGACCTAATAGGTTTTTCAGTCATGTTAGCATGCTCAAGTCTCGAGAGAAATCCTAATCCAATTAAGATGCTATAAGTCAAACACTTTTGACCCATAATTAATTTGTAATCAATTTCTCTTAACTTAGCATATCATGAGTAGTATCTAGCAACACACCATGACCATCCAATTAACCAGAAAATCAGTTGTTTGATTTTTAACCCTTCCATAGACAATTATCGTGCAATTTGTACTTTCACCAAACTATACCTCATTTGGTTTAGAGTATGGATTATATGTCAACTCCCACTAGACTGGCTATGTCACATCTAGTATAAATGATATTAGTTCTTGTCTATGAGTCTCATTACTCTATTAGATATGTCCTTGAAGACCTTCTTCAAGACATGTCCACTTTGGCCAAGGATTTTAGAGGAATGATCTCTATAAGAGGCCTTAGGTATACTCTCCTCATATCAAGAGTGGAAAATACTCTATTGACTACTTAACTACCTTCAAATAACTCATGCTATTCCTAATCACCAACCTATAAGCAACCTCTGAGAGGCAACAAGGAATGGAGTCAAAGTCTAGGATTCATTATCCAAGATAACCTTGAACATCTCAAGTCTAAGGATACTTGCACCATTGCTATTATGAGACTATCATTGACACTGAATAGATATCCATGTGATTGTCTCATAGTAGGTCATCCAATGTACTTAGCTACTCTAACAAGCATCAACATATTAATTTTAAACATATCATGTCTTTAGCTTATGAGATTTGCTGCTTGACCTAGTCAATGAGTATAACATGTGCTAGTCTATCTGGATTAATAATGTCCTATCTTGTTAATCCTATGATTAGGGATCATTTAGGTATAAACACAATTGCACAAGATAGGAATCTCATCATGATCTTATCATGATTTCCTTCATGTTGTGTTACATACCAGGGACTTCATTAAACAATTTAAGATCTATATCAATTCATATGCAATGAATGCCATAAAATGAAATTGCTTTTTTATTATCTGACACAGTTTTCTTGTTATTCTATATCTCATATGGAGTAACATCAACTGACTTAGAAGGGACTCTATTTAGTATATAAACAACAGTCTCTAGTGTATGACCCGAAAAGGACTTAGGTAGTTCTATAAACCTCATCATTGACCTTAGCATGTCTAACAGGGTTCAGTTTCTCCTTTTAGCTATACCATTATGTTTATGGCGAGTAAGGTGGAGTCCATTGATATAAAATCTCATTATCTCTTAGATTACATTGAAACTCTTGGCTTAAATATTCATCACCTTAATATGATTAAAATACTTTAATACTTTTGCCAAGTTGTTTCTCTACTTCATTTCTAAATTCTTTAAAATTTTTAAAAGCTTTAGATTTGTATCTCATCAGATACAAGTACCAAAATCATGAGTAATCATTAATAAAGTTAATGAAGTAGATAAAACCACCTCTGGCATGCACTGACATTGGTCCACATACTTTTATATGTACAAGGTCCAATAGCCCATTGGCATGTTCACCCTTTCCACTAAAAGGTGATTTTATCATCTTGCCTAATAAACAAGATTCACATGTGTCATATGATTTATAATCAAATGACCTTAAGTTACCATTCTTGTGTAACTTAGTCATACGCCTCTAATTTATACGACCAAGGCAATAATGCCATAAATATGATGGTTTATGTTATCCAAATTTTGTCTTTTATTATTGATATTGAGGATTGAATTAGACATGTCAAGAATATAAATCCCATGCAGTAGTTCCATAAAGAATGTCATTCAACCATATAGAGCAATGATTGCCATTAATAGTTTAATGAAAACCTTTTCTGTTTAAACAAGAAACATAAATAATTTTCTTTGTTAAAACTTGAACATAATAGCAATTGTCTAATTCTAAAATAAGCCCACTAAGGAGTGTCAATACATAAGTTCCTACAACTAATGCATTAACTCTTGCTCCATTGCCAACACATAGGTCTGACTCATCTTTCTTGAGCTGTCTACTATTGCATAAGCCTTTCATATTAGTGCATATGTGAGACCCACATCCAGTATCTAATACCCATGTATTATTATTAGAAATATAATTCACCTCAATAATATAAATACATGAAGTAGAAGTTGCATCCAAATTTTTTATCATTCTTCTTCTTCAGAGACTCCAGATAGTCTTTGTAGTTCACCTTCCATTGGCATCTCTTGCCATAATGAAGTCAAGCCGATTTTGATGTCGTCTTTCTGCCTTTCTTCCTCATCTTTAATGTACGTTGCATTGGAGATGTCCCTCTACCATCTTGGAGCTGAAGAGTAATTTATATATTTCATATCACTCGATGCGAGCTTGCTCATTTATTAGCTCACTTAGATAATACACAATGGTATTTGCATCCATAGTCTCATACTGCTTTTGAAGCTCAGGAGACATAGAGGCGAGTATAATGCTACCCACCAACTCACTATCATCCACATGCTTCTTATATACCAAATGTTCATCAATAGATGCATCATTAGCATAAAGGGAGGGAAATGACACTTATAATATATAGGCTATCTTTTCAGTTTTGAGAACTATTCTCAAATTCCTTAGCCAATCAAGAAAGTTTAGGCTAGTCAATTTATTTGATTCGAGAATTGAGCATAGGTTCACAATTGATGGCATGATTCTATCAACCTACATGTAGAGAAAGATCATATTTAGAGAATGTACTAAATGCATGATTATTAGGTCTTTAATAAATGCAAGTTATAACTCCCACAATTTTATTGTGCACCCATAGCCCTCACTATAAATCCAAGAAAACTAGTTGGAATCTCTTCTAGTGGGTCAGTATCCAATATCACTAAGAGTGACCTTGGGTGTGCCCAATAAGCCGCCTTAGGTCAATTGGTAGGTATCTCATACCAATTGCGCTCTTTTATGAAACTACTGAATCAATTGCCTATCAACTCTTGACATATGCACATCGCATGTACACTTACCCAATATTACCTCTAATTTACATTGACCTTGGGTGTGCTCAACAAGCCAATGTAACTAGTTAAAGCCAACCTATTAATCATGAAATCATATTTCGATGGTTTGAACATATTTGTGCAGAGCAGGCTTGGGTATGCCCAATAACCTAAACTCTAAAAAACTCTGATTCTTGTCATATTAATGAAAGGCATTGACCTAAATATTATTAATGAGGGATTTCTTTAAATCAGGTCTCATCATGGGAATTTGGCATGCATAGTATATCCATTCATTATATATAGATATATAACATAATTACACTAATTATATGGTCATGATTATGGACATAATCTAACATCAATCCTTTGAGCCATGAAAGGATTGACTAGGTCTCACCTTGGTAGATGCATGAAATTACAACTTTAAAATAGAAAACAATTTCCTATTCTAAGTTTTCTTGTAATTGGCACCAACTCCATTACTTCTTGCTCCTTTGTACTTCAATTCTATTCCAATCTTATGTAATCTAATTACATAAATTCTTCATCAGAAAACCTCAAGTTTATTTGAGGCAAATATGATGAGAAGAGAAATATAATAGAAAGAATAGAAAGGGCAGGGACTCACAGACCCTATTTACCAAAATTAAAATTCCTTGCATGATCATTCACATTGGATAATCATACCAACATTTCATTCCATATACCCCTAGCATGCATTCTCTAATGCATAATTAAAGGTAATCTATAAAAATAACAACTTGGGTTCCCTTTGTTTCAACTCTTGAAACATTGTTTTGATTGTTTGCCCTTTAATGAAATTCATCATAAATTCATTATGTAATCTCATTAAATAATCATATGAATATTTAGAAACACTTTCTAAAAGGAAATCATGCCAATTAGGCATACATTTAATCATATAAAAAAGTTTCATAAAATTGCGTACTTTATCAACTAGATTATAACCAATTTAATGCATGCAACATTTAAATCCAAATTTAATAATTACGTCACATTAAATATTAAATCCAAATATGACAAGTAGTTAATTCATAATTAAATTAACTTAATTAATTATTAGTTTGATATCAAATAGGATTAAACAATCCTAGTTACAAATGCATTCTAGAATCCTAGTCAAACTAATACTTAGAAAATCCTTTTCTAATTCTGATCAAATTCCATTTAAAAATTCCCAAAATTATCATAATTCATTCTAATCATTATAAGCAACTTATAATCAGTTTATACCAACTAAATTCGTTCATTAGACAATCTAAATCATTAAGAAATTACCTAGCAAACCAATTGCTCAAAAATTGACTAAATTCAATCATAAATGAATTAGGATTCTCTAGGAACGTAAGTCCGAATTTAATTTGACTTTACCATTCAATTTATATGAAAATAACATAATGAATATCTCATAAATATGAAATTAAGGTTTTGGTCATGAAGTTACATGCTATTAAATTAAACAATACAAAACAGTCCCATCACATGGTAAGGTTTTTTACCTAGTTACTAGTTTTGTTTGTCCCTTAATCAAAAACTATTTTTGCATCATTATAGGTACTTTCTAGAAGTTAAAAACATTATAAATATGTCATAAACATGTTTAAATAACTAAATTAACAAACCAAACTCTAACAACCCTATAAACAACTCAATTGGTAATACTAGGTTTCACAAACCCTAAAAATTCAGCAACATGCACAATTTCGAATTTCATGTTTAATCAATCTCATTGGAACTTCCATTAAATCCAAATTTAATTTGCATAGGGTGGCTCTGATACCACTATTGAGCTTTTAGCATGTATCTCATACATATAGAAGCAGAAACATATAATTTAATTAAAGCCAAAACCTATGGAATGCCCTATGTAATTTAAAATTAGATTGAACGATTCAATGGGAGAAGTTGATTACTTTTGTTTGCAACTCTTGATCTTTCAAGTTGTGAGATTTTTCTTCTTTATTGGGTTGTTTCAAACCACAGTAATACAAAACTAGGATTGCATTTAAGATAATCCACATGTAGAAAGAAAAAGAAAACCTCCATGTAGATGAGGCTACAAAGGTCCAAAGTGCTAGCTATGGAAAATTGTCTTATGAAAGAGAAAAGGGAGAAAAGAAAATTAACTCTTATTTTTCTTAAGGTGACAAACACAAAATTTGCTCCATAAAAGGAGTGTTTATACTCTATCTAATCCCTTTTAGGGTTGGAAAAGGAAAAGCCTTAATGAGCCTATTTATATAAGGTATATGACCCAATTTTGATCAAGTAAACAATCCTAATCCAAATTGAATTTGGCCCATTTTATAACTGTTATAAAAGGCACAATTCTTTTTCTCTCACTTGGATCTTATCCAAAATCCATTTTACATTTTCTTTATTCCCTCTATGAGTGTGGCCTAATAGGTTTTTCGATCATGTTGGCAGCTCAAGTCTTGGGAGAAATCCTAATCCAATTCGAATTCTACAAGTCAAATGCTTTTGACCCATAATTGATTTCTAATCAATTTTCCTTGACTTAACAAATAATGAGTGGTATTTAGCAATATATCATGACCACCCAATTAACCAGAAAATTAGTAGTTTGACTTTTAACCTTTTCATGGAGAATTATTATGCAATTCATCCTTTCACCAAACTATACCTCATTTGGTTCAGAGCATAGACTGTATGTCAACTCCCACTAGACTGACTATGTCAGATCTAGTCCTAATGATATTAGTTCTTATCTATGAGACTCAGTGCTTTATTAGATATGTCCTTGAAGACCTTATTTAAGACATGTCAACCTTGGCCAAGGAATTCTGAGTAATGATCTCTACAAGAGGCTATAGGTATACTCTCCCTCTATTAGGAGTGATGAATCCTCAATTGACTACTCAAATACCTTCAAATACCTCATGCTATACCCAATCACCATCCTATGAGCAACCTCTAAGAGGCAACATGGAATGGAGTCAAAGTATAGGATGCATTATCTAACATAACCTTGAGTATCTCAAGTCTAAGGATACTTGCACCATTGCTATGATGAGACTATCACTGACATTGAATAGATATCCATATGATTGTCTCATAGCAGGTCATCTAATATACTTGGTTGCTCTAGCAAGCATCCATTTGTTAACTCTAAACATCTCATATCTTCAGCTTATGAGATTAGCTACTCAACCTAGTTAAGGTGTATAACATGTGCTAGTCTATCTGAATTACAAATGTCATGTCTTGTTAATCCTATGACTAAGGATCAATTAGGTATAAACACAATTGCTCAAGATAGGAATCTCATCATCACGATTTCATCATGATTTCCTTCATGTTATGTTACATACCAAGAAGTTCATTAAATGGTTTAATCTCTATATCAATTCATATGCAATGCATACCATATAATGAAAATGCCTTTTTTATTAATAATAATTGAGTACATTAAGTGCCTAAGGTGATTTAATCTCTCTGATAGGTTTCTCCACTTTCCTTTTTTATCTCCTAACTAAATATCATAACCGAATCGCTATCTAATCCAATCATACATCAACTATTTTGCCATTAATAAAGCAAACCCAAACTTAATCTATCAACATGGGTCCTTAGTCATTTTCTTCTAATAAAAATCATGTTAAATCTATGTAAGGATAAAGGAAAATGTTATTCATTACAAGAAATTTGAAGAATCAAATGTTGATTAGGGTTCAAAATCAATTTTTCCATTCTCCCCAATACTACCTTCATAGAAAAGGTGAAGTTCCTTGATTCTAACAAATAAAGCTTGTTAATAAGCAAATTTTTATGTTATTAATGTCAAGAATCAAAGGGGAATTGAAAGAAAATTGTTTCTTGTGTTAAATGGTCTGCTCGTTAGGGTTTAAGGTTGCAAAATCAAGAGTGTCGGATAAAAAGGTGACACTGTTTGATTTATACTGCAAAGCTTTATGAGCATGACTATGCTTTCATGGCCTTGAAGCTATTAAACTTCATATTTCCCATCTTAAGGTTTCTAGTTAGTAACATGAACCTTGTGAAACCTCACTTTCTCATGTCTTTTTAACTACTTTCATGTCCCAAAACCTATAACCACTAATGTATCACTTATATACTCTTAATTCGTATTATTTATAGGCCCTAACTTAAGGGTGTTACAAGCTCATTATAGAGTTGTGGTTGACTACAAAAAACAAGAGATGACTATTAGAGTTTCAAAGTAAGACGAGATAGTTTTCATGGGAGAAAACAAAGGATATCTAAATAATATGATATTAGTGATGAAACTAAGGAAACTCATTAATAGAGGAGAAAGAGCATATTAGTCATATATGGTTGATACGAATAAGAGTAGTCTAAAGCTAGTTGATATCCTTACCATTTTGTGAGTTTTTGGACGTATTTTTTGATGAGCTATCAGGATTACCACCAAATCAGGAGATAGAATTTTCCATTGATTTGGTACCTGGCACCGCTCTCATCTCTATCACTCCATATAGAATGGCACCTGCAGAGTAAAAGGAACTAGAGGTGTAGTTACAAGATTTACTTGACAATAGGGTGGGTTCGAGGTAGAGTTCTCCATTCCTGACTCTAAAATCCCGCCCTATTTCCCGACCTTTCCAAGGAAATTTTTTTTGATCCCTATCCCCATACCACATAGGGATAGAGATCCCCCGATACTCGATTTTTATTAAAATTTTTGATTTTATTTTAATATTAAAAATATTTTTTTTTATTTTAATTAATTAGTTAATTAAAATAATTGTGTAAATAAAAAATATTTTTACTTTAAATGAGTGTTAAGATTTTTTTCATTATTTTTTAAAATTATTAATTATGTTAAAATATAATGAATTCATATATATATATATATATATATATATATATATATATATATATATATATATATATATATATATATTCGAGGTAAGGTTGGGGTGGGGATGTATATACCGTGTCCGTCACAAAAAATTTTGAGGTTGAGGCGGAGCACCATGGGGATAAGTCCAACTGCTATCTCTACTTGACAAGGGTTTCATTTGACATAGTGTATCACTATGGGGTGCTCTAGTTCTATTTGCAAAGAAGAAAGATGACACATTTTGCTTTGCATCGACTACAAGAAGCTTAATCAGGTGATATTAAAAATAAGTATTTGTTGCCTAGGATTTATGACCTATTTGACCAGCAGAAAATAGCAAGAGTATTCTCAAAGATAGACCTTCTTTTTGGGTAACATTAGTTGAAGATCAAGGAGTCCGATGCACCCAAAAGGGCTTTTAGGATGCAATACTACCATTATGAGTTCCTGATAATGCCTTTTGGCTTGATGAATGCACTAGCAACATTTATGGACCTAATGAATTGGGTATTCAGACCATATTTAGATAAGTTCAATATGGTGTTCATTGATGATATCCTTGTGTACTCCAAGGACATAGAAGTGTATGATCATCATCTCAGAATTATGCTACAGACATTGAAGGAGAAACAACTTTATGCTATGGTATCAAAGCCCAAAACAAAAAATCATGCTTGTGCCATTAAAACTAATTTATCAAACATAAAGGTTAGAAATTATACCTTCTAATTTCTTGATTTTTATTCAAATCTTCACCTTGTTGTGTTGTAGCAAAATATAACAATCTACACTAGGATGTGATGATTTGAACAATATTCAATGCGCTAGCTTTGAATATGTTCCTGAGAGAATTATTGTGTCTCAAAAATTAATTTCCACCAAAAATAATTTTCATGTCTCTTTTATGCCTTCTGATGACTTTTTCATCTGAATCAAAATTAGAAAGACGATCAAAAATCCAAAGAGAAAGAAAAATTACTTGAATGAATAGTAATGGCCATAATTGGACTAATTAAGGCCAATTATGGCCTAATGGCACTTTGCAGATCAGCGTGTAGTGCAACTCGCATAAACCTACTACTGGGCAGGCCTGTTAGCCTGCCAGTAGGCCAGAGGACCTACATGGGCCCGCGTGACATCTCCCTAGCGATTTTTTCTTGAGATCTCATTGCGATCAGATCTGAAATAATTCTTTCGTATTTTTGGCTATCCAATACCATTTTACTCTTTTTCCATATCTCCAATGCATGTGACCCATTAGGTTCTCGATAATGTTGGCTACTTAAACTAACAATTAATTTAAGCAAGACATAAGCGGTATCTAGCAACACATCATGACCCCCAATTGATGGGAAAGTCAATGGTTTGACTACAAACCTTTCCATAGACAATTTTTGTGCAATTATTCCTTTCATCATTCTATACCTCACTTGGTTTAGAGTGTGGACATGTATTAACTCCCATTAGATTGACTATGTCACTTCTAGCCCAAGTAATGTTAGTTCTTATCCCTTAGGCTTATTACTTTATTAGACATGTCATTGAAGACTATCTTCATGACATTTCCACTCCGACCACAGATTCCCGAGTAATGACCCCAACAAGCAGCCATGGGTTTGCCTTCCTTCTATCAGGAGTGGTGAATCCTTCATTGGTTACCCAATTACTTATGAATAATTCAAGCTGTACCCAATTACCACCCTATAAGCAACCTCTTTGAGGCAACAAGGAATAGTGTCAAAATACATAATCTGTATCTAAGATATCCTTGAGTTCCTTAAGTCTAAGGATACTTGGATCGTTGTTATGGAGAGACTATCATTGACATATGAATAGATTATCTATATGATTATCTCATATCATGTCATCCAATATACTTAGCTTTACTTAGCAAGCATCCACATGTTAACACGAAACATCTCATGTCTATAGATTATGAGATCTACTGTTTAATCCAATCAAGGAGTATAATATGTACTAGTCTCTGGATTAACAATATCTCGTCTCATTAATCCTATGACTAAGGATAATTTAAACACTAACATAATTACACATGATAAAAATCTTAATATTATAATCTCATCATGATTTCCTTCATGCTATGTGTTGCCCAAACAATGAACTAAGAAGGGGGTTGAATTGGTTATGAAATAAAAATTTATTAACTTTAAGTGCAGAATAAAATTAAATAAAGTAAGGAAGGAGAGATATCACACATGAAATGTATAAAGGTTCGGGTATTAACAAACCCTACTTCTCTCCCCAATCTCAATTGGGAGTTTTACTAACACACTAAGTGTTACAATGGAGTTTTACAAGCTCACTCCTAACTATGGTGTTTCTCTTAATGGCTAACAACTAACCCATAAATTCCCTTGTGTTTTAATGGATTACACAATAAATCAATTTCTTGTATTTTATGGCTCACACAATAAACCCTTACAAGTGTTTCAATCTTAACCCAATATACCCAAACTCACTTAAGTAATTGATTACAATGAAAAAACTCACCAACCTATAATGCTCAGAAATTATGAGCAATTAGGTTTTTACAAAGAATAAAGGTTTTATTGAAAATAATTAATGCACAATGGCTACAACAAGATTAAAGATTCAAAGTAATTTTTGTTCTTCTTATTAGGATTCATAAATGACTTGCATTTATACTTCCTCTAGAAATTATGGCTGTTTGGGTGCATTTAATTCTAAAATAGCCGTTGAACCAACTCTTAACTTTGTGCCTGATATGTTTCTCTGTCTTCATTCACGGGCATGAATATATGTGTCACGGTTGTGAATCTTCTTCCAAGTCATGGTCCAAGTGGTGACTCTGATCGTGAAGCTCTTTGGAAGAACTTGAAGTGTTTGATCACAGGCGTGACTGATTTGATCATTCATAGTTGGCATGATCCTTCATGGTCGTGAACTTTAAATGTTGAAGAGTTGACGCTAAGCTATATCATTGGAGTGATATAACACGAGCATGACTTTGCTATTTTTTCTTATTTTGATCTTTAAAAGTTGTGTTTCATTCTTGCATCATATTCTATTCAAGATATATCCTGTTCAACAAACTTAGAACACAAGCATTGTTAAATACATTATTGCTATTTTATTTATTAGCATCAAAATGATGGAAATACCCCTCAAGGTTCAACAATCTCTTCCTTTTTGATGGTAACAAATAATCTAGCAATATGTGCTTTTGAGAAGCCTCCCCTTCAAAAGATGTTTTAGACAAAAATAATAGAGTGTTAGAATTGAAAGACGTATAGCATGGATCTTTGCTAACTTGCAAGTTATATCCAAAGTATATCAAAGTTGTTTGCTAACTATTTATGTATATGCAAAGTTGTTTGCTTAACTAGTTAGGTATATGCAAGGTTTATGTGAGGTATATGTTATACAACACATTTGCATTTTACTACACATTTGCATATATTGCTAGGTTCTCCCCCTTTTGTCATAAAAAAACCATAAAAAATAAAACAATAATAAGGTAATTATATTAAAAGAATGAGAAGGATTACAAAGTTTAAAAACATAAATTAAAGTCCTACACCCTTAAAAATAATACTAGTACATGAAAAAACTAGTACATAAAAAAACTAGGGCTGAAATTAGGTTTCAAGCCTGACAGACCATCTCGAAGGCGTGCTACCTCTGTCTCGAAGCTATCTATAGGAGATTCCATGAATTCTTTGAGGTTTTCCAACCTCTCATCAATGGAAGCCTACATTAGGTCAAATCGAGGTGCTAAAAGATCAGCAACCTGCTGTGCCAAGCTAGGTCTAGTAGAAGCCTATGATTAACCAACCTCTTGCTCAACCTCTGGTGTCACTGTTTCGATTCGGGCTCATTTTTGTTGTTGGATACCCTGAAGGCTAGCTTTGAAATCATCAGAATCCTGGTCTTCCCAATCAATTTCACCAGCTAGAGTGGTGAAACGGTAATAAACATTATTCTCGTAAATAATGCGAACAACTGCTCCTATCTTTATGAAAGACTCAACATCTAGCCGGTCTTGAGGATGTGCTGAAATGAGATTGTAATTGTGCTTATTGAGTTTTAGATACCTGAGCTCAATGGCAAGGTGAGTCACATACCCACCAATCAAGATATCTCCAGATGGCTTTGTTGCAATTGATAGAAGATGATTTGAAAACCAGCAAGACAGAGCTACGGTTAGACATCTTCGTACCATTTCCAATATGAATAACTCTGATTTTATGATTGCCCCATTGCTATCTCCTCTAGCAAATATACTATAGGTAAGAAACCTATGTAAATATTTATGCACAGGAGACTATTGGTCTTTTTCACATCCTAGTTACATTCCAACCCAAAATGAGTCCATGCAGGACTGGCATAGAATTACACTTCACTCTCATTGAGAATGCCATATGAGAGAAGTTTAAAGATAGTGCCAAACTCAGCTACTATGAGTGTGTTCAGATGCTTACAGAGTTGGAATTTGACTGTTCCGGTGGGAGAGAGTTGCAAAGTGCTAAGGAACTCAAGCGATGGTTCCCTTAGCATTGGTTGATGAATGTCTATGAATTCCTTAAGGTGACAAGCTTGCAATTATTCTATCATGTTTGTCTGAAGACTGAGAGTCTTGACAACACTTCGCTCAAAGGAACAAGATGAAAGTAGGGGTCTTTTCGTTAGAACATCATATCATGGATCACAATGCTCCGGAATGATGTTGAGAAGGTAGTCCATGTGGTATCTCAGAGCATTGGATTTCTTTCGTATGCCTTTAGATGAGCTGGGTTCCATTGTTGTAATTTGGAACAGGGATTTGGATAAACAATTTTTGACCAAGGATTTGAGAACAAACCTAGAGATGTTATGATTCTTCAAAGAAAAAAGATTTTGAAGGATTTTATAAATGGAAAAAAATATGAGGAGGCCATATTTTGTGAGAAATATTGAATGAGAGCTTTAATTGAGAGAATTTTTAAAGTTGAAAGTGAAAAAAATGACAGAAATCCTGTTTTATAGTCGATAGATTCACGGCCGTGAATCGTCTATCACGGGCATGAATAGTCATGGTCATGGTTTGTTGAAGAGGCGCTCTAGCCGTGATAAAGGATACGAATCGATTCACAGTTGTGACATTAAATAGTCACGGGCATTACTTATGAATTTCATGGTGGTAACAAAAGGAGTCATGGTCATGAAGTGCAATCTTCACTACTTCTGACCGTGAGGCAATGCATGAAACAAAACATGAACAGTTCTGTAATTATTTGATGTTAATGTTCATGGTCGTGAAAAAGTGTCACGGGCATGAATAAAGAGTTTCGCAGGAGTGAAAGAAAAAGTCATGGTCGTGATACATAGTCTTCACTACCTCTAGTCGTGAAGGAAAACGTGAAAGCTACTGGAACTTTTGGCGATTACGATCATGGTCGTGAATATATGTCACGGGCATGAATTTTCTTAAATCTTCAATTAATAAATTTAAGTCTAAAATAAGACTAAAAGATTTCTAAGATGATTTTATGCCATATATTCCCATCATGTTAACCACTTCATACCTTAAAAGATTAGACAATAAAAAAAAACAAGATATAAAGGAAATTAACATTCAAGGTTGACAATTGACAATCATACTTAAGATAAAGTTAATCCATCAAGCATACCAAGCTCTCTTCTTATGAAGAAAAATCTTTCTTCATTAAGAGATTTGGTAAAAATATCTGCTAATTGATTGTTTGTATCGATAAATTCTAATACAACATATCCATATTGAACATGATCTCTAAGAAAATGATGTCGTATGTCAATATGCTTACTTCTAGAGTGTTGAATGGGATTCTTAGATAGGTTTATGGCACTTGTATTGTCACATTTGATGGGTATATGGTCCAAACTGACCATAATCCTTAAGTTATTGTCTCATCCATAGGACTTGAGTGCGACCGCATCCTGCAGCCACATATTCCTCTTTAGCGGTAGAAAGGGCAACCGAAACTTGTTTCTTGCTAAACCAAGAGACTAAGCTTCACCAATAAAGTGACAAGTGCCTGAAGTACTCTTTCTATCCAAGAGACTGCCGACATTGTCTGCATCTGAATATCCTATGATATGAAAGGATGAATTTCTAGATGCAATGTGCCATGTAAATATTTTAAGATTCTTTTCACAACATTCAAATGTGATTCTTTAGGACACGATTGAAATCTAGCACATAAGCATACACTGTACATTATATCGGGCTTAGAGGCAGTAAGATATAAGAGTGATCCGATCATACCTCTATAGAGCTTTTCATTAATGCTCTTGCCCTTTTCATCTTTGTCCAATTTTGTTGATGTGCTCATTGGAGTCTTGGCATTTTTGCATCCTTCCATTCCAAATTTCTTGATTAAATCTCTAGCATACTTGGATTGGTTAATGAATATGCCCTCATTGCTTTCTTTTATTTGTAGACCAAGTAAAAACTTAAACTTACCCATCATGCTTATTTCAAATTCCCTACTCATAGATTTAGCAAATTCTTGGCAAAGCAATTCATTAGTAGATGCAAATATGATGTCATCAACATAAATTTGAACAATTAGAATATCATGCTTATGTTTTTTAGTAAATAATGTTGTGTCAACATTTCCCTTTGAAAAATTATTTTCTAAAAGGAAAGAACTTAATCTTTCATACCAAGCTCTTGGAGCTTGTTTCAAACCATACAAAGCTTTTGAAAGTTTAGAAACATGATTAGGCAAATTATGGCTTTCAAAACCTAGTGGTTGTTCTACATAAACTTCTTCTGCTATAAAACCATTTAAGAAAGCACTTTTGACATCCATTTGAAAGAGTTTAAAATTCATATGTCATGTAAATGCTAAAATAGTTCTTATGGCTTCTAATATAGTTACCGGAGCATAGGTCTCATCATAATCTATTCCTTCTTCTTGATTATAATCCTTCGCAACTAACCTATCCTTATTCCTAGTTATTGAACCTTGTTCATCTAGTTTATTTCTAAATACCCATTTACTACCAATGATTTGATGCTATTTGGGTCTAGGAACTAAGGTCCACACCTTACTTCTCTCAAATTGGTTGAGTTCCTCTTACATAACAATCACCTAATTTTCATCATTAAGAGCCTCATCAATATTTTTAGGCTCAATTTGAGAGACAAAAGCAAGGTTAGAATCTAAAAATTTGAGATGAGATGTAGTACTTACTCCTTTAGTAGGATCACCAATGATTTGTTCCTTGGGGTGATCTTTTATCATTTTCTATTCCTTTGGAAGCTCTTGTTTGTCTTGCTCTTGAGCTTGAGGTAGAGAAACATCTTGATATGGGTTTTCTTGATCATTTTCATCTTTCTCATAATCAAGATCAAGCTTTTCCATAATACCTATGATATCATCAAGAACACTACCTTTCACAAGATCAAGCTTACTAGATTCATCAAAAACAACATGCATAGATTCTTCAACAACTAATGACCTTTTATTAAAGACTCTATAAGCTTTGCTAGAGGTGGAGTATCCTAAAAAGATACCTTCATCGAATTTGGAGGCAAATTTTCCAAGGTTGTCCTTGGTATTTAATATGAAACACTTGCATCCAAATACTTTAAAGTATGATATCATTAGCTTTCTTCCATTCCATAACTCAAAAAAGTTTTGTTTAAAAGTGGTCTTTTGAAAACTCAATTTGAAATATAACATGTAGTATTGGTGGCTTCAGCTTAAAAGTAGGTTGGTAACCCATACTCATTGAGCATTGTTCGAGCCATTTCAATTAAAGTTTGATTTTTTCCTTTCGACTACCCCATTTTGTTGAGGCATTCTAAGAGTTGAAAGTTTTTGTGAAATACCATGTTCTAGACAAAAGTTTTCAAAGTTTTCATTTTCAAATTCTTTGCCATGATCGCTTCTTATTTTTGAAATAAAATATCCCTTTTCGTTTTGAACTCTCTTAGTAAAGTTTTAAAAGATTCAAAAGCATCACTATTTTGAGCTAAGAAAATTACCCAAGTGAATCTAGAGTAATCATCGACAATGACAAAAGCATAATGTTTACCTCCTAAGCTTGCAACTCTAGTAGGTCTAAAAAGATCTAAATTCAAATTTTTGGATTTGAAGGAGAACTTGTGTTGTTTTCCTCTTTGGCAAGGTTCACATTTCTTATTCTTTTCAAATTTGACTTTTGGTAGTCCACTTACTAGCTCTCCTTTGCTAAGGCTTTGAATTAAATTCATACTTGCATGACCAAGCCTTCTATGCCACAACCAAGATTCATCGCTAGTAGTCATAAGACACTTAGAGGAAAGGTTAGATATTTTGTGTAAGTCTATTATATAAGTATTGACATCTCTACTTCCTTTGAATATCTCTTGGCCACTAAAATAGGTTACAAGACATTGATTTGAGGTAAAGATTACATTGTTTAGCTTTAAACATGTTTTTCGGTTTTACCATGCTTTTAGGTCTCATTATCCTATTAGATGGAGTTTATGAGCAGTGACATGCACATGCATGATGAATCAGTGCTTTCCTAGGTGCATGCCTTTTATACATGAAAGCACGATTGGCCTTTTGAGGTTTCCCACTTAGACTAATCGACCCTTGACCATTCTTTTTATAAATAGAGGGTTTAGTGTGTGTTGTGCACTTAGCCCTTGGGGCTATTACTTCTAATGTGGAGATAGACTTAACAAATGTGGTCTTTGTGAGATGAAAATGATGTTCCATTAAATCCTAGACCATGTCTTATTAAAGGTGGTCTTGGGACACTATGAGATTATCTAAACTCTCATTGCCTTTATGAAATCTTGAAGTGGAGTTTCTAAGTTCCTCAACTTCATTTTTCAAAACATTGTTTTCTTTAAGTAAGGATTTAATTGAGGGTCTATAGGAGTACACATCTAATGACTTTTGAAGAGATTCATTAGAAGTTTTAAGATCAAGATTTTTCTTTTGTAAAAGTTCCATTTTGTTTTTCAAATTTAAAATATTATTTTTATAAGTATTGAATTTACATCTATATTTTTTTAATTCTAGGTTCAATACTTCTATTACACTCTGCTCATCATTATCTTCACTATCACTATTATTATCACTATTATCATTATTAAATGAATATGAGTAAGAAGGACCTACCTTATCCGTGAAGTGATCCTCTAAAGCCATGAAGCATAGGTTGATCTCTTCACCTTCATTGTCATCCTTTTCACTTGAAGAGCTTTCGTCATCCCATGTGGCTTGTGTGACCTTTCTCCCCATTATCTTTTTGATATATTTTCTTGTGTTTCTTGAGCTTTGGACATTCTGGTTTGATATTTCCTTTCTTACCACACTCATAACATTTTACCTCCTCTTTATTTCTTTGAGAGTCATTTGAGCAATGTTTGAGGTTTCTTTGTTTGAAGTTTCAAGAGTTGCCAATTCTCTTTTCAATTATTCTTTTTAATCTCCTTGAGAGCATGACAATGTCCTCATTTGCATCATCACTCTTTTCTTCATCATCTTCAACTTCTTCTTGAGATTTTGAAGTAGAGGCTTTGAATGCTAGAGGCTTTCTTTTTTCTGGTTCAGTTTCAAGTTCTCTATCTCTCTTTACCACCATTTCGTGTGTTAGAAGTTTGCCAATAAGCACATTGGTAGGCATGATGCTCATGTCTTCATTGGCTTATTTTATACCGCAACTCTTGAACCATAGTCTTTGAGAGGAAGGCTTCTCAGAATTTTGTTGTTTACATCTTCCAAGCTCAAGTGCTTCCTAGGCTTTCTCATGCTGTTTATGATGGCTAGAAGATAGTTCGTCATATCTGTGATGGAATCATTGGATTTCATCTTCATCATCAACTCCTCTCTTGGTTGGTGGTGTCCATTCTTTCCGAACGCTATCCCAAACTTCGATTCCCTCACTATAACATCCTCAACCTTCCCCACATGCATTTCATTTGAACATATGCATCTTGCATATAATTCAATTGAACACATGCATTTCATACGTATTTTCGTAGAAACAAGTCCATGACACGCACTAGCTATGTGTCCTAGTACATTGCAATTGTATCGAGTCGTACATGTGTATTTATAATCTAAATGAGGATAAAAAGTATTAAAAATAAATGAAATAAGGTGACCAAACTAAAGTATGCAAAATGACTAGATTAAGATTAAATTGCATATTGTGTTGAATTGTGTAATAATAATAAGAATAAAATAAAATAAAATAAAATAAAATAAAAAATAAAAATAAAAATAAAAAGTCAGAAAAAAAAAGGAAGTGGACGGGTGAAACAAATGAAATGGTGGTGCCTTTTAACTTATTAGGCAACCACCATATTCATTTCCTTCCTCACCTTCTTCTTCTTCTTCTTTGCTTCATTTCTTCAACCTATTTTGTTTCAAGTTCCAGCCACCATTTCTTCCCTCTTTCACTCCAAAGATTGCAACAACAAGATTAGCCAAGAGTGATTATAGGTGAGTAAACATTTATTTTTGTGTTAAGCTTGATTATGGTGTTTAGGGTTCATTAATAGGCAGTATTTTGTGCCATAGTGTTGATGATCTTAGAGATCGAATCGGAAAAAGATTAAAACACAAGAGTTGTTCCTTTATGTCTTAGATTTATGGATATGTAAATATTTTTATGAGATAGGGTGTATATATTGAGATATCCTCTTTATACTAAAACTGGTCCGGATGTGAACCCTAAGTAAGTTAGCTACTGTGTTTGGTAGTTTTGAATATGATAAAGCCAATATTGGAAGTACCACAAAACATAAACATTGTAGATATATGTGTTATGTATCTGTATACCAAATTTCAGGTTCATAGGTCTTGTAAATTGTGAGTTATGGTGAATGGAACTATGACTGTTCCATGGTTTGAACTGCCTATTGAGTGCCCTGGGCAGATCCAACAAACTATTTGGCTAAGTTGAGCTCGTTAGAGCTAGATTATGTAAATGATAAAAAATATAACGTTATAGGTATATGTCTTAGCTAAATTTTGGTACTAATTTCAGATTTATATGTTAAGTATAGACTAAGGTATGGCCTTTGGAAGTCATACTGGTCCGGAAGCCAATTCTATTTTGGACTAGTGAAATATTCGTTATAATTTAAAGACCTTAGAGACATAATTGATAAACATTGTAAACATGAAAAATGTTCCATATACACCCCTATAGGTTTCTGTAAAGTTTCATTAAAATAGGACTTATATATTATAAGGTATGATGAACCAAAGTGAGTACCCTGAAACTGCCTAAGGGCAGAAAACAAGGTAGAAAACAGAACACACTTAGAAATTCCACCAAATATTGTACAATGATCCAATTGGTATGAAATTTTAATATGTTATATAATTATAAGTTATTTTTAATTAGGAATAAGAATCCAATTAATTGGTCAATTATAGAAAAAATTTATAGGCTAAACAGTTCCCTAAGGTCACACTGCCTCATAGGAAATATCTTAACTATTGACATGAACAATGCATATTAATTTGTTTAAGCCACATTAAGTCTCGCTAATCATGAGTTAATCAATTATGTTTTCATATTAGGCTCTCAACATATTAGAGATCAATAAGGAATGGATAGACAATAAGTTAGGGGTCGGAATCAAAGGAGAAAGGTGAGTCTAATTATTGATTGAATTCTTTAGTGCAAATGATTGTTGCTTGCTATGTGATTCATATGATTGTCATGATTTGCCCCTGATAATATGATGATCAGTAATTTGTGACATTGTGGTACATATAAATGGTATACTTATGGTATATTTAAGGTATATGTTTGACATATGTGATATATATACATGGTATATGTATAGTATATACAAGGTATATGCGTGGCACATGAGGCATATATGCGGTATATGTATGTTATATGTGATAAGATACAATGGTTGATGAATGCTTAAGTACAAGTGCATATGCATATAGACTTAAATGGTGTTGTGACTATTTAATTGATATTGTAAAGCAAAAGAAGAGGCCTATGGCCTAACAAATGTGCAAATGAAACAAATGATCAAGCTAGCTAGCAAATGCAAATGTTCACATGGCAAATGTTCACATGGAAACCCGGGGCAATGTCTGTTTAACTTGGTCACAACAAAATGAAATAAGCAAAGCATTTGCATATGTAAAGAGTAATGATTATATGTTTCAACTTTATTGATATTTTTATGATACTGATGAATGGAATGGAATACATGGTATGTATTGGATTTGTGATTTATTACTATGAGTTGTTCGGTACTTCAGAGCTCATTTGATGGTTATTCTCACTGAGTCGCAACTCATCAATTTGCATCATTTTTCAGGTAAAAAAAAGTGATAGCTCATTTTGAGTAGTGTATAAAAGACATAGAGCACAGGTCACTAGTCGAGCCTCATCACTCTCTCTCCTTGCATTCCACACAAGCATGAAAATATGAAATAAAAATGAACTAAGAAGGGGGGGAGAGGAGTACATTAATTGTTGCCTAAACAATGAACTAAGAAGGGGGTTGAATTGGTTATGAAATAAAAATTTCTTGACTCTAAGTATGCAATAAAATTAAATAGAGTAGGGAAAGAGAGATATCACACACGAGATTTATAGAGGTTCGGGTATTAACAAACCCTACTTCTCTCCCCAATCTCAATTGGGAGTTTTACTAACACACAAAGTGTTGCAATGGAGTTTTACAAGATCACTTCCAACTATGGTGTTTCTCTCAATGACTAACACCTATCCTAGAAATTCCCTTGTGTTTTAATGGCTCACACAATAAACGAATTCCTTGTATTTTATGGCTCACACAATACACCCTTACAAGTGTTTCAATCTTAACCAAGTATACCCAAACTCACTTGAGTAATTGATTACAATGAAAACACTCACTAACCTATAATACTCAGAATTATGAGCAATTAGGTTTTTACAAAGAATAAAGGTTTTGTTGAAAATAATTAATGTACAATGGCTACAACAAGATTAAAGATTCAAAGTAATTTTTGCACTTCTTATTAGGATTCATAAATGACTTGCATTTATACTTCCTCTGTGAATTATAGCAGTTTGGGTGGATTTAATGCGAAAATAGCCATTGAACCAACTCTTAACTTCGCTTCTGACATGTTTCTCTGTCCTCATTCACGGGCCTGAATATATGTGTCACGATTGTGAATGTTCTTCCAAGTCGTAGTCTAAGTGCTGACTCTGACCGTGAAGCTTTCTGGAAGAACTTGAAGTGTTTGATCTCGGGTTATACTTTCATGAGCGTGAACATTCTTCCAAGCTATGGTTCAAGTGGTGACTTTGGCCATGAAGCTCTCTCGAAGAACTTGACATGTTATTTCACGGGCATGCCTTTCTTTCATGGGCGTGACTGATTTGATCATTTACGGTTGGTATGATCCTTCATGGCCGTGAACTTTAAATATTGGAGAGTTAGCGCTAAGCTATATCACGTGTGTGACATAAGTAGTCACGGGTGTGACTTTGCTATTTCTTCTTATTTTGATCTTCAAAGGTTGTCTTTCATTCTTGCATCATATTATATTCAAGATATATCATGTTCAACAAACTTAGAACACAAGCATTGTTAAATACATTATTGCTATTTTATTTGTTAGCATCAAAATGACGGAAATACCCCTTACGGTTCAACACTATGATATGTATCAAAGACTTCATTAATTGATTTAAGATCACTATAAATTCGTAAATCAAATGAACATCAAATTAATAAAAATGCCTTTTATTAATCAAATAAATTTGTACAATAAATGCTAAAGGTGATTTCCTTTAGAGCGCTTAGCTAACATTTATGAATGAGATTCATCTACAAAACCCTTCAATGGTATTAGAGCTCGCATGTATTCATTAAAATTAATTTGAATTGAAAATGCAATACATTGCACAGTTTTGACGGTTTTGTATAGGTTCAAAAAGTTGCAATTAATTTGCAAAATTTATTTTATACATTTTTCTTTCTCTGATATGATCCTAGGATGATTAAAGATTATCATTTTTATTGAAAAATGGTTTGAATGTGATTCAAATAATTAATTTTGAATTTATTTCAAAATTTCTAAAAATTGCGTTATTTATGAACATGTGTTGTTATTTTCATTTGTTTCTTGTTATTTCATTATGTAAAAGTTATTTATATATTAAGAATGTATTTAAGTCTCTGGAAGTATCCAATAATTAATTAAAAAATTTTAATTAATTTATTAAACAAACACAAAAAATAGGACCATTTTGGCATATCTGGTTTGACTGTTTTGTTTGATCATTTTGTAAGTGATTATTTTATTTCTATCACCTTAAAATAATTTTTATATCATTAAAAATATGCTATTTTAAAGTTATATGCATGCCAAAATTATTTTTCTTAAATTGAAAATTTCAAATAAATTCTAAATGTAGAATGAGTCGTTTTAAGCATCTAGGTGAATTGGTTCATTTGTCTTAGTAAGTTGGCCTTGTGCAAAAATATTTTGATGAACTTGACCGGATGCTTAGAATGATGATTTGAGATTCTAAAAATTTATTGAATTAATTTAAGTTAAGTAATGGTAATTCTAATATGACTAGAAATTGGTATATATAGTGAAATTAAATTATTTAATTTTGACATCATAATAATTTGATTTTAAAGGTGAATAAAATTTGAATTAATTATGAAAATAATAAATTAAATTGAATTTGATTAAATATTAAATTCCACATTGAAATGACACACAAAATTAAATTAACCAAAACAACACAAGTAGGCAATTTTTGTTCAAACTTTGAATCAATTTTCCAATTGAAATCCAAAATTATCAATATTTAACTTTATTTTATGCATTAGAGAATGCATGTTTGGGGTGTATAAAATGACATAATGGATGATTATGGATTTAGGCCCAATGTGATTGAGCATGCATGATATTGTTTTGTTTTATGGTAAATAGGGTCTGTATGTCCTTGCCTTTCTATCTTTCTTGTGTATTTCTCTTTTCATCTTACTCCCCTCAAATGTAAATAGAGGTTTTATATACTTTGAAATATATAATTGGATTATATAGAATTAGGATAGAATAGAGATATAAAGGAGCAAGAAGTAAATGAGGTGGTTGCATAAAAAAAAAGACTTAGAAATAGGAATTTGATTTTGTAAACTCATGCATATACCTAGCTAAGACCTAGTTAATCTCTCTTTGGCTTAAGAGATTGACTTTAGTATATCCATAATCATGCCATATAGTTAATATGTCTATCTTTATATATCCATGTGACGAATGTATGATATATAAAAGCATGCAATAATAACATGATGAGATTTAACAAGGGTAAGCAATAAAGGATTCACCACTCTTGATAGAAGAAGTGTATACCTATGGCCTCTTGTTAGGGTCATTACTCGAAAATTTCTGGCTGGAGTGGAAATTTAATGAAGATAGTCTTCAATGACATATCTAACAGAGTAATGAGACTTAAAGACAAGAACTAACATTGCTTAGGCTCGGTATGATGCAGTCAGTCTAATAGGAGTTGACACATGTCCATACTTTGAACCGAATGGGATATAGAATGGTGAAAGACTAATTGCACAAAATTTATCTATGGAAAGTGTTGCCTAGATATTAGACCAAGAAGGGGGGTTGAATTGGAGTTTTAAAAAAAATTAAACTTTAAAGTGCGGAAATAAATAATTAATTTTAGGAGGGATAGAGAAAATCGGACACAAAGATTTATAGAGGTTCGGGTGTTAACAAACCCTACTCCTCTCCCCAATCGCAATTGGGAGTTTCACTAACACACTAAGTGTTACAATAGAGTTTTACAAGCTCACTCCCAACTATAGTGTTTCTCACAATGACTCACACCTAACCCAGAAATCCCTTGTGTTTTAATGGCTCACACAATAACCAATTCCTTGTGTTTTGCAGGCTCACACAAACAACCTTCACTTGTGTTTTTACAGGATCACACAAACAACCTTCACATTGTGTTTTACAGGATTACACAAACAACCTTCACTTTGTGTTTTGGAGGCTCACACAACTAACCCTTACATGTGTTCTACTCTTAACCCAGAAATACCCAAAGCTTACTTGAGTAAAGATTACAGAGAGAACCACTCACAAATCTAAATTGCTCAAATATGAAGAGCAAAAAGATTTTTATAGAGAATAGATTTTGTTCTCAAAGTATGAAAGTACAAATAGTTTGTAATCAGAATTAAATTCGAAGTATATGCTATTCTTTTGTTATTCTTATCATTCTCTTTTTGTCTTAATGCATAAATGACTTCCATTTATACTCTCATGGCTGAATATAGCCGTTGGGGTGCATTAAATAAGAAACTAGCCGTTGTACCAACCAAAATATCTCGCTTGACATTTTTCTCTCTCATTGTTCACGGGCGTGACTATGCGTGTCACAGGAGTGACAGTTCTTCCCAAGCTGTGACTAAAGTGGTGACCTTGGTCGTGAAGCTCTCTGGAATGTTTTGACATATTGAGTCACGGGTGGGACATACTCATTCACAGGCGTGACAATCTTCCCAGCCGTGATCCAAGTGGTGACTCTGGTCGTGAAGCTCTCTGGATGAAATTGCATGAATCTTCACGGGGGTGACACCTTTATTCACAAGGGTGACTTAAATGCTTACTTCACGGTTTGTTTTTCCTTCATGGCCGTGAACTTCAAAAGTTGGTTTTGGTAGCGGTTAGCTTATTTCACGGGAGTGACTCACAGAGTCACGGCAGTGAACATGCTACTACTTGAATTTTGTCTCTCAAGGATTATTCTTCCAATTCTCCATTCTTACTATTTTAATCCATGTCCTGTATAATATACTTACAACAACAAGTATGTTAAATACAATATTGCTATATTATTTTGTTATCATCAAAATGACGGAAATCCCTCTCAAGGTTTAACAATCTCCCCCTTTTTGATGGTGACAAATAATCTAGCAATATGTGATTTTGAGAAGTCTCCCCCTCAAAATATACTTAGGATAAAAAATTTATCATGTGCAAGAATAGTAGATAATGATGTAGCATTGAAATAAACTTAACTAGATTATATGCATGTTATATGAGAAGTATATCCAATATATATACGATAATTCCTTTTTAAGACATGAAGTATATGTAAGGTATATTTAAGGCATATTTTTATTTGTAACTTGCTTTAAGGTATATGCAAAGTATACTTAAGTTGTATCTAAGGTATATAAAGCTCAATTTATATACTTTGCATATGAAATTTTGAATGAAGATTTTTAATCCATTTCAAAGTCAATTCAATTTTAATTATTTGATTCAAAATTCATTTACCTTAATATATATTGCTAGTTTGATACCATTTTTCCTATCATATATTGCCTATCATATATTGCTAGTTTTCTCCCCCTTTTGTCATCAATCAAAAAGGATATGAAGATTGAAGTAAAAAAAAGCAAATATATATAGCAGAAAGGAAAGGATACAAACTGAGTTAAAATATTCAGAAAGGAAATTTAAAATTTCCTACACAAGCAAACATAAATATAACAAACAAGCAAAAAAAAAACAATCAAATTTAGGCTACACTCTAGCCTATCTCCTAGCCAGACATCCTATCACGAAGCCTAGCTACTTTAGCCTTAAGGCTATCCATTCGAGACTCCATGAAGTCTTTGAGGTTCTCCAACCTCTCATCCATCGAAGTCTGCAGCTGCTCAAAATGTGGTGCCAAGAGGTCAACCACCTGCTGCGCTAAGGATGGTGTGGAAGCTGAGGACTGTCCGATGTCCTGCTCGGCTGCTGGAGGTGCTTCCTCAACCCTAGCCCTCTTTTTCTGTTGGACTCCCTGGAGGCCTGCTTTAAAATCCTCCATGTCATTAACTTCCCAGATAATCTCCCCAGCAGTGTCAGTGAAGCGGTAGAAGATATCGTTCTAAAAAATGTTTCTGACAGCCGCTCCCATCTTGATGAACGACTCGACATCCAAGCTATCTCGAGGATGTGCAGGAATGATGTTGAAGTGATGGTCATCCAGCTTCAAATAATTAAGCTTCACTGCGATATGGGTGACATATGCCCCAATCAAAATATCTCCTGTGGGCTTGGTGGCAATGGAGAGAAGATGATTAGCAAACCATATGGAAAGTGCCACTGTAAGTCCTCTCTGAGCCATCTCAAATAGGAAGAGTTCTGACTTCCTGATAGTCCCGTTGCTTTCTCCCCTAGCAAATATGCTATAGGTCAGGAACCTATGCAAATACCTATGCACTGGGGTCCTGAGATGTGTGCTATTTGATTTCTTGACATCCCAGCTGCAACCGGTGCCAAAATGTGTCCAGGCTAGAGGGGCAAAGAATTCTACCTCAGTATCATTTAGGATGCCCTCAGATGGTAGGCTGAACAATTCCCGAAACTCAATGGCATTGAATGTGTTGGGATTGTTGCAGAGTTGGAATTTCACCACTCCAGTAGGTGAAACCTGCAAGGGGCTGAGGAATTCCAGTGTTGGCTCCCTCAGAGTCGGCTGATGAATTTCAACAAAATCTTTGAGATGACAGGCTTGCAGTTCCTCTGTTATAGCCGTCTCAAGCCCAAGACTTCGGACTGTCTGCCAATCGAAGGACCTTGATGACAAAAGAGGTCACTTTTTCAAAGTTGCATACCGAGGATGGCAATTCTCCGGAATGCAGTTCATTAGGTAATCTGCATACCTCTTAGGTGCATGGGACTTCTTTCTCTTACCCTCGGATGAAGCAGACTCCATTTTTGAAGAGATTTATTGAAGATGAGGTTGGAAAGATTTTTGATAGAAAATTTATGGAAAACCCTAAAAAATATGTATGATAGTTGTTGAAGTTTCGAACATTTGGTGGCTTTTATAGGCAAAGGTTAAGTCTTTAGGGCCGGAATCTTTAATGTCTCAATGAATAAGAGTAAATGAGAGCGGTTTTGGGAAATGGAGAGTTGAAATGAAGGTTGTAACCAGTGGTTCTCTTATATATTCGATACATTCACGGGCGTGAAGTAGGTTTTCACGGACGTGAATGGTCGTGTTCACGGTTTGCTGAAGGAGTGTTCCATCCGTTAATGAAGATGTGAATAAGTTCACGGGCGTGATATTTGAATGTCACGGGCGTGAATGATCATCGGTCACGAGGGTGAATAAATGGTCACGGGCGTGAACTGTTGAATTTCACTACTTATGCCTGTGAAGCAAGCCGTGACTTAAGGCGTGAAAGCTTCTGTGAGTTTTGAGGTGTAATTGTTCACGGGAGTGAAAATTTGTCACGGGCGTGAAAGTCTCTTTTCACGGGCGTGACTCAAGCCGTGAAAATAAGTTTCACCCCTTGAAGCCGTGAACCAAGTCGTGAACGACACTGCCTCTTTGGGCCATTTAAGTCACGGGCGTGAATATATGTCACAAGCGTGACTCCCCTAAAATTTTCATTAAATTAAAATTAAGTCCTACAACAAGACTAAATCATTTCAACAAAGATTCTACTTTTTAAAACATGAATTCTCATCAAAATTTCTATCTTATAACTTGTGATATGATTTAAGATCAACAATTAAAATTTCATATTTTTGTAATCACAAGGTTAATCCATCAATCATACCAAGTTCCCTTCTAATGAAATTAAATCTTTCCTCATTTAGAGACTTAGTGAAAATATCTGCTAATTGATTTTCTGTGCTTATAAATTCTAATGCAACGTTTCCATATTGAACATGATCTCTAATAAAGTGGTGTCTAATGTCAATATGTTTACTTCTAGAGTGTTGAATAGGATTCTTTGAAAGATTTATAGCACTTGTGTTGTCACATTTTATAGGTATATGGTTCATCTCATGACCATAGTCCTTAAGTTGTTGTTTCATCCAAAGAATTGGTGTACAACAGCATCCAACTGCTACATATTCAGCTTCAGAGCAACTGAAACTTGTTTCTTGCTAAACCAAGAAACTAAACATTCTCCAATGAAGTGACAAGTACCTGAAGTACTTTTCCTATCCAAAAGACTACCAGCATAGTCTGCATCTGAATATCCTATAATATAAAAAGATGAATTCCTAGGATACCATAAACCTAGATGCAATGATCCATGTAAATATCTTAAAATTCTTTTTACAGCATTTAAATGAGATTCTTTAGGACATGATTGAAATCGTGCACATAAGCAAACACTATACATAATATCGGGTCTAGAAGCAGTAAGATATAAAAGTGATCTGATCATACCTCTTTAAAGCTTTTCATTAATGCTCTTACCTTTTTCATCTTTGTCCAATTTTGTTGATGTGCTCATAGGAGTCTTGGCATTTTTGCATCCTTCCATACCAAATTTCTTGATTAAATCTTTGGCATATTTGGATTGGTTGATGAATATGCCATCATTGCTTTGCTTTATTTGTAGACCAAGGAAATACTTAAGTTCTCCCATCATGCTCATTTCAAATTCCCTAGTCATGCACTTAGCAAATTCTTGACAAAACAACTCATTAGTAGAACCAAATATTATATCATCAACATAAATTTGAACAATTAGTATATCATACTTATGCTTTTTGATGAATAGTGTAGTGTCAACATTTCCCTTTGTGAAGCTATTTTCTAATAAAAAAGAACTTAGTCTCTCATACCAAGCTCTTGGAGCCTGTTTTAAACCATACAAAGTTTTTGAAAGTTTAAAAACATGATTTGGTAAATCATAGCTTTCAAAACCTGGTGGTTGTTCTACATACACTTCTTCATCTATATAACCATTTAGAAATGCACTTTTCACATCCATTTGAAAAAGTTTGAAATTCATGTGACATGCATATGCTAAGAGTATTCTTATAGCTTCTAATCTATCTACAAGTGCATATGTTTCATCATAATCTATACCTTCTTCCTGATTATATCCTTTTGCAACTAGTCTTGCTTTATTCCTAGTTATTAACCCTTGTTCATCTAATTTGTTTCTAAATACCCATTTGCTACCTATGATTTGATGATCCTTGGGTCTAGGTACTAGGTTCCATACCTTATTTCTCTCAAATTGGTTGAGTTCCTCTTGCATGGAAAATACCCAACTTTCATCATTAAGAGCCTCATCAATATTTTTAGGCTCAATTTGTGAAATAAAAGCAATGTCAGTGACTAAATGCTTGAAATGAGATCTAGTACTTACTCCCCTTGATAGATCACCAATTATTTGCTCTTTTGGATGATCTTTCGTCATTCTCCATTCTTTTGGAAGTTCTTGATCATTTTGTTCTTGATTTTGAGGTAGAGTGTCATTTTGCAGTAAATTTTCTTGATCATTTTCTTCTTTCCCATTTCCAATATCAAGTCTTTCCATATTACCTAAAACATCATCAAGAACACTACCTTTCACAAGATCAAGTCTACTAGATTCATTAAAAACAACATGCATGGATTCTTCAACCGTTAATAATCTTTTATTAAATACTCTATATGCTTTGCTGGTTGTAGAGTACCCTAAAAAGATACCTTCATCAGACTTAGAGGGAAAATTTTCCAAGATTTTCCTTGGTGTTCAATATAAAACACTTGCATCCAAATACTCTAAAGTATGATATCAAGGGCTTTCTTCCATTCCATAGCTCAAATGAGGTTTTGTTTAAAAGGGGTCTTTTGAAAACTCGATTTGAAATATAACATGCAGTGTTTGTGGCTTCTGCCTAAAAATAAGTTGGTAATTCATATTCATTAAGCATTGTTCTAGCCATTTCAATTAAAGTTCAATTTTTCCTTTCAACTACCCCATTTTGTTGAGGGGTCATAGGAGATGAGAAATTATGTGAAATGCCATGTTCAAGACAAAAACTTTCAAATTTTTCATTTTCAAATTCTTTCCCATGATCACTTCTTATTTTTGAAATGCAGTACCCTTTTTCATTTTGAACTCTTTTAGCAAAGTTTTTGAAATTTTCAAAAGCATCACTCTTTTGAGCTAAGAAAATTACCCAAGTAAATCTAGAGTAATCATCTACGATGACAAATGCATAATGTTTTCCTCCTAAGCTAGCAATTCTAGTAGGCCCAAATAAGTCTAAATGCAGGAGTTGGAGAGGTTTTGAAGTACTTACTATGTTTTTAGCTTTGAAAGATGACTTGTGTTGCTTTCCTCTCTGACAAGGATCACATGTCTTGCCTTTATCATATTTAACTTTTGGCAATCCTTTTACTAGCTCTCCTATGCTAAGACTTTGTATTAAGTCTGTGTTAGCATGACCAAGTCTTCTATGCCACAACCAAGATTCATCACTAGTAGTCATAAGACACTTAGAGGAATGGTTAGATAGTTCATGTAAGTTTATTATGTATGTATTGATATCTCTATTTCCTTTATATATTTCTTGACCATCAATAGAGATTACAAGACATTCATTTGAAGTAAAGATTACTTTGTTTCCTTTATCACATAATTGACTTACACTTAACAAGTTATGTTTCAAGCCATCAACAAGTGAGACATCTTTAATAAAAGTAGTACCATTAACACCAATAGAACCAATGCCAATTACCTTACCCTTTGCATTGTTTCCAAAGGTAACTTTACCTCTATCAATACTTTTGATTTTATTGAAAAGTTCTTTGTCTCCTGTCATATGCCTTGAGCATTCACTGTCTACTAGCCACGCATTTTTGTTTATTGTGGACTTAAGGCATACCTATAGAATCACAAATCAAGTATGATTTTTAGGTACCCAAATGACTTTGGTTCCTTGGGGGTTAGCACATGAAGGTTCCCAATGAGCCTTCCTTATCCAGCAATGTTTATTTATGTGACCCATTTTCATACAATAATTACATTGTTTAGGTCTAAACTTGCTTTTTGGTCTTACATTGTATTTAAATGCCATAATTCTATTAGACTGATTTTGAGAGCAATGGTATGCACAAGCATGATAATTTGCATTCTTCTAGATGCTTGCTTTTTATATATAAAGGCATGATTATTCTTTTTCTGTATAGAAGGTTTAACATTCTTATTTCTTGGTGCAGTTCTAATAGGTGTGGAGATGTGAGATTCTTTAGATTTAACAAATATAGTTTTGTGAGAAGATGATGATGTGTCCTTAAATCCTAGACCATGTCCAATTAAGGGTGATCTCTGAGACACAATGAGAGTATCTAAGCTATCTTTACCTTTGTGAAATTTAGAAATGGAATTTCTAAGTTCCTCAACTTCATTTTTCAAAGTATTATTTTCTTTTAACAATGAAGCTGTTGAGGGTCGTGATGAATATTCATCTAATGACTTTTGAAGAGATTCATTAGATGATTTAAGCTTTATGTTCTCCTTTTCTAATCCAACTATCATATTTTTCAAATTAGAGATATTATTTCTATAGGTATTAAGTCTAGTTCTATATTTCCCTAATTCTATATTTAATTCTTCTATAAGGCTTTGCTCATCATCATCATCATCATCATCACTATCACTATTACTATCATTGTCACTATTATTATTATTGAAAGAGTATGAGTGTAGTGATTTTACTTTGTATGAGACATGATCCTCAATAGCCATGAAGCATAGGCTGACCTCTTCACTTTCATTATCATCTTTTTCACTAAAAGAGCTTTCGTCATCCCATGTGGCTTTATGACCTTTCTCCCCATTGTCTCTTTGGTATTTGCTCTTATGCTTTTTGAGCTTTGGACATTCTGGTTTGATATGTCCCTTCTTTCCACATCCATAGCATTTTACCTCTTCCTTACATCTATGTGTGTCATTAAAAGTTTGTTTGAATTTTCTGGAATTGCTCATTTTCTTCTCAATGATTCTTTTTAATCTCCTTGAAAGCATAGCGATATCCTCATTTTCATCATCACTCATTTCTTCATCATCTTCACTTTCTTCTTGAGATTTTGAAGTAGAGGCTTTGAGTGCTAAGGGCTTTCTTTTCTCTGGCTCTGCTTCAAGTTCTCTATCTCTCTTTACTGCCATCTCATGTGTGAGAAGTTTGCCAATAAGCACATCAGTATTCATGATGCTCATATCTTCATTTGCTTCTTCTATGCCAACAAATCTAGAACCATAGTCTTTAAGAGGAAGACTTCTCAGGATTTTGTTGTTTACATCATCCAAACTCAGATGCTTCCCAAGTTTTCTCATTCCATTTATAATGGATAGAAGACGGTTGGTCATGTCAGTGATTAACTCATTGGATTTCATCTTGAAGAGCTCATATTCTGAGGTTAGAAGTTGAATCTTCTTAGATTTGACTTGCTTAGTTCCCTCATGATAGTTCTCCAATGTCTTCCACATGCTGTATGTTGTTGAGCAGTGTTGTATTCTCCCACATTCTTCAATAGATAATGAGCTTGATAGGATGGTCATTGCCTTCTTGTTTTTGAAATTTGTTCTTCTTTGAGGCTCTGTCTAGTCATCTCTTGATAGGATTTCTTCTTCACCATCAGCTCCTCTTTTGGTTGGTGGTGTCCATTCTTTCCGTACACTATCCTAGACTTCAATTCCTTCACTATCCAAGTATGTCTCCATCCAAAACTTCCAATGGGCATAATTTTCTCCATCAAAGTAAGGTTTGAGACTTTGGAATCCTTCACTGGCCATATCTTACTCTTTACTAGCGCTTTTTAGGCTTCGATGCTAGACAAGGCTCTGATACCAATTGTTGCCCAGATATTAGACCAAGAAGGGGGGTTGAATTGGAGTTTTAAAAAAAAATTAAACTTTAAAGTGCGGAAATAAATAATTAATTTTAGGAGGGATAGAGAAAATCGGACACAAAGATTTATAGAGGTTCGGGTGTTAACAAACCCTACTCCTTTCCCCAATCGCAATTGGGAGTTTCACTAACACACTAAGTGTTACAATGGAGTTTTACAAGCTCACTCCCAACTATGGTGTTTCTCATAATGGCTCACACCTAACCCAAAAATCCCTTGTGTTTTAATGGCTCACACAATAACCAATTCCTTGTGTTTTGCAGGCTCACACAAACAACCTTCACTTGTGTTTTTACAGGATCACACAAACAACCTTCACTTTGTGTTTTACAGGATTACACAAACAATCTTCACTTTGTGTTTTGGAGGCTCTCATAACTAACCCTTACAAGTGTTCTACTCTTAACCCAGAAATACCCAAAGCTCACTTGAGTAAAGATTGCAGAGAGAACCACTCACAAATCTTAATTGCTCAAATATGAAGAGCAAAAAGATTTTTTACAGAGAATAGATTTTGTTCTCAAAGTATGGAAGTACAAATAGCTTGTAATCAGAATTAAATTCGAAGTATATGTTATTCTTTTGTTATTCTTATCATTCTCTTTTTGTCTTAATGCATAAATGACTTCCATTTATACTCCCATGGCTGAATATAGCCGTTGGGGTGCATTAAATAAGAAACTAGCCGTTGTACCAACCAAAAAATCGTGCCTGACATTTTTCTCTCTCATTGTTCACGGGCGTGACTATGCGTGTCATGGGAGTGACAGTTCTTCCCAAGCCGTGACTGAAGTGGTGACCTTGGTCTTGAAGCTCTCTGGAATGTTTTGACAGATTGAGTTACGGGCGTGACATACTCATTCACGGGCGTGACAATCTTCCCAGCCATGATCCAAGTGGTGACTCTGGTCATGAAGCTCTCTGGATGAAATTGCATGAATCTTCACGGGGGTGACACCTTTATTCACGGGGGTGATTGAAATGCTTACTTCACGGTTTGTTTTTTCTTCTTGTTCGTGAACTTCAAAAGTTGGTTTTGGTAGCGGTTAGCTTATTTCACGAGAGTGACTCATAGAGTCACGACAGTGAACATGCTACTACTTGAATTTTGTCTCTCAAGGATTATTCTTCCAATTCTCCATTCTTGCTATTTTAATCCATGTCCTATATAATATACTTACAACAACAAGTATGTTAAATACAATATTGCTATATTATTTTGTTATCATCAAAATGATGGAAATACCCCTTAAGGTTTAACAGAAAGGTTCATAGTCAAACAACTAATTTTCTGATCAATTAGAGGTGATAATATATTGCTAGATACCACTCATGACATGCATAAATTAATTGTTCATTTAAGTGGCCAATATAATTGGGAACTTAATGGGTCACAGGCATTGCAGATGTGAAGAATTAGTAAAATGCTCTTGGGTGGGATCCAAAAATAGGAGATAATTATTTCGGGTCCGATCACAATGAGACTATGCAGAAAAATTGCTCGATGAGGGCACAGGCACACACAAGCCAGTGTGGGCTAGCCTAATTGGCCTTAATTAGCTAATTAGGGCAAAACCCCTAAAATCCCTCCCTTTTTCTGGTGCACTTTGTATATAGATTAATATTGGGATAAGAATATTTTTTGAAGAGTTCAAAAGTTTGAAAATTGTTTTTAGAAGTTAATAAATTTACATTCTCTCAATTTGAGCAAACACTATTTCTAGCACTTTGAGGTGTGTTCAACAATTTCTTTTGTAGTTTTTTGTCATATCCGCAAATTTAGGCCCAAGTCACATGTGTCATTAAATTGATACATCGATTTGACTTGAGTTTAAATTTGGATTTTGACTGGAAAAAATTAAAATAATGGCAAATAATTATGGAAAATATTTAATAAAGTGTTTAAAATATTTAAAGATGTTAAATTTTGGTAAATGACTAAATTTCAAAATTTGAAAAGTTTAGGGGTCAATTTGCAATTTACCAAAAATTAGAGGGTTAATTGGGATAACCATCAATTAAATACATGAATTGGGATATAAAATGCATGTGGAGGCCGGCCACACCAAGTGGCAAATTTTAAGAAGTCAATTGACATGCATGAATACATGAATTACAGATTAAAATCACATGGGCTTAGGTGTCCTATAATTAATTAAGTTTCTCTTCATTCTCTTAATTGTTCCTTCATCCTTCCTTATCTCTTCTAACTAGAATTTTCTATCATTAAGTTGTCTTCCATGTTTGTTTTAAGCACCAGGCACCAAGTGGCATACAACAATTAGCCAAGTGATGTGCATGAATTAGACATTAATGAAAGCTTCTAGATTATGCTTAGGTTTTCCCATCTTAATGACTTTTGTCATTTTCTTCTTGATTATTTCTTTTTCTTTCTTATCCCTTTTGCGTTAAGCATTTCTGCCTTTCTAAGCTAACCCATGTTTCCTCAAGTTCCTCCATAGCCAAAGCTTAGTTCTAGTGAAAGAAAGTGAGAAAAGAGAGAATAAGAAAGGGAAAAGCCATTTTCAAGCATAAAAGAGCAAACAAAGAGAGAGAGAGATTAAGGTTATGGAGTTTCAATGAGTAAGGTTTTAATTATCTCTTTTATATTTTAGGAACTCACATTGACAAGGATTTAGCTCAAAGGACCAATGGAAAAGAGAAAAGAAGTGAAGAGAAAGAAAAGAAAAGAAAAGAGAGGTTTATGCATAACCAAAGGAAATAACCGATTTTATTTATTTATTTATTTATTTTAATGAATTAATTAGTTGACATGTTGATTATTCTGAATTAATATTATTTGTGATGAAAAATATTGGGGATGCATGTTTGCTAGACTTAGGATTAATTTTGGTAAAAATTGGATTTCATTAGTTTGTATGTTCCTTGCTGGAAATGGATGAGCAGTGAGCACTTAAACTGTTATAACTTAAGTTCTAGAATTCGGATTTGTGTGTTCTATATTGGGTTTGAAAGATAATACATAGGGCTATAACGTTTATTTAGACTATAAAACCTGAATATGTCTGTAATTATCCAGAAAAATTCAAAAAGTTTAGACTTAGAATTTGTCCAGAAAATTCTGGGCAGAATTGTTAGTGACCAGTTATTGTTTATTTCATCATATCTTTTGATACCGAATTCAGAATTAAGTGATTCAAATTGAATACTGAAGCTAAGATCCAGACCTAATTTGTTAAGAAGACTATGTAACTAAACTCAAATTGTAATAGGACCAAAATTAAAGTCCAAAATAGAGAATAGAATTTGCTAGTGACAGGGCATCATATGAGTTGTGGAATTTTAAGAGTAAAATGATGAGAACTTTGTTATATTATGTAAATATTATTTTAATTGAGTGATTATATGATTATTTTGAGACTTTAAATGCATGAAAAGTTTGAATTTATTTGCTATGAATTTTAATGAGATTGTGTAAGCCCTATAACACTTAACTAGAACCAACTTAGGATAGTTTGGCATGCCAAGCAAGGGGAGAGTATGATGCAATCCATTAATTGTATAATTAATGAAGTCGGTGATAGCACTATTATTAAAGGGTGATGACACTATTGTTAAAGCTGGTGATGACACTATTATTGATGTCGGTGATGACATTAATATTAAAGCCGGTGATGACACTATTATTAAAGTCGGGGATGGCACTTATATGCGCACATCAAATTGCCTGGGTGGCACTCCTAAGTGCCTAGATGACAACTCTGTTATCCTAGTTAGGGGTTCATAGGTGTTTTGGGCATAAATAAAAAACATGTTATTATATAAAAATGCATTTTCTCTTTCAGGTTATGATTGTTTTTACACTGCAAAGTAAATAAATAGTAAATAAAGAAAAAAATTTAATATATGAGTGTCTTTTATTTTCACATATATATATATATATATATATATATATATGAAACGATGATTTTAATCAATGAAGTCAGCATAGCACTCCCTTATCCGGGCACGTGTTGCTAGGGTGAGGGGGTGTTATAGTGATTGGTATCAGAGCCCAGTTTGTACGGTTTTGGGATTTTAAAATGGTTTTCAAAAATAATTATGACATGTGTGTACCCACAATTTAAAGTTGTTGCTTACTGATTGGGGCCGTTATTTTATGATATAGGTAGAGTATGGCCTCAAGGTCATGACATGTTGTGGCCAAAGGAGGTGAAAGTAATGAGCCTACTGAAACAGAGGCTTCATCGCGACCTAGTCATCGCCGAGCTACTATATCTAGATCCAGTGCTAGCCTATCAATGGGGCAGTCTATTGCTAACACAAGAAAAACAAAACTTATGAGAAACATGATCGATTTGCTACGTAGAGCATCACAACCAGCCCCATCTATTCTACAATTTGAGAGGCTGAGGAAGCCAGGAGCAACCGATTTTTATGGTAAACATGAAGATGACCCTCTGTGGCAGAGTTTTGGTTAGAATGGGCAGAGAGAGTTTTTGATCAGCTGTATTGCACAAACAAGCATAAATATGAATATGCAGTATCTTTATTGCAAGACCATGCATATGACTGGTGGTGATCTGAGTCACAAAGCACAGAGGCACCTAACCCTATGACTTGGGAATTCTTTTTAGAGAAGTTCAAAGAGCAATAAATTCCCCCTATTTATACAGATGACAAGAAAAGGGAAATTTTGACTTTAAAACAGGGGAATATGTTGGTGTCATAATATGAAAGAGAATTCACCCATCTTTGCAAACATGCTGGCGGCATTGTATCCATAGAAGCTGATAAATGTCGACAATTTGAAGATGGATTGAGAGACCCTATCAAGCTATAGGTCTCATCCCTATGCCTGATGAGTTTTCCTAGTTTGCTAGCATCTGCCATAATAGTTGAAAGAGTTTTAGCGGTTCAACAGCCAACACAAGATAGAGGGTCTAAACGACCTATGCCACAACCGAGTGGAGTACAGTCGAATGGCAAGAGAGCCAGATCCTTCAGTGGCCGATTTTAGACTGGGGGTTTTAGCAGGCCTTCTTCATTCAAATGAAGACAACCTATGAGATCTGTCTCTTCAGCAGCTAGTGCCCCGACATAGACATCACACATATCACTACCTCTACCAGAATGTTAGCATTATAGTAGTTCTCATCCAAGAGAGTGTTGGTGGATGATAGGAGCATGCTTGAGATATGTCTCCAAAGGTCATATGAGAAGGGATTGTCCTCTATTACACCATGGCAGAGGTTTGGGATGCACAGATCTGATACAAATATAAGCTTCTAGGCAAGGCAGAGGCCGAGGTCGAGGGCAAGGCAAATGAGGCCGATTAGGGCCTAGTCAAATTAGATCAGAGATAGTTGAGAGATCATAAGGTAGTGGATCTACCCTAGCCAAGGCATATGACATGCGAGGTCGAGAGGAGCAGGATGCTCTTGATGTCTTAATTGGTAAATTCCTTCTCTTTGGCTTTGACATACATGCATTGATAGATCCGAGGTCGACACATTCATACATATGCATGCCACCACCGGGTCGAGAGGGTTTAGAACTACAGTCTCTAGAATTTGAGATTATTGTGACTAACCCATTAGGGCACAGTGTGAGGGTTAGCAAGGTGTTTAGGGGTTGCCCAGTTGAAATTCAAGGTAGGCAATTCCCAACAGACTGGATAGAGCTACCATTCCATAAGTTCGATGTGATCTTGGGAATGGATTGGGTAGCTCGTTATGGAGTGATAGTGGATTGTGGGAGGAGAAAAAAGATCATCAGAATTTCGGAACAAGATGAGATAGTGATGATGGGTGAAAATAGTGGACATCCGGACAATATGATAACAGTGTTGAAAGCTTAGAAACTCATCAGTAAGGGATGTGAAACATACTTAGCGTATGTGGTGGATGTGGAAAAAGCAAGTCTGTAGTTGGTGGATATTCCTACTATTAGTGAGTTACCTGATTTGTTTCCAGAGGAGTTGCCAGGGTTACCACCGGATAGAGAAATCGAATTTGCTATCAATTTGGTACCTGATACCACTTATATTTCCATTACACCATATAGGATGACACTAGTAGAGTTGAAAGAGTTGAAGATACAGTTGCAGGAATTGTTAGATAAGGGATTTATACGACCCAGTGTATCACTGTGGGGTGCTCCAGTATTATTTGTAAAGAAGAAAGATGGCACTTTACGTTTTTGCATCGATTACAGATAGCATAATAACGTGACTATCAAGAATAAATACCCGCTACCCAGAATTGATGAGTAATTTGATCAGTTGAAGGGTGTAGCCATGTTTTCAAAGATAGATCTTCGATCGGGGTATCATCAGTTGAAGATCAAAGAGTCGGATGTACCTAAAACGACATTCAGGACTCGTTATGGTCATTATGAGTTCCTAGTTATGCCCTTTGGACGGATGAATGCACCAACAACTTTTATGGATCTGATGAATCAAGTGTTCAAGCCATATCTTGATCAATTTGTAGTGGTGTTTATTGATGAAATTCTTGTCTACTCTAGAGACTGAGTAGAACATGATCAACATCACATAATAGTGCTGCAAACACTGAGGGAGAAGCAGTTGTATGCAAAGCTGTCTAACTGTGAGTTTTGGCTTAAAGCGGTCAGTTTTATGGGTCATGTAATTTCAGTAGAAGGTATTTGGGTTGACCCTAGTAAAATTGAGGCTATTATTAATTGGAAACCACCACGAAATGTGACAGAAGTGAAGAGTTTTCTCAGATTAGCTGGATATTATAGGAGGTTCATGAAGGGATTTTCATCCTTAGCAACTCTTTTGACATGACTGCTACGAAAATAGGCCCGTTTCGAATGGATAGATAAGTGTCAAGTAAGCTTTGATCGACTGAAGGCAATATTGACTGAAGCACCAGTTTTGACCCAACCTATTCCAGGAAAAAAAATTTATTGTGTACAGTGATGCTAGTCATAATGGTCTAGGCTGTGTTCTTATGCAAAAGGGAAAAGTATTTGCATATGCCTCCAGACAGCTTAAGCCTCATGAGCTTAACTATCCGACGCATGATTTGGAGTTAGATGTGATAGTTTTTTCTCTTAAGATCTGGAGACATTATTTGTATGGGGAAAGATGCTATATCTACACAGATCACAAAAGTCTTAAGTACCTTCCCTCACAGAAACAGTTGAATCTGAGACAACGAAGATGGTTGGAGTTGATTAAAGATTATGACTGTGTGATCGACTATTAGCTAGGCAAAGCTAATGTGGTTGCAGATGCACTAAGCATGAAGATTTTAGCTGAGATGCGAATACAATCTACTTTGATGCAGAGGATCAAAGATGATCAAAAGCAAGATGAAAAGTTAGTAAAGATAGTGGAGGCAGTGAAAAAGGGAGAAAAGCCTGAGTTTTCATTGACGGTAGATGGTACAGTATACTTCAAAAATAGTATTTGGGTGCCAAGTATAGAAGAGCTAAAGTCTGAGATATTAAAAGAAGCATATGAAACGGTATATACCATGCATCCAGGCGTGAACAAGATGTATTAAGACTTGAAAACTCAATACTGGTGGCCAAGGATGAAGAAAGATATCACCGAGTACGTTGCTAAGTGTATAACTTATCAACAAGTGAAAGCAGAACATCAATTACCCACAGGATTATTGCAACCAATACCGCTTCTAGAGTGGAAACGGGAAAGAATCATAGTGGATTTTATATCGGGTTTACCGATGACTCAGAGAAAGCATGATGCAGTATGGGTGATAGTGGATCGATTGACAAAGTCGGCACATTTCTTACCAGTCAGAATGGATTACTCATTAAACAAGCTAGCCGAAATTTATGTAAGTGAGATAGTGAGATTTCATGGAGTGCTAGTATCTATCATCTCTGATAGAGATCCCGGATTTACTTCAAATTTTTAGAAGAGTCTACTACAAGCTTTGGGAACTCGACTCAGTTTCAGCAAGGCCTTTCATCCGCAGACGGATGGACAATCAGAGTGATTTATTCAGTTGCTAGAGGATATGATAAGAAGCTATGTGCTTAAAATTGAGGGAAATTGGGATAGATATCTACCTCTTATGGAGTTTTCCTACAACAATAGTTTTCAGAAAAGCATAGGCATGGCTCCGTATGAGGCTTTGTATGGAAAGAATTCTAGTCTGTTGGACCGAGCTAAATGACAAAAAGTTGATTGGGCCTGAGATAGTTCAATAGACTGAGGAGAAAGTTAAAGTGATCAAAAAAAGGATAAAAGCAACACAGGCTGATTTAAAGAGGCGAGACATTGAATATGATATGGGTGATAGAGTATTCCTTAAAGTGTCACCTTGGAAGAAAGTATTGAGATTTGGCAAAAAGGGCAAATTAAGTCCAAGGTTCATTGGACCTTATGAGATTTTAGAAAGAATTGGACCCGTGGCTTAACGTTTAGCCCTTCCACCAGAGTTAGACAGAATTCACAATGTGTTCCATGCATCTATGTTAAGAAGATATAGGTCCGATCCGACCCATGTCATACCAACTGAGGAGATAGAAGTGCAAACAGATATGACTTATGAAGAGGAATTGGTAGATATATTAGCATATGAAGAAAAAGTTTTACGAAACAAAAAAGTTCCATTAGTTAAAGTGTTATGGCGAATCATTCTACAGAAGAAGCCACATGGGAGAGTGAAAAAGTCATGAAGAGGCAATATCCCAGTTGTTCACCTAATGAACAAGTAAAATTTCGAGGACAAAATTTATTTTATGGGGAAGAGAATTTTCTATCAACAAATTTTGGCCCGAGTCGCGTGTGTCATTAAATTGATGCATCGGTTTGACCGAAGTCTAAATTTGGATTTTGACTGGAAAAAAATTAAAATAATGGCAAATAATTATGGAATATATTTAATAAAGTGTTTAAAATATTTAAAGGTGTTAAATTTTAGTAAAGGACTAAATTGCAAATTTTGAAAAGTTTAGAGGTCAATTTGCAATTTATCAAAAATTGGAGGGTTAATTGGGATAACCATTAATTAAATACATGAATTGGGACATAAAATGCATGTGGAGCAAGTGGTAAATTTTAAGAAGCCAATTGACATGCATGAATACATGAATTACACATTAAAATCACATGGGCTTAGGTGTCCCATAATTAATTAAGTTTGTCTTCATTCTCTTAATTGTTCCTTCATCCTTCCTTATCTCTTCATATCTAGAATTTCCTATCATTAAGTTGTCTTCCACGTTTTCTTGAAGCACCACACACCAAGTGGCATACAACAATTAGCCAAGTGATGTGCTTGAATTAGGCATTAATGAAAGCTTCTAGATTATGCTTAGGTGTCCCCATCTTAATGACTTTTGTCATTTTCTTCTTGATTATTTCTTCTTCTTCCTTATCCCTTTTTCATTGAGAATTTCTGCCTTCCTAAGCTAACCCACATTTTCTCAAGTTCCTCCATAGCCAAAGCTTAGTTGTAGTGAAAGAAAGTGAGAAAAAAGAGAAAAAGTAAGCAAAAAAACTATTTTCAAGCATAAAAAAGCAAAAAGCGAGAGAGATTAGGGTTATAGAGTTTCAATGAGTAAGGTTTTAATGATCTCTTTTATGTTTTAGGAACTCAAATTGACCAGGATTTAGCTCAAAGGAGCAAAGGAAAAGAGAAATAGAAGTGAAGAGAAAGAAAAGAAAAGAAAAGAAAAGAGAGCTTTGTGCATAACCTTTGTGCATAACCTAAGGCAATAACCTATTTTATTTTATTTATTTATTTATTTGAATGAATTAATTAGATTGCATGTTGATGATTCTGAGTTAATATTATTTGTGATGAAAAATATTGGGGATGCATTTTTGATAGACTTAGGATTAATTTTGATAAAAATTGGATGTGATTAGTTTGTATGCTCCTTGCTGGAAATGGATGAGCAGTGAGCACTTAAACTATTATAAATTGAGTTATGAAATTCAGATTTATGTGTTCTATGTTGGTTTTGAAAGATAAGACATAGGTATATAACTTTTATTTAGACTATAAACCTGAATATGTCTGTAAGTATCCAGAACAATTCAGAAAATTCGGACTTAGAATCTGTCTAGAAAATTCTGGGCAGAATTGTTAGTGATCAGTTAATGTTTATTTTATCATATCTTTTGATACATAACTCAGAAGTAATTAATTCAAATTTCATATTAAATCTAAGATCCAGACCTAAAATTGTTAAGCAGACCATATAACTAAACTCAGATTGTAACTGGATTAAAATTAAGGTTCAAAACAGAGAACAGAATCTACCAGTGACAGAGCATCATATGAGTTTTGAGACTTAAATGATGAAAAATTTGTTATATTATGTAAATATTATTTTAATTGAGTGATTTATGATTATTTTGAGACTTAAATGCATGAAAAGTGTGAATTTATTTGCTATGAATTTTAATGAGATTGTGTAAGTCCTATAACACCTAACTAGAACCAACATAAGATAGTTTGTCATGCCAAGCAGGGGGGAGTATGATGAAATCCATTAATGGTATAATTAATGAAGCCGGTAATGGAACTATTATTAAAGTCGGTGATGGTACTATTATTAAAGCCGGTGATGACACTATTATTGAAGCCGGTGATGGCACTAATATTAAAGCCGGTGATGACACTATTATTAAAGCTGGTGATGACACTTATATATGTACATCATATCGCTTGAGTGGCACTCCTAAGTGCCTAGATGACAACTCTGTTATCCTAGTCAGGGGTTCATTGGTATTTTAGGCATAAATAAAGAACATGTTATTATATAAAAATGTATTTTATTTTTCATGTTATGATTTGTTTTTACACTGCAAAGTAAATAAATAGTAAATAAAGAAAAAAAAATTAATATATGAGTGTCTTTTATTTTCATATATATATATATATATATATATATGAAATGATGATTTTAGTCGATGAAGTTAGCATAGTATTTCCTTATCCGGGCACGTGTTGCTGGGGTGAGGGAGTGTTACATTTTTTCTCACATTTGCTCGTGGATTAGCATTAGAGACATCCTAGTGTGGATTGTTGTGGTTTACTACAATCCAACAAGTTGAAAGTTTGAAGAAAAAATCAAGAAATTATAAGGTATAATTTCTAATCCTTATGATTTGAAGAAATAGTTTTAATGGCATAAGCATGATCCTTGTTTTGGGTTTTAAAAATTTTAAATTTTCACTACATTTATGAATGAGATTTATCTTTAAAACCCTTTAATAGTGGCTCATAAACTCTTTTTTTCACATCTATGTATACTCGAGGGACATACTGCTCCTTCAATTCAGCAACAAAAAAGTCTCATGTTAATGGCTAGGGGAACTATGGTTTCAACATGACTGATTTCCACCAGCCATAAGCATTCTCGTAAAGCAAGGATATGGCATACGTTGCCTTCAAAGCTATAGCAACCTCAAACTCATCACATACCCTATCAATCTTCTCTATCCAATATTTTATAGTAGTAGGATCATCATCTTTTGTTCCCAGAAAATTTGTAGCTTTATACTTAACGAGCTTGTCAAGCTGTACCTTTGGCTTTGGTGGTGGAGGTGTAGGAGCTAAAACGAGATGTGGTACAACTTTATCAATTTGCTGCAGTAAGCTTGCCATATGCTACATCAACGGGCTTTGGCCCTGATTGGCATGTCCGTAAACCTACTGGGCTAGGACTAGATGGCATTTGAACCTTGAATACTTATGTGCTGGGCTAGGCTGATTCAGTGCCCCAATATCTAGATGGCTATGTCTCTCAGCTATATCATTCGATTCAAGTGTAATCTCATTCTAAACTTATAAGTTGAAAAAAAAGTAGTCCATGTCAGAGTTAGATGAGACACACTTATGCATGCATGACAAACCCTTTACTCACTTAGGCCTAGAAATGCCTAAACCAAGCTCTGATTGTAACATCCTCGACTTTCCACATATTTTAATTGAACACATACATTTCATATGTATTTTTATAAGGACAAGTTCATGACACACATTAGCTACGTGTCCTAGTATTTGATAATTGTATCGAGTTGCACGTGTCCATTTTATAATTTAGTTGGGAATGATGTGAAATTGATATTTAAGTGAGCAAAATGACTATATCAAAACAATAGAAATATGACATGATTAATTTAGTTAAATTGGGTCAAAGGATTAAGTTGTATTTTAGGTTGATTAGTGGAATTAGATGTAATAATAATAATAATAATAATAATAATAATAATAATAATAAGAAAAGAAAAAGTAAAAGTAAAAGTAAAAGAAAAAGTAAAAGAAAAGAAAAGAAGAAACAAAATAGAAGAAAATGACAAAAATGAGGTGGGAGGTGAATTTTATCTTTTTCCTCCAATTTCTTCCTTTCCTTTCTCTAGCCCATTTCTTCTTCATCTTCCCCCATTTCACCCTTCATTTCTTACTTATTTCACTTAGGTTTTTCAACAAATTGATCCCTTTCTAGCTCATTTTTGGTAAGTAACCTTCTCTCCATTGTTCTAGTGTTGGTTTGAACTGTTAGGGTTGAGTTGCAGCAGTGTTTTGCAACTAGATTTTGAAACCAATAAAAACTGATTCTAGAAAAGTTTAAAACATGAAATTTGTTCCTTCATGTCTTAGGTTTATGTATATATACATATGTTTTTCAAGATTTGGTGTATATGAAAATATATTGGCATCTTATTGGTCGGGGTGTGAACCCTAGCTGAGTTAGCTACTGTGTTCATTGGTTTTGAATATGATAGATATATGTGTTATATATATTTATACCAAATTTTAGGTTCATATGTCTTTTGGATCTTGAGTTATGGTGAATGAAACCATAACTGTTCCATAGTTTAGAAAGCAAAACATAATTGGAAATTTCCCCAAAAATTGTACAAGGATGGGATAGACAATAAGTTAAAGGTCGGAATCAAAGAATAAAGGTGAGTTTGATTATTAGGTGATTTATTTAATACACTTAACCTTTGCTTGCTATGTGAAATGTGAAATGATTTATGGTTATATGATTCATATGATTTCCATGATTTGACCTTGATAATGAGATGATGGATAATTTGTAACATATGAGGTATATATGTGACATACGTGATGGATATATGATATATGTATAGTATAGGTGAAGTATATGTATGGCATATGTGGTATATATGTGATATATGCATAGTATATGTGATAAAGATACATTGGTTGATGAATGCTTAGTTACAAATGCATATGCATATAGACTAAAAAGGTGTTGTGACTAGTTAATCGATATTGTAAAGCAAAAGAAGAGGCATATGGCCCAACAAATGTGCAAATAAAACAAATAACCAATCTAGCTAGCAAATGCAAATGTTCACATGGAAAATGTTCATATGGAAACCCGGGACAATGTATATTTAACTTGGTCACAGCAAAGTAAAATAAGCAAAGCATATGCATACGTAAAGAGTAATGATTATATACCTAAATTTTGCTGGTAACTATATGATCTTGATGAATAAAATGGAACATGTGGTATGCGTTGGATTTGTGATTTGTAACTATGAGTGGCTTGGTACTTTAGAGCTTATTAGATGATTACTCTCACTAAGATGCAAGTCATCAATTTGCATCATTTTTTTAGGTAAAAGAAAGTGATAGCTTATTTTGAGTGGCATATACAAGACATGGAGCACAAGGCACTGGCTGAACCTCATCACTCTCTCTTTTTGCATTCCACTCGAGCATGAAAACATGTCATCTGTATTTTGGACTTATATGTTTGAACTTGTATAGTCACTTTGGATTAGTTTTAAAATGTATAAATGGAAACAACTCATAATCCTTCAGATGTAAAGTTTAAGTTTTAATAGATGTGATATATTATATTGTGGTGAAAACTTCAGTGTTGACTTGCAAAGTCTTTGAATGATATTACAGGGTATGCTAAAAAATTTACTATTACTGTTAATAGAACCTTATATCTTGTTAGTATTTCATATGTGATTATATGACACAGGGATGGGTTTTACTGAAATGGATAAGGTATGATGCTACACTAATACCACTAAATTTAATATCCACCCATATAGTAGGACATAATCCCACTACACAAGAGGATCCCACAAGTTTGGATCCTTATAAAACATGTTCTATTTTTAAAAAAGAAATTCCATCTTTACATATATATATGTATATATTCCTCATAATCTATATATCATGTATAATCAAAATATTCCATAACCATATACTGGGTAAAACAAAACCTATGTTTGAATTAATAACCCAAAATCCATATCCATAAATAAACTAGTTTAGGCATACTCTAGCCCTATATTACGAAACAATCTTTAGTCCCAATAATAATCATATTCCAAATTTCATGTTCTTGTTCTTGTTAAATAAAAACAATAACAAAGTAGAACATCCTTGTCCCATGTCATGAAACCAAATGAAAAATGAATGAAAATAAAATCGGCCCAAATGTGGGTCTACTGTAATGGGCTTAAACTCCTCTTCACATCAACTCAACTATCCATTAGCTCAAAACCTATGTAAGAGAACCCATACGCTAAGCTACAAAAAGCTTAATGGTACATATATGCATAAAAAGTATAACAAGCAATCATTCATATCATAACATATAAAAGGTATACATACTTTATTCATTTCAATCATGCCATCAATATCAGTATAGGTTATAGCATACTTGATATACTGGTTTCTAACACATATGTCATATTAAACATAGGTAAATCCATATATTCATATTCACACACATTCAAAATGTGTAACATAAATTTTTCATTTCCTGGTTCCATATAATAGGCTACTGGTTACATTATTCCTTGTCAAATTTCTAGCTAATAATAGGTTTTCCAAATTCCAATTTTCAATTTATGGCACAATACTCTAAACCCAGACTATTTGGATGCGGATTATGAAATAGGAACTCTCTCACCTGAGCTTATGCCACCCTGTTCACTATCTGTATTTGTTTGTATAAGTGCTCAACCGAGCTCTCAAGTCAATAGCGCTCTCACTGAGTTTTAGACACCTTGACTAAGTATAAGTGACAATTGTATGCATATGGGATCAAGGGCACTCTCACCCGAGCTTAAGCCACCTTATCCCTAAATATTAAATCCATAGTATAGTATCCCCCTCAATGGCATGTCATCTATCCTATGCTAGTCCTTGTATAGAAAATGGGTATATATGGTTATAATATGGTTATTCATCTCAATTCATAGTCCTTTTCCTTTTTTTTTCCATGTGATATCTATATAATACTTAATGAATTAAAACATATAAAGCATTTTCATGTTCACATTCATGTAATCATACTATATACAATCTTATCTCATTATATATGGTGTGTGTGCATACCAATTTCATGTTAATTCATCATAAAACCAATTTATAAAACTATATTAGGGTTTTATATAGTTTTATGGGTGTGAATGTTCATTCATAAGAGTGAATACCCCTTTTATGGGTTATCTACCCATGACTCAAGCCGTGAATCATACCATGAACAACACTGTTCACTTCTACAACATCATTCACAAGTGTAAACACATGTCATGGTCTTGAATCTATACTCTACAACCTTATTAGCACTAGATCAAGAAAATTAAGCACACCACACGTAATTGCTCTAAGGCTAACCAATGTTAGCCAGTCTTATCAACACTTTTCTACATATTACATCATTTCACAATCTATAAACCATCATATTACCGCATTTAACAATTTAATCTAGGTTTAATGCCTCATTTATCAACACCATAACATCAATACATTCTCAATTGCTATTATTCCTTATACAACCACAATGTATCATTTCACTAAATTTTAAGGTATCAATACTTGTTATATAACATCACAATAGCACAATTGTACAAACCACATGCCAAAATTCAAATTTTGATGAGTATATTGAAGGGTTTTGAAAATGAATCTCATTCATAAATGCAGCAAAAAATTAAAATTTTTGAAATATGAAATAAGGATATTTCTTGTGCCATTAAAACTAATTCATCAAAACATAAAGATTAAATTATACCTTGTAATTTTTTTTATTTCTTCTTCAATGTTTCACCTTGTTGAGTTGTAGCAAACAACAACAATCCACACTAGGATGTCTCCAATATTAATCCACATAAAATATGAGAAAAAACTCCAAGAGAAATGGTTCAACACACCTTAAAGTGCTAGCAATGGTGTATGCACTATTTTTGCGACAATGTGAAAATTAACTATTATTTTTCATTTTAATTTTTTAATAATTTCTAAAAAAACATTCCGACTTTTGAACTCCAAAAAAATGTTTTGTCTCCAAAATTAGTCTAGGTACAAAGTGCACAAGACAAGAGGAAGGATTTGGGGGTTTTTCCTTAGTTGGACTTAATTGGCTAATCTAGGTAAACCAGGCTCAGCTGGCCTGCCTGGTAGGTCAGCAGCTCATGTGGGCCCATATGGGTTCGTGACCCCCCATCGCAATTTTTCTGTACGATCTCATCGCGATCTGACTTAAAATAATTCACTCATATTTTTGGATCTCATCCAAGACTATTTTACTCATTTTTTACATCTCCAATGCGTGTATGACATATGTATTTGATATGAAAAGAGAGGTTATATGGCATACTTGGTCTAACGCCATGAACCATATAGCTAGGATTAAGGCTAGCTCATCCCCCTAGTGGTATCAGAGCCATAGAGACTTAGTTTGCTATTGGTTTGATTAATAGTGACGAGGAGCTCTTCCCCTTATTTTGGCAGATCTTAAAAAGTTAAGTCATTCATCTTATTCTTCCTCTTTATCTCTTCAACCTTCTTCTTCTACCTCTAAATCTCTCAGTCATCTTTATGAACTCTCCTTTCTTCTTGAAGATCAAAAAGTTCAGGAAACCAACCTTCCATTTCTTAACCCTTATAACACCTTCCAAAAACATAAATCAACTTTTACAACTTCCATCAAATTCCTGATTCATCAAAAGCCCTCATCTGTGAAAGAGTATGTCCAATCATCTTCCTTTGACCAGTGTCTTATTCAAGGAACTAGAGAAGAACAGTTCATCACTCTAGAAATCCCTCCCGAGTTTCCTGCTTAGTGGAGAAGTCACGGGTATTCTCGTATGCATTTTGGAGCGATCAGACTTGCCTTAACATATCATGGCAGAAAAGGGTTACCAGTAGTGGCTCGTATAGCACTTTTGGATACTAGGTTCTTAGAATACAAATATGCTATTATTGAAACAATTCGGACAACTCTGAATGCTGACACTTTATTATGTACTTTTATCCCAATTTCAATATGAGGTTGCAGGATCCTCATACGTTTACAACTTTAAAAGTACAGGTACAAAGCATTGGAGTAAAAAATATGGCAACCACAGATATCGCTACTTTGCACTACCAAATGATCTACAGAGTCTAGAACCATGCAATGGATCTCTGCATCCCAGCATCTTCAGATGCTCTAAGCATTACTATTGATTCAACCCAATTACAAAAGTAGTTCAAATCCCAAAGCAACTGAACAAGGAAAATCTTCTTCAGATCTTTCCTCATTCGTGGTTAACAAACTATGAACTTCTTCACCAGAAGAATCAGCCTGTCAATTCGACTAAACCTCTATTCATCAAGCATAAGGATGGTACTATTGAAACACAGTTTTTCTCTCCCAAAGAAAATGAATCTCAGCCTAGAGCACCAGTGGAGTTTTCCCCTCAGTTCATGATGCATCCTGTCTGCCCAAGAGAAAATATTCCTATTCATGCTTTCTCAAATTCTGCTCAACCGATTTACAAATCTTATAATGGTAATCACAATTACTTTGATATTTGTGATTATGTTGACTATTAAGCCGATCGCATAGCAGATGAAGCTGAAGATTGGAACAGGAAGCTAAGAAAGTAAAAAAAGAAAAACAAGTGTTCTAAGGAACAATTTCATGACAGATACAAAAATGGAGATCCTTCTGTTGGTCTGTTAGGAGAACCATCAGGTAAATATGATTTCATGGTCTCATACTCTCCCCCTTCTCATTACAAAAATCCATTACCACCATCACCACCCTTATAGGACTTACCACCTAATCCCTTACCTCCAAAACCCCAAAAACCTAAACCACTTCCCTGTTATAAACTTCTTCATAAATCTGAAATTCCCTCACCTGCACCAAAGCCAATCCCTATGATTGCAATGTATCAGCCACCCTCTTCATCAACTTCGTATGATGCTGAATTTCCACCTCTTCATGACCATGTAGATCATGTCTCACAAGTCAGGACAACACTGTATGTTAAACCTACAACGGTGACACTAGAAGGAACTACTAGACCCATTATTGTTGTTGAATCAGTCCTTAATTGGCAAACCCAAAATGCATAGGTTCATAATACAGTTCTTCGCATAATAGAAACAATAGTTGATAGGGTTGCAAACAAAGTTTCTATTCTAGACAACACACAGAGATCACAATATGAAGCACTGTATGGATTGTTGAGAAAACTTGAGCAGCAGCAGGTAGATTTGAATAAAGAATTGATGACAATGATCTCTGCAAGAATGTATGATGCTACTTTCAATGCTAAGGCAGTTAAACTGCAAAAGCTTGAAAAGGAAATTGAATCTTTGATACAAGATCTCAGGCAAGTCTATCTCAGGTCCTCTTCATCTTCTGACCCTCTGGGTTTGTTTACATCATTGTATCCTCCTACCTCTCTTCAACCACTATACACACCACCCCCTATTCATCGTCCTTCTCAATCAGAATTGGAAAGGTTTGGCCTAGTGTAAGAACTGTTTCATAAATAGTTAATGGAATATCTCAACCTCGGTCCAAAACCAATTCCAAAACAAACTCCTAAACAAAAGCCCAATACTATTGTAACTCAACTTAGTACTGTTCCTGTCCAAAAGCCTTTAATTATAAATGAGCCTATTCCTCCTGTTACCACAGAACCCACTCCTGTTGAATGAGTAACTCCTCAAAAGCAAAAGGAAATAGCCTATTCCTATACGACCCAAGAATCTAAGCCCAATGTTATCACTTCTTTTCTGGAGCAACAACCACTTCAAACCTTACCCCATCTTGGAAGCCCTGAAGTACCATGCCTCACATCTGAAAGCTCAGAGTCTGATTGAACTCTCAGATGATGACCCAGATCCAAAATACATGCCTCGTATTCAATTCATGGCAGACCCAGCTTCCTCACAACAAAGTGGTACAACCCGCCAACAGCCTGAATATACAACAGACGACCCTAAGGAAGAAATGGATACTATTGTTCCACCAGGACAAGGTCCACAAGTTCCACCAATGCCTTCAAATGGTCCTTGGTTTACATTTGATGACATCCCTCCACATAAGTGGAGAGATCAGATACAAGAGTTCTATGCATGGATAGAACTTCAAGAAAGATGTCCCAAAGCCAGATTTCTAGCTATAATCTTGGAATTTACTTCCAGATTCACAAGAACCCTAAAATATTGGTTTGTCAGATTACTACAAGCTGCAATGCTAAGATTTTATCATGCTCAGACAATAGCAGAAATTTTGACAACGCTTCACCAAGAATTTGTTGGAAGCACCACATAATATGATGATATGGTAAGGGATGAATACTTCAAAATGAAATGTTGTTCTCTTCTCAGGAAAGACCTTGACAAGCATTATCAAAGAATGACCAAAAGATTTTATCTTCTTAGAGGAGCAAATGATGTTAATCTAAAGCAGGCATTCTTACTGTCATTTCTAGACAATATCTCCAACCACATTTAGTTTCAACTCCGTGAGAAAAACATTGATCTGAATTCTCTCACCCTCGCAGAAATCTACTAGAGAATTTTGCTTGTAGTTGATAAGATTTGTGCACAACAAAAAATGGTTAAAGAACTTATGACATTTGATCAAGATTCCTCATGGAAAAAAGCGTGCAAAAGATCATATCTTCAAATTAAGTGCAAAGACAAGAAATGCACTTGCTCACCTAGAAAATCCAAAAGGTTTCACAAGTGGAGACCTTTTGATGAATACAGATCAAGGAGACACAGAAGAAAGAAATTCAAATTCTTCAAACGAAGAAAGGGCAGATACAAGAAAAGTGATGGATGTTATGTGTGTAGCAAGAAAGGACATTTTGCAAAGAATTGTCCAAATAAGCCTAAGAAAGCTGCAAAGATTATATAGAAAATCCATCAAGTTACACAGGTGGATTTAGATAATGCAGATATGGAATCATTATTCTCATTAGATGATGAAGCAGATTCTAGAGCGCTATTCGCAGCAGAATTCACAGATTTAGAATCAGAAATGGGTGAAGAGTATCTTGAAGAAATACATTCACAGAATTTTATTTTTCCAGATCACTTCATTCCCCCAATTTATACAATTGAACCCTTTCCACTCATACCAGAATAACCTCCTTCAACAACTTTAACCTTATCCACATTACCAACTGTTTGTTCTATCCATACAATACACCCAATACCATTAATATCAATAAATGTCTTTCCTCACAAATACTCCTAGCCCATTAAGATAATTGCACTGATTGATACGAGAGCCTATAGATCAATGATGAATCCAGCCATTCTTCCTAAAAGGTACTGGATAAATTATGATCAGCATTTTCAAGCAGTTGATGGAAAGATTTTCACCACTACTCTTAGAACTAGAAACCTCATCAAGATACAGATTTTTCCAGAACTTACAATATAGACTCATGTCCTATGATTGAATCTTCCAGATAAAGATTTGGTTCTTGGATTTGATTTATATTTTAAGTTAAACAAATTATCCATTCTACCTACAGGGGTTCAATTCAAAAATCAGATAATACCATTCACCAATGTACCTTCCCTTTTAACCCTACAACCTTCCCAAGCCTATCCTACACTTTCCTCATATCTAGTAAAAGAACTTCATGAGTTTTGTTGTGCTATCTCTCATACAGAGTTATCACAAAAGCATTCCTCTCTATTATGGATGTTCTTGAATTTTTCATAACTATCCCATTTAAGAATTCTGAAGACATCAATCTTACAAAAGCTTCACACCAGGAATGTCCCTAGATGACATGAAACTTACAGTACAAGAATGTTCACAGTTGATGGCTGAAGGATTAATCCAGCTTACGAAATCTAATTGAGCATGTCAGGCGTTTTATGTCAAAAAAGGCCAAAACAAGTCAGAGGGAGAAAAAGATTGGTCATTGACTATAAACCTCTGAATCACTTCCTTAGAGATGATAAATATCCTTTACCAAGGATAGACTCCATGTTTCCTTACATGGCCTCTGCAAAGATTTTCTTGAAGTTTGACTTGAAAGCAGGATTCTGGCAACTTGGTATTATACCTGAAGATAGGTATAAGATAGCTTTCTGCATACCAAACCACCATTATGAATGGACAGTGATGCCATTTGGTCTCAAAGTTGCACCTTCACTATTTCAGAAAGCCATGATCATAATCTATGAGCTTTGCTACATACAGCCCTGATCTACATCGATGATATCTTGCTATTCAACTTAGACATCAGTTCTCACAACGAGACAGTCAAAAAGTTCATTGAGCTTACAAGAGCCCATGGAATTATGTTAAGCCCATCAAAGATGCAATTGACCCAGACAACGATAGACTTCCTTGGAATGCAATTTTCCAATGGTACATACATGCCTTAACCACATTTAGCCTAAGAACTATTAAAGTTTCCAGATGACAACTTGATAATAAAACAAGTTCAACAGTTCCTAGGCATAGCAAATTACATCAGATAGTTCATCATCAACTACAGCAAGTTAGTAAAACCTCTTTATCAACTTTTGAAAAAGGAGCCTCCACTTTGGTCGGCCATTCACAGCAAGGTAGTACAACAAATCAAATTGGTGACTCAGACGCTACCCTACCTGCAGATTCCATCTACAGGAAAGAGATTACTTCAGACAGACGCATCTGATGAACACTGGGGAGCGGTACTATTTGAGATAATTGGACATTATAAAGAAGTATGCAGATATGCTAGTGGTCACTTCAAAGAAAGTGAATTATACTACCACTCAACTTTCAAAGAAATCCTAGCTGTGAAATATGGAATAAAGAAATTTGAATTCCATCTGATAGGACACCATTTCACTGTTGTTATGGATTGCTCGTCCTTTCCAAGGATGCTAGATTTTAGACAAAAGACTATTCCCCATCCACAGCTATTAAGATGGAAAGAGTGGTTCAGTTGCTACAGTTTCGACGTGTAGTATATAAAAGGATATAAGAATCTGATCCCAGATTTTTTATCAAGACCTCCTCCTTCAATTGATCTTATTTCCTCTTCTTCAGAAATCTCACTTATTTACATGGCTTCAGCAAGTTCAAGTTCGAGTTCCAGCACTCCAGCTCCATTTCAATTTCTCACAGATTTTCCTCCCAATTATCCAAAAACAAATCTTAAGATGATCAGAAGCTTCGCATAGAATATGCTCTTCACATACATGATCATGTTTCAAGACAAGATAGGCACTCCTAAAAGGATTGTTTATTGTCCAGCTTAGAACCCTTGGGTTACGGTCTACAGATTCATCCTAACCTATATGTTTCCAAAACAACTATGGTATCTATGGTGTCAATCAACATTGTACTACCATGCAGTTCAGATTGAGTTGATCCAGATGCTTGCATTCCTCTATAACAAATAAAATGTTCAGACTCCACAAGTCAAGTTCTTAACTTGGTTCCAGCCTCTCACCTACTAGAAGAAATTGTTCGCATACTTGATTCATCATAACTCAACTCCAGACAAGGTTCCAACTCACATCACAACTATTTTTATTTTTCACATGTCTTATACTCCAGTGGCAGGTACATCAAGAATCGTTGCTCTTGCAAGATGCCAACTATGGAGAGTCATGCCTCATAAGACCCAGCAAGTTTGGAAGAAGTAAAGATGTCTCTTCTTCAATGACTAAAACAGGACAACAATTACTTCCATCTTCCACCAATCAGTTTCACAGCTATCGACCCAGATCCTTGTAATCATTTAAAAATGTTTCCATGGCCTCCAGTCATAAAACCAAAGCTAAGGCAGGAAGACAAGACCAGGTATTTGATTCAGACTCACAAGAGGATGAGTTTTACAGGCCCAATGAGGAAGATGTTACAATCACAGCTCTACAGCCTCAAACAGGTTTAAGGCCCAATCAAATTCAAAGGCCCAGTTCGATGTTTCATACTAATGAAGATATGGATTTCAACCAAGCACAGTATTGGGATCCTCCACCAGAACCATTTCAGCCCAGAAGATATGATCCAAATAACTGGCCCCACATTCCAGATGAACCAGCAGATCTTGATGATTGGCCCCAGCGTGATCCAGATCCATCACTCAAAGATTTAAATATTTCACCATCTCATGAACCTATCAATAACCACTAGAGTGTGTTTTCCACTTGTCTCCCACCTAAGTTTGTTGTTTCGTAAAAAAGCATATGTGATAGTAACTTTAATTAGTGTGATGTACTGTTTGCTTTTACTTTTAGTCTTTGTTAAATAGTGTGCACCACTGTTTAGGAATCTTATCCTACTTTATGTTGTAAGAAGTCATGTCATATTCCACTGCCCATGTATTATAAATAGCTCTTCCTCCAGAAGGAAGAGGCAGGATGTAAAAACCTAAGTGTTTGTGCAATAAAAATATGTTTGTTTAAGTTTTTTCTTCCTCTAAGCTATTAGTCAGCTATAGCATATCAATAAGTCTCTTCGATAGTTCAAGTAAGCCATTAGTTCATGAAAATTGTTTGAGTTTTCTTGAGTTGAGAATTCAAAATAGGACAGTCCTATCAGTGGCCAAAGAGTGTGCCTTTAGGGATAGTCATACCTTGTTTCTTGATTCCTGACTTCTCAGGTGAGTTTCATTTTTATAAGTTAGTTTTAGTTCTTATATGGTTTATAGGCTAGAAAACAGACCCTGCATGCTGAAATAAGTTTCAATAAGATCGATTATGAAGCATAAAGGCAACATTAGCTATGTGGGACTAGTGACAACGCTATGAACCATATAGCTAGGATTAAGGCTAGCTCATCCCTATCAGATTTATTGGCTTTGATTGTATAGAAAACTAATTAAAGTATGTCAATATTACTTAAATGGTTATATATAATGGAATATCATATGATTATATGATTTTAAAATTTTATAATCATCTTTTCATTATAAATGTAAAGAGAATATTGATTTGAGCAAATTAATATATAAAGAAAAATAAATAAGTAATAACCTTAATTTCCTAGTTCTCAACCTGTGGACTAATTAGGGATAAATGGTGCACAATTGCGGGGGCATTAGGGTACCGATATTGATATAGTTTAGGAATAGGGTGGTATTAGCTCCAAGAGCACCCTATCCTAATTGTACATAGATGATGTGATTATACTCGGTCGTGAGGCTTAAGTTCCATGAGCGCTCTTGACTTGAGACTATAGTGAGTAGAGTGCTTAAGCTTTGCGAGCGGCCCTACTACATGCCCTATATCCGGATAGTCTGGGAATGAGATTTGGGCTATTTATATTAAAACATTATATATAAATTAATTAAAAGACATACATGTATACGTTGAGAGACAAAATGTGTGAAATAGCGTGAATTATAAATATTTATTAACGTAAGCTAAATTTATAATTGAGTTATATATATATATATATATATATATATTGTCAATGAATTTGGTAATATTGTATAATCATGTGGTTGTCCATGTATAATGTATGTTGGAGTATTGTGTACTGTATTATGAATTATTTACCATGCATTTTTGGTAACTATATGTTAAAATATTTATGCTTATATGGATTGAGATTTGAGTTAACTAAACTAAAATAATTTTAGGGAAATCAATTAAATTAAAATGAGTTATGGAAACATGAGAGGATGTAGAATGCTTAATATTTTATATATTACATATGGTTGAATATATACAGTTCATGTCCTGATACAAATATAATGATAATATAATGGAACATAAAATTTATTTTATTATAATATTTTCTAAATTTTATGTAATGATTTATTTAAATTATATCATGATTATTATGACCCATGTTTGTATGACTGCATGAGAAAACTTAAATGCTTATATGTACCACTAAGCTAGAAATGGCTTAGCGTGGGTTTTCCCTGCGCAGGAACTGGAGCTTGCAAGTAGTAAACTGTGAAGTTGATATAAGAAGTACAAGCCCATACTAGAGGAGATGCATCAGAACTAGTTGAGGGTCGGATGCATATTATTTTTGCATTTTCTTCATTATCATGCATGTTAACCTTGAGGGGTATTTCCGTCATTTTGATGATAATAAATAATATAGCAATATTGTATGTAACATACTTGTTTTTGTAAGTATATTATACAGGACATGAATTAAAATAGCAAGAATGGAGAATTGGAAGAATAATCCGTGAGAAACAAAAAGCAAGAAGTAGCATGTTCACTGTCGTGACTCTAGGAGTCACTCCCGTGAAGCTAACTAGTCGTTACCAAGAAACCTACATCTGAAGTTCACGACCATGAAGGAAAACCAAACCGTGAAGTAAGCATTTCAGTCACCCTCGTGAAGAAAGGTGTCACCCCCGTGAAGCTTCATGCAAATTTCATTCCAGAGAGCTTCACGACCAGAGTCACCACTTGGGTCACGGCTAGGAAGATGTTCACCCCTGTGAATGAATGTGTCACCCCCGTGAAGGCTTCATTCAATTTCATCCAGAGAGCTTCACGACCAGAGTCACCACTTGGTTCACGGCTGGGAAGAGTGTCACGCCCGTGACTCTATATGTCAAAACATACCAAAGAGCTTCACGACCAAGGTAACTGCTTCAGTCACGGCTTGGGAAGAACTGTCACCCCCGTGACAAGCATATTCACGCCCGTGAACAATGAAAGAGAAAAATGTCAGGCGCGATTTTTTGGTTGGTATAACGGCTAGTTTCTTATTTAATGCACCCCAACGGCTATATTCAGCCATGGGAGTATAAATGGAAGTCATTTATGCATTAAGAAACAAGAGAATGACAAGAAAAACAAAAAATTAGCATATACTTCAAATCACAAGCTATCTTGTACTTTTATACTTTGAGAACAAATTCATTCTCTGTAAAAATCTTATTGCTCCTCATATTTGAGCAATAAAGATTTATAAGTAGTTATCTCTGTAATCTTTACTCAAGTAAGCATTGGGTAGTTCTGGGTTAAGAGAATAATACTTGTAAGGGTTAGTTGTGTGAACCTCCAAAACACAAATTAAAAGGTTGTTTGTGTGAGCCTGTAAAACACAAAGTGTAGGTTGTTTGTGTGAGCCTGTAAAACACAAAGGAATTGGTTATTGTGTGAGCCATTAAAACACAAGGGATTTCTGGGTTAGGTGTGAGCCATTGTGAGAAACACCATAGTTGGGAGTGAGCTTGTAAAACTCCATTGTAACACTTAGTGTGTTAGTGAAACTCCCAATTGTGATTGGGGAGAGGAGTAGGGTTTGTTAATACCCGAACCACTATAAATCTTTGTGTCTGATTTTCTCTATCCCTTATAAAATTAACAATTTTATTTCCGCACCTTAAAGTTTAATTTTTGAAACTCCAATTCAACCCCCCTTCTTGGTCTAATATATGGGCAACAATTGGTATCAGAGCCTTGTTTAGCATTGAAGCCTAAAAAGTGCTAGTAAAGAGTAAGATATGGCCAGTGAAGGATTCCAGAGTCTCAAACCTTACTTTGATGGAACAAATTATGCCCATTGGAAGTTTCAGATGGAGACATATATGGATAATGAAGGAATTGAAGCTTGGGATAGTATTCGAAAAGAATGGACACCACCAATTAGAAGAGGAGTTAATGGTAAAGAAGAAATCCTGTCAAGAGATGATTGGATAGAGCCTCAAAGAAGAGCAAATTTCAAAAATAAGAAGGCAATGACAATTCTCTCAAGTTCATTATCTATTGAAGAATGTGGCAGGATACAACACTGTTCAACTGCATATAACATGTGGAAAACATAAGAAAACTATCATGAAGGCCACAAAGCCACATGGGATGACGAAAGCACTTCAAGTGAAAAATATGATAATGAAAGTGAAGAGGTCAACCTATGTTTCATGGCTATTGAGGATCACGTCTCGGACAAAGTAAGATCACTACACTCATACTCTTTCAATAATGATAGTAGTGATAATGATAGTGATAGTGATGATGATGATGATGATGATGATGATGAGCAAAGCCTAATAGAAGAATTAAATATAGAATTAGAGAAATATAGAACTAAATTTAGTATCTATAGAAATAATATCTCTAATTTGAAAAATAAGATAGATGGCTTAGAAAAGGAGAACATAAAGCTTAAATCATCTAATGAATCTCTTCAAAAGTCATTAGATGAATACTCATCAAGACCCTCAACAGCTTCACTGTTAAAAGAAAATAACACTTTGAAAAATGAAGTTGAGGAACTTAGAAATTCCATTTCTAAATTTCACAAGGGTAAAGAGAGCTTAGATACTCTCATTGTGTCTCAAAGACCACCTTTAGTTAGACATGGTCTAGGGTTTAAGGACACATCATCATCTTCTCACAAAACTATATTTGTAAAATCTAAAGAATCTCACATCTCCACACCTGTTAGAACAACTCCAAGAAATAAGCATGTTAAACCTTCTATACAGAAAAAGAATAATCATGCCTTTATGTATAAGGAGTATGCATCTAGAAAAATGAAAATTAATCATGATTGTGCATGCCATTGTTCTCAAAATCAGTCTAATAGAATTATGGCATTCAAATACATTGTAAGACCAAAAAGCAAGTTTAGACCGAAACAATGTAATTATTGTATGAAAATTGGTCACGTAAATAAACATTGCTGGATAAGGAAGGCTCATTGGCAACCTTCATGTGCTAACCCCCAAGGACCCAAACTCATTTGGGTACCTAAATACCATACTTGATTTGTAACTTTGTAGGTATGCCTCAAGTCCACAATAAAAAAAAAATGCATGGCTAGTAGACAGTGGATGCTCAAGGCATATGACAGGAGACAAAGAACTCTTCAATGAAATCAAAAGTATTGATGGAGGTAAAGTTACCTTTGGAAACAATGCAAAGGGTAAGGTAATTGGCATTGGTTCTATTGGTGTTAATGGTACTACATTTATTAAGGATGTTTTACTTGTTGATGGCTTGAAACATAACTTGTTAAGTGTAAGTCAATTATGTGATAAAGGAACACAAAGTAATCTTCACTTCAAATGAATGTCTTGTAATCTCTATTGATGGTTAAGAAATATTTAAAGGAAATAGAGATATCAATACGTACATAATAAACTTACATGAACTATCTAACCATTCCTCTAAGTGTCTTGTGACTACTAGTGATGAATCTTGGCTGTGGCATAGAAGACTTGGTCATGCTAACATGGATTTAATACAAAGTCTCAGCACAGGAGAGCTAGTAAAAGGATTACCAAGAGTTAAATATGAAAAGGCAAGACATGTGATCCTTGTCAAAGAGGAAAGCAACACAAGTCATCTTTCAAAGCCAAAAACATATGCTCTTGATGATGTTGTAGATGATATGGAAAAACTTGTCATTGAAAATGGAAAAGAAGAAAACGATCAAGAAAATCTACTACCTCAAAATCAAGAACAAATGGAGCAAGAACTTCCAAAAGAATGGAGAATGAACAGAAATCATCCAAAAGAGCAAATAATTGGTGATCTATCAAGGGGAGTAAGTACTAGATCTCATTTCAAGTATTTAGTCACTGACATAGCTTTTATTTCACAAATTGAGCCTAAAAACATTGATGAGGCTCTTAATGATGAAAGTTGGGTAATTGCCATGCAAGAGGAACTCAACTAATTTGAGAGAAATAAGGTATGGAACCTAGTACCAAGACCTAAGAATCATCAAATCATAGGCAGCAAATGGGTATTTAGAAATAAGTTAGATGAACAAGGGTTAATAACCAGGAATAAAGCAAGACTAGTTGCAAAAGGATATAATCAGGAAGAAGGTATAGACTATGATGAAACATATGCACCGGTAGCTAGATTAGAAGCTATAAGAATACTCTTAGCATATGCATGTCACATGAATTTCAAACTTTTTCAAATGGATGTGAAAAGTGCATTTCTAAATGGCTATATAGATGAAGAAGTGTATGTAGAACAACCACCAGGTTTTGAAAGCTATGATTTGCCAAATCATGTTTTTAAACTTTCAAAAGTTTTGTATGGTTTAAAACAAGCTCCAAGAGCTTGGTATGAGAGACTAAGTTCTTTTTTACTAGAAAATAGCTTCACAAAGGGAAATGTTGACACTACACTGTTCATCAAAAAGCATAAGCATGAGATACTAATTGTTCAAATTTATGTTGATGATATAATATTTGGTTCTACTAATGAGCTGCTTTGTCAAGAATTTGCTAAGTGCATGACTAGGGAATTTGAAATGAGCATGATGAGAGAACTTAAGTATTTCCTTGGTCTACAAATCAAACAAAGCAATGAGGGCATATTCATCAACCAAACCAAATATGCCAAAGACTTAATCAAAAAATTTGGTATGGAAGGATGCAAAAATGCCAAGACTCCTATAAGTACATCAACAAAATTGCACAAAGATGAAAAGGGTAAGAGCATTAATGAAATGCTTTATAGAGGTATGATCGGATCACTTTTATATCTCACTGCTTCTAGACCCGATATTATGTATAGTGTTTGCTTATGTGCGCGATTTCAATCATGTCCCAAAGAATCTCATCTAAATGTTATAAAAAGGATTTTAAGATATTTACATGGAACATTGCATCTAGGTTTATGGTATCCTAGGAATTGATCTTTCGATATTATAGGATATTCAGATGCAGACTATGCTGGTAGTCTTTTGGATAGAAAAAGCACTTCAGGTACTTGTCACTTCATTTGAGAATGTTTGGTTTCTTGGTTTAGCAAGAAATAAGTTTCAGTTGCTTTATCAACTGCTGAAGCTGAATATGTAGCAGTTGGATGTTGTTGTACACAAATTCTTTGGATAAAACAACAACTTAAGGACTATGGTCATGAGATGAACCATATACCTATAAAATGTGACAACACCAGTGCTATAAATCTTTCAAAGAATCCTATTCAACACTCTAGAAGTAAACATATTGACATTAGACATCACTTTATTAGAGATCATGTTCAATATGGAGATGTTGAATTAGAATTTGTATGCACAGAAAAGCAATTAGTAGATATTTTCACTAAGTCTCTAAATGAGGATAGATTTAATTTCATTAGAAGAGAACTAGGTATGATTGATGGATTAACCTTGTGATTACAAAAATATGAAATTTTAATTGTTGATCTTAAAACATCTCACAAGTTATAAGATCAAGTTTTTTGATGAGAATTTATGCTTTATGAAGTAAAATCTTTGTTGAAATGATTTAGTCTTGTTGCAGAACTTAATTTCAATCTTATGAAAATTATAGGGAAGTCACACCCGTGACTTATACTCACGCCCGTGACTTAAGTGGCTCAAAGAGGCAGTGTCGTTCACGACTTTGGTTCACGACATGCTTCACGGCTTCAAGTAGTGAAACATTGTTTCACGGCTTGAGTCATGCCCATGGATAAGAATATTCACGCCCGTGATGATTTTTCACTCCCGTGAACCATTACGATTCAAAAACTCACAGAAGCTTTCACGCTTTGGGTCACGACATGATTCACTGCTTCAAGTGGTGAAACATAGTTTCACAACTTTCGTCACGCCCGTGGCAAAGAACTGTCACGCCCGTGATTAATTACACCCAAAAACTCACAGACGCTTTCACGCCTTGTGTCACGGCTTGCTTCACGGGTATAAGTAGTGAAATTCAACAGTTCACGCCCGTGACAATACATTCACCCCCGTGACCTATGATCATGCACGCCCGTGATGTTCATGGATCACACCCGTGAACACATTCACGCTTTTCATTTACGGGTGGAACACTGCTTCAGCAAACCGTGAACACGACTATTCACGTCCGTGACACCCCAAGCCACGCCCATGAATGTATCGAATATATAAGAAAACATCCAGTTACAATCTTCATTTCAACTCTCTATCTTCCAAAACCGCTCTCATTTACTCTCTTTCATTGAGACATTGAAGATTCCGACTCCAAAGCCTTGATATTTCACTATAAATACCATCAAAAAGTTCGAATCTTCAGCAGAAATCATACACTTCTAGGGTCTTTTATCAAAATTTCTGTCAAAATCTTCTTCAACTCCATCAACTACTAAATTTCTTCAAATATGGAGTCTGCTTCATCAAAGGGAAAGAGAAAGAAGTCTCATGCACCATAGAGGTATTCAGATTACCTCATGAACATCATTCCCGAAAGTTGCCATCCTCGGTATGCAACTTTGAAGAAGAGACCTATTTTATCATCAAGGTCCTTCGAATGGCAGACAGTCCGTAATCTCGAACTCGAGATGGCTATGATAGAGCAACTTCAAGCCTGTCATCTAAGATAATTTGTTCAAATTCATTTGCCAACCCTACGGGAGCTAATGCTGGAATTTCTCAGCACCTTGCAGGTTTCACCAACTGGAGTGGTGAAATTCCAACTCTGCAAAAATGAAAACACCCTCAGTGCCATCGCTTTTGGAGAATTATTCAACCTACCATCTGATGGCATTCTGAATGAGACTGAGGTAGAATTCTCTGCCCCTGCAGCATGGACACATTTTGGCACGGATTGCAGCTGGGATGTTAAGAAAACTAAGAGCACACATCTCAGGACCCCAGTACATAGGTATTTGCATAGGTTTCTAACCTATAGCATTTTTGCTCGGGGAGAGAGCAATGGAACTATTAGGAAGTCAGAACTCTTCCTATTCGAGATGGCTCGCAGGGAAGTCACAATGGCGCTTTCCAGATGGTTTGCAAACCATCTTCTCTCCATCGCCACCAAGCCTATAGGAGATATCCTGATTGGAGCTTATGTCACTCATATGGCAGTTAAGCTCAATTACTTGAAGATGGATAACCATCACTTCAACATCATTCCTGCACACCCACGAGATAGGCTGGATATAGAGTCATTCATCAAGATGGGAGCAGCAGTCATAATTGTTTTTCAGAACGATATCTTCTACCGCTTCACTGATACCGCTGGAGAGATTATCTGGGAAGATCATGATACGGAGGATTTTAAAGCAGGTCTTCAGGGAGTCCAGCAGAAAAAGAGGGCTAGGATTGAGGAAGCAACTTCAGCCATCGAACAGGACATTGGACAGTCCTCAGCCTCCACACCATCTTTAGCGCAGCAGGTGGTCGACCTCTTGGCACCACATTTCGAGCAGTTGCAGACTTCCATGGATGAGGGGTTGGAAAACCTCAAGGACTTCATGGAGTCTCGGATCGACAGTCTTAAGGCTGAAGTAGCTAGGCTTCATGATAGAATATCTGGCTAGGATATAGGCTAGAGTGTAGCCTAAATTTGTTATGTTTGATCATTTTTTGTTTGTTATGTTTGCTTATGTAGGAAATCTTAAATTTCCTTTCATAGTTTGTATCCCTTCCTTCATAATATATATTTTCTTTTGTTTACTTTAATCTACATATTCTTTTTGATTGATGATAAAAGGGGGAGAAAACTAGCAATATATGATAGATAATATATGATAAGGGAAAGTAGTATCAAACTAGCAATAATAAGAATAGTGAATCAAAAAGTGAAACAGACTTTGAATTGATTTAAAAATCTTGATTCAACTTTTCAGATGCAAAGTAGAAAAATTGAGCTTTTATACACTTTAAATATAACCTGAGAATACTTTGCATACACCTTAAGAGCAAGTTACAAATAAAAACATGCCATGATATATCTTAAATATACCTTACATATACTTTATGTCTTGAAAAGGAATTATAGTATGTATTTGATATACTTCTCATATAACTTGCATATACTTAAAAACTAGTTAAAATGCTACATCTTTATTTACTATTCTTGCATATTATATTTTTTATTCTAAGTATATTTTGAGGGGGAGACTTCTCAAAATCACATATTGCTAGATTATTTGTCACCATCAAAAAGGGGGAGATTGTTAACCTTGAGGGGTATTTCCGTCATTTTGATGATAATAAATAATATAGCAATATTGTATTTAACATACTTGTTTTTGTAAGTATATTATACAGGGCATGAATTAAAATAACAAGAATGGAGAATTGAAAGAATAATCCTTGAGAAACAAAAAGCAATAAGTAGCATGTTCACTGTCGTGACTCTAAGAGTCACTCCCGTGAAGCCAACTAGTCGTTACCAAGAAACCAACATCTGAAGTTCACGACCATGAAGGAAAACCAAACCGTGAAGTAAGCATTTCAGTCACCCCCGTGAAGAAAGGTGTCACCCCCGTGAAGCTTCATGCAAATTTCATTCCAGAGAGCTTCATGACCAGAGTCACCACTTGGGTCACGACTGGGAAGATGTTCACCCCCGTGAATGAATGTGTCACCCTTGTGAAGGCTTCATTCAATTTCATCCAGAGAGCTTCACGACCAGAGTCACCACTTGGTTCACAGCTGGGAAGAGTGTCACGCCCGTGACTCTATATGTCAAAACATACTAGAGAGCTTCACGACTAAGGTCACCACTTCAGTCACGGCTTGGGAAGAACTTTCACCCCCCATGACAAGCATATTCACGCCCGTGAACAATGAAAGAGAAAAATGTCAGGCGCGATTTTTTGGTTGGTATAACGGCTAGTTTCTTATTTAATGCACCCCAATGGCTATATTCAGCCATGGGAGTATAAATGGAAGTCATTTATGCATTAAGAAACAAGAGAATGACAAGAAAAACAAAAGATTAGCATATACTTCAAATCACAAGCTATCTTGTACTTTTATACTTTGAGAACAAATTCATTCTCTGTAAAAATCTTATTGCTCCTCATATTTGAGCAATAAAGATTTATAAGTAGTTATCTCTGTAATCTTTACTCAAGTAAGCATTGGGTAGTTCTTGGTTAAGAGAATAACACTTGTAAGGATTAGTTGTGTGAACCTCCAAAACACAAATTAAAAGGTTGTTTGTGTGAGCCTGTAAAACACAAAGTGTAGGTTGTTTATGTGAGCCTGTAAAACACAAAATGTAGGTTGTTTGTGTGAGCCTGTAAAACACAAAGGAATTGGTTATTGTGTGAGCCACTAAAACAAAAGGGATTTCTGGGTTAGGTGTGAGCCATTGTGAGAAACACCATAGTTGGGAGTGAGCTTGTAAAACTCCATTGTAACACTTAGTGTGTTAGTGAAACTCCCAATTGCGATTGGGGAAAGGAGTAGGGTTTGTTAATACCCGAACCTCTATAAATCTTTGTGTCTGATTTTCTCTATCCCTTCTAAAATTAACAATTTTATTTCCACACCTTAAAGTTTAATTTTTGAAACTCCAATTCAACCCCCCTTCTTGGTCTAATATCTGGGCAACAATGCATATGGGTTTGTTAGACATGTCTTGTATATAGTTAAGAACATATTTTGTATTTTGGTATTATATCTATATAGTTAGATGTAAGATAAAAGCCTTTAATTTTGATAGTTATAATGAAGCATAATAATTATGTAACATGATGATGTATTTGATAATTGAATCCATATGTATATTCGAATATAAAAAAAATGTCAATTTAGTTATTAAATGAAAATTTTAAATTCAACCTAGTTTCATTCAGCTTGTCTGTGTCATTCCACTTATGTAATTGGATTATTTCTATTATATAGGCGGGATGTCACATATTTCGTATAATTGGAATGGTTTAGGTTTCAAATTTGATTTCTCCTCTTATCCCCAATTTTGTCCTTTTTGAAAAGATCACTTTCTCTTGATTCTAACAATCTAATCTTTTTAATGGTGCAAATTTCATGTTATTAATGTTAGGAATCACAAGAAATGTGTTTATGGTATTTCTAGTCTGTGTCTAAGGTTTTAGAGTTGAGAAAATGCAAGTATCTAACTATTAAACCTTAAGGGGTATTTTCTTAATTTTGATGATAACAACTAAATGGACAATAGGGCATTTAACCATATTTTTGTGATATAAGTGTTTTGACAGGTTAAATGTTCCTTAAACCGTAAAAGTTAGTTGACTCAAGTGGATTGAAGTTAAAAGAATGAAATTAAGAAGTCATTCACACCCGTGATATAGAGGTCACGCCTGTGAAAATAGTCACGCTAGTTAATATGCAAATAGTCATCCCTATGAAATTGAATTTTCACACCCATGGAAGACAGGATCACACCCGTGACACTTGTCCATGCCAAACCTTGACATTCAATTTTTCATGGCTGTGAAGCCTTGGCATGCTCGTGGAGCATAAATAGTCATGCCTATGAAGTATTATGCAATTTCTGAATAGTAGCTTTTACAACCAGCTTCACCACTTCAGTCATGGCTTCACTAAGAACAATCACACCCGTGAACGTCCACATTCAATGTTGATAGACACGAATGTAAAAGTTGTTGAACGACTAGTTTTGTATTGAATGCACCCCAAATGGCATTATTTCTCATATGAAGTATAAATATAGTCATTTGTGAACTTCTAAAGGTTAATCAACGAGTTATCAAGCATTAAATCTTTGTAAAGCCATTTGTGCATTAATTCAAATTTCATTTTCATAATCTCTATTATGAAAACCCTTATTGCTCAGTTTGTTAAGCTCTTTTGGTTATTAAGTGCTTTCATTCCTATAATTAGATACTCATTAGTGGATTTGAGTAATTTGGGTTATGAGTGAAACACTTGTAAAGGTTTTTGTGTGAGCCATAAGAAATACAATGATTCGGTTTATGTGTTAAGCATTAAAATACAAGAGTCATTTTTAGTTTAGGTGTTAGCCAAGAGAGTAAAATACCATAGTTAGGAGTGAGCTAGGAAAACTCCATTATAACACTTTTTGTGTTAGTGAAATACCCAATTAAGATTGGAGAGAGGAGTATGGTTTGTTAATAACCAAACCTTTATAAATGTTATGTGTCTATCTCTTTACTTCTTCTTCTTTCCTATTTGTTGTCCTATGCTTAGAGCAAAATTTTATTTACTAACCAATTTAACCTCCCCCCCTCTTGTTTATTGTTTTAGGCAACAATTGGTATTAGATTTAAGTCTAACATTCAAACCTAATAAGTGCTTGTAAATATCGAACTATGGCCAATGAAGGGTTTCATAACCTAAAGCCTTTCTTTGATAGAGCAAACTACTCAAACTAGAAATTCAAAATGGAAACTTATCTTGATAATGAGGGGATAGACATTAGGGACATCGTTTAGAAGGAATGGACAATAAGAAGGAATGCTGAAGGAGAAGATGAAATCATTCTAAGAGATGATTGGATGAAACCTTAAAAGAGAGCAAATGGCAAAAACAAGAAAACCATGATTATTCAAATAAGTTCTCTATCATTTGAAGAGTGTCATAGAGTCCAACATTGTCCAATCGCTTACTTTATTTGGAAAACATTGGAAAACTACCATGAAGGCACAAAGCAAATGAAGTCCAAGAAGGTTTAACTTCTTGTCACCAAATATGAACTCTTCAAGATGAAGTCTAATAAGACTATAACCGAAATGACAAATCAACTTTTTTCCATCACCAATGGCATGAGAAAGCTTGGGAAGCATTAAAGTTTGGCTGATGTAAACAACGAGATTTTAAAGAGTCTTCCAATGAAAGATTTTGGCTTAAAGGTTGTGGGTATTAAAGAAGTCAATGAAGACTTAAGCATAATTCCTATTGACATACTTATTGGCAAACTTTTCACTCTTGAAATGGCTTTAATAAGAGAAAATGAGCTTGAAGGAGAAAAGGAGAAAAGAAGATCCTAGCACTCAAAGCTTTAACTTCCATGCCTATAGATTAAGATCCTATGAGTGATGTAGAGTTGGTTGATGAAGGAGATGAACAAATAGCCTAACTTTCAAGGAGGATCAAGAGATTGATCACTAATAAGTATGGCTCAATCAAAAACTATAAGTAAAAAGCCTCAACATTCACTCCTAGAATCTCCTCATCTAACAAAGGCAAAGAGGAAGTCAAATGCTATGAATGTGGGAAGAAGGGACACATCAAGTCGGAGTGCCCCAAGCTCAAGAAGTACAAGATAAGAGTTAATAAAGAAGATGAAGAAATTTGTCACAAAGCCACTTGGGATGATGACTCTTTAACATTCATTGAAGAAAAATAAGAAAAATAGGTGACTAACTTGTGGTTCATGGTTGTTGAAGATAACTCTATTGATGAATTATGTGACTTAATTGATGATGATGATGATGATAATGATAATGATGATAATATAGTTGAAGTCTTGAACCTAAAGATGGAAAACTATAAAAAGAAACTTGAATCTTATAGAAAAATAGCACTGAACTTAGAAATGATTTTAATGACCTTGAAAAAGTATTGAAAGAGCTAAAAACCTCAAATGACTCCTTAAAGAAATCATTGGATGAGATTTCCTCAAAACCTTCAACCAATACTTTATTAAATGAAAACAATGCTTTAAAAAATGAAATTGAATAACTTAGAAATTCTATCTCTAAATTTCACAATGGGAAAGAGAACCTGGATACCTTAATTGTATCTCAAAGGCCTCCCTTGGTGAGACATGGCCTAAGCTTCAATGGAGCATCATCATCCTCCCCACCTAGAATAATATTTGTCAAGTTTAGCACTCCATAAACCTCTTCTATTGAGGTAATAGCCTTAAAGGCTATGGGCAAAGCACACACAAAAACCCTTACTCAAAAGAAAAGTAGTGAAGGGTCACATGGCTTAAGAGGGAAACGTCAAAAGGCCAATCATGCCTTTTTATATAAAAGGCATGCACCTAGGAAAACTAACCCCCAAGGACTAGAGTTCTTTTGGATACCTAAGAACCAAACCTAAATTGTTGTTTTGTAGGTATGCCTCTTTGCCATATTAAAGGAAAATGTTTGGCTAGTGGATATTTGATGCTTAAGGCACATGACTGGAAATAGGTACCTCTTCACCTAAATCAAAAGGATTGATGGTGGTAAGGTAACATTTGGAAATATTTCCAAAGGTAAGTGATGAATTTTGGCTATGGCATAGAAGGCTTGGGCATGCAAGCATGGACTTAATTCCAAGCCTTAGCAAAGAAGAGCTAGTGGATGGGCTACCCAAAGTCAAATTCATCAAAGATAAGACATAGGAGCCTTATCAAAAGGGAAAGAAACATAAAACATCTTTCAAGGCTATGAATGTTGTAAGTACTACCAAACTCTACAACTTTTGAATCTTGATCTTTTTGGACCTACTAAAGTTCCTAGTTTCAGAGGAAAATACAATGTTTTTGTCCATGTTGATGATTACTCTAAGTTTACTTGGGTAATTTTATTAGATCATAAAATGATGCTTTTGAATCCTTTAAAAGCTTTGGCAAAAAAATTCAAAATGAAAAAGGTTATTTTATTTCTAAAATAAAAAGTGATCATGGAAAAGAATTTGAAATTGAGAATTTTGAAAATTTGTGTTTAGAATATGGTATTTCTCATAATTTTTCAACTCCTAGAACGCTTCAACAAAATGGGGTTGTTGAAAGGAAAAATAAAACTTTGGTACAAATGGCTAGAACAATGCTCAATAAGTATAGTTTACTAACCTACTTTTGGGCCAAAGCCACCAATACCGCATGTTATATTTCTAATTGTGTTTTCAAAAGGGATGCTTTAAATAAAACCTCTTTTGAGCTATGGAATAGAAGGAAACCCAAGATCTCATACCTTAGAGTGTTTGGATGCAAATGTTTTATATTGAATACCAATGGCAACCTTGGAAAATTTGCTTCTAAATTCAATGAAGGTATGTTCTTAGGATACTCCTCAACTAGCAAAGTTTATAAAATCTTTAATAAAAAAATCATTAGTTGTAGAAGAGTCTATCCATGTTATTTTTTATGAATCTAATAAAGCTGATATTGGGAAAGGTATTGTTTTTTAAAATGTTGTAGGATCAATGGAAAAGCTTGATCTTGACCATGAAGAGGATGGTTAGACCTCAAAGAAAGATGACAATATTGATCAAGAAGAGAAACAATAAGAAGAGCATCAAGAGAAACAATTACCTCAAGCTCAAGAGCAAAGCAGCCGAAAGCTACTAAGGGAGTGGAAATTCATAAGAAAACACCTCATGAAGCAAATCATTAGTGATCCCACTAAGAGTGTAAGTACTCATTCTCATTTTAAGTTCTTAGATTCTAATCTTGCTTTTGTCTCTCAGATTGAGCCAAAGACTATTGAGGAGAGGCTCTTGATGATGAGAGTTGGGTAATTTCCATACAAGAGGAATAGAACCAATTTGAGAGAAATAAAGTTTGGACCTTGGTTCCAAGACCTAAGTATTACCCAATTATTGCTAGTAGATGGGTCTTTAGGAGTAAGTTGGATAAGCATGGTAAAATCAATAGGAACAAAGCTAGATTGGTTGCCAAATGCTACAATTAAGAGGAAGGCATAAATTATGATGAGACCTAAGCTCTGATTGCGAGATTAAAAGCCATGAGGATTCTTTTAGGATTTGCAAGTCACATGAATTTTAAGCTTTTTCAAATGGGTGTAAAAAGTGTCTCTCTAAATGGTTTTATAAAGGAGGAAGTTTACGTTAAGAAACCACCCAATTTTGAAACTCATGCATTGCCAAATCATGTGTTTAAGCTCTTAAGGCCTTATACGGTTTAAAACAAGCTCCAAGAGCTTGGTATGAAAGACTTAGTGCATTTCTCTTAGAAAATGGTTTCTTAAAGGGATATGTAGATACTACTCTTTTTATCAAAAAGCATGAGCATGGCATTCTACTTATTCAAATTTATGTTGATGATATTATCTTTGGGTCTACTAATGAATTGCTTGGTCAAAAATTTGTTAAGTGTATGACTAAGAAGTTTGAAATGAGCACAATGGCTCAAAATTTTCCTTAGTCTTAAAATCAAGTAAAACAAGGAGAGCATCTTTATCAATCAATCCAAGTACACCAAAGAGTTATTAAAAAAATTTGGAGTGGAAGGATACAAGAGTGCCAAGACTCTAATGAGCACATCAACAAAGTTGGATAGTGATGAGAAGGGTAAGGCTATAGATGAAAAGCTCTATAGAGGTATGATCAGATCCCTCATATACCTTACTGTTTTTAGACCCGATATAATGTTTAATGTATACTTGTGTGCTAGATTTCATTCATGTTATAAGGAATCTCATTTGAATGCTTTGGATAAGATTTTAAAACACATTCATGGCACAATGCACTTAGGCTTATGGTATCCTAGGAATACTTCATTTCACATCATTGGTTTTTCGGATGCCAATTATGCCAGTAGTCTTCTAGAAAATAAACACATCCAGAACTTGTCACTTCATTGGTGAATGTTTAGTTTTTTGGTTTAGCAAGAACTAATTTTTGGTTGCTTTGTCCACTACCGAAGTGGAATATGTGGTAGCAGGTTATTGTTGCACTCAAGTTCTTTGGTTGAGACAACAATTCAAGGACTATGGTCAAGAGATTGATCACATTTCCATTAAATGTGACAATACAAGTGTTATAAATCTCTCTGAAAATCCCATTCAATATTAGGAGTAAACACACAGACATTAGGCATCATTTTATAAGCGATCATGTCCAAAATGGTGATCTTGTATTAGAATTTATTGATACAAACAATCAATTGGCTAAGATCTTCATGAAGCCTCTTAATGATGAAAAATTTTATTTTATAAAAAGGGAGCTTGGTATGCTTAAAGGGAGCACCTTATCATGAAAATTGCTTTAAAGGTATACATTACACTTAATCATGCATTTTTTATGTTTATATGTGAACCATGAGTGTTATGTCATGCTTTGATGATATTCTCGTCAAAATTATGTGATATATGTTTGTATACCATGAAAAAGTATGTTTTATTTGCATATGAAGAAGTATAGTTGAACAAAAATTATTTTTGGAACTTGTTCTTTTATTTTCTATTTTTATGGATTCATGCTTGTGACTAGTTAGTCACGGCCTTGAATGTTTCTGAACTAAAAATTCTAGATCCCTTCACATTTTTATTCATGCTTTTGGTCACAATTTTATAACCGTGAAAATTGATGTTCATGCCTATGAATATTTATTCACGACCATGACACTTTTGAGACTTTGAATCCATATTTGTTTATGCCCTTGTTCACAATCAATGTCACACTCTATCATACCCATGAACACATATTCACGGCTATGAATTGAGTGATATAAAAGTTATTTTTCGCTATTCACTGTCATTTTTCTCTCTCCTCTCTCTTCGGTAGTCGCAATCCTATAATTTTTCCAGTCAATGCCTAACCATTTTCCCCATATTTTAACCGGCTTTCATCATATAAACACTCTATGCTCATTTTCCTCCTATTTCTCTTAAATATATCTCAAGCTTTATCAAGTTTTCACAAGTTCTTAAATGTTTTCTAGAACCCTATGTATCATTACTCACTGTGTTTTTGCATCTTCTTCCATTTTCACTGGTTTTTTGACATCTACCATGGCTTCAGAAATGGGTTCTTCTAAAGGCAAGAAGAAAAGCATTGCATCATGATTTCTAGTGAACTCAATGTACACAAAATTTTGAGCAATCACTACCATTCCAAGTACAACATTCTAAAAAAACATCATATTCTCTCTACAAGAACATTTGATTGGGATTGCATCAAGACTCTAGGCCTGGAATCAGATATGCAAGTATGCTTACACAAGTGTGATTTGTTGGAATTCATCAACATTTACCAACCTACTTTCAAGGAGCCAACCCTGGAATTTCTAAGTACCTTACAAGTCTCCCCAATCGGCAAGTTTTCATTTCAATTATACAGACACAAGACATCTCTCTGCCACAACATTTGTTGAAATTTTCAAGCTACCATATGAGGGCTTGATTTATTAGAGTGAAGCAAATGAATTCTATCCCAAGTTAGTTTAGAGCATGGTAGTGAATGTAGCTAGGACATGGAAAAGACTAAGAGCATGCATTTAACCAATTTGGTTCATTGTTACATTCACCAATTTATCATTTACTCCATCTTTGCTCTAAGGGACAACAATGGCTCGATACAGAAGTCTGAATTGCTCTTGCTAGAATGGGCTCAGAAGAATGAGCCAACAGCCTTATCGAGATGGTTTGCCTCACATCTCCTTTCCATCACCACGAAGCCTACTAGTGACATTCTCATTGGAAGCTATGTTACTCATTTGGCAATGAAGCTTGGTTATCTGGATCTTCAAAATCATTCCTACACCATCATCCTAACTTCTCCTCATGATCATAATGTTAATTCATTTGTTAAGATGTGAGTTGTTGTTTGCATCCTGTACAAGGGTGAAATCTTCTACAAGTTTACCACACCTACAAAAGAAATTGCATGGAAGGCTAATGACTCTATTGATATCAAAGTGGGTTTACAAGGTTTTCACCAAAAGAGAGCTCGAGTGGAGATTCCTAAAGCCTTAGCATGTGGTACTGAAGCAATATCCCTCAAGTGGCGAAAATATCCCTCAAGGTTCAACAATCTCACCCTTTTTGATGGTGATAATTAATTAGGCAATATGGGGTCTAAAGAAAAATAAAATTTCTCCTTCTCAATTGATGCTTAATAAACATGAATTATAAGAAGTACAATATGCAAGAGAAGCTTCATAGCATTCATATCAAGATAAACAAAGTATTCATGCCAACTATATGAAAGGTATATTGCAAGTATATGATATGTTGATTAGGCATTTTATGCTTTATATGCAAGGAATATGTCAAGTATATATAATATATATTTCAAAGTGTATTGTCATATATTGCATACAACTTAACATTTTCATTTCCTTACTTATTCTCACCCTTTGTCATAATCAAGAAGAGATAAGACAATAGAGAATAAAATAAAATAAAATATATATCATTGCATTAACAAAAGATTTACAAGTCAAATGGGTTGTAAAATATAAAAGACTCTTGCCTAAACATAAAAAAGAAAAGTACTATGATAACATGATCCTAAGGATCCTAAGACATAAAAAGTAAAAAAAATAATTAAAGTCATGGCTTAAAGCTAGACATCTACTCGAGAAGATGAGTTACCTCCTCATTAGGGCTATCAATCCTAGACTCAACAAAGTCCTTGAGGTTTTCAGCTTTGCATTAATCAACTCCTAAAAGGTGTTCATGCTTTCATGAAGCTTGTCAAAGTGAGGAGTCAAGAGTGTGGCAATCTGTTGTGCCAAGTCTGGCAGAGCTGCTGAAGGGGTCTAAGTGGTAAGAGGAGCATCTTGAATAATTGGAGGTGGAGTCTCAACATGGGCTCTCTTCCTTTGTTGGAGCCCTTGAAGTCCCACTTTGAATTCCTCAGAGTCTTCAAGCTCCCATGCCACCTCTCCTACTGGGGTGATGAAGTGATAAGAAATTTCATCCTTATGGTGGACACTCATTGTTACTCCCATCTTGATGAATGACTCAATGTCAAGTCGGTCTCTAGAAGAAGCTGAAATGATATTGTAAACATGATTATTGAGGTCCAAAAATCCCAGCTCTACCGCCAAATGAGTCACATATCCTCTGATAAGAATGTCTCCTAAAGGTTTAGAGGCAATGGATTGTAGGTGAGAAGAAAACCATCAAGATAGTGTCACGAGCTCACTCTTTCAAGCCATATCAAACAGAAGTAATTCAGACTTTCGAATAGAGTCATTGCTATCACCCTAACCAAAGATGTTGTAGGTGAGAAACCGGTGAATGTAGCGAAGCATTGGAGATATCAAGTCTGTGGTTTTCATCTTCTTGACGTCCTAGCTATGGTCACTACCAAAATAGGACAATGCATCATCATTGTCTTAGATCAATCTCTTATGGGGGAGCTTGAAAATCTCTCCAAATTCAGTGACAATCAAGGTTTTCTCTTGCTTGCAGAGTTGAAGGAGGCTTTCCCAATCGAAAAGACCTACAATGTGCTAAGAAATTCTAATATCATCTCCTGAACGGTGGGTCAATATATGTCAATAAACTCCAGCAAGCCAAACTTGCATAACCAAACCTTCATGTCAGAGGTAAGGACTAATGTCTTGACACACCCCCAGTCGAAGGTCTTTGTTGATAAGAGAGGCCATTTTTTTAGGCAAGCCTATCTTAGATGACAATGTCGAGGTATGACATTGAGTAAATAATCCATGTGTAGCTTTAGGGTCAAACTCTTCTTCTACCCTTTTGATTGACTAGATCCTAAAGCCATTAAAGAGTTTGAAGGTTTGAGAGGAAAAAAAAACTCTATCTTAGGGTTTGAAATTGGACCCTAAAAGTCAGAAACAAAAGTGATGGAGGTGTTTAGTGATTGATTTTAGCAAGAATATATAAAAATAAGGTGTTTAGGAGGTTAGATTTGGGCAGAAAAGATGAGGAATCACGAATGTCGTGAGTTTTAAGAGAGAGAAAGTGAGAAAGAATAATGAATTTCAGGTTATATTTCGATCGATTCACAGTCATGAATGAATGTTCATAGGCATGAACGATCATGTTCACAATTAGGCAAGGTAGTGACTTAAACTGTGACTTAGGGCATGAACGATATTCCCTAAAAATTGAGGCATTTTCGGTCATGACACTAAATAGTCATTGGCGTGAATAAAGGCTGACACGGGATCAAACCGTGATCCAAGGTGTGAAACAAGCCATGATCGAATTTGTTGGTTTTGGCTACCATTTTCACTGTTGTGAAGATTTATTCACATGCGTGAATATCTAAAAATTTATAAAAAAAAATAAAACTAAGTCATATTCAAGAGTATGTGATATCCAAACATTTTCTAAATATTTTAAACATAAAAATAAATACTTTGTCATATAATATGATCATGCAAATCATCAATTAATCACAATATCACTCAAAGTTCACAATGTAAGATTTAAAAAAAAAAAACAAAGTATACTCATTACATAAGAATTATCATTTAAGACAATGTGGTTCTATCAAGCATTCCAAGCTCTCTTTTTATAAAGCAAAACCTTTCATCATTGAGAGGCTTGGTAAAAATATCAGCCAATTGGTTGTTTATGTCAATGAATTCTAGCACAACATCTCCATTTTGGACATGATCTCTTAGGATGTGATGCCTAATGTCTATATGTTTGCTCCTAAAGTGTTGCATAGGGTTCTTAAAAATATTTATAGCACTAGTATTGTCACATTTGATGGGAATATGATCCATTATTTGACCATAATCTTTAAGTTGTTGTCTCATCCAAAGAACTTTAGTGCAACAACATTCTGTTGCCACATATTTTGCTTCAGCAGTTGATACGACAACTAAAACTTGTTTCTTACTAAACCAAGAAACTAGGCATTCTCCAATGAAGTGACAAGTACCTGAAGTGCTTTTTCTATCTAATAGACTACCAAAAAAATCAACATCCGAAAAGCCAATGATATAAAAAGAAGTATTCCTAGGATACGATAGACCTAGATGTAAATAACCATGTAAATATTTTAAGATTCTTTGAACAACATTCAAATGTGATTCTTTAGGACGTGATTGAAATCTAGCACATAAGCATACACTATGCATAATGTCATGTCTAGAAGCAAAAAGGTATAAAAAAGATCTAATCATACCTCTATAAAGCTTTTCATCTATACTCTTACACTTCTCATCTTTGTCCAATTTAGTTCATGTGCTCATTGGAGTATTTGCAATCTTACACTCTTCCATTCCAAATTTCTTTAATAGTCATTTGGTGTACTTGGATTGGTTGATGAATATGCCATCATTGCATTACTTAATTTGAAGAACAAGGAATAACTTGAGCTCATTTATCATGCTCATTTCAAACTCCCTAGTCATACACTTAGTAAATTCTTGGCAAAGCAATTCAATAGTATACCCGAAAATGATATCACCAATATAAATTTGATCAAGTAATATATCATGCTTGTACATTTTAATAAAAAGAGTTGTGACTACATGCCCTTTTGAAAAATCTTTTTCTAATAGAAATTCATTAAGCCTTTCATACCAAGCTTTTGGAGTTTGTTTTAAACCATATAAGGCCTTAGTGAGCTTAAACACATGATTTAGCAATGTATGACTTTCAAAACCAGAAGGTTGTTCAACATAGACTTCCTCTTCTATAAAGCCATTTAAAAGGCACTTTTGACATCCATTTGAAAAAGTTTAAAATTGATGTGGCATGCAAAAGCTAAAAGTATTCTTATTGCTTCTAATCAAGCGACCGGAGCATAGGTTTCATCATAATCTATGCCTTCCTCTTGATTGTACCCTTTAGCAACTAATCTAGCCTTATTTCTAGTTATAAGACCTTGTTCTTCTAACTTGTTTATAAACACCCATTTACTACCAATGATTAGATAGTCCTTGGGTCTAGGAACTAAGGTTCAAACCTTATTTCTCTCAAATTGGTTGAGCTCCTTTTGCATAGCAATTACCCAATTTTCATAATTTAGATCCTCATTAATATTCTTTGGCTCAATTTGAGAGACAAAAACAAGATTAGAATCCAAAAGTTTAAGATTAGATCTAGTACTTACACCCTTGGTAGGATTACCAATGATTTGTTCCATGGAGTGGTTTCTTCTAAATTTCCACTCCTTTGGAAACTCTTGGGTTACTTGCTCTTGAGCTTGAGGTAGTGAATTATCTTGTTGTTGCTACTCTTGATAATCATCATCTTTCATTGAGGTTCCATCATCCTTTTCATGATCAATATTAAGCTTTTTCATTATTCCTACAATGTCATCAAAAGCACTACCTTTCACAAGATCAAGTTTACTAGATTCATCAAAAACAACATGCATAGATTCTTCAACAACTAAGAAGATACCTTCATAAGATTTAGAAGCAAATTTTCTAAGGTTATCCGTTGTGTTTAACATAAAATATGCATCCAAATACTCTAAAATATGATATCATAGGTTTTCTTCCATTCCGCAGCTCAAATGAGGTTTTATTTAAAATAGGTCTTTTGAAAACACGGCTAGAAATATAGCATATGGTATTGTGGATTCGGCCCAAAAGTAGGTTGGTAAACCATACTCACTAAGCATTGTTCGAGCCATTTCAATTCAAGTCCTACTTTTTGTTTCAACTACCACATTTTGTTGAGGTATTCTAGGAATTGAAAAATTATGAGAAATACCATATTCTAAACAAAAGTTTCCAAAATTTTCATTTTCAAATTCTTTGTCATGATCACTTTTTATTTTAGAAATAAAATATCCTTTTTCATTTTAAACTCTTTTGGCAAAGTTTTTGAAGGATTCAAAAGCATCAATCTTTTGAGCTAAGAAAATTACCCATGTGAATCTAGAGTAATTATCAACAATAACAAATGTATAGTGTTTACCTCCTAAACTAGCATTTCTAGTGGGTCCAAAAAGATCTAAATGTAAAAATTATAGTGGTTTAGAGGTACTTACTACATTTTTAGACTTGAATGATGTTTTGTGTTGCTTTCCTCTTTGATATGGTTCACATGTCTTATCCTTTTCAAATTTGACTTTTGGTAGTCCATTGACTAGCTCTCATTTGCTAAGGCTTTGAATTAAGTTTATGCTTGCATGACCAAGCCTTTTATGCCATAGCCAAGGCTCATCGTTAATAGTCATAAGACACTGAGAGGAAAGGTTAGATATCTTGCGTAAGTCTATTATGTAAGTATTGTCATCTCTATCTCCTTTGAATATCTCTTAAACATTTAGAGTGGTTACAAGACATTCATTAAAGGTAAAGGTGACTTGGTTTCCCTTATCACATAATTGACTTACATTTAACAAGTTGTGTTTTAAACCATCAACAAGCAAAACATCTTCAATTAAAGTTGCACCTTTAAACCAATAGATCCAATGCCAATTACCTTACCCTTAGCATTGTTTCCAAAAGTTACCTTACCACCATCAATCCTTTCGATATGGGTGAAGAGACTTTTGTTACCAGTCATATGCCTTGTGTAACACCCTCTTATATAGTTAGGAATAATTCCAACTACATAGGAGAATGTCACTTGCCTATTACCTTAAAATTCATTTAAATTAAAGTTTCTTCTATTTTAGTTATTATATTTTCATATGTTAATTTTTTTTTCATGATAACAATATGTCATACAATTAATGAATCTATTTTACATGCGGAATTAACAAACCATGGCCATATCTTCAAACATAAGTTTGGGTTTTCACTGTCCCGATGTTTACAAAATACTTATGATCCAAACAAAATTACATATTCCCATCATAAAAAGACATGTAAAACTTTTGAAAAACCATAATTATACTCATCACCCATGACATGAGGATAAGAACAAAATGCATATCATGTAAAGCACCAACCCTCTCAAGTGGATTTACTTTATTTGACTCTGTATGGGCTTGCTTCTCTTCCTATCAACTTCTCTCTATAGGCTCCGAACCTGTGTATGGGAAAACACCCACACGCTAAGCAACGTAATGTTTAGTGGTACATATGTGCATAAATATTCGTACATACACTTATGATATATCATAAAAATTCCATATTCATATTATCCAATTTTGCATATAAATAATCATAAATAATAATCCGTATATCACAATCCTTTTTATAGAAATATAAAAACAAGAAATCAATTTATCATATATCAATATGGAATATTGCATACCTGGTTTACTGGTTCAACACATATACATGTCATAATTTACAAAGGTAAATTCATATTCATACCTCATTTATAAATGTTATTTCCTTGTTTCATTTACCTGATAACTAATTTTTTTTCCATATTTCGTTTTTTAAAATATTTTATATTTTATAGCCCCAAAACTCTAAATTTGGACTATTTGGATGCGGGTTATGAAACAGGAGCGCTCTCACCCGAGCTTAAGCAACCCTGCTCACTATCTGTATCTGTCTGTATAAGTGCTCAACTGAGCATCTCAAGTCAAGAGTGCTCTCACCCGACTTTAAGCCATCTTGACTGAGTAAAATAAATAATTGCATGCATTTAGGATCAAGGACGCTCTCACCCGAGCTTAAGCCACCTTGTCCATATAATGAAAATTTTCATATCATCATAATTTGTACGGTACCATAAACCCCTCAATGGAATGCCATCTATCCTATTTCTAGTCCTAAATTAGAGAATTGGGCTTAATTGATGTTATCATGTTATTGTTTACATAAATCATCAAAATTCACATATTTATAATAATTTTCGATTTACATGCCCTATACATATAAAAATTTCTCAATCTCATTTAAAATCTCAAATCACAACACATCATATTAATTTAGTCAATACATAATAAGAATTTTAAATATAACTATTATCATATTATTTAAAATTAAAACATATATATATGTCACCCATTATTTAAAATACCAAATTACTAAATTTTATTTCTGGACAGATTCCTACCCTAATTTTGGATTGCACATTTCACCTATTTTTCATTTGCATTTAACCTTATGGTATTCTATGAATTTTTAGATTAATGTCTTATCTTTTATATACAAAAAGAATCATATAAATCTGAATTTTCTAGCTAAAGTTATGTCCAAATAACAGTATAGTGCTTAGTAAATATATGTCCAGTATTTTTCAGAATATTCTTAGGTCCGAGATTTTGTATTAAATTTTAGGTCCAAAATAAATTATAACTAGTATTTATACTCTTCATAAAGTTTTTGTATCTATGTGTCTACTGTAATTTTCAACTAGTTTTATTCCGATCTAAGTTCCAGAACAAAGGATATCACCAAAATACCATAGCATGTTCAGAAAATAATTACCCATAATTTTCTTGGTAATTTCAACTCCTAGATTTTGTAGAAATTTTTAGACCAACTTAGAATCCGATATAGCATTTAAACTCTGTATAGAAGTTTTAGGTCTATGTGTCTAGTTTCATTTGCAACTAATTTCATCCTGATCCAAGTTCCAGAACAAAAGTTTTAAGCAAAATACCATAGCATATTCAGAAAATATGAGACATACTCTTTTCTAATCCTATAAGTCGACAGAGAAGTAGCCCATGTCAGAGTCATATGAGACATACAATGCATGCATGATAAACCTTTAGCCCACTTAGGTCTAGGATTGCCTAAACCTGGGCTCTAATACCATTAAATGTAACACTCTCTTATATAGTTAGGAATAATTCCAACTATATAGGAGAATGTCACCTACCTATTACCTTAAAATTCATTTGAATTAAAGTTTCTTCTATTTTAGTTATTATATTTTCATATGTTAATTTTTTTTTCATGATAGCAATGTGTCATACAATTAATGAATCTATTTTACATGCAGAATTAACAAACCATGGCCATATCTTGAAACATAAGTTTGGATTTTCACTGTCCCGATGTTTACAAAATACTTATGATCCAAACAAAATTACATATTCCCATCATAAAAGGACATGTAAAACTTTTGAAAAACCATAATTATACTCATCACCCGTGACATGAGGACAAGAACAAAATGCATATCATGTAAAGCACCAACCCTCTCACGTGGATTTACTTTATTTGACTCTGTATGGGCTTGCTTCTCTTCCTGTCAACTTCTCTCTATAGGCTCCGAACCTGCGTATGGGAAAACACCCACACGCTAAGCAACGTAATGCTTAGTGGTACATATGTGCATAAATATTCATACATACACTTATGATATATCATAAAAATTCCATATTCATATTATCCAATTTTGCATATAAATAATCATAAATAATAATTCGTATATCACAATCCTTTTTATAACAATATAAAAACAAGATATCAATTTATCATATATCAAGAAGGAATATTGCATACCTGGTTTACAGGTTCAACACATATACATGTCATATTTACAAAGGTAACTTAATATTCATACCTATTTATAAATTTTATTTCCTTGTTTCATTTACCTGATAACTAATTTTTTTTCCATATTTCTTTTTTTAAAATATTTTATATTTTATAGCCCCAAAACTCTAAATTCGGACTATTTGGATGCGGGTTATAAAACAGGAGCGCTCTCACCCGAGCTTAAGCCACCCTGCTCACTATCTGTATCTGTCTGCATAAGTGCTCAACTGAGCTTCTCAAGTTAAGAGCGCTCTCACCCGACCTTAAGCTATCTTGACTGAGCAAAATAAATAATTGCATGCATTTAGGATCAAGGGCTCTCTCACCTGAGCTAAAGCCACCTTGTCCATATAATAAAAATTTTCATATCATCATAATTTGTACGGTACCGTAAACCCCTCAATGGCATGCCATCTATCCTATTTCTACTCCTAAATTAGAGAATTGGGCTTAATTGATGTTATCATCTTATTGTTTACATAAATCATCGAAATTCACATATTCATAATAATTTTCGATTTACATGCCCTATGCATATAAAAATTTCTCAATCTCATTTAAAATCTCAAATCACAACACATCATATTAATTTAGTCAATACACAATAAGAATTTTAAATATAACTATTATCATATTATTTAAAATTAAAACATATATATATGTCACTCATTATTTAAAATACCAAATTACTAAACTTTATTTCTGGACAGATTCCTACTCTGATTTTGGATTGCACATTTCACCTATTTTTTATTTGAATTTGACCTTATGGTATTTTATGAATTTTTAGATTAATGTCTTATCTTTCATATACAAAAAGCATCATATTAAACTGAATTTTCTAGCTAAAGTTATGTCCAAATAACAGTATAGTGCTCAGTAAAAATATGTCCAGTATTTTTCAGAATATTTTTAGGTCCGAGTTTTTGTATCAAATTGTAGGTCCAAAATAAATCATAACTAGCATTTATACTCTTCATAAAGTTTTTGTATCTATGTTTCTACTGTAATTTCCAACTAGTTTTAGACCAACTTAGAGTCAGATATAGTATTTACAATCTTCACAAAAGTTTTAGTTTTATGTGTATAGTTTCATTTTCAACTAATTTCATCCCGATCCAAGTTCCATAACAAAAGATATGGTCAAATAAATCAATACTGTTCCAAATGAATTTTAACAAAACCAGCAACCACAACAAGTTATTTGTTCACTCTTCCTACAACATCAAACCTCATTATAATGCAAATAAATTGCATAAAGGAATAAATATGCTCATATGTACAAATCTTGACACAATGAAGTCTAAACCTTGACACAATGAAGTCTTAACCTCTTCGAACCTTAAGCTATTATAGTTATTTTATGTTTTTGGAGAGAGGAAGAGGAAGGAGAGGAAGAAGAAAATGAGTGAAAGAAGAGAGAATTTGTGTATGGAAGAGTGGGGGGGAGGCTAGGGTTCTAAAATTTGGAAGAAGAAGAAGAAAATAATATTTTTATACTCATGGTAAATATCCTATTAGGCCCCCCTTGTTTTTGCCAAATATCCACTTAAATCCTTGGTTTTTATCTTATTATTATTAACTTACCCAACCTTTCTATTTATTTTATTTAACACACATAACTTAATAAAAATTCACTTATAAATATTTTTATTATATTTTATTTCCAAATTTAGTCTCAAATAATTTTAATTACGATCATTAAATATGTTAATTATCCAAACCTAAATTGACGGGCGTTACACCTTGAGCACCACTATCCACTAGCGAAGCATCTTCCTTTGATGTGGATTTGAGGCATACCTGCAAAACAATAATTTAGGTATGGTTTTTAAGTACCCAAATGAATTTGGGTCCTTGAGGGTTAGCACTAGAAGGTTCCTAATAGGCCTTCCTTATAAAACAATGTTTGTTTATCTGTCCAAATTTCATGCAATAGTGACATTATTTAGACTTATATATGTTTTTCCATTTTTCCTTGTGTTTAAGCTTTGTTATTTTCCTAAGTGGTGTTTGTGCACAATGACATAAACATGAATTTGTGATAGGTGCTTTCCTAGGTGCATGCTTCTCTTATAAGAAAGCATGATTGGCTTTTTGAGGTTTTCCTCTTAAGCCCCATTGATTACTCTTATTTTGAGTAGAAGGTTTTGTGTGTGCATTGCCTTTAGCCCTTGGGGCTATTATCTCAATAGTAGAGGTTTGTGGTGTGCTTGATTTAACAAATATGGTTTTAGATGAGGAGGATGATGATGCTCCATTGAAGCCTAGACCATATCCCACTAAGGGAGGTCTTTGTGATATTATTAAAGTATCTAAACTCTCTTTCCCTTTGCGGAATCTAGAAATTGAATTTCTAAGCTCCTCAACTTCATTTTTCAAAGTATTATTTTCTTTTAAAAGATAATTTGTTGAGGGTTTTGAAGAAATTCCATCTAATGATCTTTTTAAATAGTCATTTGAAATTTTTAGCTTTTCAACTACCTTTTGAAGATCATTAAAATCATTTCTAAGCTTTGAGTTATTCATTCTATAAAGTTCTAGTTTCTTTTTGTATATTTTTATTTCAAGGTTTAAGACTTCAACTATATCATCATCATCATTATCAATTAAATCACATAGATAATCACAATGTTGGGATGTAGATCATACCTCATCATTAAAGTCATCCTCAATTTCCATGAAGCACAAGTTAGCCACCTCCTCTTCCTCTTCTTCTTCAATGAATGAGGAGGAGCCATCATCCCAAGTAGATTTGTGACCCTTCTCTTCATCTTCTTTATTGGGTCTCCTCTTTTACTTCTTGAGCTTAAGACACTCCGATTTGATGTGACCTTTCTTCCCACATTCATAGCATTTTACTTCCTCCTTGCCTTTATTGGATGAGAAGTTTCTAGGAGGGAACTTTGAAGCCTTTTGCTTGTAGTTCTTGATTGAGCCATATTTGTTGAAGATAAACCTCTTGATCCTTCTTGAAAATAGGGCTATTTGCTCATCTCCTTCATCAACTAATTCTTCATCACTATGAAGATCTTCATCTATAGGCATGAAAGTTGATGCTTTGAGTGCAATTGGCTTTCTCATCTCTTTTTCTCCTTCATTCTCTTTATCTCTTACTAAAGCCATCTCATGAGTGAGAAGTTTGCCAATTAGCATGTCAGTGGGGATCACACTTAAGTCTTCATTTGCTTATTCTATGCCTGCAACTCTTGAGCCATAATCCTTCATTGGAAGACTCTTCAAAATTTTATTGTTTATGTCTTCCAAGATATAGTGCTTTCCAAGCTTCCTCATACCATTGATAATGGAAAGAAGACGATTTGTCATTTGATTATGGTCTCGTTTGTATTCATCTTGAAGAGCTCATAGTTGGTGACAATAAGTTGAACTTTTTTGGACTTAACTTGTTTAGTACCTTCATGGTAGTTCTCTAAAGTCTTCCAAATAAAGTAGGCGGTAAGACAATGTTGAATCCTACCGCACTTTTCAAGAGATAAAGAGTTGATTAGCATAGTCATGGCCTTCCTGTTCTTGCTATTTACTCTTTTCTGAATTTATGTCTATTAATCCCTTGGAGTGATTTCTTCTTTGCCTTCAGAATTCCTTCTTGTTCGATGTGTCCATTCTTTTCGAACGAACTCCCAAACATCTATTCCTTCACTATAATGATAGATTTCCATCTTGAATTACCAATTCGCATAGTTAGCTCCATCAAAGAAGGGCTTAAGACTATCAAATCCTTCATTGACCATAGTTTGATCTTTACTAATGCTTTTTAGGCTAGAAAAACCTGGCTCTAATACCAATTTTTGCCCAAAACAATAACTAAAAAGGGGGAGTTGAATTGGTTGACAAATAAAAATTACTTGAGAAAGGAAAAGCTAAATAATGAATGGTGAAAAAAAGAGGAATATAGTGCACACAAGATTTATAGAGGTTTGGGTATTAACAAACCCTACTCCTCTCTCCAATCTCAATTGGGTGTTTCACTAACACTTGAAGTATTACAATGGTGTTTTATCTCTAGCTCACTCCCAACTATGGTGTTTCTCTCTTGGTTAACACCTAACCCAGACACAACCTTTGTGTTTTAATGGCTAACATAACAACCAAATTCTTGTGTTTTTTATGGCTCACACAAAAACCCTTACAAGTATTTCACTCATAATCCAACTCACTTTTGAGTAATTGATTACAAGACGAAAACACTCACCAACCAAAATGCTCAGCAATTATGAGCAATTATGGTTTTACAATCATAAATTAATGAAAGTTGTTGAAGCAAAAATAAATGCACAAAGCTATACAAGATTAGAAGATTGAAAGATTGTTTTTCTAACTCAATAGAAGTCATAAATGTGTTATATTTATACTTCTAGATCAAATATAGTTGTTGCGGAGTGCATTTAATATGAAAATAGTCATTCAACTGCTTTCTCATTTGCGCTTGACAAGTTTCTTTTTCTGAGTTCATGGGCGTGACTCTTCTTCATAGCCATGAATGAAAGTGGTGACTCTGGCCATGACTCATTCTATCTGAAATTGAATGGTCATCACAAGCGTGACAAAATCTTCACAGATGTGACTTTATCAGTCTTCATAGTTGGGCCAATACTTCACTGTCTTGAACGTTTGAATGAACAATCTTGGCACTTACTAGTTTCACAGACGTGATTAAGTATTCAAGGGCATGAAGAGCTATTTTTAAGGGTGTGGTGATTTTGCAGCATAAGCGTGACATTAGGCACGGGCATGACTTTTTGATTCATGGGCATGACTCTTTGCATTTTTTTTAATATCTTGAACTTTAATTCTTCTCTTTCAACTTACTTCATAGTTTTAGGAATGTATAACCCGTCTAACACACTTAGAGCCCAAAATGTGGTTAAATTCCTTGTTGCCTAATTATTTGTTATCGTTAAAATGGCAGAAATACACTTTATGGTTCAACAGAAGGTAATATAGTTACCTATAAAGCTAGGATGGTAGCTAAAGGATATCGTCAAAGATAAGATGTTGACTGTGATGAAACTTTTTCTCCAGTTGCTATGCTTAAATCCATCAAGATACTCCTTGCCATTGCTGCTCATTATGATTATGAGATTTGGAAAATGGATGTGAAAATAGTTTTCCTTAATGGAAATCTAACTGAGAACGTGTACATGATACAAGCTGAGGGTTTCACATCAAATGATGGAAAAAAGGTATACAAATTGCAAAGATCCATTTATGGATTGAAGCAAGCATCCAGGAGTTGGAACATCTGATTTGTTGAGACAATTAAAGAGTTTGGTTTCTCACAAAATATGGATGAACCTTGTGTTTACAAGAAGGTTACTAATGGTGTAGTCATATTCCTAGTATTGTATATAGATGACATACTTCTGATTGGAAATGACATCTCAATTCTTGAATCAGTCAAAAATTGGCTTTCTAAGAATTTCTCCATGAAAGACCTCAGAGAATCAACCTATATACCAGGGATAAAGATCTATAGCGATAGATCTAAAAGGTTGTTTTCTCTTTTTCAATCTATATACATAGATAAGATGCTAAAGAGTAAAACATGGAACAGTCCAAGAGAGGAATAATTCCAATAACTCATAGGATTACCATCTTTAAGTCTATGTGTCTAAAGAATTAGGATGAACAAATACGCATAACTAGGATTCCATATACTTCAAATATTGGATCAATCATGTATGCTATGTTATGTACTAGACCTGATGTATCATATGCTCTGAGTGTCACAAGTAGATATCAATCAAATCCCAACAAAGGCATTGGGTGGCTATTAAGAATATCCTTAAGTACTTGAGAAAAACTAAGGATGCATTATTGGTGTGTGGAAATGGTGAGCATAAAGTAAGTGGGTAGATGGATGGCAGCTTCCAAACTGACAAGGATGACTCCAAATCCCAGTCAGGCTATATATTCATGTTAAATGATGAAGCAGTCAGTTGGAAGAGTTCTAACAAGAGATGACTGTTGATTCCACAATCAAAGCATAATACATTGAAGCTTCTAAAGCAACTAAAGAAATGGTTTGGATAAGAAAAATTCATCATAGAATTGGTAGTGGTTCCTAGCATTGTTAATCTAATACCCTTGTATTGAGATAGCAATGGAGCCATTACACAAGCAACGGAAGCACTATCTCATTAAAGATCCAAACATGTACTCATACATTACCATTTGATTTAGAAAATCATTGGTAGGCATGATGTAAAGATTGAGAGAGCTCCCACATATCACAATATAATTAAAGTCATGTAATTGCTTATGGTATAGTTACAAAGGAGAATGACTTTAATTCAAGTGGGAGATTGTTAGAGAGGTGCCCTAAAGGCAATCACCTTGGGCACTTGATGTACTCATTTATTATTTATAAAAGGAATTTTCATTATATGGTATTCATTGCATATGAATTGATATAGATCTTAAACCGTCTTGATATGTAACACAACATTAAGGAAATCATGATGAGATTCCTATCATGTGGAATTGTGTTTATATCTAAATGATCCCTAGTCACATGCACGTAGTGGTTGTCATATGCAAGTGACATGGGCAAAATATCATTTTGTCACATGCATGAGGTGTAATGCCCATTAATTAGGATTTAATTAGAATAAGTATATGACATAAATAGGAAAAAAAACACGATATATAATATAGATTAAAATAGATGAAATAAAAGATTAAATTAGAAATTAAAATAAATTAAATTGATAGCCATGATGAATATGAATAAATTAGACCAAATAATTAAATTGTATTTTTGGTAAAAAAAATTTAAAATGACTAGATAAGTAAATATATGAAGATGATGATGATGATGATGATAATAATAATAATAATAATAATAATAATAATAATAATAATAATAATAATAATAATAATAATAATAATAATAATAATAATAATAAAAGTAAAAAAAAAAAAACAGAAAAGTGAACAGTACAAGGGACAGCAGAAAAAAAAAAACGAAATAGGGAAAGTGGGAGGGGAGGGGAAGTCAATTGAGACTTTACCCCATTCCTTCCAACTTCACCTCTTTCCTTCTTCTTCTTCATCATCCCTTTTCCTTCCTCCATATCACAACTCAAATTATTCATCCTTTCCTTTAAGATTTGCATCAAAAATTAGTCCAAATAAATCTGATCTTGGTAAGAAATATTTTTTCCATGATTATTGTGTTATTAGAACTTTTTGGATTATGTTCTGCAGTGTACTTCGTTCATTTTTTTGATTATCTTGTGAATCAAATTTGGGGAAGTGTTAAACATACAAGTTGTTCATCTATGTCTTATGTATCTTTCTGCAAAATTTTATTGAGGATTTTGAGTATATGAAGAGAAATAGTCATTGGAGTGAAACTGGTTCAGGGAGACATATCAACTGAATAACCTACGATTTTTATAAAAATTGATCATCTTAGTGGCTTAATCTGAAATTTTATAAACCATGAAAGTTGTAGGTATATGTGTTATTTATGTCTGTACCAAATTTCATATAAATTTAGCTTTTTTAGGTTGAGTTATAGTGAAATAAACCATGATTGTTCCTTGATTGAGTTGTGTTCTGGTACCTGTGCAGCTCCAGTCACTTCATCCTTAAAGTTCACCTATTTTTAGATTGAATTAGCCAACATTCAAAACTTCAAAGTTTTACTTCTATGTCTTATCTAAATTCCTGTGAAAGTTCCACCTTCAAATGTCATTTATTTTGTGAGTTAAGAGCTGAACAATTGAACTTGTTGGGTTGATACTTTATGTTGAACCAGTTATAGATCCTCCAATATTTGAGAAACTTAGAGACCGAATCTGAAAATTAGTTAAAAATAAAAAATATTTCAAATTAACTTATATAACTGTATAAAAAGTTTCAGAATAATTGAAGCTACACATTGAAAGCTATGAATTTTTGAATTGGGTACCTCGAAATTGCCTAAGGGCAGAAAACAGGGCAATATTTAAAATTATACCAAATATTATGTAAAGGTTCAAAAATTCTGAAATTTTAGTATATTTTAGTTTTACATGTTATATTTAATCAGGATCAAGAATCATATAAATTGTATAAGTGTAAAAAAAATTTATTGATCTAACAGTCCTTAGAGATCTTGTTCTAGCTTAAAAGAAATTGTAGTTATTTATTTAAATTATATTAATAATAAATATTTTATCAAGGTATTAATTAATTTTATTTTTAAATTAGGATTTCAACAAGAAGAAGACCAACAAAAGTAAATAAGCTCTGAGCTTATATTTTGGAAAAGAAAAACCGTATCGAGGTTGTACATATAATTATTCTAGTTTGCCCCTTATGCATGATTGTATGAGCATGACATGAATTATTTGTCACCATGATGAAATAATATATTATGGCATGTTTTAATATTATAAAAATATTATTAATTATGAACTTAACATTATGCTAATATTTGATAAAATATCATGCTATTATATGGGTTTGAAATAAATTGTGCTTATATTATTATGTTAATATGAAATGAGTATTGGTTATAGAAACAAGTAATTAGTGGTGATAATTGCTTATTTCTCTACTTGATAACTAACATAGGATAGGTGCACCATTAGGGGGAAGTTCGGTACCGATATTGATATGGTATCCGGACAGTCCGGGAACGAGATTTTGGGCTAATAATTCATAAAATAAAATATGAAATTTAATTAATTGATGTAAGTAACAAAGTGTAAAATGCTTAGATGAGGTGGTGCAAATTTAATTATTGAATAATGTTATTTTTTTATTTTTTTATGTTATGTATTTATTTATTTTATATGAAAAATATGCAATAAAATTTGATATGCCATGATGTTATTTGAGACATGCATTTGTGTGACTACTTGGAGAAAATTTTAATACTTATATGTACCACTAAGCTAGAGATAGCTTAGCGTGGGTTCTTCTCACGCATGAATTGAAGTTGTAGATAGTAAATAGTGGAGTTTATCAGGAAGAAGTCCAAGCCCATATCAGCAGAGACACAAGAAGCATAGTTAGAGGGTTGGTTATCTATTTTTTATTTTTAGTTTCACTATGTATATGGTGTGGTAGACATGTCTCATATATTAATATTGTGTATGTAAATAATTATGTAACATAATCGGGTGTCATATGTGTATATAATATAAGGATAAATATATATTGTTAATTAGAACAACTTGCCTAAACCAATATAAATAAATAGATTAAGTTATTTAAAATGAAAAAAAAATGTCAATTCAGATTATCGAGTAAAGCTTGTGGCATCCTTCTTATATATGTGGGATTATTCCTAATATATAAGTGGGGCATCGCATGAGGATTCCTCACATGCACGCGATAGTACAAAGGCATTTTGTCGCACGTGTGAGGATGCCCTCACGTGCATGATAGTAAGCTCTTTTGCACTGTGCGACGACAATTTGCGGTTGATTAGAATTTCTTTTTGAATGGAAGTCAAACATGGGGTTTTAACTGTCCAACCCCAATTATGATTACTGGACATATAAATAACCTCAAAAGGGCTCAGAAAGTAGCCTACCTCATTAGAGAAATTAAAGTTATATCTCTTCCATCTCACTCAAAAGTTGATTCACCATTGCTAGCACCTTAGTGCTTTGACAACCTATCTCCTTCGAGGTTATTTCCTTTACTCCTTCATGTGGATTACTGTTAGAGACAATCCAACCTTAGATTTTTATGGTTTGAAACAACCCAACTAAGAAGGAAGGCTCACAACTTGGAAGATTGAAAAATTACAAACAAAGATAATCAACTTCTTCTATATTAATGGTACGATCTGATTTTAATGTACATAAGGCATTCCATGCTATTTGGGCTCAATTAATTTTAAATTTCTACTGTGCCATGTATGAGATGCATGTATCAAAATCAAAAAATATACTCGATGGACTAAATAAATTCCTTAGATTTTTGTGGCATGCTTGTGATCATATGTATTAAATTCTTTATAAGCATATTTTGAGGGTGAAAAAATAATTTCTCCTTAAACCACATATTGCACAATTATTTATCACCATCAAAAAAGGGGAGATTTTTGAACCTTCAAAGATATTCCTATAATTTTTATGATAACAAATAATTGGGCAATAGGGAATTTTACCATATTTTGTGTTCTAAGTGTTTTAACAGGTTAAATATTCCTTAAACCATAAAAGTTAGTTGACTCAAGTGGATTGATGTAAAAGAATGAAATTAAGAAGTCATTCATGCCTGTAATATAGAAGTCACACCCATGAAAATAGTCACACCTGTTAATACAAGCTGTCATCCGTGTGAAATTGAATTTTCATACCCGTGGAAGACAAGATCACACCTATGAAGCTTATGCATACCAAACCTTGATATTCAATTGCTCACGACTATGAAGCTTTAGCTTGTCTGTGAAGCACAAACATTCATGTCCATGAAGTATTATACAATTTCTGGACAAAAGCGTTTACGGCTAGCTTCACCACTTTAGTCATGGCTTCACCAAGAACAGTCATTCCCATGAACATGCACATTTAATATTGATAGGTGTGAACAAAAAAGGGGTTAAACAGCTAGTTTTGCATTGAATACACCTTAGTAATATTTCTTAAAGGAAGTATAAATACAGTCATTTATGAACTTCCAAGAGTGAGACAATAAGTTACCAAGCATCAAATTTTTGTAAAACCATTTATGCAATTCAAATTTCATTTTCAAAATCTCTATTGTGAAAACCATTATTTTTTAGTTTGTTGAGCTTTTTTGGTTATTGAGTGTTTTCATTCCTGTAATCAAATACTCATTAGTGGGTTTGGGTAATTTGGTTTGTGAGTAAAATACTTGTAAAGATTTTTGTGTGAGCCATAAAAAACACAAGGAATTAGTTGTTGTGTTAACCATTAAAACACAAAGGTTGTTATTGGATTAGGTGTTAACTAATAGATTAAAACACCATAGTTGGGAGTGAGTTAGGAAAACTCCATTATACCACTTTGTGTGTTAGTGAAATACCCAATTGAGATTGGAGAGAAGAGTATGGTTTGTTAACACACAAACCTCTATAAATCTTATGTCTCTATCTTTTGACTTCTTCTTCTTGCTTATTCTTTATCATTTGCTTAGAGTAAAATTTTATTTACCAACCAATTTAACCTGCCTTCTTAGTTATTGTATTAGGCAACACTGACAAAAAGACAATATTATTCATTTTATTCTATAGAACTTCATATGTGTTGTTGGGTTTTGAAGAATGAATTATATTCATAAACGCAACGAAAAATAAAATTTTTCAAAATCCAAAACAAAAGATCATACATGTACCATTAAAACTAATTTATATAAATGTAAATGTTTAAAATTAAACCTTGTAATTTTTATTTGTTCTTCAAATCTTCACTTTGTTGGGTTGTAGCAAACTACAACAATCCACACTAGGATGTCTCTAATGATAATCCATGCGAAGAATGAAGAAAAAACTATCAAGAGAAATGGTTTGAACAAATTCAAAGTCCTACCTTTGAAATGTTCTTGAGAGAATTTTTGTTGTGTCTTAAAAATAATTTTTTTCGTAAAAAATATTTTCATGTCTATTTTATGCCATTTGATGTCTTTTATATTTGAATCAAATTTAAAAATTAGATGAAAAGTCAAAAATAGAGAAAATGGAAACAAATGAATAGTAATTGGCCATAATTGGCCTAATTATGGCCAAAAATAGTCGTTGGCCAACGGATGGGAAGCTACAAGCTCGCTGGGCCTGCTGCGGGCTACTACTGGGTAGCCCAGCTAGCCCGTAAGGCTGGCCAGTAGCCTGTCTAGCCCGTACGGGCCCGTGACACTCCTGAACGAGTTTTCCATGCGATCTCGTCGCAATCTATCCTAAAATAATTCTCTCACATTTTGGATCCTATCCAAGACCATTTTATTCATTCTCCATATCTTCAATGCGTGTGACCCATTAGGTTCCCGGTTATGTTGGCCACTTAAATTAACAATTAATTTAAGCAGGTCATGAGCGGTATCTAGCAACATATCATGACTCCCAATTGACCGGAAAGACTACGAACCTTTTCATAGACAATTTCTGTGCAATTATTCCTTTCACCATTCTATACCCTACTTGGTTCAGAGTATGAACATGTGTCAACTCCCACTAGACTGACTACATCAAGTCTAGTACAAGTAATGTTAGTTATTGTCCTTGAGGCTCATTACGCTATTAGATATGTTATTAAAAACTATCTTTATGATATTTCCACTCTGGCCAGAGATTCCTGAGTAATGACCACGACAAGAGGTCATGGGTATACACTCATTCTATTAAGAGTGGTGAATCCTTTGTTGGTTACCAATTACCTTCGAATACCTCAAGTTGTATCCAATCACCACCCTATGAGTTACCTCTCTGAGGCAACAAGGAATAGTGTCAAAATACAGAATCAATATTCAAGATATCCTTGAATACCTTAAGTCTAAGGATACTTGCACCATTGCTATGATGAGACTATCATTGACATTTGAATAGATTATCCATATGATTGTCTCATAGGTGGTCATCCAATGTACTTAGCTACACTTAGCAAGCATCCACATGTTAACTCTAAACATCTCATGTTTATAGATTATGAGATCTACTACTCGATCCAATCAAGGAGTGTAACATGTGCTAGTCTATCTGGATTAATAATGTTCCATCTCATTAATCCTATGACTAGGGATAATTTTGATACTAACATAATTTACACTTGATAAGAATCTCAATATCATGATCTCATCATGATTTCCTTCATGCTATGTTATGTATCAAGGACTTCATTAATTGATTTAAAATCACTTATCAATTCATATATCAAATGAACATCAAATTAATGAAAAAACCTTTTATTAATCAAATAAATTTGTGCAATAAGTGCTAAAGGTGATTGCCTTTAGAACACTCCTCTAACAAGCTCCCACTTGCACTAAAGCCAATCGCCTTTGTATTTAATTCCATAGGCGAGTACATAAGAATCAAATTTCTTTTAGGGAAGTGGCTTAGTTAAAGGATCAACAATATTCTGATCAGTGGACACTCTTTCTATCTTTACATCATTCCTACCAATGATTTCTCTAATCAAATGGTATCTTTTGAGTATATGTTTGGATCTCTGATGAGACCGTGACTCCTTTGCTTGCGCAATGGCTCCATTATTATCACAATACAATTGTATTGGATCAATAATGCTAGGAACCACTCCAAGTTCTGTGATGAATTTCCTTATCCAAGCTGCTTCCTTTGCTGCTTCAGAAGCTGCAATGTACTCTGTTTCGGTTGTGGAATCAGCAGTCGTTTCCTGTTTGGAGCTCTTCCAACTAACTGCTCCATCATTTAGTGTGAATATATAACCTAACTGCTCCATCCTTGTCAGATTGGAAGCTGGCATCGGTATACCCCCTTACAGTAAGATCTCCATCTCCATATACCAAGAATACATCCTTAGTTCTGTTATAATTTAGTTATAAAAGTAATTCATAACTCACAACGCAGGTGCATAAAAAAATATTTGGTATTTTTTTAGATGAAAAGAAGTATTTAATTTGAATAGCAAACTCGTCTTGTGAATGGTAATTACTCATTTTGTCAGTATGTCTGTTATAATTTTTCTTGTCAATTAGATTCAAATAGTTTGTAAAATTTATAGTTTAGCCCCTTCTCTTTTTTTTAATAAAAGATATATGAATTTGGATATTTTATTGTGCCATATCTGCTTTATAATGAATAAATTTATCTCTAAAAGTTTTCACATTAACACAAAAGTAATATAAATTTTAAACTTAGGGACAACTTCACTAAGATAACATTCGACGAAAACTGTAATGGTGCAGCATTATGTGAAATTAGTGATCTACAACTAAATTTCACATGATAATTTCATCTATTTTTAATGATAGCCCAATTACACTTTCTTAAAAAAATTTAACTCTAATTTTCAAAAAAAAAAGTTATTAGAAATGAAAATACAATATACTTTATTTGTTCCACTAATTAAGAGAATATTTTGTTTAGCTGATATAAGTAGTTAATAATTTTTTCATATCCAACGGTTAATTCACAAATGTTTGGTAAGTATCAGTTGATAGCTATTTAATGTTTTAAATAAAAAACTTCATTTTAAAACTTTTTTGAAACAACCAAAACTTTTTAAATATAAAAACTAAATTATTCTTATACTAAACTACCTTTATATATAAATAAATAATAAATTTTTAATTCATTTTTTATTTAATTACTCTTATACCATACATTATTAAACTGTATTTGTAAATTATACACATTTTTAAAATTTTATTAGTATTATTATTATTACTTCAATTAATAAAATAAAAAATTACATAAAATAAGTATTATATTATAATTTTTATTTATGCATTTGTACACTATAAAAAATACAATTTGAATTAAATAAATTATATTTGTATTGAAAAATTTATATATATCAACTGTTAGTTAGCCACCAACTAATAACTATTAATTATCAATAGCTAAACCAAATAGATTCTAAGTGTCTTTTTAAAAAATCAATAGAGTCACTACAAGAAATATGATATTTAGGGACGAATTTTTTTGCTACCACAATAATTTGGTCCTTACATGAATGCTTTACACTACCAAACTTTGAAATTGTCCCCAACTTTACCTTTAATTTGCCGGGATGATTTTAGCGTACGCAGGAGGAGAGAAAAATTGGAGGGAAATGAATTAGGGCCAAACTTAACAATTAGGGACAAAACTCGGTGGTGGAGAATTATTCCATTATTTTAAGACAATTTTTGTCCACTTTATTTATTTATTTTTTTTTCCATTTTAACCATTTAATATTATACACATTATTACCAAAAGACCTAATTGCTAAAGAACCTCTTACTTCATAATTAGGCTTCATTAGATCCATACAAGAATCCATTACTGCACCAGCGAGAACTCATTCAGGGGATGCTTCACGGGTGTTGAAATCACACAAGAGCAACAGTCCCTGCTAGAAGCCCTTCAACGGTTACATCTAATGGAAAAATCCACCATGAGCATTAGCCTTAACGAGTCCAAAATCAGATCATCTAGTTGTTCTTCTGTTAGATCAAGACAAGAATTAATCTGAGGAACTTTTGTTTTTTCAATTAATTTCAAGTTTCTTTCTTTTCTTCTTCTTTTTTTTCTTTTCTTTTTAATCTGTTATTCCTTATGGTTTTCGTTAATAAACATTTTTTAGATATTTAATAATTTGAATGGGTTTGCTAAATATGGCAAAAAATTAGTTTATTGTTTTTTACTTGTTGCTTCTTCGTCAGTTGTCTTAAAAGTTTTGCATTCCAAATTCAGAGAAGACTTTTAGAGTTAGGTCATTTCCAATAGCCTAAAACATATCTGATATTGATGCTAATAATCGTTTGGAGATGTTTTTGTTCCTAAGACTTGGATTCAAATACTAGGCTTAATGGATAATTATTAGTTGTATTAAAAACTTTAATGATGATATTATTGCCATTATAATGGCCACGACGATAATGGGGAAAATAGTGCCTAGAAGCAAAACAAATCGTAGGAGCACATTGGTTTTCAACATGTATTTTCAAAATTTATAAAGCACTCTATATAATTTAAAATTGGATTTAACCATTTAATGGAAAAAGTTGATTACATTTATTTGTAATTTTTAATCTTTCAAGTTGCAAATTTTTCTTTTTTTGTTGGGTTGTTGCAAATCACAATAATCCAAAATTAATATTATCTTTGAGAGGATCCACACAAAAGAAGAAAAAAAAATCTCAAAGGAAATTGGGTGACAAATGTCTAAAGTATTAGCTATTGTTTATTTTATGAAAGAGAAAATAGAGATTGTTTATTTTATGAAAGAGAAAATAGAGAGAAGAAAAATAACTCTTATTTTTTCTTAATAGGGCAACTATGAAATTCACTCTTTAAAATGAGTATATATAATCTCTTTTAAGGTTGGAAAAGGAAAAGTCCTAATTGGCTCATTTTCCTAAGGTATAAGGTCTAATGTTGACCAAGTTAACAATCCTAATCCAATTTGGATTTTACCTATTTTTGTAACTCTTATAAAAGATCTAATTCTCTTTCTTTCTCATTTGGATTTTATTCAAAACATAATTTACATTTTTTTTATTCTCTCTATGTGTGTGACCTAATAGGTTTTATAGTCATGTTGACAACTTAAGTCTCGGGAAGAATTATCTAATTAGGATTCTATAAGTCAACTACTTTTGATCCATAATTGATTTTTAATCAATATTTCCTTAACTTAGCATATTATGAGCAGTATCTAGAAACACATCATGACTATTCAATTAATCAGAAAGCCAGTAATTTGACTTTTAACCCTTCCATAGACAATTACCGTGTAATTCATCATTTCACCAAACTATACCTCGTTTGATTCAGAGCATGGACTGTGCATCAACTGCCACTAGACTAACTACATCACATGTAATCCAAATGATATTATTTTTTTTTATCTATGAGACTCATTACATTGATCAGATATATCCATGAAGACATTTTTTAAGACATATCCTCCTTGGCTAAGGATTTTTGACTTTGATCTCTACAAGAGGCGATAGGTATACTCTCCTTTTATCAGGAGTGGTGAATCCTTTACTGACTACTCAACTACCTTGGAATAATTTTATGAATGATTTCTCCAGAGGCAATAAGGAATGGAGTCAAAGTATAGGATTCAGTATCTAAGATAACCTTGAGTATTTCAAGTCTAAGGATACTTGCATCATTGCTATGATGAGACTATCACTAACATTGAATAGATATCCATGTGATATTCTCATAGCAGATCATCCAATATACTTGCTACTCTTAGCAAGCATCCACATGTTAACTCTAAACATCTCACATTTTCAGCTTATGAGATCAGCTACTTGACATAGTCAATGAGTATAACATATACTAGGCTATCTGGATTAACAATGTCTCGCCTTGTAAATCCTATGACTAAGGATAATTTGGTTATAAATATAATTACACACAATAGAAATCTCATCATCATGATCTTATCATAAATTCCTTCATGTTGTGTTACAGACTAAGGACTTCATTAAATAATTTAAGATTTATATAAATTCATATGCAATGAATACTATATAATGAAAATGCCTTTTATTAATAATAAATGAGTACATCAAGTGCCTAAGGTGATTGTCTTTAGGGCATCTTTCTAACAATCTCCCACTTGCACTAAAGTCAATAGCCTTTATACATTATACCATAGGCAAGTACATGACTATCATGTTTCTTTTAGGGAAATGGCTTAGTGAGAGGATCAGTTATATTCTGATCAGTGGGAACTCTCACAATCATTACATCATGTCTACCAATGAATTCCAAAATCAAATGGTAATGTGTGAGTGCATGTTTGGACCTTCAATGAAACTATGGTTCCTTTGCTTATGCAATGGCTCCAATCTTATCTCAATACCAAGGTATTAGATCAACAATGTTCGGAACCTCATCCAATTCTGTGATGAAATTTTCTTATCCAAATCGCTTCTTTAGTTGCCTTAAAAGCTGCAATGTACTATGTTTCGGTTGTTGCAGTGATCTCCTGTTGGAACTCTTCCAACTGACTACCCTGTCATTTAATGTGAAAACATAACCTGACTGGGATTTGGAGTCATCCTTGTCAGTTTGAAAGCTGGCATCCGTACACCCACTTATTTTAAGCTCACCCTCTCTATAAACTAAGAATCCATCATTAGTTATTCTCAAGTACTTAAGGATATTCTTGATAGCCACCTAATGCCTTTCACTGGGATCTTACTAATATCTGCTTGTGACACTCAGAGCATATGATACATTGGGTCTAGTACATAACATAACATACATGATAAATCCAATAGTTGAAGCATATGGGATCCTTATCATACAAGTCCATTCATCTTATGTCATTGGACACATAGACTTTGAGAGGGTTATCCCATAAGTCATAGGAATTAATCCTCTTTTGGATTGTTCCATGCTAAATCTCTTTAGCATCTTATCTATATATGTAGATTAAGAAAGACCAAACAACCTCTTAGATCTATCTCTATATATCTTAATCCCAAGTATATAAGTTTTTTCTCCAAGGTCTTTCACGGAGAAATTCTTAGAAAGCCAAATTTTGACTGATTGAAGAATTGAGATGTTGTTTCCTATAAGAAGTATATAATACTAGGAATGTGACTGAACTACTAACCTTCTTGTAAACTATTCAAAACATCTTCATAGGAAGTAGGCTCATCATCCTCTATGGGCAATACATCATTATGTTCACTTATGAGAAATCCATATCTCTCAGGAACATTACATACCCTTCTTAATCTATGTAGTTCTTGTGTTTTAGAAGGTGTAGCTGTTACTTCATCTGTATAACATATTTGATTCAGTCAGTTGATTCGCATTTGTTTGAGCATTTTGAACTTCATCAAGTTCAATTTTGCTCCCACTATTGTCTTTTAGAAGAAACTATTTCTCTAAAAAGATAGCATGCTTTGAAACAAACACCTTTTGTTCCAAAGGATGGTAGAATTGATATCCAAATGACTATTTTGGATATCCCACAAATAGACACTTATTAGACTTAGCTTCTAGCTTATCTCACATTGTTCTATTCGCATAAGCATGACAACCCCATACTTTCATATGTGAAAGAATAGGTCTCTTGTTATTCCATATCTCATATGGAGTAACATCAACTGACTTAGAAAGGACTCTATTCAATATATAAACCGAAGTCTCTAGTGCATAATCCCAAAATGACTTAGGTAAATCTGCAAAGCTCATCATTAACCTCACCGTATCTAATAAGGTTTGGTTTCTCCTTTCAGTCACACCATTATATTGTGGCGTGTAAGGTGAGAGTCCATTGAGATAAAATCTCATAATCTCTTAGATAACCTTAAAACTCTTGGCTTAAGTATTTTCCACCTCTATTTGATCTAAGTGCTTTAATACTTTTACCAAGTTGTTTCTTTACTTCATTTCTAAATTCTTTAAACTTTTCAAAAACTTTATATTTGTATCTTATCATATACAAGTACCCATATCATGAATAATCATCAATAAAAGTAATGAAGTAGACAAAACCACCTCTAGCGTGCACTGACATTGGTCCACATACATTTGTATGTACAAGGTCCAACAGCCCATTGGCATGTTAATCCTTTCCACAAAAAGGTGATTTTGTCATCTTTCCTAACAAACAAGATTCACATGTGTCATATGATTCATAATCAAATGACCCTAAGTCACCATTCTTGTGTAATTAGTCATACGCCTCTCATTTATATGGCCAAGATGACAATGCCATAAATATGATGGTTTTAGGTTATCTATCTTTTGTCTTTTATTATTGATATTAAGAATTGAATTAGATATGTCAATAATATAAATCCCATTACATAATGCGTCTGTTCCATAAAGAATATCATTCAACCATATAGAGCAACCATTGCCATTAATAATTAAATAAAAACTTTTTCTATTTAAACAAGAAACACAAATAATATTCTTTGTTAAAATTGAAATATAATAACAATTGTCTAATTCTAAGATAAGCCCACATGGGAGTGTTAATACATAAGTTCCTATAGCTAATGTAACAATTATTTCTCGAGTTGTTTATTGTTTATTAGGTCATATCTGTACATATGTGAGACTCACATTCGGTATCCAATACTCATATGTTATTAATAAAAATAGTATTAACCTCAATAACATAAATACTTGAAGTATAAGGCACATCAAATGTCTTATCCTTCTTCTTCTTTAAAGACTCTAAAAAGGCCTTGCAGTTCATCTTCCATTGGCAACTCTTGCCATAATGGAAGTAAGTCCCTTTTGATGTTGTCTCTAAGCCTTTCTTTCTCATCTTCAATGTACATTGCATTGGAAATGTCCTATTTACCATTTTGAGCAAAAGAGCAATTTAGATATCTCATATCACTCAGTTCGAGCTTGCTTATTGAAAAGCTCCCTTAGATGATACACAATGGTATTTGCATCCATAATCTCATGCTTCTTTTGAAGCTTAGGTGACCTAAAGGCGAGCATAATGCAACCCATCAACTCACTATGATCCACATGCCTCTTTTATGCTAATTGATCATCAACATATGCATCATCAATAGGAGGGGAGGGAAGCGAATTTTCCAAGACATAGCCTATGATTTCGGTTTTGAGAACTATTCTCAAATTCCTTAGCCAATCATGGAAGTTCAAGCCAATCAATTTTTTGGATTCAAGAATTGAGCATAAGTTCACATTTGATGACATGAGTCTATCAACCTAGATGTAAAGAAAGATCATGTTTAGAAAATATACTAAAATGCATGAATATAGGTTTTTAATAAATTCACATTATAACTCCCACTATTTTATTGCGAACCCATAGCCCTCGCTATGAATCCGAGAGAATCCTTTATAAGCTCTCATAGTGGGTCAGTATCCAACATCACTAGGAATAACCTTGGGTTTGCCCAACAAGCCACCTTAGGTCAATTGGTAGGTATCTCCTATCAATTGCATCAAAACATGCAACTACTGAATCATTGGGCTATTAACTCTTGCTATGTGTACATCTCATGTAAACTTACCCAATACTGCCTCTAATTCACATTGACCTTAGGTTTTCCCAACAGGCCAATGAAACTACTTAAAGTCGTCTCTTTAATCATGAAATCATGTTTCAATGGTTTGAACATGTAACATTCAGTGATTTAGGCCCTGATTGCACGTGACCGTAGTGAGGCACACAGGTTTAATCGGAGTCTAAATTTGAACCCATAAAAGAATGACTAATAATAAGAGAAAATAATTAAGGGTATTATTATTTGGGAATTAAAAAGATTAGTATTAGAATTAGAAAAAAATAAAATTTTCTATGGACAAAATTGGTATTATGGCAATTATTGGGGGGAAAAAGTGTGAATATGGAGGAAGATGTGGCATAAGGAATTTCTCAAAGTTTAAATGTTAATCAAGATTAATTAAGTTAATGAACCAATGAGAATTAGGATTAATTTTAATTAGTGGGACCCACTCCTTAATCAAAGTATAAAAGTAAAAAATGGGAGGAATTCTCCATTCTTCCACTAAAATATCTAACTTACTTTCTTCTTCCTCTCTCCCACCTTTGGCCGTCCACCTTCCCTCCCAAAAAACTTCATTTTTTTTCCTTTTTCCAACATGCTAAGAATGGAAAAAATGAGTTTTGAGAGAGAAGATTCAATAAATTAAAGAGTTCTTGCCATAAAGAGAGCTAAGGAGCAAGAAAGTAGGAAGAAAGAAGAAGAGAAAGGGAGAAGAGTTGGGGCAGATTCGACCAGCCCTATAACTCCATTAAGGTGAGTTTATTCTTCTTAAATTTAACATTTTTCCTTCCATTTGAGACCTATAATGATGATTGATGCAATTGGAATTGGTAGATTAAAGTTATTTGACAAGAATTGACCTAAGATTTTGAAAATGGAAACAATTTAGGAGAAAGTGAAATTAAACCATCAATTAATGTTAGTTGATGTTAATTAGTGGTTTTATGACTTTGAAATTAAAGAAAGGTAACTTTAATGGAGGAATGAGGGGCTGCCATAGTTAAAGTAATTTGGGGGAAATTGAAATTAACATAAAAGCACCACAATTTTTGATAGATAAAGTGTGAATTGAGTGTTGATTTGAAGAAAATGAATTGGGAACTATGATAATAATTTGGGCAGCCATGACATATGAAGTGTTGGGTTTTGAAGAATGAATCATATTCATAAATACAGCAGAAAAATAAAATTTTCAAAACCCAAAACGAAAGATCATACTTGTACCATTAAAACTAATTTATATAAATATAAGTGTTAAAAATTATACCTTGTAATTTCTTATTTGTTCTTCAAATATTCACTTTGTTGGGTTGTAGCAAACCACAACAATCCATACTAGGATGTCTCTAATAATAATCCATGCAAAGAATGAAGAAGAAACTATCAAGAGAAATGGTTTGAACAAATTCAAAGTGCTAGCTTTGAAAGTGTTCTTGAGAGAATTTTGTTGTGTCTTAAAAATATTTTTTTTCACAAAAAAATATTTTTATGTCTATTTTCTGCCATTTGATGTCTTTTGTATTTGAATCAAAATCAAAGAAAAGATGAAAAGTCAAAAATGGAGAAAAGGGAAATGAATGAATAGTAATTGGCCATAATTGACCTAATTAAGGCTAAAATCTACCGTTGGCCAACGGGTGGGAGACAGCAGCCCGCTGGGCCTATTGCGGGCTGCTGCTGGACAGCCCAGCTGGCCTGCTAGGTGGGCCAGTAACCTGTCTAGCCTGCGCGGGCCCGTGACCCTTCCGAACGATTTTTTCGTGTGATCTCATCGCGATGCATCCCGAAATAATTCTCTCATATTTTGGATCCCATCCAAGACCATTTTACTCATTCTCCATATCTTCAATGCGTGTGACCCATTAGGTTCCCGGTTATGATGGCCACTTAAATTAATAATTAATTTAAGCAGGTCATGAGCGGTATCTAGCAACACATCATAACCCCTAATTGACCGGAAAGTCAGTGGTTTGACTACAAACCTTTCCATAGAAAATTTCTGTGCAATTATTCCTTTCACCATTCTATACCCCACTTGGTTTAGAGTATGAAAATGTGTCAACTCTCACTAGACTAACTACGTCATGTCTAGTCCAAGTAATGTTAGTTCTTGTCCTTCAGGCTCATTACTTTATTAGATATGTCATTGAAGACTATCTTTATGACATTTCCACTCCGGCCAAAGATTCCCGAGTAATGACCACGACAAGAGGCCATGGGTATATACTCATTTTATCAAGAGTGGTGAATCCTTTGTTGGTTATCCAATTACCTTTGAATACCTCAAACTATATCCAATCACCACCCTATGAGCTACCTCTCTGAGGCAACAAGGAATAGTGTCAAAATACATAATCAATATTCAAGATATCCTTGAGTACCTCAAGTCTAAGGATACTTGCACCATTGCTATGATGAGACTAGCATTGACATTTGAATAGATTATCCATATGATTGTGTCATATTTGGTCATCCAATGTACTTAGCTACACTTAGCAAGCATCCACATGTTAACTCTAAACATCTCATGTTTATAGATTATGAGATCTACTACTCATTCCAATCAAGGAGTGTAACATGTGCTAGTCTATCTGGATTAATAATGTCCCATCTCATTAATCCTATGACTAGGGATAATTTTCATACTAACATAATTACACATGATAAGAATCTCAATATCATGATCTCATCATGATTTCCTTCATGCTATGTTATGTATCAAAGACTTCATTAATTGATTTAAGATCACTTATCAATTCCTATATCAAATGAACATCAAATTAATGAAAAAGCCTTTTATTAATCAAATAAATTTGTACAATAAGTGCTAAAGGTGATTGCCTTTAAAGCACTCCTCTAACATGAAGAAGGAAGTTTAACTTGTGTACATTTTGGCTAAATTAAAGTATAAAACATATTAGGAGCATTAAAATTTTATGTAGGTATAAAAAGTTTTGAAAATGAATATTAAGATTGAGATATGGTATGGTTGTGTAGGAAAATTAAATGAACCAATAAGAGGCCTTCAAGAGGGTGACAAAGGCAAGGTGAAAGCTAACTAGTAAGGGGAGGAAAAGAAGGATAAAGGGAAGATCCAAGGCTGATTTGGTATGTGCTTCATTGATAAAAATCTTACATCTGATTTAATGGTATGAAATTATGTTTTAATGTGTGTGATATGAATGTAGTTTGTCATAATATGGCTAAGTGTTGGTTTTAAATGTTTTATATGGTAATGAGACCAAATGGTGTGAAATCATTAAAATATGTGAATGTAATTGTGATTTGGAAACTTTGACATAAAAATGAATGCATATGATAAATGTAAGTATTATATAGAGTGATGCCAATTGATGACCCTACTGTAGGGATTCTGGAACAATCTTGACTATTTGATTATAACTTGAGTTCTGAAATTTTGTTTTGTATGTTCTTTATTGGAATTGAAAGCTAAGACATAGGAATTTAATTTTTATTTACACTATAAAATCTAAATATATCTAAATTTTCCCAGAAAAATACATAAAGTTCAAACATAAAATCTGTTCAGAAAATTCTGGGCAGAAATTGTAGTCACGATTCAGTGTTCATTTGGCCATAAATTTCGATAGAAAACTAGGATTTGAGTGATTTTTGATGAATCTGAAAGCTGAGACAATAAGCTTCAAATTGTTAGTAGATCATAACTTCAAATGGTTAGTAGATCATAACTTCAAATTGGAATTATAAATGGGCTAAAAATGAAGCCCAAAAGCAGGGCCAAAATCTACCATAGGTAAACACTTGAAATATTGGGTTTGTGCATGTGGTGATATAAGTATATGTAATAATTAGTGTGAATGGTAATTATAGATGTTCAATAAATTATTTATGTGTGAGATTTTAGTGCAATAATTATGGGAATAAAGAACAAAAAAATAAATAAGCATAATTGTGGTAATTTAATAATATTGTCATTTTTGGAAATAATGTGAATTAAAATAAAAATAGTTAAGCCCTATGACACCTAATCTAGAACTAGAATAGAGAATAGTTTGACATACCAATTAGGGGATTTAAGGCACTCGGTGCCAAATATAAAAACCGGAAATGACAAATTTATAAATGTGTTCGGCGCAAAATTATTAAGCCGGTAATGACATTATTATGAAGTTCTCGGCACAATATTATGAAAACCATTAATGGAAACCCTATTATTCTTATTAGTTAGTTCGGTTATAGGTGTTATGGGCATAAGAAAGAAATGAAAAATAATAATAATATTAAAGTATGTCATTTTGATAATGTTATATTAATTAAAATTGTTAAATATTACATGTTTGATGAAAATTGTTTGATTTTATATAATTATTTATTTTGTGCCTTATTTGTTAAATTTATAAATGACATATAAGAAAATATATGTATGTAAAATTTTTATCATTAAAGCACCACTATGCTAGTAGTTTAGCGTGGGTGGTTTTCTCTCACGCAAGTTTAGAATGGTAATCGTAGATAGTAGAATTGTCAGAAAGAAAAGGGCACCCGAATGAAAATAGCTAAAAGCTTTGGATTTATTTTGGTATATTTTTATCAAAAGTTTTGTAAATTAAATTATAGTTTTATTTCATCTAATGTGAATTAGAAATGTGAACTTGTAATGTAATGAACATAGTTTGAATGTAAATTAATATATTTTATAAATAAATAAAATTTTGAATATTTGTGATTATAAAAATTTTTATTTCAGTGTCTGTAATATTTTTGCAAAAAAAGAAAAAAAAATTTATACTTCATTTCATTAATTTTATAAAACAGTTAGATGGGTAATACTCACTTATCTTGCCGAACGAAAGCGGGGTAAGGGGGTGTTACAGAACATATTCATGAAGAGGGGGCTTGGATTTGCCCAACAACCCATTCTCTAAAAGAACTATGATTCTTGCAATATTAATGGAAGGAATTAACCTTAATATTATTAATGAGGGATTTCTTTAATTTTAGGTCTAATCATGGCAATTCGGCATGCATAATATATCAATTCATCATATGTAAATATATAAGATAATTGCATTAATTATATGGTTATGATTATGGATATAATCTAACATCAATCCTTCGAGCCATGATAGGATTGACTAGGCCTCACCTAGGTAAATACATGAAATTACAACAACAAAATAGAAAACAATTTCCTATTCAAATGCTCCTTTGCTTTTGGCACCATCTCCTTGGTTATGATTATGGATATAATCTAACATCAATCCTTGATTTTTGTCGATCTTGTGCTGCTTTTAGCCTTTCCTTGATCACTTTAACTTTCTCCTCAGTTTGTTGAATTATTTCTACCCCAATCAACTTTTTCTCATTCAACTCGGTCCAACATATCGGTGTCCTACACTTTCTTCCATATAAAGCTTCATAAGGATCCATGCCTATGCTCATTTGATGACTGTTGTTATAGGCAAACTCCATAAGAGATAAATGTCGATCCCAACTTCCCTCAAATTCAAGTACACAACATCTCATCATATCCTCTAGCAACTGTATAACTCGCTCTGATTGTCCATCCGTTTGCGGATGAAATGCCATGCTAAAATTTAGTCGAGTTCCCAAAGCCTGTTGTAGACTCTTCCAGAACTGCGATGTAAACCTGGGATCTCTGTCAGAGATGATAGATATAGGCACTCCATGAAGTCTCACTATCTCATTCATATAAATTTCAGCTAGCTTGTTCAAAGTATAGTCCATTCGGACTGGTAGAAAATGTGCTGATTTCGTCAATCAATCCACTATCACCCACACTGCATCATGCTTTTTCTGAGTTACCGGTAAACCAGACACAAAATCCATCGTGATCCTTTCCCACTTCCATTCTGGTATGGGAATCGATTGTAGTAATCCTGTGGGTAATTCATGCTCAGCTTTCACTTGCTGATAGATTAGACATTTAGCAACATATTCAGTGATATCCTTTTTCATCCCCGACCACCAATATTGTCCTTTCAAATCTTGGTACATCTTGTTCCCACCTGGGTGTATAGTATAGACCGTTTCATGAGCTTCTTTTAAAATCTCTGTCCTCAACTCTTTCATACTTGGCACACAAATCCGGTTCTTGAAATACACAGTACCATCTTCTGTTAAAGAAAATTCTGACTTTTCTCCATTTTTCAAGACTTCGACCATCTTTACTAACTTCTCATCTTGTTTTTGGAAATCTTTAATTCTTTGCATCAATGTGGATTCCACTCGCATCTCAGCTAAAATCTTCCTGCTTAGTGCATCTGCAACCACGTTAGCCTTTCCTGGATGGTAGTCTATCACACAATCATAGTCTTTAATCAATTCCAACCATCTTCGTTGCCTCAGATTCAACTCTTTCTGTGAAGGAAGATACTTAAGACTCTTGTGATCTATATAAATGTAGCATCTTTCTCCATACAAATAATGTCTCCAAATCTTAAGAGCAAAAACTATCATTGCAAGTTCTAAATCATGCGTCGGATAGTTAAGTTCATGAGGCTTAAGTTGTCTGGAGGCATATGCAATCACTTTTCACTCTTGCATAAGAACACATCCTAGCCCATTGTGACTTGCATCACTATACACAACATAGTCTTTTCTTGGAGTAGGTTGAGTCAAAACTGGTGCTTCAGTCTATATTGCCTTCAATTGATCAAAGCTTGCTTGACACTTATCTGTCCATTCAAAACGGACCTCTTTTCGCAGCAGTCGTGTCAAAGGATTCGCTATAGATGAAAATCCTTTCACAAATCTCCCATAGTATCCGGCTAATCTAAGAAAACTTCTCACTTCTGTCACATTTCGAGGTGGTTTCCAATTAAGAATAGCCTCAATTTTACTAGGATCAACTCAAATACCTTCGGTTGAAATTACATGACCCAGAAAACTAACTGCTTCTAACCAAAATTCACACTTAGATAGCTTTGCATACAATTGTTTCTCCCTCAAGGTCTGTAATACTTTTCTGAGATGTTGGTCATGTTCTACTCGATCTCTTGAATAGACAAGAATGTCATCAATGAATACAACTACAAATTGATCAATATATGGCCTGAACACTCGGTTCATCAGGTCTATAAAAACTGCTAGCGCATTCGTCAATCCAAATGGCATCACCAAGAATTCATAATGACCATAACGAGTCCTGAATGCCGTCTTAGATACATATGACTCTTTGATCTTCAGTTGATGATACCCCGATCGAAGATCTATCTTTGAAAATATACTTGCACCTTTCAGCTGATCAAATAAATCATCAATCCTAGGCAGTGGGTATTTATTCTTAACAGTAACCCTATTAAGCTGCCAGTAGTCAATACAAAGACGTAAGGTACCGTTTTTCTTCTTCACAAATAGTACTGGAGCACCCCATGGAGATACACTAGGTCATATAAATCCTTTATCTAACATTTCTTGTAACTGTATCTTCAATTCTTTCAATTTTATGGGTGCCATCCTATATGGTGTAATAGATATAGGAGCGGTGCCAGGTACTAATTCAATAGCAAACTCTATCTCTCGATCAGGTGGTAGTCCAGGTAACTCCTTAGGAAATACATCAGAAAACTCACTAACAGTTGGGATGTCAGCCAACTTTGGACTTTTCTTTCGGGTGTCAATCACATACGCTAGGTAAGTCTCACATCCCTTATTGATGAGTTTTCAAGCTTTCAACACTGATATCACATTATCTGGATATCCTCTATACTCACCCATCACTACTATCTCTTCTTGTTCTGAAACTTTAATTCTCATCTGCCTCTTTCCATAATCTATTATCACCCCATGGCAAGCTAGCCAATCCATTCCCAAGATCACATCGAACTCGTAGAATGGTAGCTCTATTAGATCTGCTGGAAATTGCCTGCCTTGAATTTTGACTGGGCAACCCTAAATACTTTACTAACCCGCACACTGTGTCCTAACGGGTTAGTCACACAAATATCATATTCTAGAGTCTCTGGTTTTAGACCCTCTCGACCCAATGGTGGTGTGCATATTTATGAGTGTGTTGACCTAGGGTCTATCAATGTATGTATACAAGAGCCAAAGAGAAGGAATTTACCCGCTATGACGTCAGGTGCATCCTGCTCCTCTCGGCCTCGCATGGCATAAGCTCTTGCTGGAGCAGCTCTACTGCCTTCAGGTCTCTCTACTGTATCTGATCTGAATTGGCTTGGCCCTGCATGACCTCCTCTTCCTTGTCCTCGGCCTTGTCCTCTGCCTTGTCCCATAGTCTGTATTGGTACTGACTCAACACTCCCTGAACCTCTGCCAAACTGTAGCAATGGACAATCTCTTTTAATATGGTTCTTGGAGCCGCATCTCAAGCACGCTCCTGTCATCGACCAACACTCTCCTTGATGCAAAAGACCACAATGCTGACACACCGGTAGAGTGGTAAACCTACGGGATGCCTGTGTCGGTGCACTGGCTGCCGATGAAGTAGATCTTATGGGCTGTCCCCGTCTATAAGAATGAAATCTGTTGGAACTCCCAGCCTGGAATCGACCACCAAAAGATCTGGCTCTTTTGCCACTAGACTGTACTCCACTTGGTTGTGGTGCTGGTCTACTAACCCCACTAATCTATACTGGCTGTTGTGTTGCCATGACTCTTTCAACTGTTCTAGCAGATGCTAGTAAGTTTGGGAAACTCATCAGTCGTAGGGCTAAAACTTGTAACTTGATCGTATCTCTCAATCCATCTTCAAATCGTCGGCACTTATCTGCCTTAGTGGATACAATACCACCAACATACTTGCAAAGATGAGTGAATTCTATCTCATATTCTGTTATAGACATATCCCTCTATTTTAACATCAGAAACTCTCTCTTCTTATCGTCTGTGTAAATAGGAGGAATATACTGCTCATTAAACTTTTCTAGAAAGAACTCCCATGTCATAGGGTTAGGAGCCTCTGTACTCTGTGATTCAAATCACCACTAATCATATGCATGCTCCTGCAGCAGAGATGCTGCATATTCATATTTCTATTCATCTATGCAGTGTAGCTGATTAAATACTCGCTCTGCTCGTTCCAACTAAAATTCTGCCACTGAGGGGTCATCCTCCCGTTTACCATAGAAATCAGATGCCCCTAATTTCCTCAGTCTCTCGAATTGTAATCCAGACGAATCTGATCGTGATGCTCTCTATAGAAGATCTATCATATTTCTCATGAGCTCAGTCTGATCCAACTTCACTAAGAATGACCTTGGGTGTGCCCAACAAACCACCTTAGTTAAATTGGTAGGTATCTCATACAAATTGCATCATATCATGCAACTACTGAATCATTGGGCTATTAACTCTTGATATGTGCACATATCATATACATTTACCCAATACTGCCTTTAATTCACATTGACCTTGGGTGTGCCCAATAATGTAATTAGTTAAAGTCAACCTATTTATCATGAGATCATATTTTGATGGTTTGAACATATTCATGTAAACCGGGCTTGGGTGCGCCCAACAACCCAAACTCTAAAAGAACTTAATGGAAGTCATTGGCCTTAATATTATTAATGAGGGAATTCTTTAATTTTAGGTCTTATCTTGGCAATTTGGCATGCATAATATATCCATTCATTAAGTATAGATATATAAGATAATTACACTAATTGTAATGCATGATAATTTAGGCCACGATTGCAGTTAATCGAAATCCAGCGTGCCGAACTGATCGAGGTCTAAATTCGGACATGAAAGAAAAAATTAAAATGATAATAAAATATGAGAACTATATTTTGGATATTATTAATTGAGAATTTTGAAGTTCTGAACTAAAATTTAGAAAATTATAATTTTTCACTAAACGAAATTAGAATTTACAATGTTTTTGACACAGATATTTTAAGAAGGTATAAAAATAGAATATTCTTTATCTAAGGAAAGGAATATTCTTTGGATTAAAATAAAGTAAGAGTGATTTAAATTAATGGACCAATGAGGGACAAGATTTTCTATTAATCTTAACCACCCACCTAATCCCACTATAAAAAGTCAAATTCTACTTTTTGGTCATAAATTCTTTTTCTTCCTCATCTTAACCAAAGAAAACTCTCTCTCCTTATTTTCCTTATTGTCGTGACCCACATCACCCTAATTCTTCTTTTACTTCAATTAAAGCTAAGGTTAAATGGAAAAAAGTTGGATTAAGGCAAGATCAACAACAAAATTGAAGCATAGTGAGCCAAACAAAGGAAGAGGAAGGAAGAAAATAAGAGAAAAAGATAAGGGAAAAATTTTGGTCATTTTGAAAATCTGCAAAGGTGATTTTAGATTTTTCATCTTCTCACTTTTCTTCTTCTGTTTTCTTTGATTTTGGAGTTAATTACCATTAAAGTCAGTAATTTAGGATTATTAGTATGTTAATAGTGATTAAGGGTTGATTGGTGTGTTTAGTGCTTGATTAGTGTGAAATTTGTTGTTAGGCCAAGGAGGTGAACATCTTTGAACCATAATCAAAGAGGAAGTAAGGGCAAGGAGAAATCTAACTAGGAGGAAGAGAAGAGCAAAGAGAAGTAGACATTTTGAGGTATGTACATTTGGCAAAAATTCAATATGGAAAATGTTGATTTTTTATTTTGTGAGATTACGTAGAATTGTGTATGTAATTCTTGATATTTTGATTGAGTGATTAGTTGGTGATTAAATGATTCCATGAATGTGAAAATAAAAATTTGAATATGAAGTTGATGCATGAAGATGGAAATTTTAGGAATTAATTGAAGTGCTGGAAAATTTGTCTTATGAACAGTGTCTACTTTTCTGAACATAACTTGAGTTCTGGAAATGATTTTTGAATGTTTCTTTTTTGGTTGGAAAGTTAAGATATAGAGATTCAACTTTTATTTAGACTATTATACCTGAATATGCCTGGAATTAGGTGTAACATAGACTCAAAATTCAAACTAGAAATCTGTCCAGTAAATTAATGGGCAGAATGGAATGAATGTAGCTTAGAGAAAAATTCATAACTTTTGCTAAAAAAAATTGGTTTAATGTGATTCTAGTTGGAAATTACATATAATACATGTACCTACATTTTGTTAGTTTATCACTTGTCTAAATGCTATCTAAAACAGATAAAACAATGCAGGGAAATATGGGAAATAAATGCTATCTAGAATAGGGCAGCTTGTATATATGTGTTGGTTGTTGAATTTGTGATAGATAAAGATATTATTTGACTATTCTTATAGTTATAATGATTAAATGAGTATGTATGAGGTTGTAAAATATTTAATGGAGATTATTGCATTTATGTAAAATTACATTAGTATTACATGCATAATTTATGTAAATAATAATAAAAGTAACAAATATAATTAAGCCTTATAACATCTAGTCGAGAACTAGAAATTAGGATAAATTGGCATGCCAATAAAAAGGGTAGAAATATAGGCACTAGAAAATAGTGCTGAGATTTAAATTATGTGGGCACTAAAAAACAGTACTGAGTTTGAATTTATGTACGCACTAAGAAATAGTATTGAGTTCAAATTTACATAGACACTAAAAAGGTGTTGAGTTATTATTTAAAATGTAGGTATTAAATGCCAAGTTATAAAATAATTAAGTAGGTACCGGGTATACTTCCGGAGAGCAGAAACCCTGTATCCAGTATTTAATTCCAGTCTAAGATGTTGTGGGCTATCAAATAAATAAAAAAAAATGTGTAAATTATTGAATTGGAATTTTAAATTGCATGTTTTGTATTGTTAAAGAATTTCAAGCATGTTTAATGAATGAAATGTGGTAATTGATGAATTGTACATGACATAAATAGTGTTGATACTATTTAAATGTTTTGGCATGATTAGTAAATTAATTGCTAAAATTTTATTTTAGAAATATTTATATAATTATTGGATAGTTGCTAAGCGTACCACTAAGCTAGTAGCTTAGCGCATATGTTTCAAGCCAGATTAATAGACGTAGCTATTGCATTAAGATGACCAAAGAAAAGGGAAATTCCAAGATCAAATTGCAGCAATTTATTTTCTTTTTGTATGTTTTGGGAATTGTATTATATAATTAAATCTTAAGAAACTCCTTTTGATGTAAATTTGTGGTATGTAGGATTTATAAAAGAGTGAATTTTGTAATTAATATATTCAGTATTATTTGTAAATGTATTTCAAAATATTATGGTTTAATGAATGAGTTCTTTTAAATCAAAACATTTACGTCACAAGTTACATACTTAAATGATATAAAAAAATAAAGTAATAAATATTCCGCTAATAATAAAACCCAAAAATTGAAAAAAAAAGTTATACAATAAATTGAACATTGGTTTTTTTTTTTTATTACAAAAATGAGCTTAGTAGCACTTCCATACACTATTAACGAATAATAGGGTAAGGGAGCGCTACATTTAGTGGTATCAAAGCCCAAATTATTTGATTCTTAAAAAATGGGTGTAAAATAGAAAGTGTGTCTCATGTATATGCATAAAATGCTACAATTATCTGATTTGGGTCCCTTCTTCTAGTTTATAGGTAGATATGGATTTGAGATCGGAACAAGATTTCTCGAAAGATGAACTGACTAACAACCTTTCAGACTCAGCCGATCTTGGACAACCTCCATCAGTGAGAGATTTCAGACCGAGTGTAGTAGCTCTGCCCAGAGCAGAGGGACAGATCAATTTAGGATAGGAACCTCTTATGGAGCAAATAACAAATTTGTTGCAATGGATAGTACAAACAGTTCCACAACTAGCTCCACCTCATTTTCCACCTCGCCCAAAACCCCGAATTGATAAGTTGAGAAAATATAGGGCCATAGATTTTATGGGAAGGAGGGAGGACGACCCAACAACATCAGATTTTTGGATGGAATCAATAGAAAGGGTGTTTGAGGAATTCGAATGTCCAGAGAAATAGAAAGTTAGGTATGTAGTGTCCCTTCTAAAAGATCATGCCTATGACTGGTGGAAATCAATCTTATCAAAGCCCCAAACATCGAAGCCACCTTCATGGAATTTCTTCAAGGTAGAATTTAGTATGAAATATGTGCCTAGAGTTTATGTTAATGAGAAGAAAATGGTGTTTCAAGACCTGAAGTAATGAAGCATGTTAGTGGCAGAATATGAGATGGAATTCACGAAAATGAGTAAATATGCAATTCGAATCATTTTTGATGAAGCAGATAGGTGCCGTAGATTTGAGGATGGGCTTAATGATGATAATGGAAATATGGTTACCACCCTTCAGCTTGAGGATTTTGCTACATTAGTATCCTCAGCCATCAGTGTGGAAAAAAGGTCAAAGAGAAAGAGGATAGAAGAGCCACCCCAGAGATCGACAATTAGCATGGTCTAGACATTAGGTAAAAAGGGGCGGATGGCGCCTAGTTTTTTTTCTAGTCACAAGGTTCTAGACTAACCTTTTCAGCTAGGCAAAGCCAACAGTTGAGGTTAGAAGGGTCTATAGCTAGTGCAACAGCTTTGAATAACAGGAGATTTATATCTATCACATATCAGCATTGTGGAAGATCACATGCAGGTGATTGCTGGTGGCTTACTGGAGCATGCTTGCGATGCGGATCTATTGAGCACAAACAGAAGGATTGCCTTAGAGGAAGAGGTACACGTGGTGCAGTATCAGTTCAGGTTCAGAATTTCACTCGAGGCAGAGGCAGGGGACATGGACAATCTATAAAAGGCAAGATTGGTCAGAGTGTATCAGAATCAATGAATAGAGCAGAAGATAGTTGAGCCCTAGTCCGAGCATATGCCATGAGATCTCATGAGGAGCATGATGCCCAGATGTCATTATCGATAAATTTTCTCTTTATGATACTGATTTATTTGCATTAATAGATTTAGGTTCTACAAATTCATATTTATGCATGCCACCACCTAGTCAGGGTAATATGGTAGCAGAGGAATTAGATTATGATATATTAGTGACAGATCCATTGGGTTATGGAGTGAAAGTTAGTCGAGTCTATAAAAACAGTCCAGTCAAATCTTAGAATATAGAATTCCCAGCTGACCTAATAGAGTTGTCATTCTGTGAGTTTGATGCAATCTTAGGGATGGACTGGTTAACTTAGCATAGGGCAGTGGTGGATTATCAGTGTAGGAGAATGACTTTTAAGAATTCAGGGCAAGATGACATGATTGTCTTGGACGAGAATTGACCATACTTGATTAATGTCATTTCTGTTATAAAGGCATGTAAGCTTATCAAAAAGGGATGTGAAGCATTTTTGGCACATATTGTAGATACCAAGAAAGGGAGTCTAGATCTCAGGGAGATTCCTACAGTTTGTGAATATCCAGATATCTTCCCTGAGGATTTGCTAAGGTTTCCACTTGTTATGGAGATAGAGTTTTCCATAGATGTTTTTCCAGACACGACCCCAATATCGATCACTCCCTCCATAAATGGCACCAGCTAAACTAAAGGAATTAAAAATGCAATTGCAAGAGTTGCTAGAGAAAAGGTTTATTAGACCTAGTGTCTCACCTTGGTGTGCTCCGGTTCCATTTGTGAAAAATAAGGATGACATCTTTCATTTGTTTATTGATTAACATCAATTGAACAAAATGACAATTAAGAATAGATATCCATTACCAATAATAGATGACTTGTTTGATCAGTTGAAAGGAGCATGGCTATTTTCTACAATTGACCTCAGATCAGGTTATCACCAATTGAGAATTAGAGAATCAAACATTTCAAAAACAATATTTAGGACTCGATATGGTCATTATGAGTTCTTAGTATTGCTTTTTAGCCTGACAAATGCCCAGCAACATTTATGGATCTAATGAATAGAATCTTTATACCTTATTTGGACCAATTCATGGTAGTGTTCATAGATGATATCCTGATGACTCCAGAAGTAGAGAAGAGCATGATCAACATCTTCGTATTGTCTTCCATACCTTGAGAGAGAATTAATTATATGTGAAGTTGTCGAAATGTGCAAGCATATTGTTTCAGTTGATGGGATCAGAGTCGACTCTAGTAAGGTAGAGGCAATCCTCAATTGGAAATAGCCTCGGAATGTGACAGAGGTGAGAAGTTTTCTTGTTTTAGTTGGTTATTATCGGAGGTTCATGAAAGGATTTTCAATGATAGCCTCACCACTGACAAAATTTCTTAGAAATGGGACTAGATTTGAGTGGACAGACCACTGCCAGACTAGTTTTGATAACTTGAAGAAAATGTTGACAGAGGCACTAGTGTTGACACAGCCTATTGCAGGAAAGGATTATATGGTGTACAGTGATGCTTCCCTAAATGGTTTGGGCTACATACTAATGCAAAAAGGCAACTGAAGCCTCATGAGAGAAATTAATCGACACATGATCTAGAACTAACAGCCATTGTATTTGCATTGAAAATATGGCAAAACTACCTGTATGGCAAGCAATGTTATATCTATACAGACCATAAAAGTCTGAAATATTCACCTTCACAAAAGGAACTCAATTTGAGACAGAGGTGATGGCTAGAATTAATCAAAGACTATAATTGTATCATTGATTATCAGCAGGGTAAGGCCAATGTGGTAGCTAATGCTCTGAGTAGAAAAACTCAGGCAGGTAAACATTAAAATTTAAATTTATTAAGTGAACATGATTAAATAACAAAAAAAATAAATTGTAAGTAATTTATATCTATTATTTTGGCAGAATTTCAGATTCAACCCAAATTGATTCAACAAGTAAAGGACAATCAGAAGCAAGACACAACATTAAAGAAAATCTTTGAAATAGTAAAAAAGGATGAAAAACCAGAATTTACTATTGAAGTAGATGGGAGTTTAAGGCATAAGGGCAGGTTATTTGTGCCAGACATACCAGAATTGAAACAAGATATTTTGAAAGAGGCTCACAATGTTATTTATGCAATGCACCCGGGAAGCAACAAAATGTATCATAACTTGAAAGCATATTACTGGTGGCCAGGAATAAAAAGAAATATCACAAAGTATACTACTAGATGTTTAATTTGTCAGTAAGTGAAGGCTGAGTATCAAGTACCAAATGGATTATTGCAGTCAATTTCAATTCTGGAGCGGAAATGGGAAAGAGTTACAATGGATTTTGTTTCTGGTTTACGTTTGACACAAAAGAGGCATGATGCAGTATGGGTAGTGGTGGACCGGCTCACCAAATCATCTCATTTTCTACCAATCAAGATGGATTATCTACTTAACCATTTGGCAGAGATCTATGTAAATGAGATAATCCATTTACATGGTGTGCCAGTTTCAATAATCTCAGATCAAGACCTGAGGTTCACTTCACAATTTTAGAAAAGTTTTGCATCAAGCAATGGCTACTCGACTCAATTTCAGCACAACTTTCAACCTATAAACAGATGGACAATTAGAGAGGGTCATATAGATATTGGAAGATATATTGAGGAGTTGTGCAAAGGAATTTGAAGGCAATTGGGACAAACATCATCCATTGATAGAATTTGCATACAATAATAGCCACCAAGCCAGTATCGGTATGGCACCATATGAAGCCTTGTATGGGAGGAAGTGTAGAATGCCTCTATGTTGGATTGAGCTTACTGAAAAGAAAGTAGTGGGTCTAGAGTTAGTGCAGCAGATAGAGAAAAAGTGAGAGTAATAAGAGATAGGCTGAAAGTCGCTGCTGATAGACAAAAATCATATGCAAATTTGAAAAAGAGGGACATTGAGTATTGTTAAACCTTGAGGGGTATTTTCGTCATTTTGATGATAACAAATAAAATAGCAATATTGTATTTAACATACTTATTTTCTAAGTGTATTAAACAGGACATGGAATAAAATAACAAGAATGGAGATTGGAAAAATAATCCTTGAAACACAAAATTAAGGAAGTAGCATGTTCACGCCCATGACTCTATGTGTCTCGCCCATGAAAGAGCTAACCGTTACTAAAACCAACATTTGAAGTTCACAACCATGAAGGAAGAACAAACCGTGAAATGGACATTTATGTCACGCCCGAAAATCAAAATGTCACGCCCGTGAATGTTCATGGCATTTTCATCCAGAGAGCTTCACGACCAAAGTCACCACTTGGATCACGGCTGGGAAGTTTGTCACGCTCGTGAATATGTATGTCACGCCAGTGACCCAATGTTTCAAAACATTCTAGAGAGCTTAACGACCAAGGTCACCACTTCAGTCACGGCTTGGGAAAAAATGTCACGCCTGTGACAAACATAATCACGCCCGTGAATGATGAAAGAGAAAAATGTCAGGCACGATTATTTGGTTGGTACAACAACTAGTTTCATATTAAATGCACCCTAATGACTATTAGTAGCCAAGGGAGTATAAATGGAAGTCATTTATGCATTCAGTACAAGAGGATGACAAATACTTTGAATCAAAATCCTATTGCAATCTATTTGTACATTCAATACTTTGAGAACCAAAATCTATTCTCTATAAAAATCTTTTTGCTCTTCGTTTATTGAGAAATTAAGATTTGTGAGTGTTTCTTTCTATAATCATAAAGGAACTAAGCAAGTCAAATCCAAGAAGATTCAACTTCTGACCTCAGAATACGAGCTCTTCAAGATGAAATCCAATGAGTCAATCATTGACATGACTAATCGTCTTCTAGCCATTATAAATGGAATGAGGAAACTTGGGAAGCATATGAGTTTAGAGGATGTAAACAACCAAATCCTGAGAAGTCTTCCTCTTAAAGACTATGGCTCAAGAGTTGCTGGCATAGAAGAAGCAAATGAAGATATGAGCATCATGAATACTGATGTGCTGATTGACAAACTTCTCACACATGAAATGGCAGTGAAAAGAGATAGAGAGCTTGAAGCATAGCCAAAGAAAAGAAAGCCCTTAGCACTAAAAGCCTCTACTTCAAAATCTCAAGAAGAAAGTGAAGATGATGAAGAAATGAGTGATGATGAAAATGAGGACATTGCTATGCTTTCAAGAAGATTAAAAAGAATCATTGAGAATAAAATGAGCAACTCCAGAAAATTCAGGCAAAGAAACCTCAAACAAACTTCTAATGATGCACAACGAAGTAAGGAAGAGGTAAAGTGCTATGAGTGTGGAAAGAAATGACATATCAAACTAGAATGTCCAAGGCTCAAGAAGTATAAGAGAAAATACCAAAGAGACAATAGGGAGAAAGGTCACAAAGACACATGGGATGACGAAAGCTCTTCAAGTGAAAAAGATGATAATGAAAGTGAAGAGGTCAACCTATGCTTCGTGGCTATTGAAGATCATGTCTCGAATAAGGTAAGATCACTACACTCATACTCTTTGAACAATGATAGTAGTGATAATGATGATGACAGTGACGATGATGATGATGATGAGCAAAGCCTAATAGAAGAATTAAATCTAGAATTAGAGAAATATAGAAGTAAATTTAGTACTTATAGAAATAACATATCTAATTTAAAAAATAAGACAGATGGTTTAGAAAAGGAAAACATAAAGCTTAAATCATCTAATGAAACTCTCCAAAACTCATTAGATGAATACTCATCAAGATCCTCAACTGCTTCCTTACTAAAAGAAAATAATGCTTTGAAAAATGAAGTTGAGGAACTTAGAAATTCCATTTCTAAATTTCACAAAGGTAAAGAGAGCTTAGATACTCTCATTGTATCTCAAAATCACCCTTAATTAGACATGGTCTAGGATTTAAGGACACATCATCATCTTCTCACAAAACCATCTTTGTTAAGTCTAGAGAACCTCACATCTCCACACCTGTTAGAACAACACCAAGAAATAAGCATATTAAACCCTCTATACATAAACAGAATAATCATGCCTTTAGATATAGGAAGCATGCATCTAGAAAATCTACAATTAATCATAACTGTGCATGTCATCATTCTCAAAATAAATTTGATAAGAAAATGGTATTCAAAAATATTGTAAGACCAAAACAATGTAATTATTGTATGAAAATGGGTCACATAAATAAATATTGCTGGATAAGGAAGGCTCATTGGGAACCTTCATGTGCTAACCTCCAAGGACCCAAACTCATTTGGGTACCTAAAAATCATACTTGAATTGTGATTCTTTAGGTATGCCTCAAGTCCACAATAAAAAAAAATGCTTGGCTAGTAGACAGTGGATGCTCAAGGCATATGACAGGAGACAAAGAACTTTTCAATGAAATCAAAAGTATTGATGGAGGTAAAGTTACCTTTGGAAACAATGCAAAGGGTAAGGTAATTAGCATTGGTTCTATTGGTATTAATGCTACTACTTTTATTAAAGATGTCATACTTGTTGATGGCTTGAAACATAACTTGCTAAGTATAAGTCAATTATGTGATAATGGAAACAAAGTAATCTTTACTTCAAATGAATGCCTTGTGATCTCTATCGATGGTCAAGAGATATTTAAAGGAAATAGAGATATCAATACATACATAATAAACTTACATGAACTATCTAACCATTCCTCTAAGTGTCTTATGACTACTAATGATGAATCTTGGCTGTGGCATAGAAGGTTTGGTCATGCTAACATAGACTTAATACAAACTCTCAGCACAGGAGAACTAGTAAAAGGACTGCCAAGAGTTAAATATGAAAAAGGCAAGACATGTGAACCATGCCAAAGAGGAAAGCAACACAAGTCATCCTTCAAAGCCAAAAACATAGTAAGTACCTCAAAACCTCTTCAACTCCTGCATTTAGACTTGTTTGGACCTACTAGAATTGCTAGTTTAGGAGGAAAACATTATGCATTTGTCATCATAGATGATTACTCTAGATTTACTTGGGTAATTTTCTTAGCTCAAAAGAGTGATGCTTTTGAAAATTTAAAAAACTTTGCTAAAAGAGTTCAAAATGAAAAAGGGTACAGTATTTCAAAGATAAGAAGTGATCATGGGAAAGAATTTGAAAATGAAAACTTTAAAAGCTTTTGTCTTCAACATGACATTTCACATAATTTCTCATCTCCTAGGACACCTCAACAAAATGGGGTAGTTGAAAGGAAAAATCGAACTTTAATTGAAATGGCTAGAACAATGCTCAATGAATATGATTTACCAACTTATTTTTGGGCAAAAGCCACAAACACTGCATGTTATATTTCAAATCGAGTTTTCAAAAGGCCTCTTTTAAACAAAACCTCATTTGAGCTATGGAATGGAAGAAAGCCCTTGATATCATACTTTAGAGTATTTGGATGCAAATGTTTTATATTGAACACCAAGGACAATCTTAGAAAATTTGCCTCTAAATCCGATGAAGGTATCTTTTTAGGATACTCTACAACCAGCAAAGCATATAGAGTATTTAATAAAAGATCATTAACTGTTGAAGAATCCATGCATGTTGTCTTTAATGAATCTAGTAAACTTGATCTTGTGAAAGGTAGTGTTCTTGATGATGTTGTAGGTAATATGGAAAAACTTGATCTTGGAAATGGGAAAGAAGAAAATGATCAAGAAGATTCACCACAAAATGATTCTCTACCTCAAACTCAAGAAGAAAATGAACAAGAACTCCCAAAAGAATGGAGAATGATGAAAGATCATCCAGAAGAGCAAATCATTGGTGATCTCTCAAGGGGAGTAAGTACTAGATCTTATTTGAAACAGTTAGTCACTGACATTGCTTTTATTTCTCAATTTGAGCCTAAAAATGTTGATGAGGCACTTAATGATGAAAGTTGGGTAATTGCCATGCAAGAGGAACTCAACCAATTTGAGAGAAGTAAGGTATGGACCCTAGTACCTAGACCCAAGGATCATCAAATTATAGGTAGCAAATGTGTATTTAGAAAGAAACTAGATGAACAAGGTTCAATAACTAGGAATAAGGCTAGATTAGTTGCAAAAGGATATAATCAGGAAGAAGGTATAGATTATGATGAAAAGTATGCACCTATAGCTAGATTAGAAGCCATAAGAATACTTTTAGCATATGCATGTCACATGAATTTCAAACTTTTCCAAATGGATGTGAAAAGTGCATTTCTAAATGGTTATATAGAAGAAGAAGTGTATGTAGAACAACCACCAGGCTTTGAAAGCTATGATTTGTCAAATCATGTTTTTAAACTCTCAAAAGCTTTGTATGGTTTGAAACAAACCCCAAGAGCTTGGTATGAGAGGCTAAGTTCTTTTCTATTAGAAAATAGCTTTACAAAGGGAAATGTTGACACCAAAGTTGACATCACATTATTCATTAAAAAGCATAAGCATGATATACTAATTGTTCAAATTTATGTTGATGATATAATATTTGGTTCTACTAATGAGTTGCTTTGTCAAGAATTTGCTAAGTGTATGACTATTGAATTTGAAATGAGCATGATGGGAGAGCTTAAGTATTTCCTTGGTCTACAAATAAAGCAAAGGAATGAGGGCATATTCATCAACTAATCCAAAAATGCCAGAGATTTAATTAAGAAATTTGGTATGGAAGGATGTAAGAATGCCAAGACTCCTATGAGCACATCAACAAAATTGGACAAGCATGAAAAGGGTAAGAGCATTAATGAAAATATTTATAGAGGTATGATCAGATCACTTTTATATCTTATTGCTTCTAGACCCGATATAATGTATAGTGTTTGCTTGTGTGCATGATTTCAATCATGTCCTAAAGAATCTCATTTAAATGCAGTAAAAAGAATTCTAAGATATTTACATGGATCTTTGCATCTAGGTTTATGGTATCCTAGAAATTCATCCTTTTTATATTATAGGATATTCAGATGCAGACTAGGCTGGTAGTCTTTTAGATAGAAAAAGTACTTCAGGTACTTGTCACTTTATTGGAGAATGCTTAGTTTCTTAGTTTAGCAAGAAACAAGTTTCAGTTGCTCTTTCAACTGCTGAAGCAGAATATGTAGCAGCTGGATGTTGTTGTACTCAAATTCTTTGGATAAAACAACAACTTAAGGATTATGGTCATGAAATGAACCATATACCTATTAAATGTGACAATACAAGTGCTATAAATCTTTCAAAGAATCTTATTCAACACTCAAGAAGTAAGCATATTGACATTAGACACCACTTTATTAGAGATCATGTTCAATATGCAAATGTTAAATTAGAATTTATAAGCACAGAAAATCAATTAGCATATATTTTCACTAAGTCTCTAAATAAGGAAAGATTTAATTTCATTAGAAGAGAACTTGGTATGATTGATGGATTAACCTTGTAATTGCTAAATTATGAAATCTTAATTGATGATCTTAATTTTGTATCATATCACTAAATATAAGGTAGTAATTTTGATAAACATTTATGTTATAAGGAATATAATTTTTATTAAACTGATTTAGTCTTATTGATAAATTCAAGGGGAGTCACGCCCATGACATATGTTCATGCCCGTGACATATGTTCACGCCCGTGATATATGTTCACACCCGTGACATATGTTCACGCCCGTGACTTAAATAGCCAAAAGAGGCAGTGTCGTTCACGACATGATTCACGACATGGCTCACGGCTTCAAGTGGTGAAGCTTATTTTCACGGCTTCATTCACTCCCGTGAAAAGACCTTTTCACGCTCGTGAACCTTTACACCCAAAACTCACAAAGGCATTCACGCCTTGAGTCACATCTTGCTTCACGGGCATAAGTAGTGAAATTCAACCTTTCATGCCCGTGACTATTCTTTCACCCCCATGACAGTTCATCATTCACACCCATGATATTCAAAGGTCATGACCGTGAACATATTTACGCCTTCATTCACGGGTGGAACACTCCTTCAGCAAACCGTGAACACGACCATTCACGCCCGTGAACACATGTTTCATGCCCGTGAATGCAACGAGTATATAAAAGAACAGCCAGCTATTTTTCTCATTTCAACTCTTCAACTCCCTAAAACCGTTCTCATTTACACACATTCAATGAAACATTGAAGATTCCAGCCCCCAAGTCACAAACGTTTCCTATAAAAACCATCAAAAGTTCACTTCTTCATAAAAAATCATACATTCTTAGGCTTTCCTTAAAAAAAATTTTTTCCTGTCAAAAAATTGTATCAATCCCTCATAGGTTCACTTCTTCAAATCAAATGGAGACTGCCTCATCAAAGGGAAAGAGAAAGAAGTCTCATGCTCCTAAGAGGTATGCATACCTCATGAACCGAATTCCAGAGCAATGCCATCCCTGGTACTCTACTTTGAAGAAAAGGCCTCTACTGTCATCGAGGTCCTTCGAATGGCAAATGGTCCGAAGTCTCAAGCTCGAAACAGCTATGACAAAGCAACACTAGGCCTGTCATTTGAAAGAATTTGTGGAGATTCACCAGCCAACATTGAGGGAGCCAACACTGGAATTCCTTAGTACTCTGCAAGTGTCACCTACTGGAGTGGTGAAATTCCAACTCTGTGACAATCCAAACACCTTCAATGCCATAGAATTCGGAGAATTGTTCAATCTACCATCAGATGGCATCCTAAATGACAGTGAAGTCAAATTCTCCGCTCCTCGAGCTTGGACTCATTTTGGCTATGATTGTAGCTGGGATGTTAAGAAGACAAAAAACACTCATCTCCTGTCCCCAGTGCATAAGTATTTGCGTAGGTTCCTGACCTATAGCATATTCGCTAGGGGAGAAAGCAATGGGACCATTAGAAAATCGGAGCTCTTCCTACTTGAGATGGCTCGAAGAGGACTCATCGTGGCACTCTCTAGATGGTTTGCAAACCATCTTCTGTCCATTGCCACCAAACCCATAGGAGATATACTGATCGGTGGATATGTCACCCACATAGCTGTGAAGCTTGGCTATTTAAAGCTAGATGAGCATCATTTCAACCTCATCCCTGGGCATCCTCGAGATCACATGGATGTCGAGTCCTTCATAAAAATGGGAGCGGCTGTCAGAATCGTTTACGAGAATGATATTTTCTACCGCTTCACAGAAACTGCTGGGGAGATCATTTGGGAAGACAATGACACGGAGGACTTTAAAGCAGGCCTTTAAGGAATCCAGCAAAAGAAAAGGGCTCGGGTTGAGGAAGCACCTCTAGTGGCTGAGCAGGACATCGGACCGTCCTCGGCTTCCACACTGAATTTAGCGCAACAGGTGGTTGACCTCTTGGCACCACGTTTTGAGCAGCTGCAGGCTTCGATGAATGAGAGGTTGGAGAACCTCAAAGACTTCATAGAGTCTCGGATGGACAGCCTTGAGGCAGAAGTTGCTAGGCTTCGAGATAGGATGTCCGGCTAGGAGTTAGGCTAGATTGTAGCCTAAATTTGCTTGTTTTGCTTCTTTATTTACTTGTTTGTTGTTGTGTGTAGGAAATTTTAAATTTCCTTTCTGAACTTTATTTAACTTTGTTTGTATTTTCCTTTATTTAATATATTTTCTTTTGTTTATCTTATTGATATCTTTATATCCTTTTTGATTGATGACAAAAGGGGGAGAAACTAGCAATATAGGAAAAACTATAGCAATATATTAAGGTCAATGAATTTTGAATCAAAAATTATAATTGAATTATGAATTGACATTGAAATAGATTAAAAGGGATTAGAAACTTTGATTCAAAATTAATATCCAAAGTATAAAATTGAGAAATTGAGCTTTATACACATTAGATATACCTTAAGTATACTTTGCATATACCTTCATGCAAGTTACAAAAATAAATATGCCATGATATACCTTCAGTATACCTTACATATACTTCATGTCTTAAAAAGGAATTATGGTATATATTGGATATACTTCACATATAACTTGCATATACTTAAAAATTAGTAAGTTTATTTCAATGCTACATCATTCTTTACAATTCTTGCTTTTTATAAATTTTTTATCCTAAGTATCTTTTGCGGGGGAGACTTCTTAAAAGCACATATTGCTAGACTATTTGTCACCATCAAAAAGGGGGAGATTGTTAAACTTTGAGGGGTATTTCCGTCATTTTGATGATAACAAATAAAATAGCAATATTGTATTTAACATACTTGTTTTCTAAGTCTATTAAACAGGACATGGAATAAAATAGCAAGAATGGAGATTGGAAGAATAATCCTTGAAAGACAAAATTAAGGAAGTAGCATGTTCATGCCCGTGACTCTATGTGTCACGCCCGTGAAAGAGCTAACCGTTACTAAAATCAACATTTGAAGTTCACGACCATGAAGGAAGAACAAACCCTAAAATGGACATTTAAGTCACGCCCGTGAATCAAAATGTCACGCTCGTGAATGTTCATGGCATTTTCATCCAGAGAGCTTCACGACCAAAGTCACCACTTGGATCATGGTTGGGAAGTTTGTCACGACCGTGAATATGTATGTAACGCCCGTGACCCAATGTTTCAAAACATTCCAGAGAGCTTCACGACCAAAGTCACCACTTTAGTCATGACTTGGGAAGAAATGTCACGCCCGTGACAAACATAGTCACGCCCGTGAATGATGAAAGAGAAAAATGTCAGGCGAGATTATTTAGTTGGTACAATGACTAGTTTCATATTAAATGCACCCTAACGACTATAATTAGCCAAGGGCGTATACATGGAAGTCATTTATGCATTTAGTACAAGAGAATAGCAAATAGTTTGAATCAAAATCTTATTACAATCTATTTGTACATTCAATATTTTGAGAACCAAAATCTATTCTCTGTAAAAATCTTTTTGCTCTTCATTTATTGAGCAATTAAGATTTATGAGTGTTTCTGTCTGTAATCATTACTCAAGTGAGATTTGGGTATTTTTGGGTTAAGAGTAGAACACTTGTAAGGGTTAGTTGTGTAAGCCTCTAAAATACAAATTAAAAGGTTGTTTATGTGAGCCTGTAAAAACACAAAGTGAAGGTTGTTTGTGTGAGCCTGTAAAAACACAAAGTGAAGGTTGTTTGTGTGAGCCTGTAAAATACAAGGAATTGGTTATTGTGTGAGCCATTAAAATACAAGGGATTTCTGGGTTAGGTGTGAGCCATTGTGAGAAACACCATAGTTGGGAGTGAACTTGTAAAACTCCATTGTAACACTTAGTGTATTAGTGAAACTCCCAATTGCAATTGGGGAGAGGAGTAGGGTTTGTTAACACCCGAACCTCTATAAAATCCTAGTGTCAAATTTCTCTATCCCTCCTAAAATTAATTTTTTTTATTTCCGCACTTTAAAGTTTAATTTTTGAAACTTCAATTCAACTCCCTTTTTGGCTTAATATCTGGGCTACAAGTATACAATTGGTGATAAAGTATTCTTAAAATTCTCACATTAGAAAGAATTTTCTGATTTGGAAAGAAGGGAAAGTTGAGTCCTAGGTTCATTAGACCGTACGAGGTACTTGAACACATAGGTCCTGTGGTGTACAAATTAGCTCTACCACCACAGTTTGACAAGATTCACAATATATTTCATGTGTCCATGTTGAAAAGATATTGATCGGATCTATCTCATATCATATCAGCAAAACCTATAGAGATATGACCAGATCTAACTTATGAAAAAGAGCCAGAAGAAATTCTAGCTCGAGAAATGAACGACCTATGGAACAAGAAGGTACCATTGGTAAAGGTTCTATGGAAAAATCATAATTCGAAAAAGGCAACTTAGGAAAATGAAGAGGTTATGAAGGCTCAATATCCACAATTGTTCCACTCCAATTAAAAAGGAAATTTTTGAGCACGAAATTTTTTTGAGGGAAAAATTATAATGTTCGATAATTTAGGCTACGGTCGTGGTTGACCGTGTTGAACCTTGAAAGGTATTTCCATCATTATGATGCTAACAAATAAAATAGCAATAATGTATTTAACATACTTGTTCTAAGTTTATTGAACAGGATATGGAATATAATGCAAGAATGGAAGACTAATTTTGAAAGTCAAAAAATGAAGAAATAGCATGTTCACGCTCATGATGTAGCTTAATGCCAACTCTCCAATATTAAAAGTTCACGGCCATGAAAAATCATAGCAACAGTGAATGATCATATCAGTCATACCCGTGAAAGATAGTCACGCCCATGAGAAAACATGTCAAATTCCTCCACAGAGCTTCACGGCCAGCGTCATCACTTGGACTACGGCTTGGAAGGATATTCACGCCCGTGAAAGAATAAAGTTACGCTTGTGATCAAACACTTCAATTCCTTCCAGAATGCTTCACGATTAGACTCACCACTTGGACCATGGCTTGGAAGAACATTCACTACCGTGAAACACATATTCATGACCGTGAATGAGGAAAGAGAAACATGTCAGACGTGAAATTAAGAGTTGGTGCAATGGCTATTTTCGCATTAAATGCAACCAAAAGACTATAATTCGCCAAGGAAGTATAAATGCAAGTCATTTATGAATCTAGAACAAGAGAATAGCAATTACTTCGAATCAAAATCTTGTTGTAGCCATTTGTGCATTAATTACTTTCAACAAAACTTTAATTCTCTATAAAAATCTTTTTGCTCATAATTTCTGAGCATTATAGATTTGTAAGTGTTTCTCTTTGTAATCTACTACTCAAGTGAGTTTGGGTATATTGGGTTAAGAGTAGAACACTTGTAAGGGTTATTTGTGTGAGCCAAAAAACACAAGGAATTGGTTTATTGTGTGAGCCATTAAAACACAAGGGATTTCTAGGTTAGGTGTGATCCATTGATAGAAACACTATAGTTGGGAGTTAGCTTGTAAAACTCCATTGTAACACTTAGTGTGTTAGTGAAACTCCCAATTGAGATTGGGGAGAGGAGTAGGGTTTGTTAACACCCGAACCTCTATAAATTTCTTATGTGATATCTTCCTATCCTTACTCTACTTAACTTTTTATTCCGCATTTAAAAGTTAAGAATTTTTAATATCCAATTCAACCCCCTTTCTTGGTTCATTATCTGGGCAACAATTAGTATCAGAGCTTAGTCTAGCATAGAAGCCTAAATAGTGCTAGCAAAGATTAAGAAATGGCAAATGAAGGATTCCAAAGTCTCAAGCCTTATTTTGATGGAGCAAATTATGCTCATTGGAAGTTCCGGATGGAGACTTATCTCGATAGTGAGGGAATTGAAGTCTGGGATAGTGTTCAGAAAGAATGGACACCACCAACTAGAAGAGGAGTTGATGGTGAAGAAGAAATCCTATCAATAGATGATTGGATAGAACCTCAAAGAAGAGCAAATTTCAAAAACAAGAAGGTAATGACAATTCTCTCAAGCTCACTATCCATTGAAGAATGTGGTAGAATACAACACTGCCCAACTGCATATAGCATGTGGAAAACATTGGAAAATTATCATGAAGGAACAAAGCAAGTTAAATCCAAGAAGATTCATCTTCTCACTTCAGAGTACGAATTCTACAAGATGAAATCCAATGAGTCAATCACCGACATGACAAACCGTTTTTTAGCCATCATAAATGGCATGAGAAAGCTTGGGAAACACTTGAGCTTGGAAGATGTAAGCAACAAAATTTTGAGAAGTCTTCTTCTTAAAGATTACGGTTTAAGAGTTACTGGTATAGAAGAAGCCAAGGAAGACATGAGCGTCATGAATACCAATGTGCTGATTGGCAAACTTCTAACACATGAAATGGCAGTAAAAAAAGATAGAGAGCTTGAAGCCGAGCCAGAAAAAAGAAAGCCTCTAGCACTAAAAGCCTCTACTTTAAAATCTCAAGAAGAAGTTGAAGATTATGAAGAAAAGAGTGATGATGCAAATGAGGACATTGCAATGCTCTCAAGAAGGCTGAAAAGAATAATTGAGAAGAGAATGGGCAACTCTAGAAAATTCAAGCAAAGAAATCTCAAACACTTCTCAAATGACTCTCAAAGGAGTAAAGAGGAGGTAAAGTGCTATGAATGTGGGAAGAATGGACATATTAAACCAGAATGTCCAAGGCTCAAAAAACACAAGAGCAAATACCAAAAAGACAATGGGGAGAAAGGTCACAAAGCCATATGGGATGACAAAATCTCTTTAAGAGAAAAAGATGGCAATGAAAGTGAAGAGGTCAATCTATGCTTCATGGCTATAGAGGATCACATCTCGGATAAGATAGGATGACTTTACTCATACTCATTCAATAATGATAGTAGTGATAATGATAGAAATAGTGAAAATGATGATAAGCAAAGTTTGATAGAGGTTTTGAATCTAGAACTAGAAAAATATAGGTGTAAATTCAATACTTACAAAAACAACATTTCTAGTTTGAAAAGCAAAATGGAAGTTTTAGAAAAAGAAAATCTTGAGCTTTAATCCTCTAATGAATCTCTTCAAAAATCATTAGATGAGTACTCCTCAAGACCCTCAACTAAATCCTTGCTTAAAGAAAACAATATTTTGAAAAATGAAATTGAGGAATTTAGAAACTCCATTTCAAAATTTCACAAGGGCAATGAGAGTTTAGATACTCTCATTATGTCTCAAAGACCACTTTTAATAAGACATGGTCTAGGATTTAAAAGAACATCATCTTCATCTCACAAGACCACTTTTGTTAAATCAAGTGAACCCCACATATCCACATTAGCAGTAACAGCCCTAAGGGCTAAGTGCACAACATACACTAAACCTTCTACACACAAGAGGAATGATCAAGGGTTGATAAACCTAAGAAGGAAACCTCAAAAGGCTAATTATGCTTTTATGTATAAGAAGCATGCACCTAAGAAAGTACCAAGTCATCATGCATGTGCATGTCATTGCTCACAAACTTTACCTAATAGGAAAATGGCAGTCAAAAGCATAGTAAGACCAAAAAGCATATTTAGAGCTAAATAATGTAATTATTGTATGAAATTTGGTCATATAAATAAACATTACTGGATAAGGAAGGCTCATTGGGAACCTTCATATGCTAACCCCCAAGGACCCAAGCTCATTTGGGTACCTAAAAACAATACTTGAATTGTGATTTTATAGGTATGCCTCAAGTCCACGATAAACAAAAATGATTGGCTAGTAGATAGTGGATGCTCAAGGCATATGACTGGAGACAAAGAACTATTCAATGAAATCAAAAGTATTGATGGAGGTAAAGTAACCTTTGGAAATAATGCTAAGGGTAAGGTAATTGGCATTGACTCTATTGGTATTAATGGTACTACTTTCATTGAAGATGTCTTACTTGTTGATGGTTTGAAACATAACTTGTTAAGTGTAAGTCAATTATGTGATAAAAGAAATCAAGTAATCTTTACTTCTAACGAATGTCTTGTAACCTCTATTAATGGCTAAGAGATATTTAAAGAAAGTAGAGATGTCAATACCTACATAATAGACTTACACAAAATATCTAACCTTTCCTCTAAGTGTCTTGTGACTACTAGTGATGAATCTTGGTTGTGGCATAGAAGGCTTGGTCATGAAAGCATGGATTTAATTCAAAGCCTCAGCAAAGGAGAGTTGGTAAAGGGACTACCAAAAGTCAAATTTGAAAAAGGCAAGACATGTGAACCTTGCCAAAGAGGAAAACAACACAAGTATTCTTCAAATCCAAAAACATTGTAAGTACCTCAAAACCTCTACAAGTTTTGCATCTAGATCTTTTTGGACCTACTAGAGTTGCAAGCGTAGGAGGTAAACACTATGCCATTATCATCATCGATGAATACTCTAGATTCACTTGAGTAATTTTCTTAGCTCAAAAGAGTGATGCTTTTGAAACTTTCAAAAACTTTGCTAAGAGAGTTCAAAATGAAAAAGGATATTATATTTCAAAAATAAGAAGTGATCATGGCAAAGAATTTGAAAATGAAAACTTTAAAAATTTTTGTCTAGAACATGGCATTTCATGGAATTTTGCATCTCCTAGGACACCTCAATGGGGTGGTCGAAAGGAAAAATTGAACTTTAATTGAAATGGCTCGAACAATGCTCAATGAGTATGGTTTACCAACTTACTTTTGGGCTGAAGCCACAAATATTGCATGTTATATTTCAAATCGAGTTTTGAAAAGACCACTCTTAAACAAAACTTCTTTTGAGTTATGGAATGGAAGAAAACCCATGATATCATATTTTAGAGTATTTGGATGCAAGTGTTTCATATTGAATACCAAGGACAACCTTGGAAATTTTGCCTATAAATCTGATGAGGGTATATTTTTAGGATACTCCACCACAAGCAAAGCTTATAGAGTCTTTAATAAAAAGTCATTAGCTATTGAAGAATCTATGCATGTTGTTTTTTATGAATCTAGTAAGCTTCATCTTGTGAAAGGTAGTGTTCTTGATAATGGTGTAGATATAATGGAAAAACTTGATCTTGAAAATGAAAAAGGAGAAAATGATCAAGAAAATTGACATCAAGATGACTCTCTACCTCAAGCTCAAGAGGAAAACAAGCAAGAGCTCCCAAATGAATGGAGATTGACAAAAGATCACCCCGAGGAGCAAATCATTGGTGATCCTATAAAGGGAGTAAGTACTAGATCTCATCTCAAACCTTCAGATTCTAATCTTGCCTTTGTCTCTCAAATTGAGCCTAAAAATATTGATGAGGCTCTTAATGATGAAAGTTGGGTGATTGCTATGCAAGAGGAACTCAACCAATTTGAGAGAAGTAAGGTATGGACCTTAGTTCCTAGACCCAAGGAGCATCAAATCATTGGAAGTAAATGTGTCATATTCACTAATTTAGACCTCAAGTCATGCGAGTTGTTAAATCGACTTGTCGATTTGACCGAAGTCTAAATTTGAATTTTTATCGAAAAATAATTAAAGTAATATCAATTAAGTATGGAAAATACTCAATAAAGTGTTTAAAATATTTAAAGATGTTAAATTTATGTAAAGGACTAAATTGCTAATTTTGAAAAGTTTAAGAGTTAATTTGTAATTTACCAAAAATTGGAGGATTAATTGGGATAATCATCAACTAAATACATGAATTGGGACATAAAATGCATGTGGAGGCCAGCCACACCAAGTGGCAAATTTTAAGAAGCCAATTGACATGCATGAATTGGAAATTAATGAGGGCTTCTAAAATATGGCTGAGGTGTCCCCATCCTTAATTGATTTTTGTCATTTTCTCATTAATTGCTCCTTCATCCTCTATTATCCATTTGTACCTAGAATTACCTATCAAATTCTTGTCTTCCATGTTGCTTCTTGAATCACCATATATCAAAGTAAGATGACCACATTAATTACCCAAGGAAATATGTAGATATTTATGGGCTTAGGTGTCCCTCTTATTAATAAATTTTGTCTCTATGCCATTAACTACTCTTCTATCCTTATCTCTAATATCTAGACTTTTCTAATCTACTCAAACCAGTCATGTTCTTCCCCTCTCAAATCCTCCATAGCTAAAGCTTAGTTTTAGTGAAAGAAATTGAGAAAAGAGAGAAAACGTAAGGAAAAATTCCATTTTTATGCTCTAGGTAGCTTAATAGAGTAAGGAGAAAGAGAGAGATTAGGTTTATGAATTTTTAATGATTTGTTTATGAACTTTAGGAACTCAAAGTGACAAGGATTTGACTCAAAGGAGCAAAGGAAAAGAGAAAGAGAAGTAAAGAGAAGAAAAAGAGAAAAAGAGAGGTTTGTGCATAACCTAAGGCAATAGCCTATTTTATTTTTTTTATTTGCATGATTTAATTATTTGGCATGTTGATGCTTCTGAATTAATAGTATTTTTTGATGAAAAATCGTGGGATGCATGTTTGCTAGATTTAGGATTAATCTTGGTAAAAATTGAAGATAGTTCATATATGTGTTCTTTGCTGGAAATTGGTGAGCAATGAGTACTTAAACTATTATAACTTACTTTTTGGAACTTGGTTTTGTATGATATTTATTAGGTTTGAAAGCTAAGACATAGGGATATAACTTTCATTTAGATCATAAAACCTGAATATGTCTATAATTATCCAGAAAAATTCATTAATTTCGGACTTAGAATCTGTCCAAAAAATTCTGGGCAGAATTGTTAGTGACCAGTCAGTGTTAATTTTATCATATCTTTTGATACAGAACTCAGAATTAAGTGATGCTAGTTGCATATTAAAGCTACGATCCAAATATAAAATTTTTAAGAAGACCTTGTAACTAAATTAAGATTTAAATAGGACCAAAATAGAAAACGAAATCTGCCAGTGACAGGGCAACATATGATTTGTGAAATTTAAAGAGTAAAATGATGAGAACTTTGTTATATTATGTAAATATTATTTTAATCGAGTGATTATGTGATTATTTTGAGACATTAAATGCATGAAAAATATGAAATTAATTGCTATGAATTTTAATGAGATTGTATAAGCCCTAGAAAACCTAACTAGAACCAACTTAGGATAGTTTGGCATGCCAAATAGGGGGGAGTATGATGAAAATGATTAAATCCATTAATGGTATGATTATCTATGTTGGGTTTGGCATTGTTATATATGTCAAGTTTGGCATTGTTATTTACGTCGGGTTTGACATTGTTATCTATATCGGGTATGGTATTATTATCTACGCCGAGTTTGGCATGGTTATCTATGCCGGATTTGGCATTGTTATCTACGCTGGGTTTGGCACTTATATGCACACATCATATTGCCCGGGTGGCACTCCTAAGTGCCTGGCTGGAAACTTTGTTATCCTAGTTAGTGGTTCATAGGTGCCTTGGGCATAAATAAAAACATAAATAAAGAAGTTATGAAACATAAATGAATTATTGAAAATAAAAATGGAATTATGAATTGTGACATGGATAAAAAGAAGATTTAGTGTTATGGGCAATGAAAAGCTATGGATAATAATGAGTTGATAAAGTAAAATAAATATAAGATATAAAAGAATAAAATTTATGAAATGTAAGTTGCATGAAAAAAAAAATATTTGAGTATGATTTGTGACATGCATTAATAGATGATTGAGTGTTGTGGGCATAAATAAATTATTGAAAATAAAAAGGGAATCATGAATTGTAAAATGTATAAGAATGATGATTTGATTATGTTAAACAAAAATGAGATACAATAAATTGATGTTATGCATACTAGAATATTATGAAATGTATGTTTGCATGATTTGATCATAAATTGTTATATGACAATGCATGTGTCATTAAAAATAGTTTATTACCTTATTTATATGCACCACTAAGCCAAGGGCTTAGTGTGAGAGTTTCTTTCGTGTAGGTATATCAAAGAATAAGTAGACAGTAGTAGATAAAGCTAACGGTGACCTTATCCGTAGAGCAGCATATTACAATCATCGTGGGTCATGCAACGTTTGTATATTATCTTTTAAATTTTATTTTGTAGTATTTGTAAAATAAATAGTATGTTTTGTAAAGAACATATTATGATATAAAAATATAATTTATCTTTTATGTTATGATTTCTCTTAATGATGCAAAGTAAATAAATAGTAAATAAAGAAATATATATATATATACAAGTGGTTTTTATTTATAAATAATTTAAGAAAGATATTTTAAATGATGAAGTCAGCATAGCACTCTCTCATCCGGGCATGAGCTGCTGGGGTGAGGGGGTGTAACAAAATGGGTATTTAGAAATAAACTAGATGAACAAGGGTCAATAACTAGGAATAAGGCTAGGTTAGTTGCAAAGGTATATAATCAAGAAGAAGGAATAGATTATGATGATACCTATGCTTTGGTAGCTAGATTAGAAGCCATAAGAATACTTATAGCATATGCATGCCATATGAATTTCAAACTCTTTCAAATGGATGTCAAAAGTGCTTTCCTAAATGGTTTTATAGAAGAAGAAGTTTATGTAGAATAACCACTAGGTTTTGAAAGCCATAATTTGCCTAACCATGTATTTAAACTTTCAAAAGCTTGATATGGTTTGAAGCAAGCCCCAAGAGATTGGTACAAAAGATTAAATTCTTTTCTTTTAGAAAATAATTTTTCAAAGGGGAATGTTGACACTACTTTATTTATTAAAAAGCATAAGCATGATATTTGGGTCTACTAATGAACTGCTTTGCCAAGAATTTACTAAGTGTATGACTAGCGAATTCAAAATGAGCATGATGGGTGAGCTCAAGTTCTTCCTCAGTCTACAAATAAAACAAAGCAATGAGGGCATATTCATCAACCAATCCAAATATGCCAAAGACTTAATCAAAAAATTTGGAATGGAAGGATGCAAAATTGCCAACACTTAAATGAGCACATCAACAAAATTGGACAAAGATGAAAAGGGTAAGAGCATTAATGAAAAGCTCTATAGAGGTATGATCAGATCACTCTTATATCTTAATACCATTAGACTCGATATAATGTATAGTGTATGCTTATGTGCTCGCTTTCAATCATGTCCTAAAGAATCACATTTGAATGCTGTGAAGAGAATTTTAAAATATTTACATGGCTCATTGCATCTAGGTTTATGGTATCCTAAAAATTCATCCTTTCATTTCATAGGATATTCAGATGTTGATTATGCTGGAAGTCTCTTGGATAGAAATAGTACTTCAGGCACTTGTCACTTTATTGGTGAATGCTTAGTTTCTTGGTTTAGCAAGAAACAAGTTTCAGTTGCTCTTTCTACCACTGAAGCGGAGTATGTGGCAGCAGGATGTTGTTGTACTCAAATCCTTTGGATGAAACAACAACTTAAGGATTATGATCATAGTTTGGACCATATACCTATCAGATGTGACAATACAAGTGCTATAAACCTATCTAAGAATCATATTCAACACTCTAGAAGTAAGCATATTGATATAAGACATCATTTTCTTAAAGATCATGTTCAATATGGAGATATTGTATTGGAATTCATAAACATAGACAATCAATTGGCAGATATTTTCACTAAGTCTCTAAATGAAGAAAGATTTCACTTCATAAGATTGATGGATTAACTTTATGATTGCCAAATTTGTCGAACCATGAATGTTAATCTTATGATATTGTCTCAGCTTTTAAGGTATGAAGTGGCAAAACTTGATGAAAAATATGTTATAAGGGATAGAAGCACCTTAGAGATCCTTTAGTCTTGTTTTAGACTTAGTTTTATTTAATGAGGATTTTACGCAATTCACGCCTGTGACATATATTCACGGCTGTGATCATAATCGCCAAAAGCTCCAGATGCTTTCACGCCTTGCTTCACGACATACTTCACGGTTGAAGGTAGTGAAAACTATGTTTCACGCCTATAACCTTTTTTGTCACTCCTGTGAAACTCTTTGTTTAGGACCGTGACACTTCTTCATGACCGTGAACATTTCCACCAAATAATTACAGAAGCTTTCACGCCGTGTTTCATGCTTTGTCTCAAGGTCACTAGTAGTAAAGATTGTACTTCACGACTGTGACTCATTTTGTCACCACCATGAAAATTCATCATTCACCCCATGACTATTAAATGTCACCACCGTGAATCATTTAATATTCTTCATCATGGGTAGAACGCCTCTTCAGCAAACCGTGAACACAATATTTCATACTCGTGACTTAGTATTCACGGCATTGAAGATGTCAACTATAAAACGTTTTCTGCCGTTTTGTTTTCTCTCATTTCTTACTCTACAAATTCTCTCATTTATCACCACATTCAATACCTCTTAGCCCCCTAACAGCCTTTTCCATCTATAAATACCTTCAAAAACTCTCTCCTTCATTAGAAATCACAAAATCACAAGGTATTCTTCAAAAATCCTATCAGAATGTTTTCTCTTCAAATATCAATCTCAACTTAAAAATGGAACCCGACTCCTCTAAAGGCACCAGAAAGAAGTTTCATGCTCCAAGAAGGTACATGGACTACCTTCTCAATATCATTCTGGAGTATTTTCATCCGAGGTATGCGGTACTCAAGAAAAGACCACTCCTTTCTTCTCGATCCTTTTAAAGGCATGCTTTCAGGACCCTTGGTCTTGAGACAAGTATGATGGAACAACTATAGGCTTGTCATCTAAAGGAGTTCATTGATATCCATCAACTGATGCTAAGGGAATGTACCTTCAATTTCCTTAACACCCTGCAAGTCTCTCCCACTGGCACTGTGAAATTTCAACTTTGCAAGCATCCGAACACCCTCACAGCAATGAAGTTTGGTGACATCTTCAAACTTCCCTCTGATGGTATCCTCAATGAGAGTGATGTGGAGTTCTATGCCAATCCGACATGGACTCATTATGGATAAGGTTGCAGCTGGGACATCAAGAAGATGAAGAGCACCCACCTTCGATCACCAGTGCACAAGTACTTACATAGGTTTCTGACCTACAACATCTTTGCAAGAGGAGATAGCAATGGTGCGATTCGAAAATCTGAGCTCTATCTCCTGGAGATGGCCCAAAGAGGTCTAACAGTGGCTCTATCTCGATGGTTTGCAAGCCATCTACTCTCAATTGCAATGAAACCTTCAGGAGATATCTTAATCAGTGGGTACATGACTCACCTTGCTATCAAGCTTGGATATCTGAAGCTAGAAGAGCACAACTTTAACCTCGTACTAGCACATCCTTGAGACCGGCTAAACGTCGAGTCTTTTATCAAGATGGGAGCAGCGATCCGAATAATTCATGAGAATAACATCTGCTACCGCTTCACCACTCCAACTAGTGAAATTATTTGGGAAGACAACGATTCAGATGACTTCAAAGCTGGCCTCCAAGGAATCCAGCAAAGAAAAAGAGTTCAAGTCGAGATGACAACCCTAGAGGTTGAGCAGGAGGTTGGTCAATCCTCGGCCTCCACACCGAACTTGGCTCAACAGGTGGTTGATCTTTTAGCACCTCGTTTTGACAAAATCCAGGGTTCGATTGATGAGAGGTTGGAAAACCTCAAAGATTTCATGGAGTCTCGCATGGAGAGCCTCGAGGCAGAAGTAGCACGCCTTCGAGATGGGTTGTCTAGCTCCAATTCTAGCTAGAGCTTTAGTTTTATTATTTCATTTTGTGTACTTGTTTCTAGTATGGCAAATGTAGGATTTTAATTTACTTTTCAAATCTTTGTACTCTTACATTTGGTACTAATATAATTGGTTTTTCATTGCATTAGTTTTTCCCTTATGATTTATCTTTTATGTTCTTTTTGTTGATGACAAAAGGGGGAGAACCTAGTGATATAAATGAATTAAATGAATATGCAAGTACATGAATGCAAATGTGTTGATATTTTGAATATAGTATTGAGATACACTTTCAATATACTTTCAATATACTTAACTAGTTAAAAGCAAACATTTGATATACTTTCAATATACTTTGCATATATTTTGCATATACTTAACTAGTTAAAAGCAAAAATTTGATATACATTGGATATACTTTGCATATACCTTGCATATACCTAAACTAGGAAGCAAGCATCCATGTTATACTTCATCAATTAGTAAAAATTCTTGCACTTTGTTATTTTTTATCTTAAGCATCTTTTGAAGTGGAGACTTCTTAAAAGCACATATTGTTGATTATTTGTCACCATCAAAAAAGGGGAGATTATTGAACCTTGAGTGGTATTTCCATCATTTTGATGCTAATAAATAAAATAGCAATAATGTATTTAACATACTTGTTCTAAGTTTATTGAACAGGGTATGGAATATGATGCAAGAATGGAAGACTAACTTTGAAAGTCAAAAAATGAAGAAATAGCATGTTCACGCCCATGACTCTTTATGTCACGCCCGTGATGTAGCTTAGCGCCAACTCTTCAACATTTAAAGTTCACGGCCATGAAGAATCATAGTAATCATGAATGATCATATCAGTCATGCCCGTGAAAGATAGTCACGCCCGTGAGAAAACATGTCAAATTCCTCCAGAGAGCTTCATGGCCAGAGTCACCACTTGGACCACAACTTGGACGGATATTCATTCCCGTGAAAGAATAAAGTCATGCCCATGATCATAAACACTTCAATTCCTTCTATAATACTTCACGGTCAGAGCTACCACTTGGACCACGACTTGGAAGAACATTCACGACCATGACACACATATTCACGACTGTGAATGAGAAAAGAGAAACATGTTAGGCGTGAAATTAAGACTTGGTGCAATGATTATTTTTGCATTAAATGCAACCAAATGACTATAATTCGCTAAGGAAGTATAAATGCAAGTCATTTATAAATCCAGAACAAAAGAATAGCAATTACTTCGAATCAAAATCTTGTTGTAGCCGTTTGTGCATTAATTACTTTCAACAAAATTTTAATTCTCTGTAAAAATCTTTTTGCTCATAATTTCTAAGGACTATAGATTTCTGAGTGTTTCTCTTTCTAATCTACTACTCAAGTGAGTTTGGGTATATTGGGTTAAGTGTAGAACACTTGTAAGGGTTATTTGTGTGAGCCATAAAACACAAGGAATTGGTTTATTATGTGAGCCATTCAAACACAAAGGATATCTGGGTTAGGTGTGATCCATTGATAGAAACACCATAGTTGGGAGTGAGCTTGTAAAACTCTATTGTAACACTTAATGTGTTAGTGAAACTCCCAATTGAGATTGGGGAGAGGAGTAGGGTTTGTTAACACCCGAACCTCTATAAATTTCTTGTGTGATATCTTCCTATCCCTACTCTACTTAACTTTTTATTCCGCATTTAAAACTTAAGAATTTTTAATATCCAATTCAACCCCCCTTCTTGGTTCATTATCTGGGCAACAGAACGAAATCCAGCGTGTCAAAAAGATCGAGTCTAAATTCAAACATGAAAGAAAAAAATTAAAATGATAATAAAATGTGAGATAAATATTTTGGATAGTATTAATTGAGAATTTTGAAGTTCGGAACTATTGAACCTTGAGGGGTATTTCTGTCATTTTGATGATAACAAATAAAATAGCAATAAAGTGTTTAACATACTTATTTTCTAAGTCCATTAAGCAGCATGATTCATACCCGTGACCATATGTGTCACGCCCATGATTAAGCCTAGCGCCAACAAACCAACATTTGAAGTTCACAGCCATGAAAAAAGACAACAAACAGCGAATGAACATTTACGTCACGCCCGTGAAAGAAATGTCGCGCCCGTGAAAATACATGACAAATTCTTCCAGAGAGCTTCACGACCAAAGTCACCACTTGGACCATGGCTTGGAAGTTGTCATGCCCGTGAAGATATATGTCACGCCCGTGACCCAATATTTCAAAACCTTCCAGAATGCTTCACGGCCAAGGTCACCACTTCAGTCACGGCTTGGAAGAACAGTAACGATCGTGACACACAGTGTCATGCCCGTGAAAGATGAAAGATAAAAATGTCAGGCACGATTATTAGGGTTGGTGCAACGACTAGTTTCATATTAAATGCATTCTAACGGCTATAATTTGCCATGAAAGTATAAATGCAAGTCATTTATGCATTCAGTACAAGAGGATAGTTAATACTTCGAATCAAAATCTGTTTGTAAGCTATTTCTTCATTTAATACTTTCAAAACAAACATTTTATTCTATGTGAAAATCTTTTTTCTCATCATTTATTGAGCAATAAAGATTTGTAGGTGTTTCTCCCTGTAATCATTTTTACTTAAGTGAGTTTTGGGTATTTCTGAGTTAAAAGTAGAACACTTGTAAGGGTTAATTGTGTGAGCCTCTAAAACACAAAGCAAGGTTGTTTGTGTGAGCCTGTAAAATACAAGGTAAAGGTTGTTTATGTGAGCCTGTAAAACACAAGGAATTGGTTATTGTGTGAGCCATCAAAACATAAGGGATTTTCTGGGTTATGTGTAAGCCATTGTGAGAAACACCATAGTTGGGAGTAAGCTTGTAAAACTCCATTGTAACACTTAGTGTGTTAGTGAAACTCCCAATTGTGATTGGGGAGAGGAGTAGGGTTTGTTAACACCCGAGCCTCTATAAAAATCCTTGTGTCAAATTTCTCTATCCCTCATAAACTTAATTTTTTATTTTCGCACTTTAAAGTTAAATTTTTAAAACTCTAATTCAACCCCCCTTCTTGGTCTAATATCTGGGCAACAATTGGTCAGAGCTTTGTCTAGCATCGAAGCCTAAAAAGCACTAGTAAATATTAAGATATGGGCAGTAAAGGATTCCAAAGTCTCAAACCTTACTTTGATGAAGCAAATTATGCCCATTGGAAGTTTCGGATGGAGACATACCTAGATAGTGAAGGAATTGAAGTCTGGGATAGTGAAGGAATTGAAGTCTGGGATAGTGTACGAAAAGAATGGACACCACCAACCAGAAGAGGAGCTGATGGTGAAGAAGAAATCTTATCAAGAGATGATTGGACAGAGCCTCAAAGAAGAGCAAATTTCAAAAACAAGAAGGCAGTGACAATTCTCTCAAGCTCATTATCCATTGAAGAATGTGGAAGAATACAACATTGCCCAACAGCCTACAGCATATGGAAGACATTGGAAAATTATCATGAAGGAACTAAGCAAGTCAAATCCAAAAAGATTCAACTTCTTACTTTCAAATATGAGCTCTTCAAGATGAAATCCAATGAGTCAATCACTGACATGACCAATCATCTTCTAGCTATTATAAATGGAATGAGGAAACTTGGAAATCATTTGAGCTTGGAAGATGTAAACCACAAAATCCTATGAAGTCTTCCTCTTAAAGACTATGGCTCAAGAGTTGCTGGTATAGAAGAAGCAAATGAAGACATGAGCATCATGAATACTGATGTACTTATTGGCAAACTTCTCACACATGAAATGGCAGTGCAAAGAGATAGAGACCTTGAAGTAGAGCCAGAGAAAAGAAAGCCTTTAGCACTAAAAGCCTCTACTTCAAAATCTCAAGAAGAAAGTGAAGATGATGAAGAAATAAGTGATGATGAGAAAGAGGACATTGCTATGCTCTCATGAAGGCTGAAAAGAATCATTGAGAAGAAAATGAGCAACTTCAGAAAATTCAGGCAAAGAAACCTCAAACAGACTTTTAATGATGCACAAAGAAGTTAGGAAGAGGTAAAATGCTGTGAGTGTGGAAAGAAAGGGAATATTAAACCAGAATGTCCAAAGCTCAAAAAGCATAAGAGCAAACACCAAAGAGACAATAAGGAGAAAGGTCATAAAGCCACATGGGATGACGAAAGGTCTTCAAGCGAAAAAGATAACAATGAAAGCGAAGAGGTCAACCTATGCTTCATGGCTATTGAGGATCACGTCTCGGATATGGTAAAATCACTACATTCATACTCTTTCAATAATAATAGTTGTGATAATGATAGTAATAGTGATACTGTTGATGATAATGATGAGCAAAGCCTTATAGAAGAACTAAATCTAGAACTAGAGAAATATAGGAGTAAATTCAGTACTTATAGAAATAACATTTCTAATTTAAAAAAACAAAATAGATGCTTTAGAAAAGGAGAACATTAAGCTTAAATCATCTAATGAATCTCTTCAAAAATCATTAGATGAATACTCATCAAAACCCTCAACTAATTCCTTACTTAAAGAAAATAATACCTTAAAAAATGAAGTTGAGGAACTTAGAAATTCAATTTCAAAATTCCACAAAGGAAAAGAGAGTTTAGATACTCTTATTGTGTCTCAAAGACCACCTTTAATTAGACATGGTCTAAGATTTAAGGATACATCATCATCTTCTCACAACACCATTTTTGTTAAGTCTAGTGGACCTCACATCACCACATTTGTTGGAACAACACCTAAGAATAAGAATACTAAACCTTCTATACATAAATAGAATAATCATGCCTATATGTATAAGAAGCATGTATCTAGAAAAGCATCAATTAATCATGACTGTGCATGCCATTGTTCTCAAAATCGGTTTAATAGAAATATGGCATTGAAAAATATTGTAAGACCAAAAAGCAATGTTAGACCTAAACAATGTAATTATTGTATGAAGATTGGTCATATTAATAAACATTGTTGGATAAGAAAAGTTCATTGGGAACCTTCATGTGCTAACCCCCAAGGACCCAAGCTCATTTGGGTACCTAAAAATCATACTTGAATTGTGATTCTATAGGTATGCCTCAAGTCCACAATAAACAAAAATGCTTGGCTAGTAGACAGTGGATGCTCAAGGCATATGACAGGAGACAAAGAACTCTTCAATGAAATCAAAAGTATTGATGGAGGTAAAGTTACCTTTGGAAACAATGCTAAGGGTAAGGTAATTAGCATTGGTTCTATTGGTATTAATGTTACTACTTTTATTAAAGATGTCATACTTGTTGATGGCTTGAAACACAACTTGTTGAATGTTAGTCAATTATGTGATAAAGGAAACAAAGTAACCTTTACTTCCAATGAATGTCGTGTGACCTCTATCGATGGTCAAGAGATATTTAAAGGAAATAGAGATGTCAACACATACGTAATAGACATACACGAATTATCTAACCATTCCTCTAAATGTCTTGTAACTACTGGTGATGAATCTTGGTTGTGGCATAGAAGGCTTGGTCATGCTAACATGGACTTAATTCAAAGCCTCAGCATAGGAGAACTAGCAAAGGGACTGCCAAGAGTCAAATGTGAAAAAGACAAGACCTGTGAACCTTGCCAAAGAGGGAAGCAACATAAGTCATCCTTCAAAGCCAAAAACATAGTAAGTACCTCAAAACCTCTGCAACTCATGCATTTAGATTTATTTGGACCTACTAGAATTGCTAACTTAGGAGGTAAACATTATGCCTTTGTCATCGTAGATGATTACTCTAGATTCACTAGGGTAATTTTCTTAGCTCAAAAGAGTGATGCTTTTGAAAATTTCAAAAACTTTGCTAAAAGAGTTCAAAATGAAAAAGGATATTGTATTTCAAAGATAAGAAGTGACCATGACAAAGAATTTGAAAGTTTTTGTCTTGAACATGGCATTTCATAGAATTTTTCATCTCCTAGGACACCTCAACAAAATGGGGTAGTTGAAAGGAAAAATCGAACTTTAATTGAAATGGCTAGAACAATGCTAAATGAGTATGGTTTACCAACTTACTTTTAGGCAGAAGCCATAAATATTGCCTGTTATATTTCAAATCGAGTTTCCAAAAGACGCCTTTTAAACAAAACCTCATTTGAGCTATGGAATGGAAGAAAACCCTTGATATCATACTTTAGAGTATTTGGATGCAAGTACTTCATATTGAATACCAAGGACAACCTTGGAAAATTTGTCTCTAAATCTGATGAAGGTATCTTTTTAGGATACTCTAAAACTAGCAAAGCATATAGAGTATTTAATAAAAGATCATTAACTGTTGAAGCATCTATGCATGTTGTCTTTAATGAATCTAGTAGACTTGATCTTGTGAAAGGTAGTGTTCTTGATGATGTTGTAGGAACTATGGAAAGACTTTATCTTGGAAATGGAAAAGAAGAAAATGATCAAGAAGATTCACATCAAGATGATTCTTTACCTCAAACTCAAGAAGAAAACAAGCAAGAACTCCCAAAGGAATGGAGAATGACAAAAGATCACCCCAAGGAGTAAATCATTGGTGATCCTTCAAAGGGAGTAAGTACTAGATCTCATTTCAAACATTTAGCCACAAACCTTGCTTTTATTTCTCAAATTGAGCCTAAAAATGTTGATGAGGCTCTTAATGATGAAAGTTGGGTGATTACAATGCAATAGGAACTCAACCAATTTGAGAGAAGTAAGGTATGGACCTTAGTACCTAGACCTAAGGATCATCAAATTATAGGTAGCAAATGGGTATTTAGAAATAAACTAGATGAACAAGGTTCAACAACTAGGAATAAGGCTAGATTAGTTTTAAAAGGATATAATCAGGAAGAAGGAATAGATTATGATGAGACCTATGCTCCTGTAACTAGATTAGAAGCCATAAGAATACTTTTAGCATATGCATGTCACATGAATTTCAAACTCTTTCAAATGGATATGAAAAGTGTCTTTCTAAATGGTTATATAGAAGAAGAAGTTTATGTAGAACAACCACCAGGTTTTGAAAGCTATGACTTGCCAAATCATGTTTTTAAACTTTCAAAAGCTTTATATGGTTTGAAACAAGCCCTAAGAGCTTGGTATGAAATACTAAGTTGATTTCTCTTAGAACATAACTTTTCAAAGGGGAATGTTGACACGACATTATTCAATAAAAAGCAAAAGCATGATATTCTAATTGTTCAAATTTATGTTGATGATATCATATTTGGTTCTACTAATGAATTGCTTTGTCAAGAATTTGCTAAGTGTATGACTAGGGAATTTGAAATGAGCATGATGGGAGAGCTTAAATATTTCCTTGGTCTACAAATAAAATAAGGCAATGAGGGCATATTCATCAACCAATCCAAATATGCCAAAGATTTACTTAAGAAATTTGGAATGGAAGGATGCAAGAATGCCAAGACTCCAATGAGCACATCAACAAAATTGGACAAGGATGAAAAGGGTAAGAGCATTAATGAAAAGCTCTATAGAGGTATGATCGGATCACTTTTATACCTTACTACTTCTAGACCTGACATAATGTATAGTGTATGCTTATGTGCACGATTCCAATCATGTCCAAAAGAGTCTCATTTACATGCAGTAAAAAGAATTCTAAGATATTTACATGGCTCATTGCATCTAGGTTTGTGGTATCCTAGAAATTTATCCTTTTATATTGTAGGATATTCAGATGCAGATTTTACTGGTAGTCTTTTAGATAGAAAAAGTACTTTAGGTACTTGTCACTTTATTGGAGAGTGCTTAATTTCTTGGTTTAGCAAGAAACAAGTTTCAGTTGCTCTTTCAACTGCTGAAGTAGAGTATGTAGCAGCAGGATGTTGTTGTACACAAATCCACACAAATCCTTTGGATGAAACAACAACTTAAGGATTATGGTCATGATATGAACCATATACCTATTAGATGTGACAATACAAGTGCTATAAATCTATCAAAGAATCTCATTCAACATTTTAGAAGTAAGCATATTGACATTAGACACCACTTTATTAGAGATCATGTTCAATATGGAGATGTTGCATTGGAATTTATAAGCACAGAAAATCAATTGGCAGATATATTCACTAAGTCTCTAAATGAGGAAAGATTTAATTTCATAAGAAGAGAACTTGGAATGATTGATGGATTAACCTTGTGATTGCCAAATTGCCAAACCCAAATTGATAATCTTGTTTTTGAATCATCTTACTAGATATAAGGTAGTTAATTTGATGGAAAGTTATGTTATAAGGAATAAAATTTTCATAGAAATGATTTAGTCTTATTTTAGGACTTAATTTTATTTGATGAAAACTTTAGGCAATTCACGCCCGTGACATATGTTCATGCTCGTGAACTAAATAACCAAAAGAACCAGTAGCTTTCATGACTTGATTCACGACATGGTTCACGGCTTCAAGTAGTGAAGCCTATGTTCACGACTTCATTCACTCCCGTGAAAAGCCTTGTTCATGCCCGTGAACATTTTCACCAAAAAAACTTACAGAAGAATTCACACTTTGAGTCACGCTTTGTTTCACGATCATATGTAGTGAAATTCAACATTTCACATCCGTGACTCATTTTTCACCACCTTGATAGTTCGTCATTCATGCCCGTGACCTTCAAATGTCATGACCGTAAACAATTTCACGCCTGTCTTCACGGGTAGAGCACCCTTTCAGCAAACCATGAACATGACACTTCACGCCCGTGACTACGTATTTCACGCCCGTGAAGGGGTCGACTATATAACATTTATGTCGGTTATTTTTCACATTTCAACTCTACAACTTCTTGCAACTGCTCTCATTTACATACATTGAATGTCACATTAAAGATTTCGGCCCTCTAGTCACAAATTTCTTCTATAAATACCATCAAAAACCCCTTCCATCATCACAAATCATCCTTCCTTAGGGTTTCCTCACAAGTTATGTCACACTTTTTCAACTCTTCAAAAGTTCATTTCTTCAATCAAGATGGAAATTGGCTCATCAAAGGGTACTAGGAAGAAATCTCATACTCCTAGAAGGTATTCAGATTACCTAATGAACATAATTCCGGAGCATTGCCATCTTAGGTACTCTGTGCTTAAGCAAAGGCCTCTCATTTCATCAAGGTCTTTTGAGTGGCAGACGGTACATACTCTCTGGCTCGAGACAGCGATGACAGAGCAACTCCAGGCCTGTCACTTGAAAGAATTTGTTGACATTCATCAGCCCACCTTGCAAGAGCCCACTTTAGAATTCTTGAGCACTCTGCAAGTGTCTCCCATTAGCATAGTGAATTTTCAACTATGCAACAATCCGAACACCCTCTCTGCCACATAATTCGGAGATTTATTCAACCTACCCTCGGACAACATCCTCAACGACAGCGAAGTGGAGTTCTATGCAACTCAAGCATGGACTCACTTTGGTCTGGATTGCAACTGGGACATAAAAAAGACCAAGAGCACTCATCTATGATCCCCAATGCACAAATATCTGCATAGGTGTCTGACCTATAGCATATTTGCCCGAGGAGACAGCAATGACACCATTCGAAAGTCTGAGCTTTTTCTCTTGGAGATGGCCCGAAGAGGCCTCACAGTGGCACTATCTCGATGGTTTGTGAACCATCTCCTGTCCATTGCCACTAAGCCCACTGGAGATATTCTTATTGGTGGGTATGTAACCCACATTGCCTTGAAGCTTGGATATCTAAAGCTGGATGACCATCACTACAATCTCATCCCAAGGCATCCTCGAGACCGATTGGATGTAGATTCTTTCATCAAGATGGGAGCGACTGTTCGAATTGTCCATGAGAACAACATCTACTACCGCTTCATCGACACTATTGGTGAGATCATCTGGGAAGATAATGACTCAGAGGACTTTAAAGCTGGCCTCCAAGGTATCCAGCAGAAGAAAAGGGCTCGAGTTGAGATGACACCTCCTGAGGTTGAGCAGGACATCGGACAATCCTCTGCCCCCACACCGAATTTGGCTCAGCAGGTGGTTGACCTCCTAGCACCAAGATTTGAGCAGTTGCAGGCTTCCATGGATGAGAGGGTGGAGAACCTCAAGGACTTCATGGAGTCTAGGATGGACAGCCTTGAAGCAGAAGCTGCTCGACTTAGGGATAGGATGTCCGGTTAGATATTAGGCTTTATGTTAGCCTTATCATGTTCGTGTCTTGCTTGCTTGTTTATTTGATTTTTGTTTGTAGGAAATTTTAAATTTCCTTTCTAAATTTTAATTACCTTTGTTTGTACTTCCCTTTTTATAATTAATATAATTGCTTTGTTTTTCCATTATGGTTTATCTTTAATCTTTTTGTTGATGACAAAAGGGGGAGAAACTAGCAATATATTAAGATAAGAGCAAGCAATACTTAATTTTGAATCAAAAGGGAGAAACTAGCAATATATTGAGTTAAGTGCAATATTGAAATTTTGATTCAAAATGAATATGCAAGTATGCAAATGAGCTTAATACACATTACATATATCTTAAGTATACTTTGCATATACCTTGATGCAAGTTACATAAATGAATATGCACTTGATATACTCTAAATATACCTTACATATACCTCATGCTTTAAAGAGAATTTTGGTATACAATGGATATACTTTGCATATAACTTGCATATACTTAAAACTAGAACGTTTATTTCGATGCTACACTTCATCATTCTCTACAATTCTTGCACTTCATCATTTTTTATCCTAAGCATCTTTTGAGGGGGAGACTTTTCAAAAGCACATATTGCTAGATTATTTGTCACCATCAACAAGGGGGAGATTGTTGAACCTTGAGGGGTATTTCCATCATTTTGATGATAACAAATAAAATAGCAATAAAGTATTTAACATACTTGTTTTCTAAGTATATTAAACAGGGTATGGAATAAGATAGTAAGAATGGAGAATGGAAGATTAATCTTTGAAAGATAAAATTGAAGAAGCAGCATGATTCACGCCCGTGACCATATGTGTCACGCCCGTGATTAAGCCTAGCGCCAACAAACCAACATTTGAAGTTCATGGTCATGAAGGAAGACAACAAACCGTGAATGAACATTTAAGTCACGCCCGTGAAAAGACATGAAAAATTCTTCCATAGAGCTTCACGACCAAAGTCACCACTTGGACCACGGCTTGGAAGGTTGTCATGCCCGTGAAGATATATGTCAGGCCCGTGACCCAATATTTCAAAACCTTCCAGAATGCTTCACGGCCAAGGTCACCACTTCAGTCACGGCTTGGAAGAACAGTCACGACCGTGACACACATAGTCACTCCTGTGAAAGATGAAAGAGAATAATGTCAGGCGCGATTATTAGGGTTGGCGCAACGACTAGTTTCATATTAAATGCATTCTAACGACTATAATTTGCCATGGAAGTATAAATGCAAGTCATTTATGCATTCAGTATAAGAGGATAGCTAATACTTCGAATCAAAATCTATTTGGAAGCTATTTGTGCATTCAATACTTTCAAAACAAACATTTTATTCTATGTGAAAATCTTTTTGATCATCATTTATTGAGCAATAAAGATTTGTAAGTGTTTCTCTCTATAATCATTTTTACTCAAGTGAGTTTTGGGTATTTCTGGGTTAAGAGTAGAACACTTGTAAGGGTTAATTATGTGAGCCTCTAAAACACAAAGCAAGGTTGTTTGTGTGAGCCTGTAAAACACAAGGAATTGGTTATTGTGTGAGCCATCAAAACATAAGGGATTTCAGGGTTAGGTGTGAGCCATTGTGAGAAACACCATAGTTGGGAGTAAGCTTGTAAAACTCCATTGTAACACTTAGTGTGTTAGTGAAACTCCCAATTACGATTGGGGAGAGGAGTAAGGTTTGTTTACACCCGAACCTCTATAAAAATCCTTGTGTCAAATTTCTCTATCCCTCCTAAACTTAATTTTTTATTTCCGCACTTTAAAGTTAAATTTTTAAAAATCTAATTCAACCCTCCTTTTTGGCTCAATATCTGGGCAACAGGAACTAAAAGTTAGAAAATAATAAGTTTTCATTGAACGAAATTGGAATTCACAGTGTTTTTGATATAGATATTTTAAGAAGGTATAAAAATGGAATATTTTTTTATTTAAGGAAAGGTATATTCTTTGGATTAAAATAAAGTAAAGGTGATTTAAATTAATGGACCAATGAGGGACAAGATTATTTATTAATCTTAACCACCCACCTAATCCAACTATAAAAAGTCAAATTCTATTTTTTGGTCATAAATTATTCTTCTTCCTCAGCTTAACCAAAGAAAACTCTCTCTCCTTCTTCTCATTGTTGCCATGACCCACATCATTATAATTCTTCTTGTAACATCCTTGACCTTCCCACATGCATTTTATTTGAACATATGCATCTTCCATATAATCCAATTGAACACGTGCATTTCATACATATTTTCTTAGAAACAAGTTCATGGCACGCACTAGCTATGTGTCCTAGTATTTGGCAATTGTATTGAGTCGCACGTGTGTACTTATAACCTAAAGAAGGATAACAAAGCATTAGAAATAAATTGAATAAGGTGACTAAATTAAAGTAAACAAAATGACTAGATTAAAATTAGTAAACATTTATATTGTTAATTTAGTTAAATCGGGCCAAATGATTAAGCTGTATTATTGTGTAAATTAGTGGAATTATAAATATATGTAAATAATAATAATAATAATAATAATATAGACAAAATAAAAAGAAAATGAAACAAAAGGAAAATAAAAGAAAGGGGAAGAGAAAAGAAAAGAGAAAAGAGAAGAGAAAAGAGAAGAGATAAAGATAAAAAGACAAAAACAAAAACGTTAGCTTTATCTTCCTCCCCATTTCTGCCTCCTCACTCCATCCCGTTTTTTTCTTCATCTTCCTCCATTCCAGAACTCAATTATTCCTTGTTTCACTTAGGTTTTGAGGCAAATTGATCCCTTGCAAGTTTGTTCTTGGTAAGTAATCAATTCTTATTGCTATAAGGTTGATTTGAGTTGCTAAGGTTCATTAATAGACACTAACTTGCACCCCAATTTTGATATCAATAGAAATTGATTATAGAAAAGCTTAAAACACAAAAGTTGTTCCTTTATATCTTATATTTATGTATGTGTTGTATAGAATGAGATATCCTCTCTCTACTGAAACTGGTCTGGATATGATCCCTAAGTGCGTTAGCCACTGTATTTATTAGTTTTGAATATGCTAAAGCCATTATTTGAAGTATCTAAAAACATAAAAGTTGTATATATATGTGTTATGTATCTTTATACCAAATTTAAGGTTCATATGTCTTGTGGATTTGGAGTTATTGTGAATGGAACCATGACTGTTCCATAGTTGAGGTGATTGCTTAGTGCCTTGGGCAGTTCCAACAACTTATGTAGCCATTTACAGCTCCTTAGAGATATATTATCTAAAGTATCAAAACATAAGAGTTATAGGTATATGTCTTATCTAAATGTTGGTACTCATTTGAGCTTAATAGGTTATGTAGAGACTACATTATGGCCTTTGGAAGTCATACTGGTCTGGAAGCCAATTCTATTTTGGACTAGTGAAATGTTTCTTATACTTTGAAGACCTTAGAGACATAGTTGATAAAAGTTGTAAACATAAAAAATGTTCCATTTCAACTCATATAAGGCTCTGTAAAGTTTCATTGAAAATGACTTATATATTATAAGTTATGATGAACCAAAGTTGGTACCCTGGGGCAGAAAATAGAACACATTTAGAAATTCCACCAAATATTTTACAATGATCCAATTGGTCTGAAATTTTAATAAGTTACATACTTATATGGTATTTTTAATTAGGAACAAGAATCGGATTAATTGGTCAAGTATAGAAAAATTTATAGGCTAAACAGTACCATAAGGTCACACTGCCTCATTGGAAAACTCCTAGCTATTGATATGAGCAATGCATATTAATTTGTTTAAGCCACATTAAGTCTCCCTATTCATGAGTTAATTGATTATATTTTCATATTAGGCTTACAACATATTGGAGACCCACGAGGAGCAGATAGACAATAAGTTAGGGGTCGGAATCAAAGGAGAAAGGTGAGTCTAATTATAAATTGAATTCTTTAGTGCAAATGAATGTTGCTTGCTATGTGATTCATATGATTGTCATGATTGGTCCTTGATAATATGATGATGGATAATTTGTGACATTATGGTACATATAAATGGTATACTTGTGGCATATTTGAGATATATGTTTGACATATGTGATATATATACATGGTATATGTATAGTATATACAAGGTATATGCGTGGCATATGAGGCATATATGCGGTATATGTATGTTATATGTGATACGATACAATGGTTGATGAATGCTCAAGTACAAGTGCATATGCATATGGACTTAAAAGGCATTGTGACTAGTTAATCGATATTGTAAAGCAAAAGAAGAGGCCTATGACCCAACAAATGTGTAAATGAAACAAATGATCAAGCTAGCTAGCAAATGCAAATATTCACATGGAAAATGTTCACATGGGAACCCGGGCCAATGTCTATTTAACTTAGTCACAACAAAATGAAATAAGCAAAGCATTTGCATACGTAAGGAGTAATGATTATATGTTTCAACTTTATTGATATTTATATGATACTGATGAATAGAATGGAATACATGGTATGTATAGGATTTGTGATTTATTACTATGAGTTGTTCGGTACTTTAGAGCTCATTTGATGGTTATTCTCACTGAGCCACAACTCATCAATTTGCATCATTTTTCAGGTAAAGAAAAGTGATAACTCATTTTGAGTTGCGTATAGAAGACATGGAGCACAGGTCACTAGCCGAGCCTCATCACTCTCTCTCCTTACATTCCACTCGAGCATGAAAATATTTCATATGAATTTTGTATTTACGTGTTTGAATATGTATAGTCATTTTGGAATGGGTTTTAAAAATGTATAAATGAAAGTAACTTGTAAATACTTATGTGCAAAGTTTATGTTTTAATATATATGATATATCGTATTGTGGCGAAAGCTTCAAAGTTGACTTGCAAAGTCATTGAATGATATTACAGGATATGAAAAAAAATTTCTACCAATGTTAATAGGGTATTTTTGCCTTTCCACTCTGCTATGTGTGATTACTTGATACAGGGATAGGTTATACTTAATTGCATAAGATGTGGTCTTACACTTCTTCTTCATCTTCAATTAAAGCTATGATTTAGATGGAAAAAGTTGGATGAAAGCAAGATCAGCAACAAAAGTGAAGCATAGTGAGCCAAACAAAGGAAAAAAAGAAAAGAAAAAGAGAAGGGAAGAATTTGGTCATTTTGAAGATCTATAAATGTGAGGTTAGATTTTTCATCTTCTCACTTTTCATCTTCTCCTTTATTTGATTTTGAGGTTAATTACCATTAAAGTTGGTAATTTAGGATTATTAGTATGTTAATGGAGATTAAGAGTTGATTACTATGTTTAGTGCTTGATTAGTGTGAAATTTGTTGTTAGGCCAAGGAGGTGAACAATCTTTCAATCATAATCAAAGAGGAAGTAAGGGCAAGGAGAAAGCTAACTAGGAGAAAGAGAAAAGTGAAGAGAAGTAGACTTTTTGGCATATGTACATTTGGAAAAAATTCAATATGGAAAATGTTGATTTTTTATTTTGTGAGATTATGTGTAATTGTGTATGTAATTCTTGATATTTTGATTGAGTGATGAGTTGGTGATTAAATGATGCCATGAATTTGAAACTAAAAAATTTGAATATGAGGTTGATGCATGAAGATGAAAATTTTAGGAATTAATTGAAGTGTTGGAAAATTCGTTTTATGAACATTGTCTACTTTTTTTGTCATAACTTGAGTTTTGGAAATGAATTTTTAGTGTTTTTTATTGGGTTGGAAATTTAAGACATAGTGCTTCAACTTTTATTTTGATTATTTGACCTGAATATGCTTGAAATTAGGTGTAAAATGGACTCAAATTTCAAATAAGAAATCTGTCTAGTAAATTACTGGGCAAAATGGAATGAATGTACCTTAGAGAAAAATTTATAACTTTTGATAAACAATTCAATTTAATATGATTCCAGTTGAACATTAAAGATAATACATGTACATACATTTTGTTAGGAGCACTTGTCCAAATTCTATATAAATATAGATGAAAAATGCAAGAAAATATGAGACATAAATGCATCCAGAATAGGGAAGCTTGTATATATGTGTTGGTTGTTGAATTTTGTGATAGATAAAGATATTATTTGACTTTTTTTATAGTTATAATGATTAAGTGAGCATGTATGAGGTTGTAAAATATTTAATGGAGATTATTGTATTTATATGAAATTATATTAGTATTACATACATAATTTATGTAAATAATAACAAAGGTAACAAATATAATTAAGCTCTATAACATGTAGTGGAGAACTAGAAATTAGGATAAGTTGGCATGCCAATAAAAAGGATAGAAATGTAGATACTAGAAAATAGTGCTGAGATTTAAATTATGCAAACACTAAGAAATAGTGTTGAGTTTGAATTTACGTAGACACTAAAAAATAGTGTTGAATTCGAATTTAGGTAGACACTAAAAATGTGCTAAGTTATTATTAAAAATGTAGGCGTTAAACACTGAGTTATAAAATAATTAAGTAGGTACCGGGTATACTGCCGAAGAGCAGAAACCATGTATCCAGTGTTTACTTCCGGTCTAAGATGTCGTGGACTATCAAATAAATAGAAAAAAAATGTGTAAATTATTAAATTGGTATTTTAAATTGCATGTCTTATATTGTTATATAATTTCAAGCATGCTTAATGAATGATATATGATAATTGATGAATTGTATATTTTTGCATGACGTAAATAGTTTTGACACTATTTGATTGTTTTGGCATGATTAGTAAATTAATTATAGTTTCTAAAATTTTATTTTAAAAATATTTATATAATTATTGGATAGTTGTCAAATGTACTACTAAGCTAGTACAGATTAATAGATATAGCAGTTGCATAAGGACAACCGAAGAAAAGGGGAACCCCATGATCAAATTGTAGCAGTTTATTTTCTTTTTGTATGTTTTGAGAATTGTATTATATAATTAAATATTAAGAAACTCATTTTGATGTAAATTTGTGGCATGTAGGATTTATAAAAGAGTGAATTTTGTAATTAATATATTTGGTATTATTTATAAATGTATTTCCAAATATTATTGTTTAATGAATGAGTTCTTTTAAATCAACATATTTACATCACTAGTTACATAATTAAATGATATAAAAAATAAAGTAATAAATATTCCGCTAATAATAAAACTTGAAAATTGAAAAAAAACATTATATAATAAATTGAGCATTGTTTTTTTTTAGAAAAATGAGTTTAGTAGCACTTCCTGTAAGGCTTTTTCATTAATTTGATGTTCATTTGATATTTGAATTGATAGTGATCTTAAATCAATTAATGAAGTCTTTGATACATAACATAGCATGAAGCAAATGATGATGAGATCATGATATTGAGATTCTTATCATGTGTAATTATGTTAGTATCAAAATTATTCATAGTCATAGGATTAATGAGACGGGAGATTGTTAATTCGGACAGACTAGCACATGTTACACATTTTGATTTGATCAAGTAGTAGATCTCATAATCTGTAAACATGAGATAGTTAGAATTAACATGTGAATGTTTACTAAGTGTAGCTAAGTACATTGGATGACCAGCTATGAGACAATCATATGGATAATCTATTCAAATGTCAATGATAATCTTATTATAGCAATGGTGCAAGTATGCTTAGACTTGAGGTACTCAAGGATATCTTGGATACCGATTCTGCATTTTGACACTATTCCTTGTTGCCTCAGGGAGGTTGCTCATGGGGTGGTGATTGGATACAACTTGAGGTGTTCAAAGGTAATTGGGTAACCAACAAAGGATTTAACACTCTTGATGAAATGAGTGTATACCCATGGCCTTTTGTCGTGGTCATTATTCCGGAATCTCTCGCTGGAGTGGAAATGTCAATGACATATCTAATAGAGTAGTGAGTCTCAGGAACAAGAACTAACATTACTTGGACGAGACGTGACGTAGTCAGTCTAGTGTGAGTTGACACGTGTCCATACTCTGAACCAAGTGGAGTATAGAATAGTGAAAGGAATAATTGCATGGAAATTGTCCATGGAAAGGTTTGTAGTCATGTGTATTCTAGATACCATTCATGACTTGGTTAAATTAATTGTTAATTTAAGTGGCCAACATAACCGGGAACCTAATGGGTCACACGCATGGAAGATATGGAGAATTATTTCATAATTATTTCAAAATGATATTGGATGGGATCCAAAATATGAGAGAATTATTTCAGAATGGATTGCGATGAGATCGTATGAAAAAATCGTTCGGGAAGGTCATGGGCCCGTACGGTCCCGCGCGAGCTAGGCAGGCTGTTAGTGCCTCCAGTTGGCCAACGGGTGAATTTGGCCTTAATTATGCCAATTATGGCCTTTAAGCACATTCACTATTCATTCAATTCTCTTTTCTCCATTTTTAACTTTTGATCTTTTCTTTGAATTTGATTCAAATAGAAAAGACATCAAATGGTAGAAAATAGATATGAAAATATTTTTTTTTTGAAAAAAATATTTTTAAGACAATAAAATTCTCTCAAAAACACTTTCAAAGCTAGTACTTTGAATTTGTTCAAACTATTTCTTTTGATAGTTTCTTCTTCATTCTTCGCATGGATTATCATTAGAGACATCCTAGTATGGATTTTTATGCTTTGCTACAACACAACAAAGTGAAGATTTTAATAACAAATAAGAAATTATAATGTATAATTTCTAACCTATATTTATGTAAATTAGTTTTAATGACACAGGTATGATATTTTGTTTCAGACTTTGAAAATTTTATTTTTCTGCTGCATTTATAAATGTGATTCATTCTTCAAAATCCAACAGTGGTATCAAAGCCCCCTTGTGTCCTTTAAAATTAATTTTAATTAAAAGTGCAATGGGATTGCATGTTTTTGATGATTTTGGATTAATAGGTTTTGAAAAATTGAAATTAATTTGTAAAATATGTTTTATACATTTTACTTTCTCTAATCTGATCATGGGATGATTAAGGATGATTATTTTGATTCAATGTGATTCAAATAATTAATTTCGGATTTATTTCAAAAATATCTAAAATTGCTTTGTTTATGAACATGTGTTGTTTAGCTTAATTGATGGGGCTGATTAATTTTTTTTTGTAATTTTATTATGAAAAAATTATTTAAACATATTGAGAATGTGTTTATGCCTCTCGAAGTGTCCAATAATTAATTAAAAATTATTTTAGTTAAATTTTCAAATAAATACAAAAACGGGATTGTTTTAGTATACCCGGTGGGGCTGTTTTGTTTAATTTTTTTGTATGTGTTTATTTTGTTTTCAGCACCTTAAAATATTTTTATGTGATTAAAAATATGTTATTTTTATGTTAGATATATGCCAAAATTAATTTTCACGCATTTGAAATTTTTAAAAAAATTCTTGTTGCCTAATGAGTCGTTTTGAGCGTCGAATGATGATTTGAAGTTCTAAAACTTTTTAGAATTTTTGGAAATAAGTTTTGAATAAATTTAAGTTGAGCAATTGTAATTCTAGTATAACTAGAAATTGGTATGTATATTAAAATTAAATTGTTTAATTTTAACATCATAATATTCTGATTTTAAGGAGAATTAATTTTGAATTAATTCTAAAAATGTGGAATTTAATTTAATTTGATTAAATATTATATTCAACTTTAAAATGACATACAAAATTAAATTAACTGAAAAAAAATAAGTAGGCAATTCCAGTTCAAGCGCTGAATCGATTTACAAATTGAAATCCAAAATTGTCTTTTTTTATTTTATGCATTAGCAAATACATGTTAGGGGTGTATGAATAGACATGATGGATGATTATGGACTTAGACCCAATGTGATTGAGCATGCATATAATTGTTTTATTTATGATAAATAGGATTTGCGTGTCCCTACCTCTATTACTTTCTTATGTATTTCTTTTCTCATCTTACTCCCCTCAAATGTAAATTGAGGTTTTTTATACTTTGAAATATGCAATTTGATTACATAGGATTAGGATAGAATGAAGATACAAAGGAGCAAGAAGCAAAGGAGGTGATACCATAAACAATAAGACTTAGAAATAGGAATTTGATTTCTATTTTGGGCTGGAAATTCATGCATATACCTAGGCAATACCTAGTCAATTTATCTTTCGCTTAAGAGATTGACTTTTGTATGTCCATAATCATGCCATATAGTTAATGTAACTATCTTTATATATCCATGTGATAAATGTATGATATATAAAAGCATGAAATAATAACTTGATGAGACTTAATAAAGAAATCCCTCGCTAAATAAACAATTAAGTCTTATGCCTTCTATTAATGTGGGGAGAACCAGAGTTCTTCTAGAGTTAGGGTTGTTGAGTTGCCTCAAGCTCACTCTATAAGAATATGTTCAAACCATTGAAATTAGATTTCATGATTAATGGGTTAGACTTAACCGATATTGTTAACTTCTTGGATTTGTGCCAAGGTTAATGAGTATTAGAAGTGAAGTTGGGTTTGTATACATGAGATGTACACATATCAAGAGTTGATAGCCCAATGTATGTGCACACAATAATAAGTTGATAGCACAAGATTCGATAGTTGCATGAATAATGCAATTTGCATGGATTAGATACCTACCAACGAAACTAAGGATAGCTTGTTGAGTTGCCTCAAGGTTATTCTTAGCTAGTTGGATATCGACCTACTAGGAGAACTTCCATATAAGTTATCTTGGGTTCATAGTGAGGGCTATAAATTCGCAATAAAATAGAGGGAGTCATAATGCAATTTATTAAAGATCTAATAAACATGCATTTTATGTACATTCTAACATGTTCTCTTTTACATCGTGGTGCTAGAATCATCATCATGACAAGTGTGAATTTGCGATCACTAATGGAATCAAATAATTTGATTGGGCCTAATTTTTTGGATTGGCTAAGGAATTTGAGAATAGTTTTCAAATCCGAAAAGATTGGCTATGTGCTAGATGAGGCACTTCCTAATCCCCCTGTTGTTAATGCTTCTAAAGATGTTTAGAAAGCATCTCGATTATAGTGAGATAGCAAGTTGCATTATACTTGCTACTATGTCAGCTGAGTTGCAAAAGCAGCATGAGGCTATAGATGCTAATTCGATAGTATACCATCTAAAAGAGCTTTTTGATGAGCAAGTGCATTCCGAAAGGTTTGAAACTTTGAGATTGCTCTTCTGCACTAAGATGGTTAAGGGGACATCTCCAGTGCAATATGCATTGAAGATGAGTGGCTATATTGAGAGGTTGGCCACCTTGGGATTTGTGATGGACCATGAATTAAGTATTGACTTAATTCTAACTGGTTTGTCTGATAGTTATTCACATTTTGTACTTAACTATAGGATGAACCAAATCTCTACCACTATTTTTGAGCTGATTAACTTGCTCAAAATAGTTGAGCCATCTATTAAGAAGGAAAGTAAGGATGTGATGCTGGTGTACTCTTCAGTTTCTAAAAAAAACCTTACAAAGAAGAAGAAGTCCATGAAGCCTAAGGGAGGCTAAGGAGATTTCTCTTCTTCACTAAGAAGAAGGCTAAGGAGATTGCTCTAAAGGGAATATGCTTCCATTGCAGTAAGAATGGCCATTGGAAGAGAAACTGCAAGGCTTACTTGGAGTCTTTGAAGAAGAAGGCATCTGATGCCCCATCTACTTCAGGTATTTTCGTCATTGAAATTAATACTATTTCTGATAATAATATATGGGTATTAGATACCGGTTGTGGCTCACGCATATGCACTGATATGCAGGGCCTAAGGAATAGTAGGCAACTCAATAAGAGAGAGTCAGACCTACGCGTTGGAAATGGAGCAGGGTTGTTGCATTAGCTGTAGGAACTTATGTATTGACCCTCCCTAGTGGGCTTATGTTAAATTTGGATAATTGCTATTATGTACCTGCTTTGACTAAAAACATTATTTCTGTTTCAAGTCTAAATAAATATGGTTTCCATTTAGCTTTTAGTAACAATTGTTGTTCTATTATGTTGAATGGAATTCTTTATGCTAGTGGTATATTATGCAATGGAATATACATATTAGATATGTCAAATCCAATTTTTTAAACATTAATGATAATAAAAGGCAAAAACAAGATATGTTGAAATCATCTTACTTATGGCATTGTTGCCTTGGTCATATAAGTGAGAAACGCATGGCTAAGCTACAGAAGAGTGGTAGTTTGGGGTCATTTGATTATGAATCATATGGCACATGTGAATCTTGCTTATTAGGCTATATGACTAAATTACCCTTTAAGGGAAAGGGTGAACGTGGTAATGGACTTTTAGACTTAATACATTCAGATGTATGTGGTCCAATGTCTACACACGCCAAAAGTGGTTTCATCTACTTCATTACTTTTATCGATGACTATTCACGATATGGGTACGTGTGACTTATAGATACAAATCTGAACCTTTTGAAAAGTTCAAAGAATTCAGAAATGGAGTAGAGAAACAACTTGGCAAAAGTATTAAAACACATCGATCAGATCGAGGAGGTGAATACTTAAGCCAAAAGTTTCTAGATTATCTTAGGGATAATGGGATTTTATCTCAATGGACTCCACCTTACACGCCGCAACATAATGGTGTGGCTGAAAGGAGAAACCAAACCTTGTTAGACATGGTAAGGTCTATGATGAGTTTTGCCGAACTCCCTAAATCCTTTTGGGGTTATGCACTAGAGACCACCATTTATATATTAAATAGAGTTGCTTCGAAGTCAGTTGATGTTACTCCATATGAGATATGGTATAACAAAAAGCCCATATTTTCTTACATGAGAATTTGGGGTTGTCCTACTTATGTGAAGTGGACAATGTCAGATAAGCTAGAAGCTAAGTCTGACCGAAGTTTGTTTGTAGGATATCCAAAAGCATCATATGATATCAATTTTACCACCCCTTGGAACAAAAAGTTTTTGTTTCAAGACATGTTATCATTTTAGAGAGAGAATTCCTTCTAAAAGGAGATATTGGAGCAAAATTGAGCTTAAGGAAGTTCAAGATGCTCAAACAAATGTTGATCAACTGCCTGAACCCAAGCTTTTTACTCACATAGATGATATAACAGCTCAACCTTCTGAAGCATAAGAGCTTCGTAGGTCAAGTAGGATACGTACTTCCAGAGAGATATGGATTTCTCATTAGTGAACAGAACGACGTATTGCTCATAGAAAATGATGAGCCTACAACCTATGAAGGAGTTTTGAATAGTTTAGAATCTGACAAATGGCTTCAAGCCATGAAGTCAAAAATGGATTCCATATATGAAAACCAAGTATGGACTTTGGTTGACCTGCTTGAACGAATAAAGCCTATAGGATGCAAGTGGGTTTTCAAAAAGAAAACTGACATAGATGGTAATGTGATTACCTATAAAGCTAGACTTATTGCTAAAGGTTATTGTCAAAGACAAGGAATCGACTATGATGAAACTTTTAGCCCAGTAGAAATGCTTAAATCCATAAGGATACTCCTAGCGATTGCTACTCATTATGATTATGAGATATGGCAAATGGATATGAAGATAGCTTCCTTTAATTGAAATCTGACTGAGGATGTGTACATGACAAAACCAAAAGGCTTCATATCCAAAGATGGAAAAAAGGTATGTAAGCTTCAAAGATCCATTGATGGATTAAAGCAAGCATCAAGGAGTTGGAATATTTGGCTTGATGAGACAATCAAATAGTTTAGTTTCTTACAAAATCCGGATGAACCCTGTGTTTACAAGAAGGTTAGTAGGAATGCAATTGCATTTCTTGTGGTGTATGTAGATGACATTATCCAAGAATGGGAAATGATGTCTCAACCTTACAATCAGTTCAAATTTGGTTATCCAAGAATTTCTCTATGAAAGACCTTGGAAAAGTAGTTTATATTTTGGGGATAAAGATCTATAGAGATAGATCTAAAAGATTGCTTGGTCTTTCACAGTCTACATACATAGATAATATGCTAAAGAGGTTTAGCATGGAGCAGTCCAAGAGGGGATATATTCCCATGACCCATGAGATTACTCTCTCAAAGTCTTTGTGTCTAAAGACACAAGATGAGAGGACACACATGAGTTTGATTTCATATGCTTCAGCTATAGGATCAATCATGTACACAATGATATGTATAAGACCCGATGTTTTATATACTCTGAGTGTCACGAGCAGATACCAATCAGACCCTAGTGAGGGTCATTGGGTGGTTGTCAAGAATATCCTAAAGTACTTAAAAAGGACTAAGGATGCATTATTGGTATATGGAGATGGAGATCTTATTGTGAGCGGGTATACCAATGCCATCTTCCAATCTAACAAGGATGACTCAAAATCACAGTTAGGTTATATATTCACATTAAATGGTGGAGCAGTTAGTTGGAAGAGTTCCAAACAGGAAATGACTGCTGATTCCACAACTGAAGCATAGTACATTGTAGCTTCTGAAGTAGCAAAGGAAGCAGTTTGGATAAAAAAATTCATCACAGAAGTTGGAGAGGCTCCTAACATTATTGATCCAATACAATTGTATTGAGATAATAATGGAGCCATTGCACAAGCAAATGAGCCACGGTCTCATAAGAGATCCAAACATGTACTCAGAAGATACCATTTGATTAGAGAAATCATTGGTAGGAATGATGTAAAGATAGAAAGAGTCCCCACTCATCAGAATGTTGCTGATCCTTTAACTAAGCCACTTCCCCAAAAGAAATATGATTCTCATGTACTTGCCTAAGGAATTAAATACAAAGGCGATTGGCTTTAGTGCAAGTGGGAGATTGTTAGAGGAGTGCTCTAAAGGAAATCACCTTTAGCACTTATTGTACAAATTTATTTGATTAATAAAAGTTTTTTTCATTAATTTGATGTTCATTTGATATATGAATTGATAGTGATCTTAAATCAATTAATGAAGTCCTTGATACATAACATAACATGAAGAAAATCATGATGAGTTCATGATATTGAGATTCTTATCATGTGTAATTATGTTAGTATCAAAATTATCCCTAGTCATAGGATTAATGAGATGGGACATTGTTAATGCGGACAGACTAGCACATGTTACACTCCTTGATTGGATGAAGTAGTAGATCTCATAATCTGTAAACATGAGATGCTTAGAGTTAATATGTGGATGCTTGCTAAGTGTAGCTAAGTACATTGGATGACTAGCTATGAGACAATCATATGGAGAATCTATTCAAATGTCAATGATACTATCATCATAGCAATGGTGCAAGTATCCTTAGACTTGAGGTACTCAAGAATATCTTGGATACTAATTCTGTATTTTCACAATATTCCTTGTTGCCTTAGGGAGGTTGCTCATAGGGTGGTGATTGGATACATCTTGAGGTATTCGAAGGTAATTGGGTAACCAACAAAGGATTCACCACTCCTGATTGAAGGAGTGTATACCTATAGCCTCTTATTGTGCTCAATTCTCGGGAATCTCTAGTCGGACTGGAAATGTCATAAAGATAGTCTTTAATGACATATCTAATAGAGTAATGAGCCTCAGGGACAAGAACTAACAATACATGGACTAGACTTGATGTAGTCAATCTAGTGGAAGTTGACACATGTCCATACTTTGAACCAAGTGGGGTATAGAATGGTGAAAGGAATAATTGCACAAAAATTGTCTATGGAAAGGTTCATAGTCAAACCACTGAGTTTTTAGTCAATTGGAGGTCATGATGTGTTATGAGATACCGCTCATGACTTTCTTAAATTAATTGTTAATTTAAGTGGCCAACATAACCAAGAATTTAATGGGTCACACGCATTGAAGATATAGAGAATGAGTAAAATGGGCTTGGATGGGACCCAAAATATGAGAGAATTATTTTGGGATGGATCGCAATGATATCACACTAAAAAATCATTCGGGAGGGTCACCGCGTCTCTTTGGCCAACAGGTGAATTTGGGCTTAATTAGGCCAATTATGGCCATTAAGCACATTTACTATAAGTATATTTCATTAATCTAATTAATAAACCAAATTCGAACAGCCCTATAAACAACTCCATTGGTAATACTAGGTTTCACTAACTTTAGAATTTCACTAACTATGCATAACTTTGAATTTCATGTTTAAATCAAATTCAAACCTTTTAATTATCATAAAAAAATATCTAATATTATCATATTAACATGTCATTTAATTAAAATTAAAATTTGAGGCCAAACATAATCAAATTTATTTTTAACAAAATGAGGGAATCCAAGTTATTCCTTTTCAATCAATCTCATTGATACTTCAATTAAATCCAAAATTAATTTATATAGGGTGGCTTTAATAACATAGTTGGATTTTTAACATGCATCTCATATATTCCTTCTTCTTCTTCTCTTTCAAGTTGAAACACCATAGCCAACACCTTGGTGCTTTGATACCCAACCACCCTTGTGGTTGTTTTGTTCATTCCTTTGCATGGATAACTATTAGAGACAATCCAACCTTGGATTATTATGGTTTTCAACACCCTAAATTTAAAGAAAGGCTCAAGGTGGAAGCTAAAAATTTGGCCCTTAAAGGGGTTATTTATATGTCCTCTAATCATTTTAGGGTTGGACATAAGTTTTCATGCATATAAATTCCATTCAAAATAAAAAATCCAAAATCTCAAAAGTTAATATCAGGGCCTTCATAGCCGTGCATAGTGTCACGGCCATGACTCCCCTTTTTCACTAGTGTGATAACCTTTGTCGAGGTCGTGACACCTAGTGCATGCCCAAATCATTTCTCTCTCATGTCTTAGATCCAATCTAAGGCCCATTTCATATTTCCTTCATTGCTTTTATACGTGTGACCCATTAGGTTCTCGGTTATGTTGGCGGCTCAAATCATCACATGATTTTGAGCAAATCATAAGCGGTATCTAGCAACACATCATGACCCCTAATTAATAGTGGTCTAATTGTAAACCCTTTCATAGATAATTATCGTTCCATTTGTTCTTTCGCTAAACTATACCTCATTTAACTCAGAGTATGGTATGTGTGTCAGTTCCCACTAGACTGACTACATCACTTCTAGTTCAAATGATATTACTTCTTGTCTATGAGACTCATTACCTTTATCAGATATGTCTTTAAAGACCTTCTTCAAGACATGTCTACCTTAGCCAAGGATTTATGAGTAATGATCTATACAAGAGGCCATAAGTATACTCTCCTTCTAACGGAAGTGGTGAATGTTTTATTGACTACTCAACTACCTTCGAATACCTCCTTCTATACCCAATAACCACCTTATAAGCAACTTTTGAAAGGCAATAAGGAATGGAGTCAAAGTATAGGATTCAATATCCAAGATAACCTTGAGTATGTCAAGTCAAAGGATTCTTGCACCAGTGTTATGATGAGACTATCACTGACATTGAATAGATGCCCATGTGATTGCTTCATAATAGGCCATCCAATGTACTTGGCTACTTTAGCAAGCATCCATATGTTAACTTTAAACATCTCATATTATCAGCTTATGAGATCAGCTGCTTTACCTAGTCAATGAGTATAACATGTGCTAGTCTATATAGATTAGCAATGTCCTATCTTGTTAATCCTATGACTAGGGATTATTTAGGCATAAACACAATTGCACATGATAGCAATCTCATCATTATGATCTCATCATAATTTCTTTCATGTTGTGTTACATACGAAGGACTTCATTAAATGGTCTAAGATCTATATCAATTCGCATGCAATGAATACCATATAATGAAAATTCCTTTTATTAATAATACATGAGTACATTAAGTGCCTACGGAGATTACCTTTAGGGCACCTCTATAACAATAATGTTTTGCCTTAAATGTTATGTTTATTATATTGCAAATTTCTAGTTTCTTCTCCCAATACTTTAGACCCAGACTACCCGGATGTGGGTTGTGAAATAGGAGCATTCTAACCCGAGTTTAAGCCACCCTGCTCACTATTTATACTTAATTGTATTGCAAATTCTGCATCTCAAATTAGGAGTGCTCTAACCTGAGCTAAAGCCACCCTGATGAGTAATCATAATATATGCATGCATATGGGTAGATGGGTGCTTTAACCTAAGCTTAAACCACCTTGTCTCTAAGTAATCAAATGCATTCTAACCTGAGCTTAAGTCACCCTGATTTACACAATACTAATATACTACGGTATCGTAACCTCCTCAATAGCATGCTACCTATCCTAGCCAGTTCTCAAATAGAGAATGGGCATATTTATTTACATATTGAATATTGTTACCAATTATGTCACATTTGTAGTCTCACATAAACATCACATGTTATTCTATAATTTAAAGCATTGAGTCCATAATTATTTTACATAGTCATGTTATCATATTGTTTATAATCTCATTTAAACGTATCAAGTGTATGTGCATATAGTACTCATGTAGATCAATTATATAACTCTATTAACCAAATTCTGGATACAGGGCACTCACAGGCATGAATCTATATTCACTGGAGTGAAGCCTTTTGTCAGGAGTTGTCTACCCATGATTCAGTTGTGACTGCCTCTATGATCATTCATGGGTGTGAACATTGGTTCACGGGTGTGACTATTCTGTTTTCATACATTTACGTGTGTGAAGCATGGCTTCACGGGTGTGATATATCAGTTTGTAATAATTTTCCAATTATGTCTTAGGCCAATTTCATATACAACATGCATTGATTCTAAGGCTAACCAATGTTAGTCACACTTATCAATAATTCTCAATAATTTAGATTATATTTCAACCATAACCATGCACATTATCATACTTATCATATAAATTATGCTCAACGCCTTAATTTCCAATACCATAATATCAAAACATGCTCATTTATCATTATATCAATTTCATTATACATTTTAGAAGTTAACAAGTCAATTACTACAATTCCAGCACTACTAAATCAACAATTACATGTCACGTGATATTTTAGAATTCATATCCATATCATAAGCACAAAATAATTGAATTAAAATATGTATATATACGAACCTTAAAAATGAAGCCCTAAAATGAAACTCTCTCATGTCTACTAGCTCTAGTGTGATTCTCCACCCTCTATTTCAATCCCTAACAGGAAATCAGAGACCATATTCATCTCCTAAACTGCCATCCTATCTATATATGCCATAAATTAGCAAATCTCACCATTTTTTTATTAATTTAAAGCCTAAAATCATCAATCTATACAGACCAAATTGAACTCGATCAAAGGACTTAAGAGGACATGATTTCTTACCTCTGTTTCGTGAAAACATATTGATTCACAAGTTTAAAATTGTGTTTTTACACTCCTTGTTTCTTACTTCAATTTCTATAACAAAACTCTTGGTTTTAATTTTCTTTTACTCTCTTTTTATGATGGGAATCCATATTTAATAACTCAAAATCGAAAAGGGATGAAGAGAATTCGTTTCTAGGGCCTTAAGGGATCTTGTGGCCAGGGTTAGGAATTTTGTTTCTTTCATTTTCTGTCAAAACATGAATTTACTCTATTTAAACTGCAAGGCTTCATGAGCGTGAACCCTAGTGTCATAGCCCTGAAGATCCTTAGCTTTAAAAATTGAAATTTGCGACATCCATGACTGTGATTACCTCTATCATAAGCGTGAACATTAGGAAATTCATTTTTCTTATTTTTTTATTATTTTCATATTACCAAAAACCTTAACCACTATGTACCTCCCATATACTCTTAATATACCTTTATTAACATATTAATTCCAGACCCTAACTTGCAGGTACTACATTTATAACACTTGTGTTGTTACATTTGATGGGAATGTGATTAATCCCTTGGCCATTGTCCTTGAGCTGTTGTCTCATCCATAGAACTTAAGTGCAATAACAATCCGCTGCCACATATTTTACTTGGGCAGTGGACAATGCAACTGAAACTTTTTTCTTGCTAAACCAAGAAACTAAACATTCACCAATGAAATGACAAGTTTCAGATATGCTTTTTCTATTTACATGACTACCGACATAATTGGAATATGAAAAAAAATGATATGAAATGAAATGTTCTTCGGATACCATAAGCCTAGGTGAATTGTGACATAAAAATATTTTAAGATCCTTTTTACAACATTTAAATGTGATTCCTTAGGGCATGATTGAAATCTAAAACACAAGCATACACTAAATATTATATTAGATCTAGAAGTGGTAAGGTATAAAAGAGATTCAATCACACCTTTATAAAGCTTTTCATCTATAGCCTTACCATTCTCATCTTTGTACAACTTTATAGTTGTGCTCATTGGAGTCTTGGCACTCTTGCATCCTTCCATTCCATACTTTTTTAATAACTCTTTAGTGTGCTTGGATTGGTTGATGAAGATGTCCTCCTTACTTTGCTTGAATTGAAGACCAAGAAAGAACTTGAGCTCTCCCATCATGCTCATTTTAAATTCGCTAGTTATACACTTAGTAAACTCTTGATAAAAGAATTCATTAGTAGACCCAAAGATAATATAATCAACATAAATTTGAACAAGTAAAATGTCATGCTTGAGCTTTTTAATAAAAAGAGTAGTATTTACCAAAAGAAAATCCATTTTCCAGAAGAAAAGCACTAAGCCTTTCATACCAAGCTTTTAGAGCTTGTTTTAAACCATATAAAGTCTTTGTGAGCTTAAACACATGATTTGGTAATGCATGACTTTTAAAACCAAGAGGTTGCTCAACATAAACTTCCTCCTTTATGAAACCATTTAGAAATACACTTTTAACATCCATTTGAAAAAGCTTAAAATTCATAAGACATGCAAAAGCTAAAAGAATCCTATTGGCTTCTAATCTTGCAACCAGAGCATAGGTCTCATCATAATATATGCCTTCCTCTTGGTTTTACCTTTTGGTAACCAATCTAACTTTGTTTCTAGTTATTTGACCTCGCTCATCTAACTTGTACCTAAAAAGCCATTTACTACAAATAATTTGTTAGTCCTTAGGTCTTAGAATTAAGTTTCCAAATATTATTTCTCTCAAATTGGCTCAGTACTTCTTGCATGGAAATTACCTAACTTTCATCACTAAGAGCCTCCTTAATAGTCTTTGGCTCAATTTGAGAGACAAAAGCAAGATTAAATCTAAATATTTAAGATGAGATTGAGTACATACACCCTTGGTGGGATCACCAATGATTTGCTCTATGAGGTGGTTTCTTATGAACTTTCACCCCTTTAATAGCTCTTAGGAGTATTGCTTTTGAGCCTTGAGGTAAATTTTTCTCTTGATCATTATTATCATCTTTATTTAAGGTCTCACCATGCTTTTCATGATCAAGGTCAAACTTTTCCATTGAACTTATAACATCATCAAGAACAATACCTTTCCCAAGATCAAGTTTACTAGATTCATCAAAAAAAACATGCATGGACTCTTTTACAACTAATGATATTTTCTTAAAGACTCTATAAGCTTAAGAATCCTAGGAAAATGCCTTCATCGGATTTTGAGGTGAATTTTCCAATGTTGTCCTTTGTATTCAATATAAAATACTTGCATCCAAATACCCTAAGGTATGAGATCTTAGATTTTCTTCCATTCCATAGCTCAAAAGAGGTTTAATTTAAAATAGGCCTTTTGAAAACACGATTAGAAATATAACACACGGTATTGGTGGCTTTGGCTAAAAAGTAGGTGGGTAAACTATACTCATTGAGATTGTTCTAGCCATTTTTACCAAAGTTCTATTTTTCCTTTCAACAGCCTGATTTTGTTGAGGTGTTATAGGAGTAGAAAAATTATGTGAAAGACCATATTCTAAATGAAAGTTTTCAAATTCTTTGCCATGATTACTTCTTATTTTTAAAATAAAATATCCTTTTTCATTTTATATTCTTTTGGCAAAGTTTTTAAAGGATTCAAAAGTATTAATTTTATGAGCTAAGAAAATTACCCAAGTAAACCTAAAGTAATCATCAACAATTATAAAAGTATAATGTTTACCTCCTAAACTAGCAACTCTAGTAGGTCCAAAAATATCTAGATGCAAGAGTTGTAGAGGTCTAGAAGTACTTACAACATTCTCAGGCTTGAAAGATGAATTACGTTGCTTTCCTTTTTGACAAGGCTCATATGTCTTATTCTCGGCAAATATGACTTTGGGCAGGCCATCAACTATTTTTTTTTACTAAGGCTTTGAATTAAGTCTAGGCTTGCATGCCCAAACCTTCTATGCAATAACCGAGACTCATCACTAATAGACATAAGACACTTAGAGGAAAGGTTAGTTAACTTGTGTATAACAATTATGTAAGTATTGTCATCTCTATCTATTTTAAATATCTCTTTGCCACTTAAGGCAGTCACAAGACATTCATTAGAGCTAAAGGTGAGTTGGTTTCCCTTATCACATAGTTGACTTATATTTAAAATATTGTGTTTTAAACCATCAACAAGTAAAACATCTTTAATCAAAGAAATATTATTTAAACCAATTGAACCATTGTCAATTACCCTACCCTTGGCATTGTTTCCAAAGGTTAACTTATCACCATTAATCCATTTGATTTGGGTGAAAAGGTTCCTATTTCTGGTCATATGCCTTGAGCATCCACTATCTACTAGCTAAACATTTTCCTTTGATGTGGACTTAAGGCACACCTATAAGTTTGGTTCTTAGATACCCAAATGAACTTGAGTCCTTAGAGGTTAGCTTTAGAAGGTTTCCAAGGAGCCTTCCTTACAAAACAATAAATGTTTATGTGCCTAAGCTTCATGCAATAGTGGCATTATTTAGATTTAAATTGATTTTGCCATTTTTCATGAGGTTTAGGCTTTATTACCTTTCTAAATGTAACATGTGCATTTCAACATGAACAAACATGTGTAGTGGGTGATTTCCTAAGTGTATGCCTCTTATATAAGAAGGTATAGTTGGCCTTTGAAATTTCCCTCTTGAGCAATATAACCCTTCACTACTTTTCTTTTGAGTAGGGGGTTTCGTGTGTGTCTTACCTTTACCCTTTGAGGCTATTATCTCAAAAAAAAAAAGATTTGTGGAGTGTTAGATATAACAAGGTGGGGATAATGATGATGCTCCATTAAAGCCTAAGTCAAGTCTCACCAAGAGAGGTCGATACAATTAAAGTATCCAAATTCTTTTTCCCTTTGTGAAATTTAGAGATAGAGTTCCTAAGCTCCTCAACCTCATTTTTAAAAGCATTATTTTCTTTTAACAAATAATTGGTTAAGGGTTTTGATGAAATTTCATCTAATGGCTAATTATTAAAATCATTTTTAAAACTTAGAGCTATTTTTCTTGTAAAGTTCAATTTTCTTCTTATATCTTTCTATCTCTAGATTCAACAATGTCATCATCATTATCATAAATTAAATAACACAATTCATCATAAGGTTGAGCTGTAGGACATACCTCATCAATAGAGTTGTCGTCAATAGCCATGAAGTATAAGTTAGCCACCTCCTCTCCACCTCATATTTTTCTTCTTCAAGGAATGTTGAGTCATCATCATTCCATGTGGATTTGTGACCCTTTTCTTGATCTTCTTTATTGGGTCTCTTCTTGTACTTTTTGAGCTTAGGGCATTATGTTTTGATATGTTCTTTTTTCCCACACTCATAGCGCTTAACTTCATTCTTGCTCTAGTTAGATGATGAGCTTCTAAGAGTGAGTCTTAAGGCTTTTTGTTTATAATTTCTAATTAAGCCATACTTATTGTTAATCAATCTTTTGATCCTCCTTAAGAGTATAGCTATTTGTTCATCTCCTTCATCACTTATCTTCTTATCATTAAAAAGATCTTCATCTTGAGGCATAAAAGTTGAAGCTTTGAGTGATAGGGGATTTCTAATTTCCTTTTCTCCTTTAAGCTCTTTGTCTCTTGCTAGAGCCATCTCATAGGTGAGAAGCTTGCCAATGAGCACATTAGTTGGGATAACACTCAAATCCTCATTAGCTTCTTCAATACTTGTAACCCTTAGGCCATAATCCTTCATTGGAAGACTCTTTAAAATCTTATTGTTTATATCTTCCAAATTATAATTCCTTTCAAGCTTCCTAATGCTATTGACAATGGTAAGAAAATGGTTGGTCATCTCGGTTATGGTCTCATTAGGCTTCATCTTGAAGAGTTCATATTCAATGATAAGTAGTTGAATCTTCTTGGACTTCACTTGCTTTATGCCTTCATAGTAGTTCTTTAATATCTTCCAAATTGAGTAGGCGGTTAGACAATGCTAAATTCTACCACACTGTTTAAGAGATATATAGAGCTTATTAGAATTGTCATGGGTTTCTTGTTTTTGCCATTTGCTCACTTTTGCGGTTCCATGGATGATTTCTTATTAAACTTCAGCATTATTTCTTGTTGGAGGTGTTCATTCCTTTTGAACGGAATCCCAAATATTTATTCCCTTACTATCAAGGTAAAGCCTCCAATTTAAACTTCCAATTAGTATAATTTTCTCCATCAAAGAAAGACTTGAGACTTTGGAATCCTTCATTAGCCATAATTTGATTTTTATTAGAACTTGTTAGGATTGAATGCTAGACTTAGTTCTTATACCAATTGTTTTCCAAATAATAACCAAAAACAGGGGTTGAATTGGTTCGTAATTAGAAATTCTGCTAAAACAATTACTAAAGAATTAATAGATAAGGAAAAAAAGATATGTGAGACACAATATTTATAGAGGTTTGAGTGTTAATGAACCCTACATCCTCTCCCCAATCCCAATTGGGTATTTCACTAATACAAAATGTTACAATGGAGTTTTCCCTAGCTCTTCCCCAACAATGGTATTTTACTCTCTTGGCTAAAACATAACCTAGAAAACCTTGTGTTTTAATGGCTAATACAATAACCAAATTCCTATACTTTAATGGCTCATGCAAAAACCATTACAAGTGATTAACTCACACCCCAACTCAATTAATCTCACTTATTGAGTAACTAATTACAAAAATGAATCCACTCACCAACCAAAAAAGCTCAACAAAATTGAGCAATTATGTTTTACAATAGAGAATTAAAGAAGTTATTTGAAAATAATGAATGCACAAGGCTTTACAAAGATTAGAAGCCTGATAATTGGTTTTCTAACCTTTGGAATTCATAAATATGTTGTATTTATACTTTTACTAAAAAAATATAGCCATTTGGAATGCATTCAATGCAAAAATAGTCATTTAACTACTTTTCAATTAGCATCTGACATTTTCTTTTGAGATTTAGGGCATGACTGATCCTTCACGGGTGTGAATATTCGTGATGAAGCCATGACTGGAGTGGTAAAGCTGGTCATGATAGCTTCTATTCAAAATTTGCAAAATCATTCACGGACGTGACAAATCTTCATAATCATGACTGTTTGTGCTTCACAGGCAGGTCATTTGCTTCACTACCGTGAACAATTGAATGTCAAAGTTTGGCATGCATAAATCTTCATAGGCATGACTAGATATCCCATAGGCCAAAATTTCATGTTTCACGAGGATGGGTATGTAACACCACATCTTATACATTTGAGTTCATCCTATCCCTTTATCAAATAATCACACAAAGCATACTGGAAAGGAAAAATACCCTGTTAACAATGGTAGTAAATTTTGTTTATATCCTGTAATATCATTCAATGACTTTGCAAGTCAACTTTGAGGCTTTTGGCACAATATGATATATCACATATATTAAAATATAAACTTTGTACATAAGTATTTACGAGTTGCTTTCATTTATACATTTTTAAAACCCATTCCAAAATAACTATACATATTCAAACACGTAAATACAAAATACATATGACATATTTTCATGCTTATGTGAAATGCAAAGAGAGAGAGTGATGAGGCTCGGCCTGTGACCTGTGCTTTATGTCTTCTATACGCTACTTAAAATGAGTTATCACTTTTCTTTACCTGAAAAATGATGCAAATTGATGTGTTGCGGTTCAGTGAGAATAATCATCAAATGAGCTCTAAAGTACCAAACAACTTATAGTAATAAATCACAAATCTAATATATACCATGTATTCCATTCCATTCATCAGTGTCATATAAGTATCAATAAAGTTGAAACATATAATCATTACTCTTTACATATGCAAATGCTTTGCTTATTTTATTTTGTTGTGACCAAGTTAAATAGACATTACCCCGGGTTTCCATGTGAACATATTCATTTGCTTGCCAGCTTGATCATTTGTTTCATTTGCACATTTGTTGGGCCATAGGCCTCTTCTTTTGTTTTATAATATCGATTAACTAGTCACAACGCCCTTTTAAGTCCATATGCATATACACTTGTACTTAAGCATTCATCAACCATTGCATCTTATCACATATAACATATATATATTGCATATATGCCTCATATGCCACACATGTATCTCGCATATACTATATATATACCATGTATATATATCACATATGTCAAACATATACCTCAAATATACCACAAGTATACCACTTATGTGTACCACAAATGTCATAAATTATTTGTCATCATATTATCAGGGGAAAACCGTGACAAATATTTGAATCACATAGCAAGCAACATTCATATGCACTAAAGAATTCAATTGATAATTAGACTCATCTTTCTCCTTTGATTCCGACCCCTAACTTATTGTCTATCCGCTCCTTATGGGTTTCCAATATATTGTGAGCCTAATATGAAAATATAATCGATTAACTCATGATTAGGGAGACTTAATGTGGCTTAAAAAAATTAATATGCATTGTTCATATCAATAGCTAATATTTTTCCTATGAGGCAGTGTGACCTTATGGAAATTTTTAGCCTATAAATTTCTCTATACTTAACCAATTAATCTTATTCTTATTCCTAATTCCAATTAATATATAATTATGTAACATATTAAAATTTCAAACTAATTGGATCATTGTACAATATTTGGTGGAATTTCTAAATATGTTCTATCTTCTGCCCTTAGGCAGTTTCAGGGTACCAATTTTGATTCATCATAACTTATAATTTATACGTCATATTTCAATTACAGTTTATAGAACCTTATATGGTTTCAAAGGGAACATTTTTCATGTTTACAACTTTTATCAATTATCTCTCTAAGGTCTTCAAATTATAAGAATAATTTCACTGGTCCAGAACAGTGTTGGCTTCTGAACCAGTATGCCTTATAAAGGCTATACCTTAGCCTATACATAATATATTAAGCTGGAATGAGTACCCCAATTTAGATAAGATATATACCTATAACTTTTATGTTTTGATAATGTATATAATCTATCTCTAAGGAGCTCCAAGCGGCCAAATATATTGTTGGATCTGCCCAGTGCACTAAGCAGTCAGCTCAAACTATAAACCAGTTATGGTTCCATTCACAATAAATCCAAATCCACAAAACATATGAATCTGAAATTTCTTATACCAATACTAGAACTTATATCTACGACTTTTATGTTTTTAGATACTTCAAATAATGGCTTTAACATATTCAAAACCAAAGAATACTATAGCTAACTTGGCTAGGGTTCACACCCTGACCAGTTTCAGTAGAGAGAGGATATCTCTTCCTATACACCAACTATTGCCAAAATGTTTACATATACATAAATCTAAGACATAAAGGAATAACCTTTGTGTTTTAATCTTTTCTAGATTCAATTTCTATTGATATGAAAATCGGGGTGCAATGCAGGGCCTATTAATGAACCTTAGCAACTCAAATCAATCTTATAGCAATAAGAATTGATTACTTACCAAGAATGAACTTGCAAGGGATCAATATGCTGTAAAAACTAAGTGAAACAAGGAAGAATTGAAGGCTAGAATGGAGGAAGATGTAGAAGAAAATGAGGCTGGAGTAAGGATGCAGAAATGGGAGGAAGACGATAAAGCCAACTTTTTCTTTTTGTCCTTTTTATCTATTTTGTTTCTTCTTCTCTTTTCTCTTTTCTCTTCTCTTTTTTCTTCTCTTCTCTTTTATTTTTCTTTTGTTTTATTTTCATTTTATTTTATTTATATTATTATTATTATTATTTGCATATATATATATATATAATTCCACTAATCCACACAATAATACAACTTAATCATTTGGTCCAATTTAACTAAATTAACAATTTAAAATGTTTACTAATCTTAATCTAGTCATTTTTCTTACTTTAATTTTGTCACCTTATTGAATTTATTTCTAATACTTTGTTATCCTTATTTAGGTTATAAGTATACACATGCGACTCGATACAATTGTAAAATACTAGGACACGTAGCTAGTGCATGTCATAAACTTGTTCCTACGAAAATATGTATGAAATGCACATGTTCAATTGAATTATATGCAAGATGTATATGTTCAAATGAAATGTATGTGGATATGCATGTGGGGAAGGTCTAGGATGTTACAATTCTCCCCTCCTTTTAAAAATTTCGTCCTCGAAATTTAATACCTGGAAACAGGTGCGGATATTTCTTTTTCATATTCTCTTCCATTTCCCATGTTGCCTCTTCTTGTGAATGGTTTCTCCATAATACCTTAATTAAAGTATTTCTCTGTTTCTCAATTGTTTAGTCTTATATTCGATGATTTCCACTAGTTCTTCTATATAACTCATATCCTTTGTAATCTCGATGGCTTGATCTTTAAGTACATATGTAGGATCTGACCTGTATCTTCTAAGTATGCTCACATAAAATACATTATGAATCTGAGCCATCTCTGGTGTAAAAGCCAACCTATAAGCCAATGGACCAACCTTCTCAAGAATTTCATAAGGCCCTATGTATCTTGGGCTCAATTTACCCTTCTTGCCAAATCGGATTATCCCTTTCCATGGAGATACATGAAGAAATACATTTTCACCTAACTTGTATTCTATCTCCCTTCTATGTTGATCAGCATAACTTTTATGTCTGTCTTGTGCTGCCTTTAGCTTGTTCTTGAAAATTTTCATTTTATCCACTGTATCTTGTACTATCTCTGGCCCTTCTAATGCATGTGCACCTTTTTCATCCCATATGATAGGGCTTCGGCACTTTCTGCCATACAATTCCTCATATGGTGCCATCTGGATATTGCTATGATACTGGTTATTGTAAGCAAATTAAATCAATGCTATATATTCATCCCAGACACCTCTGAATTCCATAGAACATGCCCTAAGCATTTCTTCCGATGTCTATATAGTCCTTCAGATTGTCCATCAGTCTGTGGGTGGAATGTAGTGCTAAAGTTCAATTTTGTTCCCAATGCATTCTGTAAACTCACCCAAAAATGTGAAGTAAATCGTGGATTTCTATCAGACACAATGGACATTGGAATGCCATACAATATGACTATCTCATTCACATTTAATTTGGCCAAAATCTTAAGTGTACACCTCTATCTGATAGGTAAAAAATGTGCTGACTTAGTTAATCTGTCAATAATTACCCATATTGCATAAACAAAATCCATCGTTATTTTCTGTCATTTCCATTATGGCATTGACAACGGATGTAACTTACTAGTTGGTGCTTGGTGTTCAATCTTAATCTGCTGACATGTTAAGCATTTAGAAACATATTATGCTATGTTTTTCTTCATTCTTGGCCACCAATAATGAGGTCTTAAACTGTGACACATCTTTGTAATGAGGTCTTAAACTGTGACACATGTTTGTCATACCAGGGTGCATTGCATAAGGTTCATTGTGTGCCTCTTCTATTATTTCTTGGAACAAGTTTTCAGTGTCTGGAACACATATCCATGACTTTAACATCAGTACATCATCCTACAATTGAAAATCTTTGTTGTTTTCCTGCCTTACTGATTCAATTTTCTCACACAATTTAGAATCTTTGCTCTGTGCAACTTTGATCCTATCCTTTAGTATAGGTCTATCATGCATATTTAATTCAACATTCATAGATCGCATTTGAATCAAATATGGAAAAGAGGATGCATGTAAGTGAGCTATACTGCAGTAGACTTCCTACTCAATGCATCTGCTACCACATTGGCTTTCCCTAGATTGTATTCAATTGTACAGTCATAATCTTTTAATAACTCTAACCACCGTCACTGCCTCACATTTAATTCTTTTTGTGTCAGCAAATAACCCAAGCTTTTATGGTCTGTGAAGATTTGGAATGTCTCACCATATAGATAATGCCTCCAAATCTTCAATGCAAATACGACTGTAGCCAATTCTAAATCATGCACTGGATATGAGATCTCATATGGTCTCAGTTGCCTAGATGCATAAGCTATCACCTTACCGTGTTGCATTAATACACATCCCAAGCCTTGGTCAGAAGCATCACTATATACTGTAAACCCACTTGTACCTATAGGGATAGTTAACACTTGTGCTGAGGTTAGCCTGTATTTTAGTTCATCGAAACTCCTTTGACATTCTGGAGTCCATTTGAAAGGCACATTCTTTCTCAACAATTTAGTCAAAGGGCTAGTAATTAAGGAGAATCCATCAATAAATCTGCGTTAGTATCCGTCTAAACCCAAAAAACTATGCATTTCTGAAATATTTTTAGGAGCTTTCCAATTTACCATAGCCTCTATTTTCTTTGGGTCTACCTCTATGCCCTTGTCTGATACCACATATCTAAGAAAAACCAAATGATCTAACCAGAATTTGCATTTACTCAATTTAGCATACAGTTGTTTCTCTCTCAAAGTTTGCAACACAATTTTTAAATGTTGTTCATGTTCTTCCCTATTCTTTGAGTACACCAATATGTCATCAATAAATACTATCACAAACCTATCCAGATATGGTTGAAACACCTTATTCATTAATGCTATAAATACAGCTGAAGCATTAGTCATTCCAAATGGCATTACTAAAAATTTATAATGTCCATACCTGATTCGAAATGCAGTTTTTAGTAATAGCCTGATTTCAAATCAATCTTGGAGAATATCTGGGCTCCCTGTAATTGATCAAACAAATTGTCTATTCTAGGCAATGGATATTTGTTCTTCACCATCATTTTGTTCAGTTGTCTATAATCAATGTACAATCTCATTGTTCCATCTTTCTTTTTAACAAATAATACTGGAGCTCCCCAAAGTGATGCACTAGGTCTGACATACCCTTTATTAAGCAACTCTTGTAATTGGGCCTTCAGCTCTTTCAACTCGACTGGACCCATTCTATAGGGTGACCTTGATATTGGTGTTGTTCCTAGTACTAGTTCAATAGTGAATTCTATCTTTCTATCTGGTGGTAAATCAGGTAAATCTTCTGGTAATACATCAGAAAATTCCCTTACCACTGGTATATTTTCAAGCAAGCTATTAGTGGTTCTAGTATCAGTCACATATGCCAAATATGCCTCACATCCCCCTTTGATCATTTGAAATACCTTTACAGCTGAGACTAGACATGTAGGCATAAGTTTTCTTTCACTAGAAGTACTACCCTTGGTTGGTTTGGTGCTTCCAAAATTGCTTCCTTAGTAAAGCAATTCACTATTGCATGATGTCTAGTTAACTAGTCCATTCCCAATATCACATCAAATTCATATAGTGGTAATAAGATCAAATAAGCTATTAACTCAGCTTTATTAATGCATATCAAGTAATCATGACAGACATTATCCATAACTACTACTGTCCCTAGTGGAGTGCTCACATTTATCTCAATCCCCAAAGGCTCATGCTTTTGATGCAATTTGGATGCCATATGCAATGATATAAATGAATGTGTGGAACCAGGCATATGCTAATATTTCAGAAATATAAATATTACCAGTGACTACTTCGGGAGCATCAACTGCCTCCTGCCTAGTCATGGCAAATACTCTAGCCTGTTCAGGGGGTCTAGAACTTTGACCTTTAGATTTGGTCACTCTTCTGCCTATTGTACCAATTCTGCCCCTACCTTTGCCTCTGCCCTGTGTCCCACTGGTAGGGTAAACCCTCGGTGCCTGAACCGTAGTCTCAGATACTCCTTTGTCTCTACTGGTCTCTGCTAGTTTAGCTCTTTCTGGATAGTCTCTATACTTGTGCTCCATCAACCCATAGAAATAACATGCTCTTGTGAGCCTTCTACATTCACCCGTATGTTGTCTACCACAATGAGTACTTGTAGGCCTCTATTCAACATATTGGCTCTGCCCTTTGGATGGGTAAAAGGAAGTCATAGCATGACCTCTAGAACTCAAGTATCCACCTCTATTACTTGACAGTGCTAGCATAAATCTACATTTTTTTCCCGAACATCTTCTAGACTCACCAAAGAACTCACGTGCTGCCCTTTTAATTTGTTGTTCCCCAGCTTCTTTTATTAATCATTCAACTCTAATTGCATCAGCTCTGAGTCTGGCATAACTATCAAGATCAGTAGTTGTGATTCTATTTATGATCTCATATTTGAGGCCCTCCTCAAACTTCCTGCATTTGTCTCTTTCAGTAGAGACCATGAAGGTGGCATAGTGGGAAAGTTTGTTGAACTGCCCCTCACACTCAGCAACGGACATGTTCCCCTATTTCAGATTTAGGAATTCCTTTCTCTTCTCATCTTTATATGCCTCAGACATGTAATTATTCTGGAATTCCCGAAGGAAATCATTCCATATCAAGACTGGTGGTTGTTCATCACTATCTGGGATTGTCTCCCACCATTCATAGGCATTGCCTTGAAGCAAAGATACTGCATAATCAAATTTCTCATCTAGGGTATATCTCATCATATTCAGCACCCTCTGTGTCTTTTTCAGCCATGTCTCAGCTTCTACTGGATCTGTTGTGCCATTGAAATCAGTTGCACCTTGTTTCTTCAGCTTGTCATAACGTCTTTCCTTGTGCATTTTAGGACCATGCACTTCCTATTCTAGGTTTTCACAAGGTGCCTCTGCATGATAAGACTGTGATGCATATGCTGGAGCTCTAGCTCCTAGTGCTGGTTGATCTCTATGTAAATGAGGTGATGCCTCATGAGAATACATTTCGGTCGGCCTCTCCTTCCTTGGTGAATCATGTCTTATGATGTCCCTAAAATATATAGAGTTATGTCACCACATAATGTTCAACACATAGGATGCATATGTTATCGTACTCTTATGCATATGCATGTTCCCATGGAACCTATCCCTGCTCTGATACCAAAAATGTAACACCACATCTTATACATTTGAGTTCAACCTATCCCTGTATCAAATAATCACACATAGTATACTGAAAAAACAAAATACCCTGTTAACAATGGTAGTAAATTTTTTTCATATCGTGTAATATCATTCAATGAATTTGCATGTCAACTTTAAGGCTTTCACCACAATATGATATATCACATATATTAAAACATAAACTTTGCACATAAGTATTTACGAGTTGCTTTCATTTATACATTTTTAAAACCCATTCCAAAATGACTATACAAATTCAAACACATAAATACAAAATAAAGATGACATATTTTCATGCTTGTGTGGAATGCAAAGAGAGAGAGTGATGAGGCTCGGCTAGTGACCTGTGCTCCATGTCTTCTATACGCTACTCAAAATGAGTTATCACTTTTCTTTACCTGAAAAATGATGCAAATTGATGAGTTGCGGCTCAGTGAGAATAATCATCAAATGACCTCTAAAGTACCAAACAACTCATAGTAATAAATCACAAATCCAATACATACCATGTATTCCATTCCATTCATCAGTATCATATAAATATCAATAAAGTTGAAACATATAATCATTACTATTTACGTATGCAAATACTTTGCTTATTTTATTTTGTTGTGACCAAGTTAAACAGACATAGTCCCGGGTTTTCATGTGAACATTTTCCATGTGAACATTTGCATTTGCTAGCTAGCTTGATCATTTGTTCATTTGCACATTTATTAGAACATATGCCTCTTCTTTTGCTTTAAAATATCGATTAACTAGTCACAATGCCCTTTTAAGTCCATATGCATATACACTTGTACTTAAGCATTCATCAATCATTGCATTTTATCACATATAATATACATATACTGCATATATGCCTCATATGCCACGCATATACCTCGCATATACTATACATATACCATGTATATATATCACATATGTCAAATATATACCGTAAATATACCACAAGTATACCACTTATGTATACCACAAATATCACAAATTATCCATCATCATATTATCAGGGGAAAATCATGACAATCATATGAATCACATAGCAAGCAATATTTATATGCACTAAAGAATTCAATTGATAATTAGACACACATTTCTCCTTTGATTCCAACCCCTATCTTATTGTTTATCTGCTGCTTGTGGGTCTTCAATATGTTGTGAGCCTAATATGAAAATATAATCGATTAACTCATGATTAGAGAGACTTAATGCAGCTTCAACAAATTAATATGCATTGTTCATATCAATAGCTAAGATTTTTCCTATGAGGCAATTTGACCTTATGGGACTGTTTAGCCTATATATTTCTCTATACTTGACCAATTAATCTTATTCTTATTCCTAATTCAAACTAACATATAATTATATAATATATTAAAATTTCAGACCAATTGTATCATTGTATAATTTTTGGTGGAATTTCTAAATGTGTTCTATTTTCTGCCCTTAGGCAGTTTCAGGGTACCAACTTTGGTTCATCATAACTTATAATATATAAGTTAGATTTCAATGAAACTTTACAGAAACTTATATGGGTTCAAATGGAACGTTTTTTTTTTTATGTTTACAACTTTTATCAATTATATCTCTACGGTCTTCAAATTATAAGAAACATTGCGCTGGTCTAGAATAAAGTTGGCTTTCGGACCAGTATGACTTCTAAAAGCCATAACTTAGTCTATACATAACATATTAAGCTAAAATTATATCAAATTTAGATAAGACATATAAATATAACTTTTATATTTTGATAATTTACAGAATATCTCTCTATAGAACTCAAAATATCCAAAATATTTCTGGATCTGCCCAGGGCACTAAGCATTCAGCTAAAACTATGGAACAGTCATGGTTCCATTCACAATAACTCCAAATCCACAAAACATATGAAGCTAAAATATGGTATAAAGATAGATAGCACATATATATACAACTTTTATATTTTGAGATACTTCAAATAATGACTTTAACATATTCAAAACTAAAAAATACAGTAGCTAACTTGGCAAGGGTTCACACCCTGACCAGTTTTAATAGAAAGAGGATATCTCTTCATATACACCAAATCTTGTAAAAATATTTACATATCCATAAATCTAAGACATAAAGGAACAAATTTTTGTTTTAATCTTTTCCAGAATCAATTTCTATTGATATCAAAATCTGGGTGCAACTCAGTGCCTATTAATGAACCTTAACAACTCAAATCAACCTTATAGCAATAAGAATTGATTACTTACCAAGAACGAACTTGCAAGGGATCAATTTTGCTGCAAAAACTAAGTGAAACAAGGAAGAATTGAAGGCTGGAATGGAGGAAGATGAAAAAGAAAATGGAGCTGGAGTAAGGAGGCAGAAATAGGAGGAAGAAGATAAAGTCAACTTTTTCTTTTTTTCCTTTTTATATATTTTGTTTCTTCTTCTATTTTCTCTTTTCTCTTTTCTCTTCTCTTATCTTCTCTTTTATTTTTCTTTTGTTTCATTTTCATTTTATTTTATCTATATTATTATTATTATTATTATTATTATTATTTGCATATATATATATATATATATAATTTCACTAATCCACCCAATAATACAACTTAATCATTTGGCTCAATTTAAACTAAATTAACAATGTAAAATGTTTACTATTCTTAATCTAGTTATTTTGCTTACTTTAATTTAGTCACCTTATTCAATTTATTTCTAATACTTTGTTATCCTCATTTAGGTTATAAGTACAAACTTGCAACTCGATACAATTGTCAAATACTAGGACACGTATCTAATGCATGTCATAAACTTGTTCCTACGAAAATAAGTATGAAATGCACGTATTCAATTGAATTATATGCAAGATATATGTTTAAATGAAATGCATTTGGGGAAGGTCGATGATGTTACATGATATATACATTATTAGGTATGAATTAGATTCAATATAAGAGTAATGAGTAAAGTAGATTGCAGGTTAATATTTTTAGAATTATTAACCTGTTTAGTAGGTTACTCATCACTTGATATAATATTCAAAATTAAAAATAAATGATATAAAAGTTATAAACTCTAAAGTTTATTTATAAATTTGGGCTTACAATAAAAAAATTCAAAATAATAATGTCTATTTAAAATGAGGAGAGGAGTGTAAGTGCTTATTATATATATATATATATATATATATATATATATATGCCCCTTCAATTTCAACATCGATCGTGTATGCTTGTGAGCTCCATCCTTTTCAAATTTTATTAACATTTTTCTTTTCTCGATAATATATCCTTTTCATTTTACAAATCTAATCCTATAGTCCCAACGTTTTGAATTATTCCTCTATTTATAAATTTAGACATAACTTTATATATATATTTCAAATTTTATTAATATATATATATATATATATATATATATATATATATATATATATTAATAAAATTTGAAAAGGATGGAGCCCACAAGCATACATGATCGTTGTTGAAATTGAAGGGGCCTGTAAGCACGTGAAGTAGAAGAAAGATTTGGCTTGGTTAACACACATAACACCGGGACTCACTCTGCATGCACTGAGTTCTTCTTAATCATTTAAAAAGATTCAAAACACCCAGTGAGAAAGCTATATACCTATTCTTTCTTGTCAGAATAATAAATATGGATCGATGTTTACTCTTATCACTTTCTTCAAAATTTCTTTTAACATTAATGATTAAACAAGTAATTAAATACACTCCCAATGGATGAGATAAAATATATTTTCTTTCATTAATAGAAAATTTTGAATTTAAATTTTAGATATAAATACTTTAAAAAGTTATGAGGTAATATGTTTCTCTCTTGATAGAAATGCTCAATGGTAATTTAAATTAATTTACAATTTATCCAAAACGGTATGGATAATTTGATACAAAATTCTTTCAATTTAACTAAAAATTTTAAATTTAAATTATAAATATACGGTTAACTTAAAACTTTTAAAAAAATATTTTACATATTCTACTTCACATGAATAATTTCAATCTATTGATAAAATAACTGAAGACACGTGTTGTTTTATATAAAAAAAAATTACAATTTATTACTGTTACATATTAAATGATTTACAAAAAAAACATATTCAAATACATTTTCGACTAAAAACTTAATTGCATATGTGTATTTTTCCTAACCAATATGTACTGAATAGACTCTGATTTAAAATTTAATGATTATTTATTCAAAAAATTGTGAATGATATCACATCCTCTCAATTATGGTGAGGTTGAATAATGTTTTTTATCTGACCAAAATTTGTTCGTGAATAGATGATAAAAAAAAAAGTTACAAATTGGATAGAATTGTGAAATTGGTAATTCATTGACTTTGCATAGGTAATCGTTTGAATCGTTTCCAGTGATGTGATCTTATCTAAGTGGCCACTTGACTTCCTTTTCTTCCAGCCAAATCCGAATGTGAAGAGTAGCTCAATTTCTTTGATTATCATTCTTATTTAAAATCTGATGAATTGTCACGATTTACTGAGCAATAAAAACTGAAATTAATTCAAACAAAAAGAGCAAAGTTTTTTACGCATTAACCATGGAATATACAAGTATAAAAGTGATATAATATTTTAGGATATGGCTTTTCTATTTGCACGATATCTAGCTCTTTTAATTCACAAATTTTTCTTCCAATATCAAAATTATATACTTTTATGGATAGATGAATGTTAATGATACTTTTATTTTTATGATACTCTCTAATACTCTGATTTTAATTTAAAATTAAAATTTTATAATATGCTCGGATTAGATAAAAAAAAAAAATACCAGCGTGTATATATACATAATGTAAGAAATTGACCCATTTTGAATTTGGATTTTTATATTAAATTCGGATCACATAATGTGGGAAATTATTATGTTAAATCAGATTATACAGAAATATCAGAACGTAAAATGATACCAGTTAATAATTACCAAATATAATTGAATAAGAATATGCCCGTGTCATCAGTTACCAAAAATTAAAGTTATAAAGGAAATGATATGCAGATACAGCATATCAATGATTCATCACCATCATATCATATATCCATCTACCTCAAAGGAAGTAAAGTAAAAATCTTGTGTGTTTCCTGAAATCTTCCAAATCCACAATACATCTCTCTCCTTTTTTTTCCTCTACAATATTTCAGAGTCAACATACTTTGACACAGTTAAAACTAGAGTTATGGTGTTTCCCTTAAATAAAGTCATTTCAAAGTGCGACATCATGTAACGAGTTTCTTTTTTTATTTTTTTCTTGTATTTTTTTCCATTATATCAGAGATTTTTTTTTAATTTAATTAAGTTGAATTTGAACAATAATTATTATTTATATCAAGCTTTTATTAGATGGCTAAAAAAGGAATGAATATCTATACCAAACACAAAAGAAGTTGATTATAGTATGTAATAGATGTTTTTTTAGGCAAAAAAATAAAAAATAAAAACAATTATATGTATTATATAGTTTTTCTTGTCTTTCATTTTTAACGTCCTCATCTATTTAAATTCAATTTTCAAGGCGGATAAGATTAAAACGAAAAATTAAATTCAAAATTTGAATACCCATTGCAGTCTACAACTTGAATGCGTCACACTCGCACAATAAAGATTGTATATAGAAATTAAAAATTTATTAAAGGTTCAATATGAAATAAATCAAAATTTAAAGGATTATCCACTAACAAAAATTCCATTTGATTGGATGATTCGTCTTCATGTAATTTATATATATTTGATAATCTTTTAGACGAGTTTAGACAACGAGTTCGTGTTACAGTTGATGGTAACGGCGCAAGGATCTAAGCTAAAACCATTAAAGTCAGTGGGTAAATTTTTTAAAATAACAAAAGACGCGTGAAGGCGAAAGCCGAGCGACGCGGCTTGACTGTGAAGAGGCTCACTTCTTGTTGCTGCTGGTTCGCTTAAATCAGTTCAATGACTCGAAAACATTCAAAAAAAACCATGGTTGAGTTAAATTCTGACCACCTTAATTTCCGTACAATATAGAGCTGACGCGTGTTGCCCCCTAACCACGCGGTTTCTTCCCTTTCTCCACCGCCCTATTTATTCACCTTCTATATCTTCTCTACTGCTCTACTTCCCTTCTTTTCCATTCGAAGCCATTCCTTCTTACTTTTTCTCTATCTATTTTTCTTAATTGTTGGCATCAAAGAGTGCTTGTTTGATTATCTGATGTTGAATTAATAGTAATAATAACAATTACTGCAAAAATGGCTTCATCAGAGAACTTGGCAAGTTTTGAAAAATTTCTGTTCAGACCCGCTTTTCCTGATTCCTGGATTTCTGAAGCCTATGCTCGCGACACTGAAACTCTTACCAAAGCTCTTCAGACTACCTTCTCTAACAATACTTCTGATTCCATCAATATCAATCCTCTTTTTAATCTCATCACCTCTGATTCCTCCGCTGCTACCTCCTCCACCCCCACTGCTTCTACCGTTTCCGGTTCTGACCCTGATACTGCTGCTCCTCCCAGCAAAAGACATCCCGGTGCCACTGTTAAAGTTACGAAGCGCAAGTCTCGTGCTTCGAAAAGGTCTCAGACTACCTTTATCACTGCCGATCCGGCAAACTTCAGGCAGATGGTTCAACAGGTGACCGGCGTTAGATTCGGTAACTCTCATTTGCCAGTGGTGCCCGTGCTGAAACCTGAGCCGCAGAGACCGGGTAACCGGTTGCTTGGAGCTGGGGGTTGCCTGCCGACTCTTGATACGTCGGCGTTTTTGCTAGATCGATCCGCAACTGGCTCCGGATCCATTCTTGGGTCGGGTTCTCTTGCGCAGCCCGTGTTAGCTGATGGCGGGCCGGGTTCTGGGCTAGACTTTGACTGTATCTCTTCTAGCTTTCCTACTCTCGAGTCATGGAAAGTTATGTGATATTTTTAGTTTTTTTTTTCGAGGAAAATAATTTATATTAGAAAGGCCTGTACTTATTATGTAGTGGAGAATTAATATGTTGGATCTGTTTATATTTTACTGGAGTCATGGGTTTTTTTTAGTAAGTATTACATAATATAGTTTAGTTTTATGTGCATTTCCATTTCCATTTGGTACTAATTAGTGTTTTTATTTTATTTATTTATTATACCAGGGAGGGGATACCCGAAAAACAAAATTAGTGGTTTTGGTAAATATAGGAACTTTTCTCACATTTGTACTAATAAAATACTAATGATGGTTAACGAGAGTAATAAGGGAAGTTGAAGAGCATTTTATTTTTAAATGAGTTTCTTTGGAGCTTTTACAATGGAAATTTTATTTGGAACTTTTAGAGAGAACATTATATTGAGTAGTTAAATAACAAAACAATAAATAATGCCACAAAGCAATAGCAACAATGCCAAAATTTATTAGCTAGCTCAATTGTTTGAAGAATATGTACAAAAATGGGGAGTAAAATAGAAGTCAGGAAATTGAGCAAGATTGAATTTTTTTTCTTTTTTTTTGGTGAGAAAAGGGAATATAATAATGTGTAGGATAAGACTCCATTGTCTTTCAATAGTAGAAAGAAAGATGCTTTTCCTTTTTTTTTTTTTAAGAATAAAAAAATAAAGAAAGATAATTGCAGAAAGTTATTGTGAGGATATAAATTTTGACTAATTGAGTTAATTGTAATACATATAGATATATAATATAAAAATGCCAAATGTTAATTCTAAAAAATATAAAGCAATGGTGAGGTGTTGTTGGGGATAGTTGATTTGATTTGCCTGGTTGGACCAAGTCATTTTCATTATCACCACATATAGAATAGGTCATTGTCCTTATTGTATTGCTGAATTCAAATGGACTTTCTTTTTATTTTATTTTTTAATTTTGAACTTTGTAATCATAATATATATATATATATATATATATATATGCAAGGAAGATTTTTGATATGCTGATGTGGCACATTTTTAGTAAATTAACCCTCTCTAAAATTGTACCATTTTTTGTTTTAAACAAAATTATCAAAGCATTTTGGTGGATTTTATCTTAAAGCTAAACCTTTGTTTTCGTCTCTTACTGCCATTAATAATGTGGTGATGTTATATTTTTGGGCTTTCGAGAGGTTATTGAAAATAAAGGTTACTATAGAATAGACAAAGTCCATCACCGTTGTGAAGCCACTGAGAGGCTCTCTTTTCTCCCTCAATTTCTCTTTCTTATGTAACCTTCGCGGAATTCCTTTTGTTGCATCACTTCATTATGTTCTGCCATTAGCAGTTGATCCTCCTTCTGTCACGTGAATCTCATTTCTCGCAATTAGTTGGTAAAATTCAGTAGTATAATCATCCACTGACCTATTACCCCATCTCAAATTTTGCAACAACTAATACATCACCCTCCAAAATTTATATGGCAGAAAGTAGCTTGCTTTTGTTTCTTCATCTTCACCCAAGTGACAAATTTTTACTTTACCAATCTATTTCGGATCAATTTTAATTGATGTCTTTGTGATGTCATTCTATCCCTCAATTTGGTTCCACCAAAGGCACATATTTATCCTCCAGCACCCCTTTAAACTCCAAAATCTCCTCAACCATAGCTAACCAATCAAGAAACTCCTCTAGTTGAAGGCTGCCACAAAATTAATGAATCTCAATTTGCATTTCTACTTACCAAGGCCTACGATGCTTACATGGGGTCTCATCAAAATATTCATTCTCCTTGCTGTCATCATTGTCCTCACCATTTGAGTCTTCACAATAATTGTGTTTATTACCACATTGCACCATATTCGTCCTATTCTGACTTTCAATAAGTGCATTCATCCTTTTTGTAATATGTTACATCATCTGCTCAAATTGCTCCCAATCCTTGTCATTCGCTTATCAAAATCATGTTCATTAACATCTTTCACATGTTATGTTCTTCTTAGGGACATGATGAACCTGGTTATAATACCGTGATAGCAAAAACTGTCAAAAATTTGATGATTCATACACTATATCAGACTATGATCTTTTTTAACTTGTTGATTATAGGAATACCAAAAAATAGACATATATGACGACCTCAATTACAACTTGGGTGAGAGTTGATGGACCTTTTTTGAAACATGGTTGTGGCACATGAATGATTATGTTACTAAATTCAGAATGGATACCTCATCCTTATGGAAGTTTGTAAATCGGGCTACGTGATGGAATAGAGCAATAGGAATTATGTTGACAACAAGAGGTAGAAAACCTAGTAAGTCAGAAAAAGTGCACAGTGTTGTAGTTGGAGCCAAAATTGTTAGGGTCAATAGAGGAGATACAAAAGGTATAAACAATGAAACATATAGATATTGAAGATATGATTAGAAATGGGATGAAATGATTATATTCGAATTCAGATTATGAATTCACAAGTTGGATGATTGAGATAAAATTTTAAAAGGTCTACAACAGTACAATTTCTATAGCTAGTAATGGAAACCAGTGAGACAACAAGTGAGATTAAAAGTAAAGAAATAAAAAAGGATGATGGTTGACATGATATAGACACATCACGGCAACCTAAGATCAGTGATTGATCTCGTTTCCATCCAAGACTGCATGAAAGTATTTGCAATGATACAATGACCCAAAATGGTTTGACGATAAGAGAGATAGAGTATGATATCTTGAGTCTAGGACAAAGAACATAAGTTATAATTGATCAAACACACATACACATAAGTACCTATGTATATTACCAAACAATGACGTAAAAGGAAAAAGGGATAAACTAGAATTACTAAAAATGAGGCTAGTCATAAAATTCTCAGAAGCTAAGGAATGATATGGAACATGGTAGAAGAAATATTTGATTGTTGTCACTATCTTTATCATAGAAATAAAGGTAACCAGATGCGAAGGGAAATATTAATAAAAATACAAGATGGACAAAGTGTAACACTCGTAATTAGGGCCTATTTAATAATATGGATTTAGAAAAGATAAATATATTTAAAATTTACAGGACAATAGTTGAAAAAAATTAAAAAAGTGAAATGTCATAGGGTTCACGCCCGTGACTGGTCTTTCATGATCGTAAACTATTGCAAAATAGAATTATGTGATTTAACATATTCACGGTTGTGACAAGGGTTGTCACGCCTATGAACATTGTTAGATATAAAATCATATAAGTTGTTCTTTCTTTCGAGAATTCTAGTTGGAGAAGACCGAAAGGGTCTTCGAAGAGCTTTAGTGTGCCAAGGAGCACAAGGAAAAGTATGCAATATCACTACTTCAAGAACATGCATATGAATGGTGGAAAACAACTCTAAAGAAGCCACACACTCCACAGTCGTTGACTTGGGAATACTTTGTTGTAGAGTATGAGAAAGAATTTGTGCCCCGAGTATGCATAGATGAGAAGAGAAGAGAATTCATGAATTTGTGGCATAGGGGCATGACAATTTCAGAGTATGTTAAAGAGTTCACACGGATAAGTAGATATGTCACATGACTCATAAGGGATGAGAGTGGCAAGTGTCGTCGTTTTGATGACAGTTTGAATGATGACATAGGCTATCATGTCATTTCCTTACATCTTGGGGAATTCTCTACCCTTGTGTCCACTGCCATCAGTATAGAAAATAAAAGAAAAAGAAGGGTAGAAGAGAATGCTAGAAGACCCACAGCTAGTGTGGCATAAACTACCGGTAAGAGAGGCCGATTTTTTTTAGGACAGTCCCAGGGTAGGGGACAGAACAGAGGACATAGTCACTCACATTCCAGTTCTTTAGGAGGGGACCACCTTCTAATACTATCTCAACCACCGCTAACACATAGACAGTTAGAGACCCAACTCCCCTATGTGGGACATGTCAGAGAAACCACCGAGGAGAGTGTTGGTTATTTTTGGGGGCTTGCTTCAGGTGTGGAGCCCTAGACCATATGAAAAGGGATTGCCCTTTGTTGGAAAATGCTACACCAACACATACAACAGTTTCAACATAGGTTTAAAACATGAACCAGTCATGAGAAAAGATGTGCAAGACCTAGCTAAGTTGTTTCAAAGATAGTGAATAGACTAGGACCCAGTAGAACTCCGAATAGGGCATATGTTATGAAGACCTGTGAGGACCAGAGAGCCACAGACATCATAATGGGTATGTTTTCTTTACATAACTTTGATTTATATGCTTTGATAGACCTAGGTTCTACACATTCGTATGTATGCATGAGCATGCCTAGTCAGCACAATATGACAATAGAGAAGTTAAAGTTCGAGATTGTGGTCATGAACCCTTTAGGCCATAATGTGGTTATGAACTGGGTATACAGAAGTTGCCCTTTGGTTGTTCATGGAAAAGCGTTTCTCATAGATCTAATAGAACTACTGTTTCATATGTACGATACCACATTAGGTATGGATTGTCTGTCACAACATGAGGCAGTTGTTGACTATTAGTCTAAGACAGTTGTTTTTAAGACTTTAGAACAAGAGGAAGTGATAGTTGAAGGTGAGAGGTTTCCATAGTCTCTACAATTGGTTTTCATGATTAAGGCACAAAAGATGATGCAAAAGGGATGTGAGGCTTATTTAGCTCACGTGATTAACACCAGGAGAGGTGTTTCGGATCTTCAAGATATCCCTATAGTGAGGGCATTTCCAGATGTCTTTCTAGATGATCTGCCAGGATTACTACCAAATAGAGATATTGAGTTTTTTTATAGAGCTCACACTAGGCACGCCATTGATATCCATAGCACCTTATAGAATGACACCTTTAGAGATTAAAGAGCTGAAAGCTCAATTGCAAGAGCTATTGGACAAGGGTTTTATTAGGCCGAGTGTATCTCTATAAGGTGCACTAGTTTTGTTTATAAAGAAGAAAGATGGGTCAATGAGATTGTGCATAAACTACAAATAATTAAACAAAGTGACTACAAAGAATTGATATCCTTTGCCTCAAATTGATGATCTTTTCGATAAGTTAAAGGTGCAGAAGTGTTCTCCAAAATTGATTTGAAGTCAGGTTATGACGAGTTGAAGATAAATGAATATGATATAGCCAAGACAACTTTCAGGACCAGATATGATCACTATGACTTTTTTGTTATGCCATTCGGTTTGATCAATACTCCTGCAGCTTTCATGGACTTGATGAATAAGATCTCCAGGACATATTTGGATCAGTTTATAGTTGTTTTCATTGATGATATCTTGGTATATTCTAAGAACCAAGCACAACATAATGAACATTTACAAAGAATATTATAGATCATGAGAGATTAGAAGCTTTATGCCACGCTCTCCAAATGTGACTTTTGGCTTGATGAAATAGCTTTCCTTGGACACATCGTCTCAGTAGATGACATCAGAGTTGATTCTAACAAGATTGAGGCAATCTTAAATTGGCAGCCTCCTCATAATGTGATCGAAATCAGGAGTTTTCATGGTTTGGCAGGTTACTACAGGAGGTTTGTGAAAGGTTTTTCTTTGATTGCTACTCCATTAACCAAAATTTTGAGAAATGATATGAAGTTTGAATGGAATGACAAATGTCAAGCTAGTTTCAATAAGCTTAAGTGTATGTTGACAAAAGGCCTAGTTCTTACACAACCAGTTCTCGATAAAGAGTACATTATCTACAATGACGCTTCTTATAATGGATTGGGGTGAGTCTTCATGCAAGAGGGAAAGGTAATTGCTTATGCTTCCATATAGTTGAAGCCGCATGAAAAGAATTATCCCACACATGACCTTGAGTTCGTAGCCTTTGTGTTTGCTCTAAAGATATGGTGTCATTACTTATATAGGGAAAAGTGTTATATCTACACTGACCACAAGAGCTTCAAGTATCTTTTGACACAGAAGGAATTTAACTTGAGACAGAAATGATGATTAGAACTGATCAAGGACTATAATTGTGTCATTGACTATCATCCAAACAAGGCCAATGTTGTGGCCAACGCTTTGAGCATGAAGACTATAGCGGAGTTGGATATCTAACCTACTCTCAACTAGGAAATCAGAGACGCACCATGCAAGATTGTAAGCTAGTTGAGATCACTTAGTTGGTCTCCAAGGGGGAGACACTAGAGTACACCGTTGAGTTAGACGACATTTTGTTTTACCAAGGTCGTTTATGCATGCCTGATGTTACAGAGTTGAAGTAAAGGATTTTAAAGGAAGCACATGAAACCCAGTTTTCCATGCATCCATGAAGTAATAAAATGTACCATGATCTAAAAAGAAGGTATTGGTGGCCAAGTATGAGGAAGGACATCACATAGTTCACGACAAGATGTTTGACATGATAGCAGGTCAAGGCAGAATATCAGTTACCTTCAGGTTTGATGCAACTCATTACAATACCAGAATGGAAATGGGAACGAATCATGATAGATTTCGTGATTGGGTTACCTATAACAATGAAATTTGACGCCGTTTGGGTGGTCATAGACAAGTTAATGAAGTCGACACACTTCTTACCTATCAGAAGATATTATTCCTTGAACAAACTAGAAAACTAGCATATGAATGAGATAGTATGATTACATGGAGTTCCAGTCTCCATCATATCAGACAGAGATCCAAAGTTTACATCTCAGTTTTATGGAAGTCTATAACGAGTTTTGAGTACTAAACTCAGTTTCAACATAAATTTTCACCCACAGACTGATGGTCAGTCAGAGAGGGTGATATAGATACTAGATGACATAATGAGAAGTTGTGTTATCAAGTTTAAAGGTAGCTGGGAGAAATACCTACCATTAATGGAGTTCATCTACAACAACAACTATCAGTCTACCATCTAGATGGCTCCTTATGAAGCACTATACGATAAAAATTGTTGAACATCATTATGTTGGAAGTTAGTAGGGCCAGATTAGGTACAAGATATAGAAGAAAAAGTGAAGATTATACAAGAAAAGCTAAAGGCAACTTTAGATAGACAGAAATCATATGCAAATCTCAATAGAAGGGATATATGATACGAAGTGGAAGACAAAGTGTTTCTCAAATATCCTCTATGGAAAAAGGTCCTAAGGTTCAAAGAAAAGGGCGAGTTAATGTAATATCCGCTAATTTAGATTTCCGAGTCGTACGTGTTGCAACATTGACGCGTGTGACCGATCGGAGTCTAAATTCGGATTTTTACAATAATTGATTAAGAAATGGTTAAAATAAATAATAAATGTCTAAATAAGTGATTATAGAGTTTAAAGAAGTTGATTTACGGTAAAGGACTAAATTGCAAAATTTGATAAGTTTTAGGGTCAATTTGCAATTTACCGAAAATTGGAAGATTTATGAGATTAATGGCTAATTAACTTAAGAAATTTGGACATTTAAAATTGGGTTGACCGGCCATGATATGAAAGGAAGATGATTAATATTGATTAAGTGTAAAATTGGAAAAAAATGGTAAAATGGTGGGTCCCACATGAAGATTTTTGGGTGCCCCATTTAAGGCTTTATTTTCTTCTTCTTCTTCTCTTCATTTTCTGCTCCTTCTCTCTTTTCTTTACCAGTCATGCCAGCCACAATTCTCCTCCATAGCTCACCTTGATTCTAGAGAGAGAAAGGAAGGGAAGAGAAGGGAAAGAGCAAGACAAGGTGATTTTCATGTTCCGTAACTCATAAGGAAGCTGGAAAGAGCAAGAAAGAGGAAGAAAAATCAAGTTTGGTAGAGAGAGAAAATCTCCAAAGTGGTGATCCAGTGAAGAAAAGTGTAAGGTAAGAAGTATTTCTTCTTCTTCTTCATCTTTTCTAAAGGAAGTTCGAATTTTGAGCTCATCTAAGACTTATATAGAATGAGAGAGAAACTAGGGTTTTGAGAGAGAAAAAGAGAGTTTAGGGTCTTAATGAAATTAGATGATGATGAAAATGATCTATGATATTGTAGGAGTTTCAAATGACAAGGAACAAGCTCTAAGGAGCAAAGGAAAAGAGAAAGCTACCTAAGAGAGTGAAGGAGAAAAATTAAGGTTTGTGCATAATTTAAGGCAATAGCCTATTTTTGTTTGAAATAATGCATGCTGAATATGATTTGAGATAAATGCAATTTCAAGAATGATGATAGTTATGGCATGAAACCATAAGATTAGACATGTATGAATGAGATAATTGTAACATTGAATTAAGGATGCATATTAAAGAATCTTATGTGATCCAGGCATTTAAATGTATTGAAAAGTAATAAGTTGAGTAAAGAGCCTTAGAAATGCATGAAATAGAATTTGGTATGTTTTGAACGATGTTATAATGAATGAAAGGTGAATATGCAAATTTCCTGCTGAAAGTCACGGGTGTGACTATTGAGTCACGGGCATGAACTTGAGGGTTCACGGTTGTGACTGATTGTGTCACGGTTGTGAATTTATGGGTGGAAATGGTACTATTCATTCCAGAAGTGTTCACGGGTTGGAATCACGACAGTGAACTTATTCACGGGCGTGAATGAGTAATCAAGACCGTGAATGCTTTTGGGTGATTCATTCCAGTAGCGTTCACGGCTTGGGTTTACGGGCATGAACTAATTCACGGGCGTGAAAGTAGTAATCACGGCCGTGAATGCTCTGCATTTGAAATTATGAATGTGGTTATTAAATGGGGAATTCAGGTAAGTAAATGAAAGTTATTGTCTATCCAAGCAAAATAAGAATGATATGGATATGGATATATGTATATATATATATTGATGTGAGAATGTGATATGTTGTGATATAGAAAAATGTATTGATGTAGAAAAATGAATTGTCATGGATATTATATGAAATCTGATGCAGATGATAAACATGAGAATATTGATGAATCTAGTAAATGAATGAAAAGATATATGAGTATGACTATATGCTTGTAAAATAAGAAAATTGAGATGTTGATAAATATGAGAAAAATGGATGTATTGAAATTTAAGAATAATGATTGATGTGAAAATATAAAGAAGCCCATTACTCTACTTGCGGACTAGAATCAGGATAGATGACATGTCATTAAGGGGGCGAACAGTACCGTACTATACCTCAACCAATGTGGCTAAAGCTTATGTGAGCGCCATTGGTCTGGGATGCTCAGTCAGTGTGGCTAAAGCTTGTGTGAGTGCCATTGGTCTGGGATGCTCAGTCAGTGTGGCTAAAGCTTGTATGAGCGCTACTGACTTGAGAAAACTCCGATGAGCACATATAAATGAGGACAAGGTGTCATAAGCTTGTGTGAGTGGCCTTGATCCGGTTATTCATCTGTGATGAAATTATACTCAATCAATGTGTCATAAGCTTGTGTGAGCGCCATTGATTTGAGAAGCTCTTATGAGCCAGATAGTGGATAGGGTGGCATAAGCTTGTGTGAGCACTCCTGATCCATAACCCGTATCCAGTCAGTCCAGAAATTTAGAGTGATGTGGGCAAGATAATGAGGATATGTCGGAAAGATAAGAAAAGGAAAGAATAAGAAAATGATGATGATATGAGATTGAAATGTAATGATAAAGAGATTTACAGAATAATTTGCTATTAAAGATAAATGAAATAACAATGTCTATATGAGCATGACATTTATACTTTTATGAAATAGAAATATGTTGATAGTCATGCATGCAAACATTTTAATGCACAAAATGATAATTGTTAATGCTTGTTGCATGATATAGTATATTGCCTTCTTTATATGCACCACTAAGCTTAAAGCTTAGCATGAAGTTTAATTTCTACGCAGATATAGAAAGGTAGCTGAAGACACTAGATAAAGCAAAGCGGTGATCCCAGTCAAGTAAAGCAGCTGAATCTTGAGAAAGTGGGTTACAAGTTTTAAAACTTTTATATTAAAGAAATGTTTGAGTTTGTAAAACTTACTTCTAAAGTTTGTTAAGAATTACTCTAATGTTAAAAATTACTATATTATGTAAATAAATTGTACTCTGATTTTTATTTATATCTATATATATACATGAATAAAAAAAATGTAAATATATATATATATATATGAAGTATGAGAAAGAAAGGGCATTAGTGCTCCCTCATCCGGGCACGTGCGGTTCGGGAGAGGAGGTGCTACAGTTTTTGGTATCAGAGCACGGTTTAGTGTTTCTGGATATTGATATTAAAGCTGGTTTGGATTTTAAAGTGAATTTTGAAAATGTTTTTCTTAAATGTACCCACAATTGCATTTTTTGGAATTGCTGCTTTATTGATTAGGGTCGTTGTCTTTATGTTATAGGTAGGATATGGCCTCAGGATCAAGACGAATAGTAATAGAAGAAGCTGAGAGTAATGAGCCTTCTGAGGCAAGAGATACGTCGCAACCAAGTTATCGTCGAGCTGCGGCACCAAGATTTAGTGCCAGCTCACTTCGTGAACATTCAGCTATTAATATGGGTCAGACTGAGCTCATAAGAAATATGATAGATCTGCTACAAAGAGCATCACGATCAGATTCGTCTGGATTACAATTCGAGAGACTGAGGAAATTAGGGGCATCTGATTTCTATGGTAAACAGAAAGATGACCCCTCAGTGGCAGAATTTTGGTTGGAACGAGCAGAGCGAGTATTTAATCAACTGCACTGCATAGATGAACAGAAATATGAATATGCAGTATCTCTGCTACAGGAGCATGCATATGATTGGTGGCGATCTGAATCACAGAGTACAGAGGCTCCTAACCCTATGACATGGGAATTCTTTCTAAAGAAGTTTAAGGAGGAGTATATTCCTCCTATTTACACAGACGACAAAAAGAGAGAGTTTCTAATGTTAAAACAGAGGGATATGTCTGTAACAGAATATGAGAGAGAATTCACTCATCTTTGCAAGTATGCTGGTGGTATTGTATCCACTGAGGCAGATAAGTGCCGACGATTTGAAGATGGATTGAGGGATACTATCAAGTTACAAGTTTTAGCCCTACGACTGATGAGTTTCCCCAGTTTACTAGCATCTGCTAGAACAGTTGAAAGAGTCCTGGCAACACAACAGCCAGTACAGATTAGTGGGATTAGTAGACCAGCACCACAATCAAGTGGAGTACAGTCTAGTGGCAAAAGAGCCAGATCTTTTGGTGGCCGATTCCAGGCTGGGAGTTTCAACAGATTTCATTCTTATAGACGGGGACAACCCGTAAGATCTACTTCATTGGCAGCCAGTGCACCGACATAGGCATCCCGTAGGTTTACCACTCTACCGGTGTGTCAGCATTGTGGTCGTTCGCATCAAGAAGAGTGTTGGTCGATGACAGGAGCATGCATGAGATGCGGCTCCAAGAACCATATTAAAAGAGATTGTCCATTGCTACAGTTTGGCAGAGGTTCAGGGAGTGTTGAGTCAGTTCCAATACAGACTATGGGACAAGGCAGAGGACGAGGCCGAGGACAAGGAAGAGGAGGCCGTGCAGGGCCAAGCCAGTTCAGATCAGATACAGTAGAGAAACCTGAAGGCAGTAGAGCTGCATCAGCAAGAGCTTATGCCATGCGAGGCCGAGAGGAGCAGGATACGCTTGACGTCATAGCGGGTAAATTCCTTCTCTTTGGCTCTTGTGTACATGCATTGATAGACCCTGGGTCAGCACACTCATACATATGCACACCACCATCGGGTCGAGAGGGTCTAAAACCAGAGACTCTAGAATATGAGATTTGTGTGACTAACCCATTAGGACACAGTGTGCGGGTTAGTAAAGTGTTTAGAGGTTGCCCAGTCGAAATTGAAGGCAAGTAATTTCCCACAGATCTAATAGAGCTACCATTCTGCGAGTTCGATGTAATCTTGGGAATGGATTGGCTAGCTTGCCATGGGGTGATAATAGATTGTAGAAAGTGGCAGATGAGAATTAAAGTTTCAGAACAAGAAGAGATAGTAGTGATGGGTGAGTATAGAGGATATCCAGATAATGTGATATCAGCGTTGAAAGCTCGAAAACTCATCAATAAGGGATGTGAGACTTACTTAGCGTATATGATTGACACCCGAAAGAAAAGTCCAAAGTTGACCGACATCCCAACTGTTAGTGAGTTTTCTGATGTATTTCCTGAAGAGCTACCAGGACTACCACCTAATCGAGAGATAGAGTTTGCTATTGAATTAGTACCCGACACCGCTCCTATATCTATTACACCATATAGGATGGCACCCATAGAATTGAAAGAATTGAAGATACAGTTACAAGAAATGTTAGATAAAGGATTTATACGACCTAGTGTATCTCCATGGGGTGCTCCAGTACTATTTGTGAAGAAGAAGGACGGTACTTTACGTCTTTGCATTGACTACAGGCAGCTTAATAGGGTTACTATTAAGAATAAATACCCACTGCCTAGGATTGATGATTTATTTGATCAGCTGAAAGGTGCAAGTATATTTTCAAAGATAGATATTCGATCGGGGTATCATCAACTGAAGATCAAAGAGTCAGATGTATCTAAGACGGCATTTAGAACTCGTTATGGTCATTATGAGTTCTTGGTGATGCCATTTGGATTGACAAATGTGCCAGCAGTTTTTATGGACCTGATGAACCGAGTGTTCATGCCATATATTGATCAATTTGTAGTTGTATTCATTGATGACATTCTTGTCTATTCAAGAGATCAAGTAGAACATGACCAACATCTTACAAAAGTATTGCAGACCTTGAGGGAGAAACAATTGTATGCAAAGCTATCTAAGTGTGAATTTTGGCTAGAAGCAGTTAGTTTTCTGGGTCATGTAATTTCAGCCGAAGGTATTCGAGTTGATCCTAGTAAAATCGAGGCTATTCTTAATTGGAAACCACCTCGAAATGTGACAGAAGTGAGAAATTTTCTTGGATTAGCCGGATATTATAGGAGATTTGTGAAAGGATTTTCATCTATAGCGAATCCTTTGACACGACTACTGCGAAAAGAGGTATGTTTTAAATGGACAGATAAGTGTCAAGCAAGTTTTGATCGATTGAAAGCGATGTTGACTGAAGCACCAGTTTTGACTCAGCCTACTCCAGAAAAAGATTATGTTGTGTACAGTGATGTAAGTCACAATGGGCTAGGATGTGTTCTGATGCAAGAGGGAAAAGTGATTGCATATGCCTCCAGACAGCTTAAATCTCATGAACTTAACTATCCGACGCATGATTTAGAGCTTGCCGCGATAGTTTTTGCTCTAAAGATATGGAGACATTATTTGTATGGAGAAAGATGCTACATTTATACAGACCACAAGAGTCTTAAGTATCTTCCTTCACAGAAAGAGTTGAATCTGAGGCAACGGAGATGGTTGGAATTGATTAAAGACTATGATTGTTTGATAGACTACCATCCAGGAAAGGCTAACGTGGTTGCAGATGCACTAAGCAGAAAGATTTTAGCTGAGATGCGAGTGGAATCCACATTGATGCAAAGAATTAAAGATGTCCAAAAACAAGATGAGAAGTTAGTAAAGATGGTTAAAGCCTTGAAAAATGGAGAAAAGTCAGAATTTTCTTTAACAGAAGATGGTACTGTGTATTTCAAGAACCGGATTTGTGTGCCAAGTATGAAAGAGTTGAGAACAGAGATTTTAAAAGAAGCTCATGAAATGGTCTATACTATGCACCCAGGTGGGAACAAGATGTACCAAGATTTGAAAGGACAATATTGGTGGTCGGGGATGAAAAAGGATATCACTGAATACGTTGCTAAATGTCTAATCTGTCAGCAAGTGAAAGCTGAGCATCAATTACCCACAGGATTACTACAACCGATTCCCATACCAGAATGGAAGTGGGAGAGGATCACGATGGATTTTGTGTCTGGTTTACCGGTAACTCAGAGAAAGCATGATATAGTGTGGGTAATAGTGGATCGATTGACGAAGTCAGCACATTTCCTACCAGTCCGAATGAATTATACTTTGAACAAGCTGGCTGAGATTTATATGAATGAGATAGTGAGATTTCATGGAGTGCCTGTATCTATCATCTCTGACAGAGATCCCAAGTTTACATCGCAGTTCTGGAAGAGTCTACAGCAGGCTTTGGGAACTCGACTAAATTTTAGCACGGCATTTCATCCGCAAACGGATGGACAATCAGACCGAGTTATACAGTTGCTAGAGGATATGATGAGATGTTGTGTACTTGAATTTGAGGGAAGTTGGGATCGACATTTACCTCTTATAGAGTTTGCTTATAACAACAATCATCAAACGAGCATAGGCATGGCTCCTTATGAAGCTTTATATGGAAGAACATGTAGGACACCGATATGTTGGACCGAGTTGAATGAGAAAAAGTTGATTGGGCTAGAAATAATTCAACAAACTGAGGAGAAAGTTAAAGTGATCAAGGAAAGGCTAAAAGCAGCACAAGATCCACATAAATCATATGCTGATTTAAAAAGGCAAGATATAGAATATGCAGTAGGAGATAAAGTATTTCTTAAAGTTTCGCCTTGGAAAAAGATATTGAGGTTCGGTAAAAAGGGAAAGTTAAACCCAAGATTTATTGGTCCTTATGAAATTTCGGAAAGAATAGGACCAGTGGCTTACTGGTTAGCTCTTCCTCCGGAGCTAGACCGAATTCATAACGTGTTCCACGTTTCAATGTTAAGAAGATATCGTTCAGACCCAACCCACATTATACTGATTGAGGAAATAGAGGTACAGACAGACATGACTTATGAGGAAGAACCAGTGGCTATAATAGCATATGAAGAGAAAGTTCTCCGGAACAAGAGAGTTCCTCTAGTTAAAGTTTGGTGGCAGAATCATACAGTTGAAGAAGCCACGTGGGAAAGTGAAGAAGTGATGAAGAAGCAGTATACCCAGTTGCTCAACCCCGAATGAACAGGTAAATTTTGAGGACGAAATTATTTTAAGGGGGAGAGAATGTAATATCCGTTAATTTAGATTTCCGAGTCGCACGTGTTACAACATTGACGCGTGTGACCGATCCGAGTCTAAATTCAGATTTTTACAATAATTGATTAAGAAATGGTTAAACTAAATAATAAATATCTAAATAAGTGATTATAGAGTTTAAATAAGTTGATTTACGGTAAAGGACTAAATTGCAAAATTTGATAAGTTTTGGGGTCAATTTGCAATTTACCGAAAATTGGAAGATTTATGAGATTAATGGCTAATTAACTTAAGAAATTTGGACATTTAAAATTGGCTTGGCCGGCCATGATATTAAAGGAAGATGATTAATATTGATTAAGTGTAAAATTGGGAAAAAAATGGTAAAATGGTGGGTCCCACATGAAGATTTTTGGGTGCCCCATTTAAGGCTTTATTTTCTTCTTCTTCTTCTCTTCATTTTCTGCTCCTTCTCTCTTTTCTTTACCAGTCATGCCAGCCACAATTCTCCTCCATAGCTCACCTTGATTCTAGAGAGAGAAAGGAAGGGAAGAGAAGGGAAAGAGCAAGACAAGGTGATTTTCATGTTCCATAACTCATAAGGAAGCTGGAAAGAGCAAGAAAGAGGAAGAAAAATCAAGTTTGGTAGAGAGAGAAAATCTCCAAAGTGGTGATCCAGTGAAGAAAAGTGTAAGGTAAGAAGTATTTCTTCTTCTTCTTCATCTTTTCTAAAGGAAGTTCGAATTTTGAGCTCATCTAAGACTTATATAGAATGAGAGAGAAACTAGGGTTTTGAGAGAGAAAAAGAGAGTTTAGGGTCTTAATGAAATTAGATGATGATGAAAATGATCTATGATATTGTAGGAGTTTCAAATGACAAGGAACAAGCTCTAAGGAGCAAAGGAAAAGAGAAAGCTACCTAAGAGAGTGAAGGAGAAAAATTAAGGTTTGTGCATAATTTAAGGCAATAGCCTATTTTTGTTTGAAATAATGCATGCTGAATATGATTTGAGATAAATGCAATTTCAAGAATGATGATAGTTATGGCATGAAACCATAAGATTAGACATGTATGAATGAGATAATTGTAACATTGAATTAAGGATGCATATTAGAGAATCTTGTGTGATCAAGGCATGTAAATGTATTGAAAAGTAATAAGTTGAGTAAAGAGCCTTAGAAATGCATGAAATAGAATTTGGTATGTTTTGAATGATGTTATAATGAATGAAAGGTGAATATGCAAATTTCCTGCTGAAAGTCATGGGTGTGACTATTGAGTCACGGGCGTGAACTTGAGGGTTCACGGTTGTGACTGATTGTGTCACGGTTGTGAATTTCTGGGTGGAAATGGTACTATTCATTCCAGAAGTGTTCTAGCGTGAATGAGTAATCACGACCGTGAATGCTTTTGGGTGATTCATTCCAGTAGCGTTCATGGCTTGGGTTTACGGGCGTGAACTAATTCACGGGCGTGAAAGTAGTAATCACGGCCTTGAATGCTCTGCATTTGAAATTATGAATGTGGTTATTAAATGGGAAATTCAGGTAAGTAAATGAAAGTTATTGTCTATCCAAGCAAAATAAGAATGATATGGATATGGATATATGTATATATATATATATATATATATTGATGTGAGAATGTGATATGTTGTGATATAGAAAAATGTATTGATGTAGAAAAATGAATTGTCATGGATATTATATGAAATCTGATGCAGATGATAAACATGAGAATATTGATGAATCTAGTAAATGAATGAAAAGATATATGAGTATGACTATATGCTTGTAAAACAAGAAAATTGAGATGTTGATAAATATGAGAAAAATGGATGTATTGAAATTTAAGAATAATGATTGATGTGAAAATATAAAGAAGCCCATTACTCTACTTGCGGACTAGAATCAGGATAGATGACATGTCATCAAGGGGGCAAACGGTACCGTACTATACCTCAACCAATATGGCTAAAGCTTATGTGAGCGCCATTGGTCTGGGATGCTCTGTCAGTGTGGCTAAAGCTTGTGTGAGCGCCATTGGTCTGGGATGCTCAGTCAGTGTGGCTAAAGCTTGTGTGAGCGCTACTGACTTGAGAAAGCTCTGATGAGCACATATAAATGAGGATAAGGTGTCATAAGCTTGTGTGAGCGGCCTTGATCCGTTTATTCATCTGTGATGAAATTATACTCAATCAATGTGGCATAAGCTTGTGTGAGCGCCATTGATTTGAGAAGCTCTTATGAGCCAGATAGTGGACAGGGTGGCATAAGCTTGTGTGAGCGCTCCTGATCCATAACCCGTATCCAGTCAGTCCAAAAATTTAGAGTGATGTGGGCAAGATAATGAGGATATGTCGGAAAGATAAGAAAAGGAAAGAATAAGAAAATGATGATGATATGAGATTGAAATGTAATGATAAAGAGATTTACAGAATAATTTGCTATTGAAGATAAATGAAAATAACAATGTCTATATGAGCATGACATTTATACTTTTATGAAATAGAAATATGTTGATAGTCATGCATGCAAACATTTTAATACACAAAATGATAATTGTTAATGCTTGTTGCATGATATATTATATTGCCTTCTTTATATGCACCACTAAGCTTAGAGCTTAGCGTGGAGTTTAATTTCCACGCAAATATAGAAAGGTAGCTGAAGACACTAGATAAAGCAAAGCGGTGATCCCAATCAAGTAAAGCTTGAGAAAGTGGGTTACAAGTTTTAAAACTTTTATATTAAAGAAATGTTTGAGTTTGTAAAACTTACTTCTAAAGTTTGTTAAGAATTACTCTGATGTTAAAAATTACTATATTATGTAAATAAATTGTACTCTGATTTTTATTTATATCTATATATATACATGAATAAAAAAAATGTAAATATATATATATATGAAGTATGGGAAAGAAAGGACATTAGTGCTCCCTCATCCGGGCACATGCGGTTCGGGTGAGGAGGTGCTACAGTTAAGTCCTAGATTCATTGGACTGTATGAAATCTTATAGTGGATTGGCCAAGTTGCCTATAGATTGCTTCACCACTAGAGTTAAGCAAGATTCACAATGTTTTTCATGTATCCATATTGAGAAGGTATAGGTCAGATCCTTCGCATGTCATCACAACCGAAAACATAGAGGTCAGACCAGACCTTATATATGAGAAATAGTCGATTAAGATTTTGGCTCATGAGATTAAAGAGCTTAAGAACAAGTGAGTACCATTAGTCAAAGTTCTATGGAGGTATCATGCAAATGATGAGGCTACGTGGGAAAATGAAAAAGTAATGAAAGCACAGTACCCCTAATTGTTTCAACATGATACTATAGGTAATTTTGAGAATGAAATTCTTTTAAGGGGGGAGATGTAACATCCTCAACCTTCCCCACATGCATTTCATTTGAACATATGCATCTTGCATATAATTAAATTGAACATATGCATTTCATACGTATTTTCGTAGGAACAAGTCCATGACACGCACTAGCTACGTGTCCTAGTACATTGCAATTGTATCGAGTCATACATGTGTATTTATAATCTAAATGAGGATAAAAAGTATTAAAAATAAATGAAATAAGGTGACCAAATTAAAGTATGCAAAATGACTAGATTAAGATTAAATTGCATATTGTGTTGAATTGTGTAATAATAATAAGAATAATTAGAAAAAAATAAAATAAAATAAAAAAATAAAAATAAAAAGTCAGAAAAAGAAAAAAAAAAGGAAGTGGACGGGTGAAACAAATGAAATGGTGGTGCCTTTTAACTTATTAGGCAGCCACCATATTCATTTCCTTCCTCACCTTCTTCTTCTTCTTCGCTTCATTTCTTCAACCTATTTTCTCTCAAGTTCCAGCCACCATTTCTTCCCTCTTTCACTCCAAATATTGTAGCAACAAGATTATCCAAGAGTGATTATAGGTGAGTAAACATTTATTTTTGTGTTAAGCTTGATTATGGTGTTTAGGGTTCATTAATAGGCAGTATTTTATGCCATAGTTTTGATGATCTTAGAGATCGAATTTGAAAAATATTAAAATATAAAGGTTGTTCCTTTATATCTTATACTTATGTATATATAAATATTTTTTCAAGATGTGGTGTATAGAATGAGATATCCTCTTTGTACTGAAACTGGTCTGGATGTGAACCCTAAGTAAGTTAGCTATTGTATTTGGTAGTTTTGAATATGATAAAGCCAATATTGGAAGTACCTCAAAACATAAAAGTTGTAGCTATATGTATTATGTATCTTTATACCAAATTTTAGATTCATAGGTCTTGTAAATTTGGAGTTATGGTTAATGGAACCATGACTGTTCATGGTTTAAACTGCCTACTGAGTGCCCTGGGCAGATCCAGCAAATTCTTTGGCTAATTTGAGCTCGTTAGAGCTCGATTCTATACATTATCAAAACATTAAAGTTAATTTTTTTATGTCTTAGCTAAATGTTGGTACTAATTTCAGCTTGATATGTTATGTATAGACTAAGTTATGGCCTTTGGAAGTCATACTGGTATGGAAGCCAATTCTATTCTGGACCAATGAAATATTTGTTATAATTTGAAGACCTTAGAGACATAATTGATAAAAGTTGTAAACATGAAAAAATGTTCCATATTCACCCATATAAGTTTCTGTAAAGTTTCATTAAAATATTAGTTATATATTATAAGTTATGATGAACCAAAATGAGTACCCTGAACCTGCCTAAAGGCAGAAAACAGAACACACTTAGAAATTCCACCAAATATTGTAAAATGATCCAATTAGTCTGAACTTGCAATATGTTATATAATTATATGTTATTTTTAATTATGAATAAGAATCAGATTAATTGGTCAAGTATAAAAAAATTTATAGGCTAAACAGTCCCATAAGGTCACACTGCCTCATAGGAAAAATCTTAACTATTGACATGAACAATGCATATTAATTTGTTTAAGCCACATTAAGTCTCCCTAATCATAAGTTGATTGATTATATTTTTATATTAGGCTCGCAACATATTGGAGATCCACAAGGAGATGATAGACAATAAGTTAGGGGTCGGAATCAAAGAAGAAAGGTGAGTCTAATTATCAATTGAATTCTTTAGTGCAAATGAATGTTGCTTGCTATGTGATTCATATGATTTTCATGATTGGTCCTTGATAATATGATGATGAATAATTTGTGACATTGTGGTACGTACAAATGGTATACTTGTGATATATGTGAAGTATATGTTTGACATATGTGATATATATATACATGGTATATGTATAGTATATGCGAGGTATATGCGTAGAATATGAGGCATATATGCAGTATATGTATGTTATATGTGATAAGATACAATGGTTGATGAATGCTTAAGTACAAGTGCACATGCATATGGACCTAAAAGGCATTGTGACTAGTTAATCGATATTGTAAAGCAAAAGAAGAGGTCTATGGCCCAACAAATGTGAAAATGAAACAAATGATCAAGCTAGCTAGAAAATAAAAATGTTCACATGGAAAATGTTCACATGGAAACCCGGGGCAATGTCTGTTTAACTTGGTCACAACAAAATTAAATAAGAAAATCATTTTCATACGTAAGGAGTAATGATTATATGTTTCAACTTTATTGATATTTATATGATACTGATGAATGGAATGAAATACATGGTATGTATTGGATTTGTGATTTATTATTATGAGTTGTTTGGTACTTCAGAGCTCATTTGAAGGTTATTGTCACTGAGCCGTAACTCATCAATTTGTATCATTTTTTCGGTAAAGAAAAGTGATAGCTCAGTTTGAGTAGCGTATAAAAGACATGGAGCACAGGTCACTGATCGAGCCTCATCACTATCTCTTCTTGCATTCCACACAAACATGAAAATATGTCAACTATGTTTTGTATTTAGGTGCTTGAATATGTATAGTCATTTTGGAATGAGTTTAAAAATGTATAAATGAAAGCAACTCGAAAATACTTATATGTAAAGTTTATGTTTTGATATATATGATATATATTATATTGTGGTGAAAACCTCAGTATTAACTTTGCAAAGTCATTCAATAATATTACAGGATATGAGACTTGCAAGTCATTGAATGAAATTACAGGATATAAAAAAAATTACTATCACTATTAACAGGATATTTTGTTTATCCAGCATGCTATGTGTGATTATTTGATACATAGATAGGTTACACTTAAATGCATAAGATGTGCTGTTACAAGAGAGAAATGTAATGTCCGTAATTAGGGCTTAGTTAATAATATAGATTTAGAAAAAATAAGTATGTTTAAAAGTTATGAGACAAGAATTGAAAAAGAAACAAAAAAGTGAAATGTCACAGAGTTCACGCCCGTGACCACTCTTTCATGACTGTGAACCATCATGAGATAGAATTCTGGGATTTAACACATTCATGGTGGTGACAAAGGTTGTCATGCCCATGAACATCGTCAAATATAAAATTGTATCAGTTGTTCTTTCTTCCATCCACTACCTAAAACTCAAAAGGGAACCTTAGAATTTGAGGTTTTTTCATACCAGAGGCCAATAGCTGATGTTTCTCTTTGATTCCCAACCCTAGATATCTAAACCAAAGCAAACGATCAAGGTTCCATCAAGTTTTTGGGAAATGAGAGCATAAGAAAGGTGGTTTTCTTAAGGAGGAAGAACCCTAGGAAGAAGATAGAAGTCAAATCTTTCATCCCATCTGTGTTTCCTTCGAGTAAGGTAAGGAATCACGTTTCTCCTTCTTTTTTACAAGCTTTCATAGCTTTAATCATGTATGATTCATTTATGGTAGAGACCCATCTTCAAATGGGTTAGGTTATGGTTTGATCTTAAGAGATTATGGTTTAAGACTCCTCTCTAAGCTGTTTAAAGACTAATATATATATGAGTTAGCAAGAAATTGTAAGAGATCAAGTGTCAAAGGGTTAATGTTAGGGTTTTATGCTTTATGGCTTTAAAGGCAAGGTTCATGGGTTATAGATTTTGATATAGCTATGCTATATGTGATAGGAGTTGAAAGGGGAGGTGGTGAAATTCACCGAAAGGATAACCAAGCTTAAGAGAAGCTTGGTTTTGTGAAGCTCCATTAGAGGTATGTACATATACATGTTCAAATTCCCAAGTATGGCATGTTGGGTGTTATTTAAGTGATGATTGAATTGTATGCTTTAAATATTAAATGACAAGTTCAAATGAGGTAATTAATGCCATGAGATAGGATTTTGAGTATGAAATGCTATACATGTAAGTATGCCTTGAATAAACAATGTTTATATTTGTAATCTATATGTAATCAATGTGCTTAAAAAGTCATTTATGAGATAATAAATGATGATGCCTAATGGTTAAGGGTTAAGGGTTAACATGTTTTATTTATGAATTGGAATTTAAATATTAAAATTTTTTTATTGTATGTTTTATGCAAGTCATCATGGCTATGATGCAAGGAAAAGTTTTAATTTTTCACAGATTTTCCGCACACAGGTCATGTAGCATCTGCTTGTTTAATCGGGTTAATCCAATTTAGGTGAGAGGGTGTTACAGAAAGTGTTATAGATGTTTTTTTAAGGCACACTAGATAGAGATTTAAAATTTTGAATGAGTTTATTTTCAGAAGGAGCTAGTTCCAATTATGCATTACAAGTGTCTATGACTCACTTGAAGGGACTGATGGCACAACTTTAAGAGCTATCAGAATAATGTGCTATTAGAATTCTACATCATACATTCATATAAGTTAAATGAAGATAGCCATAGGCAATGGAAAAATATCTTCAATCAAAGGACTAAAAATGATCATAAAAAGATGAAGTGGAAAGTTAACCGATGATTCTTTCTAGAACATAGTATGATGGGTGAATAAAAGTACATAGAGAATTGTAAATCACAATGCAAAGGAAAGATTTTTGTTAACACATTTGGATGATGTTTCAACAAAAAGGTACAATATCAGAAGAGGACTAGTTCTCATAACATAAAACAAAATATCAGTACAGACAGAGGAAGGTTAATCACAAAATCTACAAAATAGAGAGATGGTGCAGTTAAGGGTGAAAGATCTTTATGAAGATTTGTTGCCGGTTTTACAATAAAAGTGGAGACTGGGGAATATATCGATGAATATAAATAAGAGTGTGACAAGAATTTCACAAGTATATAATTAAGAGTGTGACAAGGAGTTGTTACAAGCATAGTCTGGATTTCATCACAACCTATGAGAATAATTCTGGATGAGTTGAAAGTTAGAGATGTAGCTTCAGAAGCTGAAGTATGCAATATGAGATTAAGGGTTTATAACTATTGAGATAATAATGAAGTTACCATATTGTTAGCAATATACAAGAAGAATTGCTACAATTATACTAAAACATGTAGAAGAGGTTTTTTTCCACACCAAAAGTCTAACATGAACCAAAGGAATCAAAGATGATGTACCTAAGACTACAAACAGATTGTAAGCTACTAGTGTAGCATGACAGGAAGGATGAATATATACATTGAAATTAAGAGAGTAATAAATGGAGAACCTAGCAGGGCTACGCATCAAATTTGTAGAAGCTCAAAGAGATTAAAAGAGTATAAAATTAACGTTGGGTAGGTGAAGCTACTGAATAGATCCCTTAAGAGGAAAATATTTGAGTATGTCAGGGAAGCAAAGAAAAGTAGACCAAGTTAGCACATCTTATACTCAGAATGAAATAAAAGGGTACCAAATATCAAGGTAATAAATAGATAACTAGAAAAGAAGGGAGAATATTCAGGAATATATCATCAAGTGCTTATATTATTAACAAGGTGTGTGAGAATCAGAATAGTTGATCTCTTGAAGAGTCAAATATCTTTGAATCAAGCTAAGATCTGCAAGCACATCAAGTTTTATAGAAGAGACTAAATCGACTTGATTATAATGCTCAACCACGTAAAGGGGCATAAAGGAAAGGGTTATATGGATTTATGATGTTGCAAGTAATAGTTCTAGTAAGCATTCATATATTATCATAGTATTTATACTATTTACATACCTATGTGCTCAATCATGCCATCATATATGAAGATAATTTATACATACTTAGTCCACATATTCAAACATTTATTTCACATAAAACATAAGTGAATCCATATCATCATATCTATATAGCATTCGTTTCACATAATACAATTTCCATTTCCTTGTTTGTTTACTTGGTTCTTGGTTTTCCATATATCCTGTTTACTTAACCATATTTCTATTTTACATAGCATATTAGATAACTCATTTCCATACTATGAATTTAATTTATAACCCAATTATTTAGATTTAGACTACCTGGTGTAGGCTGTAAAATAGAAACGCTCTCACTCGAGTTTAAGCTACCCTACTCACTATCTGTAATTGTCTGTATAATTGCTCAACTGAGCTTCTCAAGTTAAGAGTACTCTCACCTGAGCTTAAGCTACATTGAGTGATTAAAATATAATAATTGCATGCATATAAGATCAAAAGCACTTTTATTCTAGCTTAAGCCACCTTATCCCTAAAATAATAAATCCATGTGATAAAATTTTTGGTATCGTAACTCCCCCAATAGCATGCCATCTATCCTATAATAGTCCTCATATAGAGAATGAGAATTAATTAATTGAAATATGGTTATCCATATCATTTCATAATCTGTTTCATAGTTTACACATGTTATCTATATAGTATCTTGTGATTTAGAGCATAGTGAGCATATCCATATTCATGTTCATGTAATCATGCTATATTCAAGTATATTTCATCATTTTAGGTGTGTGTGCAAACCAATTCCATATTAATTCACCATAAAATTCAATATAAATTTATGTTTTAAGGCTTCACATGCATGAATGATCATTCATGGTTGTGAAGGCTTCATTCACAGGTTGTCAACCCGTGACCCATGTCATGAATGATTATGTCCACTTTTGCCACAACATTCATAAGTGTGAACATTATGTCATGACCTGAAGGGTTTGAAGTCAAATCTCATTCATAAATGCAATAGAAAATTAAAATTTTCAAAACTCGAAACAAAGACCTTGTTAGATTGTTGGATTGCCATTAAAACTAATTCATCAAAACATAAAGATTAGATATTATACCTTGTAATTTCTTGATTTGTTCTTTATATTTTCACCTTGTTAGATTGTAGCAAATCATAAAAATTCACACTAGGACATTTCTAATATTAATCCATACGAAAATGTGAGAAGAAACTTCAAGAAAAATAGTTGAACACACCTCAAAGTCCTAGCAATGGTTTATGCTCTATTTTGAAAGAATATGAAAAATAATTATTATTTTCATTTTAATTTTTATTAATTTCTAAAAATAATATTCTGACTTTTGAATTCTTCAAAAATATTTTTACCCCAAAATTAGTCTAGGTACAAAGTGCACAAGACAAGGGGAGGGATTTTTTTTTTTGGGGGAGGGGTTGCCTTAATTGGCTTATTAAGGCCAATTAGGCCAACTGGTCTACTTGTTGTATGTTATAGCATGGTATGATAATACATGTTATGATTGTGATTTATGAGCAATCATGGTTTATGAATAATATGAAACATATATGGTACGTGTTGTGAAATTGTAAGCCCAATACTCTAGGACTAGAGCTAGGATAGATGGCATGCCATTGAGGGGGAGATTGGTACTGGGTGACCTAGATTAGTCATGTTTGAGATACTTTGAAGGCCCAGGGTTAAGTAATGAGAGCTTTCTTGGTTAGGTAATGTTTGTGATGTTTTGATGGCCTAGGGGTAAGTAATGAGAGCTTCATTGGTTAGGTTATGTTGAGACACTTTGAAGGCCAAGATGTAAGCATTGAGAGTTTCCTCGGTTGGATTATAAACAATATGTTTTGAAGGCTTGGGGTTAAGCCAGGTGGGCTTCCTATGGTAGCTATTTTGCACTCTCATTTTCCTCATACATGTATTCTAGGAAGCTTAGACAGGTGTCTTGGGGGCTCTAGTGACAGCCGTAGATTACCCGTATCCATTTTAGTCTAGTTATGAGTAAGCTACCCAAAGGTAAGGTAATTAACTTTAGTTAAGTGTGGTATACACTTGTGTGATTCTTATTAGTTGTTTGAAATGCCATGTTTGATATGTATATGCAGTGTATGAGATCATTATGGTATGTCATGTAGAATATGAGCTAATGCATATGCAGGCTTCGAGATAAGATGTCGTGATAGGTTGGTAAGTATATCATGCATAATATATATGACTTATGGTGTGCCTTGCATGTTGTTATGTACCACTAGGCACTAGTTGCTTAGCATATGGGCTTCCCTTATGCAGGTTCGACGCTTAAGAGTGGAGCAATAGAGGAGGACGCCTAGAGATGAAAGTCAAGGATACACGAGTGTGGTGGGTGATATAATAGTTGTACTTTTTCTTTTGTTGAGTTTTGTTGGGTTAGGTAGTTATAGTTTTACATACTTGTATTTCAAATAAATGTAGTTTTTATAACTATGCATTTTGTAAAAATCTTTGGGCTAGTGTTGCCCATTTGATTAATGTATTTAACTTTATCTTATCAAGCCTTTTAATGATATTTTATTTTTATTTAAGTCATCATGGCCATAGTGCGTGGAAATTTTAAATTATCTCATTTTAATTCATATGCATCGTACTATCTTTTGGTATAATTGGGTTTATTCTTAATTATATCGAATGACGTTACATTTAGTAGTATCAGAGCCTAGGTTTATGCAGTTCTGAAGCTAGGTGGAAAGGGTTGTATCATGTGTATAAGTATTATCCTATATGACTCTGATGTGGGCTATTCTATGTCGATGTGTAGGCTAAAGAGCAAGTATAAACATTGAACTGCATGACGCTGTTGAGAGTAACAGTCCTCCGGACATAGAGGCTTAGAATCAGCAGCTAAGCCAACTAATTTGCAAGGGTCGGTTGGAGCATGTTTTCCACAACAGCCGATGGCTAGTCAGGCTAGTCAAGCTTAGGATCCTCTAATACATAACCTAGCTGCTCTTTTACAACAGTTGGTACTAGCTATGCCACTACCACCTCTTCAACCACTATCACCACCTCCACCACCTCTTCAGTCACCACCAAGGCATATGGTTTAGATTGATAGACTGAGGAAGTATGGAGCTATGAACTTCGTAGGCAATATTGAGGATGATCCAACATATGTTGTGTTCTAGTTAAAGAAGACTGGGAGGGTCTTTAAGGAGTTGGATTGTGTCGATGAGCACAGAGCTAGGTATGTTGTTTCACTTCTCAAGGAGCATGCCTATTATTGGTGGAAGTAAGTTCTATAGAAGCAGTAGATTCCACAACCATTTGGGATTTTTTTCTGCTGAGTTCAAGAAATAGTATGTGCCAAGGGCATATATAGATGAGAAGAAATGATATTTTGTAAACTTACGGTAGGGAAACATGATAGTGACTATTTATGAGAGAGAGTTTACCTAGTTAAGCAGGTATGTGACTGGTATCATTGGGGATGAGGTAGACAATTGTCATTGATTTGAGGATGGTCTAAGAGATGAGATCGGGTTCCATGTGATCTCACAGCAGTATGAGGACTTTTGCAAAGTTGGTATCTTTTTCTACTACAATAGAGAAGAGGGTAAAGATGAAAAGAGCAGATGAGTCATCTAGAAGAGACTTTAAAGGGTCAGCTTTTAATGCTACACAGACATCGAGCAGGAAGGCTCACACCAGTTCTAGACCTTTCCAGTTTAGAGGATAGGGATAGGATCAGGGTCAATCGGGGTACACCAGATAGGTTTCATCATTAGAAATCATTTTTATAACTCTCAGTAGTCAGGCTTAGACACAGAGTGAGGTAGTACCTCAGTGTGTAGCGTGTGGGAAGATCCATAAAGGAGAGTGATGGGGACACTCAAGGTCTTATTACAGGTGTGGGTCTTAAGATCACTACCCAAGAGATTGTCCATTTTGGACAACTGAGGTACCAACTCAGACTCAAAGTTCAATGCTGACTTAGGGCAGAGGGTAGGGATAGACCTATAGGGGTAGTAGAGGTGAACCTAGATAGACCATATCTGAGTTAGTGAATAGGCTAGTAGGTATTAGAGCACCAACGAGGGCCTATGCTATTAAGGTGAGAGAGGATCTGAGTGCTTCGAACATGGTTGTCGATACATTTCTTATCTTTGACTCAGTCTCCATTGCTTTGATTGATCCGGGTTCTATGCATTCTTATATATGTACCAATATAGTTGAGTGGTACAGTATGTTATTTGAAAGATTAGATTATAAGATCAAGGTGACTAGCCCTCTAGGGCATAGCACTATGGTAAAATCGAGTATACGAAGATTGTCCCATCATAGTCCAAAGGAAATAGTTTCCAATAGATCTGATCGAATTACCTTTCTATGAGTATAACGCTATCTTAGGTATGGATTGGTTATCTTAGTAGGGTACAATGGTAGACTGCAGAAGGAAGATGGTGGAGTTGAGAACTCCTAAGGGAGATACTGTGGTAGTTCAGGGTGAGAGATCCTTATAGCCATCAAGGGTCATCTCTGTTAAACCTTGAGGGGTATTTCTGTCATTTTGATGATAACAAAATAATATAGCAATATTGTATTTAACATACTTGTTATTGTAAGTATATTATACAGGACATGGATTAAAATAGCAAGAATGGAGAATTGGAAGAATAATCCTTGAGAGACAAAATTCAAGTAGTAGCATGTTCACTGCCGTGACTCTATGAGTCACTCCCATGAAATAAGCTAACCGCTACCAAAACCAACTTTTGAAGTTCACGACCATGAAGAAAAAACAAACCGTGAAGTAAGCATTTCAGTCACCCCCGTGAATAAAGGTGTCACCCCCGTGAAGATTCATGCAATTTCATCTGGAGTTTCACGACCAGAGTCACCACATGGATCACGGCTGGGAAGATTGTCACGCCTGTGACTCAATATGTCAAAACATTCCAGAGAGCTTCACGACCAAGGTCACCACTTCAGTCACGACTTGGGAAGAACTGTCACTCCCGTGACATGCATAGTCACGCCCGTGAACAATGAGAGAGAAAAATGTCAGACACGATTTTTTGGTTGGTACAACGGTTAGTTTCTTATTTAATGCACCCTAACGGCTATATTCAGCGATGGAAGTATAAATGGAATGCATTAAGACAAAAAGAGAATGATAAGAATAACAAAAAAATAGCATATACTTTGAATTTAATTCTGATTACAAGCTATATGTACTTTCATACTTTGAGAACAAAATCTATTCTCTGTAAAAATCTTTTTGCTCTTCATATTTGAGCAATTAAGATATGTGAGTGGTTCTCTCTGTAATCTTTACTCAAGTGAGCTTTGGGTATTTCTGGGTTAAGAGTAGAACACTTGTAAGGGTTAGTTATGTGAGCCTCCAAAATACAAAGTGAAGGTTGTTTGTGTAATCTTGTAAAACACAAAGTGAAGGTTGTTTGTGTGATCCTGTAAAAATACAAGTGAAGGTTGTTTGTGTGAGCCTACAATAACCAATTCCTTGTGTTTTGTGAGCCATTGTGTGAGCCATTAAAACACAAGGAATTTCTGGGTTAGGTGTGAGCCATTGTGAGAAACACCATAGTTGGAAGTGAGCTTGTAAAACTCCATTGTAACACTTAGTGTGTTAGTGAAACTCCCAATTGCGATTGGGGAGAGGAGTAGGGTTTGTTAACACCCGAACCTCTATAAATCTTTGAATCTGATTTTCTCTATCCCTCGTAAAATTAATTATTTATTTCCGCACTTTAAAGTTTAATTTTTTTTAAAACTCCAATTCAACCCCCCTTCTTGGTCTAATATCTGGACAACAATTGGTATCAGAGCCTTGTCTAGCATCGAAGCCTAAAAAACGCTAGTAAAGAGTAAGATATGGCCAGTGAAGGATTCCAAAGTCTCAAACCTTACTTTGATGGAGCAAATTATGCCCATTGGAAGTTTAGGATGGAGACATACTTGGATAGTGAAGGAATTGAAGTCTGGGATAGTGTACGAAAAGAATGGACACCACCAACCAGAAGAGGAGCTGATGGTGAAGAGGAAATCCTATCAAGAGATGATTGGACAGAGCCCCAAGGAAGAGCAAATTTAAAAAACAAGAAGGCAATGACAATTCTATCAAGCTCATTATCTATTGAATAATGTGGGAGAATACAGCACTGCTCAACAGCATATAGTATGTGGAAGACATTGGAGAACTATCATGAGGGAACTAAGCAAGTCAAATCCAAGAAGATTCAACTTCTAACCTCAGAATATGAGCTCTTGAAGATGAAATCCAATGAGTCAATCACTGACATGACCAACCGTCTTCTATCCATTATAAATGGAATGAGGAAACTTGGGAAGCATATGAGTTTGGAAGATATAAACAACAAAATCCTGAGAAGTCTTCCTCTTAAAGACTATGGTTCAAGAGTTGCTGGCATAGAAGAAGCAAATGAAGATATGAGCATCATGAATGCTGATGTGCTGATTGGCAAACTTCTCACACATGAGATGGCAGTAAAGAGAGATAGAGAACTTAAAGCAGAGCTAGAGAAAAGAAAGCCCTTAGCACTCAAAGCCTTTACTTCAAAATCTCAAGAAGAAAGTGAAGATGATGAAGAAATGAGTGATGACGAAAATGAGGACATCGTTATGATTTCAAGGAGATTAAAAAGAATCATTGAGAAGAAAATGAGCAATTCCAGAAAATTCAAACAAACTTCTAATGACACACATAGAAGTAAGGAAGAGGTAAAATGCTATGGATGTGGAAAGAAGGGACATATCAAACCAGAATGTCCAAAGCTCAAGAAGCATAAGAGCAAATACCAAAGAGACAATGGGGAGAAAGGTCATAAAGCCACATGGGATGACGAAAGCTCTTCTAGTGAAAAAGATGATAATGAAAGTGAAGAGGTCAACCTATGTTTCATGGCTATTGAGGATCACGTCTCAAACAAAGTAAGATCACTACACTCATACTCTTTCAATAATAATAATAGTGACAATGATAGTAATAGTGATAGTGATAGTGATAGTGATGATGATGATGATAATGAGCAAAGCCTTATAGAAGAATTAAATATAGAATTAGAGAAATATAGAACTAGACTTAATACCTATAGAAATAATATCTCTAATTTGAAAAATAAGATAGTAGGATTAGAAAAGGAGAACATAAAGCTTAAATCATCTAATGAATCTCTGCAAAAGTCATTATATGAATATTCATCAAGACCCTCAACAGTTTCATTGTTAAAAGAAAATAATACTTTGAAAAATGAAGTTGAGGAACTTAGAAATTCCATTTCTAAATTTCACAAAGGTAAAGAGAGCTTAGATACTCTCATTGTGTCTCAGAGATCACCCTTAATTAGACATGGTCTAGGATTTAAGGACACATCATCATCTTTTCACAAAACTATATTTGTTAAATCTAAAGAATCTCACATCTCCACACCTGTTAGAACTGCACCAAGAAATAAGAATGTTAAACCTTCTATACAGAAAAAGAATAACCATGCCTTTATATATAAAAAGCAAGAATCTAGAAGAATGCAAATTAATCATGATTGTGCATGTCATTGCTCTCAAAATCAGTCTAATAGAATTATGGCATTTAAATACAGTGTAAGACCAAAAAGCAAGTTTAGACCTAAACAATGTAATTATTGTATGAAAATGGGTCACATAAATAAACATTGCTGGATAAGGAAGGCTCATTGGGAACCTTCATGTGCTAACCCCCAAGGACCCAAACTCATTTGGGTACCTAAAAATCATACTTGATTTGTGATTCTATAGGTATGTCTCAAGTCCACAATAAACAAAAATGCGTGGCTAGTAGACAGTGGATGCTCAAGGCATATGACAGGAGACAAAGAACTTTTCAATAAAATCAAAAGTATTGATGGAGGTAAAGTTACCTTTGGAAACAATGCAAAGGGTAAGCTAATTGGCATTGGTTCTATTGGTGTTAATGGTACTACTTTTATTAAAGATGTCTTACTTGTTGATGGCTTGAAACATAACTTGTTAAGTGTAAGTCAATTATGTGATAAAGGAAACAAAGTAATCTTTACTTCAAATGAATGTCTTGTAATCTCTATCGATGGTCAAGAAATATTTAAAGGAAATAGAGATATCAATACATACATAATAAACTTACATGAACTATCTAACCATTCCTCTAAGTGTCTTATGACTACTAGTGATGGATCTTGGTTGTGGCATAGAAAACTTCGTCATGCTAACATAGACTTAATACAAAGTCTTAGCACAAGAGAGCTAGTAAAAGGATTGCCAAATGTTAAATATGATAAAGGCAAGACATGTGATCCTTGTCAGAGAGGAAAGCAACACAAGTCATCTTTCAAAGCTAAAAACATAGTAAGTACTTCAAAACCTCTCCAACTCCTGCATTTAGACTTATTTGGGCCTACTAGAATTGCTAGCTTAGGAGGAAAACATTATGCATTTGTCATCGTAGATGATTACTCTAGATTTACATGGGTAATTTTCTTAGCCCAAAAGAGGGATGCTTTTGAAAATTTCAAAAACTTTGCTAAAAGAGTTCAAAATGAAAAAGGGTACTACATTTCAAAAATAAGAAGTGATCATGGGAAAGAATTTGAAAATGAAAACTTTGAAAGTTTTTGTCTTGAACATGGCATTTCACATAATTTCTCATCTCCTAGGACACCTCAACAAAATGGGGTAGTTGAAAGGAAAAATCGAACTTTAATTGAAATGGCTAGAACAATGCTTAATGAATATGAATTACCAACTTATTTTTGGGCAGAAGCCACAAACACTGCATGTTATATTTCAAATTGAGTTTTCAAAAGATCCCTTTTAAACAAAACCTCATTTGAGCTATGGAATGGAAGAAAGCCCTTGATATCATACTTTAGAGTATTTGGATGCAAGTGTTTTATATTGAACACCAAGGAAAATCTTGGAAAATTTGCCTCTAAGTCTGATGAAGGTATCTTTTTAGGGTACTCTACAACCAGCAAAGCATATAGAATATTTAATAAAAGATCATTAACGGTTGAAGAATCCATGCATGTTGTTTTTAATGAATCTAGTAGACTTGATCTTGTGAAAGGTAGTGTTCTTGATGATGTTGTAGGTAATATGGAAAGATTTGATATTGGAAATGGGAAAGAAGAAAATGATCAAGAAAATTTACTGCAAAATGACACTCTACCTCAAAATCAAGAACAAAATGATCAAGAACTTCCAAAAGAATGGAGAATGATGAAAGATCATCCAAAAGAGCAAATAATTGGTGATCTATCAAGGGAAGTAAGTACTAGATCTCATTTCAAGCATTTAGTCACTGACATTGCTTTTATTTCACAAATTGAGCCTAAAAATATTGATGAGGCTCTTAATTATGAAAGTTGGATATTTTCCATGTAAGAGGAAGTCAACCAATTTGAGAGAAATAAGGTATGGAACCTAGTACCTAGACCCAAGGATCATCAAATCATAGGTAGCAAATGGGTATTTAGAAACAAATTAGATGAACAATGGTTAATAACCAGGAATAAAGCAAGACTAGTTGCAAAAGGATATAATCAAGAAGAAGGTATAGATTATGATGAAACATATGCACCTGTAGCTAGATTAGAAGCTATAAGAATACTCTTAGCATATGCATGTCACATGAATTTCAAACTTTTTCAAATGGATATGAAAAGTGCATTTCTAAATGGTTATATAGATGAAGAAGTGTATGTAGAACAACCACCAGGTTTTGAAAGCTATGATTTGCCAAATCATGTTTTTAAACTTTCAAAAGCTTTGTATGGTTTAAAACAGGCTTCAAGAGCTTGGTATGAGAGACTAAGTTCTTTTTTATTAGAAAATAGCTTCACAAAGGGAAATATTGACACTACACTATTCATCAAAAAGCATAAGCATGATATACTAATTGTTCAAATTTATGTTGATGATATAATAAGCATCAAAAAGCATAAGCATGATATGATCGGATCACTTTTATATCTTACTGCTTCTAGACCCGATATTATGTATAGTGTTTGCTTATGTGCACGATTTTAATCATGTCCTAAAGAATCTCATTTAAATGCTGTAAAAAGAATTTTAAGATGTTTACATGGATCATTGCATCTAGGTTTATGGTATCCTAGGAATTCATCTTTATATATTATAGGATATTCAGATGCAGACTATGCTGGTAGTCTTTTGGATAGGAAAAGTACTTCAGGTACTTGTCACTTCATTGGAGAATGTTTGGTTTCTTGGTTTAGCAAGAAACAAGTTTCAGTTGCTCTCTCAAATGCTGAAGCTGAATATGTAGAAGTTGCATGCTGTTGTACACAAATTCTTTGGATGAAACAACAACTTAAGGACTGTGGTCATGAGATGAACCATATACCTATAAAATGTGACAACACAAGTGCTATTAATCTTTCAAAGAATCCTATTCAACACTCTAGAAGAAAACATATTGACATTAGACACCACTTTATTAGAGATCATGTTCAATATGGAAACGTTGCATTAGAATTTATAAGCACAGAAAATCAATTAGCAGATATTTTCACTAAGTCTCTAAATGAGGAAAGATTTAATTTCATTAGAAGAGAACTTGGTATGATTGATGGATTAACCTTGTGATTGCAAAAATATGAAATTTTAATTGTTGATCTTAAATCATATCACAAGTTATAAGATAGAAATTTTGATGAGAATTCATGTTTTAAGAAGTAGAATCTTTGTTGAAATGATTTAGTCTTGTTGTAGGACTTAATTTTAATTTAATGAAAATTTTAGGGGAGTCACGCCCGTGACATATATTCACGCCCATGACTTAAATGGCCCAAAGAGGCAGTGTCGTTCACTACTTGGTTCACGACATGGTTCACGGCTTCAAGTGGTGAAACTTATTTTCACGGCTTGAGTCACGCCTGTGAAAAGAGACTTTCACGCCCGTGACGAATTTTCACTCCCGTGAACAATTACATCCCAAAACTCACAGAAGCTTTCACGCCTTAAGTGACGGCTTGCTTCACGGGCATCAGTAGTGAAATTCAACAGTTCACGCCCGTGACCATTTATTCACCCTCGTGACCGATGATCATTCACGCCTGTGACATTCAAATATCACGCCCGTGAACTTATTCACGTCTTTATTCACGGGTGGAACACTCCTTTAGCAAACTGTGAACACTACCATTCACGTCCTTGAAAACCTACTTCACACCCGTGAATGTATCGAATATATAAGAGAACAGCCGGTTTCAACTCTCCATCTCCCAAAACCACTCTCATTTACTCTCATTCATTGAGACATTGAAGATTCCGGCCCTAAAGACTTAACCTTTGCCTATAAAAACCACCAAAAGTTACCTAATGACTTAATCTTCAGCAACTATCATACATTGTTTTTAGGGTTTTCCATAAATTTTTTGTCAAAAATCTTTCCAACCTCATTTTCAATAAATCTCTTCAAAAATGGAGTCTGCTTCATCCAAGGGTAAGAGAAAGAAGTCCCATGCACCTAAGAGGTATGCAGATTACCTAATGAACTGCATTCCGGAGAATTGCTATCCTCGGTATGCAACTTTGAAGAAGAGACCTCTTTTGTCATCAAGGTCCTTCGATTGGCAGACAGTCCGAAGTCTCGGGCTTGAGACGGCTATGACAGAGTAACTACAAGCCTGTCATCTCAAAGATTTTGTTGAAATTCATCAGCCGACTTTGAGGGAGCCAACACTGGAATTCCTCAGCACCTTGCAGGTTTCACCTACTGGAGTGGTGAAATTCCAACTCTACAACAATCCCAACACCCTCAGTGCCATTGAGTTTGGGGAATTTTTCAGCCTACCATCTGAGGGCATCCTAAATGATACTGAGGTAGAATTCTTTGCCCCTCTACCCTGGACACATTTTGGCACCGGTTGCAGCTGGGATGTCAAGAAAACAAAGAGCACACATCTCAGGACCCCAGTGCATAGGTATTTGCATAGGTTCCTGACCTATAGCATATTTGCTAGGGGAGAAAGCAACGGGACTATCAGGAAGTTAGAACTCTTCCTATTTGAGATGGCTCGGAGAGGACTTACAGTGGCACTTTCCAGATGGTTTGCTAATCATCTTCTCTCCATTGCCACCAAGCCCACATGAGATATTTTGATTGGGGCATATGTCACCCATATCGCAGTGAAGCTCAATTATTTGAAGCTGGATGACCATCAGTTCAACATCATTCCTGCACATCCTCGAGATAGCTTGGATGTTGAGTCGTTCATCAAGATGGGAGCGGCTGTCAGAATCATTTTTTAGAACGATATCTTCTATCGCTTCACTGACATTGCTGGGGAGATTATCTGGGAAGATAATGACATGGAGGATTTTAAAGCAGGCCTCCAGGTAGTCCAGCAGAAAAAGAGGGCTCGGGTTGAGGAAGCACCTTCAACAGTTGAGCAGGACAACGGAGAGTCCTCAGCTTCCACACTGTCCTTAGCACAGCAGGTGGTTGACCTCTTGGCACCACGTTTTGAGCAGCTACAGACTTCGATGGATGAGAGGTTGGAGAACCTCAAAGACTTCATGGAGTCTCGGATGGACAGCCTTGAGACTGAAGTAGCTAGGCTTCGTGATAGGATGTCTGGCTAGGAGATAGGCTAGAGTGTAGCCTAAATTTGATTGTTTTTTTTTCTTGTTTGTTATATTTATGTTTGCTTGTGTAGGAAATTTTAAATTTCCTTTCTGAATATTTTAACTCAGTTTGTATCCTTTCCTTTATGCTATATATATTTGCTTTTGTTTACTTCAATCTTCATATCCTTTTTGATTGATGACAAAAGGGGGAGAAAACTAGCAATATATGATAGGCAATATATGATAGGGAGAATGGTATCAAACTAGCAACATAAGATCAAACTAGCAATATATATTAAGGTAAATGAATTTTGAATCAAATAATTAAAAGTGAATTGACTTTGAAATGGATTAAAAATCTTGATTCAAAATTTCATATGCAAAGTATATAAATTGAGCTTTATATACCTTAGATACAACTTAAGTATACTTTGCATATACCTTAAAGCGAGTTACAAATAAAAATATGCCTTAAATATACCTTACATATACTTCATGTCTTAAAAAGGAATTATAGTATATATATTGGATATACTTCTCATATAACTTGCATATAATCTAGTTAAGTTTATTTCAATGCTACATCATTATCTACTGTTCTTGCACATGATAAATTTTTTATCCTAAGTATATTTTGAGGGGGAGACTTCTCAAAATCACATATTGCTAGATTATTTGTCACCATCAAAAAGGGAGAGATTGTTAAACCTTGAGGGGTATTTCCATCATTTTGATGATAACAAAATAATATAGCAATATTGTTTATAACGTACTTGTTGTTGTAAGTATATTATACAAGACATGGATTAAAATAACAAGAATGGAGAATTGAAAGAATAATCATTGAGAGACACAATTCAAGTAGTAGCATGTTCACTGTCGTGACTCTATGAGTCACTCCCGTGAAATAAGCTAACCGCTACCAAAACCAACTTTTGAAGTTCACGACTATGAAGGAAAAACAAACCGTGAAGTAAGCATTTCAGTCACCCCCGTGAAGATTCATGCAATTTCATCCAGAGAGCTTCACGACCAGAGTCACCACTTGGATCACGGCTGGGAAGATTATCACGCCCGTGAATGAGTATGTCACGCCCGTGACTCAATATGTCAAAATATTCCAGAGAGCTTCACGACCAAGGTCACCACTTCAGTCACGGCTTGGGAAGAACTGTCACTCCCGTGACACGCATAGTCACGCCTGTGAACAATGAGAGAGAAAAATGTCAGATGCGATTTTTTGGTTGGTACAACAGCTAGTTTCTTATTTAATGCACCCCAACGGCTATATTTAGCCATGAGAGTATAAATGGAAGTCATTTATGCATTAAGACAAAAAGAGAATGATAAGAATAACAAAAGAATAACATATACTTCGAATTTAATTCTAATTACAAGCTATTTGTACTTTCATACTTTGAGAACAAATTCTATTCTCTGTAAAAATCTTTTTGCTCTTCATATTTGAGCAATTAAGATTTGTGAGTGGTTCTGGGTTAAGAGTAGAACACTTGTAAGGGTTAGTTGTGTGAGCCTCCAAAACACAAAGTGAAGGTTGTTTGTGTAATCCTGTAAAACACAAAGTGAAGGTAGTTTGTGTGATCCTGTAAAAACACAAGTGAAGGTTGTTTGTGTGAGCCTGTAAAACACAAGGAATTGGTTATTGTGTGAGCCATTAAAACACAAGAGATTTTTGGGTTAGGTGTGAGCCATTGTGAGAAACACCATAGTTGGGAGTGAGCTTGTAAAACTCCATTGTAACATTTAGTGTGTTAGTGAAACTCCCCATTGCGATTGGGGAGAGGAGTAGGGTTTGTTAACACCCAAACCTCTATAAATCTTTATGTCCGATTTTTTCTATCCCTCCTAAAATTAATTATTTATTTTCGAACTTTAAAGTTTAATTGTTTTTTAAAACTCCAATTCAACCCCCCTTCTTGGTCTAATATATGGGCAACAATCTCTATGATGAAGGCTTATAAAATGATCAAGAAAAGGTGTGAGGCCTGCTTAGCTAACGTAGTTGACACTAGGAGGGAAAGCCTAGACCTTAGGGATATTCCAATGGTAGAGGAATTCTCATACATGTTTCTAGATAAGGCTAACTCCGGAGAGAGAGATAAACTTCTCAATTGAGCTTACTTCGGGTACACCTCCTATATCAACGACACCATATCGTAAGGCTCCATCAGAGATGAAAGAGTTAATGGCATAGTTACAGGAACTATTGGACAAGAGCTTAATCAGACCGAGTATATCTCCATGGGGTGCACCAATGTTGTTTGTCAAGAAGAAAGATGGGTCTATGAGGTTGTGCGTAGTCTATAGGTAGTTGAATAGGGTGATAGTTAAGAACAAGTATCCGCTACCATAGATTGATGATCTTTTTGATCAATTAAAGGGTGTTGGGGTGTTCTTTAAGATTGACTTGATATTGGGGTATCATTAGTTGAGAATCCAGGCGAGCGATGTAGAGGAGACAACTTTTAGAACCATATATAGTCACTATAAGTTTTTAGTTATGCCCTTTGGGTTGACCAACACTCTAATAGCTTTTATGGATTTGATGAACCAAATCTTCAGATAATTTTTGGACCAGTTTGTTGTGGTTTTCATAGACAACATCTTAGTGTATTTGAGAAGCAAGAATGAACATGAGCAGAAGCTATATACTAAGCTCTCTAAGTGTGAGTTTTCGCTAGATGAGATTGCCTTTCTCGGGCATGTCATATCGGTCGATGGGATTAGAGTGGATCTAGGCAAGGTCACAGCGATCTTAGATTGGAAAGCTCCGTGGAATGTGACCAAAATTAGGAGATTTGTCAGCTTAGCAGGATATTGTATGTAACACTCACTAATTAGATTTAATTTGAATAAGTATGTGGTATAAATAGAAAAAACATGATAGATAATAGAGATTAAAATAGATGGAATAAATGATTAAATTATAAATTAAAATAAATTAAATTGATAGCCATAATGAATTTGAATAAATTAGACCACATAATTAAATTGTATTTTTAGTAAAAAAATTTAAAATTACTAGATACGTAAATATATGATGATGATGATGATGATGATGATGATGATGATGATGATGATGATGATAATAATAATAATAATAATAATAATAATAATAATAATAATAATAATAATAATAATAATAATAATAAAATTAAAAAAAAAGAAAACAAAAAAGTGAAAAGTAGACACAGTAGAAAAAGAAAACAAAAAAAAACAGAAAAATCGGGAGAGTGGGGCTGAAGTCAATTAAGACTTCCTTTGGCCCTTTTGCTTCCAACTCCAACCCTCTCCTTCTTCTTCTTCATCATCCCTTTTGCTTCCTCCATATCACAACCCAAAATCTTCATCATCTTCTTCATGATTTGCAAGAAAATTTGCTCCAAATAAATCTAATCTTGGTAAGTAATATCTTTTCCACGATTATTGTGTTATTAGAACTTTTTAGATTATGTTCTGTAGTATAGTTCATTCATTTTTCTGTAATGTAGTGTTATTTGAGGAGGTTTAAAACATAAAACTTGTTCATATATGTCTTGTGTATCTGTCTATCAAATTTTATTGAATGATTTTGAGTATATAACGAGAAATGGTCATTGGGGTGAAACTGGTTCAGGGAGACGTATCAACTGAATAACCTACGGTTTTAGTTTAAATTGATCATCTTTGTTAACCTTGAGGGGTATTTCTGTCATTTTGATGATAATAAATAATATAGCAATATTGTATTTAACATACTTGTTTTTGTAAGTATAATATACAGGACATGAATTAAAATAGCAAGAATGGAGAATTGGAAGAATAATCCTTGAGAAACAAAAAGCAAGAAGTAGCATGTTCACTGCCGTGACTCTAGGAGTCACTCCCGTGAAGCCAACTAGCCGTTACCAAGAAACCAACATTTGAAGTTCACGACCATGAAGGAAAACCAAACCGTGAAGTAAGCATTTCAGTCACCCCCGTGAAGAAAGGTGTCACCCCCGTGAAGCTTCATGCAAATTTCATTCCAGAGAGCTTCACGACCAGAGTCACCACTTGGGTCACGGCTGGGAAGATGTTCACCCCCGTGAATGAATGTGTCACCCCCATGAAGGCTTCATTCAATTTCATCTAGAGAGCTTCACGACCAGAGTCACCACTTGGTTCACGGCTAGGAAGAGTGTCACGCCCATGACTGATTAAAGTCATGCCCGTGACTCTATATGTCAAAACATACCAGAGAGCTTCACGACCAAGGTCACCACTTCAGTCACGGCTTGGGAAGAACTGTCACCCCCGTGATAAGCATATTCATTCCCGTGAACAACGAAAGAGAAAAATGTCAGGCGCGATTTTTTGGTTGGTATAACGGCTAGTTTCTTATTTAATGCACCCCAACAGCTATATTCAGCCATGGGAGTACAAATGGAAGTCATTTATGCATTAAGAAACAAGAGAATCACAAGAAAAACAAAAGATTAGCATATACTTCAAATCACAAGCTATCTTGTACTTTTATACTTTGAGAACAAATTCATTCTCTGTAAAAATCTTATTGCTCCTCATATTTGAGCAATAAAGATTTATAAGTAGTTATCTCTGTAATCTTTACTCAAGTAAGCATTGGGTAGTTCTGGGTTAAGAGAATAACACTTGTAAGGGTTAGTTGTGTGAACCTCCAAAACACAAATTAAAAGGTTGTTTGTGTGAGCCTGTAAAACACAAAGTGTAGGTTGTTTGTGTGAGCCTGTAAAACACAAAGTGTAGGTTGTTTGTGTGAGCCTGTAAAACACAAAGGAATTGGTTATTGTGTGAGCCATTAAAACACAAGGGATTTCTAGGTTAGGTGTGAGCCATTGTGAGAAACACCATAGTTGAGAGTGAGCTTGTAAAACTCCATTGTAACACTTAGTGTGTTAGTGAAACTCCCAATTGCGATTGAGGAGAGGAGTAGGGTTTGTTAATACCCGAACCTCTATAAATCTTTGTGTCTGATTTTCTCTATCCCTTCTAAAATTAACAATTTTATTTCCGCACCTTAAAGTTTAATTTTTGAAACTCCAATTCAACCCCCCTTCTTGGTCTAATATCTGGGCAACAATTGGTATCAGAGCCTTGTCTAGCATTGAAGCCTAAAAAGTGCTAGTAAAGAGTAAGATATGGCCAGTGAAGGATTCCAGAGTCTCAAACCTTACTTTGATGGAACGAATTATGCCCATTGGAAGTTTCAGATGGAGTCATATCTTGATAATGAAGGAATTGAAGCTTGGAATAGTATTCGAAAAGAATGGACACCACCAATTAGAAGAGGAGTTAATGGTAAAGAAGAAATCCTGTCAAGAGATGATTGGACAGAGCCTCAAAGAAGAGCAAATTTAAAAAATAAGAAGGCAATGACAATTCTCTCAAGTTCATTATCTATTGAAGAATGTGGTAGGATACAACACTGTTCAACTACATATAACATGTGGAAAACATTAGAAAACTATCATGAAGGCCACAAAGCCACATGGGATGATGAAAGCATTGAAGCCTAAAAAGCGCTAGTAAAGAGTAAGATATGGCCAGTGAAGGATTCCAGAGTCTCAAACCTTACTTTGATGGAACGAATTATGCCCATTGGAAGTTTCAGATGGAGTCATATCTGGATAATGAAGGAATTGAAGCTTGGAATAGTATTCGAAAAGAATGGACACCACCAATTAGAAGAGGAGTTAATGGTAAAGAAGAAATCCTGTCAAGAGATGATTGGACAGAGCCTCAAAGAAGAGCAAATTTCAAAAATAAGAAGGCAATGACAATTCTCTCAAGTTCATTATCTATTGAAGAATGTGGCAGGATACAACACTGTTCAACTGCATATAACATGTGGAAAACATTAGAAAACTATCATGAAGGCCACAAAGCCACATGGGATGACGAAAGCACTTCAAGTGAAAAAGATGATAATGAAAGTGAAGAGGTCAACCTATGTTTCATGGCTATTGAGGATCACGTCTCGGACAAAGTAAGATCACTACACTCATACTCTTTCAATAATGATAGTAGTGATAATGATAGTGATAGTGATGATGATGATGATGAGCAAAGCCTAATAGAAGAATTAAATATAGAATTAGAGAAATATAGAACTAAATTTAGTATCTATAGAAATAATATCTCTAATTTGAAAAATAAGATAGATGGCTTAGAAAAGGAGAACATAAAGCTTAAATCATCTAATGAATCTCTTCAAAAGTCATTAGATGAATACTCATCAAGACCCTCAATAGCTTCACTGTTAAAAGAAAATAATACTTTGAAAAATGAAGTTGAAGAACTTAGAAATTCCATTTCTAAATTTCACAAGGGTAAAGAGAGCTTAGATACTCTCATTGTGTCTCAAAGACCACCTTTAGTTAGACATGGTCTAGGGTTTAAGGACACATCATCATCTTCTCACAAAACTATATTTGTAAAATCTAAAAAATCTCACATCTCCACACCTGTTAGAACAACTCCAAGAAATAAGCATGTTAAACCTTCTATACAGAAAAAAAATAATCATGCCTTTATGTATAAGGAGTATGCATCTAGAAAAATGAAAATTAATCATGATTGTGCATGCCATTGTTCTCAAAATCAGTCAATAGAATTATGGCATTCAAATACATTGTAAGACCAAAAAGCAAGTTTAGACCGAAACAATGTAATTATTGTATGAAAATTGGTCATATAAATAGAAATTGCTGGATAAGGAAGGCTCATTGGCGACCTTTATGTGCTAACCCCCAAGGACCTAAACTCATTTGGGTACCTAAATATCATACTTGATTTGTAACTCTGTAGGTATGCCTCAAGTCCATAATAAACAAAAATGCATGGCTAGTAGACAGTGGATGCTCAAGGCATATGACAGGAGACAAAGAACTCTTCAATTAAATCAAAAGTATTGATGGAGGTAAAGTTACCTTTAGAAACAATGCAAAGGGTAAGGTAATTGGCATTGGTTCTATTGGTGTTAATGGTACTACTTTTATTAAGGATGTTTTACTTGTTGATGGCTTGAAACATAACTTGTTAAGTGTAAGTCAATTATGTGATAAAGGAAACAAAGTAATCTTCACTTCAAATGAATGTCTTGTAATCTCTATTGATGGTCAAGAAATATTTAAAGGAAATAGAGATATCAATACGTACATAATAAACTTACATGAACTATCTAACCATTCCTCTAAGTGTCTTGTGACTACTAGTGATGAATCTTGGCTGTGGCATAGAAGACTTGGTCATGCTAACATGGATTTAATACAAAGTCTCAGCATAAGAGAGCTAGTAAAAGGATTACCAAGAGTTAAATATGAAAAAGGCAAGACATGTGATCCTTGTCAAAGAGGAAAGCAACACAAGTCATCTTTCAAAGCCAAAAACATAGTATGTACATCAAAACCCCTTCAACTTCTACATTTAGACTTATTTGGACCTACTAGGGTTGCTAGCTTAGGAGGAAAACATTATGCATTTGTCATCATAGATGACTACTCTAGATTTACTTGGGTAATTTTCTTAGCTCAAAAGAGTGATGCTTTTGAAAATTTCAAAAACTTTGCTAAAAGAGTTCAAAATGAAAAAGGGTACTGCATTTCAAAAATAAGAAGTGATCATGGTAAAGAATTTGAAAATGAAAACTTTGAAAGTTTTTGTCTTGAACATGGCATTTCACATAATTTCTCATCTCCTGGAACACCTCAACAAAATGGAGTAGTTGAAAGGAAAAATCGAACATTAATTGAAATGGCGAGAACAATGCTTAATGAATATGAATTACCAACTTATTTTTGGGCAGAAGCCACAAACACTGCATGTTATATTTCAAATCGAGTTTTCAAAAGACCTATTTTAAACAAAACCTCATTTGAGCTATGGAATGGAAGAAAGCCCTTGGTATAATACTTTAGAGTATTTGGATGCAAGTGTTTTATATTGAACACCAAGGATAATCTTGGAAAATTCTTCTCTAAGTCTGATGATGGTATCTTTTTAGGATACTCTACAACCAGCAAAGCATATAGAGTATTTAATAAAAGATCATTAACAGTGGAAGAATCCATGCATGTTGTTTTTAATGAATCTAGTAAACTTGATCTTGTGAAAGGTAGTGCTCTTGATGATGTTGTAGATGATATGGAAAAACTTGTCATTGAAAATGGAAAAGAAGAAAATGATCAAGAAAATCTACTACCTCAAAATCAAGAACAAATGGAGCAAGAACTTCCAAAAGAATGGAGAATGAACAGAAATCATCCAAAAGAGCAAATAATTGGTGATCTATCAAGGGGAGTAAGTACTAGATCTCATTTCAAGCATTTAGTCACTGACAAAGCTTTTATTTCACAAATTGAGCCTAAAAACATTGATGAGGCTCTTAATGATGAAGGTTGGGTAATTGCCATGCAAGAGGAACTCAACCAATTTGAGAGAAATAAGGTATGGAACCTAGTACCAAGACCTAAGAATCATCCAATCATAGGCAGCAAATGGGTATTTAGAAATAAGTTAGATGAACAAGGGTTAATAACCAGGAATAACGCAAGACTAGTTGCAAAAGGATATAATCAAGAAGAAGGTATAGACTATGATGAAACATATGCACCGGTAGCTAGATTAGAAGCTATAAGAATACTCTTAGCATATGCATGTCACATGAATTTCAAACTTTTTCAAATGGATGTGAAAAGTGCATTTCTAAATGGCTATATAGATGAAGAAGTGTATGTAGAACAACCACCAGGTTTTGAAAGCTATGATTTGCGAAATCATGTTTTTAAACTTTCAAAAGCTTTGTATGGTTTAAAACAAGCTCCAAGGGCTTGGTATGAGAGACTAAGTTCTTTTTTACTAGAAAATAGCTTCACAAAGGGAAATGTTGACACTACACTGTTCATCAAAAAGCATAAGCATGAGATACTAATTGTTCAAATTTATGTTGATAATATAATATTTGGTTATACTAATGAGCTGCTTTGTCAAGAATTTGCTAAGTGCATGACTAGGGAATTTGAAATGAGCATTATGGGAGAACTTAAGTATTTCCTTGGTCTACAAATTAAACAAAGCAATGAAGGCATATTCATTAACCAATCCAAATATGCCAAAGACTTAATCAAAAAATTTGGTATGGAAGGATGCAAAAATGCCAAGACTCCTATAAGTACATCAACAAAATTGGACAAAGATGAAAAGGGTAAGAGCATTAATGAAAAACTTTATAGTGGTATGATCGGATCACTTTTATATCTCACTGCTTCTTTACCCGATATTATGTATAGTGTTTGCTTATGTGCGCGATTTCAATCATGTCCCAAAGAATCTCATCTAAATGCTGTAAAAAGGATTTTAAGATATTTACATGGAACATTGCATCTAGGTTTATGGTATCCTAGGAATTCATCTTTTGATATTATAGGATATTCAGATGCAGACTATGCTGGTAGTCTTTTGGATAGGAAAAGCACTTCAGGTACTTGTCACTTCATTGGAGAATGTTTGGTTTCTTGGTTTAGCAAGAAACAAGTTTCAGTTGCTTTATCAACTACTGAAGCTGAATATGTAGCAGTTGGATGTTGTTGCACACAAATTCTTTGGGTAAAACAACAACTTAAGGACTATGGTCATGAAATGAACCATATACCTATAAAATGTGACAACACCAGTGCTATAAATCTTTCAAAGAATGTTATTCAACACTCTAGAAGTAAACATATTGACATTAGACATCACTTTATTAGAGATCATGTTCAATATGGAGATGTTGAATTAGAATTTGTATGCACAGAAAAGCAATTAGCAGATATTTTCACTAAGTCTCTAAATGAGAAAAGATTTAATTTCATTAGAAGAGAACTAGGTATGATTGATGGATTAACCTTGTGATTACAAAAATATGAAATTTTAATTGTTGATCTTAAAACATCTCACAAGTTATAAGATAAAGTTTTTTTATGAGAATTTATGCTTTATGAAGTAAAATCTTTGTTGAAATGATTTAGTCTTGTTGCAGAACTTAATTTCAATCTGATGAAAATTATAGGGAAGTCACGCCCATGACTTATACTCACGCTCGTGACTTAAATGGCTCAAAGAGGCAGTGTCGTTCACGACTTTGGTTCACGACATGCTTCACGGCTTCAAGTAGTGAAACATTGTTTCACGGCTTGAGTCACGCCCGTGGATAAGAATATTCACGCCTGTGATGATTTTTCACTCCCGTGAACCATTATGCTTCAAAAACTCACAGAAGCTTTCACACTTTGGGTCACGGCATGATTCACGGCTTCAAGTGGTGAAACATAGTTTCACGAATTTCGTCACGCCCGTGGCAAAGAATCGTCACGCCCGTGATAGAGTGGCACGCCCGTGATTAATTACACCTAAAAACTCACAGATGCTTTCACGCCTTGTGTCACGGTTTGCTTCACGGGTATAAGTAGTGAAATTCAACAGTTCACGCCCGTGACAATATATTCACCCCCGTGACCTATGATCATGCATGCCCGTGATGTTCATGGATCACACCCGTGAACACATTCACTCTTTCATTCACGGGTGGAACACTGCTTCAGCAAACCGTGAACACGACTATTCACGCCCGTGACACCCCAAGCCACGCCCTTGAATGTATCGAATATATAAGAAAACATCCGGTTACAATCTTCATTTCAACTCTCCATCTTCCAAAACCGCTCTCATTTAATCTCATTCATTGAGACATTGAAGATTCCGACTCCAAAGCCTTGATATTTCACTATAAATACCATCAAAAAGTTCGAATCTTCAGTAGAAATCATACACTTCTAGGGTCTTTTATCAAAATTTCTGTCAAAATCTTCTTCAACTCCATCAACTACTAAATTTCTTCAAATATGGAGTCTGCTTCATCAATGGGAAAGAGAAAGAAGTCTCATGCACCAAAGAGGTATTCAGATTACCTCATGAACATCATTCCCGAAAGTTGCCATCCTCGGTATGCATCTTTGAAGAAGAGACCTATTTTATCATCAAGGTCCTTCGAATGACAGACAGTCCGTAATCTCGGACTCGAGATGGCTTTGACAGAGCAACTTCAAGCCTGTCATCTAAGAGAATTTGTTCAAATTCATCTGGCAACCCTACCGGAGCCAACGCTGGAATTTCTCAGCACCTTGCAGGTTTCACCAACTGGAGTGGTGAAATTCCAACTCTACAAAAATGAAAACACCCTCAGTGCCATCGCTTTTGGAGAATTATTCAACCTATCATCTGATGGCATTCTGAATGAGACTGAGGTAGAATTCTCTGCCCCTGCAGCATGGACACATTTTGGCACGGATTGCAGCTGGGATGTCAAGAAAACTAAGAGCACACATCTCAGGACCCCAGTACACAGGTATTTGCATAGGTTTCTAACCTATAGCATTTTTGTTTGGGGAGAGAGCAATGGAACTATTAGGAAGTCAGAACTCTTCCTATTAGAGATGGCTCGCAGGGGAATCACAGTGGCGCTCTCCAGATGGTTTGCAAACCATCTTCTCTCCATCGCCACCAAGCCTACAGGAGATATCCTTATTGGAGCTTATGTCACTCATATGGCAGTGAAGCTCAATTACTTGAAGCTGGATAACCATCACTTCAACATCATTCCTGCACACCCACGAGATAGGCTGGATATAGAGTCATTCATCAAGATGGGAGCAGCTGTTAGAATCATTTTTCAGAATAATATCTTCTACAACTTCACTGATACTGCTGGAGAGATTATTTGGGAAGATCATGACACGAAGGATTTTAAAGCAGGCCTCCAGGGAGTCCAGCAGAAAAAGAGGGCTAGGATTGAGGAAGCAACTCTAGCCATCGAGCAGGACATTGGACAGTCCTCAGCCTCCACACCATCTTTAGCGCAGCAGGTGGTCGACCCTTTGGCACCACGTTTCGAGCAGCTGCAGACTTCCATGGATGAGGGGTTGGAAAACCTCAAGGACTTCATGGAGTCTCAGATCGACAGTCTTGAGGCTGAGGTAGCTAGGCTTCGTGATAGGATGTTTGGCTAAGATATAGGCTAGAGTGTAGCCTAAATTTGTTATGTTTGATCATTTTTTGTTTGTTATGTTTGCTTCTGTAGGAAATCTTAAATTTCCTTTCATAGTTTGTATCCCTTCCTTCATAATATATATTTGCTTTTTTTACTTTAATCTACATATTCTTTTTGATTGATGACAAAAGGGGGAGAAAACTAGCAATATATGATAGATAATATATGATAAGGGAAAGTAGTATCAAACTAGCAATAATAAGAATAGTGAATCAAAAAGTGAAACAGACTTTGAATTGATTTAAAAATCTTGATTCAACTGTTCAGATGCAAAGTAGAAAAACTGAGCTTTTATACACTTTAAATATACCCTAAGTATACTTTGCATACACCTTAAAAGCAAGTTACAACATGCCATGATATATCTTAAATACACCTTACATATACTTTATGTCTTGAAAAGGAATTATGGTATGTATTGGATATACTTCTCATATAACTTGCATATACTTAAAAACTAGTTAAAATGCTACATGTTTATTTACTATTCTTGCATATTATATTTTTTATTCTAAGTATATTTTGAGGGGGAGACTTCTCAAAATCACATATTGTTAGATTATTTGTCACCATCAAAAAGGGAGAGATTGTTAACCTTGAGGGGTATTTCCGTCATTTTCATGATAATAAATAATATAGCAATATTGTATTTAACATACTTGTTTTTGTAAGTATATTATACAGGACATGAATTAAAATAGCAAGAATGGAGAATTGGAAGAATAATCCTTGAGAAACAAAAAGCAAGAAGTAGCATGTTCACTGTCGTGACTCTAGGAGTCACTCCCGTGAAGCCAACTAGCCGTTACCAAGAAACCAACATTTGAAGTTCACGACCATGAAGGAAAACCAAACCGTGAAGTAAGCATTTTAGTCACCCTCGTGAAGAAAGGTGTCACCCCTGTGAAGCTTCATGCAAATTTCATTCCAGAGAGCTTCACGACCAGAGTCACCACTTGGGTCACGGCTGGGAAGATGTTCACCCCAGTGAATGAATGTGTCACCCCCGTGAAGGCTTCATTCAATTTCATCCAGAGAGCTTCACGACCAGAGTCACCACTTGGTTCACGGATGGGAAGAGTGTCAAGCTCGTGACAGATTAAAGTCACGTCCGTGACTCTATATGTCAAAACATACCAGAGAGCTTCACGACCAAGTTCACCACTTCAGTCACGGCTTGGGAAGAACTGTCACCCCCATGACAAGCATATTCACGCCCGTGAACAATGAAAGAGAAAAATGTTAGGCGCGATTTTTTAGTTGGTATAACGGCTAGTTTCTTATTTAATGCACCCCAACGGCTATATTCAGCCATGGGAGTATAAATGGAAGTCATTTATGCATTAAGAAACAAGAGAATGACAAGAAAAACAAAATATTAGCATATACTTCAAATCACAAGCTATCTTGTACTTTTATACTTTGAGAACAAATTCATTCTCTGTAAAAATCTTATTGCTCTTCATATTTGAGCAATAAAGATTTATAAGTAGTTATCTCTGTAATCTTTACTCAAGTAAGCATTGGGTAGTTCTGGGTTAAGAGAATAACACTTGTAAGGGTTAGTTGTGTGAACCTCCAAAACACAAATTAAAAGGTTGTTTGTGTGAGCCTGTAAAACACAAAGTGTAGGTTGTTTGTGTGAGCCTGTAAAACACAAAGGAATTGGTTATTGTGTGAGCCATTAAAACACAAGGGATTTCTTGGTTAGGTGTGAGCCATTGTGAGAAACACCATAGTTAGGAGTGAGCTTGTAAAACTCCATTGTAACACTTAGTGTGTTAGTGAAACTCCCAATTGCGATTGGGGAGAGAAGTAGGATTTGTTAATACCCAAACCTCTATAAATCTTTGTGTCTAATTTTCTCTATCCCTTCTAAAATTAACAATTTTATTTCCGCACCTTAAAGTTTAATTTTTGAAACTCCAATTCAACCCCCCTTCTTGGTCTAATATCTGGGCAACAATCTTAATGGCTAAATCTGAGTTTTTGTAAAATATGAAAGTTGTAGGTATATGTGTTATTTATGTCTGTACCAAATTTTGTAAAAATATCTTCTGTGTAGATTGAGTTATAGTGAAATTAATTATAGTTATTCCTTGATTGAGTTGTGTTCTGGTACCTGTGCAGCTCTAGTAACTTCGTCCTTATATTTGACCTATTTTTAGATCGAATTAGCCAAAGTTCAAAACTTAAAAGTTTTAAATCTATGTCTTATATATATTTATGTGAAAGTCCCACCATAAAATGTCATGTATTTTGTGATTTATGAGCTGAACCATTGAACTAGTTTGGTTGATACTCTATGTTGAACCAGTTATAGATCCTCCAATAATGGAGAACCTTAGAGACCGAATATGGAAATTAGTAAAACATGAAAAAAGTTCCAAATTAACTTATATAATTTTATAAAACTTTTCAGAATAATTGAAGCTACACATTGAAAGCTATGAATTTGTAACTTTGGTACCACGAAACTGTCTAAGGGCAGAAAACAGGGAAATATTTAAATTTATACCAAATATTATGTAATGGTTCAAAAATTCTGAAATTTTAGTATTTTTTAGTTTTACATATTATATTTAATTAGGATCAAGAATCCTATAAATTGGATAATATTAAAAAAAGTTATTGATCCAACAGTCCTTAGAGGTCTTATTCTAGCTTAAAAGAAATTGTAGTTATTTATTTAAATTATATTAAGAATAAATATTTTATCAAGGTATTAATTAATTATATGTTTAAATTAGGATCTCAACAATAAGAAGAAAAACAGAAGTGAACAAGCTCTGAGTGTATATTTTGGAAAAGAAAAACACTAGAGAGGTTTGTACATATAATTATTCCAATTTGCCCCTTTATGCATTATTATATGTGCATGGCATGAATTATTTGTCACCATGATGAAATAATATATTATGGAAAGTTTTAACATTATAGAAATGTTATTAACTATGAACTTAACATTATGCTAATATTTGATAAAATATCATGCTATTATATGGGTTTGAAATAAATTGTGCTTATATTACGATGTTTATATGAAATGAGTATTGGTTATAGAAACAAGTAATTAGTGGTGTTAATTGCCCATTTCTCTATCTGATGACTGACATAGGATAGATGGTGCACCATTAGGGGGAAGTTTCGGTACCGATATTGATATGATTTAAGGACAGGGTGGCTATAGCTCCGAGAGCGCCCCTGATCCTAATTACACACAGATAAATTATTATACTAGGTCAAGGTGGTTGAAGCTCCACGAGCGCCCTTGACTTGAGATTATAATGAGTAGGATGGCTTAAGCTCCGCAAGCACTCCTATTTCACACCCCGTATTCGGACAGTCTAGGAACGAGATTTTGGGCTAATAATTCATAGAACAAAATATGAAATTTTATTAATTAATGCAAGTAACAATGTGTAAAATGCTTACATGAAGTAATGAAAATTTAATTATTGAATAAGGTTGTTATATTTATTCTTTTTTGTTATATATTTATTTATTTTATATGATAAATATGTAACAAAATATGATGTGCCATGAATTTATTTGATACATGCATTTGTGTGACTGCCTGGGGAAAACTTTAATACTTATATGTATCACTAAGTTAGAGATAGCTTAGCGTGGGTTCTTCTCATGCAGGAATTGAAGTTGTAGATAGTAGATAGTGGAGTTGATCAGGAAGAAGTCCAAGCCCATATCGGCGGAGGCACAAGAGACATCGTAAAAGTTTTAGTTACTTATTATGTTTTTTTTAGTTTGACCAGACATATAGATTTTGGTAGACATGTTATGTATTTAGTTCAGGAGTATGTCTTATATTTTGATATTATATTGTAAGCAGTCATGTGTGAGGTTAGTATGCCATAAATGATCAACTATGTAACTTAATCAACTACCATAAATATATATGACATGGTGATATATATATATATATATATATATATATATATATATATATATATATTGATAATTAGAACGATAAGCCAAATCTAATATAAATAAATGAATTTTTTTAAAATTTAAACGATGGAAAAACTTAGTCAAATATATTTATCGCGTTAAGCTTGTGGCATCCTTCTTATATATGTGGGATTATCCCTAATATATAAGTGGGGCATCACATTTAGTGGTATCAGAGCAGGTTTAGGCGTTTCTATGCCTAGGTGTGAAATGTGATATTAGGTTTAAATATACATGTGTCTCATATAATTTTGATATGGGCTTTGTTCTTGGCAACTTGTAGGATTGTAGGAAGATGTCTTCGGATGAACAGGATATGGTTGAGAGTACTGGCTCTCCTGATACTAGGACTCTTGATCAGCCTATTACAGCGAGCGTGCAAGGGCAAAATGCTGCTCCAAATCCCCCACCACATGCAACAGAACAGATTGACCCTGATCAAAATCCATTTATACAACAGATGACTAGATTATTCCAACAGATGGTATGAGCCATTCCTCAGCCTACCTCAATTCCACCACCTAAACCAAAAGTAACAATTGATAAGTTTCGTAAGTATGGGGCTTCGGATTTCTATGGTAAGAAAGATGAGGATCCAATTGCAGCTGAGTATTGGTTGGAAAAGACTGAAAGAATTTTTAAAGAGTTGCAAGTGGAAGCAAATAACAAAGCTAGATTAGCTTCTTCTTTACTCCAAGACGAGGCATATGATTGGTGGAAATCAGTTTTTACCAAGCCAGATATGGTGGAACCGGTCTCATGGGATTCCTTCCTCTCTGAATTTAAAGAGCAATATATTCCGTTGATCTATATTAATGAGAAAAAGAAAGAGTTCATGAATCTCAAGCAAGGTAAAATGTCAGTGACTGAGTATCAGTGGGATTTTACCAGACTGAGCAAGTATGCCCCTGAATTAGTTGCAAATGCAAGAGATAAATGTAGAAGATTTGAAGATGGACTTAATGAAGAGGTTGGAGATATTGTGATTGCTCTTCAGCATAACAATTTTTCTCAGTTAGTTTCTGCAGCACTCAGCCTTGAAAAAAGGAAAAATAGAAAAATAGAATAATCTTCTAAAAAGTCAGCTACTCCTGAGACTCAATTCACTAGGAAGAAGAGTCGTTTCTTTACCAGCCCTTCACAGAATATAAGACAAGGAAAGGTATCTAACTATTCACAAATAGGGTCTTTTTGGAGGGGACCACCCTCTAAGGTGTTAGAGGAGTGCTCTTAAGGCAATCACCTTTAGCACTTATTGTACAAATTTATTTGATTAATAAAAGGCTTTTTCATTAATTTGATGTTCATTTGATATATGAATTGATAAGTGATCTTAAATCAATTAATGAAGTCTTTAATACATAACATAGCATGAAGGAAATCATGATGAGATCATGATATTGAGATTTTTATCATGTATAATTATGTTAGTATCAAAATTATCCCTAGTCATAGGATTAATGAGACAGGACATTATTAATCTAGATAGACTAGCACATGTTACACTCCTTGATTGGATCGAGTAGTAGATCTTATAATCTATAAACATGAGATGTTTAGAGTTAACATGTGGATGCTTGCTAAGTGTAGCTAAGTGCATTGGATGACCAACTATGAGACAATCATATATATAATCTATTCAAATATCAATTATAGTCACATCATAGTAATGGTGCAAGTATCTTTAGACTTGAGGGACTCAAGGATATCTTGAATATTGATTCTGTATTTTGACACTATTCCTTGTTGCCTCAGAGAGGTAGCTCATAGGGTGGTGATTGGATACAACTTGAGGTATTCGAAGGTAATTGGGTAACCAACAAAGGATTTACCACTCTTGATAGAAGGAGTGTATTCCCATAACCGTTTGTCGTGGTCATTACTTAGGAATCTCTGGCCGGAGTGGAAATGTCATAAAGATAATCTTCAATGACATATCTAATAGAGTAATGAGCCTCAAGGACAAAAACTAACATTACTTGGACTAGACATGATGTAGTCAGTCTAGTGGGAGTTGACACATGTCCATACTCTGAACCAAGTGAAGTATAGATTGGTGAAAGGAATAATTGCATAACAATTGTCTATGGAAAGGTTCGTAGTCAAACCACTGACTTTCCGATCAATTAGGGGTCATGATGTGTTGCTAGATACCGCTCATGACCTGCTTAAATTAATTGTTAATTTAAGTGGCCAACATAACCGGGAACCTAATGGGTCACACGCATTGAAGATATGGAGAATAAATAAAATAGTCTTGGATAGGATCCAAAATATGAGAGAATTATTTTAGGATGGATCACGATGATATCGTACGAAAAAATCATTCGAGAGTGTCACAGGCCCGCGCGGGCTAGGCAGGCTACTGGCCTACGTTGCTGGCTAGCTCGGCTGCCCAGCAACAGCCCGCAGGCCCAGCGTGCCTACAGCTCCCATCCTTTGGCCAACGGCTGTAATTGGCCATAATTAGGCCAATTATGGCCAATTACTTTTCATTAGTTGCCATTTTCTCCATTTTGACTTTTCATCTTATTTTTGAATTTGATTCAAATTGAGAAGATATTAAATGGCAGAAAAGAGACATGAAAATACTTTTTGTGAAAAAAAATATTTTTAAGACAACAAAAATTCTCTCAAGAACACTTTCAAAGCTAGCACTTTGAATTTATTGAAACCATTTTCTCTTGATAGTTTCTTCTTCATTCTTTGCATGGATTATCATTAGAGACATCCTAGTGTGGATTGTTGTGGTTTGCTACAACCCAACAAAGTGAAGATTTGAAGAACAAATAAAAATTACAAGGTATCATTTTTAACATTTACATTTATATAAATTAGTTTTAATGGTACAAGTATGATCTTTTGTTTTGGTTTTTGAAAAATTTTATTTTTCGCTGTGTTTATGAATATGATTCATTCTTCAAAATCCAACATTGGTATCAGAGGTTCCTTGTATCCATTAAAATTAATTTTAATTGAAAGTGTAATGGGATTGCATGTTTTTGATGATTTTGGATCAATAGGTTTTGAAAAATTGAAATTAATTTGTAAAATATAATTTCCACAATTTTCTTTCTTTAATCTGATTATGGAATGATTAAGAATGATTATTTTGATTGAAAAATGATTTGAATGTGATTCAAATAATTAATTTCGGATTTATTTCAAAAATGCCTAAAATTGCCTTATTTATGAACATGTGTTGTTGTTTGGTTTAATTGATGGGGCTGGTTGCATTTTTCTTATAATTTAATTATGAAAAAATTATTTAGACATATTGAGAATATTTTTATGCCTCTGTAAGTATCCAATAATTAATTAAAAATTATTTTAATTAATTTTTCAAACAAACACAAAAACGGGATTGTTTTAGCTTACCCGGTGGGGCTGTTTTGTTTGATTTTTTTGTATGTGTTTATTTTATTTTCAGCATCTTAAAATAATTTTTATGTGATTAAAAATATGTTATTTTGATGTTAGATGAATTCCAAAATTATTTTGCAATTATTTGAAATTTTAAAAATTCTAGATATCGAATTAGTCATTTTGAGCGTCTAAGTGTATTGGTTCGTTTGTCTTACTAATTTTGGCTTGTGCCAAAACTATTTTGATGAACTTGAGCTAACCTAAAGATAATTAGAATGGTGATTTGAGATTCTAGAAATTTTTAGAATTTGTAGAAATTAATTTTGAATTAATTTAAGTTGTGCAATTGTAATTCTAGTATGACTAGAAATTGGTATGTATATTAAAATTAAATTGTTTAATTTTAACATCATAATATTCTGATTTTAAGGAGAATTAATTTTGAATTATTTCTGGAAATATAGAATTTAAATTAATTTGATTAAATATTAAATTCCACTTTAAAATGACATACAAAATTAAATTAACCGAAATAACACATATAGGCAATTCGATTCAAGTGTTGAATCGATTTACAAATTGAAATAAAAAATTGTTATTTTTATTTTGTGCATTAGAGAATGCATGTTAGGAGTGTATGAAAAGGCATGATGGATGATTATGGACTTAGGCCCAATGTGTTTGAGCATGCATGAAATTATTTTATTTTATGGTAAATAAGGTCTGTGTGTCTCTACCTTTTTTTCTTTCTTATGTATTTCTCTTCTCATCTTACTCCCCTCGAATGTAAATTGAGGTTTTCTATAATTTGAAATATGTAATTAGATTACATAGGATTAGGATAGAATGAAGATACAAAGGAACAAGAAGCAAAGGAGATGGTACCATAAACAAGAAGACTTAGAAATAGGAATTTGATTTCTATTTTGGGTTGTAAATTCATGCATATACCTAGGTAAGACCTAGTGAATCTCTCTTTGGCTCAAGAGATTGACTTTAGTATGTCCATAATCATGCCATATAGTTAATGTAACTATCTTTATATATCAATGTGATGAATGTATGATATATAAAAGCATGAAATAATAACTTGATGAGACTTAACAAAGAAAACCCTCACTAAATAAACAATTATGTCTTACGCCTTCCATTAATATGGGGAGAACCAGAGTTCTTCTAGAGTTAGGGTTGTTGAGTTGCCTCAAGCTCACTCTGTAAGAATATGTTCAATCCATTGAAATTAGATTTCACGATTAATGGGTTAGATTTAACCGATATTATTAACTTGTTGGATTTGCGCCAAGGTTAATGTGTATTGGAGGTGAAGTTGGGTTTGTATACATGAGATGTACACATATCAAAAGTCGATAGCCCAATGTATGTGCACACATCAATAAGTTGATAGCACAAGATTCGATAGTTGCATGAATAATGCAATTGGTATGGATTAGATACCTACCAACCAAACTAAGGATAGCTTATTGAGTTGCCTCAAGGTTATTCTTAGCTAGTTGGATATCGACCCACTAGGAGAACTTCCATATAAGTTCTCTCGGGTTCATAGTGAGGGCTATGGATTCACTATAAAATCGTGGGAGCCATAATGCAATTTATTAAAGACCTAATAAAGATGCATTTTATGTACATTCTAACATGTTTTATTTTACATCTAGGTTGCTAGAATCATCATCATGACAAGTGTGAATTTTCGATCGCTAATGGAATCAAATAAGTTGTCTGGGCCCAATTTTTTGGATTGGCTAAGGAATCTGAGAATAGTTCTCAAATCCGAAAAGATTGGCTATGTCCTAGATGAGACACTCCCTAATCCCCCTACTACTAATGCTTCTAAAGATATTCAGAAGGCATATCAAAAGCATCTCGATGATAGTGAGATGGCAAGCTGCATTATGCTTGCTACTATGTCAGTTGAGTTGCAAAAGCAGCATGAGGGTATGGATGCTAATTCCATAGTATACCATCTAAAAGAGCTTTTTGATGAGCAAGCACGTTCCGAAAGGTTCAAAACTTCAAGGTTGCTCTTCCGCACTAAGATGGTTGAGGGGACATCTCCAATGCAATATGCATTGAAGATGAATGGCTAAATTGAGAGGTTAGCTACCTTGGGATTTGTGATGGACCATGAATTAAGTATTGACTTAATTATAACCGGTTTGTCTGATAGTTATTCATATTTTGTGCTTAACTATAGGATGAACCAAATCTCTACCACTATTCCTGAGCTGATTAACTTGCTTAAAATATCTGAAACATCTGTTAAGAAGAACAGTAAGGTTGTGATGCTGGTGGACTCTTCAAGTTCTAAAAGGAAGAACCTTAAGAAGAAGAAGAAGTCCATGAAGCCTAAGGGAGGCGTGGCCAAGAAAAAGGCCAAGGAGATTGCTCTAAAAGGGACATGTTTCCATTGTCACAAGGATGGCCATTGGAAGAGAAACTGCAAGGCTTACTTGGAGTCTTTGAAGAAGAAGGCATCTGATGCCGCATCTACTTCAGGTATTTTTGTCATTGAAATTAATACTATTTCCAATAATAATATATGGGTATTAGATACAGGTTGTGGCTCACACATATCCACTAATATGCAGGGCCTAAGGAACAGTAGACAGCTCAATAAGGGAGAGTCAGACCTACGCGTTGGAAATGGAGCAAGGGTTGCTGCATTAGCTATAGGAACATATGTATTGACCCTCCCTAGTGGGCTTATATTAAATTTGGAGAATTGCTATTATGTATCTGCTTTCACTAAAAACATTATTTCTGTTTCAAGTCTAAATAAAGATGGTTTCCCTTTAGCTTTTAGTAACAATTGTTGTTCTATTATGTTGAATGGAATTCTTTATGCTAATGGTACATTATGCAATGGAATATACATATTAGATATGTCAAATCCAATTTTAAACATCAATGATAATAAAAGGCAAAAACAAGATATGTTGAAATCATCTTATTTATGGCATTGTCGTCTTGGTCATATAACTGAAAAACGCATGGCTAAGCTACACAAAAGTGTTAGTTTGGGGTCATTTGATTATGAATCATATGACACATGTGAATCTTGTTTACTAGGAAAGATGACTAAATTACTCTTTAAGGGAAAGGGTGAATGTGCTAATGGACTTTTAGACTTAATACATTCAAATGTATGTGGTCCAATGTCTACACATGCTAGAGGTGGTTTCATCTACTTCATTACTTTTATCGATGACTACTCACAATATGGATACGTGTATCTTATGAGATACAAATCTGAAGCTTTTGAAAAGTTCAAAGAATTCAGAAATGAAGTAGAGAAACAACTTGGCAAAAGTATTAAAACACTTCGATCAGATCGAGGAGGTGAATACTTGAACCAAGAGTTTCTAGATTATCTTAGGGATAATGGGATTTTATCTCAATGGACTCCACCTTACACTCCACAACACAATGGTGTGGCTAAAAGAAGAAACCGAACCTTGTTAGACATGGAAAGGTCTATGATGAGTTTTGCGAAATTGCTTAAATCCTTTTGGGGTTATGCACTAGAGACCGCCATTTATATATTAAATGGAGTTCCTTTAAAGTCAGTTGATGTTACTCCATATGAGATATGGTATAGCAAGAGGCTCACATTTTCTTACATGAGAATTTGGAGTTGTCCTGCTTATGTGAAGCGGACAATGTCAGATAAGCTAGAAGCTAAGTCTGACCGATGTTTGTTTGTGGGATATCTAAAAGCATCATATGGATATCAATTTTACCACCCCTTGGAACAAAAGGTTATTGTTTCAAGACATGCTATCTTTTTAGAGAGAGAATTCCTTCTAAAAGGAGATAGTGGGAGCAAAATTGAACTTGAGGAAGTTTAAGATGCTCAAACAGATGTTGATCAACTGCCCGAACCCGGGCTTGTTACTCATACAGATGATATAATAGCTCAATCTTCTGAAGCACAAGAGCTTCGTAGGTCAAGTAGGATACGTACTGTTCTAGAGAGATATGGATTTCTCATTAGTGAACAGAACGACGCATTGCTGATAGAAAATGATAAGCCTACAACCTATGAAAAGGTTCTGAATAGTTTAGAATCAGACAAATGACTTCAAGCCATGAAGTCAGAAATGGATTCCATGTATGAAAACCAAGTATGGACTTTGGTTGACTCACCCGAAGGAATAAAGCCTATAGGGTGTAAGTGGGTTTTCAAAAAGAAAACTGACATGGATGGTAATGTGATTGCCTATAAAGCTAGACTTATTGCTAAAGGTTATTGTCAAAGACAAAGAATTGACTATGATGAAACTTTTAGCCCAGTAGTTATGCTTAAATCCATAAGGATACTCATAGCCATTGCTACTCATTATGATTATGAGATATGGCAAATGGATGTGAAACAACTTTCCTTAATGGAAATATGACTGAGGATGTATACATGACACAAGTAGAAGGTTTCATATCGAAAGATGGCAAAAAGGTATGTAAGCTTGAAAGATCCATTTATGGATTAAACCAAGCATCCAGTAGTTGGAATATTCGGTTTGATGAGACAATCAAATAGTTTGGTTTCTTACAAAATCCGGATGAACCTTATGTCTACAAGAAGGTTAGTGGGAGTGCAATCGTATTTCTTGTGTTATATGTAGATGACATATTGTTAATGGGAAATGATGTCTCAGCCTTACAATCAATCAAAATTTAGTTATCCAAGAACTTCTCTATGAAAGACCTTGGAGAAGCACTCTATATTTTAGGGATAAAGATCTATAGAGATAGATCTAAAAGATTGCTTGGTCTTTCACGATCTACATAGATAGATAAAATGCTAAAGAGGTTTAGCATGGAGCATTCCAAGAGGGGATATATTCCCATGACCCATGGGATTACTCTCTCAAAGTCTTTGTGTCTAAAGACACAAGATGAGAGGACACACATGAGTTTGACTCCTTATGCTTCAGCTATAGGATCAATCATGTATGCTATGATATGTACAAGACCCGATGTATCATATACTCTAAGTGTCACAAGTAGATACCAATCGGACCATGGTGAGGGTCATTGGGTGGCTATCAAGAATATCCTTAAGTACTTAAGAAGAACTAAGGATGTATTCTTGGTATATGGAGATGGAGATATTACTGTGAGCGGGTATATCGATGCCAGCTTCCAATCTGACAATGATGACTCAAAATCTCAGTTAGGTTATATATTCACACTAAACGGTGGAGCAGTTAGTTGAAAGAGTTCCAAACAGGAAACGACTGCTGATTCCACAATCGAAGCAGAGTACATTGCAGTTTCTGAAGTAGCAAAGGAAGCAGTTTGGATAAAGAAATTCATCACAGAACTTGGAGTGGTTCCCAGCATTATTGATCCAATACAATTGTATTGAGACAATAATGCAGCCATTACGCAAGCAAAACGGTCCCATCAGAGATCCAAACATGTACTCAGAAGATACCATTTGATTAGAGAAATCATTGGTAGGAATGATGTAAAGATAGAAAGAGTGCCCACTAATCATAATATTGTTGATCCTTTAACTAAGACACTTCCCCAAAAGAAATATGATTCTCATGTACTCGCCTATGGAATTAAATACAAAGGCGATTGGCTTTAGTGCAAGTGGGAGCTTGTAATAGGAGTGCTCTAAAGGCAATCACCTTTAGCACTTATTGTACAAATGTATTTGATTAATAAAAGGCTTTTTCATTAATTTGATGTTCATTTGATATATGAATTGATAACTGATCTTAAATCAATTAATGAAGTCCTTGATACATAACATAGCATGAAGGAAATCATGATGAGATCATGATATTGAGATTCTTATCATGTGTAATTATGTTAGTATCAAAATTATCCCTAGTCATAGGATTAATGAGAAGGGACATTATTAATCCAGACAAACTAGCACATGTTACACTCTTTGATTGGATCGAGTAGTAGATCTTATAATCTATAAACATGAGATGTTTAGAGTTAACATGTGGATGCTTGTTAAGTGTAGCTAAGTACATTGGATGACCAACTATGAGACCATCATATGGATAATCTATTCGAAGGTAATTGGGTAACCAACAAAGGATTCACCACTCTTGATAGAATGAGTGTATACCCATGGCCTCTTGTCATGGTCATCACTCAGGAATCTCTGGCCGGAGTGGAAATGTCATAAAGATAATCCTCAATGACATATCTAATAGAGTAATGAGCCTCAAGGACAAGAACTAACATTACTTAGACTAGACGTGACATAGTTAGTCTGATGGGAGTTGACACATGTCCATACTCTGAACCAAGTGGGGTATAGATTGGTGAAAGGAATAATTGCACAAAAATTGTCTATGGAAAGGTTCGTAGTCAAACCACTGACTTTCCGGTCAATTGGGGGTCATGATGTGTTGCTAGATACCGGTCATGACCTGCTTAAATTAATTCTTAATTTAAGTGGCCAACATAACCAGGAACCTAATGGATCACATGCATTGAAGATATGGAGAATGAGTAAAATGCTCTTGGATAGGATCCAAAATATGAGAGAATTATTTTAGGATGGATCGGGATGAGATTGCACGAAAAAATCGTTCGGGAGTGTCACGGGTCTGTACAGACCCGTGTGGGCCCGCGCGGGCTAAGCAGGCTACTAGCCGGCCAGCTAGGCTGCCCAGTAGTAGGCCAGGCGCGCCTGCAGCTTTCATCCATTGGCCAACGGCTGTAAGTGGCCATAATTAGGCCAATTATGGCCAATTACTATTCATTAGTTGCCATTTTCTCCATTTTTGACTTTTCATCTTATTTTTGAATTTGATTCAAATTGGAAAGACATCAAATGGCAGAAAATAGACATGAAAATATTTTTTGTGAAAAATAATATTTTTAAGACAACAAAAATTCTCTCAAGAACACTTTCAAAGCTAGCACTTTGAATTTATTCAAACCATTTTCTCTTGATAGTTTCTTCTTCATTCTTCGCGTGGATTATCATTAGAGACATCATAGTGTGGATTGTTGTGTTTTTCTACAACCCAACAAAGTGAAGATTTGAAAAACAAATAAAAATTACAAGGTATAATTTTTAACATTTACATTTATATATGTTAACCTAGAGGGGTATTTCCGTCATTTTGATGATAATAAATAATATAGCAATATTGTATTTAACATACTTGCTTTAAGTGTATTATACAGGACATAAATTAAAAATAGCAAGAATGGAGAATTGGAAGAATAATCCTTGAGAAACAAAAAGTAAAGAGTAGCATGTTCACTGCCGTGACTTTAGGAGTCACTCCCGTGAACAAAGCTAGCCGTTACCAAAACCAACATTTGAAGTTCACGGCCATGAAGGAAGAATAAATAGTGAAGTGGGCATTTCAGTCACCCCAGTGACTAAAGGTGTCACCCCCGTGAAGAGTCAAGAAATTTCAACCAGAGAGCTTCACGACCAGAGTCACCACTTGGCTCACGGCTGGAAATTATGTCACGCCCGTGACTCTATATGTCAAAACATACCAGAGAGCTTCACGACCAAGGTCACCACTTCAGTCACGGCTTGGGAAGAACTGTCACCCCCGTGACAAGCATATTCACGCCCGTGACCAATGAAAGAGAAAAATGACAGGCGCGATTTTTTAGTTGGTACAACGGCTAGTTTCTTATTTAATGAACCCCAACGGCTATATTCAGCCATGGGAGTATAAATGGAAGTCATTTATACATTAAGAAATAAGAGGATTATAAGGGAATGATAAGAAAAATAAAAGATTAGCATATACTTCAAATTACAAGCTATCTTGTACTTTCATACTTTGAGAACAAATCAATTCTCTGTAAAAATCTTTTCGCTCCTCATATTTGAGCAATAAAGATTTATAAGTGGTTCTCTCTGTAATCTTTACTCAAGTGAGCATTGGGTAGTTCTGGGTTAAGAGTAGAACACTTGTAAGGGTTAGTTGTGTGAGCCTGTAAAACACAAAGTGTAGGTTGTTTGTGTGAGCCTGTAAAACACAAAGGAATTGGTTATTGTGTGAGCCATTAAAACACAAGGGATTTCTGGGTTAGGTGTGAGCCATTGTGAGAAACACCATAGTTGGGAGTGAGCTTGTAAAACTTCATTGTAACACTTAGTGTGTTAGTAAAACTCCCAATTGCGATTGGGGAGAGGAGTAGGGTTTGTTAATACCCGAACCTCTATAAATCTTTGTGTCTTATTTTCTCTATCCCTTCTAAAATTAACTATTTATTTCCGCACTTTCAAGTTTAATTTTTTAAACTCCAATTCAACCCCCCTTCTTGGTCTAATATCTGGGCAACAATTGGTATCAGAGCCTTGTCTAGCATTGAAGCCTAAAAAGCGCTAGTAAAGAGTAAGATATGGCCAGTGAAGGATTCCAGAGTCTCAAACCTTACTTTGATGGAGAAAATTATGCCCATTGGAAGTTTAGGATGGAGACATACTTGGATAGTGAAGGAATTGAAGTCTGGGATAGTGTACAAAAAGAATGGACACCACCAACCAGAAGAGGAGCTGATGGTGAAGAGGAAATCCTATCAAGAGATGATTGGATAGAGCCCCAAAGAAGAGCAAATTTCAAAAACAAGAAGGCAATGAGAATTCTATCAAGCTCATTATCTATTGAAGAATGTGGGAGAATACAGCACTGCTCAACAGCATATAGTATGTGGAAGACATTGGAGAACTATCATGAGAGAACTAAGCAAGTCAAATCCAAGAAGATTCAACTTCTAACCTCAGAATATGAGCTCTTCAAAATGAAATCAAATGAGTCAATCACTGACATGACCAACCGTCTTCTATCCATTATAAATGGAATGAGGAAACTTGGGAAGCATCTAAGCTTGGAAGATGTAAACAATAAAATCCTGAGAAGTCTTCCTCTTAAAGACTATGGTTCAAGAGTTGCTGGCATAGAAGAAGCAAATGAAGATATGATCATCATGAATACTGATGTGCTGATTGGCAAGCTTCTCACACATGAGATGGCAGTAAAGAGAGATAGAGAGCTTGAAGCAGAGCCAGAGAAAAGAAAACCCTTAGCACTTAAAGCCTCTACTTCAAAATCTCAAGAAGAAAGTGAAGATGATGAAGAAGTGAGTGATGATGAAAATGAGGACATCGCTATGCTTTCAAGGAGATTAAAAAGAATCATTGAAAAGAAAATGAGCAATTCCAGAAAATTCAGGCAGAGAAACCTCAAACAAACTTCTAATGAAACACATAGAAGTAAGGAAGAGGTGAAATGTTATGAATGTGGAAAGAAAGGACATATCAAACCAGAATGTCCAAGACTCAAGAAGCATAAGAGCAAATATCAAAGAGACAATGGGGAGAAAGGTCACAAAGCCACATGGGATGACGAAAGCTCTTCAAGTGAAAAAGATGATAATGAAAGTGAAGAGGTCAACCTATGTTTCATGGCTATTGAGGATCACGTCTCGGACAAAGTAAGATCACTACACTCATACTCTTTCAATAATGATAGTAGTGATAATGATAGTAATAATGATAGTGATGATGATGAGCAAAGCCTAATAGAAGAATTAAATATAGAATTAGAAAAATATAGAACTAAATTTAGTACTTATAGAAGTAATGTCTCTAATTTAAAAAATAAGATAGATTGCTTAGAAAAGGAGAACATAAAGCTTAAATCTTCAAATGAATCTCTTCAAAAGTCTTTAGATGAATACTCATCAAAACCTTCAACAACTTCACTGTTAAAAGAAAATACTACTTTGAAAAATGAAGTTGAAGAACTTAGAAATTCCATTTCTAAATTTCACAAGGGTAAAGAGAGCTTAGATACTCTCATTGTATCTCAAAGACCACCTTTAGTTCGACATGGTCTAGGGTTTAAGGACACATCATCATCTTCTAACAAAACAGTATTTGTTAAGTCTAAAGAACATAATATCTCCACATCTATTAGAACTGTGCCGAGAAATAAGAATGTTAAACCTTCTATACAGAAAAAGAATAATCATGCCTTTATGTATAAGAAGCATGCATCAAGAAAAACGCTCATTGGCAACCTTCATGTGCTAACCCCCAAGGACCCAAACTCATTTGGGTACCTAAACATCATACTTGATTTGTAACTCTGTAGGTATGCCTCAAGTCCACAATAAACAAAAATGCATGGCTAGTAGACAGTGGATGCTCAAGGCATATGACAGGAGACAAAAAACTCTTTAATGAAATCAAAAGTATTGATGGAGGTAAAGTTACCTTTGGAAACAATACAAAGGGTAAGGTAATTGGCATTGGTTCTATTGGTATTAATGGTACTACTTTTATTAAGGATGTTTTACTTGTTGATGGCTTAAAACATAACTTGCTAAGTGTAAGTCAATTATGTGATAAAGGAAACAAAGTAATTTTCACCTCAAATGAATGTCTTGTAATCTCTATTGATGGTCAAGAAACATTTAAAGGAAATAGAGATATCAATACATACATAATAAACTTACATGAACTCTCTAACCATTCCTCTAAGTGTCTTGTGACTACTAGTGATGAATCTTGGCTGTGGCATAGAACACTTGGTCATGCTAACATGGACTTAATACAAAGTCTCAGCACAGGAGAGCTAGTAAAAGGATTACCAAGAGTTAAATATGGAAAAGGCAAGACATGTGAACCTTGTCAAACAGGAAAGCAGCACAAGTCATCTTTCAAAGCCAAAAACATAGTAAGTACTTCAAAACCTCTTCAACTCATACATTTAGACTTATTTGGACCTACTAGGGTTGCTAGCTTAGGAGGAAAACATTATGCATTTGTCATCGTAGATGATTACTCTAGATTTACTTGGGTAATTTTCTTAGCTCAAAAGAGTGATGCTTTTGAAAATTTCAAAAACTTTGCTAAAAGAGTTCAAAATGAAAAAGGGTACTGCATTTCAAAAATAAGAAGTGATCATGGTAAAGAATTTGAAAATGAAAACTTTGAAAGTTTTTGTCTTGAACATGGCATTTCACATAATTTCTCATCTCCTAGAACACCTCAACAAAATGGAGTAGTTGAAAGGAAAAATCGAACATTAATTGAAATGGCGAGAACAATGCTTAATGAATATGAATTACCAACTTATTTTTGGGCAGAATCCACAAACACTGCATGCTATATTTCAAATCGAGTTTTCCAAAGACCTCTTTTAAAAAAAACCTCATTTGAGCTATGGAATGGAAGAAAGCCCTTGGTATCATACTTTAGAGTATTTGGATGCAAGTGTTTTATATTGAACACCAAGGACAATCTTGGAAAATTTGCCTCTAAGTCTGATGATGGTATCTTTCTAGGATACTCTACAACCAGCAAAGCATATAGAGTATTTAATAAGAGATCATTAACTGTGGAAGAATCCATGCATGTTGTTTTTAATGAATCTAGTAGACTTGATCTTGTGAAAGGTAGTGCTCTTGATGATGTTGTAGATAATATGGAAAAACCTGTCATTGAAAATGGAAAAGAAGAAAACGATCAAGAAAAACTACTACCTCAAAATCAAGAACAAATGGAGTCAGACCTTCCAAAAGAATGGAGAATGAACAGAAATCATCCAAAAGAGCAAATAATTGGTGATCTATCAAGGGGAGTAAGTACTAGATCGCATTTCAAGCATTTAATCACTGACATTGCATTTATTTCACAAATTGAGCCTAAAAACATTGATGAGGCTCTTAATGATGAAAGTTGGATAATTGCCATGCAAGAGGAACTTAACCAATTTGAGAGAAATAAAGTATGGAACCTAGTACCAAGACCTAAGAATCATCCAATCATAGGCAGCAAATGGGTATTTAGAAATAAGTTAGATGAACAAGGGTTAATAACCAGGAATAAAGCAAGACTAGTTGCAAAAGGATATAATCAGGAAGAAGGTATTGACTATGATGAAACATATGCACCGGTAGCTAGATTAGAAGCTATAAGAATTCTCTTAGCATATGCATGTCACATGAATTTCAAACTTTTTCAAATGGATGTGAAAAGTGCATTTCTAAATGGCTATATAGATGAAGAAGTGTATGTAGAACAACCACCAGGTTTTGAAAGCTATAATTTACCAAATCATGTTTTTAAACTTTCAAAAGCTTTGTATGGTTTAAAACAAGCTCCAAGAGCTTGGTATGAAAGACTAAGTTCTTTTTTACTAGAAAATAGCTTCACAAAGGGAAATGGAGACACTACACTATTCATCAAAAAGCATAAGCATGAAATACTAGTTGTTCAAATTTATGTTGATGATATAATATTTGGTTCTACTAATGAGCTGCTTTGTCAAGATTTTTCTAAGTGCATGACTAGGGAATTTGAAATGAGCATGATGGGAGAACTTAAGTATTTCCTTGGTCTACAAATCAAACAAAGCAATGAGGGCATATTCATCAACCAATCCAAATATGCCAAAGATTTAATCAAAAAATTTGGTATGGAAGGATGCAAAAATGCTAAGACTCCTATAAGCACATCAACAAAATTGGACAAAGATGAAAAGGGTAAGAGCATTAATGAAAAGCTTTATAGAGGTATGATCGGATCACTTTTATATCTCACTGCTTCTAGACCCGATATTATGTATAGTGTTTGCTTATGTGCACGATTTCAATCATGTCCCAAAGAATCTCATCTAAATGCTGTAAAAAGGATTTTAAGATATTTACATGGAACATTGCATCTAGGTTTATGGTATCCTAGGAATTCATCTTTCTATATAATAGGATATTCAGATGCAGACTATGCTGGTAGTCTTTTGGATAGAAAAAGTACTTCAGGTACTTGTCACTTCATTGGAGAATGTTTGGTTTCTTGGTTTAGCAAGAAACAAGTTTCGGTTGCTCTTTCAACTGCTGAAGCTGAATATGTAGCAGTTGGATGTTGTTGTACACAAATTCTTTGGATGAAACAGCAACTTAAGGACTATGGTCATGAAATGAACCATATACCTATAAAATGTGACAACACCAGTGCTATAAATCTTTCAAAGAATCCTACTCAACACTCTAGAAGTAAACATATTGACATTAGACATCACTTTATTAGAGATCATGTTCAATATGGAGATGTTGAATTAGAATTTGTATGCACAGAAAAGCAATTAGCAGATATTTTCACTAAGTCTCTAAATGAGGAAAGATTTAATTTCATTAGAAGAGAACTAGGCATGATTGATGGATTAACCTTGTGATTACAAGAAAATGAAATTTTAATTGTTCATCTTAAAACATATCACAAGTTAGAAGATAAATATTTTGATGAAAATTCATGTTTTATGAAGCAAAATCTTTGTTGAAATGATTTAGTCTTGTTGCAGAACTTAATTTCAAATTAATGAAACTTATAGGGGAGTCACGCCCGTGACTTAAGTGGCTCAAAGAGGCAGTATTGTTCACGACTTCGGTTCACGACATGCTTCACAGCTTCAAGTAGTGAAACATTGTTTCACGGCTTGAGTCACGCCCGTGGATAAGACTATTCACGCCCGTGACGTATTTTCAATCCCATGAATCATTACGCCTCAAAAACTCATAGAAGCTTTCACGCTTTGCGTCACGGCATGAGTCACGGCTTCAAGTGGTGAAACATAGTTTCACGATTTGAGTCATGACCGTGGCAAAGAAGTTTCACGCCCGTGACAGAGTTTCATGCCCGTGAATAATTACACCCAAAACTCACAGACGCTTTCACGCCTTGTGTCATGGCTTTCTTCACGGGTATAAGTAGTGAAATTCAACACTTCACGCCCGTGACATAATATTCACCCCTGTGACCTATGATCATTCACGCCCGCGATGTTCATTGAGCACGCCCGTGAAAGCATTCACGCTTTCATTCACGGGTGGAATTCTGCTTCAGCAAACAGTGAACATGACTATTCACGCCCGTGAAACTTGAAGTCACGCCCGTGAATGTATCGAATATATAAGAAAACAGCCGGTTACAAACTTCATTTCAACTCTCCATCTCCCAAAACCGCTCTCATTTACTCTCATTCATTGAGACATTGAAGATTCCGACCCCAAAATATTTCACTATAAATTCCTTCAAAAGTTCGAATCTTCAGCAGAAAATAGATATTCCTAGGGTATTTCATCATATTTTATTTTCATTCCTATCAAAATCAAAATCAAAATGGAGTCTGCTTCGTCAAAAGGGAAGAGAAAGAAGTCCCATGCACCAAAGAGATATCCAAATTACCTCATGAACATCATACCCGAAAGTTGCCATCCTCGGTATGCAACTTTAAAGAAGCGACCAATTTTATCATCAAGGTCCTTCGAATGGCAGACAGTCCGTAATCTAGGACTCGAGATGGCTATGACAGAACAACTTCAAGCCTGTCATCTAAAAAACTTTGTTGACATTCATCTGCCAACTCTATGGGAGCCAACGCTGGAATTCCTCAGCACCTTGCAGGTTTCACCAACTGGAGTGGTGAAATTCCAACTCTGCAAAAATGAAAACACCCTCAGCGCCATTGCTTTTGGAGAATTGCTCAACCTACCATCAGATGGCGTTTTGAATGAGACTGAGGTAGAATTCTCTGCCCCTGCAGCCTGGACTCATTTCGGATACAATTGTAGCTGGGACGTAAAGAAGACGAAAAGCACTCATCTCGTGGCCCCAGTACACAGGTATTTGCATAGGTTTCTAACCTATAGCATTTTTGCTTGGGGAGAGAGCAATGGAACTATTAGGAAGTCAGAACTCTTCCTATTTGAGATGGCTCGCCGGGGAATCAAAGTGGCGCTTTCCAGATGGTTTGCAAACCATCTTCTCTCCATCGCAACCAAGCCCACAGGAGATATCTTGATTGGGGCTTATGTCACTCATATGGCAGTGAAGCTAAATTACTTGAAGCTGGATGACCATCATTTCAACATTATTCCTGCCCACCCACGAGATAGGTTGGATATTGAGTCTTTCATAAAGATGGGAGCAGCAGTGAGAATCGTTTACCAGAACGATATCTTTTATCGCTTCACTGATACTGCTGGAGAAATTATCTGGGAAGATCATGACATGGAGGATTTTAAAGCAGGCCTCCAGGGAGTCTAGCAGAAAAAGAGGGCTAGGATTGAGGAAGCCACTCCAGCCATCGCTCAGGACATTGGACAGTCCTCAACCTCCACACCGTCTTTAGCGCAGCAGGTGGTCGACCTCTTGGCACCATGTTTCGAGCAGCTGCAGACTTCCATGGATGAGAGGTTGGAAAACCTCAAGGACTTCATGGAGTCTCGGATCGACAGTCTTGAGGCTGAAGTAGCTAGGCTTCGTGATAGGATGTCTAGCTAGGATATAGGCTAGAGTGTAGCCTAAACTTGTTATGTTTGATCATTTTTCTTTATTTTGTTACTTATTATGTTTCTGTATCCTTTCCTTCATATAATATATATTTTCTTTTGTTTACTTCAATCTACATATTCTTTTTGATTGATGACAAAAGGGGGAGAAAACTAGCAATATATGAAAGAATTTATATGATAAGGGAAAGTAGGATCAAACTAGCAATAATAAGAATTGTGAATCAAATTTGAAATTGATTGCAAAGTAGAATTATAACCTAAGTATACCTTGCATATACCTTAAAAAGCAAGTTATAAATAAAAACATGCCATGATATACCTTAAACATACTTTACATTTACTTTATGTCTTGAAAAGGATTTGTGGTATGTATTGGATATACTTTTCTTATGACTTGCTTCTAGCTTAAATGCTACATCCTTATTCACTATTCCTGCACATTATAATTTTTATCCTAAGTATATTTTGAGGGGGAGACTTCTCAAAATCACATATTGCTAGATTATTTGTCACCATCAAAAAGGGGGAGATTGTTAACCTTGAGGGGTATTTCTGTCATTTTGATGATAATAAATAATATAGCAATATTGTATTTAACATACTTGCTTTAAGTGTATTATACAGGACATAAATTAAAAATAGCAAGAATGGAGAATTAGAAGAATAATCCTTGAGAAACAAAAAGTAAAGAGTAGCATGTTCACTGTCGTGACTCTAGAAGTCACTCCCGTGAACAAAGCTAGCCGTTACCAAAACCAACATTTGAAGTTCACAGCCATGAAGGAAGAACAAATCGTGAAGTGGGCATTTCAGTCACCCCCATGACTAAAGGTGTCACCCCCATGAAGAGTCATGAAATTTCAACCAGAGAGCTTCACGACCAGAGTCACCACTTGGCTCACGGCTGGAAATTATGTCACTCCCGTGAAGGATTAATGTCACGCCCGTGACTCTATATGTCAAAACATACCAGAGAGCTTCACGACCAAGGTCACCACTTCAGTCACGGCTTGGGAAGAACTGTCACCCCCGTGACAAGCATATTCACGCCCGTGACCAATGAAAGAGAAAAATGACAGGCGCGATTTTTTAGATGGTACAACGGCTAGTTTCTTATTTAATGCACCCCAACGGCTATATTCAGCCATGAGAGTATAAATGGAAGTCATTTATACATTAAGAAATAAGAGGATTATAAGGGAATGATAAGAAAAATAAAAGATTAGCATATACTTCAAATTACAAGCTGTCTTGTACTTTCATACTTTGAGAACAAATCAATTCTCTGTAAAAATCTTTTTGCTCCTCATATTTGAGCAATAAAGATTTATAAGTGGTTCTCTCTGTAATCTTTACTCAAGTGAGCATTGGGTAGTTCTGGGTTAAGAGTAGAACACTTGTAAGGGTTAGTTGTGTGAGCCTGTAAAACACAAAGTGTAGGTTGTTTGTGTGAGCCTGTAAAACACAAAGTGTAGGTTGTTTGTGTGAGCCTGTAAAACACAAAGGAATTGGTTATTGTGTGAGCCATTAAAACACAAGGGATTTCTGGGTTAGGTGTGAGCCATTGTGAGAAACACCATAGTTGGGAGTGAGCTTGTAAAACTCCATTGTAACACTTAGTGTGTTAGTAAAACTCCCAATTGCGATTGGGGAGAGGAGTAGGGTTTGTTAATACCCGAACCTCTATAAATATTTGTGTCTTATTTTCTCTATCCCTTCTAAAATTAACTATTTATTTCCGCACTTTCAAGTTTAATTTTTTGAACTCCAATTCAACCCCCCTTCTTGGTCTAATATCTGGGCAACAATATAAATTAGTTTTAATGGTACAAGTATGATATTTTGTTTTTGATTTTGAAAAATTTTATTTTTCATTGCGTTTATGAATATGATTCATTCTTCAAAACCCAACATAAGGCACCTTCTGCTACAGCTATTTCACAACCTCAGGTTGGCAAGGAAGCTATACCGGCATGTACCATTTGCGATTGGAGCCATCGAGGGGAATGTTGGCGTGTCACAGGTGCTTGCTTTAGATGTGGGTCCAAGGAATATATACGGAGGGATTGCCCACTCTTGACAGGTGGTACTCCTACTCATACTACTAGGTCAGCTCTGACTCAGCCTGGAATTTAGTTCAGATGAGGACCAGGCCGACTGAGGCAGGCTATTTCAGAGACAATGAATAGACCTGGATCCAGCAGAGCTCCAGCCCGAGCCTATGCCATGAAAGCTAAGGAAGATTAGGTGGCAACGAATGTTAATGTTGGTATGTTTTCATTATATGATTTTGACATTTGTGCACTCATAGATCCGGGTTCCACATATTCCTATATTTGCACTAGTACACCTAGTCAGCATAATATGATTAAAGAAAACCTAGAATATGGAATTGAAGTTAAGAATCCTTTGGGTCACAGTGTAATAGTGAATAAAGTATTTAGGAATTGTCCTTTAGTTGTGCATAGGAAGGAGTTTTCTGTAAACTTGATTGAGTTGCCTTTCCATGAGTATGATGCCATATTAGGCATGGATTGGCTCTCACGTCACGAAGCAGTGGTGGATTGCAAGTCTAAATTTGTGGTACTTAAGATAGAAAATCAGGAGGAAATTATTGTGAAAGGTGAATTATTTTCACAACATCCTCGAGTCATATCCATATTGAAAGCTCAGAGATTGATGAGAAAAGGGTGTGAAGCTTATTTGGCCCATGTGATTGACACCAGAGGTTCAAATATTGAAGATATTCCGATGGGAAATGAATTTCCAGATGTGTTTCCTAATGACTTACCTAGGTTGCATCCAGAGAGAGGTAGAATTTGCTATTGATCTTGTTCCAGGAACTATGCCTATATCAAAGACGCCATACATAATTGCCCCATCAGAGTTAAAAGATCTTAAGACACAATTGCAAGAACTTCTTGATAAGGGTTTCATTAGACCAAGTACATCCCCATGGGGTGCACCAGTATTGTTTGTGAAAAAGAAGGATGGATCTTTGAGGCTATGTATTGATTATCGACAGTTGAATAAGGTGACCATCAAGAACAAGTACCCATTACCATGGATTGATGATCTCTTTGACCAACTGAAAGGTGCAGGAGTGTTTTCCAAGATAGACTTGAGATCTGGTTATCATCAATTAAGGGTGAAGATGAAAGATATAACTAAAACTACATTCAGAACCAGATATGGTCATTATGAGTTTTTGGTTATGCCATTTGGGCTGACCAATGCTCCAGCAGCATTTATGGATCTTATGAATAGGATCTTCTGGCCGTATCTTGATCAATTTGTGGTCGTTTTCATTGATGATATTTTGGTATATTCCAAAGATTCAGAAGAACATGAAAAACATTTGAGAATAGCATTGCAGACTCTCAGAGAATATAAACTTTATGCCAAACTTTCAAAAAGTGAGTTTTGGTTAAATGAGGTGACATTTTTGGGACACATTTATCTCTACATAAGGCATTAAAGTGGATTCTAGCATGGTTGTGGCAATTGTGAGTTGGAAGCCTTCACAGAATGTGACCGAGGTCAGAAGTTTCTTGGGTTTAGCTGCATATTATTAGAGATTTATCAAAGGTTTTTCAATGATTGCTTCTCCTTTAACAAGACTATTGAGAAAGGATGTTAAATTTGAGTGGACAGATAAGTGTCAAGCTAGTTTTGATAAGCTCAAAAGTATGCTCACTAAGGCCCCTGTTTTGATACAGCCGATTCCTAATAAAGAGTATGTCATTTATAGTGATGCTTCTCATAATGGATTGGGTTGTGTATTGATGCAAGATGGAAAGGTGGTTGCTTATGCTTCTAGACAGTTAAAGCCGCATGAGAAGAATTATCCTACCCATGATCTAGAGTTGGCAACTATAGTTTTTGCATTGAAGATTTGGTGCCATTATTTATATGGGGAAAAGTGTTTTATTTACACAGATCACAAGAGTTTAAAATATCTTCCCTCACAGAAAGAATTGAATTTGAGGCAGAGAAGATGGCTAGAACTAATAAAGGATTATAATTGTGTGATTGACTACCATCCAGGCAAAACTAATGTAGTAGTAGATGCTTTAAGTAGAAATATGGTAGCAGAGTTGCATCTTCAACCCACTCTTATGCAGTAAATCAAGGATGCACAAAGACAAGATAGAAAGCTAATTGAATTAACTGAGTTGATCTCTAAGGGGGAGAGACCTGTAACACCACATCATATGCATTTAAGTATAACCTATTTCTGTATCAAATAATCATATACTGCATGTTGGAAATAGAAAATACACTGATAACAGTGGTAGTAAATTTTTTTTCATATCATATCCTGTAAAATCAACTAATGACTTTACAAGTCCTATATCCTGTAATATCACTCAATGACTTTTCAAGTCAACATTAAAAACCACAATACGATATATCACATATATTAAAACATAAACTTCACATTCGAAGGATTACGGGTTGTTTCCATTTATACATTTCAAAACTAATCTAGAGTGATAATACATATTCAAGCATATAAGTCCAAAATAGAGATGACATATTTTCATGCTTGTGTGGAATGCAAAGAGAGAGAGAGTGATGAGGCTCAGCCAATGAACTGTGCTCCATGTCTTCTATACACTACTCAAAATGAGCTATCACTTTTCTTTACCTGAAAAATGATGCAAATTGATGAGTTGCGGCTCAGTGAGAATAATCATCCAATGAGCTCTAAAGTACCAAACAACTCATAGTAATAAATCACAAATCCAATATATACCATATATTCCATTCCATTCATCAGTATCATATATGTATCAATAAAGTTGAAACATGTAATCATTACTCTTTATGTATGCAAATGCTTTGCTTATTTCATTTTGTTGTGACCAAGTTAAACAGACATTGCCCTGGGTTTCCATGTGAATATTTGCCATGTGAACATTTGTATTTGCATTTGCTAGCTAGCTTGATCATTTGTTTCATTTGCACATTTGTTGGGCCATAGGCCTCTTCTTTTGCTTTACAATATCGATTAACTAGTCACAATGCCTTTTTAGCCCATATGCATATGCACTTGTATTTAAGCATTCATCAACCATTGCATCTTTATCATATACAACATACATATATTGCATATATACCTAATATGTGAAGCATATACCTTGCATATACTATACATATACCATGTATATATATCACATTTGTCAAACATATACCACAAGTATACCATTTATATGTCCCACAATGTCACAAATTATCCATCATTACATTATCAAGGACCAATCATGACAATCATATGAATCACATAGCAAGCAACATTCATTTGCACTAAAGAATTCAATCGATAATTAGACTCACCGTTCTCCTTTGATTCCGATCCCTAACTTATTGTCTATCTGCTCCTTGTGGGTCTCCAATATGTTGCGAACCTAATCTGAAAACATAATCGATTAACTCATGATTAGGGAGACTTAATGTGGCTTAAACAAATTAATATGCATTGTTCATGTCAATAGTTAAGATTTTTCCTATGAGGCAGTGTGACCATATGGGACTTGTTAGCCTATAAATTTTTCTATACTTGACCAATTAATCTGATTATTATTCCTAATTAAAACTAATATATAATTATATAACATATTAAAATTTTATACCAATTGGATCATTTTACAATATTTGTTTGGAATTTCTAAGAGTGTTCTGTTTTCTGCCTTGTTTCCTGCCTTTAGGCAGTTTCAGGGTACTCATTTGGGTTCCTCATAAGTTATAATATATAAGTAATATTTTAATGAAAATTTACAGACACTTATATGGGTTCATATGGAACATGTTTCATGTTTTCAACTTGTATCAATTATGTCTCTAAGGTCTTCAAATTATAACAAACATATTACTGGTATAGAATAAAATTGGCTTCCGGAACATTATGACTTCAAAAGGACATAACTTAGTCTATACATAACCAATTAAGATGAAATTAGTCCCAAAATTTAGCTACGACATCTATCTATAACTTTTACATTTTGAAAATTTACAGAATCTAGCTCTAACAAGCTCAAATGGGCCAAACAGGTTGCTGGATCTGCCCAGAGCACTCAATTGGCAGTTCAAGTCATGGAACAGTCACGGTTCCATTCACCATAACTCAACATTTACAAGACCTATGAATCTTCCATTTGGTATACAGATACAAAACACATATATCTACAACCTTTATTTTTTGAGATACTTCATATAATGGCTTTAACATATTCGAAATCAAATAACACATTAGCTAACTTGGTTAGGGTTCACACCCTGACCAGTTTCAGTACAAAGAGCATATCTATTCCTATACATAACATCTTGCAACAATGTTTAAATATACACAAATATAAGTCATAAAGGAACAACCTTTGTGTTTTACACTTTTCCAGAATCAATATCTAGTAATATCCAAATCTTGGTGCAATGCAGTGCCTAATATTGAACCTAAGCAACTCAAATCAACCCTATAGCAATAAGAATTGATTACTTACCAAGAAAAACTTGAAAGGGATCAATTAGCTTCAAAAACTAGGTGAAAAAAGGAAGAATTGAAGTCTAAAATGGATGAACTTGAAGAAGAAGTCGGGCTGAAGAAGAAGGCAGAAATGGGAAGGTAAAGCTAAGTTTTGGTTTTTGTCTTTTTATCTTTTTCTCATCTCTTTTCTCCTTTCTCTTCTCCTTTCTCTTATCTTCTCTTCTATTTCTCTTTTATGTCATTTTCATTTTATTTTTTCTATATTATTATTATTATTTATATATATTTATAATTCCACTAATTCACACAATGATACAGCTTAATCATTTGACCCGATTTAACTAAATTAGCAATGTAAATGTTCACTAATCTTAATCTAATAATTTTTCTTACTTTAATTTAGTCACCTTATTCAATTCATTTCTAATACTTTGTTATCCTTATTTAGGTTATAAGGATACACGTGTGACTCGATATAATTGCCAAATACTAGGACACATAGCTAGTGCGTGCTATGAACTTGTTCCTACGAAAATACATATGAAATGCACGTGTTCAATTGAATTGTATGCAAGATGCTTATGTTCAATGAAATGCATGTGGGGAAGGTCAAGGATGTTACAGACCTGGATTCACTATGGACTTAGATGGTGGACTGTTCTATCAAGACAGATTATGTGTGCCTAATGTAGAAGATCTTAGACGGAGGATTCTTAGAGAGGCCCATGAAAGCAAGTATGCTATGCACCCAGGGAGTAACAAGATGTACGAAGAGTTGAAGAGCAAATACTAGTGGGCAGGTATGAAAAAAGACATCACAGAATACATTTCAAAATGTTTGACTTGTTAGCAGGTCAAGGCAGAACATCAAGTACCTTAACGGATCACTATAGATTTTGTGACTGGATTGCCTTTGACTCCAAAGAAACATGATACTGTATGGGCTATAGTGGACAGATTTATAAAGTCAGCACATTTCTTACCTATTAGAAAGGACTACCCACTGAATAAATTGGCAAAAATTTATATGAATGAAGTTGTACGACTTCATGGAGTGCCTATTTCTATTGTGTCTGATAGAGATCCCCGCTTCACATCTCAATTTTGGGGTAGTCTACAACGAGCTCTAGGTACTAAGCTCAATTTCAGCATAACTTTTCATCCGCAGACAGATGGACAATTAAAAAGAGTCATTCAGATTCTAGAAGATATGATGAGGAGTTGTGTCATCGAATTTAAAGGTAGCTAGGACAAATATCTTCCTTTAATGGAATTCGCCTATAATAACAGTTATCAGTCTAGTATCCAGATGGCTCCATATGAGGCACTTTATGGTAGGAAGTGTCGAACACCTCTATGTTGGACAGAGCTTAGCGAGAGGAAACTTATGGGACCAGACCTAGTGCAAGAGACAGAAGAAAAAGTGAGAGTCATTCACGAAAGACTTAAGGCAGCTACAGATAGGCAGAAATCATATGCTGATCTTAAGAGACGAGACATTGATTATGCAATGGGTGATAAAGTTTTTCTTAAAGTATCTCCCTGGAAGAAAGTTCTGCAATTTGGGAAGAAAGGCAAGTTATGTCCAAGGTTCATCGAACTTTATGAAATATTAGAAAGAGTTGGACCTGTTGCTTATAGACTCGCTCTACCACCGGAGATGAGTCAAATACATAATGTTTTTCATGTCTCAATGTTAAGACGATATAGATCAGATCCTAATCACATCATACCTGCTGAAAGCATTTAGGTGAGACAAGATTTGACATATGAAGAAGAACCAGTGCAAGTTTTAGAAAGAGAAATTATGGAACTGAGGAATAAGCGAGTACCATTAGTGAAAGTACTATGGAGGAATCATGCAATCAAAATAGCAACATGGGAAAGCGATGAGGTGATGAAAGCTCAATACCCTCACTTGTTCAGTGATGGTGCATTAGGTATGTTTCGAAGAAGAAACATCTTAAGGGGGAGAGAATTGTAACTCCCACTAATTAGAGTTTAATTTGAATAAGTATGTGGTATAAATAGGAAAAACATGATAGATAATAGAGATTAAAATAGATGGAATAAATGATTAAATTAGAAATTAAAATAAATTAAATTGATAGCCATGATGAATTTGAATAAATTAGACCATATAATTAAATTGTATTTTTGGTAAAAAAAATTAAAATGACGAGATAAATAAATATATGATAATAATAATAATAATAATAATAATAATAATAATAATAATAATAATAATAATAATAATAATAAAATTAAAAAAAAAAACAGAAAAGTGAACAGTAGACACAGCAGAAAAAAAAAAACAAAAAAATCGGGAGAGTGGGGTTGAAGTCAATTAAGACTTCTTTTGGCCCTTTTGCTTCCAACTCCAACCCTCTCCTTCTTCTTCTTCATCATCCCTTTTCCTTCCTCCATATCACAGCCCAAAATCTTCATCCTCTTCTGCATAATTTGAAAGAAAATTCTCTCCAAATAAATCTGATCTTGGTAAGTAATATCTTTCCCATGATTATTGTGTTATTACAACTTTTTGGATTATATTCTGCAGTGTAGTTCATTCATTTATTTGAGTATCCTATGAATCGAATTTGAGGAGGTGTAAAACATAAAGGTTGTTCATATATGTCTTGTGTATCTATCTGTCAAATTTTATTCAATGATTTTGAGTATATGATGAGAAAAAGGTCATTGGGGTGAAACTGGTTCAGGGAGACATATCAACTGAATAATCTACGAGTTTTGTTGAAATTGATCATCTTAATGGCTGAATCTGAGTTTTTGTAAAACATAAAAGTTTAGGTATATGTCTTATTTAGGTCTTTACCAAATTTCGTATAAATATTTTATGTGTAGGTTGCGTTATAGTGAAATGAATTATAGTTATTCCTTGATTGAGTTGTTTTCTGGTACCTGTGCAGCTCCAGTAACTTCATCATTATATTTGACCTGTTTTTAGATCGAATTAGCCAAAATTCAAAAGTTGAAAGTTTTATTTCTCTGTCTTTTCTAAATTTCTATGAAAGTCTCACCTTAAAATGTCATGTATTTTGTGAGTTATGAGCTGAACAATTGAACTGGTTGGGTTGATACTCTATGTTGAACCAGTTATAGATCCTCCAATATTTTAGAATCTTAGAGACCGAATCTGGAAATGAGTAAAAGATAAGCCAAATTAACTTATATAATTGTATAAAAATGTTCAAAATAATTGAAGCTACACATTGAAAGCTATGAATTTTTAAATTTGGTACCTCGAAATTGCCTAAGGGCAGAAAACAGGGCAATATTTAAAATTATACCAAAAATTATGTAATGGTTCAAAACTTCAGAAATTTTAGTATATTTTAGTATTACATGTTATATTTAATCAGGATTAAGAATCATATAAATTTGATAAGTGTAAAAAATGTTATTGCTCCAATAGTCCATAGAGGTCTTGTTCTAGCTTAAAAGAAACTGCAGTTATTTATTTAAATTACATTAAGAATAAATACTTTATCAAGATATTAATTAATTATATTTTTAAATTAGGATCTCAACAACAAGAAGAAAAACAGAAGTGAACAAGCTCTGAGTGTATATTTTGGAAAAGAAAAACCCTAGTGAGGTTTGTACATATAATTATTCTAGTTTGCCCCTTATGCATGATTGTATGTGCATGACATGAATTATTTGTCACCGTGATGAAATAATATATTATGGCATGTTTTAACATTATAGAAATGTTATTAACTATGAACTTAACATTATGCTAATATTTGATAAAATATCATGCTATTATATGGGTTTGAAATAAATTGTGCTTATATTACTATGTTAATATGAAATGAGTATTGGTTATAGAAACAAGTAATTAGTGGTGTTAATTGCCCATTTCTCTATCTGATGACTGACATAGGATAGATGGTGCACCATTAGGGGGAAGTTTCAGTACCGATATTGATATGATTTAAGGACATGATGGCTATAGCTCCGAGAGCGCCCTTGATCCTAATTACACACAGATAAATGATTATACTAGGTCAATGTGGCTGAAGCTCCACGAGCGCCCTTGACTTGAGATTATGGTGAGTAGGGTGACTTAAGCTCCGCGAGTGCCCCTATTTCACACCCCGTATCCAGACAGTCCAGGAACAAGATTTTGGGCAAATAATTCATAGAATAAAATATGAAATTTTATTAATTGATGCAAGTAACAAAGTGTAAAATGCTTACATGAAGTGGTGCAAATTTAATTATTGAATAAGGTTGTTATATTTATTCTTTTGTGTTATATATTTATTTATTTTATATGATAAATATGTAACAAAATTCGATGTGCCATGAATTTATTTGATACATGCATTTGTGTGACTGCCTGGGGAAAACTTTAATACTTATATGTATCACTAAGCTAGAGATAGCTTAGCGTGGGTTCTTCTCACGCAGGAATTGAAGTTGTAGATAGTAGATAGTGGAGTTGATCAGGAAGAAGTGCAAGCCCATATCAGCGGAGGCATAAGAGACATAGTTAAAGGGTTAGTTACTTATTATGTGTATTTTAGTTTGACTAGACATATATATTTTGGTAGACATGTTATGTATTTAGTTTAGGAGTATGTCTTATATTTTGATATTATATTGTAAGCAGTCATGTGTGAGGTTGGTATGCCACAAATGATCAACTATGTAACTTAATCAACTGCCATAAATATATATGACATGGTGATATATATATATATATATATATATATATATTGATAATTAGAACGATAAGCCAAATCTAATACAAATAAATGAATTTTTTTAAAATTTAAACGATAGAAAAACTTAGTCAAATAGATTTATTGCGTTAAACTTATGACATCCTTCTTATATATGTGGGATTATCCTTAATATATAAGTGGGGCATCACATTTTAGAAGGTTCATTGTAGAACATGTCATTTATAATGACGCTTCTCGTAAAAGATTAGGTTACATTCTAATGCAAGAAGGGAAAGTCTTCACCTATGCCTCTAGACAGTTAAAGCCTCATGAGAAGGACTATATGATGCACAATATAGAGTTCGTGGCCATTGTTTTCTCATTGTAGATATGGCATCATTATCTATACAGAGAGAAGTGCTACATCTGCACCGATCATAAGAATTTGAAGTATCTTCTTACATAGCAGGATTTGAATTTGAGGCAAATAATATGGTTAGAGTTGATAAAGGATTATGACTAGGTGATCAATTATCATCTAGAAAAGGCCAATGTGGTGGCCAATACGCTTAGTAGGAAGACTTTGGCAAAGTTGCACATCTGATTGACCTTGGGTCATGAGATTAGAGATGCACAAAATCTTGATGGCAAGCTAGTAAAACTGGTCATTTTGGTATCCATAAAGGAGAAACAAGGTTTTTCAGTCGAGCCATGTGGTAGTTTATACTGCCAAGGTAGGTTATGTGTGCCAGATGTTTTAAGGTTGAGACAAAAGATTATGAGAGAGGCCCATGAGACAAGATTCGCAATACACCTAGGGAGTAACAAGCTGTATCAGAACCTAAAAGGATTGTATTGGTGGTCAGGGATAAAGAAAGACATCACAAAGTTCACAACTAGATGCCTTAGATGTCAGCAGGTAAACGCATAATATCAGGTGCCTTCAGGTTTATTGGAGCCAATCACAATTCCAAAATGGAAATGAGAGAGAATCACTATGGATATTGTAATTGGATTGCCTTTGACATTAAGGAAGTATGATGTCATATGGGTGATTGTAGATAGGTTAATGAAGTCAGCTCACTTCTTACCTATTCGAAGAGACTATCCTTTAAATAGGTTGATAGAGTTGTACATGAATGAGATAGTATGTCTCTATGGAGTTCCATTCTCCATCATTTCGAATTGAGATCCACTATTCACATATCAGTTTTGGGGTAGTCTACAATGAGTTTTGGGTACCAAGCTCAACTTTAACATGACTTTCCATCCCCGAATAGTGGTCAGTCGGAAAGAGTTATACAAATCTTAAAGGACATGATGAGATAAGGAAACTGGGACAAATATCTACCGTTGATGGAGTTTGCCTACAATAACATATATTAGTCCAATATTCAGATGGCTCTGTATGATGCACTTTATGATAGAAAGTGTCGAACACCGTTGTGTTGGACTAAGCTTAGTGAGAGAAAGCTAGTGGAGCCAAATCTGGTGCAAGAGATGGAAGAGAAAGCGAAGATCATTAGAGATTGACTAAAACCAGGTTCCAATAGATAGAAATCCTATGCAGACCTCAAGAGAAAGGATGTGGAGTACTTAGTGGGAGACAAGGTGTTTTTCAAGGTATCTCTACAGAAGAAGGTTCTCAGGTTTAGAAAAAAGGGCAAGTTGAGCCCTAGGTTCATTAGACCTTATAAGGTCCTAGAGAGGATCAAACCAATTGCCTATAGACTTACTTTGCTGCCAGAGTTAAGTAGGATACACAATGTCTTCCATGTATCCATGGTGAGAAGGTATCAGTTAGATCCTTCTCACATCATTACAGCCGATACATAGAGTTGAGATCAAATTTGACTTATGAAGAGGAACCAATTGAGATCTTAGCTCAAGAGGTTAAAGAGCTCAGAAACAAATGAGTATCGCTAGTGAAAGTTTTATGGAAGAGCCATACTATTGAAGAAGCAATTTGGGAAAGCAAAGAAGTGATGAAGTCACAATATCATCAGTTGTTCTGAGACATCATGGTAGGTAATTTCAGGGAAGAAATATCCCAAGGGAGATGGAAATGTAATGCTTATAATTAAGGCCTATAAGTTATGTTCTTGGTTAGTGAAAGTTGGGGGTTAAGTGAATTTTTGGAAGTTTGAGAGTTACTAAAATATGCTATTTCACGCCCGTGACAATGGATGTCATAGCTGTTAATATTGGATTTTAGTTAGCAACTGCAATGAGGTTCTTCATGATCATGAAGAGTTTCTTCATGCCTGTGAAGAAGTGGTTCATGCTCGTGAAATATGAGTCACGACTGTGAAGCCTAGATAGTCTAGACAGGTGAGGCAGCCACATTTTCCTTCCTGCCATCCCTTTATATCCACTCCTCACTCCCTGTTAACCAACCAAACACATCAGTTGAACCTTTTTCCTCCATTGTTGAAGCTTGGAGAGACCTTGTTTCAATAGTGAAAGTGAGAGAGAAGAGTGAGAGAAAAAGCTTATAAGCTTTGAGGGAAGAGCTCAGTTTTTATGTTTTTGGGCTATGGTTCAAGTTCTAAAGGCTAAGAGCATGTTTTTCATCTTGCTAGGATCTAGTAGAGGAGCTGGGAGTCCATCTCAAGGGAGAGTACAAGCTTGAAGAGCTCAAGCTTTAGCTAATCTCTATCTTAGGTATAAGGTTTGTACATAACTAAATCTAAGGCGTTCTTTGGCATGTTTCTGTGTTCCTTACTTTAGATGCATGATGCTAATGGTCTTTGAGCTGTTAAAGTCCATTATGTGGGATTGATATGCATGATGAAATTTTTATGTTGACAAGGTCATATTGACATGTTTGATGAGATAATTTGGTAAATGTGGATAATTAGAAAGTATATGGTTATGATAAATGACTAAAGTGCATGTTGGAATGTTGATAGGGTGATTAACATTGGTTAATCATAGAAAGATTGCATGAAAATGGTTGTGCTCTATTTTTGTATGAAATCTAAAAAATTTCCAGATTACGGCAGTGAACGAGTTCACGGCCGTGAACGTCGTGAAAATGAGTTTTATTGCTAATGCAGACTCGTTCACGAGTAGCTTCATGGTTGATTTCATAGTTTGGTTCATGCCCATGAAGGGTGATTATGGTTGTGAACATGTGTTGATTGACTGGATGAATCACAGTTTGGTTGACCAGTAAACTACTTGTGAATAAGTTCTTCACGCTCATGAACCCTTGTATGCTTGCATGTGAATTAAGACTGATTTGTTTTAAGGTGAGTACCTTTGTTGTACGTTATAGCATGGTATGATAATACATGTTATGGTTGTAATTTATGAGAAATCATGGTTTATGAATAATACGAAACTTATATGGTATGTGTTGTGAAATTGTAAACCCAATACACTAAGACTAGAGCTAGGATAGATGGCATGCCAATGATGGGGAGATCGGTATCGGGTGACCTAGATTGGATAATGTTTGTGATGTTTTGAAGGCCTAGGGTTAAGCAATGAGTGTTTCCTCAATTGGATAATGTTTGTGATGTTTTGAAGACATAGGACTAAGTAATGAGAGCTTCCTTAGTTGGATTATGTTTAGACACTTTGAAGGCCAAGAGGTAAGCATTGAGAGCTTCCTCATTTGGTTTATAAACGAGATGTTTTGAAGGCTTGAGGTTAAGCTAGTGGGCTTCCCAAGGTAGCTGTTATGTACTCTCATTTTTCTTAGAAAGATATTCTGGAGTGGAGCAACAGAGGAAGACACCCAGAGATCAGAGTTAAGGATACACGAGTGGGGTGGGTGATACAATAGTTATACTTTTTCTTTTATTGAGTTTTGTTGGGTTAGGTAGTTATAGTTTAACATTTTTGTATTTCAGAGACATGTAGTTTTTATAACTATTCATTTTGTAAAAACCTTTGGGCTAGTGTTGTACATTTCATTAATGTATTTAACTTGATTTTATCATGCCTTTTAATGATGTTTTATTTTTATTTAAGTCATCATGGCCATGGTGCATGAAAGTTTTAAATTATCTCATTTTAACTCATGTGCATCATTGCATCCTTTGGTATAATTGGGATTATTCTTAATTATATCGAAGGGTGTTACATGTTGCTAGCTTTATTTATGGTTGAATGTTAGTAAGAGTGATTGACATTGGTCAATCATAGAAACCATTGTATGATTATAGTGTATGCTTTGTTTTCAGGTCTGGAAAATCCAGAAATTCATGCCCGTGATGAGGTTATCATACCCGTGAATGTTACACACAAATCCATTTTACGCCTGTAATAAAGGAAGTCATGCCTATGAAATATGTACCCAAAAAATGCCCATAATGGGCAAAAGCTTTCATGCCTTGTATCACGACTAAGGAAGTCGAGAATGCATAGGTTCATGGTTTTGAACGTGATTATCCAGTTTTCACCTTTAGTTTTCATAGTTTGAACCACGATCATGAATGCTTGATTTTACGCTTGTGAACATATAGTCACTGTCATATCCGCTAATTTAGACCTAAGTCATGCGAGTTGTTAAATCGACTCGTCGGTTTGACCGAAGTCTAAATTTAGACTTTTATCGAAAAATAATGAAAATAATGGTAATTAAGTATGGAAAATATCTAATAAAGCGTTCAAAATATTTAAAGATATTAAATTTCGGTAAAGGACTAAATTGCAAATTTTGAAAAGTTTAGGGGTCAATTTGCAATTTACCGAAAATTGGAGGATTTAAATGGGATAATCATAAATTAAATACATGATTGGGATATTAAACACATGGGAAGGGGCTGGCAACACCAAGTGGTATACATTAAGTAGACAATTAACATATACCAAGGGAGATGAATGCATTAATGAAGACTTTTAGAATTTGGCTTAGGTGTCCCATAATTATGTAGCTTGTCTTTATTCTCTTAATTATTCCTTCATTTCTTCATATCTAGAATTTTCTATCTTTCAATTGCCTCTCACATTTCTTGAAGCCCAATACACCAAGTGGCAAAGTTTAATAAGCTAATGAAGATACATGCATATAACATTAATGACTTTTGTCATTTTGTTCTTGATTGTTTCTTCTTTTTCCTTATCCATTTTCATTGAGGAAAATTATGTTCTCCACACCAGCCACGTTTTTCCCTTGGACAGCCATAACCAAACCTTGTTCTAAGAAGAGAAAGTGAGAAAAAAAGTGAGAAAGACATGGGAAATTCCATTTTCATGCCTAAGGAAGCTTAGGAGAGTAAGGAAAAAGAGAAAAATTAGGGTTTATGAAGTTTTAATAATCTGATTTTAAATTTTAGGAACTCAAGTTAACAAGGAACTAGATCAAAGGATCAAAGGAAAGGAGAAAGAGAAGTAAAGAGAAAGAAAAGAGAAAAAAAAGAGAGGTTTGTGCATAACCTAAGGCAATAGCCTATTTTAATTTTTTTATTTGCATGATTTAATTATTTGGCATGTTTATGATTCTGAATTAATATTATTTGTGATGAAAAAATCTTGGGGATGCATGTTTGCTAGACTTGGGATTTAATTTGGTAAAAATTGAATGTGATTAGTTGGTATGTTCTTTGCTGGAAATGGATGAGCAATGAGCACTTAAATTGTTATAACTTAATTTCTGAAACTCGGTTTTGTATGTTCTTTATTGGGTTTGAAAGATAAGACATAGGGCTATAACTTTCATTTAGACTATAAAACCTGAATATTTCTGTAATTTTCCAGAAAAATTCATAAAGTTTAGACTTAGAATCTGTCCAGAAAATTCTGGTCAGAATTATCAGTGCCCAGTTAGTGTTAATATTATTATATCTTTTGATAAAGAACTTAGAATTAAGTGATTCAAGTTGAATATTCAAGCTAAGATCCATATCAAAAAGTCTTATGAAGATCATGTAACTAAATTCAGAATGGAACATGACCAAAATTAAGGTCCAAAACAGAGAACATAATCTGTCAGTGACAGGACAACATGTGAATTGAGGAATGAAATGAGTAAAATGATGAGAACTTTCTTATATTATGTAAATATTATTTTAATTGAGTGATTATGTGATTATTTTGAGATATTACATGCATGAAAAGTATGAAATTAATTGTTATAAATTTTAATGAAATTGTATAAGCCCTAAAACACCTAACTAGAACCAACTTAGGATAGTTTGACATGCCAAATAGGAGGGAGTATGATGAAAATGATTAAATCCATTAATGGTATAATTATCTATGCCAGTAATGGCACTGTTATCTACACCGGTAGCAGCACGGTTATCTACGCCGGTAATGGCACGATTATCTACGCCAGTAATGCCACGGTTATCTACGCCGGTAATGACACTTATATGCGCACATCATATTGCCCGGGTGGCACTCCTATGTGCCTGGATGACAACTCCGTTATCCGATTCAGTGGTTCATAGGTGTCCTGGGCATAAATAAAGACTTAAATAAAAAGTCATGGAACATAAAAGAATTATTGAAAATAAAAATGGAATTATGAATTGTGCCATGTATAAAAAGAAGATTTAGTGTTATACAATAAGGTGGTAATAAAATAAAATAATATAATTTGATGTCTATACATGTTAGAATACCATGATATGTATATTTGCATGAGAATATGATTAAGCATGAGTTGGGATATGATAATGCATGATTGCATAAAATAGTTTATTGTCTTATTTATATGCACCACTAAGCCTTGAGCTTAGCGTGGGAGTTTATTTCCGTGCAGATTTAAAGAAGTAGCTGAGGTTTTTGGATAAAGACGCAGTGATCCAAGTTCAGTAGGGCAGCTCGTATCAAATATTGTGGGTCACACAAATTATGTAATTATGGTTTGAGTTTTATTTTGTAGTATTTGTAGAATAAACAACACGTTTTGTAAAGAACATGTTATTATATAAAATGTAGTTTATCTTTTATGTTATAATTTCTTTTTTATTACAAAGTAAACAAATAGTAAATAATATATATATATATATGAGAAATTTTCAGTTAAACACAATTTAATAAAATGAAATTTTAACCGATAAAGTCAGCGTAGCACACCCTCATTCGAGCATAAGCTTCTAGGGTGAGGGGGTGTTATAGTCACAATCGTGAATGAAATGTGTGTATAGGGATAGAAGCAATCATGTGAACTTTCACAATTTGATTCACAAATAAAGAGTATTTATAAATGTGTTTCACATCCGTGAACATATAGTTCATGCTTATGAATTGTCTGATATTTTACATATTTAGTGTATGGTTTTAATCAAGATGTTGTGGTTTTGCTTCTTAATGCATGTAGATAATGTAAAAGTAATATAAAGGATAAATGTGATGATGCAAGAGAAGTAATATGATGATATTATAAGAATGGTTTTATGTGTATATGATATTAAATTGGAAATAAGGCCAAAGGATAAATAAATAAGTTATAAGAATTGGAAATGTCTTTTTCTCTAATATAGGACTTGGCCTTGGATAGATGGCATGTCATTAAGGGGGTTACGGTACCGTAGAATATTCTTTATATGAGGCCTTAGTAGCTGAAGGTTAGGTTAGAGTGCTTTTGGTCTTCATTTCCATATGATTTTAAGGACAAGGTGGTTGAAGCTTAGGTTAGAGTGCCTTTGACTTGATTTATACTTAGTCAATGTGGCTGAAGCTCAAATAGTACACTTGACATGAAGAGCTCAAATGAGCTTTTACAGTTACTGGATGGAGTGGTTGAAGCTCTAAGAGCACCTATGTTCCACAACTTGCATTCAGATAGTTCGACTTAGAGTTTTAGTTAAAAATATATTAAAATGAGATTTATGGTAAGTTTTGGGCAAGGTAATGAACTAAAGGGAACCAAATTAAGGAAACGGTAAACGAATAAAGGTAATTATGAGATAAAATAAGGTAATGCTTTTATGAATCGGTTGTATGAGAAAGCATGCTATGTGCAATATTGATATGAGATATGGTGATTATATTGCGATGCATTAGGATAATGTTTATGGTTTGATAGTATACATGAACATGCATAATATGTCATGATATGAATTGTATGGTTGCATGTTTAAATTTGTATGCCTATATGTACCACTAATCTTTCAGTAGCTTAGCATGTGGGTTTCCTGCATGTAGGTTGAAGCCTAAGGGATAGTAGGAGTTGATTCAAGAGAACAAGTGCCCATTTTGAAGAGTCAGTGCTCATGTTATCCTCATTTTTTGAACATGACATGGTTTTGGGTTTTGTGTTTTGTATAAGCTTGCATGTTAAATAATATGTATTTAATTTTAAAATTGTATTTTTGTTAACAGTGGGCCAGTTAAGGCCAAATTGGTATTTTATAAAAGGGTTCCTTAGGGATAAAGGTTTATGAAATTACTTTTGTAAGGAAAGTTTTAATTTCACAGATTTTATAAAATAGTAACTAATAGCATTCGCCTAATTAGTTGAGAGTAATCCTAATTAGCTACGTGGGTGTTACAGTAAGAATAATGGGACATGAATACTAATTTATGTGTGATTTATGTTAGGCGCGACGATGCCGCAGTAGCTGAGACTAGACAAAGGTAGAAACCCAGTAGTTTTGTGTTCTAATATGAAATAAGTTTGGACAAGTTTTATAAAATAACCTTGCATGCACTTATTTTAGTTTCAAAGTTTATATATATTGTGTTATAAAATAAAATGTGTTATGAAATAATTTTCTGTCTAGAGAAATGATTATATAAATTGAAATGAAATTATGAAATTATTATTGAAAATTTGTTACTTTGTAACTGCTTGAAATGATATAAAAGGATTTTTGAGATTTTTCTAATTTTAGCATATATATTAGCATAGACATGAACTAGAGTTTTATTGGCATGCCAATAGGGTAGTTACTCCATGGCCATATGGTTATCTTTAGTCATATGAGATTGTATATTTCTAGTCCTATAGTTATCTTGGGCCATGTAATTATTATTTACAGTCTTGTGGTTATCTTGGACCATGTGATATATTTTTCGGTTATGTGGTTATCTTTAAATCTCTTATTGACGCCTTTAGTATTCAGTACCCCTTGATTTTCTAGGGGCAAGTCTACAGTGTCATCATATATGGGCATGATAAAGAATTTTAATTAATAAATGGATGTAATGTGTTATAAAACTTTTTGTATAATTGATGAGATGATTTGTATAATTTAATGAGTTCGATTGCAGAAAATTTAATTGTCACATCCTTTTATTGTGGTTAATTTTATTTTCATTATTTTAATATGAGAGGTTTGCTAAGTGAACGAATGTGGTTTTTAAGCAAGTTTCATACAATTTGTGACTCATTGGTGAAATGAAATTTTAAGTATAAATGATTATATGCTATATTTTAAACTATAGTACGATGCATTCATTTACAGTCAGTTAATTTTGTGTCTTAGAAGAAAATATTTATTTATAATTGTTTCTTGCAGTGAAATTTTGCTGAAATGAATTATAATTTCAAAGTTATATCTGAGCTAAAACTCAGTGTAGGAGTTGTTTTTCTCTCATGCAGATAGTAAATGTGAAACAGATAGCAGTGTATAAGTTGAGAGAGTTACGGATTCAGTGATTCCACTAGAGGAGCACAATAGTAATAGTAACAACATGTTATATCCGCAAATTTAGGCCTGAGTCGCGTGTGTCATTAAATTGATGCACCGGTTTGACCGGAGTCTAAATTAGGATTGTGACTGAAAATTAATTAAAATAATACAAATAATTATGGAAGGTATTTAATAAAGTGTTTAAGATATTTAAAAATGTTAAATTAGGGTAAGGGACTAAATCGCAAAATTTGAAAAGTTTAGAGATCAATTTACAATTTACCAAAATTTAGAGGATTAAGGGGGATAATTACCAATTAAATGCATGATTGGGATATTAAATACATGTGGCGGTTGACTTAACCAAGTGGCAACCCTTAATTGGCCATATTACATGCATGAATGGGACATTTAATTCATATGGCTTAGGTGTCCCATTAGTAATTAATTTTTTCATTTTGCTCTTAATTACCTCTCCTTCTACCTTATCATTCTTAATCTATAATTTTTCCATCATTAAATTATCTTCCATGCCCCTCTTGAATCATCATACATCAAAATAAAATGAACACATTAATTAGACATTAATGAAAACATCTAGAATATGCTTAAGTGTCCCATTATTAATCAATTTTGTCTTTATGCTCTTAATTGCCTCTCTTCTTCCTTATCACTTAAACATCTAGAAGACTCTTATCCTCTCCTCAAACCAGCCCTCATTTTTCCCTTGATCATGCATGGCCAAAGCTTGATGCTAGGAAGAGAAAGTAAGAAGAGAGAAAAAGTAAGGGAAAAAGCCATTTTCAAGTATAAAAGAGCTTAAGGAAGCTTGAGAGAGCAAAAAGAGAGAGAGGTTAGGATTTATGGAGTTTCAATGAAGTAAGGTTTTAATTATCTCTTTTATGTTTTAGGAACTCAAATTGACAAGGAGCTAGCTCAAAGGAGCAAAGGAAAAGAGAAAGAGAAGTAAAGAGAAAGAAAAGGGAAAAGTAGAGGTTTGTGCATAACTTAAAGCAATAGACTATGATTTATATTTGAGTTGCATGATTTGAATGTTTGCCATGTTAATAATTACAAATTAATATTATTTTGTAATAGAAATCTTGGGGATGCATGTTTGCTAGACTTAGGATTAAATTTGGTAAAAATTGAAGGTGGTAATTATGTGTGTTCTTTGTTGGAATTGATGAGCAGTAAGTACTTAAATTGTTATAACTTGAGTTCTGGAGTTCATAATTGTATTTTTTTTGAAAGATAAGACATAGAGCTATAACTTTTATTTAGACCATAATATCTAAATATTCTGTAATTGTCCAGAAAAATTCATAAAGTTCGTACTTAGAATCTGTCCAGAAAATTCTGGGCAGAATTGTTAGTGACTAGTCAGTGTTCATTTTATCATATCTTTTGATACAGATATCAGAATTAAGTGATTCAAGTTGTATATTAAAGCTAAGATCCAAAAATAATATTTTTAAGCAGACCTTGTAACTAAATTCAGATTGTAACAGGACCAAAATTAAGGTCCAAAACAGAGAATGGAATTTGCCAATGATAGGGCAGCATATGAGTTGAGAAATTTAAAGAGCAAAATCATGTGAACCTTATTATATTATAAAAATGATATTTTAACTAAGTGATTATGTGATTATTTGAGTCTGTAAATGCATGAAAAGTGTGAATTTAATTGCAATGAATTTTAATGAGATTGTGCAAGCCCTAGAACACCAAACTAGAACTAGACTTGGGATAGTTTAGCATGCCAAGCAGGGGGGAGTATGATTAAATCCACTAATGGTATGATTAACGACGCCGGGTATGACACTATTATCGACATCGGGTATGACACTAATATCGATATCGGGTATCACACTACTATCGACGCTGGGTATGGCACTATTATAAGGCCGGTAATGGCACTATTATGAAGCCGGTAATGACACTTATATGCGCAAATCATATTGTCCATGTGGCACTCTTAAGTTCCTGGATGGCAACTCCATTATCCTAGTCAGGGGTTCATAGGTGTTAAGGGCAATAAAAGGCTATGGATAATAATGATTTGATAAAATAAAATAAATATGAAATATAAAATAATAAAATTTATGAAATATATGTTTGCATGAAAAGATAATTAGGTGTTGTGGGCATAAAAATGTTAAGGAAAATAAAAGGAATAATGACTTGTAACATGGTTAATTATGATGTGTTATATAATGATGTTTTAATAAAGTAAACAAGTATGAGATAAAAGAATATAATTTGATGTTTATACTTGCTAGAATACCATGATATGTATATTTGCATGAGAAGATGATTGAGCATGATTTGATATATGGCAATGCATGTTGCATAAAATATTTTATTACCTTATTTATATACAACACTAAACTAGAGGTTAGTGTGGGAGTTTCTCTCACGCAGGTATAGCAAAGAATAAGTAGACAATAGTAGACAAAGCTAGCAGTGGTTTGATCCAGTAGAGCAGCCTGTTTCAAACTGTGGGTCACACATTTTTTGTATATTTTGGGTTGAGTTTTATTTTATAATGGTTGTATAATAACAAAACGTTTTGTAAATAATACTTTATAAAATGTATTGTGTTTTCTTACTTTGATTTCTTTTACACTACAAAGTAAATAAATAGTAATAAATAAATAAAATATATATGAGTGATTTTTATTTATACATAATGATATATCAACCGATGAAGTCAATGTAGCACTCCCTCATCTGGCTATGCATGGGAGGGGTAAGGGGGTAAGGGGGTGTTACACAGTAATAGTCATGTCATACTCAAAAATCAAATATTATATGCATCATGTATATTTTTAAAACTCTAAAATATATATTTATAAATAAGTCATGTACTAGTTTATACTCTATAAAAGTATATTTCATATATGTACATAATAATTATTTAGTCTCATTATGAGTTATGAGTTTATTTATTTATGTTTTATGTCTTTAAGACCTGTGTATGTACATCAGTTTGTCAGAGAAACCATTTTACCTGACTAAGGTATAGAATGGTAAGAGGGTGTTACATGTAGTAGTATCAGAGTGAGGTTTAGGCGATTCTAGAACATAAATGGGGTAGAATTAGAGAAATGCTTATGCATACATATGAATTGGCTTTAAGTATTTCATAAGCTTAACTTATTATTATTGTTGCTCCCTAATGTGGGCCATTATTTTGAATTTTAGGATGAATGAAGGTTGAAAGTGCATTGATCAAGGAATGAGACCCTTGATTTACTTGACCTGTTTAATATAGATTCTTTATATCATCACCCATTATAGTGAGCAACTTGGGGTAGTAAATCTACTGATGGGTAGGACAGGCATGCCTCATCTTTGGGACGAGAGAGAGAGATTGCTTAAGGATATGGTTGAGATTTTGAGAAGATTAGCCATGCCTGCTTTTATAGAGTTGAGGTTTGACAAGCTTTGTAAGTTGGGAGCCACTAACTTTTACGGTCAAAAAGAGGATGATGTCATGGTAGTATAGTACTGGTTCAAAAGGACTGAGCAAGTCTTTGAGGATGTAGACTGCACACTAGAGTAGCAGTGGCAACCACCTAGATAGAGTTGGTTTCTTTTTGTACCACTTATATATGTATATATAAATAGTCTATAAATATTTATGACCCATTTTGGTCATATGAAGTTCTATAAATATATAAATTAAAAATTTACCATGTGCATATATGAGATGTATGTATATTATATTAAATAGGGGACTGTGATTAGAGTTGAGAATATATATTTATATGTATATATAATGATACTATACATATTTGATATAATAGGTAGACAGTGACATCAACTAACCTAAGTGTTAAGTAGGAGGGTTAGAGGGTGTCACAAATTATGTAAGTATTGTCATGTATATCTCTCTTGAATATCTCTTGGTCATCTAAGTTGGTTACAAGGCATCCATAGAGTTAAAGATGACTTGGTTTTCCTTATCCCATAATTTACTCATACTCAAAAGGTTATGTTTCAAACCATCAAAAAGAAAAACATCTTCAATTAAAGGTACACCATCAAAAACAATAGAACCAATGCAAATTACTTTATCATTGGTATTGTTTCCAATGGTAACCTTACAACCATCTATTTTCTTGATTTGGTTGAAAAGGCTCCTATTTCTGGTTATGTTTATTGAGCATCCACTATCAACAATCCAAACATTTTCCTTTGTTATAGACTTTAGGCACACCTATAAGAAAAATATTTAGGTTTTGTTCTTAGGTACCCAAATGTACTTGGGTCCTTGGGGGTTAGTCTTAAAAGGTTCCTAATGAGCCTTCCTAATCAAACAATAATAATGGGATTGTTTAGACTTAAAAATGTTTTGATTATAATGCCATTTTACTTGAGATTTAGGCCTCACTACTTATGGTAGAATGCATACAAGGACAAATATGTGTAGTATTGAGTTTTGAAGACGAATTTCATTCATAAAACGTAGTAGAAAAATAAATTTTCAAAAATCCAAAACAAGAATCTTGCTTGTGTCATTAAAACTAATTTCTAAAAACATAGAGGTAAGAAATTATACCTTGTAATTTCTTGATTTATTCTTCAAATTTTCAATATGGTGGGTTGTTGGAAACTATAATAATCCATTTTAGGATCTATCTCATGTTAATTCACGTGAAAATATGAGGAAAAACTATAAGAAAATTGTTGAACACACCTTAAAATGCTAGCAATGGTGTATACTCAATTTGAGAGAAAATGAAATAACAATTATTTTTTTGAATTTTTTAATTTCCAAAAGTAATTTTTCAGACTTTTAAACTTTTCAAAAATATTTTTACCCTAAAAATAGTTTAGGTACAAAGTGCACATAGGCTTAATTGGCCAATTAAGGCCAATTAGGTCAGCAACCTGTGTGGGCCCGTGACCTCCCCCAAATGAATTTTTCATGCGATCTCATCGCCATTAATCCCAAAATAATTCTTTCATATTTTTGGATCTCATCAATACCATTTTACTCATTCTTCACATCTCCAATGTGTGTGACCCATTAGGTTCCCGATTATGTTGGCCACTTAAATTAAGATCATGAGTGGTATCTAGCAACACATCATAACCTCCAATTTATTGAAAAGTCAATGGTTTGACTACGAATCTTTCCATAGACAATTTCCATGCAATTATTCCTTTCACCATTCCATACCCCACTTGGTTCAAGTATAGACATGTGTCAACTCCCACTAGACTGACTATGTCAAGTCTAGTCCATGTAATGTTAGTTCTTGTCCCTAAGGCTCATTACTCTATTAGACATGTCATTGAAGACTATCTTCAAGACATTTCCACTTTGGCCAGAGATTCCCAAGTAATTACTCTGATATGAGGCCATGGGTATGCATTCATTCCATCAGGAGTGGTGAATCCTTTGTTTGTTACTCAATCACCTTCAAATGCGTCAAAATGTATCCCATCTCCACTCTATGAGCAACCTCCCTGAGGCAATAAGGAATAGTGTCAAAATACAGAATCAGTATCCAAGATATACTTGGATACCTCAGGTTTAAGGATACTTGCACCATTTCTATATTGAGACTATCATTGACATTTGAATAGATTATCCATATGATTGTCTCATAGCAGGTCATCCAATGTACTTAGCTACACTTTGCAAGCATGTACATGTTAACTCTAAACATTTCATGTTTACAGATTTTGAGATCTACTGCTCAATCCAATCAAAGAGTGCAACACATGCTAGTCTATCTAAATTAACAATGTCTTGTCTTATTAATCCTATGACTAGGGATAATTTATTTACTAACATAATTACACATGATAAGAATCGCAATATCATGATCTCATCATGATTTCTTCATGTTATGTTATGTATCAAGAACTTCATTAATTGATTTTAGATCACCATCAATTCATATATCAAATTAATGAAAAAACCTTTTATTAATCAAATAAATTTGTACAATAAGTGCTAAAGGTGATTGCCTTTAGAGCACTTCTATAACAAGCTCCCACTTGCACTAAAACCAATTGCCTTTGTATTTAACTCCATAGGCGAGTATATGAGAATCATATTTCTATTGGTGAAATGGCTTAGTTAAAGGATCAACAATATTTTGATCAATGGGCACTCTTTCTATCTTTACAGCATTCATACCAATGATTTCTCTAATCAAATGGTATCTTCTAAGTACATGTTTGGATCTCTGATGAGAATGTGACTCCTTTGCTTGTTCAATGGCTACATTATTATCATAATGCAATTGTATTGGATCAACAATGCTAGGAACCACTCCAAGTTCCATGATGAATTTCTTTAACCAAATTGCTTCATTTATAGCTTTGAAAGCTGCAATGTACTTTACTTCGGTTGTGGAATTAGCAGTCGTTTCTTATTTGGACATCTTCCAACTGACTTCTCCACCATTTAGTGTGAATATATAACCTAATTGAGTTTTTGAGTCATCATTGTCAGATTGGAAGCTGGCATCGGTATACCTGCTCACAATAAGATCTCCATCTCCATATATTAAGACTAATCCTTAGTCCTTCTCCAGTACTTAAGGATATTCTTGACAGCCACCCAATGACTCTCACCAAACTTCTTCATGCTTCCAACAACCACATTAGGTCACATTTTGTTGGCAGACATAATCTTACAGTCTCACTTTGCCTTTTGCGCCCAATATCATAGTCTCTCTTTTTGTCATGAACCATTTTAGAAATCAAGGGCTTTTGTCTTTGATAGAATCGAGTCACCCTTTTAGCTATTGCAAATGCAAATTTTGATTGATCTGAAACCTTCCTTAAACTCTTATGAATAGATGGACATGTGGCAACATGACATTGAGGTTGTTACCCATCCAATGTTTATGACCATATGAATTACACAGTCGTGCCATGATATTTCAGTCACGATTACCCTTCACATGTCCTAATTTGTAGGCATAATTCAAGTCATGAACTGATATGGAGTTTAAATGTAACTCTACCATTTGCACATTACAGTTGCACTTTCTCCTTTGCGGTCCTAAACTCCACTTCACAGGTTATGTAGTGGTCGCAGCTGAGGTCACAAGTTATTTTGGAGTTAAGGCATGGTATCCAAATTTGGGGCACGATCACATTTCCATAGGTGTGATCATAATAGCATTCTCAAGGTCACAATTTATGTGTCAATCACGCTTTTCAGGCCATTTTTAATTCTTTCAAAATTGAATAAGTTATTGAAATTCTTTTGACTTGAAACTTGGTACACCATCAAAACAATACTAGCTAAAGATATTAGTACCATTTAATTTTACTGTTAACATCAAAATACAGATCAATCACTCTAAGGTCAATACTTTCCTAGCTTGACTTGTACTAGCTTTATTTATAGCTTCGAGTACCTATACATTAGGAAAAATCACGCACACTAAGAAAAATGTCTAGTGGTGCATGTTTTTTGCAATAATGTAAATTTAAACATCACACGCAATTTTTAAAGGCATTAAACTCATCAAACTTAAAAATAGTTATGCACTATTTCATAATTTATAACATTACTTATCACACAAAGGCACACCAATTAAACATTACATAGTTAAAAGTAATTGATTAAGAATTCATTCATTTGTTATTTATCATTTTTTTCTTTATAGCGTAGAACACCTTACTTAGAACTAAATTACTAGATATTAGGGTTTATTGACCTCCAGTAGTAGTTGTCTTGCTCTTTTCTTTTTCATTTTCCCTCGAGGTAGTAGATTGCTCGTGATCACTATTATTTCTCAATTCAGTGCCCTTAAGGCATTCATTAAGATTGTTGTTAAAAGTAGATGCATAAATCATTTCATAGCTCACATATTACTCAATAATCACACGTCACTATTACTACCCCCTATTGGCATGCCAATCTATAAAGTCTAAAGTTCTAGGTTAGGTGTAGTTGAGCTTTTACCAAATTATTCATTAATAGCACATTATACAAATAGTGCAAATTCAGCTCACTTAAATTAATCAATAGATTTCATTCACATGACTTTTAGTCTCAATTACTTTACTTTCCAACGTATGTTTTACCATTAACCAAATTTAATTGAACTATTAACCAAATAAAATCATAAAGTTAAGCTTCAACATAGTTGAGTTTCTCTTCCTTTCAAATTTGAAATGACAAAGTTTAAAGTTTAACAATTTGGAATATTAAACTATTTTTCCCTGTTCCTGACATAACTTATACTCTGTTTTGTTCTAAATCTTTCATCCAATTTTACATCAAATGTTTGTCTAGGAAATTGTAGCTTGAGGTCATATTGTTTAGTAGCAACTAAAATCAATTAAATTTGAATTTTAACAAGTGAGTTATGGCAAATGTATCCTAGCCTATCCCAATAAAATCTTTCCATAACTTTTGGACAATTTCCATGTCACATTTTACGATCCAATTTAAGCATAGTTATGATCTAAATCTAAACTTGTGATCTTCATGAATGTTAGCCATAAAAGTTAATTTCCTAACCTAACTAGAAACATACAAATCTAAGTTCCATATACTAATTTCTAACTAAAGATATATAGACTGCTTAAGAGATGATTACAATAGAGATTAATTTTTTACACCAAGATTAACTTAATCATTCCCCATCCTAAGTTTGGCTAAGTTAGCATTTGAGCTAACTCATTCCCATCATACAATCCATCATACCATTATTTAATGGCCTCAAACTTTAAATCTTAATTTTTCATTTTTTTACACCAAGCTAGAAAATCCACTCATAAATCTTACTTTTTCCATCACACAAGTCAAGTACATACAACATACAACAAATCAAACTCATGAGTCACAATTAATGTTATTATTTAATCCAACAATTACACAAATTAGGCAGCCATACTTTTCATTTAGTTTCATTACAAAATTAAGGAAAAGGTCTCAAAGAGCATCAAAGCCAATCATTTAAGAAATATATAATTCATTCAACTCAAACAAAATTTGTTTAGCATTTTAAGTGGAATTTACATATCATACACAAAAATCAAGAAAAACATGCACTAACCTCTCTTTGTTGCTTCTAATATCCTTATCTTCTCTTCTAGTTCATCCTTTTTTCATTTCCTTCTCACCTTGCTTACTACCCTCTCAAATTTTAAGGTTGGTTGTCCCTTTCCCTTTAATAAAAGTACAAAATTTTCACTCATTAATCTCACATATTCATCATATTTATGATTACATTTCTAATCTCTATCTACTAGTTTTATTCACTTATTTTACTTAATTTGTCCTTAAGTGATAGCATGTTTATAGCCCTAAAAGTGCTATGTAGCCATGGTTTAAATGAAACTAAAACAGTCTAGCTCTAAGCACAGATTGAGGGGAGGGGGGTTGTCCATGCACTTATGTTAAGGTATTGAGTTCTTACTCCTCCCTTCAATTTTTTAAGCTTCCTTTTAGCCTTAAGCACAACCTAATTAATCCTAAATCCATTTAGATTCACTTTTATCTTAAATTATAGGAATTGAAGTTGAGAATATTTAATTAGAGGTCACAGGGTAGTGAAAAAGAGCAAGATAAGTAAGAAGTCTTCCATCACCTCGTTTTACAATAGTTAGGTTGTGACCATTACAACCCTCTTCTTCTCTCTCTTTAGCTAAATACTAGATGAATTCCACACTCTCCTATCAATCTCTCTTAAGAAGAACCTATCTTCCTCAAGCTCCTTCTCATGGTAGTATTCATTTTTCCTAACCTCTCTCACTTTGTTTTGGTTGGTAATGGAGAAAAAGAAGAAGAAAAATAGAAGCTTCTAGTTTTGGTCCCATTTTCCCTTATATATAATAGCCTAAGGTTTGCTTAAATGGAGGAAGGGAAGGTGACGACCATGCAACATGTATTTATGTTAATTAATCTTATTTATTTTTAATCTTTTCCTCTTCTCAAATTTTACTCCAAATTCCCTTTTTTTTTCAATTTAATCCATAACCTTTTTGATTTCTACCCCAAACTCTAAATACTTGCAATTTAATCCTCAATTATATTTCTAATTTTTAATATTTTACCCACTTGTTATCCAAATTTAAACTCAAATCAATTTGATGCATCTAATATCAAGATAAGCAAGATTCAAAGCCTAAATTATCAGACGTGACATATGGTGCCATTCCTAGGCTTGAAGAAAAATTATTATTAGCAGACATGACAAAGGTATTTATCATAGCTTTCTTTAAATTCTTTGAAGCATCTGACAATTTAGACCATAGTCGCACGTAACCGTATTCCATCACACCGAATTGATCGAGGTTTAAATTCGTACATTCAAAAATAATACAATGATAACCAAATGTAAGAAACATATTTTAGGACATTATTATTTGAGAATATAATGGTTCGGTGCTAAAATTTCAATAATGTTTCTCTGAATGAATTTTGAATTTGCGGTGTTTTTGAGACAGATATTTTTAAAAGGAAATATTCTTTGTCTAAGGAATGAAATATTTTTTGTATTAATATAAAATGAAATTAATTAAGATTAATGGACCAATGAGAGTCAAAAATGTCTTAAACTAATCTTAATCACTCCACTTAATTTAGGTATAAAAGTCAACATTTCACTTTGTGCACTAAATTCTTCTTCTTCCTCATCTTAAGCAAAATTTCTCTCTATTTATCCCTCCATTGTGGTGACCTCCATAGCCTCTCTTCATCATCATATTTCCAATTCAAGCCAAGAAATAAGAGTGCAAAAGGTAGATCAAGGAAAAAGTATCAAGAAAGTGAAGCAAAGTGAGCCAAACAAAGGAAGAGAAAAAAAAAAGAAAAAAAGGAAGAGAGAATGAAGAAAAAAGGAAGAGAAATGGAAGAGTGGCTTGGCTAACTTGTAGCTCTTCAAGGATGAGTATAGACCTTTCATCTTCTTGATCTTCTCTTCTTTTTTAATCTCATTTTGAAGTTAATTACCATTAAAATTGGACAATTAGGGTTATTAGTATGTTAATGTTGATTAAGATTTTATTAGTGTATCTAATGTTTGATTTGTGTGAGTTAAAGGTTGATATTTGTGTATTTTGGGTTAATAATGGATTAGAAGAGGAGTTTATAGACCTAAGATAGAGTAGAAGTGATTAGAAGCTTAAATAGACATTTTTTTCATATATAGAATTAGTGTACAAGGCATGAGTTAAAGTATGTGCAACATTATCGTTAGGCCAAGGAAGTGAGCAAATTTTGGGCCAAAATAAAAGTGAGATTATAGGCAAGGAGAAAGCCAATTTGAGAGAAGAGAAAGAAAAAGAAGATAGGATGGCGTTTTGAGGTAAGCACTTTTGTCAAAAATTCAATATGACAAATGAAAGTGATAGTATTATTGATTGTATTGTTATACTTGAAGTATGATATTATGTGTGATTATGTAGATAATTATTGACATTTTAATTGAATGAGGACATGGGGCATTTTATGCATGAAATGAGCTTATGTTGATGATGCGTGAAGGTATGATAAATTGAAATTTCCTAGAAATTTGCCATATGAACAACGTTTACATTTTGGTTCATAACTTGAGTTCTAAATGTGATTTTCTAGTGACTAATGTGGAATGGAAAGTTAACTTATATGACTTTAACTTTATTTGAGACCATCAAACGTAAATCTATTTGCATGTAGGTTTAAAATGGACCTAAAGTCCAAACTTGAAATTTGCCTAGAAAAATACTGAACAGAATTCGCATGATCAATGAATATTGTAATTACTATAACTTTTGCTAAAAATTTGGATTGATGTGATTCTAGTTTCTAATTAAAGACTAGACCGTAAGTAATAATTTCTCTATTGATCATTTGATTTTATCATAAAATAAATAAAAATTGCAGTGTAATATAATGCCTCAATTTTGTCTAGAATAGGTCAACTTGCTAAGATGATTGAAATATTGAGTTTTAATGTTAGAAAAATGTTTTATTTAGCTTTTCTTATTTTTGTGATGATTAAATGAATGACTATGATGTTAAAGCATTTTCAATGGAGATTATTTCTACCTATATGAATTTATATTAGAATTTAACATAATGTTGATGTAACTAATATGTAATGGATTATAAAATGATTAAGCCCTAGAACATCTATTCGAGAACTAGAAATTAGGATACATTAGCATGCCAATAAAGGAGTAGAGATGAAGGCACTAGAAAGTAGTGTTTAATTTAAAATTATGTAGGCACCGAAAAAGTGTCGAGTTAAATAAATGGATTATGTAGGCACTAGAACATGTCGAGTTATTACTGCTTTTATGTAGGCATTAAGTGTCGAGCTACTGCATACTTGTGTAGGCTCGAGTACACTATCGAAGAGCAGATACCCATATCCAGTGTTTAGTTCCAGTCTAAAATGTCATGAACTATCAAGTAAATAAAAAGAAAATAAATAAATAATTAATATGAAATTATTATTTGTATGTCTTGCCTTTTTAATTGGTGAATTTTGTTATTCCTTGAAGAATGAATTTTTTATATTTAATGAATTATTTATTTTGCTTAATTTAATTGATGATTGATCTAATTGGATATTTTGGTATACTTAGAAATAGACTTGTGAATAAAAACTATATTTTTGTGATAAATGGATAATATTTGGATAGTTGCCTAAGTACCACTAAGTTAGTAGCTTAGCACATGTGTTTTTATATGCAAGTTAGTAGATATAGTTGTCTGCAATAGTGCCAACTGAAGAAAAGGAATCCAAAGATTAGATTACAACATCTTTTTTTTATTTTGGATATAGTTTTTAATAATGAATTTTTAAGAATTTTGTTGTAAATATTTGGTATTTAGAATTTATTAAAATGTAAATTTGTAGTTAATATAATTAGTAATATTTTGTAAATATATTTTCTGAAAATTTTAGTTTAATGAATGGGTACATTTTAAATCATGGAATTTTTTTATGATGATGATGATGATGATGATGAGGATGATTATTATTATTATTATTGTTGTTGTTGTTGTTATCATACTCAAAGTTTCAAAATAAAAAAAAAATATCTAGCATCGATTTTCAAACATAAGGCTAGGTAGCACTCTTTTTCACTATTACCAGCTAGTAGGGTATGGGGACACTACATTTTATTGGTATTAGAGCATAGGCTAAATGAATCTAAGACAATAGGTGTTAAATAAGAAGTGTGTCTCGTGCATATGCATAAAATGCTATAGTGATATGACATGGGTCCCTTGTTTTGGTTTATAGGTAGATATGGATACGAGATCACAATAGGATTACTCGGAAGACGAAGAGAGTAACAACTTTTTTGACATAGTTAAACATGGATAACCCACATTAGTGAGAGACTCAAGGCCAAATGTAGTAGCTCCATAGTGGGCTGAGGAACAAGCTGATCTACAACATGAACCATTAATTCAACCACTATAAAAAAAAACACTAATTTAGCAATGGAAAAATCCTCACTAATGGCAGAAATTCCATTGCTCAAGTAACTTAGTGACAAATTTATTCCATCACTATATAGTTGGTAGTTAGCCATTTAGAAATCAAATCTTCATCCATAGTTATATTTAACGATGAAAAATTTTGTCCTTATATAAACATATTCGTCAGTAATTTCACGTACAAGTTTCCGACCAATGGTGCAAAATGCAACAAATTACCAATGAATTTTCTATTGCAAATTTAGCGATGGATAATTTTGTTTTGTTACTGAGGGATACTTTTGTTGGGTTCTTAACATGCATCACATACATGGCACAATGGAAGATTAAAACTAATTAAACCCAAAACTATGGAATGCCCTATGAACATTTATGGGAGAAGTTGATTACCTTTGTTTGCAACTCTTGATCTTCCAAGTTGTTATCTTTTCCTTCTTTGTTAGGTTATAGCAAACCACAATAATCCAAAGCCAAGATTTCCTCTAAGAGTATCTATGCAAAGGAATAGAAGAAAACCTCTAAGGAGATAGGGTGACAAAAGTCCAAAGTGCTAGCTATGGAAATTTGTCTTATGAAAGAGAAAAGGATGAGAAAAAAATAACTCTTATTTTTTTTAATGGGGCAACCACAAAATTGACTCCTTAAATAGAGTATTTATACACTTTCTAATCCCTTTTAGGGTTGAAAAAGGAAAAACCCTAATGGGCCCACTTTCCTAAGGTATAAGGCCCAATGTTGACCAAGTCAATAATCCTATTCCTATTTGGATTTGATCCATTTTTATAACTCTTATAAAAGGCCCAATTCTCTTTCTTTATCATTTGGATCTTATCCAAAGCTCATTTTACATTTTCTTCATTCCCTCTGTGCGTGTGACCTAATAGGTTTTCTAGTCATGTTGGCAGCTCAAGTCTCAAGAGGAATCCTAATCCAATTCGATTCTACAAATCAAACATTTTGACCCATAATTGATTTCTAATCAATTTTTCTTGACTTAGCAGATCATGAGTGGTATCTAGCAACACATCATGACCATCCAATTAACCAAAAAGTTAATGGTTTGACTTTTAACCCTTCAATAGACAATTACCGTGCAATTCATCCTTTCATCAAATTATACCTTATTTGCTTCAAAGCATGGACTGTGTGTCAACTCCCACTAGACTAACTACATCACATCTAGGCCAAATGATATTAGTTTTTGTCTATGAGACTCATTACTATGATAAGATATCTCCTTGAAGATCTTTTTCAAGGCATGTCCACCTTGGCCATGGATTTTGGGGTAATGATCTCTACAAGAGGCCATTGGTATACTCTCCTTTTATCAGGAGTGGTGAATCATTTGTTGACTACTTAACTACATTTGGATACCTCATGCTATACCCAATGACAACCCTTGAGCGACATTTTCAGAGGTAACAAGGAATGGAGTTAAAGTATAAGGTTTGGTATCCAAGATAACCTTGAGTATCTCAAGTCAAAGGATACTTGCACCATTGCTATGATGAGACTATCATTGACATTGAATGGATATCCATGTGATTGTCTCATAGCAAGTCATCCAATGTACTTGCTACTCTTAGCAAACATCCACATATTAACTCTAAACATCTCATGCTTTCAGCTTATGAGATCAAGTGTTTGACCTAGTCAAGGAGAATAACATGTGCTAGTCTATCCGATTTAACAATGTCCCATCTTGTTAATCCTATAACTAGGGACAATTTGGGTATAAACACAATTACACATGATAAGAATCTCATCATCATGGTCTCATCATGAATTTCTTCATGTTGTGTTACATACCAATGACTTCATTAGATCTATATCAATTCATATGCAATGAATACCATATAATGAAAATGTTTTTTATTAATTATAAATGAGTACATCAAGTGCCTAAGATGATTGCCTTTAGGGCACCTCTCTAACAATCTCCCACTTACATTAAAGTTAATCACCTTTATGTTGGGTTTTGAAGAATGAATCATATTCATAAAAGCATAGGAAAAATAAAATTTTCAAAACCCAAAACAAAAGATCGTACTTGTACCATTAAAACTAATTTATATAAATATAAATGTTAAAAATTATACCTTGTAATTTCTTATTTTTTCTTCAAATCTTCACTTTGTTGGGTTGTAGCAAACCACAACAATCCACACTAGGATGTCTCTAATGATAATTCACATGAAGAATGAAGAAGAAACTATCAAGAGTAATGGTTTGAACAAATTCAAAGTGCTAGCTTTGAAAGTGTTCTTGAGATAATTTTGTTATTTTTTTCACAAAAAAATATTTTCATGTCTATTTTCTGCCATTTGATGTCTTTTTTATTCGAATCAAATTCAAAGAAAAGATGAAAGGTCAAAATGGAGAAAAAGGAAATGAATGAATAGTAATTGGCCATAATTGGCCTAATTAAGGCCAAAATCTGCCGTTGGCCAACGACCGAGCCTGCTGCACACTGCTGCTGGGCAGCCCAGCTGGCTCGCTAGGTAGGCCAGCAGTCTGCTTAGCCCGCGCAGGCCATTATGGGCCCGTGACCCTCCAGAATGATTTTTTCATGCGATCTTATCGCAATCCATCCTGAAATAATTCTCTCATATTTTGGATCCTATCCAAGACCATTTTACTCATTCTCCATATTTTCAATGCGTATGACCCATTAGGTTTTCGGTTATGTTAGCCACTTAAATTAATAATTAATTTAAGCAGGTCATGAGCGGTTTCTAGCAACACATCATGACCTCCAATTCAATGGCAAGTCAGTGGTTTGACTATGAACCTTTCCATAGACAATTTCCATGCAAGTATTCCTTTCACCATTCTATACCCCACTTGGTTTAGAGTATGGACATGTGTCAACTTCCACTAGGCTGACTACATCACATCTAGTCCAAGTAGCATTAGTTCTTGTCCTTGAGGCTCATTACTCTATTAGATATGTCATTGAATACTATCTTTATGACATTTCTACTCCGGCCAGAGATTCCCTAGTAATGACCACAACAAGAGGCCATGGGTATACACTCCTTCTATCAAGAGTGGTGAATCCTTTGTTGGTTACCCAATTACCTTCGAATACCTCAAGCTCTATCCAATCACCACCCTATGAGCTACCTCTCTGAGGCAACAAGGAGTTTTATCAAAATACATAATCAATATTGAAGATATCCTTGAGTACCTCAAGTCTAAGGATACTTGCACTATTGCTATGATGGGACTATCATTGACATTTTCATAGATTATCCATATGATTGTCTCATAGTTGGTCATCCAATATACTTAGCTACACTTAGCAAGCATCCACATATTAACTCTAAACATCTCATGTTTATAGATTATGAGATCTACTACTCGATCCAATCAAGGAGTGTAACATGTGCTAGTCTGTCCGAATTAATAATGTCCCGTCTCAATTTTAATACTAATATAATTACACATGATAAGAATCTCAATATCATGATCTCATCATGATTTTCTTCATGCTATGTTATGTATCAAGGACTTCATTAATTGATTTAAGATCACTTATCATTTCATATATCAAATGAACATCAAATTAATGAAAAAACCTTTTATTAATCAAATAAATTTGTACAATAAGTGCTAAAAGTGATTGCCTTTAGAGCACTCCTCTAACACTTTATACATTATACCATAGGTGAGTACATGACTATCATGTTTCTTTTAGTGAAGTGGCTTAGTGAGAGGATCAATTATATTCTGATCAGTGGAAACTCTTTCAATCAAAAAATTATGTCTACTAATTATTTCCAAAATCAAATGGTAATGTGTGAGTACATGTTTGTGTTGGGTTTTGCAGAATGAATCATATTCATAAAAGCAGCAGAAAAATAAAATTTTCAAAACCTGAAACAAAAAATCATACTTGTGTCATTAAGACTAATTTATAAAAACATAAATGTTAGAAATTATACCATGTAATTTCTTATTTGTTATTCAAATCTTCACTTTGTTCGGTTGTAGCAAATCACAACAATCCACATTAGTATGTCTTTAACGATAATCCACGCAAAGAATGAATCAAATTCAAGGAAAAGATGAAAAGTCAAAAATGGAGAAAAGGGAAATGAATGAATAGTAATTGGCCATAATTGGCCTAATTAAGGTCAAATTCTGCCGTTGGCCAATGACAGGGAGGCAGTAGCGCACTGGGCCTGCTGTAGGCTACTGCTATGTTACCCAGCTGGCTAGCTCGCGTGGGCCAGTATGGGACAGTGACCCTCCCGAACGAGTTTTCCTGTGCGATCTCATCGCAATCCATCTCAAAATAATTCTCTCATATTTTGGATCGTATCCAAGACCATTTTACTCATTCTCTATATCTTCAATGCGTGTGACCCATTAGGTTCCCGGTTATGTTGGCCACTTAAATTAACAATTAATTTAAGCAAGTCATAAGCGCTATCTAGGAACACATCATGACCCCCAATTAACTGGAAAGTCAGTGATTTGCCTTTCTATAGACAATTTCCATGAAATTATTCCTTTCACCATTCTATACCCCACTTGGTTTAGAGTATGGACATGTGTCAACTTCCACTAGACTGATTACATCACGTCTAGTCCAAGTAATGTTAGTTCTTATCCTTGAGGCTCATTACTCTATTAGATATGTCATTGAAGACTATCTTTATGAAATTTCCACTATGGCCAGAGATTCCCGAGTAATGACCAATACAAGAGGCCATGGATATGCACCCCTTCTATCAGGAGTGGTGAATCCTTTGTTGGTTATCCAATTACCTTCGAATACCTCAAACTGTATCCAATTACCACCCTATGAGCAACCTCTCTAAGCCAACAAGGAATAGTGTCAAAATACAGAATCAATATTGAAGATATCCTTGAGTATTCAACTCTAAGGATACTTGCACCATTGCTATGATGAGAATATCATTGACATTTGAATAGATTATCCATATGATTGCCTCATAGTTGGTCATCCAATGTACTTAGCTATACTTAGCAAGCATCCACATGTTAACTCTAAACATCTCATGTTTATAGATTATGAGATCTACTACTCGATCCAATCAAGGAGTGTAACATGTGTTAGTCTGTCCGGATTAATAATGTCTCATCTAATTAATCCTATGATTAGGGATAATTTTGATACTAACATAATTACACATGATAAGAATCTCAATATTATCATCTCATCATATTTTCCTTCATGTTATGTTATGTATCAAAGACTTCATTAATTGATTTAAGATCACTTATCAATTCATATATCAAATGAACATCAAATTAATGAAAAAGCCTTTTGTTAATCAAATAAATTTATACAATAAGTGCTAAAGGTGATTGCCTTTAGATCACTCCTCTAACAAGCTCCCACTTGTACTAAAGCCAATTGCCTTTGTATTTAATTCCATAGGCGAGTACATTAGTATCATATTTCTTTTAGGGAAGTGGTATAGTTAAAGGATCAACAATATTTTGATCAGTAGGCACTCTTTCTATCTTTACATCATTCCTACCAATGATTTATCTAATCAAATGGTATCTTCTGAGTACATGTTTGGATCTTTGATGAGACCGTGGCTCATTTGCTTGTGCAATGGCTCCATTATTATCACAATACAATTGTATTGGATCAATAATGCTGGGAACGATTCCAAGTTCTGTGATGAATTTGTTTGTCCAAACTGCTTCTTTTGCTGCTTCAAAAGTTGCATTGTACTCTGCTTAAGTTGTGGAATCAACAGTCATTTCCTGTTTGGAACTCTTCCAACTAACTACTCCACCATTTACTGTGAATATATAACCTGACTGAGATTTTGAGTCATCCTTGTCAGATTGGAAGCTGGCATTGGCATACCCGCTCACAATAAGATCTCCATCTCCATATACCAAGAATACATCCTTAGTCCTTCTTAAGTACTTAAGGATATTCTTGACATCCACCCAATGACCCTCACCAGGGTGCGATTGGTATCTACTAGTGACACTCAGAACATATGAACATTGAGTCTTGTACATATCATAACGTACATGATTGATCCTATAACTAAAGCATATGGAATCAAACTCATGTGTGTTCTCTCATCTTGTGTCTTTGGACACAAAGACTTTGAGAGAGTAATCCCATGGGTCATGGGAATATATCCCCTCTTGGACTGCTTCATGCTAAAACTCTTTAGCATCTTATCTATGTATGTAGACTGTGAAAGACCAAGCAATCTTTTAGATCTATCTCTATAGATGTTTATCCCGAAAATATAGACTGCTTCTCCAAGGTCTTTCATAGAGAAATTCTTGGATAACCAAATTTTAACTGATTGTAAGGCTGAGACATCATTTCCCATTAACAATATGTCATCTACATATAACACAAGAAATACAATTGCACTCCCACTAACCTTTTTGTAAACATAAGGTTCATACCTTTTTGCCATCTTTGGATATGAAGTCGTCTGGTTGTGTCATGTACAATCCTCAGTCAGATTTCCATTAAGGAAACTTGTCTTAACATCCATTTGCCATATCTCATAATCATAATGAGTAGTAATGGCTAGAAGTATCCTTATTGATTTAAGCATAGCTACAGGGCTAAAAGTTTCATCATAGTCAATTCCTTGTCTTTGATGATAACCTTTAGCAACAAGTCTAGCTTTATAGGTAATCACATTACCATCCATGTCATTTTTCTTCTTGAAAACCCACTTGCACCCTATAGGCTATATCCTTTTGGGTGGGTCAACCAAAGTCCACACTTGGTTTTCATACCTAGAATCCATTTCTCACTTCATGGCTTGAAGCCATTTGTCAGATTTTGAACTATTAAGAACTTCTCAATAGGTTGTAGGCTCATCATTTTCTATGAGTAATACGTCGTTCTGTTCACTAATGAGAAATCTATATTTCTCTGGAATAGTACGTATCCTACTTGACCTATAAAGCTCTTGTGCTTCAGAAGGTTGAGCTGTTATATCATCTGCATGAGTAACAAGCTCGGGTTCAGGCAGTTGATCAACATCTGTTTGAGCATCTTGAACTTCCTCAAGTTCAGTTTTGCTCCCACTATCTCCTTTTAGAAGGAATTCTCTCCCTAAAAAGATAGCATGTCTTGAAACAAAAACCTTTTGTTCCAAGGGGTGGTAAAATTGATATCCATATGATGCTTTTAGATATCCCACAAACATACATCGGTCAGACTGAGCTTCTAGCTTATCTAACATTGTCCACTTCACATAAGCAGGACAACCCCAAATTCTCATGTAAGAAAATATGGGCCTTTTGTTATACCATATCTCATATGGAGTAACATCAATTGACTTTGAAGGAACTCCATTTAATAAATCCAAAATTAACCTTGTTTAGGCATTTTTGAAATAAATCCAAAATTAATTATTTGAATCACATTCAAATCATTTTTCAGTCAGAATAGTCATCCTTAATCATTCCATAATCAGATTAGAGAAAGAATAATGTGTAAAACATATTTTACAAATTAATTTCAATTTTTCAAAACCTATTGATCCAAAATCATCAAAACCATGCAATACCATTGCACTTTCAATTAAAATTAATTTTAATGGACACAGGGGAGGCTCTGATACCACTGTTGGGTTTTGAAGAATGAATCATATTCATAAACGCTATAGCAAAATAAAATTTTCAAAACCCAAAACAAAAGATCATACTTGTGTCATTAAAACTAACTTATATAAACATAGAGGTTAGAAATTATATCTTGTAATTTCTTATTTGTTATTCAAATCTTTACTTTGTTGGGTTGTAGCAAACCACAACAATCCACACTAGAATGTCTCTAACAGTAATCCATGCAAAGAATGAAGAAGAAACTATTAAAAGAAATGGTTAGAACAAATTCAAAGTGTTAGGTTTGAAAGTGTTCTTGAGATAATTTTGTTGTGTCTAAAAAATAAATTTTTTTTTACAAAAAAATATTTTCATGTCTATTTTCTGCCATTTGATATCTTTTCTATTTGAATCAAATTCAAATAAAAGATGAAAAGTCAAAAATGGAGAAAAGGGAAATGAATGAATAGTAATTGGCCATAGTTGGCCTAATTAAGGCCAAATAATGTCGTTGGCCAATGGGAGGAAGGCAGCAGTGCGCTGCGCCTACTGCTAGGCAGCCCGCGCGTGGGCCTTCATAGGCCCGTACGGACCCATGACTCTCCTGAACGATTTTTTCGATGCGATCTCATCGCGATCAATCCCGAAATAATTATCTCATATTTTGGATTGTATCCAATACCATTTTACTCATTCTCCATATCTTCAATGCGTGTGACCCATTAGGTTCCTGGTTATGTTGGCCACTTAAATTAACAATTAATTTAAGCAAGCCATGAGCGGTATCTAGCAACACATCATGAACCCCAATTAACCGGAAAGTCAATGGTTTGACTATGAACCTTTCCATAGACAATTTTTGTGCAATTATTCCTTTCACTGTTATATACCCCACTTGTTCAGAGTATGGACATGTGTTAACTCCCACTAGACTGAGTACATCACATCTAGTCCAAGTAATGTTAGTTCTTGTTCCTGAGGCTCATTACTCTATTAGATATATCATTGAAGACTATCTTTATGACATTTCCACTCTGGCCAGAGATTCCCGAGTAATGACCACGATAAGGGGCCATGGGTATAGAGTCCTTCTATCAGGAGTGGTGAATCCTTTGTTGGTTACCCAATTACCTTCAAATACCTCAAGTTGTATCCAATCATCACCCTATGAGCAACCTCCCTTAGGCAACAAAAAATAGTCTCAAAATACAGAATCAATATTCAAGATATCCTTGCTACCTCAAGTCTAAGGATACTCTCACCATTGTTATGATGAGACGATCATTGATATTTGAATAGATTATCCATATGATTGTCTCATAGTTGGTCATCCAATGTACTTAGCTACACTTAGCAAGCATCCACATGTTAACTCTAAATATCTCATGTTTTTAAATTATGAGATCTACTACTCGATCCAATTAAGGAGTGTAACATGTGCTAGTCTGTTTGAATTAATAATGTCCCATCTCATTAATCTTATGACTAGGGATAATTTTGATACTAACATAATTACACATGATAAGAATCTCAATATCATGATTTCATCATGATTTCCTTCATGCTATGTTATGTATCAAGGACTTCATTAATTGATTTAAGATCACTTATCAATTCATGTATCAAATGAACATCAAATTAATGAAAAAGCCTTTTATTAATCAAATAAATTTGTACAATAAGTGCTAAAGGTGATTGCCTTTAAAGCATTCCTCTAACAGTTTGGACCTTTGATGAGATCATGGTTGCTTTGCTTATGTAATGGCTCCGTTGTCATCTTAATACCAGAATATTAGATCAACAATGCTTGAAACCACATCCAATTATGTGATGAATTTTTCTTATCTAAACCGCTTCTTTAGATGCTTTAAAAGCTGTAATGTACTACGTTTCGGTTGCGGAATCTACAGTCATCTCTTGTTGGAACTCTTCTAACTAATTGTCCTATCATTTAATGTGAAAACCTAACTTGACTAGGATTTGGAGTCATCCTTGTCAGTTTGAATGCTGGCATCTGTATACCTGCTTACTTTAAGCTCACCCTCTTCTATACCAAAATGCATCCTTAGTTGTTCTCAAGTACTTAAGGATATTCTTGACAACCACCCAATGCCCATCTCCGGGATCTAACTAATATCTTCTCGTGACACTCAGAGCATATTATACATCATGTCTAGTATATAACATAGCATGCATGATAGATCCAATAGCCAAAGCATATGGAATCCTACTCATGCTTGTTCGTTCATCCTGTGTCTTTGGACATATAGATTTAGAAAGGGTAATCCCATGAGTCCTAGGGACTAATCCTCTCTAAGACTGTTCCATACTAAACCTCTTTAGCATCTTATCTATGTATGTAGACTGAGAAAGATCAAACAACCTTTTAGATCTATCTCTATAGATCTTAATCCCCATTATATAGGTTGCTTCTCCAAGGTCTTTCATGAAGAAATTCTTTGAAAGCCAAAATTTGACTAATTGAAGAACTGAGACATCGTTTCCTATAAGAAGTATGTCATCCATATAAAATACTAGGAATACTACTACACTCCCACTAATGTTATTGAAAACACAAGGTTCATCCATATTTTGTAAGAAACTAAACTCTTTAATTGTCTCATCAAATTGGTTGTTCCAACTTTTTGATGCTTGCTTCAATCCATAAATGGATCTTTGCAATTTGCATACCTTTTTGCCATCACTTGATGTGAAACCCTCAGGTTGTGTCATGTACACATCCTTAGTCAAATTTCCATTAAGGAAAGTTATTTTCACATCCATTTGCCAAATCTCATAATCATTATAAGCAGCAATGGCTATGAGTATCCTGTTGGATTTAAGCATAGCAACTAGAGAAACAGTTTCATCATAGTCAACACCATGTCTTTGACAATATCTTTTAGCTACCAGTCTAGCTTTATTGATAACTATATTACCTTCTATATCAGTTTTATTTTTGAAGACCCATTTGTACCCAATGGGTTTAATCCCTTCAGGTGGGCCAACCAAAGTTCACACTTGGTTTTTAAACATAGAATCCGTCTCTGACTGCATGGATTTTAGCCATTTGTTAGATTCTGAACAATTCAAAACTTCTTTGTAGATAATAGGCTCATCATCCTCTATAAGCAATACGCAATTCTGTTCACTTATTAGAAATCCATATCTCTCAGGAACAATACATATCCTACTTGACCTACAAAGTTGTTGTGTTTCAAAAGGTATAGTTGTTTCTTCATCTAACAGATCCAGGTTCTATCAGTTGATCTGCATCTATTTGAGCATCTTGAACTTTATTAAGTTCAATCTTGCTCCAACTATCTTCTTTTAGAAGAAACTATTTCTCTAAGAAGACATCATGCCTTGAAAGAAACACCTTTTGTTCCAAAGTGTGGTAGAACTGATGTCCAAATGACTCTTTTGGATATCCCACAAACATATACTTATCAGACTTAGCTTCTAGCTTATCTGACATCATTCGCTTCACATAAGCAGCAAAACCCCATACTTTTAAGTAAGAAAGAATAGGTCTCTTGTTAGTCCATATCTCATATGGAGTAACCTTAACTGACTTAGAAGGGACTCTATTTAATATATAAATAGAAGTCTCTAGGGCATGACCCAAAAGGACTTAGGTAGTTCTGCAAAGCTCATCATTAACCTAACCATGTCTAACAAGGTTTGGTTTCTCCTTTCATCCATACTATTATGTTGTCATGTGTAAGGTGGAGTCCATTGAGATAAAATTTGAGTATCTCTTAGATAACCTTGAAACTCTTGACTTAAGTATTCACCACCTCGATCTGATCTAAGTGCTTTAATACTTTTACTAAGTTGTTTCTCTACTTCATTTCTAAATTCTTCAAACTACTCAAAAACTTCAGATATGTATCTCATCATATACAAATACCCATATCGTGAATAATCATCAATGAAAGTAATGAAGTAGATAAAACCACTTATAGCGTTCATTGATATTGGTCATATATGTCTGTATGTATAAGGTCCAATAGCCTATTGACACATTCACCCTTTCCACTAAAAAGTGATTTAGTCATCTTTCCTAATAAACAAGATTCACATGAGTCATATGATTCATAATCAAATGACCCTAAGTCACCATTCTTGTGTAACTTAGTCATGCACCTCTCATTTATATGGCAAAGATGACAATGCCATAAATATGATAGTTTAGGTTATCTATCTTTTGTCTTTTATTATTGATATTGAGGAATGAATTAGACATGTCAAGAATGTAAATCCATTACATAATGCACCAGTTCCATAAAGAATATCATTCAACCATATAGAGCAACCATTGCCATTAATAGTTAAATGAAAATCTTTTCTATTTAAATAAGAAAAATAAATAATATTCTTTGTTAAAGCTGGAACATAATAACAATTGTCATTTCTAAAACAAGGCCACTTGGGAGTGTCAATACATAAGTTCCTATAGCTTATGCAACAACTTTTGCTCCATTTCCAACACGTAGGTCTGACTCTCCTTTCTTAAGCTATCTACTATTCCTTAGGCCTTTCATATTTGTGCATATGTGAGACCCACATCCGATATCCAATACCCATGTGTTATTAATAGAAACAATATTAACCTCCATAACATAAATACTTGAAGTAGAAGGTGCATCCAATGTCTTATCTTTCTTCTTCTTCTTTAAAGACTCTAGATAGGCCTTGTAGTTCATATTCCATTGGCAACTCTTGCCATAATGGAAGTAAGTCCCTTTTGATGCAATCTATATGTCTTTCTTCCTCATCATCATTGTACATTGCATTGGAGATGTACCCTTTACAATTTTGGAGACAAAGAGCAATTTAGATATCTCATATCACTCAGTTTAAGCTTGCTCTAGATGATATAAAATGGTATTTGCATCCATAGTCTCATGCTACTTTTGAAGCTCAGGAGAAATTGAGGCAAACATAATGCAACCCATCAACTCACTATCATCCACTTGCTTCTTATAAGCTAACTGTTCATCAACAGATGCATCATTAACAGGACAGGAGGGAAGTAGCACTTCCAAACATAGGCTATTTTTTCAGTTTTGAGAACTATTCTCAAATTCCTTAGCCAATCATGGAAGTTCAGGCCAATCAATTTATTGGATTCAAGAATTGAGCGTAAGTTCACATTTGATGACATGATTCTATCAAACTAGATGTAAAGAAAGATCATGTTTAGAGAATGTACTTAAATGCATGTTTATTAGGTCTTCAATAAATGTACATTATAACTCCCACTATTTTATTGCGAACCTATAGCCCGTATAATGAATCCAAAAGAATTCGTTGGAAGGTCTCCTAGTGGGTCAGTATCCAACATCATTAAGAATGACCTTGGGTTTGCCCAACAAGCCATCTTAGGTCAATTGGTAGGTATCTCATACCAATTGAACTCTTGGGATATCAACTCTTGATATGTGCACATCTCATGTACACTTACCCAACTTTTCCTCTAATTCACATTGACTTTGGGTTTGCCCAGCAAGCCAATAAAACTAGTGAAAGTCGACCCATTAATTCATATTTCGATGGTTTGAACATATTTGTGTAGAGTGGACTTGGATTTTCCCAATAACTGTGTAGAGTTGACTTGGATTTTTCCAATAACCCAAACTCTAAAAGAACTCTAGTTCATCCCATATTAATGGAAGGCATTGACCTTAATATTATTAATGAGGGATTTCTTTAATTTTAGGTCTCATCATATCAATTTGGCATGCATAATATACCCATTCATCACATATAGATATATAAGATAATTACTCTAATTATACGGTTATGATTATGGACATAACCTAATAACAATCCTTCGAATTGACTAGGTCTCACCTAGGTAGATGCATGAAATTACAACACTAAAATAGAAAAAAATTTCCTTTTCTAATGCTTCTTTGCTTTTGGCACCATCTCTTTGGGTTCTTTCTCCTTTGTAGTTCAATTCTATTATACTCCTATGTAATTTAGTTACATAAATTCTTCATAATAAAACCTCAAATTTCATTTGAAATGAGTAAGATGAGAAGAAAAATACAATAGAGAGAATAGAGAAGGCAGAGACTTATAGGTCCTATTTACCAAAAATAAAATTCTATGCATGATCAATTTCATTGGTAAATTCCATAATCATACCATCATGTCATTCCATACACCCTTAGCGTACATTCTCTAATCCATAATTAAAGGTAATCTATTAAAGTAACAATTTGGGTTCCCTTTATTTCAACTCTTGAAACATTATTTTGATTGTTTGGCCTTTAGTTAAATTCATCATATATCCATTATTTAATCTTGTTAAATAATCATATGAACATTTAGAAACACTTTCTAAAAGAAAATTATGCAAATTAGGCATACATTTGATCGTATCAAAAAGTTTCCTAAAATTGCCTACTTTTCCAACTAGGTTATTACCAATTTATTGCATGCAATAATTAAATCCGAATTTAATAATTAAATCTCATTTAATATTAAATCTAAATATAACCAGTAGTTAATTCATAATTAAATTATATGAATTAATTATTAGTTTAATTCCAAATAGGATTAAATAATCCTAGTTACAATTGCATACTAGAATCCTAGTCAAACTAGGACTTTGAAAACTTTTTTCTAATTCAAATCAAATTTCATTTAAAAATTCTCAAAATTTCCAGAATTTATTCTCATCATTATAAGAAACTTATAATCAGTTTAAACTAATTAAATTCGTTCATTAGACAATCTAAATCATTAATCATTCAATTAGCAAACCAATTACATAAAAATTGCTTAAATTGAATCATACATGAATTAGGATTCTTTAGGAATTTAACCACAAATTTAATTTGACTCCAACATGAAATTGACATCAAAATAACATCATGAATATCTCATTAACATGAATTAAGGTTCTGATCATCAAGTTACATGCAACTAAATTAAACAACACAAAACAGTCCCATCATATGGTAAGGTTCTCAACCTAGTTACATGTTTTGTTTATTCCATGATTAAAAATAATTTTTTTTTATCATTATAGGTGCTGTCCAGAAGTTAAAACACATTCTAAATATGTTATAAACACGTTTGATTAATCAAATTAATAAACCAAATTCGAACAGCCCTTCAAACGACTCAATTGGCATAATTAGGTTTCATAAATCCTAGAAATTCAGCAACTATGCTTCACTTCGAATTTCATATTTAAATCATATTCAATCCTTTTAATTATCATTAAAAAAAATCTAATATTATCATATTAATATGTTAATGAATTAAATTTAAAATTTGAGGTCAAACATAATCAAATTCGTTTTAACAAAAGGAGGGAATCCAAGTTGTTCCTTAACAATCAATCTTATTGATACTTCACTTAAATTTGAATTTAATTTACATAGGGTGGCTCTGATACCACTATTGGGATCTTAAAATACATCACATACATGGCATAGCAGAAAAATAAAATTATTTGAATCCAAAACCATGGAATGCTCTATGAACATTAAAATCAGATCATACCATAAATATGGGAGAAGTTGATTACCTTTGTTTGTAACTCTTGATCTTCCAAGTTGTGCGATTTTCCTTCTTTTTTGGGTTGTAGCAAACCACAATAATCCAAAACTAGGATTGCCTCTAAAATTATCCACTCGAAGGAAGAAGAAGAAAACATCTAAGGAGATGGGATGATAAAAGTCCAAAGTGCCTAGCTATAGGAAATTGTCTTATGAAAGAGAAAAGGGAGAGAAGAAAAATAACTCTTCTTTTTCTTAATGAGACAGACATTACTTAAAAGGAATATTCATACACTTTCTAATCCCTTTTAGGGTTGGAAAAGGAAAAACTCTAATGGGCCCATTTTCATAAGGTATAAGACACAATGTTGACCAAGTCAACAATCCTAATCTAATTTGGATTTGGCCTGCTTTTATAACTTTTATAAAAGGCCCAATTCTCTTTCTTTCTCATTTGGATCTTATTCAAAGCCCATTTTGTATTTTCTTCATTCTCTCTAAGCGTGTGTCCTAATAGTTTTTCTGGTCATGTTAGCAGCTCAAGTCTCGGGAGGAATCCCAATCAAATTAGGATATTACAAATCAAATAGTTTGACCCATAATTGATTTCTAATCAATTTCCTTTGACTTAGTAGATTATGAGAAATATCTAGCAATACATCATGACCACTCAATTAACTAGAAAGTCAGTGGTTTGACTTTTAACCCTTTAATAGACAATTACTTTGCAATTCAACCTTTCACCAAACTATACTTCATTTGGTTCAGAGCAAGGATTGTGTGTCAACTCCCATTAGACTGACTACATCACATCTAGGCCAAATGATATTAGTTCTTGTATATGAGACTCATTACTCTGATAAGATATGTCTTTGAAGACCTTATTCATGATATGACCACCTTGAGCAAGGATTTCTGAGTAATGATATCTATAAGAGGCCATAGGTATACTCTCCTTCTATTAGGAGTGGTGAATCATTTGTTAACTACTCAACTACCTTTGAATACCTCATGCTATACCCAATCAGCACCCTATGAGCAACCTCTTCAGAGGCAACGAGGAATGGAGTCAAAGTATAGGATTCAGTATCCAAGATAACCTTGAGTATCTCAAGTATGAAGATACTTGCACCATTGCTATGATGAGACTATCACTGATATTGAATAAATATCCATGTGATTGTCTTGTAGCAGGTCATCCAATGTACTTGCTACTCTTAGTAAGAATCCACTTGTTAACTCTAAACATCTCATGCTATTCAATTTGGTTTATTAATTTGATTATTCAAACATTTTAAAGATATATTTATAATGCATTTTGAGGTCTGTAAAGCCACTTAATTGAATTAAAAATCATTTTTGATTATGGTATGAACAAAACTGAAATTGAGCAAAAACTTTTCCATGTGATGGGATTGTTTTGTTTTGTTTAATTTAATGGCATATAATGTCATGACCAGAATCTTAATTACATGTTTATGAGATATTCATGATGTTATTTTGATATCAATTGCATGCTAAAGCCAAATTAAATTTGTAATTAAATTCCTAAAGAATCCTAATTAATATATGATTCAATTTAGGTAATTTTTGAGTAATGGATTTGCTAGTTGAATAATAAATGATTTAAATTGTATAGTGAATGAATTTAATTAGTTTAAATGGATTATAAGTTGCTTTTAATGATGAAATTGAATTCTTGAAATTTTGGAAGTGTTTAAATGAAATTTGATTTGAATTTGAAAAGTGTTTTCAAAGTCCTAGTTTGATTAGGATTCTAGTATGCTATTGTGATTAGGATTGTTTAATCCTATTTGATATCAAACTAATAAATAATTAAAGTAATTTAATTATGATTTAACTACTGGTCATATTTAATTTAATATTTATGAAATTCAAATTTAAAAATTGTATGCATTAAAGTGGTAGTAACCTAGTAGGCTAAGTAGGCAATTTTAGGAAACTTTTTGATATGATCAAATGTATGCGTAATTTAAATGATTTTATTTTAGAAAGTGTTTCTAAATATTCATATGATTATTTTACAATTAAATAATAAATATATGATGAATTTCATCTAAGGCCAAACTATCAAAGTAAAGTTTCAAGAGTTGAAACAAAGGGAACCCAAATTGTTACTTTTATACATGCTAAGGGTGTATGAAATGTCATGATGGCTTGATTATGGACTAGACCAATGTGATTGATCATGCATGAAATTTTATTTTTGGTAAATAGGGCATGCGAGTCTTTGGCTTCTCTATTCTCTCTATTGTATTTCTTTTCTTATCTTACTCCCCTCAAATGTAACTTGAGGTTTTCTTATGAAGAAATTATATAATTAGATTACATAGGATTAGAATAAAATTGAAGTACAAAGGAGTAAGAAGTAATAGAGATGGCGCCAAAAGCAAAGAAGAATTACAATAGGAAATTGTTTTCTTTTTTAGTGTTGTAATTTCATGCATCTACCTAGTTGAAACCTAGTCAATCCTTTCATAGCTCGAAGGATTAATGTTAGATTATTTCCATAATCATAACCATATAATTAGTGTCATTATCTTTAATATCTACATTTAATGAATAGATATATTATGCATGCCAAATTGCCATGATGAGACCCAAATTAAAGAAATCACTCATTAGCCAATGTCTTCCGTTAATATGGCATTAACTAGAGTTCTTTTGGAGTTTGGGTTATTGGGAAAACCCAAGCTAGCTCTACTAGAATATGTCCAAACCATTGAAATATGATTTCATGATTAATGGGCCGACTTTAACTAGTTACATTGTCTTGTTGGGTAAACCCAAGGTCAATGTGAATTATAGGCAAAGTTGTGTAAGTGTACATGAGATGTACACATATCAAGAGTTGATAGCCCAATGATTCACTAGTTACATAAAGGATGCAATTAGTATGAGATATCTACCAATTGACCTAAGATGGCTTGTTGGGCAAATCCTAGGTCATTCTTAACAATGTTGGAGACTGATCCACTAGAAGAGCTTCCAACGGGTTCTCTCAAACTCATAGTGAGGGCTAAAGGTTTGTAATAAAATAATGGGAGTTATAATGCGCATTTATTAAAGACCTCATATTCGTGCATTTCATATATTTTCTAACATGATCTTTCTTTACATGAAAGTTGCTAGAATCATGTCATCAAACGTGAACCTGTTGAGTTTGGAAGGCGAATCACATTCATAAATGCAGCAAAAAAAAAAATTTCAAAACTCGAAAAAAAATATCATACTTGTGCCATTAAAAATAATTTATCAAACATTGATATTAGAAATTATACCTTGTAATTTCTTGATTTGTTATTCAAATTTTCACTTGGTTGGGTTGTAGCAAACCACAATAATCCACACTAGGATGTCTCTAATGATAATCCACTTAAAGAATGAAGAAGAAACTTACAAAAGAAATAGTTTGAATAATATTCAAAGTGCTAGCTTTGAATATGTTCTTGAGAGAATTATTGTCTCAAAAATTATTTTTCACCAAAAATAATTTTCATGTCTCTTTTCTGCCATTAGTCTTTTCAATTTGAATCATATTCAAAAAGAAGATTAAAAGTCAAAATAGATGAAAAACAAAATGAATGAATAGTAATGGCCATAATTGGCCTAATCAAGGGCAATTATGGCCTACTGCCAACAACATGTTGCAACGCGTTGGGCCTACTACTGGGTAGGCCTAGCTAGTCGGCCTGGCCTGGCTAGCAAGCCTACATGGGCCTGTGACTACTCCCAAGCAACTTTTTCAAGCGATCTCATCACGATCCGATCCGAAATAATTCTCTCATATTTTTTAATCCTATCCAATATCATTTTACTCATTCTCTATATCTCCAATCCGTGTGACCCATTAGGTTGGCCACTTAAATCAACAGTTAATTTAAGCAAGTCCTGAACGGTATCTAGCAACACATCATCACCCGCAAATGACTGAAAAGTCAATGGTTTGACTACAAAACTTTCCATAGACAATTTTTGTGGAATTATTCCTTTAACCATTTTATACCCCACTTGGTTCAGAGTATGGACATGTGTCAACTCTCACTAGACTGACTACATCACATCTAGTCCAAGTAATGTTTGTTCTTGTTCCTGAGGCTCATTACTCTATTAGACATGTCATTAAAGACTATCTTCATGACATTTCCACTCCGGCCAAATATTCTTATGTAATGATCCTGACAAGAGGCCATGGATATACACTCCTTTTATCAAAAGTGGTGAATCCTTTATTGGTTACCCAATTACATTCGAATACCTCAAGCTGCACCCAATCATGACCCTATAAGTAACCTTCATGAGGCAACAAGGAATACTGTCAAATTGCAGAATCAATATCCAAGATATCTTTGAGTACCCCAAGTCTAAGGATACTTGCACCATTGCTATGATGAGACTATCATTGACATTTGAATAGATTATCCATATGATTGTCTCATAGAAGGTCATCTAATGTACTAAGCTGCACTTAGCAAACATCCATATGTTAACTCTAAATATTTGATGTTTACAGATTATGACATCTACTGCTTGATTTATTCAAGGAGTATAACATGTGCTAGTCTATCCGGATTATCAATGTACCATCTCATTAATCTTATGACTAGGGATAATTTAGATACTAACAGAATTACACATGATAAGAATCTCAATATCATGATCTCATTATGATTTCCTTCATACTATGTACCAATGACTTCATTAATTGATTTAAGATCATTATCAATTCATATATCAAATGAATATCAAATTAATGAAAATGCCTTTTATTAATCAAATAAATTTGTACAATAAGTACTAAAGGTGATTGCCTTTAGAGCACTTCTCTAACAACCTCCCATTTGAAGTAAAATCAATCGCCTTTGTATTTAATTCCATAGGCAAGTACATGAGAATCATATTTCTTTTAGGGAAGTGACTTAGTTAAAAGATCAACAATATTCTGATCAGTGGGCACTCTTACTATCTTTACCTCATTCCTACTAATGATTTCTCTAATCAAATAGTATCTTTTGAGTACATGTTTGGATCTCTGATGAGATTATGGCTCATTTGCTTGTGCAATGGCTCCATTATTGTCAAAATACAATTATATTGAATCAATAATGCTATGAACTAGTGCAAGTTCCACGATGAATTTCTTTATCCGAACTACTTCCTTTACTATTTTAGAAGCTGCAATGATCCAATTGACAGCTCCACCATTTAGTGTGAATATATAACCTGACTTGAATTTTGAGTCATCCTTATCAGATTGGAAGCTGCCATTTGTATACCCACTCATAACAAGATCTCCATCTCCATATATAACCTTACTGGAATTTTTAGTCCTTCTCAAGTACTTAAGGATATTCTTGACAGCCACCCAATGACCCTCACCAGGGTCTGGTTGGTATCTGCTCGTGACACTCAGAGCATATGATATATCAGGTCTTGTACATAACATAGCGCACATGATTGATCCTATAGCTGAAGCATATGGAATCAAACTCATGTGCATCCTCAAATCTTATATCTTTGGACACATAATCTTTGAGATTTTAATCCTATAGGTCATGGGATATATCCTCTCTTGCTAAACCTCTTTATCACCTTGTTTATGCATGTAGATTGTGAAAGACTAAGCAATCTTTTAGATCCATCTCTATAAATCCTTATCGCCAAAATATAGACTGCTTCTCCAAGGTCTTTCATTGATAAATTCTTGGATAACCAAATTTTGACTAATTGTAATGTTGAGACATCATTTTCCATTAGCAGTATGTCATCTACATACAATACAAGAAATATGATTGCACTCTCACTAACCTTTTTATATACACAAGTATCATCCGAATTTTGTAAGAAATCAAACCATTTGATTGTCTCATCAAACCAAATATTCCAACACCTAGATTCTTACTTCTAAAAGGAACTTTGAAGCTTGCATACCTTTTTTCTATCTTTGGATATGAAGCCTTCAGGTTATGTCTTGTACACATCCTCAGTTAGATTTCCATTAAGGAAAGCTATCTTCACATCTATTTGCCATATCTTATAATAAGTAGCAATGGCTGGGAGTATCCTTATGGATTTAAACATAGCTACTGGGCTAAAAGTTTTATCATAGTCAATTCTTTGTCTTTAATGATAACCTTTAGCTATAAGTCTAGCTTTATAAGTAACCACATTACCATTCTTTTTGTAAACCCATTTGCACCCTATAGGCTTTAGCCCTTCGGGAGGTTCAACCAAAGTCCATTTATGACGTCATATATGGAATCCATTTATGACGTCATGGCTTGAATCCATTTGTCAGATTCTAAACTATTCAAAACTTCATAGGTCATAGGCACATCATTTACTATGAGCAATATATCATTCTATTCACTAATAAGAAATCCATATCTTTCTGGAATAGTACGTATCCTAGTTGACCTACGAAGCTCTCGTGCTTCAGAAGGTTGAGCTGCTATACGATTTGTATGAATAATAGGCTTGGGTTCAGGTAGTTGATTAGCATATGCTTGAGCATTTTGAACTTTCTTAACTTGGGTTTTGAAGGTGAATCACATTCATAAATGTAGCAGAAAAAAAATTTCAAAACCTAAAACAAAAGATAATACTTGTGTCATTGAAACTAATTTATCAAACATTGAGATTAGAATCTATACCTTATAATTTCTTGATTTGTTATTCAAATCTTCACTTTGTTAGGTTGTAGCAAACTACAAAAATCCATACAAGGATATCTCTAATGATAATCCACACAAAGAATGAAGAAACTTACAAAAAAAAAATGGTTTGAACAATATTCAAAGTGTTAGCTTTGAATATGTTATTGAAAGAATTATTGTGATTCAAAAATTAGTTTTCACTAAAAATAATTTTCATGTCTCTTTTCTGCCATTTGATGTCTTTTCAATTTGAATCATATTTAAAAAGAAGATTAAAAGTCAAAAGAGAAGAAAAACAAAATGAATGAATAGTAATGGCCATAATTGGCCTAATTCCAACAACAATGCATAGTACCGTATGTGTTAGGCCTACTGTTGGGTAGGTCCAGCTGGCCTACTAGCAAGCCAGTAGCCTACCTGGCTAGTGGGCTCGTATGATCTTGTGACTATTCTTAAGCAATTTTCCCGTGATTTCATCGTGATTCGATCCGAAATAATTCTCTTATATTTTTGGATCCTATCTAAGACCATTTTACTCATTCTCCATATCTCCAATGTGTGTGACCTATTAGGTTCCCGACTATATTGGCCACTTAAATTAATAATTAATTTAAACAACTCATGAGCGGTATCGAGCAACACATCAGAACCTATGCTCAATTTTTGAAACCAACAAATTGACTAGCCTGAACTTCCTTGATTGGGTAAGGAATTTCAAAATAGTTCTCAAAACCGAAAGGATAGCCTATGTCTTGGAGGAGCCATTTTCCTCCCTTCCTATTAATGATGTTTCTATTGATGAACAATTAGCATATAAGAAGCTTATGGATGATAGTGAGTTGGCAGGTTGCATTATGCTTACCTTTATGTCTCTCGAGCTTGAAAAGCAGCTTCTGAATATGGATGCTAATACCATTGTGTATCATCTAAGGGAGCTTTTTGATGAGCAAGCTTGAACTGAGTGATATGAGATATCTAAGTTGCTCTTCTACTCTAAGATGGTAGATGGGACATCTCTAATGCCATATGCATTAAAGTTGAATGAGTATATTGAGTGATTGGCTTCTTTAGGTTTTGTTATGGATCATGAGTTAAGTATAGACTTAATTCTCCAAAGTTTTCCAAATAGTTATGCACATTTCATGCTAAACTTTCAGATGAAGAAGATATCCACTTTTATCCCTAAGTGATCAATATGCTTAACACAGTTGAGCCTTCTATCAAGAAAGAGTAAAAGGCTATGATGCTGGTGGACACTTTTGGTTCTTCTAAGAAAAAGAAAGACAATAAAAAGAAGAAGAAGTCCACAAAGGCTCAAAGATGCTTGAAGAATAAGGGCAAATAGGCTATTTCAAAAGGGACTTGCTTCCATTATGGCAAGAATGGCCATTGGTAGAGGAACTATAAGGCCTATCTAGCGTCTTTGAAGAAGGAGAAGCATAAGACATATGTGTAGAGTGCCATTCTGTTATGAGCATAAGGATTCCTCACGCGTGCGACAACAAGCCTTTTTGCACAAGGTTGTAGCACGTGCGATGATATGCAATTATGTAGAATTTCACTCTGAATATAAGCCAAATGTAGGGTTTTAAGTGTCCTACCCTAATTACGATTAGAGAACTTATAAATACCCTTAAAAGGACTTAGCAAGAGTGTTGCCACTATGAGAAAATAAAAGTTATTCCCTTTTCTTCTTCTATCTCTGTCAAGAGATTAACCTCTATTGCTAGCACTTCGTTAGTTGATCGCCCCATCACCTTTGTGGTTGTTTCTTTTGTTCCTTCATATGGATTACTGTTAGAGACAATCTAATCTAGAATTGGATTGTTGTTGTTTGTAATAACCCAACTTAAAGGAAAGGCTCACAAGCTCAGAAGAACAAAAGATCAAAGAAAAGGTAATCAACTTCTCCCATTAGATGGTATGATCCAATTTTAATATACATAGGGCATTCCTTGGATCTTGGTTTTGATTAATTTTTATATTTTCATTGTGCCATGTATGAGATGAATGTTCAAAACCCAACATAGTTCACATTCAAGAAATATGTGGATGATAGTGAGTTGGCGGTTGGATTATGCTCGCCTCTATGTCACCTGAGCTTCAAAAGTATCATGAGACTATGGATGCAATTACCATTGTGTATCATCTAAGGGATCTAATAAATGAGAAAAATTGCGCCAAGCAATATGAGATATCAAAATTGCTCTTCATCAACTCCAAGATGGCATAGGGAATGCAGTGTGCATTAAAGATGAGGAAAAGAGGAAAAATAAACGACATCAAAATGAACTTATCTTCATTGTGGCAAAAGTTGCCAATGGAAGATGAGCTGCAAAGCCTATCTAGAGTCTTTAAAGAATAAGGATAAGACATTGGATGCACTTTCTAGTTCAAGTATTTATGTTATTAAGGTTAATATTGTTTTTAATAATAATAAATGAGTATTAAATACTGAATGTGGGTCTAACATATGCACAAATATGTAAGGCCTAAGGAATACTTGTGTAATGGTCACTAATTAGAGTCTAGTTAGAATAAGTGTGTGATATACATAAAAACTACAAGATTGACATTAGAGATTAAAATAAATTGAGTAAATGACTAAATAAGAAATAAAAATGAACTAAATAGATTGATAAAGTTAATTTGGTTAGACATATCACATAATGAAATTATAGTTTCATAAAAGCTAGTGAAATTTAATACATGTAAAATTAATAATAACAATAATAATAATAATAATAATAATAATAATAATAATAATAAGTTAAAAAAAAAAAGAAGATAAGGGGGCCGAATGTGGTCATATTGGGAGGGGGAGTGTATTTGGGTTAATGGCATTTATTACCATATTAAAACCAATCTTATCTTTATTCTTCTTCTTCCTCAAACAACCAGCCTCCATTTCCTCATCATCCCTTTCATGATTTGCAATAAATTCACTCCAAATAGATTTTTTCTTGGTAAGTAATCCTCACTCAATTGTTATTGTGTTTTTAGAGTTATTAGGAATATGTAGTATCAGTCTTTTACACTCTAGTTTTTTTGGAGTTATCAACCGAATTGGAAGAAGTGTAAGTCATGAACGTTGTTCATATATGTGTTGTTTATATTTTTGTCAAATGTCATGAAATTATTTTGGGTATAGAAAGAGATAAACTTGTTTGAATGAGACTGGTTCAGGGAGATGTGTCAATAGAATAACCTACTATTTTTGCTTCTTTTTGATCATCTTAATGGTTGAATCTAAGGTTTTGTAAAACATAAAAGTTTCAGATATATGTGTTATTTAGGTGTGTATAAAAGTTTGTATAAATACCTCTTGTTTATGCTGAGTTATAGAAAAATTAATTATGGTTGTTCCTTAATTGAGCTGTTTCCTTGTACTTGTGCAGCTCCGGTAAATTTGTGTTTTGAGCTTCTTAAAGGTCGAATTTTCCAAAGTATAAAAAATAAAAGATTTATTTTTATCTCTTATCTAAGTTTCTATGAAATTCTCACCTTAAAATGTCATTTTGCTGTGAGTTATGACCTGAACAAATGAACTGGTCGGATTGGTACTCTATGACTGAACCAGTTATAGATTATCTAGTATTTGAGGACCTTAGAAATAGAATTTGAAAAAGTGATAAACATGAAAAATGTTCCAAATTACCTTATATAAATGTCTATAAATTTTAGTAATAAAACAAATCTACACATTGAAAGATATGATTTTTTAAATATGGCAGCAAACACAGCAATATTTAAAATTGCACTAAATATTATGTAACAATTTAAAAATTCAGAAATTTTAGTTTGTTTTATTAGGAATAGTAATCATATAAATTGGATAAGTGTATAAAAAGTTATAGAGCTGATAGTCCTAAGAGGTCATGTTCCAACTTAAAAGAAATTATAGTAATTTATTTAAATTATATCAAGAATGAGTATTTTAACAAATTATTAAACATCATATTTTCAAATTAGGCTCTCAACAAAAGGAAGAACAACAAAAGTGCACAAGCTTTGAGTTTATATTTTGGAAAGAAAAATATATCGAGGTTTATACATATATGTATTCTAGTTTGCCCTTATGCATGATTGTGCGTGCATGACATAAATTATATGTCACAATGATGAAATTATATATTTTGGCATGTTTTAAAATTATAGAAATGTTATTAACTATGAACTTAACATTAAAATATCATGCTATTATATGGTTTGAAATAAATTGTGAGTATATGATTATGTTAATATGAAATGAGACTCCCATTTTTCTACCTGATGACTAACATAGGATAGATGGTCACCATTATGGGAAAGTTACGGTACCGATATGGATATGATTTAGGAACAAGGTGGCTTAAGCTTTGGGAGCACCCTTGATCCTGATTATATATAGAAGACATGATTTTATTCCGTCAAGGTGGCTTAAGCTATAGGAGCGCCTTTGACTTGAGATTATGGGGAGTAGGGTGGCTTAAGCTCTAAAAGGGCTCCTATTTCACACCCTATATCCGGAGAGTCCGAGAATGAGATTTCAGCTAATACTAATTAAAGACTATGAAATAAAATGTGGAAAATTTATTATTGACATAAGTAACAAAACATGAAATGGTTACATGAGGTAGTGAGAATTTAATTATTGAATAAGGTTATTATGTTTATACTATTACGTGATGTGCTTATTTCTTTTATATGACAAATATGCAATAAAATTAAATGTGCCATGATTTATTTGAGACATGCATTTGTGTGATTGCTTGGGAAAAACTTAATGCCTATTTGTACCGCTAAGCTAGAGAAAGAAATCCTACCTAATATCAGAAGAGGCACAAGAGACTTAGTTAGAGATTTGATTACTAATCATTTTTCTTTTTGAGTTTGACTAGACATATGGGTTTTGGTAGACATGTCATGTATTTGGCTCTGGAGCATGTCTTATATTTTGATATTATATTGTAAGCAGTCATGTGTGAGGCTGGTATACCACAAATGATCAACTATGTAACTTAATCAACTACCATAAATATATGTGACATGGTGATGTGTATATATATATTGATAATTAGAACGATAAACCAAATCCGAAATAAAGAAATGAATTATTTTAATTTAAACAATAAAAAAATTTAGTCAAACAGATTTATTGAGTTAAGCTTATGGCATCCTTCTTATATATATAGAATTATCCCTAATATATAAGTGGGGTGTTACATTTATTGGTATCAGAGCAGGTTTAGGCATTTCTAGGCCTAGGTGGCAAAAGGGATATTAGGCATCAATGCACATGTGTCTCATATAATTCTGATATGGGCTTTCTTCTTGGCAACTTGTAGGATTGTAAGAGGATGTTTTCGAATGAACGGGATATGGTTGAGAGTACCGGCTCTCTCAATACTGAGACTTCTCATCAGCCTAGTGCAGCGAGCGTGCAAGGGAAAAATGCTGCTCCAAATCCCCCACAGCAGGCAACAGAACAAATTTATCTTAATCAAAATCCATTTATACAACAGATGACTATACTATTTCAACATATAGTACAAGCCATTCTTTAGCCTACCTTAGTGCCACCACCTAAACCAAAAGTAACAATTGATAAGCTTTGTAAGTATGGGGCTTTGGATTTATAAGACTGAAAGAATTTATAAAGAATTGCAAGTGGAAACAGAGGATAAAGCTAGATTTACTACTTCTCTACTCTAAGAGGAGGCGTATGATTGGTGGAAATCAGTTCTTACTAAACCAGATGTAGTGGAACCTATCTAATGGGATTCCTTTCTTTTTGAATTCAAAGAACAGTACATTTCGTTGATATATATTGATGAAAAGAAGAAAGAGTTCATGAATCTCAAGCAGGTTAAAATGTCTGTGACTGAGTATCAGCGAGAGTTTACTAGATTGAGCAAATATACCCCTGAATTAGTTACAAAGGAAAGAGATAAATGCAAAAGATTTGAAGATAGCCTTAATGAAGAGGTTGGAGATATTGTGACTGCTCTCCAGCATACTAATTTTGCTTAGTTAGTTTCTGCAGCACTCAGCCTTGAAAAAAGGAAAAAGAGAAAAATAAAAGAATCTTTTAAAAAGCCAGCCACTCCTGAGACTCAATCCATTTGGAAGAGGAGTCATTTCTTTGCTAGTCATTCACAGAATAGAGGACAAGGAAAGGGTTCTAGCTATTCACAGATAAGGTTTATTAGGAGAGGACCACCCTCTAAGGCACCTTCTATTACAACAACTTCACAACCTCATGTTGGCAAGGAAACTATACTGGCATGTAGCATATGCAATAGGAGCCATCGAGGAGAATGTTGGCATGTCACAGGTGCTTGCTTTAGATGTGGGTCCAAAGAACACATACGGAGGGATTTCCCACTCTTGACAAGTAGTTCTCCTACTCAGACTACTAGTTCAACTCCAACTCAGCCTAGAGTTTAGTCTAGATGAGGACCAGGCTGACCTAGACAGACTATTTTAGAGACAGTGAATAGACATGGATCTAGTAGAGGTCCAGCCATAGCCTATGCCATGAAAGCTAAGGAAGATCAGGTGGCAACAGATGTTATTGCTGGTATGTTTTCATTATATGATTCTGACATTTGTGCACTCATAGATCCGGGTTCCACACATTCCTATATTTGAACTAGTACACCTAGCCAGCATAATATGATTAGAGAAAGCCTAGAATATGAAATTCAAGTTAGGAATCCTTTGGGTCATGGTGTAATAGTGAATAAAGTTTTCAGGAATTGTCCTTTAATTGTACATAGGAAGGAGTTTTATACAGAATTGATTGAGTTGCCTTTCTGTGAGTATGATGCCATTTTAGGCATGGTTTGGCTCTCATGTCATAGAGCAGTGGTGGATTGCAAGTTTAAATTTATGGTACTTAAGACAGTAGCTTAGGAAGAAATTTTTGTGAAATGTGAATTATTCTCACATCATCGAGTCATATCTGTAATGAAAGCTCGGAGAATGATGAGAATAGGGTGTGAAACTTATTTGGCCTATCTGATTGACACCAGAATTGGAGGTCCAAATCTTAAAGATATATTGGTGGTAAATGAATTCCCATATGTATTTCCTAATGATTTTACCTAGACTGCCGCCAGAAAAAGAGGTTGAGTTTGCTATTGCTCTTATTCCAGGAACTATGCCCATATCAAAGACGTCGTATATAATGGCCACATCATAAATGAAAGAACTTAAGACACAATTGCAAGAACTCCTTGATAAGGATTTTATTAGACCTAGTACATCCCCATGGGATGCACCGGTATTGTTTGTAAAAAATAATGATGGATCTTTGAGGCTATGTATTGATTATCGATAGTTGAATAACGCGACCATCAAGAACAAGTACCCATTGCCACAGATCGATGATCTCCTTGACCAACTTAAAGGTGCAGGAGTATTTTCCAAGATAGACTTGAGATCAGGTTATCACCAATTAAGAGTGAAGATGGAGGATATAGCTAAAACTGCGGTCAAAACCAGATATGGCCATTATGAGTTTTTGGTTATGCTATTTGGGCTAACCAATGCTCCAGCAGCATTCATGTATCTTATAAATAGGATCTTCAGGTTGTATCTATATCAATTTATGGTTACTTTTATTGATGATATTCTGGTATATTCTAAAGATTCATAAGAATATGAAAAGCATTTGAGAATAGTGTTACAGACTCTTAGAGAATATAAGTTTTATGCCAAACTTTCAAAATGTGAGTTTTGGTTGAAGAAGGTGACATTTTTGGACAAATTATCTCAATAAAGGGCATTAAAGTGGATTTTAGCAAGGTGGAGCCAATTATGAATTGGAAGCCCCCACGAAATGTGACCGAGGTCAAAAGTTTCCTAGGTTTAGCTAGATATTTTCGGAGATTTGTCAAGGGATTTCAATGATTGCTTCTCCTTTGACAAGACTATTGAGAAAAGATGTTAAAGTTGAGTGGACAGATAAGTGTCAAGCTAGCTTTGACAAGCTAAAAAGTATGCTCACTGAGTCCCCTATTTTAACACAACTGATCCGTAATAAAAAGTATGTCATTTATAGTGATGCTTCTCATAATGGATTGGGTTGTGTATTAATGCAAAATGGAAAGGTGTGTTGAACCTTGAGGGGTATTTCTATTATTTTGATGATAACAAATAAAATAGCAATAATATATTTAACAATGTTTGTTCTAAGTGTGTTAAACAGGATATGTCTTGATTAGAACATGATGCAAGAATGAAAGACAACTTTTGAAGATTAAAATCAAAGACATAGCAAAGTCACGCCTATGAGTACTTATGTCACGCCCATGAATATAGCTTAGTGTCAACTCTCCAACATTCAAAGTTCACAGCCATGAAGGATCCAACCAACCATGAATGATCAAGCAGTCATGCCTGTGAAAGACAGCCACACCCGTGACCGAAACATGTCAAATTCTTCCAAAGAGCTTCACGGCCAGTGTCACCACTTGGAGCAAGGCTTGAAAGAATATTCACGCCCATGAAATTATTAGTCATGCCTGTGATCAAGTACCTCCAATTCTTCCAGAGAGCTTCACAACCAGAGTCACCACTTAGACCACGGTTTGGAAGAACATTCACTACCGTGACACATATATTCATGCCCGTGAATGAGGACAAAGAAACATGTCAGATTGAAAATTAAGAGTTGGTTCAATGACTATTTTCATATTAAATGCACCTAAACGGCTATAATTCATAGAGGGAGTATAAATGCAAGTCATTTATGAATCCTAACAAGAAGAACAACAATTACTTTGAATCATTAATCTTGTTGTATCCTTGTGCATTAATAATTGTTTTTTCAAAACAAACCTCTATTCATTGTGAAAACCTAATTGCTTATTATTTCAGAGCAATGTAGGTTGCTGAGTGTTTTTCATTGTAGCTAATTACTCAAAAGTGAGTTTGGGTACTTCGGGTTAAGAGTGAAACACTTGTAAGGGTTTATTGTGTGAGCCATAAAACACACGGATTTGGTTTTTGTGTGAGCCATTGAAAAAACACAAGGGAATTTTTGGGTTAGGTGTTAGCCTTTGAGATAAACACCATAGTTGGGAGTGAGCTTGAAAAAGAAACTCCATTGTAACACTTAATGAATTAGTGAAACACCCAATTGAGATTAGGGAGAGGATTAGGGTTTGTTAATATCCGAACCTCTATAAATCTTGTGTGTGATATCTCTCCTTCCTTACTCTATTTAATTTATTATGCAATTTCAAGTTAAGCAAATTTTTTTAGTTGCTAACCAATTCAACCCCATTATTGGTTCATTGTCTAGGCATCAATTGGTATCAGAGCTAGTCTAGTAACAAAGCCTAAAAAGTACTAGCAAAGATAAAAAAAAATGGCCAATGAAGGATTTCAAAGTCTCAAGCCTTACTTTGATGGAGCAAATTACACTCATTGAAAATTATGGATGGAGACATACCTCGATAGTGAGGGAATTGAAGTTTGAGATAGTGTTCGAAAAAATGGATGGCACCAACTAAGAAAGGAGTAGATGGTGAAAAAGAAATTCTTTCAAGAGATGATTGAACAAAGCCTCAACGAAGAGCTAATTTCAAAAACAAAAAGGCAATGACAATCCTTGCAAGCTCTCTATCTATTGAATAATGTGGCAGGATTCAACATTGCCCTATCGCGTATAGCATATGGAAAACATTGGAGATTGATCATGAAGGAACCAAACAAGTTAAATCCAAGAAGATTCAACTTCTCACCTAAAAATATGAACTCTTCAAGATGAAATCCAATGAATCTATCACCGATATGACGAACTGTCTTATAGCCATCATCAATGGCATGAGAAAGCTCGGAAAGCATTTAAGCCTGGAAGATGTGAATAGAAAGATTCTAAGAAGTCTGCCTCTTAAAGACTATGGTTCAAGAGTTATGGGTATAGAAGAGACCAATGAAGACATGAGCATCAGCCTACCAATGTGCTTATTGGCAAACTTTTAACGCACAAAATGGCGGTAAAAAGAGATAAAGAACTTGAAGCAGAACCAAAAAAAGAGAAAACCTCTAGCACTCAAAGCCTTTACTTCAAAATCTCAAGAGGTAATTGAAGATGATGAAGAAAAGAGTCCATAAACACTCCTCAGATGACTCTCAAAGAAATAAAAAAGAGGTAAAATGTTATGAATGTGAGAAGAAAGGACATATCAAACCAGAATGTCCAAAGCTCAAGAAATACAAGAAAAAAATTCAAAAAAAAGATGGAGAGAAAGGTCACAAAGCCACATGGGATGACAAAATCTCTTCAAGCGAAAAAGATGATAATGAAGGAGAAGAGGTCAACCTATGCTTCATGGCTTTAGAAGATCACTTCACGGATGAGGTTGGTCCTTCATTCTCATACGTTTTTAATAATGATGGTAGTGATAATCATAGTGATAGTGAAGATGATGATGAACGAAGTTTAATAGTTGTATTGAACCTAGAATTAGAAAAATATAGAAGTAGATTTAACACTTATAAAAATAATATTTTAGATTTGAAAACAAAATGGAAGTTTTACAAAAGGAGAATTTTGATCTTAAAACTTCTAATGAAACTCTTCAAAAATCATTAGATGAGTATTCCTCTAGACCTCAACTAAAACTTTGCTTAAAGAAAACAATATTTTGAAAAATGAAGTTGAGGAACTTAGAAAGTCTATTTCAAGGTTTCATAAAGGGAAAGAGAGTTTAGATACTCTCATAGTTTCTCAAAGACCACCTTTAATAAGAGATGGTTTAGGATATAATGAAAAATCATCCTCATCTCACAAGACTACATTTATTAAGTGTAGTGTACTACCAACCTCTACAATTGAGGTAATAGCCCCAAGGGCTAAGAGCATAACACACATAAAACCTCCTATTCATATGAAGAATGGCCAAGGGTCACATGGCTTAAAAGGGAAAACTCAAAAGGCCAATCATACTTTCATCTATAAGAGACATGCACCTAGGAAAGCACTTATTCATCATGCATGCGTATGTCATTGCACACAAACACCTTCTAAAAGAATGCTGAGACCAAAAAGCATGTCAAAACCGAAAAATATGTTTAGAGCTAAGCAATGTAATTATTGTATGAAGTTCGGTCATATCAACAAATATTGTTGGATAAGGAAAGCTCATTGGGAACCTTCAAGTACTAACCCCCAAGAACCCAAATTCATTTGGGTACCTAAACCCCAAACTTGAATTATAATTTTATAGGTATGCCTCAAGTCCACTATAAAGGAAAATGTTTGGCTTGTGGATAGTGGATGCTCAAGGCCTATGACCGGGAATAAAGAACTCTTCAATCACATCAAAAGAATTGATGGTGGTAAGGTAACCTTTGGGAACAATGCTAAGGGTAAGGTAAATGGCATTGGCTCTATTGGCATTAATAATACTACTTTTATTGAATATGTTTTGCTTGTTGATGGTTTGAAACATAATTTGTTAAGTGTAAGTCAATTATGTGATAAGGGGAACAAGTTATCTTTACCTCAAATGAATGTCTTCTAACCTCTTTAAGTGGCCAAGAGATATTCAAGGGAGATAAAAAATGTCAATACTTACATAATAGACTTGCACAAAAATTTTAACCTTTCCTCTAAGTGTCTTATGACTATCAGTGATGAATCTTGGCTATGGCATAGAACGCTTGGTCATGCAAGGATGGAATTAATTCAAAGCCTTAGCAAAGGAAAACTAGTAAGTGGACTTCCAAAAGTCAAATTTGAAAAGGATAAGACATATGAACCTTGCCAAAGATAAAAACAACACAAGTCATCCTTCAAATCCAAAAATGTAGTAAGTACTTTTAAGCCTCTACAACTTTTGCATTTAGATCTTTTTGGACCTACTAGAGTTGCTAGTTTAGGAGGTAAACACTATGCATTTTTCACTGTTGATGATTACTCTAGATTCACTTGGGTAATTTTCTTAGCTCAAAAGAGTGATGCTTTCAAATCTTTCAAAAATTTTGCTAAAAGGGTTCAAAATGAAAAAGGCTATTTTATTTCTAAAATAAGAAGCAATCATGGCAAAGAATTTGAAAATGAAAAATTTTGAAAACTTTTGTTTAGAATATGGTATTTCACACAAATTTTCAACTCCTAGGACACCTCAACAAAATGGGGTAGTAGAAAGGGAAAATTGAACCTTAATTGAAATGGCTCGAACTATACTCAATGAGTATGGTTTACCAACCTACTTTTGGGCCAAAGCCACAAATACTGCATGTTATATTTCAAATCAAGTTTTCAAAAGACCACTTTTAAACAAAACTTCTTTTCAGCTATGGAATGGAGGAAAACCCATGATATCATACTTTAGAGTATTTGGATGCAAGTGTTTTTATGTTAAACACCAATGACAACCTTGGAAAAGTTGCCTCTAAATCTGATGTTGTTATATTCTTGGAATACTCTACAACTAGCAAAGCTTATAGAGTCTTTAATAAAAGATCTTTAGTTGTTGAAGAGTCTATGAATGTTGTTTTTGATGAATCTAGTAAGCTTGATCTTGTGAAAGGTAGTGTTCTTGATGACATTGTAGGTACAACAGAGAAGCTTGATCTTGATCATGAGAAAGATGATGATGATCAGGAGAAACAACAACAAGATGCATCTCTACCTCAAGCTCAAATGCAAGACAACCAAAGGAATGGAAAATGACAAAGAATCATCCCAAAGAACAAATCATTAGTGATCCTGCTAAGGGTGTAAGTACTAGATCTCATATCAAACTCTTAGATTCTAACCTTGCTTTTGTCTCTCAATTTGAGCCTAAAAATATTGATGAGGCTCTTAATGATGAAAGTTGGGTGAATGTTATGCAAGAGGAACTCAACCAATTCGAGAGAAGTAAGGTATAGACCTTGGTTCCTAGATCCAAAGACCATCAAATCATTGGTAGTAAATGGGTGTTTAAAAATAAGTTAGATTAACTAGGAATAAAGCTAGGTCGGTTGCAAAGAGTTATAATCAAGAAGAAGGTATAGATTATGATGAAACCTATGCTCCAGTGGCTAGATTATAAGCCATAAGAATACTTTTAGCATTTGCATGTCATATGAATTTTAAACTTTTTCAAATGGATGTCAAAATTGCCTTCTTAAATGGTTTTATAGAAGAGAAAGTTTATATAAAACAACCTCCTGGTTTTGAAAGCCATAATTTGCCTAATCATGTTTTTAAACTTTCAAAAGCCTTGCATGGATTAAAACAAGCTCCAAGAGCTTGGTATGAAAGACTAAGTTCTCTTCTTTTAGAAAATAATTTTCCAAAACAACATGTTGATACAATATTGTTTATTAAAAAACATATGCATGACATTTTAATTGTTCAAATTTATGTTGATGATATCATATTTGGGTCTACTAATGAATTGCTTTGCTAAGAATTTGCTGAATGTATGACTAGGGAATTTGAAATGAGCATGATGGGAGAGCTTAAGTATTTCCTTGGTCTACAAATAAAGCAAAGAAATGAGGGCATATTCATCAACCAATCCAAATATGCCAAAGATTTAATCAAGAAATTTGGTATGGAATGATGCAAAAATGCCAAGACTCCTATAAGCACATCAACAAAATTGGACAAAGATGAAAAGGGTAAGAGCATTAATGAAAAGCTCTATAGAGGTATGATCGGATCACTTTTATATCTTACTGCTTCTAGACCCGATATTATGTATAGTGTTTGCTTATGTGCACGATTTCAATCATGTCCTAAAGAATCTCATTTAAATGCTGTAAAAAGAATTTTAAGATATTTACATGGATCATTGCATCTAGGTTTATGGTATCCTAGGAATTCATCTTTTTATATTAGAGGATATTCAGATGCAGACTATGCTGGTAGTCTTTTGGATAGGAAAAGTACTTCAAGTACTTGTCACTTCATTGGAGAATGTTTGGTTTCTTGGTTTAGCAAGAAACAAGTTTCAATTGACTTATCAACCATTGAAGCGGAATATGTGGCAGTATGATGTTGTTGCACTCAAATCTTATGTATGAGACAACTAAAGGATTATGGTCATAGTTTGGACTATATACCCATAAAATGTGACAATACAAATGCCATCAACCTATCTAAAAATCCCATTCAACACTCTAGAAGTAAGCATATTGACATTAGACATCATTTTCTTAGGGATCATGCTCACTATGGAGATGTTATGCTAGAGTTTATTGATACGAACAATCAATTGGCAAACATTTTTACTAAACCTCTTAATGAAGAAAGTTTTTGTTTCATAAGAAGATAGCTTGGTATGCTTGATGGATCAACTTTGTCTTAATTATTTTCTTGCCAATTGTATGTTGTGTGAACCTTGAATGTTAATTCCTTCATATGATGGCACTTTACTTGACTGGTTTTATGATATGAAGTGGTTAACATGATAGAAATACATATTTTAAGGCATAGAAAACTTTTTAAAAATATTCTAGTCTTATTTTAGACTTAATTTTATTTTTTGAAGATTTGAGGTGTAATACCCCCTTACCCCACTCACGTTCAGCAAGGTAAGTGAGTATTACCTATTTAACTGTTCTGCAAATTTAATGAAAAGAAGTAACATTTTTTTTTTCAAAAATATTGCAGACACTGAAATAAAAATTAATACAAGCACAAATATTTGAAATTTTATTTATTTATAAAGTACATTAATTTACATTATAATTCATGTCTATAATACATACTATAGAAAATAAAACCATAATTTAATTTATAGAATTTTTTCTTTATAAAATATACCAAAAAGAAAACTCAAAGTTTTTTGCTACTTCCTTCAGCATACCCTTCTTCCTCTGACAATTCTAATTTCTACGGCTACCCTTCTAACCTGTGCGAGAGGAAACCACTCGCGCTAAGCTATTAGCTTAGTGGTGCTTCAATGATAAAATATTTTACATATATAAATATATATTTATATATATATATATATTTCATATTAATTAATCATTTCATAAATAAAGCATAAAAAAAGAATTATAGAAATTCAATAAATTCCAGCAAATATTCAACATTTATTATCTTTAATTCATATAACATTGATCGAAATCACATACTTCGATATTAGTACTATTATTATTTTCTTGTCCCTATAATACCTATAACCGAACTATCTAATAGAAATAACGGGGTTGCCATTTTCGGCTTTCATAATATAACGCCGAGTGCTTTTATAATAATGTCATTACCGGCTTTTGTTATATGATCATTACCAGCTTAATAATTTTGCGCCAAACGCATTATAAATTATCATTGCTGACTTTTATATTTGGCATCGAGTGCCTTAAATTCCCTGATTGGAAAGCCAAACTATTCCCTATTCTAGTTCTAGGCTAGGTATTTTTGGGCTTAACTATTTTTATATTAATTCACAATCTTTCAAAAATGTCAATATTATTCAACTATCATAATCATGTTTATTTATTTTTGTTCTTTATTCCCGATTGCACTAAAATCTCACACATAAATAATTTGTTAGACATTGATAACTACCATTAAAATAATTATTCACATTATTTATTATATATAATTATCACAACACATGCACAAATCCAATATTTCATGTTTTTACCTATGGCAGATTTCAGACTTATTTTTGGGCTTCATTTTTAGCCCATTTATAATTCGAATTTAGAGTTCTGGCCTTCTAAAAATTTGCATCTTATTGTCTTAGCTTTCAGATTCATCAAAAATAACTTAAAATCTCATTTTTTTTTATCAAAAGTTATGATTAATTGAATACTGCATCATCACAAATATTCCTTCCCATAATTTTCTGGACAAATTCTAGGTTTGAACTTCATGCATTGTTTTGGGCAAATCTAGACATAATTAGATGTTATGGTCTGACTATAATTAAATCCCTGTTCTTAGCTTTCAATTCCAACAAAGAACATAGAAAAAGGAGTTCCATAACTCAAGTTATCATCAAAATAGTTAGGGTTGTTCCTGGAATTCTGTACCCGAGCCATTAATTGACATCAATCCATAGTCATTATTTGCATTCATTTTGATACTAAAATTTCCAGAATTACAACCACATTCATATGTTTCGGTTATTTCACACCATTTGGTCTCATTTCCATATAAAATATCAAAAACAACAACTATTTACATAACACATCAAACACACAATCATATTAAACTTTACCACATAATTACACAAATATGAACATCATGTAAAATTTTTATCAATGAAGCACATACCTAATCAACCTTGGCTCTTCCCTTAATCCTTCTTTTTCTTCCCTTATTAGCTAGCTTTCTCCTTACCTTTGTCACCCTTTTGAGGGCCTCTCACTTGTTTACTTATTTTTTTCTACACAAACCATACCATATTTCAATTCCAATATCCATTTTCAATGGTTTTCATGTCTAGATAATATTCCAATGCTCCTAATATGTTTTACACCTTAATTGAGCTAAAATGTATTTAGGTTAAACTTCCTTCTTCACCTGTCATGACTGCCCAAAAACGACATCCTAGTTCCCATTTCATTTTCTTCAATTCAACACTCAAATCCTACTTCACTTATCACCAATTGTGGTGTTTCTATGTTAATTTCAATTTCCCCTAAATTTCTTTAACTATGGCAGCCCCTCATTCATCCCTTAAAATCATATTTTCTTTAGTTTTTAAGCCATAGAACAATTAACTAACTTCAATTATCATTAATTCAAAGTTTAATTACACTTCTATCAACTAATCACAAACTTAATTTTCTATGTTCAATCTTGCAACATAACATATATCTATCAACCCTAATCACATATATCATCAATATGGATCTCAAATGGAAGGAAAAAAGATTGAATTTAAGAAGAATAAACTAACCTTAAGTGTTCTCCAAGGTGGGCCGAAATATGTCCCACTCTTCTCCCTTTTTCTTCTTCTTTCTTCCTTCCTTCTTGCTCCTTTGATACCTTTGTTGTAAGAACTCTTTAATTTCTTGATTTTTCCTTTCTCAAACTCATTTTTTTCTGTCTTTTTCAGGTTGTGGCTGAAGCAAAAATTGGGATCTTGGGTGAGGAAGGGAACGGCCAAAGTGGGAGAAAAGATGAAGAAGAGAAAGTCATGGAAGAATGTGGAATTTCCTTCATCTTTTTGACTTTTATACTTTGATTAGGGAGTAGGTCCCACTAATTAAAATTAATCCTAATTCTTATTGGTTAATTAAGTTAATTAATTTTGATTAACATTTAAACTTTGAAAAATTCCACATTTGCCACATCTTGCTCCATATTCACACTTTTTCCCCAAACAAGTTTCATAATACCAATTTTGTCCATAGAAAATTTTATTTTCTTCTAATTCTACCCCTAATATTTTTAATTCCCAAATAATAATACCCTTAATTATTTTTTTTTATTATTAGTCATTTTTTTATGAGTTCAAATTTAGACTCTGATTGAACCTGCATGCCTCACTGTGGTCACGCGCAGTCGGGGCATAAATCACTGAATGTCACAATTCTCTCCCCTTTAAGAAAACTTTCATCCTCGAAATTTACCTGATTAGGTGGACCGAATAGCTGAGGATACTGAGTTCTCATCATTTGTTCACACTCCTAGGTGGCTTCTTCTACTACCTTTTCTAGTGGTACCTTCTTGTTCCGTAGTTCTTTGACTTCTTGAGCTATGTTTTTCACTGGCTCTTCAACATATGTCAAGTCTGGTTGTTCCTCTATTGATTCCACAGGTATTACATGTGCTAGATATGATCTGTATCTCCTTAACATTAAGACATGAAACACATTGTGGATATTAACTAATTCTAGTGGTAAGGCCAAACTGTAAGCCACTGGACCCACACGTTCAAGTATTTCATATGGTCCAATAAATCTAGGACTTAGTTTCCCTTTTTTACCAAAACGAAGTACTTTCTTCCAAGGTGAAACTTTCAAAAATACCTTGTCTCTGACGACATATTCAATGTCTTTTCTCTTCAAATCAGCGTAGGACTTTTGTCGATCAATAGCAGCTTTTAACTGATCTTGGATCAATTTCACCTTGTCCTCTGTCTGCTTCACTAATTCTGGCCCCATTAATTGCTTTTCACCAAGTTCTGTCCAGCATAATGATGTCCTACATCTCCTTCTATACAAAGCTTCATATGGTGCCATGCCGAGACTAGTTTGATAACTATTGTTATATGCAAAATCTATCAATGATAGGTACTTATCCCAGCTACCCTCAAAGTCAATTATACAACTTCGAAGCATATCTTCCAGCAATTGAATAACTCGTTTGGATTGCCCATCTATTTATGGGTGAAATGTTGTACTAAAAGTAAGTTGAGTCCCCAATGCTTGCTGTAGACTTTTCCAAAATTTTGATGTGAACCGTGGGTCTCGATCTGAAATAATAGATACTGGCACCCCATGCAGTGAACTATTTCATTAACATATAATTCCGCTAACAAGCTCAATGAGTAATCCATCTGAACTGGCAGAAAGTGAGCCGATATGGTGAGCCTGTCAACAATTACCCATACTGCATCATGTTTCTTTTGCATCAAAGGCAAACCAGATACAAAATCCATCGTAATCCTATCCCACTTCCATTCTGGCATTGCAATAGGTTGCAACAATCCAGATGGTACCTGGTGCTCCGCTTTCACTTGTTGGCAAGTCAAACATCTTCAAGTATATTCCACTATATCCTTCTTCATTCCTGGCCACAATAATGAGTCTTCAAGTTCTGATACATTTTATTGCTCCCTGGATGCATAGAATAAGTTGTATTATGTGCCTCTTTCAGAATTGTTTGCTTTAATCTACTGTCATTTGGCACAAACAATCTTCCTCTGTAACTTATGCTTCCATCATCTTCAACCTTAAATTCAGGTCTCTCCCTCTTTTTCATTGCCTTAACAATTATCATCAATTTCGGATCTTGCTTCTGAACTTCTCTCATTTGTTGCCTTAAAGTAGGTTAGACTCATAACTCTACCAAAATAAATTGTGAGTCTAATTTTTAATTTACTATTAATTTCTATATATTATATTATAATTGAGGAAATTTTTAAACTATACTTGCCAATATTTTTCTACTTAAGGCATCCGCTACTATATTGGCTTTGCCTGGCTGATAATCAATAATACAATTATAATCCTTGATTAACTCCAACCAGCATCTTTGCCTTAAGTTCAACTCCTTTTGTGTAGGCAGATATTTGAGGATCTTATGATCTGTATATATGTAGCACCGCTCACCATACAAATAATGTCGCCATATTTTTAAAGCAAACACTATTACTGACAACTCCAAATCATGAGTAGGGTAATTTAGCTCATGAGGCTTCAATTGCCTAGATGCATAAGCAACTACTTTACCCTATTGCATTAATACACAACCTATCCCATTATGAGAGGCATCACTGTATATCACAAAATCTTTCCTTATAGTAGGTTGGGTCAAACCAGGTGCTTCGGTTAGCATGACTTTTAGTTTCTCAAAGCTTGCCTGACACCGATCTGTCCACTCAAACTTAGTCTCATTTCTGATCAACTTAGTAATTGGTGCAGCTATGCTTGAAAATCCCTTCACAAACCTTCTGTAGTAGCCAGCTAATCCAAGAAAACTCCAAACTTTTGTTACATTGTGAGGCAGCTTCCAACTTAGAATGGCTTCAATTTTGTTAGGATCAACCCGGATTCCTTCAATTGAAATAACATGCCCTAAGAATCCACTTCTTCCAACCAGAACTCACATTTTGACATCTTTGCATACAATTGATTTTCCCTCAAAGTCTGAAGTACTATTCTAAGATGCCTATCATGTTCTTCTTTGTCCCTCAAATACACTAGGATATCATCTATAAAAAATACCACAAACTGATCAAGGTAAGGCCTAAAAATTATGTTCATCATATCCATAAAGGCAGCCGGTGCATTCGTTAAGCCAAGCGGCATAATAAGGAATTAATAGTGGCCATAGCGAGTCCTGAAGGCTATTTTGAACACATCTGATTCTTTGATTTTCAGTTGGTGATACCCAGATCTGAGATCAATCTTAGAGAATACTTCTGCTCCCTTCAATTGATCAAACAAATCATCAATTCTAGGTAGTGGGTATTTATTTTTAATCGTCACCTTGTGCAATTGTCGATAATCAATATATAATCGTAGGGTGCCATCTTTTTTTTTCAAAAACAACACCGGAGCACCCCATGGTGACATGCTGGGTCTTATGAACCCCTTGTCTAACAATTCCTGCAATTGAACCTTCAACTTTCTCAATTCTGCAAGTGTCATTCTGTAAGGAGTAATTGATATTAGGGTTGTACTAGGAATTACATCAATAGCAAACTCTATCTCCCTATCTAGTGGTAACCCTGGCAAATCTTTTGGAAATGCATCTGGGAACTCACACACTGTGGGGATGTTCTTGAGTTCCGGGCTTCCCTTCCTGGTATCTATCACATGGGCAAAGTATGCCTCACATCCCTTCCTAATGTATTTTTCGAGCTTTTAATGCAGAAATAACACTGGTCAAAACTTTTTGACCTACATCTTGAATGATGGTGTCATCCTACCCGGGAATTTTAAGTACAACTTTTCTAGATCGGCAATCGACTATAGCTCCATGCTTTATCAACCAATCCATACCCAAAATAGTATCGAATTCATGAAAAGGTAATTCTATTAAGTCTACTGGAAATTCTCTACCCTGAATTATTATTGAACTGTTTCTATAAATCTCATTAACTTTCACACTATGTCCCAGCGGATTGGTCACAACTATCTCATATTCTAAGGTCTCAGGTATCATGTTCCCTTATCTAAGTGCAGCTGTGCTTATGTATGAATGCATGGAACCAGGATCTATCAATGCATGTAAATCAAAATCAAATAAAGATAATTTACCAACTATGACGTCTGGTGCATCCTGGTCCTCACGGGCTCTCATCACATATGCTCGAGTTGGAGCTCTACTACCTCTGGGTCTGTCAACTGTCTCTGATACCCTCTGACTCTGTCCGGTACGACCACCTCTAAACTGGCCTCGACCTCTACCACGGTTTTGTACTAGTGCCATAGTCTGTGCTGGTGTCGTACTGCCTGTACTAAGTCTGGGACAATCTCTCTTTATATGGTCAGTAGCTCCAAATCTCAAACATGCCCCAGTCAACCATCAACACTCTCTTGTATGAGCTCTACCACGATGCTGACACATAGCCAGAGCTGGTCTCTTGAGAAATGATAGTGGTGAACTAGCAGATGATGCTGCGAGTCTAAAGTGCTGACCCCGCCTACCAAAAAATGTCTGCCCAGCCACTCGTGACTGAAATGGTCTGGGTACTATTCATCCTTTCCTATCCGATGTCTGGGCCACACTAGCTGTTGATTTCTTAAAATGCTCTTATGTCTTCAGTTTCTTCCTTCTTTCTACACTAATGGCAGAGGACACTAACGTAGCAAAATTTGTATGCTGGTGGGAAGCCACTAAATATCCAATCTCTTCATTGAGGCCATCTTCAAATCTACGACATATATCAGCTTCATCTCCAATAATCCCAGTAGCATACTTGCTCAAGAGTTAAAGAGCAGATACTAGTGGACAGGTATGAAAAAGGACATCACATAGTACACTTTAAGATGCTTAACTTGTCAACAGATCAAGGGTAAACATCAAGTACCTTTAGGATTGTTACATCCAATCTTTGTTTTGGAATGGAAGCCATAACAAATCACCATGGATTTTGTGACTGGATTTTCTTTGACGTCAAAGAAGCATGTTACAGTATGGGACATAGTGGACAGACTTACAAAATCAGCACATTTCTTACCTATTAGGAAAGACTACCCATTGAGTAAATTGGCAGAAATGTATATGAATGAAATAGTACGATTACATGGAGTGCCCATCTCTATTATGTTAGACAAAAATCCCTGTTTCACATCTCAATTTTAGGGTAGTTTATAGCGAGCTTTAGGTACTAAGCTAGATTTTAGCACTGCTTTTCATCCACAGACAGATGGACAATTAGAGATAGTCATTTAGATTCTTGAAAACATGATGAGGAGTTATGTCATTGAATTTGAAGGTAGCTGGGACAAATATCTTCCATTAATAGAATTTGCCTATAATAACAATTATCAGTCCAGTATCCAGATGGCTCCATATAAGGCATTATATGGCAGGAAGTGTTGAACACCTCTAAGTTGGACAGAGCTTAGTGAGAGGAAGCTAATGGGACTAGATCTAGTGTAAAAGACAAAAGAAAAAGTGAGAATTATTCGAGAAAGACTTAAGGCAGCTACAGATAAATAGAAATCATACACTGACCTCAAGAGATGGGACATTGAATATGCAGAGGGTGATAAAGTTTTTCTTAAAGTATCTCCCTGGAAGAAAGTTCTGTGATTTGGGAAGAAAGGCAAGTTAAGTCCAAGGTTCATCGGACCTTATGAAATATTAGAAAGCGTTGGACCTGTCGCATATAGAATCGCTCTACCACCGGAGTTGAGTCAAATACATGATGTTTTCCATGTCTCGATGTTAAAATGGTATAGATCAGATCCTACGCACATCATGCCTTACTTGAATGCTTTCAGCAGGTATGATTTGACATATGAAGAAGAACCAGTTCAAATTCTAGCTAGAGAAACTAAGGAGCTTAGAAACAAGCAAGAATCATTAGTGAAAGCTCAATACCCCCACATGTTCAATGACAACACAATAGGTATGTTTCGAGGAAGAAACATCTTAAGGGGGAGAGAATTGTAATGGCCACTAATTAAAGTCTAGTTAGAATAAGTGTGTGATATACATAGAAATTATATGATTCACATTAGAGATTAAAATACATTCAGTAAATGACTAAACAAGAAATAAAAATGGACTAAATAGATTGATAAAGTTAATTTGGTTAGACATATTACATAATAAAATTATAGTTTAATAAAAGCTAGTGGAATTTGGTACATGTAAAATAAATAAATAAATAATAAGTTAAAAAAAAAAGATAAGGGGGCCCCGAATGTGGTCATATTGGGAGAGGGGGTGTATTTGAGTTAATGGCATTTATTACCATATTAAAACCAATCTTATATCTATTCTTCTTCTTCCTCAAACTAGTAGCCTCCATTTCTTCATCCTCTCATTCATGATTTGCAAGAAATTCACTCCAAATAGATTTGTTCTTGGTAAGTAATCCTCACTCAATTGTTCTTGTGTTTTTAGAGTTATTAGAACTGTGTAGTATCAGTTTTTTCACTCTAGTGTTGAGGGAGTTATCAACCGAATTGGAAGAAGTGTAAAGCATGAAAGTTGTTCATATATGTGTTTTTTATATTTTTTTCAAATTTCATGAAATTATTTTGGGTATAGAAAATGATAAATTTGTTTGAGTGAGACTGGTTTAGGGAGACGTATCAACAGAATAACCTACGGTTTTTGCTTATTTTGATCATCTTAATGGTTGGATATAAGGTTTTATAAAACATAAAAGTTGTAGATATATGTATTATCTAGTTGTGTATAACATTTCATATAAATACCTCTTGTTTAAGCTGAGTTATAGAAAATTTAATTATGGTTGTTCCTTGATTGAGTTGTTTCTTTGTACTTGTGCAGCTCCGGTAAATTTGTGTTCCTTTTTTAGCTTCTTAAAATCGAATTGTCCAAAGTATAAAATATAAAAGTTTTATTTCTATGTCTTATCTAAGTTTCAATGGAAGTCTCACATGAAAATGTCATTTATTTTGTGAGTTATTACTTGACCAACTGAACTGGTCGGATTGGTACTCTATACTGAACCAGTTATAGATTATCTAGTGTTTGAGGACCTTAGAAACAGAATTTGGAAAAGTGATAAACATGAAAAATATTCCAAATTACCTTGTATGAATTTTGATAAAATTTAGTAATAAAAAAAGTTACATGTTGAAAGATATAAATTTTTAAATATGGTACCCCAAAACTGGCTAAGGGACAGCAAACAGAGCAATATTTAAAATTGCACTAAATATTATGAAATGGTTCAAAAATTCTAAAATTTTTGTATATTTTAGTCTTACATGTTAAATTTAATTATGAATAGGAATCATATAAATTGGATAAGCGTATAAAAAGTTATAGAGCCAATAGTCCTAAGAGGTCATGTTCCATCTTAAAAGAAATTATAGTAATTTATTTAAACTATATCAAGAATGAGTATTTTTAACAAATTATTAACTATCATATTTTCAAATTAGGCTCTCAACAAGAGGAAGAACAACAAAAGTGAACAAGATCTAAGATTATATTTTGGAAAGAAAAACACTATCGAGGTTTGTACATATATGTATTCTGGTTTGCCCCTTATGCATCATTATGTGTGCATGACATAAATTATATGTCACAATGATGAAATTATATATTATAACATGTTTTAAAATTATAGAAATGTTATTAACTATGAACTTAACATTATGCTAATATTTGATAAAATATCATGCTATTACATGGTTTTGAAATAAATTGTGAGTATATGATTATGTTAATATGAAATGAATATTTATTATAGAAATAAGTAATTAATGGTGTTAATTGCCCATTTTTCTACCTGATGACTAATATAGGATAGATGGTGCACAATTACGGGGAAGTTGCAGTACCAATATGGATATGATTTAGGGACAGGGTGGCTTAAGCTCTAGGAGCGCTCCTGATCCTGATTACACACAGATGACATGATTTTATTCCGTCAAGGTGGCTTAAGCTCTAGGAGCGGCCTTGACTTGACATTATGGTTAGTAGGGTGGTTTAAGCTCTGGAAGGGCCCCTATTTCACACCTCGTATCTGGAGAGTTTGGGAATGAGATTTAGGCTAATACTAATCAAAGACTATGGAATGAAATGTGGAAAATTTATTATTGATATAAGTAACAAAACATGAAATGCTTACATGAGGTAGTGAGAATTTAATTATTGAATAAGGTTATTATGTTTATACTGTTATGTGATGTCCTTATTTCTTTTATATGACAAATATGCAATAAAATTAAGTATGCCATGATTTATTTGAGACATGCATTTGTATGATTGCTTGGGAAAAACTTAATGACTATATGTACCACTAAGCTAGAGATAGCTTAGCATAGTTCTTCTCATGCAGGAATTGGAGCTGTAGATAGTAGAAAGTGAAGTTGGTCAGGAAGAAATTCAACCTCATATCAGAAGAGGCACAAAAGACTTAGCTAGAGGGTTGATTACTAATCATTTTTCTTTTTGAGTTTGACTAGACATATGAGTTTTGGTAGACATGTCATGTATTTGATTCTGGAGCATGTCTTATATTTTGATATTATATTATAAGCAGTCATGTGTGAGGCTGGTATGCTACAAATGATCAACTATGTAACTTAATCAACTACCATAAATATATATGACATGGTGATATATATAATAATTAGAACGATAAGCTAAATCCAAGATAAATAAATGAATTATTTTAATTTAAACAATAAAAAAAACTTAGTCAGACAAATTTATCAAGTTAAGCATGTGGCATCCTTCTTATATATATGGGATTATCTCTAATATATAAGTGGGGTGTTACAATTTGACAGTACAATAAGGGAGAGTCAAGCCTATGTGTTAGCAATGGAGGGAGAGTTGTTACATTAGATATAGGAACTTATGTGTTGACATTCCTAATGGGCTTGTTTTAGAATTGAAAAATTGTTATTATGTTCAATTTTAAGAAAGAATATTATTTTTGTTTCTTATTTAAGTATAAAAGGTTTTCATTTAACTATTTATGGCAATGGTTGCTATATATGGTTGAATGATATTCTTTATGGAATAGGCGGATTATGCAATGGAATTTATATTCTTAACATGTCTAATTCAATCCTCAATATCAACAATAAAAGACAAAAGTTGGATAACCTAAAACCATCATATTGATGGAATTATTACCTTTGACATATAAATAAGAGGCACATGATTAAGTTATGCAAGAATGTTGACTTAGGGTCATTTTATTATGAATCATATAACATATGTGAATTTTGTTTGTTAGGAAAGATGACAAAATCACTTTTATTGGATAGGGTGAATGTGTTAATGGGCTATTGGACCTTGTACATACAAATGTATGTGGACTAATGTCAATGCATGTTAGAAGTGATTTTATCTACTTCATTACCTTTATTGATGATTACTCATGATTTTGGTACTTATACCGATGAGACACAAATATGAAGTTTTTGAAAAGTTAAAATAATTAAAAAATGAAGTAGAGAAATAACTTGGTAAAAGTATTAAAATACTTAGATCAGATCGAGGTGGTGAATATTTAAGCTAATAGTTTCAAGGTTATCTAAGAGATAATGGAATTTTATCTTAATGGACTTCACCTTACATGCCACAAACACAATGGTATGATTGAAAGGAGCAATTGAACCTTGTTAGACATAGTAAGGTCCATGATGAGTTTTGCAAAACTACCTAAGTCCTTTTAGGGTCATGCATTAGAGACTTCTATTTATATATTAAATAAAGTTCCTTATAAATCAGTTGATGTTACTCCCTATGAAATATGGAGTAACAAGAGATCTATTCTTTCACATATGAAAGTATGAAATTGTCCTACTTATGTGAAGCAAACAAGTCATGTAACACCACATCATATGCATTTAAGTATAACCTATTTCTGTATCAAATAAACACATACTGCATGTTGGAAAGAGAAAATACCCTGATAAAAGTGGCAGTAAATTTTTTTTTCATATCATATCCTGTAAAATCAACTAATGACACCACAAGTCTTATATCCTGTAATTCCATTCAATGACTTTGCAAGTCTCATATCCTGTAATATCACTCAATGACTTTTCAATTCAACATTAAAAATCACAATACGATATATCACATATATTAAAACATAAACTTCACATCCAAAGGATTACGGGTTGCTTCCATTTATACATTTCAAAACTAATCTAGACTGATAATACATATTCAAACATATAAGTCCAAAATACAGATGACATGTTTTCATGCTTGTGTGGAATGCAAGGAGAGAGAGTGATGAGGCTCGGCCAATGACCTGTGCTCCATGTCTTCTATACACTACTCAAAATAAGCTATCACTTTTCTTTACCTGAAAAATGGTGCAAATTGATGAGTTGCGGCTCAGTGAGAATAATCATCCAATGAGCTCTAAAATACCAAACAACTCATAGTAATAAATCACAAATCCAATATATACCATATATTCCATTCCATTCATCAGTATCATATATGTATCAATAAAGTTGAAACATATGATCATTACTCTTTATGTGTGCAAATGCTTTGCTTATTTCATTTTGTTGAGACCAACTTAAACAGACATTGCCCCGGGTTTCCATGTGAACATTTTCATTTGCATTTGCTAGCTAGCTTGATCATTTGTTTCATTTGCACATTTGTTGGGTCATAGGCCTTTTCTTTTGCTTTACAATATCGATTAACTAGTCACAATGCCTTTTTAGTCAATATGCATATGCACTTCTATTTAAGCATTCATCAACCATTGTATCTTATCACATATAATATACATATACCACATATATACCTCATATGCCACACATATACCTTGCATATACTATACATATACCATGTATATATATCACATATGTCAAACATATACTTCAAATATACCACAAGTATACCATTTATATGTACTACAATGTCACAAATTATCCATCATTGCATTAACAAGGACCAATCATGACAATCATATGAATCACATAGCAAGCAACATTCATTTGCACTAAAGAATTCAATCAATAATTAGACTCACCGTTCTCCTTTGATTCCGACCCCTAACTTATTGTCTATCCTCTCCTTATGGGTCTCCAATATGTTGCAAGCCTAATATGAAAACATAATCGATTAACTCATGATTAGGGAGACTTAATGTGGCTTAAACAAATTAATATGCATTGTTCATGTCAATAGTTAAGATTTTTCCTATGAGGCAGTGTGACCTTATGGGACTGTTTAGCCTATAACATATTCTATACTTGACCAATTAATAAAATTCTTATTCCTAATTAAAAATAACATATAATTATAGAACATATTAAAATTTCAGACCAATTGGATCATTGTACAATATTTTGTGGAATTTCTAAATGTGTTCTGTTTTCTGCCTTTAGGCAGTTTCAGGGTACTCATTTGGGTTCATCATAACTTATATTCTATAAGTCCTATTTTAATGAAACTTTAAATACACTTATATGGGTTCATATGGAACATTTTTCTTGTTTACAGCATTTATCAATTATGTATCTATGGTCTTAAAATTATAACAAACATTTTACTGGTCTAGAATAGAATTGGCTTCCGGACAAGTATGACCTCCAAAGGTTATAACTTAGTCTATACATAACCAATTAAGCTGAAATTAGTACCACAATTTATCTAATACATATACCTATAAATTTTCTGTTTTGAGAACTTACATAATCTAGCTCTAACAAGCTCAAATTATCCAAACAAGTTACTGGATCTGCCCAGGACACTCAGTAGGCAGTTCAAACCATGGAACAGTCATGGTTCCATTCCCCATAAATCAACATTTACAAGACCTATGAACCTGAAATTTGGTATAAAGATACACCACAACATATATACAACTTTTATGTTTTGAGATACTTCAAATAATGGCTTTAACATATTCGAAATCAAAGCACACAGTAGCTAACTTGGTTAGGGTCTGACCAGTTTCAGTAGAGACAGGATTTTGCTTCCTATACACCTAATCATGCACCACCGTTTACATATACATAAATATAAGATATAAAGGAACAACTTTTGTGTTTTAAACTTTTCCAGAATCAAGTTCTATGTGCATCAAAATCGGGTTTCAAATCAGTGCCTATTAATGAACCTAAGCAACTCAAATCAACCCTATAGCAATAGGAATTGATTACTTACCAAGAACAACCTTGCAATGGATCAATTAGCTTCAAAAACTAAGTGAAACAAGGATGAATTGAAGTCTGAAATGGAGGAAATTGAAGAAGAAGTTGGGCTGGAGAAGAAGGCAGAAATGGGAAGATAAAGCTAACTTTTTGTTTTTTGTCTTTTTTCTTTTTCTCATCTCTTTTCTCCTTTCTCTTCTCTTTTCTCTTCTCTTCTCTTCTCTTTTATTTCTATTTTGTGTCATTTCATTTTATTTTGTCTATATTATTATTATTATTTACATATATTTATAATTCCACTAATTCACACAATAATACAGCTTAATCATTTGGCTCGATTAAACTAAATTAACAATGTAAATGTTTACTAATCTTAATCTAATCATTTTGCTTACTTTAATTTAGTCACCTTATTCAATTCATTTTTAATACTTTGTTATCCTCATTTAGGTTATAATTACACAAGTGTGACTCAATACAAGTGACAAATATTAGGACACGTAGCTAGTGCGTGTCGTAAACTTGTTCCTACGAAAATACATATGAAATGCACGTGTTCAATTGAATTGTATGCAAGATGCTTATGTTCAATGAAATGCATATGGGGAAGGTCAAGGATGTTACAAGTCAGATAAGCTAGAAGTTAAGTCTGATAAGTATTTGTTTGTAGGACATCTAAAAGAAACATTTGAATATCAATTTTCCACCCTTTAGAACAAAAGGTGTTTATTTCATAGTATATTATCTTCTTAGAGAAAGAATTTTTTTCTAAAAGAAGATAGTGTAAGCAAAAAAAAACTTGATGAAGTTCAAAATACTCAAACAGACACTGATCAACTGATTGAGCCTGAATCTATTATTCATATAGATGAAGTAACAATCATACCTTCTAAAATACAAGAACTTTATAGTTTAAGTAGGATACGCACTATTCCTGAATGGTGTGGATTTCTCAAAAGCGAATAGAATGATGTATTACTCATAGAGGATGATGAGTCTATTACCTATGAAGAAGTTATGAATAGTTCATAACCTGACAAATGGCTAAAAGCCATGCAGTTAAAGATGGATTCCATGTATGAAAATCAAGTATAGATTTTGATTAACTAACTTGAAGGGATAAAATCCTTTCGGTCCAAATGGGTCTTCAAGAAGAAGACTGACATAGAAGGTAATGTAGTTACCTATAAAGCTAGGCTGGTAGCTAAAGGATATCATCAAAGACAAGGTGTTGACTATGACAAAACCTTATTTTTCTAGTTGTTATGCTTAAATCCATCAAAATACTTCTAGTCATTGTTGCTCATTATGATTATGAGATTTAGCAAATGGATGTAAAAGCAACTTTCTGTAATGGGAATCTAACTAAAGATATGTACATGACACAACCTGAGCGTTGCATATCCAGTGATGGCAAAAAGGTATGCAAACACTAGTACAAAAAGGTTCTATGTATTTTTCATTTTGGAGTTTATGCATTTGTTAAATGGTAGACCATATGAAGAAGACACATATGATTTGAATTTTATGTGTCAGACATATTAACAGATGCGTATAACTTGAGTATATGCATCTATCATTTACTTTTTGGCATACGCGTATAACTTGAGTATACACATCTGTCATTTTCTTTTAGCAGACGTGTATAACTTAAGTATACACGTCTGTTTTTGGTAATAGCAGACAAATATACTCAAGTTATATATATATATATATATACTATTACCAAACAACAGACACGTATACTCAACGCCTATTTTTCTAAAATTCATCTAATATTATACAGCAATCAATAATCATGCTTTAATATTCATAATCTACTTCAATATTGCAAATCATAATAGGCATCCAACACACAAGTCACAAATAATCAACAATCTACAAAATAATCACAAGACAACACAAGTAATCACATACCACAAAAATTCAAGAAATGAAAGCAACACATTAATCCACAAGTTTTTCAAAATTAATCAATTTCAAATTGCATTTTTCAATAATATACAATATTTTACAAAAGAAAATTAAAAAATTACATACATTCGCTTACAAAGTAATTGGACCACAAATGTTGAATTTCATTTATTTGATCTTGACTATATTGTCAATACTCCAAATCCTACAAAACAAATCAAACAAAGAATAGAAAATATGATAAAAATTAATATTCTAAAAGCTATCTATGTATCATATTTGTAATATAAATTGACTAACTAGTATTTGAAAAAATATATCTTAAGCAGTGTTCTCTTACTGTTATGATATATGACAATTTTGTACATATGCTTTGATAATTTTGCTGAAGCTTTAATTTATTAAGTTTCTATAACTAGTAGTTTATATATATATATATATATATATATATATATATATATATATATATATATATATGCTTAAATCAAATCTCCTCCATGTATTCTTAATTTTTTAATCTTGATTTTTTACATTATGATTTTTTTTTATTTTGTTAATTTTTGGTATTGTATGTTTCTACTTTTCTCTTCTTTAACTATTTATTTTTTAGTATCATAAATATCAACATTAATAGTTAATATCTAAAAAAAATGTGTTCATACTAACATTCTAGAAAACCCACAAAATTTAAATTATCTCTCTCTCTCTCTCTCTATATATATATATATATAATTAAAACCCACGAAATTTCAATGGAAAAAGAAAACAAACTATAGGAAAATAAAATACCAAAAAATTTCATTAGTCAATGCTGGTGAACAAAGACTAATGTTGTGCACGAATGGAAATAGGAGCAATGGCTAGTGTTTGCGCAAGGGAGGAATGGCTACCAAAAGTGGGAGATGTAGCTTGTGTTAATGAACAAAAATGGAATGACAGGTGGTGTGTGAGTAGTGTCGTTGGTGGCCATTTTTCAACCCTAGAGCAGTAGAGAGAGGAAGTTTGAAATTTTGAAGATAATAAGAGAAAAGTCTATACCCCACATGTTAATAAAGCACATCACGAGTCTAGTAAAATATAAAACCATATGCATATAATTGATAATATGTGTATGTTATTTAAAAATGATAGAAGCATAAAAGAAAGCAAAATATGCATCTATCATTTAAATATGACAAATGCATAAAACAAATGAATATGCGTATGTTTCTTTTTTTAACAAACGCATATACTTTACACGTCTGTCATTTTTTAAAAATAGAAGCATATACTCTACAACTTCAACATTTATTTACAAAAATACAATCGTGTTTCTTATATGCATATAGTATTTTTGGGATAGATGCATATAACATTCACATAAAGTGTTTTCTATACTAGTGAAATTACGAAAATCCATTTATGGATTGAAGCAAGCATCTAGGAGTTTGAACATTTGACTTGATGAGACAATCAAAGAGTTTGGTTTCTTATAAAATATGGATAAACCTTATGTTTAAAAGCAGGCTAATGGGAGTGCAATTGTTTTCCTAGTATTGTATGTAGATGACATACTTCTTATAGGAAATGACATCTCGGTTCTTCAATCATTCAAAATTTGGCTTTCTAAGAATTTTTCCATGAAAGACTTTAGAGAAGCAACCTATATACGAGGGATTAAGATCTATAGAGATAGATCTAAAAGGTTGCTTGATCTTTCTTAGTCTACATACATAGATAAGATGCTAAAGAGGTTTAGCATGAAACAATATACAAGAACATTAATTCCAATGACTCATGGGATTACCCTCTATAAGTCCATTTGTCAAAATAAATAAGATGGACAGACATGCATGAGTACGATTCCATATACTTTAGCTATTGGATCCATCATGTATGTTATATTTTGTACTAGACTTGATGTATCATATGTTCTAAGTGTCACGAGCAGATATCAAATAGATCCTGACGAAGGGCATTGGGTGCCTATCAAAAACATGTGTTAAACCTTGAGGGGTATTTCCATCATTTTGATGATAACAAATAATATAGCAATATTGTATTTAACATACTTGTTTTTGTAAGTATATTATACAGGAAATGGATTAAAATAGCAAGAATGGAGAATTGGAAGAATAATCCTTGAGAGACAAAATTCAAGTAGTAGCATGTTCACTGCCGTGACTCTAGGAGTCACTCCCATGAAGGAAGCTAACCGTTACCAAAACCAACATTTGAAGTTCACGACCATGAAGAAAAAACAAACCGTGAAGTAAGCATTTCAGTCACCCCCGTGAATAAATGTGTCACCCCCGTGAAGATTCATGCAATTTCATCCAGAGAGCTTCACGACCAGAGTCACCACTTGGATCACGGCTGGGAAGATTGTCACGCCCGTGAATAAGTATGTCACGCCCATGACTCAATATGTTAAAACATTCCAGAGAGCTTCACGACCAAGGTCACCACATCAGCCACGGCTTGGGAAGAACTGTCACCCCCGTGACAAGCATAGTCACGCCCGTGAACAATGAAAGAGAAAAATATCAGGCGCGATTTTTTGGTTGGTACAACGACTAGTTTCTTAATTAATGCACCCCAACGGCTATATTCAGCCATAAGAGTATAAATGGAAGTCATTTATGCATTAAGAACAAGAGAATGACAAGAAAAACAAAAGAATAGCATATACTTCAAATTTAATTCTTATTAAAAGCTATTTTGTACTTTCATACTTTGAGAACAAATCTATTCTCTGTAAAAATCTTTTTGCTCCTCATATTTGAGCAATTAAGATTTATAAGTGGTTCTCTCTGTAATCTTTACTCAAGTGAGCTTTGGGTATTTCTGGGTTAAAAGTAGAACACTTGTAAGGGTTGTTTGTGTGAGCCTATAAAACACAAGGAATTGGTTATTGTATGAGCCATTAAAACACAAGGAATTTCTGGGTTAGGTGTGAGCCATTGTGAGAAACACCATAGTTGGGAGTGAGCTTGTAAAACTCCATTGTAACATTTAGTGTGTTAGTGAAACTCCCAATTGCGATTGGGGAGAGGAGCAGGGTTTGTTAACACCCGAACCTCTATAAATCTTTGTGTCTGATTTTCTCTATTCCTCCTAAAATTAATTATTTATTTCCGCACTTTAAAGTTTAATTTTTTTTACTCCAATTCAACCCCCCTTCTTCGCTTAATATCTGGGCAACAATTGGTATCAGAGCCTTGTCTAGCATCGAAGCCTAAAAAGCGCTAGTAAAGAGTAAGATATGGCCAGTGAAGGACCAACCAGAAGAGGAGCTGATGGTGAAGATTAAATCCTATCAAGAGATGATTGGACAGAGCCTCAAAGAAGAGCAATTTTCAAAAACAAGAAGGCAATGACCATCCTATCAAGCTCATTGTCTATTGAAGAATGTGGGAGAATACAACACTGCTCAACAGCATACAGCATGTGGAAGACATTGGAGAACTATCATGAGGGAACTAAGCAAGTCAAATCCAAGAAAATCCAACTTCTAACCTCAGAATATGAGCTCTTCAAGATGAAATCCAATGAGTCAATCACTGACATGACCAACCGTCTTCTATCCATTATAAATGGAATGAGGAAACTTGGGAAGCATCTGAGTTTGGAAGATGTAAACAATAAAATCCTGAGAAGTCTTCCTCTTAAAGACTATGGTTCAAGAGTTGCTGGCATAGAAGAAGCAAATGAAGATATGAGCATCATGAATACTGATGTGCTGATTTGCAAACTTCTCACACATGATATGGCAGTGAAGAGAGATAGAGAGCTTGAAGCTGAACCAGAGAAAAGAAATCTCTTAGCACTCAAAGCCTCTACTTCAAAATCTCAAGAAGATAGTGAAGATGATGAAGAAGCAAGTGATGATGAAAATGAGGACATCGCTATGCTTTCAAGGAGATTAAATAGAATCATTGAGAAGAAAATGAGCAATTCCAGAAAATTCAAACAAACTTCTAATGACACACATAGAAGTAAGGAAGAGGTAAAATGCTATGGATGTGGAAAGAAAGGGCATATCAAACTAGAATGTCCAAGGCTCAAGAAGCATAAGAACAAATACCAAAAGAGACAATGGGGAGAAAGGTCACAAAGCCACATGGGATGACGAAAGCTCTTCAAGTGAAAAAGATGATAATGAAAGTGAAGAGGTCAACCTATGCTTCATGGCTATTGAGGATCACGTTTCGGACAAAGTAAGATCACTACACTCATACTCCTTCAATAATGATAGTAGTGATAATGATAGTAATAGTGATAGTGATGGTGATGATGATGAGCAAAGCCTAATAGAAGAATTAAATATAGAATTAGAGAAATATAGAACTAAATTTAGTACCTATAGAAATAATATCTCTAATTTGAAAAATAAGATAAATGGTTTAGAAAAAGAGAACATAAAGCTTAAATCATCTAATGAATCTCTTCGAAAGTCATTAGATGAATATTCATCAAGACCCTCAATAGCTTCATTGTTAAAAGAAAATAATACTTTGAAAAATGAAATTGAGGAACTTAGAAATTCCATTTCAAAATTTCACAAAGGCAAAGAGAGCGTAGATACTCTCATTGTGTCTCAAAGATCACCCTTAATTAGACATGGTCTAGGATTTAAGGACACATCATCATCTTCTCACAAAACTATATTTGTTAAATCTAAAGAACCTAACATCTCCACACCTGTTAAGAAAGCACCAAGAAATAAGCATATTAATCCTTCTATACAGAAAAAGAATAATCATGCCTTTATGTATAAGAAGCATGCATCTAAAAAAATGCAAATTAATCATGATTGTGCATGCTATTGTTCTCAAAATCAGTCAAATAAAATTATGGCATTTAAATACATTGTAAGACCAAAAAGCAAGTTTAGACCTAAACAATGTAATTATTGTATGAAAATGGGTCACATAAATAAACATTGCTGGATAAGGAAGGCTCATTGGGAACGTTCATGTGCCAACCCCCAAGGACCCAAACTCATTTGGGTACCTAAAAATCATACTTGATTTATGATTCTATAGGTATGCCTCAAGTCCACAATAAACAAAAATGCGTGGCTAGTAGACAGTGGATGCTCAAGGCATATGACAGGAGACAAAGAACTCTTCAATGAAATCAAAAGTATTGATGGAGGTAAAGTCACCTTTGGAAACAATGCAAAGGGTAAGGTAATTGGCATTGGTTCTATTGGTGTTAATAGTACTACTTTTATTAAAGATGTCTTACTTGTTGATGGCTTGAAACATAACTTGCTAAGCGTAAGTCAATTATGTGATAAAGGAAACAAAGTAATTTTTACTTCAAATAAATGTCTTGTAATCTCTATCGATGGTCAAGAAATGTTTAAAGGAAATAGAGATATCAATACGTACATAATAAACTTACATGAACTATCTAACCTTTCCTCTAAGTGTCTTGTGACTACTAATGATGAATCTTGGCTGTGGCATAGAAGACTTGGTCATGCTAACATGGACTTAATACAAAGTCTCAGCACGGGAGAGCTAGTAAAAGGATTACCAAAAGTTAAATATGAAAAAGGCAAGACATGTGATCCTTGTCAAAGAGGAAAGCAACACAAGTCATCTTTCAAAGCCAAAAACATAGTAAGTACTTCAAAAACTCTTCAACTCCTGCATTTAGACTTGTTTGGACCTACTAGAATTGCTAGCTTATGAGGTAAACATTATGCATTTGTCATCGTAGATGATTACTCTAGATTAACTTGGGTAATTTTCTTAGCTCAAAAGAGTGATGCTTTTGAAAACTTCAAAAACTCTGCTAAAAGAATTCAAAATGAAAAAGGTTACTGCATTTAAAAAATAAAGAGTGATCATGGGAAAGAATTTGAAAATGAAAACTTTGAAAGCTTTTGTCTTGAACATGGCATTTCACATAATTTCTCATCTCCTAGGACACCTCAACAAAATGGGGTAGTTGAAAGGAAAAATCGAACTTTAATTGAAATGGCTAGAACAATGCTTAATGAATATGAATTACCAACTTATTTTTGTGCAGAAGCCACAAACACTGCATGTTATATTTCAAATCGAGTTTTCAAAAGACCTCTTTCAAACAAAACCTCATTTGAGCTATGGAATGGAAGAAAGCCCTTGATATCATACTTTAGAGGATTTGGATGCAAATGTTTTATATTGAACACCAAGGATAATCTTGGAAAATTTGCCTCTAAGTCTGATGAAGGTATCTTTTTAGGGTACTCTACAACCAGCAAAGCATATAGAGTTTTTAATAAAAGATCATTAACGGTTGAAGAATCCATGCATGTTGTTTTTAATGAATCTAGTAGACTTGATCTTGTGAAAGGTAGTGCTCTTGATGATGTTGTAGGTAATATGGAAAAACTTGATATTGAAAATGGAAAAGAAGGAAATGATTAAGAAAATTCACTTCCTCAAAATCAAGAACAAATGGAATAAGAACTTCCAAAAGAATGGAGAATGACAAAAGATCATCCAAAAGAGTAAATAATTGGTGATCTATCAAGGGGAGTAAGTACTAGATCTCATTTCAAGCATTTAGTCACTGACATTGCTTTTATTTCACAAATTGAGCCTAAAAATATTGATGAGGCTCTTAATGATGAAAGTTGGGTGATTGCCATGCAAGAGGAACTCAATCAATTTGAGAGAAATAAGGTATGGAATCTAGTACCTAGACCCAAGGATCATCAAATCATAGGTAGAAAATGGGTATTTAGAAACAAATTAAATGAACAAGGTTAATAATCAGGAATAAGGCAAGACTAGTCACAAAAGGATATAATCAGGAAGAAGGTATAGATTATGATGAAACATATGCACTTGTAGCTAGATTAGAAGCTATAAGAATACTCTTAGCATATGCATGTCATATGAATTTCAAACTTTTTCAAATGGATGTGAAAAGTGCATTTCTAAATGGTTATATAGATGAAGAAGTGTATGTAGAACAACCACCAGGTTTTGAAAGCTATGATTTGCCAAATCCTGTTTTTAAACTTTCAAAAGCTTTGTATGGTTTAGAACAAGCTCCAAGAGCTTGGTATGAGAGACTAAGTTCTTTTTATTAGAAAATAATTTTACAAAGGGAAATGTTGACACTACACTATTCATCAAAAAGCATAAGCATGATATACTAATTGTTCAAATTTATGTTAATGATATAATATTTGGTTTTACTAATGAGTTGCTTTGTCAAAAATTTGCTAAGTGCATGACTAAGGAATTTGAAATGAGCATGATGGGAGAGCTTAAGTATTTCCTTGGTCTACAAATAAAGCAAGCAATGAGGGCATATTCATCAACCAATCCAAATATGCCAAAGATTTAATCAAGAAATTTGGTATGGAAGGATGCAAAAATGCCAAGACTCCTATAAGCACATCAACAAAATTGGACAAAGATGAAAAGGGTAAGAGCATTAATGAAAAGCTTTATAGAGGTATGATCGGATCACTTTTATATCTTACTGCTTCTAGACCCGATATTATGTATAGTGTTTGCTTATGTGCACGATTTCAATCATGTCCTAAAGAATCTCATTTAAAAAAGAATTTTAAGATATTTACATGGATCATTGCATCTAGGTTTATGGTATCCTAGGAATTCATCTTTTTATATTAGAGGATATTCAGATGCAGACTATGCTGGTAGTCTTTTGGATAGGAAAAGTACTTCAAGTACTTGTCACTTCATTGGAGAATGTTTGGTTTCTTGGTTTAGCAAGAAACAAGTTTCAGTTGCTCTCTCAACTGCTGAAGCTGAATATGTAGCAGTTGGATACTGTTGTACACAAATTCTTTGGATGAAACAACAACTTAAGGACTATGGTCATGAGATGAATCATATACCTATAAAATGTGACAACACAAGTGCTATAAATCTTTCAAAGAATCCTATTCAACACTCTAGAAGCAAACATATTGACATTAGACACCACTTTATTAGAGATCATGTTCAATATGGAGATGTTGCATTAGAATTTATAAGCACAGAAAATCAATTAGCAGATATTTTCACTAAGTCTCTAAATGAGGAAAGATTTAATTTCATTAGAAGAGAACTTGGTATGATTGATGGATTAACCTTGTGATTGCAAAAATATGAAATTTTAATTGTTGATCTTAAATCATATCACAAGTTATAAGATAGAAATTTTGATGAGAATTCATGTTTTAAGGAGTAGAATCCTTGTTGAAATGATTTAGTCTCGTTGTAGGACTTAATTTTAATTTGATGAAAATTTTAGGGGAGTCACGCCCGTGACATATATTCACGCCCGTGACATATATTCACCCAAAGAGGCAGTGTCGTTCACGACTTGGTTCACGACATGGTTCACGGCTTCCAGTGGTGAAACTTATTTTCACGGCTTGAGTCATGCCCGTGACAAGAGACTCTCACGCCCGTGATGAGTTTTCACTCCCGTGACCAATTACACCCCAAAATTCACAGAAGCTTTTACGCTTTGTGTCACGGCTTGCTTCACGGGCATAAGTAGTGAAATTCAACAGTTCACGCCCGTGACCATTTATTCACCCCCGTGACAAATGATCATTCATGCCCATGACATTCAAAGATCACACCTGTGAACGTATTCATGTCTTGATTCACGGGTGGGACACTCCTTCAGCAAACCGTGAACACGACCATTCATGCCCGTGAAACCATAATTCACGCCCGTGAATGTATCGAATATATAAGAGAACAGCCGGTTACAACCTTCATTTCAACTTCTCATCTCCCAAAATCGCTCTCATTTACTTTCATTCATTAAGACATTGAAGATTTCGACCCCAAAGACTTGAAATTTCACTATAAATACCACCAAAAGTTCGAATCTTCATCAGAAATCATACATTTCTAGGGTTTTACATCAAATTTTCTGTCAAAATTATTTTCAACTCCATCAACAACAAATTTCTTCAAATATGGAGTCTGCTTCATCCAAGGGAAAGAGAAAGAAGTCCCATGCACCTAAGAGGTATGCAGATTACCTCATAAACTGCATTCCGGAGAATTGCAATCCTCGGTATGAAACTTTGAAGAAGAGACCTCTTTTGTCATCAAGGTCCTTCGATTGGCAGACAGTCTGAAGTCTCGGGCTTGAATCGGCTATGACAGAGCAACTACAAGCCTGTTATCTCAAAGATTTTGTTCAAATTCATCAGCCGACTTTAAGGGAGCCAACACTGGAATTCCTCAGCACCTTGCAGGTTTCACCTACTGAAGTGGTGAAATTCCAACTCTGCAACAATCCTAACACCCTGAGTGCCATTGAGTTTGGAGAATTGTTCAGCCTACCATCTGAAGGCATCCTAAATGATACTGAGGTAGAATTCTTTGCCCCTCCAGCCTGGATACATTTTGGCACCGGTTGCAGCTGGGATGTCAAGAAAACAAAGAGCACACATCTCAGAACCCCAGTGCATAAGTATTTGCATAGATTCCTGACCTATAGCATATTTGCTAGGGGCGAAAGCAACGGGACTATCAAGAAGTCAGAACGCTTCCTATTTAAGATGGCTCGAAGAGGACTTACAGTGGCACTTTCCAGATGGTTTGCTAACCATCTTCTCTCCATTGCCACCAAGCCCACAGGAGATATTTTGATTAGGGCATATGTCACCCATATCACAGTGAAGCTCAATTACTTGAAGCTGGATGACCATCACTTCAACATCATTCCTGCACTTCCTCGAGATAGCTTGGATGTCGAGTCGTTCATCAAGATGGGAGCGGTTGTCAAAATCACTGACACTGCTGGGGAGATTATCTGGGAAGATAATGACACGGAGGACTTTAAAGCAGGCTTCTAGGGAGTCCAGCAGAAGAAGAGGGCTCAGGTTGAGGAAGCACCTCCAACAGCCGAGCAGGACGTCGGACAGTCCTCAGCTTCTACACCGTCCTTAGCGCAACAGGTGGTTGACCTCTTGGCACCACGTTTTGAGCAACTGCAGACTTCAATGGATGAGAGGTTGGAGAACCTCAAAGACTTTATGGAGTCTCAGATGGACAACCTTGAGGCTGAAGTAGCTAGGCTTCATGATAGGATGTCTAGCTAGGAGATAGGCTAGAGTGTAGCCTAAATTTGATTGTTTGTTATTTTTATGTTTGCTTGTGTAGGAAATTTTTAAATTTCTTTTCTGAATTTTTTAACTTAGTTTGTATCCTTTCCTTTATGATATATATATTTGCTTTTGTTTACTTCAATCTTCATATCCTTTTTGATTGATGACAAAAGGGGGAGAAAACTAGCAATATATGATAGGCAATAAATGATAAGGGAGAATGGTATCAAACTAGAACTAGCAATTATAAGAATTTTGAATCAAAAAGTGAATTGACTTTGAAATGGATTAAAAATCTTGATTCAAAATTTCATATGCAAAGTGTAAAAATTGAGCTTTATATACCGTAGATACAACATAAGTATGTTTTGCATATACCTTAAAGCAAGTTACAAATAAAATATGTCATGATATACCTTAAATATACCTTACATATACTTCATGTCTTAAAAAAAGGAATTATGATATATATTGGATATACTTCTCATATAACTTGTATATACTTAAAATCCAGTTCAATGCTACATCATTATTTACTATTCTTGCACATTATAATTTTTTATCCTAAGTATATTTTGAGGGGGAGACTTCTCAAAATCACATATTGCTAGATTATTTGCCACCATCAAAAAGGGGGAGATTGTTAAACCTTGAGGGGTATTTCCATCGTTTTGATTATAACAAATAATATAGCAATATTGTATTTAACATACTTGTTTTTGTAAGTATATTATACAGGAAATGGATTAAAATAGCAAGAATGGAGAATTGGAAGAATAATCTTTGAGAGACAAAATTCAAGTAGTAGCATGTTCACTGTCGTGACTCTAGGAGTCACTCCCGTGAAGGAAGCTAGCCGTTACCAAAACCAACATTTGAAGTTCACGGCCATGAAGGAAAAACAAACTGTGAAGTAAGCATTTCAGTCACCCCCGTGAATAAAGGTGTCACCCCCATGAAGATTCATGCAATTTCATCCAGAGAGCTTCACTACCAGAGTCACCACTTGGATCATGGCTGGGAAGATTGTCACGCCCGTGAATGAGTATGTCACACCCATGACTCAATATGTCAAAATATTCCAGAGAGCTTCACGACCAAGGTCACCACATCAGTCACGGCTTGGGAAGAACTGTCACCCCTGTGACAAGTATAGTCACGCCCGTGAACAATGAAAGAGAAAAATGTCAGGCGCGATTTTTTTGTTGGTACAATGGCTAGTTTCTTAATTAATGCACCCCAACGGCTATATTCAGCCATGGGAGTATAAATGGAAGTCATTTATGCATTAAGAACAAGAGAATGACAAGAAAAATAAAAGAATAGCATATACTTCGAATTTAATTCTTATTACAAGTTATTTTGTACTTTCATACTTTGAGAACAAATCTATTCTCTGTAAAAATCTTTTTGCTCCTCATATTTGAGCAATTAAGATTTATAAGTGGTTCTCTCTATAATCTTTACTCAAGTGAGCTTTGGGTATTTCTGGGTTAAGAGTAGAACACTTGTAAGGGTTGTTTATGTGAGCCTGTAAAACACAAAATGAAGGTTGTTTGTGTGAGCCTGTAAAACACAAATTGAAGGTTATTTGTGTGAGCCTGTAAAACACAAAGTGAAGGTTGTTTGTGTGAGCCTATAAAACACAAGGAATTGGTTATTGTGTGAGCCCTTAAAACATAAGGAATTTCTGGGTTAGGTGTGAGCCATTGTGAGAAACACCCTAGTTGGGAGTGAGCTTGTAAAACTCCATTGTAACACTTAGTGTGTTAGTGAAACTCCCAATTGCGATTGGAGAAAGGAGTAGGGTTTGCTAACACCCGAACCTCTATAAATCTTTGTGTCTGATTTTCTCTATTCCTCCTAAAATTAATTATTTATTTCTGCACTTTAAAGTTTTTTTTTTTTTTTACTCCAATTCAACCCCCCTTCTTGGCTTAATATCTAGGCAACAACATGTTTAAAAACTTGAGAAGAACTAAGGATGCATTCTTGGTTTATAGAGATGGTGATCTTAAAGTGAGTGGGCATATGGATGCTAGCTTTGAATCTGACAAGGATGACTCCAAATCCTAGTCAAGCTAGGTTTTCAGTTTAAATAATGGTGCAGTCATTTGGAAGAATTTCAAACAGGAGATGACTGCAAATTCCACAACCAAAGTAGAGTACATTATAGCTTATGCAGTAACTAAGAAAATGGTTTGGATAAGGAAATTCATTACAAAATTAAAAGTGGTTCCTAGTATTATTGATCCAATACCCTTATATTGTGATAATAATGGAGTCATTGCACAAGAAAAGGAACTATAGTCTCATCAAAGATCCAAACATGTACTCAAAATCATTAGTAGACATAATGTAATGATAGAGATAGTTCCCATTGATCAGAATAAAGTTGATCCTCTCACTAAGCTACTTCTCCAAAAGAAATATGATTGTCATATGCTCACCTATAGTATAATGTATAAAAGAGATTGACTTTAGTGCAAGTGTGAGATTATTAGAGAGGTGACATAAAGGCAATCATCGTAGGCACTTGATGTACTCATTTTATTATTAATAAAAAGTTTTTTCATTATATGGCATTCATTTCATATGAATTGATATAGATCTTAGACCGTTAATGAATGTCCTTAGTATATAACACAACATGAACAAAATCATGATGATGAGATTCCTATCATATGCAATTTTGCTCATACCTAAATTATTCCTAGTTATATTATTGACAAGACGAGACATTATTAATCTAGATAAACTAGCCCATTTATATTCCTTGATTAGGTCAAGCAGTTGATCTAATAAGTTGAAGATATGAGATGTTTAGAGTTAACATATGGATACTTGCTAGAATAGTTAAGTATAAGAGATGACCTGCTATAAGGCAACCACATGAATATCTATTCAATATCAATGATAGTCTTATCATAGCAATGGTGCAAGTATCCTTAGACTTGAGATGCTCAAAGTTATCTTGGATATCGAATCCTATAATTTGACTTCATTCCTTGTTGCTTTCAGAAGTCACTCATAGAGTAGTGATTAGGTATAGCATAAGGTATTCGAAGATAGTTGAGTAGTCAATAAAGGAATAACCACTCTTGATAGAATGAGGTTTTCTTCTTCTTCCTTCCATGGATACTATTAGAGGCAATCCTAGCTTTGGATTATTTTACTTTGCTACAGCCCAACAAAGAAGGAAAAACTCACAACTTGGAAGATCAAGAGTTGTAAACAAAGGTAATCAACTTCTCCCATTGAATGGTTCAATCCGATTTTAATTATATTAGGCGTACCATGGGTTTTGGATTCAATTAATTTTTAAATTTTTATTGTATCATGTATGAGATGCATGTTAAGAACCCAATAGTAATAATTTATTAAAGTTATATAGATAGTATATAAGTGATTATCGATATTGGGAACATGAAAATAGTTAAAAGGATTTTTAAAGAGAATTTTTTTCAGTGTTCATGCCTATGAATATAGCAATCACTACCATGAACATCGAGGGATTTGGATTCTGAAGCTAAGGATCTTCACGACCATGACACATATGTTCACGCCCGTGAAGGCCTACAGTTTAAATTGGACAATTTTGTATTTTGATCGAAACTCATGAAATTCCAAATTAGAACCCTAGCCACCAGTATTTTTAAACCCTAGAATTGTTTCCCTTCCAATTTTCTTTAATCTAGATTAATAAAATACAAAATACCCACCTTAGATGAGGTTAAAATGGATTAGAATTAAGGGTTTTATCATTATATTGAAAATTAAAATCAAGGAGTAGGTTGAACAAGTTTTGAACATTAAAACCAATATAAAATATGCAAAATAGAGGTAATGGATCATGTTTCTCATTATTCTTTCAATGATTCAAATCAGTTTTGATGGGATTTTGAGATTTAAGGGTTTAGGTTATGATTTTACATTGTTTATGGCATAATTAACTAGAATGACAAAAATATAAAATAATAAGGTTTCTAATATGACATTAGGAACTGAGGTAAAAGGTGGAGACAACCACCCGAGGTAGTATGAATGCGAAAAAAGAGTATGGATTAAGGCTCCAATTAAAGTTTATACAAATGTAAATATTAAATGTTAATTGGCATTTATTACTAGTACAAAAAATACTTTAGGTGAAGCTCGTATGCATATGCTCTTAAATGATGTTGCATATAGAATGCCAGTGGCATTATTGTAATTATAAATGACGAAGAATTATTATAGGTGTGTGATATTGATTTATAAAAGACGTGTGGCGAATGCCAAATATAAAAATAGATACCTATACATTAATATTATGTATCTATTATTAAATATTGACAGACGCCTATGGTTCTCATAGTTTAGATGTCTAATTTTAAATATGACAAACTTGTATAATGAAAATTTTATGCATTTGTTATTATATGTGACTGATACGTAAGTTCAAAGTTTACATATATATTATATGAGCTATATACATATATCAACATATTTTTAATAATGATAAATATATTAAAAAATAATAAATATATTCAGATTTTTAATATGTTTATCCCTCTTCATGTCACGTTATATATAGTATTGGTAATATATAATTGAAGTATTTAAGTTATTATCATATTTATTAAATAGATTTAATTTATTAAATAGATCGTCAGGGTTTAACTTATTATCAAATTTTTATATATAAAAACTTTCTGATTAAATGCGCCTTTCTCTCAAGTTTGAATATTTTAATAATATTATCAAACTTTTATATATATTAAATGCACCTTTCTCTAAAGTTTGAATATTTTAATACTATATATTTCAAACATGATAAAAAAAAACTAAATAATAAAAAATAAATTATATATAACAAAAATAATATTAATCATAGAGAACTTATTATTATTATTATTATTATTATTATTATTATTATTATTATTATTATTATTATTAATTGATTTCTTCTATTTTCATTGTAAAAATATATTTTTAAGAATCGAATTTTTAAGAACCAGTCTATAAATTGACAAAATTTAAAACAGTACATTTCGTATGTTAAAACTTGAAGTAGTAGTACACGTCGTACAACACTATATTTATGTTGATGAAATACGCAAGCACCTATTATTAAATTTAAAACAATCGTATGCGTATGTGAATAAATATTGACAGACATGTATAATAGTTACATGCATCTGGTTAAACATCAACATAAATACGTATCTGTTGTTATATGCTACCGGATGCATAAACCCGCTGGCCTTTGTAAAACCCTATCTTCCTTCCCTGTTCTAGCTTTTTCCCGCTTGAGCTCTTTTTCCTACAGAATCGAAAAGTTGTCCTCATTTGCCATTTTTAAATCAACTAAGCTATGTTGCATATATTTATCATTTTCAAATCAACTCTTCAGCGGCATTTTACTCCAACACGCAACATATATATATCTACAAGAAAGGTATTTATTTCATTTATTTTTCAACAAAAATACCGTTGAATGCAAGGAATTCTCTCTCATTGCTTCTTTCTTCTTCATTGGTTTTTTTAAAAATTAGAGCCTGAAACAGGTTTTTGTTGCCTTTATTTCTGTTTTAATTAGGAGCCATAATCGGATTTTTACTCCGGTATGTGGCAACATTTCCGGCCTCAACAATTATATATCCATTCACTTCTTGTTTGCATTAGATTAAACCTAGAAACTCCAAAGGTGTGCTCTCTATTTCTATTTCTACTGTTCGTGATCTAAATGAGTGTTCCTTTCATCTGAATGGAGTATAGCAAGTTTCATCTAATGATCTTCACATGCAAAATTTTCTGCTTTTTAATTTGCGGTCTGGTTCTGTCTTTTTCTCTTCCATTTTTCAGTTTTTGTGTTCAATGTTATCCATATGGTTTTTTTGCATGATCTTGAGCTTTGTTAGATTTTTTATCTGATTTTGTTTTCATAGCACTCTATGTTTTCTTAGTTTATTTGGTCATCAGTTTTGAGTTTAGTATGGTGAATTGCTAGTTTCTCTGCATAATTTTATTTGTTTTTAAGACTTGGGTCAGATTTTATTTTGTTGCCCAGAATTATCTACAGCCAAATGCCTAATCTAATTATATTTTCTTGTTAACTCCCTTGCAATATTAGGTTGCTAACAAATTTAAATGTCAATCAATTATAGGAAAAGTTTTACTTATAATTAAAATTACTCAGTTCAAAAAAATATTGATTAATTATAAGTAAATTTTATTTAAAAAAACTATAATTAAAAGGATTTGGATTTAGGTATAAAAACTTCTACTTACAATTTTTTTGCTTATTATAGATTATAGAAAAGTAATAATAAATTAAGGAAGAAGGTAAAAAGTGTTGCAGGGGTTAGATCAACAAATTAATGCCTATATATGATTTTGTCAACCACCATAAAAATAAAAAAAAAAAAAGAAAAAGAAAAAAAAAAACCCATTTACGCATCCTTTCCTACTCTATTTACTCTTCTTTCTTTTCAACTACCATATCAAATTATTCAACTACCGTATTAATTAGTTAATTATGTAATAGAAGAAATTCCTAAAACATAATATAAGTGCAGATGATCGATAAAAGAATTTAGTGCATGACAAAATAAAAATTCAATAGTTTTCTGCATATATAAATTTAATTTTAATAGAGCATAAATAGAATTATTCATTTTAAGTATAGTAGAAAGTTTACAAGTGTAAAGTAGTGAATTTCACAATATATATATATTGTGACATTCTGCCTATATAATAGGAATAATCTCATTACATAAGTGAAATGACACAGACAATCTGAATGAAACTAGTCTGAATTTAAAAAATTTTTATTTAATAACTAAATTGATATTTTTTTTTATATTCAAATATACATATGAATTCAATTATCAAATACATTATCATGTTACATAAATATTATACTTCATTTTAACTATCAAAATTAATGGTTTTTACCTTACATCTAACTATATAGATATAATACCAAAGTACAAAATATGTTTTTAACTATATATAAGACATGTCCAATAAATCCATATGCATGATAATAAAAAAAATGTAAAAATAATATGCATTCGACTCTCAACCAATTCTAACGCGTCTCCTCTAGTATGGGCTTGTATTTTATCTATCAACTTCACAGTTTACTACTTGCAAACTTCAGTTCCTGCGCAGGAAAAACTCACGCTAAGCCATTTCTAGCTTAGTGGTACATATAAGAATTTAAGTTTTTCCATGCAGTCACACAAACATGTCATAATAATCATGATATAATTAAAATAAATTATTGCATAAAATTTAAAAAATATTATATTAAAATAAAATTTACGTTCCATTATATTATCATTATATTTGTATCAGGACATGAACTGTATATATATTCAACCATATGTAATATATAAAATATTAAGCATTCTATCTCCTCTCATGTTTCCATAACTCATTTTAATTTAATTGATTTTCCTAAAATTATGATTGTTTAATTAACTCAAATCTCAATCCATATAAGTATAAATATTTTAATATACAATTACCAAAATGCATGGTAGATAATTTATAATACAGTACACAATATTCTAACATACATTATAGAGGGACAATCACATGATTATACAATAGTACCAAATTCATTGATAATATATATATAACACTCAATTATAAATTTAAATTACCTTAATAAATATTTATAATTCATGCTAAATATTTATAATCAATGTTATTTCACACATTTTATCTTTCAACAAGTACATGTATATCTTTTAATTATTTTATATATAATATTTTAATATAAATAACCCAAATCTCATTCCCGGACTGTCCGGATATAGGGCGTGTAGTAAGGCCGCTCGCGGAGCTTAAGCACCCTACTCACTATAATCTCAAGTCAAGAGCGCTCGCGGAGCTTAAGCCTCATGACAGAGTATATTCACATCATCTGTATACAATTAAGACAAAGGTGCTCTCAGAGCTAATACCACTCTGTTCCTAAACCATATCAATATCGGTACCGTAATGGCCCCGCAATGGTACATCATCTATCTCTAATTAGTCCACAGGTTGAGAACTGGGCAATTAATGTTATTACTTATTTATTTTCTTTATATATAGAAATTTGCTGGAATCAATATTACCATTACATTTATAATGAAAATATGATTATAAAATTTTAAAATCATATAATCATATGGTATTCCATTTAAGTAATATTGACATACTTTAATTAGTTCTCTATACAATCAAAGCCAACAAATCTTTTAATACAAAACTAAAATTTATAATAACCTTATAAGTACAAGTATGCCATATAACCTCTCTTTTCATATCAAATACATATGTCATACATAACTTTCTAACTTCACTCTTTATTGTCCTCATTATTCAATAATTACCATTAATAATTATCCCATTTTTAATCAATCATATACTAATCTATATTGAAAAATATATTATGTTACATATTGTAAACCAAAATTTCCTACATTTTATCAATCAATTATTCATCCATATGTCTATACATGCATTAACATGAAATTTCATTAATTAAGCACTGAATTCATTTCATATTTACACATTTTAATACATTATTCAAATATACCACTTATTCAATTAACACACAAGCATGCAACAAGGCAAACTAAAATGCATATATGTACAAACCTCAATGGAGCTTTTTTTTTCCAAAATCTAAAATTTAGAGTTTGTCTACTTTTATTGCTTTTCTTCTTGTTGAGACCCTAATTCGAAAATATAAATAATTAATACATTGATAAAATATTTATTCTTAATATAGTTTAAATAAATAATTACAATTTCTTATAAGCTGGAACATGACCTTTCTGGACTGTTGGATGAATAACTTTTTCTACACTTATCCAATTTATATGATTCTTGATCCTAATTAAATATAACATCTAAAACTAAAACATACTAAAATTTCAGAATTTTGAACTATTACACGAGTTTTGGTATAATTTTAAATATTGCTTTGTTCTCTGCCTTTAGGTAGTTTCGGGGTACCACATTTAAAAATACATATCTTTTAATGTGTAGCTTAAATTCTTATGAAAAGTTTTATACAGTTATATAAGTTAATTAGGAACATCTTTCACGTTTAACACATTTCCAGATTCGGTCTCTAAAGTTCTCAAATAGTGGCTGATATATAACTTGTTTAACATGAAGTATCAACCCAACCAGTTCAATTGTTTAGCTCATAACTCACAAAATACATGACATTTTTAGGTGATACTTTCACAGGAATTTAGATAAGACATAGGAGTAAACCTTTCATGTTTTTCACTTTGGCTAATTTGATCTAAAATAGGTGAAATGTAAGGACGAAGTTACTGGAGCTGTACAGGTATATGAAACCAGCTCAATCAAGGAACACTCATAGTTTATTTCAGAATAACTCAACCTACACAGAAGCAATTTATACGAAATTTGGCAGAGACCTCAATAACATATATACCTACAACTTTTATGTTTTACAAAACCTCATATTAAGCCATTAAGATGATTAATTGTTACAACAACCGTAGGTTATTCAGTTGATACATCTCCCTGAAGCAGTTTCACTCCAATAAGCATATCTCTTCATATACTCAAAATAATTCAATCCAATTTGGCAGAGAGATACACAAGACATAGATGAACAACGTTTATGTTTAACCCTTCCCCAAATTCGATTCACAGGATAATCAAACAAATGAACGAAGAACACTGCAGAACATAATCCAAAAAGTTCTAATAATACAATAATCATGGGAAAAATATTTCTTACCAAGATCAAATTTATTTGGACTGATTTTTGATGCAAATCTTGAAGGAAATGATGAAGATTTTGGGCTGCAATATGGAGGAAGGAAAAGGGAAGATGAAGAAGAAGAAGAAGGAGAAAGAGATAGGGTTGAAAGCAAATGGCCAAAAAAAAGACTTCAGCCCCACTTCCTCCTAAATCACGTTTTTGCTCTCTTTCTTTTTTTTTTTTTTTTTCTGGTGACCCATTTTATTTACTGTTCAATTTTTTATTTTATTATTATTATTATTATTATTATTATTATTATTATTATTATTATTATTATTATTATTATTATTATTATTATTATTATTATTACATATTTCCTTATATCTAATATATTTAATTTTTTTATACCAAAAATACAATTTAATTATGTGGTATAATTTAATCAAATTTATCATATCAATAAATTTAATTTATTTTAATTTCTAATTTAACCCTATATTCAATTTATTTAATTTTTTTTGTCTATCATGTGTTTTCTATGTATACCACATACTTATTTTAATTTAGACTAATTTGTGGGTGTTACAATTCTCTCCCCCTTAAGATGTTTCGTCCTCGAAACATGCTTGATACATTGCGGTTGAACAATTGGGGAGTAATGTGTTCTAATCACCTGACCGCTTTTCAAGTAGCTCATTTCACTGCGTGGATTTTTCATAGAACGTTCACTAATAGTACATGCTTATTTCGGAAATTTTTTTAATCTCTCGTGTTAAGATGTGGACTGATTTCCTCTTTAGATGTCAAATCTTGTCTCACTTGAATACTCTCATCTAGTACAATGTGAGAAGGATTCGATATGTATTATCCCAACATCAAGTCATATGACACATTGTATATCTGACTCAATTCCAAAGATATCGCGAGTCTATTAGTCACCGCCATAACTATCTTTACAGTTTCATAAGGTCAGATGAATCTTGAATTTAACTTGTCCTCTGTCTTTGTTTTTTTTTTCTTTCTAGATTCCATCACTTTCTTCCAATGTGAAGTTTTAAAGAGAAACTTTATCCCCCCTTACATACTTAATATCTCACATCTTAATATCATAATACGATTTATACCTGATTATAGTTGCCTTAAGCTTTTCTCTAGTAGTTCTCCTTCATAATACATCCACCCAAGGATGAAAGATTATACTAAAATTGTGCTTAGGCTCTAAGTTCTTTGTAGATTACCCCAAAATTGATATGTAAACAGAGAATCTTTATTCGACACAATAAATAATAATAATAAAAAAATAGTCATTCTAGTCATAAAATTTTTAGTAATCTATTTATATTTTCGTTTTGTAATAGAGATTAGATGTAACAATCTACCTAAAAAAAAACTCGGGTCTCTCCCCCCTTAGAAACCCACTTAGCTAACTCAACAAGCTCATTATCTTGTCTTTGAATATCCTTAATTTTCTAAGTAAAAGTAAGCTGAACACACAACCTTACCACAATCTTTCTACTCACAATATCTACTCTATCTCAAATTCAACTTTTCCTAAAGGAGAAAATATTTCAAATTCTTAGTTTTCCATATAGAAAAAAAAATTCCCTAAAAGAAGATTATGGTGCCAAAATTTAATGCAAAAACTATAGTTGTTAGCTCTAGATCATATATAGAATAATTTGTTTTCCCATATATTATTAAAGATAATCTCTAACTACTTTACCTACCCACACATTGTGATCTAAAGAATTTATAGCCTCAATCTCATATTTTAGTCCCCCTCCAATCATGATAGGTTAACTAGATGTTCTTGTACAAATATACATGAACGTGTGGAACCCGAATCTATGAGTGCACAAATATCAAAATCATGGAATGAAAACATACCAACAATAACATCTTTTGCTGCCTGATCTTCCATAGCTTTCATGGCATAGGCTTTGGTTGAAATTCTACTAGGTTCAGGTCTATTCATTGTCTTTGGAAAATCCTGCCTAGTTTGGCTTGATCCTCCTCTAGTCTGAACTTTAGGCTGAGTAGGTACTAATTTTGTCATTTGAGTAGGAATTTTATTTGTCAAGAGTGGGCAATCCTTCCGTATATGTTCCTTGGACCCACATTTAAAACATGCACCTGTGACACGCCAACATTCTCCTCTATGGTGTCTATTGCAACTATCACACTTGGGTATATATTCTTTCTTTCTAGTAAAATGGGTCTCTAGAATAACAGATTTCTTAGATGACTCCCCTATTCTTCTTTTCTTTCTCTTAGTCTTCTTTCTCTTATACTTTGCAGTTGATGTAGGTTGAGAAGGATTAGGAGTAGTACTAATTCCCTCAACACTCATGGCGCTAGACTAACATGGGGACTTAGTATCAAGAGAACTAAAATTCTCAACCATTCCAGGCTCATCCGAAAACATATCTCTATAAGCCTACAAGTTGACAGAGAAATAGCCCATATCAGAGTTATATGAGACACATATATGTATGCATGAATTGGGTTCAATTGATTAATTAAAATAAAATTATTTAAATTATAAAATTATGGTTTAATTGATTAATTTGTATCAACTTATATACATTGAAGTTCAACTGATAAAATTAACGTTTAATTGATTAAATTGAGTTTGATTTAATAAATTAAATTTAAAATTGAATCAATTGACATAAATTATGATTTGATTGATTAAAATAATGTTTAAAAGATTAAATTGGAATTCAATTGATTAATCGAACTTCAATTGATTAAATTGAAATTCAATTTATTAATTAAACTTACATTGATGAAATTATTTTTAAATTAAGATTAATTAATTTGATCAAATTGAGATATAATTGATTAATTGAATTTCAATTGATTAAATAAGAATTTTTTAGATTAATTTAATTTAATTTAATTCTTTTAATTTGGAGTTCAATTAATTAAATTAAATTAAATTGATTAACCATTCTTAATGAGAATCTCAATTAATGCTTAAATTGAAAATAAATTAAATAATTTGATTAAATTTATATAAATTGAGATTCAATTAATTAATTTAATTACATTAACTTTAATTGATATTCAATTACTTAATTTAAATAAACTAACTTTAATTGTACTTATATTAATTAAATTAGGAATCATTTGAATAAATGGAGATTTAACTGATAAAATTATGATTCAATTTATAAAATTGATTAATAATTGAACACTAAATTTATTTATTTAACTTTAATTAATCAATTTCAATTCAAATATTATTTTCAATCAATTCCAATTTTCAATCAATTCTAAAAAAAAAATTCTATTATCAAAAAATAAAAATAATTTTAAATAATTTACCAACGGAATAATTTCCGTTGGTATATACCAACCGAATAATATCCGTTGGTAAATAGCAACAGAAAATGTCCGTTGGTATTTACCAACAAAATGTTCCGTTGGTAATTAGTTACGATTGTGTCTACTGTTATTTTGGCAATTACCAACGACATTTTCCGTTGGTAAATTTGGTGCAAAATATTGGCACAATATTTACCAATGGATATTAATCAGTTGGTAAAGTACTGTTGGTAATATATCGGTAATCCGTTGGTACTATTTTATAATTTTTTTCATACAATTTCCGTTGCTAATCGATTGGAAATGCGTTGATAAATACCAACGGTTGTTGTCCGTTGGTAAATTCTGTTGGTAAATATAATTTTTCTTGTAGTGAAATGTGACATCCCACCTATATAATAAGAATAATCCCATTACATAAGTGGAATTATACATACAATCTGAATGAAACTAGTCTGAATTTAAAATTTTTTTATTTAATAACTAAATTGATATTTTTTTTATATTCAAATATACATATGGATTCAATTGTCAAATACATTATCATGTTACATAAATATTATACTTCATTTTAACTATCAAAATTAATGGTTTTTACCTTACATCTAACTATATAGATATAATACCAAAGTACAAAATATGTTTTTAACTATATATAAGACATGTCCAATAAACCCATATGCATGATAATAAAGAAAATGCAAAAATAATATGCATTCGACTCTCAACCAGTTCTGACGCGTCTCCTCTAGTATGAGTTTGTACTTTATCTATCAACTTCACAGTTTACTACTTGCAAGCTTCAGTTCCTGCGCAGGAAAAACCTACGCTAAGTCATTTCTAGCTTAGTGGTACATATAAGCATTTAAGTTTTCCCATGCAGTCACACAAACATATGTCATAATAATCATGATATAATTTAAATAAATTACTGCATAAAATTTAAAAAATATTATATTAAAATAAAATTTACGTTACATTATATTATCATTATATTTGTATCAGGATATGAACTGTATATATATTCAACCATATTTAATATATAAAATATTATGTATTCTATCTCCTCTCATGTTTTCATAACTCATTTTAATTTAATTAATAAATTGAATGCCTCCGCAATGGTACATCATCTATCTCTAATTAGTCCACATGTTGAGAACTGGGCAATTAATGTTATTACTTATTTATTTTCTTTATATATATAAATTTGCTGGAATCAATATTACCATTACATTTATAATGAAAATATGATTATAAAATTTTAAAATCATATAATCATATGGTATTCCATTTAAGTAATATTGACATACTTTAATTAGTTCTCTATACAATCAAAGCCAACAAATCTTTTAATACAAAACTAAAATTTATAATAACCTTATGAGTACAAGTATGCCATATAACCTCTCTTTTCATATCAAATACATATGTCATACATAACTTTCTAACATCACTCTTTATTGTCCTCATTATTCAATAATTACCATTAATAATTATTCCATTTTTAATCAATCATATACTAATCTATATTGAAAAATATATTATGTTACATATTGTAAACCAAAATTTCCTACATTTTATCAATCAATTATTCATCCATATGTCTATACATGCATTAACATGAAATTTCATTAATTAAGCACTGAATTCATTTCATATTTACACATTTTAATACATTATTCAAATATACAACTTATTCAATTAACACACAAGCATGCAACAAGGCAAACTAAAATGCATATATGTACAAAACTCATCGGAGCTTTTTTTTTCCAAAATCTAAAATTTGGAGCTTGTCTACTTTTATTGCTTTTCTTCTTGTTGAGACCCTAATTCAAAAATATAAATAATTAATACATTGATAAAATATTTATTCTTAATATTGTTTAAATAAATAATTACAATTTCTTATAAGCTGGAACATGACCTTTCTGGACTGTTGGATGAATAACTTTTTCTACACTTATCCAATTTATATAATTCTTGATCCTAATTAAATATAACATCTAAAACTAAAACATACTAAAATTGCAGAATTTTGGAACTATTACATGATATTTGGTATATTTTTAAATATTGCTCTGTTCTATGCCTTTAGCCAGTTTCGGGGTACCACATTTAAAAATTCATATCTTTTAATGTGTAGCTTAAATTATTATGAAATGTTTTATACAGTTATATAAGTTAATTAGGAACATCTTTCACGTTTAACTCATTTCCAGATTCGGTCTCCAAGGTTCTCAAATAGTGGCTGATATATAACTTGTTTAACATGAAGCATCAACCCAACCAGTTCAATTGTTCAGCTCATAACTCACAAAATACATGACATTTTTAGGTGATACTTTCATAGGAATTTAGATACAACATAGGAGTAAACCTTTCATGTTTTTCACTTTGGCTATTTCGATCTAAAATAGGTAAAATGTAAGGACAAAATTACTGGAGCTGTACAGGTATATGAATCCAGCTCAATCAAGGAACAGTCATAGTTTATTTCATAATAACTCAACCTACACAAAAGCAATTTATACGAAATTTGGCAGAGACCTCAACCACATATATACCTACAACTTTCATGTTTTACAAAACCTCATATTAAGCCATTAAGATGATTAATTGTTACAACAACCATAGGTTATTCAGTTGATACATCTCCCTGAAGCAGTTTCACTCCAATAAGCATATCTCTTCATATACGCCAAATAATTCAATCAGATTTGGCATAAAAATACAAAAGACATAGGTGAACAACTTTTATGTTTAACACTTTCCCAAATTCGATTCACAGGATAATAAAACAAAAGAACGAAGAACACTGCAGAACATAATCCAAAAAGTTCTAATAACACAATAATCATGGGAAAAATATTTCTTACCAAGATCAAATTTATTTGGACTGATTTTTTATGCAAATCTTGAAGGAAATGATGAAGATTTTGGGCTGTAATATGGAGGAAGGAAAAGGGAAGATGAAGAAGAAGAAGGAGAAAGAGATAGGGTTGGAAGCAAATGGCCAAAAAAAAGACTTGAACCCCACTTCCTCCTAAATCACGTTTTTGCTCTCTTTCTTTTTTTCTTTTTTTTTTTTTTCTGGTGACCCATTTTGTTTACTGTTCAATTTTCTTTTTATTTATTTATTTTATTATTATTATTATTATTATTATTATTATTATTATTATTATTATTATTATTATTATTATTATTATTATTATTATTATTATTACATATTTCCTTATATCTAATATATTTAATTTTTTTATACCAAAAATACAATTTAATTATGTGGTATAATTTAATGAAATTTATCATATCAATAAATTTAATTTATTTTAATTTCTAATTTAACCCTATATTCAATTTATTTAATTTGTTTTTTGTCTATCATGTGTTTTCTATGTATACCACATACTTATTTTAATTTAGACTAATTTGTGGGCGTTATATATATATATATATATATATATATATATATATATATATATATATATATATATATATATATATATATATATATATATATGTATAATTTTTATGGCAACCCTAGAAAAAGCAAATCATCAACATCTGTCTCACCAAAAGTTATAAAAGAGCTCAAGACTAAAATAGAGACCAAATTATTTGTCAAATTCTCATAATATATCGCTCATTTTCAGAGCATGATAGAGTAGAGGACTAGCAAGACGTCTCAATTTGCCTTTGAGATGGGTCCTATATACACTCGCTTAACTCCTAATAGTTGCCACTCTGTAGACCTACCATTTCCAATATTCTCTTTGACTGGATCGAGTAGTAGATCTTATAATCTATAAATATGAGACATTTAGAGTTAACATATGGATGCTTGCTAAGTGTAGCTAAATATATTGGATGACCTGCTATGAGACAATCATTTGGATAATCTATTCAAATATCAGTGATAGTCTCATCATAGCAATGGTATAAGTATCGTTAGATTTTAGGTACTCAAGGATATCTTGGATACTAATTCTATACTTTGACATTATTCCTTGTTGCCTCAAAGAGGTTGCTTATAGGGTGGTGATTGGATATAGCTTGAGGTATTCGAAGGTAAATGGATAACCAACAAAGAATTTACCATTTCTGATAGAAGAAGTGCATACCCGTGGCCTCTTGTCGAAGTCATTACTTGAGAATCTCATACCAAAGTGGAAATTTCATGAAGATAGTCTTCATTGGCATATCTAATAGAGTAAAAGTCTCAGGGACAAGAAATAACATTACTTCGACTAGATGTGATGTGATCAGTCTAGTAGAAGTTGACACATGTTCATACTCTGAATCAAGTGGGGCATAGAATGGTGAAAGGATTAATTGCATAAAAATTATCTGTGGAAAGATTTGAAGTCAAACCACTGAATTTTTAATCACTTGGGGGTCATCATGTATTGCTAGATATTGCTCATAACTTGCTTAAATTAATTGTTATTTTAAGTGGCCAAAAGAATCAGGAATCTAATGGGTCACATGCATTGGAGATGTGAAAAATGAGTAAAATGGTTTTGAATGAGATCTAAAAAATATGAGAGAATTGATCATGATGAAATCGTATAGAAAATTCACTCTGGGGGGTTACAGGCCAATATGGGCTGCTAGTCTAATTGGCCTTAATTAGCCAATTAAGATAAAACAAAAATCCCAAAATCCCTTCCCTTATCTTGTGTACTTTGTACTTAGACTAATTTTGGAGTAAAAATATTTTGAAAAATTCAAAAGTCATAATATTATTTTTAGAAATTAAAAAAATTCAAAATTCAAAATAACGGTTGTTTTTCACACTATCAAAAAAGAGCATACATCATTGCTAGCACTTTGAGGTGTGTTCAACTATTTTTTTGTACTTTCTTCTTACATTTTTACATGGATTAATATTATAGACATCCTAGTGTGGATTGTGGTGATTTTCTACAACCCAACAAAGAGAAAATTTGAAAAACAAATCAAGAAATTAGAATGTATAACTTCTAATATTTATGTTTTGATGAATTAGTTTTAGTGGCATAAGAAAAAACCTTATTTTGAATTTTGAAAATTTTAATTTTCTGCTACATTTATGAATGAGATATGTCTTCAAAACCCTTCGGTGGTATCAGATCCCCCTTGTATCTATTAAAATTAAATTTAATTAAAAGTGCAATGAGATTGTACGGTTTTGATGGTTTTGTATCACTAGGATTGAAAAATTGAAATTAATGCGTAAAATTTGTTTTACATATTTTTCTTTCTCTGATCTAATTAAGTATGATTATTTTAATTGAAAAATGGTTTGAATATGTTTCAAATAATTAAATTTGGATTTATTTTAAAATACTGAAAATTGCATTGTGTAGGAATATATGTTGCTGCTTGGCTTAATTGATGTGACTGTTCATATTTTTATGCTAATTCGATTATAAAAAAAATTATTTCTATATATTGAGAATATATTTAATCATCTGAAAATGTCCAATAATTAATTAAAAATTATTTTAATTAATTTTTTAAATAAAAACAAAAACATAGCTATTTTAGTATACCTGGCGAGACTGTTTTGTTTATTTTTTTTTGTATGTGATTATTTTGTTTCCAGTATCTTGAAATAATTTTTATATAATTAAAGTATGTTATTTGATTTTAGATACATAAAAAAATTATTTTTCTCGAATTTAAAATGTTTTAAAAATTCTAGATATCGAATGAGTCGTTTTGAGCGTTTAAGTGTATTGGTTTGTTTATCTTAGTAATTTTGGCTTGTATTAAAAATATTTTCATGAACTTGATCTAATATGAAGATGCTTAGAATGATGATTTGAGGTTTTAAAAATTTTTGAAAATTAATTTTGAATTAAGTTAAGTTGAGCAATGGTAATTCTAGTATGACTAGAAATTGATATGTATATTAAAATTAAATTATTTAATTTTAACATCATAATAATTTGATTTTAAGGTGAATTAATTTTGAATTAATTCTAAAAATATATAATTTTATTTAATTTGATTAAACATTAAATTGCACATTGAAATTATGTACAAAATTAAATTAACCAAAATAGTACAAGTACGCAATTTCGGTTCAAGCGTTAAATCGATTTTCAAATTGAAATCTAAAATTGTCATTATTTTATTTTATTTTATGCATTAGTGAATGCATCTTAGGGGTGTATGCAAAATCATGATGGATAATTATGAACTTAGGCTCAATGTGATTGAGCATGTTTGATATTATTTTGTTTTATGTTAAATAGAGTATTCGTGTCCCTGCCTCCCTATCTTTCTCGTGTATTTCTCTTCTTATATTACTCTCCTCAAATGAAAATTAAGATTTTCTATATTTTGAAAAATGTAATTAGATTACATAGGGTTACAATTGTAATACCTGATAATTTAGGTCACGGTCATGGTTGACCGAAATCCGATATACCGAATCGATTAGGATCTAAATTCGAACATAAAACAAAAAAATTAAAATGATAATAAAATATGAGAAAAATATTTTGGATATTATTAATTGAGAATTTTAATGTTTGGAATTAAAATTTGGAAAAAAAAAATAATTGTTTGTTGAACGAAATTGGAAATTGCAGTGTTTTTAGCACATATATTTTAAGAAGGCATAAAAATGGAATATTCTTTATCTAAGGAAAGGAATATTCTTTTCATTCAAATAAATTAAGAGTGATTTAAATTAATGGACCAATAATGGACAAGATTATCTAATTAATCCTAACCACTCACATAATCCAACTATAAAAGTTAACTTTCACTTTTTGCCTTTATTCTCCTTCTTCTTCATCTTAATCAAACCCATTTTTCTCTCTTTTTCTTTCCTTTTGTCGTGACCTTCCTCTTACCCATTTATTCTTCTTTTGTTTTCTTCAATCAAGCTAAGATTAGATGGAAAAAAAAAGTGGAATTATAGCAAGGTCATCAAAGAAGTGAAGTTAAATGAGCAAAACCAAGGAAGAGAAAGGAAGAAAGCAAGAGAAAAAAAGAGAGAAGACTTTGGTCATTTTGAAGATCATCAATGGTGAGCTTAGATTTTCCATCTTCTTATTTTTCTTCTCTTTTCTTTGAGTTTGGGGTTAGTTGCCATTAAAGCTAGTAATTTAGGATTATTATTATGTTAATGGTGATTAAAGGTGGATTAGTATGATTAGTGTAAATTTATTGTTAGGACAAGGAAGTGAAAAACCTTTGAACCAAAATTAAAGAGGAACTAAGGGCAAAGAGAAAGCTAGCTAGAAAGAAGAGAAAAGTGAAGAGAAGTAAAATTTTGAGGTATGTACATTTGACAAAAATTCAATGTAGAAAAACGTTGATTTTGATTTTGTGATGTTTGTGAAATTGGGTATGAATTGGTGATTAAATTATGCCATGAATGTGAAAATAAAAATTAGAATATGAGGTTGATGCATGAAAATGGAAATTGTATGAATTAATTGATGTGCTGGAAAATTCGTCTTATGAACAGTGTCTAGTTTTCTAATCATAACTTGAGTTCTGGAAATGGTTTTTGAGTGATTCTTATTGGGTTGGAAAGTGGATTCAACTTTCATTCATACTATTAGACCTTAATATGACTGGAATTAGGAGGAAAATGGACTCAAAGTTTGAACTAGAAATTTGTCCAGTAAAATATTGGGCAGATTGCAGTGAACGTAGCTTAGAAGAAAAATCATAAATTTTGCTACAAAATTCGTTCTAATGTGATTCTAGTTGAAAATTAAAGATAAGACATGTACCTATATTTTTTTAGATGATCACTTGTCCAATTGCCATTTAAAAATGGATGACAAATACAAGGCAACATAAGGTAGAAATACTGTCCAGAATAGGGCAGTTTGCATATATGTGTTGATTGTGGAATTTTGTGATAGAAAAATATATTATTTGATTTTCTTATAAATATAATGATTAAATGAGTAAGTATGAGGTTGTAAAATGTTTAATGGAAATTATTGCATTTATATGAAATTTATATTAATGTTACCTACATAATTTATGTAAATAATAATAAAGATAACAAATATAATTATGCCCTATAACATCTTGTAGAGAACTAGAAATTAGGATAAGTTGGAATGCCAATAAAAGGGTAGAAATATAGGCACTAAAAATAATAGCGCTGATATATAATTTATGTAGGCACTAAGAAATAGTGTTGAGTTGAAATTACGTAGACACTAAGAAATAGTACTGATTTCGAAATTATGTAGGCACTAAAAAGGTGTTGAGTTGTTATTGAAAATGTAGGTATTAATTGACGAGTTATAAAATAATTATGTAGGTGCTGAGTATACTGCCGGAGAGCAAAAACCCTGTATCCAGTGTTTAGTTTCGGTCTAAAATGTCATGGGCTATCAAATAAATAACAGAAAAAAATGTAAATTCTATTAAATTGATAGTTCAAATTGTATATCTAGAATTGTTAAAATTTGAAGCATGCTTAATGAATGGAATATCATAATTGATGAATTAAATATTTTTGCATGAAGAAAATATTTTTACTATTAATTGAATATTTGGCATGCTTAATAAATTAATTGTAGTTTCTAGAATTTTATTTTACAAATATTTATGTAACTATTGGATAGTTGCCAAACGTACGCGCTAAAACGTACCACTAAGCTAGTAGCTTAGCGCGTACGTTTCACGCACAGATAAATAGACGTAGTTGTTACGTTAGGGCGACCGAAGATAAGGCGAACCCCAAGATCAGATTGTTGCAGTCTAGTTTTTTTATATATGTTTTGAAAATTATATTGTAAAAATTAAATTTTAAGAATTTTTTATGATGTAAATTTGTGGCATGTAATATTTATAAGGATTAAATTTGGTAATTTTATATATCTAGTATTATTTGTAAATATATTTCTAAATATTATTGTTTAATTGGATGAGTTCTTTTAAATCAAATTATTCACATCACTAGTTGCATATTTTAAATAAAAAATATATGGTAATAAATATTCCGCTAATAATAAACTCGAAAATTGAAATAAAAATATTTATACAATAAATTGAGTGTTGGTTTTAAAACAAATGAGCTTAGTAGCACTTCCATATCCTATTAACGATTAGTAGGGTAAGAGAGCGCTATATTTAGTGGTATCAGAGCTCAGGTTAATTGATTCATAATCAGTGGGTGTAAAATAGAATATGTGTCTCATGCATATGCATAAAAATGATGCAATTATTTGATTTGGGTCCCTTCTTTTGGTTTATAGGTAGATATAGATTTGGGATCAGAACAAGATTTCTCAGAAGATTTACTAAGTAATAGTCTTTCACACTCAGCCAATCTCAGACAACCTCCATCAGTGAGAGATTTCGGGCTGAGTGTAGTGGCACCTCAGAGAGCAGAGGGACAGGCTAATTTAGGACATGAGCCTTTTATGGAGCAGATAGCTAATTTATTGCAACGGATAGTACAAGCAGTTCTACAACCAGCTCCACCTCCTCCTCCACCTCAGCCAAAACCTTGGATTGATAAGATAACAAAATATAGGGCCACATATTTTATGGGAAGGAGAGAGGATGACCTAGCAGCTTTAGAGTTTTGGATGGAATCGATAGAAAGGGTGTTTGAGGAACTCGAGTGCCCAGAGGAATAGAAGGTTAGGTATGCAGTGTCCCTTCTAAAAGATCATGCATATGACGAGGCAGAATTTAGCAAGAAATATGTTCCTAGAGTTTATGTGAATGAAAAGAAAAGGGAATTTCAAAACTTGAAGCAAGGAAGCATATCAGTGGCTGAATATGAGATGGAATTCACCAGATTGAGCAAATATGCAACTGAAATCATTGCTGATGAGGCAGACATATGTCATAGATTTGAGGATGGGCTTAATGATGATATTGGGAATATGGTTACTGCCCTTCAGCTTGAGGATTTTACTACACTAGTATCCTTAGCCATCAATGTGGAAAAGAGGTCGAAGAGAAAGAGGATAGAAGAGCCACCACGGAGATCGACAATTAGCATGGCCTAGACATCAGGTAAAAGGGGGTGGACAACACCCAAGTTTTTCCAATCACAGGGTGCTAGACCAACCTTTTCAGCTAGGCAAAGCCAACAGTCAAGGCCAGAGGGGTCTACAGCTAGTGTACCAGCTTCGGGTAACAGGAGATTCATATCTGTCACATGTCAGCATTGTGGAAGATCACATGCAAGTGATTGCTGGTGGATTACTGGAGCATGCTTTCAATGCAGATTTGTTGAGAACAAACAGAAAGATTGCCCTAGAGGAAGAGGTACAGGTGGTGTAGTATCAGTGCAGGTTCAGAATGTCACTTGAGGCAGAGGCAGGGGACATGGACAGTCTAGAAGCGGCAGGATTGGGCAGAGTGTATCAGAATCAATAAATAGAGCAGAAGGTAGTCGAGCCCCAACCCAAGCATATGCCATGAGAGCTCGTGAGGAGCAGGATGACCCAGATGTCATAATCAGTAAATTTTCTCTTTATGATACTGATTTATTTGCACTTATAGATCTGAGTTCTACACATTCATATTTATGCATGTCACCACCTAGTCAGGGTAATATGGTAGAAGAGGAATTATATTATGATATATTAGTGACAAATCCTTTGGGTCATGGAGTGAAAGTTAGCCAAGTTTATAAAAACAATCCAGTCAAAGCTCAGAATGTAGAATTCCCAGCTGACCTGATAGAGTTGCCATTCTGTAAGTTTGATGCAATTTTGGGGATGGATTGGTTAACTCAGCATAGGGCAGTGGTGGATTGTCAATATAGGAGAGTGACTTTCAAGAATTCATGGTAGGATGACGTGATTGTCTTGGGCGAGAACCAACCATACTTGAGTAACATCATTTCTATTACAAAGGCATGTAAGCTTATCAAAAAGGGATGTGAAGCATTTTTGGCACATATTGTAGAAACCAAGAAAGGGAGTCTATATCTCAGGAAGATTCCTACAGTATGTGAATATCCAGATATATTCCCTGAGGACTTGCTAGGGATACCATCTGTCATGGAGATAGAGTTTGCCATTGATGTTTTGCCAGGCACAGCCCCTATATTGATCACTCTCTATAGAATGGCACCTACTGAGCTAAAGGAATTAAAAGTGCAGTTGTAAGAGTTATTAGAGAAAGGGTTTATCAGACCCAGTGTCTCACCTTGGGGTGCTCCAGTTCTATTTGTGAAAAAGAAGGATGACACCTTTTATATGTGTATTGATTATCGTTAGTTGAACAAGATGACAATTAAGAACAGATATCCCTTGCCGAGAATAGATGACTTGTTTGATCAGTTGAAAGGAGCAGGGGTATTTTCTAAAATTGACCTCAAATCAGGTTATCACCAATTGAGAATTAGAGAATCAGACATTTCAAAAACAACATTTAGGACTCGGTATGATCATTATGAGTTCTTAGTAATGCCTTTTGGCCTGACGAATGCCCCAGCATCATTTATAGATCTAATGAATAGAATCTTTAAGCCTTATTTGGACCAATTTGCGGTGGTGTTCATAGATAATATCCTGGTGTACTCCAGAAGCAGAGAAGAACATGATCAACATCTTCGTATTATCTTCCATACCTTGAAAGAGAATCAATTATATGTGAAGTTGTCGAAATGTGCATTCTGGTTAGATGAAGTGGCTTTTCTAGGGCATATTATCTTAGTCGATGGGATCAGAGTCGACTCTAGCAAGGTAGAGGCAATCTTCAACTGGAAACTACCTCGGAATGTGATAGAGGTGAGAAGTTTTATTGGTTTGGCTGGTTATTATCGGAGATTTATGAAAGGATTTTCAATGATACCTTCACCACTAACAAAATTGCTTAAAAAGGAGACCAGATTTGAGTGGACAGACTGGTGCCAGACTAGTTTTGATAAGTTGAAGAAAATATTGACAGAGGCACCAGTGTTGACACAGCCTACTGCGGGAAAAGATTATGTGGTGTACAGTGATGCTTCCCTTAATAGTTTGGGCTATGTACTAATGCAAGAAGGCAAAGTAATTGCTTAAGCTTTTAGACAACTGAAGCCTCATGAGAGAAATTATCCGACACATGATCTGGAACTAACAGCCATTGTGTTTGCATTGAAAATATGACGACACTACCTATATGGCGAGCAATGTTATATCCATACAGACCATAAAAGTCTAAAATATTTGCCTTCACAAAAAGAACTCAATTTGAGATAGAGGCGATGATTAGAATTGATCAAAGACTACAATTGTATCATTGATTATCAGCCGGGTAAGGCCAATATGGTAGCTGACGCTTTGAGTAGAAAAACTATGGCAGGTAAACGTTAAAACTTAATTTTATTAAGTGAACAAAAAAAATGAAATAATAAGTTCCTTATATATTATTTTGGCAGAATTGAGGATTCAACCCACATTGATTCAACAAGTAAAGGACAATCAGAAGTAGGACACGAAATTAAAGAAAATCTTTGAAATGGTGAAAATGGTGAAAAACCAGAATTTACAATTGAAGCAGATGGGAGTTTAAGGCATAAGGGTAGGTTATGTGTGCCAAACATACCAGAATTGAAATAAGATATTTTGAAAGAGGCTCACAATGTTATTTATGCAATGCACCCGGGAAGCAACAAAATGTATCATGACTTGAAGGCATATTACTGGTGGCTAGGAACGAAAAGAGATATCACAAAGTATACTACTAGACGTTTAACTTGTCAGCAAGTGAAGGCTAAGCATCAAGCACCAAGTGGATTATTGCAGTCAATTTCAATTCCAGAGTGGAAATGGGAAAGAGTTACAATGGATTTTGTTTCTAGTTTACCTTTGACACAAAAGAGGCATGATTCAGTATAAGTAGTGGTGGACCGGCTCACTAAATCAGCTCACTTTCTACCAATCAAGATGGATTATCCACTTAACCATTTGGTAGAGATCTATGTTAATAAGATAATCCGTTTATATGGTGTGCCAGTTTCAATCATTCAGATCGAGACCGGAGGTTCACTTCAAAATTTTGGAAAAGTTTGCATCAAGCCATGGGTACTCGACTCAATTTCAGCACAACTTTCCACTCACAAATAGATGGACAATCAGAGAGGGTCATACAAATATTGGAAGATATGTTGAGAAGTTGTGTGATAGAATTTGAAGGCAGTTGGGATAAACATCTTCCATTGATAGAATTTGCCTACAATAATAGTCACCAAGCCAGTATTGGTATGACACCATATGAAGCCTTGTGTGGGAGGAAATGTAGAATGCCTCTATGTTGGACTGAGCTTAGTGAAAAGAAAGTAGTGGGTCCAGATCTAGTGCAGCAGACAGAAGAAAAAGTGAGAGCATTAAGAGATAGGCTGAATATCACTACTGATAGACATAAATCATACACAGACTTGAAAAGGAAGGATATTGAGTATACAGTTGGTGACAAAGTGTTCTTAAAAGTCTCACCTTGGAAGATGATTTTCCGATTTAGAAAGAAGGGAAAGTTGAGTCCTAGGTTCATTGGACCATACGAGGTACTTGAACGCATAGGTCCCGTAGCGTACAAATTAGCTCTGGCACCAGAGTTAGACAAGATTCACAATGTATTCCATGTGTCCATGTTGAGAAGATATCGATCGAATCCATCTCATATCATATCAACAGAACCTTTAGAGATACATCCAGATCTAACTTATGAAGATGAGCTAGTGGAAATTCTAGCTCAAGAAATGAAAGAGCTATGGAATAAGAAGGTATCATTGGTAAAGGTTCTATGGAAAAATCATAATTCAGAAGAGGCAACTTAGAAAAATGAAAACGTGATGAAGGCTCAATATCCACAATTATTCCACTCCAGTTAAAAAGGTAAATTTCGAGGACAAATTTTGTTTAAGGAGGGGAAAATTGTAATGCCCAATAATTTAGGTCACGGTCACAGTTGATCGAAATCCAGCAGGCCGAACAGATTGGGGTCTAAATTCGGACATGAAATAAAAAAATTAAAATGATAATAAAATATGAGAAAAATATTTTGGATATTATTAATTGAGAATGTTGAAGTTTGGAATTAAAATTTGGGAAGAAAATAATTTTTCGCTAAATGAAATTGGAAATTGCAATATTTCTGGCACAGATATTTTAAGAAGGCACAAAAATAGAATATTCTTTATCTAAGAAAAGGAATATTCTTTTGATTAAAATAAAGTAAGATTGATTTAAATTAATGGACCAATAATGAACAAGATTATCTAATTAATCTTAACCACTCACCTAATCCAACTATAAAAGTCAACTTTCACTTTTTGCCTTTATTCTTCTTCTTCCTCATCTTAATTAAACCCATTTTCTCCATTTTTCTTTCCTTTTGTCGTGACCTTCCTCTTACCCATTTATTCTTCTTTTGTTTTCTTCAATCAAGCTAAGATTATATGGAAAAAAAGTGGAATCATAGCAAGATCATCAAAGAAGTGAAGTTAAGTGAGCAAAACCAAGGAAGAGGAAGGAAGAAAGCAAGAGAAAAAAAGAGAGAAGACTTTGGTCATTTTGAAGATCATCAAAGGTGAGCTTAGTTTTTCCATCTTCTTATTTTTCTTCTATTTTCTTTGAGTTTGGGGTTAGTTGCCATTAAAGCTAGTAATTTAGGGTTATTATTATATTAATGGTGATTATGGGTGGATTAGTGTGATTAGTATTTGATTAGTGTAAATTTATTGTTAGGACAAGGAAGTGAACAACCTTTGAACCAAAATTAAAGAGGAACTAAGGGCAAAGAGAAAGCTAGCTAGAAAGAAGAGAAAAGTGAAGAGAAGTAAAATTTTGAGGTATGTACATTTGACAAAAATTCAATGTAGAAAAATGTTGATTTTGATTTTGTGATGTTTGTGAAATTGGGTATGAATTGGTGATTAAATTATGCCATGAATGTGAAAATAAAAATTAGAATATGCGGTTGATGCATGAAAATGGAAATTGTATGAATTAATTGATGTGCTGGAAAATTCGTCTTATGAACAGTGTCTAGTTTTCTGATCATAACTTGAGTTCTGAAAATGGTTTTTGAGTGATTCTTATTGGGTTGGAAAGTTAAGACATAGGGATTCAACTTTAATTCATACTATTAGACCTGAATATGACTGAAATTAGGAGGAAAATGGACTCAACATTTGAACTAGAAATCTGTCCAGTAAAATACTGGGCAGATTGCAATGAACATAGCTTAGAAGAAAATTCATAACTTTTGCTAAAGAATTCATTTTAATGTGATTGTAGTTGGAAATTAGAGATAAAACATGTACTTATAGTTTGTTAGTTGATTACTTGTCCAATTTCCATCTAAAAAATGGACAAAAAATATAGTGTAACATAGGGTAAAATTGTTGTTCAGAATATGGCAGTTTGCATATATGTGTTGATTGTAGAATTTTGTGATAGAAAAATATATTATTTGATTTTCTTATAGATATAATGATTAAATGAGCAAGTAAGAGGTTGTAAAATGTTTAATGGAAATTATTGTATTTATATGGAATTTATATTAATGTTACTTATATAATTTATGTAAATAATAATAAATGTAACAAATATAATTAAGCCCTATAACATCTAGTCGAAAACTAGAAATTAGGAAAAATTGGCATACCAATTAAATGGTAGAAATATAGGCACTAAAAATAATAGTGCTGAAATTTAATTTACGTAGGTACTAAGAAATAGTGTTGAGTTCGAAATTATGTAGGCACTAAAAAGGTGCTGAGTTGTTATTGAAAATGTAGGCATTAAATGCCAAGTTATAAAATAATTATGTAGGCACCGAGTATACTGCCGCAGAGCAGAAATCCTGTATCTAGTATTTAGTTCCGGTCTAAGATGTCATGTGCTATCCAAGAAATAACAGAAAAAAAAATGTAAATTATTAAATTGATAGTTCAAATTGTATATCTAGTATTGTTAAAATTTGAAGCATGCTTAATAAATGGAATGTCATAATTGATGAATTAAATATTTTTGCATGACGAAAATAGTTTTACTATTAATTGAATATTTGTTATGCTTAATAAATTAATTGTAGTTTCTAGAATTTTATTTTAGAAATATTTATATAATTATTGGATAGTTTCCAAAAGTACCACTAAGCTAGGGGCTTAGCGTGTGCGTTTCACGTGTAGATAAATAGACGTAGTTGTTACCTTAGGGCAATCGAAGATAAGGGGAACCCTGAGATCAGATTGTAGCAATCTAGTTTCTTTATATATGTTTTGGAAATTATATTGTAAAAATTAAATTTTAAGAATTTCTTTTGATGTAAATTTGTGGCATGTAATATTTATAAGGAATGAATTTGGTAATTTTATATATCTAGTATTATTTGTAAATATATTTCTAAATATTATAGTTTAATTGGATGAGTTCTTTTAAATCAAATTATTCACATCACTAGTTGCATATTTTAAATAAAAAAATATATGGTAATAAATATTCCGCTAATAATAAACTCGAAAATTGAAATAAAAATATTTATACAATAAATTGAGTGTTGGTTTTAAAACAAATGAGCTTAGTAGCACTTTCATATTCTATTAACGATTAGTAGGGTAAGGGAGCGCTACAACAATAGAATGGAGTTATGTTGAACCTTGAGGGGTATTTCTATCATATTAATGATAACAAATAAAATAACAATAATGCATTTAACAATGTTTGTGTTCTAAGTGTGTTAAACAGGATATACTTTGATTATAACATGAAGCAAGATTGAAAGACAACATTTGAAGATAAAAATCAAGATATAGCAATGTGTCATGCCCATGACTACTAATGTCATACCCGTGAAAATAGCTTAGCGCCAATTTTCCACCATTCAAAGTTCACGGCCATGAAGGATCAAACCAACCATGAATGATCAAACAAGTCATGCCTGTGAAAGTATAGTCATGCTCGTAACCAAACACTTCAATTTCTTCCAGAGAGCATCACGGCTAAAGTCACCACTTGGACCACAGCTTGGAAGAACATTCACACCCATGACACATATAGTCACACCCGTGACCAAACATTTCCAATTCTTCCAGAGAGTGTCACGGCCAGAGTCACCACTTGGACCACAGCTTTGAAGAACATTCACGTCCATGACACATATAATCACGCCCGTGAACGAGGATAGAGAAACATGTTAGGCATGGATTAAGAATTGGTTCAACGACTATTTTCACGTTAAATGCACCCAAACGGCTATAATTCACAGAAGGAGTATAAATGCAAGTCATTTTGAATCCCAACCAGAAGAGAACAAAAAGAACAAGAAGAACAACAATTATTTTTCATCTTTAATCTTGTAGTAGCCTTGTGCATTAATTATTTTTCAACCATAATATATTTTTTGTGAAAACCTAATTGCTTATAACTTCTGAGCATTATAGGTTGGTGAATGTTTCTCCTTGTAATCAATGACTCAAAAGTGAGCTTGGGTATATTGGGTTTAGAGTGAAACACTTTTAAGGGTTTATTGTGTGACCCATAAAATACAAGGAATTGGTTATTGTGTGAGCCATTGAAAAACCCAATAGAATTTCTGGGTTAGGTGTTAGCCATTAAGAGAAACACCATAGTTAGGAGTAAGCTTGAAAAACTTCATTGTAACACTTAGTGTGTTAGTTAAACACCCAATTGAGATTGGGGAGAGGAGTAGGGTTTGTTAATACCCGAACCTCTATAAATCTTGTCTGTGATATCTCTCACTCCTTCCTTTATTTTATTTATTCCGCACTTTTAATTAAGCAAACATTATTTGTTAACCAATTCAACCCCCATTCTTGGTTCATTGTCTAGGCAACAATTGGTATCAGAACTTGTCTAGCAACAAAGCCTAATAAGCACTAGCAAAGATTAAGAAATGGCCAATGAAGGATCTCAAAGTCTCAAGCCTTACTTTGATGGAGTGAACTATGCTCATTGGAAATTTCGGATGGAGACATATCTCGATAGTGAAGGAATTGACGTTTGGGGTAGTGTTCGGAAAGAATGGACACCACCAACTAAGAAAGGAGTTGATGGTGAAGAAGAAATTATTTCAAGAGATAATTGGACGGAGTCTCAACGAATAGCTAATTTCAAAAATAAAATGGCAATGACAATCCTTGTAAGCTCTTTATCTATTGAAGAATGTGGCAGAATCCAACACTATCCTACCGCTTATAGTATGTGGAAAACATTGGAGAATTTTCATGAAGGAACCAAGCAAGTAAAATCCAAGAAGATTCAACTTCTTACTTCGAAATATGAACTCTTCAAAATCAAATCCAATGAATCCATCACCAATATGACGAACCGCCTTCTAGCCATCATTGATGGCATGAGAAAGCTTAGAAAGCACTTGAGCTTGGAAGATGTGAACAACAAAATTCTAAGAAGCCTTCCTCTCAAAGACTATGGTTTAAGAGTTGCGGGTATAGAAGAGGCCATTGAAAACATGAGCATCATGCCTACCGATGTGCTTATTAGCAAACTTCTAACGCACATGATGGCGGTAAAAAGAGATAGAGAACTTGAAGTCGAACCAGAAAAGAGAAAACCTTTAGCACTCAAAGTCTCTACTTCAAAATCTCAAAAGGTAATTGAAGATGATGAAGAGAATAGTGATGATGAGAATGAGTGTAACATCCAGTGATTTAGGCTCCGATTGCGCGTGACCATAGTAAGGCGTGTAGGTTCAATCAGAGTCTAAATTTGAACCCATAAAAAATGACTAATAATAAAGAAAAATAATTAAGGGTATCATTATTTAGAAATTAAAAGTATTAGTGCTGGAATTAGAAAAAAAAATAAAATTGCCTATGGACAAAATTGATATTATGGCAATTGTTGGGGGAAAAAGTGTGAATATGCAGGGAGATGTGATAAATATGGAATTTCTCAAAGTTTAAATGTTAATCAAGATTAATTAACTTAATGAACCAATGAGAATTATGATTAATTTTAATTAGTGGGACCCACTCCTTAATCAAAGTATAAAAGTCAAAAATGGGAGGAATTCTCCATTCTTCCACCCAAAATATCTAAGTCATCTTCATATTCTTTTCTCCTATTTATGGATGTCCACTTTAGCCTTCCATAAGCCACCATTTTCCTTCAAATCAAGCTTGAAAAAGTGAGGAAAGAAAGTAGTTTTGAAAGAGGAAAATTTGGAATTAAGGGGTTCTTGCCATAAAAGGAGCAAAGGAGCAAGAAAGAAGGAAGAAGGAAGACAAGAAAAGGGAGATTTGTTAGGGGGAGTTTCGGCCCACTTTGGGAACTCTTAAGATGAGTTTATTCTTCTTGAATTCAAAATTTTTCCTTCCATTTGAGACCTATAAGGATGATAGATGTGATTAGGTTTGATAGATATAGGTTATGTTGCAAGATTGAACTTAGAAATTTAAGTTTGTGATTAGTTGATGAAAGTGTAGTTAAACTTTGAATTAATGATAATTGATATTAGTTAATTATTTTATAACATAGAAACTAGAAAAAAAATGATATTATTGGATGAATGAGGGGGTGTCATAGTTAAAAAAAAATTGGAAAAATTGAAATTAGCATAGAAGCACAACAATTGGTGATAGATTAAGCATGATTTGAGTGTTGAATTGAAGAAAATGAATTGGGAACTAGGATATGGTTTTTGGGCAGCCATGACATATGAAGAAGGAAGTTTAACCTTAGGAAATTTTAGCTCAATTAAGGTGTAAAACATATTAGGAGCATTAGAATATTATGTAGACATGAAAAGCATTGAGAATGGAGATTGGAATTGAGATATGGTATGGTTGTGTAGAAAAATCAAATGAACAAGTGAGAGGCCCTCAAGAGGGTGACAAAGGCAAGGGGAAAGATAGCTAATAAGGAAAGGAAAAGAAGGATTAAGGAAAGAGACAAGGCTGACTAGGTATGTGCTTCATTGATAAAAATCTTACATGTTGTTTATATATGTGTAAATATGTATTGAGATTTGATATGATTGTGTTTTTTATATGTAATGTGATTAGTTGTTGCTTTTGATATTTTATATGGAAATGAGACTAAATAGTGTGAAATAGTTGAGATATGTGAATGTAAATGTGATCTAAAAAGTTTGGTATAAAAATGAATGCATATGATGAATGTATTTGAAAGATAAACTTGTGTCCATTGATGACTCGAATATAGAATTCCAGGAACAGTCTTGACTATTTTGATTAGAACATGAGTTATGGAACTCCTTTTTATATGTTATTTATTGAAAATGAAATCTAAGACATAGGGCTTAAATTTTTATTTAGATCATAAAATCTAATTATGTCTGAATTTTCCCAGAAAAATGCATGAAGTTCAAACATAGAATCTGTCCAGAAATTTATGGGTAGAAATTTCTGTGATGATGCAATGTTCAATTGATCATAACTTTTGATAAACAATTGAGATTTAAGTGATTGTTGATGCGACGGAAAGTTAAGATAATAAGATAAAAATTGTTAGAAGACTAGAACTTCCAATTCGAATTATAAATGGGCTAAAAATGAAGTCCCAAAATAGGTCCGAAATCTGTCGTAGGTAAAAATATGAAATATTGGATTTTTGCATGTGTTGTGATAATTATATGTAATAATTAATGTGAATATTTACTTTAATGATAATTATAAATATTTAAAAAATTATTTATGTATGAGATTTTAGTGCAATAATAATAGGAATAAAGAACAAAAATAAATAAGTATAATTATGATAATTGAATAATATTGTAATTTTTGGAAAATATTGTGAATTAATATAAAAATGGTTAAACCTTATTACACCTAATCTAGAACTAGAATAGAGAATAGTTTGGCACGCCAATCAGGGAATTTAGGGCACTCGGTGCCAAATATAAAAGCTGCTAATGATAAATTTATAAATACGCTCGGCGCAAAATCATTAAGCTAGTAATGGCAAAATTATTAAGCCGGTAATGACATTATTATAAAAGTGATCGGCGCAATATTATAAAAGGCAAAAATGGCAACTCTGTTATTCCTATTAGTTTGTTCGGTTATAGGTGTTATGGGCACAACAAAAGAAAAATGAAACATAATAATAATGTTAAAGTGTGTCATTTTACTAATGTTATATGAATCAAATTTGTTAACTATTACATGTTGAATGAAATTTATTTGATTTTATATAATTCTTTATTTTATGCCTTATTTATTAAATGGTTAATTAATATGAAAGAAAATATGTGTATGTAAATTTTTTATTATTGAAGTACCACTAAACTAGTAGCTTAGCATAGATGGTTTCCTCTCGTGCAGGTTTTAGAAGGGTAGCCATAGACAATAGGATTATCGGAGGAAGAAGGGTACCCGAAAGGAAGCAACAAAAGCATTGGTTTATTTTTTTGGTATATTTTATCAAAAATTTTGTAAATTAAATTATGGTTTTATTTCCTAAAATGTGTTTTATAGACATGAATTATAATGTAAATTAAGATACTTTATAAATAAATAAAATTTTGAATATTTGTAACTGTAATAATTTTTATTTCAGTGTCTGCAATATTTTTGTAAAAAAAAATTTACTTCACTTCATTACATTTATAAAACAGTAAGACGGGTAATGCTCACTTACCTTGCTGAACTATAGTGGGGTAAGGCGGTGTTACAATGAGAACATTGTCATACTCTCAATAAGAATAAAAAGAATGATTGAAAAGAGACCTGACAATTCTCGAAACTTCAAACAAAGAACCTTTAAACACTCCTCAAATGACTCTCAAAGAAATAAAGAGGAGGTAAAGTGTTATGAATGCTGGAAGAAAGGGCATATCAAACCAGAATATCCAAGGCTCAAGAAACACAAGAAAATATTCCAAAAAGATGATGGGGAGAAAGGTCACAAAGCTACTAGGATGATGAAAGCTCTTCAAGCGAAAAATATAATAATGAAGGAGAAGAAGTCAACCTACGCTTCATAGCTTTAGAGGACCATTTTACAAATGAGGTAGGTCCTTCTTACTCATACTTTTTTAATGATAATAGTAGTGATAATAATAGTGATAGTGATGATGATGATGTGCAAAGTTTAATAGAAGTGCTGAACTTAGAATTAGAAAAATATAAAAGTAGATTTAAAACTTATAAAAATAATATTTTAGATTTGAAAAATAAAATGGAAGTTTTACAAAAAAAAAATTCTGATTTTAAGACTTCTAATGAAACTCTTCAAAAATCTTTAGATGAGTACTCCTCTAGACCCTCAACTAAATCTTTGTTTAAATTAAAAAATATTTTTAAAAATGAAGTTGAGGAACTTAGAAACTCAATTTCAAAGTTTCGTAAAGGGAAAGAGAGTTTAGATACTCTCATGGTCTCTCAAAGACCACAATTAATAAGACATAGTCTAGGCTTTAATGAAACATCATCTTCATCTCACAAGACTTCATTTGTTAAGTCTAGTGCACCACAAACCTCCACAATTAAGGTATTAGTCCCAAAGACTAAGAGCATAGCACATATAAAACCCTATATTCAAAAGAAGAATAATCAAGGGTCACTTGGCTTAAGAGGGAAACCTCAAAAGGCCAATCACGTTTTTATGTATAAAAGGCATATACCTAGGAAAGCATCTATTCATCATGCATGTGTATGTCATTGAACACAAACTCATTCTAAAAGGATCTTAAGACTTAAAAGCATGTCAAAACTGAAAAATATATATAGAGCTAAACAATGCAATTATTGCATGAAATTTGGTCATATCAACAAGCATTGTTGGATAAGAAAGGCTCATTAGAAACCTTCAAATGCTAACCCCCAAGGACCGAAGTTCGTTTGGGTACCTAAAAACCAAACTTGAATCTTGGTTTTATAGGTATGCCTAAAGTCCACTATTGAGGAAAATGCGTTGCTTTTGGATAGTGGATACTTAAGGCATATGATCGAAAATAAAGAACTTTTCAATCACATCAAAAGAATTGATGGAGGTAAGGTAACCTTTGGGAACAATGCTAAGGGTAAGGTCATTAGCATTGGCTCTATTTGTATTAATAATACTCCTTTTATTGAAGATGTTTTGAAACCAAGTTATCTTTACCTCAAATGAATGTCTTGTAACCGCTTTAAGTGGTCAGGAGATATTCAATGGAGATAGAGATGTCAATACTTACATATTAGACTTACACAAAATTTCGAACCTTTCCTCTAAGTATCTTATGTCAATTAGTGATGAATCTTGGTTATGGCATAGAAGGCTTGGTCATGCAAGCATGGAATTAATTCAAAGCCTTAGAAAAGGAGAGCTAATGAATGGACTTCCAAAAGTCAAATTTGAAAAGGATAAGACATGTGAACCTTGCTAAAGAGGAAAACAACAAAATCATCCTTCAAATCCAAAAATATTGTAAGTACCTTTAAACCTCTACAACTTTTGCATTTAGATCTTTTTGGACCTACTAGAGTTGCTAGTTTAGGAGGTAAACACCATGCTTTTGTCATTGTTGATGATTACTCTAACTTCACTTGGGTAATTTTCTTAGCTCAAAAGAGTGATGCTTTTGAATCTTTCAAAAATTTTGCTAAAAGAGTTTAAAATGAAAAAAACTATTTTATTTCCAAAATAAGAAACGATCATAGTAAAAATTTTGAAAACTTTTGTTTAGAATATGGTATTTCATACGATTTTCAACTCCTAAGACACCTCAACAAAATGGGGTAGCAGAAAGAAAAAATCAAACTTTAATTGAAATGGCTCGAACAATGCTTAATGAGTAAGGTTTACTAACCTACTTTTGGGTCGAAGCCACTAATACTGCGTGTTATATTTTAAATCGAGTTTTTAAGAGACCACTTTAAAACAAAACTTCTTTTGAGCTATGGAATGGAAGAAAACTCATGATATCTTACTTTAGAGTATTTGGATGCAAGTGTTTTATATTAAACACTGAGAACAACTTTGAAAAATTTGCCTCTAAATCTGATGAATGTATCTTCTTAAGATACTCTGTGACACCCTTATAACAATCATTTTATACGTACGTTACGTGTGTTGATATGATTATAGCCGATGAGTGACAAAACAAAATTTCCTTAATTTAATTTAAGGACCATAATGTTATTAATACTTAATTAATCCTTTTTATTTTCCAAAACTTTCAACAGCATAACGACTATAAATTAACTATTTTACATGCAATTCAAACCATCCGCAACCTATTTTTGGGAACAACAATACCAATATAATATAAAATATTATTCATTCAACCACAATATCGATGTGGTGCCCTATTTATATATTAGGGATAATCCCACATATATAAAAAGGATATCACAAGTTTAACTCGATAAATTTGTTTGAATTAAAACTTTTTCATTTAAAATAACTTAATCTATTTATTTATATTAGTTTAGGCAAGTTATTCTAATTAATAACATATATTTATCATTAGATTGTATACACATATGGCACACGATTATATTACATAATTATTTATATATACAATTTTAACATATGACACATATCTACCACAAACCATATAAATGGTCAAACTAAAAAAGAACATAATAGGTAACCAACCCTCTAATTGCGTCTTTCGTGCCTCCACTGATATAGGTTTGGATTTTTTTTTTATCAACTTCAATATCTACTAGCTACAGTTCCAATTCCTGCGTGAAAAGAACCCACGCTAAAATATCTCTAGCTTAGTGGCACATATAAGCATTAAAGTTTTCCCCAGACAGTCACACAAATGCATGTCTCAAATAAAATCATGGCACATGAATTTTTATTACATTTTTGTTATATAAAATAAATAAATACATAACATAAAAGAATAAACACAATAACCTTATTCAATAATTAAATTTGTACCACCTCATGTAAGCATTTTACACTTTGTTACTTACATCAATTAATAAAAATTTATATTTTATTCTATGATTTATTAGCCCAAAATCCTATTCCCGGACTGTCCGGATACGGGATGGGAAATAGGGGCGCTCGCAGAGCTTAAGCCACCCTACTCACTATAATCTCAAGTCAAGGGCGCACGCGTAGCTTTAGCCACCTTGACCTAGTATAATCATTTATCTGTATGTAAGTAGGATTAGGGGCGCTCTTGGAGCTATAGCCACCCTGTCCTTAAATGATATCAATAACGGTACCGAAACTTTCCTCTAATGGTGCACTATATATTCTATGTCAGTTCTCAGGTAGAGAAATGGGCAATTAAAAACCATTAATTATTTGTTTATATAACCAATACTCATTTCATATTAACATAATCATATACTTACAACTTATTTCAAAACCATGTAATAGCATGATATTTTATCAAATAATAACATAATGTTAAGTTCATAGTTAATAACATTTCTATAATTTTAAAACATACCATAATATATAATTTTATCACTGTGACATATAATTTATGTCAGGCACACACAATCATGCATAAGGGGGTAAACCAGAATACATATATGTACAAACCTCGATAGTGTTTTTTTCTTTTCTAAAATATAAACTCAGAGCTTGTTCACTTTTGTTATTCTTCTTCTTCTTGAGATCCTAATTCGAAAATATAAATAATTAATACATTGATAAAATATTTATTCTTAATATAGTTTAAATAAATAACTACAATTTCTTTTAAGTTGGAACAGGACCTTTTAAGACTATTAAAACAATAACTTTTTCTACACTTATCCAATTTATATGATTTCTATTCCTAATTAAATTTAACATGTAAGAATAAAATATATTAAAATTTTAGATTTTTGGAACCATTACACAATTTTTGGTATAATTTTAAATATTGCTCTATTTTCTGCCATTAGGCAAATTCAGGATATTATATTTAAAAATTCATATATTTCACTATGTATAATCAATTATTATGAAACTTTTTATAAAATTATATAAGTTAATTTGGACTATTTTTCATGTTTACCTAATTTCTAGATTTGGTCTTTAAGGTTCTCAAATATTGGAGGATCTATAACTAATTCAGATTATAATGACAACCTGACCAGTTCATTTGTTCAGATCATAGCTCACAAAATAATTAACATTTTAAGGTGAGACTTTCACAGTAACTTAGATAAGACAGAGAATAAAACTTTTATGTTTTGAACTTTGACTAATTCGATCTACAAATAGGTCAAATATGAGGATGAAATTACTGGAGTTGTACATGTATATGAAACCAGCTCAATCAAAGAACATTCATAGTTCATTTTACTATAACTCAATCTACACAAGAGATATTTATACGAAATTTGGTAGAGACCTAAATAACACATATATCTACAACTTGTACTTTTATAAAATCTCAGATTTAGCCATTAAGATGATCAAATTGAGCAAAAACTATGGAGTATCCTATTGATACTCTTCTAGGGACCAGTCTCACTGAAATGACCATTTCTCTTTATATACTCAGAATCTTTCAATAAAATTTAACAGAAAGATTTACAAGACATAAATGAACAACTATTTTGTTTAACACTTCTCCAAATTCGATTCACAATATAATCAAAAATAGAGTGAAATATACTGCAGTAACATAACTCAAAAAGTTCTAATAACACAATAACAATGGGAAATAGATTACTTACCAAGAACATATTTATTTGGAGTGAATTTCTTACAAATCATGAAGGAGAGGATGAAGAATTGGGGCTGTGATATGGAGGAAGGAAAGGGATGATGATGATAAGAAGAAGAGAGTTGAAGTTGGAAGAAAATGGGGCAATGTCTTAATTGACTTTCCCTTCCCCCTCCATTCTCCCGTTTTCATCTTTTTTTTCCTGTTGGGTCCACTATCTTACTATTCACTTTTTTCCTTCTTTTTTTCCTCTTTTTTTAATTAATTAATTAATTATTTATTTTTATTTTATTTATTTATTTTCACATATTTACTTATATTTAGTCCCTTTAATTTTTACCTAAAATACTATTTAATTTTTTATCTAATTTAATCAAATTTATCATGTCTATCTATGTAATTTATTTTAATTTCTAATTTAATCAACTATTCCATCAATTTTAATCTCTATTATCTGTCATATTTTATTTCTATTTATACCACATACTTCTTCTAATTAAACTCTAATTAGTTGGCATTACAATTCTCTCCCCTTTAAAATGTTTCGTCCTCAAAACATACCTAATACATCGTCACTGAACAAGTGAGGGTATTGAGCTTTCATCACCTCCTCACTTTCCCATGTTGCTTATTCGATTGCATGATTCCTCCATAATACTTTCACTAATGGTACTCCCTTGTTCCTCAGCTCCTTAATTTCTCTTGCTAAAATTTGAACCGGTTCTTCTTCATATGCCAAATCTTGTCTCACTTGAATGCTTTCAGTAGGTATGATGTGCGTAGGATCTGATATGTACCATCTTAACATTGAGATATGGAAAACATCATGTATTTGACTAAACTCTAGTCGTAGAGCAAGTCTATAAGGAACATGTCTAACTCTTTCTAATATTTCATAAGGTCCGATGAACCTTGGGCTTAACTTGCCTTTCTTCCCAAATCGTAGAACTTTCTTCCAGGGAGATACTTTAAGAAAAACTTTATCACCCTCTACATATTCAATGTCCCATTTCTTGAGGTCAGCGTATGATTTCTATCTATCTGTAGCTATTTTAAGTCTTTCGTGAATGACTCTCACTTTTTCTTCCGTCTCTTGCACTAGGTCTGGTCCCATAAGCTTCCTTTCACTGAGCTCTGTCCAATATAGAGGTGTTCAACAGTTTCTGCCATAAAATGCCTCATATGGAGCTATTTGGATACTACATAGATAACTGTTATTATAGGCGAATTCCATTAAAGGAAGATATTTGTCCCAGCTACCTTCAAATTCAATGACACAACTTCTCATCATATCTTCTAGAATTTGAACGACTCTTTCTAATTGTCCATCTGTCTGTGGATGAAAAGTCATGCTGAAATTGAGCTTAGTGCCTAGAGCTCATTGTAGACTACCCCAAAATTGAGATGTGAAGCGGGGATCTTTGTTAGACACAATAGAAACAGGGATTCCATGAAGTCGTACTACTTCATTCATATAAATTTCTTCCAATTTATTTAGTTGGTAGTCCTTCCTGATAGGTAAGAAATGTCTTGAATTTGTAAATCTATCTACTATGACCCATACAGTATCATGTTTCTTTGGAGTCAAAGGAAATCTAGTCACAAAATCCATAGTAATTTGTTCCCAATTCCATTCTGGAATAGAAATTGGAAGTAGAAACCCTGAAGGTACTTGGTGTTCAGCCTTGACCTGCTGACAAGTCAAACATTTTGAAGTGTATTCTGTGACGTCCTTTTTCATACCTGCCCACCAGTATCTGCTCTTCAACTCTTGATAAATAGCATATTTGCTTTTATGGGCCTCTCTAAGAATCCTCTGTCTAAAATCTTCTACATCAGGCACACATAATATGTATTGATAGAACAATCCACCATCTAAGTCTATTGTGAATCTAGGTCTCTCCCCCATAGAGATCAACTCAGCTAATTCAATTAGCTTTCTATCATGTCTTTGTGCATCCTTGATTTCCTATGTAAGAGTGGGTTGAAGGTGTAACTCTACCATAATCTTTCTACTTAAAGTATCTGCTACTACATTAGGTTTGCCTGGATGGTAGTCAATCACACAATTATAATCCTTTATTAGTTCTAGCCATCTTTTTTGCCTCAAATTCAATTCTTTCTGTGAGGGAAGATATTTTAAACTCTTGTGATATTTTTAAATGAAACATTTCTCCCTATATAAATAATGGAGCCAAATCTATAATGCAAAAACTATAGCTGCCAACTCCAAATCATGGGTAGGATAATTCTTTTCATGCGGCTTTAACTACCTAGAAGCATAAGCAACCACCTTTCCATCTTGCATCAATACACAACCCAATCCATTTTAAGAAGCATCACTATAAATGACATACTCCTTATTAGCAATCGATTGTGTCAAAACAAGGGCCTTAGTTAGCATACTTTTGAGCTTATCAAAACTAGCTTGACACTTATCTGTCCACTCAAATTTAACATCCTTTCTCAATAGTCTTGTTAAAGAGAAGCAGTCATTGAAAAACCCTTGACAAATCTATGATAATATCCATCTAAACCCAAGAAACTTCTAACCTCGATCACATTCTGTGGGGGTTTCCAACTCATAATTACCTCAACCTTGCTATAATCCACTTTAATGTCTTCTGTAGAGATAATGTGTCCAAGAAATATCACCTCCTTCAATCGAAACTCACATTTTGAGAGTTTGGCATAGAGTCTGTAACGCTATTCTCAAATGCTTTTCATGTTCTTCTGAATCTTTAGAATATACCAAAATATCATCAATGAAAACGACCACAAATTGATTAAGATGCAGCCTGAAGATCCTATTCATAAGATCCATAAATGTTGTTGGAGCATTGGTCAGCCCAAATGGCATAACCAAAAACTCATAACGACCATATCTGGTTCTGAATACGGTTTTAGCTATATCCTCCATCTTCACTCTTAATTAGTGATAACCTGATCTCAAATCTATCTTGGAAAATACTCTTGCACCTTTAAATTGGTCAAAGAGATCATTGATCCATGGCAATGGGTACTTGTTCTTGATGGTCACCTTATTCAACTATCGATAATCAATACATAACTTCAAAAATCCATCCTTCTTTTTCACAAACAATACTGGTGCACCCTATGGGGATGTACTTGGTCTAATAAAACCCTTATCAAGGAGTTCTTGCAATTGTGTCTTAAGTTCTTTCATTTCTGATGGGCCATTCTGTATGGCATATTTGATATAGGCATAGTTTTTGGAACAAGATCAATAGCAAACTCTACCTCTCTTTTTGGAGGCAACCTAGGTAAGTTATCAGGAAATACATCTAGAAATTCATTTACCGCCGGAATATCTTTGAGATTTGAACCTCCCTTTCTGGTGTCAATCACATGGGCCAATCAAGCTTCATGCCCCTTTCTCATCAATCTCCTAGCTTTCATTATGGATATGACTCGAGGATGTTGTGAAAATAATTCACCTTTCACAATAATTTCCTCATGATTTTCTATCTTAAGTACCACAAATTTAGACTTGCAATCCACCATTACTTTGTGACGTGAGAGCCAATCCATGCCTAATATGACATCATATTCATGGAAAGGCAACTCAATCAAGTCTGCAAAAATCTCATTCCCATGCACAACTAAAGGGCAATTCTTGAATATTTTATTCACTATTACACTATGACCCAAGGGGTTCTTAACTTCAATTCTATTTTCTAGGTTCTCTCTAATCATGTTATGTTGGCTAGGTGTATTAGTTCAAATATAGGAATGTGTGGAACCCGAATCTATGAGTGCACAAATGTCAAAATTATATAATGAAAACATACCAACAATAGCATTTGTTGCCGCCTGATCTTCCTTAGCTTTCATGGCATAGGCTCTGGCTAGAGCTCTGTTGGATCCAGGTCTATTCATTTTCTCTGAAATAGCCTGCCTCGGTTGGCCTAGTCCTCCTCTGAACTGAACTCCAGGCTGAGTCAGAGCTGACCTAGTAGTCTGAGTAGGAGTACCACTTGTCAAGAATGGGCAATCCCTCCGTATGTGTTCCTTAGACCCACATCTAAAGCAAACACATGTGACATGCTAACATTCCCCTCGATGGCTCCTATTGCAAATGGTACATATTGGTATAGCTTCCTTGCCAACTTGAGATTGTGAACTGGCCGTAGTAGAAATTGCCTTAGAGGGCGGTCCCCTCCTAAAAGACCCTGTTTATGAATAGCTAGGACTCTTTCCCTATCCTCTATTATGTGAACGACTAGTAAAGAAATGACTCTTCTTCCCAATGAATTGAGTATCAAGAGCAACTAACTTTTTAAAAGATTCTTCTATTTTTCTCTTTTTCCTTTTTTCAAGGCTGAGTGCTGCAGAAACTAATTGAGAAAAATTGTTATGCTGAAGAGCAGTCACAATATCTCCAACCTCTTCATTAATGCCATCTTCAAATCTTCTGCATTTATCTCTTTCATTTGCAACTAATTCAGGGGCATACTTTCTCAGTCTAGTAAAATCCCCCTAATACTTAGTCACTGACATTTTACCTTGCTTGAGATTCATGAACTCTTTCTTTTTCTCATCAATATAGATCGACGAGATATATTGCTCTTTGAATTCAGATAGAAAGGAATCCCATGAGACCGGTTCCACCATATCTGGCTTAGTAAGAACTGATTTCCACCAATCATATGCCTCATCTTGGAGTAGAGAAGTAGCAAATCTAGCTTTGTCATCTGCTTCCACTTGTAACTCTTTAAAAATTATTTTAGTCTTTTCCAACCAATACTCAGCTGCAGCTGGATCCTCATCTTTCTTACCATAGAAATCTGAAGCCCCATACTTACGAAGCTTATCAATTGTTACTTTTGGTTTAGGTGGTGGCACTAGGGTAGGCTTAGGAATGGCTCATACCATATGTTAGAATAATCCAGTCCTCTATTGTATAAATGGATTTTGACCAGAATCAATTTGTTATGCTGCCTGCGGTGGAGGATTTCGAGCAGCATTTTGCCCTTGCATGCTCGCTGTACTAGGCTGATGAGGAGTCCTAGTATTAGGAGAGCCGGTACTCTCAGCCATATCCCATTCATCCAAAGACATATTCCTACAATCCTACAAGTTGCCAAGAAGAAAGCCCATATCAGAATTATATGAGACACATGTATATTTATGCCTAATATCCATTTTTCCACCTAGTCCTAGAAATGCCTAAACCTACTCTGATACCACTAAATGTGCCGCCCCACTTATATATTAGGGATAATCTCACATATATAAGAAGGATGCCACAAGTTTAACTCGATAAATTTGTTCAAATTAAAACTTTTTCATTTTAAATAACTTAAGCTATTTATTTATATTGGTTTAGGCAAGTCGTTTTAATTAACAATATATATTTATCATTAGGTGTATACACATATGTCACCTGATTATATTACATAATTATTTACGTATACAATATTAATATATGAGACATGTCTACCACAAACCATATACATGGTCAAACTAAAAAAGAATATAATAGGTAACCAACCCTCTAACTACGTCTTTTGTGCCTCCGTTGATGTAGGTTTGGATTTCTTCTTGATCAACTTCACTATCTACCAGCTACAATTCCAATTCTTGGGTGAGAAGAACCCACGCTAAGCTATCTCTAGCTTAGTGGTACATATAAGCATTAAAGTTTTTCCCAGGCAGTCACACAAATGCATTTCTCAAATAAAATCATGGCACATCACATTTTATTATATTTTTGTCATATAAAATAAATAAATACATAACATAAAAGAATAAACATAATAACCTTATTCAATAATTAAATTTGCACCACCTCATGTAAGTATTTTACACTTTGTTACTTACATCAATTAATAAAATTTCATATTTTATTCTATGATTTATTAGCCCAAAATCTCGTTCCTAGACTGTCCGGATACGAGGTGTCAAATAGGGGTGCTCATGGAGCTTAAGCCACCCTTTCCACTATAATCTCAAGTCAAGGGCGCTCACGGAGCTTTGGCTACCTAGACCTAGTATAATAATTTATCTGTATGTAATTAGGATCAGGGATGCTCTTGGAGCTATAGCCACCCTATCCTTAAATCATATTAATATCGGTATCGAAACTTCCCCCTAATGGTGCACCATCTATCCTATGTCAGTTCTTAGGTAAAGAAATGGGCAATTAAAAACCATTAATTATTTTTTTCTATAATCAAAACTCATTTCATATTAACATAATAATATACTCACAATTTATTTGAAAACCATGTAATAGCATGATATTTTATCCAATAATAGCATAATGTTATGTTCATAGTTAATAACATTTCTATAATTTTAAAACATGCCATAATATATAATTTTATCACTGTGACATATAATTTATGTCAGGCTGTAACGCCCATCAATTTAGGCTTGGATAATTAACATATTTAATGATCGTAATTAAAATTATTTGAGACTAAATTTGGAAATAAAATATAATAAAAATATTTATAAGTGAATTTTTATTAAGTTATGTGTGTTAAATAAAATAAATAGAAATGTTGGGTAAGTTAATAATAATAAGATAAAAACCAAGGAATTAAGTGGATATTTGGAAAAAACAAGGGGGACCTAGTAGGGTATTTACCATGAGTATAAAAATATTATTTTCTTCTTCTTCTTCCAAATTTCAGAACCCTAGCCTCCCTCCCACTCTTCCATACACAAATTCTCTCTTCTTTCACTCATTTTCTTCTTCCTCTCCTTCCTCTTCCTCTCTCCAAAAACATAAAATAGCTATAATAGCTTAAGGTTTGAAGAGGTTAAAACTTCATTTTGTCAAGGTTTGTACATATTAGCATATTTATTCCTTTGTGCATTTTAGTTGCATTACAATGATGTTTGATGTTGAAGGAAGAGTGAACAAATAACTTGTTGTGTTTGCTGGTTTTGTTAAAAATTCGTTTGGAACAATATTGATTTATTTGACCATATCTTTTGTTCTGGAACTTGGATCGGGATGAAATTAGTTGGAAATGAAACTAGACACATATACCTAAACCGTTTGTGAAGATTGTAAATACTATATCTGACTCTAAGTTAGTCTAAAAGTTTTTACAAAATCTCGGATTTGAAAGTACCCAGACAATTCTGGGTAGTTATTTTCTGAACATACTATGGTATTTTGCTTATATCTTTTGTTCTAGACCCTAGATCGGGATAAAATTAGTTGTAAATGCAACTAGACACATATAAATAAAACTTTTGTGAAGATGGTAAATACTATATCGGATTCTAAGTTGGTCTAACAATTTTTACAATATCTCGGATTTGAAAGTACCCAGAAAATTCTAGGTAGTTATTTTCTGAATATGCTATGGTATTTTGCTTATATCGTTTGTTCTGGAACTTGGATCGGGATGAAATTAGTTGTAAATGAAACTAGACACATAGACCTAAAACTTTTGTGAATATTATAAATAATATATCTGACTCTAAGTTGGTCTAAAAAGTTTTACAAAATCTCGTATTTTAAAGTACCCAGAAAATTCTGGGTAGTTATTTTCTGAACATGCTATGGTATTTTGCTTATATCTTTTGTTTTGCAACTTAGATTGAGATGAAACTAGTTGGAAATTAAGGTAGACACATATATTCAAAAACTTTATGAAGAGTATAAATGCCAGTTACGATTTATTTTGTACCTAAAATTTGATACAACATCTCGGACCTAAGAATATTCTGAAAAATACTGGACATATTTTTATTGAGCACTATACGGTTATTTGGACATAACGTTAGCTAACAAATTCAGATATGTTGCCCAGATATTAGACCAAGAAGGGGGATTGAATTGGAGTTTCAAAAAAAATTAAGCTTTAAAGTGCGGAAATTAAATTGTTAATTTTAGAAAGGATAGAGAAAATCAGACACAAAGATTTATAGAGGTTCGGGTATTAACAAACCCTACTCCTCTCCCCAATCGCAATTGGGAGTTTCACTAACACACTAAGTGTTACAATGGAGTTTTATAAGCTTACTCCCAACTATGGTGTTTCTCACAATGGCTCACACCTAACCCAGAAAAATCCCTTGTGTTATAATGGTTCACACAATAACCAATTCATTTGTGTTTTACAGGCTCACACAAACAACCTACACTTTGTGTTTTACAGGCTCACACAAACAACCTATACTTTGTGTTTTACAGGCTCACACAAACAACCTACACTTTGTGTTTTACAGGCTCACACAAACAACCTATACTTTGTGTTTTACAGGCTCACACAAACAACCTTTTAATTTATGTTTTGGAGGTTCACACAACTAACCCTTACAAGAGTTCTTCTCTTAACCCAGAACTACCCAATGCTCACTTGAGTAAAGATTATAGAAAGAACCACTTATAAATCTTTATTGCTCAAATATGAGAAGCAATAAGATTTTTACAGAGAATAGATTTGTTCTCAAAGTATAAAAGTACAAGATAGCTTGTGATTTGAAGTATATGCTAATCTTTTGTTTTTCTTCTCATTCTCTCCTTTCTTAATGCATAAATAACTTCCATTTATACTCCCATGGCTGAATATAGCCGTTGGGGTACATTAAATAAGAAACTAGCTGTTGTACCAACCAAAAAATCGCGCCTGACATTTTTTTCTTTCATTGGTCACGGGTGTGAATAAGCTTGTCACGGGGGTGACAGTTCTTCTCAAGCCGTGACTGAAGTGGTGACCTTGGTCGTGAAGCTCTCTGGTATGTTTTGACATATAGAGTCACGGGCGTGACATTAATCATTCACGGGCGTGACACTCTTCACAGCCGTGAGACAAGTGGTGACTCTGGTCATGAAGCTCTCTGGATGAAATCAAATGAATCCTTCACGGGGGTGACACCTTCATTCACGGGGGTGACAATCTTCCCAGCCATGACCCAAGTGGTGACTCTGGTCGTGAAGCTCTCTGGATGAAATTGAATGACTTTTCACGGGGGTGACGCCTTTAGTCACGGGGGTGACTGAAATGCTTACTTCACGGTTTGTTTTTCCTTCATGGTCGTGAACTTCAAATGTTGGTTTTGGTAATGATTAGCTTCCTTCACGGGCGTGACTCCTAGAGTCACAGCAGTGAACATGCTACTTTTTGCTTTTTGTTTCTCAAGGAATATCCTTCCAATTCTCTATTCTTGCTATTTTAATTCATATCCTGTATAATATACTTACAAAAACAAGTATGTTAAATACAATATTGCTATATTATTTATTATCATCAAAATGACGGAAATACCCCTCAAGGTTAACAATCTCCCTCTTTTTGATGGTGACAAATAATCTAGCAATATGTGATTTTGAGAAGTCTCCCCCTCAAAATATACTTAGGATAAAAAATTATAATGTGCAAGAATAGTAAATAAAGATGTAGCATTAAACTAGATTTTAAGTATATGCAAGTTATATGAGAAGTATTTCCAATACATACCATAATTTCTTTTCAAGACATAAAGTATATGTAAGGTATATTTAAGGTATATCATGGCATGTTTTTATTTGTAACTTGCTTTTAAGGTGTATGCAAAGTATACTTAGGGTATATTTAAAGTATATAAAAGCTCAGTTTTTTAATTATCTACTTTGCATCTGAAAAGTTGAATCAAGAATTTTAAATCAATTCAAAGTCTGTTCACTTTTTGATTCACAATTCTTGTATTGCTAGTTTGATACTTCTTTCCCTAATCATATATTATCTATCATATATTGCTAGTTTTCTCCCCCTTTTGTCATCAATCAAAAAGAATATGTAGATTGAAGTAAACAAAAGCAAATATATATTATGAAGGAAAGGATACAAACTAAGAAAGGAAATTTAAGATTTCCTACATAAGAAAACATAACAAACAACAAAAATGATCAAACATAACAAATTTAGGCTACACTCTAGCCTATATCCTAGCCAGACATCCTATCACGAAGCCCAGCTACTTCAGCCTCAAGGCTGTCTATCCGAGACTCCATAAAGTCCTTGAGGTTTTCTAACCTCTCATCCATGGAAGTTTGCAGCTGCTCGAAGTGTGGTGCCAAGAGGTCGACCACCTGCTGCGCTAAAAATGGTGTGAAGGCTGAGGGCTGTCCAATGTCCTGCTCGATGGCTGGAGTTGCTTCCTCAATCCGAGCCCTCTTTGTCTGCTGGACTCCCTGGAGGCCTGCTTTAAAATCCTCCGTGTCATGATCTTCCCAGATAATCTCTCCAGCAGTATCAGTGAAGTGGTAGAAGATATCGTTCTGAAAAACAATTCTGACAGCTGCTCCCATCTTGATGAATGACTCTACATCCAGCCTATCTCGTGAATGTGTAAGAATGATGTTGAAGTGATGGTTATCCAGCTTCAAGTAATTGAGCTTCACTGCCATATGAGTGACATATGCCCCAACCAAGATATCTCCTGTGGGCTTGGTGGTTATGGAGAGAAGATGGTTTGCAAACCATCTGGAAAGCGCCACTGTGACTCCCCGGCGTGCCATCTCGAATAGGAAGAGTTCTGACTTCCTAATAGTTCCATTGCTTTCTCACCGAGCAAAAATGCTATAGGTTAGAAACCTATGCAAATACATGTGTACTGGGGTCCTGAGATGTGTGCTCTTAGTTTTCTTGACATCCCATCTGCAATCCGTGCCAAAATGTGTCCAGGCTACAGGGGCAGAGAATTCTACCTCAGTCTCATTCAGAACACCATCAGATGGTAGGTTGAACAATTCTCCAAATGCGATGGCGCTGAGGGTGCTTGCATTGTTGCAGAGTTGGAATTTCACCACTCCAGTTGGTGAAACCTGCAAGGTGCTGAGAAATTCCAGCGTTGGCTCCCGTAGAGTTGGCAGATAAATTTCAACAAATTCTTTCAAATGACAGGCTTGAAGTTGCTCTGTCATAGCCATCTCAAGCCCGAGATTACGGACTGTCTGCCATTCGAAGGATCTTGATGATAAAATAGGTCTCTTCTTCAAAGTTGCATATCGAGGATGGCAACTTTCTGGAATGATGTTCATGAGGTAATCTGAATACCTCTTCGGTGCATGGGACTTCTTTCTCTTCCCTTTTGATGAAGCAGACTCCATATTTGAAGAATTTTACTTGTTGATGGAGTTGAAAAAGATTTTTGACAGAAAATATGATGAAAGACCCTAAAAATGTCTGTTTTCTGCTGAAGATTCGAACTTTTGATGGTATTTATAGTGAAATATCAAGGCTTTGGGGTCGGAATCTTCAATGTCTTAATGAATGAGAGTAAATGAGAGCGGTTTTGGGAGATGGAGAGTTGAAATGAAGATTGTAACCGGCTGTATTATTATATATTCGATACATTCACGGGCGTGACTTAGGGTTTCACGGGCGTGAATAGTCATGTTCACGGTTTGCTGAAGTAGTATTCCACCCGTGAAGGAAAGTGTGAATACGTTCACGGGCGTGATCGATGAATATCACGAGCGTGCACGATCATAGGTCACGGGGGTGAATATCATGTCACGGGCGTGAATGGTTGAATTTCACTATTTATGCCCATGAAGCATGTCGTGACACAAGGCGTGAAAGCTTTTGTGAGTTTTGGGTGTAATTATTCACGGGCGCGAAACTTCATCACGGGCGTGAAGGTTCTTTTCCACGGGCGTGACTCAAGCCGTGAAACTATGTTTCACCACTTGAAGCCGTGAAACATGTCGTGAACCAAAGTCGTGAACGACACTGCCTCTTTGGGCTACTTAAGTCACGGGCGTGACTCCCCTATAATTTTCATCAGATTGAAATTAAGTTCTGCAACAAGACTAGATCATTTCAACAAAGATTTTACTTCATAAAGCATGAATTCTCATCAAAAAAAAAATTTATCTTATAACTTGTGATATGTTTTAAGATCAACAATTAAAATTTTATATTCTTGTAATCACAGGGTTAATCCATCAATCATACCTAGTTCTCTTCTAATGAAATTAAATCTTTCCTCATTTAGAGACTTAGTGAAAATATCTGCTAATTGCTTTTCGGAGCATACAAATTCTAATTCAATATCTCCATATTGAAGATGATCTCTAATAAAGTGATGTCTAATGTCAATATGTTTACTTCTAGAGTGTTGAATAGGATTCTTTGAAAGATTTATAGCGCTGGTGTTGTCACATTTTATAGGTATATGGTTCATCTCATGACCATAGTCCTTAAGTTGTTGTTTTATCCAAAGAATTTGTGTACAACAACATCCAACTGCTACATATTCAGCTTCAGCAGTTGAGAGAGCAACTGAAACTTGTTTCTTGCTAAACCAAGAAACCAAACATTCTCCAATGAAGTGACAAGTACCTGAAGTACTTTTTCTATCTAAAAGACTACCAGCATAGTCTGCATCTAAATATCCTATAATATAAAAAGATGAATTCTTAGGATACCATAAACCTAGATGCAATGTTCCATGTAAATATCTTAAAATCCTTTTTACAGCATTTAGATGAGATTCTTTAGGACATGATTGAAATCGCGCACATAAGCAAACACTATACATAATATCGGGTCTAGAAGTAGTGAGATATAAAAGTGATCCGATCATAGCTCTATAAAGCTTTTCATTTATGCTCTTACCCTTTTCATCTTTGTCCAATTTTGTTGATGTACTTATAGGAGTCTTGGTATTTTTGCATCCTTCCATACCAATTTTTTTGATTAAGTCTTTGGCATATTTGGATTGGTTGATGAATATGCCCTTATTGCTTTGTTTGATTTGTAGACCAAGGAAATACTTAAGTTCTCCCATCATGCTCATTTCAAATTCCCTAGTCATGCACTTAGCAAATTCTTGACAAAGCAGCTCATTAGTAGAACCAAATATTATATCATCAACATAAATTTGAACAATTAGTATCTCATGCTTATGCTTTTTGATGAACAGTGTAGTGTCAACATTTCCCTTTGTGAAGCTATTTTCTAGTAAAAAAGAACTTAATCTCTCATACCAAGCTCTTGGAGCTTGTTTTAAACCATACAAAGCTTTTGAAAGTTTAAAAACATGATTTGGCAAGTCATAGCTTTCAAAATCTGGTGGTTGTTCTACATACATTTCTTCATCTATATAGCCATTTAGAAATGCACTTTTCACATCCATTTGAAAAAGTTTGAAATTCATGTGACATGCATATGCTAAGAGTATTCTTATAGCTTCTAATCTAGCTACAGGTGCATATGTTTCATCATAGTCTATACCTTCTTCCTGATTATATCCTTTTGCAACTAGTCTTGCTTTATTCCTGGTTATTAACCCTTGTTCATCTAACTTATTTCTAAATACCCATTTGCTGCCTATGATTGGATGATTCTTGGGTCTTGGTACTGGGTTCCATACCTTATTTCTCTCAAATTGGTTGAGTTCCTCTTGCATGGCAATTACCCAAATTTCATCATTAAGAGCCTCATCAATGTGTTTAGGCTCAATTTGTGAAATAAAAGCAATGTCAGTGACTAAATGCTTGAAATGAGATCTAGTACTTACTCCTTTTGATAGATCACCAATTATTTGCTCTTTTGGTTGATTTCTGTTCATTCTCCATTCTTTTGGAAGTTCTTGTTCCATTTTTTCTTGATTTTGAGGTAGTAGATTTTCTTGATCGTTTTCTTCTTTTCCATTTTCAATAACAAGTTTTTTCATATTATCTACAACATCATCAAGAGCACTACCTTTCACAAGATCAAGTCTACTAGAATCATTAAAAACAACATGCATAGATTCTTCCACTGTTAATGATCTTTTATTAAATACTCTATATGCTTTGCTGGTTCTAGAGTATCCTAAAAAGATACCATCATCAGACTTAGAGGTGAATTTTCTAAGATTGTCCTTGGTGTTCAATATAAAACACTTGCATCCAAACACTCTAAAGTATGATACCAAGGGCTTTCTTCCATTCCATAGCTCAAATGAGGTTTTGTTTAAAAGAGGTCTTTTAAAAACTCGATTTGAAATATAACATGCAGTGTTTGTGGCTTCTGCCCAAAAATAAGTTGGTAATTCATATTCATTAAGCATTGTTCTTGCCATTTCAATTAATGTTCGATTTATCCTTTCAACTACTCCATTTTGTTGAGGTGTTCTAGGAGATGAGAAATTATGTGAAATGCCATGTTCAAGACAAAAACTTTCAAAGTTTTCATTTTCAAATTCTTTCCCATGATCACTTCTTATTTTTGAAATGCAGTACCCTTTTTCATTTTGAACTCTTTTAGCAAAGTTTTTGAAATTTTCAAAAGCATCACTCTTTTGAGCTAAGAAAATTACCCAAGTAAATCTAGAGTAATCATCTACGATGACAAATGCATAATGTTTTCCTCCTAAGCTAGCAACCCTAGTAGGTCCAAATAAGTCTAAATGTAGGAGTTGAAGAGATTTTGAAGTACTTACTATGTTTTTGGCTTTGAAAGATGACTTGTGTTGCTTTCCTCTTTGAGAAGGATCACATGTCTTGCCTTTTTCATATTTAACTCTTGGTAATCCTTTTACTAGCTCTCCTGTGCTGAGTCTTTGTATTAAGTCCATGTTAGCATGACCAAGTCTTCTATGCCACAGCCAAGATTCATCACTAGTAGTCACAAGACACTTAGAGGAATGGTTAGATAGTGCATGTAAGTTTATTATGTACGTATTGATATCTCTATTTCCTTTAAATATTTCTTGACCATCAATAGAGATTACAAGACATTCATTTGAAGTGAAGATTACTTTGTTTCCTTTATCAAATAATTGACTTACACTTAACAAGTTATGTTTCAAGCCATCAACAAGTAAAACATCCTTAATAAAAGTAGTACCATTAACACCAATAGAACCAATGCCAATTACCTTACCCTTTGCATTGTTTCCAAGGGTAACTTTACCTCCATCAATACTTTTGATTTCATTGAAGAGTTCTTTGTCTCCTGTCATATGCCTTGAGCATCCACTGTCTACTAGCCATGCATTTTTGTTTATTGTGGACTTGAGGCATACCTACAAAATTACAAATCAAGTATGATATTTAGGTACCCAAATGAGTTTGGGTCCCTGGGGGTTAGCACATGAAGGTTCCCAATGAGCCTTCCTTATCCAGCAATTTTTATTTATATGACCCATTTTCATACAGTAATTACATTGTTTAGGTGTAAACTTGCTTTTTGGTCTTACAATGTATTTGAATGCCATAATTTGATTAGACTGATTTTGAGAACAATGGCATGCATAATCATGATTAATTTGCATTTTTCTATATACATTCTTCCTATATATAAAGGCATGATTCTTTTTCGGTATAGAGGTTTTAACATTCTTATTTCTTGGTGCAGTTCTAACAGGTGTGGAGATGTTATGTTCTTTAGACTTAACAAATACTGTTTTGTTAGAAGATGATGATGTGTCCTTAAACCTTAGACCATGTCTAACTAAAGGTGGTCTTTGAGACACAATGAGAGTATCTAAGCTCTCTTTACCCTTGTGAAATTTAGAAATGGAATTTCTAAGTTTTTCAACTTCATTTTTCAAAGTATTATTTTCTTTTAACAGTGAAGCTGTTGAGGGTCTTGATGAGTATTCATCTAATGATTTTTGAAGAGATTCATTAGATGATTTAAGCTTTATGTTCTCCTTTTCTAAGCCATCTATCTTATTTTTATAATTAGAGATATTATTTCTATAGATACTAAATTTAGTTCTATATTTCTCTAATTCTATATTTAATTCTTCTATTAGGCTTTGCTCATCATCATCACTATCACTATCATTATCACTACTATCATTATTGAAAGAGTATGAGTGTAGTGATCTTACTTTGTCCGAGACGTGATCCTCAATAGCCATGAAACATAGGTTGACCTCTTCACTTTCATTATCATCTTTTTCACTTGAAGAGCTTTCGTCATCCCATATGGCTTTGTGACCTTTCTCCCCATTGTCTCTTTGGTATTTGCTCTTATGCTTCTTGAGCCTTGGACATTCATAGCATTTTACCTCTTCCTTACTTCTGTGTGTATCATTTGAAATTTGTTTGAGGTTTCTTTGCCTGAATTTTCTGGAATTGCTCATTTTCTTCTCAATGATTTTTTTTAATCTCCTTGAAAGCATAGCGATGTCCTCATTTTCATCATCACTCATCTCTTCATCATCTTTACTTTCTTCTTGAGATTTTGAAGTAGAGGCTTTGAGTGCTAATGGTTTTCTTTTCTCTGGCTCTGCTTCAAGCTCTCTATCTCTCTTTACTACCATCTCATGTGTGAGAAGCTTGCCAATCAGCACATCAGTGTTCATGATACTCATATCTTCATTTGCTTCTTCTATGCCAGTAACTCTTGAACCATAGTCTTTAAGAGGAAGACTTCTCAGGATTTTATTGTTTACATCTTCCAAACTCAAATGCTTCCCAAGTTTCCTCATTCCATTTATAATGGATAGAAGACGGTTGGTCATGTCAGTGATTGACTCATTTGATTTCATCTTGAAGAGCTCATATTCTGAGGTTAGAAGTTGAATCTTCTTGGATTTGACTTGCTTAGTTCCCTCATGATAGTTCTCCAATGTCTTCCACATACTATATGCTGTTGAGCAGTGCTGTATTCTCCCACATTCTTCAATAGATAATGAGCTTGATAGAATTGTCATTGCCCTCTTGTTTTTAAAATTTGCTCTTCTTTGGGGCTCTGTCCAATCGACTCTTGATAGGATTTCCTCTTCACCATCAACTCCTCTTCTGGTTGGTGGTGTCCATTCTTTTTGTACACTGTCCCAGACTTCAATTCCTTCACTATCCAAGTATGTCTCCATCCTAAACTTCCAATGGGCATAATTTCCTCCATCAAAGTAAGGTTTGAGACTCTGGAATCCTTCACTGGCTATATTTTACTCTTTACTAGTGCTTTTTAGGCTTCGATGCTAGACAAGGCTATGATACCAATTGTTGCCCAGATATTAGACCAAAAAGGGGGGTTGAATTGGAGTTTCAAAAAAAATTAAGCTTTAAAGTGCGGAAATAAAATTGTTAATTTTAGAAAGGATAAAGAAAATCAGACACAAAGATTTATAGAGGTTCGGGTATTAACAAACCCTACTCCTCTCCCCAATCGCAATTGGGAGTTTCACTAACACACTAAGTGTTACAATGGAGTTTTACAAGCTCACTCCCAACTATGGTGTTTCTCACAATGGCTCACACCTAACCCAGAAATCCCTTGTGTTTTAATGGCTCACACAATAACTAATTCCTTTGTGTTTTACAGGCTCACACAAACAACCTACACTTTGTGTTTTACAGGCTCACACAAACAACCTATACTTTGTGTTTTACAGGCTCACACAAATAACCTATACTTTGTATTTTACAGACTCACACAAACAACCTTTTAATTTGTGTTTTGGAGGTTCACACAACTAACCCTTACAAGAGTTCTTCTCTTAACCCAGAACTACCCAATGCTCACTTGAGTAAAGATTACAGAAAGAACCACTTATAAATCTTTATTGCTCAAATATGAGGAGCAATAAGATTTTTACAGAGAATAGATTTGTTCTCAAAGTATAAAAGTACAAGATAGCTTGTGATTTGAAGTATATGCTAATCTTTTGTTTTTCTTCTCATTCTCTCCTTTCTTAATGCATAAATGACTTCCATTTATACTCCCATGGCTGAATATAGCCGTTTGGGTACATTAAATAAGAAACTAGTCGTTGTACCAACCAAAAAATCATGTCTGATATTTTTCTCTTTCATTGGTCACGGGCGTGAATAAGCTTGTCATAGGGGTGACAGTTCTTCCCAAGCTGTGACTAAAGTGGTGACCTTGGTCGTGAAGTTCTCTGGTATGTTTTGACATATAGAGTCACGAGCGTGACAATAATCATTCACGGGCGTGACACTCTTCACAGCCGTGAGACAAGTGGTGACTCTGGTCGTGAAGCTCTTTGGATGAAATCAAATGAATCCTTCACGGGGGTGACACCTTCATTCACGGGGGTGACAATCTTCCCAGCCATGACCCAAGTGGTGACTCTGGTCATAAAGCTCTCTGGATGAAATTGAATGACTCTTCACGGGGGTGACGCCTTTAGTCACGGGGGTGACTGAAATGCTTACTTAACGGTTTGTTTTTCCTTCATGGCCGTGAACTTCAAATGTTGGTTTTGGTAACGGTTAGCTTTCTTCACGGGCATGACTCCTAGAGTCACGGCAGTGAACATGCTACTTCTTGCTTTTTGTTTCTCAAGGAATATCCTTCCAATTCTCTATTCTTGCTATTTTAATTCATATCCTGTATAATATCCTTACAAAAACAAGTATGTTAAATACAATATTGCTATATTATTTATTATCATCAAAATGATGGAAATACCCCTCAAGGTTAACAAGATATATATGATTCTTTTTGTATATGAAAGATAAGACATTAACCTAAAACTTTGTAGAATACCTTAAGGTCAAATTCGAATCAAAAATAGGTGCAATATGCAAACCAAAATCAGGGTAGGAATCTGTCCAGAAATAAAAATTTAGTAATTTGGTATTTTAAATAATGGGTGACATATATATATATATATATATATATATATATATTAATTTTAAATAATATGATAATAGTTATATTTAAAATTATTATTGTGTATTAACTAAATTAATATGATGTGTTGTAGTTTGAGGTTTCAAATGAGATTGAGAAATTTTTATATGTGTAGGGCATGTAAACCGAAAATTTTTATGAATATGGGAATTTTGATGATTTATATAAACAATAAGATGATAACATCAATTAAGCTCAATTCTCTAATTTAAGACTAGAAATAGGATAGATGGCATGCCATTGAGGGGTTTACGGTACCGTAGAAATTATGATGATATGAAAATTTCATTATATGGACAAGGTGGCTTAAGCTCAGGTGAGAGCGCCCTTGATTCTAAATGCATGCAATTATTTATTTTACTCAGTCAAGATGGCTTAAGCTCGGGTGAGAGAGCTCTTGACTTGAGAAGCTCGATTGAGCACTTATACAGATAGATACAAATAGTGAGCAGGGTGGCTTAAGCTCGGGTGAGAGCGCTCCTGTTTCACAACCCGCATCCAAATAGTCCGGATTTAGAGTTTTGGGGCTATAAAATATAAAATATTTTAAAAAAAGAAATATGGAAAAAAAATTAGTTATCAGGTAAATGAAACAAGGAAATAGAATTCATAAATGAGGTATGAATATGAATTTACCTTTGTAAATTATGACATGTATATGTGTTGAACCAGTAAACCAGGTATGCAATATTCCATATTGATATATGATAAATTGATTTCTTGTTTTTATATTGCTATAAAAAGAATTATGATATATGGATTATTATTTATGATTATTTATATGTAAAATTGGATAATATGAATATGGAATTTTTATGATATATCATAAGTGTGTGTATGAATATTTATGCACATATGTACCACTAAGCATTACGTTGCTTAGCTTCTGGGTGTTTTCCCATACGCAGGTTCGGAGCCTATAGAGAGAAGTTGACAGGAAGAGAAGCAAGCCCATACAGAGTCAAATAAAGTAAATCCACATCAGAGGGTTGGTGTTTTACATGACATGCATTTTGTTGCTGTCCACATGTCATGAGTGATGAGTATAATTATGGTTTTTAAAAGTTTTACATGTCTTTTTATGTTGGGAACATGAAATGTTATTTGGATTTTATATATTTTGTAAGCATGGGATAATGAAAGCCCAAACATATGTTTAAAAAAAATGTGGTCACGATTTGATAATTCCGCATATAAAATAGATTCATTAATTGAATGACATATTGCTATCATGAAAAAAAAATATTAGTTAACATATGAAAATATAATAACTAAAATGGAAGAAACTTTAATTCAAACGAATTTTAAGGTAATAGGCAGGTGACATTCTCGTATATAATTGGGATTATTCCTAACTATATAAGAGGGTGTTACATTTAGTGGTATCAAAGCCCAGGTTTAGGCAATCCTAGACCTAAGTGGGCTAAAGGTTTATCATGCATGCATTGTATGTCTCATATGACTCTGACATGGGCTACTTCTCTGTCGACTTGTAGGATTAGAGGAGGGTATGGAAATTCAGGTGCATGAAGTTACTAAAAGCAATAGCTCTCCTAATACTGGAGCACCGAACCAACCCAGTGTAGCTAGTGTTCAGGGTCTGAATGCTATACCAGCCGCAATCCAGCAGGTTCCTGGACATGCCGAGCAGGACCAAAACCCTTTGATGCAGCAGATGGCTGGTTTACTGCAACAGATCGCAAGAGTGGTACCACAACCTGCTCTAGTTCCTCCACTGAAACCAAAAGTACAGATGGACAAGCTTTGTAAATATGGAGCCACCACTTTTCTGGGTACGAAAGATAATGATCCTGCTGCAGCGGAATATTGGTTAGAAAAGACCGGAAGAGTCCTTGATGAGCTTGAAGTTCCTACTGATCCAAAGGCAAGACATGTCATATCTCTGCTCCAGGAAGATGCTTATGATTGGTGGAAGTCAGTTCTTTTGAAATCAGAGGCTCCAAAGCCTATGACATGAGAATTCTTCATCACTGAGTTCAAGGAAGAATATGTTCCTCCATTTTACATAGATGAGAAAAAGAGGGAGTTTATGAATCCTAAGCAAGGCAAGATGACAGTGATAGAGTATCAGAGAGAGTTTACTCGATTGAGTAAGTATGCTTCTGAGATTATCATGAGTGAGAGAGATAAGTGTAGAAGATTTGAGGATGGCCTCAATACAGAGATTGGGGATTTTGTGACTAAACTTCAGCATGTCAACTTTACTCAACTAATTGCATCCACGGTTAGTGTTGAAAAGAGAAAGAGAAAGAGAGCAGAGGAAGCTTTTAAGTTGACAGTAACTCCAGTGGCCCAATCTATAGGCAAGAAAGGTCGATACTACCTAGGACAGTCTCATGGAAGGAGTCAGGGACATAATAGGAGTTATACATCGAGTGGACTACACAGGAGGGGGCAGCCCTCCAGGGTTACATCTGCAGCCGGTAGCATATATACACAGGCTACCTGAAAAAGCTTTCCAATTTATGGTACCTGCCACAAGAGCCATAGAGGAGAATGTTGGATGGTCACAGGTGCTTGTTTCAGATGTGGGTCCAAGAACCATATGAAAAGAGATTGCCCTCTGATGTCTACTAGTGCACCTACACAGACTGCGGGATCAGCTTGGGTTCAGAATCAGACTCAGACTAGAAGAGGTCGAGCAGGACCTAATCAGACCACATCAGAAACAATCAACAGGCCGGGACCCAGCAAGACTCCAGCTAGGGCATATGCTATGAAGGCCAGAGAGGACCAAACAGCCACTGATATGATTGTGGGTATGTTTTCTTTACATGACTCAGTTTTATGTGCTTTAATAGATCCTGGTTCTACACATTCCTATGTATGCACGAGCACACCTAGTCAAAATAGTATGACGATCGAAAATCTAGAATATGAGATTGAGGTCACAAATCCCCTAGGACACAGTGTAATTGTTAACCAGGTATACAAAAGTTGCCCTTTGATAGTGCATGGGAAAGAATTTTTTGCAGACTTGATTGAATTGTCATTCCACGAGTTTGATGTTATCTTGGGCATGGATTGGCTTCCTAAACATGAGGCAGTAGTGGACTGTCGATCTAAGACAGTTGTTCTTAAAACTCCAGAACTAGAAGAGGTAGTAGTGGAAGGTGAAAGGTTTCTACCACCTGCTCAAGTGATATCTATGATGAAGGCGCAACGAATGATCAGAAACGGGTGTGAGGCCTACTTAGCTCACGTGATTGATACTAAGAAGGGAGGTCCAGATCTTAAGGATATCCCTATAGTGAATGAATTCCCAGAAGTGTTCCCAGATGACTTACCAGGGCTACCTCCCGATAGAGAGATTGAATTCTCTATAGAGCTCACTCTAAGTACAACACCAATATCAGTTGCACCATATAGAATGGCACCGACAGAGTTGAAGGAATTAAAGACACAGCTGCAAGAGTTATTTGATAAAGGTTTTATTAGACCAAGTGTGTCTCCATGGGGTGCACCGATATTGTTTGTAAAGAAGAAAGATGGGTCTATGAGGTTGTGCATAGATTATAGACAGTTGAACAAGGTGACTATTAAGAACAGATATCTGTTACCACGAATTAATGATCTTTTTTATCAGCTGAAGGGTGCAAGAGGTTTCTCTAAGATTGATTTGAGATCAGGGTACCACCAATTAAAACTTAAGATAGAGGACATAGCTAAGACAACATTTAGAAGTAGATATGGGCATTATGAGTTTTTGGTGATGCCTTTCGGTTTGACAAATGCTCCAACAGTCTTTATGGACTTGATGAACCGAATCTTCAGATTATATTTGGATCTGTTCGTGGTGGTTTTTATTGATGATATCTTAGTGTATTCCAAGAATAAGGAAGAACATGGTCAACATTTGAAAATAGTTTTGCAAACCCTCAAAGAACAGAAGCTTTATGCCAAACTCTCAAAATGTGAGTTTTGGCTCGATGATGTGGCTTTCATTAGACACATTGTGTCAGCAGATGGCATCAAAGTTGATCCCAGCAAAGTAGAGGCAGTTATGAGTTGGAAGCCTCCCCGTAATGTGACAGAAATCAGGAGTTTCCTCGGTTTGGCCGGTTATTACAGGAGGTTTGTTAAGGGCTTTTCAATGATTGCTTCTCCTTTGACCAGATTACTGAGGAAAGATGTGAAATTTGAGTGGACAGAGAAATGTCAGGTCAGCTTTAAGAGACTTAAGAAGATGTTGACTGAGGCTCCCGTTTTGACACAACCAGTCCCGGATAAGGAATATGTCATCTATAGTGATGCTTCTCACAATGGATTGGGGTGTGTACTGATGCAAGAGGGCAAGGTAGTAGCTTACGCTTCTAGACAACTGAAGACACATGAGAAGAATTACCCCACACATGACCTTGAACTGACTGCCATTATTTTTGCTTTAAAGATATGGTGCCATTACTTGTACGGGGAAAAGTGTTTTATTTACACTGACCACAAGAGTTTAAAGTATCTTCCTACCCAGAAGGAATTGAACTTAAGACAAAGAAGATGGCTAGAGTTAATCAAGGATTACAATTGTGTGATCGACTACCATCCAGGTAAGGCCAATGTTGTGGCCGATGCATTAAGCTTAAAGACTTTGGCAGAATTACACATTCGTCCGACTCTCAACCAAGAAATCAAAGATGCACAAAAACAAGATAACATGTTAGTTGAGATAGCTGAGTCAATCTCTAAGGGGGAGAGAGCTGATTATACAATTAGTTCAGATAACAGTTTATACTACCAAGGTCGATTATGCATACCTAATGTGGAAGATTTGAGATAGAGGATCTTAAAGGAAGCACATGAGACAAAATATGTCATGCACCCAGGAAATAACAAGATGTATCATGACTTGAAGAATAAGTATTGGTGGTCAGGTATGAAAAATGAGATCACAGAATTCACCACCAGGTGCTTGACATGTCAGCAAGTCAAGGCAGAATATCAAGTACCTTCAGGGTTGTTACAGCCAATCATAATTCCAGAATGGAAATAGGAACCAATAACCATGGATTTTGTGATTGGGTTGCCTTTGACACCAAAAAAATATGATGCTGTGTGGGTGATTGTGGATAGATTAACAAAGTCAGCTCACTTCTTGCCCATCAGGAGGGACTACCCATTAAGCAGGTTAGCGGAGTTATATGTAAATGAAATAGTATGGCTTCATGGAGTGCCAATCTCCATTGTTTCATATAGGGACCCCAGGTTCACTTCTCAGTTTTGGGGTAGTCTGCAAAGAGCTTTGGGTACCAAGCTTAGTTTCAGCACAGTTTTTCATCCTCAGACTGATGGACAATCAGAAAGGGTGATTCAGACTTTGGAAGACATGATGAGGGGTTGTGTAATAGAGTTTGAGGGAAGTTGGGACAAATACCTACCATTGATGGATTTTGCCTACAACAACAGCTATCAATCAAGCATTGAAATGGCTCCTTATGAGGCACTTTATGGTAGAAGGTGTTGAACACCATTGTGTTGGACAGAACTCAATGAGAATAAGCTAGTGGGACCAGAGTTAGTCCAAGAAATAGAAGAAAAGGTGAAGATTATACAAGAAAGGTTGAAGACGGCTTCAGATAGGAAAAAATCATATGCAGATCTCAAAAGGAGAGACATAGAGTACGAAGTGGGAGACAAGGTGTTTCTCAAGGTTTCCCCTTGGAAAAAGGTCCTCAGATTCGTAAAGAAGGGCAAGTTAAGCCCTAGGTTTATTGGACATTGTGAGATCTTAGATAGAATTGGACCAGTGGCCTATAGACTTGCTTTACCGCCAGAGTTGAGCAAGATCCATAATGTCTTTCATGTTTCCATGCTGAGAAGGTACCGATCAGATCCTTCTCATATTATTCCAAAAAACAGCATCGAAGTAAGGCCAGATTTAACATACGATGAAGAACCAACGGAGATCTTGGCTCGTGAAGTGAAGGAGTTAAGGAATAAATGAGTCCCATTAGTCAAAGTGTTATGGAGGAATCATTCAACTGAAGAAGCAACATGGGAAAGCGAGGAAGTGATGAAGGCACAATATCCCAAGTTGTTTTCAACATAAACAATCAGGTAAATTTCGAGGACGAAATTTATTAAGGGGGAGAGAAATGTAACGCCCGTCAATTTAGGCTTGGATAATTAACATATTTAATGATCGTAATTAAAATTATTTGAGACTAAATTTGGAAATAAAATATAATAAAAATATTTATAAGTGAATTTTTATTAAGTTATGTGTGTTAAATAAAATAAATAGAAAGGTTGGGTAAGTTAATAATAATAAGATAAAAACCAAGGATTTAAGTGGATATTTGGCAAAAACAATGGGGGACCTAATAGGGTATTTACCATGAGTATAAAAATGTTATTTTCTTCTTCTTCTTCCAAATTTCAGAATCCTAGCCTCCCTCCTACTCTTCCATACACTAATTCTCTCTTCTTTCACTCATTTTCTTCTTCCTCTCCTTCCTCTTCCTCTCTCCAAAAACATAAAATAACTATAATAGCTTAAGGTTTGAAAAGGTTAAGACTTCATTGTGTCAAGGTTTGTGCATATGAGCATATTTATTCATTTTGGCATTTTATTTGCATTACAATGATGTTTGATATTGAAGGAAGAGTGAACAAATAACTTGTTGTGTTTGCTGGTTTTGTTAAAAATTCATTTGGAATAATACTGATTTATTTGACCATATCTTTTGTTCTGGAAGTTGGATCGGGATGAAATTAGTTGGAAATGAAACTAGACACATATACCTAAAATTTTTGTGAAGATTGTAAATACTATATCTGACTCTAAGTTGGTCTAAAAGTTTTTACAAAATCTCGAATTTGAAAGTACCTTGAAAATTCTGGGTAGTTATTTTCTGAACAAGCTATGGTATTTTACTTATATATTTTGTTCTGGAACCTAGATCAGAATGAAATTAGTTGGAAATGAAACTAGACACATATACATAAAACTTTTATGAAGATTGAAAATACTATATCGGATTCTAAGTTAGTATAACAATTTGTACAATATCTCGAATTTGAAAGTACCCAGAAAATTCTGGGTAGTTATTTTCTGAACATACTATGGTATTGTGCTTATATCATTTGTTATGGAACTTGGATCAGGATGAAATTAGTTGTAAAGGAAACTAGACACATAGACCTAAAACTTTTGTGAATATTGTAAATACTATATCTGACTCTAAGTTGGTCTAAAAAGTTTTACAAAATCTCGGATTTGAAAGTACCCAGAAAATTCTGGGTAGTTATTTTCTGAACATATTATGGTATTTTGCTTATATCTTTTGTTCTGGAACTTAGATTGAGATGAAACTAGTTGAAAAATAACGTAGACACATATATACAAAAACTTTATGAAGAGTATAAATGCTATTTATGATTTATTTTGTACCTCATATTTGATACAACATCTCGGACCTAAGAATATTCTGAAAAATACTGGACATATTTTTATTGAGCACTGTACGGTTATTTGGACATAACTTTAGCTAGAAAATTCAGATTTATATGATTCATTTTGTATAGAAAAGATAAGACATTAATCTAAAACTTTATAGAATACCATAAGGTCAAATTCGAATCAAAAATAGGTAGAATATGCAATCAAAATTCAGAGTAGGAATCTGTCCAGAAATAAAAATTTAGTAATTTGGTATTTTAAATAATGGGTGACATATATATATATATATATTAATTTTAAATAATATGATAATAGTTATATTTAAAATTATTATTGTGTATTGACTAAATTAATATGATGTGTTTTAGTTTGAGGTTTCAAATGAGATTGAGAAATTTTTATATGTATAGGGCATGTAAACCGAAAATTTTTATGAATATGGGAATTTTGATGATTTATATAAACAATAAGATGATAATATCAATTAAGCTCAATTCTCTAATTTAGGACTAGAAATAGTATAGATGGCATGTCATTGAAGGGTTTACGGTACCGTAGAAATTATGATGATATGAAAATTTTCATTATATGGACAAGGTGGTTTAAGCTAGGGTGAGAGCGCCTTTGATCCTAAATGCATGCAATTATTTATTTTATTCAGTCAAGATGGCTTAAGCTCGGGTGAGAGCGCTTTTGACTTGAGAAGATATTTCCAATTACATTATCCCTATTTCTAATTAAATTTAACATGTAAGACTAATATTATCCCTATTTCTAATTAAATTTAACATGTAAGACTAAAACATACTAAAATTTCAGAATTTTTGAACCATTAGATAATTTTTGGTATAATTTTAAATATTGCTATGTTTTCTGCCCTTAGGCAATTTTGGGGTAACATATTTAAAAATTCATATCTTTCACTGTGTATATTCAATTATTGTGAAAAGTTTTATACAGTTATAAAAGTTAATTTGGAACATTTTTCATGTTTACCTAATTTCTAGATTCGGTCTCTAAGGTTCTCAAATATTGACGGATCTATAACTGGTTCAGAATACAATGATAACCTGACCAGTTCATTTGTTCAGCTCATAACTCACAAAATAATTGACATTTTAAGGTGAGCCTTTCACAGGAAATTAAATAAGATATAGAAATAAACTTTTATGTTTTTAATTTTGATTAATTCGATCCAAAACCAGTTTAAATATGAGAATGAAATTACTGGAGCTGTACAGGTCTATGGAACCAGCTTAATCAAGGAACAGTCATAGTTCATTTCACTATAACTCAACCTACACAAGAGATATTTATACAAAATTTGGAAGAGACCTAAATAACACATATATTTACAACTTTATATTTTACAAAATCTCAGATTTATCCATTAAGATGATCAAATTGAGAAAAATCCGTAGAGTATCCTGTTGATACTCTTTTAGGGACCAGTCTCACTCAGATGACCATTTCTCTTCATATACTGAAATTCATTCAATAAACTTTGACAGACAGATACACAAGATAAAAATGAACAACTTTTATATTTAACACTTTTCCAAATTCGATTCACAAGATAATAAAAAATAGAGTGAAATATACTGCAGTAACATAACCCAAAAAGTTCTAAAAACACAATAACAATGAGAAATACATAACTTACCAAGAACAGATTTATTTGGAGTGAATTTCTTGCAAATCATGAAGAAGAGTATGAACAATTGAGGTTGTGATATGGAGGAAGGAAAGAAATAATGATGATAAGAAGAAGAGAGTTGAAGTTGAAAGAAAATGGGGCAAAGTCTTAATTGACTTTCCCCTCCCTCTCCCTTCTCCTGTTTTCATCTTTTTTTTTTCTGCTGTGTCCACTATTAAGTTTTTTTTTAATTATTTAGTTTTATTTTCTTTATTTATTTTTACATATTTACTTATATATAGTCCCTTTAAATTTTATGAAAAATACAATTTAATCAATTTAATTTATTTTAATTTCTAATTTAATAAACAACTATTTTCTTTCTTCTTTTCGATATTTCATTTAGTTAGCCACAAATTTCATTTTAATTCTTAAATTTCCATTTATTTACAATTATACTACTACTTTACATTTATTTACACTTTTGCCACTAACTATATATTATTTTTATTTTTATTACATAATTTTAACATTTTTCACCACTTATATTTTGTTTATCAATTTTACTATTTTTGTCACATTTTTCACATTTATCATTATTATTATTATATTATTTTTACCACTTTTATCATATTTTTCATATTTATCACTTATGTCATTTTTCTCATATTTTTTACATTTATTAATTTTATTGTATTTGTCATTTTTATCATTTATCTCGTATTTTTTCACTTTTATAATTATTCTCACATTTTTCACTTATTTCATTTTTATCATATTTTTCACTTACATCATTTTTATTAATTGTTTTTCACTTTTATCATTTTTACTACTTTTATACACATTTGCCCCTAGTTTCCATCAAATAGAAAATCTTCGAACTAGATACATAGGACATGAATCCGAAAGTCTACTACACTGAAGAGTAATCCTGAAGGACCATCCGAATATTTCATTGTACATTGAATCACTGAATCAATATCACTGAAGTAGATCATCAGTGGCCTATATAAGCAAGTCGTCATGACCCGCACTGCAGTAATGGTATCCCTATGGCTAGCCAACTATATCCTGGGCTATATTTAACTATCAGAAAAATAACTAAGGTATTATTTTATTCCTTTAATTCAATTTCCATTAAATTCATAAATTTCATTATTTTTACATTATTAATCACTTAACATTTTATTCGTCCATACAATTTTATCTCTACCATAATATTTTCACATTTTCCATTCTACTATATCAATTTTTCATCATTAATAATCAATTAAGTCATTAAGTTCACTAAATACACTTTATTCCTTATTTTGTTTTTCATTTCATGCACAATAAAATCAATAATTAAAAAAATATTCAATATATCATTTAACAATTCTCAATAAATTTCTACACACCCAAAATCATATTTTCCTGTATTTTATAACCAAATTTCCATTTAATTAGCAAGAAAAATATTAATTTTCCTTTTTTCATATTTCTGCCTATAATTAATTTTCATCATTAAAATTTTTTCTTTTACCTTCTAATTATTCATTTCACTAATTTATACATTCATTATTCCATATGCATCATAATATTACAATAAAATATATTTATTCCTGAATATTCATTTTTTACATAATAAGGTCATATTTTTTAATTTCCACTAATAATTTTTTTAATTGAAATTAACCATTCTAATTCATTTTTCATAATCCCTTAATCATATTTGAAGCATTAATTAGCAATTACATGCAAATCACACAAATTTCTAAATTTCCATAACCCTAAATCATGCTTAATTAATGGAAATAAGTAGATTTTGGAATCACTAACCCTAATTTCTTGCTTTGGCCTTCCTAGGCTTCCTTTTCCTTAGCCTTTCCCTTAAAAGCACCTTCATCTTCTTTTGAACCTACCATGGCCGAAATTTACCCTTCATTAATCCACCATTATTTTGCCTTCTTAACTCAAATAAACTTCATCTTTATCATCTACATTCCTTAAACTACCTATTTGAACCATTAAAGTAATTTAAAACTATAAATTTCACTTACCTCAAATTTGTATCCTAAATTTTCTCCTTTGATTTTCTTCCACTCTAGCCTTCCAAATGAAGATTAAAAGCTTCTACTAGGTACTAGATATGCTGAAATATTTTTTGGGTGGTTGATTTTGGTGTAAGAATTTAAGAAATTGGAAGAAATTTGGAAGGAAAATGGGAAAAGAATGGGTCGACAAAGCTAGCTGATTTGGGGAAGAAAGAGTTGAAGAATTCTCTCTAGATTCTAACCTTGTTTTTGTCTCTCAAATTGAGCCTAAAAATATTGATTAGGCTCTTAATGATGAAAGTTGGGTGATTACTATGCAAGAGGAACTCAACCAATTTGAAAGAAGTAAGGTATGAACCTTAGTTCCTAGACCCAAAGACCATAAGGTCATTGGTAGTAAATGGGTGTTTAGAAATAAGTTAGATGAATAAGGATCAATAACTAGGAATAGAGCTAGGTTAGTTGCAAAAGGTTATAATCAAGAAAAAGGTATAGACTATGGTGAAACTTATGCTCCGGTAGCTAGATTAAAAGCCATAAGAATACTTGTAGCATTTGCATGCCATACGAATTTTAAACTTTTTCAAATGGATGTCAAAAGTGCATTCTTAAATGGTTTTATAGAAGAGAAAGTATTTGTAGAACAACCTCCGGGTTTTGAAAGCCATAACTTGCCTAATCATGTTTTTAAACTTTTAAAAGCCTTGTATGGGTTAAAACAAGCTCCAAGAGCTTGGTACGAAAGACTACGTTCTTTTCTTTTAGAAAATAATTTTTCAAGAGGACATGTTGATACAACCTTGTTTATTAAAAAGCATAAGCATGACATTTTAATTGTTCAAATTGATATTGATGATATCGTATTTGGGTCTAGTAATGAATTGCTTTGCCAAGAATTTGTTGAGTGTATGACTAGAAAATTTGAAATGAGCATGATGGGTGAACTTAAGTTCTTCCTTGGTCTACAAATCAAGCAAAGTAATGAGGGCATATCCATCAACCAATCCAAGTACTCCAAAGAGTTAATCAAGAAATTTGGAATGGAAGGTTGCAAAAATGCTAAGACTTATATGAGCACATCAACAAAATTGGATAAAGATGAGAAGGGGAAGAACATAAATGAAAGGCTCTATAGAGGTATGATCAGATCACTTTTATATCTTGTTGCCTCTAGGCTCGATATAATGTATAGTGTATGCTTATGTGCTAGATTTCAATCTTGTCCTAAGGAATCACATTTGAATATTGTAAAAAGGATTTTAAAATACCTAAATGGCACATTGCATCTAGGCTTATTGTATTCTAAAAATTCATCTTTCCATATCATAGGATATTCGGATGTAGATTATATCGCTAATTTTTTGGATAGAAAGAGTACCTCATGGACTTATCACGTTATTGGTGAATGCCTAGTTTCTTGGTTTAGCAAGAAATAAGTTTCGGTTGCCTTATCTACCACTAAAGCAGAATTTATGGCAGCAGGGTGTTGTTGCACTCAAATCCTATGGATGAGACAACAACTTAATAACTATGATCATAGTTTGGACCATATACCCATCAAATGTGACAACACTAGTGCCATCAACCTATCTACGAATCTTATTCAACACTCTACAAGTAAGCATATTGACATTAGATATCATTTTCCTAGGGATCATGTTCAATATGAAGATGTTGTGTTAGAATATATTGATACAAATGATCAATTAGCAGACATTTTTACCAATCCTCTTAATGAATAAAGTTTTTGTTTTATAAGAAGAGAGTTTGGTATGCTTGATGGATCAACATTGTCTTAATTATTATTTTTTTGCCAATTGTATGTCATGTGAACCTTGAATGTTAATTCCTTCATATGATGCATTTTACATGATTGATTTTATGGTATGAAGTGGTTAACATGATAGAAATATGTGTTTTAAGGCATATAATCTTTTTTGAAATCTTCTAGTCTTGTTTTAGACTTAGTTTTATTTTTTTAAAGATTTGAGGTGGTTCACACCCATGACATATATTCACGGCCGTGAACAAAGATAGCAAACAATTTCAGTAGCTTTCACGCTTTGCTTTACGACTTGCCTCATGGGAAGAGGTAGTGAAGACTAAGCTTCACGCTTGTTACTATATTTGTCACACCCGTGAAAAGTATTTTTCACGCCCGTGACTGTTTATTGTCACGACTATGACTCATTTCACCTTCCTTTTCATGGCTAGAGTACCCCTTCAACAAACTGTGACCCCGATGATTCACTCCCATGATTGGTTATTCACAACCGTGAAGCTATCGACTATAAAATGAAATTTTATGTCTTTTCTCTTTGAAGCGCACTTAGAGTCCTAGTTATCTTGTAGTATCTTTACCTTTGTTGTTATAGAACTTTATCTTTATGCATTTTAATTTTCATGTAATCTTAGTCACCTTTTAATTTTTAATACAACTATCTTATTAACATTTCTATCTTTTTGCTAGTGACAAAAGGGGAGAAATAAGCATATATGTGTTCAATATATGTCAATTAGAGAAACAAGCATATTTGTGTGATATGTGTTACATGAATATGCAATATGCAATGTGTATGCAATATGCAATGTGTGGTTATATAATGAAATATGCAAATTTTATTTCAATTGATGATATGCAGAAGCTATAGCTCACATCAACCTCACATATACCTTGCAACTTGAACTTATTTGAACTCGCTTTATTTAATGCATAAGATATACTTAGCATATATCTCATATATACTTTGAATACACTTGGTTATACATGTTTTATTTTATGAGATATACTTAATATATACCTTGTATATACCTTATTAGTTTGCAAATACCTTTGCTATATTTCTTTCAAAACTTGCAATTTATTATTTTAATCTTGAGCACCTTTTGAGGGGGAGACTTCTCAAAAGCATATATTGCTAGATTATTTGTCACCATAAAAAAAGGGGAGATTGTCGAACCTTGAGGGGTATTTCTGTCATTTTGATGACATTAAATAAAATAGCAATAATGTATTTAACAATGTTTGTGTTCTAAGTGTGTTAAATAGGATATACTTTAATTAGAACATAAAGCAAGATTGAAAAACAACTTTTGAAGATAAAAATCAAGAAATAGCAAAGTGTCACGCCCATGGAAAATAACGTGAAAATAGCTTAGCGCCAATTTTCTACCATTCAAAGTTCACGACCATGAAGGATCAAAACAACCATTAATGATCAAACAAGTCATGCCCATGAAAGTATAGTCACACCCGTGACTAAAAACTTCAATTTCTTCCAGAGAGTGTCACGACCAGAGTCACCACTTGGACCATGACATGGAAGAACATTCACACCCATGACACATATAGTCACGCTAGTGACCAAACATTTCCAATTCTTCCATAAAGTATCATGGCCAGAGTCACCACTTAGACCACGGCTTGGAAGAACATTCATGCCTATGACACATATAGTCACACCCATGAACAAGGACAGAGAAATATGTCAAGCTCAAATTAAGAGTTGGTTCAATGACTATTTCACATTAAATGCACCCAAACAGCTATAATTCACATAGGGAGTATAAATGCAAGTCATTTACAAATCCCAACCAAAAGAGAACAAAAACAACAACAATTATTTTTCATCTTTAATCTTGTTGTAGCCTTTTGCATTAATTGTTTTTCAACAATACTCTATTTTTTTTGAAAACCTAATTGCTCATAACTTCTTACCATTGTAGGTTGGTGAGTGTTTCTCCTTGTAATCAATTACTCAAAAGTGAGCTTGGGTATATTGGGTTAAGAGTGAAAAACTTTTAAGGGTTTATTGTGTGAGCCATAAAACACAAAGAATTAGTTATTGTGTGAGACATTGAAAAATACAAGAGAATTTCTGGGTTAGGTGTTAGCCATTGAGAGAAACACCATAGTTGGGAGTGAACTTGAAAAATACCATTGTAACACTTAGTGTGTTAGTGAAATACCCAATTGAGATAAGGGAGAGGAGTAGGGTTTGTTAATACCCGAACCTCTATAAATCTTATGTGTGATATCTCTCCTTCCTTCCTTCCTCTATTTTATTTATTCCACACTTTTAATTAAGAAAATTTTATATGCTAACCAATTTAACCCCTTTCTTGGTTCATTGTCTGGGCAATAAGAAACAAAGGAGCAAGAAGCAAATGAGGTGGTGCCATAAGCAAGAAGACTTAAAAATAAAAATTTGATTTGTATTTTGGGTTGTAAATTCATGCATATACCTAGGTAAGATCTAGTCAATCTCTCTTTGGCTCAAGAGATTGACTTTAGTATTTTTAGAGTGCTCTTAAGGTAATCACCTTTAGCACTTATTGTACAAATTTATTTGATTAATAACAGGATTTTTCATTAATTTGATGTTCATTTGATATATGAATTGATAGTGACCTTAAATCAATTAGTGAAGTCCTTGATATATAACATAGCATGAAGGAAATCATGATGAGATCATGATATTGATATTCTTATCATGTGTGATTATGTTAGTATCAAAATTATCCTTAGTCATATGATTAATGGAATGGGACATTGTTAATTCGGACAAACTAGCACATGTTACACTCCTTGATTGGATCGAGTAGTAGATCTTGTAATCTATAAATATGAGATGTTTAGAGTTAACATGTGGATGCTTTTTAAGTGTAGCTAAGTACATTGGATGACCAACTATGAGACAATCATATGGATAATCTATTCAAATGTCAATGATAGTCTCATCATAGCAATGGTGCAAGTATCCTTAGACTTGAGGTACTCAAGGATATCTTGGATACTGATTCTGTAATTTAACACTATTTCATGTTGCCTCAGAGAGGTTGCTCATAGAGTGGTGATTGGATACAGCTTGAGGTATTCGAAGGTAATTGGATAACTAACAAAGGATTCACCACTCCTGATAGAAGGAGTGTATACCCATGGCCTCTTGTCGTGGTCATTACTCGGGAATCTCTAACCGGAGTGGAAATGTCATAAACATAGTCTTCAATGATATATCTAATAGAGTAATAAGCCTCAAGGATAAGAACTAACATTACTTGGACTAGACATGAAGTAGTCAGTCTAGTGGGAGTTGACATATGTCCATATTCTGAACCAAATTGGGTATAGAATGGTGAAAGGAATAATTGTACGGAAATTGTCTATGGAAAGGTTCGTAGTCAAATCACTGACTTTTTGGTCAATTAGGGTCATGATGTGTTGCTAGATACTACTCATGACTTGCTTAAATTAATTGTTAAATTTAAGTGGCCAACATAACCGAAACCTAATGGGTCACACGCATTGAAGATATAGAGAATGAGTAAAATGGTATTTGATGAGACCTAAAATATGAGAGAATTATTTCGGGATGGATCGTGATGAGATTGCACAGGAAAAATCTTTCCGAAGGATCACGGGCCCAAGTGCCAGAAGCAGGCCCAGTGCGGGGGTTGCTGCCTGCTATTGGCCAACGAATGAATTGGCCTTAATTAGGCCAATTATGGCCAATTTACTATTCATTCATGCATTTCTCTTTTCTCCATTTTTGACTTTTGACTTTTGATATTTTCTTTGAATTTGATTCAAATAGAAATGATATCAAATGACAAAAAATAGACATGAAAATATTTTTTTGTGAAAAAAATATTTTTAAGACAATAAAATTCTTTCAAAAACACTTTCAAAGCTAGCACTTTGAATTTGTTCAAACCATTTTCTTTTGACAGTTTCTTCTTCATTCTTCGCGTGGATTATCATTAGAGACATCCTAGTGTGGATTGTTGTGGTTTGCTACAACCCAATAAAGTGAAGATTTGAATAACAAATAAGAAATTGCAAGGTATAATTTCTAACCTCTATTTTTATATAAATTAGTTTTAGTGGTACAAGTATGATCTTTTGTTTTGGGTTTTGAAAATTTTATTTTTCGCTGCGTTTATGAATCTAATTCATTCTTCAAAACCCAACAGTGATATCAGAGCCTCCTTGTGTCTATTAAAATTAATTTTATTGAAAATGCAATGAGATTGCATGGTTTTGATGATTTTGGATCAATAAGTTTTGTATACACTTTCCATTTGAACATGTTATCCTATTTTAATTTGAAGACAAGATTTATTAGGAAAGTAATTATTCAATTTTTTAAAATAATATTACTTAAACCTATTTTTTATTATTTCATCAAAATTTTAAAAACATGTCATCTTTATAACTCCATTAGATAAAGGTAGGAACCTATCCCATTTAGAAATACAGTGACTATAAAGAACATTTGTTTCAACAGTATAACCATGCATTTACAGAAATTTTAATGGCATTTCCCCCCCCCCCCCCCCCGCGTTCTCCAAGTGCTTAAATGAATATTTGCAAATTATATTCCATTTAGCACCCGAAGAACAAAGGGAAAATGTAATTCAACTTTTAGATATGCATGGAATAAACATTGAACTAGTCATGTCCATTCATAGAACCGACATTCCTAAACTGTCCACTATGGACAATTCGATGACCTCTCACTATCTAGTGAGAAGAGCACCAAATGGGTTTCTACGATTTAAAATGTATGAAATTGTACATTTAATAATTCATTTTACATAGTTTATCTAAGAATCTATTAAAATTTTGGCAAATAACCCCTATAATATGTATTTTTCACCATCTATAAAAGGGTCATGTATTAATGTTACATAAACAAAATCAAATCAACAAAGTAAAGTTTCAAACAAATAAAATTGCACTTCAAATATGTAATATCACCACCCATGCTTGTGCCTTGAGTTCTCGTCGAGCCACCAAATGCTCAACATTTTATTCAGTTAAAGCATATATAACCAAGTAAAGCAATATAAAATTTTCAATACAAAGAAAATGTTCTTTTAAGTATTTTCCAATAATTTTCCATTTATTGCAGTTATGGAAATATTATTTCATATAGAACTTATGTTTCAACCAATTATTTAATATAACAAAGTAATTCATGTCTTATGGTTATACCATGTTATCTAAGCCAAAATGTCACAAGTTCTAAAATTATGCTAATACAGTTGATATTACTATTCAATTAATTGGATAATATATCAAAGCAAGAGATAAACCTATAATGTGCATGCTTGTTGTCTAACCATTGACAATATTGAAAACTAACCTTCCAAATTGGATGTTCAGTTTAATTGAACAAATACTACTATGATATTTCACCCAAAAAAAATACTATTATGTTCAATTAAAGCAGGTAGATATAGACTTGATAATTCTTGAATTGCTCATTAGACTCCGCTTTCAACCTTTTATCCAAAAATTCAAGTTGAACCTGTTTAAAAAAATTATATAATTTTTTTTATGTCCGATTATATTTGAACTTTTTTTAAAAATATTTACCTGCTCATTAGACCACTTATTTCTTTGCTATAGTCAATTAAATATTACTCTTTGTGCTTAGATTTTTGTCTAAGTCATTCACAAACATGTAGAACAATACATAACACTATTCTCATTATTTAAAGAAATTGACATTTGAAATTATTGGTGATTAGACAAATTAGATTGTCTTATTCTCATCATGTTTGAGAGCCAATAGATATTGTCTTCTTTTCTCACTTATTTCCAAAGGAAAAACTAAATTTGAGAATTAATATATTAATTATTCAAGATATATAGAGATAACATAAGCTATAAGAAATTAATTCAACTTATTAGTCAGTTAATTAAATGTGAGTGACATGATACTCAGTCAATAGGAAGTAGTAGAAATAAACCAAAACCTTTTAATTGGAAATTATTGCATATTATATACTGTATATCTTTTAAAAAAATTATGATTTTATACAACAATTTCTTAGTACTTAGAAATTATCACTTGTTGTCAGTCTCCCTAATAAAGATGCACCCCAAAATTATCGATAATGCTTTATTTTTTGATAACTTATATATAAAAAATGAAGTCAAATGAATTTTCGTTTTTATTATTTTTTATTGATTCATCATGAGTCAATTTTTTTTATAAAAAATTTATACAAAATATATTATAGTTTAAGTTTTATAAATAGTAATGTGATTATAAATCATATTAAATTAGATTTTTATGTTTTCTTTATTTAATTATTTTTGGTTTTGGTTGCTCACTTTGTTTAAGGACTTTGTTTTTTCAAATTTAGTGGTCTACACAAATATATTAAGTTATTATACTTGATTCTAAGTTTTTAACAAGTTTTAAGTTTTTTTTTCCTTTTTGTTTTCCTAAAAAAAGCTAAAAATAATTTAAAAATGGATGTTATATTTCAATATCTTCCGATTAAATCAAAGAGTATGTCCATCACAAATTGGGGGAGTGGACTCGAATTTTTTGGTTTTGCAATTACTCTCCGAGGCTAATTATTAACTAAAAAATTTTGGAGAATTAAATCCTATATTTAATTTAGATAGATGAGCAAGAGGAATAGAGAAGCTTACGTAGCAATCAACATCAACTCCAGTGACAGCAGGGATGAATGACATGTAGTTCAGTGGGGAAAGGTATGGCATTGGGCTATGAACGGCGTGGAGTGCCGAGAGTAGAAACATGAAGAGAAGATATGGCAAAAGTGGATATGGGACTGGTTCTGCATGTTATGCTGGGAAGATGGCCATTTTATTTTCCATAAAAAAAACTCACAAAACGGTGTCTTTTTTATTAAAATCAAAATGATGTCGCTTTTTTGAACCATTAGTGATGGAAGAAAATATGTCACTAACCATAAGTGACGAACAATCTTCCATCGCAAATTTCCATTAAAAATAAAAAATATATAGCAACGAATTTATTTCAATCCCTAAATTGAAAAGAGCAACGAAAATTGGTCATCGTTGTATAGTTCTTCCCAATTTGTCATTAAATCGTGGCAAATCCATATTCCATTTTTTGCCACCATGTTTAGCTACTACTATTAGCGATGAAATTTATTTGTTGCAATATTTAGTTGCTAATTATCACTAATTCGTCGTTAGTTTTTTTAATAATTTTCAATTACATACCTTTTGTATTTCCATCGCTAAATTAGTGCTTTTTGCTTTTTTGTAATGAGTAGATAGGTAGTTTGTTACAACCAAAAGCACAAGTATTGCCACACTAGCTCCTCTTCCTCCTCCATCTTGGCTAAAACCCCATATTGATAAGTTAAGGAAATATGGGGCCACATATTTTATGAGTAAGAAAGAGGATGACTCAACGGCGATAAAGTTTTGGATAGAAACAATAGAGCAAGTTTTTGAGGAGCTCCAAAGTCTTCAAGAACAAAAGGTTAGATATATTGTGTCCCTTCTGAAGGATCATACCTACGACTTATGGAATTATTGTGTGAGATAGATAAATGTTCCATGAGCATACGTTATTGAGAAAAAGAAGGAGTTCCTAAACCTGAACTAGAAAGCCATGTTAGTGGTAAAATATGAGCAAGAATTCACCAAGCTGAGTAAGTATGCATATGAAATTATTGTGTGAGATAGATAAATGTCGCAAATTTGAGGATGGGCTTGATAATGACATTGGATACATGGTTTCCTCCTTTTAGCATAGGGACTTTACTACATTGGCGCCCTCAACTATTAGTGTGGAAAAAAGTCAAAGAGAAAGAAGACAGAATGGCCTAGACATCAGGTAAAAGGGGGCAGATAGTGCCCAAGTTTTTCTAGTCACACAGTACCAAACCAACCTTTTTAATTAGCAGGCCAACAGTCAAGACCAGAGGGGTCCATAACTAGTACACCAACTTAAGGTATCAAAAGATTTATACCTACTTCATGTCAATATTGTGGAAGATCACATACAGATGATTGTTGGTGGATTATTGGAGCCTATTTATGATGCAAATATATTGTGCACAAGTAGAAGGATTGCCTATAAGGCAGAGGTACAGGTGGTGTAGCACTAGTTATTTGCTAGGATTACCGCTTGACGAGGATATATAGTTTGTCATAGAGGTGCTACTAGGCCCATCTTGTTGGATTTTGAACATGCATCACATAAATGGCACAGTGGAAATATAAAATTTAATTAAATCCAAAACTCATGGTATGCGCTATGTAATTTAAAATTGGATCATTAATCATCTAATAGGAGAAATAGATTAGCTTTTGATTATAACTTCAATCTTCAAGGTGTGAGCTTTTCTTCTAGTTAGGTTATAGCAAACCTATCACACCCCCTCACCCAAATAGTACGTGCTCCAATAAGGGAGCACTACATTAGTCTAACTTCTACAAATCACTATTTTTAAAAATTTAGAGAAAGCCATACACTTTTTTTTTTTTAATTTTAACTCAAAGCTCATATGTATACAATAAATAATACATTTTACTTACATAAGATAGTAATTACAATTGTCAACTTAATTCCTAACATACTATGAAAATAAATTCATAAATTTGAAAGTTTACAATATGAGCAACAAAATATACAAGTTCAAAAGTTTGTGACCCACTATTTCAAGATCAGCTGCTTTAATTGATTAGGATCATCGCTTGTTTTATCTACCACCTTCAGATACCTTTCTAATTCTATGCAGAATAAAAACTCTCAGGCTAAGCTCTAAGCTTAATGGTGCATATAAATAAGGTAATATACTATGTTATGCAATAAGCATTAACACATGTCATTTTATTCATTAAAATCTTACCATGCTATTCTTTTTCTCATGCCCTATCACATATGATTATGAGCATCATGCATTGCCATATATCAAATCATGCCCACTTATCTTTTACGCAAATATAAATCGTGTAAAATCCTAGCATGCATAAATATCAACTCATTTTAATTATATTCCATATTTGTTTTACTTTATCAAAACGTTATTATTATCCGTATCACAATTCATGATTTCCTTTTTAATTTCAATATCTTCTTTATAACCATATCACCTTTATAACCATATCACAATTCAAGATTTCTTTTTTAATTTAGCCACAACACCTTTATAGCCCTCCAACACCTATGAACCCCTTACTAGGATAATGGAGTTTCCATCCAAGCACTTAGGAGTGCCACACGACAATATGATGTGTGCATATAACTTCCATTTCCGGCTTCATAATAGTGTCATTACTGGCTTCATAATTAATACCATTAATGGATTTCATCATACTCTCCCCCTACTTAGCATGCCAAACTATCCTAAATCTGGTTCTAGTTAGGTGTTCTAGGGCTTACTCAATATCATTAAAATTCATAGCATATCCATTTTTCCTTACTTAATCACCTTTACAAACATATTAACATTCTTATTTTACTCGATAAACAATATCTTTTTATTTATTTACCCGAATACTTTAATAATTAACAAGATTTATAATTACTGAAAACAGAGAATTCACAACTGTCATTACTAATTCATTCCCATGAATTGGTTCACTTCCGTGACTCAAAGTTGTGAACGCTTCTAGAATGAATCGTGCCATTTCCACACAGAAGTCACAATCGTGATACAATTCAGTCACACCTGTGATTATAAGCGAGAAATATGCATATTCACTTTCCTATGCATTTATAGATGCATTAATCATACCAAAATACAAATTCATGCATTATTTCAAACAATGATAGGCTATTAACTTAAATTATGCACAAACCTCTATTTTTCTCCTTCACTCTTCTAGGTAGCTTTTTCTTTGTCTTTGCTCCTTTGGGCACATTCTTTAACACTTTGAGCTCCTACAACATCATACATAAATCTCTAAAACTTTACTTTCTCCAAACTTTTTAAACCCTAAACTCTCTCTCATGAAACCCTAAACTCTCTCTCGACATAATCAAGCTCTAAATGAGCTCAAAATCATATTTTCCTTAAGAAAGATGAAAGCAAATAAGAAAAACTTCTTACCTTTACACTTTTCTTCACTTGATCACAACCTTGGAGATTTTCTCTCTTCACTAAACTTTTTTGTTCTTCCTTTTTCTTGTTCTTCCAAGCTTCCTTAAGTCTTGTAAAAATATTAGTCACGCCTGTGATCAAACACTTGCAATTCTTCCAGAGAGCTTCACGACCAGAGTCACCACTTGGACCACGGCTTGGAAGAACATTCACACCCATGACACATATAGTCATGCCCATGAACGAAGACAGAGAAACATGTCAGGCGTGAATTAAAGAGTTGGTTCAACGGCTATTTTCACAATAAATGCACCCAAATAGCTATAATTCATAGAGGGAGTATAAATGCAAGTCATTTATGATTCCCAACAAAAAAGGATAACAAGTAGAACAAGAAAAACAAAAGAACACAATTATTTTATATCTTTAATCTTGTTGTAGCCTTGTGCATTAATTATTTCTCAACAAACCTCTATTCTTTGTGAAAACCTAATTGCTCATAATTTTTGAGTATTGTAGGTTCGTGAGTGTTTTCATTATAATCAATTACTCAAAAGTGAGTTTGGGTATATTGGGTTAAGAGTGAAACACTTGTAAGGGTTTATTGTGTGAGCCATAAAACATAAGGAATTGGTTTTTGTATGAGCCATTGAAAAGTACAAGGGAATTTTCGGGTTAGGTGTTAGCTATTGAGAGAAACACCATAATTGGGAGTGAACTTGAAAAACTCCATTGTAACACTTAGTGTGTTAGTAAAACACCCTATAGAGATTGGGGATAGGAGTAGGGTTTGTTCATACTCGAACCTCTATAAATCTTGTATGTGATATCTCTTCTTCCTTCCTCTATTTTATTTATTCCGCACTTTCAATTAAGCAAATTTTTATTTGCTAACCAATTCAACCCCCTTCTTGGTTCATTGACTAGGAGATATATACAATCATCCCAACTTCCCCTAGAGATCTACTTAATGTCAAATCCATTATCAAGATAGGAGTCGTAGATAAAATCTAATTCATAAAATACAGCAGCAAAATAAAAACTTCAAAACCCATAACAAGGATCTTGCTTGTTCCATTAAAAGTATTTCATCAAACATAGAGGTCAAAAATTATACCTTATAATTTCTTGATTGTTAGTCAAATCTTCACCTTGTTGGGTTGTAGCAAACCACAAAAATCCACACTAGAATGTCTCTAATGATAATCCACATGAAGAATGATGAAGAAACTAACAAAAGAAAAGGTTTGAACAAAAATAAAGTGCTAGCTTTGAAGGTGTTCTAGAGAAAATTTTCTTGTCTCAACATTATTTCTTTTTCACTAAAAAATTTTCATGTCTCTTTTCTGCCATTTGATGTATTTTCTATTTGAATCTTATTCAAAGAAAAGATTAAAAATCAACAAAGAAGAAAATGATGGTCAAATGAATAGTAAATCACCATTAAGGCCAATTATGGCCTAATTAAGGCCAACGACAACAGTGTCGTGTGGGAGCAATGCACGTCAATGCCCAACAACCCTTATGGCCCTGCTACTAGGTAGGCCAATAGCCTGTCTAACCCATGCGGGCTCGTACGAGCCCATTGCCTTCCCTAATGAATTTTTCATGTGATCTCATCGCAATCCGTCTAGAAATAATTCTCTGATATTTTTTGATCCCATCTAATACCATTTTACTCATTCTCCATATCTTCAATGCATGTCACCCATTAGGTTTCCAGTTATGTTGGCCACTTAAATGAACAATTAATTTAAGCAAGTTATGAGCGGTATCTAGCAAAACATCATAATACCCAATTGACCGGAAAGTCAGTGATTTGACTATGAGCCTTTCCATAGACAATTTCCATGCAATTATTCTTTTCACCATCTACCATTCTATACCTCACTTAGTTCAGAGTATGGACATGTGTCAACTCCCACTAGACTAACTACATCACATCTAGACCAAGTAATATTAGTTTTTTTCTCTAAGGCTTATTACTCTGTTGGACATGTCATTAAAGACTATCTTCATGACATTTCGACTTCGGTCAAAGATTACCAAGTAATGACCTCAAAAAGAGGCCATGGGTATACACTCCTTCTATTAGAAGTGGTGAATGCTTTGTTTATTGGTTGCCCAATTACCTTCGAATACCTCTAGCTGTATCCAATCACTACCCTATGAGAAACCTCCTTGAGGCAACAAGGAATAGTGTCAAAATGCAGAATTAGTATCCAAGATATCCTTAAGTATCTCAAGTCTAAAGATACTTGCACCATTCCTATGCTGAGACAATTATTGACATTTGAATAAATTATCCATATGATTGTCTCATAGCAGGTCATCCAATGTACTTAGCTACATTTAGCAAGAATCTACATGTTAACTCTAAACATCTCATGTTTACAAATTATGAGATTTATTGCTCGATCTAATCAAGGAGTATAACATGTACTAGTCTGTCCGGATTAATAATGTCTCATGTCATTAATCCTATGACTAGGGATAATTTAGATACTAATGTAATTGCACATGATAAGATTCTCAATATCATGATATCATCATGATTTCCTTCATGTTATGTTATGTATTAAGGATTTCATTAATTGATTTAAGATAACAATCAATTTATATATCAAATGAACATCAAATTAATGAAAAAACCTTTTATTAACAAAATAAATTTGTACAATAAGTGCTAAAGGTGATTGCCTTTAGAGTACTTCTCTAACAAGCTCTCGTTTGCCCTAAAGCCAATCGCCTTTGTATTTAATTGCATAGGTGAGTGCATAAGAACCATATTTCTTTTGGGGAAGTGGCTTAGTTAAAGGATCAACAATATTATGATCGGCAGACACTCTTTCTATCTTTACATCATTTCTACCAATGATTTCTGTAATCAAATGGTATCTTCTTAGTACATGTTTGGATCTCTGATGAGACCGTGGCTCCTTCACTTGTGCAATGGCTCTATTATTGTCACAATATAGTTGTATTGTATCACAATACTTGGAACCACACCAAGTTCCGTGATGAATTTCTTTATCTAAACTGCTTCATTTGTTGCTTCGGAAGCTACAATGTACTCTGCTTTGGTTGTCGAATCAGCAGTTGTTTCCTATTTGAAACTTTTCCAACAGACTGCTCCATAATTTAGTGTGAATATATAACTTGACTGGAATTTTAAGTCATCCTTGTCAGATTGGAAGCTGACATCGGTATACCCGCTCACAATAAGATCTCTATCTCCATATACCAATAATACATCCTTAGTCTTTCTCAAGTATTTAAGGATATTCTTGGTAGCCACCCAATGACCCTTACCAAGATCCGATTCGTATCAACTCGTGACACTCAGAGTATATGATACATCGAGTCTTGTACATTTCATAGTGTACATGATTGATCCTATAGATGAAGCATATGGAATGAAACTCATGCGTGTCCTCTCATCTTGTATCTTTGGACATATAGACTTTGAGAGAGTAATCTCATGGGTCATTGGAATATATCCTCTCTTGGAATGCTCCATCCTAAACTTCTTTAGCATATTTTCTATGTATGGAGACTGTAAAAAACTAAACAATCTTTTAGATCTATCTCTATAAATCCTTATCCTTAAAATAGAGACCGATTCTCCAAGGTCTTTCATAGAGAAATTCTTGGATAACCAAAATTTGACTGATTGTAAGGCTGAGACATTATTTCCCATTAGCAATATGTCATCTACATACAATAAAAGGAATGCAATTGCACTCCCACTAACCTTCTTGTAAACACAAGGTTCATTCGGATTTTGTAAGAAACCAAACTGTTTGATTGTCTCATCAAACTTAATATTCCAACTCTTGGATGCTTGCTTTAATCCATAAATGAATCTTTGAAGTTTGCATACCTTTTTGCCATCTTTGGATATGAAGCCTTCTAGTTGTGTCATGTATAAATCATCGGTCAGATTTCCATTAAGAAAAGTTGTCTTCACATCCATTTGTCATATCTCATAATCATAATAAGTAGTAATGGCTAGGAGTATCTTTATGGATTTAAGCATAGCTATTGGGCTAAAAGTTTTATCATAGTAAATTCCTTGTCTTTGATGATAACCTTTAGCTACAAGTCTAGCTTTATAGATAATCACATTACCATCCATGTCATTTTTCTTCTTGAAAACCCACATGCACCTTATAAGATTTATCCCTTCGGGTGGGTCAACCAAAGTCCATACTTATTTTTCATACATGGAATCCATTTTTGACTACATGGCCTGAAGCCATTTATCAGATTCTGAACTATTCAGAACTTCTTCATAAGTTGTAGGCCCATCATTTTCTATGAGCAATACGTCGTTCTGTTCACTAATGAGAAATTCTTATCTCTCTGGAACAATACGTATCCTAATTGACCTATGAAGCTCTTGTGTTTTAGAAGGTTGAGCTGCTATATCATCTGTATGAATAAACAGGCTCAGGTTTAGGTAATTGATCAACATATGCTTAAGCATATTGAACTTACTCAAGTTCAATTTTGCTCCCACTATCTCCTTTTAGAAGAAATTCTTTTTCTAAAAATATAGCATGTCTTGAAATAAATACCTTTTATTCCAAGGGGTGGTAAAATTGATATCCATATGATGCTTCTGGATATCCCACAAATAGACATCAGTCAGACTTAGCTTTCAGCTTATCTGACATTGTCCATTTTATATAAATAGGACAACCTCAAATTCTCATGTAAGAAAATGCGGGCATCTTGTTATTCCTTATCTCATATAAAGTAACATCAATTTACTTCGAAGGGACTCCATTTAATATATAAACGACAGTCGCTAGTGCATAACCCCAAAAGGATTTAAGTACTTCCGCAAAGCTCATCATAGACCTTACCATGTCTAATAGGGTTTGGTTTCTTTTTTTAGCTACACCATTGTGTTGTGGCATGTAAGGTTGAGTCCATTGAGATAATATCCCATTATCCATAAGATAATCTAGAAACTCTTGGCTCAAGTATTATCGTCCTCGATCTGATTGAAGTGTTTTAATACTTTTGCCAAGTTGCTTCTCTATTTCATTTTCGAATATTTTGAACTTTTCAAAAGCTTCAGATTTGTATCTCATAAGATACATGTACCCATATCTTGAGTAGTCATCGATAAAAGTAATCAAGTGGATGAAACCACCTTTAACACGTGTGGACATTGGATCATATACATCTGAATATATTAAGTCTAAAAGCCCATTAACCCATTCACACTTTCCCATAAAGGGTAATTTAGTCATCTTACCTAATAAGCAAGATTCACATATGTCATATGATTCATAATGAAATGACCCCAACTACAACTCTTGTATAGCTTAGCCATGCGTTTCTCACTTATATGATCAAGGCAACAATGCCATAAGTAAGATGATTTCAACATATCTTGTTTTTTTCTTTTATTATCATTGATGTTTAAAATTGGATTTGACATATCTAATATGTATATTCCATTACATAATGTACCGTTAGCATAAAGAATTCCATTCAACATAATAAAACAACAATTGTTACAAAAAGTTAAATGGAAACCATCTTTATTTAAACTTGAAACATAAATAATATTTTTAGTTAAAGCATATACATATTAGCAATTATCCAAATTTAACATAAGCCCACTAGGGAGGGTCAAAACATAAGTTCCTACAGCTAATGCAGCAACCTTTGCTCCATTTCCAATACGTAGGACTGACTCTCCCTTATTGAGTTGTCTACTGGTCCTTAGGCCCTGCATATCAGTGCATATGTGTGAGCCATAACAGGTAACTAATACCCATATATCATTATTTGAAACTGTATTAATTTCAATGGCAAAAATACATGACGTAGATGGGGCATCAAATGTCTTCTTCTTCAAAGACTCCAAATAAGTCTTGCAGTTTCTCTTCTAATGGCCATCCTTGCCGCAATGGAAGCATGTCCCCTTTGGAGCAATCTCTCTGGCCTTCTTCTTGGCCATGCCTCCCTTAGGCTTCATGGACTTCTCATTCTTCTTAAAGTTCTTCTTCTTAGAACTAGAAGAGTCCACCAGCGTCATAGCCTTACTATCCTTCTTGACAGATAGCTCAGCTATCTTGAGCAAATTGATCAATTCAAGAGTAGTGGTGGAGATTTGGTTCATCCTATAGTTAAGCACAAAATGTTAATAACTATCATACAAACTGGTTAGAATTAAGTCAATACTTAATTCACGGTCCATCCAAATCCCAAGGTGGCCAACCTCTCAATATAGTCATCATCTTCAATGCATATTGCACTGGAGATGTCCCCTCAACCATCTTAGTGAGGAAGAGCAACCTCGAAGTTTTAAACCTTTCAGAATGCGTTTGCTCATCAAAAAGCTCTCTTAGATGGTATACTATGGAATTAGCATCCATAGCCTCATGTTGCTTTTGCAATTTAACTAACATAGTAGCAAGCATTATGCAGTATGTCATCTCACTATCATCAATATGCTTTTGATATGCCTTCTGAACATCTTCAGAAGCATTAGTAGTAGGGGAATTAGGGAGTGCCTCATCCAGGACATAACCAATCTTTTGGGATTTGAGAACTATTCTCAAATTCCTTAGCCAATCCAAAAAATTTGGCCCAATCAATTTATTTGACTCTAGTAGTTATTACAAATTCACACTTATCATGAGGATGATTCTAACAACCTGGATGTAAAATATAGCATGTTAGAATGTACTTGAAAATGCATGTTTATTAGGTATTTAATAAATGGTATTATGACTTCTATTATTTTATTGTGAATCCATAGCCCTCATTATGAACCCGAAAGAACTCATATGAAAATTCTCCTAGTGTCTCGATATCCAACTAGCTAAGAATAACTTTGAGGCAACTCAACAAGTCATCCTTAGTTTGGTTGGTCGGTATCTAATCCATACCAATTGCTTTATTCATGCAATTATCGAATCTTGTTTTATCAACTAATTGATGTGTGCACATACACTAGGCTATCAACTCTTGATATGTGTACATCTCATGTACACTAACCCAACTTCATCTCCAATACACATTAACCTTGGAACAAATACAACAAGCTAATGATATCGGTTAAATCCAATCCATTAATTGTGAAATCTAATTTCAATGGTTTGAACATATTCTTAGAGAGCGAGCTTGAGGCAACTTAACAACCCTAACTCTAGAAAAACTCTAGTTCTCCTTATATTAAATGAAGGCATAAGACTTAATTGTTTATATGACATGATTATGGACATATTAAAGTCAATCTCTTGAGCTAAAGAGAAATTGACTAGGTCTTACCTAGGTATATGCATGAATTTACAACACAGAATAAAAATCAAATTCCTATTTCTAAGTCTACTTATTTGTGGCACCACCTCTTTTGCTTCTTACTCCTTTGTATCTCCATTATATCCTAATCCTATGTAATCTAATTACATATTTCAAAGTATAGCAATCCTTAATTTACATTTAAGGGGAGCAAGATGAAAAGAGAATTACATAAGAAACAAAGAGAGCTAGGAACATGCAAGCCCTATTTACCATAAAACAAAACAAATCCATATACATTCTCTAATGTATAAAATAAAATAATGACAATTTTGGATTTCAATTTGAAAATTGATTCAACGCTTGAACCGAAATTGTCTACTAGTGTTGTTTTGTTAATTTAATTTTGTATGTCATTTCTATTAGAGGAGTACTCTAAAGGCAATCACCTTTAGCACTTATTGTACAAATTTATTTGATTAATAAAAGGCTTTTTCATTAATTTGATGTTCATTTGATATATGAATTGATAGTGATCTTAAATCAATTAATGAAGTCCTTGATACATAACATAACATGAAGGAAATCATGATGAGATCATGATATTGAGATTCTTACCATGTGTAATTATGTTAGTATCAAAATTATACCTAGTCATAGGATTAACGGATGGGACATTATTAATCCGGATAAACTAGCACATGTTATACTCCTACATTGGATCGAGTAGTGGATCTCATAATCTGTAAACATGAGATGTTTAGAGTAAACATATGGATGCTTGCTAAGTGTAGCTAAACACATTGGATGACCAGCTATGAGACAATCATATGGATAATCTATTCAGATGTCAATGATAGTCTTAACATAGTAATGGTGCAAGTATCTTTATACTTGAGGTACTAAAGGATGTCTTAGATACTGATTATGTATGTTGATACTATTCCTTGTTGCCTCAGTGAGGTTGCTCATAGAGTGGTGATTGGATACAGTTTGAGGTATTCGAAGGTAATTGGGTAACCAACAAAGGATTCACCACTCCTGATGGAAGGAGTGTATACCCATGGCCTCTTGTCATGGTCATTACTCGGGAATCTCTGGCCTGAGTGGAAATATCATAAAGATAGACTTTAATGACATATCTAATAGAGTAATGAGCTTCAGGGACAAGAACTAATATTACTTGGACTAGACGTGACATAGTCAGTCTAGTGGGAATTGACACATGTCCATCTCTGAACCAAGTGGGGCATAGAATGGTGAAAGGAATAAAAGCACAAAAATTGTCTATGGAAAGGTTCATAGTCAAACTACTCACTTTCTAGTCAATTAGGGGTCATGATGTATTGCTAGATACTGCTCATGACTTGCTTAAATTAATTGTTAATATAACCATGAACCTAATGGGTCACACGCATTGAAGATATGAAGAATGAATAAAATGGTCTTGGATGAGATCCAAAATATGAGAGAATTATTTCAGGATGGATCGTGATGAGATTGCATGGAAAAAATTGTTTGGGAGGGTCACGAGCTCATACGGGCCCGTGCAGGCAAGGCAGGCTACTGGCCTGCCCAGTGGCAGCCCGCAGCAGGCGCAGTGCAGCACTGCTGCCTCCCATTTGCCAACGGGTAAAATTGTACTTAATTAGGCCAATTATGACCATTAATAATTTTTACTATTCATTCAAGTTTTCTTTTCTCCATTTTTTACTTTTGATCTTTTGTTTGAATTTGATTGAAATAGAAAATATATCAAATAACAGAAAATAGACATGAAAATATTTTGTGAAAAAAATATTTTTAAGACACAATAAAATTCTCTTAAGACACAAATTCAAAGTGCTAGCTTTGAAAGTATTCAACCACTTTCTTTTGATAGTTTTTTCTTCATTTTTCATATGAATTATCATTAAAGACATCCTAGTATGAATTGTTGTGGTTTGATACAACTAAAAAAAGTGAAGATTTGAATAACAAATAAAAAATTATAAGGTATAATTTATAATCTCTATGTTTATATAAATTAATTTTAATGGCACAAGTATGATTTTTTGTTGTGGGTTTTGAAAATTTTTATTTTTCCGGTACGTTTATGAATGAGATTCATTCTTCAAAACTCAACAATTTCAATGTAGAATTTAATATTTAATCAAATTAAATTAAATTCCATATTTTCAAAATTAATTTACCTTAAAATCAAAATATTATGATGTCAAAATTAAACAATTCAATTTTAATATACATACCAATTTCTAGTCATACTAGAATTACCATTGCTCAACTTAAAATAATTCAAAATTAATTTCCAAAAATTCTAAAAATTTCCAGAACATCAAATAATCATTATAATCATCTTTAGGTCAGCTCAAGTTCTTTAAAATATTTTTGGCACAAGCCAAAATTAGTATAACAAACGAATCAATACACTTAAACGCTCAAAACTACTCATTTGATATCTAGAATTTTTTAAAATTTTAAATTCATAAAAAATAATTTTGGCATATATCTAATATCAAAATAACATATTTTTAAACACAAAAAAAATTGTTTCAAGGTACTAAAAACAAAATAGTCATATACAAAAAACAAATCCAAACAAAACTGTCCCGCTTGATATGCGAAAACAGTCTCAATTTTATGTTTATTTGGAAAATTAATTAAATTAATTTTTAATTAATTATTGGACAATTTCAAAGCCATAAACACATTCTCAATATCTACGAATAATTTTTCCATAATCAAATTATAAGAAAAATATAAACAGTCTCATCAATTAAGCTAAACAACAATACATATTTATAAACAAAATAATTTTCTGTATTTTGAAATAAATCAGAAATTAATTATTAAAATTACATTCAAATATTTTTTTCAATTAAAATAATCATCCCTAATCATCCCATGATCAGATTAGAGAAAGAAAAATATGTAAAACAAAATTTATAAATTAATTTTAAAATTTCAAACCTATTGATCCAAAGCATCAAAATCGTGCAATCTCATTGCACTTTCAATTAAAATTAATTTTAATGGATACAAGGTGCCTCTGATACCACTGTTGTGTTTTAAAGATGAATCTCATTCATAAATGTAGCAAAAAAATAAAAATTTCAAATTTCGAAACAAAGATCTTGCTTATTCCATTAAAAATAATTCATCACACATAGAGGTTAGAAATTATATCTTGTAATTTCTTGATTTGTTATTCAAATCTTCACCTTGTTGGGTTATAGAAAACCACAACAATCCATACTAGGATATCTCTAATGATAATCCACACGAAGAATGAAAAAAACTAACAAAAGAAATGGTTTGAACAAAAACAAAGTGATAGCTTTGAAAGTGTTCTTAAGAGAATTTTTCTTGTCTCAAAAATAGTTTTTTTTCACTAAAAATATTTTTATGTCTCTTTTTCTGTCATTTGATATTTTTTCTATTTGAATCATATTCAAATAAAATATCAAAAAATAAGAAAATGAAGGTTAAGTGAATAGTAAATCACCATTAAGGCCAATTATTGCCTAATTAAGGCCAATGGCAATAGTGTCGTGTGGGCAGCAGCGCGCAGCAGCCAACATGGGCCTGCTACTAGGTAGACCCAGCTAGCCTCCCAGCCTGTCTAGCCTACGCGAGCCCATACGGGCCCGTTGCCCTCCCGAATAAATATTTTGTGCAATCTCATCGCGATTCATCCCGAAATAATTCTCTCATATTTTTGGATCTCATCTAATACCATTTCACCCATTCTCCTTATCTTCAATGTGTGTGACCGATTAGGTTCCCGGTTATATTAGCCACTTAAATTAATAATTAATTTAAAAAAATCATGAGCGGTATCTAGCAACACATCATGACTCCTAATTGACTGAAAAGTCAGTGGTTTGACTACGAATCTTTCCATTGAAAATTTTTGTGCAATTATTTCTTTCACCATTCTATACCCCACTCAATTCCGAGTATGGACATGTGTCAACCCCCACTAGACTAACTATGTTACATCTAGTCCAAGTAATATTAGTTCATGTCCCTGAGGCTCATTACTCTATTAGACATGTCATTGAAGACTATCTTCATGATATTTCCACTATGGTCAGAGATTTCCAAGTAATGACCTCGATAAGAGGTCATAGGTATACACTCCTTCTCTTAGGAGTGGTGAATCCTTTATTGCTTACCCAATTACCTTTGAATACTTTAAGATGTAGCCAATGACCACCCTTTGAGCAACCTCTCTGAGGCAACAAGGAATAGTATCAAAATACAGAATCAGTATCCAATATATCCTTGAGTATCTCAAGGCTAAGGATACTTGCACCATTTCTATGTTAAGACTATTATTGACTTTTCAATAGATTATCCATATGATTGTCTCATAGTAGGTCATCCAATGTACTTAGCTACACATAGCAAGCATCCACATGTTAACTCTAAACATCTCATGTTTACATATTATGAGATCTACTGCTCAATCCAATCAAAAAGTGTAACATATACTAGTTTATCCGAATTAACAATGTCTCATCTCATTAATCCTATGACTAGGGATAATTTTGATACTAACATAATTACACATGATAAGAATCTCAATATCATGATCTCATCATAATTTTCTTCGTGTTATGTTATGTATCAAGGACTTCATTAATTGATTTAAGATCACTATCAATTCATATATTAAATGAACATCAAATTAATGAAAAAGCCTTTCATTAATCAAATAAATTTGTACAATAAATGCGAAAGATGATTGTCTTTAGAGCACTTTTCTAACATATGTTTACTATCGCTTCATCACACTTGAAAAAGAAATAGCATAGGAGCTAAAGGACTTTAAGGCATTCAAACCTGGTCTTCAATTGCCACAGCAGAGGAAGAAGGCTAGAATTGAGCCTTTTATAGATTCAACAGAATCTCGAATGCCCCAGTAGCTTGCGCGACATCTTCAGCATGGCTCTACAACTCATGGCTTTAATCACTCCTCGATTTGACATGCTTCAAGCAAGCATGGATTTCTTTGGGCAATTAGTTGATAAGAAGTTAGAGGACCTCAAAGACTTCATAGAGTCTAGAGTAGACAGTTTAGAGGATGAGATCGCTCATCTCCACGAGCAATCAACTTTAGCTTCAAGCTATGAACTATCCTTGCTTTAATTTTTTTTTTTTTTTGTATTAGGATCATTAGGATAGAAAAGGTTATTTTTTTTGTAATCAAACTCTTGCTTGTAATCTTCTTTTTTTCTTTTTTTTTTTGCTTAAGTAATGGATATGAAATTTGCTTTCATCTTATTTATTTATTTGTTTCTTTTTTATGTTGACAAAGAAAAAATAATGAACATATCTTGATATATACAAATTCAAAATGTGTCTAAACATAACATATACTTGACATATACCTTCAATATACTTGGTATGAGTTGTGATTAATACTTTGATTGAATCTCTTTTGAACTTCTTTCTTAATGTGCTTATGGTTTAAAATGTGGCATTATTGTGCTTTTATTTTTTCACTTTTTGATAAGCATCTTTTGAGGGGAATAAATTCATTTCTCCTTAGCCATATATTGCAAGATTATTTGTCACCGTCAGATAGGGTGAGATTGTTAAACCTTGAGAGGTATTTTCCATCATTTTGATGATCACAAATAATTGAGTAATAAAGAATTTAACCATATGTTGTGTTTTAAGTGTTTTAGAAAGGTTATATATTTCTAAGACCTTGAAGCAAGTTGATTCAAATTGATTAAAGTTCAAAAGATTGAAAATCAGCAAAGATTCATGCCCGTGACAAAGTTCATCATGCCCGTGAATAAAGTAACGCCTGTGATCAATAATCACCACCATCGTGAAACTTTAGTTTCATGCCCATGTCTTTCATAGCCACGCCTGTGAAATCCTTAGTCCCAATTCTCTCAGGTTCAAATGTTCATGGCTGTGAAGCACTGCCTAAACTGTGAGGCAAGAACAATCACGCTCCTGAAAGATCATGCATTCTTGGATTCTTGGATAGAAGCATTCACGACCAGGTTCACCATTTCAGTTATGACTTCACCAAAAAAAGTCACGCCTGTGAAGAATCAGTTACAACCATAAATCTGCATATTTAATATTGATAGATGCAAATGAAAAAGTGGTTCAACGACTAGTTTTGCATTAATTGTATTCCAAACGGCTTTATTTCTTAGAGGAAGTAGAAATATGAATCATTTATGAACTTCCCAGGATTAGACAATAAGCAATCAAGCATTCAATATTTGTAAATCCATTTGTGCAATTATTCAAATATGATTTTTATAATCTAAGTTGTAAAAACCAATTTAGCTCAGTTTGTTGAGCTCTTTTGGTTAGTGAGTGATTTCATTCCTATAATTAAATACCCATGAATGAATTTGAGTGATTTGGGTAGTGAGTGAAACACTTGTAAGGATTTTTGCATGAGCCATTAAAAAGACAAGGATTTTGTTGTTGTGTTAGCCATTAAAATTCAATGGTTTCTAGGTTAGGTGTTAGCCAATAAAGTAAAATACCATAGTTGAGTGTGAGCTAGAAAAACTCCATTTGTAACACTATGAGTGTTAATGAAACACCCAATTGAGATTGATGAGAGGAGTAGGGTTTGTTAATACCCAAACCTCTATAAATCGTGTGTCTTCATCTCCCTACTTCTTCTATATCTATTTTAATTCATTTACTTGAAAAAAAAATTATTTGCTAACCAATTCAACCCCCCCTTCTTGGTTATTGTTTTGGAAACACAATGAGTGATTACCATACAATGGTTATGGATGACGCTGGTTATTCCTTTAATCAAAATGATAAGTATGAGGAGAACCCTAATCTAGTGGCCTAAACTTTTATGATATGTTTGATGCTACCAATAATCCATTGTGGTCTAGGTGTGAAAATCATTAACAGTTTTTAGTAGAAGCTAGAATGTTGAATATCAAGGCTAAGCACCATCTATTCAAGCGTGCATTTGATGCAATTTCTCAATTGATGAAAGAGGTTGGGCCGAAAGATAATCTTGTTGCTAAAATCTTTTATGAAACAAACCATCTGGTCCAAGGTTTGGGTTGACTTGTGGAAAAAAAATACTTTCCTGTCCTAAAGGATGTATGATTTATTGGGGGAAAATATGAACATGAATCTTTGCAAGTTTTGTAACCATGCATGTTTCAAGGGAAATTGCAGCACTGATGGAATAGTGGGAAGGAAAACCGATGTGCCTTTCAAGAAAATGTATTGCTTCCCTTTGACATCGTGGCTCCTCCTATTATATGCATCCAAAGCCATTGCTAATAAAATGAGGTGGCAGATAGAACATTAGACTGATGATGGGTATGCAACATCTTTCCAATTCAATTGCTTAGAAGTATTTCAATGATGTTCACCTTAATTTTGCAATAAAAATTAGAAATGTGTGTCTTGACCTATGCACGAATGGTTTTCAACCTTTTGGTCAATCTAATCAATTGTACTCATGTTGGCCAGTTATTGTGACGGTGTATAATCAACCTCCCTCGAAATGTATGAAGGAGGCATCCATATTCTTAACTGTCCTTATTCCAAGACCTCAAAATCCTAAATATGAGCTAGATGTGTACTTATAATAGTTAATACATCAGTTGAATCTATTATGGGATTATGGGGATGAAGCATATGACATATCTCAGAATTAAAATTTTTGACGATCAATGACTTTTCTGCATATGCAATGTTGTCTAGTTAGTCAATAGTAGGATGGTTGGCTTATCCTTAATGCATTTAGACTTAGATTCCTTTAGACTAAGTATGAGTCATAAGCAATCCTTATTTGACAATCACAGGAAGTTCTTGGATTTTAATATCTATTTAGATGTAACAAGAATGCATATCTGAATAATAGAATTGTAATAGCCGTTGCACCTCCAATTAGATTTGGTTTAGATATTTTAAATATAATTGATCATTTGGGTTTAAAGAAGGTAAACTATATCAGAATGATTAGTCAACCATGTGGTTGGAGAAAATGCAGCATATTCTAAGATTTTCTTATTATAGTTCTAATATGATTCAGCACAACCTTAATGTCATGCATATTGAAAAAAAATGTGTTTGATAATTTGTTCAATATGGTGTTGAATATCCTTAGCACAACAAAGGATACTCTTAAGCCAAGGTAAGAGCTCAACATGTATTGTCAGAGGCCATAGCTTGATAAGTTGGATTCAATAGGCAAATACCCTAAGGACACCGTAGATAGTAGAGCTCAGAAGATGTTGATTGAATGAGTGACAAAGCTGAAATTTTTTGACGAGTATGTGTTAAACATAGGCAGTGACGCCTCACTTATATATTAGGGATAATCCCACATATATAAGAAGGAAGACAGAAGCTTAACTTGATAAATCTGTTCGAATTAAAATTTTTTCATTTTAAATAACTTAATCTATTTATTTATATTGGTTTAGGCAAGTCATTCTAATTAACAATATATATTTATCATTAGGTTGTATACACATATGGCACCAGATTATATTACATAATTATTTACATATAATATATTAACATATGAGACATGTCTACCATAACCATATACATGGTCAAACTAAAACAAAAACATAATAGGTAACCAACCCTCTAACTACGTCTTTTGTGTCTCCACTAATATGAGCTTGGATTTATTTTTGATCAACTTCACTATCTACTAGCTACAACTTCAATTTCTGTGTGAGAAGAACCCAGGTTAAGCTATCTCTAGCTTAGTGATACATATAAGTATTAAAGTTTTTCCCAAGCAGTCACACAAATGCATGTCTCAAATAAAATCATGGCACATCAAATTTTATTACATATTTGTCATATAAAATAAATAAATACATAACATAAAAGAATAAACATAATAACCTTATTCAATAATTAAATTTGCACCACCTCATGTAAGCATTTTATACTTTGTTACTTATATCAATTAATAAATTTTCATATTTTATTCTATGATTTATTAGCCCAAAATCTCGTTCTCGAACTGTCCGAATACGGGGTGTGAAATAGGGGCACTCGTAGAGTTTAAACCACCCTACTCACTATAATCTCATGTCAAGGGCACTCCCAGAGCTTAAGTCACCTTGACAGAATAAAATCATGTCATCTGTGTGTAATCAAGATCAGGGGCGCTCCCAGAACTTAAGCCACACTGTCCCTAAATCATATCCATATCGGTACCGTAACTTTCCCGTAATGGTGTACCATCTATCCTATGTCAGTCCTCAGGTAGAGAAATGAGCAATTAACAACATTAGTTACTTGTTTCTATAACCAATACTCATTTCATATTAACATAATCATATACTCATACTTTATTTCAATACCATGTAATAGCATGATATTTTATCAAATATTAGCATGATATTAAGTTCATAGTTAATAAAATTTCTATAATTTTAAAACATGCCATAATATAATATTTTATTATTGTGACAAATAATTCATGTCATGCGCACACAATCATTCACAAGGGGCAAACTAGAATACATATATGTATAAACCTCGATAGTGTTTTTCTTTTCCACAATATAAACTCAGAGCTTGTTCACTTTTTTTATTGTTATTTTTTTGAGATCCTAATTCGAAAATATAAATAATTAATTCATTGACAAAATATTTATTCTTAATATAGTTTAAATAAATAACTACAATTTCTTTTAAGCTGGAACAAGACCTCTTAAAACTGTTATATCAATAACTTTTTCTATACTTATCCATTTATATAATTCTTGATCTTAATTAACTTTAACATGTAAGAATAAAACATACTAAAATTTCAGAATTTTTGAATTATTACATAATATTTAGTGAAATTTTAAATATTACTCTGTTTGCTGCCCCTTAGGCAGTTTCGGGGTACCATATTTAAAAATTCATATCTTTCAATGTGTAGCTTTGTTTATTACTAAAATTTTCAAACATTTATAAAAGGTAATTTGAAATATTTTTCATGTTTACCACTTTTTGAAATTCTGTTTCTAAGGTCCTCAAACACTATATAATCAATAACTGGTTCAGCATAGAGTACCAATCCGACCAGTTCCATTTTTCAGCTTATAACTTACAAAATAAATAGCATTTTAAGGTGATACTTTCCCAGGAACATATATAAGAATAGAAATAAAACTTTGATGTTTTTAACTTTGGTAATTCGACCTTTAAGAAGCTCAAAATGGAATACGAATTTACTAGAGCTGCACATGTATGAAACCAGCTCAATCAAGGAATAGTTATAGTTCATTTCACTATAACTCAACTTACACAAGATATATTTATACTACATTTGGGAGAGACCTACAAAACACATATATCTACAACTTGTATGTTTTATAAAACCTCATATTCAGCCCTTAAGATAATCAAATTGAGCAAAACCTATAGAGTATACTACTGATACTCTTCTAGGGACCAGTCTCACTCAAATGACCATTTCTCTTTATATACTCAAAATCATTCAATAAAATTTGTCAAAATGATACACAAGACATAAATGAACAACTTTTATGTTTAACAATTCTCCAAATTCAATTCACAAGACAATAAAAAATAGAGTGAAATATCCTGTAGTAACAAAACCCAAAAAGTTCTAATAACACAATAATAATGGAAAAGATATTACTTACCAAGATCAGACTTATGTGGAGTGAATTTTCTTACTAATCATGGAGGAGATGATGAAGAATTGGGGCTATGATATTGAGGAAGGAAAGGGATGATGATGATAAGAAGAAGAGAGTTAAAGTTGGAAGAAAATGGGGTAAAGTCTTAATTGACTTTCCCCTCCCCCTTTCTTCTTCCATTTTCATCTTCTTCTTTTTTTCCTACTATGTCCACTATTTTACTGTTCACTTTTTTAAGAATTTTTTTTATTTTTTTATTATTTATTTATTTTCACATATTTACGTATATCTAGTCCCTTTAATTTTTACCAAAAGTACGATTTAATTATGTGGTCTAATTTAATCAATTTATCATATCTATCAATTTAATTTATTTTAATTTCTAATTTAATAAACTATTCTATCTATTTTAATCTCTATTATCTATCAGGTTTTTCCTATTTATAACACATACTTATTCTAATTAAACTCTAATTAGTGGGCGTTACATAGGCAAATGCGAGGATAAACAGAGATTTAGGTTGTTGTGCATGGAAAATCACGAATACATGTCTTCATGCAGAGGTTAATGCCTATTGCATTTCGTGAATTACTACCTGCTAATGTCTGGAAGGGTATCATCGAGTTAAGCTTGTTTTTAAAACTCTAGTTGCAACCATAATTACAAATGAAGACAAGGCGAGACTTGAATCAGACATCCTAGTTATTTTATACAAACTAGAAAGAATATTCTCTCTAAGTTTTTTTCGATTCTATAGAACATCTTTTAGCTCACTTGCCCTATAAGGCACTCATTGTTGGGCCCGTGCAGTTTTGATGAATGTATCCATTTGAAAGGTTAATAAAACCAAATTTCTATATCATAATGATGTAAAGACATTTCATTACTGTATATATCTTATTCAACATATCACTCTATAGGTATCTTTAGAAATTGAAGCTCAATGTCAGGAACAGATCTACTAAGTACAAACAAAAAGATTGCCCTAAAAGAAGAGGTAAATGTGGTGTAGTATCAGTTCAGGTTCAGAATGTCACTCAAGGCAGAGGTAGGGGACATGGACAATCTAGAAGCTACAGGATTGGTCAGAGTGTATTAGAATCTGTTAATAGAGCAGAAGGTAGTCGAGCCCCAGCCCGAGCATATGCCGTGAGAGCTTGTGAGGAGCAGGATGCCCCGAATGTCATTATCGGTAAATTTTCTCTTTATGATATTGATTTATTTGCACTAATAGATTCGGGTTCTACACATTCATATTTATGCATGTCACCACCTAGTCAAGGCAATATGGTAGCAGAGGAATTAGATTATGATATATTAGTGACAAATCCTTCGGGTCATTGAGTGAAAGTTAGTCAAATCTATAAAAATAATCCAATCAAAGCTCATAATGTAGAATTCCCAGCTGACCTGATGAGTTTGATGCAATCTTAGGGATGGATTGGTTAACTTAGCATAGGGCAGTCGTGGATTGTCAGTATAGGAGAGTGACTTTCAAGCATTCAGGGTAGGATGATGTGATTGTCTTGGGCGAGAACCGACCATACTTGACTAATGTCATTTCTGTTACAAAGGCATGTAAGCTTATCAAAAAGAGATGTGAAGCATTTTTGGCACATATTATAGATACCAAGAAAGGGAGTTTAGATCTTAGGGAGATTCCTACAGTATGTGAATATCCAAATATCTTCCCTGAGGACTTGTCAGGGTTACCACTTGTCAGGGAGATAGAGTTTGTCATAGATGTTTTGCTAGGCACAACCCCAATATCAATCACTCCCTACAGAATGACAACTGCTGAGCTAAAGGAATTAAAAGTGCAGTTGCAAGAGTTATTAAAGGAAAGGTTTATCAGACCCAGTGTCTCACCTTAGGGTGCTCCGGTTCTATTTGTGAAAAAGAAGGACAACACCTTCCGTTTGTGTATTGATTATCGTCAGTCGAATCAGATGAAAATTAAGAAGAGATATCCCTTGCTAAGAATAGATGATTTGTTTGATTAGTTGAAAGGAGCAAGGGTATTTTCTAATATTAACCTCAAATCAAGTTATCACCAACTGAGAATTAGAGAATCAAACATTTCAAAAATAGCATTTAGGACTCGGTATGGTCATTACGAGTTCTTAGCAATGCCCTTTGTCCTGATGAATACCCCAGTGGCATTTATGGATCTAATGAATAGAATCTTAGGCCTTATTTAGACCATTTTATGGTGGTGTTCATAAATGATATCTTAGTGTACTCCAGAAGCAGAGAAGAACATGATCAACATCTTCATATTGTCTTCCATACCTTGAGAGAGAACCAACTATATGGAAGTTGTTGAAATGTGCATTACGGTTAGATGAAGTGGCCTTTCTAGGGCATATTTGTCTCAGTCAATGGGATCAGCGTCAACACCAGCAAGGTATAGGCAATCCTCAACTGGAAACCACCTCGGAATAAGACAGAGGATTTTCAATGATAGCCTCACCACTGACAAAATTTTTTAGAAAGGAGACTAGATTTGAGTGGAAAGACTAATGTCAAACTAATTTTGATAAGTTGAAGAAAATGTTAACAGAGGCACCAGTGTTGACACAGCTTACTGCGGGAAAGGATTATGTGGTGTATAGTGATGTATCCCCTAATAGTTTGGGTTGCATACTAATCCAAGAAGGCAAAGTGATCGCTCATGCTTCCAGACAACTGAAGTCTCATGAGAGAAATTATCCAACATATGATCTAGAACTAGCAGCCATTGTGTTTGCATTGAAAATATGGTGACACTACCTGTATGGCGAGCAATGTTATATCTATACAGACCATAAAAGTCTGAAATATTTGCCTTCATAATAGAAACTCAATTTGAGACAGAGGTGATAGCTAGACTTAATCAAAGACTACAATTGTATCATTGATTATCAACCGGGTAAGGCCAATGTGGTAGCTGACACTGAGTAGAAAAACTCTAGCAAGTAAACGTTAAAACTTAATTTATTAAGTGAACAAGATTAAATAACAAAAAAATGAAATAATAAACAATTTATATATATGATTTTGGCAAAATTGCGGATTCAACTCACATTGATTCAACAAGTAAAGGACAATCAGAAGCAAGACACGAAATTAAAGAAAATCTTTGAAACGGTGAAAAATGGTGAAAAACCATAATTTACTATTGAAGTAGATGGGAGTTTAAGGCATAAGGGTAGGTTATGCGTGTCAGACATACCAGAATTGAAACAAGATATTTTGAAAAAGGCTCACAATGTTATTTATGCAATGCACCCGGAAACCAACAAAATGTATCATGACTTGAAGGCATATTACTGGTGGCCAAGAATGAAAAGAGATATCAGAGAGTATACTACCAGATGTTTAACTTGTTAGCAAGTGAAGGCTGAGCATCAAGTAGCAAGTGGATTATTGCAGTCAATTTCAATTCCAGAGTGGAAATGGGAAAGAGTTACAATGGATTTTGTTTATGGGTTGCCTTGGACAAAAAAGAGGCATGATGTAGTATGGGTAGTGGTGGACCGACTCACCAAATCAGCTCATTTTCTATCGATCAAGATGGATTATCCACTTAACTATTTGGTAGAGATATATGTTAATGAGATAATCCATTTACATGGTGTGCCAGTTTCAAACATTTTAAATCAAGACCAGAGGTTCACTTCACAATTCTAGAAAAGCTTGCATCAAGCCATAGGTAATCAGCTCAATTTCAGCACAGTTTTCCACCCACAAATAGATGGACAATCAGAGAGGGTCATACAAATATTGGAAGATATGTTGAGGAGTTATGTGATGGAATTTGGAGGCAGTTGGGATAAACATCTTCCATTGATAGAATTTGCCTACAATAATAATCACCAAGCCAGTATCGGTATGGCACCATATGAAGCCTTATATGGGAGAAAATGTAGAACGTCTCTATGTTGGACCGAGCTTAGTGAAAAGAAAGTAGTAGGTCCAGATCTAGTGCAGCAGACAGAGGAAAAAGTGATAGTAATAAGAGATTGGTTGAAAGTTGCTGCTGATAGACAAAAATCATATGTAGATTTGAAAAGAAGGCATATTGAGTATACAGTTGGTGAAAAAGTATTCTTAAAAGTCTCACCTTGGAAAAGGATTTTTCGATTTGGAAAGAAGAGAAAGTTGAGTCCTAGGTTCATTGGACCATACGAGGTACTTGAACGTATAGGTCTCGTGGCATACAAATTAGCTCTACCACTAGAGTTAGACAAGATTCACATCGTATTCCATGTGTCCATGTTGAGAAAATATCGATCGGATCCATCTCATATCATATCAGCAGAACCTATAGAAATACGGCTAGATCTAACTTATGAAGATGAGCCAGTGGTAATTCTAGCTCGAGAAATGAAAAAGCTACAAAACAATAAGATACCATTGGTAAAAGTTCTGTGCAAAATCATAATTTAGAAGAGGCGACTTGGAAAAATGAAGAGGTGATGAAGGCTCAATATCCACAATTATTTCACTCCAGTTAAAAAGGTAAATTTCTAGGACGAAATGTTTTTTAGGAGGGGAAAATTGTAATGCCCGATAATTTAGGCCACAGTTACAGTTGACCGAAATCCGACTTGCCGAACCGATCAAAGTCTAAATTCAGACATGAAAGAAAAAAATTAAAATAATAATAAAATATGAAAAAAAATATTTTGGATATTATTAATTTAGAATTTTGAAGTTCGGAATTAAAATTTAGAAAAAAATAATTTTTCGCAAAACGAAATTGGAAATTGCAGTGTGTTTTGCACAAATTTTTTAAGAAGGCATAAAAATGGAATATTCTTTATCTAAGGAAAGGAATATTCTTTGGATTAAAATAAAGTAAGAGTGATTTAAGTTAATGGACCAATGGTGGATAAGATTATCTATTAATCTTAACCGCCCACCTAATCCAACTATAAAAAGTCAAACTCTACTTTTTGGTCATTATTCTTCTTCTTCCTCATCTTAACCAAAGAAAACTCTCTCCCTTTCTTCTCCTTGAAGCCATGACCCTCCTCCATTGATCTTCTTCTTTTTTTTCTTCAATCAAAGCTGAACTTAGATGGAAAAAGAGTTGGATTAGTAAGATCAACAAGAAAGTGAAGCTAAATGAGCAAAACTAAGGAAGAGGTAAGAAGAAAGGAAGAGAAAAAAAGAAGGAAAATTTTGGTCATTTTGAAGATCTACAAAGGTGAGGTTAGATCTTCCATCTTCAAACTTTTCTTCTTCTCTTTTCTTTGATTTTGGGGTTAGTTACCATTAAAGTTAGTAATTTTGGATAATTATTATGTTAATGATGATTAATGGTGGATTAGTATGATTAGTGTTTGATTAGTTTGAAATTTGTTTTAGAACAAGAAGGTAAACAATCTTTGAACCATAATCAAAGAGGAAGTAAGGGCAAGGAGAAAGCTAACTAACAATAAGAGAAAAGTGAAGAGAAATAGATTTTGTGAGGTATGTACATTTGGCAAAAATTCAATATGGAAAATGTGATTTTTGATTTTGTGATATTATGTATAATTGTGTATATTATTCATGATATTTTGATTAAATTATGCCATGAATGTGGAAATAAAAATATGAATATGAGGTTGATGTATGAAGATGGAAATTGTAGGAATTAATTAAAGTGCTAGATAATTCATTTTATGAACAGTGTCTACTTTTTGGGTCGTAACATGAATTCTGGAAATGATTTTTGATTAATTCTTATTGGGTTAGAAAGTTAATACATAGGGCTTCAACTTTAATTTAGACTATTAGAACTGAATATATCTGCAATTAAGTGAAAAATAGACTTAAGTTTTGGACTAGAAATATATCTAGTAAAATACTAAGCAAATTTGAATGAACGTATCTTAGATAACAATTCATAACTTTTGCTAAAAACTTAGGTTTGATATGATTCTAGTTGAAAATTAAAGATTAGACATGTACCTACATTTTGTTAGTTAATCACTTGTCCAAATTCCATCTAAACATAGATGAAAAAAAACAAGAAAATGTAAGGCATAAATACTGTCTAGAATAGGGCAGCTTGCATATATGTATTGATTGTGAAAGTTTGTGATAGAAAAATATATTATTTGAATTTTTTTATAGTTATAATGATTAAATGAGCAAGTATGAGGTTGTAAAATATTTAATGGGAACTATTGCATTTATAGGGAATTTATATTAGTGTTATCTACATAATTTAAGTAAATAATAATAAAGGTAACAAATATAATTAAGCCCTATAACATCTAGTCGAGAACTAGAAATTAGGATAAGTTGACATGCCAATAAACAGGTAGAAATGTAGGCACTAGAAAATAGTGCTGAAATTTAATTTACGTAAGCGCTAAAAAATAGTACTGAGTTGATATTAAGTAGGCACTAAGAAATAGTGTTGAGTTTGGAATTATGTAGGCTCCAAAAAGGTGCTGAGTTATTGTTGATAAAGTAGGTGTTAAATGTCGAGTTATAAAATAATTAAATAGGCACTGAGTATACTGCCGGAGAGTAGAAACCCTGTATCCAGTGTTTAGTTCCGATCTAAGATGTCGTGGGCTATCAAATAAAAAAATGTAAGTTATTAAATTTATATTTTAAATTGAATGTCTTGTATTGATGAAGAATTTCAAGCATGAGAAATGAATAAAATATTATAATTCATGAAATGTTCATTTTTGCTTGACGTAAATGGTATTGATATTATTTGAATGCTTTGGCATGCTTAGTAAATTAATTGTAGTTTCTAAAATTTTAGTTTATAAATATTTATATAATTATTTAATAATTGTCAAACGTACCACTAAGCTACATGCGCAGATAAATAGACATAGCTATAGCATTAGGGTGACCGAAGATAAGAGGAACTCCAAGATCAGATTGCAGCAGTCTATTTTGTTTTTGTATGTTTTGGAAATTGTATTGTAAAAATTAAATTTCAAGAATTCATTTTGATATAAATATGTAGCATGTAGGATTTATAAGGAGTGAATTTTGTAATTTATATATTTAGCAGGTGAGTGGATATAACCTGAGGTATTCAAGGGTAATTGGGTAACCAACAAAGGATTTACCATTTCTGATATAATGTGTGTATACCCATGGCCTCTTATCGGGGTCATTACTCGAGAATCTCTAGGTGAAGTAGAAATGTCATGAATATAGTCTTCAATGATATGTCTAACAAAGTAATGAGCCTTGGGGATAAGAACTAATATTACTTGGACTAGACGTAACATAGTCAATCTAGTGGGAGTTGACACATATTTATACTCTGAACCAAGTGGGGTATAGAATGGTGAAAGGAATAATTGTATGGAAATTGTCTATGGAAAGGTTCGTAGTCAAACCACTAACTTTCATATCAATTGGGGTTCAAGATGTGTTGCTAGATGCCACTCATGACTTGCAGAAATTAATTGTTAATATAAATGGCCAACAGAACCCGAAACCTAATGGGTCACACGCATTGGAGATGTGAAGAATGAGTAAAATAGTTTTTGATGAGATCCAAAAATATGAGAGAATTATTTTGGGACGGATTATGATGAGATCGCACAAAAAAATCATTTGGGGGGGTCATGGGCCCACGCCTGCTAGGCAAGCCAGTTGGGTTGCTGCCCTTCCCAGCACGCTGCTTGCCACCAGCTGGTCTAATTGGGCTTAATTAGCCAATAAAGGCTAATTAAGGCAAAAAAAACCCAAAATCCATCCCCTTTTCATGTGCACTTTGTACCTAGACTATATTTGGAGTAAAAACATTTTTGAAAAGTGTAAAAGTTTGAAAATTATTTTTGGAAATTAAGAAATTCAAAAAAAGAAAAACAATAGTTATTTTTCATATTCTCTCAAATTGAGCATACGCCATTACTAGCACTTTGAGGTGTGTTCAACCATTTCTCTTGTAGTTTTTTCTCATATTTTTGCGTAGATGAATATTAGAGATATCCTAAAGTGGATTGTTGCAGTTTGCATCAACCCAACATGGTGAAAATTTGAAGAATAAATTAAAAAACTACAAGATATAATTTCTTACCTCTATATTTTGATAAATTAGTTTTAATGGCACAAGCAAGATTATAGTTTTAGGTTTCGAAAATTTTATTTCTCTGCTGCATCTTATGAATGTGATTCATCTTCAAAATCCAATAAGCCTATGACTACTAATAATTACACAACAAATGATATCATTACATAGCAAATGAAGAAAGCCTAAATGGCTCATATGTTCACATGTTACATGGCGATTGCCAATGAAAAAGCTAGTAGCAACATTCACATGTTTTACAAGAAAATGCCAAACAAAGGACATCCCCAATATCCATGGCAAATGAAATCTAAAGCAATCCATGCTAACTCAGTCATAACTAAAAAAAATGGTAAACTCATATGCATATGTGAATGCTTATTTTTTATGTGTAGATGTTCAAATATTGAAATACATGTGTTGAGCTCATTATGCCTAGTAAGCAAATATATCCATATATGTAAATACTTATCTTATTTACTGTGTGGTACTTTAACTTTTAGATGTGGCACTTTAACTTTTAATTGTATATGATTATAAGCTATGTACATATATATGCCAAGGCATGATAAATGAACTATGTATATGGTGACTTGACAACATATGCTTGTATGATTGTAAGCTATGTACATATGCTTTGTATGATATATGTTATGCATAGGATAAGGGGTATTATAGTTTTATTGGTATCAAAGTGGGGATATGTTCCAAGAGAGCATACATGTGCATAAGAACATGATATACATGCAATGCAACATTGTGTGCATACTTGAATGACATGAGCCTACTTGTTATTGGAACATAGTAAAACATGGCCCATCAAGGAGAGAGAGATCAATTGACTTGCAATTATAAGAGGTATCATATCATCCTGTGAGAGATCCACTTACATAAGCACCTAGAGTTCCAACAGGTGTACATGCACATGCATCACATACATATCACATGGAAGTTTCTTTTGAAAATGTTGAACAAAAAGTACAAGGGCCTGAAATATATATAGAGAGACATTATGATAAGCTAAGGAAACAAGGGGTAGTTGATTTATATGGCATGATTGATCCAGTAGAAGCACAAAGGGTACTGAATATGATGAGATGTACTCTAGATGAGAGATTTGGTTATGTAGTGTCCTTGTTTTAAAGTGATGCTTGCGAATGATGGGAAACAGTCCCAATTAATGATGCATAACCATCTATTCTAACTTGGGATTATTTCCTCTAAGAGTTTCATAATAACTACATGCTAGAGATATATAAAGATGAGAAGAGGATGGAATTCCTGAATTTTAAGTAGGGGAACATGTATGTAACTGAGTTTGAGATGCAATTTAATAAGTTTTCTCATTATGCCACCTTTATGGTCTCCATTGAGAGAGATAAATGTAGGAAGTTAGAGGAAGGCCTTAGATATGAAATCAAGAACATAATCACAACCATTAATTTGGACGACTACTCTAGACTAAAATTTGCAGCAATTCGAGCAGAGATTGATGAAAGATGAGACTATTTGGTAGGTTAAGAGATCCATTAGTTCCATAAGTGAGTTTAGTGGAAAATAAAGGAAAATGGTAGATTTTTAACTCCCCAATTAGGTAGTAGAGATGGCCATATGAGTTATAGAGGCCCTGATAATATATTTTCTGATAGAGGACCAAACCAACCTATGGGACAGAGAGCAGTTAGAGTCTGTATGCACTGTGGGAGAGCTCACCCAAAAGAGTGTATGAGACTCATTGTAGACTATTTCTTTTGAGGATCATTAGAGCATATGTGTAGCGCCACACCCCACCCAACCACCAACACGTGCCAAGATGAGGGAGCGCTAATGTCCGTCTTCCTTCTTCAAATCGCTATTTTTTTTTGAGCACTCATGTATATAGGGATATAAACAAAAACCAGGTATAATTTATTTATATAAGATAGAAATTTTAAACATCAAATTAATTCTTAAACAAACTTTAAAAGTAAGTTTTACAAAGACTAAAATTCTTTAACATAAAAGCCAAATACAAAATTTCAAAACATGTAACCCACTTTCTCAAGGTTCAGCTGCTTTACTTGAATAGGATCACCGCTTGCTTTATCTAACGCCTTCACCTACCTTTCTATATCTGCATGGAAGGAAAACTCCACCCTAAGCTCTAAGCTTAGTGGTGCATATAAATAAGGCAATATACTATGTCATGCAACAAGCAACAATATGTATCATTTTTTCATATTAATGTTCTTCATGCAATTCTATTCCTTATGATCCTTTCTCATACAATTATGACTCCATGCATACAGGACAAATATCATTTTCATTTCCATTGATTATAAAACATCTCTTTTACTTCATTAATCATGTATTTATATATGTTTACCACTTTCCCTCATTTCTATATATATATTAGCCCACAACACCTATGAACTCCAGACTAGGATAACGGAGTTGCCATCCAGGCACTTAGGAGTGCCACACGACAATATGATGTGCGCATATAAGTGCCATTACCAGTATAGAAAATCGTGCCATTACCAGCGTAGTATTCATAATCCGTGCCATTACCGGCGTGGTATTCATAATACGTGCCATTACCGGCATAGTAAATCATTCCATTAATGGTTTTCATCATACTCCCCCTGCTTGACATGCCAAACTATCCTTAGTATAGTTCTAGGTAGTTGTTCTAGGGCTTATTCAATATCATATAATTCATATATCTCTATTTACTTCTAATCACAACCATATCAATATTCATGTTTATTATCTGTATTAGTTCACGTATTTCATCCGTATCATATTTCATATATCATCCATGTCAATTTACATATTTCATTTGTATCATATTCCGTATATCATCCATGTCAATTCACATATTTCATCTGTATCACAATACAACACGTTCTCACCTCAATACATATATATATAATTATTCTTATTTCCCTGGATAGACAATAACTTCCATTTACTTACCTAAATTCCTCATTTAATAACCACATTCATAATTACAAATACAGAGCATTCATGACCGTGATTACTAATTTTACGCCCGTGAATAAGTTCACGCCCGTAATCTCAAGCCGTGAACACTACTGGAATGAATCGCCCAAAAGCATTCACGGTCGTGATTACTCATTCACACTCGTGAATAAGTTCACTTCTGTGATTCCAACCCGTGAACGCTTCTAGAATGAATAGTACTATTTCCACACAGAAGTCACAACCGTGATATAATCATTCACAACCGTGAACCCTTGAGTTCATGCCTGTGACTTAATAGTCACGCCCGTGACTTTCAGTAGGAAATCTGCATATTCACTTTTCATTCATTCTAACATTATCCAAATCATACCAAAATCTATTTCATGCATTTCTAAGGTTCTTTATTCAACTTATTACTTTATAATACATGTATATGTCTTAGTCATACAAGATTTTCTAACATGCATCATTAATTCAATGTCACACAAGGATCTCATTCATACATGTCTACCTATGGTTTCATGCCATAATCATCATCATTCTTGAAATGCATTTATCTAAAATCATGTTCAACATGCATTATTTCAAACAAAAATAGGCAATTGCCTTAAGTTATGCACAAACCTCAATCTTTCTCCTTCACTCTTCTATGTAGCTTTTTCTTTTCCTTTGCTCCTTAGAGCATGTTCCTTGTTACTTGGAACTCCTATAATATCATAAATTATTATTATCATTTGATTTCCTCAAGACCCTAAACTCTCTTTTTCTCTCTCAAAACCCTAGTTTCTCTCTTTTTCCATATAAGTCTTGGATGAGTTCAAAATTCGAACTTCCTTTAAGAAAAGATGAAAAAGAAGAAGAGATGCTTTTTACCTTACACTTTTCTTCACTTGATCACCACTTTGGAGATTTTCTCTCTCTACCAAACTTGATTTTTATTCCTCTTTCTTGTTCTTTCCAGCTTCCTTAGGAGTTATGGAACATGAAGATCACATTGTCTTGCTCTTTCCCTTCTCTTCCCTTCCTTTCTCTCTCTAGAAATCAAGATTGGCTATGGAGGAATGAGGCTGGCGTGACTGGTAGAGAAGAGAGAGAAGAAGGCAAAAAATGAAGAGAAGAAGAAGAAGAAAAGGAAGTCTTAAATAGGATACCCAAAAGTCTTCATGTGGGACCCGCTATTTGACCATCTTCTTCCAATTTTATACTTAATCAATATTAACCCTCTTTCTTTAATGTCATGGCCGGCCAACCCAATTTTAAGTGTCCAAATTTCCTAAGTTAATTAGCAATTAATCTCATTAATCCTCCAAATTTTGGTAATTTGCAATTTGATCCCAAAACTTATCAAATTTTGCAATTTAGTCCTTTACTGTAAATCAACTTCTTTAAACTCTATAATTACTTAATTAGGCATTTATCATTTAATTTAGCCATTACTTGATTAAATTTTTGTAAAAATCCGAATTTAGACTCCGATCGGTCAAATGCGTCAACTTCACGATACGTGCGACTCGGGGCCTAAATTAGCGGATATTACAATATGTAATACCTACAAGTTAGGGCCTAGGAATAATGTGTTAGTAGGAGTATATGAAGGGCATATAGGAAGTATAAGTATGGTTAAGGGTTGGGAAACATAAAAATAATTAAAAAGGTTTGAAAAAGTGATTTTCCAGTGTTGACGCCCGTGAAAGATAAAATCACAACCATGAATATTGAAAACTTGGATTCTGAAGATGAGGAGCTTTATAGATGTGACACACATATTCATGCTCATGAACGTATGCTGTTAAATTGGGTAGTTTTGTGTTTTTGACAGAACTCATGATTCTTTCACATAAAACCCTAGCCACCGAATCTTCTGAACCCTCAAACATTTTCCCTTCTATCCTCATCGAATTTGATTAATAAAATACGAAATGCCCACCATATAAAAGATTTGAAAAAGGATCAAAAACAAGATTTTCACCATAGAAGTCAAAGTTAGAACCAAAGAGATATAAAACACATTTTGAACACTTGAATCAATCTGTAATCATCGATATAGAGATAAAAGACAGCATTTTTAATTATTCTTTCAATATTTCAATCTTTCTTCAATAGTGGGATGATGTTTAAAGGGTTTAAGTCAAGGTTTTGATAGTTTATGGCATATAAATGGTTCATACATTAAACATATGGTATTTTTGGTCTCTAATTTTGTATTAGGGATAGAGATAAATGGTGGAGACAACCACCAGAGGCAGCAGATGCAAGCGATTGAGTTGAAGGTTACAATAGTTTAGGTTTGTACATATATGTATTTTAATTTGAAATATGGTATGTTGTGTGCTATATGATGAAATTGATACATTAATTGGCCTATTTTGTATTACCAAAGTTATTGGAAATTTAGCATGAATTGTGTTGAATTTGATATGCACTATGATCATTGATAATTAAGATGTATGTAAACAGTGGTTGAGGATTTGAGAATGGAATCCATTTTGAGAAGTTAAATGATTTGATGTGCATAATTAAAGTTTGTAGTACAATGTATATTGTTGTGAAGTGTTGATATGAGTGGCTAATATTGGTTAGCCCTAGAACCATTGCATGTTATGTGTGGAATTTCCTTAAAAGAGTGCTAAAAAATGATCTCAGACAGATGTTTCATGGCAATGAAGATAGGCTTCATGCTCGTGAATGGATCACAAAAGATGTTCATGCCCGTGAACCAAGGTTCATGGGTAGACAACCTTTGAAAGAAGGCTTCACACTTGTGAATGTCTTGTATCCAAAACTTGTATGTTCACGCCCAAGTTTTGGAATATGATAGCAAGAATGGAGAATGGAAGACTAATCTTAAATAGACAAAATGAAGAAATAGCATGTTCACGCCCATGACATTATATGTCACGCCCGTGATGAAGCTTAGCGCTAACTATCTAACATTTAAAGTTCACGGCTATGAAGAATGATAGCAACCGTGAATGATCATATCAGTCACGCCCGTGAAAGAAAGTCACACCCGTGATAAGACATGACAAATTCTTCCAGAGAGCTTCACGGCCAGAGTCACCACTTGGACCACGGCGAGGAAGGTTGTTCACGCCTATGAAGATATAATATCACGCCCGTGATCAAACACTTCAAATCCTTCCAGAATGCTTAACTGCCAAAGTCACCACTCAAGTCACGGCTTGAAAGAATAGTCATGACCGTGAAAGAGGAAAGATAAACATGTCAGGCGCGAAAATAAGAGTTGGTGCAATGGCTATTTCTGCATTAAATGCAATCAAATGGCTATAATTCGCCATGAAAGTATAAATGCAAGTCATTTATGAATCCAGAATAAGAGAATAGCTATATACTTCGAATCAAAATCTTGTTGTAAGCCATTTGTGCATTTAATACTTTCAAAATAAACATTTATTCTTTGTGAAAATCTTTTTGCTCATCATTCTCTGAGTATTAAAGATTTGTAAGTGTTTCTCTCTGTATCATTTACTAAAGTGAGTTTGGGTATTTTGGGGTTAAGAGTAGAACACTTGTAAGGGTTATTTGTGTGAGCCTTTAAAACATAAGGAATTGGTTTATTGTGTGAGCCATTAAAACACAAGGGATTTTTGGGTTAGGTGTGATCCATTGTTAGAAACACCATAGTTGGGAGTGAGCTTATAAAACTCCATTGTAACACTTAGAGTGTTAGTGAAACTCCCAATTGAGATTGGGGAGAGGAGTAGGGTTTGTTAACATCCGAACCTCTATAAAAATTCTTGTGTCTTATCTTTCTATCCCTACTAATCTTAACTTTTCTTTTTGCATTTAAAAGTTAAAATTTTAATATCCAATTCAACCCCCCTTCTTGGTTCAATATCTGGGCAACAATTGGTATCAGAGCTAAGTCTAGCATCAAATCCTAATCAGCGCTAGTAAAGATCAAGATATGGCCAATGAAGGATTCCAAAGTCTCAAGTCTTACTTTGATGGAGCAAATTATGCTCATTGGAAGTTTCGGATGGAGACATATCTAGATAGTGAAGGAATTGAAGTCTGGGATAGTGTTTGTAAAGAATGGACACCACCAACTAGAAGAGGAGTTAATGGTGAAGAAGAAATCTTATCAATAGATAATTGGACAGAGCCTCAAAGAAGAGCAAACTTCAAAAATAAGAAGGCAATGACAATTCTCTCAAGCTCATTATCCATTGAAGAATGTGGTAGAATACAACACTGCCCAACAGCTTACAGCATGTGGAAAACATTGGAAAACTATCATGAAGGAACTAAGCAAGTTAAATCCAAGAAGATTCAACTTCTTACTTCAGAGTATGAGCTCTTCAAGATGAAATCCAATGAGTCAATTACTGACATGACCAACCGTCTTCTAGCCATCATAAATGACATGAGAAAACTTGGGAAACACTTGAGCTTTGAAGATGTAAATAACAAAATCCTGAGAAGTCTTCCTCTCAAAGATTACGGTTCAAGAGTTTCTGGTATAGAAGAGGAAAATAAAGACATGAGCATCATGAATACTGATATGCTTATTGGCAAACTTCTCACGCATGAAATGGCAGTAAAAAGAGATAGAAAGCTTGAAGCAGAGCTAGAAAAAAGAAAGCCTCTAGCACTAAAAGCCTCTACTTCAAAATCTCAAGAGGAAGTTGAAGATGATGAAGAAAAGAGTGATGATGCAAATGAGGACATTGTTATGCTCTCAAGAAGGCTGAAAAGAATCATTGAGAAAAGAATGAGCAACTCTAGAAAATTCAGGCAAAAAAACCTCAAACAAGCTTCTAATTATATACAAAGAAGTAAAGAAGAGGTAAAATGTTATGAATGTGGAAAGAAAGGGCATATTAAATCGGAATGTCCAAGGCTCAAGAAGCATAAGAGCAAATACCAAAGAGACAATGAGGAGAAAGGTCACAAAGCCACATGGGATGACAAAAGCTCTTCAGGTGAAAAAAATGACAATGAAAGTGAATAAGTCAACCTATGCTTCATGGCTATAGAGGATCACGTCTTGGATAAGGTAAGATCACTTCACTCATACTCTTTCAATAATGATAGTAGTGATAATGATAGTAATAGTGAAGATGATGATGATGAGCAAAGCCTAATAGAAGTATTGTATCTAGAACTAGAAAAATATAGAAGTAAATTCAATACTTATAAGAATAACATTTCTGATTTGAAAATCAAAATGGATGCTTTAGAAAATGAGAACTTTAAGCTTAAATCATCGAATGAATCTCTTCAAAAGTCATTAGATGAATACTCTTCAAAACCCTCAACTAAAACCTTGCTTAAAGAAAACAATACTTTGAAAAATGAATTTGAGGAACTTAGAAACTCTATTTCAAAATTTCACAAAGGAAAAGAGAGCTTAGATACTCTCATTGTGTCTCAAAGACCACCCTTAATTAGACATGGTCTAGGATTTAAGGGTACATAATCATCTTCTCACAAGACTACTTTTGTTAAGTCAAGTGAACCTCACATCTCCACATTTGCTGGAACAGCACCAAGAGATAAATGCACTAAATACACTAAACCTTTTATACATAAGAGGGATGTTCAAGGACTGGTAAGCCTAAGAAAGAAAACTCAAAAGGCTAATCATGCTTTTATGTATAAGAAGCATGCATCTAGAAAAGCACCAATTAATCATGATTGTGTATGTCATTGTTCTCAAACTCGGTCTAACAGAAATATGGCATTCAAAAGCATTGTAAGACTAAAAAGCATTTTTAGACCTAAACAGTGTAATTATTGTATGAAATTTGGTCACATAAATAAACATTGCTGGATAAGAAAGGCTCATTGGGAACCTTCATGTGCTACCCCCAAGGACCCAAGCTCATTTGGGTACCTAAAAATCATACTTGAATTGTGATTCTATAGGTATGCCTCAAGTCCACAATAAACAAAAATGCTTGGCTAGTAGACAGTGGATGCTCAAGGCATATGACAGGAAACAAAGAACTTTTCATTGAAATCAAAAGTATTGATGGAGGTAAAGTTACCTATGGAAACAATGCTAAGGGAAAGTAATTGGCATTGGCTCTATTGGTATTAATGGTATTACTTTTATTAAAGATGTCTTACTTGTTGATGGCTTGAAACATAACTTATTGAGTGTAAGTCAATTATGTGATAAAGGAAACAAAGTAACCTTTACTTCCAACGAATGTCTTGTAACCTCTATTGATGGTCAAGAGATATTTAAAGGAAAGAGAGATGTCAATACCTACATAATAGACTTACACGAAATATCTAACCATTCCTCTAAGTGTCTTATGACTACTAGTGATGAATCCTGGTTGTGGCATAGAAGGCTTGGTCATGCAAATATGGACTTAATTCAAAGCCTCAGTATATGAGAGCTGGTAAAGGGACTGCCAAGAGTCAAATTTGAAAAAGACAAGACATGTGAACCTTGCCAAAGAGGGAAGCAACACAAGTCATCCTTTAAATCCAAAAACATAGTAAGTACCTCAAAACCTCTACAACTCCTGCATCTAGATTTATTTTAACCTACTAGAATTGCAAGCTTAGGAGGTAAACACTATGCCTTTGTCATCGTAGATGATTACTCTAGATTTACTTGGGTAATTTTCTTAGCTCAAAAGAGTGATGCTTTTGAAACTTTCAAAAATTTTGCTAAAAGAATTCAAAATGAAAAAGGATATTGCATTTTAAGAATAAGAAGTGACCATGTCAAGGAATTTGAAAATGAAAACTTTGAAAGCTTTTATCTTGAACATGGCATTTTGCAGAACTTTTCATCTCCTAGGACACCTCAACTAAATGGAGTAGTCAAAAGGAAAAATCGAACTTTAATTGAAATGGCTCGAACAATGCTCAATGAGTATGGTTTACCAGCTTACTTTTGGGCAGAAGCCACAAATACTGCTTGTTATATTTCAAATCGAGTTTTCAAAAGACCTCTCCTAAACAAAACTTCATTTGAGCTATGGAATGGAAGAAAGCCCTTGATATCATACTTTAGAGTATTTGGATGCAAGTGCTTCATATTGAATACCAAAGACAATCTTGGAAAATTTGCCTCTAAATCTGATGAGGGTATCTTTTTAGGATACTCTACAACTAGTAAAGCATATAGGGTATTTAATAAAAAGTCATTAACTGTTGAAGAATCTATGCATGTTATTTTTGATGAATCTAGTAGACTTGATCTTGTGAAATGTAGTGTTCTTGATGATGTAGTAGGTACCATGGAAAGACTTGATCTTGGAAATGGAAGAGAAGAAAATGATCAAGAAGATTCACATCAAGATGATTCTCTATCTCAAGCTCAAGAGGAAAATAGGCAAGAGCTCCCAAAGGAATGGAGATTGACAAAAGATCACCCCAAAGAGCAAATCATTGGTGATCCTACAAGGGGAGTAAGTACTAGATCTCATTTCAAACATTTATCTTCTGACCTTGCTTTTGTTTCTCAAATTGAGCCTAAAAATATTGATGAGGCTCTTAATGATGAAAGTTGAGTGATTACCATGCAAGAGGAACTCAACCAATTTGAGAGAAGGAAGGTATGGACCTTAGTACCTAGACCCAATGAGCATCAAATTATAGGTAGCAAATGGGTATTTAGAAATAAACTAGATGAACAAGGTTCAATAACTAGGAATAAGGCTAGATTGGTTGCAAAATGGTATAATCAGGAAGGAGGAATAGATTATGATGAGACATATGGTCCTGTAGCTAGATTAGAAGCCATAAAAATATTTTTAGCATATGCATGCCATATGAATTTCAAACTTGTTCAAATGGATGTGAAAAGTGTCTTTTTAAATGGTTTTATAGAAGAAGAAGTTTATGTAGAACAACCACCAGGTTTTGAAAGCTATGAGTTGCCTAATCATGTATTTAAACTTTCAAAAGCTTTATATGGTTTGAAACAAGCCCCAAGAGCTTGATATGAAAGACTAATTTCTCTTCTCTTAGAAAATAACTTTACAAAGGGGAAAGTTGACACTACATTTTTCATTAAAAAGTATAAGTATGATATTCTAATTGTTCAAATTTATGTTGATGATATCATTTTTGGGTCTACTAATGAATGGCTTTGTCAAGAATTTGCTAAGTGTATGACTAGGGAATTCGAAATGAGCATGATGGGTGAGCTAAAATATTTCCTCGGTCTACAAATAAAACAAGGCAATGAGGGCATATTCATTAACCAATCCAAATATACCAAAGACATACTTAAGAAATTTGAAATGGAAGGATGCAAGAATGCCAAGACTCTAATGAGCACATCAACAAAATTGGACAAGGATGAAAAGGGTAATAACATTAATGAAAAGCTCTATAGAGGTATGATCGGATCACTTTTATATCTTACTGCCTCTAGACCCGATATAATGTATAGTGTATGTTTATGTGCTCGCTTTCAATCATGTCCTAAAGAGTCTCATTTAAATGTAGTAAAAAGAATTTTTAAATATTTACATGGCTCATTGCATCTAGATTTGTGGTATCTTAGAAATTCATCATTTTACATTATAGGATATTTAGATGCTGATTATGCTGGAAGTCTTTTAGATAGAAAAATTACTTCAGGTACTTGTCACTTTATTGGAGAGTACTTAGTTTCTTGGTTTAGCAAGAAACAAATTTCAGTTGCTCTTTCTACCACTGAAGCGGAGTATGTGGCAGCAGGATGTTGTTGTACACAAATCCTTTGGATGAAACAACAACTTAAGGATTATGGTCATAGTATAAACTATATTCCTATTAGATGTGACAATACAAGTGCCATAAATCTATCTAAGAATCTCATTCAACATTCTAGAAGTAAGCATATTGACATTAGACACCATTTTATTAGAGATCATGTTCAATATGGAGATGTTGTATTGGAATTTATAAGCACAGACAATCAATTGGCAGATATCTTCACTAAGTTTCTAAATGAGGAAAGATTTAATTTCATAAGAAGAGAGCTTGGTATGATTGATGGATTAACTTTGTGATTGCCAAAATTGTCAAACCTTGATTGATAATCTTGTGTTTTTTTATCTCATCTTACTAGATGTAAGGTAGCAAATTTGATGGAAATATATGTTATAAGGGATAGAAGCTCTTTAGAAATGTTTTAGTCTTGTTTTAGACTTAATTTTATTTGGTGAGGTTTTTAGGCAATTCACGCCCGTGACATATATTCACGACCGTGAACTAAATCGCCAAAAGAACCAGTAGCTTTCACGACTTGCTTCACGACATACTTCACGGCTGAAGGTAGTGAAGACTATGTTTCACGACCATAACCTTTTTCATTCACCCCCGTGAAACCCTTCGTTCACGCCAGTGACGATTTTTCACGACCGTGAATATTTCCACCAAAAACTTATAGAAGCATTCACGCTTTGTGTCACGCTCTGTTTCACGATCACAAGTAGTGAACTTTGTACTTCACGCCCGTGACTCGTCTGTCACCACCATGATAGTTCATCATTCACGCCCGTTACCTTTAATTTTCACAACCATGAACAATTTCACCTCTCTTTTCATGGGTAGAGTGTCTCTTCAGCAAACCGTGAAACACGACACTTCACGCCCATGAAAATGTCGGCTATATAACGATTCTGCCGTTATTTCTCTCATTCCAACTCTCCAACTTCTCTCAACTTCTCTCATTTATCACCATTGAATACTATTTTGAAGATTTCGGCCCCCTAGCAACTCATTCCATCTATAAATATCTTCAAAAACCATTTCCATCATCAGAAATCAAACATCTTAAGTTTTACTCCAAAAAAATTCAATCAGATTTTTCACTCTTCAAAAGTTCTTTTTTTTCAATCAAAATGGAAACTGGCTCCTCCAAGGGTACAAGAAAGAAGTCTTATGCTCCAAAAAGGTACACGAATTACCTTCTAAACATTATTCCGAAGCATTGTCATCCTAGATATTCAAATCTCAAGAAAAGGCCACTCCTTTCCTCTTGATCATTTGAGTGGCAAACCATCTGTACACTCGGCCTCGAGACAAGCATGATGGAACAACTCCAGGCTTGTCATTTGAAAGACTTCGTTGATATTCATCAACCAACACTGAGGGAACCAATTCTGGAATTTCTGAGTACCCTGCAAGTTTGTCCTACCGGCATGGTGAAATTCTAAATTTGCAAGCATCCGAACACCCTCTCTGCCACAGAGTTTGGAGACATGTTCAACCTTCCCTCTGAAGGTATCCTGAATGAGAGTGAAATGGAGTTCTATACTACTCAGGCATGGACTCACTTTGGGCTTGATTACAGCTGGGATGTCAAGAAGACGAAGAGCACCCACTTTCGATCCCTAGTGCACAAGTACTTGCATAGGTTTCTAACCTATAGCATTTTCGCCAGAAGAGACAGTAATGAATCGATCAGAAAGTCAGAGCTCTTTCTCTTGGAGATGGCCCGAAGAGGCCTAACAATGGCTTTATCTCGATGGTTTGCAAACCATCTTTTGTCAATTACCACCAAGCCCTCCGGAGACATTCTAATTGGTAAGTACATGACTCACATTGCCATCAAGCTAGGATACTTGAAGCTAGAGGAATACCACTTCAACCTCATACCAGCACATCCTCGAGACCGACTAGACGTCGAGTCCTTCATCAAAATGGGAGCAGTTGTTCGTATAGTATTTGAGAACAACATCTACTACCGCTTCACCAACACTACTGGTGAGATCATTTGGGAGGACAATGACTCGGATGACTTCAGAGCTGGCCTCTAAGGAATCCAGTAGAGGAAGAGAGTTCGAGTTGAGGTGGCGTCTCTAAAGGTTGAGCAGGAAATTGGACAATCCTCTGCCTCCACACCAAACTTGGCTCAGCAAGTGGCTGACCTCTTGGCACCACGATTTGAGCAATTGTAGGCTTCTATGGATGAGAGGTTAGAGAACCTCAAGGATTTCATGGAGTCTTGCATGGAGACCCTCCCTCGAGGCGGAAGTAGCTCGCCTTAGAGATAGGATGTCAGCTAGACTTTATGTTAGCTGTGCTATTTTCTAGCTTGTTTGTTGTAGGAATTTCAAATTTCCTTTTTAGAATTTCAATTACTTTTGTATTTGGTTTTTCTACATTAATATATTTGCTTTTGTTTTCCATTATGTTTCATCTTTTTGTTATTCTTTTTGTTGATGACAAAAAGGGGAGAACCTAGCAATATATTGTTTAAAGTTAAAAGCAATACTTATTTTGAATCAAATGAATATGCAAGTATACAAATGAGCTTCATATATCTTAGATATACCTTAAGTATACTTTGCATATACCTTGATGCAAGTTACATGAATGAATATGCACTTGATATACTCTTCATATACCTTAAATATACTTGGCATAAATATAACTTTAAGAATTTTTTTTTTGTATACATTAGATATACCTTGCACATAACTTGCATATATATCAATCTTTCATATCCAATTTAGATTTCATTATGCCATCTATTTCAGTTCCAACAATTATTATATAACCATATGAACCAAATAACTTTTCATTCATACAATTCATCATGCAAATATATCATTTTTCAAATTAAAATACGTATATATACAAACCTTATTAATGTAGTCGAACACTCGATTCCTCTCACATCTACTACATTTAAGGGTTATCTCTACCCTCTGTTTCGATCCCTAATTACGACATCAAGGGGTCATATTATAATCTATTTCATCATTCAAGCTATTTATGTCATAAACTAATAAAACCTTAACTTTTTTTTATTGGTTTAACGCCTATAAACCTTAATCCCTATAAAAACGAATTGAACTAGATCAAATAACAAATGAGAACATGATTTTCTTACCTCTGTTTCATGAAAATAAAATGATATTATAGTTTACAATTTGTGTTTTAACCCTATTTGTTTCATATTCCAAAATAAATGATGGAACCTAAATCTCAAATCCATTCTTAATCTCGTAAATGATAGGAATTTCGTATTAAGTCAATCAAAATTAAAAAAGGGATGGAAGAGAAATTGTTTTTGGGGTTCCAGAAAATCTGGTAGCTAAGATTTTAGGTTAAATTCTATGAGTTTGTATTAAAAAATAGAAAACTGCCTAATTTAAACTTCAGATTTTCACCGGTGTGAGCACTAAAAAATTTATTTATTTTTTTAATTTTTCTTCGTTATATTTTATGTTTTCAAAACCAATGATCACTATATACCTCTCATATACTCTTCATATATCTTTCATTACATGTAAATTTTAGGCTCTAACTTGCGAGCTTTATAGAGTTTATGTAATTGGAAAACTTTTTTTCTTTTTTATATGTAAAAATCATATATTAGTTGAGATAATAATAGTAAAATCATATAATAGTTGTAAAGTTAGAGAGAAATAGAATACAACAAATTTATATTGGCTCTTTTCTTTGTCTATATCTAGTTATCAAGAAATTCTTTTGAGATTTTTTCAAACCAATTTACAACCTTAGACCTACAAATTGTTACAAATCTAGATTTCTTCACCAATATTGTTAAAGGATCAATGTAACAAGTTTTCTAGCTTAATTTATAAACTAAAATATTTACAATATTACAAAAGGAAATTTTCCTCTCACAAGTTTAAAAAAACTAAATGCCCTCACTAATATCAATAACTATGTTATAAAGTATACGATGGTGTTGATTTTGTCGGTAGCATCTAATTAGTGTGTATTTATAGTCATGAATGGATTTAATGAGAGGAAAGATGGGAGGTATTGGCCTAACAGTTGTCCTTCACATTTCACAGGTTGATGATCTCATTTATTATTATTATTACTTTAAATTTATATTCTATATTACATTTACTGATTTGAATATTAAAAAATATTATTGAAAAATATAAATTTCACTAATTTTTAATATAATTTATTATTAATTAGTGTTATATTCATATCAAAAATTAAAAATTAAAAAATTATATTCATTAATAATACGCAACATATTACAAAATTTAAAAAATAACTATATTATAAAAAATTCTAACTTATTAACGATTAATAATAAAAAAATATTATTTTTCTACGATGAATAAACACTAAATTTTAAAAGATTATTAAAAATAAAAATAAAAATTTAAATAAGAATATGATGCTTACATATAAATATAATTTTTATAATTAACCTCAACAGAGGGAATATTTTCTGTTTTTTATATTAATTAAAATACAATCATTATTTATTTTATTATAATATTACAAGTTCGCTAGTTATTTGGAAGTTGCTCATCATTTTTTATTATTTTTTATGTTCAATTGTCTATTTTATTTTTAATGAAACTTTAACAAAATATATGTTATGAAATTTTTTATTATAACGTTATGTAAACTTTTATTTTTATTATATATATTTATGTTAATAATTATTGCACTTATATATATTAAAATTTGATTCCTTTATATATTCTTTGTTTTATTTATTATATAAATTTTAACTTTTCGATACAATGCGAGGATAACTTACTAGTTTTCAATAAAATTGAATGTTATTTTGTATTTTTTTAATCTTTTTTATAACAATTTTATTTTCAAAATTTTATATGTGGTTCTCCAACAATCGTTTTTGAAAGGTATCTTGAAGGCTCTTTTTTTTTTGATCTTTTTGAAACCAAATCGGTTTTTTGAATTACTGAAAATTCTTTTGCAACGAAAATCATCTTTATGCAAGCATTTTAAAAATATTTAAGTGTATGAAATGCGCTTAGTTTATCTTCCTCTATGGTTTTACACTAAAAAAATCCTAACTTATTGAATTTGTCCCTTCATGATCTTGATATGCAACTTGATGCTCTATTTTTTTTTTAAGACAATTTGAACAAAGTATTTTGATCCATTTGAAAATTAGATTTATCATGTAAACGCTTAGCACAATAAACACTTAGCACACAGAGAGATTCTAAAATATTCATTAAGGATTTTAGTTATTACCAAAATTTATTGGAGACCTTACTTGTAGCAATTTGAGCCAATATTAACTAATCATGAAACTAGGAGAAATAAACATTGAAATAAAACTTGAATGTAAAGAACACTTTGTAGGATCAAAATTATCATATGATGGTATGAAAATTAATTTGCCTTCTTGCTAGGTAAGTAATTCTAATGGTGGGAAGTTGGAGTTTCAGTTGGTAGTACAAGTTTTTAAGTTACCCTGTTCAATAAATGATATCAAACCTAAAACTATTGCAGTAAAGTAACTCCATGTCAAACACATGGAACTTTGATCTAAGTATCTTACAATTGCGCATGGAGTTCCTTCTATTGGTTCAAGTGCTGGGCGAATTGGTAATTGATAGCATGCAAAAGAATGTGGAATCGAGGACTAATGAAAAAAGAGAAAGAAAAAGATGCTTTTAGTGAGAGAGAAAATTGAGGGGCTAGAGGAATTGTTAGATAAAAGCTAGGATAAAGAAGGATGGAAGTGGTGAACTCAGGGAGCGATTGCTTGTGGGTTTTGGAGAATAGTTTATTATTAATAAACTTCATGGCGTTAGCATTAAAAAATAGTAAAAAAAAAAGCTTTCAATCCAAGAATAATTAATTGTGAAGAAAAATAGAACCGGAGGACTCAATTTGAAAAAGTTGAAAACTCAAAACGCAGTCTTCTTCTGCTGTGCTGTCTGTCCTCTTATTCATCATCATCTTCTTCTTTGGTACAACCCTATAACGAATGAACACAACTCCGCCGTTCTCTGATAATTCCTCTGCTCACTAGGGGAGGAGACCGCCATGAATCCTTTTCTCCTCGCTGCTCCGTCTTCTTCTATTTTCCTTAACCCTACCCCTCTCCGTCTTACCCCTCCGTCATCTCTCTCCCTCCCTACACGACGTCGTGTCAGGGTCTCCGTCCCTCGCAACTCTTCTGAAACATCAACAGATGCTCCCGGCGATTCCACATTTTCCTCTTCACTATCAGCTGATGTTTTTGGTGGGAAGCGTGAGCTAACTGGGATACAGCCTTTGGTCGCTAATCTCTCACCTCCTGTTAGATTAGCGAGTTCCGCGGTTATTCTTGCCGGCGCTCTTACTGCTGGTTATGGATTGGGTCTTAAATTTGGACGGACTCGAAATTTGGCTTTGGGCGGCGCTGCTGCTATGGGGGCTGCCGGTGTTGCTGTGGTTTATGCCATGAATTCCTGTGTACCAGAAGTTGCGGCCGCTGATTTACATAACTACGTGGCTGGGTTGGATGATCCCAAAGCTGTTAAGAAGGAGAATATTGAACAGATTGCCCTAAAGTTAGTCTTTTTGGTTGTTCGTAATATGTTCAATTGCTTCATCTTTATTGCTTCTTATGAAATTTAATTGATATTAATTGGAGATAATATATATGTTTAATTTACATTTTGAATACATTTACTTGGGTTCATTATCAGATTTTACATTTTTTACTCCCTACAGTTTGAGAATTTGTACCTTTCCTTTTCACTTGGTTAGCTTTGTTTTTTATTTATTTGGTTAATTTTAAGTTCTCAATTCAATCTTTGATATCTTAGATACGGTGTGAGCAAGCAGAACGAGGCATTCAATGCGGATCTTTGTGATTTATACTGTCGGTGAGTTGAAATTAACTTTATAATTGTTTAACTTAAATTGCTTTTTAGTAAATTTCGTTTTCGATAATTCTATTTCCAATGAATTTCATTTACTTTTTTAAAAAAAAATTATGTTTCTTATTTAATCCCTGGTTTCTGTGTAGGTTTGTATCATCTGTACTACCTCCCGGAAGTGGAGATCTTAAAGGAAATGAAGTTGAAGCAATAATAAACTTCAAAACTGCATTGGGCATTGATGATCCCGATGCTGCAAGCATGCATGTGGAGGTATTGTTTCGTTAACTACACTCATGCATGTGAAAGAAATGGCTATGACTATGGTTGGGTGTGTGAGTGGATATACTAATTTCTTTAAACTGCTAATTCACTTGCTTGGGTGAAGATTGGTAGGTGGATTTTCAGACAAAGGCTTGAAACTGGAGATCGGGATGGCGATGTAGAGCAGCGTCGGGTAGGTCATTTGTGATTTCACTTGTGTGTGGTGTACTTCTGAATCTAGAGAAGTTGGTAAATGAACGTTTAATTGGAGATATGGATCTTGACCATTATTACTGATTCTCCAGTGCAGGCATTTCAGAAGTTGATCTATGTGTCAACTCTAGTTTTTGGAGAAGCATCATCATTTCTTTTACCTTGGAAGCGTGTTTTCAAGGTTACTGATTCCCAGGTACTTATTCATAGAATGTATATATGTCTAGTCTATATGATCTGGTTTTCTAATGGACATATGATGATCTTGTCTGGGAATTGATGATAAATAGTATGTTCTGATTTCTGACTTTTGAGCATGCACAATTACTGACTAAACTTCACATGTTCTCATGCGTGGGTAGGTTGTCATTCTTTAGAGTTCACCAGAATTTTGCATGTGCCTTTGGGTTATAACATATTTGTTTCTTTCATTATTCTGATCCCGCTAGGTTGAGATTGCTATCCGTGACAATGCTCAGAGGTTATATGCTTCAAAACTAAAATCAGTTACCAGAGGTAAGACACAGGACTTTAATATTACTATTTCACTGTGTTAGCTGATATAAGTGACTAGGGAGCTTTCAAATGCTGGGCAGTTTGGGCAATGTTCAACTATATCCGTATCACATGGTATGGCAAGGTTGCTCACTGCTCAACTTTTATGTGATGGGTGTAGTATTATTTGTTTTCCATAAAAGGAGCCCTTATTCCTTTATTCACAATTACAAATCAATTGATTCTTCATTCAATTCTCTGGTTCCAAGTGTCAAAGAAGTCAAAGTGCATTTTATATTTTTAGATTTATATACAATATTTGCAAAAGCAGAAAAGGGTGGAGGTGGAAGAGTTGTCAATTCCTGAAGAAATTTGATCCAAATTCTTAGAGTTGAACAAATGACAATTCGTTTATCCTCTTTCATTGGATTTTATTTTATTATTATTTTCTATTTTGCTAATGAAATGCAATTTCCTATCATCTCTAGAAATTTGCTTGTTGCTAATGAAACAAGAACGTGTTTGATAGATTCCAGTTGTTATTTTAATGTAGATGTAGATCTGGAGGAGCTTGTAAGACTTAGGCAATCACAGCTTCAATATCGGCTTTCTGATGAGGTACCTTCTTTACATAGATCATTTATTTTGGCTTATAAATTGTTCTTTATGCAGTGTGTTCTGTTTCATGCAGCTTGCAGCAGACTTGTTTAGGCAACAGACAAGAAAACTAGTCAAGGAAAATATATCGGCAGCATTGGATGTTTTGAAGTCCAGGACAAAAGCTGTGTATGATATTGATTACTCCATTTGAATGCAACTTTATGCGTCACAGAACTTATTAGAGCTTTATTTTTCAAAGAACCTCTATTTTTGGAAGCTCTATTTTGAAATAGTTTTCAGTATTGCACTGGATATCGTTTCACCATCTAATTAAATTAGGTTTTACAGTTGGGGTGCCATGCAAGTGGTAGAAGAGCTTGATAAGATATTGTCTTTCAACAATAAACTTATTTCACTAAAGGCTCATGCTGAGTCTGCTTCCATTGCTCCTAGTGTTGGTCCAGTTTCTTTGTTAGGTAAGGGTATTGGTGCTTTTGCTTTCCTATATTTCAATAACAAAATTTTACATCTCTAACCCACAAGATATCACTAATGCTACTTTGTGACATAGGTGGCGAGTATGATAATGAGAGGAAGATGGATGACTTGAAACTCCTTTATAGAGCATATATTACAGATGCTTTATCTGGCGGTCGCATGGAAGAAAATAAGGTGAACAAATTCTGGGATGCACTATTTATACTGCCGATTTTTTTTTATCTTGCATGTTACAAATATTAAATAGACTAATCTATTTATTAACCCAAGGTAATAACATTGTCAACGGCTTGACAAAAGAAGAAAAGAAATTGATCGCATTATGGTAATAGTATTGCTATGTTTTTGTTGATTCTTTTATTGATGCCTCGCATGTCAGAGGAGCTGTTGATTAACTAGTGGATGTTAAGCACCGAAACCAATAGGACTTTTCATATGAAGTTGCAGAAATTTACCAAAATTTCTTTTCCCTTTGTAAGATTTAGTTTTTTTCTGAGTCCCTTGTAAGCAATGTGATACTTTCCTTTTCTTTTTTTTTTTGCCCTATAATCTGGTAATGGACTGATAAGAAAGTTATTTACTTTTAATATAATGAACCTAGTAATTGTTGTGAAATATCTGATTTTGGTGCCTTTTACTTGTGTGTAAGCGAAAAGTTGTATTGCAGCAGTTTCACGCCTTCTGAATCAGATTATTAAAAGTTAAAGATGTTCTAAGTTTTATCAATCTAAAGGGGTTAGTGGAGAAATATCGAGAAGACAAAAGGAGAATTTCTTACTGTATTTATCAATCTGCATAATGTGACTGTGAGTATTTAGAAAGATGGATATTGGAATGAAAAGGTTTTTTGTTTTCTTTCCCCTTTTGTATGAATATGCAGATGGATATGCATGAATTTATAGTTGGTAATTTGCTGATAAGGGGAATTTCCCTCTTCAATTGACTCATTACAGCCATCGCTCCTTTTGCTTTGGTGATGTTTGAATTAATACTACCTATTTAAGAGGAAATTTCCCTGATGCTTATTATTTAATGATGATAGTTCTTGATAGATGAAAATTTATTTGGGTTTAATTGATGTCAGACCAGTGGAGGGGCATCTTAGAGTCTGAGTATTTCTGTTAAAGTAGAGGTAATGCGTATGCATAATAATTATTTCACTTGATGGGAAATTGTATAAAGTGATTTTAGATTAATTGGTATATAGCTTTTGCATAGTGCACATTTGTACACCCCTGACTTGATGTATTAGATTGTGATAAGAACTGGTAGAATAGCACCAAAAAGAGACTGAAATATAGTGCACATTTGTACACCCCTGACTTGATGTATTAGATTGTGATAAGAACTGGTAGAATAGCAGCAAAAACAGACTGAAATGGAAATCTCTATTAAACTGAAAATTCAAGCAATTCAAGAGGCTTGTTCTCTCCCAAAGTCATAAAGACTAACACATATCCCTCTTCTAACAACCTTCTTTATTTATATTAACAATTCTCTTCCCTATGTAACAAACTACTCATGAAAAACTCTAAACTACCCTTTAACATGCTCAGCAATGAATTTTCTAGAACCAGTCCTCACCCTACAGAACACCTCACTCTAGAATGTATATATGTCCTCAAGGTGTGAATCTGGAAATTGAACAGAAGGGGAATGAAGAAGCTCAGGCTTGTAGGGCTGCCTCTTGGCCTCAAGAAGTCTTCCAGCAATACCAATTTCATTCTTGTCACCATGGGACATGTCACATCCATTGCACCCAGATCCATTCATTCTTGTCACCATGGGACATGTCACATCCATTAGCAACCATTCCACCCAGATCCAATCTATATTCAACCCCACGGCATCTTCATACATTTCTCTTTAGAACAATAGTGCCATCTTAAGCTCTCCAAAATGAGAATATCCAGCGATCTGAGAAGTCCATGCAACTAGACTAGGCTGACTTTAACTGCTTAAAACACTATATGCTGAATACCAGCATTTGAATTTGGCATACATGCTTACAAGTGCACAACCTACAAATGCTTTACAGTCAAAACCACTATTCAAGCAGGGAACATAAATCCCTTGGCCAAGTCCCAGCAGGCTGAAATCAGTTAAACTCGATATAAAGCCACCCAAAGTGTACTCATCAAGCTGTCGCTTCCCTCTTGCACGTATCTCATCAACCAAATGCAATGCTTCCCCCCAAAACCCACAATAAGTATAACCAGAAAACTTAGGATTTTGTTGAAATAAAACTGGGTCAATTACTCTAGAGAACACCTTGTTTGCTTCACAAATATAACCAAGTTTCAAAACAGCCATCATGAAAGCACTACAACCAACAAAATCCAACCCTAGACCAGAATTAATTACTCCTCCATGAACAAGTCTTTGATTGTCCATATCTGAGTTCTCACAGTAAGCTCGGATAATGGAATTCAATAAATGAATGCTTCGTTGAGGAATTTTATCGAACAAGTTGTGAGCATCACAAAGGTTGCTAGTAGCATATGCCTTCAACAAGTTGTACAAACCTTCACCGCTTGATATTAGGCCCTAGAAAGCTCCGGATAGTATTGTAGTAGAGTCGTATGTTCCCAATCGATTCAAGCCCTCCACCATCACAAGTCCTTTCACATTTGTAGCATCCAAGACATGTCCTTCAACTTTTCCAGCTGCACTAGAAACCCAACCAAAGTATCGTGCCATCAGATCTTTGAATGCCACAATCAACAAATCCAGAGTTGTTCCTGTTGCAGCTTCTCCACCAATCTCCGTCACACCATATGCCGCAGACCCTGAGATCAATAGAGCCTCCAGTCTTGGTGAAACCTCCAATTGCCTCTCCACTAATTCCAACTTGGCAAACTACTTTTTTTCGATAATTTGACACAAAACTACTTCTTTAATGTAGACACCTACTGTTTTAGTGAGCAGTCCCATAGTTTCCTCCATAGGGTTTTCAAGAACTAGGTCATGTGTCGCCGTAAGTATGAACTAATTGAATACTTGTGTCATGTATCTCCTTCGTAAAGTATTTGTCATAATGGCCATGAACGGCAACTTATGTAACAGAGTTGATCCCCTAAAGTATTGAGCAGCGGTGTAGCATCAGATCCCAAGAGTGAAAAGGGATTTAGAAGGCTTGAGAACATGGTGATTACTCCATGGTTGTGACTGGAAACATCACCCTTGTAAAATTGAAAAAGAAAGCTCTTAATAAAATCAGAATTAAGGGGCCTAGGGTTAGGGTCGGCACAACAAAAGTCACTAAATTTCTTGAGATTCGTGTCATGGTGCTCAAAAACTTAGTAGAGATGAAACTTAGAATTGCTATTTTCCTTACTATCATCTCTGGGAAAACATTGGCTTTGGGATGAAAGGCATTGGTATTGACATGCTTGTTAGTGATGCAACGGATGAGATTGATGAATTGAGAAAGCATTTGAAGTTGATAGAAGCCATCGTAGCTGAGAATTGAGGGTTGTTGCTTGATGGGCTGCTGTTTGTTGGGCTCAAATAGCCTAACAACAAGGTCAAGCCCATCATTCGGCCTAAGGCCTAGCTTTGCTGCATGCCTCATGGTTCTAGGTGGCCCATCTGCCTTGGCTTGCACATTGTAGGTGCTGTCAGAGTGCCATGCAAGAGCACTCCTAGAAGGAACAAAAATCTTCACAGCAAATTTCTTCACAAAGGTGTCCTGTCAGCTTATCACCTTCAACTTTTTGTAGTTGTTTTTTTTATTTTCCCCAGTTGCAACCTCCTCTTCTTCCTTCTCGATAACTCCATCACCCTCACTCTCTCTTAGCAAGGGTAGAGATATCATTACCGTTTTTGTCTGGTATTGTCTTGAATATAAATCGTTGCCGAAATTCTTGCACTAATCCTTTTTGTCTCGGCTTCACCCACTATTCATGGTGAGATTCATCCTTAGTAGCTTGGAATCTCCTCAACATTAGCTTGCGCAGCTCCGTCTAGGTAAGTATCGGCCGCGGTTCATGCTCTTGTTGATACCACAAGAGCGTGCATCCCTCAAAATCGATCGTTGGTACTTCAACCTTCTCAGTGTCGTTGAGTCGCTGCATGTCGAAGAGCTGTTCCACCTTCAACAACCAGTCAATTGGATTGTCACCATTTAAAACAGGGAGTTTTGGCTTCCGATACTGGCAGTCCATCCTTGGGTTGAAAAGGGAAACACCAGAACTAGCCATTGTCGGCGATGAGAGGATGCCACAGCTCCTTGCTCCAGCTTTGGTGATCTCTCGTCCTTTCCCTGTGGGATCTCCAGTATTTTCCTTGTTTTCCCAGTCAATGTCTCCACCCTGTGAGAGTCTTCATACATTTTGATAACCTTGTCCAGCTTTTCTAAGAGCCTACCCATCGTGTTCTTCAAAGAACCCTGCTCTTTCCTAGTCATCGAACCAGACTCTGATACCAATTTGATAAGAACTGGTAGAATAGCATAAGAAAGAGACTGAAATTGAAATCTCTATTAAACTGAAAGAAATGGAAATACAAGCAATTCGAGAGGCTTGTTCTCTCCCAAAGTCATAAAGACTAACAAAATATTCCGCATATCCCTTCTCTAACAACCTTCTCTAATTATATTAACAATTATCTTCCCTATGTAACAAACTACTCATGAAAAACTCTAAACTACCCTTTAACCAGCTCAGCAATGAATTTTCTAGAACCAGTCCTCACCCAACAGCAGACCTCACTCTAAAATTGGTCTCTTCTTCCTAACGTAAGAGGTAGGAGGCTTATCAGATTGTGATAGAAGATTGCATTTGAATAGTTGAACATTATATAAAGTGCAATGAATTTTCTTTTGGATTGCAAAATCTGCATTAGTTGAAAGGGAAGTTATATAAAAGTAAAATTGGATTTGTTATATAAGGTAACAATGTTGAGTGAAGAAACAGTATGGTGTAAAACAAAGGCAGATACGAGGGTTTTATAGTGGATGTGTGGTAATACAATGAAGGGTCGGAAATTGAAAAAAAAAGAATTAATAGACGTGTAAGTTGCACATCTAGTCATGCTTGTAAAGTGTGGGATTAATATGCTTCAGTATGCATAATGTTGGCTAGCAAATTCACTGTTACTGGGAGATTGAAAATATCTTTATTTACAAGAGCGAAGAAGACAAGAGGTAGATTTGGGTCAAGTGGCAAATATGGAGTTTGCTGTGTTAGACTTCTGTAGGATGGAGTGATCTAATAAGTTGACTGCTAGATTAACTTTTAGTGTATTTGAGTTCTGGTACGTGGGTTTGTGTGGTAAGACCCTTCTGCAGAGCTGCCGAACTAATAAAGCATGATTATGAGGAATGTGCACATGAAACATTGAATAAAGCAGTAATCCTCCCATTACTGCTTCAACTGTCAGTATGCATTGGCTTTGTCATTCATGTTCATCAGCACAATGAATCATGGCAACTAGGGAAACCTTCTATTTATTGGAGGACTTCACTTTTTAATTCCAACAGCCTAGTTCTTTACTAAGTAATGTTAGCATCAGGGATCTTGATGATTGAGGTTGGGTGATAATATCACCTCAAGAAGCTGGTGCTAGTTCTTTTTTTTTTTTTTTTTTCCCTGAAGTGATTGCTTGGACTGAATGGATTTGCATATTATTTTACTAAAGTTGAAAGCATAAATTTACAGCAGAGTAATATGGATAAAAACACAAATGGGGGGAATGAAAGGAAATCCTGGATTTTCAAATTGAAGGAGATTTAGAGAGATGAAGAATTTTGACTAATTCTTAGATTTCAAGTACTATTTAGAATAGCCTTATATACCAAATGAAATACAACCACTAATAAAAATCATGATTTCACTTTTATTCTTTCTATTCACTTATATTTCCTCTTTATCTCTAGCACTCTGTAAGGAACTTGTCTCTCCTTCATTGTTTTAAAGTTGGGAATAATACATTATCCATGATCTAAACCATGCCTTGTGGGAAAAGATAGGTCAGTTGCATTATTTAAGGATCTTAGGATTTTAGATTAATGCTCCATATGATATTACCTCCTCATTATTTGTCTCTGTTTACTGTATCACTTCTAAAATCCTGCTTATTAGCAAGTATTATTGGTTTGTTTGTCTTTTGAGATTATAATCCTCTCATTTTTTTTTCGCTTTTTGTAGGTTGTTGCATTGAATCAATTGAGGAACATTTTTGGTTTAAGGAAGAGGGAGGCAGAAGCAATTACACTTGATGTTACCTCAAAAGCATACCGTAAAAGACTTGCACAAGCTGTTTCAAGTGGTGATTTGGGTATGGCGGATAGCAAAGCTGCCTTCTTGCAGAATTTGTGTGATGAATTGCACTGTGATGTACAGAAGGCAACTGAGATGCATGAAGGTAATGAACAATTTAGAACCTCTACTCTATTGAACTGTCATGTTGTCCTGTTTTACTATTTTCTACAGTTTGTAAATTTCTGGTTTTAGGTTCCAGTTGTGTATTCTGAATGTAATGGTTGAGATTAAGACTGAGTTGAGTTGAGTTATTAAGACTTATTTGAGTTGAGTCGTGTAATGTATTGCATTTGAATTATTTCTCTTTTGTTTTTTTAGAAATTTACCGCCAAAAGCTCCAGCAATGTGTGGCTGATGGAGAGCTGAGCGAGGAGGATGTAGTTGCTTTGAACCGTTTGCGAGTCATGCTCTGCATTCCTCAGCAATCTATTAATGCGGCTCACTCTGATATATGTGGCAGTTTGGTTGAAAAGGTAATTTTGTTTTTCATTTCTGATACTTATATTGAGAATCCTAGTTATAATTCCACTAGTCTTTCTTATTACGTTATGTTTCTAAATGCATGTAGCTTCATAGATGTGTTTTTCATGCTAGAGGTATCATACATGTATATCAATAAGGATTAGTACAGTGGCTTTCATGCCAATTGTCACAGTAGGCTGTGTCTTCATGTTGGCCAATTGTTTCCCAAAAACAAGTTGCAATCATTTAAATTCAACTTAGAGGCAAGTTATTGCTTTCTTTTTTGGAGGATTTGAATCATTACTTCCATGACCAATATTATGGCCAATATTAAACTATGACAAAAGTCCCTGGTTGAGAACTTTGGACTTTTTCCTTAATGGCTGGCTTGAAATTTGATATGAATCATTGAGGGCAAGGCACTAGCCCTAGTGCCTCTATAAGGTGGCTTCATCCTGTGGGGGTGTGCTTTATGGCTTCAGCTTGTGCCTTCTTTCAGATGCAAAGCACTGGAAAGGTACACCTCTGGAACTTACAGGAGCTATGTGTCCAGCATGTAATTGAGAATGATATTCTGTCACTGAATAATAGTATCAATTCTGACGACCTCTATTATTCTCGAACTTCCTGATCTACCAGAATCTGTTGGTGGGCCTGAAATGATTTTGTCATTGCCAGAAGGTTGCCAGAATCTGACTGGCCCACTACCTCCAGTATAGTTGGAGGTCCATCTATCCATTTCTGGCAACCACACACATCGTATCTTTGTCCTTGATTTGGGTTTCTCTCTCTCTTTCTCTACTGTTCTTTTTTCTTACATGTATTTAATTGTTTTTCCTTCTTTTTATGCACGAGTACTGACTTTTAAATGTTTTTCAGTAACTAACTTCTCTTTTTACTAATACTGACTTTTTCTTGGCTGTGATTCTTCTATTTTTTCTTTCTATTGCTCTCTCCATCCCATTTCGATTGGCTTACTTTCCTTTATTTGTGTCAAAAAGACAGTCATTATAAATAATAGAAAATTTATAAATAATATAAATATAAAATAAAAATAATATAAATTATAATATAAAATTATAAATATAAATCCATGCATAAAATATAAAATATTCTAAAAATTCTCAAATTAGAAGGGTCAATATTCTTAAACAATATAGTTGAGTTAATTCTCTATTATATCCCTGTTTAATGTGCCTTGTTATCAACAAATATGAGCTATTATCTTAATTTTTCAATGATGCTCTTAATCAGTGTAGGGTTGTATTTGGGAAAATGCACATTTTTAACCATATTAATTACATTTCTTAATCTATGTGAAAATACAAACAAGCCTATCAAATGGGACGGAGGGAGTACTCGGTACTTATTATTTTAGACTTAATTGAGGCTCTTAAATTTATTTACATTTAAGCGATAAAATGATTTCTTTTGTCGAAGATACTAAATAATGAAATTTATTTTTCTTCATGTTTCATTATTTTTAGTTTTGTGCTCCAAATAAATATATTTTTTTAATTTTTTCTTTTTGGCTCCTTGCTATTCAACTATTGGGAAAAAAATAAAGAAATTGATAAACAAGCTATAGCAGCAGAGAAAAAGAGAACATATGAGAAGTGGGACAATACAACACACTTTCTTCAGTTACTTCTCTTACAAGTTACATATGCAAGGCTGCTTATATAGCAGCAGCAATTTGTATTGAGAAATGTTTTGCACCTCCCAGAATATCTAAGTTCACAACCAAACAAGAAATCTAATAAATCATGTCATGCAAGTGTACCATACTGCAGGAGAAACCAACCCATGACAGCATATCTAAGAAAAATCTCACTTCAACACTAACCTCTATCAGAATGCCTTTGTGCCCACACCTTGCAGCTAGGCTCCAGGACCTCTTTGCACCTTATAGACAATGGAAACACGTGTAGCATATGTTATTGGATTATTATGTGCTATGCTGGTTTCTGCTCGCTCGCTATTTGCTTAAATTTGGTCAAATTATGCTGACCTTTGTACTTCCCTTTTTAGGTGGTCAAGGAAGCAATTGCCTCTGGTGTTGATGGTTATGATGCTGATGTTAAGAAGGCAGTAAGAAAGGCTGCTCATGGCTTACGATTAACACGGGAGGCTACCATGTCAATTGCCAGCAAAGCAGTGAGCATATGTTCTGATCCCACTACCATAGTAAAATATACATTCTAAACTGAACAAATTTAAACATTGTCTTTTGTTGCATTTATGATATGCCATGTAGGTTCGGAAGATTTTCATAAACTATATTAAGCGAGCACGGACAGCTGAAAATCGTACTGAAGCTGCAAAAGAACTAAAGAAAATGATTGCATTCAACACGTTGGTTGTAACTGAATTGGTGGCTGACATAAAAGGGGAATCTTCTGATGCTCCACCAGAAGAACCTATTAAGGAAGAAGAAAAACAAATTAAAGAGGATGAGGAAGAGTGGGAGTCACTCGAGACACTTAAGAAAGTAAAACCTAGTGAGGAGCTTGCTGCAAAGATGGGGAAGCCTGGCCAGACAGAGATAACTGTCAAAGATGATCTGCCTGAAAGGGACAGAACTGACCTTTATAAGACATACTTGCTGTACTGCCTAACTGGTGAAGTGAAACGGATTCCATTTGGTGCTCAAATCACCACAAAAAAGGATGATTCAGAGTATGTATATCTAAACCAGCTTGGTTGGATTTTGGGTTTGACTGTCAAGGAAATTGTGGAAGTACACAGGAGCCTTGCTGAGCAGGCATTTAGACAACAAGCTGAGGTGATTTTAGCTGATGGACAATTGACAAAGGCCAAAATTGATCAACTGACTGAGGTGCAGAAGCAAGTTGGCTTGCCACCAGAGTATGCTCAAAAAGTAATCAAGAGTATTACAACCACAAAAATGGCAGCTGCCCTTGAAACTGCTATCAGTCGGGGAAGGCTTAATATAAAGCAGATTAGAGAATTGAAGGAAGCAAGTGTTGATTTGGACAGCATGATATCTGAGAGGTTGCGGGAGAACCTGTTCAAAAAAACTGTGGATGAAATTTTCTCATCAGGTACTGGAGATTTTGATGAGGAGGAAATCTACGAGAAAATCCCTGCAGATCTCAGCATCAATGCTGAGAAGGCAAAAGGTGTTGTTCATGAGCTTGCACGGAGTAGACTATTAAACTCTCTGATTCAGGCTGTCGCTTTATTAAGGCAAAGAAATCATAAAGCAGTGGTATGGAATACATAAAAATTATGTATCATAGTGCATTCCCTCTTTCTTTTTTTTTTTTTTTTTGATTTCAGAGGTCTTTGTTTGAGATCTTTCTACTGCTTTTGTAGGTCTCTACTCTTAATGACTTGCTGGCTTGTGACAAAGCTGTGCCGGCTGAGCCATTGACATGGGAGGTACCAGAGGAGCTGGTTGATTTATTTACTATATATATGAAAAATGATGCAGATCCAGGAAAACTGTCACGGTTGCAGTATCTGCTGGGGATAAGTGATTCAACAGCCGCTACTCTCAGGGAGATGAAAGATAGAGTACTCTCAGTTGGGGCAGAGGAAGAAAAGTTTGTATTCTGACTTATGATAGTCGTGTTAGGCATGCCAACTTAGTTTTCTGCTCAGTGAAGAATTATGATTCTTGGTGAGGCATTTTTCCTGATGTAAAACATAAGATGAGGAAATTTTGATAGGCGATCAATTATAAATAGGTTTGTTACTTGTACTATTTGATGTATGTTCTGCATTCAATAATTTGGCAATGAAAATGTTGTATCTAGGAACAACTTTTTCACTCGAGAAATTCCTCATTTATGTTTAATGATTAATCTGATTGGAATTCTGTTCCACCACAGCTAGGGATGACAATAGATAGAATATCTGTAAAAATTGTTCTATTCAAATTCAAATCCGTTTAAAATTATAATGATAATATGTTTTCTAAATTTAATTAATATTATTCGAAACTGTTTAATTACACATTTATTATTAAAAAATTTATAATAAAATAAAATTTAAACTAATTAAATAATTATAAATTTAAAAATACATAAACATTTTATTATAAATTACTACAAAATTAAAATAAAAAATATAAAATCTAATTTAATACATTTAAATTAAAATAATTCATCAAAAATATTATTAAAATAATAAAATTAAATATTATATATATATATATATATATATATATATATATATATAAAATAGGAAATTTGAGAGCATCTTCTCGTACCCTATTTAAATCCGAAATGAGTTTAAATATTGTAATTCAAATCTGTTCCAAAATTCTAATAAAATTATCTATTATAATTTAAATGAGTCTCATATATGAGTATCCATAAAATCCGTATTTACTGTCATCCCTACTTTCAACTATGGCTGATGATGTGAATTACCACAATTTTTTTTCGTTTAATTATTATTATTATTATTATTATTATTTGCTTCTTAGTATGAAGCCTCTTAAAGCTCTAAGGTTGGATGGATTATGTGCCCTTTTTTTTTTCTCCTTCCAATCTTGCTAGTCTTTTGTCCAAAGCACTCTTTGCCGTTTGTTCGGAAATGTCTTGCAGGGGAAGGAATTGATGGAACGCTTAGCAAGTCGGTTATTCCATTGAAAGATAACCCGGTGTATATAACTATTAGTCTCATGAAAGTGATGAAAGTGATTACGAATTGTATTAACTCTAGTTTGTCATCAGTCAACTTAGAAAGAGAATTTAGGATTGCTTTTGCTTATGTTGGGACTTCGTTGGTTGATGTGGTTTTAATAGAATTTAATTCAGAGCTAGTTAGCTAGCAATACTTGCTTTGGAATCTCAAGAGGTTGGCCTAAGTGATTTATGGAGAGTGACTGACAGGAAATAAGTAAACCATGGAATATTGGCAATCAAATGAATTCATAAGAAACTAACAAAATCTGATTCTAAGTGATTCGTCATTTGGTCTTTTAAGTAAAATTTCGGATTCCAAACTTGCATTAAAATTTTTTTTCAGTGGTCGAATTTAATTTGAATCAGATTTATTTAGAATTCAATAAAGTACTGAATACCAAATAGACCCTCTAGTTAGGCTCTATTTGGTATTTAATTTTGCAAAAACACTTTTTATAAAAAAAAGTTTTATTTTTAATATTTTTGAGTTATAAAAACTAGATCCGAACACATCCATTATTGGTGGTAAATTCATAACTTAACCCGATATGATTTTTAAAACTTTCTTTTTTGTCTTTAAAAATACTTTCTTGTTTAGCTGTATCCTAAAAAAGCTCTGTTTGAAAACCCTAAACCTATTTATTTATTTTCTCTTCTCCCAGCCGCCCTACCTCATTGCGCATCATCACCGCCGAAGATATACATATCCACGACATTCCGGTGATTATTCCAATCAGGTTGGACCGGAAAGGTAGAACCTCATTATTCTTCGTGTTTGCTTATCATATGGTGTTTATCTTTTGAATATTTGTAATATTCATGGGCAAGTAGTTTAAACATTGTATATTTGTGGAGAATAAAATTAAATCACCTGGGTTTTCCTCTTCCTTTGAACTCCTATGATTTCTACTTTCTGATTGTTTTCTTATTTATTTATTCTTTTTTCTAAATCTTCTTTGAACTTATTGATATTTGTGAGATTCAGTTTTAGATTTTTTTTGGCAAATTCTTCGTATGAAACATTGGCAAGTAAATTCTTGCAAATTGACAGATGCCCATTTTTTTTTAAAAAAAACTAAAATTTAAAGCTCTGGACATAAGAAGAAGCTTCACATTTTATTCTAAGCAAGTCTGCTGCAACATCTGTCCAGCACTGATGCATTACTGTTAATTTTACTTCCTTCACTCTTCCTGCGACCAATTTAGTTTTAATATACTATATAATTATTTGGATTGTTGATACTGGAGCAGTCTTAAGGATTCCAAAATAATTTAGGATTTCAGTATTTTTGATATTATTAGTTTGCTGTTTTCCTTTTTATTTACGATTTCTCTTGAGTAAGTAGTTTAGTTAGAATAGTTTTCAGTTTCCTTTTCTGATTGGGATAGGACAGCAGCTACCAGGCATGTATCTTATTATTATTATTATCAGTTCAGAATATTTATTCTAAGGTTTTCTTTAAGCTTATTGTTTATTGTTGCAATCACAATCAATCCTATTCTAGCCCTAATTGTTGAAGTCTAATTGCCCTAAATTCTTCTGCTGTGTCAGTGGTTCTTGTTCTGTAACAATCATGGCGAACGAAAATTCCATTGATGCAAAGGACGAGGTGGCAGAAGTACGAGCTTCTATTTTTTTTATAATACTTTTTGGTGTGTTTTGATTCTTTCGTATCAAATAAATTTTGAAAGAACTATATTTATGTAGGTGCGTCATGATGTGTAATGAAATGACTAGGTCACAAAGTCATGTTAGCAAAATGATACTCTCAATAAAAGAATTCATTAAAAAAACAAAAGAAAATGTACTAAACTGTATGCTCACTTATTCAGTCTGTGAAGAGCATACTGCATTACTAAGCCGAGTTACTAACTTATAATAAGCATGGATCAGTTAGAACAGTTAACTTACCATCAACTGAAGAAGATAACTGGAATTAGTGTAGACATAATAGAGAAATGTTTCTTTATCTAAGTTAGAAAGTATAGTATGTCTTTGCTGCCTGGTATGTCGTTATGTATGCTGTCAAGCACCCAAATAAGAGTACATTGGAACATCGTATTGTAGGTAGCAACTTTCATCCTAGAAATATGTCAATCTGGTAATTTGTTCTCTGATTGTGTGTTTTTGTGTATGCATTTGCTGCATTGGTTAACCGCCCTCTTCATTGCAGTTTGCGCCCTTTGATCCTACCAAAAAGAAGAAGAAGAAGAAGGTTGTTATACAAGATATTACAGATGATACTGTGGACAGGCTCACTGAGAAAACTGAATCATTGTCAGGTACCTAAAGTATAAAAATTCTGCTCCTTTTTTTTCCTCTTCGAGTCAAGTACACATGAAAAACCTGGTGTGGAGGAAACAAATTACCTGACTTGTGGGGACTTTTGTTTAAATGCAGTCTCTGATGGGTCTGATAGTACTTTCACTGGTTCGAAAAAGAAGAAGAAAAAAACAGTAAGTTTGGGAACTTCATAACAGTTTATTGGTTTTAATTTTATGCATATTTACATTCTCAGCAGCTATGGACATGTAACATCTGATATAATGTTGTAGGTAGAAGCCAATATTTTGAACGAAGAAAGTGTAGATGCAGGAGAAGATTTGGATGGCAAGAGTCTGCATTTTTAAAATTTAACGATTATGATTGACAATTGCTTAAAATATTGTTATTATTTTTTCTTTGGAATCTAAGAGTCAACTAGTCTTCCTTTTTCTAGACCATGTAGTAGAGGATGAAGGAGGACCTATGTTGCAACAGCAGCTTTATCCATGGGGAGGGAGTGATCGTGACTATGAATATGAGGAGGTATAGTCTGCATTTATTTCAAACAGAATTATATTATTTTTAGTGCTTTGCTGTTATATTTTCTGTTTTAACTTTTTTTTTTTTTATGCATGTGAATTAATTGACTGTAGTGTATTGTCTATGTTCCATCTGTTATTTATATTATAAACCAAACCGTAGATAGGAGGTGGAACTTCTGTACAGAAAGATGTATGATGGGCAAAACTGGAAAAAGAGGACAGTTTAGTATTCCATAATGGATTGATATTGAAACTTTGGATTTCATATTACTTAATTGGCATTAGGAGTTAATATTCCCAAAATACCAATTTGTATTAAGACGTAAATATGATGGGACTAGTTGTGCTTATGTCAAAAGGGAATTTGAAAATGCAAGTTAAAGCTGCAGATAGTACTTGATTTGTAAATAACATTGCTTTCTTGTTTTAGAAAGAAAGACATTGTTTATTCATGATTGTTGATAAATTGTATCTTTGTTGAATTTGGTTCAAAGGATGTGATAGTGTATACTAATAAATCATCATCATCTCCCTGACGCTTGAAAAAGAAGATGAAAAATATGATGTTTCTTGTAGAAAAGTAACATTAGCAGATACAAGGTACTTAATAAGATTAGGACAATAACATTTATACCCTTTTTGCAAACGAGAATATCTAAGAAGGATACATTTCAATGACTTGGGATCTAATTTAGTGATATGTGGATGAACATTCTGAACAAAACAAACATTACCATATATCCTAGGTTCAATAGGAAACACTAATTTAATAGGAAAGATGATACTGTAAGGAGTCTCACCATGGAGAACAAAGGAAGACATGCGATTAATCAGAAAGTATGCTGTTGAAACTACATAAGCCCAAAATGTTTTAGGTACATTCATTTGGAACAAAAGGACTCTTGCTTTTTTAAGAAAATGTCTATTCTTTCGCTTTGCTACTCCTTTTTGGAATGGGGTATCAACACAAGATGTTTGGTGAAAAATGTCATTCTGAAATATATAAGTTTGAAAAGAAGCTGATAAATACTTTCTGGCATTATCATTTCGCAGTATATGGACATAAACGTTAAATTGAGTTTTAACCTTTGCACAAAATGCACAAAAATAAGAAAACAATTCTAAACAACTTTTCATTAGATATAACCAAGTCATACAAGAATGGTTATCAACAAAAATTAGAAAATACTTAAATCCAGTTTTAGACTGAACTGGACAAAGACCTTAAACATCAGATTGAATTAACTCAAAAGGAAAAACGACTCTTTTATTGACTCTTAGAGTTGAACTAAGACGATGACGTTTAGCAAACTGACATAACTCACAATCTAAGAAAGATATCCTACTGAACTGTGGACACAACTTCTTAAGCGAAGGAAGAGAGAGATGTCCCAACCAACAATGCACCTGAAAATAGGATGCAATTCTTGAGCAGATAATAGATCTAGGTATTTGGGTGTCAAGAATGTAGAGGCCTCTTGGCTCGTGTTCTTTACTAATAATATTTTTCGTCATAAGATCTTGAAATAAGCAATAATCAAGAAAGAATAAGATGCATTGAGTACTCTAACTTACAAAAATCAAATTGAAAGTTAATTAAGGTAAATAAAAAATAGATGCCAGAGGAAGCGGTGGGCTTGGATTAATTGTGTCAGATCCAAAAACAGAAAATGATGACCCATCTGCTAAGGTGACATTAGAGATAGATTTATACGACTGGAAAGTAGAAAAGAGGTTAGAGTTACTTGTCATATGGTTTGTGGCACAATAATCAATGATTCATTTGGAGGAGGTGGAAATAAGACATGCATTGGATTTACCTGAATCGGCAATGGCCATAACTAGAGTAGATGAAGACTTCAATGATTCCTGGTATTCAGAGAACTTGGCAAAATCATTTGCAGAGATAAGAACTGAATTCTCAGATGTATTAGTAGTAGATACCACATGAGCATAATGAACTTTCTGATATTTGTTTTGAAGCTTTTTGCAATCCTGCTTCATATGACATGACTTATGACAATAATGACACACAATCCCTCTTGAATTCGGTGCTTGAGGCTGAAAAGGTATTGGATCCCTTTACTTTACCACCATCCCTATGATAAGAACTTCTAGACTCATGATTTTGGATGACAATTGCACTACTATATGAATAGGTGGAGTTCCTTCTGTGCAAAGTATCCTACTAAAAACATTTTCTAAGGAAGAAATCTTTGAACTCGAGAGTATTTGAGACTTGGTAGTCTCAAATTCGGGGGGGAGACTAGCTAGAAAGCTTATAACTGTCATCTATTCCTGTTGACTTTGTTGAACCTTCACATTAAAACTAAATAGCAATAGTATAGTAAGCTCCCCATAATTTTTCTTAAAATTCATAAAATAAGTAGTGAGAGTCCGATCTTGCTTCTCTGCACGATAAAATGTTTTGCATACCTCATAAATCCGGAAAATATTCCTTTTTGTAGAATATAAGAAATCTAAATAATCTATTAGTTCCTTGACATTCTCACAGTGATTAATCAAGCCAATGACTTTACTGTTAATGGAATTATGAATCTGCAAAAATAATTGAGTGTCCTCCTGTAACTATTTCAGTCTGGACTTATCTTTAGGTGAATCGTCAGTCATATATTGGTCTTTATCAATACTCCATAAGTAAAGACAAATTGTCTTGCTCCAATCCATATAATTGGAGCTATTGAGCTTGTTTTTGGTAATTTTAGACATTACAAGAATTACATCAGAGATAGTGACTGTCTTTTTGTCAGCCATAACTCAATAAATAGAAGAATAACACGGAAAATTATCCCAAAAAAGAAGCTATGGAGCACAAATGAAGAAAAACAAAAATTACAGATGGAGAAATAAGGGTTTCAGATAACAAACAAAATCTGCTCTCATGTGAGCAACCAAACCGAGAGAGTATAACCTCAACCAAGCATAGAAACGTGTTGTATAGACGGGGTGGTGATTGGAGAGGACAGCGGCGACGGACACACCTCACTCACCAGTGCTTGGAAATGATGGTAGGAGCTTGTGATGGTGCATGCGGCTCACGTGCGGACCTTCTGGATGCCGATTTATGTGACAAGTCCGAACTGGTGGTCGCGCTTCTCCCTAGGCCGGCGGTGACTACAAGGGACGCCTCTAAACAAGAAAATTTGGAACCCTAATTTGCCAAATTGAATCTTCTGGAAAATTACGTTTCCAGAACCAAATCCCACTCTCTAATGCTCTGATACCATGAAACAAAGATGAGAATGAAATATTTCTTATGTATTTTGATAAATAGAGTTACATATTTACATACAAAGGCTATATTTTAATTAGGAAACTATACTAATTAGGGTATTTACATCTATAATAAGGATATTTACAGCCTGTAACACAGACATTGTCAAATGCATGAGATGCATTACATGTATCTATCTTCTTTTGATGTTAGTGCTAAAATATATTCGTGCTTAGTTACTACAATTTTCTCCACTTATTGATAGGTTCTTATTTTAGGACCCCTTGCTTGATATTTTATAACTCTTCTACACTAACAGATTCTTTCTTTGAAAATGTGATTTCGGCAGCTTCTTGGGAGGGTCTTCAACATTTTGCGTGAGAACAATCCAGAGCTTGCTGGAGATAGGCGGAGAACTGTAATGAGGCCTCCACAGGTTCTCCGTGAGGGTACAAAGAAGACTGTTTTTGTAAATTTTATGGATCTCTGCAAGACGTAAGTATAGGTTGCTCTTTTTTGGTGCCTTTTTACTCATAACAAGTATGCGCCAAGGCGCACATAATTTGAACTATGCATTGCTCTCTGTTGGACCAAGAAGCGTAATTTGAACTTTGCATTACAATTCTTGTGTATAGACAGAAAAATATCTATCAAGGGTTGCCATTTTAAGTTTGGGCATGCTTATATTACTATGCTAGTTTCCTTGTTATTTTATTTTATTTTATTGGAAATATGATTCATTAGATGAGTATGTATATTCATGTTCATATTTTTCTCTCTTTGCCAACTAAGTTTTATGCTGTTTACTAATGTTAACATTCCCCCTTCCAATTTCCTTTTCAGAATGCATAGACAACCAGACCATGTCATGGCCTTCTTACTGGCAGAGTTGGGGACAAGTGGATCACTTGATGGACAGCAAAGGTTAGTTGTTAAGGGGAGATTTGCTCCCAAGAATTTTGAGGGAATCCTTCGAAGATATATTAGTAAGTACCTCTTATTTCACAACTGATAGTTTCATCTTAACCTATGAATTAAAAGTTTCTGGCCAAGCAGTTCTTGTTCCTGTTGGCTGAGCAAAAAGATGTTTTACTTTTCAGATGAGTATGTCATTTGCCTTGGTTGCAAAAGTCCGGACACTATACTTTCAAAGGAGAACCGTCTATTTTTCCTTAGATGTGAAAAGGTAACAGCTGATAAATCCTTAAACACTTCCTATTTCTCTCCTTTCAAGGTGTACCAACATCCTTACTTTACATAAGTCTAGCAGTCTCGGAGAAGGCTAGGGAAACTTTTTATACCATGATTGCATATTTGTGCTGTTTGTAACTTGCATATAGGGTCCTTGTATCCTTGATGAAGTGAAGAGTCCTGGAGTGAAATTTATGTGGAATGTATTAAAATTGGTTAAAGGGTATCATAACTGTATATTCTGATTAGCTTGATAACTACTTCCGATGGCCTCCTGTAAGTGTGTTAAAAACTTAAACGCGGCCTATGATGATTTATGATGTGCCTACATTGTCGGACTGCCTATTTCATGACTGAGACATAGCTCTGAAGCCATATAGTATATCTATCAATCTATCTATTTGTTTATAAGTTGATTAGGAAAATGTAATATGGCAATTGTTGTCAGTTTTTCTGTGACTACCATGATTCTGAATCCAATTTATTAATATTATTATTTTCATTTGCCACATCCTATTCTGAGGAGGCTTGGGATGATCTTAAAATTTGCCTACATAGCCAGATTCTCTTTTGTCATGACTGACATATTGAGTAGTTCTGAGGTCATCTTCCTGTTGCTCATGTTAACTGGGATGTTTGTTGGTCCCGCTAAAAGGATGCCATTAATTGCTCTTTGCACACTTTAGCTTAGTATTGGCATTACAGCATTCTTCTTGATGAGGGAAGGGTAACACTTGAGCCAGTTTCTAAAGCCTTCACAGCAGGTTTCACTACCTGCATTTGTGGAGTGTTACTGCAGGTTTTGCGTTACTGCATTTGTACAGCTTGCTCAATTCTTTTCTATAATGAATTACTTCATTCTGCATTCTGTTTGTAGTTTTTATGTTTTGTTTTGAAATTCTGTTGCTCTCTGATTCATTTTGTTGAAAATTTTTTAAGGTTTTTCATTTTGCTGTAATCCTCTTTTATGATCTTGCTATGCTCATGCAGTGTGGTTCTGGCCGATCAGTTGCCCCAATCAAAGCTGGTTTTGTTGCCCGGGTTGGTCGCAGAAATGCAGGGACATGAGCATTTAAAAGTTGAGTATTGTTGCCTGTGTAACAGAACAAAATACCAGAACATGAATCTTTTAAAGCTGAGCTGTGTAGCTGGGAAATTATTGACCTTGCTATGAAGTATCTACTCTCCAATGTTTACCCTGATTTTTACCAGAATTGATTAATACATCAACTCCATGACAGATCCATTATCATACATTTCTAGACCATCTGTATGATTCCCAGAAACATGCATCATTTTTGTTTTTGATATGGTTAAATTATACATAAAAGTAGGGGTTGCAATGAGGGATGTTAGATCCGAACAACCTTTAAATCGAACAACACATAACTCCCTTCAAAATCTGAATTAATTTAGGAATTAACTCTAATTTTGGCTAGGTCGGTTAATCTGATTTTTGAGTTAGATTATAAAGGAATTGTATAATTGACCAACCCCGATCCGGTAGGTGAATGTAATTCCCCAGAATCCCCATTCGAACTGATCTGAGTTCACCAACCTGGGCTGTTGGAACCAAATATATCTCTACACTAAAAGCAGAAATTAGCTTTTCAACTTTAAATTATATCCTGACTGCCTGTGGTGTATTAGGAATAGTAACTATGGGGTATGCAAGTTGATCTCAAGATAGCTAAAAGCCCCGAGACCCAAAGCTTTGATGAGTTGAGGCGGGTATTATTGAATTCAATTTGATTGCAGGCCTTGAGATGAACTTTCATTTTGGTTTATATTTTATTGTTAAAGAATTGATAGGGTATTCAACAATTGGCATTGACTTTAATCAATTTGCTTCTATTAATAAATTTAAGTAAATATCATTTTTGAACGTGAGATTAAAAATTTTATTAGATGTCAAATTGGAATTCGAATGAACACAATGGAAATTTTGCATAGGGTTTAATTTGAATTAAACTTTTATAATTGAGAATTTAAGGTGTCATTATATAAAATATTATATTATTTAAATATTTGATTAAGGGTTAAGGTTCGCTGTTTATGTGTGATCAATTTGTTATTGTTGACATTAATGTAAGTTCTTTTTCCTTTTAATTTTATCCCTTTCTAACAAATTTCTCTGCTGGTTTGACTATTCTGAAGTATTTAAAAATAATTAATAAAGCAAATGCTATACCCATCCTTTTATATTTCATTTTTGGCATTTAGCTGTGTTGGAAAATTATGGTTAATGGATATTTTGAGAGTAATATTCGGGTGGGTTTTATAACTTGCTTTTGCCGAATATGTATTTTTTGATATGAAAGCTATGAATTATGATATTCATATACTCAAAAGGTAAATGTATGAATAAAAAATTAAAATTCAAAGTAAGTTCATTACTAAGAAAAAAGGAATATAATTGTGGAGAATCTCACATAGAAAAAATGAAAAGTTGGAGGAAAGGTTTATATAGAAATACTCAATTCTTATAACGTTAAGTGAGTAAAGTGGAAAACTCTTTTGTGCGCACATGTGCAGGGCATGCAAATCCATGGATTGAACCAAAGTCAATGCGTGGGCATGCGACCTGCGCAACGTGCCCACGAATATTGAGTTGAAATACCGTGGTCAAAGCCTAAATCAACTTTTACATTTTTTAATGGGTTGCGATAGTGAGACGGCATACAACTTTCCAAAATTCAACTTTTGATACATATTCTCCTGTAACTAGGATAAATTCTATAAGAATGATTATTGCAATTGCTGTATTTGCGCAATCTTGAAATACATCAAATGAATGTAAAGTTAGCATTGCTAAATGGAAATTTAAATGAAGAAATCTACATGATGCAACCTGAAGGTTTTATTATCTCAAGACAAGAAAAGAAGGTTTGTAGATTAGTTAAATCTCTATATAGTTTGATACAAGTGCTAAAACAATAACATGAAAAGTTTGATAGTACAATGTTGTCTAATGGTTTTAAAATCAATGAGTGTGATGAATTTGTTTATGTCAAAGACATTAGCGATCGTTATGTCATATTGTGTCTGTATGTTGATGACATGCTCACTGTTGGTAGTAATGACAAAATGGTCAAGTCTACCAAGAATATGTTAAACTCAAAGTTTGATAAGAAAGATATGAGACTAGCAAATTTGATTTTGGGAATAAAAATTTTAAGAAGATCAAATAGACTTACATTAAGTCAAACACATTATATGAATAAAATACTTTGTAAATTCAACAAGATTGATACAAGTATTGCTAGAACCCATTGGACTTGAGTCTTCGTCTATCTAAGAGTAGAGGAGAAAATGTTTCTCAAGTAGAATATGTGCGTGTAATTGGTAGCATGTATTTAATAAGTTGTACAAAACCTGACATTGCTTACGTAGTAAGCAAATTGAGTTGATATATGAGTAATCCAAGAACTGATAACTGGAAAGGAATTGTAAAAGTATTGAGGTACATAAAACATGCTTATGATTATGGACTGCATTATACCAGATATCCAGCTGTCCTAGAGGGATATAGTGATGCAAACTGGATTTTTGATATAAGAGACTCAAAATCTACTAATGGCTATGTGTTCATACTAGGTGGTGCAATTGTGCCTTGGAAGTCTTCTAAACAAACTGTCATAGCCAGATCCACAATGAAATATGAGTTTATTGCATTAGATAAATGCACTGAAGAAGCTGAATGACTACACCATTTTTTAGAAGATGTTTCGAAATGGGAATGTCTTATGCCACCAATTTGCATATATTGTGATAGTCAATCTGCAACTGGAAGAGTACAAAGATGGTAAGTCTAGACACATTCACTGTACACATAATACCATAAGGCAACTACTCTCAACTAGGGTTATCACTATTAATAATGTAAAATTAAAGGATAACATTGTAGATCCATTAACCAAAGGGTTAAACAGAGAGTTAGTTGATAAATTATCAAGATGAATGAGACTTAAACCAGTAAAATAGCAAAATCTATACAAAGGAAAATCCAACCTAATTGACTGGAGATCCCAAGATCTAGGTTCAATGGGACAACCAAGTTGTAAAGCCGTGGTGAGGTGACTGTGGGGGTTAAACTAGTGATGTTATTGATGGAAAGGTTAAGCTATGCTTTTAATGATACTTATGAGTAAAATATCACCTATGTGAGAAAGAAGTGGAGTCGCTTCAATGGAGAATTGTGTGAAACTTAATTCTCTAAAACTCTCATAGAACCAAGCAGATGTTTAGGGCCAAAATGAACATAATAATGAGAACTGAATTATGTCAAAAGAGATTCATATGTAAAGTATATTATTATTTTCTCATGTAGCTGAATAGTTCAATAATATCATATCAACTAGTAAGCGGGTAAATAAATATATTTTTATAAGAAAAGGTTCAAAGGGTAACTGTAATGGTCACTAATTAGAGTATATTAGAATAAGTATATGATATGCATAGAAACTACATAATTGACATTAAAGATTAAAATAAATTGAGTAAATGACTAAATAAGAAATAAAAATGAACTATATAGATTGATAAAGTTAATTTTGTTTATAGTTTAATAAAAGTTAGTGAAATTTGGTACATGTAAAATAATAAAATAAAAAAATAATAAAAATAATAATAAATTTAAAAAAAAAAGTAAAAAAAAAAAGAAAAAAAAAGAGAAGAAGATAAGGGGCCGAATGTGTTCATATTGGGAGGGGGAGTGTATTTGAGTTAATGACATTTATTATCATATTAAAACCAATCTTATCTCCATTCTTCTTCCTCCTCAAACCACCAGCCTCCATTTCCTCATCCTCTCATTCATGATTTGCAATAAATTCACTCCAAATAGATTTATTTTTGGTAAGTAATCTTCTCTCAATTGTTCTTGTATTTTTAGAGTTATTAGGACTGTACAATATCAATCTTTTACACTCTAGTTTTGAGGGAGTTATCAACCAAATTTTAAGAAGTATAAAACATGAAAGTTGTTCATATATGTATTGTTTATATCTTTGTCAAATTGTATTAAATTATTTTGGGTATATAAAGAGATAAATGTATTTGAGTGAGACTGGTTCAGGGAGACATGTCAACAGAATAACCTATAATTTTTGCTTAATTTGATCATCTTAATGGCCGACTCTAAGGTTTTGTAAAACATAAAAATTGTATATCTATGTATTACGTAGGTGTGTGTAAAATTTAGTATAAATATAGCTTGTTTAAGCTGAGTTATAGAAAAATTAATTATGACTGTTCCTTGATTGAGCTATTTCCTTGTACCTGTGCAGCTCTGGTAAATTCGTGTTCCTTTTTGAGCTTCTTAAAGATCGAATTTTCCAAAGTATAAAAAATAAAAGTTTTATTTCTATGTCTTATCTAAGTTCTTGTGAAGTCTTACCATAAAATGTCATTTATTTTGTGAGTTATGATCTGAACAATTAAACTGGTCGGGTTGGTACTCTATGCTGAACCAGTTATAGATTATCTAGTGTTTGAGGACATTAGAAACCGAATTTGGAAAAGTGATAAACATGAAAAATTTTCCAATTACCTTATATAAATGTATAAAAAATTTAGTAATAAAAAAAGCTACACGTTGGAAGATATGAATTTTTAAATATGGTACCCTGAAACTGCCTAAGGGGCAGCAAACAGAGTAATGTTTGAAATTGCACTAAAAATTATGTAATGGTTCAAAAATTCTGCAATTTTAGTATGTTTTAGTCTTACATGTTAAATTTATTTAGGAATAGGAATCATATAAATTAGATAAGTGTATAAAAAGTTATAGAGCCAATATTCCTAAGAGGTCATGTTCCATCTTAAAAGAAATTATAGTAATTTATTTAAACTATATCAAGAATGAGTATTTTAACAAATTATTAACTATCATATTTTCAAATTAGGCTCTCAATAAGAGGAAGAACAATAAAAGTGAACAAGCTCTGAGTTTATATTTTGGAAAAGAAAACACTATCAAGATTTGTATATATATGTATTTTGGTTTGCCCTTGTGCATGATTGTGTGTCCATGACATAAATTATATGTCACAATGTTGAAATTATATATTATGACATGTTTTAAAATTATAGAAATATTATTAACTATAAACTTAACATTATGCTAATATTTGGTAAAATATCATGCTATTACATGGTTTTGAAATAAATTGTGAGTATATAATTATGTTAATATAAAATGAGTATTGGTTATAGAAACAAGTAATTAATGGTGTCAATTGCCCATTTCTTTACCTGAGAACTGATATAGGATGGATGGTGCACCATTATGGGGAAGTTACGGTACCGATATAGATATGATTTAGGGATAGAGTGACTGAAGCTTTAGGAGCGCCCTTGATCCTGATTACACACAGATGACATGATTATATTCGGTCAAGGTGGCTTAAGCTCTGGGAGCGCCCTTGACTCGAGATTATGGTTAGTAGGGTGACTTAAGCTCCAGGAGCGCCCTTATTTCACACCCGTATCTAAAGTGTCATATCCGCTAATTTAGACCTAAGTCACGCGATTTGTTAAATCGACTTGTCGGTTTGACCGAAGTCTAAATTTGGATTTTTATAGAAAAATAATTAAAATAATAACAATTAAGTATGAAAAATATCTAATAAAGTGTTCAAAATATTTTAAGATGTTAAATTTTGATAAAAGACTAAATTGCAAATTTTGAAAAGTTTAGGGATTAATTTGCAATTTACCAAAAATTGGAGGATTAATTGGGATAACCATCAATTAAATGAATGATTGAGACATTAAACACATGGAGTGGGCTGGCCACACCAAGTGGCACATTTTAAGAAGCCAATTAACATGCATGAACACATTAATTAGTCATTAAATTCATAAGATTTATGTGTCCCCATTATTAATTAACTTTGTCATCTTTTTTTTAATTGCTTTCTCTTTCTTTTTTATCACTTAACATCTAGAACACTCTATTCTCTACACTAGTCCCGCGTTTTCCCTTGTTCTTCCATAGCCAAACCTTGTTCTAAGAAGAGAAAGTGAGAAAGAGATGGAGAAAGGCATGGAAGAGTAGATTTCATGCAAAAATTAATCATAAGAAAGGTAGAGATTAAAATATATTATGGAAAAAGAGATTTGATGAAAGGAAGTTTTAATTATCTCTTTTATGTTTTAGGAACTTAAATTGACAAGGAGCTAGCTCAAAGAAGCAAAGGAAAGGAGAAAGAGAAGTAAAAAGAAAGAAAAAGGGAAAAGTAGAGGTTTGTGCATAACCTAAGACAATAACCTATATTTTTTTTCATGTGCATGATTTGATTATTTGGCATGTTGATGATTCTGAATTAATAGTATTTTATGATGAAAATCTTGGGGATGTATGTTTACTAGAATTAGGATTTAATTTGGTAAAAATTGAATGTGATTAGTTTGTATGTTCTTTTCTGGAAATGGATGAGCAGTGAGTATTTAAACTATTATAACTTAATTTCTGGAATTCGGTTTTGTATGTTTTTTGTTGAGTTTGAAAGCTAAGACATAAGGCTATAATTGTTATTCAGACTATAACATTTGAATATGTCTATAATTATCCAGAAAAATTCATAAAATTCGGACTTAGAATTTGTCCAGAAAATTCTGGGCAGAATTGTTAGTGACCAGTTAGTGTTCATTTTATCATATCGTTTGATACAGAACTCATAATTAAGTGATTCACGTTTCATATTAAAGATAAGATCCAGAACTAAACAGTTTAAGAAGACTTTGTAACTAAATTCAGATTGTAACATGATCAAAATTAAAGTCCAAAATAGAGAATGGAATCTGCCAGCGACAGGGCAACATATGAGTTGTGGAATTTAAAGAGTAAAATGATGTGAAACTTATTATATTATGTAAATTTTATTTTAATTGAGTGATTATGTGATTATTTTGATTCTTTAAATGCATGAAAAGTGTGAATTTAATTGCTATGAATTTTAATGATATTGTGTAAGCCCTAGAACACCTAACTTGAAGTAGACTTATGATAGTTTGGCATGCCAAGTAGGGGAGGAGTATGATTAAATCCATTAATGGTATGATTATCTACGCCGGGTATGATATTATTATCTACGCTGGGTATGACACTAGTATTTATGTCGGGTATGTCACTACTATCTACGCTGGGTATGACACTATTGTAAAGCCGGAAATAACACTTATATGTGCAAATCATATTGCCCGGGAGGGCACTCCTAAGTGCCTAGATGACAACTCCATTATCCTAGTCAGGGGTTCATAGGTGTTTTGGGCATAAATAAAGAAGTTATGGAAAATAAATGGATTATTGAAAATAAAAATAGAATTATGAATTGTGACATGGATAAAAAGATGATATAGTGTTATGGGAAATAAAAGGCTATGGACAATAATGATTTAATAAAGTAAATTAAATATGAGATATAAAAGAATAAAATTTGTAAAATGTATGTGTGCATGAAAAGATGATTGGGTGTTGTGGACATAAAAAGGTTAAGGAAAATAAAAGGAATAATGATTTGTAACATGGTTAATTATGATGTGTTATATAATAATGTTGCCCAGATATTGAACCAAGAAGGAGGGTTGAATTGGATATTAAAATTTTTAACTTTTAAGTGCGGAAAGAAAAGTTAAGTTGAGTAGGGATAGGAAGATATCACACAAGAATTTTTATAGAGGTTCGGGTGTTAATAAACCCTACTCCTCTCCCTAATCTCAATTGGGAGTTTCACTAACACACTAAGTGTTACAATGGAGTTTTACAAGCTCACTCCCAACTATGGTGTTTCTAACAATGGATCACACCTAACCCAAAAATCCCTTGTTTTTTAATGGCTCACACAATAAACCAATTTCTTGTGTTTTAAAGGCTTACACAAATAACCCTTACAAGTGTTATACTCTTAATCCAAAATACCTAAACTCACTTGAGTAGTAAATTACAAAGAGAAACACTTACAAATCTATAATGCTCAGAGAATAATGAGAAATTTTTTTTTACAGAGAATGAATGTTTGTTTTGAAAGTATTAAATGCACAAATGGCTTACAACAAGACTTTGATTCGAAGTATTAGCTATTCTCTTGTTCTGGATTCATAGATGACTTGCATTTATACTTCCATAGAGAATTATAGCCGTTTGGTTGCATTTAATGCAGAAATAGCCGTCGCACCAACTCTTAACTTCGCGCTTGACATGTTTCTCTTTCCTCTTTCACGGTCGTGAGTGGGAGTGTCACGGTCATGAGTATGAGTGTCACGGTCGTGACTGTTCTTCCAAGCTGTGACTTGAGTGGTGACTTTGGCCGTGAATCATTCTAGAAGGATTTGAAGTGTTTGATCATAGGCGTGACATTATTCTTTCACGGGCGTGACATTATTCTTTCACGGGCGTGAACATCCTTCCAAGCCGTGGTCCAAGTGGTGACTCTGGCTGTGAAGCTCTCTGGAGGAATTTGACATGTTTTCTCATGGTCGTGACTTTCTTTCATGAGCATGACTGTTATGATCATTCACGGTTGCTATCATTCTTCATGGCCGTGAACTTTAAATGTTGGATAGTTGACACTAAGCTTCATCACTGGCATGACATAAAAGGTCACGGGCATGAACATACTATTTCTTCATTTTTTGTGTTTTTAAAGTTAGTCTTCCATTATCTATTCTTGCTATCATGTTCCATACCCTGTTCAATAAACTTAAAAAACAAGTATGTTAAATATATTATTGCTATTTTATTTGTTAGCATCAAAATGACGGAAATACTCCTCAAGGTTCAACAATCTCCCTCTTTTTGATGGTGACAAATAATCTCGCAATATGTGTTTTTGAGAAGTCTCCCCCTCAAAAGATGCTTAAGATAAAAAATTACTGAAGTGCAAGAATTGTAAAGAATGATGAAATGTAGCATCAAAATATGCTTCCTAGAATTAGGTATATGCAAGTTATATGCAAGGTATATCCAATGTATACCAAATTTTTTACTTAAAACAAGTTAAGCATATGCAAAGTATATTTAAGGTATATTTAAAGTATATCAAGTGCATATTCATTCATGTAACTTGCATCAAGGTATATGCAAAGTATACTTAAGGTATATTTAAGGTATATTAGCTCATTTGCATACTTGCATATTCATTTGATTCAAATTAGTATTTCAAATATATTGCATTTAACTTTAAATAAAATATATTGCTAGGTTCTCCCCTTTTTGTCATCAACAAAAAGAATAATAAAAAAATAAATCATAATGGAAAACAAAAGCAATTATATTGATATAAAAAAAGAATACAAGGATTTGAAAAGTAATTGAAAGTCCTACATCAAACAAGCTAGAAAATAACATAGCTAACATATAGTCTAGCTAGATTTGGAGCCGGACATCCTGTCTCTAAGGCGAGCTACTTCCGCCTTGAGGCTCTCTATGCGAGACTCCATGAAATCCTTGAGGTTCTCTAACCTCTCATCCATCGAAGCCTGTAATTGCTCAAACCGTGGTGCCAAGAGATCAACCACTTGTTGAGCTAAGTTTGGTGTGGAGGCAGAGGATTGTCCAATTTCCTACTCAACCTCTAGAGGTGCCATCTCAACTCGAACTCTCGTCCTCTACTGGATTCCTTAGAGGCCAGCTTTGAAGTCATCCGAATCATTGTCCTCCCAAATAATCTCACCAGCAGTGTTGGTGAAGCGGTAGTAGATGTTGTTCTCATGAACTATACGAACAACCGCTCCCATTTTGATAAAGGACTCGACGTCTAGTCGGTCTCAAGGATGTTCTGGTATAAGGTTGAAGTGGTGCTCCTCTAGCTTTAAATACCCCAGCTTGATAGCAAGTTGAGTCACGTACCCACCAATCAGAATGTCTCCGAGGGGCTTAGTGGCAATTGACAAAAGATGGTTTGCAAACCATTGAGATAAAGCCACTGTTAGGCCTCTTCGGGCCATCTCTAGGAGAAAGAGCTCAGACTTCCAAATCGATCCGTTGCTGTCTCCTCTGTAAAACATACTATAGGTTAGAAACCTATGCAAGTACTTGTGCATTAGGGATCAAAGGTGGATGCTTTTCGTCTTCTTGACGTCCCAATTGCAGTCAAACCAGAAGTGCTGAGTAGCATAGAACTGCACCTGACTCTCATTTAGGATACCGTCAGAGGAAAGGTTGAACATGTCACCAAACTCTGTGGCAGTGAGGGTGTTCGAATGCTTACAAAGTTGGAATTTTACCGTGCCGGTAGGAGAGACTCGTAGGGTGCTCAGGAACTCTAGAGTTGGTTCCCTCAGCTTCGGTTAATGGATATCAATGAAATCTTTCAGATGACAAGCCTGGAGTTATTCTGTCATGCTTGTCTCGAGACCAAGTGTTCTGATAGTTTGCCACTCAAATGATCGAGAGGAAAGGAGTGGTTTTTGTTTCAGAACCGAGTATCTTGGATGATAGTGCTCCGGAATAATATTTAAAAGGTAGTCCATGAACCTTCTTGGAGCATGAGACTTCTTTTTGGTACCTTTGCAGGAGCCAGTTTCCATTTTTGATTGAGAAATGTATTTTTGAAGAGTGAAAAAAAGATGGAAATCTTAGAGTGGAACCTAAGGTGTTTTGATTTCTGATGATGGAGATAGTTTTTGAAGGTATTTATAGATGGAATGAGTTACTAGGGGGCCAAAATCTTCAAAATGGTATTCAATGGTGATAAATGAGAGAAGTTAGAGAGTTGGAAATGAGAGAAATAATGGCAGAAACATTTTATAGCCGACATCTTCACGGGCGTGAAACCTAAGTCACGGATATGAAATGTCGTGTTCACGGTTTGCTGAAGAGACGCTCTACCCGTGATGAGAGATGTGAAACGATTCATGGTCGTGACAATTAAAGGTCACAGGTGTGAATGATGAAATATCACAGTAGTGACAAAAGAGTCACGGGCGTGACATACAATCTTCACTACTTGTGACCGTGAAATAGAGCATGACATAAAGTGTGAACGCTTCTGTAGGTTTTTGGTAAAAATGTTCACGGTCATGAATAAGAGTCATGGACGTGAACAAAGGGTTTCACGGGGGTGATAGAAAAAGGTTATGCGTGTGAAACATAGTCTTCACTACCTTCAACCGTGAAACATGTCGTGAAAGCTATTAGAGCTTTTGGCGATTATGATCACGGTCGTGAATATATGTCACGGGCGTGAATTGCCTAAAATCCTCATAAAATAAAATTAAGTCTAAAACAAGACTAAAACATTTCTAAGGAGCTTCTATCCCCTATTAACATATATTTCTATCAAGTTAGCTACTTTATATCTAAAAAGATGAGACAAGAAACACAAGATTATCAATCAAGGTTTGACAATTTTGGCAATCATAAAGTTAATCCACCAATCATACCAAGCTCTCTTCTTATGAAATTAAATCTTTCCTCATTTAGAGACTTAGTGAAGATATATGCCAATTGATTGTCTGTGCTTATAAATTCCAATACAACATCTCCATATTGAACATGATCTCTGATAAAATGATGTCTTATATCAATATGCTTACTTCTAGAGTGTTGAATGAGATTCTTAGATATATTTATAGCACTTGTATTGTCACATCTAATAGGTATATGGTCCATACTATGACCATAATCCTTAAGTTGTTGTTTCATCCAATGGATTTGTGTACAACAACATCCTGCTACCACATACTCCGCTTCAACGGTAGAAAGAGAAACTAAAACTTGTTTCTTGCTAAACCAAGAGATTAAGCATTCTCCAATAAAGTGACAAGTACCTAAAGTACTTTTTCAATCTAAAAGACTTCCAGCGTAATCATCATCTGAATATCCTATAATGTGAAAGGATGAATTTATAGGATACCATAAACTTAGATGCAATGAGCCATGTAAATATTTTAAAATTCTTTTTACTGCATTTAAATGAGTCTCTTTAGGACATGATTGAAAGCGAGCACATAAGAATACACTATACATTATATCAGGTCTAGAGGCAGAAAGATATAAAAGTGATCCGATCTTTCCTCTATAGAGTTTTTCATTAATGCTCTTACCCTTTTCATCCTTGTCCAATTTTGTTGATGTGCTCATTGGAGTCTTGGCATTTTTGCATCCTTCCATTCCAAAATTCTTAAGTAAGTCTTTGACATATTTGGATTGGTTGATGAATATGCCCTCATTTCCTTGTTTTATTTGTAGACCGAGGAAGAATTTTAGCTCACCCATCATGCTCATTTCGAATTCCCTAGTCATACACTTAGCAAATTTTTGGCAAAGCAATTCATTAGTAGATCCAAATATGATGTCATCAACATAAATTTGAACAATTAGAGTATCATGCTTATGCTTTTTAATGAATAATGTAGTGTCAACATTCCCCTTTGTAAAATTATTTTCTAAGAGAAAAGAACTTAGTCTTTTATACCAAGCTCTTGGGGCTTGTTTCAAACCATATAAAGCTTTTGAAAGTTTAAATACATGGTTGGGAAAATCACAGCTTTCAAAACCTGGTGGTTGTTCTACATAAACTTCTTCTTTTATAAAGCCATTTAAAAAGGCACTTTTTACATCCATTTGAAAGAGTTTGAAATTCATATGGCATGCATATGCTAAAAGCATTCTTATGGCTTCTAATCTAGCTACAGGAGCATAGGTCTCATCATAATCTATTCCTTCTTCCCGATGATATCCTTTTGCAACCAACCTAGCCTTATTCCTAGTTATTGAACCTTGTTCATCTAGTTTATTTCTAAATACCCATTTGCTTCCGATGATTTGATGCTCATTGGGTCTAGGTATTAAGGTCCATACCTTACTTCTCTCAAATTGGTTGAGTTCCTCTTGCATAGCAATCACCCAACTTTCATCATTAAGAGCCTCATCAATATTTTTAGGCTCAATTTGAGAAACAAAAGCAAGATCAGAAACTAAATGTTTGAGATGAGATCTAGTACTTGCTCCCCTTGTAGGATCACCAATGATTTGCTCTTTAGGGTGATCTTTTGTCAATCTCCATTCCTTTGGGAGCTCTTGCCTGTTTTCCTCTTGAGTTGGAGGTAGAGAATCATCTTATGTGAATCTTCTTAATCATTTTCTTCTCTTTCATTTTCAAAATCAAGTCTTTCCATGGTACCTACAACATCATGAAGAACACTACCTTTCACAAGATCAAGCCTACTAGATTCCTAAAAAACAACATGCATAGATTCTTCAACAATTAATGACTTTTTATTAAATACTCTATATGCTTTGCTAGTTATAGAGTATCCTAAAAAGATACCATCATCAGATTTAGAGGAAATTTTTCCTAGGTTGTCCTTGGTATTCAATATGAAACACTTGCATCCAAATACTCTAAAGTATGATATCAAGGGATTTCTACAATTCCATAGCTCAAATGAAATTTTGTTTAAGAGAGGTCATTTGAAAACTCGATTTGAAATATAACATGCAGTATTTGTGGTTTCGGCCCAAAAGTAAGTTGGTAAACCATACTCATTGAGCATTGTTCGAGCCATTTCAATTAAAGTTTGATTTTTCCTTTCGACCATCAAATTTTATTGAGGTGTCCTAGGAGATGAAAAATTCTGCGAAATGCCATGTTCAAGACAAAAATTTTCAAAGTTTTCATTTTCAAATTCTTTGCCATCGTCACTTCTTATTTTTAAAATACAATATCATTTTTCATTTTGAACTCTTTTAGCAAAATTTTTAAAAGTTTCAAAGGCATCACTCTTTTGAGCTAAGAAAATTACCCAAGTAAATCTAGAGCAGTCATCGATGATGACAAAGACATAGTGTTTACCTCCTAAGCTTGCAATTCTAGTAGGTCCAAAAAAATCTAGATGCAGGAGTTGTAGAGGTTTTGAGGTACTTACAATGTTTTTGGATTTGAAGGATGACTGTTGTTTTCTTCTTTGGTAAGGTTCACATGTCTTGTCTTTTTCAAATTTGACTTTTGGCAGTCCCTTTACCAACTCTCCTATGCTGAGGCTTTGAATTAAATCCATGCTTGCATGACCAATCCTTCTATGCCACAACCAAGATTCATCACTAGTAGTCACAAGACACTTAGAGGAATGGTTATATATTTTGTGTAAGTCTATTATGTAGGTATTGACATCTCTATTTCCTTTAAATATCTCTTGGCTATTAATAGAGGTTACAAGACATTTGTTGGAAGTAAAGATTACTTTGTTTCCTTTATCACATAATTGACTTACACTTAACAAGTTATATTTCAAGCCATCAACAAGCAAGACATCTTTAATGAAATTAGTACCATCAATACCAATAGAGCCAATGCCAATTACCTTACCCTTAGCATTGTTTTCAAAGGTAACTTTACCTCCTTCAATACTTTTGATTTCATTGAAAAGTTCTTTGTCTCCTGTCATATGCCTTGAGCATCCATATCTACTAGCCAAGCATTTTTGTTTATTGTGGACTTGAGGCATACCTATAGAATCACAATTCAAGTATGGTGTTTAGGTACCCAAATGAGCTTGGGTCTTTGGGGATTAGCACATGAAGGTTCCCAATGAGCCTTCCTTATCCAGCAATGTTTATTTATGTGACCAAATTTCATACAAAATTACATTGTTTAGGTCTAAATATGATTTTTGGTCTTACAATGCTGTTGAATGCCATATTTCTATTAGACTGAGTTTGAGAGCAATGGCATGCAAATCATGATGAATTGGTGCTTTTCTAGGTGCATGCTTCTTATACATAAAAGCATGATTAGCCTTTTGAGGTTTCTTTCTTAGGCTTACCAATCCTTGATCATCCCTCTTATGTATAGAAGATTTAGTGTATTTTGTGCACTTAGCCCTTGGGGCTGTTACAGCAAATGTGGAGATATGAGGTTCACTTGACTTAACAAAAGTAGTCCTGTGAGAAGATGATGATGTACCCTTAAATCCTAGATCATGTCTGATTAAGGGTGGTCTTTGAGACACAATGAGAGTATCTAAACTCTCATTTCCCTTGTGAAACTTTGAAATGGAGTTTCTAAGTTCCTCAACTTCATTTTTCAAAATATTGTTTTATTTAAGCAAGATTTGGTTTAGGGTCTTGAAGAGTATTCATATAATGACTTTTGAAGAGATTCATTAGATGATTTAAGCTTAAAGTTCTCCTTTTCTAAAGCATCCATTTTGATTTTCAAATTAGAAATGTTATTCTTATAAGTATTGAATTTACTTCTATATTTCTCTAGTTCTAGATTCAATACTTCTATTAGGCTTTACTCATCATCATCTTCACTATTACTATCATTATCACTTCTATCATTATTGAAAGATTATGAATGAAGTGATCTACCTTATCCGAGACGTGATCCTCTATAGCCATGAAGTATAGGTTGATCTCTTCACTTTCATTGTCATCTTTTTCACTTGAAGAGCTTTCATCATCCTATGTGGCTTTGTGACCTTTCTCCCCATTGTCTCTTTGGTATTTGCTCTTTTGCTTCTTGAGCCTTGGAATTCCGGTTTAATATGCCCTTTCTTCCCACATTCATAACACTTTACCTCCTCTTTACTTCTTTGTGAGTCATTAGAGGTCTATTTGAGGTTTCTTTGCCTGAATTTTCTAGAGTTGCTCATTTTCTTCTCAATAATTCTTTTCAGCCTTCTTGAGAGCATAACAATCTCCTCATTTGCATCATCACTCTTTTCTTCATCATCTTCAACTTCCTCTTGAGATTTTGAAGTAGAGGCTTTTAGTGCTAGAGGCTTTCTTTTTTCTGGCTCTGCTTCAAGCTCTCTATCTCTTTTCACTGCCATTTCATGTGTAAGAAGTTTGCCAATAAGCACATCGGTATTCATGATTCTTATGTCTTCATTTGCCTTTTCTATACCGGCAACTCTTGAACCGTAATCTTTGAGAGGAGGACTTATTAGAATTTTGTTATTTACATCTTCCAAGCTCAGGTGTTTTCCAAGTTTTCTCATGCCATTTATGATGACTAGAAGATGGTTGGTCATGTCAGTAATTGACTCATTGGATTTCATCTTGAAGAGCTCATACTCTGAAGTAAGAAGTTGAATCTTCTTGGATTTAACTTGCTTTGTTCCTTCATGATAGTTTTCCACATGCTGTAAGCAGTTGGGCAGTATTGTATTCTGCAACATTCTTCAATGGATAATGAGCTTGAGAGAATTGTCATTGCCTTCTTGTTTTTGAAGTTTGCTCTTTTTTGAGGCTCTGTCCAATCATCTCTTGACAGGATTTCTTCTTCATGATCAACTCCTTTTCTAGTTGGTGGTGTCCATTCTTTCCGAACACTATCCCAGACTTCAACTTCTTCACTATCCAGATATGTCTTTCTTCCATCAAAGTAAGGCTTGAGACTTTAGAATCCTTCATTGGCCATATCTTGATCTTTGCTAGCGCTGTTTAGGCTTCGATGCTAGACTAAGCTTTGATAACAATTGTTGCCTAGATATTGAACCAAGAAGGGAGGATGAATTGGATATTAAAATTTTTAACTTTTCAGTGCGGAAAGAAAAGTTAAGTTGAGTAGGGATAGGAAGTTATCACACAGGAATTTTATAGAGGTTCGGGTGTTAACAAACCCTATTCCTCTCCCCAATATCAATTGGGAGTTTCACTAACACACTAAATGTTACAATGGAGTTTTATAAGCTCACTCCCAACTATGGTGTTTCTAACAATGGATCACACCTAACCCAGAAATTCCTTGTGTTTTAATGGCTCACACAATAAACCAATTCCTTGTGTTTTAAAGGCTCACACAAATAACCCTTACAAGTGTTCTACTCTTAACCCAAAATACCCAATGTAACACCACATCTTATGCATTTTAGTATAACCTATCCAAATATCAAGTAATCATACATGGCGTACTGGAAAGGTAAAATACCCTGTTAATAATAGTAGTAAAATTTTTTTTCATATCCTGTAATATAATTCCATGACTTTGCAAGTCTCATATCCTATAATTTCATTCAATGACTTGCAAGTCTCATATCCTGTAATATTATTCACTGACTTTGCAAAGTTAACACTGAGGTTTTCACCACAAGTATACCATTTATATGTACTAAAATGTCACAAATTATCCATCATTACATTATCAAGGACCAATCATGACAATCATATGAATCACATAGCAAGCAATATTCATTTGCACTAAAGAATTCAATCGATAATTAGATTCACCATTCTCCTTTGATTCTGACCCCTAACTTATTGTCTATCTGCTCCTTGTGGTTCTCCAATATGTTGGGAGCCTAATATGAAAACATAATCGATTAACTCATGATTAGAGAGACTTAATGTGGCTTAAACAAATTAATATGCATTGTTCATGTCAATAGTTAAGATTTTTCCTATGAGGCAGTGTGACCTTATGCGACTGTTTAGCCTATAAATTTTTCTATAATTGACCAATTACTCTAATTCTTGTTCCTAATTAACAATAACACATATATATAGTACATATTAAAATTTCAGACCAATTGGATCATTGTATAATATTTGGTGGAATTTCTAAGAGTGTTCTGTTTTCCGCCTTGTTTTCTGCCTTTAGGCAGTTTCAGGGTACTCATTTGGGTTCATCATAACTTACACTATATAAGTCCTATTTTAATTCAACTTTACAGACACTTATATGGGTTCATATGGAACATGTTTAATGTTTACAACGTTTACCAATTATGTCTCTAAGGTCTTATAATTATACCAAACATATTACTGTTCCATAATAGAATTGGCTTCCGGACTAGTATGACTTCCAAAGGCCATAACTTAGTCTATAGATAACAAAGTAAGCTAAAATTAGTACCAAAATTTAGCTAAGACATACACCTATAACTTTATTGTTTTGATAATTTACAGAATGTAGCTCTAACAAGCTCAAATTATCCAACCAATGTACTCGATCTGCCCAGGGCACTCAGTAGGGAGTTCAAACCATGGAACAGTCATGGTTCCATTCACCATAATTCACCATTTACAAGAAATATGAACCTGAAATTTGGTATACAGATACAAAACACATATATCTACAACTTTTATGTTTTTAGAGACTTCAAATAAGGGCTTTAACATATTCGATATCAAACCACACAGTAGCTAACTTGGTTAGGGTTTACACCCTGACCAGTTTCAGTACGAAGAGCATATCTATCCCTATACATAACATCTTGAAAAAATGTTTACATATCCAGAAATATAAGATATAAAGTAACAACGTTTGTGTTTTACACATTTCCAGAATCAATTTCTATTAATATCAAAATCGGGGTGCAATTCAGTGCCTAATATTGAACCTAAGCAACTCAAATCAACCCTGTAGCAATAAGAATTGATTACTTACCAAGAACAAACTTGAAAGGGATCAATTAGCTTCAAAAACTAGCTGAAACAAGGAAGAATTTAAGTCTGAAATGGAGGAAATTGAAGAAGAAGTCGGGCTGGAGTAAGGAGGTAGAAATGGGGAAAGATATATGAAGATAAAACCAACTTGTTTTTTGTCATTTTGTCATTTTGTCATTTTCTCTTCTTCTCTTCTCTTTTCTCTTCTCATTTCTCATTTCTCTTCTCTTCTATTTCTCTTTTGTGTCATTTTCATTTTATTTTGTCTATATTATTATATTATTTACATAGATTTATAATTCCACAAATTCACACAATAATACGGCTTAATCATTTGACCCTATTTAACTAAATTAGCAATGTAAATGTTCACTAATCTTAATCTAATCATTTTTCTTACTTTAATTTAGACACCTTATTCATTTCATTTCTAATACTTTGTTATCCTCATTTAGGTTATAATTACACATGTGCGACTCGATACAAGTGCCAAATACTAGGACACATAGCTAGTGCATGCCATGAACTTGTTCCTATAGAAATACGTATGAAATGCATGTGTTCAATTGAATTGTATGCAAGATGCTTATGTTCGGTGAAATGCATATGGGGAAGGTCAAGGATGTTACAATTCTCCCCTCCTTTTAAAAATTTCGTCCTTGAAATTAATACCTGAAAACAGGTGTGGATATTGCTTTTTCATATTTTCTTCTATTTCCCATGTTGCCTCTTCTTGTAAATGGTTACGCCATAATACCTTAACCAAAGGTATTTCGCGATTTCTTAGCTGTTTAGTCTTGTATCCAATGATTTGCACTGGTTCCTCAACATAACTCATGTCCTCTGTAATCTCAATGGCTTGATCTTTAAGTACATGTGTAGGATCTGACCTGTATCTTCTAAGCATGCTCACATGAAACACATTATGTATCTGAGCCATCTCTGGTGGTAATGCCAATCTATATGCCAGTGGACCAATCTTCTCAAGAATTTCATATGGCCCTATATACCTTGGGCTCAATTTACCCTTTTTGCCAAATCGAATTATCCCTTTCCATGGATACACACGAAGAAATACCTTTTCACCCAACTCGTATTCCATCTCCCTTCTATGCTGATCAACATAACTTTTCTGCCTATCCTGTGCTGCCTTTAGCTTGTTCTTGACAACCTTGATCTTATCCACTGTGTCTTGCACTAGCTCTGGCCCTTCTAATGCACGTGCTCCTTCTTCATCCCAAATGATAGGGCTTCGACACTTTCTGCCATACAATGCTTCATATGGTGCCATCTGGATACTGCTATGATATTGGTTGTTGTAAGCAAATTCAATCAATGCTATATATTCATCCCAAGCACCTCTGAATTCCATAGAACATGCCCTAAGCATTTCTTCCAATGTCTGTATAGTCCTTTTTGATTGTCCGTCAGTCTGTGGGTGGAATGCAGTGCTAAAGTTCAATTTTGTTCCCAATGCATTCTGTAAACTTACCCAAAAATGTGAAGTAAACCGTGGATCTCTATCAGACACAATGGACACTGGAATGCCATGCAATCTGACTATCTCATTCACATATAATTTGGCCAAACTCTCAAGTGTACAACCCCATCTGATAGGTAGAAAATGTGCTGACTTGGTTAATCTGTCAATAATTACCCATACTGCATCATTTTTCCATGGAGTTCTTGGCAATCCATAGACAAAATCCATCGTTATTCTTTCCCATTTCCATTCTGGCACTGGCAATGGATGTAACTTACCAATTGGTGCCTGATGTTCAATTTTAATCTGCTGACATGTCAAGCATTTGGAAACATATTCTGCTATATCTTTCTTCATTCTTGGCCACCAGTAATGAGGCCTTAAACTGTGATACATCTTTGTCATCCCTGGGTGCATTGCATAGGGTGCATTGTGTGCCTCTTCCATTATTTCTTGACGCAAGTTCTTAGTGTCTGGAACACATATGCATGACTTTAACATCAGTACATCATCCTGCAATTGGAAATCTTTACTGTTTCCCTGCCTTACTGATTCAATTTTCTCACACAATTTAGGATCTTTGCTTTGTGCTTCTTTGGTCCTCTCCTTTAGTATAGGTCTGACTCGAAGAGTGGCAATAAGTGATCTTCATCATGTATATTTAATTCAACATTCATAGATCGTAATTGAATCAAATATGGAAAAAAGGGTACTTGCAAGTGAGCTACACTGCCACTAGCCTTCCTACTCAATGCATCTGCTACCACATTGGCTTTCCCTAGATGGTATTCAATTGTACAGTCATAATCTTTCAATAGCTCTAACCACCGTCTCTACCTCATGTTTAATTCTTTCTATGTCAGCAAATAACCCAAGCTTTTATGGTCTGTGAAGATTTGGAATGTCTCACCATACAGATAATGCCTCCAAATCTTCAATGCAAATACGACTGCAACCAGTTCTAAATCATGCACTGGATATGAGATCTCATGTGGTCTCAGTTGTCTGGATGCATAAGCTATCACCTTACCATGTTGCATCAACACACATCCCAAGCCTTGGTGAGAAGCATCACTATATACTGTAAACCCACCTGTACCTGTAGGGATGGTTAACACTGGTGCTGAGGTTAGCCTGTGTTTTAGTTCATCGAAACTCCTCTGACATTCTGGAGTCCACTTGAAAGGCACATTCTTTCTCAACAATTTAGTCAAAGGGCTAGCAATTAAGGAGAATCCATCAAAAAATCTACGATAATATCCGGCTAAACCCATAAAACTACGCATTTCTGAAATATTTTTAGGAGCTTCCCAATTTACCATAGCCTCAATTTTCTTTGGGTCAACCTCTATGCCCTTACACGACACCACATGTCCAAGAAACACCAAATTATCTAACCAGAATTCACATTTACTCAATTTGGCATATAATTGTTTCTCCCTCAAAGTTTGCAACACAATTTTTAAATGTTGTTCATGTTCTCCCCTATTCTTTGAGTACACCAATATGTCATCAATAAATACTATCACAAACCTATCCAAACATGGTTGAAACACCTTATTCATTAAAGCCATAAATGCAGCTGGAGCATTAGTCAATCCAAATGGCATTACTAAAAATTCATAATGCCCATACCTGGTTCGAAAGGCGGTCTTTGGAACATCTGCTTCTGCTACCTTCAGCTGGTAATAGCCTGATTTCAAATCGATCTTGGAGAATATTTGGGCTCCTTGCAACTGGTCAAACAAATCATCTATTCTGGGTAACGGATATTTGTTCTTCACTGTCATTTTATTCAGTTGCCTGTAATCGATTCACAATCTCATAGTTCCATCTTTCTTTTTAACAAATAACACTGGAGCTCCCCATGGTGATACACTAGGTCTAATATACCCTTTGTCAAGTAACTCCTGCAATTGGGCCTTTAGTTCTTTCAACTCAACTGGGGCCATTCTGTAGGATGACCTTGATATTGGTGCAGTTCCTGGTACTAGTTCAATAGTAAATTCTATCTCTCTATCTGGTGGTAAACCAGGTAGATCATCTGGGAATACATCAGCAAATTCCCTTACCACTGGTATATTTTCAAGCAAGCTATCAGTGGTTCTAGTATCAGTCACATATGCCAAATATGCTTCACATCCCCCTTTGATCATTCGAAATGCCTTTACAGCTGAAACTAGACATGTAGGCACAAGTTTTCTTTCACATAGAAATACTACCCTTGGCTGGTTTGGTGATTCCAAAATTACTTCCTTAGTAAAGCAATTCACTATTGCATGATGTCTAGTTAACCAGTCCATTCCCAGTATCACATCAAATTCATATATTGGCAATAAAATCAGATCAGCTATTAACTCAGCTCTGTCAATGCATATCAGGCAATCACGACAGACCTTATTCACAACTACCACGGTTCCTAATGGCGTACTCACATTTATGTCAATCCCCAAAGTCTCATGCATTTGATGCAATTCAGATGCCATATGCAATGATATAAATGAATGAGTGGAGCCTGGGTCAATCAATGCATATGCTAATATTTCAGAAATATAAATATTACTAGTGACTACTTCGGGGGCATCCACTGCCTCTTGTCTAGTCATAGCAAACACCCTGGCCTGAGTAGGAGGTCTAGAACTCTGACCTTCAGATCAGGTCACTCCTCTGCCCAGTGTACCCGTCCTGCCCCTGCCTCTTCCTCTGCCTTGTATCCCACTAGTAGGGTAGACCCTCGGTGCCTCAATAGTAGTCTCAGATACTCCTCTGTCTCTGCTAGTTTGGCTCTATTTCGACAGTCTCTATACATGTGCTCCATCGATCCACAAAAATAACATGCTCCTGTGAGCCTTCTACATTCGCCCGTATGCTGTCTGCCACAATGACTACATGTGGGCCTCTGTTCAATATATTGGCTCTGCCCTCTGCCTGGGTAAGAGAAAGTCATTCCTCGACCTCTAGAACTAGAGTACCCACTTATGTTACCAGATTGTGCAGGCATATATCTACCTCTTTTCCCCAACCTTCTGCTAGACTCACCAAAGAATTCACGTGATGGCCTTTTTATTTGTTGTTTCCCAGCTTCTTTCATTAACCGTTCAGCTCTGATTGCAGTAGCTCTGAGCCTAGCATAACTGTCAAGATCAGTAGTTGTGATTCTGTTTCTGATCTCATATTTGAGGTCCTCCTCAAACTTCCTGCATTTGTCTCTTTCAGTAGAGACCATGAAAGTGGCATAATGGGAAAGCTTGTTAAATTGTACTTCATACTCCGCAATAGACATATTCCCCTGTTTCAGATTCAGGAATTCCTTCCTCTTCTCATCTTTATATGCTTCAGGCACATAATTGTTCTGAAATTCCAGGAGAAAATCATTCCATGTCAACACCGGTGGTTGTGCATCACTGTCAGGGACTGTCTCCCACCATTCATAAGCACTTCCTTGCAGTAAGGATACTGCATAATCAAATTTCTCATATGGAGTACATCTCATCATATTCAGTACCCTCTGTGTCCTTTTCAGCCATGTCTCAGCTTCTGCTGGGTCTGTTGTGTCATTGAAATCAGTTGCACCATGTTTCCTCAGCTTGTCAAAACGTCTTTCCTTGTACATTTCAGGACCATATACTTCTTGTTCTAGGTTTTCATGGGGTACTTCTGCATGAGATGACTGTGATGCATGTACTGGAGCTCTAGCTCCTAGTGCTAGTTGCTCTCTATGTAAATGAGGTGATGCCTCATGAGAATGCATTTCGGCCGGCCTCTCCCTCCTTGGTGTATCATGTCTTATGATGTCCCTAAAATAAATGAAAATATGTCACTACATAATGTTCAACACATATGATGCATATGTTATCATGCGCTTATGCATATGCATGTTCCCATGGAACCTATCCTTGCTCTGATACCAAAAATGTAACACCACATCTTATGCATTTTAGTATAACCTATCCAAATATCAAGTAATCATACATGGCGTACTGGAAAGGTAAAATACCCTGTTAACAATAGTAGTAAAATTTTTTTTCATATCCTGTAATATAATTCCATGACTTTGCAAGTCTCATATCCTATAATTTCATTCAATGACTTGCAAGTCTCATATCCTGTAATATTATTCACTGACTTTGCAAAGTTAACACTGAGGTTTTCACCATAATATAATATATCACATATATCAAAACATAAACTTTACACATAAGTATTTTCGAGTTGATTTCATTTATACATATTTAGACTCATTCCAAAATGACTATACATATTCAAGCACGTAAATACAAAAACACACATGACATATTTTCATGCTTGTGTGGAATGCAAGGAGAGAGAGAGTGATGAGGCTCGACCAGTGACCTGTGCTCCATGTCTTTTATACGCTACTCAAAATGAGCTATCACTTTTCTTTACCTGAAAAATGATGCAAATTGATGAGTTGCAGCTCAGTGAGAATAACCATCCAATGAGCTCTAAAGTACCAAACAACACATAGTAATAAATCACAATTCCAATAAATACCATGTATTCCATTCCATTCATCAGTATCATATAAGTATCAATAAAGTTGAAACATATAATCATTACTCTTCATGTATGCAAATGCTTTGCTTATTTCATTTTGTTGTGACTAAGTTAAACAGACATTGCCCCGGGTTTCCATGTGAATATTTTCCATGTGAACATTTGCATTTGCATTTGCTAGCTAGCTTGATCATTTGTTTCATTTGCACATTTGTTGGGTCATAGGCCTCTTCTTTTGCTTTACAATATCGATTAACTAGTCACAACACCCTTTTAGTCCATATGCATATGCAATTATATTTAATCATTCATCAACCATTGCATCTTTATCATATACAACATACATATATTCCATATATACCTCATATGTCACGCATATACCTTGCATATACTATACATATACCATATATATATATCACATATGTCAAACATATACTTCAAATATACCACAAGTATACCATTTATATGTACTAAAATGTCACAAATTATCCATCATTACATTATCAAGGACCAATCATGACAATCATATGAATCACATAGCAAACAACATTCATTTGCACTAAAGAATTCAATCGATAATTAGACTCACCGTTCTCCTTTGATTCTGACCCCTAACTTATTATCTATCCGCTCCTTGTGGTTCTCCAATAAGTTGCGAGCCTAATATGAAAACATAATCGATTAACTCATGATTAGAGAGACTTAATGTGGCTTAAACAAATTAATATGCATTGTTCATGTCAATAGTTAAGATTTTTCCTATGAGGCAGTGTGACCTTATGGGACTGTTTAGCCTATAATGTTTTCTATAATTGACCAATTACTCTGATTCTTGTTCCTAATTAACAATAACACATATATATAGTACATATTAAAATTTCAGACTAATTGGATCATTGTATAATATTTGGTGGAATTTCTAAGAGTGTTCTGTTTTCTGCCTTAATTTCTGCCTTTAGGCAGTTTCAGGGTACTCATTTGGGTTCATCATAACTTACACTCTATAAGTCCTATTTTAATGAAACTTTACAGAAACTTATATGGATTCATATGGAACATGTTTCATATTTACAACATTTACCAATTATGTCTCTAAGGTCTTCTAATTATACCAAACATATTACTGTTCTAGAATAGAATTGGCTTCCGGACCAGTATGACTTCCAAAGGCCATAACTTAGTCTATAGATAACAAATTAAGCTAAAAGTAGTACCCAAATTTAGCTAAGACATATACCTATAACTTTAATGTTTTGATAATTTACAGAATATAGCTCTAACAAGCTCAAATTAACCAACCAATGTACTGGATCTGCCCAGGGCACTCAGTAGGCAGTTCAAACCATGGAACAGTCGTGGTTCCATTCACCATAACTCACCATTTACAAGACCTATGAACCTTAAATTTGGTATAAAGATACAAATCACATATATCTACAACTTTTATGTTTTTAGAGACTTCAAATAAGGGTTTTAACATATTCGATATCAAACCACACAGTAGCTAACTTGGTTAGGGTTTACACCCTGACCAGTTTCAGTACGAAGAGCATATCTATCCCTATACATAACATCTTGAAAAAATGTTTACATATCCAGATATCTAAGATATAAAGGAACAACGTTTGTGTTTTACACATTTCCAGAATCAATTGCTATTAATATCAAAATCGGGGTGCAATTCAATGCCTAATATTGAACCTAAGCAACTCAAATAAACCCTATAGCAATAAGAATTGATTACTTACCAAGAACAACCTTGAAAGGGATCAATTAGCTTCAAAAACTAGGTGAAACAAGGAATAATTTAAGTCTGAAATGGAGGAAATTGAAGAAGAAGTCGGGCTGGAGTAAGGAGGTAGAAATGGGGAAAGATATATGAAGATAAAGCCAACTTGTTTTTTGTCATTTTGTCATTTTGTCATTTTCTCTTCTTCTCTTCTCTTTTCTCTTCTCATTTCTCATTTCTCTTCTCTTCTATTTCTCTTTTGTGTCATTTTCATTTTATTTTGTCTATATTATTATTATTATTTACATAGATTTATAATTCCACAAATTCACACAATAATACGACTTAATCATTTGACCCCATTTAACTAAATTAGCAATGTAAATGTTCACTAATCTTAATCTAATCATTTTTCTTACTTTAATTTAGACACCTTATTCATTTCATTTCTAATACTTTGTTATCCTCATTTAGGTTATAATTACACATGTGCGACTCGATACAAGTGCCAAATACTAGGACACATAGCTAGTGCATGCCATGAACTTGTTCCTATAGAAATACGTATGAAATGCATGTGTTCAATTGAATTGTATGCAAGATGCTTATGTTCGGTGAAATGCATATGGGGAAGGTCAAGGATGTTACACCCAAACTCACTTGAGTAGTAGATTACAAAGAGAAAAACTTACAAATCTATAATGCTCAGAGAATAATGAGCAAAAAGATTTTTATAGAGAATAAATGTTTGTTTTGAAAGAATTAAATGCACAAATGGCTTACAACAAGACTTTGATTCGAAGTATTAGCTATTCTCTTGTTCTGGATTCATAAATGACTTGCATTTATACTCCCATGGAGAATTATAGCCGTTTGGTTGCATTTAATGCAGAAATAACCGTTGCACCAACTCTTAAATTCGCGTCTGACATGTTTCTCTTTCCTCTTTCACGGTCGTGAGTATGAGTGTCACGGTCATGACTATTCTTCCAAGCCGTGACTTGAGTGGTGACTTTGGCCGTGAAGCATTCTGGAAGGATTTGAAGTGTTTGATCATGGGCATGACATTATTCTTTCACGGGCGTGAACATCCTTCCAAGCCGTGGTCCAAGTGGTGACTCTGGCCGTGAAGCTCTCTAGAGGAATTTGACATATTTTCTCACGGTCGTGACTTTCTTTCACGGGTGTGACTGTTATGATCATTCACGGTTGCTATCATTCTTCATGGCCATGAACTTTAAATATTGGATAGTTGGTGCTAAGCTTCATCACGGGCGTGACATAAAAAGTGACGGGTGTGAACATGCTATTTCTTCATTTTTTGTCTTTTTAAGGTTAGTCTTCCATTCTCCATTCTTGCTATCATGTTCCATACCCTATTCAATAAACTTAAAAAGTAAGTATGTTAAATAAATTATTGCTATTTTATTTGTTAGTATCAAAATGACAGAAATACCCCTTAAGGTTCAACAAATGTGTTAATAAATAAACAAGTATGTTAAATACATTATTGCTATTTTATTTGTTAGTATCAAAATGACGGCAATACCCCTTAAGGTTCAACAAATGTGTTAATAAAATAAACAAGTATGAGATAAAAGAATATAATTTGATGTTTATACATGCTAGAATACCATGATATGTATATTTGCATGAGAAGATGATTGAGCATGAGTTGATATATGACAATGCATGCTGCATAAAATAGTTTATTGCCTTATTTATATGCACCACTAAGCCAAGAGTTTAGCGTGGGAGTTTCTCTCGCGCAAATTTAGTAGAGAATAAGTAGAAGATAGTGGGTAAAGGTAGCGGTGACCTGATCTAATAGAGCATCTTGTATCAAATACTGTGGGTTACACAACTGTTGTATTTATGTTTTGAATTTTATTTTATAGTACTTGTAAAGTAACCACATGTTTTGTAAATAATACTTTATTATATAAAATGTATTGTGTTTCTTTATTAAGATTTTTTTACACCAATGTAAATAAATAGTAAATAGTAAATAAAAAAATATACGAGTGATTTTCATTTATACATAATTCAAAAATGATGTTTCAATCGATGAAGTCAGCGTAGCACTTCCTTATCCGGGCACGTGCTGCTTGGATGAGGGGGTGTTACATAGAGTCCGGGAATGAGATTTGGGCTAATACTAATTAAATAGTATGGAATGAAATGTTGAAAATTTATTATTGACATAAGTAACAAAACAGTAAAGGTTTACATGACGTAGTGAGAATTTAATTATTGAATAAGGTTATTATGTTTATACTGTTATGTGATGTTCTTATTTATTTTATATGACAAAGATGCAATAAAATTAAGTGTATCATGATTTATTTGAGACATGCATTTATGTGACTGGTTGAGAATAACTTAATGCCTATATGTACCACTAAGCTAGAGATAACTTAGCGTGGGTTCTTCTCACGTAGGAAATGGAGCTGTAAATAGTAGAAAGTGAAGTTGGTTAGGAAGAAATCCGAGCTCATATCAGAAAAGGCCGAAGAGACTTAGAGGGTTAATTACTAATCACTTTTCTTTTTGAGTTTGACCAGACATACGGGTTTTGGTAGACATGTCATGTATTTGGTTTTGAAGCATGTCTTATATTTTGATATTATATTGCAAGCAGTCATGTGTGAGGCTGGTATGCACAAATGATCAACTATGTAACTTAATCAACTACCATAAATATATATGACATGGTGATATATATATATATATATATATATATATATATATATAAATATAATTAGAACGATAAGTCAAATCCAATATAAATAAGTGAATTATTTTAATTTAAACAATAGAAAAAACTTAGTTAGACAAATTTATTGAGTTAAGCATGTGGCATCCTTCTTATATATGTATATATATATATATATATATATATATATATATATATATATATATATATGAGATTATCCTTAATATATAAGTGGAGTGCTACATTTAGTGGTATCAGAGCAGGTTTATGCGTTTCTAGGCCTAGGTGGGAAAAAGGATATTGGGCATCAATACACATGTGTCTCATAATTTTGATATGTTCTAGGCCTAGGTGGGAAAAAGGATATTGGGCATCAATACACATGTGTCTCATAATTTTGATATGGGCTTTCTTCTTAGGAACTTGTAGGATTGTAGAAGGATATCTTTTGATGAATGGGATATGGCTGAGAGTACCGGCTCTCCCAATACTGAGACTCCTCATCAGCCTAGTGCAGGGAGTGTACAAGGGTCAAATGCTACTCCAAATCCCCCATAGCGGGCAACAGAACTAATTGATCTTGGTCAGAATCCATTTATACAACAGTTGACTAGACTATTTCAACAGATGGTACAAGCCATTCCTCAACCTACCTCAATGCCACCACCTAAACCAAAAGTAACAATTGATAAGCTTTGTAAGTATGGGGCTTCGGATTTCTTTGGCAAGAAAGATAAGGACCCAACCGTGGCTGAGTATTGGTTGGAAAAGACTGAAAGAATTTTTAAAGAATTACAAGTGGAAGTAGAGGATAAAGCTAGATTTGCTACTTCTCTACTCTATAAGGAGGCATTTGATTGGTGGAAATCAGTTCTTACTAAACCAGATGTAGTGGAACCTGTCTCATGTGATTCCTTTCTTTTTGAATTCAAAGAGTAGTACATTCCGTTGATCTATATTGATGAAAAGAAGAAAGAGTTCATGAATCTCAAGTAGGGTAAAATGTTAGTGACTGAGTATTAGCGAGAGTTTGCTAGATTGAGCAAGTATGCCCCTGAATTAGTTACCAAGGAAAGAGATAAATGCAGAAGATTTGAAGATGGCCTTAATGAAGGGGTTGGAGATATTGTGACTGCTCTCCAGTATACTAATTTTGCTCAGTTAGGTTCTGCAGCACTCAGCCTTGAAAAAAGAAAAAAGAGAAAAATAGAAGAATCTTTTAAAAAACCAGCCACTCCTGAAACTCAATCCATTGGGAAGAGGAGTCATTTCTTTGCTAGCCATTCACAAAATAGAGGACAAGGATAGGGTTCTAACTATTCACAGACAGAGTTTATTAGGAGAGGACCACCCTCTAAGGCACTTTCTGTTACAGCAAGTTCACAACCTCATGTTGGCAAGGAAGCTATACCGACATGTAGCATTTGCAATAGGAGCCATCGGGGAGAATGTTGGCGTGTCATAGGTGCTTGCTTTAGATGTGGGTCCAAGGAAAACATACAGAGGAATTTCCCACTCTTGACAAGTAGTACTCCTACTCAGACTACTAGGTCAACTCTAACTCTGCCTAGAGTTCAGTCTAGAGGAGGACCAAGCCGACCTAGACAGTTTATTTCAGAGACAGTGAATAGACCTAGATCCAGTAGAGCTCCAGCCAGAGCCTATGCCATTAAAACTAAGGAAGATCAGGCAGCAACAAATGTTATTGCTGGTATGTTTTCATTATATGATTATGATATTTGTGCACTCATAGATCCGGGTTCCACACATTCCTATATTTGCACTAGTACACCTAACCAGCATAATATGATTAAAGAAAACCTAGACTATGAAATTGAAGTTAGGAATCCTTTGGGTCATAGTGTAATAGTGAATAAAGTATTCAGGAGTCCTTTAGTTATACATGTGAAGGAGTTTTACGCAGATTTGATTGAGTTGCCTTTCCATGAGTATGATGCCATTTTAGGCATGGATTGGCTCTCACATCACAGAGCAATGGTTGATTGCAAGTTTAAATTTTTGGTACTTAAGATAGAAACTTAGGAAGAAATTATTGTGAAAGGTGAATTATTCTCACATTGTAACATTCAGTGATTTAGGCCCCGATTGCGCGTGACCGTAGTGGGGTCCACTGGTTCAATCGGAGTCTAAATTTAAACCCAAAAAAAAAGACTAATAATAAGAGAAAATAATTAAGGGTATTATTATTTGGCAATTAAAAAGATTTGGGGTAGAATTAGAAAAAAATAAAACTTCCTATAGACAAAATCGGTATTATGGCAATTGTTTGGGGAAAAAGTGTGAATATGGAGGAAGATGTGGCAAATAAGAAATTTCTTAAAGTTTAAAATTTCATTAAAATTAATTTATATTTTGGACCAATGGATGAAGAGCTTAATGTAGGCATGGAACCACCAAATACTCACCTAAAAAAAAAAATGAGGAATTCTTTATTCTTCCACCCAAAATATCAAAGTCATCATCTTATTCTTTCTTCACCTCTTTGGCCGCCCAACATACTCCCTCCCTAAGCCTCCATTTTCATTCAATCCAAGCTTGAAAAAGAAAGCAAATAAATTAGTTTTGAGAGGCAAAAATCATATTTTAAGAGTTCTTACCATAAAAGGTATCAAAGGAGCAAGAAGGAAGGAAGAAAAAAAAAAAAAAGGTAAAGAGAGAAATATTAAGGGGAATTTCGGCCCACTTTGAAGAACACTTAAGGTGAGTTTATTCTTCTTAAATTTAACCTTTTTCCTTCTATTTGAGACCCATAATGATGATGGATGTGATTAGATTTGGTAGATTGAGCTTATGTTGCAAGATTGGAAGTAGAAAATTTAAGTTTGTGATTAGTTGATGGAAGTGTAATTAAACTTTGAATTAATGATATTTGATGTTAGGTAATTATTTTATGGCTTAAAAATTGAAGAAAATATAATGTTGAAGGATGAATGAGGGGCTGCCATAGTTAAATAAATTTGGGGGAAATTGAAATTAACATAGAAACACCACAATTGGTATTAGATTAAGGGTGAATTGAGTGTTTAATTGAAGAAAATAAATTGGGAACTAGGATATAATTTTTAGGCAGCCATGACATGTGAAGAAGGAAGTTTAACCTTAGTACATTTTAGCTCAATTAAGGTGTAAAACATATTAGGAGCATTAGAATATTATGTAGACATGAAAAGCATTGAAATTGAATGCTGGAATTGAGTTATGGTATGGTTGTGTAGGAAAAATAAGTGAACAAGTGAGAGGCCCTCAAGAGGGTGACAAAGGCAAGGAGAAAGCTAGCTAATAAGGGAAGAAAAAGAAGGATTAAGGGAAGAACCAAGGCTGTTTAGGTATGTGCTTCATTGATAAAAATTTTGCATATTGTTAATATGTATGAAATTATATGTTAAGGTTTGTTATGTTTGTGTTGTTGGGATGTTATATGTTTTGTTGTGACTTTTGATATTATATAAGAAAATGAGATCCAATGGTGTGAAATAATTGAGACATATGAACGTATTTGTAATTCTGGAAATTTTATTATTAAAATGAATGCAAATGATGAATGTGGTTGAAATATGGATTGATGTCAATTGATGACTCGGGTACAGAATTCCAGGAACAGCTCTGTCTATTTTGATGATAACTTGAGTTATAGAACTCCGTTTTATATGTTCTTTGTTGGAAATGAAATCTAAGACACAGGGATTTAATAGTTATTTAGACTATAATATCTAATTATGTCTAGATTTGTCCAGTTAAATACACGAAATTTAAACCTAGAATCTGTCCAGAAAAATTCTGGGCAGAAAATTCTGTGATGATGCAGTAGTGAATTAATCATAACTTTTGATAGAAAATTTGGATTTACGTGATTCTTGGTGAATCTGAAAGCTAAGAAAATAATATAAAAATGGTTAGAAGGTTAGAACTTCAAATTCGAATTATATATGGGCTAAAAATGAATCCCAAAAATAAGTCCGAAATCTGTCATAGGTAAAAACATACAATATTGGGCTTTTTGCATGTGTTGTTATAACTATATGTAATAATCCATGCAAATATTTACTTTGATGGTAATTATAAATGTTTAACAAATTATTTATGTATGAGATTTTATTTCAATAATAATGGAAATAAAGAATAAAAATAAATAAGCATAATTATGATAGTTAAATAATGTTGACATTTTTGAAATATAGTGAATTAATATAAAAATAGTTAAGCCCAAAAACACCTAGTCTAGAACTAGAATAGGAAATAGTTTGGCATGCCAATCAGGGGATTTAAGGCACTCGGTGCCAAATATGAAAGCTGGTAATGACAATTTGTAAATGCGTTCGGCGCAAAATTATTAAGCCGGTAATGGCAATATAACAAAAGCCGTAATATTATGAAAGCGCTCGGCGCTATATTATGAAAGCCGGGAATGGCAACCCCGTTATTCCTATTAGTTAGTTCGGTTATAGGTGTTATGGGCACAAATAAATAATAATAATAATAATAAATAATAATAATAATAATAATAATATCGAAGTATGTGATTTTTTTTTATAAATGTGATATGAATTAAAGTTATTAGATATTGAGTGTTTGCAGAAATTTATTGATTTTATATAATTCTTTATTTTATGTCTTATTTATTAAATGGGTAATTAATATGTGAAAAAATATATATGTATGTAAAATTTTTATCATTGAAGCACCACTAAGCTAGTAGCTTAGCGCGGGTGATTTCCTCTCGCGCAGGTTTAGAAGTGTAGCCATAGAAAATAGACTGTCAGAAGAAGAAGGGTACCCGGAGGAAAGCAGCAAAAAGCTTTGGGTTTAATTTTCGGTATATGTCGTTAACAACTTTGTAAATTAAAGTATCGTTTTTATTTCATATCATGTGTATTAAATATGTGAGTCACTATGAAAAAGAACATGATTTGAATGTAAATTAATGTACTTTATAAATAAATAAAAGTTTTAATATTTGGGCTTGTATGAAATTTTATTTTAGTTTATGCAATATTTTCGGAAAAAAAATATTTACTTCACTTCATTAATTTTATAAAACAGTAAGACGGGTAATGCTCACTTACCTTGCTGAACTATAGTGGGGTAAGGGGGTGTTACACACATCCTCGAGTCATATCTGTAATGAAAGCTCGGAGAATGATTAGAATAGGGTGTGAAGCTTATTTGGCCTATGTAATTGACACCATAAATGGAGGTCCAAATCTTAAAGATATTCCGGTGGTAAATGAATTTCCATATGTATTTCCTGATGATTTACCTGGACTGCCCCTAGAGAGAGAGGTTGAGTTTGCTATTGATCTTATTCAAGGAATTATGCCTATATCAAAGACGCCGTACAAAATGGCCCCATCAGAAATGAAAGAACTTAAGACACAATCGCAAAAACTCCTTGAATAGAGTTTTATTAGACCAAGTACATCCTTATGGGGTGTGCCAGTATTGTTTGTGAAAAAGAAGGATAGATCTTTGAGTCTATGCATTGATTATCGACAGTTGAATAAGGCGACCATTAAGAACAAGTACCCATTGCCATTGTTCGATGATCTTTTTAACCAACTTAAAAGTGCATGAGTATTTTCTAAGATGGACTTGAGATTAGGTTATAACCAATTATGAGTCAAGATGGAGGATATAGCTAAAACCGTGTTCATAACCAGATATGGCCATTATGAGTTTTTGGTTATGCCAATTGGGCTGACCAATGCTCTAGCAGCATTCATGGATCTTATGAATAGGATCTTTAGGTTGTATCTAGATCAATTTTGTGGTTGCTTTTATTGATGATATTTTGGTATATTCTGAAGATTTAGAAGTGTTAGAGGAGTGCTTTAAAGGCAATCACCTTTAGCACTTATTGTACAAATTTATTTGATTAATAAAAGGCTTTTTCATTAATTTGATGTTCATTTGATATATGAATTGATAAGTGATCTTAAATCAATTAATGAAGTCCTTGATACATAACATAGCATGAAGGAAATCATGATGAGATCATGATATTGAGATACTTATCATGTGCAATTATGTTAGTATCAAAATTACCCCTAGTCATAGGATTAATGAGACGGGACATTATTAATCCAGACAGACTAGCACATGTTACACTCCTTGATTGGATCGAGTAGTAGATCTCATAATCTATAAACATGAGATGTTTAGAGTTAACATGTGGATGTTTGCTAAGTGTAGCTAAGTACATTGGATGACCAACTATGAGACAATCATATGGATAATCTATTCAAATGTCAATGATAGTCGCACCATAGCAATGGTGCAAATATCCTTAGACTTGAGGTACTCAAGGATATCTTGAATATTGATTCTGTATTTTGACACTATTCCTTATTGCCTCAGAGAGGTAGCTCATAGGGTGGTGATTGGATACAGCTTGAGGTATTCGAAGGTAATTGGGTAACCAACAAAGGATTCACCACTCTTGATAGAAGGAGTGTATACCCATGGCCTCTTGTCGTGGTCATTACTCAGGAATCTCAGGTTGGAGTGGAAATGTCTTAAAGATAGTCTTCAATGACATATCTAATAGAGTAATGAGCCTCAAGGACAAGAACTGATATTACTTGGACTAGACGTGACGTAGTGAGTCGAGTGGGAGTTGACACATGTCCATACTCTGAACCAAGTGGGGTATAGATTGGTGAAAGGAATAATTGCCCAGAAATTGTCTATGGAAAGGTTCGTAGTCAAACCACTGACTTTCCGGTCAATTGGGGGTCATGATGTGTTGATAGATACCGCTCATGACCTGCTTAAATTAATTGTTAATTTAAGTGGCCAACATAACCGGGAACCTAATGGGTCACACGCATTGAAGATATGGAGAATGAGTAAAATGGTCTTGGATAGGATCCAAAATATGAGAGAATTATTTTAGGATTGATCGCGATGAGATCGCACGACAAAATCATTCGGGAGTGTCACGGGCCCACGCGGGCTAGGCAGGTTGCTGGCCTGCCCAATAGCAGCCCGCAGCAGGCCCAACGCGCCTGCAACTTCCATCCGTTGGCCGACGGCTATAATTGGCCATAATTAGGCCAATTATGGCCAATTACTATTCATTAATTGCCATTTTCTCCATTTTTGACTTTTCATCTTATTTTTGAATTTGATTCAAATAGAAAAGACATCAAATGACAGAAAATAGACATGAAAATATTTTTTGTGAAAAAAATATTTTTAAGACAACAAAAATTCTCTCAAGAACACTTTCAAAGCTAGCACTTTGAATTTGTTCAAACCATTTTCTCTTGGTAGTTTCTTCTTCATTCTTCCCGTGGATTATCATTAAAGACAACCTAGTGTGGATTGCTGTGGTTTGCTACAACCCAACAAGGTGAAGATTTGAAGAACAAATAAAAATTACAAGGTATAATTTTTAACATTTATATTTATATAAATTAGTTTTAATGGTACAAGTATGATCTTTTGTTTTGGGTTTTGAAAAATTTTATTTTTCGTTGCGTTTATGAATATGATTCATTCTTCAAAACCCAAAAAGAAGAACAAAAAAATCATTGGAGAATAGTGTTACAAATTCTTAGAGAACATAATCTCTATGCCAAAATCCCAAAATGTGAGTTTTGGTTGAAAGAGGTGACATTTTTAGGACATATTGTCTTAGCAGAGGGCATTAAAGTGGATTCTAGCAAGGTGGTGGAAATTGTGAATTGGAAACCCCCACGCAATGCGACCGAGGTCAGACGTTTCTGTTAAACCTTGAGGGGTATTTCCGTCATTTTGATGATAACAAATAAAATAGCAATATTGTATTTAACATACTTGTTTTTGTAAGTATATTATACAGGACATGGATTAAAATAGCAAAAATGGAGATTGAAAGAATAATCCTTGAAAGACAAAATTCAAGAAGTAGCATGTTCACTGCCGTGACTCTATGAGTCACTCCCGTGAAAGGATCTAACTGTTACCAAAACCAACATTTGAAGTTCACGGCCATGAAGGAAGAACAAACCGTGAAGTGGGCATTTCAGTCACCCCCATGAATAAATATGTCACCCCCGTGAAGGTTCATGCATTTTCATCCAGAGAGCTTCACGACCAAAGTCACCAATTGGATCACGGCTGGGAAGTTTGTCACGCCCGTGAATGATTATGTCACGACCGTGACTCTATATGTCAAAACATTCCAGAGAGCTTCACGACCAAGGTCACCACTTCAGCCACGGCTTGGGAAGAAATGTCACTCCCTTGACAAACATAGTCACTCCCGTGAACGATGAAAGAGAAAAATGTCAGGCGCAATTTTTTGGTTGGTACAATGGCTAGTTTCATATTTAATGCACCCTAACGGCTATATTCAGCCATGAGAGTATAAATGGAAGTCATTTATGCATTCAAAACAAGAGAAAAAAGAGAACAACAATAGAATAGCATATACTTCGAATTTAATTCTTATTACAAGCTATTTGTACTTTCATACTTTGAGAACAAAATCTATTCTCTGTAAAAATCTTTTTGCTTTTCATTTATTGAGCAATTAAGATTTGTAAGTGGTTCTCTCTGTAATCTTTACTCAAGTGAGCTTTGGGTATTTCTGGGTTAAGAGTAGAACACTTGTAAGGGTTAGTTATGTGAGCCTCAAAACACAAATCAAAAGGTTATTGTGTGAGCCTGTAAAAACACAAAGTGAAGGTTGTTTGTGTGAGCCTGTAAAACATAAGGAATTGGTTATTGTGTGAGCCATTAAAACACAAGGGATTTTTGGGTTAGGTGTGAGCCATTGTGAGAAACACCATAGTTGGGAGTGAGCTTGTAAAACTCCATTGTAACACTTAGTGTGTTAGTGAAACTCCCAATTGCAATTGGGGAGAGGAGTAGGGTTTGTTAACACCCGAACCTCTATAAAAATCTTTGTATCAAATTCTCTCTATCCCTCCTAAAATTAATCTTTTATTTCCGCACCTTATAGTTTAATTTTTGAAACTCCAATTCAACCCCCCTTCTTGGTTTAATATTTGGGCAACAGTTTCCAAGGTTTAGCTAGATATTATCAGAGATTTGTCAAGGATTTTTCAATGATTCCTTCTCATTTGACAAGTCTATTTAGAAAAGAAGTTAAATTTGAGTGGACAGATAAGTGTCCAACCACCTTTCACAAGCTAAAGAGTATGCTCACTGAGTTCCCTATTTTAACACAACTGATCCCTGATAATGAGTATGTCATTTATAGTGATGCTTCTTATAATTGATTGAGTTATGTATTAATGCAAGATGGAAAGGTGGTTGCTTATGCTTCTAGGTAGTTAAAGCCACATGATAAGAATCCTACCTATGATATAGAGCTGGTAGCTATAGTTTTTGCATTGAAGATTTGACGCTAGTATTTATATGGGGAGAAGTGTTTCATATACACAGATCACAAAAGTTTGAAATATCTTCCCTCGCAGAAAGAATTAAATTTGAGGCATGGAAGATGGCTAGAGTTCATAAAAAATTATAATTGTCTGATTGACTATCATCCAGACAAGGCTAATGTAGTAACAGATGCTTTATGTAGAAAGACTATGGCAGAGTTACACATCTAGCCCACTCTTACTCAGGAAATCAAGGATGCACAAAGACAAGATATTAATCTAATTGAACCAGCTGAGTTGGTCTCCAAGGGGGAGTGACCTAGCTTTGTTATGGAATTAGATGGTGGACTGTTTTATCAAGGAAGATAATATGTGCCCAATGTAAAAGATCTTAGACAGAGAATTAGAGAGGCCTATGAAAGCAAATATGTTATGCATCCAGGGAGTAACAAGATATGTCAAGAGTTAAAAAGCATATATTGGTGGGCAGGTATGAAAAAGGACATCACAGAGTACACGTACATCCAATCTCTGTTCCGGAATGGAAGTGGCAATGAATCACCATGATTTTTTTGACTGGATTGCCTTTGATGTCAAAGAAGCATGATATAGTATGGGTCATAGTGGACAGACTTACAAAATCAACACATTTCTTATATGTCAAGAAAGACTACCTATTGAGTAAATTGGCAGAAATGTATATGAATGAAATAGTACGATTATATGGAGTGCCCATCTCCATTGTGTTAGACAGAGATCCCCGTTTCACATCTCAATTTTAGGGTAGTTTATAGCTAGCTTTAGATACTAAGCTCAATTTCAACACTGCTATTCATCAACAGTCAGATGGACAATTAGAGAGAGTCATTCAGATTTTGGAAGACATGATGAGGAGTTGTGTCATCGAATTTGAAGGTAGTTGGGACAAATATCTTCCATTAATGGAATTTACTTATAATAACAGTTATCAGGCCAATATCCAGATGGCACCATATAAGGCATTATATGGCAAGAAGTGTCAAACACCTATATGTTGGATAGAGCTTAGTGAGAAGAAGCTAGTGGGACCAGATCTAGTGCAAGAGACAGAAGAAAAAATGAGAATTATTCAAGAAAGACTTAAGGCAGCTACAGATAGACAGAAATCATACACTGACCTCAAGAGATGAGACATTGAATATTCATAGAGTGATAAAGCTTTTCTTAAAGTGTCTCCTTGGAAGAAAGTTTTGCGATTTGGGAAGAAAGGCAAGTTAAGTCCAATGTTCATCGGATCTTATGAAATATTAGAGAGAGTTGGACCTATCGCATATAGACTTGCTCTATCACCGGAGTTGATTCAAATACATGATGTTTTCCATGTCTCGATGTTAAGACGATACAAATAAGATCCTACTCACCTAATACCTGCTGAAAGCAATCAAGTGAGGCAGGATTTGACATATGAAGGAGAACCAATTCAAATTTTAGCTAGAGAAATTAAGGAGTTTAGGAACAAGAAAGTACCATTAGTGAAAGTGTTATGGAGAAATCATACAATCGAAGAAGCAACATGGGAAAATGAGGAAGTGATGAAAGCTCAATACTCCCACTTGTTCAATGACAACACAATAGGTCTGTTTCGAGGACGAAACATCTTAAGGGGGAGAGATTTGTAATGGTCACTAATTAGAGTCTGTTAAAATAAGTATGTTATATACATAGAAACTACATGATTGACATTAGAGATTAAAATAAATTGAGTAAATCACTAAATAAGAAATAAAAATGAACTAAATAGATTGATAAAATTAATTTCATTACACATATCACATAATGAAATTACAGTTTAATAAAAGCTAGTGAAATTTGGTACATGTAAAATAATAATAATAATAATAATAATAATAATAGTAATAATAATAATAATAATAATAATAATAATAATAATAATAATAATAATAATAATAATAATAATAATAATAATAATAATAAGTTAAAAAAAAAAAGATAAGGGGGTCGAATGTGGTCATATTGAGAGGGGAAGTATATTTGAGTTAATGACATTTATTACCATATTAAAACCAATCTTATCTCCATTCTTGTAATGCCGGATAATTTAGGCTATGGTCGCAGTTGACCGAAATCTGGTGCTCCGAATTGATCAGGGTCTAAATTCAGACATGAAAGAAAAAATTAAAATGATAATAAAATATGGAAAAAAATATTTTAGATATTATTAATTGAGAATTTTGAGTTTGGAATTAAATTTTGGAAAAAAATAATTTTTCGTTTAACGAAATTGGAAATTGCAGTATTGTTGGCACAAATATTTTAAGAAGGTATAAAAATAGAATATTCTTTATCTAAGGAAAATAATATTCTTTTGATTAAAATAAAGTAAGAGTGATTTAAATTAATGGACTAATGAGGGACAATATTATCTAATTAATCATAACCACCCAGCTAATCCAACTATAAAAAGTCAAACTATACTTTTTTGGTCATTATTCTTCTTCTTCCTCATCTAACTTAAGAAAACTCTCTCCTTTTTCTCTCTTGTAGTCGTGATCCTCCTCTCCCCCTAGTTCTTCTTTTTCTTTCTTCAATTAAAGCTAAAGTTAGATGGTAAAAGTTGGATTATGGCAGGCTCATCAAGAAAGTGAAGCAAAGTGAGCATAATCAAGAAGAAGGAATGAAGAAAAGAAGAGAAAAAGAGAAGAAAATTATTTTAGTCATTTTGAAGATCTTCAAAGGCGAGGTAAGATATATTATTTGATTTTTTTTTATAGTTATAATCATTAAATGAGCAAGTATGAGGTTGTAAATTATTTAATGGGAATTATTCCATTTATATGGAATTTATATTAGTGTTACCTACATAATTTATGTAAAGAATAATAATGGTAACAAATATAATTAAGCCCTATAACATCTAGTTGAGAACTAGAAATTAGGATAAGTTGGTATGCCAATAAAAGGGTAGAAATGTAGGCACTAAAAAAATAGTGCTGAGATTTAATTTATGTAGGCACTAAGAAATAGTGTTGAGTTGAAATTACATAGACACTAAAAAATAGTGTTGAGTTCGAAATTACGTAGGCACCAAAAAGATGTTGAGTTGTTATTGAAAATGTAGGCATTAAACGCCGAGTTAAAAAATAATTATGTAGGCACCGAGTATACTACTCGAGAGCAGAAACCCTATATCCAGTGTTTACTTCTGATCTAAGATGTTGTGGGTTATCCAATAAATAACAAAAAAAATGTAAAATATTAAATTGATGTTTCAAATTGTATATCTTGTATTGTTAAAATTGCAAGCATGTTTAATGAATGAAATGTTATAATTGATGAATTATATATTTTTGCATGACGAGAGTAGTTTTACTATTATTTGCATATTTGACATGATTAGTAAATTAATTGTAGTTTATAAAATTTTATTTTATAAATATTTATATAATTATTGAATAGTTGCCAAATGTACCACTAAGCTAGTGCAGGTAAATAGACGTAGCTGTTACATTAGGGCGGCCGAAGATAAGGGAAACCCTAAGATCAAATTGCAATAGTCTATTTCCTTTGTATGTTTTGGAAATTGTATTGTAAAATTTAAAATTTAAAAATTACTTTTGATGTAAATTTGTGGCATGTAGGATTTATAAGGAGTAACTTTTGTAATTTATATATTTGGTATTATTTGTAAATGTATTTCAAAATATTATGGTTTAATGAATGAGTTCTTCTAAATCAAAATATTTACATTACTAGTTACATTTGTAAATGAGAAAAAAAAAAGGAAATACATTAAGAAATATTCCGCTAATAATAAATTCAAAAATTAAAAAAAAAATTACAATAAATTGAAAATTGATTAGTTTTACAAAAATGAGTTTAGTAGCACTTCCATACACTATTATCGATTAGTAGGATAATGAAGCGCTACAATTCTTCTTTCTCAAACCACCAGCCTCCATTTCTTCATCCTCTCCTTCATTATTTGCAAGAAATTCACTCCAAATAGATTTGTTCTTGGTAAGTAATCCTCTCTCAATTGTTCTTGTGTTTTTAGAGTTAATAGGAATTTATAGTATTAGTCATTTGCACTCTAGTTTTGAGAATGTTAGCAACCAAATTTGAAGAAGTGTAAAACATGAAAGTTGTTCATATATTGTGTTTTATATCTATGTCCAATTTCATTAAATTATTTGGAGTATATAAAGAGATAAACTTGTTTGAGTAAGATTGGTTCAGAGAGACATGTCAACAGAATAACCTACGGTTTTTGCTTAATTCGATCATCTTAATGGCTGAATCTAAAGTTTTGTAAAACATAAAAGTTGTAGATATATGTGTTATTTAGTTTTTTTATAAAATTTTGTATAAATATATGTTGTTTAGGCTGAGTTATAGAAAAATTAATTATGGTTGTTCCTTGATTAAGCTGTTTCCTTGTACCTGTGCAGTTCTAGTAAATTCATATTCCTTTTGAGCTTTTTAAACGTCAAAGTTTCCAAAGTATAAAACATAAAAGTTTTATTTCTATGTCTTATCTAAGTTCTTGTGGAATTTTCATCTTAAAATGTCATTTATTTTGTGAGTTATGACCTGAACAATTAAACTGGTCGGGTTGGTACTCTATGCTGAACCAGTTATGGATTATTTAGTGTTTGAGGACTTTAGAAACAGAATTTGGAAAAGTGATAAACATGCAAAATGTTCCACATTATCTTATATAAATTTGAAAAAAATTTAGTAGTAAAAAAAATCTATACATTGAAAGATATGAATTTTTAAATATGGTACCACGAAACTGTCTAAAGGGCAACAAATAGAGCAATATTTAAATTTGTACTAAAACTTATGTAATAGTTCAAAAGTTCGGAAATTTTAGTATGTTTTATACTTACATGTTAAATTTATTTAGGAATAGGAATCATATGAATTGGATAAGTGTATAAAAAGTTATAGAGCCAATAGTCCTAAGAGGTCATGTTCTAACTTAAAAGAAATTATATTAATTTATTTAAACTATATCAAGAATGAGTATTTTAACAAATTATTAACTATCATATTTTCAAATTAGGCTCTCAACAAGAGGAAAAACAACAAAAGTGAACAAGCTCTGAGTTTATATTTTGGAAAAGAAAAAAACTATCGAAGTTTTTACATATATGTATTATGGTTTGCCCTTATGCATGATTGTGTGTGCATGACATAAATTATATGTCACAATGATGAAATTATATATTATGGCATTTTTAAAATTATAGAAATGTTATTAACGATGAACTTAACATTATGCTAATATTTGATAAAATATCATGCTATTACATGGTTTTGAAATAAATTGTGAGTAGATGATTATGTTAATATGAAATGAGTATTGGTTATAGAAACAAGTAATTAATGGTGTCAATTTCCCATTTCTTTAGCTGAGGACTGACATAGGATGGATGGTGCACCATTATGGGGAAGTTACGGTACCGACATGGATATGATTTAGGGACAGAGTGGCTTAAGTTCTGGGAGCGCCCCTGATCCTGATTACACACAGATGACATGATTATATTCGGTCAAGGTGGCTTAAGCTCTAGAAGCACCCTTGACTCGAGATTATGGTGAGTAGGGTGGTTGAAGCTCCGGGAGCGCCCCTATTTCACACCCCGTATTCGAAAAGTCCGGGAATGAGATTTGGGCTAATACTAATTAAAGACTACAGAATGAAATGTGAAAAATTTATTATTGACATAAGCAATAAAACATGTAAGGTTTACATGACGTAGTGAAAATTTAATTATTGAACAAGGTTATTATGTTTATACTGTTATGTGATGTGTTTATCTCTTTTATATCACAAATATGCAATAAAATTAAGTGTGCCATGATTTATTTGAGACATGCATTTGTGTGACTGCTTAGGAAAAACTTAATGCCTATATGTATCACTATGATAGAGATAGCTTAGCGTGGGTTCTTCTCACGCGGGAATTGAAGATGTAGATAGTAGAAAGTGAAGTTGGTCAGGAAGAAATCCAAGCTCATATCAGAAGAGGCCCAAGAGACTTAGTTAGAGGGTTGATTACTAATCACTTTTCTTTTTGAGTTTGACCGGACATATAGGTTTTGGTAGACATGTCATTTATTTGGTTCTGAAGCATGTCTTGTATTTTGATATTATATTGTAAGCAATCATGTGTGAGGTTGGTATGCCACAAATGATTAACCATGTAACTTAATCAACTACTATAAATATATATGACATGGTGATATATATATATATTAGAACGATAAGCTAAATTCAATATAAATGAATGAATTATTTTAATTTAAACAATAGAAAAAAACTTAGATAGATTTATCGAGTTAAGTTTGTGGCATCTTTCTTATATATATAGGATTATCCGTAATATATAAGTGGAGTGTTACAATAACACCTACCTATCCTATGTAGGTTTTGATCGCTAAACTCTTTCACATAGTAAAACTTTATTTGTCTTACTTTTTGATCCAATTTTATTCATGTGGGGATTGTCAAAAATTTGTAGTTAATGGACCATTTGAGGGTGATATTCAGGTGGATCCTATAACTCGGTTTTGGAAGGATAACCCGAATATGTGTTCTTTGACATGAGGACTATGAATTATGATATTAATATACTCAAAATGGTGAATGTATGAATAAGAAATTAAAGTTCAAAGTAATCTCATTGCTAAGGAGAAATGAATTCAATTATGGGGAGTTCCACATAGGAAAAATAGAAAGTTGGGGGAAGGGTTTATATAGAAATACCCATATTTACAATGTTAAACGAGTAAAGTAGGAGACTCTCATTCGCGCGTGCAGGTGCAGAGGGAGTGTAAATCCATGGAGCGAACCAAGGCAAATACGTGGGCACGCGACATACGCACACGAATGTCAAGCCAAAATACCGTGGTCTAGTCCCAAACCAACTTTACATTTTTTTTTATGGAAATATTTAAAGCAGTGATAGAAGGCCTTAGCTACTGTCACGCCCGTGATAGTGAACAATAGAAACTTGTTGCATTCGCGACAGTGAGCAATAGAAACTTGTCGCACGTGACAGGAGGTGATAGACAACTTTCCAGAATTCAACTTTTGAGTTTCTTCAGTTTCTTAAGTTACAAATTGAATAGACCAATTTAATATTGATTAAATTATAGTTTTAATAGAGATTAAATCACAATTAACTTTTTTTTCATTTTCTCTATTAAAAATAAATGTATCTATTTATGTTGGATACACTTTTTTTGCCTTTGAAAAAATTATTATCCTCTTCTTATTCTTTTCTTGTTACGATAGAGATAATATATTTTCAGTTTGCTGTGGACATTTATTATGTGTTCAATATTTTCTCTTTTATCTGTTGTATCTTGGGAGACAATTGCTGATTGTCCTAAACACAAGTGGTAGGGGGCGAATTTGTCTTAAGGACATTGTGTGGAACATAGGCCTCAGGTTCCTCTTTCTTTTTCTTATCCAATTCCTTATATTGGATTAACAATTTATTCATATTATTTTTCTAACAAGCTCTCTGTAACCATTTTTGTTATTGGATGCCCTTGAACCTCAATTATTTTACAAATAACATCTTCCTTTATTTCAAATCATAACTATAATATCTCTAGGCGAATCCACATTGATAAACACATGAGAGATTACGGGTATAAAATTAAAAATTTTAATTTGGAGATGTGCTAGCTTCTAAATCCCACATCAGAAAGGAATATGGATAAAGAGACATTTATAGGTTCTTAAGAACAATTGAGCTAGAGCCATTATAGTTGATATCAATGCTACTCCACGTGTAACTTTAGGCGATGGTGGGACAAACCTTAATAAAGATGTTGAATCCTATATGGGAGGGTAAAGTGTAACATTTCTAAGCAAATTCCATATAAGCAAGCACATGAGGAGAGATGCAAGGTATTGAATGTAAGTAGGGTTGTACAAAAATTAACTAAACTGACCAAACTGAATCAATCCAGTTTAATCCAAACCAAAAATCACGGTTTAGGTGATTTCATGGATGATTATGGTTTTAAAATTTTTATAAATCGATTTTTTTCTTTGGTTTTTAATTCAAAAAATATAAATCCAATAAAACCGAACCAAACCAATGATATAAAGTCTTTTTAATATGTATATATTTATATTTATATATTGCACTAATACTAATATTTTCCTAGTTTTCTAAAATTATGGACTATTTATCTACACTCTTCAACTTCATTTGGAACATTATGATTGAGCAAGCATTTACTTAAATAATCTACAAATTATATTTTAAATTTTCTAAAAGTTAAAGTAATGCACTGGATTTTTATATTTTGGATGATATTCATTTTGTTGTTTTGATAATGGATTTTAAGTTAATATTTGTTGAATTTTTATGATAATTTAATTTTATTCATTTATTTATTTATCAAAATGAATCCAAATAGAATTGTTTTAAATATTTTTAATAATGTTTGGTTTTGTTAAAAGCTGAAGTGTTTAAGTGAGATTTATAAAGTTGAAGTTTAACTACTAATAATAATTTGGATTAACCATTTTAGGTCGTATGGTTTGACCATTTATAGATTGTTGAGGACAGTTGAGTCAAAGTCATTTCAATAACATTCTGACCCCTTATTTTTTTTAAGAGAACTTTTGTGTGAAACATATTGATTTGGTTTTTCTCTCCTTTAAGTGAGAGGTTGCTCTGTATTTCTTAGTGAATTTTCTAGTTTGGTTTCTATTTCATAGAGGATAGCCTTGCAACATTTTCATTGTCTAGAGAAGAGGAGGAAAAGCTAGTGCTTGATGGAGATGGGGAGGGAAGAAATTGTGTGGAGGCTTTTAATGAGTTCTGTCTCATTGGAAAATTCCTTACAGATTGGACAATCAAACTTAATGTGATGAACCCCATATGACAAGTCTGTGGAGACCAGAGAAAGGAATAACTATCAAGGAGATATTAGATCAAATATTTCTATTCCAGTTTTATCATAATCTAGATATGAAGAGGGTATTAGAGAGAGGCCTCTGGACTTTTGATAGTCATGTGTTAGAGTTGCATCATCTCAAAAGAGGAAATTCCATCCAATGTTTCTATAATCCACATTACTATTTGTGTTCAAATCCATGATCTTCCAGTGGGGTATATGTCCTTAATGGTGGGAAGACATTAGGCAACTTTCTTAAAGTCGTTTTGGACAATGATGTTAATAACAGTTTAGGTGGTTGGAGGACTTACATGCGGGTTAGAGTTCAACTAGATATGAGATCACCATTCAAAAAGTGCAATAAGATTAAGTTAGCTAAAGGTTGATGGGGAATGGTGCATTTTAATTATGAAATTAATACTTATCTATGTTGTTATTATGGTAAATTAGGCCATACATATAGCTTTTTTGCACTATTGTTTGGAGAAAATGGGGGAGAGCTAAATAAAGGAGTGGGGACCATGGATAAAAGCTTCGGTGAAAAAAGTAAGAGATCTACATGGTGAAAGGTGGTTGAGGGAGGAGGGAGAAATGAGTGCAAATTCAAATTTTGGAAAACAATTTTATATGCCGAAGATAGGGAAAACATATTTGATGAGAGGATTTTTTGCTCAAGATAATGGCGAGAGTGTAGGGAAGAGTTTTATTAGAGATGGTAACTCTTTAGTGCGTGGGACTATAGCTGATGTGGAAAATGAGTATGACATGGCAGGGGAGGAATTGAAAATGGAATTAAATGAGGATAAAAAAAAAAAGAAAAGGGCCATGCGAGTTCAAGCCTAGGATCACATCAATATGATTATGGATCCTAAAGCAAATCCTCTCAACAAATGAAGATTTTAGCATGCAACAACTAGCCCCTCTAATGTATCAACTGGGTCTATCAAATGGCCCGACAAAGAGCAATGATCGCCATCAGTTGGAACTATCATTGGCTTGACAATCCACGTGCAGTCTTAGCTTTAAAGGACTTGATTGTCTTCAATAAGCCTGATGTGATTTTTCTTATTGAAACTTTAGTGCATGTTAATAAAATGGAAGAAATAAAAAGTAAAGTAGGATTTTATGGTTGTTTTTATGTTGATAGGGAGGGTCATAGTGATGGCTTGGCTTTTTTATGGAATAATAATATTTCAGTTTTTGTTATGAGCTATTCTCGTTTTCATATTGATGCTAGTATTGTGGATAAAAACTCTTTAAATTGGAGGGTGATTACAATAGAGGGGTGATTACAATAGTTATAATAGACATCTAAGTTGGGACTTGTTACGGGAATTAAGTGGCAGAATTGATAGTTGTTAGTGTGTTATGGGTGATTACAATACATCCTGGGTTATAAGGATAAATGAGGATCTACTCCACATCCGGATTGGCTTATTAGAGGGTTTAGAGAGGCAATTATGGATCATGGTCTTTTTGATATAGACCTTGAGGGATATGATTTTACTTGGGAAAGAGGGAGGGGGACCTCAAATTTGGTGGAGGAAAGAATGGATCAGTGTTTGGTAAATAGGGAGTGGCTTGAAGCTTTTCTTGATGCAAACCTCTTATGTCATTTTGCCTCAATTTCAGACCATAAACCCATCAAATTATCAACTAAATTCATTCATAACCAAAAAAAGAAGTATAAGTTTAGAGTTGAGAACACTTGGTTTCACGAGATGGACTTTTGAGATTTGGTGATGAAAATCTAGTTGGATTCATGTGATGGTGTTGTTTTAAATAGATTGGTGTTTTGTATTCAAGCTATGAGGGGATAGGGGATTGGTTTTAATAGGAAATTTTAGGAAAATATTGGTAAGACTAAAGCTGAATTGGGTTTCCTTATGCGATCTTATAATGCTACTGATGATGGTAGAATTCTAAAGCTGAAGGCTACTTTAAATAATTTGCTTGATAAAAAAGAAGAGTATTGGAGACAAAGATCGAAAACTTTCTAGTTAAAGGGGTGTGACTGAAATAGCAAGTATTTTCACTATATGGCTACTTCCAAGATAAGGAAAAATCAAATGACCAAATTATAGAAGAAGGATAGGTCCATTGTCTTTGAGCAAAATGAGTTGGAAAAGGTGGCTTATGATTATTTTAATGGTCTCTTTGTGCTGATGAGGACAAAAGTGAAGTTGATGTGAGTTTCTTGCAGCTTTGTGTTATGGCAGAGAATGTAGATATGTTGGAAGCTCCTTTCTTAGTGGAGGAGTTTTATATGGTTGTTTTCCAGATGCACCCTGAGAAATCTACAGGTTCAGGTGGATTGAACCCAACTTTTTATGAAATGTTTTAGAATTTGTTAGGTGCAGAAATCTTCTACTCCTGTAATGAATGGCTTTCAAACTGTGATTTTCTAGTTAGTGTTAATGATACGAATATTGTCCCCATTCCAAAAATGGAGAATCCAATCGCTATAAGGGATTTGAGACTTATTGCTTTATGTAATGTCTTGTATAAAATTGTGTCCAAAGTATTAGCTAACAGGTTGAAAAAGATAATTCCTTTTATCATTTCTCCTGAACAATCTGCTTTTGTTGTGGGTAGGTTGTTTTATGGATAATGTGATTGTTGCTTTTGAGGTAATCCACAATATGAGAAGGAAAAACAAAAGAAAAAAAAGGTCATGTAGATTTCAAAATTGATTTTAGTAAAGCTTAAGACCATACAAAATGGTCTGTTTTGAAAGCTGTTATGGTTCAACTTAGGTCTAGGCTATTATGGTTTCTTAACACTTCTTCCAAATTTTTATCCAATTTATCTAAGGCTAAAGCAAACTTCACCTTATCCTCTTGCTTGAGCAGAAATGTGACATAAAAAATTGAGTCCAAACAATTGATATAGGAGCATTCACCATTAAAATCATTAGAGGGATAAGTCATTAAATCAAAAACTTCAAATTCCATAGTCTCTCCTAAAACAGTCATTGTTAGCTTATCATTGTCAGCATCTATAATTGTTTTAGTTGTTGCCATGAAAGGTCTACTAAGAAGAATAATCTACTCTTTTTCTTTCAAGGGGCTGCCAGTACTCAATCAACCAGGGATAATGGTCTTTTTTGCCAGACATGTCGAAGATTCTATAGAAGAGAGTGTCGCATGGTATTAGGATCTTGCTTCTGATGAATGGCCCAAAACTATTACAAGAAAGATTGCCCTTTACAGTTTCTAGATGCTCCTATATAAATTAAAGGATTAGGACTGACACAAGGCTAAGGTCAAGGGTAGACTAGGAGTGGAGCCAGTTAAGCAATTTTTGGAACGGTGAACAGGCTAGAATCTAGCAGAGTGCTAGCGAGAGTCTACACCATGAGAGCCAAAGAGGATTAAGAGTCTATAGATGGTTATGATGATATGTTTTCTTTTTATAATATGATATTCCCATTTATTCCGACATAATGCAATAGGTAAAATTTCAAGAACGAAATTTCTTTAAGGGATAGAGAATTGTAAAGCTCCTAAAGTAAGGCTTACAAGGTATGTTGGTATATTAAAGAGATAGAGAGAGAGAGAGAGAAAGAGTATATTTTTAAAGATTGAAAATGGAAATGAGAAAGCTTTCATGCCTGTGAAAGTTATGAAGGGTACAAAACAACGAAGTTTAAATGTAGCGGATTTATTTTGGAGAAAGAGAATATTTACGCCCATGAATTATTTGGTCATGGTCGTGAATGGCGATTCAAGCCTGTGAACGTAGGTCGGTTTTGTATATTAGTAGCTACACTTTTCTCTCTCATCTACTCTATATCTCTACATGTTTCACATCCTTGAACCTCTTATTATGAGCATGAAACCTGGTTTTCAAGAATAGAAACTCGAGCAAAAAATAGAGCACATTCAAAACACATGCAAGGGCTTCTAAGAATGACTAATTTCAATTATACCTATCAATATTCTAGTCTATTTTTATGCCAAAAACATATCATTAACTCAATTTACACACATGAATCATAAACATGCCAATATACCATTTAAAACACATAACAAATTCCAAAATGCAAGAAATTCGAATTAAAATACTAATATATATATATATATATATATATATATATATATATATATATATATATATATACCTCTAATCAATAGAGCTTTAAACTTAACTTCAATATTTTCAAGTTTGTCTATCTCTTTGGTGATCCTCACCATTGCCTTTAGGAACATCTAATAGCATAAAAACGTCCTCATAAGACCTTTATAACAAAAACCAAATTTTAAACCATTCTAAAACCAAACTTTTGTTCAACCTCTTAAACACTCTTATTTCCCTTTGATTTCAAGCTTTAACTAAGATTTAACAATGGAGTTTTGTGTTAATGAAGGAGGAGAAAGTGGAGAAGAAGACTTTGCCATGTAAGGTTGGGTTATAAGGGCAGTAGAGAGTAGGTTATGGCAGAGGTAAGGGGTAAAGGAGAGAGAAGAGTATAGTTGCTCACATATTCAACCCACCTGCATTTCACGACCATGACACAAATCTTCACAAGTGTGAAAGCCCTTAACGACTATGACTAAACCATTCACAGATATGAATGCACGTTTCTTTTACTATTCACTTAAAAGAACCCGCCTCATTTAAATCTCTAGTTTAGAAACTCTAACACTTTTTCACGAGTGTGAAATAACTTCCATCACCATATACAATTCTTAAACTATAATCTACCCATTCTCTCTCTTAAAGATTGACCTATCTTATAAGCCATAATTAACAGACATTACATTCTCTTAGTCCTTTTATGCTTAAAACCCTATTTTCATGCACTTTCTCACCCTTTTTACCACTTTCTCTCTAGAATGGTATTTGGATATGGAAGAGGAGGGTGGAATGTGAAGGCCGGTCTTTGGGAAAAAATATGGATAAATGATTAAAAAAAAGGAAGAAGAAATGGAGAATAAGCGATAAAGTCAAGAAGAAGGGCTTACACTTTGACCTATTCTTTGATTTTTAACTTAATCTCATATGGTTAATTTGATAATAATGAGTTATTTTCTCCTTAATTTGGCCAACCAACCTTGATAAAAATATGCCCATTGTTCACATATTTGGCGAATGTATGCTTTAGTCCCTCAATTTTGCCAATTTTGCACTTTTACCCTAAAATTTATTTTCTTTTGCAATTAAGTCTCTAATCATAATCCATCATTTTTCCACATATTAAACATTTTAATAATCACCTCCAATAATTATTTTATCACATTTCTATTTTTTCCTATCAAATTCCAAATTCAAACTTCGGTTAATTCGACGCGTTGAACAGGGGTCTAAATTAGTGGATGTGACATTCATATTTATTTTGAGATTTTTTTACCTCTAAGGTTATCGATATGAAGAAATTCTGGGGTATGTGCCGAAAAACATTACGGATGAGCAAAATATTGTCCTTATTAGTCATTTTGAGGAGTGGAAGATTAAAGATGTTTCCTTTTCTATTGTCTTAGATGCACAAGAATGAGGTTTTGAATTGGTGGCAAACTAATATTTTTGTTGTGTAATTTCACTTTTTATATTTTCATTTGGTGGATTTTCTCATCTACTTGCTTATGCCTTATATTGACATGCAGACTGCTTTCTCGAAATGTCTCTTGGACCAATTAATGTCATCACCTCTCGCAATGACGTTCAATTGAAGGTTAAAGAGGAGTGCAACAGTTATAGGGTTTGCTCTGCTTCTCATTCTCGTTCCAATTATAGTGATGGGTTTTTGTCTCCTTCCAAGTTTGTTGAGAGAGCTCATAAAAATGGGGCGAGTGCTGTTGGATTGATTTCTTTTTATTTTGAACTAGGTTGAAATTTTTTCTTTTGATTATTTGTATGAAAAAATTGAAATGGGTTTTACTTTATATATATTATATTTATTCAATGGTTTTGTGATTTTTCACAGGCGACTCAAATGGATTAACTCTATAATTTTATTTTATAGAGTTTCTGAATGAATGGCTAAAATGGGATTCTCAATATATGTGTGTGATTCTGTAATTTAGAGAGACTACAAATATTTATAAAGCAAAATACTGAGTAGCTATCTCTATTACGAAATAGGACTAAATTACCCAAGTTGCTTAAATATATGGTGTTTCATAGAAATGATTAAAAAATAAAATAAAATCATTAGCCTCAGATAATTTTGTCTTTTTCTTAGATAAATGGATAATTTTAGTCTTCCTTTGACTAGGAGCTCTTTGTTATTTTTTTTGGTTTCCTATAACTATGTATTATTTTCTAATTTGTATGCATGCCACTTATTCATCCAGTGTTAATATAAGCCCGTGTTCATGTATATATATATAATTAACCATATATCATTTATTTAATGATAATTTTCTATATAACCAAATTCAACATTGATTAACACTCAAATAATGAAAATATTACTTTTTCTTAAAAAAGAAAATTAAGCTCAGTTGAACAACATTCAATATAATAATTCTTAACAGAAAAATAATATGAAATTACTGAAATATGCATTATTATTTTGAAACCATTGATATATTAATATTCTGAAGATAAACAATTCGTCTAATTGTTACAACAAAATAATTTGTACTATAATTTGGCTTTTTTAAAGCATGTAATTTTATATTCGCGGTAAATATGTTAGATATATTTAATAATTATTTATCTCTTTTGCTGACTAATAGTGCATGTGGATTTAATCTCTAGAATTAAAGAATTAGTTACCAGACAATGACAAACACATATCAATTATATCAAGAGATGTTATTAATTGTTTAACAACAATATGGCTAACCATTTTTTGATGATTCTTTACTGTGTTTAGCAAGAGATTATTGATAATTAATTGGAGATGTGAAGTTAATTCTTACAGATAGCGAAAATAAGAACAAAAGTTGCATGGCCTTACAATTCTTTGACTGACATTGTCTTTAAAGGCATTAACCTATAGCTGCCATCCAATCTCCATTATCCATTGAAAAAGTCTCTCATGGTATCTTTACTTTCAATATATGACTACAAGTAATTCCACTTGGTCCAAATCCTAAAATTTGCAAGTCAATAACTGAACAATATTTTAGTCAGTAGTGCTCTTTCCATTATGGTTTCATACTGAATAATTCTTGCAAGTCCAGTTGTATGAATAATTAACTTATATTACTAGGTCAGGCCTATCTTGTGTTCCATTTGGGTCAGTTTAAAAGGTTTCACACTTGTCTTAAACTGCATCATAAGGTGAGGGGGTATAGAAATCAAAGGTACAAGGTTAAGCCATGAGTAAAAATATTTTTGCGATGAATTTTTAGGCATTTAACCGGATGTCCTTATGACCAGCTTTTATTTCATAATGTTATGATGTCCTTTGTGCCATAGATTTATGTGTAATACACAAGTTCTTTTCCAACTATCTCATTGTTTGCAGCATCATTAGCCAATACAAGCTCCCATTTGCAATGGAGGGAAAATATTTATCTTATGGCTGTTGGATGTTGCAAAAGAGGTGAAGATTCGAGGAGCCGAAAGCTTGAGGAGCAATGTTTTGAGGTCTTTTTCTGTCGCTACCTCATTTCCTAAATCTGTACACCTTGTTATTTTGAGCGCTTGTGCTACGAGGGTTTTTAGAGGAATGTTTTCAAGTTTTATTCAATATGATGAAGACATTTCCAGTTAGTTTCTTTTATTTACATGTGTTTCTTAATCCTTTAAAGGATATTTATCCTCAATGTTGTATTTTCCTTCTATTCTATTATGAACAATTTATTTCATTTATGGAAAAAATGTGATTTGATTTTAAAGTTACCGAGTTTTCTCTAATTATGACAATGAATTATTCTAGACATGTGAATTTAAAACTAAAAAAATTAAATTATAAAAATATTATAAATTAAAAAAACAAAATGTAAATATTAGCGAAAGATAAATCAATCGCTAAATTACAAGGGAACAATAATTGAAAGTCCATAGCTATTTTAGCAACAATTATTTCCATTGCAAATTTGTCAATATCTTGGTCACTTTTCAAGCAGTTACGACCATGTTTTAGCAACTAAACATCCACCGCTAAGTCCTCCGCTAATGTTGGCGATGGAATCTACATCCTCCGCTATAAGTTTTGCGAGGATAAAAACTGCAACAGATTTATTCCGTCACAAATCTATTGCTAGGTCAGATTAGCGTCAATTTTTTTTAATTTTAGCAACGGATTTTTTCCGTCGATAAATGGTAATTTTCTTGTAGTGCCCGACAAGGGATTTTTTGAAGGGTCAATTGGATTCAAATCCAAGCCTAGTGTGGAGAAGCATATGGAGTGCAAAAATCTTGCTTGAGGAGGGTTTTAGGTGGAGAATAGGGGATGGTTCTAGTGTGAAGTTGTTGTAAGACCCATGGTTAATTAATGAACATAGTTTCAGACCGATTACTCCAATAAAAGATAGGTTAGAGGATTTAAAGGTCTGTGATTTGTGGATCCCAGGAGATTGCGAATGGGATGTGGAATTATTGCAAGAAGTGTTTGAAGAGAGGGATGTGGGTTCTATTTTGGATTTGCCAGCAGGAAATTCTATTTACAAGGATAGTATCATGTGGCATTATGAAAAGAGAGGAATATATGTAGTAAAATTTGGATACCGGTTAGCGTTCAGTAAATACTTTGGTCACATAGAGGGGAACCAGATATGGAGTTTGAGGGTTCCTCCAAAGGTAAAGTTGTTTATATGGAAAGCTTGTTGTGACTTTCTAACTTTGAGGGAAAGACTCTATGTTAAAGGACTTGATGTGGTTAATAAGTGTGTGCACTGTGGTGAAGTGGGGGAGCACAGGATGCATCTTTTTGTTGATTGTCCAATTGCTGCTCAGTCTCAGGAAGTTCTGGGGATTGATCTGATAGGTAGGCATATGGATGATTTCATGACCTGGTTCGAGTTTCTAATGAAGTCAGGGAATCATTACTTTAAAGAGAAGATGTGCATGGAATTATGGGGTATTTGGAATCTAAGAAATGATTGGTTATGGTCTGGAAAAAAGCCAATTCCTGTTCAATGTATGACTAGTTGCATGTAATTCTTAGATATTTATCAAAAAGCTAAGAATGGTGACAACTCAAGAAATACGGTTGTGGGTGGTAATCCTATCAGTAAATGGAGCTGCCCTTCATATGGTTCTCTGAAACTCAATATTGATGCTGCTATCAATTTTCAATCTGGTTTTGTTGGTCTTGGTATGATCTTGCGTGACAACTTTTGGAATGTTATATGTTGTAGAACTGCTGTAGTTGTTGGCAAATGGATATCTAATATTGTAGAAGCTTTCTATCTTAAGGAAGCTTTAAGTTGGATTAGAGCTAGAAACATGAGGAATGTTATTGTTGAATCTGACTCAAAAGAGGTAGTGGATGGCTTTTACAGTTTGGCTGAGAACCGATCTAAGGGTGGAATTATTCAAGCTTGCCGCTCCATAGCTAGTTCCTGTGATAATATCTCTGTTAGTTTTGTACGAAGGGATGGGAATGAAGCGCCTCATGTCTTAGCCAAGAATGCCCATAGGTTTGATGCTAATGTAATTTGGGAAGAGGTCCTGAAGTCATCAGATTTATTGTACTCAAAGACACTGCCTTATCTTGATTTCAATAATATTCATTTTTAGTCAAAAAAAAAAAAACATGACACATGGCTACAATCTCTTATGTCACTTGTCAAAAATTTTAAGATGTATTTTTTACTGTTAATTTTATAAATCTAAAAAAGTTACGATTTTCTTAACTTTTTTCTAAATTCAAACCCCCTCTCTCTAAAAATTAAATTTTATTTATTAGGGTTAAGGTTTTTATTCCTCACTCTTACCTCCTTCCTTCATGGCTAATTCCAAAAGAAAATCTTTGGTTGAGAACCTTGCTCTTCTATTTCTTCTACTCCTCTTTTATTGTCCATTACAATACAGATGAAGAATGGCGATTGGAATTGATTGTGAGAAGGAAAGGTAACAGAAAGATGTCAACAATGAAGAAGCGACAATAGGATAAATGAGCTAGCTCTCAATTAATGTCAAAGGAATAAACTAGTATGCACTAAAGGAGTGGCTGGGGTTAAGGACCTTATCGAAGTCAAAAAATGTCACCAAATATAAGTCTTACCAGAATGAAAATATTGCCAACGTTGGGTCTCAAAGGATAAAAGGCCTCTTCTTTGTTGGTTCTCCAAAATCAACTCTGAAAATTGATTCTCTCCTTCTCTCTTTTATTTTCTTTTTTTTTTTTTAAATTATTTTCTTTTTAAATCATCTTGTTTTAATTGCTGCTCGATCTCTTATGTTATAAAAATGTTTGTAAACAGCTCAAAAAAATAAAAAAATTGCAGGAGTAAAATTGGTAATCATTTTTTGTGTTATGAAGATGTGTAAAAAGCTAAAAAAAAGGAATTACAGGAGATAAAGGTAAAAAGTTGGTAAATTATAAAAGTTATATTTAAAAAATTAAAAATACCTTTAGTTTTTGCTTTTATTCAATCCTCACGTGTTTGGTCAACGTGTATAAATTTTACTCCTCTACCGTGTTGTAAAAAATGAGGCTAGTTGGACCAAAAACAAGGTACATGGGACATTCTATATTAAAAATGGATAAAGGGGAAAAATAACAAAAATAGACAAATGTAGAAGGATGAGTATGACTTTTACCAATTAATAATGAGCTGAATTTTAATTATTTGTTTAATAAAACTCAAAAATTATGACCAAAATTACCCTGTATGTATTGGCAAGGGAAAAACACTTTATAAACTACAATTGCCGTCATATTAATTAATCTGACAGTTAAACAAAACAAATATTGGATAAATAACTTAATGAAAACATTCTTCATGTCAATATTTGCAATATCGAAAGTGTACCATTACTAATACTCATTCAAAAAAATTATTAATATAAAATATGACGGAATACTTAATGATGATGAGCCCAAAATATGGGCCTCAAGGCCTGGTCCAAGCCAAGTTTAATTATATTCTCCGTTGTTGGTCTAGTCATCTAAGACAGCTATAGTTCAATTAATTGATAGTTCTTTTGCCAACTCGTTGTAAACATTATTTTTATTGCATACTGGGTTTCCTGCATTTATACTTGATAATGATAACTAGAGTATACTTGTCTGATGATAAGATTTTTGGTGAAAATGTTGAAAAGATTGAGAATCAATCTGTTGGGCTTTGAAAATGAAGAAGCTTGTTGTGAAAATATTTTTTATTAAGATTCCCATGTTGCAGCCAAAAGCTTTTGGCATGTTTCCAATAGATTTCCTCCTTGGCAAGAAGAGAATTGAGATCATTATTGAGAGAAACATCTTTAGCGAACTCATTATTATTCTGCCCTACAAAATTTTCTTATTGAGCTCTTTTTTCTGTCTATAAAATTGCCATGCAAATGCTTACTCCAATTACCACAACTACATACTTTCTCTATATTTAGCCAAAATTGATACTCCAAGCCAATTCAACCACCATATTGATATCATCATTGAGCAGCCATTTATTTCAAAGCAAGACCTCCTTTTAACTCTAGATTTGATAAGCTTATCAACTTGTAATATAAGAGTAGTATGGTTTGAGACCAGTGCTACAAGATTAAAAAAAATACGGTTCAGATGGAAATCCAACCGATTTTGAGGAGCAAAACAATGAACAGATTTTTCTAAAACTTGATTGTCAATATCCATACTACAGCTCTAAGTAAATGCAAAGCCAACAAGAATATCAATCAAGCCAAAATTCACAAGAACATCATTAAAACCTTAAAATCAAATAATGAAGGTGATCAGCCTTACCCACTTTATCATTCAAAGATAATAAATCATTAAAATCACATGACCCAAGGAAGAGAAGACATACAACGAGGCAATTGATTAAATCCCAAAGATCTTTCCATCAGTGTCGCTTTGGCATACCATAAAACACAGTCCATCTCCAAGAAGCAAAGTCATTAATATGTATAAAAAGATCAATGTGATTAGTTGAATAACCCCGAACCAAACTCATATCTTTATCCTTCCAAAAAACAAGATGACCATTACTATGACAAATTTTATCCATGCAGAAGCACCCTTCAAATCCTAATTCATTCTTTATAGAATTAAGGGGAAAGTGCAAAAAATTGGCAAGTGGTTTCATGGTTCTGATAATGTTAAGTATGTGATTTTTTTTAATGCAAAAAGGGTCTCGTGATTGAAGTCGTTAATTAAATTAAGTTTATATTTATTACAACGTCAGAAAAAGCTGACGTGACACTTATATCTCTCCTACATGGCATAATATTTTTGTTTTTCCTAATTTCTAAATCACATAATCCTAAAAATTGAAAGAGGTAAAGTCTATCAAAGAAAAAACCTAGATTCAGTAAGAAAAAGGAAAAACATATGCAAGATGAAATTGAGCTGTGATTGAAGTCAGACTCGTATTTTTTATGTTGGAGGGATTCGCCAACAATTCAATGCAAATGTAAGTTATCTTCACCAATTAAATCATCAATTCATTAGCTTTTTTTTTTTAATGCTATAATGGATAGAAACTTAATTTTACTAATAGCTTTAACAACAATACCCTTTTTGTATAGAAAAAAATCACGTATTTAAAATTGTCATTCCGTGAAATCACATAGCTATTTTTTGCACTTTTCCTTAGAATTAATGAAACTAGCAAGAACAGGAGTTTCCATTAAGAACAAAAGATTTGGCTTATTAGATGGAATAACTCCTTAAGATTGTGAACTGCTTAAGGATTGCCAACTACTCAACAATTCTAGCTAATTTAATTCATATTATCTGTAATGTTCACTAATTAGTCTAAGTTAGAATAAGTATGTGGTATATATATGAAACACATGATAGATAATAAAAATTAAAATTGATGGAATAAATGACTAAATTAGAAATTAAAATAAATTAAATTGATTGACATGATAAATTTAATTAAATTAGACCACATAATTAAATTGTACTTTGGGTAAAAATTAAGAGGATTAGATATAATAATAATAATAATAATAATAATAATAATAATAATAATAATAATAATAATAATAATAATAATAATGTATGTTGGATTAATTAAAATAAAACATCATATATAAATTAATTAAAAGACATACATGTATATGTTGAGATAAATGTGTGAGATAACATGAATTATAAATATTTATTAAGGTAAGTTAAATGTATAATTGAGTTATGTATATATATTATCAATGAATTTAGTAATATTGTATAATCATGTGTTTGTTCCTGTATACTGCATGTTGGATTATTGTGAACTGTATTATGAATTATCTACCATGTAGTTTTGACAACTGTATGTTAAAACATTTAACCTTATATGAATTGAGATTTGAGTTAACTAGACTAAAATAATTTTAGAGAAATTAATTAAATTAAAATGAGTTATGGAAACTAATTAAATTAAAATAATATGTAAAAAAATTTATTTAAATTAAGTCTATATGTGGAAATTTAATAAATGATCTAAAGAACATGGTAACAAATGTGATAAAATATGAAAACATGAGATGAGGTAGTATGTTTAATAATTTATATATTACATATGGTTGAATATATGCAATTCATATCTCGATACAAATATAACGATAATATAATGAAATATAAATTTTATTTTATTGTAATATTTTCTAAATTTTATGCAATGATTTATTTAAATTATGTCATGATTTTTTTATATGACCCACATTTGTGTGACTGCATGAGAAAATTTAAATGCTTATATGTACCACTAAGCTAGAAATGACTTAGCTTAAGTTTTTCCATCGTAAGAATTGGAGCTCGCAAATAGTAAATTGTGAAGTTGATAGCGGAAGTATAAGCCCATACAAGAGGAGATGCATCAGAACTAATCGAGGGTCGAATGCATGTTATTTTTGCATTTTGTTCATTATCATGCATATTGATTTGATAGACATGTCTTGTATATAGTTAAGAACATGTCTTGTATATTGATAGTTATAATGAAGTATAATATTTATGTAACAGGATGATGTATTTTGATAATTGAATTCCTATGTATATTCGAATATTAAAAAATGTCAATTAAGTTATTAAATGAAAATTTTAAACTCAGACTATTTTCATTTAGCTTGTCTGTCTCATTTCGCTTATGTAATGAGATTATTTCTATTATATAGGCGGGATGCCATACTTTTAGCTAGTTTCATAACCAGAACTAGCCAAAGACAAGTTTTTCAAAGGAGAAATCTGCATAACTATGGTAGAATTGTTGCCTAATTTCTCATTAATGCTAACTTCTTTCTCTGCCTTCATACTTTCTTTTTTCATTGATAGGCATAATCGTGTCTTATTCATCCAACTCAAATTGTCCACATGTTTGAGTTTCCACATCAACATTAGTATTAAACTTGCCCATTAATTTAGCATTAGTAGGTGACTTATCAATTTCACTAGCACAATAATTCCCTTAAATCACACCATTATCATTACTAGCTGATTGAGAAGAATCTTCACTTCGCATATTTGAATTATTTTATGTAATGTTTGCTAAATTTAGGTTTTGAATGCACCGAAAAGGGTGCAAACGCACTAATCAAAGTATAAATTTTGGCTAAAATGATAATTTGGACATTTAAAATTAAGCAAATAAATAAGTTTTAAACATGTTTAAATAAAGATGGAGAAATTAATTAAGAACAAATTTGGAATAAGTAGTACACAAAGGGTATAGTCATAATTTCACATGTGTGTGGTTTTTTTTTAATTAATAGGATGACTAAAGACTTGATTTTGATTGGCTAAAAATATATTGGATTAAAAGTATATGGGAGATATGGCAAAGTCTTGATCGTTGATTAAAAAGGGAGCAAGATGGTGTTTTATGTGTTAGGAACACCTAATAGTGTTGGAAACACTCTCTAAATTGAAGGAAAGGCTCGAGCTGACAAAAGAAGTGGTTTTTAGAGAGCCCCATATGAAGTTAGCACACAATGGTAATATTCTTATGTTCTAGGCATGTTCTTATGTTATGTTTGCATGTTTATCACTGGAAAATGCATGTTTGGCGAATGAAAACTAAATAAGTTGAAATGAGTATCCTAAGATGTGTATTGGATGAATAAATGTATGATTGTTCTCTTGTATGGCCTTATGAGAGGTATGATGTGTGGTAAAATGAACTAGTATATCGCTCTCTCACCTAACTAGGATTAATTTGACTAAACAAGATGGTGCTACGAAATCTGGTGTGCGGAAAACTTATGAAATTTAAAACTTTTTTTTTCTTTGAAAATTTCTTTGCATAAAACATATAGCTTATGATCCCTGAGAATCTACAACATTGTTCTCAAATGTTGATTATGCTTATGATCCCTGAGGATCTGCAACACTGTTCTCAAATGTTGATTATGCTTTGTTTGATTATGAGAATACACCAAGATGTCATTGATGAAAACAACTACAAATTGGTCTAAGTATGGCCTGAAGATCTGATTCATCGAGTCCATAAAAGTTGCTAAAGTATTGGTCAAACCGAATGGCATAACCAAAAACTGATAGTGACCATATCTGGTTCTGAAAGCTATCTTAGCTATATCCTCCTCCTTTATCTTCAATTGGTGATAACTCGGCCTCAAATTGATCTTGGAGAATACTCATTCACCTTTTAACTGATCAAAGAGATCATCAATCTGTGGTAACGAATATCAGTTCTTGATAGTCACCTTGTTAAGCTGTTTGTAGTCTATGCATAACCTCATAAACCAATCTTTTTTCCTTACAAATAAAATCGGTGCACCCTAGGGAGAATCACTCAGTCGGATAAAATCCTTATCTAATAACTCTTACAACCGAGCTTTCAACTCTTTCATCCCTGAAGGTGCCATTCTATAAGGTGTTATAGATATCAATGTTGTGCCTAGTATGAGCTGCATGGAGAACTTGACATCCCTATTCGGTGGTAATCTGGTAGATCATCTGGAAAGATATCTGGAAACTCCCTCACTGTAGGGATATCCTAGAGATTTTGAACTTTTCTCCTGGTGTCAAACACGTGAGCCAAATAAGCCTCACATCTTTTTCAAATCATCCTTTGCACCTTCATTATGGAGACCATTTGTGGAGGCTATGGAAACCTCTTACCTTCCACTACCACTTCTTCTTATTCTGGAGTATAAAAAACAACTGTCTTAGGTTGAAAGTCCACAATTGCCTCATTCTATGAGAGCCAATCCATACTTAATGTTGAACCATGAGGGGTATTTCTATCATTTTAATGATCACAAATAATTGGGCAATAAGAAATTTAACCACATTTTTTGTTCTAAGTGTGTTAGACAGGTTACATATTCCTAAAACCATGAAGCAAGTTGATTGAAATTGGTTGAAGTTTAAAAGAATAAAAATCAGCAAAGACTCACACCTGTGAAGCAGATATTCACTCTATTGAACAATGTCATACTCGTGGTGAAGAATCACCACAACCGTGAAAATTTAAATTCATGCCCATGACTCATGGAGCAACACCCATGAATGAGTTAGCACCAATATTGTTTTTTCAAATGTTCACGACAGTGAAGCATTGGACCACCTATGAAGCTTGACAAAGTCTCACCGTGAATATATATGTCATGCCCGTGAAAGACTTCTCATTTTTGGACAAAACCATTCATGGCCAGCTTCACCACTTCAGTCACAACAACGAAGAATAGTCAAACTTGTGAACATTAAGTCATGCCCGCGAATATTAAGTCATGCCTATGAACCTGGAAAGAGAAAGTTGTTAGGCACGAATGGAAAAGTTGTTGAACAAGTATTTTTGCATAAAATGCATGCCAAATGATTATATTTTTAAGAGAAGTATAAATACAACATATTTATGACTTCAAAAGGTTATAAAAAAAAAAAACCTGCATTCAATGTTCTAATCTTGTATAGCCTTGTGCATTTAATTGATTTCACCAATATTATCTTTTATCTTATAAGAACCATAATTGTTCAGAATTATTGAGCTTTTTGGTTGGTGAGTATTTCATTCTTGTAATCAATTACTCAAAAGTGAGTTTGAATGAGTTGGATTATAAGTGAAACATTTATAAGGGTTTTTGAATGAGCCATCAAAACACAAGGATTTGGTTTTTATGTTAGCCATTAAAACACAAGGGAGTGGGCTAGGAAAAACTCTATTTGTAATACTTTGAGTGTTAGTGAAATACTTGATTAAGATTGGGGAGAGGAGTAGGGTAATAAACTTGAACCTTTATAAATCTTGTATGCCAAATTTCTCTTTCTTTGTCACAAATCATTGTTTGGTAAAATTTCCTCAAGCAAAATTTTTAATTACCAACCAATTCAACCCCCTTCTTGGTTATTATTTTGGGCAACAATTGGTACCATAACTAAGTTTAGAATTCAAGCCTAACAAACACTAGTAAAGATCAAATGATAGCCAATGAAGGATTTCATAATCTCAAGCCCTTTTTTGATGGAGCTAACTAGGCAAATTGAAAATTCAAGATGGAAGTCTATCTTGATAGTGAAGGAGTAGATGTTTGGGAGTTCATTAAAAAAGAATGGACATCTCCAATAAGAACAAACTCTAAAGGGGAAGAAGAGAACATCCCAGAAGTTTATTAGACTGAAACTCAAAGGAGAGCAAGTGGCAAAAACAAGAAAGTCATGACAATCTTAATAAACTCTTTATCCCTTGAAGAGTATGGTAGGATTCATCATTGTCTTACCACTTATTCCATTTGGAAAACATTGGAGAATTACCATGAAGGCATCAAACAAGTGAAGTCCAAGAAAGTTCAACTTCTTGTCACCAAGTACGAGCTCTTCAACACCAATCGTCCTTTTGCCATTGTTAATGGTATGAGGAAGATTAGAAAACACTATAGTTTGGAAGAAATAAACAACAATATTTTGAAGAGTCTTCCAATGAGAGATTATGGCTCAAGAGTTGTAGGTATAGAAGAACTAATGAAGACTTGAGCGTAATCCCCACTAATGTGCTAATTGGTAAAATTCTCACTCATGAGATGACTGTAGTAAGGAAAAAGGAGTTTGAAGGAGAAAAGGAGAAGAGAAAACCTTTAGCACTTAAAGCTTCAACTTCAATGCCTATAGATGAAGATCTCCTTAGTGATGAAGAGTTGGTTGATGAAGGAGATGATCAACTAGTCTTGCTTTCAAGGAGAATCAAGAAGTTGATCACCCACAAGTATGAGTCAATCAAGAACTACAAGAAAATAGCCTCAAGATTCCCTCATAGAAACTTCTCATCTAACAAAGGCAAAGAGGAAATCAAATGTTATGATTGTGAAAAAAAGGGACATTAGATCGGAGTGCCCTCTAGTCACAAAGTATAAGAGGAAACCCAACAAAGAATAAGAAACTGGTCACAAAGCCATTTGAGATGATGAAACCTCATCACTCATTGAACAAGAAGAAGAAGAGGTGGCTAACTTATGCTTTATGGCTATTGAGGATGTAATGGCCCGAATACTGGGTTAGTTGTAAACTATAACTTTCGAAATTGGTCAATATACTCGGGGTCAAAAATACACCCACGGGTGAAAAATATTTTATTTGATCATTAGAAAATATAGGTTATGACTAGTCTAGAGGCAAAATTTAGAATGAAAATAAGATCAAATAAGTCATCAAAAATCAAAACTAAGAAAATATGACCCAATTTAATTAAATAATTGGTCGACCGTTCTTTGACCGGACTATGAAAGATAGCAAACGATATTTAAAAATTTATTTTAAAATATAGATAGACTCTAAATAATATTTAGGATTATTTAAAAGTGAAAAATGAATTTTACGGTAACACCGAAAATTGAATTATTAGTCGAGTTTGAGTGAGCCGAACAAAAAAAAGACTCTGATTTAGTTGAAAATTTTTGTGTAGACATATAAATATATTTTATGAATTATGGAATCAAATTTGGGTGAAATTGAGCTTGGAAAGTGAGAGAAATAATTTATAGTACTTAATTGGGCCTAAATGAGTTGGGCTTTGTTTGGCCCAAGCCCACCCATCTTAAGCCACTTTAAATAGGCCTAATTACCAGAATTATCTAGATAGAATTCTGTTCCATCATCTTCTTCCTCTCCTCCCTCTTACCCGAACCATGCTCCATTTTTCTTCTCCAAAATGTTTCCATTTTCTCCAATTTTCACACCAAAATCAACCACCCTAATATAATTTCAGCATCTCTAGTAGCTAGTAGAAGCCTGTAATCTTCATTTGGAAGGCTAGAGTGGAAGGAAATCAAAGGAGACAAGTTTAGATACAAATTGGAGGTAATTAAAATTAATAGTTTTAAATTGGTTTAATGGTTCAAATAGGTAGTTTAAGGTATGTAGATGATAATTATGAAGTTAGATTGAGTTAAGGAAGAAAAATAATGGTGAATTAATGATGTACAATTTTCGACCATGGTAGGTTCAAAGGGAAGTGAAGGTGCTTCCAAGGAAAAGGCTAAGGAAAAGGAAGCCTAGGAAGGTCAAAGGAAGAAAATAAGGTTAGTGATTTCAAAATCTACTTATTTCCATTGATTAAGCATGATTTAGGGTTATGAAAATTAGGAATTTTTTGTGTTGTGCATGTAATTGATAATTGATGCTTAAAACATCATTAAGGGATTATAAAAAGTGAATCAGAATGGTTAACTTCAATTAAAAAAACTAATTAGTGGAAATTGGAAAATATGACTCTATTATGTGAAAGATGTATATTAAGGTATAATTACATTTTAGTGTAATATTATGATACATATGGAATAATGAATGTATAAATTAGTGAAATGAATAATTAGAATGTGAGACAAAAAATTTTAATGATGAAAATCTAGTGTAGGCCGAAATATGAAGAAGAGGAAATTATTATTTTCCTTGCTAATTAAATGAAAATTTGGTCATAAAATGCAATATAACATGATATTAAAAGTATAAAAATTTATTGAGAATTTTTAAAATATGTATTGAATATTTTTCTAATTATTGATTATTTTATGCATGAAATGAAAAATAATGAATAAAGTGTGCTTAGTGAGCTTAATGACTTAATTGATTATCAATGATGAAATATGATATAGTATAATGAAAAGTGTGAAGATTATGGTAGAGATAAAATTGTTATGAATGAATAAAATGTTAAGTAATTGATAATGTAAAAATAATGGAATTTATGAATTTATTGAAAATTGGATTAAAGGAATAAGATTATGCCCTTAGTTATTTTTCAAATGGTTAAATTTAGCCCAGGATATAATTGGCTAGCCATAAGGACACCATTACCGCAGTGCAGGTCACGGCGACTCGCTTATGTAGGCCAATGACAGTCTACTTCAGTGATAGTGATTCATTAATCAGTGTACAGTGAAGTGCTCAGGTGATCTTTCGGGATTATTCTTCAGTATAGTTGACTTTGAAAGTCTACGTCCCATGTATCTGGTCCGAAGATTTTCTATCGGATTGAAACTAGGGACAAATGTGAATAATAGTGAAAAATGTGAGAAAAATGATAAATGTGAAAAATATTATAAATATGATATAAGTAATAAATATGATAAATCTAATAAAAATGATAAAAATGGTATAATAATAATAATGATAAATGTGACAAAAATAGTAAAATTGAAAAATGAAAAATAACTGGAATAAAAATGTTAAATTAAGTAGTTAAAAGGAAAATGAATGAAAAATAAAATAGTTAGTGGAAAAAGTGTAAATAAATATAAAGTAGTGACATAATTGTAAATAAATAGAAATTTAGGAACTAAAGTGAAATTTGTAGCTAATTAAATAGAAAATTAAAAAAAAACAGTTAATTAAAGTGGTAAGGTGAAAAATGGACTAAATTGAAAGAAAATAAAAGTTCAGGATTAAATTGAAAACAATTTTAACTGAGAAAAATTGTTAAATTTAATGAAGATATTAATTAGTGAATTAGGGGTAAAATATAATAAAGCATTGATAAAAAGAATAATATATTAAAGAGAAAATTTAAATAGTGTAGTAAATATACTATTGCATGTATGTATGAAAATATAAACCAATAGAAATTTTTAGATTAGTAATCACCACTAGACATATTAATGCTCAACACGTAGTTATTTGATTGCATGCAGGTAGTAGCGGGAAAGGAATGAGCAAGCATGCAAATTTTGGGAGCAGACAAAAGAATAAATAATAGTAGGGTAATGATATGTATATATATGTATGGATATGAAGTTGTAGGAATGAAACTATGTATATATTATGATAAAGAATATTTATGAATTATTATATGTGTCAAGAATGGAAATATTAATTTGTGATTGAATGGAAAATAGTTTGTATAATGTATGTGTTGTTGTACCCAAAAATGGGTTATGGATTGTTTGAATTACAGGTGGGATAGTTAATTATAGCCGTTATGCTGCCGAAATTTTTAAAAAATGAAAAGGATTAATTAAGTACTAATAATATTATGGTCATTAAATTAAATTAAGAAATTGTTTTTGGAACACATCGGCTATAATCGTATTAACCCACGCAATGTATGTATAGAATAATTGTTATAAGGGTGTCACAGATTATCACTCCAATGATATGGTATGCTCTACATCCCAACTTTGTGATGATTTGTGTGATTTAATTGATGATGATGATGATAATAATGATATAGTTGAAGTACTAAATCTATAGATAAAAAGGTACAAAATGAAACTTTATTTTTATAAAAAAATAGCTCTAAACTTAAAAATGATTTTAATAACCTTCAAAAGGTAGTTGAAGAGCTAAAAACCTCAAATGACTACTTAAAGAAGTCATTGGATGAATTTTCATCAAAACCTTAAACCAATTCTCTAATGAAAGAAAACAACACTTTAAAAAAATGAGGTTGTAGAGTTTAGAAACTCTATCTCAAGATTTCAGAAAGGGAAGGAGAATTTGCGCATCTTAATTGTATCTCAATGGCCACCCTTGATGAGACATGACTTAGGCTTCAATGGAACATCATCATATACATCACCTAGAACTATATTTGTTAAGTCTAGAGCACCACAAACCTCTATCATTAAGGTAATAGCCCCAAGGGCTAATGGCAAAGCAAACACAAAACTCTTTACTTAAAAGGAAGAGTAACCAAGGGTCACATGGCCTAAGAGGGAAATCTCAAAGGTCAATCATACTTTCTTGTATAAAAAACATGCACCTAGGAAAACACCCATAATAGATGAATGTTTTATGTCATTATGAACATACTCCACCTAGGAAAGTAGTAAAGCCTAAACCTAGTGCAAAGTGGCAAAACATATTTAAATCTAATCAATGTCACTATTGCATGAAGCTTAGGCATATAAACAAACATTGTTTTATAAGGAAGACTCATTGAGAATCTTCTAGTGCTAACCCCTAAGGATCCAAGTTCATTTGGATACCTAAAAACCAAACCTAAATTGTTATTTGCAGTTGTGCCTTAAGTCCACATCAAAGGAAAATACTTGGCTAGTGGATAGTGGATACTCAAGGCACATAACTGGAAATAAAAGCCTTTTCACTCAAATCAAAAGAATTGACGGTGGTAAGGTAACCTTTAGAAACAATGCCAAGGGCAATGTAATTGGGATTGTCTCAATTGATTTAAATAATGATTTTTTAATTGAAAATATTTTACTTGTTGATTGTTTAAAGCATAATTTATTAAGTGTAAGTAAATTATGTGATAAGGGAAACCGAGTCACCTTTACTTCTAATGAAGGCCTTTTGACCACTTTAAATGGTCAAGAGATGTTCAAAGGAGATAGATATAACAATACTTACATAATAGATTTACACAAGCTATCTGACATTTCCTCTAAGTGTCTTATGACATTTAGCAATTAATCTTGGCTATGGCATAAAAGACTTGGTCATACAAGATAAACTTAATTTAAAGTCTTAGCAAAGGAGAGCTGGTGGATGGACTACCAAATGTAAATTTGCAAAGGATAAGACATGTGAACCATGTAAAAGAGAAAAACAACATATAACATCATTCAAGTCTAAGAATGTAGTAAGTACCTCTAGACCTTTACAACTTTTGCATCTAGATCTTTTTGGACCTACTAGAGTTGCTAGTTTAGGAGGTAAATACTATGCTTTTGTTATTATTAATGATTAATCTAGATTAACTTTGGTAGTTTTCTTAGCTCAAAAGAATGATGCCTTTGAATCCTTTAAAAACTTTGCCAAAAAAATTCAAAATGAAAAAAGGGTATTTTATTTCTCAAATAAGAAGTTATCACGGCAAAGACTTTGAAAATGAGATTTTTGAAATTTTTTGTTTAGAATATGGTATTTCGCATAATTTTTCAACTCTTAGAACACCTCAAGAAAATGGGGTTGTTGAAAGGAAAAATAGAACTCTAATTGAGATGGTTAGGACAATGTTTAGGATACTCCTCAACTAGCAAAGCCTATAGAATCTTTAATAAAAGATCATTAGTTGTAGAAGAGTCTATGCATGTTGGTTTTGATGAATCTAGTAAACTTGATCTTATGAAAGACAATGCTCTAGATGATATTATAGGTACAATGGATAAGTTTGGACTTAATCATAAAGAGGATGTTGAGGCCTCAAAGAGAGATGATAATGATGATAAAGTAGAGTAACAATAAGAGAGCATCAAGATAATATACTACCTTAAGCTCAAGAGCAATGATCTTTAAAAGGAATGGAAATTCATAAGAAACTATCCCACAGAGAAAATCATTGGTGATCCCACAAGGATGTAAGTACTAGATTTGATCATAAGTTTTTAAATTCTAATCTTGATTTTATCTTTCAAATTGAGCTAAAGAATATTGAAAAGGCTCTTAGTGATGAGAGCGGGGTAATTGTTATGTAAGAGGAACTCAACAAATTTGAGAGAAATAAGGTGTAGACCTTAGTTCAAGATCTAAATACTATCTAATCATTGGTAGTAAATGCGTTTTTAGGAACAAGTTAGATGAGCAAGGTCACATAACTTGAAATAAAGCTAAATTGGTTGCCAAAAGGTACAACTAAGAGGAAGACATAGATTATGATGAGACCTATGCTTCAATGGCTATATTAGAAGCAATTAGAATTCTTTTAGCTTTTACATGCCATATGAACTTTAAAATTTTTCAAATGGATGTCAAAAGTGTATTTTTAAATGATTTTATAGAGGAGGAAGTTTATGTTGAACAACCTTCCAGTTTTGAAAGCCATACATTGCAAAATCATGTATTTAAACTCTTTTAAGGCCTTATATGGTCTAAAACAAGCTCCAAGAGCTTGGTATGAAAGGCTTAATGCATTTGTTTTAGAAAATAATTTTTCAAAAGAACATGTAGACACTACTCTTTTCATTAAAAAACATAAACATGACATATTACTTGTTCAAATTTATGTTGATGATATTATCTTTGGATCTACTAATGAATTGCTTTGTCAATAATTTGCTAAATGTATGACTAGAGAATTTAAAATGAGCATGATGGGAGAGCTTAAATTCTTTTTTGGTCTTCCAATCAAGAAAAGCAAGGATAACATCTTCATCAACCACTCCAAGTACACTAAAGAGCTATTAAAGAAATTTGGAATGGAAGGATGTAAAGTGCCAAAACTCCAATGAGCACATCTACCAAATTAGACAAAGATGAAATGGGTAAGGCTATAGATGAAAAACTTTATAGAGGTATGATCGGCTCTCTTTTATACCTTACCACTTCTAGACCTGATATAATGTATAGTGTATGCTTATGTGCTAGATTTCAATAATATCCTAAATAATCTCATCTACATGTTGTGAAAAGAATTTTAAAATATATACATGGCATAATGCACTTAGAAACACTTCATTTCATATTATTGGTTTTTCATATGCTAATTATGCCGGTAGTCTTCAACACAGAAAAAGTACATTTGAAACTTGTCACTTCATTGGTGAATGTTTAGTTTCTTAGTTTAGCAAGAAACAAGTTTCTGTTGCCTTGTCCATTGCTAAAGCAGAATGTGTAGCAGTGGTTGTTATTGCACTCAAGTTCTTTGGATGAGACAACTCAAGGATTATGGTCCACAGTGTTGAACCTTGAGGGGTATTTCTGTCATTTTGATGCTAACAAATAAAATAGCAATAATGTATTTAACAATACTTGTGTTCCAAGTTTGTTGAACAGGGTATGGAATATGATGCAAGAATGGAAGACTACCTTTGAAAGTCAAAAAATAAAGAAATAAGATGTTCACGCCCATGACTGTTTATGTCACGCCCGTGATATAGCTTAACACCAACTTTTCAACATTTAAAGTTCACAGCCATGAAGGATTATAGCAACAGTGAATAATCAAATGAGTCACGCCCGTGAGATAACATGTCAAATTCTTCTAGAGAGCTTCACGACCAGAGTCACCACTTGGACCACGGCTTGGAAGGATATTCATGCCTGTGAAAGTATAAAGTCATGCTCGTGATCAAACACTTCAAATTCTTTCAGAATGCTTCACGGTCAGAGTCACCACCTGAGCCACGACTTGGAAGAACATTCATGACTGTGATACACATATTCACGATCGTGAATGAGGAAAGAGAAACATTTTAGGCGCGAAATTAAAAGTTGGTGCAACGGCTATTTTCGCATTAAATGCATCCAAACGGCTATAATTTGCTAAGGAAGTATAAATGCAAGTCATTTATGAATCCAGAATAAGAGAACAAGCAATTACTTCAAATCAAAATCTTCTTGTAGCCATTTGTGCATTAATTACTTTCAACAGAACTCTTATTCTCTGTTAAAATCTATTTGCTCATAAATTTTGAGCATTATAGGTTGGTGAGTGTTTCTCTTTGTAATCTACTACTCAAGCGAGTTTGGGTATATTGGATTAAGAGTAAAACACTTGTAAGGGTTATTTGTGTGAGCCATAAAACATAAGGAATTGGTTTATTGTATGAGCCATTAAAGCACAAGAGAATTTCTGGATTGGGTGTGAGCCATAGATAGAAACACTATAGTTGGGAGTGAGCTTGTAAAACTCCATTGTAACACTAAGTGTGTTAGTGAAACTCTCAATTGAGATTGGGGAGAGGAGTAGGGTTTGTTAATACCCGAACCTCTATAAATTTCTTGTGTGATATCTTCCTATCCCTACTCTATTTAACTTTTTATTCCGCACTTAAAAGTTAAGAATTTTTTAATATCCAATTCAACCCCCCCTTCTTGGTTCATTATCTGGGCAACAATTGGTATCAGAGTCTAGCATCGAAGTCTAAAAAGTGCTATCAAAGATCAAGAAATGGCCAATGAAGGATTCCAAAGTCTCAAGCCTTACTTTGATGGAGCAAATTACGTTTATTGGAAGATCCGGATGGAGACATATCTCGATAGTGAGGAAATTAAAGTCTGGAATAGCGTTCAGAAAGAATGGACACCACCAACTAGAAGAGGAATTGATGGTGAAGAAGAAATTCGGTCAAAAGATGATTGGATAGAGCCTCAACATAGAGCAAATTTCAAAAACAAAAAGGCAATGACAATTCTCTCAAGCTCACTATCCATTGTAGAATGTCAAAGAATACAACACTGCCCAACCGCGTATAGCATATGGAAAACATTGGAAAATTATAATCAAGGAATAAAGCAAGTTAAATCCAAGAAGATTCAACTTCTCACTTCAGAGTACAAACTCTTCAAGATGAAATCCAATGAGTGAATCACCGATATGATGAACCATCTTCTAGCCATTATAAATGACATGAGAAAGCTTGGAAAACACTTGAGCTTGGAAGATGTAAACAACAAAATTCTGAGAAGCCTTCCTTTCAAAGATTATAATTCAAAAGTTGCTAGTATAGAAGAAGCCAATGAAGACATGAGTATCATGAATATCGATGTGCTTATTGGCAAACTTCTAACACATGAAATGACAGTAAAGAGAGATAGAGAATTTGAAATCGAGCTAGAAAAAAGAAAGCCTCTAGCACTAAGAGCCTCTACTTCAAAATCTCAATAAGAAGTTGAAGATGATGAAGAAAAGAGTGATGATGCAAATGAGGACATAGCAATGCTCTCGAGAAGACTGAAAAGAATAATTGAAAAGAGAATGGGCAACTCTCAAAAATTCAAGCAAAGAAATCTCAAACACTCCTCAAATGACTCTCAAAGGAATAAAGAGGAGGTAAAGTGCTATGAGTGTGGGAAGAAGGGACATATCAAACCAGAATATCCAAGGCTCAAGAAACACAAAAGCAAATACCAAAAAGACAATAGGGAGAAAGGTCATAAAGCAACATGGGATGACGAAATCTCTTCAAGCGAAAAAGATGACAATGAAAGTAAAGAGGTCAATCTATGCTTCATGACTATAGAGGATCACGTCCTGGATAAGGTAGGATCACTTTACTCATACTCATTCAATAATGATAGTAGTGATAATAATAGTAATAGTGAAGATGATGATGATGAGCAAAGTTTAATAGAAGTATTGAACCTAGAACTAGAAAAATATAGATGTAAATTCAATACTTATAAAAATAACATTTCTAGTTTGAAAAAAAAAATGGAAGTTTTAGAAAAGGAAAATCTGGAGCTTAAATCTTCTAATGAATCTCTTCAAAAATGATTAGATGAGTACTCTCAAAACCCTCAACTAAATCCCTACTTAAAGAGAACAATGTTTTGAAAAATGAAGTTGAGGAACTTATAAACTCCATTTCAAAATTTCACAAGGGCAAGGAGAGTTTAGAAACTCTCATTGTGTCTTAAAGACAACCTTTAATAAGAAATGGTCTAGGATTTAAGGGAACATCATCTTCATCTCACAAGACCACTTTTGTTAAGTCAAGTGAACCACACATCTCCACATTAGAAGTAACAGCCCCAAGGGCTAAGTGCACAACATACACTAAATCTTCTACACATAAAAGAAATGATCAAGGGTTGGTAAGCCTAAGAAGGAAACCTCAAAAGGCTAATCATGCTTTTATGTATAAGAAGCATGCACCTAGGAAAGCACTAAGTCATCATGCATGTGCATGCCACTGCTCACAAACTCTACCTAATAGGAAAATGGTAGTTAAAAGCATGGTAAGACCAAAAAGCATATTTAGAGCTAAACAATGTAATTATTGTATGAAATTTGGTCATATCAATAAACATTGCTGGATAAGGAAGGCTCATTGGGAACCTTCATGTGCTAACCCCCAAGGACCCAAGCTCATTTGGGTACCTAAAAACAATTCCTAAATTGTGATCTTATAGGTATGCCTCAAGTCCATAATAAAAGAAAATACTTGGCTAGTAGATAGTGGATGCTCAAGGCATATGACCGGAAACAAAAAACTATTCAATGACATGAAAAGTATTGATGGAGGTAAAGTAACCTTTGGAAACAATGCTAAGGGTAAGGTAATTGGCATTGACTCTATTGGTATTAATAATACTACTTTCATTGAAGATATCTTACTTGTTGATGGTTTAAAACATAACTTGTTAAGTGTAAGTCAATTATGTGATAAGGGAAACTAAGTAATCTTTACTTCTAACGAATGTCTTGTAACCACTATTAATGGCTAAGAGATATTTAAAGGAAGTAGAGATGTCAATACCTATATAATAGACTTACACAAAATATCTAACCTTCCCTCTAAGTGTCTTGTGACCACTAGTGATAAATCTTGGTTGTGGCATAGAAGGGTTGGTCATGCAAGCATGGATTTAATTCAAAGCCTCATCAAAAGAGAGCTGGTAAAGGGACTACCAAAAGTCAAATTTGAAAAAGACAAGACATATGAACCTTGCCAAAGAGGAAAACAACACAAGTCATCCTTCAAATCCAAAAACATTGTAAGTACCTCAAAACCTCTACAACTTTTGCATCTAGATCTTTTTGGACCCACTACAATTGCAAGCTTAGGAGGTAAACACTATGCTTTTGTCATCGTTTATGACTACTCTAGATTCACTTGGGTAATTTTCTTAGCTCAAAAGAGTGATGATTTTGAATCTTTTCAAAACTTTGCTAAGAGAGTTCAAAATGAAAAAGGATATTGTATTTCAAAAATAAGAAGTGATCATGGCAAAGAATTTGAAAATGAAAACTTTGAAAATTTGTGTCTAGAAAATAGCATTTCACAAAATTTTTCATCTCCTAGGACACCTCAACAAAATGGGGTGGTTGAAAGGAAAAATCGAACTTTAATTGAAATGGCTCGAACAATGCTCAATAAGTATGGATTACCAACTTACTTTTGCGCCGAAGCCACAAATACTGCATATTATATTTCAAATCGAGTTTTCAAAAGACCTCTCTTAAACAAAACTTCTTTTGAGTTATGGAATGGAAGAAAGCCCATGATATCATACTTTAGAGTATTTAGATGGAAGTGTTTCATATTGAATACCAAGGAAAACTTTGGAAAATTTGCCTCTAAATCTGATGAGGGTATATTTTTAGGATACTCAACTACTAGAAAAGGTTATAGAGTCTTTAACAAAAAGTAGTTAGTTGTTAAAGAATCTATGCATGTTGTTTTTGATGAATCTAGTGATCTTGATCTTGTGAAAGGTAGTGTTCCTGATGATGTTGTAGGTACAATGGAAAGACTTGATCTTGAAAATGAAAAAGGAGAAAAAGATCAAGAAAATTCACATCAAGATGACTCTCTACCTCCAACTCAAGAGGAAAACAAGCAAGAGCTCCCAAAGGAATGGAGATTGACAAGAGATCACCCCAAAAAGCAAATCATTGGTGATCCTACAAAGGGAGTAAGTACTAGATCTCATCTCAAACCTCTAGATTTTAATCTTGCCTTTGTCTCTCAAATTGAGCCTAAAAATATTGATAAGGCTCTTAATGATGAAAGTTGGTTGATTGCTATGCAAGAGGAACTCAACCAATTTGAGAGAAGTAAGGTATGGACCTTAATTCCTAGACCCAAGGAGCATCAAATCATTGGAAGTAAATGGGTATTTAGAAATAAACTAGATGAACAAGGTTTAATAACTAGGAATAAGTATAGGTTTGTTGCAAAGGGATATAATCAAGAAGAAGGAATAGATTATGATAAGACATATGCTCCGGTAGCTAGATTAGAAGCCATAAGAATACTTTTAGCATATGCATGCCATATGAATTTCAAACTCTTTCAAATGGATGTCAAAAGTGCTTTCTTAAATGGTTTTGTAGAAGAAGAAGTTTATGTAGAACAACCACCAGGTTTTGAAAGCCATAATTTGCCTAACCATGTATTTAAACTTTCAAAAGCTTTTGTATGGTTTGAAACAAGGCCCAAAAGCTTGGTATGAAAGACTAAGTTCTTTTCTCTTCGAAAATAATTTTTCAAAGAGAAATGTTGACACTACTTTATTTATTAAAAAGCATAAGCATGATTTCTAATTGTTCAAATTTATGTTGATGACATCATATTTGGGTCTACTGATGAATTGCTTTTGCCAAAAATTTTCTAAGTGTATGACTAGGGAATTTGAAATGAGCATGATGGGTGAGCTTAAGTTCTTCCTCGATCTATAAATAAAACAAAACAATGAGGGCATTTTCATTAACCAATCCAAATATGCCAAAGACTTAATCAAGAAATTTGGAATGGAAGGATGCAAAAATGCTAAGACTCCAATGAGCACATCAATAAAATTGGACAAAGACGAAAAGGGTAAGAGCGTTAATGAAAAACTCTATAGAGGTATGATCGGATCAATCCTATATCTTACTGCCTCTAGACCCGATATAATGTATAGTGTATACTTATGTGCTCACTTTCAATTGTGTCCTAAAGAATCACATTTGAATGCTGTGAAAAGAATTTTAAAATATTTACATGGCTCATTGCATCTAGGCTTATGGTATCCTAGAAATTCATCCTTTCATATCATAGGATATTCAGATGCTGATTATGCTGGAAGTCACTTGGATAGAAAGAGTACTTTAGGCACTTGTCACTTTATTGGTGAATGCTTAGTTTCTTGGTTTTAGCAAGAAACAAGTTTCAATTGCTCTTTCTACCGCTAAAGTGGAGTATGTGGCAGCATGATGTTGTTGTACTCAAATCCTTTGGATGAAACAACAACTTAAGGATTATGGTCATAGTTTGGACCATATACCTATCAGATGTGATAATAAACCTATCTACGAATCCCATTCAACACTCTAGAAGTAAGCATATTGACATAAGACATCATTTTCTTAGAGATCATGTTCAATATGGAGATGTTATATTGGAATTTATCGACACAGACAATCAATTGGCAGATATTTTCACTAAGTCTCTTAATGAAGAAAGATTTAACTTCATAAGAAGAGAGCTTGGTATGATTGATGGATTAACCTTATCTTAAGTATGATTATCAAATTTGTCGAACCTTGAATGATAATTTCTATTTTATGTTATTGTCTTATCTTTTAAGGTATGAAGTGGCTAACTTGATGGAAATATATGCTATAAGGGATAGAAGCACCTTAGGTGACTCTAGCCATGAAGCTCTCAAGATTTATCCTTTCAGGTGGGTCAACCAAAGTCCATACTTGGTTTTCATTCATGGAATACATTTCTAACTTCATGGCTTGAAGTCATTTGTATAATTCTAAAGTATTTAGAACTTCTTTATAGATTGTGGGCTCATCATTTTCTATGAGCAATACATCGTTCTGTTCACTAATGAGAAATCCATATCTCTTTAGAACAGTACATATCCTACTTGATCTACGAAACTCTTGTGCTTCATATGGTTGAGTAGTTATATTATCTGTATGAATAACAGACTCAGATTCAAGAAGTTAATTAGCATCTGCTTGAGCACCTTGAACTTCCTGAAGTTTAATTTTGCTCCCATTATCTTCTTTTAGAATAAATTATCTTTCTAAAAAGATAGCATGGCTTGAAACAAACATCTTTTGTTCCAATGGGTGGTAGAATTGATATCCATATGATGCTTTTGGATATCCCACAAATGGACATCGGTCAGATTTAGCTTCCAGCTTATCTAATATTATTCGCTTCACATAAGCAGGAAATTCCTAAACTCTCATGTAAGAAAGTGTGGGCTTCTTGTTATTACATATCTCATATGGAGTAACATCAACGGATTTCGAAAGGACTCCATTTATTATATAAACGGTAGTCTCTAGTGCATAACCCCAAAAGGATTTAGAGAGTTTTACAAAGCTCATCATAGGCCTTACCATGTCTAACAGGGTTCAGTTTCTCTTTTTAACCACACCATTGTGTTGTGGTGTGTAAGGTGGAGTCCATTGAGATAATATCCCATTATCCCTAAGACAATCTAGAAACTCTTAGCTCAAGTATTCACCTCCTTGATTTGATCGAAGTGTTTTAATACTTTTGTCAAGTTGTTTCACTACTTCATTTGTGAATTCTTTGAACTTTTCAAAAGTTTAAGATTTATATCTCATAAGATACACATACCTATATCGTGAATAGTCATCGATAAAAGTAATGAAGTAAATGAAACCACCTCTGGCATGTGTGGATGTTAGACCACATACATCTGAATGATCTGAATGTGTTAAGTCTAAAGGCCCATTAGCATGTTCACCTTTTCCCTTAAATGGTAACTTTGTCATCTTACCTAATAAGCAAGATTCACATATGTCATATGATTCATAATCAAATGACCCTAAACTACCACTCTTGTGTAGCTTAACCATGTGTTTCACACTTATGTGACCAAGGCAACAATGCCATAAGTAAAATGATTTCAACAAATCTTATTTTTGCCTTTTATTATCATTGATGTTTAAAATTGGATTTTACATATCTAATATGTATATTCCATTGCATAATGTACCACTAGCATAAAGAATACCGTTCAACATAATAGAACAACAATTGTTACTAAAAGCTAAATGGAAACCATCTTTATTTAAACTAGAAATATAAATAATGTTTTTAGTCAAAGCAAGTACATAATAACAATTGTCCAAATTTAACATAAGCCTACTAGGGAAGATCAATACATAAGTTCCTATAGCTAATGCAACAACCCTTACTCCATTTCTAATGTACAAGTCTGACTCTAACTTATTGGGTTGTCTATTGTTCTTTAGGCTCTACATATCAATGCATGTATGTGAGCCACAACCGATATCTAATACCCATATATTATTATTGGAAACAACATTAATTTCAATGACAAAAATACTTGAAGTAGATAGGGCATCAGTGCCCTCCAAGTAGGCTTTAGAGTTTCTCTTCCAATGCCCATCTATGCCACAATGGAAGTATGTCCCCTTTGGGGCAGTCTTCTTGGCCTTCTTCTTGGACACGCCTCCCTTAGGCTTCATGGATTTCTTCTTCTTTTTAAGGTTCTTCTTCTTAGAACTAGAATAGTCCACCAGCATCACAATCTTACTATCCTTTTTGATAGATGGCTCAGTTGTCTTGAGCATATTGATCAGCTCAGGAATAGTGGTGGAGATTTGGTTCATCCTATAATTAAGTACAAAATGTAAAGAACTATTGGACAAACCAGTTAGAGTCAATACTTAATTCATTGTCCATCATAAATCCCAAGGTGGCCAACCTCTCAATATAGCCATTCATTTTTAGTGCATATTGCACTAGAGATGTCCCCTCAATCATCTTAGTATGGAAGAGCAACCTTGAAGTTTTGAACCTTTCAAAATGTGTTTGTTCATCAAAAAGCTCCCTTAGATGGTAGACTGTGAAATTAGCATCCATAGCCTCATGTTGCTTTTGCAACTCAGCTGACATATTAGCAAGCATAATCCAACTTTCCATCTCACTATCATCAAGATGTTTTTAATATGCCTTCTGAACATCTTTAGAAGCATTTGCAGCAAGGGGATTGGGTAGTGCCTCATCTATGACATAGCCAATCTTTTCGGATTTGAGAACTATTCTCAAATTACTTAGCCAATCCAAAAAGTTAGGCGCAATCAACTTATTTGACTTGATTAGTGATCGTAAATTCACACTTATCGACATGATGATGATTCTAGCATCCTGGATGTAAAATAGAGCATGTTAGAATGTACATGAAAATGTATATTTATTAGGTCTTTAATAAATCGCATTATAACTCCACTATTTTATTGCGAATTCATAGCCCTCACTATGAACTTGAGAGAACCTATATGGAAGTTCTTCTAATGGGTCGATATCCAACTAGCTAAAAATAACCTTAAGGCAACTCAACAAGCCATCCTTAGTTTGGTAGGTAGGTATCTAATTCATATCAATTGCAATAATCAAATCTTGTGCTATTAACTAATTGATGTGTGTACATACATTAGGCTATCAACTCTTGATACGTGTATATCTCATGTACACTAACGCAACTTCGCCTTCAATACACATTAACCTTGGCACAAATCCAACAAGCTAATGATATCGGTTAAGTCCAACCCATTAATCTTGAGATCTAATTTCAATGGCTTGAACATATTCTTATAGGGCGAGCTTGAGGCAACTCAACAACCCTAACTCTAGAAGAACTCTGGTTCTCCCTATATTAATAGAAGGCGTAAGACTTAATTGCTTATTTAGCGAGGGATTTCTTTGTTAAGTCTCATCATGTTATTACTGCATGCTTTTATATATCATGCATTCATCACATCAAAATATAAATATAGTTACATTAACTATATGACATGATTATAGACATACTAAGGTCAATCTCTTGAGCTAAAGAGAGATTAACTAAGTCTTACCTAGGTATATGCATGAATTTACAACCCAAAATATAAATCAAATTCACCACCTCCTTTTCTTCTTGCTCTTCATATCTTCATTCTATCCTAATCTATGTAATCTAATTACATATTTAAAAGTATAAAAAATCTCAATTTACATTTAAGGAGAGTAAGATGAGAAGAGAAATATACAAGAGTGGAGACACGCATACCCTATTTACTATAAAACAAACACAATTATATGTCTGCTTAACCACATTGGTCCTAAGTCCATAATCATTCGTCATGTCTTTCTATACACCCTAACATACATTCTCTAATGCACAAAATAAAATAAAATTGATAATTTTGGATTTCAAATTGAAAATCGATTCAACGCTTGAACTGAAATTGCCTACTTATATTGTTTTAGTTAATTTAATTTTGTATGTCATTTTAATGTGGAATTTAAAATTTAATCAAATTAAATTAATTTTGATATTTCTAGAATTAATTCAAAATTAATTCACATTAAAATTGAATTATTTTGATGTCAAAATTAAACAATTTACTTTTAATATACATACCAATTTCTAGTCAAACTAGAATTACCATTGTTCAAATTAAATTAATTCAAAATTAATTTTCAACAATTCCAAAAATTTCCAGAACCTCAAATCATCATTGTAAGCATCTTTAGGTCAGCTCAAATTTATCACAATATTTTTTGCAGAAGCCAAAATTATTAAGACAAACTAACCAACACACCTAGATGCTCAAAATGACTGATTTGATATCTAGATTTTTTAAAAATTTTAAATTCGAGAAAAATAATTTTTGCATACATCTAACATCAAAAAAAATATTTTTTTAATCACATGAAAATTATTTTAAGGTACTTGAAACAAAATAATCATATACAAAAAATCAAACAAAATAATTTCACCGGGTATGCCAAAATATTCCTATTTTTGTGTTTGTTTGAAAACTTAATTAAAATTTTTTTTAATTACTTATTGGACACTTATCAATATATATATATAAATTTTCTGTAATCAAATTATAAGAAAAATATAAACATCCCCATCAATTAACCCAAACAACAACACATGTTCATAAGTAATGTAATTTTTTGCATTTTTGAAATAAATCCAAAATTAATTATTTGAATCACATTCAAACCGTTTTTCAATCAAAATGATCATCTTTAATCATTCGATGATTAGATCGAAGAAAGAAAAATATGTAAAATAAATTTACAAATTAATTTCAATATTTCAACCTATTAATCCAAAATTATCAAAACCGTGCAATCCCATTGTACTTTCAATGAATATTAATTTTAATGGAAACAAGGGGGCTCTGATAGCACTACTAGGTTGTAAAGGTGAATCTCATTCATAAACACAACAGAAAAATAAAATTTTTCAAAATCCGAAATAAAAGATCATGCTTGTGCCATTAAAACTAATTTATCAAACATAGATGTTAGAAATTATACCTTGTAATTTCTTATTTGTTATTGAAATCTTTAGCTTGTTGGGTTGTAGCAAACCACATCAATTCACCCTATGATGTCTCTAATATTGATCCACACGAAGATATGAAGAAAAAAATTAAAAAAGAAATGGTTTGAACAAGTTTCAAAGTGCTAGCCATTAAATTGTTTTTGAGATAATTATTATCTCAAAAATTATTTTTCACCAAAAATAATTTTCATGTGTCTTTTCTGCCTTTTCATGTCTTTTTTCTATCTAAATCAAATTTAAAAAGAAGATCAAAAATAAAAAATGAACAAAAGAAAGGTCAATAAATAGTAAATGGGATTAATGGCCATAATTGGCCTAATTAAGGCCAAAATTGTTCTAACAGCACTGTGCGTTGATGGGCCTACCAGCAATCCAACGGGTTTGCATGATCCCGTGACCCCTTTCGAGCAATTTTTTCCCATGATCTTATTGTGATATGATCTGAAATAATTATCTTATATTTTTTGATCCTATCTAAAACTATTTTACTCATTCTCCACATCTCCAATGCGTGTGACCCATTAGATTCCCAATTATATTAGCCACTTAAATTAATGATTAATTCAAGTAAGTCATGAGTCATATCTAGCAACAAATCATGACCCCCAATTGACTAAAAGTCAATGGTTTGACTACGAACATTTCCATAGACAATTTTCATGCAATTATTCCTTTCACCATTCTATACCCCACTTGGTTTAGAGTAAAGACATATGTCAACTCTTGCTCGATTGACTACGTCACATCTAGCCCAAGTAATGTTAGTTATTGTCCCTGAGGCTCATTACTCTATTAGACATGTCATTGAAGACTATCTTTATGATATTTCCACTATGGTCAGAGATTCCTGTTTAATATCCCCGATAGGAGGCCATGGGTATACACTCCTTCTATTAGGAGTGGTGAATCATTTGTTGATTACCCAACTATCTTCTAATATCTCAAGTTTTACCCAATCACCACCCTATGAGCAACCTTCTTGAGGCAACAAGGAATAGTATCAAAATATAGAATCAATATCCAAGATATCCTTAAGTACCTCAAGTCTAAAAATACTTGCACTATTGTTATATTAAGACTATCATTGACATTTGAATAGATTATCCATATGATTGTCTCATAGCAGGTCATCCAATTTCCTTAGCTACACTTAGCAAGTATCCACATGTTAACACTAAATATCTCATGTTTATAGATTATGACATATACTGCTTGATCCAATCAAGGGGTATAATATATGCTAGTCTATCCGAATTAATAATGTCTCGTCTCATTAATCCTATGATTAGGGATAATTTAGATACTAACATAATTATACATTATAAGAATCTCAATATCATGATTTCATCATGATTTTCTTTATGCTATGTTATGTATCAAGGACATCATTAATTGATTGAAGATCACTATCAACTCATATATCAAATGAATATCACATTAATGTAAATGCCTTTTTATTAATCAAATATATGTGTACAATAAGTGCTAAAGATAATTGCTTGTAGAGCACTTCTCTAACACCACATTGATGTTAAGCATTGAAAACTAACCATCAAAGTATTAAATGAGACTAATGAAATTGAGGTATGTTACTTTTCAACATTACTTATGACAAATCTTTGTTTGTTCTTATTTATGGTTAATAAGTTTGTGTAATGCCCGATAATTTAGGTCATGGTCGCGGTTGACCGAAATCCAGCACGGTAAACCGATCGTAGTCTAAATTCGGATATGAAAAAAAATTAAAATAATAATAAGATGTGAGAAAAATATTTTGGATATTTATAATTGAGAATTTTGAAGTGTGGAATTAAAGTTTGGAAAAAAATAACTTTTCGCTGAACGAAATTGGAAATTTCAGTGTTTTTGCACAGATATTTTAAGAAGGCATAAAAATGAAATATTCTTTATATAAGGAAAGGAATATTCTTTTAATTAAAATAAAGTAAGAGTTATTTAAATTAATGGACCAATGAGAAGCAATATTAATAATTAATCCTAACTACCCACCTAATCCAACGATAAAAAGTCAAATTTCCATTTTTTTGACCATTTTTGTTCTTCCTCACCTTAATCAAACCCATTTGTCTCCCTTTTTCTCTCTTTTTCCGTGAGCTCCTCCTCCCCCACTTATTCTTCCTTTTCTTTCTTCAAATCAAGCTAAGATTAGATGAAAAAAATGGGATTAAGGCAAGATCATCAAAGAAGTGAAGAAAAGTAAGCTAAACTAAGGAAGAGGAAGGAAGAAAAAAAGAGAAAAACAAAAACAAGTCTTTGATCATTTTGAAGATCATCAATGGTGACATTAGATTTTCCATCTTCTCACTTTTATTCTTCTCTTTTCTTTGATTTTGGGGTTAGTTACAATTAAAGTTAGTAATTTAGGGTTATTAATATGTTAATGGTGATTAAGGGTGGATTAGTGTGATTAGTGCTTGATTAGTGTAAAACAATTGTTGTTAGGCCAAGGAGGTGAACAATCCTTAAACAAAAATCAAAGAGGAGGTAAGGGCAAGGAGAAAGCAAGCTAGGAGGAAGAGAGAAGTGAAGAGAAGTAGAATTGTGAGGTATGTACATTTGGCAAAAATTCAATATAGAAAAATGTTGATTTTGATTTTGTGATGTGTATGAAATTCTGGATATTTGATCGAGTAACGAATTAGTGATTAAATGATGCTATGAATGTGGAAATAAAAACTAGAATATGAGGTTGATGCATGAAAATGGAAATTGTATGAATTAATTGATGTGCTGGAAATTTGTCTTATGAACAGTATTTAGTTTTCTAGTCATAACTTGAGTTCTGGAAATGGTTGTTGAGTGATTCTTATTGGGTTGGAAATTTAAGACATAGGGCTTAAACTTTCATTCAGACCATTAGACTTGAATAGGCCTATAAGTTAGTGAAAAATGGACTCAAAGTTTGAACTAGAAATATGTCCAAAAAAAAAATACTGGGCAGATTGCAGTGAACATAGGTTAGAAGAAAATTCATAACATTTGCTAAAACATTTGTTTTAATGTGATTCTAGTTGGAAATTAAAGATAAGATATGTACCTACATTTTGTTAGTTCACTTGTCCAAATGCCATCTAAAAATGGACCAAAAATACAGGGAAACATAAGGAAGAAAAGCTGTCCAGAATATGGCAGTTTGAATATATGTGTTGATTGTGGAATTTTGTTATAGAAAAAAAATTATTTGATTTTATTGTAGTTATAATGATTAAGTGAGCAAGTATGAGGTTATAAAATGTTTAATGGGAATTATTGTATTTATATAGAATTTATATTAATGTTACCTATATAATTTATGTAAATAATAATAAAGGTAACATGTATAAGCCCTATAACATCTAGTCGAGAACTATAACTTAGGATAAGTTGGCATGCCAATAAAAGGGTAGAAATGTATGCATTAAAAATAATAGTGCTAAGATTTAATTTAAGTAGGCACTACAAAATAGTGCCGAGTTGAAATTACGTAGGCAATAAGAAATATTGTTGAGTTCGAAATTACGTAGGCACCAAAAAGGTGCTGAGTTGTTATTGAAAATGTAGGCATTAAACGCCGAGTTATCAAATAATTATGTAGGCGCTGAGTATACTACCGGAGAGTAGAAACTATGTATCCAGTGTTTAGTTCCAGTTTAAGATGTCGTGGGCTATTAAATAAATAATAGGTTAAAAAATATATGAATTATGAAATTGATATTGTAAATTTTATATCTTAAATTGTTAAGCATTAACAATTTCAAGCATGCTTAATGAATAAAATGTCATAATTGATGAATTAAATATTTTTGCATGAAGAAAATGACTTTATTATTAATTTAATATTTGGCATGCTTAATAAATTAATTGTAGTTTCTAAAATTTTATTTTAGACTTATTTATGAAATTATTGGATAATTGTCAAACATATCACTAAGCTAGTAGCTTAGCACGTGCGTTTCACGCGCAGATAAATAACTGTTCCGATAGGGTGACCGAAAAAGAGGTAACCCCAAGATCAGATTGCAGCAGTCTAATTCTTTTTGTATGTGTTTGGAAATAATGTTGTAAAAATTAAATTTTAAGAACTTCTTTTGATGTAAATTTGTGGCATGTAGGATTTATAAGGAATGCATTTTGTAATTTTATATATATCTAGTATTATTTGTAAATATATTTTTATATATTATGGTTTAATTGAATGAGTTTTTTTAAATCAAAATATTTTTATCACTAGTTATATATTTAAATGGGAAGAAAAAAATTATAGCAATAAATATTTCGCTAATAATAAACTCGAAAACAAAATTTAATAATTTGAACATTGGTTTTAAGACAGATGAGTTTAGTAGCACTTCCATATCCTATTAACGACTAGTAAGGTAAGGGAGCGCTACATTTTGTGGTATCAGAGCCCAGACTAATTGATTCTGAATCAGTGGGTGTAAAATAGAATATGTGTCTCATCCATATGCATAAAATGCTGCAATTATCTGACTTGGGTCCTTTCTTCTGTTTTATTGGTAGATATGGATTCGGGATCGGAACAAGATTTCTCGGAAGACGAACTAAGTAACAGTCTTTCAGACTTAGCCAATCTCAGACAACCTCCATCAGTGAAAGATTCCGGCCCAAGTGTAGTAGCTCCACTAAGAGCAGAGGGACAGGCTAATTTAGGACAGGGACCTCTTATCGAACATATAGCAAACTTGTTGCAACAGATAGTACAAGCAGTTCCACAACCAGCTCCACCTCCTCCTCCACCTCAGCCAAAACCTTGGATTGATAAGCTGAGAAAATATGGTGCCACAGATTTTATGGAAAATGAGGGAGAATAACCCAGCAGCTTCAGAGTTTTGGATGGAGTCCACAGAAAGGGTGTTTGAAGAACTTGAGTGTCTTGAGGAACAGAAGGTCGGATATGCAGTGTCCCTTCTAAAATATCAGGCATATGACTGGTGGAAATCAATCTTATCGAAGCCCCAGATGCCGAAACCACCTTTATGAAACTTCTTCAAGGCAGAATTTTGCCAGGGTTACCTCCTTTTAGGGAGATAGAGTTTGCCATTGATGTTTTTCCAGGCATAGCCCGATATCCATCACTCCCTACAGAATGGCACCTGTTGAGCTAAAGGAATTAAAAGTGTAGTTGCAAGAGTTGTTAGAGAGAGGGTTTATCAGGCCTAGTGTCTCACCTTGAAGTGCTCCGGTCCTATTTGTGAAAAAGAAGGATGACACTTTTCGTTTGTGCATTGATTATCGTCAGTTGAACAAGATGACAATTAAGAACAGATATCATTGCCAAGAATAGATGACTTGTTTAATTAGTTGAAAGGAGCAGGGGTATTTTTTCAAATTGACCTCAGATCAGGTTATCACCAATTGAGAATTAACGAATCAGACATTTCAAAAACAACATTTAGGACTCAGTATGGTCATTACGAGTTCTTAGTATTTCCTTTTGGCCTGACAAATACCCCAGCAGCATTTATGGATCTAATGAATAGAATCTTTAGGCCTTATTTGGACCAGTTCGTGGTGGTGTTTATAGATGATATCTTGGTGTACTCCAGAAGCAGAGAAGAGCATAATCAACATCTACGTATTTTCTTTCATACCTTGAGAGAGAATCAATTATATGCGAAGTTGTCAAAATGTGCATTCTGGTTAGATGAAGTGGCCTTTCTAGGACATATTGTCTCAGTCAATGGGATCAGAGTCGACTCCAGCAAGGTAGAGGCAATCCTCAACTAGAAACTGCCTCGAAATGTGACAGAAGTGAGAAGTTTTCTTGGTTTGACTGGTTATTATCGGAGATTTGTGAAAGGATTTTCAATGATAGCTTCACCACTGACAAAATTGCTTAGAAAAGAGACTAGATTTGAAATGGACAGACTAGTGCCAGACTAGTTTTGATAAGTTGAAAAAAATGTTAACAGAAGCACCAGTGTTAACATAGCCTACTGCATGAAAAGATTATATGGTGTACAGTAATGCTTCCCTTAATGGTTTGGGCTATGTACTAATGCAAGAAGGCAAAGTGATCGCTTATGCTTCCAGACAACTGAAGCCTCATGAGAGAAATTATCCCACATATGATCTAGAACTAGCAGCCATTGTGTTTGCGTTGAAAATATGGTGACACTACTTGTATGGCAAGCAATGTTATATCTATACAGACCATAAAAGTTTGAAATATTTGCCTTCACAAAAGGAACTCAATTTGAGACAGAGGCAATGGCTAGAATTAATCAAAGACAAAAATTGTATCATTGATTATAAGTCGGGTAAGGCCAATGTGGTAGCAGACGCTCTGAGTAGAAAAATGCTAGCAGGTAAACGTTAAAACTTAAATTTATTAAGTGATAAAAAAAATGAAATAATAATTTCTTTATATATTATTTGTGCAGAATTGCATATTTAACTCACATTGATCCAACAAGTAAAGGACAATCAAAAGTAGGACACGAAATTAAAGGAAATCTTTGAAATGGTGAAAAAGGATGAAAAACCAAAATTTACTATTGAATCAGATGGGAGTTTAAGGCAAAAGGGCAGGTTATGTGTGCCAGACATACTAGAATTGAAACAAGATATTTTGAAGGAAGGTCACAATGTTATTTATGCAATGCACCTGGGAAGCAACAAAATGTATCATGACTTGAAGGCATATTACTGGTGGTTAGGAATGAAAAGAGATATCACAGAGTATACTACCCGATGTTTAACTTGCCAGCAAATGAAGGCTGAGCATTAAGTACTAAGTGGATTATTGCAGTCAACTTCAATTTCGGAGTGGAAATGGGAAAGAGTTATAATGGATTTTGTTTCTGTTTTGCCTTTGACACAAAAGAGGCATGATTCAGTATGGGTAGTGGTGGATCGGCTCACTAAATCAACTCATTTTCTACCGATCAAGATGTATTATCCACTTAACCGTTTGGCAGAGATCTATGTTAATGAGATAATCCGTTTACATGGTGTGCCAGTTTCAATCATTTCAGATCAAGACCCAAGGTTCACTTCAAAATTCTGGAAAAGTTTGCATCAAGCCATGGGTACTCGACTCAATTTCAGCACAGCTTTCCATCCACAAAAAAATGGACAAATATGATAAGGTCATACAAATATTGGAAGATATGTTAAGGAGTTGTGTGATAGAATTTGAAGGCAGTTGGGACAAACATCTTCCATTGATAGAATTCGCCTACAATAATAGTCACCAAGCCAGTATCGGTATAGCACCATATGAAGCCTTGTATGGGAGGAAATGTAGAATGCCTCTATGTTGGACCGAGCTTAGTGAAATGAAAGTAGTGGGTCCAGATCTAGTACAACAGACAGAGAAAAAAGTGAGAGTAATAAGAGATAGGCTGAAAGCTGCTACTGATAGACAGAAATCATATGCATATTTGAAAATGAAGGATATTGAGTATACAGTTGGTGACAAAGTATTCTTAAAAGTCTCACCTTGGAAAAGGATTTTCTGATTTCGAAAGAAGGGAAAGTTGAGTCCTAGGTTCATTGGACCTTATGAGGTACTTGAACCCATAGGTCCCATGGCGTACAAATTAGCTCTACCACCAGAGTTAGATAAGATTCACAACGTATTCCATGTGTCCATGTTGAGAAGATATCGATCGGATCCATCTCATATCATATCAACAGAACCTATAGAGATACGACCAGATCTAACTTACAAAGAGGAGCCGGTGGAAATTCTAGCTCAAGGAATGAAAGAGCTACGGAATAAGAAGGTACCATTGGTAAAGGTTCTATGGAAAAATCATAATTCAGAAGAGGTGACTTGGGAAAATGTAAAGGTTATGAAACATCAATATCCATAATTATTCCACTCCAGTTAAAAAGGTAAATTTCGAGAAAGAAATTTTTTTTTAGGAGGGGAAAATTGTAATGCCCGATAATTTAGGCCACGTTCACGGTTGACCGAAATCCGGCGCGCTGAATCAATTAGAGTTTAAATTCGAACATTAAAAAAATAAATTAAAATAATAATAAGATGTGAGAAAAATATTTTGAATATTTTTAATTGAGAATTTTGAAGTTTGGAATTAAAAGTTTGGAAAAAAATAATTTTTCGTTGAACGAAATTGGAAATTTAAGTGTTTTTGGCACAAATATTTTAAGAAGGCAAAAAAAATAGAATATTCTTTATCTAAAGAAAGGAATATTCGTTTGATTAAAATAAAGTAAGAGTGATTTAAATTAATAGACCAATGGGAAGCAAGATTAATAATTAATCATAACCATCCACCTAATCCAACTATAAAAAGTCAAATTTCCACTTTTTTGACCATTCTTCTTCTTCCTCACCTTAATCAAACCCATTTCTCTCTCTTTTTCTCTCTTTTTCCATGAGCTCCTCCTCCCCCACTTATTTTTTTTTTCTTTCTTCAAATCAAGCTAATATTAGATGGAAAAAAAATGGGATTAAGGCAAGATCATCAAAAAAGTGAAGAAAAGTAAGCTAAACTAAGGAAGAGGAAGGAAGAAAAGAAGAGAAAAAAAGAAAGAAGTCTTTGATCATTTTGAAGATCATCAATGGTGACTTTAGATTTTCCATCTTCTCACTTTTATTCTTCTTTTTTCTTTGATTTTGGGGTTAGTTGCCATTAAAGTTAGTAATTTAGGTTTATTAATATGTTAATGGTGATTAAGGGTGGATTAGTGTGATTAGTGCTTGATTAGTGTAAACAAATTGTTGTTAGGCCAAGGAGGTGAACAATCCTTGAATAAAAATCAAAGAGGAGGTAAGGGCAAGGAGAAAGCAAGCTAGGAGGAAGAGAGAAGTGAAGAGAAGTAGAATTGTGAGGTATGTACATTTGGCAAAAATTCAATATAGAAAAATGTTGATTTTGATTTTGTGATGTGTATGAAATTCTGGATATTTGATTGAGTAACGAATTAGTGATTAAATGATGCTATGAATGTGAAAATAGAAACTAGAATATGAGGTTGATGCATAAAAATGGAAATTGTATGAATTAATTAATGTGCTGGAAATTCATCTTATGAACAGTGTCTAGTTTTCTAGTCATAACTTGAGTTCTGGAAATGATTTTTGAGTGATTCTTATTGGTTTGGAAAGTTAAGTCATAGGGCTTCAATTTGCATTCAGACCCTTAGACCTGAATAGGCATGGAATTAAGTGAAACATGGACTCAAAATTTAAACTAGAAATCTGTCTAGAAAACAAATAATGGGCAAATTGCAGTGAATATAGGTTAGAAGAAAAATTCATAACATTTGCTAAAAAATTCATTTTAATATGATTCTAGTTAGAATTTAAAGATAAGACATGTACCTACATTTTGTTAGTTGATCACTTGTCCAAATGCCATCTAAAAATGAACCGAAAATATAGGGAAACATAATGAAGAAAAGCTGTCCAGAATAGGGTAGTTTGAATATATGTGTTGATTGTGGAATTTTATTATAAAAAAATATATTATTTGATTTTATTGTAGTTATAATGATTAAATGAGCAAGTATGAGATTATAAAATGTTTAATGAGAATTATTGTATTTATATGGAATTTATATTAATGTTACCTATATAATTTATGTAAATAATACTAAAGGTAACAAATATAATTAAGCCCTATAACATCTATTCGAGAACTATAAATTAGGATAAGTTGGCATGCCAATAAAATGGTAGAAATGTATGCATTAAAAATAATATTGTTAAGATTTAATAATTATGTAGACACAGTGCTGAGTTGTTATTGGAAATGTAGGCATTAAACGTCGAGTTATAAAATAATTATGTAGACACAGAGTATACTATCGGAGAGTAGAAACCCTGTATCCAGTGTTTAGTTCCGGTGTAAGATGTCGTGGGCTATTAAATAAATAATAGAAAAAAAATATATATGAATTATGAAATTGATATTGTAAATTTTGTATCTTGAATTGTTAAGCAATTTCAAGCATGCTTAATGAATAGAATGTCATAATTGATGAATTAAATATTTTTTCATGAATAAAATGACTTTATTATTAATTGAATATTTGGCATGCTTAATAAATTAATTGTAGTTTCTAAAATTTTATTTTAGAATTATTTATGAAATTATTGGATAGTTGACAAACGTACCACTAAGCTAATAGCTTAGCGCGTGTGTTTCACGCTTAGATAAATAGTTGTTCCGATAGTGCGACCGAAGAAGAGGTAACCCCAATATCAGATTGCAGCAGTCTAATTCTTTTTGTATGTTTTAAAAATTATGTTGTAAAAATTAAATTTTAAAAACTTCTTTTGATGTGAATTTATGGCATGTAGGATTTATAAAGAATGCATTTTGTAATTTTATATATATCTAGCATTATTTGTAAATATATTTCTATATATTATGGTTTAATTGAATGAGCTCTTTTAAAACAAAATATTTCCATCACTAGTTATATATGTAAATGGGAAGAAAAAAAATATAGCAATAAATATTTCGCTAATAATAAACTCGAAAAAAAATTCAATAATTTGAACATTGGTTTTAAGACAGAAGAGTTTAGTAGCACTTTCATATCCTATTAACGACTAGTAGGGTAAGGGAGCACTACAGTTTTTCTATAAAGTAAACTCAAATATTAATGAGTAAGGTGCAATTGTGAGAAATGTAGAAGTGGATGAGCAGCTTCAAATGATTTTCTATCCACCTTAAAAGGATCATAGTCAGTAGTGTCTTGCCTAGAAAATAAATATGGTGCTTATTGGGAGACAACAAGTTCTTTCTATTATTTTTAGTTTATTAGCTTCAATTTTTGTTTTTTGATTCAGTTTGTATGTTGCTATTTGAATTATAACTCTAATTGGTGTTTAGGAATGCATATACAAAAGAGAAAAGGGGATAAAATTGGAACTGGGACAAAAATTGAAAGACAATAAGGTGTCACGCACATAACACTATAAGGTAACATAGTGTCACAAATGTGAGGAATCCCTTACGTGCATGACACTTAGTTTTTTGTTCATAGTGTTGCTCACATATTCTTTAAATTGTACAAGTATTAGGATTGTGGCATTTTTCCCTCAAATTTTTGTCTTTTTTCTCAATTTTCTCTCAACTATTTACAAACCCTAACTCCAAATTACTCCTTAATTTTTCATTTTCTCTTCAAATTCGCACTAAATTTAACAAACCCAAAGGATTTTCGACCCCTCCCTTCTATTTTTTTAGCAAAATCAATGATGTAAGGAACAAAAGCTAATCATATAAGCGTGGAGAGTCGTCATGTGCACGCAACCCAACACCACTATATGTCAAGCTTGAAGATGAAGGTGTTTCATATGACATTGGGGAGGAAGCTTTAGAACTTCCAAAAATAGATATTTCCTTTAGGTATAATGTTATTTTTCCTATTTATTCTACTAAAGAAGGACAAAGATATGAACAATATATGTCTAGAACTATTACTCCATGTAGATTCTTTGATATTGATACTTTAGAGCAGTTAAATAGTTTAGACACTGTTAAGGTATATGCTAAGCACTTAGGTTAGGCTGAGTTCATTTTCATGACAAATCCAAGCTTTATTAAGCTAGTTTTAGAATTCTATAGCATTATACTTATCAGTAAGGTATGCACTCAAATGAAATTTAGATTATTAGGAAAATGGTGTGTAGTGACTCACAAGACTATGCAGAGAATTTTTTTTAATTTTTGTATTGAATGAGTTATGGAAATGCCTGACAATTTTAATGCCAATGAAATTTGGCAAGTGTTTATTGGGGAACCACATTATAACCCTAGGAATGCTTCAACAACGAGTTTTAAAGATTCATGTGTTGCTCTCTTTCATAAATATATGTGTCATGTTATATTTGGAAAATTAAAGAGTAACAAAGTTTCTAAAATTGAACTATTCCTATTATGGTGTATGCATTCTAGAACTAGAATTTGCACTTTTGCATTTATATTTAAACATATGCTATACAACATCAAACACCCTAGGGCTACACTTTGTTTAGGCCATATTATTAAAGCCTTTACTAGGCATTATTTTTGTGTTTTGATGTTTTTGATAATAATCTTACATTAATTCCTAGCCAAGGAAATTTTGATAATATTTATTTTTAGCGATCTAATCTTGTCATTAAGGAAGGAGATATGTGTTAGAGGAGTGCTCTAAAGGCAATCACCTTTAGCACTTATTGTACAAATTTATTTGATTAATAAAAGGCTTTTTTCAGTAATTTGATATATGAATTGATAAGTGATCTGAAATCAATTAATGAAGTCCTTGATACATAACATAGCATGAAGGAAATCATGATGAGACCATGATATTGGGATTCTTATCATGTGTAAATTATGTTAGTATCAAAATTATCCCTAGTCATAGGATTAATGAGATGGGACATTATTAATCCAGTTAGACTAGCACATGTTACACTCCTTGATTGGATCGAGTAGTAGATCTCATAATCTATAAACATAAGATGTTTAGAGTTAACATGTGGATGCTTGCTAAATGTAGCTAAGTACATTGGATGACCAACTATGAGATAATCATATGGATAATCTATTCAAATGTTAATGATAGTCTCATCATAGCAATGCTGCAAGTATTCTTAGACTTGAGGTACTCAAGGATATCTTGAATATTGATTTTGTATTTTGACACTATTCCTTGTTGCCTCAAAGAGGTAGCTCATAGGGTGGTGATTGGATACAGCTTGAGGTATTCGAAGGTAATTGGGTAACCGACAAAGGATTCACCACTCTTTATAGAAGGAGTGTATACCCATGGCCTCTTGTCATATCATTAATCAGGAATCTCTGGCCGAAGTGGAAATGTCATAAAGATAGTCTTCAATGACATATCTAATAAAGTAATGAGCCTCAAGGACAAGAACTAACATTACTTGGACTAGACGTGATGTAGTCAGTCTAGTGGGAGTTGACACAAGTCCATACTCTGAACCAAGTGGGGTATAGAATGGTGAAAGGGATAATTGCATATAAATTGTCTATGGAAAGATTCATAGTCAAACCACTGACTTTCTGGTCAATAGGGGGTCATGATGTGTTACTAGATACCGCTCATGACCTGCTTAAATTAATTGTTAATTTAAGTGGCCAACATAACTGGAAACTAATGGGTCACACGCATTGAAGATATGGAAAATGAGTAAAATGGTCTTGGATAGAATCCAAAATATGAGAGAATTATTTTAGGATGGATCACGATGAGATCCCACGAACAAATCGTTCGGGAATGTCACGAGCCCGTACGGGCCCTTACAGGCCCGCGCGGGCTAGGCAGGCTACTGGCCTATCTTGCGGGCCAACTGCGCTTCCCAAAAATAGCCTGCAGCAGGCCTAGCGCGCCTGCAGCTTCCCATCCGTTGGCCAACGGCTATTTTTGGCCTTAATTAGGCCAATTATGGCCAATTACTATTCATTTGTTTCCATTTTTGAGTTTTCATCTTACTTTTTTATTTGATTCAAATAGAAAAGACATCAAATGGCAGAAAATAGACATGATGGGATGATTAAGTATGATTATTTTGATTGAAAAATGAATTGAATGTGATTCAAATAATTAATTTCGGATTTATTTCAAAATTGCCTAAAATTGCCTTTTTATGAATATGTGTTGTTGTTTGGCTTAATTGATGGGGCTGATTACAATTTTCTTGTAATTTAATTTTGAAAAAATTATTTAGACATATTGAGAATATGTTTATGCCTCTCAAAGTATCCAATAATTAATTAAAAATTATTTTAATTAATTTTTCAAACAAACATAAAAAAGGGATTGTTTTCGAATACCCGGTGGGGCTGTTTTGTTTGATTTTTTTTGTATGTGTTTATTTTATTTCCAGCATCTTGAAATATTTTTATGTGATTAAAAATATGTTAGTTTTATGTTAGATGCATGCCAAAATTATTTTTTAAGCATTTGAAATTTTAAAAATTCTAGATATCGAATTAGTCATTTTGAGCGTCTAAATGTGTTGATTCGTTTGTCTTAGTAATTTTGGCTTGTGCAAAAATTAATTTGATAAACTTGAGCTGACCTAAAGATAATTAAAATGGTGATTTGATATTCTGAAAATTTTTAGAATTTTTTGAAATTAATTTTGAATTAATTTAAGTTCTGCAATTGTAATTCTAGTATGACTAAAAATTGGTATGTATATTAAAATTAAATTGTTTAATTTTAACATCATAATATTCTGATTTTAAGGAGAATTAATTTTGAATTATTTTTGGAAATATGGAATTTAATTTAATTTGATTAAATATTAAATTTCACTTTAAAATGACATACAAAATTAAATTAACCGAAAGAACACATATAGGCAATTTCGATTCAAGTGTTAAATCGATTTACAAATTGAAATCCAAAATTGTCATTTTTATTTTGTGCATTAGAGAATGCATGTTAGGGGTATATCAAAAGGCATGATGGATGATTATGGACGTAGGCCCAATGTGATTGAGCATGCATGAAATTATTTTGTTTTATGGTAAATAGGACCTGCATGTCCCTACCTTTTTTTCTTTCTTATGTATTTCTCTTCTCATCTTACTCCCCTCAAATGTAAATTGAGGTTTTCTATAATTTGAAATATGTAATTAGATTACATAGGATTAGGATAGAATGAAGATACAAAGGAGCAAGAAGCAAAGGAGATGGTACCATAAACAAGAAGACTTAGAAATAGGAATTTGATTTCTATTTTGGGTTGTAAATTTATGCATATACCTAGGTAAGACCTAGTCAATTTCTCTTTGGCTCAAGAGATTGACTTTAGTATATCCATAGTCATGCCATATAGTTAATGTAACTATCTTTATATATCAATGTGATGAATGTATGATATATAAAAACATGAAATAATAACTTGATGAGACTTAACAAAGAAATCCCTCACTAAATACAAATGAGCAAGAAGCAAACCAGAGTTCTTCTAGAGTTAGGGTTGTTGAGTTGCCTCAAGCTCACTCTATAAGAATATGTTCAATCCATTGAAATTAGATTTCATGATTAATGGGTTAGACTTACACGAGATTATTAACTTGTTGGATTTGTGCCAAGGTTAATGTGTATTGGAGGTGAAGTTGGGTTTGTATACATGACATGTACACATATCAAGAGTCGATAGCCCAATGTATGTGCACACATCAATAAGTTGATAGCAAAAGATTCGATAGTTGCATGAATAATGCAATTGGTATGGATTAGATACCTACCAACCACACTAATGATAGCTTGTTGAGTTGCCTCAAGATTATTCTTAGCTAGTTGGATATCGACTCACTAGGAGAACTTCCATATAAGTTCTCTCGGGTTCATAGTGAGGGCTATGGATTCGCAATAAAATAGTGGGAGCCATAATGAGATTTATTAAAGACCTAATAAACATGCATTTTATGTACATTCTAACATGTTCTATTTTACATCTAGGTTGCTAGAATCATCATCATGACAAGTGTGAATTTGCGATCACTAATGGAATCAAATAAGTTGACTGGGCCCAATTTTTTGGATTGGCTAAGAAATTTGAAAATAGTTCTCGAATCCGAAAATATTGGTTATGTCCTAAATGAGGCACTCCCTAATCCCCCTGCTGCTAATGCTTCTGAAGATGTTCAGAAGGCATATCAAAAGCATCTCGATGATAGTGAGATGGCAAGCTGCATTATGCTTGCTACTATGTCAACTGAGTTGCAAAAGCAGCATGAGGCTATGGATACTAATTCCATAGTATACCATCTAAGAGAGCTTTTTGATGAGCAAGCACGTTCCGAAAGATTCAAAACTTCAAGGTTGCTCTTCGGCACTAAAATGGTTGAGGGGACATCTCCAGTGCAATATGCATTGAAGATGAATGGCTATATTGAGAGGTTGGCCACCTTGGGATTTGTGATGGACCATGAATTAAGTATTGACTTAATTCTAACCGGTTTGTCTGATAGTTATTCACATTTTGTGCTTAACTATAGGATGAACCAAATCTCTACCACTATTCCTGAGCTAATTAACTTGCTTAAAACAGCTGAGCCATCTGTCAAGAAGGACAGTAAGGTTGTGATGCTGGTAGACTCTTCAAGTTCTAAAAGGAATAACCTTAAGAAGAATAAAAAGTCCATGAAGCCTAAGGGAGGCATGGCCAAGAAGAAGGCCAAGGAGATTGCTCTGAAAGGGACATGCTTCCATTGTGGGAAGGATGGCCATTGGAAGAGAAACTGCAAGGCTTACTTGGAGTCTTTGAAGAAGAAGGCATCTGATGCCCCATCTACTTCAGGTATTTTTGTCATTGAAATTAATACTGTTTCCAATAATAATATATAGGTATTAGATACTGGTTGTGGCTCACACATATGCACTGATATACAAGGCCTAAGGAACAATAGACAGCTCAATAAGGGAGAGTCAGACCTACGCGTTGGAAATGGAGCAAGGGTTGTTGCATTAGCTATAGGAACATATGTATTGACCCTCCCTAGTGGGCTTATATTAAATTTGGATAATTGCTATTATGTACCTGCTTTGACTAAAAATATTATTTTTGTTTCAAGTCTAAATAAATATGGTTTCCTTTTGGCTTTTAGTAACAATTGTTGTTCTATTATGTTGAATGGAATTCTTTATGCTAATGGTAGATTTTGCAATGGAATATACATATTAGATATGTCAAATCCAATTTTAAACATCAATGATAATAAAAGGCAAAAACAAGATATGTTGAAATCATCTTATTTATGGCATTGTCATCTTGGTCATATAAGTGAGAACGCATGGCTAAGCTACACAAAAGTGGTAGTTTGGGGTCATTTGATTATGAATCATATGACACATGTGAATCTTGTTTACTAGGCAAGATGACTAAATTTCCCTTTAAGGGAAAGGGTGAACGTGCTAATGGACTTTTAGACTTAATACATTCAGATGTATGTGGTCCAATGTCTACACATGCTAGAGGTGGTTTCATCTACTTCATTACTTTTATCGATGACTACTCACGATATGGATACGTGTATCTTATGAAATACAAATCTGTAGCTTTTGAAAAGTTCAAAGAATTCAGAAATGCAGTAGAGAAACAACTTGGAAAATGTATTAAAACACTTCGATCAGATCGAGGAGGTGAATACTTAAGCCAAGAGTTTCTAGATTATCTTAGGGATAATGGGATTTTATCTCAATGGACTCCACCTTACACGCCACAACACAATGGTGTGGCTGAGAGAAGAAATCGAATCTTGTTAGACATGGTAAGGTCTATGATGAGTTTTATGGAATTGCCTAAATCCTTTTGGGGTTATGCACTAGAGATCGCCATTTATATATTAAATGGAGTTCCTTCAAAGTTAGTTGATGCTACTCCGTATGAGATATGGTATAACAAGAGAACACATTTTCTTACATGAGAATTTGGGGTTGTCCTGCTTATGTGAAGTGGACAATGTCTGATAAGCTAGAAGCTAAGTCTGACCGATGTCTGTTTGTGGGATATCCAAAAGCATCATATGCATATCAATTTTACCACCCCTTGGAACAAAAGGTTTTTGTTTCAAGACATGCTATCTTTTTAGAGAGAGAATTCCTTCTAAAAGGAGATAGTGGGAGCAAAATTGAACTTGAGGAAGTTCAAAATGCTCAAACAGATGCTAATCAACTCCCTAAACCCGAGCTTGTTACTCATACAGATGATATAATAGCTCAACCTTCTGAAGCACAAGAGCTTCATAGGTCAAGTAGGATACGTACTGTTCCAGAGAGATATGGATTTCTCATTAGTGAATAGAATGACGTATTGCTCATAGAAAATGATGAGCCTACAACCTATGAAGAGGTTCTGAATAGTTCAAAATCTGACAAATGGCTTCAAGCCATGAAGTCAGAAATTGATTCCATGTATGAAAACCAAGTATGGACTTTGGTTAACCCACCCGAAGGAATAAAGCCTATAGGGTGCAAGTGGGTTTTCAAAAACAAAACTGACATGGATGGTAATGTGATTACCTATAAAGATAGACTTGTTGCTAAAGGTTATCATCAAAGATAAGAAATTGACTACGATGAAACTTTTAGCCCAGTGGCTATGCTTAAATCCATAAGGATACTCCTAGCCATTGCTACTCATTATGATTATGAGATATGACAAATGGATGTGAAAACAACTTTCCTTAATGGAAATCTGACTGAGGATGTGTACATGACACAACCAGAAGGTTTCATATCCAAAGATGGCAAAAAGGTATGTAAGCTTTAAAGATCCATTTATGGATTAAAGCAAGCATCCAGGAGTTGGAATATTCAGTTTGATGAGACAATCAAACAGTTTGGTTTCTTACAAAATCCAGATGAACCTTGTGTTTACAAGAAGGTTAGTGGGAGTGCAATCATATTTCTTGTGTTATATGTAGATGACATATTGTTAATGGAAAATGATGTCTCAGCCTTACAATCAATCAAAATTTGGTTATCCAAAAATTTCTCTATGAAAGACCTTGGAGAAACAGTCTATATTTTAGGGATAAAGATCTATAGAGATAGATCTAAAAGATTGTTTGGTCTTTCATAGTCTACATACATAGATAAGATGTTAAAGAGGTTTAGCATGGAGCATTCCAAGAGCGGATATATTCCCATGACCCATGGGATTACTCTCTCAAAGTCTTTGTGTCCAAAGACACAAGATGAGAGGACACACATGAGTTTGATTCCATATGCTTCAGCTATAGGATCAATCATGTATGTTATGATATGTACAAGATCCGATGTATCATATGCTTTGAGTGTCATGAGTAGATACCAATCGGACCCTGGTGAGGGTCATTGGGTGGCTGTCAAGAATATCCTTAAGTACTTAAGAAGAACTAAGGATGTATTCTTGGTATATAGAGATGGAGATCTTACTGTGAGCAGGTATACCGATGCCAGCTTCCAATCTAACAAGGATGACTAAAAATCTCAGTCAGGTTATATATTCACACTAAATGGTAGAGCAGTTAGTTGGAAGAGTTCCGAACAGGAAATGACTGTTGATTCCACAACCGAAGCAAAGTACATTGCAGCTTCTGAAGCAGTAAAGGAAGCAGTTTGGATAAGGAAATTCATCACAGAACTTGGAGTGGTTCCTAGAATTATTGATCCAATACAATTGTATTGTGATAATAATGGAGCCATTGTGCAAGCAGAGGAGCCACGGTCTCATCAGAGATCCTAACACGCAGTCAGAAGATACCATTTGATTAGAGAAATCATTGGTAGGAATGATGTAAAGATAGAAAGAGTGCCCACTGATCAGAATATTACTAATCCTTTAACTAGGCCACTTCCCCAAAAGAAATATGATTCTCATGTACTTGCCTATGGAATTAAATACAAAGGCGTTTGGCTTTAGTGCAAGTGGGAGCTTGTTAGAGGAGTGCTCTAAAGGTAATCACCTTTAGCACTTATTGTACAAATTTATTTGATTAATAAAAGGCTTTTTCATTAATTTGATGTTCATTTGATATATGAATTGATAAGTGATCTTAAATCAATTAATGAAGTCATTGATACATAACATAGTATGAAGGAAATCATGATAAAATCATGATATTGAGATTTTTATCATGTGTAAATTATGTTGGTATCAAAATTATCCCTAGTCATAGAATTAATGAGATGGGACATTATTAATCCAGTTAGACTAGCACATATTACACTCCTTGATTGGATCGAGTAGTAGATCTCATAATCTATAAATATGAGATGTTTAGAGTTAACATGTGGATGCTTGCTAAGTGTAGCTAAGTACATTGGATGACCAACTATGAGATAATCATATGGATAATCTATTCAAATGTCAATGATAGTCTCATCATAGCAATGGTGCAAGTATCCTTAGACTTGAGGTATTCAAGGATATCTTGAATATTGATTTTGTATTTTGACACTATTCCATGTTGCCTCAGAAAAGTAGCTCATAGGGTGGTGATTGGATACAGCTTGAGGTATTCGAAGGTAATTGGGTAACCAACAAAGGATTCACCACTCTTGATAGAAGGAGTGTATACCCATGGCCTCTTGTCGTGGTCATTACTCAAGAATCTCTGGCCAGAGTGGAAATGTCATAAAGATAGTCTTCAATGACATATCTAATAGAGTAATGAGCCTCAAGGACAAGAATTAACATTACTTGGACTAGATGTGACGTAGTCACTCTAGTGGGAGTTGACACATGTCCATACTCTGAACCAAGTGGGGTATAGAATGATGAAAGGAATAATTGCACAGAAATTGTCTATGGAAAGGTTCGTAGTCAAACCACTGACTTTTCGGTCAATTGGGGGTCATGATGTGTTGCTAGATACCGCTCATGACCTGCTTAAATTAATTATTAATTTAAGTGGCCAACATAACCGGGAACCTAATGGGTCACACGCATTGAAGATATGGAGAATGAGTAAAATGGTCTTGGATATGATCCAAAATATGAGAGAATTATTTTAGGATGGATCGCGATGAGATCGCATGGAAAAATCATTCAGGAATGTCACGGTCCCGTACAGGCCCGCGCAGGCTAGGCAGGCTGCTGGCCCGCCTTGCAGGCCAGCTGGGCTGCCCAGCAGTAACCTGCAGCAGGCCCAACATGCCTGCAACTTCCCATCCGTTGGCCAACGGCTGTTTTTGGCCTTAATTAGGCCAATTATGGCCAAATACTATTCATTTGTTTCCATTTTCACCATTTTTGACTTTTCATTTTATTTTTGAATTTGATTCAAATAGAAAAGACATCAAATGGTAGAAAATAGACATGAAAATATTTTTTGTAAAAAAAATATTTTTAAGACAACAAAAATTCTCTCAATAACACTTTCAAAGCTAGCACTTTGAATTTGTTCAAACCATTTCTCTTGATAGTTTCTTCTTCATTCTTCACGTGGATTATCATAAGAGACAGCCTAGTGTGGATTATTGTTGGTTTGCTACAACCCAACAAAGTGAAGATTTGAAGAACAAATAAAAATTACAAGGTATAATTTTTAACATTTACATTTATATAAATTAGTTTTAATGGTACAAGTATGATCTTTTGTTTTGGGTTTTGAAAAATTTTATTTTTCGCTGCGTTTATGAATATGATTCATTCTTCAAAATGCAATAATATGATTTGATGGTCAGTGTTACTAAGTGAGAAGGGTTATCCTTCATAATAAGAAGGCGATGTAGAGCCAAATGAGCAAGAACCTTTTCCACAATCAACTAAGCATTATCAGTCCTCTCTATCAGTTGTGTAATGAGTTATGCAATGCTTAGATCATATGGACCACAGGATGGACCATTTGGAGTGTACTAGTGCTCAACATACTCTTCTCATGCAATAGATTCTGGAGCACCTTCCTCCTCCATCTTAGTGAGGAGATTTTTCATACTAGGGGAGTAATCTTTTCCTTTAACTTTTGTTTTCTACATTTTTAAGAGTCATTCAGGACAATGTCTATAATAAGTGTTGGGGGAGGAATTATATTTTTGGGGGGATTTTATGTGTTAATTTTGTTAATTTCAGAATAATAATAATAATAATAATAATAATAATAATAATAATAATAATAATAATAATAATAATAATAATAATAATAATAACAACAACTTGTTTTAACCAATATGCATGATTTTGTTTTTTTTTATTTTCTCATAAACAAGTTAATGAAGGAATGCTTGATTTTCACTTTATATTGAATTTACTTAGGGAGTGTTTGAGATTGTTGTTGGATGTTCAAAAAGCAGGTTTAGAATTATTTTTTTTAATTGACTGATTTTTTTAATTTTTATAAACTGATTTTCTCAAATATTCTTTTAGAAAAAATATCTATTTACCTGCTTCTTTCCAAAAACAGTTTTCAAAACTCAAACAAATTAAAAATAAATTTTTTTCTCCAAAAGTCCTTTTTCCAGGCACAATGCCAAACGAGCCTTTATTTTATTAATTTTAGGATAGTTCTAATGCTTGTTTCATGTTTTAGAATTAAATACATTTCATTTTATATAGTATTAATAATATGCTTAGGCTATAAATTATTAAAAGCTATAAACTTCTATGTTAAGTCCTTAATCATTATGAAATAAAATAAAAAGCATAAGTAGGTTGCAGAGTTAACAAAAATAGCAAGATGGAGCATAAGATGCACTTGTCGTATCTACTATGTTGTCCTATTAAGGATACGAGTATGCAAATCACCCTAAATGAGTGTAGTGTGCTTTTCTTCAAAAAAAATAAGAAAAAAAAAACTAAAAGTTCAAAATAAGGGAAATGCACTATGAATTAGTGAAGAATTGTTAGCTCTAAATAAATAAATATCAAATTATAAGTAAAAGTTAAGGGCTTATAAAAAAACAAATGTGGGGGTTTGATATACGAGTTTTTTCTATTCATGATAAGTAGCTTGAATAGATTGCTTTCACTAAATAGGTTGAGGCAATGATGCGATTGAATTAGGTTGTCTTTAATTTTAAGACTTGGAGATATGAATATTAGAATAGTGTGTATTGGCTATATGCATGTTTTGAATAAATCTATATGTCTAGTTATTGCTTGAGGACAAGCAATGTTTAAGTGTGGGAGAATTTGACATGTTCTTATTTGTTCTAGTTTTTATTAATGTTTTTCATATTTAATTGAAGATTTTTTACCACGTTTTAGGTCTTAGAAACTTTAATTTCATGTTTGTAGTAAAACAAGATAAAATACAGAGTGGACATGAAGCCTCATGCACGTCAAAAAGTCCTTATGCACATGAGGAGAGGAAGTAAGCATGGAAGTCTCATGCACGTGACAATATGTCACACACATGAGGCTTTATTGCTACTCGTGAGGAGAATTCTTGCACTTCTGTCACTAGCGTAAAACTTTGATTGCGGGTGCAAAGATTTTAAAACCCAACCTTTTGTCACGAGCATGTCATTTCAACATGGGTGCATTTCTTATGTATCCTTATTTCTTGACACGAACATGAAGAATCGAAATGAGTGAGAAGATTCTTCAACTAAAAGAAGAAAACTATCAGGGAAGAAAATAAGTTATTACGCACAAGACACCCTATTTCTATAGCATACTCTATTAGAGAGGTATCCTAAATGCAATCACCTTAGGCACTTGATGTACTTATTTATTATTAATAAAAGATATTTTCATTATATGGTATTCATTGCATATGAATTGATATAGATTTTAGACTATTTAATGAAGTTCTTGGTATGTAACACAGTATGAAGGAAATCATTATGAGATCATGATGATGAGATTCTTATCATGTGCAATTGTGTTTATACCTAAATTATACCTAATCATAGGATTAACAAGATGGGACATTGTTAATCCGGATAGATTAGCATATGTTATATTCCTCGATTAGGTCAAGCAGCTGTTCACATAAGCTGAAGACATGTGATGATTAGAATCAATGTATGGATGCTTGCTAGAATAGCCATGTATATTGGATGACCTGTTATGAGACAATCACATAGATATCTATTCAATGTCAGTGATAATCTCGTCATAGCAATGGTGCAAGTATCCTTAGACTTGAGATGCTCAAGGTTATCTTAGATCCTAAATCCTATACTTTGACTTCATTCCTTATTGCCTCTCAGAGGTCACTCATAGGGTGGTGATTGGGTATAGCATGAGGTATTCAAAGGTAGTTAAGTAGTCAATAAAGGATTCACCACTTCTGATAGAATGAGAGTATACATATGGCCTCTTATAGAGATTATTACTTAGAAATCTTTGGTCGAGGTGGACAAGTTTTGAATAAGTTCTTCAAGGACATATCTAATAGAGTAATTAGTCTTATGGATAAGAACTAGCATCATTTGGACTTGATGTGACATAGTCAGTCTAGTGGTAGTTAACGCAGTCCATACTCTGAGCCAAATAAGATATAGTATGGTGAAAGGATGAATTGTACAGTAATTAACTATGAAAAGATTTATAGTCAGACCACTGACTTTTTGATCAATTAGGGGTCATTATGTGTTGCCAGATACCACTCATGATATGCTCAAAATCATGTGATGATTTGAGCAACCAACATAGTCGAGAACCTAATGGGTCACACATATAAAAGGAATGAAGGAAATGTGAAATGGGCCTTGGATTGGATCGGATCCAAGACATGAGAAAATAATAATTTGACCAAGCATCATAGGCACGGGCGTGATAACATGGAAATCATGGTCGTGACACATTAGTCATGGGCATGAAGGCCCCGATATCAACTGTTGCGATTTTAGATTTTCTATTTCAAATAGAAGTTCTATATATGGAAAATTTATGTCCATCCCAAATTATGATTAGAGGACATATAAATAATCTTTTTAAGGGCCAAATTCATGGCTGCCACCTTGAGAACTAAAAGTTATTCTCTCATCTTCTTCTCTTTCAAGTTGAAACACCATTGCTAACACTTTGGTGTTTTGACATCCCATCTCCCTTATGGTTGTTTCATTCATTCCTTCGCATGCATTTTTTTTAGAGACAATCTAGCCTTGGATTGTTGTGTTTGAAACAATCCAATTTGAAGGAAATGCTCACAAACTTGGAAGATCAAAAGATACAAATAACGTAATCAACTTCTCCCATTTGATGGTATGCAATCCGATTTTAAATTACATAGGGCATTCCATGGGTTTTGGATTCAATTAATTTTAAATTTCTATTGTTTCATGTATGAGATGCATGTTAAGAACCCAATAGATTCCAGTCCTAATCCAACTCTTAAATTTTGATCAAGTGGGCCCAGAGCTTGAAGATAGAAGTCGATTTGAGAAGCACCTCTATGGAAGTTTTATATCTTTAGAAGTAGAATTCAAGTAGGACTTTAAGATTATAAATTCTAGTTTTTGCTTCATATGAGAGAAAGTGTAAGAAACCGAGACAGATAGTTTTTAAAGAAAAAGCATACAGTTTACCTTGTTGAATTACAAGGTGTTTTTCATCATTATTTTTTCTAAATAATAGAAATAGATGTGATCATTGTTATTAAGATGTTATGTTAAACACTTTAATGAGTGCTTAGTGAGTAACCCCAGACTGTATGACTCTCTTTCTATCTTTCTAATGAATGAATGATTATCTTCAGTTTTAACTGTGCATATTAAGTTTTTAGTTTAGTAGTTGCTTGATCACCAATTATTCAACTTCAAATGGACATGTTAATGTTTTATTATTAGACACACCATCTGAAATCTAACCTAAAAATTGGATTGAACATTAGTTAATGCATTAAAGGCAAAAGCCATAAAATCTACATTCATTAGTACTTAAATTATTAAAGAGCATATAGGTTATGGGTTGTGATCTAAGTTTATGTTTCTTCTTTGATTAATTTTCTCTTTCACTTTCTATTGGAATCTAGTTATTAATTAGTTCTTTTATTTTAGCTTAATAAAATTTAACATATTGGGTTAGAGTGTTTAGTATTTTAATTTACAGTTCATTAGTAATATAAAGTTAATTAAAACTTTAATCCTGCAAATAGTTACTTGCTAATATTACAATTGGCTCATGCATTTGCGAGTACACTATTAGTTACATCAAGTATATATTTGTCATTGTGTGCCACTAAGTGAAATGCATGGTGTGTGAGTTTGTTGTCTCACACATAGGTTGGAGTGTGTAGATAAAGGTTATTTTGACATAGAAAGAGAAAGCATGCCACAAAGCAATAGGAGACTACCTTTCTTTTGGGGTTAGTGATTTTGATTATTTTGACACTTTTTGTTTTTCACTTCACGAATTTAATAATTTAGCAATGCCAACGAAACATCGCTAAAATAGAATAGTGACATTGTAATGATGCAATAATGGCATCATTAAAAACTTCATTGTTAAATTGATTTAACACCACCAAGAAAACATAAAGCGCTGCTAAATAGCGACATAGGTTCTACATTGTAATCATCTTAAGGATCTAAAGTTGAACAAAATGTAAGTAACTCCATTGCATCTTCTTTAAATCTTTCATCTAGCTTTTGCAATTGAGAATAAATTATAGTAAAAAAATACATCAACTCTAAAGTGATGTTGCATTGTAATTGGATCTTTTACATGTTGAGATCGACCTTGACTAGCAGTATAAAAAACACCCATATTAGGAATATTTATTCCATGTCTCTCTTAAAATGACTTAACTTTCATCTTCTTTTAATTTTTGGATCAATAATTTTGTTATAGAAACATGATGCATTGCATTTACAATATCCTAAGGCTTGGTTTGCAAAGCTTAGCAAAGTTCATGTGTGATTTCCATGATATCAATCATAAGGTGTAAAAAAAAATACAAACTCAAATTATATGACTTCATCATAAGCAACATCTGCATCTCCCCTTTGAGCATAAGTGGTTCCATCAAAAATTATATTTTTCAAAATTGAACATGTAGCCTAAAACCTTATTTTTAACTTTGAAGGGAGTTTAAATGAGAACTCCATCTAATATCCCTAGCCCATTTTGAAGTGCCTATTTGGTTCAATGCTTTACCCATTTCCAACTCATCAATGGAGATAATCTTTTAATTTTAGCAGCTTGGCTAGCTTGCAATTGATCATGTCATTTACAAGAAGAGCCAACAATAACAACTGCAGTTAACTTGGTAAAAAATTTATGGATATGAATAACTACTTTAGAAGCTGTTAGCAAAGCCAATTGAATGTGATGGGCAAAACAATGTAACTAATAAGCATAAGGACACTCATTAGAGACAAGAGCTTGAAAACCAGCGCTATTCCCCATGACTATTACTAGCCCCATCATATCACTAGTACAAAAATACCTTTAAGCGAAGATTATATGCGTCTGTTGTAAAAATACTAGACACATAAAAAGGACAGAAGCGTCATATCTCTGCACTCATATGCATCTGGCTTTAATAAAAGCAGATGCATATTAGTGTACAATAGGTGTCTATCACGAGTAAAGACAGACACCTATAGTTCATTTTTAAAACCAAAAAACACGGTTTTTCTCTGTGCTCTTTTATTTGAAACCCAACTGTATATATCTATTTCTTTTAATTTAGAGCTTGAAACCTAGTTGTATGCGCCAACCATCTCCATCTTCAGCTCTCAACATAAAGTTGGCGTATAATACCTTCATCGCATCGATTTTGGACCTGTCTTAGTGGCGACGATAATGACAAGAGCTACATTGTTCGTTGGTGGTCAAAGATACGCATGGAAAGGTATTCTTTTTTTTTTCTCTTTACCTTTTGTTCTACATTTTTTGGCTACCATATTCAAATTTGAGTCTCCATTTTTCAACTAACATGTTCAAATTTAAGCCTCCATGTCGTAGCCACGACGATGACAAGAAAATATTTTTTTTGTTGATTTATAAAATGAAAGTGGGTTTCATGCATTGGGAGGTTGTCTAAGGCATTTGGTAAGGAGAAAACAAGTTGGTTCTGCACATGTTAAAGCTAATTTTCACCATCAATTAGCCAAGGAGTTGTATGTTCTCCACCTTATTACTATTGGTACTTGATATTCTACTTTTTTTATGGATTCGGGATCGGAACAAGATTTCTCGGAAGACGAACTGAGTAACAGTCTTTCAGTCTCAGCCAATCTCAGACAACCTCCATCAGTGAGAGATTTCGGACAGAGTGTAGTAGCTCCACTGAGAGCAGAGGGACAGACTAATTTAGGATAGGAACCTCCTATGGAGCAGATAGCAAATTTGTTGCAACGGATCGTACAAGAAGTTGTACGACTAGGTCCACCTCCTCCTCCATCTCAGCCAAACCCCGGATTGATAAGCTAAGAAAATATGGGGCCACAAAATTTATGGGAAGGAGAGAGGATGACCCAGCAGCTTCAAAGTTTTGGATGGAGTCCACAGAAAGGGTGTTTGAGGAACTTGAGTGTCCAGAGGAAAAAAAGGTCAAATACGCAGTGTCCCTTCTAAAAGATCATGCCTATGACTAGTGGAAATCAATCTTATCAAAGCCTCAGACACCAAAACCATCTTCCTAGAATTTCTTCAAGGCATAATTTAGCAAGAAATATGTGCCTAGAGTTTATGTGAATGAAAAGAAAATGGAATTTCAAGACTTGAAGAAAGGAAGCATGTCAATGGCTGAATATGAGATGCAATTCATCAGACTGAGTAAATATGCAACTGGAATCATTGCTGATAAGGTAGACAGATGTCGTAGATTTGAGGATGGGCTTAATGATGATATTGGGAATATGGTTATCACCCTTCAGCTTGAGGATTTTGCTACACTAATATCCTCAGCCATCAGTGTGGAAAAGAGGTAAAAAAGAAAAAGGATAGAAGAGCCACAGCGGAGATCAACAATTAGCATAGCCCAGACATCAGGTAAAAAGGGGTGGACAGCGCATAGGTTTTTCCAGTCATGGGGTGCTAGACCAACCTTTTCAGCTAGGGAAGGCCAACAGTTGAGGCCAGAGGGGTCTACAACTAGTGCACTGCTTCGAGTAAAAGGAGATTCATATCAGTCACATGTCAGCATTGTGGAAGATCACATGCAGGTGATTGCTGGTGGATTACTGGAGCATGCTTACGATGCAGATCTATTGAACACAAACAGAAAGATTGCCCCAGAGGAAGAGGTACTGGTGGTGTAGTATCAGTGCAGGTTCAGAATGTCACTCGAGGCAGAGGTAGAGGACATGGACAGTCTAGAAGCGGCAGGATTGGGCAGAGTGTATCAGAATCAGTGAATAGAGCAGAATGTAGCCAAGCCCCAGCCCCGAGGATATGCCATGAGAGTTCGTGAGGAGCAGGATGCCCTGTATGTCATTATCGGTAAATTTTCTCTTTATGATACTGATTTATTTGCACTGATAGATCCGAATTCTACACATTCATATTTATGCATGTCACCGCCTAGTCAAAGGAATATGGTAGCAAAGGAATTAGATTGTGATATATTAGTGACAAATCCTTTGGGTCATGGAGTGAAAGTTAATTGAGTACGTAAAAACAGTCCAATCAAAGCTTATAATGTAGAATTCCCAGCTGACCTAATAGAGTTGCCATTCCGTGAGTTTGATACAATCTTGGGGATGGATTGGTTAACTCAGCATAAGGCAGTGGTGGATTGCCAGTATAGGAGAGTGACTTTCAAGAATTTAGGACAGGATGACGTGATTGTCTTGGGTGAGAACCGACGATACTTGACTAATGTCATTTCTGTGATGTAGGCAAGTAAGCTTATCAAAAAGGGATGCGAAGCATTTTTGGCACATATTGTAGATACCAAGAAAGGCAGTCTAGATCTCAGGGAGATTCTTACAGTATGTGAATATCCATATATCTTCCCTGAGGCCTTGCCAGGGTTACCACCTATCAGGGAGACAGAGTTTGCCATTGATGTTTTGCCAGGCACAGCCCCGATATCGATCACTCACTACAGAATGGCACCCGCTGAGCTAAAGAAATTAAAAGTGTAGTTGCAAGAGTTATTAGAGAAAGGGTTTATCAGACCCAGTGTCTCACCTTGGGGTGCTCCGGTCCTATTTGTGAAAAAGAAGTATGACATTTTTCATTTGTGCATTGATTATTGTCAGTTGAACAAGATGACAATTAAGAACAGATATTCATTGCCGAGAATAGATGACTTGTTTGATCAGTTGAAAGGAGCAGGGGTATTTTCTAAAATTGACCTCAGATCAGGTTATCACTAATTGAGAATTAACGAATCAGACATTTCAAAAATAGCATTTAGGACTCGGTATGGTCATTACGAGTTCTTAGTAATGCCTTTTGGCCTGATGAATGCCCCAGCAGCATTTATGGATCTAATGAATAGAAGCTTTAGGCCTTATTTAGACCAGGTCATGGTGGTGTTCATAGATGATATCCTGGTGTACTCCAAAAGCAGAGAAGAACATGATCAACATTTTCATATTGTCTTCCATAACTTGAGAGAGAATCAATTATATGTGAAGTTATCGAAATGTGCATTCTGGTTAGATGAAGTGGGCATATTGTCTCAGCCGATGGGATCAGAGTCGACTCCAGCAAGGTAGAGGCAATCCTCAACTAGAAACCGTCTCAGAATATGACAGAGGTGAGAAGTTTTTATGGTTTGGCTGGCTATTATCGGAGATTTCTGAATGGATTTTCAATGATAGCTTCACCACTGACAAAATTGTTTAGAAAGGAGATTAGATTTGAATGGACAGACCGGTGCCAGACTAGTTTTGATATGTAATACCCCTTTACCCCACTATAATTCAGCAAGGTAAGTGAGCATTACTCGTCTTACTGTTTTATAAAATTAATGAAATGAAGAATTTTCTTTATGAAAATATTGCAAACACTAGAATAAAAATTATTACAAGCATAAATATTCAAAATTTTATTTATTTATAAAATACATTAATTTACATTCAAACTATGTTCTTTTACATAGTGACTCACATATTTAATACACATTATATGAAATAAAAATGATACTTTGATTTACAAAGTTTTTAACAAAATATACAAAAAAGAAAACCAAGCTGCTAGCTGTTAGCTGCTTTCCTCCGGGTACCCTTTTTCTTCTGATAATTCTATTTCTACGGCTACTCTTCTAACTTGCGCGAGAGGAAATCACTCGCACTAAGCTACTTGCTTCATGGTACTTCAATGATAAAACTTTTACATACATATATATTTTCTCATATATTAATTAACCATTTAATAAATAAGGCATAAAATAAAGAATTATATAAAATCAATAAATTTCAGCAAATACTCAATATTTTACAACTTTGATTCATATAACATTTATAAAAATCACATACTTCGATATTATTATTATTTTTCCATAGACGGCTTAATAATTTTGCCATAGACGGCTTAATAATTTTGCGTCAAACGCATTTATAAATTGTTATTACCGGCTTTTATATTTAGCACCGATTGCCTAAATTCCCTGATTGGCATGTCAAACTATTCTCTATTCTAGTTCTAGCCTATGTGTCTTTGGGCTTAACTATTTTTATTTTAATTCCCAATATTTTAAAAAAATGACTATTATTCAATTACCATATTTATACTTATTTATTTTTGTGTTCTTTATTCCCATTATTATTGCACTAAAATCTCACAGATAAATAATTTGTTAAACATTTATAATTATCAATAAAGTAAATATTCACATTAATTATTACATATAATAATCACAACACATGCGAAAGCCCAAGATTTTATATTTTAACCTATGGCAGATTTCGGACCTATTTTTGGGCTTCATATTTAGCCCATTTATAATTTGAATTGGAAGTTCTGGTCTTCTAACCTTTTTTAGATTATTGTCTTAGTTTCAGATGCATCACAAATCACTCAAATCCCAATTTTCTATCAAATGTTATGATCAATTGAATACTGAATCATCACAGAAATTTCTGCCCATAATTTTCTGGATAGATTCTAGGCTGCCCATAATTCCTTATATATTAAAAAATGTAAGATTTTTATCAATGAAGCACATACCTAATCAGCATTGGTTCTTCCCTTAAACCTTATTTTCCTTCCCTTATTAGCTAGCTTTTTCCTTGCCTTTGTCACCCTCTCGAGGGCCTCTCACTTGTTCACTTATTTTTCCTACACAACCATACCATATTTCAATTCCAATATCCATTTTCAATGCTTTTCATGTCTACAAAATATTCTAATGCTCCTAATATGTTTTACACCTTAATTGAGCTTAAATGTACTAAGGTTAAACTTCCCTCTTAATATGTCATGGTTGACCAAAAATCATATCTTAGTTTCCAATTCATTTTCTTCAATTCAACACTCAATTCACACTTAATTTATCACCAATTGTGGTGTTTCTATGTTAATTTCAATTTCCCCTAAAATTCTTTAACTATGGCAGCCCCTCATTCATCCCTTAACATCATTTTTCTCTAGTTTTTAAGCCATAAAATAATTAACGAACATCAATTATCATTAATTCAAAGTTTAACTACACTTCCATCAACTAATCACAAACTTACATTTTCTAAGTTCAATCTTGCAACATAACCTAAATCTACCAAACCTAATCACATCTATCACCAATATGGATCTCAAATGGAAGGAAAAAGGTTGAACTTAAGAAGACTAAACTCACCTTAAGGATCTTCCAAGTGGTCCGAAATTCCCCCTAACCAATCTCCCTTTTCTTGTCTTCCTTCTTCCTTCTTTCTTGCTCCTTTGCTCTTTTTATGGCAAGAGCACCTTAATTCTGAAGTTTACTCTCTCAAAACTACTTTCTTTTCTCACTTTTTCATGCTTGATTTGAAGGAAAATGGTGGCTTATGGAAGGCTAGAGTGGACAGCAAAGAGAGGAGAAAAGAAGATGAAGAAGAGTTAGATATTTTGGTGGAGGAATGGAGAATTCCTCCCATTTTTTACTTTTATACTTTGATTAAGGTGTGGGTCCCACTAATTAAAATTAATCCTAATTCTTATTGGTTAATTAAGTTAATTAATCTTGATTAACATTTAAACTTTGAGAAATTCCATATTTACCACATCTCCCTCCATATTCACACTTCTTCCCCCAACAATTCATATGCAGTTGCTGGTCGGGGCCGTGGGGATGGATAGAAAGATGAATAGTTCGGTTGGCCTTGATGCCATAATACCAATTTTTTCCATAGAAAATTTTATTTTTTTTCTAATTCTAGCACTGATATTTTTAATTTCTAAATAATAATACCCTTAATTATTTTTTCTTATTATTAGTCATTTTTTATGCATTCAAATTTAGACTCCAATTGAACCTGCGCGCCTCACTACGGTCACACATAATCGGGGCCTAAATCACTGGATGTTACATGATAAGTTGAAGAAAATGTTGAAAGAGGCACCGGTGTTAACACAGCCTACTGCGGAAAAAGATTATGTGGTGTACAGTGATGCTTCCCTTAATGGTTTATGGTGTGTACTAATGCAAGAAGGCAAAGTGATCGCTTATGTTTCCAGACAACTGAAGCCTCATGAGAGAAATTATCCGACACATGATTTGGAACTAGCAACCATTGTGTTTGCATTGAAAATATGGTGACACTACCTGTATGGCAAGCAATGTTATATCTATACAAACCATAAAAGTCTAAAATATTTGCCTTCACCAAAGGAACTCAATTTGAGACAGAAACAATGGCTAGAATTAATCAAAAACTACAATTGTATCATTGATTATCAGCTGGGTAAGGCCAATGTGGTAGCTGACGTTTTGAGTAGAAAAACTCTGGCAGGTAAATGTTAAAACTTAAATTTATTAAGTGAACAAGAAAAAAAATGAAATAATAAGTTCTTTATATATTATTTGAGGAGAATTGCAGATTCAACCCACATTGATTCAACCCACATTGACAATTAGAAGCAGGACACAAAATTAAAGGAAATCTTTGAAATAGTGAAAAAAGGTGAAAACCCAGAATTTACTATCGAATCAGATGGGAGTTTAAGGCAAAAAGGCAGGTTATGTATACCCGAATTGAAACAAGAGATTTTGAAGGAGGCTCACAATGTTATTTATGCAATGGAACTGGGAAGCAATAAAATGTATCATGACTTGAGGGCATATTACTGGTGGCCAGGGATGAAAAGAGATATCACATATTATACTACCAGATGTTTAACTTGTCAGTAAGTGAAGGCTGAGCATCAAGTACCAAGTGGATTATTACAGTAAATTTCAATTTCATAGTGGAAATGGGAAAGAGTTGCAATGGATTTTGTTTCTGGTTTGCCTTTGACACAAAAGAGGCATGATTCAGTATGGGAAGTGGTGGACTGGCTCACTAAATCAGCTCATTTTCTACTGATCAAGATGGATTATCCACTTAACCATTTGGCAGAGATCTATGTTAATGAGATAATCCGTTTACATGGTGTGCTAGTTTCAATCATTTCATATCGAGACCCGAGGTTCACTTCAAAATTCTGGAAAAGTTTGCATCAAGCAATGGGCACTCGACTCAATTTCAACATAGCTTTCCACCCACAAATAGATGGAAAAATATGAGAGGGTCATATAGATATTGGAAGATATGTTGAGGAGTTGTGTGATTGAATTTAAAGGCATTTGGGACAAACATCTTCCATTGATAGAATTTGCCTACAATAATAATCACCAAGCCAGTATCGATATGGCACCATATGAAGCCTTGTATGGGAGAAAATATAGAATGCCTTTATGTTGGACCGAGCTTAATGAAAATAAAGTAGTGGGTCCAGATCTAGTACAACATACAGAGAAAAAAGTGAGAGTAATAAGAGATAGGCTGAAAGCTACTGCTAATAGACAGAAATCATATGCAGATTTGAAAATGAGGGATATTGAGCATACAGTTGGTGACAAAGTATTCTTAAAAGTTTCACCTTGGAAAAGGATTTTTTGATTTGGAAAGAAGGGAAAGTTGAGTCCTAGGTTCATTGGACCTTATGAGGTACTTGAACGCATAGGTCCCATGGCATACAAATTAGCTCTACCACTAGAGTTAGACAAAATTCACAACGTATTCCATGTGTCCATGTTGAGAAGATATCAATCGTATCCATCTCATATCATATTAGCAGAACCTATAGAGATACAACCAAATCTAACTTACGATGAGGAGCCAGTGGAAATTCTAGCTTAAGAAATAAAAGAGCTACGGAACAAGAAGGTACCATTGGTAAAGGTTCTGTGGAAAAATCATAATTTAGAAAAGGCGACTTACGAAAATGAAGAGGTGATGAAGGCTCAATATTCATAATTATTCCACTCCAGTTAAAAAATTAAATTTCGAGAATGAAATTTTTTTTAAGGATAGGAAAATTGTAATGCTCGGTAATTTAGGCCACGGTCGCGGTTGACCAAAATTTGGCGCGCCGAACCGATCGAAGTCTAAATTCGGACATAAAAGGAAAAAATTAAAATGATAATAAAATATGAGAAAAATATTTTGGATATTATTAATTTAGAATTTTGAAGTTCGGAAGTAAAATTGGAAAAAAAAATTAATTTTTCCCTGAACGAAATTGGAAATTGCAGTATTGTTAGCACCGATATTTTAAGAAGGCATAAAAATATAATATTATTTATCTAAGGAGAGGAATATTCTTTTGATTAAAATAAATTAAGAGTGATTTAAATTAATTGACTAATGGGAAACAAGATTAGCAATTAATCCTAACCACCCACCTAATCCAACTATAAAAGTCAACTTTCACTTTTTGCCTTTATTCTTCTTCTTCCTCATCTTAATCAAACCCATTTATCTCCCTTTTTCTTCCTTTTTTCATGACCTTCCTTCCCCCAATTATTCATCTTTTTATTCTTCAATTAAAGCTAAGATTAGATGGAAAAAAGGTGGAATTAAGGCAAGATCATCAAAAAAGTGAGGTTAAGTGAGCAAAACCAAGGAAGAGGAAGGAAGAAAGGAAGAGAAAAAGAGAAAGAAGACTTTGTTCATTTTGAAGATCATCAAAGGTGAGTTTAGATTTTGCATTTTATCACTTTTCTTCTTCTATTTTCTTTGAGTTTGGGGTTAGTTGCCATTAAAGCTAGTAATTTAGGGTTATTATTATGTTAATGTTGATTAAAGGTGGATTAGTGTGATTAGTGTAAAATTTATTGTTAGGACAAGGAAGTGAACAAACTTTGAACCAAAATCAAAGAGGAAGTAAGGGTAAAGAGAAAGCTAGCTAGGAAGAAGATAAAAGTGAAGGGAAGTGAATTTTGTGAGGTATGTACATTTGGCAAAAATTCAATGTAGAAAAATGTTGATTTTGATTTTGTGATGTTGTGAAACTTTGTATGAATTGGTGATTAAATGATGCCATGAATGTGAAAATAAAAATTAGAATATGAAGTTGATGTTTGAAAATGGAAATTATATGAATTAATTGATGTGCTGGAAAATTCGTCTTATGAACAGTGTTTAGTTTTCTGATTATAACATGAGTTCTGTAAATGCTTTTTGAGTGATTCCTATTGGGTTGGAAAGCTAAGACATAGGGCTTCATCAGACCATTAGACCTGAATATGCCAGATATTAGGTGAAAAATGGACTCAAAATTTGTACTAGAAATCTGTCCAATAAAATACTTGGCAGATTGCAATGAACGTAGCTTAGAAAAAATCCATAACTTTCGGTACAAAATTTGGTTTGATGTGATTCCAGCTGAACATTAAAGATAATACATGTACCTACATTTTGTTAGCTAATCACTTGTCCAAATTCCATCTAAAAATGGACGAAAAATACAGGGAAACATAAGGAAGATATGTTGTCCAGAATAGGACAGTTTGCACATATGTGTTGATTGTGGAATTTTGTGATAGAAAAATATATTATTTGATTTTCTTGTAGTTATAATGATTAAATGAGCAAGTATGAGGTTGTAAAATATTTCATGTGAATTATTGCATTTATTTGGAATTTATATTAGTGTTACATACATAATTTATGTAAATAATAATAAAGGTAACAAATATAATTAAGTCTTATAATATCTTGTCGAGAACTAAAAATTAAGTTGGTATGCCAATAAAAGGGTAGAAATATAGGCACTAAAAATAATAGTGCTGAGATTTCATTTACGTAAGTACTAAGAAATAGTGTTAGTTGAAATTACGTATGCACTAAGAAATAGTGCTGAGTTTAAAATTACGTATGCACCAAAAAGGTGCTTAGTTATTATTGGAAATATTGACGTTAAATGCCGAGTTATAAAATAATTATGTAGGCATCGAGTATACTGCTGGAGAGCAGAAACTCTGTATCCAGTGTTTAGTTCTGGTCTAAGATGTCGTGGGCTATTAAACAAATAACAGAAAAAAAATGTGAATTATGAAATTTATATTGTAAATTTTATATTTTGAATTGTTAATCAATTTCAAGCAAGCTTAATGAAATGAACGTTAAAATTGATAAATTGTATATTTTTCCATGACAAAAATAGTTTTAATAGTATGTGAATATTTGGCATGCTTAGTAAGTTGATTGTAGTTTTAAAAGGTTTATTTCAGAAATATTTATATAATTATTGGATAGTTGTCAAATGTACCACTAAGCTAGTAACTTAGCACGTATGTTTCACGCGCAGATAAATAGACCTAGCTGTTACGTTAGGGCGATCGAAGATAAGGGGAACCCCAAGATCAGATTGCAGCAGTCTAGTTTCTTTTTGTATGTTTTGGAAATTATATTGTAAAAAATAAATTTAAGAATTTCTTTTCATGTAAATTTGTAGCATGTAATATTTATAAGGAATGAATTTGATAATTTTATATATCTAGTATTATTTGTAATTATAGTTTAATTGAATGAGTTCTTTTAAATCAAATTATTCACATCAGTAGTTGCATATTTTAAATAAAAAAATATATATGATAATAAATATTTCGCTAATAATAAACTTGAAAATTGAAATAAAAATATTTATACAATAAATTGAGCATTTGTTTTAAAACAAATTATCTTAGTAGCACATCCATATCCTATTAATAATTAATAGGGTAAGGGAGTGCTACATTATGAATATTGTTCTTGCGCTTTTTACCTTGCAATCGCGATCTTCCTTTCGCATCCAATCTCGCAGTTGTGCTTCTGGTCACAAACCACATTGGTTCTCAAATACACTTTTGGCTCTGTCAAATCCATGGTCGCTAAAATCTTAGTGCACTTGTGATGTCCTTATCATGGATAGCTTTGTTCACCAAATTTGAGAATTATGTGTTTTGCTTAGTTTTTTCAACTTTCACCAAGTTTTTGTCTTCCAAAAGCTATGAAACTTATAGACCTATAAAATAACACTCACCAAACATATTAGTGACTTTCAATTTGATGGTCAAGATTAAAATAGAAATACACCCACTTATTCGGTTTACTATTAAAAAAATGCAAAGAAAAAACAATGGATAATATAATTTTCAAATGTTTTACCAATATTATGTGCCCAAAATCCCCCATTAAGTGGCATATAGCCTTTGGTATCAAACAACAAATGTGAGTATGATTAATAGTCCAAAATTATTTCAAGATTTCATCCTATTAGCTTGTGCAATATAATTTCTAAAATCACTATAATTAGTCTTAGCCAAAAGACTAAAAATAATTCTAGGAAAGTTAATAAATGAGTCTTTTTCTTCACTCGTAGTAGGCTTAGTACATATATATGTGCATTATTTTTTAGATCTTTCGCCATAAAAAGGTAGAAGCTTATAACTCCAAAGTTAGATAAGGAAAAAACACAAGATCGTGTAGAGTGGTCTTTTTAAGGGTAATAATGATAAAATTTGAATTTCACAAACATGGGCGTCTCTATTATTATGAGATTTATTTCCTTGGTAACCTATTTCATACATATAAAAGGTACGTTGACAAAATGCATTCCATTGAATCAACGTTTGACAACGTAATCCATTCTCAATTTTCTTTTTGCGCTTTAAATTGACTGGCTTATTGTATATGTGAATTGAGAACTTTTCATGGAATTCTAATTTGCAAGGGAGCTCCAATAGTTGTCTGCCTTTTAATAACAAATGATTACATTCTTTTCATGAAAGCCACTCTTGAAAGAGCAAGTGTGATGTCTAATATTCTACAATAACATGAGATGATCTTTAGGTCAAAATTTAAATCTACGCAAATTTGAAATCTTATTTAGTTTTAATATGGATGAGCCCAATTTTAATCAACTGGTCACAGACCTTAGTGTAAAAAAGATTACCCAATATGCTCTTTTATGTTGGTCTTCCTATTGCCTGTGGTGGGTCGAAAAGGGCTATTATTGGTAATTAAAATTAAAGACAGATTATGATCCCATTTGCAACTAGGATCAGTTATGTAAGCCAAAGGGGTGGCATAGGCTATCGGGGTTCTGGAAATTTTAATAGAGCGTTTTTTGCCAAACAAGCAAGGCAACTAATTACCTCACCACACTCGCTGCTCAGTTGTTAAAGGCTAGGAAATACTAAACACTAATAATTTCTATGCCAGGTTGGGTAACGTTTAAAGCTACTCTTGGAAAAGTACACTGGCAAGTAGAGATGCCTCGAATAATAGTACCCGTTGGCAACTTGATGAAGGAACACCGAGAAAAAATATAGCAGGATCAATGAATCCAAAACCCTTCAAAGAGTAGTCATCGGATGTTGCACTTTCATGTTTAATTTACAATGTTACCAAGTCATAGCAATGGGACCTTGTTAACCAAGTTTTCTTACCTGTTGATTTGGAAAAAAATAGACTTAAGCCCGCGTTCTTGCAGCTACACTTTTGGCCAGCTATTCCTTTATATACTGTGCAGAAAATTAACATCAACGCACTGTCAAGTACCACATGTCCACACACACAGAAATGAGGCAGGTAACTTCTCTACATAAAAGTTCCACAAATTTTCATCGGAAAAACAGAATATAATATATTAATGTCAGTATAAAACACGCCAACCAGAAAAATGCGGGAAAGGATTCATTAAAGAGCCTATTCTAAACAATTACTGCATTATGAAATGCTCCATTGACCGACTTCAAAGGAGCAAATTGCCATTTCTAGTCTCTTAATAACATACAGACCCATGTTAAAGGGGCAATTTCAAATCTTCCAGCAGTTGTTACTTCTGCCGTAACATATAAAACCCTCCAGAGTAGAGTCCGCACAACATATGCAGGTAATTCTCATATAAACTTCCACATCTCTTCATTTGTAGAACTCAAAGTCCGTATCAGGCTTCTTCACATTGGTTCGATAACCTTTCTCAAAGTCCTTTGGGAGTATGACATACCTGTTCTTGCGAACTGCATGCATCCCTGCTTCCTGGCAAATAGCTGCAATCTGCAGAGGGCAATCAATTGCAAAGAGTGGCAAAAATAGTTAATACCAAATCTGATTTCATTACACCATCATCATCATATAGATTGGCTACACCTTGGCTTCTAAGATCTCCCCTTTAGAGTTGTGTAAGCCCAATGAAGAGAATATGCATGACAAAACAGTAGGAAATGCAAGACTAAATACTCTGGTCACTAGTTTTGAAAGAAAAAGCAGCTAACCTCAGCAGCACTGATTTTATCTGGCCGTGAAACATAATCCTCCAAGTCTACCTCATCACTGAGATTCATTTTAGATGTGCACACCTGCACAGCAGAAAACATTATATCCATGAATACTGCCATGAAATATGATAATCCTGTCAAGCCAACAGGTAAAAACAAATAAGACCTTAGAGGAGGCTTCATGAATCTCCTAGTTAAGTTTAATATCAATAAAGAATATAAAAGAACTAACCTGGAAAACAAGCCTCTTCTGCCGTCTATCAGGCAGAGGAAATTCAATTTTTCGGTCCAACCTTCCAGGACGAAGAAGTGCAGGGTCCAAAGTGTCTGCCCGATTTGTTGCCATTATGACTTTAACATTCACTGTCTGATCAAACCCATCCATCTAGGCAAAATACACAATTGAATGATCAGTTAAGAAACAATACTGGAACTCAATATCATGATTTCACATGCAGATGCAGGATCATTACATTTTGCAAGTACAAAATTTATAAAATAATACCTGATTCAGAAGTTCCATCAAGATTCGCTGGACTTCTCTATCAGCCCCAGTTTGGGCATCAAACCTAGCGGTAGCTATAGCATCTACCTCATCAATGAAAATAATTGCAGGGGCATTCTCCTTTGCAAGACGAAAAACATCACGAACCATACGAGGGCCCTGTAATGAAGAAAGGAAAAGATATTACAAACAGTTATCTGCATGAACAAATATTATTCAAACCAATGAGAGAACTTTATAATGATGCAAATGCATATAAAGCTGGAAATTTTTATCAAAAAGACAACAGTTGGTACTCCGAAGGGCGGTTACTCCTCTGAAGGGACAATTAATATGGGGTTAAGGGAGTAAGTGTTACTCCAGTAAAACCTTGTCACCCTGTAACAGAGTGGGATGCAATTAAATTGATGTCTAGCTACATAAATATTATACTGCCAGAATGCACTCTTCTGATAGTCTAGGTGATATGTAATAGCTGGAAGAAGAAAAGGCTTAAAGATGCCAATAAATGTTAAAAGGAAAATTACTGTCTATTTCATTCTCTCTTACATCAAACATACAATACTATATATCCTTCAAATCACTTAAAACTACAGAAAATCAAAGGATTTAAAAAAATTATTAAAATAATCATAATAGAGTTAACAATCAATTTCATGAAAATAAGAAAGGTCGTATCAGCAAAGTTTTACCATGTAGAACCCCTTGAGCAGTTAAAGTAGTTAAAGTTTTACCTTGTAAAAAAGAGCAATTAACCTGCTGAAGCCAGGCAATCATACACTTTTAAAATTAATATGATTAGTCAGTTTTTACTGCCAATTCACACAATCTCTTTTTTATTTTTCTCAACATCAAATTCAACTGTCTTGAGAATATATAATCATCAAAATAAAAAAAGGTTGCATCTGCAAAAGTCTTACCAAGTACAACTTCTTGAATAGTTAAGAGTTTAGAGATCATTTTTATCAACAGGGAAAAAAAAGAACAATTAACCTCCTAAGACCAAGCAATCACACACTTTTCAAATTGATTGAATTAGCAGTTTACTGCCAATTCATACACAATCTCATTATTCTATTTTACAAATGCATCAAGAACGTGTGATTGTGCAAGAGCATGCTTGAAAAATTTAAACATTATTACTAATTATAGAACATTCCATATCATTATTACAAAGTTATTCAAGCCTGTTTTGTCTAATACTTGCGCATGCTAGAAAAGTTTAAACATTTTTACCAAGTATTAGAACTTTCAATATCATTATTATGATGTTGTTCAGGTCTATTTTACACAATAATTGATACCTAATATTTGCCCCTTAAGAAAAACGAAAGATTAGACCTAACAATAATTTTTTAACTTGGAATCAAGATCAACACATGAGTAAATTAGCACAAGGTCATACACATCGAACATTCCTCTTGCTTGCAATGAAAAACACTTAACAAAAATATGAACATTTAAAAGCAACCTCTCCCAAATACTTCTGAACAAACTCAGAGCCAACAACTCTAATAAAAGCTGCAGTAGTATGATTAGCAACAGCCTTGGCCAGCATAGTTTTTCCAGTGCCTGGCGGACCATAGAGCAGGACACCACGAGGAGGATCTATTCCGATTTGTTTGTACAGCTCATGGTGAGTCAGCGGCAACTCCACTGCCTCTCGGATTTCCTGTTTTTGAATGTCACATCCTCCAATATCCTAAGAAAAATGGAAAAAAAGGTTTGTAACAAAACCTAATAGAAGAAATAATATCATAATTATGCCAAATTGGATATTAGTTAAGCAGATAAATATTAGTAATCTATGACCATTACTAGCAATATGCACACATAAAACCAAACAACGATCACAACTATCACTTCCCATAACAGTTCGCAAAAACCCCCAGCATAGTCAAGAATAAGTGTCTAGGGCTGTAAGAACTATCCAAAAAGGATAAGGCAAAACAGTCTCACAATGGTGATTTAACATCAACAAAGTCCATGTAAATCGCCTACTATCAAAATTTCAAGATTAGATAGAGTTCTTATCATCTTATCTACTAGGCATACAAACCATGAAAAGCCAACCATAAAGAAAATGTCATCATTCAGGGTTTCATAATACTTTATAAAATATGGTGAAAATAGTCTGTTATAGCATGCGAATGTCATACTGCGAAAGGAAATGCGATAGCAAGGAGATGAATGCAACCAAAACAAGGTTCATTAGGCAAAGCAATGTAAAATCTACAATGTAAATTGAAAAAAAAATTTGCAAATCCAACAGCAAAAGTCAAATTTTAATTTATTCTGTGCTGTACTAACCCTAATTGTACAATCACCAAATAGAAGAAAATCAACAACATAAACAATATGTCGAAAAAGAAAACCCCAATTAACCTTAAAAACGCCAATTCAACTAATTAAAAAGAAAAAAAAATACATAATTGATTTGAACTTACATTATAAGTGACGTCAGGTTTCTCGGACTGACTAAGAAGAGAAATACTGGAATCTGCCTCAGGAGGCAAGACATCCACAAGAGCATTAGAATGTCGATGCAATGCAACAGAAGCAGAGGGTTTCAAGAGCTCCCTATTGATAGTACTCAAAATCCTAACATAATAGTTAGACCCCGTAGTGGAGCCAACGATACCATTGTTCTGGTCGACCATCTCCATGAACTGACCAATGACAAGCGGCACCGATTGGATCCGCTTAACCTCTTCCTGGGCACGGAGGAGCTCGCGCTTCAAATTCTTCTGCTCGTCTTTAACATACTCTTCTTGTATGTCGATGAACTCAAGCTGACGCTGAAGGAACTTAAGGCGGCTATAGAGGTCGTCGTCGTCGGAGTTTGATAGGTCGGAAAAGGCCGGTTGGTGGTCCGATCTCGAAGCGGGGATCGACGGCGGCAGTTCCAGTGAGGGCTTAGGGTCAAGAACCATTGCTGAGGAAGCCATTTACTATAGGAAGAAGAAGAAACTCGTCCTTCCGACCTCAATTTGCTAAGCTGAGAACGGTAGAGAGAATATTGTTTATGGGTAATGAACAAGCGAGTTGATTTTTTTATATAGCAGAGTGTCCATTTTGTCCTTCCGCCCAAGTTATAACTTGATTGGACGAAAATACCCCTACTTCCGGGTCCTTTTTGATGCAGAATTATTGGAATTTGGATTGCTTTGATAATAGATTAAATGGTAAAATACTTCCACCGATGAGGTTTGTTGAATAAACTAGTTTCTTACTCTAGTTTTTGAAATATATTATAAATTTTTTTTTATATTTAATTTCATTAATTAAAAAAATTATATATTATTTTAAATGGTATATTTCGTTAGTTAATTAGAATTTTACTGAAATAGTTAAAATTAATTTTTAAATACTAAAAATACCCTTATTTATTTGTTGATATTTTGTTAACTTAAAAATATGTTAAAAAGAATAACAAAATTAACATTTTGGCATCAAAATAATGACATTAAAAAAATTTTGGTATTTTTAAAAAAAAAGTAAATTTGACATTTTATTCATATATAATGGTGAAAGAACTAAATAGTATATTAAACCAAATATGAAAAATTTTATAATACATTTCCAAAATTGAAGGAACGAACTAGCGTATTCAGTCAAACTTTAGAGGGTCAGAGTAATTTACCTTAAATTAAAATGTGTCAAACTCAATCCAATGGTATACCTCATGACTGTCAAAGTAATATTTAAACTAGCATTTGGTGCCTTGCGTTTTGCAAGTTCTCTTACTTTCTACATGTTTGTTATTCTTTTGCTAGAATAGGGGTGTGAAAATGAATTAGTGAGTTGTGTTTTAATCATATTGATATATTCTAGTGACACAATTAGAGTTAATACGAACGCTACCCATTTTTACTTGTTAATCATGTTAATCTTAACACGACACATAAATTAAATGAATTATACAAACATTAACATATTTAATTTCCGTATCGTGTTAGGATCATAAAACTCAATACGACCTATATATATACATCTTTTGCTTTGTTAGGGTCATAAAATCCAACACGACCCGACATGATTTGTATATTAATATATCAATATACCAAGCACATATATTTTTTCAAATGAAATGATACTATTAACCTTGACATTACTATAAATTTATGTGTTATAAATGAGTTAAGTTAGGTTAACACGACTCAACACAATATGTAAAAATTAAACTATTTGTAACGTGTTCACATGTCAATCCATTATACGACCCACTTTGATACTATTAACTTTGGCATTACTATAAATTTACGTGTTATAAATAAGTTAGGTTAAATTGACACGACTCAACACGACATATAAAAATTAAACGGTTGTAACGTATTCACATGTCAATTCATTACACAACCCACTTTGAGTCGTGTAATAAATAAATCGACTCATTTCTAATATGAACTCGTATATACTCAATATTAAAACAATAATTTTACATGATTCGTGAATCAAGTTCATGTGTCATAACTCATTTTGACACCTTTACTAGGATATCCACCTTTATTCATTATTTCTATCAATGGAAGAATCTTTTGAGAATTTAAATATTAAAGGAGTTGAATTAGATGTTATCGCGACAGTCTCAAATAAAAGTAATGAATAAAATTACGCGTATGAATTGTATTTTGTTAGGAAAATACTCACTAGTAAAAGAATTAATTTTGGAGCTCTCCAAAATACTTTGTTGAATCTATAACGCCTTAGATGTGGCATGCTAATCAAATATAAACATAAGCAAGTTTATACCTTTTAGTTCTTCCATGAAAGAGATTTAAATAAAGTCCTATCAGGTATCCATAGACTTTCAAAAATTATTTGCTGATTTTTAATATAATATTCAATAGGAAGAATCCTTGGCTTGAAATTCAATCAAACAAAATTTTGGGTCCGAATTCATAATTTGTCTTTATACCTTTTAGTTTTTCCATGAAAGAGATTTAAATAAAGTCCTATCAGGTATCCATAGACTTTCAAAAATTATTTGCTGATTTTTAATATAATATTCAATAGGAAGAATACTTGGTTTGAAATTCAATTAAACAAAATTTTGGGTTCGAATTCATAATTTGCCAATGGATTTTACAATGAAACAATTGGCTATATTATTTTGGATTTTCATGGGGGAATTCATTGAGTATGACACTCCCAGCAAAACATCGATGCAACAATGGTAATTAAAGATCAAAGTTTGCATTGATGTCAAACAACCATTAAAAAGAGGGAAAATTATTTAGAAAAAAGGATGAAAATACAATTTTGGTAATTTTTCAATATGAAAAGATTGTCTTTCCTTTGCTTTGTTTGTGGAGTTCTAAAGCATATGGGATGCATACTATGAGGTTCTCTTTCGTAATCCTGAAGTTGAAAAATCCAAAGGTTGGGAACCTTGGTTGTGTGCAAAAATTGGGCAACCAGAGAGCAAACCCATGAATAGATGGATAAAAAATTTGAGTGGCAAGTTTATTGTAGAAATCATTGCCTACAATTGGGAGATTGAAATTATAATATCTTCTTATATAATTAGAATATTCCTAACTATATAGGAGAAAGTTACACAACTAGATGTTCGTAATAAAAATGTTTATTATTTAAAATCTATTTATTTCAATTATTCCAAATAAAATTTCTTTTGTTGACTCATTAAAAACATCTCAAAATTAAACCCTTTGTGTCTATCATAGATTCTTTGATGATTAGCATCGCCATATATTATCCATCTCATAATCAATCATACTTGATTAAACATGCACTTTGAATAAAAAGAGATATATTGTGTGGGCTTCAACTAGCCCTTAAAGTTTACAAAATAATATCAATCCAAAAATTACAAATTTCGTATAGAAAAGCCAATTTAATACAAAAACCAATGATCATAAATTGATATGGCAAAAAAAAAAAAGAATTCTATATCAAAAGTCACCAATGTGACGAATACTATGTGTATTCTTTATATCGACTCTATAGGATGGACTCTTTGTAACATCCACCGCAGAACAGGCAAACCTCACAATATGGGCGGACACGAACACAACTATATTTGAGTCTACTTGCCTAAATTAAAATTTTTCTAATTTATGTTTGTATTAACAATATTTGTTCTGGATCAATCTAATATATGAAAACATAAAACTTGTTTTCTGTATTGGAATCACAACCATAGTCATATTAAACTATCCTGGGCATTAAAATCCTTTATTACAAAAAAAAATGTACTTAATGAAAATACATCTCAATTATTTGCTTCTAATCCATAATGTATGGAAACTAAATAGAATGAATGAAATGATAATACAGACCTAACACGGGTCATTCTAATTGGTTTTTTCTTTTCTGCACGTCACTCAACAGTCTACTGACTCCAAACCTGCATGTAGAAAAATTCACATGTTAAGCTATTGAAAGCTTAGTGGTACATATAATCATTTAAATTCTAACATGCATTCACATATAACATAACATTCATAATCAAAATATACTTGTGTACTTGTCCATACCATCATATACATAACACATCTTGACTTACATTATTCATGTTGACTTGTCAATATTATACAATACTATCATAATATTCAACTTCTGATAACAACATTCTCAGTCATGCCATATATACATCTAAGTAAAACATCATATGTAAATATCATGGCCTAATTACATGTGTGACATAATTATCATAGATGAATTCATTTCATATTATTATATTGAATATCGACCATAGTCATACTGAATTTCATCATAATCTAAAATAACAAGCTTTTAATATCATTTATATGATTATTGGTTTCCACAATCCTTTTTTCCAGGATATGACTGTATTCTGTTTCACTAAATTCTATATATCTTTGTGGCAAGGCTTTGCCTTACAATTTTCCATATTATTATATTATCAAATTCCAATTTTCTTAGCCCAATACTCTAGATCCGGACCACCTAGATACAGATTGTGAAAAATGAGTGCTTTAATATGAGCTTAAGTCATCCTAGTCACTACTATATTTGTCTGTATTGCTACCACTGAGTTTCTCAAATTAAGAGTGCTCTAACACGAGTTTAAGCCACCCTAATGAGCAATGACTGCATACATATGGGTACAAGGGCACTTTGACAAGAGCTTAAGCCACCTTATCCCTAATCTGAATATGCTACCACTGAGCTTCTCAAATTAGGAGCATTCTAACATGAGCTTAAGCCACCCTGATGAGCAATATAATAATTGTATGCATAAATATTCTACGGTACCATAACCCCCTCAATGTCATGCAACATATCCTAGCTAGTCTTCGAATAGAGAATGGGCATATGTATTCATTTTTTGGATAATTAACATCATTTATGTTTTATTCCATAGTTTCACAATATCATCATGTATCATTTGATAATCATAGCACTTAGTACATTCACATGTTTCATAAAACATGACATCATATTGTAATTAATTTCATTCGATCATACTAAGTTTATGTTTATATCATACTTAACTTGTTTCATCACGTGAATCAATTCACACGTTTTTGGAAACAGGGCATTCAAAGGCATGAAGTCTTATGTCACGAGTTGTCTACCCGTGACTAGCTCAAGATCATTCACGGGTGAGATATTTGTTCATGGGTATGAAATTCATACTTTTACGGGAGTGAAGCTTAGCTTCATGGGCGTAAAGTTTGGCTTCATAGGCATGATAAATCATACAAAAATATAATTTCAGCACCATTTTCAACTAATTCCACACACAATCATGCAAAATGCTAAAGCTTAAACATCCCAACATCAGTAATTAACATATCAACATTATTGTGCATCACAAAGTATTACAAACCATTTAACTCAATTCCAACATATACCATTTTAATATTTCTTATCACTAACCATATCAGAATTCATAATTCACATCACCAGCACTTATAATCGAATAAAAATGAGTACATGTATAAACCTTAATATTGGAGCCCCAAAACTCATTTCTCTCGCATCTAATGCCTCTAGTGGGGTTCTCCACTATCAATTTCAGCCCCTAACATGAAACAGAGACCAAAATTACATTTTATATCCGTCATTGTATCTATTTATGCCATAAATTATCAAAACCTTAACTTTTCATTGTTTTTAAGCCTATAGATCTAACTCTTCTATAAAACTGAAATGAAACTATCAAAGATTAATGGAAATAACCTCCTTTATCTCTATTTCGACGATTACAGATTGTAAATAGGGAACAAAATGTTTTCAAACCTTTCTTAGGTTCTTACTTCAATTCTTATATCGAAATCTTTGCTTTTAATCCATTTCAAACTCATTTATCGTGGGGATTACATGTTTAATCAATCAGAATTGAAAAGGGAATGAGGGAAATATGTTTATGAGGCTCTAGAGTGTTGTAGCTAGGGTTAGGAGTGATTTTATGTGAGTCTTTCTGTCAAAACATGAAACTTTCATATATAAATTGTGAATGTTCACGGGCGTGAACTATAGTGTCATGAGCAGGAATCATAATGTCATAGTTGTGAAGCTCTTCAGCTTTAGAATCTGAATTTCACGATATTCACGACCATGATTAACCTTATCACAGGCGTGAATGCTGAAAGCTTTACTTTTTCCTATCTTTTTCATTATTTTATGGTTTACCCATAACCACACATATACTTTTAATATACCTTTGTTTAACATATTAATTCCAAGCCTTAACTTATGGGCGTTATATTTCTCTCCCCCTTAAAGAAATTTCATCCTTGAAATTACTTGACGTATTGTCTCTAAATAGTTATGGATACTAGACTTTCATCATCTCTTCACTTTCCCATGTAGCCTCTTATGTTACATGGTTTCTCTATAATACCTTGACTAATGGTACTCATTTGTTCTTGAGTTCTCTGATTGCTCTGGTAAGAATCTCCACTAGTTTTTCCTCATAGGTCAAATCCAGTCTCACCTCAATGTCCTCAACTAAAATAGTATGAGAAGGATCGGATTTGTATCTCCTCAACATAGAGACATGGAACACATCATGAATCTTGCTAAACTATGGTGGTAGAGCAAGTCTGTAGGCAACTAGTCCCACTCTCACTAGTACCTCATAAGTCCCAATGAATCTTAGTCTCAATTTACCTTTCTTTCCGAATCTCAAAACATTTTTCCATGGAGAGACTTTAAGTAAAACCTTGTCTCCCACTACATACTTGACATCTTTTTCTCTTGAGATCTGTATATGACTTCTGTTTATCTGAAGCTGCCTTTAATCTTTCCTGTATGATCTTCACCTTCTCTTCAGTTTCCTATACTAAGTCTGGCCCCACTAGTTTTCTCTCATTGAGTTTTGTCTGACATAAGAGTGTTTGACACTTCTTGCCATATAATGCCTCATACGGAGCCTTCTTGATACTAGACTGATAGTTGTTGTTATAGGCAAATTCCATCAATGGAATATGTTTATCCTAGGTACCCTCAAATTCAATCACAACTCCTTATCATATCCTCTAGGATTTGTATGACCCTTTTTGATTAACCATCTGTCTAGGGGTGAAATGTTGTAATGAAACTGAGTTTGGTACCCAAAGCCCTCTGTAGACTATCCCAAAATTGTGAAGTAAACTTGGGGTTCCTATTTGAAATAATGGAGACTGACACCCTATGAAGTCGTACTATCTCATTGACATAAAGTTTTGCTAGCCTATTCAAAAGAAAATCCCTCCTGATAGGCAAGACGTGAGCTGACTTCGTAAGCCTATCCACAATAACCCATATGACATCATATTTCTGAGGAGTTTCTGGTAACCCTATCACGAAGTCCATAGTAATTCGTTCTCATTTCCATTTTGGTACATTGATAGGTTGCAGTAGTCCTGATGGTACTTGATGTTCTGCCTTGATCTACTAACAAGTTAGGCATCTGGTTTGTATACATTGTGATATCTCGTTTCATACATATCCACCAATACTTACTCTTTAGAATGTTATACATCTTTGTGCTTCAATGGTGCATAGTATACCTAGTCTCATAGCTTTTTTGTAGTATCATCTGTCTTAGCTCAACAACACTGGGCACTCATGAATGACCCTGATAGTATATTCCACCATCAGACTCAACTGTATAATCTGATCTCTCCCCCTTATAGACCAATTTAGCTATCTCCACAAGTCTACTATCCTATCTTTGTATATCAATAATCTCCTAATTAAGTGTGAGCTAGATGTACAACTCAACCATCATCTTCCTACTTGAGACATCAACCACTACATTGGTCTTGCTTAGATGGCAATTAATAACACAATCATAATCTTTTATCAGTTCTAACCACTGTCGCTGTCTCAAATTGAGATTCCTTTGTGTAGGCAGGTATTTTAGAATTTTATGGTCTATGTAGAAGAAACATTTCTCCCTATAAAGATAGTGACATTATATCTTCAATGCAAAGACAATCGCCGTCTATAACGCCCGTCAATTTAGGCTTGGATAATTAACATATTTAATGATTGTTGTTAACCTTGAGGGGTATTTCTGTCATTTTGATGATAATAAATAATATAGCAATATTGTATTTAACATACTTGTTTTTGTAAGTATATTATACAGGACATGAATTAAATAGCAAGAATGGAGAATTGGAAGAATAATCCTTGAGAATCAAAAAGCAAAAAGTAGCATGTTCACTGCCGTGACTCTAGGAGTCACTCCCGTGAAGCCAACTAGCCGTTACCAAGAAACCAACATTTGAAGTTCACGACCATGAAGGAAAACCAAACCGTGAAGTAAGCATTTCAGTCACCCCCGTGAAGCTTTATGCAAATTTCATTCCAGAGAGCTTCACGACCAGAGTCACCACTTGGGTCACGACTGGGAAGATGTTCACCCCCGTGAATGAACGTGTCACCCCCGTGAAAGCTACATTCAATTTCACCTAGAGAGCTTCATGACCAGAGTCACCACTTGGTTCACGACTGGGAAAAGTGTCACGCCCGTGACTGATTAAAGTCACGCCCGTGACTGATTAAAGTCACGCCCGTGACTCTATATGTCAAAACATACCAGAGAGCTTCACGACCAAGGTCACCACTTCAGTCACGGCTTGGGAAGAACTGTCACCCCCGTGACAAGCATATTCATGCCCGTGAACAATGAAAGAGAAAAATGTCAGGCGCGATTTTTTTGGTTGGTATAACGACTAGTTTCTTATTTAATGCACCCCAACGGCTATATTCAGCCATGAGAGTATAAATGGAAGTCATTTATGCATTAAGAAACAAGAGAATGACAAGAAAAACAAAAGATTAGCAAATACTTCAAATCACAAGCTATCTTGTACTTTTATACTTTGAGAACAAATTCATTCTCTGTAAAAATCTTATTGCTCCTCATATTTGAGCAATAAAGATTTATAAGTAGTTATCTCTGTAATCTTTACTCAAGTAAGCATTGGGTAGTTATGGGTTAAGAGAATAACACTTGTAAGGGTTAGTTGTGTGAACCTCCAAAACACAAATTAAAAGGTTGTTTGTGTGAGCCTGTAAAACACAAAGTGTAGGTTATTTGTGTGAGCCTGTAAAACACAAAGTGTAGGTTGTTTGTGTGAGCCTGTAAAACACAAAGGAATTGGTTATTGTGTGAGCCATTAAAACACAAGGGATTTCTGGGTTAGGTGTGAGCCATTGTGAGAAACACCATAGTTGGGAGTGAGCTTGTAAAACTCCATTGTAACACTTAGTGTGTTAGTGAAACTCCCAATTGCGATTGGGGAGAGGAGTAGGGTTTGTTAATACCCGAACCTCTATAAATCTTTGTGTCTGATTTTCTCTATCCCTTCTAAAATTAACAATTTTATTTCCATACCTTAAAGTTTAATTTTTTGAAACTCCAATTCAACCCCCCTTCTTGGTCTAATATCTGGGCAACAATTGGTATCAAAGCCTTGTCTAGCATTGAAGCCTAAAAAGCGCTAGTAAAGAGTAAGATATGGCCAGTGAAGGATTCTAGAGTCTCAAACCTTACTTTGATGGAGCAAATTATGCCTATTGGAAGTTTAGGATGGAGGCATACTTGGATAGTGAAGGAATTGAAGTCTGGGATAGTGTACGAAAAAAATGGACACCACCAACCAGAAGAGGAGCTGATGGTGAAGAGGAAATCCTATCAAGAGATGATTGGACAGAGCCCCAAAGAAGAGCAAATTTCAAAAATAAGAAGGCAATGACAATTCTATCAAGCTCATTATCTATTGAAGAATGTGGGAGAATACAGCATTGCTCAACAGCATATAGTATGTGGAAGACATTGGAGAACTATCATGAGGGAACTAAGCAAGTCAAATCCAAGAAGATTCAACTTCTAATCTCAAAATATGAGCTCTTCAAGATGAAATCAAATGAGTCAATCACTGACATGACCAACCGTCTTCTATCCATTATAAATGGAATGAGGAAACTTGGGAAGCATCTGAGTTTGGAAGATGTAAACAATAAAATCCTGATAAGTCTTCCTCTTAAAGACTATGGTTCAAGAGTTGCTGGCATATAAGAAGCAAATGAAGATATGAGTATCATGAACACTGATGTGCTGATTGTCAAGCTTCTCACACATGAGATGGCAGTAAAGAGAGATAGAAAGCTTGAAGTAGAGCCAGAGAAAAGAAAACCCTTAGCACTCAAAGCCTCTACTTCAAAAGAAGAAAGTGAAGATGATGAAGAGATGAGTGATGATGAAAATGAGGACATCGCTATGCTTTCAAGGAAATTAAAAAGAATCATTGAGAAGAAAATGAGCAATTCCAAAAAATTCAGGCAAAGAAATCTCAAACAAACTTCAAATGATACACACAGAAGTAAGGAAGAGGTAAAATGCTATGAATGTGGAAAGAAAGGACATATCAAACCAGAATGTCCAAGGCTCAAGAAGCATAAGAGCAAATACCAAAGAGACAATAGGGAGAAAGGTCACAAAGCCACATGGGATGATGAAAGCACTTCAAGTGAAAAAGATGATAATGAAAGTGAAGAGGTCAACCTATGTTTCATGGCTATTGAGGATCACGTCTCGGACAAAGTAAGATCACTACACTCATACTCTTTCAATAATGATAGTAGTGATAATGATAGTGATAGTGATGATGATGATGATGAGCAAAGCCTAATAGAAGAATTAAATATAGAATTAGAGAAATATAGAACTAAATTTAGTATCTATAGAAATAATATCTCTAATTTTAAAAATAAGATAGATGGCTTAGAAAAGGAGAACATAAAGCTTAAATCATCTAATGAATCTCTTCAAAAGTCATTAGATGAATACTCATCAAGACCCACAACAGCTTCACTGTTAAAAGAAAATAACACTTTGAAAAATGAAGTTGAAGAACTTAGAAATTCCATTTCTAAATTTCACAAGGGTAAAGAGAGCTTAGATACTCTCATTGTGTCTCAAAGACCACCTTTAGTTAGACATGGTCTAGGGTTTAAGGACACATCATCATCTTCTCACAAAACTATATTTGTAAAATCTAAAGAATCTCACATCTGCACACCTGTTAGAACAACTCCAAGAAATAAACATGTTAAACCTTCTATACAGAAAAATAATAATCATGCTTTTATGTATAAGAAGTATGCATCTAGAAAAATGAAAATTAATCATGATTGTGAATGCCATTGTTCTCAAAATCAGTCTAATAGAATTATGGCATTCAAATACATTGTAAGACCAAAAAGCAAGTTTAGACCGAAACAATGTAATTATTGTATGAAAATGGGTCATATAAATAGAAATTGCTGGATAAGGAAGGCTCATTGGCAACCTTCATGTGCTAACCCCCAAGGACCCAAACTCATTTGGGTACCTAAATATCATACTTGATTTGTAACTCTGTAGGTATGCCTCAAGTCCACAATAAACAAAAATGCATGGCTAGTAGACAATGGATGCTCAAGGCATATGACAGGAGACAAAGAACTCTTCAATGATATCAAAAGTATTGATGGAGGTAAAGTTACCTTTGGAAACAATGCAAAGGGTAAGGTAATTGGCATTGGTTCTATTGGTGTTAATGGCACTACTTTTATTAAGGATGTTTTACTTGTTGATGGCTTGAAACATAACTTGTTAAGTGTAAGTCAATTATGTGATAAAGGAAACAAAGTAATCTTCACTTCAAATGAATGTCTTGTAATCTCTATTGATGGTCAAGAAATATTTAAAGGAAATAGAGATATCAATACGTACATAATAAACTTACATGAACTATCTAACCATTCCTCTAAGTGTCTTTGTGACTACTAGTGATGAATCTTGGCTATGGCATAGAAGACTTGATCCTGTGAAAGGTAGTGCTCTTGATAATGTTGTAGATGATATGGAAAAACTTGTCATTGAAAATGGAAAAGAATAAAACGATCAAGAAAAACTACTTCCTCAAAATCAAGAACAAATGGAGCAAAAACTTCCAAAAGAATGGATAATGAACAGAAATCATCCAAAAGAGCAAATAATTGGTGATCTATCAAGGGGAGTAAGTACTAGATCTCATTTCAAGCATTTAGTCACTGACATTGCTTTTATTTCACAAATTAAGCCTAAAAACATTGATGAGGCTCTTAATGATGAAAGTTGGGTAATTGCCATGCAAAAGGAACTCAACCAATTTGAGAGAAATAAGGTATGGAACCTAGTACCAATACCTAAGAATCATCCAATCATAGGTAGCAAATGGGTATTTAGAAATAAGTTAGATGAACAAGGGTTAATAACTAGGAATAAAGCAAGACTAGTTGCAAAAGGATATAATCAGGAAGAAGGTATAGACTATGATGAAACATATGCACCCGTAGCTAGATTAGAAGCTATAAGAATACTCTTAGCATATGCATGTCACATGAATTTCAATCTTTTTCAAATGGATGTGAAAAGTGCATTTCTAAATGGCTATATAGATGAAGAAGTGTATGTAGAACAACCACCAGGTTTTGAAAGCTATGATTTGCCAAATCATGTTTTTAAACTTTCAAAAGCTTTGTATGGTTTAAAACAAGCTCCAAGAGCTTGGTATGAGAGACTAAGTTCTTTTTTACTAGAAAATAGCTTCACAAAGGGAAATGTTGACACTACACTGTTCATCAAAAAACATAAGCATGAGATACTAATTATTCAAATTTATGTTCATGATATAATATTTGGTTCTACTAATGAGCTGTTTTGTCAAGAATTTGCTAAGTGCATGACTAGGGAATTTGAAATGAGCATGATGGTAGAACTTAAGTATTTCCTTGGTCTACAAATCAAACAAAGCAATGAGGGCATATTCATCAACCAATCCAAATATGCCAAAGACTTAATCAAAAAATTTGGTATGGAAGGATGCAAAAATGCCAAGACTCCTATAAGTACATCAACAAAATTGGACAAAGATCAAAAGGGTAAGAGCATTAATGAAAAGCTTTATAGAGGTATGATCGGATCACTTTTATATCTCACTGCTTTTAGACCCGATATTATGTATAGTGTTTGCTTATGTGCGTGATTTCAATCATGTCCCAAAGAATCTCATCTAAATGCTGTAAAAAGGATTTTAAGATATTTACATGGAACATTGCATCTAGGTTTATGGTATCCTAGGAATTCATCTTTCGATATTATAGGATATTCAGATGCAGACTATGCTGGTAGTCTTTTGGATAGAAAAAGCACTTCAGGTACTTGTCACTTTATTGGAGAATGTTTGGTTTCTTGGTTTAGCAAGAAACAAGTTTCAGTTGCTTTATCAACTGTTGAAGCTGAGTATGTAGCAGTTGGATGTTGTTGTACACAAATTCTTTGGATAAAACAACAACTTAAGGACTATGGTCATGAGATGAACCATATACCTATAAAATGTGACAACACCAGTGCTATAAATCTTTCAAAGAATCCTATTCAACACTCTAGAAGTAAACATATTGACATTAGACATCATTTTATTAGAAATCATGTTCAATATGGAGATGTTGAATTAGAATTTGTATGCACAGAAAAGCAATTAGCAGATATTTTCACTAAGTCTCTAAATGAGGATAGATTTAATTTCATTAGAAGAGAACTAGGTATGATTGATGGATTAACCTTGTGATTACAAAAATATAAAATTTTTAATTGTTGATCTTAAAACATCTCACAAGTTATAAGATAAAGTTTTTTTGATGAGAATTTATGCTTTATGAAGTAAAATCTTTGTTGAAATGATTTAGTCTTGTTGCAGAACTTAATTTCAATCTGATGAAAATTATAGGGGAGTCACGCCCGTGACTTATACTCATGCCCGTGACTTAAGTGGCTCAAAGAGGCAGTGTCGTTCACGACTTTGGTTCACGACATGCTTCACGGCTTCAAGTAGTGAAACATTGTTTCACGGCTTGAGTCACGCCTGTGGATAAGAATATTCATGCCCGTGATGCTTTTTCACTCCCGTGAACCATTACGCCTCAAAAACTCACAGAAGCTTTCACGCTTTGGGTCACGGCATGATTCACGGCTTCAAGTGGTGAAACATAGTTTCACAGCTTGCGTCACACCCATGGAAAAGAACCTTCATGCCCGTGATAGAATGTCACGCCCGTGATTAATTACACCCAAAAACTCACAGACGCTTTCACGCCTTGTGTCACGGCTTGCTTCACGGGTATAAGTAGTGAAATTCAACAGTTCACGCCCGTGACAATATATTCACCCCCGTGACCTATGATCATTCACGCCCGTGATGTTCATGGATCATGCCCGTGAATGCATTCACGCTTTCATTCACGGGTGGAACACTGCTTCAGCAAACCGTGAACACGACTATTCACGCCCGTGACACCCCAAGCCACGCCCGTGAATGTATCGAATATATAAGAAAACATCCAGTTACAATCTTCATTTCAACTCTCCATCTTCCAAAACCGCTCTCATTTACTCTCATTCATTGAGACATTGAAGATTCCGACCCCAAAGCCTTAATATTTCACTATAAATACCATCAAAAGTTTGAATCTTTAGCAGAAAACAGACATTTCTAAGGTCTTTTATCAAAATTTCTATCAAAATCTTCTTCAACTCCATCAACTACTAAATTTCTTCAAATATGGAGTCTGCTTCATCAAAGGGAAAGAGAAAGAAGTCTCATGCACCAAAGAGGTATTCAGATTACCTTATGAATATCATTCCCGAAAGTTGCCATCCTCGGTATGCAACTTTGAAGAAGAGACCTATTTTATCATCAAGGTCCTTCGAATGGTAGACAGTCCGTAATCTCGGACTCGAGATGGATATGACAGAGCAACTTCAAGCCTGTCATCTAAGAGAATTTGTTCAAATTCATCTGCCAACCCTACGGGAGCCAACGCTGGAATTTCTCAGCACCTTGTAGGTTTCACCAACTGGAGTGGTGAAATTCCAACTCTGCAAAAATGAAAACACCCTCAGTGCCATCGCTTTTGTAGAATTATTCAAACTACCATCTGATGGCATTCTGAATGAGACTGAGGTAGAATTCTCTGCCCCTGCAGCATGGACACATTTTGCCACGGATTGCAGCTGGGATGTCAAGAAAACTAAGAGCAAACATCTCAGGACCCCAGTACACAGGTATTTGCATAGGTTTCTAACCTATAGCATTTTTGCTCGGGGAAAGAGCAATGGAACTATTAGGAAGTCAGAACTCTTCCTATTCGAGATGGCTCACAGGGGAGTCACAATGGCGCTTTCCAGATGGTTTGCAAACCATCTTCTCTCCATCGCCACCAAGCCTACAGGAGATATCCTGATTGGATCTTATGTCACTCATATGGCAGTGAAGCTCAATTACTTGAAGCTGGATAACCATCACTTCAACATCATTCCTGCACACCCACGAGATAGATTGGATATAGAGTCATTCATCAAGATGGGAGCAGCTGTCAGAATTGTTTTTCAGAACGATATCTTCTACCGCTTCACTGATACTGCTGGAGAGATTATCTGGGAAGATCATGACACGGAGGATTTTAAAGCAGGCCTCCAGGGAGTCCAATAGAAAAAGAGTGCTAGGATTGAGGAAGCAACTCCAGCCATCGGGCAGGACATTGGACAGTCCTCAGCCTCCACACCATCTTTAGCGCAACAGGTGGTCGACCTCTTGGCACCACGTTTCGAGCAGCTGCAGACTTTTATGGATGAGAGGTTGGAAAACCTCAAGGACTTCATGGAGTCTCGGATCGACAGTCTTGAGGCTGAAGTAGCTAGGCTTCGTGATAGGATGTCTGGCTAGGATATAGGCTAGAGTGTAGCCTAAATTTGTTATGTTTGATCATTTTAAGTTTGTTATGTTTGCTTATGTAGGAAATCTTAAATTTCCTTTCATAGTTTGTATCCCTTCCTTCATAATATATATATTTGCTTTTGTTTACTTTAATCTACATATTCTTTTTGATTGATGACAAAGGGGGAGAAAACTAGCAATATATGATAGATAATATATGATAAGGGAAAGTAGTATCAAACTAGCAATATAAGAATTATGAATCAAAAAGTGAACAGACTATGAATTGATTTAAAAATCTTGATTCAACTTTTCAAATGCAAAGTAGAAAAACTGAGCTTTTATATACTTTAAATATAACCTGAGTATACTTTGCATACACCTTAAGAGCAAGTTACAAATAAAAACATGCCATGATACACCTTACATATACTTTATGTCTTGAAAAGGAATTATGGTATGAATTGGATATACTTCTCATATAACTTGCATATACTTAAAAACTAGTTAAAATGCTACATCTTTATTTACTATTCTTGCATATTATATTTTTTATTCTAAGTATATTTTGAAGGGGAGACTTCTCAAAATCACATATTGCTAGATTATTTGTCACCATCAAAAAGGGAGAGATTGTTAACCTTGAGGGGTGTTTTCGTCATTTTGATGATAATAAATAATATAGCAATATTGTATTTAACATACTTGTTTTTGTAAGTATATTATACAGGACATGAATTAAAATAGCAAGAATGGAGAATTGGAAGAATAATCCTTGAGAATCAAAAAGCAAGAAGTAGCATGTTCACTGTCGTGACTCTAGGAGTCACTCCCGTGAAGCCAACTAGCCGTTACCAAGAAACCAACATTTGAAGTTCACGACCATGAAGGAAAACCAAACCGTGAAGTAAGCATTTCAGTCACCCCCGTGAAGAAAGGTGTCACCCCCGTGAAGCTTCATGCAAATTTCATTCCAGAGAGCTTCAGGACCAGAATCACCACTTGGGTCACGGCTGGAAAGATGTTCACCCCCGTGAATGAATGTGTCACCCCCGTGAAAGCTACATTCAATTTCACCCAGAGAGCTTCACGACCAGAGTCACCACTTGGTTCACGGCTGAGAAGAGTGTCACGCCCGTGACTCTATATGTCAAAACATACCAGAGAGCTTCACGACCAAGGTCACCACTTCAGTCACGACTTGGGAAGAACTGTCACCCCCGTGAACAATGAAAGAGAAAAATGTCAGGCGCGATTTTTTGGTTGGTATAACGGCTAGTTTCTTATTTAATGCACCCCAACGGCTATATTCAGCCATGAGAGTATAAATGGAAGTCATTTATGCATTAAGAAACAAGAGAATGACAAGAAAAACAAAAGATTAGCATATACTTCAAATCACAAGCTATCTTGTACTTTTATACTTTGAAAACAAATTCATTCTCTGTAAAAATCTTATTGCTCCTCATATTTGAGCAATAAAGATTTATAAGTAGTTATCTCTGTAATCTTTACTCAAGTAAGCATTGGGTAGTTCTGGGTTAAGAGAATAACACTTGTAAGGGTTAGCTGTGTGAACCTCCAAAACACAAATTAAAAGGTTGTTTGTGTGAGCCTGTAAAACACAAAGTGTAGGTTGTTTGTGTGAGTCTGTAAAACACAAAGGAATTGGTTATTGTGTGAGCCATTAAAATACAAGGGATTTATGGGTTAGGTGTGAGCCATTGTGAGAAACACCATAGTTGGGAGTGAGCTTGTAAAACTCCATTGTAACACTTAGTGTATTAGTGAAACTCCCAATTGTGATTGGGGAGAGGAGTAGGGTTTGTTAATACTCGAACCTCTATAAATCTTTGTGTCTGATTTTCTCTATCCCTTCTAAAATTAACAATTTTATTTCCGCACCTTAAAGTTTAATTTTTTGAAACTCCAATTCAACCCCCCTTCTTGGTCTAATATCTGGGCAACAATCGTAATTAAAATTATTTGAGACTAAATTTGGAAATAAACTATAATAAAAATATTTATAAATGAATTTTTATTAAGTTATGTGTGTTAAATAAAATATATACAAAGGTTGAGTAAGTTAACAATAATAAGATAAAACCAAGGATTTAAGTGGATATTTGGCAAAACCAAGGGGGGACCTAATAGGGTATTTACCATGAGTATAAAAATATTATTTTCTTCTTGTTCTTCCAAATTTCAGAACCCTAGCCTCCCTCCCACTCTTCCATACACAAATTCTCTTTTCTTTCACTCATTTTCTTCTTCCTCTTCCTCTCTCAAAAAAAACATAAAATAACTATAATAGCTTAAGGTTTGAAGAGGTTAAGACTTCATTGTATCAAGGTTTGTATATATGAGCATATTTATTCCTTTGTGCATTTTATTTGCATTACAATGATGTTTGATGTTGAAGGAAGAGTGAACAAATAACTTGTTGTGGTTGCTGGTTTTGTTAAAATTCGTTTGGAACAGTATTGATTTATTTGACCATATCTTTTATTCTAGAACTTGGATCGGGATGAAATTAGTTGAAAATGAAACTAGACACATAGACATAAAACGTTTATGATGATTGTAAATACTATATCTGACTCTAAATTGGTCTAACTATTTTTACAAAATCTCAGATTTGAAAGTACCCAGAAAATTCTCGGTAGTTATTTTCTGAATATGCTATAGTATTTTGCTTATATATTTTGTTCTAGAATTTGGCTCAGGATGAAATTAGTTGGAAATAATACTAGACACATAGACCTAAAACTTTTGTGCAGATTATAAATACTATATCTGACTCTAAATTGGTCTAAACATTTTTACAATATCTCAGATTTAAAAGTAGCCAGAAAATTCTGGGTAGTTATTTTCTGAACATGCTATTGTATTTTGCTTATATCTTTTGTTCTAGAATTTAGATTGAGATAAAACTAGTTGGAACTTAAATTAGACACATATATACAAAAATTGTATGAAGAGTATAAATGTTAGTGACGATTTATTTTGTACCTAAAATTTGATACAAAATTTCGGACCTAAAAATATTCTGAAAAATACTGGACATATTTTTATTGAGCATATACGGTTATTTGGACATAAATTTAGCTAGAAAATTTTGATTTATATGATTCTTTTTGTATATGAAAGATAGGACATTAATCTAAAATTTTATAGAATACCATAAGGTCAAATTCGAATCAAAAATAGGTAAAATATGCAATCCAAAATCAGGGCAGGAATCTGTCCAGAAATAAATATTTAGTAATTTGGTATTTTAAATAATGTGTGACATATATATATATATATATATATATATATATATATATGTTTTAATTTTAAATAATATGATAATAATTATATTTAAAATTATTATTGTGTATTGACGAAATTAATATGATGTGTTGTGGTTTGAGGTTTGAAATGAGATTGAGAAATTTTTATATATATAGGGCATGTAAACCGAAACTTTTTATGAATATGAGAATTTTGATGATTTATATAAACAATAAGATGATAACATCAATTAAGCCCAATTCTCTAATTTAGGACTATAAATAGGATAGATGACATGCCATTAAGGGGTTTACGGTACCGTAGAAATTATGATGATATGAAAAATTTTATTATATGGACAAGGTGGCTTAAGCTCGGGTGAGAGCGCCCTTGATCCTAAATGCATGCAATTATTTATTTTACTCAGTCAAGATGGCTTAAGCTCGGGTGAGAGCGCTCTTGACTTGAGAAGCTCGATTGAGCAATTATACAGACAGATACAGAAAGTGAGCAGGGTGGCTTAAGCTCGGGTGAAAGCGCTTCTATTTCACAACCCGCATCCAAATAGTCCGGATTTAGAGTTTTGGGGCTATAAAATATAAAATATTTTAAAAAAAAGAAATATGGAAAAAAAACTTATTTATCAGGTAAATGAAACAAGGAAATAAAATTCATAAATGAGGTAGGAATATGAATTTACCTTTGTAAATTATGACATGTATATGTGTTGAACCAGTAAACCAGGTATGCAATATTCCATATTGATATATGATAAATTGATTTCTTGTTTTTATATTGCTATAAAAAGAATTATGATATATGAATTATTATTTATGATTATTTATATGCAAAATTGGATAATATGAACATGGAATTTTTATGATATATCATAAGTGTATGTATGAATATTTATGCACATATGTACCACTAAGCATTACGTTGCTTAGCGTATGGGTGTTTTCCCATACGCAGGTTCGGAGCCTATAGAGAGAATTTGACAGGAAGAGAAGCAAGCCTATACAGAGTCAAATAAAGTAAATCCACATCAGAGGGTTGGTGTTTTACATGACATGCATTTTGTTCCTGTCCACATGTCATGGGTGATGAGTATAATTATGGTTTTCAAAAGTTTTACATGTCTTTTTATGTTGGGAAAATGAAATTTTATTTGGATTATATGTATTTTGTAAGCATGGGGATAATGAAAGCCCAAACATATGTTTAAAAAATGTGGTCACGATTTGTTAATTCTGCATATAAAATAAATTCATTAATTGAATGACATATTTCTATCATGAAAAAAAATATTAGTTAATATATGAAAATATAATAACTAAAATGGAAGAAACTTTAATTCAAACGAATTTTAAGGTAATAGGCAGGTGACATTCTCCTATATAGTTGGGATTATTCCTAACTATATAAGAGGTGTTACATTTAGTGGTATTAGAGCCAGGTTTAGGCAATCCTAGATCTAAGTGGGCTAAAGGTTTATCATGCATGCATTGTATGTCTCATATGACTCTGACATGGGCTACTTCTCTGTCGACTTGTAGGATTAGAAGAGGGTATGGAAATTCAGGCGCATGAAGTTACTGAAAGCAATAACTCTCCTAATACTGGAGCACCGAACCAACCCAGTGTAGCTAGTGTTCAGGGTCCGAATGCTATACCAGCCGCAACCCAGCAGGTTCCTGGACATATCGAGCAAGACCAAAACCTTTGATGCAGCAGATGGCTGGTTTACTGCAATAGATCGCAAGAGTGGTACCACAACCTACTCTAGTTCCTCCACCTCCACCACTGAAACCGAAAGTACAGATGGACAAGCTTCGTAAGTATGGAGCCACCAATTTTCTGGGTACGAAAGATGATGATCCTGTTGCAGCAGAATATTGCTTAAAAAAGACCGAAAGAGTCCTTGATGAGCTTGAGGTTCCTACTGACCAAAAGGCAAGATATGTCATATCTCTGCTTCAGGAAGATGCTTATGATTGGTGGAAGTCAGTTCTTTTGAAACTAGAGGCTCCAAAGCCTATGACATGGGAATTCTTCATCACTGAGTTCAAGGAAGAATATGTTCCTCCATTTTACATTGATGAGAAAAAAAGGGAGTTTTTAAACCTTAAGCAAGGCAAGATGACAGTGACAGAGTATCAGAGAGAGTTTACTCGATTGAGTAAGTATGCTTCTGAGATTATCATGAGTGAGAGAGATAAGTGTATAAGATTTGAGGATGGCCTCAATATAGAGATTGGGGATTTTGTGACTGCACTTCAGCATGTCAACTTTACTCAATTAATTGCATCTGCGGTTAGTGTTGAAAAGAGAAAGAGAAAGAGAGCAGAGGAAGCTTTTAAGAAGACAGTAACTCTAGTGGCTCAATCTATAGGCAAGAAGGGTCGATACTACCCATGACAGTCTTATGGAAGGAGTCAGGGAAATAATAGGAGTTATACACTGGGTGGACTTCATAGGAGGGGGCAACCCTCCAAGGCTACATTTGCATCCGATAGCATACATACACAGACTACCCGAGAGAGCACTCCAATTTGTGGTACCTGCCACAAGATCCATAGAGGAGAATGTTGGATGGTCATAGGTGCTTGTTTCAGATGTGGTTCTAAGAACCATATGAAAAGAGATTGCCCTATGATGACTACTAGTGCACCTATACAGACTGCAGGATCAGCTTGGGTTCAGAATCAGACTCAAACTAGATAAGGTCGAGCAGGACCTAATCAGACCACATCAGAAACAATCAACAGGCCGAGACCCAGCAGGACTCCAGCTAGGGCATATGCTATGAAGGCCAGAGAGGACCAAACAACCACTGATGTGATTGTGGGTATGTTTTCTTTACATGACTCAGTTTTATGTGCTTTAATAGATCCTGGTTCTACACATTCCTATGTATGCACGAGCACACCTAGTCAAAACAGTATGATGAGCGAAAATATAGAATATGAGATTGAGGTCACAAATCCCCTGGGACACAGTGTAATTGTTAACCGGGTATACAAAAGTTGCCCTTTGATAGTGCATGGGAAAGAATTTTTAGTAGATTTGATTGAATTTCCATTCCACGAGTTTGATGTTATCTTGGGCATGAATTGGCTTTCTAAACATAAGGCAGTAGTGGACTGTCAATCTAAGACAATTGTTCTTAAAACTCCAGAACTAGAAGAGGTAGTAGTGGAAGGTGAAAGGTTTCTACCACCTGCACAAGTGATATCAGAAAGGGGTGTGAGGCCTACTTAGCTCACATGATTGATACTAAGAAGGGAGGTCCAGATCTTAAGGATATCCCTATAGTGAATGAATTCCCAGAAGTGTTCCCAGATGACTTACCAGGGCTACCTCCCGATAGAGAGATTGAATTCTCTATAAAGCTCACTCCAGGTACAACACCAATATCAGCTGCACCATATAGAATGGCACCAACAGAGTTGAAGGAATTAAAGGCACAGCTGCAAGAGTTATTAGATAAAGGTTTTATCAGACCAAGTGTGTCTTCATGGGGTGCACCGATATTGTTTGTAAAGAAGAAAGATGAGTCTATGAGGTTGTGCATAGATTATAAACAGTTGAACAAGGTGACTATTAAGAACAGATATCCGTTACCATGAATTGATGATCTTTTTGATCAGCTAAATGGTGCAGGAGTTTTCTCTAAGATTGATTTGAGATCAGGGTACCACCAATTAAAAATTAAGACAGAGGACATAGCTAAGAAAGCATTTAGAAGCAGATATGGGCATTATGAGTTTTTGGTGATGCCTTTCGGTTTGACAAATGCTCTGGCAGCCTTTATAGACTTGATGAACCGAATCTTCAGATTATATTTGGATTTGTTCGTGGTGGTTTGTATTGATGATATCTTAGTGTATTCCAAGAATAAGGAAGAACATGATCAACATTTGAAGATAGTTTTGCAGACCCTCAAGGAACATAAGCTTTATGCCAAACTCTCAAAATGTGAGTTTTGGCTCGATGATGTGGCTTTCCTTGGACACATTGTGTCAGCATATGGCATCAAAGTTGATCCCAGCAAAGTAGAGGCAGTTATGAGTTGGAAGCCTCCCCGTAATGTTACAAAAATCAGGAGTTTCCTCGGTTTGGCCGGTTATTACAGGAGGTTTGTTAAGGACTTTTCAATGATTGCTTCTCCTTTGACCAGATTACTGAGGAAAGATGTGAAATTTGAGTGGACAGAGAAATGTTAGGACAGCTTTGAGAGACTTAAGAAGATGTTGACTGAGGCTCCCGTTTTGACACAACTAGTCCCGGATAAGGAATATGTCATCTATAGCGATGCAAGAGGGCAAGGTAGTAGCTTACGCTTCTAGACAGCTGAAGACACATGAGAAGAATTACCCCACACATGATCTTGAACTGGCTGCCATTGTTTTTGCTTTAAAGATATGACGCCATTACTTGTACGGGGAAAAGTGTTTTATTTACACCGACCACAAGAGTTTAAAGTATCTTCCTACCCAGAAGGAATTGAACTTAAGAGAAAGAAGATGGCTCGAGTTGATCAAGGATTAAAATTGTGTGATCGACTACCATCTAGGTAAGGCCAATGTTGTGGCCGATGCATTAAGCCGAAAGACTTTGGCAGAGTTACACATTCGTTCGACTTTCAACCAAGAAATCAAAGATGCACAAAAACAAGATAACAAGTTAGTTGAGATAGTTGAGTCAGTCTCTAAGGGGGAGAGACCTGATTATACAATTAGTTCAGATAACAGTTTATACTACCAAGGTCAAAAATGCGTACCTAATGTGGAAGATTTGAGACAGAGGATCTTAAAGGAAGTACATGAGACAAAATATGTCATGCACCCATGAAGTAACAAGATGTATCATGACTTGAAGAATAAGTATTGGTGGTCAGGTATGAAAAATGAGATCACAGAATTCACCACCAGCTGCTAGACCTGTCAGCAAGTCAAGGCAGAACATCAGATACCTTCAGGGTTGTTATAGCCAATCACGATTCCAAAATGGAAATGGGAACGAATAACCATGGATTTTGTGATTGGGTTGCCTTTGACACCAAAAAAATATGATGTTGTATGGGTGATTATGGATAGATTAACGAAGTCAGCTCACTTCTTGCCCATCAAGAGGGACTATCCATTAAGCAGGTTAGCGGAGTTATATGTAAATGAAATAGTACAGCTTCATGGAGTGCCAGTCTCCATTGTTTCAGATAGAGACCCCAGGTTCACTTCTCAGTTTTGGGGTAGTTTGCAAAGAGCTTTGGGTACCAATCTTAGTTTCATCACAGCTTTTCATCCTCAGATAGATGGACAATCAGAAAGGGTGATTCAGATTTTGGAAGACATGATGAGGGGTTGTGTAATAGAGTTTGAGGGAAGTTGGGACAAATACTTACCATTGATGGAGTTTTCCTACAACAATAGCTATCAGTCAAGCATTGAAATGTCTCCTTATGAGGCATTTTAGGGTAGAAGGTGTCAAACACCATTGTGTTGGACAAAACTCAGTGAGAAGAAGCTAGTAGGACCAGAGTTAGTCCAAGAAACAGAAGAAAAGGTGAAGATTATACAAGAAAGGTTGAAGACGGCTTCAGATAGGCAAAAATCATATGCAGTTCTCAAAAGGAAAGACATAGAGTATGAAGTGGGAGACAAGGTGTTTCTCAAGGTTTCTCCTTGGAAAAAGGTCCTCAAATTCGGAAAGAAGGGCAAGTTAAGCCCTAGGTTTATTGGACCTTATGAGATTTTAGACAGAATTGGACCAGTGGCCTATAGACTTGCTCTACCGCCAGAGTTGAGCAAGATCCACAATGTCTTTTATGTTTCCATGCTGAGGAGGTACCGATCAGATCCTTCTCATATTATTCCAACCAATAGCATCGAAGTAAGGCCAGATTTAACATACGATGAAGAACCAACGGAGATCTTGGCTCGTGAAGTGAAGGAGTTAAGGAATAAACGAGTCCCATTAGTCAAAGTGTTATGGAGGAACCATTCAACTGAAGAAGCGACATGGGAAAGCGAGGAAGTGATGAAGGCACAATATCTCCAGTTGTTTTCAACATAAACAATTTGGTAAATTTCGAGGACGAAATTTATTAAGTGGGAGAGAAATATAATGCCCATCAATTTAGGCTTGGATAATTAACATATTTAATGATCGTAATTAAAATTATTTGAGACTAAATTTGGAAATAAACTATAATAAAAATATTTATAAATGAATTTTTATTAAGTTATGTGTGTTAAATAAAATATATACAAAGGTTGGGTAAGTTAACAATAATAAGATAAAAACCAAGGATTTAAGTGGATATTTGGCAAAACCAAGGGGGGACCTAATAGGGTATTTATCATGAGTATAAAAATATTATTTTCTTCTTCTTCTTCCAAATTTCAGAACCCTAGCCTCCCTCCCACTCTTCCATACACAAATTCTCTCTTCTTTCACTCATTTTCTTCTTCTTCTCCTTCCTCTTCCTCTCTAAAAAAAAACATAAAATAACTATAATAGCTTAAGGTTTGATGATGTTAAGACTTCATTGTATCAAGGTTTGTACATATGAACATATTTATTCCTTTGTGCATTTTATTTTCATTACAATGATGTTTGATGTTGAAGGAAGAGTGAACAAATAACTTGTTGTGATTGTTGTTTTTGTTAAAATTCATTTGGAACAATATTGATTTATTTGACCATACCTTTTGTTCTAGAACTTGGATCGGGATGAAATTAGTTGGAAATGAAACTAGATACATAGACCTAAACCTTTTATGAAGATTGTAAATACTATATCTGACTCTAAGTTGGTTTAAAGATTTTTACAAAATCTCTGATTTGAAAGTACCCAGAAAATTCTGGGTAGTTATTTTCTGAATATGCTATGGTATTTTGGTTATATATTTTGTTCTAGAACTTGGATCTGGATAAAATTAGTTGGAAATAAAACTTTTGTGAGGATTGTAAATACTATATCTGACTCTAAATTGGTCTAAACTTTTTTACAATATCTCGTATTTGAAAGTACCTAGAAAATTCTGGGTAGTTATTTTCTGAACATGCTATGGTATTTTGCTTATATCTTTTGTTCTAGAACTTAGATTGAGATGAAACTAGTTGGAACTTAAATTAGACACATATATACAAAAACTGTATGAAGAGTATAAATGCTAGTTACAATTTATTTTGTACCTAAAATTTGATACAAAATTTCGGACCTAAGAATATTCTGAAAAATACTGGACATATTTTTATTGAGCATATACGGTTATTTAGATATACATTTAGCTAGAAAATTCAGATTTATATGATTCTTTTTGTATATGAAAGATAAGACATTAATCTAAAACTTTATAGAATACCATAAGGTCAAATGCGAATCACAAATAGGTAAAATATGCAATCCAAAATCAGGGCAACAATCTGTCCAAAAATAAATATTTAGTAATTTGGTATTTTAAATAATGGGTGACATATATATATATATATGTTTTAATTTTAAATAATATGATAATAGTTATATTTAAAATTATTATTGTGTATTGACTAAATTAATATGATGTGTTGTGGTTTGAGGTTTCAAATGAGATTGAGAAATTTTTATATGTATAGGGCATGTAAACCGAAAATTTTTATGAATATGAGAATTTTGATGATTTATATAAACAATAAGATGATAACATCAATTAAGCCGAATTCTCTAATTTAGGACTAGAAATAGGATAGATGACATGCCATTGAAGGGTTTACGGTACCGTAGAAATTATGATGATATGAAAAATTTCATTATATGGACAAGGTGGCTTAAGCTTGGGTGAGAGCGCCCTTGATCCTAAATGCATGCAATTATTTATTTTACTCAGTCAAGATGGCTTAAGCTCGGGTGAGAGCGCTCTTGACTTGAGAAGCTCGATTGAGCAATTATACAGACAGATACAGAAAGTGAGCAGGGTGGCTTAAGCTCGGGTGAAAGCGCTCCTGTTTCACAACCCGCATCCAAATAGTCCGGATTTAGAGTTTTGGAGCTATAAAATATAAAATATTTTAAAAAAAAGAAATATGAAAAAAAAACTTAGTTACCAGGTAAATGAAACAAGGAAATAGAATTCATAAATGAGGTATGAATATGAATTTACCTTTGTAAATTATGACATGTATATGTGTTGAACCAGTAAACCAGGTATGCAATATTCCATATTGATATATGATAAATTGATTTCTTGTTTTTATATTGCTATAAAAAGAATTATGATATATGGATTATTATTTATGATTATTTATATGCAAAATTGGATAATATGAACATGGAATTTTTATGATATATCATAAGTGTATGTATGAATATTTATGCACATATGTACCACTAAGCATTACGTTGCTTAGCGTGTGGGTGTTTTCCCATACGCAGGTTCGGAGCCTATAGAGAGAAGTTGACAGGAAGAGAAGCAAGCCTATACAGAGTCAAATAAAGTAAATCCGCATCAGAGGGTTGGTGTTTTACTTGACATGCATTTTGTTCCTGTCCACATGTCATGGGTGATGAGCAGAATTATGGTTTTTAAAAGTTTTACATGTTTTTTTATGTTGGGAACATGAAATTTTATTTGGATTATATGTATTTTGTAAGCATGGGGATAATGAAAGCCCAAACATATGTTTAAAAAATGTGGTCACGATTTGTTAATTCCGCATATAAAATAGATTCATTAATTGAATGACATAATGCTATCATGAAAAAAAAATATATATTAGTTAACATATGAAAATATAATAACTAAAATGGAAGAAACTTTAATTCAAACGAATTTTAAGGTAATAGGCAGGTGACATTCTCCTATATAGTTGGGATTATTCCTAACTATATAAGAGGGTGTTACACCGTCAACTTTAAGTCATATGTGGGGTAATTTTTCTCATGAACCTTCAGCTATCTAGATGCTATTAGAGGAGTGCTCTAAAGCCAATCACCTTTAGCACTTATTATACAAATTTATTTGATTAATAAAAAGGTTTTTTCGTTAAGTTGATGTTCATTTGGTATATGAATTGATATTGATCTTAAATCAATTAATAAAGTCCTTGATACATAACATAACATGAAGGAAATCGTGATGAGATCATGATATTGAGATTCTTATCATGTGTAATTATGTCAATATCAAAATTATCCCTAGTCATAGGATTAATGAGATGACACATTGTTAATCCAGACATACTAGCACATGTTACACTCCTTAATTGGATTGAGTAGTAGATCTCATAATCTGTAAACATGACATGTTTAGAGTTAACATGTGGATGCTTGTTAAGTGTAGCTAAGTACATTGGATGACTAGCTATGAGACAATCATATGGATAATTTATTCAAATGTCAATGATAATCTCATCATAGCAATGGTGCAAGTATCCTTAGACTTGAGGTACTCAAGGATATCTTGGATACTGATACTGTATTTTGACATTATTCCTTGTTGTCTCAGGGATGTTACTTATAGGGTGGTAATTGGATACAACTTGAGGTATTCAAAGGTAATTAGGTAACCATCAAATAATTCACCAATAGTGATAGAAGAAGTGTATACCTATGGCCTCTTATCGTGGTCATTACTCGGGAATCTCTGGCCGGAGTGGAAATGTCATAAAGATAGTCTTCAATGACATATCTAATAAAGTAATGAGCCTCAGAGATAAGAACTAACATTACTTGGACTAGATGTGACATAGCCAGTCTAGTGAGAGTTGACACATGTCCATACTCTGAACCAAGTGAGGTATATAATGGTGAAAGAAATAATTGCACGTAAACTATCTATGGAAAGGTTTGCAGTCAAACCACTGACTTTCCGGTTAATTAGGGGTAATGATGTGTTGCTAGATACTGCTCATGAATTACTTAAATTAATTGTTAATTTAAGTGGCCAACATAACAAAAAACCTAATGGTTCACATGCATTGAAGATATGGAGAATGAGTAAAATAGTCTTGGATAAGATCCAAAATATGAGAGAATTATTTCCGGATGGATTGCAATCAAATAGCACGAGAAAAATTGTTCGGGAAGGGTCATGGGCCTGCACGGGCTAGTCAGGTTATTGGCCAGTTGGGCTACCCAGCGACAACCCACAGCAGGCCCAGTGCGCACTTTGGTGGCTCCCGTTGGCCAACAGGTGAATTTGGCCTTAATCAGGCCAATTATGGCCATTAAGCACATTCACTATTCATTCAATTCTCTTTTCTTCATTTTTGACTTTTGATATTTTCTTTGAATTTGATTCAAATAGAAAAGAAATCAAATGACAGAAAATAGATATGAAACAAAAAATATTTTTAAGACACAATTAAATTATCTCAAGAACACTTTTAAAGCTAGCACTTTGAATTTGTTCAAACCATTTCTTTTGATAGTTTCTTCTTCATTTTTCGCGTGGATTATCATTGGAGACATCCTAGTGTGATTGTTGTGATTTTCTATAACCCAACAGAGTAAAGATTTGAATAACAAATAATAAATTACAAGGTATAATTTATAATCTCTATATTTATATAAATTAGTTTTAATGACACAAGTATGATCTTTTGATTCGGGTTTTGAAAATTTTATTTTTCCGCTGCATTTATGAATGTGATTCATTCTTCAAAACCCAACAGTGGTATGAGAGCCACCTTATGTCCATTAAATTTAATTTTAATTGAAAGTACAATGAGATTGCATGTTTTTTTTATGATTTTGGATCAATAGGTTTTGAAAAATTGAAATTAATTTGTAAAATATGTTTTACACATTTTTCTTTCTCTAATCTAATCTGGGATGATTAAGGATGATTATTTTGATTAAAAAATGATTTTATATGATTCAAATAATTAATTTCGAATTTATTTCAAAAATGCCTAAAATTGTCTTATTTATGAACATGTGTTGTTGTTTGACTTAATTTATGGGGTTGGATATTTTTTTTTTGTAATTTGGTTATGAAACAATTATTAAGATATATTGAGAATGTGTTTATGCCTCTGAAAGTGTCTAATAGTTAATTAAAAATTATTTTTATTAATTTTTTAAACAAACACAAAAACGAGACTGTTTTAATATACCTAGTGGAGCTATTTTGTTTGATTTTTTTTTATATGTGTTTATTTTGTTTTCATCACCTTGAAATATTTTTATATAATTAAAAATATGTTATTTTGATGTTAGATGTATGCAAAAATTATTTTGCAACCATTTGGACTTTTAAAAAAATTTTAGATATCAAATGAGTCGTTTTGAGCATCTAAGTGTATTGGTTCGTTTGTCTTAGTAATTTTGGCTTGTGCCAAAATATGTTGATGAACTTGAGCTGACCTAATGATGATTAGAATAATGATTTGAAGTTCTGAATTTTTTTTGAATTTTTGAAAATTAATTTTGAATTAATTTAAGTTGAGCAATTGTAATTCTAGTATGACTAGAAATTGGTCTGTATATTCAAATTAAATTATTTAATTTTAACATCATAATATTCTGATTTTCAGGAGAATTAATTATAGAAATATGGAATTTAATTTAATTTGATTAAATATTAAATTCCACTTTAAAATGACAAGCAAAATTAAATTAACCGAAAGAACACAAGTAGGCAGTTTCGGTTCAAGCATTGAATCGATTTATAAATTGAAATCCAAAATTGTCATTTTTTATTTTATGCATTAGAGAATGCATGTTAGGGGAGTATGAAAAGGCATGATGGATGATTATGGACTTAGGTTCAATGTGATTGAGCATGCATGAAATTATTTTGTTTATGGTAAATCCGGTCTGCGTGTTCCTACCTCTCTTTCTTTCTTATGTATTTCTCTTCACATCTTACTCCCCTCAAATTTAAATTGAGGTTTTCTATACTTTGAAATATGTAATTAGATTACATAGGATTAGGATAGAATGAAGATACAAAGGAGCAAAAAGCAAATGAAGTGGTACCATAAACAAGAAGACTTAGAAATAGGAATTTCATTTCTATTTTGGGTTGTAAATTCATGCATATACTTAGGTAAGACCTAGCCAATTTCTCTTTGGATCAAGAGATTGACTTTAGTATGTCCATAATCATGCTATATAGTTAATGTAACTATCTTTATATATCCATTGGATGAATGTATGATATATAAAAGCATGAAATAATAACTTGATGAGACTTAACAAAGAAATCCCTCGCTAAATAAACAATTAAGTCTTCCGCCTCCCATTAATATGGGGAGAACCAAAGTTCTTCTAGAATTAGGGTCGTTGAGTTGCCTCAAGCTCACTTTATAAGAATATGTTCAATCCATTGAAATTAGATTTCACGATTAATGGGTTAGACTTAACCGATATCATTAACTTGTTGGATTTGCACCAAGGTTAATATGTATACATGAGATGTACACATATCAAGAGTTGATAGCCCAATGTATGTGAACACATCAATAAGTTGATAGCACAAGATTTGACAGTTGCATGAATAATGCAATTGGTATGGATTAGATACCTACCAACCAAACTAAGGATAGCTTGTTAAGTTCCCTCAAGGTTATTCTTGGCTAGTTGGATATCGACCCACTAGGAGAACTTTCGTATAAGTTCTCTCGAGTTCATAGTGAAGGCTATTGATTCGCAATAAAATAGTGGAAGTCGTAATGCGATTTATTAAATACCTAATAAACATGCACTTTATGTACATTCTAACATGTTCTATTTTACATCTAGGTTACTAGAATCGTCATCATGACAAGTATGAATTTGCGATCACTAATGAAATTAAATAAGTTGATTGGGCCTAATTTTTCTGATTGGCTAAGGAATTTGAGAATAGTTCTCAAATCTAAAAAGATTGGCTAAGTCCTAGATGAGTCACTCCCTAATCCCCCTGCTGCTAATACTTCTTAAGATGTTCAGAAGGCATATCAAAAGCATCTCGATGATAGTGAGATGGCAAGCTGCATTATGCTTAAGGCTATGGATGTTAATTCCATAGTATACCATCTAATAGAGATTTTTGATGAGCAACCACATTCCGAAATGTTCGAAACTTCGAGGTTGCTCTTGCGCACTAAGATGGTTGATGGGACATCTCCAATGCAATATGCATTGAAGATGAATGACTATATTGAGAGGTTGGCCACCTTGGGATTTGTGATGGACCATGAATTAAGTATTGACTTAATTCTAACTGGTTTGTTAGATAGTTATTCACATTTTGTGCTTAACTATAGGATGAACCAAATTTTTACCACTATTCCTAAGCTGATTAACTTGCTCAAAATAGCTGAGTCATCTGTCAAGAAGAACAGTAAGGTTGTGATGCTAGTGGACTCTTTAGGTTCTAAAAAGAAGAACCTTAAAAAGAGGAAGAAGTCCATGAAGCCTAAGGGAGGTGTGGCCAAATAGAAGGCCAAGGAGATTGCTCTAAAGGGAACATGCTTCCATTGCGGCAAGGATGACCATTGGAAGAGAAACTGTAATGCTTACTTGGAGTCCTTGAAGAAGAAGGCATCTGATGCCCCATCTACTTCAGGTCTTTTTGTCATTGAAATTAGTACTGTTTCTGATAATAATATATGGGTATTAGATACCAGTTGTGGCTCACACATATGCACTGATATGCAGGGCCTAAGGAATAGCAGACAGCTCAATAAGGGAGAGTCAGACCAATGCGTTGGAAATAGAGCAAGGGTTGCTAAATTAGCTGTAGGAACTTATGTATTGACCCTCCCTAATGGGCTTATGTTAAATTTGGATAATTGCTATTATGTTCCTACTTTGACTAAAAACATTATTTCCATGTCTAAATAAAGATTTTCCATTTAGCTTTTAGTAGCAATTGTTGTTCTATTATATTCAATGGAAATCTTTATGCTAGTGGTACATTATGCAATGGAATATACATATTAGATATGTTAAATCCAATTTTAAACATCAATGATAATAAAATGCAAAAACAAGATATACTGAAATCATCTTACTTATGGCATTGTCGCCTTGGTCATATAAGTGAGAAATGCATGACTAAACTACACAAGAGTGGTAGTTTGGGGTCATTTGATTATGAATCATATGAAAAATGTGAATCTTGCTTATTAGGCAAAATGACAATAAAATACAAAACAAGATATACTGAAATCATCTTACTTATGGCATTATCGCCTTGGTCATATAAGTGAGAAATGCATGACTAAACTACACAAGAGTGGTAGTTTGGGGTCATTTTATTATGAATCATATGACACATGTGAATCTTGCTTATTAGGCAAGATGACTAAATTACCCTTTAAGGGAAAGGGTGAACGTGGTAATGGACTTTTAGACTTAATATATTCAGATGTATGTGGTCCAATGTCTATACACGCTAGAGGTGGTTTCGTCCATTTCATTACTTTTATCGATGACTATTCACGATATGGGTATGTGTATCTTATGAGATACAAATCTGAAGCTTTTGAAAAGTTCAAAGAATTCAGAAAATGAAGTAGAGAAAGAACTTGGCAAAAGTATTAAAACACTTCGATCAGATCGAGGAGGTGAATACTTGAGCCAAGAGTTTATAGATTATCTTAGGGATAATGGAATTTTATCTCGATAGACTCCACCTTACACACCACAATACAATGGTGTGGCTGAAAGGAAAAACCAAACCTTGTTAGACAAGGTAAGATCTATGATGAGTTTTGTAGCGCTCCCTTACCCTATTAATCGTTAATAGTGTATGGAAGTGCTACTAAGCTCATTTTTGTAAAAACAACCAATTCTCAAATTATTGTATTTCTTTTTCAATTTTCGAGTTTATTATTAGCGGAATATTTCTTACTATATTTCTCTTTTTTTTTTTTCATTTGAATATGTAACTAGTGATGTAAATATTTTGATTTAAAAGAATTCATTCATCAAAAAATAATATTTAGAAATATATTTACAATAATACAAAATATATTAATTACAAAATTCACTCCTTATAAATCCTACATGCCACAATTTATATCAAAAGAAATTGTTAAAATTTAATTTTTACAATACAATTTCCAAAACATACAAAATGAAAATAGACTGCTACAATTTGATCTTGGGGTTCCCCTTATCTTTGGTCGTCTTAACGTAACAGATATATCTATTTATCTTCGTGTGAAACACATGCGCTAAGCTTCTAGCTTAGTGGTATATTTGACAACTGTCAAATAATTGTATAAATATTTCCAAAATAAAACTTTAGAAACTACAATTAATTTACTAAACATGCCAAAATATTCAAATAGTATCAAAACTATTTACATCATACAAAAATATACAATTTATCAATTATAACATTTTATTTATTAAGCATGCTTGAAATTCTAACAATACAAGATATACAATTTGAAATATCAATTTAATAATTTATATTTTTTCTGTTATTTATTTGATAACCCACGACATCTTAGACCGGAACTAAACACTGGATACAGGATTTCTGCTCTCCGGTAGTATACTCGGCGCCTACTTAATCATTTTATAACTCGGAGTTTAACACCTATATTTTCAATAACAACTTAGCACTTTTGTGGTGCCTATGTAATTTCAAACTCAGTACTATTTCTTAGTGCGTATGTAATTTCAACTAAGCACTATCTCTTAGTGCCTACGTAAATTAAATCTCAGCAATATTTTTTAGTGCCTACATTTATACCCTTTTATTGGTATGCCAACTTATCCTAATTTCTAGTGCTCGACTAGATGTTATAGGACTTAATTATATTTGTTAATTTTATTATTATTTACATAAATTATGTAGGTAACACTAATATAGTTTTCCTATAAATGCAATAATTCTCATTAAATATTTTACAACCTCATACTTGCTCATTTAATCATTATAACTACAAGAAAATTCGAATAATATATTTTTCTCACAACTTCCATAATCAACACATATATGCAAGCTGCCCTATTTTGGACAACATTTTTACCTTATATTGCCCTGTATTTTTCATCCATTTTAGATGGAATTTGGACAAGTGATTAACTAACAAAATGTAGGTAAATGTCTTATCTTTAATTTACAACTAGAATCACATTAAACTGAATTTTGTAACAAAAGTTATGAATTTCAATCTACCCAGTATTTTACTGGATAGATTTCTAGTTCGAATTTTGAGTCCAATTTTCACCTTATTCCAGGCATATTCAGGTCTAATAGTCTAAATGAAGGTTGAAGTCGTATGTCTTAACTTTCCAACCAATAAGAAGCACTTAAATATCATTTTCAGAACTTAAGTTATGACCAGAAAACTAGACACTATTCATAAGACGAATTTTCCAGCACTTTAATCAATTCCTAAAATTTTCATCTTCATGCATCAATCTCATATTCTAATTTTTATTTTCACATTCATGGCATCATTTAATCACCAATTCATCACTCAATCAAAATATCAAGAATTTCATACACAATTACACAAACATCAAAAAATCAAAATTAACATTTTCCATATTGAATTTTTGCCAAATGTACATACCTCAAAAATCTACTTCACTTAACTTTCCTCTTCCTCCTAGTTAGCTTTCTCCTTACCCTTACTTCCTTTTTGATTTTGGTTCAAAGATTGTTAACCTCCTTGGCCTAACAACAAATTTCACACTAATCAAGCACTAATCACACTAATCCACCCTTAATCACCATTAACATAATAATCACCCTAAATTACTAACATTAATGGTAACTAACCCCAAAATCAAATAAAAAAGAAGAAGAAAAGTGATAAGATGGAAGATCTAACCTCACCTTTGTATATCTTCAAAATGACTAAAATCTTCCTTCTCTTTTTCTCTTCCTTTCTTCCTTCCTTTTCCTTAGTTTTGCTCACTTTGCTTCATTTCCTTGTTGATCTTGCCTTAATCCAACTTTTTTTTCCCATCTAATCCTAGCTTTGATTGAAGAAAAAAAGAATAACAATGGGGGGAGGTGAGTCACTACAAAAGGGACTAAAAAGGGTGAGAAATTGGTTTGATTAAGATGAGGAAGCAGAAGAATAAAGGCAAAAAGGTGAAAGTTGACATTTATAGTTGGATTATGTGGGTGGTTAGGATTAATAAGGTAATCTTGTCCCTCATTGGTCCATTAATTTAAATCACTCTTACGTTATTTTAATCCAAAAAATATTCCTTTCCTTACATAAAGATATTCCATTTTTATGTCTTCTTAAAATATTTGTGCCAAAAATACTATAATTTTCAATTTCGTTCAACGAAAAATTATTTTTTTTTTCAAATTTTAATTCCGAACTTCAAAATTTTAAATTAATAATATCCAAAATATTTTTCTCATATTTTATTATCATTTTAATTTATTTCTTTTATTTTCGAATTGAGACCCCGATCTGTTCGGCATGCCGGATTTCGGTCAACCGCGACCGTGACCTAAATTATCGGGCATTATAAGTTTTGTGGAACTTCCTTAATCCTTTTGGGGTTATGCACTAGAGACCGCCATTTATATATTAAATGGAGTTCCTTCGAAGTCAGTTGATGTTACTCCATATGAGATATTGTATAACAAAAGGCTCACATTTTCTTACATGAGAATTTGGGGATGTCATGCTTATGTGAAGCAGACAATGTTAGATAAGGTAGAAGCTAAGTTTGACTGATGTTTGTTTGTGGGATATCCAAAAGTATCATATTAATATCAATTTTACCACCATTTGAACAAAAAGTTCAAAGTTTCAAGACATGTTATCTTTTTAGAGTGAGAATTCCTTCTAAAAGGAGGTAGTGGGAGCAAAATTGAACTTAAGGAAGTTCAAGATGCTCAAACAGATGCTGATCAACTGCATGAACCCGAGCTTGTTACTCATACAGATGATATAAAAGCTCAACCTTCAAAAGTACAAGAACTTCGTAGGTCAAGTAGGATACGTACTGTTCCAGAGAGATATGGATTTCTCATTAGTGAATAGAACGACGTATTGCTCATAGAAAATGATGAGCCTACAACCTATGAAGAAGTTCTGAATAGTTCAGAATCTGACAAATGACTTCAAGCCATGAAGTCAGAAATGGATTCCATGTATGAAAACCAAGTATGGACTTTGGTTGACCCACTCGAAGGGATAAAGCCGATAGGGTGCAAGTGGGTTTTCAAAAAGAAAACTAACATGGATAGTAATGATTACTATAAAGCTAGACTTATTGCTAAAGGTTATCATCAAAGACAAGGAATTGACTATGATGATACTTTGAGCCCAGTAGCTATGCTTAAATCCATAAGGATACTTCTAGCCATTACTACTCATTTTGATTATGAGATATGGCAAATGGATATGAAGACATCTTTCCTTAATGGAAATTTGACTGAGGATATGTACATGACATAACCAGAAGGCTTCATATCCAAAGATGGCAAAAAGGTATGTAAGATTCAAAGATCCATTTATGGATTAAAGCAAGCATCTAGGAGTTGGAATATTCAGTTTGATTAGACAATCAAATAGTTTGGTTTCAGACAAAATCCGGATGAACCTTGTGTTTACAAGAAGGTTAGTGGGAATGCAATTGTATTTCTTGTGTTGTATTTAGATGACATATTATTAATGGGAAATGATGTCTCAGCCTTACAATGAGTCAAAATTTGGTTATCCAAGAATTTCTCTATGAAACACCTTAGAGAAGCAATTTATATTTTGGGGATAAATATTTATAGAGATAGATCTAAAAGATTGCTTGGTTTTTCACAGTCTACATACATAGATAAGATGCTAAAGAGTTTTAACATGGAGTAGTCCAAGAGGGGATATATTCCCATGACCCATGGGATTACTCTCTCAAAGTCTTTGTGTCCAAAGATACAAGATGAAAGGACACACTTGAATTTGATTCCATATGCTTCAGCTATAGGATCAATCATGTATGCTATGATATGTACAAGACCCGATGTATCATATGCTCTGAGTCTCACGAGCAAATACTAATTGGACCTTGGTGAGGGTCATCGGGTGGCTGTCAAGAATATCCTTAAGTACTTAAGAAGGACTAAGGATGTATTCTTGGTATATAGAGATTGAGATCTTATTATGAGCAGATATACTGATGTCAGCTTCCAATCTAACAAGGATGACTCAAAATCTTAGTTAGGTTAGATATTCATACTAAATGGTGGAGCAGTTAGTTGGAAGAGTTTCAAATAGGAAACGACTGCTGATTCCATAACCGAAGCAGAATACATTGCAGCTTCTAATGCAGCAAAGGAAACAATTTGGATAAAGAAATTCATCATAGAACTTGAAGTGGTTCCCAGCATTATGGATCCAATACAATTGTATTGTGATAATAATGGAGCCATTGCGCAAGCAAAGGAGCCACGGTCTTATCAGAGATCCAAACATGTACTCAGAAGATATAATTTGATTAGAGAAATCATTGGTAGGAATGATGTAAAGATAGAAAGAGTGCCCACTGATTAGAATATTGCTGATCCTTTAACTAAGCCACTTCCCCAAAAGAAATATAATTCTCATGTACACGCCTATGGAATTCAATACAAAGGCGATTGGCTTTAGTGTAAGTGGGAGCTTGTTAGAGGAGTGCTCTAAAGGCAATTACCTTTAGCATTTATTGTACAACTTTATTTGATTAATAAAAGGCTTTTTCATTAATTTGATGTTCATTTGATATATGAATTGATAATGATCTTAAATCAATTAATGAAGTCCTTGATACATAACATAATATGAAGAAAATCATAATGAGATCATGATATTGAGATTCTTATCACGTGTAATTATGTTAATATCAAAATTATCCCTAGTCATAGGATTAATGATAGGGGACATTCTTAATCCAGACAGACTAGCACATGTTACACTCCTTGATTTGATCAAGTAGTAGATCTCATAATCTATAAACATGACATATTTAGAGTTAACATGTGGATGCTTGTTAAGTGTAGCTAAGTACATTGGATGACCAACTACGAGACAATCATATGGATAATCTATTCAAATGTCAATGATAATCTCATTATAGCAATGATGCAAGTATCCTTAGACTTGAGGTACTCAAGGATATCTTGGATACTGATAATGTATTTTGACACTATTCCTTATTGCCTTAGGGAGGTTGTGCATAGGGTGGTGATTGGATACACCTTGAGGTATTCGAAGGTAATTGGGTAACCAACAAAGGATTCACCACTCCTAATAGAAAGAGTGTATACCCATGGCCTCTTGTCTTAGTCATTACTTGGGAATATCTGGCCGGAGTGGAAATGTCATAAAGATAGTCTTCAATGACATATCCAATAGAGTAATGAGCCTCAGGAACAAGAACTAACATTACTTGGACTAGATGCGATGTAGCCAGTCTAGTAGAAGTTGACACATGTCCATACTCTGAACTAAGTGGGGTATAGAATGGTGAAAGGAATAACTGCACAAAAATTTTCTATGGAAAGGTTCGTAGTCAAATCGTTGACTTTCTGGTCAATTGGGGGTCATGATATGTTGCTAGATACCGCTTATGACTTGCTTAAATTAATTGTTAATTTAAGTGGCTAAGATAACTGGGAACCTAATGGGTCACACGCATTGAAGATATAGAGAATGAGTAAAATGGTCTTGGATGGGATCTAAAATATGAGAGAATTATTTCGGGATGGATTGTGATGAGATCGAATGGGAAAAATTGTTAGGGAGGGTCACGAGCCCGTATGGGCTAGGCAAGCTGCCTAGCGACAGCTCCCGTTGGCCAACGAGTGAATTTGGCCTTAATTAGGCCAATTATGGCCATTAAGCACATTCACTATTCATTCAATTCCATTTTCTCTATTTTTGACTTTTGATCTTTTATTTGAATTTGATTCAAATGGAAAAGATATCAAAATGGCAGAAAATAGACATGAAAATATTTTTTTTATGAAAAAACTATTTTTAAGACATAATAAAATTCTCTCAAGAACACTTTCAAAGCTAGCACTTTGATTTTGTTCAAACCATTTTTTGATAGTTTCTTCTTCATTCTTCACGTGGATTATCATTAGAGAGATCCTAGTGTGGATTTTTGTGGTTTGCTACAACCTAACAAAGTGAAGATTTGAAAACAAATAAGAAATTACAAGGTATAATTTGTAACCTCTATATTTTTATAAATTAGTTTTAATGGCACAAGTATGATTTTTTTCGGGTTTTGAAAATTTTATTTGTTCGTTGCTTTTCTAAATGTGATTCTATCTTCAAAACCCAATAGATGTATATGCCACTGTCTGGATGACATACTCCTTATTGAGAACTGGCTGTGTCAAAATCGAAGCCTCTATTAATATCTTTTTCAAACTGTCAAAACTCTCTTGGCATTTCTTAGTCCACTCAAATTTCATATCCTTTCTCAACAGTCTAGTTAAAGGAGAAGCAATTATAGAAAATCCTTTAACAAACCTCCTGTAGTAACTAGCTAACCTAAAGAAAATTTTGATCTCTATCACATTTTGGGAAGGCTTCCAACTCATAACGCCTCTACCTTGTTAGGATTAACTTGTATACCATCTTCAGAAAAGCTACCTCATCAGGCCAAAATTCATATTTTGAGAACTTGGCATACAATTTTTGCTCCATAAGTGTATCTAACACTATTCTCAGGTGCTGATCATGCTTGTTAGGTATCTTAGAATACACCAAAATGTCATCAATAAAAACCACAACACACTATTCTAAGTAAGGTTTGAACACCCTATTCATAAAGTTCATAAAAACTGCTGGAGCATTCATTAATCCAAAAGGCATAACCACAAATTCATAATGCCTGTATCAGGTTCTGAATGCAGTCTTGGCTATATCTTCAGCCCTAACTCTTAGATGGTGGTACTCTAATCTCAAATCAATTTTCAAGAACACACCCTTCAACTAATTAAATAGGTCATCAATTCATGGTAACAGATATCTATTCTTGATTGTCACCTTATTCAACTATCTGTAGTTTATGCATAACCTCATAGACCCATTTTCTTTTTCACAAATAACATTGGTGCATCGCATGGAGATACATTAGGCCTAATATAACCATTCTCTAACAATTCTTGTAGTTGAGCCTTAAGCTCTTTCAACTTGGATGGGGCCATTTTATATGGCACTATCGATATAGGTATTGTGCCTAGGCTGAGCTCTATAGAGAACTCAACCTCTCTGTATGGTGGTAATCCCGGTATATCTTCAGGGAATACATATGGGAATCCATGTATTGTAAGGATATCCTGAAGTTTTGGACCTCATTTTCTAGTATCAACCACATGAGCGAAATAGGCTTCACATCCTTTCCTCATCATTTTCTATGCCTTCATTTCATCATTGAAATAACTCGTGGAAGCTATGGGAACAACTCACCTTCCACTTTGACATCTCCCTGTTCTACAGTTTTCAGCATCACAAAATTTTCCTTGCAGTCTACAACAGCACCTTGTTGTGCTAGCCAATCCATGCCAAATATGGCATCAAATTCTTGAAAAGACAACTCTATCAAGTATGTCAAGATATTTCTCCCTTATACAATCAAATGACAACCTTTATATACCCGATTCACTATTATGTTATGCCCTAAAAGGTTTGTGACCTCAATTTCATGTTTTAGATTCTCACTGATCATATTGTGCTGTCTAGGAGTGTTTGTGCATATGTATGAATGTATTGAACTGAGATCAATCAATGCACATATATTAGAGTCATAAAGATAAAACATACCAACAATCATATATGTAGCCTTTTGGTCTTCTCTGGCCCTCATAGCATAAGCTCAAGCTAGCGCTCATCCTGGTTTTAACCTTTGATAGTTTCAGAGACTACTTGGGCAGATTTTGTATGACCTTTGGTCTATTACCTGGGTTGAGCTGGAGCTGACTAGATAGTATATGCTGGTGCACTGCTATTCATCAGAGGACAATCTCTCCTCATATGCTCCTTTTATCCATATATGAAGCAAGCACCTGTATTCTTCCAGCACTTTCCTCTATGACTTTATGACAAATGCCACAAACTGGAATACTATCTCTAGTAGCCTATGTCTGATTGTTACTTTCTGCAGATGTACCTCTAGAGGGCTTCCCCCTCATGTATGAACCGTATTGAGTATAATCTCTATTTTGTCATCGACTCTTGCCATGAGACTATGGGTGAAATCAACCCTTCTTGCCTGAATGCTAGGTCAGTGGAGTCACTTTCTATCTAGTAACTTCCTCAGCTCTCTTTCTCTTCTTCTATTCCACACTAATAATGGTTGCAATCAGCTTGGTGAAGTTGTCATGCTGAAGTGCAGCGACAACATTACCTATATTGGCATTGAGGTCATACTCAAAACTTCTACCTTTGTCCCTCTCACTAGTGTTTATCTCTTAGGCATATTTACTCAGTCGAGTAAACTCTCTCTGGTACTCAGTCACTATCATCTTCCCCTGCTCGAGGCTTAGAAATTCTCTCTTCTTCTCATCCATAAAAATCGAAGGAACATATTGTTTGTAACATTCAGTGATTTACGCCCCGATTGCGCGTGACCGTAGTGAGACACGCAAATTCAATCAGAGTCTAAACTTGAACCCATAAAAAAATGACTAATAGTAAGAAAAAATAATTAAGGGTATTATTATTTGGGAATTAAAAAGATTAGGGGTACAATTAGAAAAAAATAAAATTTTATATGGACAAAATTGGTATTATGGAGATTGTTTAGGAAAAAAGTGTGAATATGGAGAAAGATGTGGCAAATATAGAATTTCTCAAAGTTTAAATGTTAACCAAAATTAATTAACTTAATTAACCAATAAGAATTAGGATTAAATTTAATTAGTGGGACCCACACCTTAATCAAGGTATAAAAAGTCAAAAAGATGAAGGAAATTCCACATTCTTCCATAAGCCATCTTCATCTTCTCTTTTTCTCCTCTCTTTTTCGTCCACCATAGGCTCCCTAAACTCCACTTTTCTTTGCAAATCAAGATTGAAAAAATGAGGAAATAAATTAGTTTTGAGAGAGATAAAATTAGAATTAAAGAATTCTTACTACAAAGGTACCAAAGGAGCAAGAAGAAAGGAAGAAAGAAGAAGAAAAAAGGGAGAAGAGTGGGACAGATTTCGGCCCACCTTGGAGAACACTTAAGGTTAGTTTATTCTTCTTAAATTCAACCTTTTTCCTTCCATTTGAGATCCATGTTGATGATAGATGTGATTAGGGTTGATAGATATATGTTATGTTGCAAGCTTGAACTTAGAAATTTAAGTTTGGGATTAGTTGATGGAAGTGTAATTAAGCTTTGAATTAATGATAATTGAAGTTAGTTAATTATTTTATGGCTTAAAAACTAAAGAAATATATGATGTTAAGGGATGAATGAGAGGCTGCCATAGTTAAAGAAATTAAGGAAAATTGAAATTAATATGGAAACACCACAATTGGTGATAAGGGAAATGTGAATTGAGTATTGAATTGAAGGAAATGAATTGGGATCTAGGATATGGTTTTTGGGCAGCCATGACATATTAAGAGGGAAGTTTAACCTTAGTACACTTTAGCTCAATTAAGGTGTAAAACATATTAGGAGCATTAGAATACTATGTAGACATGAAAAGCATTGAAAATGGATATTGGAATTGAGATGTGGTATGGTTGTGTAGGAAAAATAAGTGAATAAGTGAGAGGCCCTCAAGAGGGTGACAAAGGCAAGGAGAAAGCTAGCTAATAAGGGAAGAAAAAGAAGGATTAAGGGAAGAGCCAAGAATATTAGGTATGTGCTTCATTGATAAAAATCTTACATGATGTTCATATGTGTGTAAATATATGTTAAAGTTTAATATGATTGCGTGTTTGATGTGTTATGTAATTAGTTATTGTTTTTGATATTTTATATGGCAATGAGACCAAATGGGGTGAAATAATTGAGACATATGAATTTAGTTATAATTCTAGAAATTTTAGTAGCAAAATGAATGCAAATGATGAATGTGGTTGAAATTTGGATTAATGCCAATTGATGCTCGGGTACAGAATTCCAGGAACAGTCCTGACTATTTTGATGATAACTTGAGTTCTGGAACTCATTTTTGTATGTTATTTGTTGGAAATGAATGATAAGATGCAAGAATTTAACTTGTATTCAGATCATAACATCTAATTATGTCTAGATGTTTCCAGAAAAATGCATGAAATTTAAACCTAGAATCTGTCCAGAAAATTTTGGGCAGGAATATTTGTGATGATGCAGTATTCAATTAACCATAACTTTTTATAGAAAAATGGGATTTAAGTGATTTATGATGCATCTGAAATCTAAGGGGATAAATTAAAACTAGTTAGAAGACTAGAACTCCCAATTCTAATTATAAAGGGGATAAAAATGAAGCCCAAAAATAGGTCTGAAATCTGCCGTAACTAAAAACATGAAATCTTGAGCTTTTGCATGTGTTGTGACTATTATATGTAATAATTAATGTGAATATTTACTTTATTGATAATTATAAATGTTTAACAAATTATTTATGTGTGATATTTTAGTACGATAATAATGAGAATAAAGAACAAAAATAAATAAGCATAAATATGATAATTGAATAATATTGGCATTTTTGAAAATATTGGGAATTAAAATAAAAATAGTTAAGCCCAAAGACACCTAGGCTAGAACTATAATAGAGAATAGTTTGGCATGCCAATCAAGGGATTTAGGCATTCGGTGCCAAATATAAAAGCTGGTAATGACAATTTATAAATGCGTTCGGCGCAAAAATTATTAAGCCGGTAATGACAATATAACAAAAACCGGTAATGACATTATTATAAAACCGCTCAGCGCTATATTATGAAAGCCGGGAATGACAACCCCATTACTCCTATTAGATAGTTCGGTTATAGGTGTTATGGGCACAAGAAAATAATAATAATACTAATATCGAAGTATGTGATTTCGATCAATGTTATATGAATTAAAGATATTAAATATTGAATATTTGCTGAAATTTATTGAATTTCTATAATTTTTTATTTTATGCTTTATTTATTAAATAATTAATTAATATATATATATATATATATATATATATATATATATATATATATATATATATATGTATGTATGTATGTAAAATTTTTATCATTGAAGCACCACTAAGCTATTAGCTTAGCACGAGTAGTTTCCTCTCACGCAGGTTTAGAAGGGTAGCCGTAGAAAATAGATTGTCAAAATAATAAGGGTACCCAGAAGGAAGCAGCAAAAATTTTTGGGTTTTCTTTTTGGTATATTTTATAAAACAATTCTGTAAATTAAATTATGGTTTTATTTCCTATAGTATGTATTATATACATGAATTATAATGTAAGTTAATGTACTTTATAAATAAATAAAATTTTGAATATTTGTGCTTGTATTAATTTTTATTTCAGTGTCTGCAATATTTTTGAAAAAAAAATGTTAATTCTTTTCATTAAAATTTACAGAATAGTTAGACAGGTAATTCTCACTTACCTTGCTGAACGGGAACGAATTCACCGCCGTATGGCTGACCGGCGATTACTAGCGATTCCGGCTTCATGCAGGCGAGTTGCAGCCTGCAATCCGAACTGGAAGTGGGATAAAGGGGTGTTACATTGTTCCTTAAATTTAGCCATAAAGTCCCAAGTCATAGGTTGTGGAATATCTAGTTTCAGTAAGACTGTCTTCCATCAGTCACATATAACAAGAAAATGGCATACTTGGCCTTCTGATTAGTGGCCACCTAAAATTCATCATAGACCCTCTCTATCTTTTTACTATAATATTTCGTAATAGCAAGATTATCATCCTTTGTTCCTAGAAAATCAGTAGTTCCAAACTTACGAAGCTTGTTTAACTGTACCCTTGGTGTTGGTAGTGGAGGTCGAAGAGAAGGTGCTGGTGCTAGTGGTTCAACTTTAGTTATCTACTGCAGTAATCCTGCCATCTACTGCATTAATGGAATCTGGTCTTGGTTAGCTTGTTATGGAGCTTGTGGGTCAATGACTAGTACTACACCTGGACCCTGAATACTAGCTGCATTGGACTGGTTCGGTAGCCTATTAAGTGGAAAGTTATGGTTTTTAGCCATGTCATTCGATTCTGATGCTATCTCACTCTAGTTCTACAAGTTGACAGAGAAGTAGCCATAGTCAAAGTCAGACGAGACACATGTATGTATGCTTGATAACCCCATAATCCACTTAGGTTTAGAATCGCCTAAACCTAAACTCTAATACCACCAAATGTAGCACCCTACTGCACAATAGGCAAACCTCATTGTACTGGCGGATATCACATGACTATATTTGAGTCTATTTGCCAGAATTAAAACTTTTCTAATTTATGTCCGTATTAACAGTATTAGTTATGGATCAATCTAATATATACAAACATAAAACTTCCTTTCTATATTAGAATCACAACCATAGTCCTATCAAACTATCTTGGGAGTTAAAATCCCTTATTACAGAAAAAATTCATACTTAATGAAAACATATCTCAATTATCTACTTCTAATCCATAATGTGCAAAAAACAAATGGAATGAATGAAATGATAACACAAACCCAACACAGTTCAGTTTTATTGCTCTGATTGGTTTTGTCTTCTTTGTACATCACTCAAAAGTCTACTGGCTCTAAACCTGCATGTAGGAAAACTAACATATTAAGCTATTGAAAGCTTAATGATACATATAAATATTTAAATTCTAACATGCATTCAAATATAACATAGCATTCATAATTAGAACATACTTGTGTACTTGTCCATACCATCATATACATAACACATAGTGACTTACTTTATTCATGCTAACTTGTCTATATTATACAATACTATCATAATATTCAACTTGTGATAACAGTATACTCAACCATGCCATATATACATCGAAATAGAACATCATATTTAAATATCATGGCCTAATTACATACATGGCATAATTATCATAGGTGAATCCATTTCATATTATCATACTAAATATCGATCATATTTATACTGAATTTCATAATAATATGAAATAACAAGCTTTTAACATCATTCATATGATTACTGGTTTCCACAATCCTTTTTCTAGGATGTGACCGTATTCTATTTCACTAAATTCTGTATATATTTGTGGCAAGGCTTTGCCTTACAATTTCCCATATTACTATACTAAATTCTGATTTTCTTAGTCTAATACTCTAGACTCGAACCATTTGGATATGGGTTGTGAAATATGAGCGCTCTAACATGAGCTTAAGCCGTCTTGCTCATTATTATATCTGTCTGTATTGCTACCATTGAGCTTCATAAATCAAGAGCGCTCTAACACAAGTTTAAGCCACCCTGTTGAGTAATGCTACATACATATGCATATAAGGGCATTCTAGCATGAGCTTAAGCCATATTGTCCCTAATCCAAATATGCTACCACTGAGCTTCTCAAATCAGAAGCACTTTGACATGAGCGAAAGCCACCCTGATAATCAATATAATACTCGCATGCATAAATATTCTATGGTACCGTAACCCCCTCAATGGCATGCCACATATCCTAGCTAGTCCTCAATTAAAGAATGGGCATATGTATTCATTTTTTATATAATTAACATCATTTATGTTCTATTCCATAGTTTCACAATATCATCACATATCATTTGATAATCATAGCACCTAGTGCATTCACATGTTTCATAAACATGACATCATATTGTAATTAATTTCATTCAATCATGCCAAGTTTTTGTTTATATCATACTCAACTTTTTTCATCACATGAATCAATTCACACATTTCTGGAAAATAGCGCATAGGGTTGTCTAACTGTTACTCAGCCGTGGTTGGCTTATAATCATTCACAGGAATAAACATTTGTTCATGAGTATGAAATTCATACTTTTATAGGAGTGAGGCTTGGCTTCATAGACGTAAAATACCCTTATGGGCATGATAGATCATACAAAAATATAATTTCAGCACCGTTTTCAACCAATTCCACACACAATCATGCAAAATGCTAAAGCTAACCAATGTTAGCCACACCAATCAACACTTCTCATATTCCATAATATAAAATCCACTATAAACATGCATATTATCACATTTAATCATTCAAACTAGGATCCATGCCTTATTTATCAAATATCCTAACATCAATCATTAACATATCAACATTATTATGCATCACAAAGTATTACAAACCATTTTACTCAATTCTAGCATATACCATATTAATATTTCTTGTCATTAACCACATTAGAATTCATAATTCATATCACAAGCATATTATAATCAAATAAAAATGAGTATATATACAAACCTTTATATTGGAGTCCTAAATATCATTTCTCTCACATCTAATACCTTTGGTGGGGTTTTCCACCGTCATTTTTAGCCCTTAACATGAAACATAGACCATAATTATGTTCTATATCTGTCATTGTATCTTTTGTGCCATAAATTATCAAAACCTTAACTTTTTATTATTTTTAAGCCTATAAATCTAACTCTCCCATTAAATCAAAATGAAACTATCAAAGATTAATGGAAACAACCTCCCTTACCTCTGTTTCAAAGATTACATATTGTAAATAGGGTTCAAAACATTTTCAAAAGCTTTTTAGGTTTTGACTTTAATTCTTATATCGAAATATTTGCTTTTAATCTATTTCAAACTCCTTTATGGTGGGAATTACGTGTTTAATCAATCAAATTTGAAAAGGGAATGAGAAAAATATGTTTTCGAGGGTCTAGAGTGTGGTGGCTAGGGTTAGAAGTGATTTTATATGAGATGTTCTTTCAAAACACGAAACTGCCATATATAAATTGCATACTTTCATAGGCGTGAACTATAGTGTCACGACCATGAACCATAATGTCGCTCCTCAGCTTTAGAATTTGAATTTCACGACATTCATAACTGTGATTAACCCTATCATGAGTATAAACACTTGAAGCATCACTTTTTCCTATTTTTTTTAGAGGGCAGCCACAAAATTGACTCCTTTAAAAGAGCATTTGTACTCTTTTTGATCCCTTCTAGGGTTGGAAAAGGAAAAGCCCTAATAGGCTCATTCCCTTAAGGTATATGGCCTAATGTTGACCAAATCAACAATTCTAAACCAAATTAGATTTGACCCATTTTTTTTAAATCTTATAACATGCCCAACTCTTTTTCTATTTTACTTAGATATTTTCCAAAACTCATTTTACATTTTCTTCATTTCCTCTATGCATATGACTAATTGGTTTTCTAGTTATGTTGGCAACTTTAAGTCTTGGAAGGAATCCTAATCCAATTTGGATTTTATAAGTCAAACTCTTTTGACCCATATTTGATTTCTAATCAATTTTTCTTGACTTAGCAGATCATGAGCAATATCTAGCAACATATCATAACCACCCACTTAACTAGAAAGTCAGTGGTTTGACTTTTAACCCTTCCATAAACAATTATCATGTAATTCATCCTTTTACCAAGTTATACCTCATTTGGTTTAGACCATGCCCACTAGACTAACTACATCACATCTAGTCCAAATGATATTAATTCTTGTGTATAAGACTCATTACTTTATTAGATGTCCATAAAGACCTTTTTCAAGATATGTCTACCTCGACCAAGGATTTCTGAGTAATGATCTCTAAAAGAGGCCATAGGTATACTCTCCATCTATTAGGAGCAGTGAATCCTCTATTGACTACTGAACTACTTTCGAATACCTTATATTATACCCAATCACCACACTATGAGCAACCTCTGAGAGGCAATAAGAAATGATGTCAAAGTATAGGATTCAATATCCAAGATAACCTTAAGCATTTCAAGTCTAAAGATACTTGCACCATTGTTATGATGAGACTATCATTGACATTGAATAGATATCCATGTGATTGTCTCGTACGTCCTCCAATGTACTTCCCTACTCTAGCAAACATCCATATGTTAACTTTAAACATCTCATGTCTTCAGCTTATGAGATCAACTGCTTGACCTAATCAAGAAGTATAACATGTGCGAGTATATCCGGATTAACAATGTCCTGCCTTGTTAATCTTATAACTAGGGATAATTTAGGTATAAACATAATTACACCATTATAGGAATCTCACTATCGTGATCTCATCATGATTTCCCTCATACTGTTTTACATACCAAAGACTTCATTAAATGGTCTAAGATCTATATCAATTCATAGACAATGAATACTGTATAATAAAATGCTTTTTATTAATAATAAATGAGTACATCAAATGCTTAAGGTGGTTGCCTTTAGGGCACCTCTCTAACAATCTCCCACTTGCACTAAAGCTAATCACCTTTATACATCATGCCATAGGTGAGTACATGACTATCATATTTCTTTTGGGGAAGTGGCTTAGTGAAAGGATCAACTATATTGTGATCAATGGAAAATCTTTTTATCTTTACATCATGTCTACTTTTAATTTTCTGAATCAAATGGTAACATCTAAGTACATGCTTGGATCTTTGATGAGATCGTGGCTCATTTGCTTGTGCAATGGCTCCATTGTTATCACAATACAAGGGTATAAGATCTACAATGCTAGGAACCACTTCTAACTCTGTGATGAATTTCCTTATCCAAACCGCTTCCTTAGCTACCTCAGAAGTTGTAATGTACTTTGCTTTGGTTGTGGAATCTATAGTTATCTCCTGTTTAGAATTTTTCCAACTGAGTGTACCACTATTTAATGTGAATACGGAGCCTAATTAGAATTTGGAGTCATCCTTATCAGATTTAAAATTGACATCTATATACTCACTCATGTTAAGCTCACCATCTCCATAAAACCAAGAATGCATCTTGTCTAGACACATAGGAACTAATCATCTCTTGGATTGTTCCATGTTAAATATCTTTAGCATCTTGTCTATGTATATAGATTAAAAAGATTAAATAACTCTTGAGATCTATCTCTATAGATCTGAATCCCCAGTGTATATGTTGCTTCTCCAAGGTCTTTCATAGAAATTTTTTTAGAAAGCCTTATTTTGACTTATTGAAGAACTGAGATGTTGTTTCCCATAAAAAGTATGTCATCTACATACAATATTAGGAATACGACTGTATTCCCACTAACCTTATTGTAAATATAAGGTTCATCCATCTTTTATGAGAAACCAAACTCTTTGATTGTCTTATCAAATCAGATGTTCCAACTCCTGGATACACTAGTATAGAAAAGATTATATGTATATGTCATTTTATACTTTATGCATCTGTTAAATGGTAGACACATATGTAGAAAATACATATGATATGGATTTTATGTGTTGTCGTTATGACTAACATGTATAACTTGATTATACGCATCTATTGTTGAGTAATAGCAGACATATATAATCAAGTTATATGCATATGTTATTTTTAATGACAGATATGTATAATCAAGTTATATGCGTTTGCTATTGTTGAACCTTGAGGGTATTTCAATCATTTTAATGCTAAAAAATAAAATAGCAATAATGTATTTAACATACTTGTTTTCTAAGTTTATTAAACAGGGTATGAAACATGATAGCAAGAATGGAGAATGGAAGACTAATCTTAAAAAGATAAAAAATGAAGAAATAACATGTTCATGCCCGTGATCTTATATGTCACACCCATGATGAAGCTTAGTGCCAACTATCCAACATTTAAAATTCACAGCCATGAAGAATGATAGCAACCGTGAATGATCATATCAGTCACGCCCGTGATAAGACATGACAAATTCTTCCAGAGAGCTTCACGACCAGAGTCACCACTTGGACCATGGCTAGGAAGGATGTTCACGCCCGTGAAGATATAATGTCACGCCCATGATCAAACACTTGAAATCCTTCTAGAATGCTTCATGACCAAAGTTACCACTCATGTCATGGCTTGGAAGAATAGTCATGACCGTGACAATCATACTCACGACCGTGAAAGAGGAAGAGAAACATGTCAGACACGAAAATAAGAGTTGGTGCAATGGCTATTTCTGCATTAAATGCAATCAAACGGCTATAATTTTTCATGGAAGTATAAATGCAAGTCATTTATGAATCAAGAACAAGAGAATAGCTAATACTTCAAATCAAAATCTTGTTGTAAGCCATTTGTTCATTTGATATTTTCAAAACAAACATTTCTTCTCTATGAAAATCTTTTTGCTCATCATTCTCTGAGCATTATAGATTAGTAAGTGTTTCTCTTTGTAATCATCTACTTAAGTGAGATTGGGTATTTTGGGGTTAAAAGTAGAACACTTGTAAAGGTTATTTGTGTTAACCTTTAAAACACAAGGAATTGGTTTATTGTGTGAGCGATTAAAACACAAGGGATTTCTGGGTTAGGTGTGATCCATTGTTAGAAACACCATAGTTGGGAGTGAGCTTGTAAAACTCCATTGTAACACTTAGAGTGTTAGTGAAACTCCCAATTGAGATTGGGGAGAGAAGTAGGGTTCGTTAACACCCGAACCTCTATAAAAATTCTTGTGTCATATCTTCTTATCCCTACTCAACTTAACTTTTCTTTCCGCACTTAAAAGTTAAATTTTTAATATCCAATTCAACCCCCCTTCTTGGTTTAATATCTGGACAACAATTGGTATCAGAGCTTAGTTTCACGACCCTAGACTTCAACTAGCAATCGTGCGACACTTAGCACGGTCCGTTGCACTAAGCCTGCCTTCCAAACCGATAAACGCACTCTAAAGAGAATAGAACGAAACTTAGAGATCGAGAAGATTCAATAGCAAAACAAGAACACAAGAGTTTGTGAAGAATGCTTTGTATTACTTGAAATGCTTCAATTAATTGAATGATTACAAATGAATTTACATAAGATATATATAGGCCTCCACCTCCTCAATGGATGGTCGAGATCAATTCCCACCTACCAGATGGATGGTTAGGATTAACTTCCACCTACCAAATTGATGGCTAGGATTGATTCCCACCTACCAAATGGATGGTCAAGATCAACTCCCACCTACCAAAATGGATGGTTAGGATTGATTCCCACCTACCAAATGGAGGGCTAGGATTAATTCCTACCTACCGAAATGGACGACCACGATCCATTTAATCTAACGGTTTACAATGACCTTCTAGAATATTACATATGTGTGGGAAAATGTAAATGTCCGGGAAATCCCGTATGAACCTTTGCACATCATCATCATACTCCTTTAGAATGGCCAAGTAACTCTCTTCCTCCCTCTTCAATCCCTTTTTGAATTGAAGTACTGAGAGAGCTTGGGTAGTAGGCTTGGTGGTCCTTTCTGTCGGTACTAGACAAGCCTTTGGTCTATCCATAATGCATATAGAGTTTGAACATGGAACAAGGAAAGCTCTAACCTGATCCAAGAACTCCATGCCGAATACCACCGAGAAATCATCCATGGGTGCCACAGATAAATCCACTTGGCCAGTCCATGCGCCGAGACTGACCTTCACTCCGCAAGCAATTCCTTAGAGAGGTTGTGCCACCGAGTTAACTGCTTTAAGGGAGCCACCTCCATTGGCAACCTTGAGACCAAGTCTCTTGGCTTCCTCTAGCGAAACAAAGTTGTGAGATGCACCTGTGTCGACCAGGGCTTTGGCGACTTTCCCATTGATGGATGCATCCATAAACATGAGTCCCTTGGGGGACGTCGGGGCACTTTGCAATGCATTAAGCAACCGCAAAGATCCCATCTTCGCACCTTCATCTGCCTCACTTCTATCTTGATCATGAGTGGAGGCAACTAAAGCATTCAATGTCTTTCTTTTGGGACATTCTCGTGCCCAATGTGGTCCATCGCATATGAAGCACGTCACATGGGGCTTTGAGGCACCACATTATTCCCTTTCCTTCCCCTTGTCTCGTGGCTTGAATGAGGAGCTTTCTCTGTGATTTTTGTGGCATGGACTCCCCCATTCCTTGCTCCAACAAACTTTCTATCAGCTGGCCTCTGGCCTTCTTTGTTTGAGGAGTAATCAATAAGACTTTTATCAACGGCAATGGCCGAAGATAAGTCTTGGACACCACGTCATTTGAGCTCAAGGTTAGCCTATGATTGGAGACCATCCATGAACAAGAATAAGGAATCCTTGTCCGATGTGTCAGGGACTTTTAGCAGCAAGATTGTGAACTCCTTCACATATTCCCTTATGCTACCCATCTGCTTTAGTCGTCGAAGTCAGCCCCTCGCCTCTTTTTCAGCATTTACGGGGAAGAATTGGCTTTTGAACTCCCTTTTGAAGTCTTCAAAGGTGTCAATTTTGCACACCCCACGTTGCACATCTCCATGCCTTCGTCTCCACCACAGCATAGCAGTGTCGGTCAAGTACATGGCAGTAGTTCAGATTTTGCTGGCATGGTCCGTTATGCCAGTAGCCTCAAAATATTGATCCAGCCTCCATAGGAAGTTCTCAACTTCCCTAGCATTCCGAGCACCATTGAAAGTCTTTGGCTTGGGAACTTACACTTTCTTGGCCTTAATGATGGTGGTTGTATTAGTTCCCGAGGCCATAGCCCATTTGCATAGGGCTAGATCACCACCCATATCCTCAACTCTAAGCAACACATTGGAAATTTCTCTTTGGAAGAGATCACGTACCTTGACAAGTTCGGACTTCAGCCCATCAATCTCTTGCCTTAACCCACCATCTAGCTCGTTGAGGGACATCTTGACCACTGCATGGATCTTCGCATCCTCGACCTCCAAGTCCAAGTTGTCCACTCGGTCGAACAACTCCCCCAAGTTATCTTGAGCACTCACAACACGTGCTTCTAAGCTAGAAATCATGTATTTCGACTTGGCTCGAGATTCTTTAGATGGTTTCCGAACTTCCTCACAACCACATTCCATGGATGGAACTTCCACGCTAGATGTAGCTGGGGCAGTAGCTTTCATTATGCCAAAGGTAGTAAAGCTTCAAACCTTGGCTCTGATACCAACTGTCATGACCCTAGACTTCAACTAGCAATCGTGCGGCACTTAGCACGGTCCGTTGCACTAAGCCTGCCTTTCAAACCGATAAAAGCACTCCAAAGAGAATAGAACGAAACTTAGAGATCGAGAAGATTCAATAGCAAAACAAGAACACAAGAGTTTGTGAAGAATGCTTTGTATTACTTGAAATGCTTCAATTGATTGAATGATTACAAATGAATTTACATAAGGTATATATAGGCCTCCACCTCCTCAATGGATGGCCGAGATCAATTCCCACCTACCAGATGGATAGCTAGGATTAACTCCCACCTACCAAATATATAGCTAGGATTGATTCCCACCTGCCAAATGGATGGTCAAGATCAACTCCCACCTACCAAAATGGATGGTTAGGATTGATTCCCACCTACCAAATGGAGGGCTAGGATTAATTTCTACCTACCGAAATGGACGACCACGATCCATTTAATCTAACGGTTTACAATGGCCTTCTAGAATATTACATATGTGTGGGAAAATGTAAATGTGCGGGAAATCCCGTATGAACCTTTGCGAGGCGTGACATTAGTCTAGCATTGAAGCCTAAACAGTGCTAGAAAAGATCAAGATATGGCCAATGAAAGATTCCAAAGTCTCAAGCCTTACTTTGATAGAGCAAATTATGCTCATTGGAAGTTTCGGATGGAGACATATTTGGATAGTGAAGGAATCGTAGTATGGGATAGTGTTCGAAAAGAATGGGCACCACTAACTAGAAGACGAGTTGATGGTGAAGAAGAAATCCTGTCAAGAGATTATTGGACAGAGCCTCAAAGAAGAGTAAATTTTAAAAACAAGAAGGCAATGACAATTCTCTCAAGCTCATTATCCATTGAAGAATGTGGCAGAATACAACACTGCCCAACAGCTTACAGCATGTGGAAAACATTAGAAAACTATCAAGAATGAACTAAGCAAGTTAAATCCAAGAAGATTCAACTTCTTACTTCAGAGTATGAGCTCTTCAAGATGAAATCTAATAAGTCAATTACTGACATGACCAACCGTCTTTTAGCCATCATAAATGGAATGAGAAAACTTGAGAAACACCTGAGCTTGGAAGATGTTAATAACAAAATCCTGAGAAGTCTTCCTCTCAAAGATTACAGTTCAAGAAATGCCGGTATAGAAGAGGCAAATGAAGACATGAGTTTCATGAATACTGATGTGCTTATTGGCAAACTTCCCACACATGAAATGGCAGTGAAAAGAGATAGAGAGCTTGAAGCAGAGCCAGAAAAAAGAAAGCCTCTAGTACTAAAAGCCTCTACTTTAAAATCTCAAGAGGAAGTTGAAGATGATGAAGAAAACAGTGATGATACAAATGAGGACATTGCTATAAGGCTGAAAAGAATCATCGAGAAAAGAATGAGCAACTCTAGAAAATTCAGGCAAAGAAACCTCAAACAGACTTCCAATGATGCACAAAGAAGTAAAGAGGAGGTAAAGTGCTATGTATGTGTAAAGAAAGGGCATATTAAACTGGAATGTCCAAGGCTCAAGAAGCACAAGAGCAAATACCAAAGAGACAATGGGGAGAAATGTCACAAAGCCACATGGGATGACGAATGCTCTTCAAGTGAAAAAGATGACAATGAAAGTGAAGAGGTCAACCTATGCTTCATGGCTATAGAGGATCATGTCTTGGATAAGGTAAGATCACTTCACTCATACTCTTTCAATAATAATAGTAGTGATAATGATAGTAATAGTGAAGATGATGATGATGATGAGCAAAGCCTAATAGAAGTATTAAATCTAGAACTAGAAAAATATAGAAGTAAATTCAATACTTATAAGAATAACATTTCTAATTTGAAAATCAAAATGGATGCTTTAGAAAAGGAAAACTTTAAGCTTAAACTATCTAATGAATCTCTTCAAAAGTCATTAGATGAATACTTTTCAAGACCCTCAACTAAATCCTTGCTTAAAGAAAACAAAACTTTGAAAAATGAAGTTAAGGAACTTAGAAACTCCATTTCAAAATTTCACAAGGGAAAGGAGAGTTTAGATACTCTCATTGTGTCTCAAAGACCACCCTTAATTAGACATGGTCTATGATTTAAGGGTACATCATCATCTTCTCACAAGACTACTTATGTTAAGTCAAGTGAACCTCACATCGCTACATTTGCTGGAACAACACCAAGGGATAAATGAACAAAATACACTAAATCTTCTATATATAAGAGGAATAATCAAGGATTGGTAATTTTAAGAAAGAAACCTCAAAAGGCTAATCATGCCTTTATGTATTAGAAGAATGCACCTAGAAAAGCACCAATTCATCATAATTGTGCATGCCATTGCTCTCAAACTCAATTTAATAGAAATATGACATTCAAAAGCATTTTTAGACCTAAACAGTGTAATTATTGTATGAAATTTGGTCACATAAATAAACATTGCTGGATAAGGAAGGCTCATTGGGAACCTTCATGTGCTAACCCCCAAGAACCCAAGCTTATTTGGGTGCCTAAAACCATACTTGAATTGTGATTCTATAGGTATGCCTTAAGTTCACAATAAACAACAATGCTTGGCTAGTAGACAGTGGATGCTCAAGGCATATGATAGGAGACAAAAAACTTTTCAATAAAATCAAAAGTATTGATGGAGGTAAAGTTACCTTTGGAAACAATGCTAAGATTAAGGTAATTGGCATTGGCTCTATTGGTATTAATGGTACTACTTTTGTTAAAGATGTCTTGCTTGTTGATGGCCTGAAACATAACTTGTTAAGTGTAAGTCAATTATGTGATAAAGGAAACAAAGTAACCTTTACTTCCAACGAATGTCTTGTAACCTCTATTAATGGTCAAGATATATTTAAAGGAAATAGAGATGTCAATACCTATATAATAGACTTACACAAAATATCTAACCATTCCTCTAAGTGTCTTGTGACTACTAGCGATGAATCTTGGTTGTGGCATAGAAGGCTTGGTCATGCAAGCATGGATTTAATTCAAAGCCTCAGCAATAGGAGAGCTGGTAAAGGGACTACCAAAAGTCAAATTTGAAAAAGACAAGACATGTGAACCTTGCCAAAGAGGGAAGCAACACAAGTCATCCTTCAAATCCAAAAACATAGTAAGTACCTCAAAGCCTATACAACTCCTGCATCTAGATTTATTTGGACCTACTAGAATTGCAAGCTTAGGAGGTAAATATTATGCCTTTGTCATCATAGATGATTACTCTAGATTTACTTGGGTAATTTTCTTAGCTCAAAAGAGTGATGCCTTTGAAACTTTCAAAAATTTTACTAAAAGAGTTCAAAATAAAAAATGATATTGTATTTCAAAAATAAGAAGTGACCATGGCAAAGAATTTGAGAATGAAAACTTTGAAAGCTTTTATCCTGAACATGACATTTCGCATAATTTTTCATCTCCTAGGACACCTCAACAAAATGGGGTAGTTGAAAGGAAAAATTGAACTTTAATTGAAATGGCTAGAACAATGCTCAATGAGTATAGTTTACCAACTTACTTTTGGGCAGAAGCCACAAATACTGCTTGTTATATTTCAAATCGAGTTTTCAAAAGACCTCTCTTAAACAAAACTTCATTTGAGCTATGGAATGGAAGAAAGCCCTTGATATCATACTTTAGAGTATTTGGATGCAAGTGCTTCATATTGAATACCAAGGACAACCTTGGAAAATTTGCCTCTAAATCTGATGAGGGAATCTTTTTAGGATACTCTACAACTACCAAAGCATATAGAGTATTTAATAAAATGTCATTAACTGTTGAAGAATCTATGCATGTTATTTTTAATGAATCTAGCAGACTTGATCTTGTGAAAGGTAGTGTTCTTGATGATGTTGTAGGTACCTTGGAAAGACTTGATCTTGAAAATGGAAGAGAAGAAAATGATCAAGAAGATTCACATCAAGATGATTCTCTACCTCAAGCTCAAAAGGAAAACAGGCAAGAGCTCCCAAAGGAATGGAGATTGACAAAAGATCACCCCAAAGAGCAAATCATTGGTGATCCTACAAGGGGAGTAAGTACTAGATCTCATCTCAAACATTTAGTTTATGACCTTGCTTTTGTTTCTCAAATTGAGCCTAAAAATATTGATGAGGCTCTTAATGATGAAAGTTGGGTGATTGCCATGCAGGAGGAACTCAACCAATTTGAGAGAAGTAAGATATGAACCTTAGTACCTAGACCTAAGGAGCATCAAATCATAGGAAGCAAATGGGTGTTTAGAAATAAACTAGATGAACAAGGTTCAATAACTAGGAATAAGGCTAGATTGGTTGCAGAAGGATATAATCAGGAAGAAGGAATAGATTATGATGAGACCTATGCTCCTGTTGCTAGATTGGAAGCCATAAGAATACTTTTAGCATATGCATGCCATATGAATTTCAAACTCTTTCAAATGGATGTAAAAAGTGCATTTTTAAATGGTTTTATAGAAGAAGAAGTTTATGTAGAACAACCACCAGGTTTTGAAAGCTGTGATTTTCCCAACCATGTATTTAAACTTTCAAAAGCTTTATATGATTTGAAACAAGCCCTAAGAGCTTGGTATGAAAGACTAAGTTCTTTTCTTTTAGAAAATAATTTTACAAAGGGGAATGTTGACACTACATTATTCATTAAAAAGCATAAGCATGATACTCTAATTGTTTAAATGTATGTTGATATCATATTTGGGTCTACTAATGAATTGCTTTGTGAAGAATTTGCTAAGTGCATGACTAGGGAATTTGAAATGAGCATGATGGGTGAGCTAAAATTCATCCTTTTACATTATAGGATATTCAGATGCTGATTATCCTGGAAGTCGTTTAGATAAAAAAGTACTTCAGGTACTTGTCACTTTATTGGAGAATTCTTAGTTTCTTGGTTTAGCAAGAAACAAGTTTCAGTTGCTTTTTCTACCGTTGAAGCGGAGCATGTGGCAGCAGGATGTTGTTGCACACAAATCCTTTGGATGAAACAACAACTTAAGGATTATGGTCATAGTATGAACCATATACCTATTAGATGTGACAATACAAGTGTTATAAATCAATCTAAGAATCCCATTCAACACTTTAGAAGTAAGCATATTGACATAAGACATCATTTTATTAGAAATCATGTTCAATATGGAGATGTTGTATTGGAATTTATAAGCACAGACAATCAATTGGCAGATATCTTCACTAAATCTCTAAATGAGGAAAGATTTAATTTCATAAGAAGAGAGCTTGGTATGATTGATGGATTAACTTTATGATTGCCAAAATTGTCAAACCTTGATTGATAATCTTGTGTTTTTTGTCTCATCTTATTAGATACGAGGTAGCTAATTTGATGGAAATATATGTTATAGGGGATAGAAGCTCCTTAGAAATGCTTTAGTCTTGTTTTAGACTTAATTTTATTTAATGAGAATTTTAGGCAATTCACATCTGTGACATATATTCATGGTCGTGATCTAAATCACCAAAAGAACCAGTAGCTTTCACGACTTGCTTCACAACTTGCATCACGACATGCTTCATGGCTGAAGGTAGTGAAGACTATGTTTCACGACCATAACCTTTTTTTATCACCCCCGTGAAACCCTTTGTTCACGCCCGTGACTCTTTTTCATGACCGTGAACATTTCCACCAAAAACTCACAGAAGCATTCACACTTTGTATCACGCTCTGTTTCACAATCACAAGTAGTGAAGATTGTAATTCAAGCCCGTGACTCGTTTTTCACCACCTTGATGGTTCATCATTCATGCCCATTACCTTTAATTTTCATGACCATGAATAATTTCACATCTCTCTTCACGGGTAGAGCGTCTCTTCAGCAAAACGTGAACACGACATTTCATGCCCGTGACTTAACGTTTCTACCGTTATTTCTCTCATTCCAGCTTTCCAACTTCTCTCAACTTCTCTCATTTATCACCATTGAATACTATTTTGAAGATTCCGACCTCTAGCAACTCATTCCATCTATAAATATCTTCAAAAACCATTTCCATCATCAGAAATCACAACACCTTAGGTTCTTCTCCAAAATTTTCATAAGATTTTTTCACTCTTCAAAAGTTCATTTCTCAATCAAAAATGGAAATCGGCTCCTCCAAGGGTACAAGAAAGAAGTCTCATGCTCTAAGAAGGTACACTGACTACCTTCTAAACATTATTCTGAAGCACTGTCATCCTAGATACTCAGTTCTCAAACAAAGGCCACTCCTTTCCTCTCGATCATTTGAGTGACAAACCATCCGAACACTTGGCCTCGAGACAAGCATGACGGAACAACTCTAGGCTTGTCATCTAAAAGACTTCATTGATATCCATCAATCGACACTGAGGGAACCAACTCTAGAATGCCTGAGCACCCTGCAAGTCTCTCCTACCAGCACGGTAAAATTCCAACTTTGCAAGCATCCGAACACCCTCAATGCTACAGAGTTTGGACACATGTTCAACCTTCCCTCTAACGGTATCCTGAATGAGAGTGTGGTGGAGTTCTATGCTACTCAGGTAAGGACTCACTTTGGGCATGACTACAACTAGGACATCAAGAAGACGAAAAGCACCCACTTTCGATCCCCAGTGCACAAGTACTTGCAGAGGTTTCTAACCTATAGCATTTTCTCCAGAGGAGACAACAATGGATCGATCAAGAAGTCAGAGCTCTTTCTCTTGGAGATGGCCTGAAGAGGCCTAACAGTGGCTTTATCTCGATGGTTTGCAAACCATCTTCTGTCAATTGCCATCAAGCCCTCCGGAGACATTCTAATTGGTGGGTACGTGACTCACCTCGCCATCAAGCTGGGGTACCTGAAGCTAGAGGAACACCACTTCAACCTCATACCAGCACATCCTCGAGACCGACTAGACGTTGAGACCTTTATCAAAATTGGAGCGGCTGTTTGTATAGTATTTGAGAACAACATCTACTACCGCTTCACCAACACTGGTGGTGAGATTATTTAGGAGGACAATGACTCGGATGACTTCAAAGCTGGCCTCCAAGGAATCCAGTCGAGGAAGAGAGTTCGAGTTGAGATAGCGCCTCTAGAGATTGAGCAGGAAATTGGACAATCCTCTGCCTCCACACCAAACTTGGCTCAGCAAGTGGCTGACCTCTTGGCACCACGGTTTGAGCAATTGCAGGCTTCGATGGATGAGTGGTTAGAGAACCTTAAGGATTGCATGGAGTCTCGCATGGAAAGTCTTAAGGCAGAAGTAGCTCACCTTAGAGATAGGATTTCCGGCTAGACTTTATGTTAGCTATGTTATTTTCTAGCTTGTTTAATGTAGGAATTTCAATTTCCTTTCAAAATTTCAATTTCCTTTGTATTTGTCTTTCTATATTAAAATAATTGCTTTTGTTTTTCCATTATGTTTTATCCTTTTTGTTGATGACAAAAGGGGGAGAACCTAGCAATATACTTATTTTGAATCAAATGAATATGCAAGTATGCAAATGAGCTTCATATACCTTAAATATACCTTAAGTATACTTTGCATATACCTTGATATAATTTACATGAATGAATATGCACTTGATATACTTTGAATATACCTTAAATATACTTAGCATATACTTAACTTGTTTTAAGGAAGAATCTTGGTATAAATTGGATATACCTTGCATATAACTTACATATACCTAAAACTGGGAAGCATATTTTAATGCAACACTTCATCATTCTTTACAATTCTTCCACTTCAGTAATTTTTTTATCTTACGCATCTTTTGAGGGGGAGACTTCTCAAAAGCACATATTGCTAGATTATTTGTCACCATCAAAAGGGGGAGATTGTTGAACCTTGAGGGGTATTTCCGCCATTTTGATGCTAACAAATAAAGTAGCAATAATGTATTTAACATACTTGTTTTCTAAGTTTATTGAACAGGGTATGGAATATGATAGCAAGAATGGAGAATGGAAGACTAATCTTAAAAAGACAAAAAATGAAGAAATAGCATGTTCACGCCCGTGATGAAGCTTAGCGCCAACTATCCAACATTTAATGTTCATGGCCATGAAGAATGATAGCAACCCTGAATGATCATATCAGTCACACCCGTGAATAAAAGTCACGCTCGTGATAAGACATGACAAATTCCTCCAGAGTGCTTCACGACCAGAGTCACCTCTTGGACCATGACTAGGAAGGATGTTCACGCTCGTGATCAAACACTTCAAATCCTTCCAGAATGCTTCACGGCCAAAGTCACCACTCAAGTTGCGGCTTGGAAGAACAGTCACAACCGTGACAATCATACTCACGACCGTGAAAGAGGAAAGAGAAACATATCAGACACGAAAATAAGAGTTGGTGCAATGACTATTTCCGCATTAAATGTGCAATCAAACGGCTATAATTCGCCATGGAAGTATAAATGCAAGTCATTTATGAATCCAGAACAAGAGAATAGCTAATACTTCGAATCAAAATCTTGTTGTAAGCCATTTGTGCATTTGATATTTTCAAAACAAACATTTATTCTCTGTGAAAATCTTTTTGCTCATCTTTCTCTGAGCATTATAGATTAGTAAGTGTTTCTCTCTGTAATCATCCACTCAAGTGAGTTTGGGTATTTTGGGGTTAAAAGTAGAACACTTGTAAGGGTTATTTGTGCGAGCCTTTAAAACACAAGGAATTGGTTTATTGTGTGAGCCATTAAAACACAAGGGATTTCTGGGTTTGGTGTGATCCATTGTTAGAAATACCATAGTTGGGAGTGAGCTTGTAAAACTCCATTGTAACACTTAGAGTGTTAGTGAAACTCCCAATTGAGATTGGAGAGAGGAGTAGGGTTCGTTAACACCCGAACCTCTATAAAAATTCTTGTGTCATATCTTCCTATCCCTACTTAACTTAACTTTTCTTTCCGCACTTAAAAGTTAAATTTTTAATATCCAATTCAACCCCCCTTCTTGGTTCAATATCTGGACAACAGTTATTTTTAACAACAAATACATATAATCAATTTATAAGTGTCTGCTATTACTTAACAACAGACATGTATAATCAAGTTAAACTTGTTTGCTATTAGTTAATGAAAGATACATATAATCAAGCTATACGTATCTATCGCAACAAATTGACAGACAACTATTGTGTGTTTTTTTTCTAAAATTAGAGCTCATATTATAAAACAACCATTCATAACTTCAAAATTCATAACTTGCTTCAATAACCTGGTTCAATATTGCAACCACAATAGGCATCCAACACATAAGTCACAAAACTCAATAATCGACAATTCACAAAATATTCACAAGACATCACAAGCTACAAAAATTTAGTAAATTAAAGCAATACAACATGCCTAAAATAATTCAAAAAAAAAAGTTAACCCACAAGTTCTTCCAAATTCATTAATTTCAAATTGCATTTCTCATTAATGTGCAATATTTTACAAAAGTAAATAAAAAAATTACATACACTCTCTTATAAAGTAATTGGACTGCATATGTTGAATTTCATCTATTTGATCTTGACTATATGATCAATTTTCAAAATCTTACAAGACAAATCAAACAAAGAATAGAAAACATGTTAAAAATTAATAAATTAATAGCTAGCTATGTATAATACTTGTATATAAATTGACTAGCTAGTATTTGAAAGAACATACCTTAAGCAATGTTGTATCATTGTTATGATATACGATAATTTCATACATATACCTCAGGATGTAATATCCGTATTATATACCTCATTGTTTTTGAGAGCACTTGAAATAGAAAAAAATGATAAAGAAAAAACCAAATAAGGGATTATAAAATCCTAAAACTTCAATCTAACTAGTAATTAGGAAAATAAAATTATCACCAAAATGTCACTCTATTTTAACCTAGCACATTTATTTTTCCCACCAAAATGTCACTCTGGAAAATAAGTTTATATCAAAATAGGCATTAATATTGGAAACTCTAGAAATATTATAGAAACTATTAGCTAGTAGTATTATAACTTATAGGTTAAGATGAGGTTTCAGACTTATATCTCAGCTGTCATGGGCTAGAAGATCTATGAAAAATACCTCACTCTATTCACAGCAAAATACAATCAACATCCAATAGTTATTAGAGATATACAAATATGTTGAAGTTAGTAAAAATATTGAGAATAAAAATTAAGCAAATATCAATATAAATGTTTTTCTTACTCTTGGAAGTATGGTAGCAAAATGAATTGTTTGTCTCTTTGTTCTTTCAAAGCTTTTATAATATATCTTTCCATTGCATTGGTCCCTGTGAACATCAAACAAAAAATTATTGGACAAAGAAATCTGATCGACGATATAAAGAATGCATTGCACAAGTTATGAAGATACCTGCATGCATGAATTACAAAACATACATAAGTTATTATTTTCCAATATGGAAGATCGATCTTATAATATTAGTAATAAATAGTATAATCTTACATTATAAATATATGAATGATCGAGACATTCCATAGAGAGAAGTTGAGTGATGTCTTCCATATGAACATGAATCACAAGATCATCTACTGGATACTTAAACATTGTAATGTCTGCCGAAACTTCACAAATGTACCCATTAGGCAATTTAGCAACCATGTCATGAATCAACCTCATGTCACCACTAAAACTTGTTAAAATTTTCTAATTAACTAAAAGCCCATGTTGGTTTATAACTGATTTTTTTGATACTCTGCTACCTTGTTTATTCTTTGGAGCCTTCTTTAATGGGTTAGATTTGAATTCCTATCAATTAATAATAAATTATAACATATTATGATATATGAAATGCGATAATCTGAATTTTATTGTTTTATAAGTTTAGGAATTGTTATGTCTCCAAGAACCATCAAATGTTGTGGTCACTGAACAAAGCTACCTTCCGTTTCCCCAACTATAGTGAGGTATTCAATAGACACATGAAGTTGGGCTTATCTCTCTTTCAAATTCATTATTATTGGAATGTATCCTAGGAAAAACACTCTCATAATGTCATATCCATCATGTGTAACCTTCTTTAAAACTACATCTTATTATATGAGATTTCATTATTTGAACATCACAAAATTTTCTCATGTTCTTACAATCAATATAAGAACATACAATCATTTCTTCTCTTTCCCTTATTTGCTTTTCCTCCATAATTCTAACAAATTCCTCAACTTCATTCAAAAATTCAAATGTAGTGTGTCTACCATACATCCAACTTCAATCCATACCTGACCACACAAAAAAAGGTTCAATATAAACCTCATTGCTTCTAATAAGGATAAACAATATATTTTTTAATCAACTAGGCTGTTTGTGAATCGTTTAGTGAACATTTTCAATTCTCTATAACTTTCACATCAAAATAGGAATTGATTAAAAAGATTTGTATGTTGTAATTTATTTATAAATAAAAAAAATATGATAAGAGTTGAATATATTTTAGAGTCAATAATAATAATAATAATATATTTGAGTGCATGTTCATATACTTGGTACAAATATATAATTAAAATATTTCATCAACTTAAATTAAATAAAATTTTAATTTATAAAATACTTAATGTATAAATAATAATAATAATTAATAATTTCTATTAAAAAATTTTCAGCCATTCCCCGCTCCACTTTTGTTCTTGAAATGTAATTTTCAGACCTATTAAATAATTATAAAAAAGGCAACAATGAAAAAAATAAAATAAATCATACCCATTAACACAAGGCAGGTTTCGGTGGGAAAAGAAATCATACCCTTTAAAAATTTAAGAAAAAAGAATAAATCAAAAACTTTGAAATGAGAGAGCTATTGTAGCTGCTGGAGAGTGATTTGTTGGCCGGTTAGGGTGACTCTTCAAATACGAAAAAATGGGAATGTTGAGCAGTTTTTAATTCTTCGGTGTGGGAGAAACAGTGAGCAACTTGCGTCGACGAGTAGGTTCGAAGTCTCTGGCATGGAAGAAACGATAGTCCATAACTTTGTTATCTATGCCAATAGGGAATCCCCCTTTGCTGCATATAAAATAGAAAGAGCAATGCGAGTTTTAGTGTCCAGATTAATGTTTCAACATTAGAAAAGCGCCCATATTTTATATTTTAAAAAGCATTATAGATGTCCGTCTTAAATAATAGCAAACATCTATTGTATAGAAATATGTGTCTAGTTTGAGGAAAAGAAAGATGCCTAAAATGGTTTTATGCGTCTATCATATATAAATACATATGTATATTGGTATTTTATTTTTAATATATATAAAATAAACTTTTCCACTTAACTATATATAGCTCGTGCATTTGGACCATTATGAATATGTATATATATTATACATACGTCACTATATGTTTTTAATTATTATAATTATTATATGGGTCATTATCAAGTTAATTAATTAGTAAATATCCACATGTCGCATGACCATGTAAAATAGGACACAAATTTTCATCCACACATATACTTAAGTGTATATATGGATCTAGATCTGTAAATTAAAAAACAATTTCATGAATCAATTAATTAATAATAATAATAATAATAATAATAATAATAATAATAATAATCAAACCAATAATTATAAGAAAATGCCTTTTAAATTGTTATCTATAAAACTTAAAAACTAAATTCAATTTTGTCTTAATTAATTAAATTTGATTGAAATATTATTTAATTAATTAATTGCTACAAATATTTGCCTTTTATAATTCACTATAAATATTTCATCATATATATATATATATATATTAGCTAGACCATGCATGACATTTAATTAATTTAAATGTTATTTGGTTAAATATCAATTTATTTTATTTTAATTAAATTTGTAAATTAACACTCTCAAAATTTTGGACAAAATTGAATAATTTCAAAATTAATAATGGTATTTACATGTAAACAATATGTGTCTGCTCTTTATTTTTGTCAGACACCTATTCTCTATAATATGTGTCTGCTATTTGTTAAGACATATGCCTAAAGTACAACTTGTATTTAATATGTTTGTCGTTCATATTAATATATGCATATACCTTGCCATTTTATAACATATTTATAAAAATTCCACCATATTTACTTTAAGCATATGACATTTCTAGAACAAACATGTATAACCTTTAACTTAAAGGTAATTTTGTACTAGTGATGCTTTCTTCAATTCATAAATGGATATTTACAATTTGCATATCTTTTTGCCATCACTAAATGTAAAACCCTCAAGTTGTGTCATGTACACATCATCAGTTAGATTTCCATTATGGAAAGTTATTTTTACATCCATTTGCTAAATCTCATAATCATAATGAGTGTAATGGCTAGGAGTATTTTGATGGATTTAAGCATAGCAACTGGAGAGAAAGTTTCATCATAGTCAACACCTTGTCTTTGATGATAGCCTTTAACTACTAGCTTAATTTTATAGGTAACTACATTATCTTCCATATCGGTCTTCTTTTTGAAGATTCATTTTCACCCAATGAGTTTCATCTTTTCAAGTGGATCAACCAAAGTGCATACTTGGTTTTCATATATAAAATCCTTCTCTAATTGCATGACTTTTAGCCATCTGTCAGATTCTGAACTATTGAGAACTTGTTCATAAGTAGTAGGCTCATCATCCTCTATGAGCAATATATTATTTTGTTCACTTATGAGAAATCATCTTTCAGGAATAGTGTGTATCCTACTTGATCTATGATGTACTTGTGTTTCAGAAGGTGTAGTTGTTACTTCATCTATATGAATAACTAATTCGGGTTCTATCAGTTCATTTGCATCTGTTTGAGCATCTTAAACTTCATCAAGTTCAATCTTACTCCCACTATATTCTTTTAGAAGAAACTTTTTCTATAAGAAGGCAACATGCTTTGAAATAAACATCTTTTGTTCCAAAGGATGGTAGAATTGATATCTAAATGATTCTTTGGATATCCCACAAATAGACACTTATCAGACTTATCTTCTAGCTTATTTGATACTGTCTGGTTTTATATCAGCAGGACAACCCCATGTTTTTATGTGTGAAAGAGTAAATCTCTTGTTATTCTATATCTCATATGGAGTAACATCAATTGAGTTAGAAGAAACTCTATTTAATATATAAATATCAATATCTAGTACATGACCCCAAAAAGGATTTAGGTAGTTCTACAAAACTCATTATGGACCTTACATATCTAATAAGATTCGATTTCTTCTTTCAGCCACACCATTGTGTTTTGGCATATAAAGTAAAGTCCATTGAGATAAAATTCTATTATCTATTAGATAACCTTGAAAGTCTTGGCTTAAGTATTTATCACCTCAACCTGATCTAAATATTTTAATACTTTTGCCAATTTATTTCTCTAGTCCATTTTTGAATTCTTTGAACTTTTCAAAAGCTTCAGATTTGTATCTCATTATATACAAATACCCATATCGTGAATAATCATTAATAAAGGTAATAAAGTAGATAAAACTAGGATTAGCCAAGGCCAATTGGGTTTGTGGAATCGACCCTGAATTGGGTTATGCTGGCTTCGAGCCCAGTCCGGACTGTGGTCTGGTAGGGGAAGGGTCTGATTCAGGCCATTCCCCCAGAACCGCCAGTTCTAGTTTGGAACCAGCAGTTCACAGTTCCAACCCAAAAATTTCAAAAAAAAAAAAAAAAAACACACACACACAATGGTCATGAGACTGTTGCCTCCCTGCAGGCGCCTTGCACTACACGCACACAATAATTTTATTTTTTAATATATTAAAATATAAATAGAATAAAAAGACAAAAATACTTAATCATACAATTCTTTTTTCATTATCTTTCTCAATACTTTTTTTTAACATTCTCTAATTTTTTTCACAAAATTTAATCATAAATAATGACAAGCCATAGTGGAAGGAGCAATTTTTTTATAAAAATATTGTTGATTTTGAAAATTTTATTGAAATTTTGGATGAGGAGAGGGAGCTCGAAATTACAACTGAAGAAAGCTAAAAAAAATAGGGGTGATGAACAACTAAGTCTAGCGGCGGCGACAACATCATATGAAGTAAAAATTCGAACATCCAATATTTTTCAAATTCATTTCAAGAAAATTCAAAAAAATAATGGATAATTTAATGTTGTGTACAATTATTGTGCACAAATATACAAATTTAAAGCTAGAGTTGTTTATGACACATTTTGAGGACATTTATAAAACAAACATGCTGCTGAAATTGAAATAGAGAAAAGACAGTCAAATTTCTAGGTATGCAATATCTTCTTCTACTTCTCACTTATTTCAATATAATGATGAAAAAAAGAATTGACAAAAATGATAAGCATGAAATATTTATCTTTTAGTTTTGGTGAAAAAGTAGGTTTTTTAACTAGTATCAAAATGCATTAAATCCATATGTTAAACGTGTACTTAAAAATACATTTAAATATGCTTTATATAATTTATATAAAAAAATAAAAAATTGCTCAAAATATTTTCTTCTTTGAATGGACGTGTTTGTATTTGTAGTAATCATTGACAAATGTATTCTTACATGAGTCTTATATGTCTTTGGATTGATGGTGAATGACAATTACAAACAAAATTACTTATATTTAGAGTTTTTGATGATCGGCATACTACTGATAATATTTTTAAAATGATAAAAAAATAATTTGGAAAAATGAGGAAGAGTTCATAAAAGTTTTTCAATTTCTTTTGATAATGCAATAGTAAATACCAGCTCAATTTAAAATTTTCAAGCATTATACCAACCTAACATTAGAAGTATATTTTTTCATATAAAATGAGCATGTCATGTGTTAATTTTATGTGTTTAAGTTGATTTAAAATCTTTAAGTAGTATAATTGCTCCAATTAAAGTAACAATTTCATTTTTATGGTCACATTTACAAACGATAAAATTATGGACTCGATGTTATCATGAAAATGATAAAAAAAGCTAAAAGCTTTCCAAAAGATATTCTTGCTTGTTGGAATTCAACATATGAATTACTCAATGGGTTATTTGGATATAGAGAATTATTATGCACATTTATTTGTAATAACCCACAATATTAGGATGTTTGTCAATAACTTTTATATATTTTTAAAATTTTCAATAATGCAATATATATATATATATATATGATTCTATATGTATGATAAAAAATGCAATATATTACATTAATGATCCAATTTTGCATGATTCTATATGTATAATAAAAAATAAATAGTTGAATTATTTTAAATTTATTCTTTTGATTAATCTTGTATTTTGTATTTTTTTTTATCTTAGATATAAAAGAGATGATTTATATGATTATTTGAATATTTATTATTCATTTTTAGATTTAAGTAACGATGTTAGTATTAATTATATTATTATGATGTAAAAAAATTAGCTTGTGATTTATTTATGAAATTTAGTTTGATTTATTATATTCCTACTACTACTAGTAGTAGTGGCACAGCTAGTTAAGGTTCGGGTGAATCAATAAAAATTAGATGAGGTAATCATTTGATGATGCAAAAATGTTGCCCAGATATTAAGCCAAGAAGGGGGGGGTTGAATTGGAGTTTTAAAAATTAAACTTTAAAGTGCGGAAATAGACAGTTAATTTTAGAAAGGATAGAGAAAATTTGACACACAGATTTATAGAGGTTTGGGTGTTAACAAACCCTACTCCTCTCCCGAATCGCAATTGGGAGTTTCACTAACACACTAAGTGTTACAATGGAGTTTTACAAGCTCACTCCCAACTATGGTGTTTCTCACAATGGCTCATACCTAATCCAGAAATCCCTTGTGTTTTAATGGCTCACACAATAACCAATTCCTTGTATTTTACAGGCTCACACAAACAACCTACACTTTGTGTTTTACAGGCTCACACAAACAACCTACACTTTGTGTTGTACAGGCTCACACAAACAACCTACACTTTGTGTTTTGGAGGTTTACACAACTAACCCTTACAAGTGTTCTACTCTTAACCCAGAACTACCCAAAGCTCACTTGAGTAAAGATTACAGAGAGAACCACTTATAAATCTTTATTGCTCAAATATGAGGAGCAAAAAGATTTTTACAGAGAATTGATTTGTTCTCAAAGTATGAAAGTACAAGATAGCTTGTGATTTGAAGTATATGTTAATCTTTTGTTTTTCTTATCATCCTTTCTTTCCTTAATGCATAAATGACTTCCATTTATACTCACATGGCTGAATATAGCCATTGGGGTGCATTAAATAAGAAACTAGTCGTTGTACCAACCAAAAAATTGAGCCTGACATTTTTCTCTTTCATTGTTCACGGGTGTGACTATGCTTGTCACGGGGGTGACAGTTCTTCCCAAGCCGTGACTGAAGTGGTGACCTTGGTTGTGAAGTTCTCTGGAATGTTTTTGACATATTGAGTCACGGGCGTGACAAGCTTCCCAGCCTTGAATCAAGTGGTGACTCCTTTCTTCACGGGGGTGACTGAAATTGTATGAATCTTCACAGGAGTGACACCTTTATTCATGGGGGTGACAATCTCCCCAGCCGTGAACCAAGTGGTGACTCTGGTCATGAAGCTCTCTGGATGAAATTGCATGAAGCTTCACGGGGGTGACACCTTTCTTCACGGGGGTGACTGAAATGCTTACTGCACGGTTTGTTTTTCCTTCATGGCCGTGAACTTCAAATGTTGGTTTTGGTAACGGTAGGCTTCCTTCACGGGAGTGACTCCTAGAGTCATGACAGTGAACATGCTACTACTTGATTTTTGTTTCTCAAGGATTATTCTTCCAATTCTCCATTCTTGCTATTTTAATTCATGTCCTGTATAATATACTTACAAAAACAAGTATGTTAAATACAATATTGCTATATTATTTGTTATCATCAAAATGACGGAAATACCCCTCAAGGTTAACAATCTCCCCCTTTTTGATGGTGACAAATAATATAGCAATATGGGATTTTGAGAAGTCTCCCCCTCAAAGTATACTTAGGATAAAAAATTATAATGTGCAAGAATAGTAAATAATGATGTAGCATTAAACTAGATTTTAAGTATATGCAAGTTATATGAGAAGTATATCCAATACATACCATAATTCCTTTTCAAGACATAAAGTATATGTAAGGTATATAACAAGCAAATTTAGGCTACAATCTATCCTATCTCCTAGCCGGACATCCTATCTCAAAGCTTAGCAACTTCAGCCTCAAGGCTGTCCATCCGAGACTCCATGAAGTCTTTGAGGTTCTACAACCCCTAGTCCATCGAAGCTTATAGCTGCTCAAAACGTGGTGCCAAGAGGTCAACCACCTGCTGCGCTAAATTCGGTGTGGAAGCCGAGGACTGTCCGATGTCCTGCTTAGCCACTGAAGGTGCTTCCTCAACTCGAGCCCTTTTCTTCTACTAGATTCCTTAGAGGCCTACTTTAAAGTCCTCTGTGTCATTGTCTTCCCAAATAATCTCCCCAGCAGTGTCTGTGAAGCGGTAGAAAATATCATTCTCGAAGACGATTCTGACAGCCGCTCCCATCTTTATGAAGGACTCGACATCCAAGCGATCTTGAGGATGCCCAGGGATGAGGTTGAAATGATGCTCATCCAACTTCAAATAGCCAAGCTTCACGGCTATATGGGTGGCATATCCACCGATCAGTATATCTCCTATAATTTTTGTGGCAATGGACAGAAGATGGTTTGCAAACCATCTAGAGAGTGCCACGGTCAGTCCTCTTCGAGCGATCTCAAGTAGGAAGAGCTCCGATTTTCTGATGGTCCCGTTGCTTTCTCCCCTAGCGAATATGCTTCCCTTTTAATTAATGGTCAACATTTTACCATATCTCCCATATAATTTTAACCTCATATAGTTTTGACCAATCAAAATCAAATCGTTGGTAAACCTGATTAAAAAAAATCCCACACATGTGAAATTTTGACTATACCTTTAGTATACTACTTATACCAAACTTGTCCTTAATTAATTTTTAACTCTTTAATTAATCATGTTTAAACATAATTTATTCATTTAAATGTCCAAATTATCATTTTAGCTTGAATTTAGACTTCAAGTAGTGCACTTAGGCCCTTTTGATGTGCTTGCTATTCGAAGCCTAAATTTAACGAACATTACAATTCTCTCTCCCATAATATTTTATCCTCAAAATTTACTTGGTTGATTGGTTTGGAACAATTGAGGGTATTGTATGATGGTCTCCTCACTTTCCCACGTAGCCTCTTCCATTGAGCGGTTTTGCCACAATACTTTAATTAGTGGCACTCCATTGTTTCTCATTTGTTTGACTTCTTTAGCCAAAATCTCCAATGGTTTCTCTTCATAGGTTAGGTCGAGTTGTACTTCAATAGATTCTAATGGTATGATATGAGTTGAGTTCGACCGATACATTTTTAACATGGGTACATGAAATAAATTATAGATCTTGGTCAACTCAGGTGATAACGCTAGTCTGTAGGAAAATGATCCTACTCTCTCTACAATCTCATAAGGTCTAATGAAACTAAGACTCAATGTTTCTTTCTTTCCGAAGCAAAGAACCTTATTCCATAGAGAAACCTTTAGGAATGTCTTGTCATTGACTTCATGCTCCATGTCCCTCATTTTTAAATTTGCATAGGATTTTTGCCAGTTTGATATTACCTTAAGCCTTTCCTTAATGATCTTCACTTTCTCTTCAGTTTCTAGGACCAACTCAAGTCCCATAGGCTTTCTTTCACTCAATTTTTTCCAACACAAGGGAGTCTGTCACTTCTTTCCATAAAGTGCCTCATAAGGTGCCACATGCAAATTTCATAACTGGTAGGTACTTGTCTCAACTTGCTACGAATAAGATAACACAACTCCTAATCATGTCTTTTAGGATTTGGATTTCCCTATCTGATTATCCATCCATTTGAGGATTAAAACGGTGCTAAAATTTAGCCTAGTACTTAAGGCTCATTGTAGACTTCCCCAAATTTGTGAGGTGAATTTGGGATCTCTATTTGAGATGATGGAGATTGGAACTCTATGAAACAAGAAAATTTTGTTCACATAAATATTCATCAACTAGTTCAATAGGTAGTCTCTTCTAATCGGTAAGAAATGGGTAGATTTAGTTATCTACAATCACCCAAACTGCATCATACTTTCTCTGGATCACAGGTAGATTGCTCATAACATTTATGGTGATCTGCATGCATTTTCATTCCAAATTTGTGATTTATTAAAGTAAATTGGATGTAACTTGATGTTCAAATTTGACTTGCTGACATGTCAAACATCTGGTGGTGCATTCCGTAATGTTCTTCTTCATCTCTGGCCACCAATATCTGAATCTCATGAAATAACCCCAATTGGCTGAGGAAACGTTTCTCCTTGAATCATAACATCTTCCTAACCTAGCATATTAAGAGTTACTATTTTAGAATGATAGTCCACAATTGCCTCATGTTGTGATAGCTAGTCCACTCTCAAGGGAGTTCTAAACTTGCAAAAATCAGAAAATTCTTTTTCTTCTATAACTATGGGACAACCTCTATATACTCATATCACTATGGTACTATGCCCTAAAGAGTTTGTCATTATGTAACACCCACCTATATAGTAGAACATAACTCTACCATACAAGCGAATGCCACATGACCGGATGCCTTATTAACATGTTCCAGTTAAAAACTTTCCTATCTTAATCACTGTATCATTATAACATGCATTTTAGAATAACCATATGATAAATACTGTATAAAATATGTTTTTGTATTTGTATTTGTATCAAAATCAAAATATTATATTTGAAATAAAATCAAACTCCTTATTATCCAAAATAAACTACTTTGGTTTTCATAAGCCATTCATCACAAAATCCATCTTTTAATAAATAAAGTAATTCAATCAACATCAACTAAAAGTCTATATTAATTAATAAAATAACTCAAAATGACTATCTCTATCTCATATCATGGGAAATAATAATGAAAATAAATAAAATAAAAATTGACCCAACACAACAGATCGACTTTGTAACATCCAATGATTTAGGGTCCGATTGTGCGTGACCATAATGAGGTGCGCAAGTTCAATCAGAGTCTAAATTTGAACCCATAAAAAAATGACTAATAATAAAGGAAAATAATTAAGGGTATTATTATTTGTGAATTAAAAAGATTAGTGTTAGAATTAGAAAAAATAAAATTTTCTATGGACAAAATCGGTAGTATGGCAATTATTGGGGGAAAAATGTGAATATGGAGGAAGATGTGGTAAATAAGGAATTTCTTAAAGTGTAAAAGTTAATCAAGATTAATTAAGTTAATGAACCAATGAGAATTATGATTAATTTTAATTAGTGGGAACCAATCCTTAATTTAGGTATAAAAGTCAAAAAGGAAGAAGAATTTCCACATTCTTCCATAAGTCTAATTCTTCTTCTTCCTTCTCCCACCTTGGCCGCCCACCTCTTCCTTCCATAAGCCACTATTTTCCTTCAAATAAAGCTTGAAAAAGTGAGGAAAGAATTAGTTTTGAGAGAGAAAAAATCAGAATTTAAGAGTTCTTAGTACAAAGGGAACAAAGGAGCAAGAAGAAAGGAAATGGAGATTTGTTGGGGAGAATTTCGGTCCACTTTGGGAACTCTTAAGGTGAGTTTATTCTTCTTAAATTCAACATTTTTCCTTATATTTGACACCCATAATGATGATAGATATGATTAGATTTGGTAGATTGAGCTTATGTTGCAAGATTGAACTTAGAAATTTAAAGTTTGCAACTAGTTGATGAAAGTGTAGTTAAACTTTGAATTAATGATAATTGATGTTAGTTAATTATTTTATGAGTTAAAAGCTAGAGAAATGTAACTTTAATGGAGGAATAAGGGGCTGCCATAGTTAAAGTAATTTAGAAAAAATTGAAATTAACATAGAAACACCACAATTAGTGATAAGTGAAATGTGAATTGAGTGTTGATTTGAAGAAAATGAATTGGGAACTATGGTAAGGTTTTTGGGCAAACATGATATATTAAGAGGGAAGAGTAACCTTAGTACATTTTGGCTAAATTAAGGTGTAAAATATATTATGAGCATTAGAATATTATGTAGACATGAAAAACTTTGAAAATGGATGATAGGATTGAGTTATGGTATTGGTTGTGTAAGAAAATCAAATGAACAAATGAGAAGCCCTCAAAGGGTGACAAAGGCAAGGAGAAAACTAACTAATAAGGGGAGGAAAAGAAGGATTAAGGGAAGATCCAAGGCTGATTAGGTATGTGCTTCATTGATAAAAATCTTACATGTTGTTCATATGTATGTAATTATGTATTAAGGTTGGATATGATTGTGTTTTTGATATGTTATGTGATTAGTTGTTGCTTTTGATATATTATATGGCAATGAGACTTAATGGTGTGAAATGATTGAGACATATGAATGTAGTTGTGATCTAAAAATTTTAGTATCAAAATGAATGCAAATGATGAGTGTGGTTGAAAAGTAGATTGATGCCCATTTGATGAATTGTTACAGAATTCCAGGAACAGTCTTGACTATTTTGATTATAAATTAAGTTCTGGAATTCTGTTTTATGTGTTTTTTTATTGGAATTGAAAACTAAGATATAGAGATTTAATTTTTATTTAGACCATAAAATCTAAATATGTCTGAATTTTCCCAGACAAATACATAAAATTCATACCTAAAATATGTCCAGAAAATTCTAGGCAGAAATTGCAGTGACAATTCAGTGTTCATTTGGCCATAACTTTTGATAGAAAACGGAGATTTGAGTTATTTTTGATGAATATGAAATCTGAGACAATAATTTTCAAATTGTTAGAAGATTATAGCTTCAAATTCGAATTATAAATGAGGTAAAAATAAAGCCCAAAATGAGGGTCGAAATCTACCATAGGTAAACACTTGAAATATTGGGTTTTTGCACATGGTGTGATAAATATATGTAATAATTAGTGTGAATTTTTACTTTAATGATAATTATAGATATTCAATAAATTATTTATGTGTGAGATTTTAGTGCAATAATAATGGGAATAAAGAACAAAAAAAATAAATAAGCAAAATTGTGATAATTTAATAATATTGTCATTTTTGGAAATAACGTGAATTAAAATAAAAATAGTTAAGTCTCATGACACCTAATCTAGAACTAGAATAGAGAATAGTTTGACATGCCAATCAGGGGATTTAAGGCACTTGGTACCAAATATAAAAGCCGAAAATGACAAATTTATAAATGTACTCGGCGCAAAATTATTAAGCTGGTAATGACATTATTATGAAGCGCTCGGTTCAATATTATGAAAGCCGGTAATGACAACTCTATTATTCCTATTAGTTAGTTCAGTTATAGGTGTTATGGGCACAAGAAAGAGATGAAAAATAATAATAATATTCAAGTATGTCATTTTGATAATGTTATATTAATTAACATTGTTAAATATTACAAGTTCAATGAAATTTGTTTGATTTTATATAATTTTTTATTTTATCTCTTATTTGTTAAATTTATAAATGATATGTAAGAAAATATATGTAAAATTTTTATCATTGAAGCACCACTAAGCTAGTAGCTAAGCCCGGGTGGTTTCCTCTCACGCAGGTTTTAGAACGGTAGTCGTAGATATTATACTTGTCAGAAGAAGAAGGGTACCTTGACGGAAGCGGCTAAAAGCTTTGGATTTTTTTGGGTATATTTTTTTAAAACTTTGTAAATTAAATTATCATTTTTATTTCATCGAGTGTGTATTATAAATATGAATTATAATGTAAGGGACATAGTTTGAATGTAAATTAATGTATTTTATAAATAAATAAAATTTTGAATATTTGTATTTGTAAAAATTTTATTTTAGTTATTTGCAATATTTTTGAAAAAAACATTTATACTTCATCTCATTAATTTTATAAAACAGTTAGACGGGTAATACTCACTTACGTTGCTACACGGAAGTGGTGTAAGGGGGTATTACAGACTTTAACTGTGTTGATGGGCTTGGACTCCTTTTTTTATCAACTCAACTATCTATCAGCTCTAAACCTATGCCTAAGGAAACCCACTTGCTAAACTACTGAAAGCTTTATGATACATATAAGCATAAAAATTCTAACATGCATTCATACATAATCATAGCATATGTATATGTACTGGGTATGTACCTGAGTGCTCCATTATGCCATCATATACCCATATGTCTCATACATACTTAATCAGTTGAATTAAAGTACAAACATGCCATAATACATATATACGAATCCATTTAACCATATTGTAATAGCAATCACAACATATAATGCCAAATTCCACTTTCTAGTTTCATAAACTTGATTATTAATTTTTCCTTATTCCTTTATAGGTTATATATGTATCTAGTATCCATGTTTCTGATTCAAATTTCTTATTATGGAAATTACATTTTACTACCCAATACTCTAGACTTAGACTATCTAGATACGGGTCATGAAATAAGAATGCTCTTACCCGAGCTTAAGCAACACTACTCACTAACTGTATCTGTCTATATAGTGCTCAGCCGAGCTTTTCAAGTTAAAAGCACTTTCACCCAAGCTTAAGCCACATTAACTGAGTATAATATGCATATGGGATCAATGGCACTCTCATCCAAGCGTAAACTACCTTGTCCCTAAATAATAAATAATCCATGTACTAGATATTCTACATACTTTAACTCCCTTAATGGCGTGACATCTATCCTATGCTAGTCCTCGATATAGCATAGGCATTGATAAATCATAATCTTATTATTCACCACATTCCATAGTCCATTTAATAATTTCCATGTAACATATTGTGATTTAAAGCAAAATAAGAAAAATAAGCAAATCCATATTCCAATTTAGGTTACCAAAATCATGTAATTTCATCTTAAAATTCAAAATATAATTTCTAGATACAGGACATTCACAGGCATGAACGATTATTCATGGGTGTGAATTATATCATTCACAAGTTGTCTACTGTGACTAGTTTTGTGTGGACATTTATGGGCATGAACTTTGATTCACGACTGTGAACATCTTCTAGATAGCTATTCGTATGCATGAAGCATTCTCTCAAGGCCGTGAAACAATAGTCTATATCAAATTTCAACACTTTTTTTTTAAAGTAAATATATACACCACATGCAAAGGCATTAGGGCTAACCAATGTTAGCCACCCTATCAACACTTTCTAGTATAAATCGTGATTTCAAAACTATAATCATGCAATTTATCATACTTAATCAATTAAACTAGGTTCCATACCATATTTGTCATTACCAAAACATTGACACTTGCTCAATTGTCATTATTCCTTACACAACTCAATGATATCAATTAACCAAGTTTCAATATAGTATCTCATGTATAAAAACATGCCAAAAATCACTATCATAGCATAATTATTCACACATGCCCAAAACATCGAATTTAAATGCATATATGTACAAACCTTAATTGGAGCTTTAATTCCCATCCTCTCTCTCATGCCTACTACCTTTGGTGGTTGTCTCCACATTTTATCTCTACCTTAACACATTTACAGAGACCACATTACTTCCTAATCAATTAAATGTCATATATATGCCTTAATTAAACAAAACCTTAACTTAAACCTCCATTAAAAGTCTATAAACTCTATTCCCCATCTATGAATTAAATCTATATAAGAATGAAGGAAACATGATTCCTTACCTTCATTTTACAGATTTCATATTAGGTTTTGGTTCAAATATTGATTTCTCCTCCTGCCCTCAAAGGAAAGGTATAAACCCTTGATTCTAATCAATTTTAATCGCATTTATGGTGGAGATTTCTTATATTATTATCCAAGATTGAAGGGAATTGAAATGGAGTCAATTTTAGGGTTTAAAAGATCTAGTGGTTAGGGTTTAAGTTTGGAAATTGTGAGTTTTTGTCAAAAATACCAAACTGCCCAATTTAAATTGGAGCTCTTTACAGGTGTGAACATCAATGTCACGGTTGTTATGCTCTTCAGCTTTAGAATTTCTATGTCACGATATTCATAGTCGTGATGTTGTATTCATGGGCATAAATATTGGAAAATTTCACTTTTTAAGTCCTTTTTACTAATTTCATATTCCCAATACCCATAAGCTCTTATATACCACCTATATACACTTAATATACTTTTTTTACATGTTATTTCTAAGCCTTAACTTGTGGGCGTTACATTTCTCTCCACCTTAAAGAATTTTATGTAATGCCTGCAAGTTAGGGTCTGAAATTAATATGTTAGACAAAGGTATATTGAGAGTATATGAGAGGTATATAGTGGTTAAGGGTTTTGATAATATGAAATTAATGAAAAAGATAGGAAAAATTGAAGTTTACACCATTCATGCCTATGAAAATATTAATCACGATTATGAATGTCGTGAGTTTTAGTTTCTAAAGTTAAAGATCTTTACGACCGTGACATTATAGTTCACGCCCACGAAGCCCGACAGGTTTAAATATAGTATTTTCATATTTGATAGAAAACTCACGTAACTTATATCAAAACCCTAGCTACCACTCTCTAAAACCCAAGAAACCCTTATATGTCAATCCCTTTCATTGTTAGTTGATTAAATATGGAATCCTCACCATAAAAGAGAGTAAAGATGAATTAAAAGCAAGGTTTTTACCATAGTTAACGAAATTGGAATTTAAGGAGTTAAAGAACACGTTATGGACTCTTGAATCAATCTATTTTCACAAAACAAAGATAATAACTCATGCTCCATTGTGCTTTGATTTAATTTGATTCGGTTTTAGGGGAGAGTAAGGTTTATAAGCTTAAAATCAATGAAAAGTTAAGGTTTTGGTTAGTTTATGCCATAAATATATAAAATGGCAGATATATAATGTAATACGGTCTCTGTCTTTGTGTTAGGGACTAAGACTGATAGTGTAAAACCCCACTAGAGGCAATAGACATGAGACAAACGAGTTTTAGGGCTCCATTATTAAGGTTTGTATATATACTCATTTTAATTCGATTATAATGTGCTTGTGATGTGAATTATGAATTCTAATGTGTTTAGTGACAAGAAATATTGATATGGTATTTGCTAGAATTAAGGCAAATGGCTTGTAATATTCTATGATGCATAATAATATTGATACGTTGATAATTGAGTATGAATTGATGTTAGGATGTTGATAAATAAGATATGGAGCCTAGTTTGAATGATTAAATATGATATTATATATGTTTATGGTTGACTTATATTTTGGAATATGATAATTGTGGATAAGTGTGGCTAACATTGGTTAGCTTTAGCACACTGCATAATTGTGTGTGGAATTGGTTTAAAACGGTGTTGAAATTATGTTTCTGTATGATCTATCATGCTCGTGAAGCTGAGATTTATGCTCATGAAGCAAAGGTTCACTCCTATGAAAGTATGAATTTCATGCCTATGAACAAATGTTCATGCTTGTGAATGATAAAAAGCCAGTCACGATTGAGTCATGGATAGACAACCCATGATAGAAGGCTTCATGCTCGTGAATATACCATTCATGTCCATGAATGCCTTGTATCCAGAAACTTATAAATTGATTTATGTGATGAAACAACATGAGTATGATATATACACACTTGGTGTGATCAAATGAAGTTAATTGCAATGTGATATAATGATTATAGGCCCATTTGGCAAAAGTGCTTTTGGAGAAAAAAATTTTATTTTTAAAATTTTGGAGTTTTGAAAATTGCTTTTAGAGAGAAGCAGGTAATAGATGCTTTTCCCAGAAGCAGATTTGAGAAAAACAGTTTATAAAAAATTAAAAAAATCAGTCAATTAAATCAAAAAAATTCAAAACCTGCTTTTTGGATATCTAACAGCAATCCCAAACACACCCTATGAACATGTGAATGCATTAGGTGCTAACATAAATGATGTTAATATCCAGAAAGTGAATAACTATGTCCATTCTCTAGTTGAGGACTAGCTAGGATAGGTGGCATGCCATTGAGGGGGTTATGGTACCGTAGAATATTTATACATGCGATTATTATGTTGCCCATCAGGGTGGCTTAAGCTCGTACAGAGTGCTTCTGATTTGAGAAGCTCTCTTGTAGCATATCCAGATTGGGGACAAGGTGGTTTAAGCTCGGGTTAGAGCATCCTTGTACCCATATGCATGCAGTCATTGCTCATCAGGATGGCTTAAGCTCGTGTCAGAGCGCTCTTGATTTGAGAAGCTCAGTACTAGCCATATAGACATATATAGTTGTGAGCAAGATGGCTTAAGCTCGTGTTATAGCGCTCCTCTTTCACAACCCGTATTCGGGTGGTCCGGGTCTAGAGTATTAGACTAAGAAATCGAAATTTGGTAATATAGTATACGAAAATTGTAAGGCAGAGCATTGCCACAAAGATATACAAAATTCAATGAATTAGAATGCAATCACATCCTGGAAAAGGATTGTGGAAACTAGTAATCATGTATATGATATTAAAAGCTTATTTCAATATATGATAAAAATCAATATGACTATGATCGATATACTGTATGATTATATGATATGGATTCACCTATGATAATTATGCCATACATGTGATTAGATCAGATATTTAATATGTATGTTTCTCTTCGATGTATATATGGCATGACTGAGTATACTGATATGTACATGCTTTGAATGTTATGATGGTATTGAATAATATAGATAAGTCAACATGAATAAAGTAAGTCAAGATGTTATATGTATATGATTATATGGTCAAGCACAAATGTATGTTCTGATTATGATTACTATGTTAATATATGAATGCATATTAGAATTTAATGTTTATATGTACCACTAAGCTTTTAGTAACTTAGCGTGTGGATTTCCCTACATGCAGGTTTGGAGCCAGAAGACTGTTGAGTTGATAAGAAGAGAAGATCAAGCCAATCAGATGAGTTAGAGTTGACCTATGTTGGGTCTGTTATTTTATCTCATTCATTTCATTATTGATTATTCCACCTGACATGGGATAGAGACATATAGTTATTTCAATGTTTAAATAAAGACATGTAATAGATTCTAATAAACACAAGAATTATGGATTATGTAATAAGGGATGTTAAATCCCAAGATAGTTTTAAGATTGATTCGGATTTGGTATTGTTAATATAGATGATGTCAGATGTATGTTTTAAATTGCATATTATATAATATGATGATTTTGGTACAGAGTTAAGTTAAAAAAAAGCTTTAATTTAGATAGGTAGATATAGATCTAATCGTATGGCATCCACCTGTACAGCTAGTTTCACCCTTGGCTGTATAAAGGGTGCTACATTTTGTCCTCAAAATTACTTGATATACTCTTTGAATATATATGGATGTTGGGCTTTCATTACTTCTTCACTTTCTCATGTAGCCTCTTCCATTGCATGATTCTCTATAAGACTTTGACTAAGGGTACTCGTTTGCTCCTGAGTTCCTTGATCTATTTGGCTATAATTTGAACTATCTCTTCTTCATATGTCAAATCTAGTCCCACATCGATGCTTTCAATTGGAATAATGCGAAAGGGATCCGACTTGTATCTCCTTAAGATGGAGATATGGAACACATCATGGATCTTGCTCAACTCTAGTGGTAAAACAAGTCTATAAGCAACTAGTCCTACTCTCACTAGAATCTTATAAGGCCTTATGAATCTTAGGCTCAACTTGCCATTCTTCACAAATCTCTAGACTTTCTTCCATAGGGAAACTCTCAGGAACACTTTATCTCCCACTACATACTCTATATCTCTCATCTTAAGATCAACATATGATTTCTATCTGTCAGAAGTTGCCTTAATTCTGTCTTAAATAACTTGCACCTTTTTCTCTATCTCTTATATCAAGTCTGCCCCACTAGCTTTCTCTTATTGAGCTTTATCCAACATAAAGGTATTCAACACCTTCTGCCATCTAATGCCTCATAAGGAGCCATCTCAATACTAAACTAATGACTATTGTTGTAGGCAAACTCCATCAAAGGAAGATATATGTCCCAAATACCCTCGAACATAATCACACATCTCCTCATCATATCCTCTAGTATTTGTATAGCCCTTTCTGATTGTCCTCTATTTGGGGATGAAAGGTGGTGCTAAAACTGAGTTTGGTACCCAAAGATCTATGTAGACTACTCAAAAATTGAGAAGTAAACTTAGGGTCCCTATTTGAAATAATAGAGATAGATACTCCATGAAGTTGTATTACCTCACTAACATAAAGCTCTACTAGTTTTCTCAGAGATTAATCTCTCATGATAGGTAAAAAGTGGGTTGACTTCGTAAGCCTATTCATAATAACCCATGTGACAACATATTTCTTATGTATCACTAGCAATCCAATCACAGATTCTATAGTAATCTGCTCCCATTTCCATTCTAGTATAGTGATAGGCAACAATAACCTTAATGGTATCTAATGTTTTGTTTTGACCTGTTGACAAGTCAGACATCTAGTTGTATACTTTGTTATATCTCTCTTCATAATTGTCCACTAGTACTTATTTTTCAGGTCATGATTTAACCTATTGCTTCCTGGGTGCATAACATATATAGTCTTATGAGTTTTCTGTAACATCCTTTGTCTCAACTCATCAATACTAGGCACATATAAGTGACCCCGATAAAATAACCCATCATTTGGCTTAACTGTATATCTAAATCTCTTCCCCTTAAACCAACCCGATTGTCTCAATTAGTTTACTATTCTGCTTTTGTGCATCTATGATCTCTTGATTAAGTATAGATTGGATGTGCAACTTTTCCACTATCTAACTACTTAATGCGTTGACCACCATATTGGCCTTACCCTGATGGTAGTCAATAACATAGTTATAATCCTTTATTAGCTCTAACCATCGCCTCTATCTCAGATTAAGGGGTCTCGATGTAGAATGGTATTTTATACTCTTTTAGTCTATGTAGATGAAATATTTTTCCCCATAAAGATAGTGGCATCATATCTTCAATATAAAGACAATGGCTGCCAACTTTAAGTCATGTGTGGGGTAATTCTTTCCATGTGTCTTCAGTTATCTGGATGCATATGCCACTACCTTAACTTTTTACATTATTACACACCTCAGTCTATTGTGAGAAGTATCATTGTAGATGACATACTCCTTATTAGAGACTGACTATGTCAAAATATGAGCCTTTTTTTAACATCTTCTTCAGAATATCAAACTATTTTGACATTTCTTTTACCATTCAAATTTCACCTCTTTCATCAATAATCTGGTAAAAGGAGAAGCAATCATTGAAAAGCCCTTAACAAATCACAGGTAATAACTAACTAACCCGAGGAAATTTATGATCTCTATCACATTACAAGGAGGCTTCCAACTCATAACTACCTTTACCTTACTAAGATCAATCCTTATACCATATGCTAACATAATGTGTCTAAGAAAAGCTACCTCATCAAGCCAAAACTCATTTTTTAGGAGCTTGGCATACAATTTATGCTCCCTAAGTATCTACAGAACTATCCTCAGGTGCTGATCATGCTCCCCAATTGTCTTACAATATACTAGAATATCATCAATAAAGATACCAACACATTGGTTTAGATAAGGCTTGAATACTATATTCATAATTTCCATAAATACTGTTGGAGCATTAGTTAACCCAAAAGGCATAACCACAAATTCCTAATGCTAGTATTTGGTTCTAAACGTTGTCTTAGTTATGTCATTCGCTCTACTCTCAGCTAGTGATACCTTGATCTTAAGTCAATTTTAGAAAATACATCTACACCCTTAAATTGATTGAATAAGATGTCAATATGTGGTAATGAATATTTGTTCTTAATTCTTACCTTTTTTAACTGTCTGTAGTCTACGCATAGCCTCATAGACACATCTTTCTTTTTCACAAATAACACCGGTGTACCTCATAGAGATACACTCAGTCTAATGAAGCCCTTGTCAAATAGTCCATACAACTGAGCCTTAAGTTCTTTCAACTTAGATGGTGCCATTCTATATGGCGCTATTAATATAGGTGTTGTGCTTGGGGTGAGTTCAATAGAGAACTTGACCTCTTTGTCAGGTGGTAACTCTGGTAGATCCTCTGAAAAAACATCCAAAAATTCTCTAACTATTTATGCAACTCAATCATATCAATTAACCAAGTTTTAGTACAACATCTTTGGCATCAAAACGTGCCAAATATCACAATCAAAACATAATTATTCACACAACATGCCTAAAATGCAACTTTAAATGCATATATGTACAAATATTTATTGGAGCCTTAATTTCTATTCTCTCTCGTGTGCCTACTGCCTCTAGTGGTTGTCTCTACCTTTTATCTCACCCCGAATACATTTACAGAGACTTAATTAAATAAAACTTTAACTTAGGCCTCAATTAAAAGTCTATAAACTCTCTTACCCATCTAAATCTAAATTAAATCAATGTAAAAATGAAGGAAATATGATTCGTTACCTCTACTTCGTAGATTTCATATTAGGTTTTGGTTCAAAATTTGATTTCTCCTTCCCCCCACTTCTGCCTTCAATGGAAAGGTATAAACCATTTATTCTCATAAATTTTAATCATGTTTATGGTGGGGATTTCTTATATTATTGACCAAAATTGAAGGAAATTGAAATGGAGTCAATTTTAAGGTTCAAAAGATCTAGTGGGTAAGGTTTAAGTTTGGTATATCACAAGTTTCTGTTGAAAATACGAAACTGCACAATTTAAATTGTAGGTCTTACCGGACATGAACATGAGTGTCATGGCCATGAAGCTTCTCAAATTTAGAATTTCTATTTCACAACATTCACAATCATGATGTTATATTCACAGGTGTGAACAATGGAAAATTTCACTTTTTAAGTCCTTTTTACTATTTTCATATTCCCAATACCTATAACCTCTTATATACCACTTATATACACTTAATATACTCTTGTTACATGTTATTTCTAGGCCCTAACATGCAGGTGTTACACATTATGATGTCATACTCCAGCTTTTCTACTTGCATATTGTTCAAGCTAGGGATGTTGGTATATATATAAGAGAGGGTGGAACTAAGATCTATCAAAGTAGTTAAATCAGAGTCAAGGTTAAAAAATGTACCAATAATCATATCAAGTGCTCCTTGGTCCTCTCTTGCCTTCATGGCATGTGCTCTAGCTAGTGCTAATCTAGGTCCAAATCTATTAATCGTCTCTAACACGACTTGGCTCATTCCCAATCGACCTTCGTTATTTTGGCTCTAGCTTTTGTTGGCTACATGAGTTGAGCCTTGTGTCTGGGTAGTGGCTGGACTACTTTGCCCTAGGCAACCCCTTTTCTAGTGTCCTTGACCCCATATCAGAGATATGTTCCAATCATAAGCCAACACTATCCCTTATGTGCCCAATTGCAATAGGCATAAAATATGTGCATAAATTTTCTCATAGTGTGGTGCTGGATGTAATAGTAGTGGCTGTGGATGGTGGTCCCAGTTTGATGAACACAATTTTACTTTTGGTCGAGCTTTGGCTCCTGACTTGGAAATGTTTGGAACTGAAACTAACTTTTTTGCTTAAGGTCTACATGTAACTAACTAGGGCTTTCCAAACATCCCTATCCCTCTGAGACTACTTATCTCTCTTTAACATTTCAACATTAAGGGTTGTTGCAACCAGTTTTGAAAATTGTTCAATTTGAAGAGCAGTCACTTGAGATTACATATAGTCATTATGGTTGTCCTTAAATCTTTTGCATTTATCGGCCGCATTCCCCATGATGTCGACTATGTACCTTTTTATCCTGATGAACTCTCATTTATATTTGATCACATACATTCCTTTTCACTTCAAATTTAAGAATTCTTTCTTTCTATTATCTGTATAGATTTAGGGCATATATTTTCTCTAGAATTCAAGCAAGAAAAACTCCCATGTCAGCAGCATAAGGTTCTGTTGGTTCATCATTATGGACCTCCACTTGTCATGGGCATGTTCATGGAGAATGAGACAACATACTCATTTTTTCTCATCGATGCATTAGAGTTGTTGGAACACCTATTCACATCTTTGCAACCAATACTCATATGAGGTTGGATTGTCATCCTTACAGCCATAAAAGTTAGTGGCCTCATACTTTCTAAGCATGTCAAATTGTATTCTTGGTATGAGTGGCACGACTTGAGCCATTCTCTAGAAGAAATTAGCCATGTGTTGCATGAATGGGAATTAAGCATGTTTAGTGGGCTCGATAGTACCTGATTATGGTGTGGGATAGATATTTGGTCTATTGATGCTTGCTTAGCTTAGCTGTAGCTGTAGGGTTGCTACTCTTAACTCGCTCACGTGTCGCATCGCTAAGATCGATACCCATCTATTTCCTACATATCATAAGACATAACCCTTATCAGAATAGTATAGAGTACTATGTCAATACAAAATACCACCAATAAACACACTTAGATCTAGAAAGCCTTAAACCTAAGCTCTGATACCATTAAATGTAACACCTCCTTATATAATAGGAAATTCCTAACTATAAAAGAGAATGTTACACAACTAGATGCTTGTAATGAAAATGTTTATTATTTGTAACTTATTTAATGGAATTATCCCAAACAAAAATCTCTTTTGTTGACTCATTAAAAACATCTCATAATTAAAACCTTTGTGTCAATCATAGATTCTTTGATCATAAGCATAACCATATATTATCTATCTCATAATCAATCTTACTTGCTTAAACATGCACTTTGAATAAAAGAAATATATTGTATGGGCTTCAACTAGCCCATAAAGTTTACAAAATAATATCATTCCAAAAATTATAAATTTTGTGTAGAAGAGCCAGTTAATTGCAAAAACAAATTTTCACAAATTGACGTGGTCAAAATAAATAAAGACTATATCAAAAGTCACCAATGTGTTGTGCACCCTATATGTTCTCTATATTGACTTTATAGGATGGGCTTTTTGTCCTCTGTGGGCTCTCTATCTACATCGCACTATCTACAAGTGAGATAAAAAAAACTCACAGGCTAAGTATATCGCTTAATGATACATAATGGCAAAACATGCATGCATGCATGCATAAACAGTCCATTCATGCCTATTCTAGAGTTAATATGCATCCCATTATCATTCAATATTGAAGTCATTCATGGTAACATATCATGGCATTCATTATTCTAACATGCTTATATAACATACTACTCAATTAATGGATCATGTATAACAACTTTCATTCATTTCAACAATCAAACATATTGCTTCATAATGGTACTCATAATTCATCACTCGGTCCATACAAATAAAGTGTGTGATCACATGCTAGAATTCATAAGTACATATATGATTTCATAACTCAAGTGTTGTGGGATCGTCGACAAACAAATGTGTCTAATTGTATGTTAGTAGGCCAAAATAATAATCATTGACAATTCAAATTCCTATGATACAATTAAACCCCTTAATGACATGTCTTCTATTCTCATTATAGTCTTAGGTTAGAAGTTATGGGCTCATTATTATATTTCAATTTACAAGTCATATATCATAACATTATTGTCATTGCCTTCATGATTCATATCCCACATTCATGTTCTAAGCCATAACACTGCATCACCATATAATCATTCTTTTTTTTTTTAATAAACCATTATTATAGTTGTATACAAGATGAAAATAACTGAATTATGTTCATGTATCATTCTTTGTGAAATATATTTAATAATTTAATATCACCATCTCTCATATGTTATGTGTCTTATCTCATTAGGTTTATTCAACATGCATCACAACTTAAATCTCTTGATTTTATACTCTAAAATGCTCAAATACAAGTTTTTAAATCTCATTTGAAAGTTTAAAACCTCTGCTAATCCATTAGAAATCATTCTATATCAGAAAAGAAGGAAAAACATCTCAGAGGGGAAGCAACGACAACGTGTGATGAGTTCTTGTTTAATATGGTTTTTAGTTATGTTCTTAAAAGCTTTATTATTGTTTTTTTTTACATGTTTAAGTACTTAGTAGTTTTATTTTTGTATTTTCAAGAACTTAGAAAATATGTAGAGTGGAGCAAAAGTCCCTCATACATGTGAAGCGTGTGTCACATGTCTGAAGGAGAGAAGTAAGCCAAGATCCTCACACATGTGACAAGCTGTTAAGGGTGTGACAAGTTATTGAGACCTAGGGAAAATTCTTCCACTTTTATCGCTAGAGCAAGGCTTTAATTGCAAGCATAAAGATCTTGAAGCCCTACCTTTTATCACGGGCTTACAAATTCGATGTGGGTGCATAACTTACATATCTCTGTTTCCTATCACGCACATGAAAAATCAAAACGAGCGTAAAGATTGTTGAACTAAAGAAAGAAGTGTGTCACACATATGATGTCCCTTTTAGCAGCTGAGTCTAGTTGTAATCTAACTCTTACTTTGATCAAGTGGGGTCCAGACTTTGAAGATAAATGTTAATCTAATGATCAATTTATGGGAGATTATATATTAAATTAGAAAGAATTGTATCTTTAAAATTAGAAATCGAGTAGGACTTTTTTTAACATTATGAGCATAAAGAAAAAAGAACATACTGAGAAATAGGCAGATACAGAGGTTGAGAAGTTTATCTTGTTGAAATTCAAAAAGTTTCTCATCTTTATTTTCTTTAATGTGTAACTTAGTCATCAAAATAGTCTTGGCCATTGTTATTAAGATGTTAAGCTTGTTGGGTTTTGAAGAATGAATCATATTCATAAATGTAGCGAAAAATAAAATTTTTCAAAACCCAAAACAAAAGATCATACTTGTACCATTAAAACTAATTTATATAAATGTAAATGTTAAAAATTATACCTTATAATTTTTATTTGCTCTTCAAATCTTCACTTTGTTGGGTTGTAGCAAACCACAACAATACACACTAGGATGTCTCTAATGATAATCCACGCGAAGAATGAAGAAGAAACTATCAAGAGAAATGGTTTGAACAAATTCAAAGTGCTAGCTTTGAAAGTGTTCTTGAGAGAATTTTTGTTGTGTCTTAAAAATATTTTTTTTCACAAAAAATATTTACATGTCTATTTTCTGCCATTTGATGTCTTTTCTATTTGAATCAAATTCAAAAATAAGATGAAAAGTCAAAAATGGAGAAAATGGAAACAAATGAATAGTAATTGGCAATAATTGGCCTAATTAAGGCAAAAAAACAGCCGTTAGCCAACGAATGGGAAGCTGCAGGCGTGCTAGGCCTGTTGTGGGCTGATGCCGAGCAACCCAGCTAGCCCACAAGGCTGGCCAGTAACCTGTCTAGCCCGCGCGGGCCCGTGACACTCCCGAACGATACTAACATAATTTACACAAGATAAGAATTCAATATCATGATCTCATCATGATTTCCTTCATGCAATATTATGTATCAAGGACTTCATTAATTGATTTAAGATCACTTATCAATTCATATATCAAATGAACATAAAATTAATGAAAAAGCTTTTTATTAATCAAATAAATTTGTACAATAAGTGCTGAAGGTGATTGCCTTTAGAGCACTACTCTAACAAGCTCCCACTTGCACTAAAACCAATTGCCTTTGTATTTAATTCCATAGGAGAGTACATGAGAATCATATTTCTTTTGGGGAAGTGGCTTAGTTAAAGGATCAACAATATTCTGATCAGTGGGCACTCTTTCTATCTTTACATCATTCCTACCAATGATTTCTCTAATCAAATGGTATCTTCTGAGGTCATGTTTGGATCTCTGATGAGACCGTGGCTCCTTTGCTTGCACAATGGCTCCATTATTATCGCAATATAGTTGTATTGGATCAATAATGCTGGGAACCACTCCAAGTTTTGTGATGAATTTCCTTATCCAAACTGCTTCCTTTGCTGGATCAGAAGCTGCAATGTACTCTGCTTCGGTTGTGGAATAAGCAGTCGTTTCCTGTTTGGAACTCTTCCAAGTAACTGCTCCACCATTTAGTGTGAATATATAACCTGATTGAGATTTTTAGTCATCCTTGTCAGATTGGAAGTTGGCATCGGTATACCCGCAAACAGTAAGATCTCCATCTCCATATACCAAGAATACATCCTTAGTTCTTCTTAAGTACTTAAGGATATTCTTGACAGTCACCCAATGACCCTCACCAGGGTCCAATTATTATCTACTCGTGACACTCAGAGCATATGATACATCGGGTCTTATACATATCATAACATACATGATTGATCCTATAGCTGAAGCATATGGAATCAAACTCATGTGTGTCCTCTCATCTTGTGTCTTTGGACACAAAGACTTTGAGAGAGTAATCCCATGGGTCATGGGAATATATCCCCTCTTGGACTGCTCCATGCTAAACCTCTTTAGCATCTTATCTATATATGTAGACTGTGAAAGACCAAGCAATCTTTTAGATCTATCTCTATAGATCTTTATCCCTAAAATATAGACTACTTCTCCAAGGTCTTTCATAGAGAAATTATTGGATAACCAAATTTTGACTGATTGTAAGGTTGAGACATCATTTTCCATTAACAATATGTCATCTACATATAACACAAGAAATACGATTGCACTCCCACTAACCTTCTTGTAAAAACAAGGTTCATCCGGATTTTGTAAGAAACCAAACTATTTGATTGTCTCATCAAACCGAATATTCCAACTCCTGGATGCTTCCTTTAATCCATAAATGGATCTTTGAAGCTTTCATACCTTTTTGCCATCTTTGGATATGAAACCTTCTGGTTGTGTCATGTACACATCCTCAGTCAGATTTCCATTAAGGAAAGTTGTTTTCACATCCTTTTGCAATATCTCATAATCATAATGAGTAGCAATGGCTAGGAGTATCCTTATAGATTTAAGCATAGCTACTGGGCTAAAAGTTTCATCATAGTCAATTCCTTGTCTTTGACGATAACCTTTAGCAATAAGTCTAGCTTTATAGGTAATCACATTACCATCCATGTCAGTTTTCTTTTTGAAAACCCACTTGCACCCTATAGGCTTTATTCCTTCGGATGGGTCAACCAAAGTACATACTTGGTTTTCATACATGGAATCCATTTCTGACTTCATGATTTGAAGCCATTTGTCAGATTCTGAACTATTCAGAACCTCTTCATAGGTTGTAGGCTCATCATTTTCTATAAGCAATACGTCGTTCTGTTCACTAATGAGAAATCCATATATCTCTATAATAGTATGTATCCTACTTGACCTAGGAAGCTCTTGTGCTTCAGAAGGTTGAGCTGTTATATCATCTATATGAGTAACAAGCATGGGTTTAGGCAGTTGATCAGCATCTGTTTGAGCATCTTGGACTACCTCAAGTTCATTTTTGCTCTCACTATCTCCTTTTAGAAGGAATTCTCTCTCTAAAAAGAAAGCATGTCTTGAAACAAAAACCTTTTGTTCCAAGGGGTGGTAAAATTGATATCCATATGATACTTTTGGATATCCCACAAACAGACATCGGTCAGACTTAGCTTCTAGCTTATCTGACATTGTCCGCTTCACATAAGCAGGACAACCCCAAATTCTCATGTAGGAAAATGTGGGCCTCTTGTTATACCATATCTCATATGGAGTAACATCAACTGACTTTGAAGGAACTCCATTTAATATATAAATAGCGGTCTGTAGTAAATAACCCCAAAAGGATTTAGGCAATTCCACAAAACTCATCATAGACCTTACCATGTCTAACAAGGATCGGTTTCTTCTTTCAGCCACACCATTGTGTGGTGGCATGTAAATTGAGATAAAATCCCATTATCCCTAAGATAATCTAGAAACTCTTGGCTCAAGTATTCACTTCCTCAATCTGATCGAAGTGTTTTAATACTTTTTCCAAGTTGTTTCTCTACTTCATTTCTAAATTCTTTGAACTTTTCAAAAGCTTCAGATTTATATCTCATAAGATACATGTATCCATATCGTGAGTAGTCATCGATAAAAGTAATGAAGTAGATGAAACCACCTTTAGCATGTGTAGACATTGGACCACATACATCTGAATGTATTAAATCTAAAAGTCCATTAGCACGTTCACCCTTTCCCTTAAAGAGTAATTTAGTCATCTTGCCTAGTAAACAAGATTCACATGTGTCATATGATTCATAATCAAATGACCCCAAACTACCATCAAAATTTCAAATGCTTGCAAAAATATTTTGGCATATTTTTAATCACATAAAAACTATTTTAAGGTGCTGGAAATAAAATAAACACATACAAAAAAAATCAAACAAAACAACCCCACTGGGTATGCTAAAACAGTCTCTTTTTGTGTTTATTTGAAAAATTAATTAAAATAATTTTTAATTAATTATTGGACACTTCTAGAGGCATAAACATATTCTCAATATGTCTAAATAATTTTTTCATAATTAAATTACAAGAAAAATGTAATCAGCCCCCATCAATTAAGCCAAACAACAACACATGTTCATAAACAAGGCAATTTTAGGCATTTTTCAAATAAATGTGTAAATTTTAGCCCCATCATTTTCAATCAAAATAATCATTCTTAATCATCCCATGATCAGATTAAGGAAAGAAAAATGTGTAAATTATATTTTACAAATTAATTTCAATTTTTGAAAACCTATTGATCCAAAATCATCAAAAACATGCAATCCCATTGCACTTTCAATTAAAATTAATTTTAATGGATACAAGGAGACTCTGATACCGATATTGGGTTTTGAAGAATGAATCATATTCATAAACACAGCGAAAAATAAAATTTTTCAAAACCCAAAACAAAATATCATACTTGTACCATTCAAACTAATTTATATAAATGTAAATGTTAAAAATTATACCTTTTAATTTTTATTTGTTCTTCAAATCTTCACTTTGTTGAATTGTAGCAAACTACAACAATCCACACTAGGATGTCTCTAATGATAATCCATGTGAAGAATGAAGAAGAAACTATCAAGAGAAATGGTTTGAACAAATTCAAAGTGCTAGCTTTGAAAGTGTTCTTGAGAGAATTTTTGTTGTGTCTTAAAAATATTTTTTTTTACAAAAAATATTTTCATGTCTATTTTCTGTCATTTGATGTCTTTTCTATTTGAATCAAATTCAAAAATAAGATGAAAAGTCAAAAATGGAGAAAATGGAAACAAATGAATAGTAATTGGCCATAATTGGCCTAATTAAGGCCAAAAACAGCCGTTGGCCAACAGATGGGAAGCTGCAGGCGCGCTGGGCCTGCTGCGGGCTACTGCTGGGCAAACCAGCTAGCCCGCAAGGCTGGCCAACAGCCTGCCTAGCCTGCACGGGCCCGTGACACTCCTGAATGATTAAGTTAAGCAGGTCATGAGCGGTATCTAGCAACACATCATGACCCCCAATTGACCGAAAAGTCAATGGTTTGACTATGAACCTTTCCATGGACAATTTCTATGCAATTATTCCTTTCACCATTCTATACCCCACTTGGTTCAGAGTATGGACATGTGTCAACTCCTACTAGACTGACTACGTCACGTCTAGTCTAAGTAATGTTAGTTCTTGTCCTTGAGGCTCATTACTTTATTAGATATGTCATTGAATACTATCTTTATGACATTTCCACTACAGTTAGAGATTCCTGAGTATTGACCACGACAAGAGGCCATAGGTATACACTCCTTCTATGAAGAGTGGTGAATCCTTTGTTGGTTACCCAATTACCTTCGAATACCTCAAGCTGTATCCAATCACCACCATATGAGCTACCTCTCTGAGGCAACAAAGAATATTGTCAAAATACAGAATCAATATTCAAGATATCCTTGAGTACCTCAGGTCTAAGGATACTTGCACCATTGCTATAATGAGACTATCATTGACATTTGAATAGATTATCCATATGATTGTCTTATAGTTGGTCATCCAATGTACTTAGCTACACTTAGCAAGCATCCACATGTTAACTCTAAACATCTCATGTTTATAGATTATAAGATCTACTACTCGATCCAATCAAAGAGTGTAACATGTGCTAGTCTAACTGGATTAATAATGTCCCATCTCATTAATCCTATGACTAGGGATAATTTTGATACTAACATAATTTACACATGGTAAGAATCTCAATATCATGATTTCATCATGATTTCCTTCATGCTATGTTATGTATCAAGGCCTTCATTTATTGATTTAAGATCACTTATCAATTCATATATCAAATGAACATCAAATTAATGAAAAAGCCTTTTATTAATCCAATAAATTTGTACAATAAGTGCTAAAGGTGATTGCCTTTAGAGCACTCCTTTAACAAAGCTAAACACTTTAATGGGTGCTTAGTAAGCAACCTTAGTCTGTATGACTCTTTTTTTCGATCTTTTCAATGAATGAACGATTATCTTCAGTTTCAATTATGCTTATTAAGTTTTTTGTTTGATAGTTGATTAATCACAAATTATTCAATGTTGAATGGATATGTTAAGGATAAATTATTAGACACACCATCTGTAATTTAAGCTAAAAATTAAACTGAACATCAGTTAATTCATTAGCTTGATTAATTAGTGCCTCAAAAGCGAGAGCCATAAAATCTACATTCATTGGAACCCAAATTGTTAAAGGCCATGTAGGTTATGGGTTGTGAGCTAAGTTCCTATTTCTTCTCTTATTTATTTTCTTTTTCACCTTTTGTTGCAATCTTAAGTACAATTTAGTTCATTTATTGAAGCTTGATCAATTTAACATACTTGGTTAGAGTATTTAGTATTTTAATTTATTGATCATTGGTAATGTAAAATTAATTAAAAGTTTAATCCTACAAATAATTCTTTGAGAGATAGACCTAGGGAGTAACTTGTCAATATTATAATTGACTCGTGTACTTGCAAGTACACTTTGAGTTATATCAGGGAACTATTTTCAATTAGATATTTAGTTAACATAATTGCCAACGTTTATCTTTTAGATAATTTCATGTAATTTTCTGCAAGTTTTTTTTTATTTTTTTTCTTTCTCTTGTTTTTCACTCAAAGGAGTTATGAATTAAGATCCAAAACATAGAGACTAAAAGAAAGATCATTTGAAGATAAAGAAGAAATTTTTAAGAATCCTAAGAATTTAAAATAAGAGGTAGTAATAGAATTGATGACGGTTCCACTAAGAGAAGCTAAGGCACAAAGGCAGTTAGCCATTTTAAATCATTTCAAGTAAGAACTGGAGGTTATGCATCACTACATGGGACTATCTCCTACCATTCATAAGCATCACCTTGAAGCAAAGACAATGCTTAATCAAAATTTTCATTTCAAGTACACCTCATCATATTTAACACCTTTTGTGTCCTCTTGAGCCATATCTTTGCTTTTACTAGGTCAGTCATGTGACATCTTTATAACAATTCTTCTATACATACGTTACGTAGTCTTATGTGATTACCAAGTTTGTTGGTATCTTCTAAAATTGATTATAATCAATGTGTATAATTTTTTTCCTCTTAACTTAATGTCCATAATATCGTTACCACTTTATTATTATTTTTTATCCAAAAATTTCGGTAGTATAATAACTATAAATCTGACTATCTTACCTACACTACAAACAATCCATAGCCCATATTGGGCACAACAATTCAAATATAATATAAGATATTCTCCATTCAACAAAACTCAATATTTCACTCTTTGCATATAATAGTTCATTAAATTTTTTTATCAGATCGTATACATAATCCAAATCTTATATACATATTCATATATATATATATATATATATATATATATATATATATATGTCATTCATAATAATATACTTTGTTAATTTTTCCTTTCAGTACTTCAAAAAAGCGGTATACTTTCTCCTGTACCTTCTTAGCTATTACTTGTAAGCAATCAAATAACTAGATGCTGATTATTAAAAATGCCAAGTAGTAATTACAAATCTAAAGATTTCCATTGGTTTAAAAATTTCACACATTCATGCAAAATTATATCCACTATATTATTCCAATTTTACTCTTCAATATATTAATTAAGAATATACTTAAGGCTCCATATCTATTTCATAAATATAATTATCCTTTTAATCAATATTTAATTATTATTTACCATTAATTCACTATTTAATACCTTTATTAAATTATCAATTTTAATTAATTAATCTTATAACTATTTTTTTTCATTTCAATCCTCCATTTAATTTTTCTTTAGCTACAAATTACAATATACTACTACTTTATACTTATTTACTGTAACACTCCCTACCCTACTGTAGTTCAGCAAGATAAGTGAGCATTACCTATCTTACTGTTTTATAAAACTAATGAAGTGAAGTAAATATTTTTTTTTATAAAAATATTGCAGACACTGATATAAAATACATTAATTTATATCCAAACTATGTTCTTTTACATTGTAATTCACATATTTAATACACATTATATGAAATAAAAATAATAATTTAATTTACAAAGTTTTTAACAAAATATACCAAAAAGAAAACCAAAACTTCTAGCTACTTCCTTCTGGGTACCCCTCTTCTTCTGACAATTCTAATATCTATAGCTACCCTTCTAAACCTGCGTGAGAGGAAACCACCCGTGCTAAGCTACTAGCTTAGTGGTGCTTCAATGATAAAAAATTTATATACACATATTTTCTTTCATATTAATTAACCATTTAATAAATAAGGCATAAAATAAAGAATTATATAAAATCAAATAAATTTCATTCAACATGTAATAGTTAACACATTTAATACATATAATATTAGTAAAATGACATACTTTAACATTATTATTATTATTTTCATTTTTCTTTTACTGTGCCCATAACACCTATAATTGAACTAACTAATAGGAATAACGGGGTTGTCATTTCTGGCTTTCATAATATTGCGCTGAGCGCTTTTATAATAATGTCATTTCCGTGTTCCATAATTTTGCCAGTACCAGCTCAATAATTTTGCGCTGAGCTCGTTTACAAATTTGTCATTACTGGGTTTTACATTTGGCACCGAGTGCCTAAAATCCCCTAATTGGTATGCCAAACTATTCTCTATTCGAGTTCTAGATTAGGTTTCATAGGGCTTAACTATTTTTATATTAATTCACAATATTTTCCAAAAATGACAACATTATTCAATTATCATAATTATGCTTATTTATTTTTGTTTTTTATTCCCATTATTATTGCACTAAAATGTCATACATAAATAATTTTTTTAAACATTTATTACTATCGTTAAAGTAAATATTCACATTAAGTATTACATATAATTATCACTGTTGCCCAGATATTAAGTCAAGAAGGGGGAGTTGAATTGGAGTTTCAAAAATTGAACTTTAAAGTGCGGAAATAAAAAATTAATTTTAGAAGGGATAGAGAAATTTGACACAAGGATTTTTATAGAGGTTCGGGTGTTAACAAACCCTGCTCCTCTCCTCAATCGCAATTGGGAGTTTCACTAACACACTAAGTGTTACAATGGAGTTTTACAAACTCACTCCCAACTATGGTGTTTCTCACAATGGCTCACACCTAACCCAGAAATCCCTTGTGTTTTAATGGCTCACACAATAACCAATTCCTTGTGTTTTACAGGCTCACACAAACAACCTTTACTTTGTGTTTTTACAGGCTCACACAAATAACCTTTACTTTGTGTTTTTACAGGCTAACACAAACAACCTTTTAATTTGTGTTTTAGAGGCTCACACAACTAACCCTTACAAGTGTTCTACTCTTAACCCAGAAATACCCAAAACTCACTTGAGTAATAAATGATTACAGAGAGAAACACTCATAAATCTTTATTGCTCAATAAATGAAGAGCAAAAAGATTTTTACAGAGAATAGATATTGGTTCTCAAAGTATTGAATGTACAAATAGATTGTAATATGATTTTGATTCAAAGTATTTGTTATCCTCTTGTATTGAATGCATAAATGACTTCCATTTATACTCCCTTGGCTGATTATAGCCGTTAGGGTGCATTTAATATGAAACTAGCCATTGTACCAACCAAATAATCGCGCCTGACATTTTTCTCTTTCATCATTCACGGGAGTGACTATGTTTGTCCCGAGCGTGACATTTTTTCCTAAGCCGTGACTGAAGTGGTGACCTTGGTCGTGAAACTCTCTGGAATGTTTTGAAACACTAGGTCACGGGTGTGACATACATCTTCACGGGTGTGACAAACTTCACAGCCGTGATCCAAGTGGTGACTTTAGTCATGAAGCTCTCTGGATTAAAATGCCATGAACATTCACGGGCGTGACATTTTAATTCATAGGCGTGACTTAAATATCCATTTCAAGATTTGTTCTTCCTTCATAGTCATGAACTTCAAATGTTGGTTTTGGTAACGGTTAGCTCTTTCACGGGCGTGACACATAGGGTCTCAGGCGTGAACATGCTACATCCTTAATTTTGTCTTTCAAGGATTATTCTTCCAATCTCCATTCTTGCTATTTTATTCCATACGCTGTTTAATAGACTTAGAAAACAAGTATGTTAAATAAAATATTTCTATTTTATTTGTTATCATCAAAATGATGGAAATACCCCTCAAGGTTTAACAATCACAACACATGCAAAAGCCCAATATTTTATATTTTTACTTATGGCAGATTTCGGACCTATTTGTGGGCTTCATTTTTAGCCCATTTATAATTCTAACTAGGAGTTATGGTCTTCTAAAAGTTTTTAGCTTATTGTCTTAGCTTTCAAACACATCACAAATTACTCAAATCCCAGTTTTCTATCAAAAGGTATGATCATTTAAATACTGCATCATCATAGAAATTTCTGTCCAGAATTTTCTGGACAGATTCTAGATTTGAACTTCATGTATTTTTCTGGGCAAATCTAGACATAATTAGATATTATGGTATGAATAAAAATTTAAGCCTTATGTCTTACCTTTAATTTCCAATAAAGAACATAGAAAATGGAGTTCCATAAATCAGGTTATAATCATTGTTCCTGAAATTCTATATCTGAGTCATCAATGGACACAAGTTTATCTTTCAAATACATTCATCATGTGCATTCATTTTTATACCAAAATTTTCAAATCACATTTACATTCATATATCAAAAAATTTTCACACCACTTGGTCTCATTGCCATATAAAATATCTAAAGCAACAACTAATCACATTACATATCACAAACACAAATATATCAAACCTTAATGCATAATTCCATACATATTAACAACGTGCAAGATTTTTATCAATGAAGCACATACCTAATTAGCCTTGGTTCTTCCCTTAATCCTTATTTTCCTTCCCTTATTAGCTAGCTTTCTCCTTACCTTTGTCACCCTCTTGAGGGACTCTCACTTGTTAATTTATTTTACCTACACAACCATACCATATCTCAATTCCAATATCCTTTTTCAATGCTTTTCATGTCTACATAATATTCTAATGCTCTTAATATGTTTTACACCTTAATTTAGCCAAAATGTACTAAAATTAAACTTCCCTCTTATCATGTCATGGCTGCCCAAAAACCATATCCTAGTTTCCAATTCATTTTCTTCAATTCAACACTCAAATCATACTTCACTTATCACCAATTGTTGTGCTTCTATGCTAATTTCAATTTTTTCCAAATTTCTTTAACTATGGCAGCCCCTCATTCATCCATTAACATCATATTTTCTATATTTTTTAAGTCATAAAACAAATAACTAACATCAATTATCATTAATTCAAAGTGTAACTACACTTTTGTTAACTAATCACAAACTTAATTTTCTAAGTTCAGTCTTGCAACATAACCTATATCTACCAAACCTAATCACATCTATCATCCTTATGGGTCTCAAATGGAAGGAAAAAGTTTGAATTTAAGAAGAATAAACTCACCTTAAGAGTTCCCAAAGTGGGCCAAAATTCCCCCTAACAAATCTCCCTTTTCTTTTCTTCCTTCTTCCTTCTTTCTTGCTCCTTTGCTCCTTTTATGGTAAGACTCCTTAATTCCGAATTTTCCTATCTCAAAACTACTTTCTTTCCAAACATTTTCAAGCTTGATTTAAAGGAAAATGGTGGCTTATGGAAGGCTAAAGTGGACAGCCAAAGCGAGGAGAAATGAAGATGAAGATGACTTAGATATTTTGGGTGGAGGAATGGAGAATTCCTCCCATTTTTGACTTTTATACTTTGATTAAGATGTGGGTTCCACTAATTGAAATTAATCCTAATTCTCATTGATTCATTAAGTTAATTAATCTTAGTTAACATTTAAACTTTGAGAAATTTCATATTTACCACATTTCCCTCCATATTCACACTTTTTCCCCCAACAATTGCCATAATACCAATTTTGTCCATAGGCAATTTTATTTTTTTCTAATTCTACCACTAATCTTTTTAATTCCCAAATAATAATACCTTTAATTATTTTTCCTTTTTATAAGTCATTTTTTTATGAGTTCAAATTTAGACTCCGATTGAACCTGCACGCCTCACTACGGTCACGCGTAATTGGGGCCTAAATCACTAGATGTTACATTTACACTTTTGTCACTAGTTATATATATATATATATATATATATATATATATATATATATATATATATATATATATATGTAATTTTATTTTATTCTTCTAATTAATTTTCTATTTCAATACATAAATTACCATTTAACCTTTATTTTACCAATTTATCTATGACCTTTTCTCTTTTTTTTTTCAATTACGTCCATTTTCATTCTATTGCTTTAATTATCTTCTTTTTTTTTTTCATTTTACCCCTTTTTACCATATTTTTCAATTTACTAATATGTCACTTACCATTCTTACTAATCTTGTCATTTTTGTCATATTTATCATTAAATACATAAAATCATTATTTAGCCCTTATTATTATTATTTCTCTTTTTCATTCTATTTCTTTAATTGACTCTTCTTTTTTTTCACTTTTATTTCATTTTACAATTTTATTATTTTTACCATATTTATCACTTTTATCATATTTACTATTATAAAATTTTTGTCATATTTGTCCCTAGTTTCAATTCGATAGAAAATCTTTGAATTGGATACATAGGACATGTACCCCACAAGACCACTACATTGAAGAATGACCCTAAAGGACAACCCAAGCACTACACTATACACTTATCACTGAATTACTATCACAGAAGTAGACCGTTATTATCCTACCTAAGCGAGTTGTCATGACCCGCACGGCAGCAATGGTGTCCCTATGACTAACTAATTATATCATGGACTAGATTTAACCATCAGAACACAATTAAAGGCAATAAACTTATTCATTTGATTCAATTCTCATTAAATTATAATTTCCATTTATTTTATATTATTAATTACATAAAATTTTATTTATCCATAACCAAATCATTTTACCATATTTTTTTTCCACACTTTCCATTCTAATATATCAAATATTCACCATTATTTTCAATTAGGCCATCAAACACCATTGGACACACTTTATTCAATATGTTTTATTTCATACATATGGAAATTACTAACTAGAAAAATATTCAATATATTCTAAAAATTCTCAATCCATTCATGTACACTAAATATCACTTTTTGTTTTTGCAATTTATGGTTTAGTTTTCATTTAATTAGAAAGAAAAATATTAAATTCTTCATATCCATTTTTCGGCCTACAAACATTTTTCATCATTAAAATTTTCCTTTCACCTTCTAATAATTCATTTCACTAATTCATACTTCCATTAATATATATATGCCATAATATTACACTAAAACATAGTTATACCTTAATATACATATTAACATAATATGGCCATTTTTTTCTAAAGTTCCACATAAAAGTTTTTTTGAATTTAACCATTATAATCAACTTTTTATATTTTCTGAATCATATTTTAAGCTTTCATTACCATTTACATGCAAAACACACAATTACCCTAAATTCCATAACCCTAATTCAAGCATAAATAGCGAAAATAAGTAGATTTTGTAACCACTAACCTTATTTCTTTTCTTTAGCCCTCATGGGCTTCCTTATTCTTGCCTTTTTCCTTTGAATTGCCTTCACCTCCTTAAATCCCTACCATTATTTTGCTTCCATAAGTCAATCTAACTTCAAAAATATCACCTACATACCTTAAACTTTCTATTTGAACCCTTACATAAATTTTAAACATTCAAATTCTCTTACCTCAATTTTGTGTCCTAACTTGTATCTTTTGATTTTCTTCCACTTCTAGCCCTTCAAATGAAGATTAGAGACTTCCACTAGCTAATAGAGGGGTTGAAATTACTTTAGGGTGCTTGCTTTTGGTGTAAATATGAGAGAAATTTGGTAGAGAAAATGGAGGAAACCATTCGGTCAAGGGGGATGCATGAGAGGGATGAATTCTCTAGAGAATTTTGATATTTTGAGCTTGTATTGGTGGCTGGAATGGGCTGGGCTTTGGCCAAGACAAGTGATCCAACCCCATTAGGCCCATTTGTGAAATTAAGGCCCATTTAGAAATTCTAAATTATTTCTCTCACTTTCCAATCTCAATTTATCCCAAATTTGATTCCATAATTCATAATATATATATATATGCCCACATAAAAATTTTCAACTCAATCAGAGTGTGTTTCCTATCCGGCTCACCCTAATCAGATTGATTTATCACATTTCGGTACTACCGTAAAATACATTTTTCATTATCAAATAATTTTAAATATTATTTAGAACCTATCCATATCTTAAAATAAATTTTTAGATGTCGTTTGCTATTTTTAATAACTTAGTCAAAGTGCAGTCAAACCAATTTATTAGATAAATCGTGTCCTTTGTTTTTCTTATTTTTGACTTTTAACGGTCTATTTGACCTCATTTTCACTCCAAATTTTACCTCTGAACTTGTCGTGACCTATATTTTCTGATAATCAAATAAATTATTTTTTACCCACGAGTGTATTTTTTACCCTGGATATACTGATCAATTTCGAAAACTACAGTTTATGACTAACCCAGTATTTGAGTCATTACAATTCTCCCCTACCAATAAAAATTTCATCTTCAAAATTTTACCTGTATTGAATAGTAATGGATATTGTTGTGTCATTGTTGCTTCGGCTTCTTGCACATTGTGATGATTCCATAACATCTTCACTAGTGGGATCTGCTTGTTTCTGAGTCATCTAACCTATCTGGCAAGAATCTTTAGTGGTTTTCTTTCACAAGTCAGATCAGTTTGTATTAGAATTTCTTCTGGCTTGATCACGTGGCTAGGGTCTGACCTATACCTCTGCAGCATTGACACATGGAACACATCATGAATCTTTTCCAACTCTTGAGGCAACTTCAATCCATAGGTTACGGGTTCCATTCGCTGTATCATCTCATAAAGCCCTAAAAATCTTGGACTTAATTTGCCCTTCTTGGCAAATCTCGTAACCTTTTTTCAGGGCGATACCTTTAAAAACACTTGATCTCTGACCTGGAACTCTATGTCTTTTCTTCTTAAATCTGCATATGATTTTTGTCGGTTCATGGCTTAATTCAATCTATCTTTGATCACTTGTATCTTCTCTTCAGTTTTGCGAGCTAAATTGGTCCCTATTAGTTTCTTCTCACTTAATTATGTCCAATAGAAAAGAGTCCTAATTTTTTTCCATAAAGTGCTTCATATGACATCATTTTGATGCTGGACTGATAGTTGTTGTAAGCAAACTCGGACAATGGAAAATAGTTTTCTGAACTACTTTCAAACTCAAGGACACAACTTCTCAACATATCCTTAAGTATTTGAATTACACGCTCCGACTGCCCATCAGTTTGGGGATGAAAAGTCGTACTAAAATGAAGTTTTGTCCCCAATATTTCTCGCAACTTCTTCTAGGATTGGGAAGTAAATCTTGGATCTCTGTCTGAAATAATGGAGGATGGTACTCCATAGAGCCTCACTATCTCATTAATGTAGATTTCTGCCAACATGGTCAGTGGATAGTCCATCCATACTGGTATGAAATGGGTTGATTTAGTGAGTCTATCAATGACTACCCAGATAGCATCATGCTTCCTTTCAGTCAAAGGCAGTCCATCACAAAATTCATGGTTACTCGATCCCTTTTCCACTCTAGTATCGCAATAGGCCGAAGAAAAGTTGATGAAACTTGGTGTTTAGATTTCATCGGCTGGCATATCACGCATTTGCTCATGAATTCTATCACATCACATGTTGAACCTTGAGGGGTATTTCCTTCATTTTGATGATAATAAATAAAATAACAATAATGTATTTAATAATGTTTTTGTTCTAAATGTGTTAAATAGGTTATACTTTGATTAGAACATGAAACAAGATTAAAAGATAACTTTTGAAGATAAAAATCAAAGAAATAGCAAAGTGTCACACCCATGACTACTAATGTCACACCCGTGAATATAGCTTAGCACCAATTCTCCACCATTCAAAGTTCATGGTCATAAAGGATCAAACTAACCATGAATGATCAAACAAGTCACGCATGTGAATAAATATTTCCAATTCTTCCAGAGAGTGTCATGACCAGAGTCACCACTTGGATCACGACTTGGGAGAATATTCATGCCTGTGACACATATAGTCACGTCCGTGAACTAGGACAGAAAAATATGTCATGCGCAATTTAACAGTTGGTTCAATGGCTACTTTAGCATTAAATGCACCCAAATGACAATAATTCATAGAGGAAGTATAAATGCAAGTCATTTATGATTCCCAACAAGAAGAACAAGATGAACAACAATTATTTCTCATCTTTAATCTTGTTGTAGCCTTATTCAGTAATTACTTTTCAATAATCCTCTACTTTGTGTGAAAACATAATTGCTCATAACTTCTGAACATTGTAGGTTGGTGAGTGTTTTTCATTGTGATCAATTACTTAAAAGTGAGCTTGGGTATATTGGGTTAAGAGTGAAACATCATTAAGGCTTTATTGTGTGAGCCATAAAACACAAGAAATTGGTTTTTGTGTGAGCCACTAAAAAACACAAGGGAATCTCTGGGTTAGGTGTTAGCCATTGAGAGAAACACCATAGTTGGGAGTGAGCTTGAAAAATTCCATTGTAAAACTTAGTGTGTTAGTGAAACACCCAATTGAGATTAGGGAGAGGAGTAGGGTTTTTTAATACACGAACCTCTATAAATCTTGTGTGTGATATCTCTCCTTCCTCTATTTTATTTATTCCACATTTTAAATTAAGCAAATTTTTATTTGCTAACCAGTTCAACCCCTTCATGGTTCATTGTCTAGGCAACAATTGGTATCAAAGCTTGTCTAGCAACTAAGCCTAATAAGTGCTAGCAAAGATCAAGAAATGGCCAATGAAGGATTTCAAAGTCTCAAGCCTTACTTTGATGGAGAGAACTACGCTTATTGCAAATTTTGGATGGAGACATATCTCGATAGCGAAGGAATTGACATTTGGGATAGTGTTCAAAAAGAATGGACACCACCAACCAAGAAAGGAGTTGATGGTGTAGAAGAAATTCTTTCAATAGATGATTGGACGAAGCCTCAATGAAGAGCTAATTTTAAAAACAAAAAGGCAATGACAATTCTTGCAAGTTCTTTATCTATTGAAGAATGTGGCAAAATCCAATATTGCCCTACCGCATATAACATGTGGAAAACATTGGAGAATTATCATGAAGGAACCAAGCAAGAAAAATCTAAGAAGATTCAACTGCTTACTTCGGAATATGAACTCTTCAAAATGAAATCTAATGAATCTATCACTGACATGACAAACCATCTTCTACCCATCATAAATGGCATGAGAAAGCTTGGAAAACACTTGAGCTTGGAAGATGTGAACAAAAAAAATTCTAAAAAGCCTACTTCTCAAAGACTACGGTTTAAGAGTTGTGGGTGTAGATGAGGCTAATGAAGACAGGAGCATCATGCCTACGGATGTGCTTATTGGCAAACTTCTAACACATGAAATGGCAGTAAAAAGAGATAGAGAACTTAAAGCCGAACCAGATAAGAGAAAGCCTCTAGCACTCAAAGCCTCTACTTCAAAATCTCAAGAGGTAATTAAAGATGATGAAGAGAAAAGTGATGATGAGAATGAGGACATTGTCATGCTCTCAAGAAGAATAAAAAGAACAATTGAAAAGAGATTTGGCAATTCTCAAAACATCAAACAAAGAACCTTTAAACACTCCTCAAATGACACTCAAAAAAATAAAGAGGAGGTAAAGTGTTATGAATGTCGGAAGAAATGTCATATCAAACTAGAACGTCCAAAGCTTAAGAAAGAAAAAAAAAGATTTCAAAAAGATGATGGGGACAAAGGTCACAAAGCCACATGGGATGACGAAAGCTCTTCAAGCAAAAAAGAAGATAATGAAAGAAAAGAGGTCAACCTATGCTTCATGGCTATAGAGGATCACTTCACGATGAGGTAGGTCCTTCTTACTCATACTCTTTTAATGATAATAGTAGTGATAATAATAGTGATAATGAAGATGATGATGATGAGCAAAGTTTACTAAAAATGTTGAACCTAGAATTAGAAAAATATAGAAGTAGACTTAAAACTTATAAAAATAATATTTTAGATTTGAAAAATAAAATGGAAGCTTTACAAAAAGAGAATTCTGATTTTAAGAATTCTAATGAAACTCTTCAAAAATCTTTAGATGAGTATTCTTGTAGACCCTCAACTAAATCTTTGCTTAAAGAAAACAATATTTTGAAAAAAGAAGTTGAGGAACTTAGAAACTCAATTTCAAATTTTGATAAAGGGAAAAAGAGTTTAGATACTTTCATAGTCTTTCAAAGACTACCTTTAATAAGACATGGTCTAGGGTTTAATGAAACATCATCTTCATCTCACTAGACTATATTTGTGAAGTCTAGTGCATCACAAACCTCCACAATTGAGGTCATTGTCCCAAGGGCTAAAAGAATAACACACACAAAACCCTATATTCAAAAAAAGAATAGTCAAGGGTCACTTGGCTTAAAAGGGAACCCTCAATAGGCCAATCATGCTTTTATGAATAAAAGGCATACACCTAGGAAAACACATATTCATCATGCATGTGTATGTCATTGCACACAAACTCATTTTAAAAGGATGTTAAGACCTAAAAGCATGTCAAAATCGAAAAACATATGTAGAGCTAAACAACACAATTATTGCATGAAATTTGGTCATATCAACAAGCATTTTTGGATAAGGAAGGCTCATTAGGAACCCTCAAGTGCTAACCCCCGAAGATCGAAGTTCATTTGGGTACCTAAAAACAAACATGAATTGCGGTTTTATAGGTATTCCTCAAGTCCACTATAAAGGAAAATGTTTGGCTTGTGGATAGTGGATGCTCAAGGCATATTACCGGAAACAAAGAACTCTTCAATCACATCAAAAGAATTGATGATGGTAAGGTAACCTTTGGGAACAATGCTAAGGGTAAGGTTATAATCAAGAAGATGGTATAGACTATGATGAAACCTATGCTCTGGTTGGTAGATTAGAAGCCATAAGAATACTTTTAGCATTTGCATGCCATATGAATTTTAAACTTGTTCAAATGGATGTCAAAAGTACATTCTTAAATGGTTTTCTAGAAAAGGAAGTATATGGAGAACAACCTCTGGGTTTTGAAAGCCATAACTTGCCTAATCATGTTTTTAAACTTTCAAAAGCCTTGTATGGTTTAAAACAGTCTCAAAGAGCTAAATTCTTTTCTTTTTGAAAATAATTTTTCAAAAGGACATGTTGATACAACCTTGTTTATTAAAAAGCATCAACATGACATTCTAATTGTTCAAATTTATGTTAATGATATCATATTTGGGTCTACTAATGAATTGTTTTGCCAAGAATTTGCTAAGTGTATGACTAGGGAATTTGAAATAAGCATGATGAGCGAACTTAAGTTCTTCCTTGGTCTACAAATCAAGCAAAGCAATGAGGGCATATTCATCAACCAATCCAAGTACACCAAAGAGTTAATGAAGAAATTTAGAATGGAAGGATGCAAAAATGCTAAGACTCCTATGAGCACATCAAAAAAATTGGACAAAGATGAGAAGGGGAAGAGCATAAATGAAAAGCTCTATAGAGGTATGATCGGATCACTTTTATACCTTACTGCTTCTAGGTCCGATATAATGTATAGTGTATGCTTATGTGCTAGATTTCAATCTTGTCCTAAAGAATCACATTTGAATGCTGTAAAAAGGATTTTAAAATACATAAATGACACATTGCATGTAGGATTATGGTATCCTAGAAATTCATCTTTCCATATCATAGGATATTCGGATGCAGATTATGCTGGTATTCTTTTAGATAGAAAGAGAACCTTAGGCACTTGTCAATTTATTAGTGAATGCCTTGTGTCTTGGTTTAGCAAGAAACATGTTTCAGTTGCCTTATCTACCTCTGAAGCATAATATGTGGTAGTAAGGTGTTCTTGCATTCAGATCCTATGGATGAGACAACAACTTAAGGATTATGATCATAGTTTGGACTATATACCCATTAAATGTGACAATACTAGTGCCATAAACCTATCTAAGAATCCCATTCAACACTCTAGAAGTAAGTATATTGACATTAGACATCATTTTCTTAGGGATCATGTTTAAATAGGATATACAGTGATTAGAACATGAAGGAAGATTGAAAGACAACTTTTGAAGATAAAAATCAATAAATAGCAAAGTATCACGCCCGTGACTACTAATGTCACACCCGTGAAAATAGCTTAGTGCTAATTTTCCACCATTCAAATTTCACGACCATGAAGGATCAAACCAACTGTGAATGATCAAACAAGTCACGCCTATGAAAGTATAGTCACTCCCATGACCAAACACTTCAATTTCTTCCAGAGAGTGTGGACCACGAATTAGAAGAACATTCACGCCTGTGACACATATAGTCACACCTGTGACCAAACATTTCCAATTCTTCTAGAGAGTGTCACAGCCAAAGTCACAACTTAGACCACGGCTTGGAAGTACATTTATGCCCATGACACATATAGTCATGCCCGTGAACGAGGATAGAGAAACATGTCAGGCGCAAATTAAGAGTTGGTTCAACGACTATTTTTGCATTAAATACACCCAAACGACCATATTAAAATAGGGAATATAAATGCAAGTCATTTATGAATTCCAACAGAAGAGAACAAGAAAAGAACAAGAAAGGAACAAGAAATAACGACAATTATTTTTCATCTTTAATCTTGTTGTAGCCTTGTGTATTAATTGTTTTTCAATAATACTCTATTTTTTGTGAAAACCTAATTTCTCATAACTTCTGAGCATTGTAGGTTGGTGAGTTTTTTTCATTGTAATGAATTACTCAAAAGTGAGCTTGGGCATATTGGGTTAAGAGTGAATCACTTTAAAGGGTTTATTGTGTGAGCCATAAAACATAAGGAATTGGTTTTTGTGTCAGCCATTGAAAAACACTAGAGAATCACTGGGTTAGGTTTAAGCCATTGAGAGAAACACTATAGTTGCGAGTGAGTTTGAAAAACTCCATTATAACACTTAGTGTGTTAGTGAAACACCCAATCGAGATTGGGGAGAGGAGTAGGGTTTGTTAATACTCGAACCTCTATAAATCTTGTGTGTGATATCTATCTTTCCTTCCTCTATTTTATTTATTCCACACTTTCAATTAAGCAAATTTTTATTTGCTAACCAATTCAACCCCCTTCTTGGTTCATTGTCTGGGCAACAGTTGGTATCAGAGCTTATCTAGCAACAAAGCCTAATATGCGCTAGCAAAGATCAATAAATGGCCAATGAAAGATTTCAAAGTCTCAAGCCTTACTTTGATGAAGTAAACTACTCTCATTGGAAATTCCGGATGGAGACATATCTCGATAGTGAAGGAATTGAAATTTGAGATAGTGTTCATAAAGAATGGACACCACCAACCAAGAAAGGAGTTGATGGTGAAGACGAAATTCTTTCAAGAGATGATTGGACGGAGCCTCAACGAAGAGCTAATTTGAAAAACAAAAAAGGCAATGACAATCCTTGCAAGCTCTTTATCTATTGAAGAATGTGGGCAGAATCCAACATTGTCCTACCACATATATCATGTGGAAAACATTGGAGAATTATCATGAAGGAACCAAGTAAGTAAAATCCAAAAAGATTCAACTGCTTACTTTGGAATATGAACTCTTCAAAATGAAATCTAATGAATCAATCACCGGCATGACGAACCGTCTTTTAGCCATCATCAATGGCATGAGAAAGCTTGGAAAGCACTTGAGCTTGGAAAATGTGAACAAAAAAATTCTAGGAAGCCTTCCCCTCAAAGACTATGGTTCAAGAGTTGCAGATATAGAAGAGGACAATGAAGACATGAGCATCATGCCTACCGATGTGTTTATTGGCAAATATCTAACGCATAAGATGGTAGTAAAAAGAGATAGTGATAGTGAAGATGATGATGATGAGCAAAGTTTAATAAAAGTATTGAACCTAGTATTAGAAAAAATATAGAAGTAGACTTAAAACTTATAAAAATAATATTTTAGATTTGAAAAATAATATGGAAGTTATAGAAAAAGAGAATTTTGATTTTAAGACTTCTAATGAAACTTTTCAAAAATCTTTAGATGAGTATTCCTCTAAACCCTTAACTAAATCTTTGATTAAAGAAAAAAACATTTTGAAAATGAAATGGAGGATTTAGAAACTCAATTTCAAAGTTTCATAAAGGGAAAAAGAGTTTAGATACTCTCATAGTCTCTCAAAGACCACCTTTAAGAAGACATGGTCTAGGTTTTAATGAAACATCATCTTCATCTCACTAGACTATATTTGTGAAGTCTAGTGCATCACAAACCTCCACAATTGAGGTCATTGTCCCAAGGGCTAAAAGAATAACAAATACAAAACCCTTTATTCAAAAGAAGAATAGTCAAGGGTCACTTAGCTTAAAAGGGAACCCTCAATAGGCCAATGATGCTTTTATGAATAAAAGGCATACACCTAGGAAAGCACCTATTCATCATGCATGTGTATGTCATTGCACACAAACTCATTCTAAAAGGATGTTAAGACCTAAAAGCATGTCAAAACCGAAAAACATATGCAGAGCTAAACAATGCAATTATTGCATGAAGTTTGGTCATATCAACAAGCATTGTTGGATAAGGAAGGCTCATTGGGAACCCTCAAGTGCTAACCCCTGATGACTGAAGTTCATTTGGGTACCTAAAAAATAAACATGAATTGCGGTTTTGTATGTATTCCTAAGTCCACTATAAAGGAAAATGTTTGACTTATGGATAGTGGATGCTTAATGCATATGACTGGAAACAAAGAACTCTTCAATCACATCAAAAGAATTGATGGTGGTAAGGTAACCTTTGGAAACAATGCTAAGGGTAAGGCAATTGGCATTGGCTCTACTGGTATTAATAATACAACTTTTATTGAAGATGTTTTGCTTGTTAATGGTTTGAAACATAATTTGGTAAGTGTAAGTCAATTATGTGACAAAGGAATCCAAGTTATCTTTACCTCAAATGAATGTCTTATAACCTCTTTAAGTGGCCAAGAGATATTCAAAGGAGATAGAGATGTCAATACTTACATAATAGACTTACACAAAATATCTAACCTTTCCTCGAAGTGTCTTATGTCTTTTAGTGATGAATCTTGGTTATGGCATAGAAGGCTTGGTCATGCAAGCATGTAATTAATTAAAAGCCTTAGCAAAGGATAGCTAGTGAGTGGACTTCCAAAAGTTAAATTTGAAAAAGATAAGACATGTGAACTTTGCCAAAGAGGAAAACAACAAAAGTCATCATTCAAATCCAAAAATGTAGTAAGTACCTTTAAACCTTTACAACTTTTGCATTTAGATCTTTTTGGACCTATTAGACTTGCTAGTTTAGGAGGTAAACACTATGCTTTTGTCATTGTTTATGATTACTCTAGACTAACGTGGGTAATTTTCTTAGCTCAAACGAGTGATGCTTTTGAATCTTTTAAAAATTTAGCTAAAAGACTTCAAAATGAAAAAGGCTATTTTATTTCCAAAATAAGAAGTGATCATGACAAAGAATTTGAAAATGAAAATTTTGTTTAGAATATGGTATTTCACACAATTTTTCAACTTCTAGGATACCTCAACAAAATGGGGTAGTAGAAAGGAAAAATCAAAGTTTAATTAAAATGGCTCGAACAATGCTCAATGAGTATGGTTTACCAACCTATATACTGCGTGTTATATTTCAAATTGGGTTTTCAAAAGACCAATTTTAAAGAAAACTTCTTTTGAGCTATGGAATAGAAGAAAACCCATGATATCTTACTTTAGAGTATTTGTATGCTAGTGTTTTATAATAAACACCAAGGACAACCTTGGAAACTTTGCCTCTAAATCCGATGAAGGTATCTTCTTATAATACTCTACAACTAGCAAAGCTTATAGATTTTTTAATAAAAGGTCTTTGGTTTTTGAAGAGTCTATGCATGTCATTTTTGATGAATCTAGTAAGCTTGATCTTGGAAAAGGTTGTGTTCTTTATGATATTATAGGTACAATAGAGAAGTTTGATCTTAATCATGAGAAAGATGATGATGATCAAGAGAAACAACAACAAGATGTTTATCTACCTCAAGCTCAAGAGCAAGACAACCAAGAGCTTCCAAAGGAATGGAAAATGATAAAGAATCACCCCAAGGAACAAATCATTAGTGATCTTACTAAGGGTGTAAGTACTAGATTTCATCTCAAACTCTTAGATTCTAACCTTGCTTTTGTCTCTCAAATTGAGCCTAAAAATACTGATGAGCCTCTTGATGATGTAAGTTGGGTGATTGCTCTGCAAGACGTACTCAGCCAATATGAGAGAAGTAAGGTATGGACCTTAGTTCCTAAACCCAAAGACCATCAAGTCATTGGTAGTAAATAGGTGTTTAGAAATAAGCTAGATGAACAAGGTTCAATAACTAGGAATAAAGCTAGGTTAGCTGTAAAAGGTTATAATTAAGAAAAAGGTATAGACTATGATGAAACCTATGCTTCGGTAGCTAGATTAGAAACCACAAGAATACTTTATCATTTGCATGCCATATGAATTTTAAACGTTCTCAAATGGATGTAAAAAGTGCATTCTTAAATGGTTTTATACAAAAAGATGTTTTTGTAAAATAACCTCTGGGTTTTGAAAGCCATAACTTGCCTAATCATCTTTTTAAACTTTCAAAAGCCTTGTATGGATTAAAACGAGCTCTAAGAGCTTGGTATGAAAGACTAAGTTCTTTTATTTTAGAAAATAATTTTTCAAAAGGACATGTTGATACAACATTGTTTATTAAAAAGTATAAGCATGACATTTTGATTGTTCAAATTTATGTTGATGATATCACATTTGGGTCTACTAATGAATTGTTTTGACAAGAATTTGCTAAGTGTATGACTAAGGAATTTAAAATGATCATGATGAGCAAACTTAAGTGTTTAACTAGGGCATGTGTTTTTGAGGAGCTAGTCTCTTGGAAAATGATGTTGGTGAACTAGCTAATGATGCTGCGAGTCTAAAATGTTGACCTTGCCTGCTAGAAAATGTTTGCCCAGCAACCCTGACTGAAATGGTCTGGGTACTATTTTCCTTTTCCTACTAGAAGTCTAAGCCATACTAGCTATTGATTTCTTGGAGAGCTTTTATGTCTTCTACTTTTTTCTTCTTTCAACACTAATGGCAGAGGACACTAGTGTAGCAAAATTTGTATGCTGGTGGGAAGCCACTAAATATCCAATATCCTCATCGAGACCATCTTCAAATCTCGACGTCATTTATCAGCTTCATCTCCAATAATCCCCATTGCATACTTGCTCAACCTGGTGAACTCCATCTCATACTCAGCTACTGTCATACTCATTTGCTTTAAATACAGAAATTCTTGCTTTTTCTCATCAACATAAATTCTTGGCACATATTTCTTTTTAAACTCTATCATAAAGAAATCCCATGTTTGAGGGTTCAGAGTCTGGGGTTTCGCTAATACCAACTTCCACCAGTCATAGGCATGCTCCTGAAAAAGAGACACTACATACCTAACCTTGTACTCCTCTAGGCATTGAAGCTCCTCAAAAATCCATTATGTCTTCTCCAACCAAAACTATGTTGCTGCTAGGTCATCCTTTTTCTTGCCCGTAAAATCTATAGCTATATATTTTCTTAGTTTATCAATCTAAGGTTTTGGTTGAGGTGGGGAAGGTGGTGGAGCTGGTGGTGGCACAACTTGTGTTATTTGCTGTAACAAAGTAGCCATCTATTGTATAAGGGGTACCTGACCCGAATCAATTTGTTCTTCAGCATGCTGTGGAGCTATCACACTGGGCTCCGAGGCTCAAATTGATGCTGACAGTCTATGAGCAGCCGAGTTAGCCAAATTATCAGCCTCTTGTTCTTCAAGACTTTGTCTTGATTTAGAATCCATTAAAACCTATATTGTCAGAAGAAAGGTCCCTTATCATAATATAGCAGCTTAAAACAATGCAAATGCTGAAAACATGCACTTATCTTCCCATACCCACTAAGCAAGAACCATCTAAACCTATAGCTCTGATACTAAAAGTTGTAACACCCCCTTACCCCACTTTAATTCAGCAAGGTAAGTGAGCATTACCCATCTAACTATCATATAAACTCAATGAAATGAAGTATAAATTTACGGCTACCCTTCTGACAACTATACTATCTACGGCTACCCTTCTAAAATCTACGCTAGAGGAAACCCCCCGCGCTAAACTACTAGCTTAGTGGTGGTTCAATGATAAAAATTTTACATATATATATTTTCTACATGTCATTTATAAATTTAATAAATAAGGCATAAAATAAATAATTATATGAAATCAAATAAATTTCAACAAACATTTAATATTTAAAAATTTTAATTAACATAATATTATCAAAATTTTATTATTATTATTCATTTTTCTTGTGCCCATAATACCTATAACCGAACTAACTAATAGGAATAATGAGGTTGTTATTTTCAGCTTTCATAATATTACAACAAGCATTTTTATAATAATGTCATTACCGGCTTTTGTAATATTGCCATTACCAGCTTAATAATTTTACGCCAAGCGCATTTATAAATTTTCATTACCGGCTTTCATATTTGGCACCGAGTGCCTTAAATTCCCTAATTGACATGTCAAACTATTCTATATTCTAGTTCTAGATTAGATGTCTTAGGACTTAACTATTTTTATATTAATTCACAATATTTTCAAAATTGATAATTTTACTAAATTTTCACAAATAAGCTTATTTATTTTTATTCTTTATTCCCATTATTATTGTATTAGAATCTCACATATAAATAATTTATTAAACATTCATAATTACCATTAAAGTCAAAATTCATATTAATTATTACATATACTCATCACACCAGATGCAAAAAATCAACATTTCAAGTTTTTATCTATGGCAGATTTCGGCCCTTATTTTGGGCTTCCATGTTAGCCCATTTATAAGTCGATTTTGAAGTTATGGTCTTTTAACAATTTGTAACTTATTGTCTCGGCTTTCAGACGTATAAACAATCACTCAAATCCAAGTTTTCTATCAAAATTTAAGCTCAAATGAACACTGAATCATCACTAAACAATTTTGCCCAGAATTTTCTAAACAGATTCTAGATCCGAAATTTATGTATTTTTCTGGGAAAATTCATATATATTTAGATTCTATGATCTGCATAAAAGTTAAAGATCTATGTCTTAGCTTTCTGTTCCAATAAAGAACACACAAATCAGAATTCCATAACTTAAGTTATGATAAAAAAAAATATCAAGATTACTCCTAGAATTCTGTAACAGAGTTATCAATTAACACAAGTCTACCTTTCAAATATATTCATCATATGCATTCATTTTTATACCAAAATTTTCAGATCACAATTACATTCACATGTCTGAATTATTTCACACCATTTGGTCTCATTTCCATATAAAATATCAAAAGCAACAACTAATCACATTGCATATAAAAAACACGATCATATCAAACCTTAATGCATAATTACACACATATGAACATGTAAGATTTTTATCAATAAAGCACATACCTAACCAGCCTTGGATCTTCCCTTTTTCCTTCTTTTCCTCCCCTTAATAATTTCTTTCTCCTTGTCGTTTTCACCCTCTTGAGGGCCTCTCATTTTGTTCATTTGATTTTCCTACACAAGCAATACCATATCTCAATCCTATCATCTATTTTCAAATCTTTTCATGCCTACATAAAATTCTAATGCTCCTAATATGTTTTATACTTTAATTTAGCCAAAATGTATCCAAGTTAAACTTCCTTCTTCATATGTCATGGCTACCTAAAAACCATATCATAGGTCCTCATTTATTTTCTTCAAAGCAACACTCAAATCACACTTTATCTATCACCAATTATGTTGCTTCTAGGTTAATTTAAATTTTTCCCAAATTACTTTAACTATGGCAGCCCCTTCTTCATCCATTAGCGTCATATTTCTTTAGTTTTTCAATGATTTAATAATTAACTAACATCAATTATAATTAATTCAAAGTTTAAATACAATTTTCTTCAACTAATTACAACTTTAAATTTCTAGTTTCAATATTGCAACATAACCTCAATCTACCAAACCTAATCATATCTATCATCCTTATGGGTCTCAAATGAAAGGAAAAAGGTTGAATTTAAGAAGCATAAACTCACCTTAAGGGTTCTCCAAGGTGGGCCGAAATTCCCCCTAGAATTTCTCCTTCTCCTTTTCGTCTTTCTTCCTTCCTTCTTGCTCCTTTGCTCCCTTTATGGTAAGAACTCTTAAATTCTGAATTTTTCTCTCTCAAAACTATTGTCTTTCTCTCTCTTTTTCAAGCTTGGATTGAAGAAAAATGGTGGCTTATGGCGGGACTAAGGTGGACGACCAAAATTGGGAGAGAGGAAGAAAAAAGTAAGTAAGATATTTTGGTGGAAGAATGGAGAATTTGTCATCTTTTGACATTTATACCCAAATTAAGGTGTGGGTCCCACTAATTCAAATTAATCCTAAATCTTATTCGTTCATTAACTTAATTACTTTTAAACTTTGAGAAATTCCTTATTTGCCACAAATCCTCATCTTCACACTTTTTCCCCTAACAATTGCCATAATACCGATTTTGTCCATAGAAAATTTTATTTTTTTCCAATTCTAGTACTAATCTTTTTAATTCCCAAATAACAATATCCTTAATTATTTTTCCTTATTATTAGTCATTTTTTTATGGGTTCCAATTTAGACTCCGATTGAATCTATGTACCCCACTATGATCATGCACAAATGGGGCCTAAATCACTAGATGTTACATGCCCATGACCTCTTATCGGGGTCATTACTCAGGAATCTCTAGTCAGAGTGAAAATGTCATGAATATAAGACTTCAATGGAATGTCTAATAGAGTAATGAGTCGCAAGGACAAGAACTAATATTACTTGGGCTAAATTGACGTGGTCAGTCTAGCGGGAGTTAACACATGTTTATACTCCGAACTAAGTGGCGTATAGAATGGTTAAAGGAATAACTGCACAAAAATTTTCTTTAGAAAGGTTTGTGGTCTTTGATAGGATTAAAAAATATATGAGAATTATTTTTTATCATATCACAATGAGATTGTGGGAAAATCGATCTAGAGGGATCGCGGGCCTGTGCGGGCTTACACGAGTCCACGGGCCAGGTAGGCTGCTAGCCTATTGGAAGGCAACCTGGGCCTGTTACTACACTATGCAATGATGCGTGCAGTGCCGTTAGGCCAATTTCAGCCTTAATTAGGCCAATTATAGTTATTAATCCCATTACTATTCATTTTACCTTCCTTTTCTTTATTTTTGATTTTTGATCTTACTTTTGAATATGATTCAGATAGAAAAGATATCAAACGGTAGAAAAGAGACATGAAAATTATTTTTGATAAAAAATAATAAAAATAAAAATAATTTTCGAGACAATAATTCTCTCAAGAACAAATTCGTAACTAGTACTTTGAAACTTGTTCAAACTATTTTCTTTTGATAGTTTTTTCTTTATATCTTTGCGTGGACTATCGTTCGAGACATCCTAGTGTGTATTGTTGTGGTTTGCTAAAACCCAACAAGGTGAAGATTTGAATAATAAATCAAGAACTTACAACATATAATTTCTAACTTCTATGTTTGATAAAAATTTTAAAAAACAATTATAGATGTCGAATGAGTCGTTTTATGCGTTTATGTGTGTTGGTTCATTGTTCTTAGTAATTTTTGACTTGTGCCAAAAATATGTTGATGAAGTTGAGTTGTACTAAATATGAATGATGATTTGAGGCTCTAGAAATTTTTGGAATTTTTGGAAATTAATTTTGAATTAATTTAAGTTGAGCAATGATAATTCTTGTTTGACTAGAAATTGGTATGTATATTAAAATTAAATTGTTTAATTTTTATATCAAAATAATTTGATTTTAATGTGAATTAATTTTGAATTAATTCTGGAATATAGAATTTCAAAATGACATGCAAAATTAAATTAACTAGAACAACACAAATAGGCAATTTCGGTTCAAGTGTTGAATCGATTTTCAATTTGAAATCCAAAATTGTCAAATTTATTTTATTTATGCATTAGAGAATGCATGTTAGCGGTGTATGAAAGGTATGATGGATGATTATGGACTTAGGCCCAATGTAATTGGGCATGCATAGAATTGTTTTGTTTTATGGTAAATAGGACTTGCGTGTCCCTACCTCTTTGTTTTTCTTTTTATGTATTTCTCTTCTCATTTTACTCCCCTCAAATGTAAATTGAGGTTTTCTATACTTTTAAATATGTAATTATATTATATAGAATTAGGATCAAATGTAGATACAAAGGAGCAAGAAGCAAAGGAGGTGGTGTCATAAACAAGAAGACTTAGAACTAGGAATTTGATTTCAATTTTGGGTTGTAAATTCATGCATATACCTAGGTAAGACCTAGTCAATCACTCTTTGGCTCAATAGATTGACTTTAGTATGTCCATAATCATGCCATATAGTTAACGTAACTATCTTTATATTTTCATGTGATGAATGTATGATTTATAAAAGCATGACATAATAACTTGATGAGACTTAACAAAGAAATCCCTCACTAAATACACAATTAAGTCTTACGCTTTTCATTAATATAGGGAGAACCAGAGTTCTTCTAGAGTTAGGGTTGTTGAGTTGTCGCAAGCTCACTTTACAATAACATGTTCAAACCATTGAAATTAGATCTCACGATTAATGGGTTGGACTTAACCGATATCATTAGCTTATTGGATTTGTGCAAAGGTTAATGTGTATTAGAGGAAAAGTTAGGTTAGCGTACATGAGGCGTACACATATCAAGAGTTGATAGCCAAATGTATGTGCACACATCAATTAGTTGATAGCACAAGACTTGATAGTTGCATCAATAATGCAATTGGTATTGATTAGATACCTACTAACTAAACTAAGGATGGATTTTTTGAGTTGCCTCAAGGTTATTTTTCACTAGGAGAACTTCCATATAGGGTTCATAGTGAGGGCTATGGATTCACAATAAAATTGTGGGAGTTATAATGCAATTTATTAAAGACCTAATAAACATGCATTTCATGTACATTCTAACATGCTCTATTTTACATCAAGTTTGCTAGAATCATCATCATGTCGACAAGTGTGAATTTGCATTCACTAATGGAGTAAAATAAGTTGACGAGGCATAAATTTTTGGATTGGATAAGGAATTTGAGAATAGTTCTCAAATCTGAAAATATTAGTTATGTCCTAGATGAGGCACCCGCAAGACCTCAGATGCTAATGCTTCTGAAGATGTTCAAAAGGCATATCAAAAACATTTCCATGATAATGAGATGGCAAGCTACATTATGATTACTACTATGTCAGCTGAGTTGCCAAGGCAGCATAAGGCTATGGATTCTAATTCCATAGTCTACCATCGAAGCAAGCTTTTTGATGAGCAAGCACATCGCAAAAGCTTCGAAACTTCAAGGCCATTGGAAGAGAAACTGCAAGGCCTTCTTGAGTCCTTGAAAAAGAAGGTATTTTGTCATTGAAATTAATATTATTTCCAATAATAATATATGGGTATTAGATAACAATTGTAGCTCATACGTATGCATTGATATGCAGGGCCTAAGGAACAATAGGCAACTCAATAAAGGAGAGTCAGACCTGCATGTTGGAAGTGGGGCAGGGGTCGCTCCATTAGCTGCAAGAACTTATGTGTTGGCCATCCTTAGTTGGCTTATGTTAAATTTGGATAATTGTTATTATGTACATGCTTTGACTAAAAATGTTATTTTTGTTTCTAGTTTAAATAAATATGGTTTCCATATAGCTTTCAATAACAATTGTTGTTCTATTATGTTGAATTGTATTTTTTATGCTAGCGATACATTATGCAATGGAATATACATATTAGATATGTAAATCCAATTTTAAACATCAATGATAATAAAAGAAAAAAACAAGATATGTTGAAATCATTTTACTTATGGCATTGTGGTCATGGTCATATAGGTGAGAAATGCATGGTTAAGCTACACAAGAGTGGTAGTTTAGGGTCATTTGATTATGAATCACATGACACATGTGAATCTTGCTTATAAGGCAAGATGACAAAATTACCCTTTAAGGGAAAGGATAAATGTGCTAAAGGGCTTTTAGACTTAATACATTCAGATGTATATGGTCCAATATCCACACATGCTAGAGGTGGTTTCATTTATTTCATTACTTTTATCGATGACTACTCACAATATGGGTATGTGTATCTTATGAGATACAAATCTGGAGCTTTTAAAAAGTTCAAAGAATTCAAAAATGAAGTAGAGAAACAACTTGACAAAAACATTAAAACACTTCGATCAGATTGAGTAGGTGAATACTTAAGCCAAAACTTTCTAGATTATCTAAGGGATAATGGGATATTATCTTAATGGACTCCATCTTGCATGCCACAACACAATGGTATGCTGAAAGGAGTAACTGAACCCTATTAAACATGGTAAGGTCTATGATGAGCTTTACAGAACTCCCTAAATCCTTTTAGGGTTATGCACTAGAGACTGTCATTCATATATTAAATGGAGTCCCTTGGAAGTCAAATGATGTTACTCCATATGAGATATAGAATAACAAGATGCCCACTCTTTCTTACATGAGAGTTTGGGGTTGTCTTGCTTATATGAAGCAGACAATGTTAGGTAAGCCGAAAGCTAAGTCTGACTGAAGTCTGTTTGTGGAATATCCAAAAGTATTATATGGATATCAATTCTACCACCCATTGGAACAAAATGTATTTGTTTCAAGACATGTTATCTTTTTAGAAAGATAATATCTTTTAAAAGGAGATAATGGGAGCAAAATTGAACTTGAGAAAGTTCAAGATGCTCAAGCAAACACTAATCAACTACTTGAACTCAAGCCTATTATTCATAAAGATCATATAGCAAATCAACATTTTGAAGCATAAGAGTTTCATAGGTCAAGTAGGATACATTCTATTCGAGAGAGATAAATTTCCTATTAGTGAACAAAATGATATATTGCTCATAGAAAATGATGAGCCTACAATCTATGAAGAAGTTCTGAATAGTTCAGAATCAGACAAGTGGGTTCAAACCATGAAGTTAGAAATGGATTCCATGTATGAAAACCAAGTATGGACTTTGGTTGAGACATCTAGAGGGATAAAGCCTACAGGGTTCAAGTGAGTTTTCAAGAAGAAAACTGACATGGATGGTAATGTGGCTACTTATAAAGCTAGACTTGTAGCTAAAGGTTATTGTCAAATATAAGAAATTGATTATAATGAAACTTTTAGCCCTATAATTATGCTTAAATCCATAAGGATACTCCAAGCTATTGTTGCTCATTATGATTATGAGGTATGGAAAATGATATGAAGATGACTTTCCTTAATGGAATTCTAACCGAGGATGTGTACATGACACAACCAGAAGGCTTCTTATCCAAAGATAGAAAAAAGGTATGCAAGCTTCAAAGATCCATTTATAGATTAAAGCAAGCATTCATGAATTGGAATATTCGATTTGATGAGACAATCAAACAGTTTGGTTTTTTATAAATCCGAATGAATCTTTTGTATACAAGAATGTTAGTGGGAGTGCAATCGTATTACTTTTCTTATATGTAGATGACATACTAATAATGATAAATGATATCTCAGCATTACAATCAGTTAAAATTTGGTTATCCAATAATTTCTCTATGAAAGACCTTGAAGAAATAGTCTATATTTTGGGGATAAGGATTTATAGAGATAAATATAAGAGATTGCTTGGTCTTACACAATTTATATACATAGATAAGATGTTAAAGAGGTTTAGCATAGAGCAATCCAATAGAGGATATATTTCCATGACCCATGGATTGCTCTCAAAAAGTCTATGCGTCCAAAGACAGAAGATGAGAGGAAACACATGAGTTTATTTCCATATGTTATGTTATTTACAAGACCCAATGTATCATATGCTCTGAGTGTCACGAGCAGATACCAATCGAACCCTGGTAAAGGTCATTGGGCGGCCGTCAAGAATATCCTTAAGTACTTGAGAAGGACTAATGATGCATTCTTGATATATGGAAATGGACATCCTATTATGAGTAGATATACTGATGCCAACTTCCAAACTAAAAAGGATGACTCAAAATCTCAGTCAGGTTATATATTCACATTAAATGGTGGAGCAGTCAGTTGGAAAAGTTCCAAATAGGAAACAACTGATGATTCCACAACTAAAATAGAGTACATTGTAGCAAATGAAGTAGTTTGGATAAAAAAGTTCATCATATAACTTGGAGTGGATCCTTGCATTGATTATCTAATACAACTATGTTGTGATAATAATAGAGCCATTGCATAAGCAAATGAGCCATGGTCTCATCAAAGATCCAAACATGTACTTAAAAGATACCATTTGATTAGAAAAATCATTGGTAGGAATGATGTCAAGATAGGAAGAGTGGCCACTAATCAAAATATTGCTAATCCTCTAATTAAGCCACTTCCTCAAAAGAAATATGATTCTCGTATACTTGCCTATGGAATTAAATACGAAGGTGAATGGATTTAGTGCAAGTGGGAGGTTGTTAGAGAAGTATTCTAAAGGCAATCACCTTTAGCAATTATTGTACAAATTTATTTGATTAATAAAAAAGGAATTTTCATTAATTTGATATATAAGTTGATAGTGATCTTCAATCAATTAATGAAGTCCTTAATACATAATATAACATAACATAACACGAAGGAAAATCATGATGAGATCATGATATTGAGAATCTTATCATGTGTAATTATGTTAGTATCTAAATTATGCCTAGTCATAAGATTAATGAGATGAGACATTATTAATCTGGACAGACTAGCATATGTTATACTCCCTGATAGGATCAAGCAATAGATCTCATAATTTGTAAACATGATATGTTTAGATTTAACATGTGGATGCTTGCTAAGTATAGCTAAGCACATTGGATAGTCTCAACATAACAATATTACAAGTATCCTTAGACTTGAGGTACTCAAGGATATCTTGATATTGATTTTGTATTTTGATACTATTCCTTGTTGCCTCAGGAAGGTTGCTCATAGGTGGTGATTGGGTACAACTTGAGGTATTAGAAGGTAATTGGGTAATCAATAAAGGTTCACCATTCCTAATAGAAGGAATTTATACCCATGGCCTCTTGTTGGGGTCATTATGCATGAAAATTATCTATGGAAAGGTTTGTAGTCAAATCATTGAATTTCCAGTCAATTGGGGGTCATGATGTGTTGTTAGATACCACTCATGACTAGCTTGAATTGATCATTAATTTAAGTGGCCAACATATCCAGGATCCTACTGGGTCACACGAATTGGAAATATGGAGAATGAGTAAAATAGTTTTGGATAGGATCCAAAAATATGAGAGAATTATTTTGGGTCGAATAATGATGAGATCATGGGAAACAATTGCTCAGTATGGGCTATGCTGGCCTACCTAGCAGCACGCACATGCAGGCTAAACAGCGCGTTGTTGGCCGTAGTACCGTCAGGCCAATTTTGGCCTTAATTAGGCCAATTATGGCTATAAATCCCATTACTATTCATTTGACATTCCTTTTCTTTATTTTTGATTTTTGATCTTCTTTTTGAATATGATTTAGAAAAAAAAGACATCAAATGGCAGAAAAAAAGACATGGAAATTATTTTTGCTAAAAAATAACTTTTCAGACAGAATAATTCTCTCAAGAACAAATTCATAGCTAGCACTTTGAAACTTGTTCAAACCATTTTCTTTTGATATTTTCTTCTTTTATATCTTTGTATGGATTATGGTTAGAGACATCATAATGTGGATTGTGGTGATTTGCTACAACCCAACAAGTTAAATATTTGAATAACAAATCAAGAAATTACAACATATAATTTCTAACCTCTATATTTGATAAATTAGTTTTGATGGCACAAGCATGATCTTTTGTTTCGGCTTTTAAAATTTTTTTATTTTTCTACTACATTTATGAATGAGATGCACCTTCAAAACCCAACATGTAGAGCATACCTCATCATTGGGGTTATCCTCAATAGCCATGAAGTACATATTAGCCACCTCTTATTCTTCTTCTTCTTCTTCTTCTTCTTCAATGAATATTGAGGTTTCATCATCCCAAGTGGTTTTGTGACCCTTTTCTTCATCTTCTTTCTTGTCTTTCCTTTTGTACTTCTTAACTATGGTGCACTCACATCTATTGTGTCCCTTCTTTCCACACTCATAACACTTGACTTCCTCTTTGCCTTTATTGGTTGATGAGTTTCTATGAGGGAATCTTGAGGCTTTTTGCTTGTAGTTCTTGATTGAGCCATACTTATGGGTGATCAATCTCTTGATTCTCTTTGAAAGTAGGGCAATTTTTCATCTCCTTCATCAACCAACTCTTCATCACTAAGAATATCTTCATCTATAGGCATGGACGTTGAAGCTTTGAGTGCTACAGGCTTTCTCTTCTCATTTTCTCCTTCAAGCTCTTTTATTCTTACCAGAGCCATTTCATGAGTCAAGAGTTTGCCAATAAGTACATCGGTAGGAATTATGCTAAAGTCTTCATTGGCTTCCTCAATACCTATAACTCTTTAGCCATAATCTTTCATTGCAAGACTCTTTAGAATGTTGTTATTTACATCTTCCAAATTATAATTCTTTCCAAGCTTCCTTATGCCATTGACCATACCAAGAAGTCGATTGGTCATATCGATTATGGTCTCATTGGGTTTCATTTTTAAGAGTTCATATTCAGTGACAAGAAGTTAAACCTTTTTGGACATCACTTGCTTAGTGCCTTTGTGATAGTTTTCCAAATAGAGTAAGTAGTCGGACAATGTTGGATTTTACCAGACTCTTCAAGTGATAGGGAGCTTCTTAGAATTACCATGGCTTTCTTATTTTTGCCATTAGCTCTCTTTTGGGGCTCCTTCCAATCATCTCTTAGAATGATTTCATCTTCTCCTTCAACATTCCTTTTTATTGGAGGTATCCATTCCTTTTGAATGGTGTCCCAAACATCTACTCCTTCACTATCAAGATAAGTTTCCATCTTGAATTGCCAATTTGCATAGTTTGCTCCATCAAAGAAAGGCTTAAGATTGTGAAATCCTTCATTGGCCATAATTCAATATTTGCTACAAATTGTTAGGCTTGAATGCTAGATTTAGCTCTTATACCAATTATTGCCCAAAATAATAATCAAGAAGAAAGAGGGTTCAATTGGTTAACAAATAAATTTTTTTCTTTCAAGCGAATGATTAAGAGTAAATAAAGAAGTAGAGAGATGGAGACATAAGATTTATATAAGTTCGAGTATTAACAAACCCTACTCCTCTCTTTAATCTCAATTGGGTATTTCACTAATACTCAAAGTGTTACAAAAGGAGTTTTCCAAGCTCACTCCTAACTATGGTGTTTTACTCTCTTGGCCAACACCTAAACTAGAAACCCTTTGTGTTTCAATGGCTAACACAATAACCAAATCCTTGTGTTTTTTATGGCTCACATAAAAACTCTTACAAGTGTTTCACTCACTACCCAAATCACTCAAATCCACTAATGAGCATTTGATTCCAGAAATGAAATCACTCACTAACCAAAAGAGCCCAACAAACTACGTAAAAATGGTTTTCACATCAAAAATTATAAAAGTCGGATTGAATAATTGCACAAATGGCTTTACGAATATTGAATGCATAATTTCTTATTGTCTCACCCTAGGAAGTTCATAAATGAGTCATATTCATACTCCCTCTAAGAAATAAACCTGTTTGGGGTGCAATTAATGCAAAACTTATCGTTGAACCATTTTCTCATTCGCGCCTATCAACATTAAATATTTAAGTTCACGAGCATGATTGTTATTGGTGAGGCCATTATTGAAGTGGTCAAGCTGACAATGAACACTTGTGTCCAAGAATGCATGATCTTTCACGGGTGTGACTGTTTCTTCACGGGTATGACTAAGCCTTGCTTCACTATTTTCCCAATGATTCACAATCGTGAACATTTGAACCTGAGAGAATTGGAACAAAAGATTTCATTGTCATGGCTATCAAAAGCACAAGCATGAAACTAAAGTTTCATGTGTTAGAGGAGTGCTCTCAAGGCAATCACCTTTAGCACTTATTGTACAAATTTATTTGATTAATAAAAGGTTTTTTCATTAATTTGAAGTTCATTTGATATATGAATTGATAAGTGATCTTAAATCAATTAATGAAGTCCTTGATACATAACATAACATGAAGGAAATCATGATGAGATCATGATATTGGGATTATTATCATGTGTAATTATGTTAGTATCAAAATTATCCCTAGTCATAGGATTAATGAGACGAGACATTATTAATCCAGACAGACTAGCACATGTTACACTCCTTGATTGGATCGAGTAGTAGATCTCATCATCTATAAACATGAGATGTTTAGAGTTAACATGTGGATGCTTGCTAAGTGTAGCTAAGTACATTGGATGACCAACTATGAGATAATCATATGGATAATCTATTCCAATGTCAATGATAATCTCATCATAGCAATGGTGCAAGTATCCTTAGACTTGAGGTACTCAAGGATATCTTGGATACTGATTCTGTATTTTTACACTTTTCCATGTTGTGTCAGGGAGGTTACTCATAGGGTGGTGATTGGATACAGCTCGAGATATTTGAAGGTAATTGGGTAACCAGCAAAGGATTCACCACTTCTGATAGAAGAAGTGTATATCCATGGCCTCTTGTCGTGGTCATTACTCGAGAATCTCTGGCCGGAGTGAAAATGTCATAAAGATAGTCTTCAATGACATATCTGTTGGGTTTTGAAGAATGAATCATACTCATAAACACAACAAAAAAAAAAATTCGAAACCCATAACAAAATATCATATTTGTACCATTAAAACTAATTTATATAAATATAAATGTTAAAAATTATACCTTGTAATTTTTATTTGTTCTTCAAATCTTCACTTTGTTGGGTTGTAGCAAATCACAACAATCCACACTAGGAAGTCTCTAATGATAATCCACACGAAGAATGAAGAAGAAACTATCAAGAGAAAATGGTTTGAACAAATTCAAAGTGCTAGCTTTGAAAGTGTTCCTGAGAAAATTTTTGTTGTGTCTTAAAAATATTTTTTTTTCACAAAAAATATTTTCATGTCTATTTTCTGCCATTTGATGTCTTTTCAATTTGAATCAAATTCAAAAAAAATGAAAAGTCAAAAATGGAGAAAATGGCAACTAGTGAATAGTAATAGGCCATAATTGGCCTAATTATGGCCAATTACAGCCGTTGGCCAACGCAAGGAAGCTGCAGGCGCGCTGGGCCTATTGCGGGCTGCTGTTGGGCAGCCCAGCTAGACCGCAAGGCAGGCCGCGCAGGCCCGTGACACTCCTGAATGATTTTTTCGTGCGATCTCATCGCCATCCATCCTAAAATAATTCTATCATATTTTGGATCTTATCCAAGACCATTTTACTCATTCTCTATATCTTCAATGTGTGTGACCCATTAGGTTCCCGGTTATGTTGGCCACTTAACTTAACAATTAATTTAAGTAGGTCATGAGTGGTATCTAGCAACACATCATGACCCCCAATTAACCGAAAAGTTAGTGGTTTGACTACGAACCTTTCTATAGACAATTTCTGTGCAATTATTTCTTTCACCAATCTATACCCCACTTGGTTCAGAGTATGGACATGTGTCAACTCCCACTAGACTGACTACGTCACGTCTAGGCCAAGTAATGTTAGTTATTGTCCTTGAGGCTGATTACTCTATTAGATATGTCATTGAAGACTATCTTTATGACATTTCCACTCCGCCCAGAGATTCCTGAGTAATGACCACGACAAGAGGCCATGGGTATACACTCCTTCTATCAAGAGTGGTGAATCCTTTGTTGGTTACCCAATTAGCTGTATTCAATCACCACCCTATGAGCTACCTCTCTTAGGCAACAAGGAATAGTGTCAAAATACAGAATCATTATTCAAGATATCCTTGAGTACCTCAAGTCTAAGGATACTTGCACCATTGCTATGATGCGATTATCATTGACATTTGAATAGATTATCCATATGATTGTCTCATAGTTGGTCGTCCAATGTACTTAGCTACACTTAGCAAGCATCCACATGTTAACTCTAAACATCTCATGTTTATAGATGATGAGATCTACTACTCGATCCAATCAAGGAGTGTAACATGTGCTAGTCTGTCTGGATTAATAATGTCCCATCTCATTAATCCTATGACTAAGGATAATTTTGATACTAACATAATTACACATGATAATAATCCCAATATCATGATCTCATCATGATTTACTTCATGCTATGTTATGTATCAAGGACTTCATTAATTGATTTAAGATCACTTATCAATTCATATATCAAATGAACATCAAATTAATGGAAAAGCCTTTTATTAATAAAATAAATTTGTACAATAAGTGCTAAAGGTTACGACACTCCTCTAACAAGCTCCCACTTGCACTAAAGCCAATCGCCTTTGTATTTAATTCAATAGGTGAGTACATGAGAATCATATTCTTTTGGGGAAGTGGCTTAGTTATAGGATCAGCAATATAGCCATTCATCTTCAATGAATATTGCACTGGAGATGTCCCCTCAACCATCTTAGTGCAGAAGAGTAACCATGAAGTTTCGAACCTTTTGGAATGTGCTTGCTCATCAAAAAGCTCTCTTAGATGGTATACTATGGAATTAGCATCCATAGCCTCATACTGCTTTTGCAACTCAGCTGACATAGTAGCAAGCATAATGTAGCTTGCCATTTCACTATCATCGAGATGCTTTTGATATGCCTTCTGAACATCTTCAGAAGCATTAGCAGTAGGGGGATTAGGGAGTGCCTCATCTAGGACATAGCCAATCTTTTCAGATTTGAGAACTATTCTCAGATTCCTTAGCCAATCCAAAAAATTGGGCCAAGTCAACTTATTTGATTCCATTAGCGATCGCAAATTCACACTTGTCGTGATGATGATTCTAGCAACATAGATGTAAAATAGAACATGTTAGAATGTACATAAAATGCATGTTTATTAGGTCTTTAATAAATCGCATTATGGCTTCCACTATTTTGTAGCGAATCCATAGCCCTCACTATGAACCCGAGAGAACTTATATGGAAGTTCGTTCTCCTAGTGGGTCGATATCCAACTAGCTAAGAATAACCTTGAGGCAACTCAACAAGCTATCCTTAGTTTGGTTGGTAGGTATCTAATCTATACCAATTGCATTATTCATGCAACTATCGAATCTTGTGCTATCAACTTATTGATGTGTGCACATACATTGGGCTATCGACTCTTGATATGTGTACATCTCATGTATACAAACCCAACTTCACCTACAATATACATTAACCTTGGCGCAAATCCAACAAGTTAATAATATCGGTTAAGTCTAACCCATTAATTGTGAAATCTAATTTCAATGGATTGAACATATTCTTATAGAGTGAGCTTGAGATAACTCAACAATCCTATCTCTAGAAGAACTCTGGTTCTCCCCATATTAATGGAAGGCGTAAGACTTAATTGTTTATTTAGTGAGGAATTTCTTTGTTAAGTCTCATCAAGTTATTATTTCATGCTTTTATATATCATACATTCATCAGATTGATATATAAAGATAGTTACATTAACTATATGGCATGATTATGGACATACTAAAGTCAATCTCTTGAGCCAAAAAGAGATTGACTAGGTCTTACCTAGGTATATGCATGAATTTACAACACAAAATAGAAATCAAATTCCTATTTCTAAGTCTTCTAGTTTATGGTACCATCTCCTTTGCTTCTTGCTCCTTTGTATCTTCATTCTATCCTAATCCTATGTAATCTAATTACATATTTCAAATTATAGAAAACCTCAATTACATTTGAGGGGAGTAAGATGAGAACAGAAATACATAAGAAAGAAAAAAGAGGTAGGGACACGCAGGCCTTATTTACCATAAAACAAAATAATTCCATGCATGCTCAGTCACATTGGGCCTAAGTCCATAATCATCCATCATGCCTTTTCATACACCCCTAACATGCAATCTCTAATGCACAAAATAAAAATGACAATTTTGGATTTCAATTTGTAAATCAATTCAACACTTGAATCGAAATTGTCTATATGTGTTCTTTCGGTTAATTTAATTTTGTATGTCATTTTAAAGTGGAATTTAATATTTAATCAAATTAAATTAAATTCCATATTTTCAAAAATAATTCAAAATTAATTCTCCTTAAAATCAGAATATTATGATGTTAAAATTAAACAATTTAATTTTAATATACATACCAATTTCTAGTCATACTAGAATTACAATTACACAACTTAAATTAATTCAAAATTAATTTCCAAAATTTCTAAAAATTTTCAAAACATCAAATCACCATTCTAATTATCTTTAGGTCAGCTCAAGTTCATCAAAATAGTTTTGGCACAAGCCAAAATTACTAAGACAAATGAACCAACACACTTAGACACTCAAAATGACTAATTCGATATCGAGAATTTTTAAAATATCCAATGTTTGAAAAATAATTTTGGCATGCATCTAACATAAAACTAACATATTTTTAATCATATAAAAATTATTTCAAGGTACTGGAAATAAAATAAACACATACAAAAATATCAAACAAAATAGCCCTACCGAGTAAGCTAAAATAGTCCCCTTTTTGTGTTTGTTTAAAAAATTAATTAAAATAATTTTTAATTAATTATTGGACACTTCCAGAGGCGTAAAAATATTCTCAATATCTCTAAATAATTTTTTCATAATTAAATTACAAGAAAAATCAACCAGCCCCATCAATTAAGCTAAACAACAACACATGTTCATAAACAAGGCAATTTTAGGCATTTTTGAAATAAATCCGAAATTAATTATTTGAATCACATTCAAATCATTTTTCAATCAAAATAATCATTCTTAGTCATCCCAGGATCATATTAAAGAAAGAAAAATGTGTAAATTATATTTTACAAATTAATTTCAATTTTTCAAAACCTATTGATCCAAAATCATCAAAAACATGCAATCCCATTGCACTTTCAATTAAAATTAATTTTAATGTATACAAGGAGACTCTGATACCAATGTTGGATTTTCAAGAATTAATCATGTTCATAAAATTTTTCAAAACCCAAAACAAAAGATCATACTTATACCATTAAAACTAATTTATATAAATGTAAATGTTAAAAATTCTACCTTGTAATTTTTATTTGTTCTCCAAATCTTCACTTTGTTGGATTGTAGCAAACCATAACAATCCACACTAGGATGTCTCTAATGATAATCCACACGAAGAATGAAGAAGAAACTATCAAGAGAAAAGGGTTTGAACAAATTCAAGGTGCTAGCTTTGAAAGTGTTCTTGAGAGAATTTTTGTTGTCTTAAAAAAAAAAAATTTTTCACAAAAAATATTTTCATGTCTATATTCTATCATTTGATGTCTTTTCAATTTGAATCAAATTCAAAAAAACTGAAAAGTCAAAAATGGAGAAAATGGCAACTAATGAATAGTAATTGGCTATAATTGGCCTAATTATGGCCAATTACAGTCGTTGGCCAACGGATGGAAGTTGCAGGCGCACTGGGCTTGCTGCAAGGCTGGCCAGCAGCTTGCCTAGCCCGCGCAGGCCTGTGACACTCGCGAACGATTTTTTCGTGCGATCTCATCGCGATCCATCCTAAAATAATTCTCTCATATTTTGGATCTTATCCAAGACCATTTTACTCATTCTCCATATCTTCAATGCGTGTGACCCATTAGGTTCCTGGTTATGTTGGCCACTTAAATTAACAATTAATTTAAGCAGGTCATGAGCGGTATCTAGCAACACATCATGAACCCCAATTGACCGAAAATTCAGTGGTTTGACTACGAACCTTTCCATAGACAATTTTAGTGCAATTATTCCTTTAACCAATCTATACCCCACTTGGTTCAGAGTATGGACATGTGTCAACTCCCACTAGACTGACTACATCACGTCTAGTCGAAGTAATGTTAGTTCTTATCCTTTAGGCTCATTACTCTATTAGATATGTCATTAAAGACTATCTTTATGACATTTCAACTCCGACCAGAGATTCCTGAGTAATGATCACGACAAGAGGCCATGGGTATATACTCCTTCTATCAAAAGTGGTGAATCCTTTGTTGGTTACCCAATTACCTTCGAATACCTCGAGCTGTATCCAATCACCACCCTATGAGCTACCTCTCTGAGGCAACAAGGAATAATGTCAGAATACAGAAACAATATTCAAGATATCCTTGAGTACCTCAAGTATAAGGATAATTGCACCATTGCTATGATGCGACTATCATTGACATTTGAATAGATTATCCATATGATTGTCTCATAGTTGGTCATCCAATGTACTTAGCTACACTTAGCAAGCATCCACATGTTAACTCTAAACATCTTATGTTTATAGATTATGAGATCTACTACTCAATCCAATCAAGAAGTGTAACATGTGCTAGTCTGTCTGGATTAATAATGTCCCGTCTCATTAATCCTATGACTAACTGCTCCACCATTTAGTGTGAATATATAACCTAACTGAGAATTTGAGTCATCCTCGTTAGTCCTTCTTAAGTACTTAAGGATATTCTTGACAGCCACCTAATGACCCTCAGTAGGGTTTGATTGGTATCTGCTCGTCACACTCAGAGCATATGATACATCAGGTCTTATACATATCATAGCATACATGATTGATTCTATAGCTGAAGCATATGAAATCAAACTCATGTGTGTCCTCTCATCTTATGTCTTTGGACACAAAGACTTTGAGAGAGTAATCCCATAGGTCATGGGAATATATCCCCTCTTGGACTACTCCATACTAAACCTCTTTAGCATCTTATCTATGTATGTAGACTGTGAAAGACCAAACAATCTTTTAGATCTATCTCTATATATCTTTATCCCCAAAATATAAACTGCTTCTCCAAGGTCTTTCAAAGAGAAATTCTTGGATAACCAAATTTTTACTAATTGTAAGGCTGAGGCATTATTTCCCATTAATAATATGTCATCTACTTATAACATAAGAAATACTATTGCACTCCCACTAACCTTCTTATAAACACAAGCTTCATCCGAGTAAGAAACCAAATTATTTGATTGTCTCATCAAACCGAATATTCCAACTCCTGGATGCATGCATTAATCCATAAATGGATTTTTGAAGCTTACATACCTTTTTACCATCTTTGGATATGAAGCCTTCTAGTTGTGTCATGTACACATCCTGAGTCAAATTTCCATTAAGGAAAGCTGTCTTCACATCCATTTGCCATATCTCATAATCATAATGAGTAGCAATGGCTAGGAGTATCCTTATGGATTAAAGCATAGCTACTGGGCTAAAAGTTTCATCATAGTCAATTCCTTGTCTTTAACGATAACCTTTAGCAACAAGTCTAGCTTTATAGGTAATCACATTACCATCCATGTCATTTTTCTTTTTGAAAACCTACTTGCACCCTATGGGTGGGTCAACCAAAGTCCATACTTAGTTTTCATACATGGAATCCATTTCTAACTTCATGGCTTCAAGCCATTTGTCAAATTTTGAACTAGTCAGAACGTCTTCATAGGTTGTAGGCTCATCATTTTCTATGATCAATACGTCATTCTGTTCACTAATGAGAAACCCATATCTCTCTAGAATAGTACGTATCCTACTTAACCTACGAAGCTCTTGTGCTTCAGAAGGTTGAGCTGTTATATCATCTGTATGAGTAATATGCTCGGGTTCAGGCAGTTGATCAACATCTGTTTAAGGATCTTGAACTTCTTCAAGTTCAATTTTGCTCCCATTATCTCCTTTTAGAAGGAATTCTCTCTCTAAAAAGATAGCATGTCTTGAAACAAAAACCTTTTGTTCCAAGGGGTGGTAAAATTGATATCCATATGATGCCTTTGGATATCCCATAAACAGACATCAGTCAGACTTAGCTTCTAGCTTATCTGACATTGTCCGGTTCACATAAGCAGGACAACCCCAAATTCTCATGTAAGAAAGTGTGGGTCTTTTGTTATGCCATATCTAATATGGAGTAACATCAACTGACTTCGAAGGAACTCCATTTAATATATAAATGGCGATCTCTAGTGCATTACCCCAAAAGGATTTAGGCAGTTCTGCAAAACTCATTATAGACCTTACCATATCTAACAAGGTTCGGTTTCTTCTTTGGCCTTCTTTTCGGCCATGCCTCCCTTAGGCTTCATAGACTTCTTCTTCTTCTTAAGGTTCTTCCTTTTAGAACTTGAAGAGTCCACCAGCATCACAGCCTTACTGTCCTTCTTGATAAATGGCTCAATTATTTTATGCAAGTTAATCAGCTCAAGAATAGTGGTAGAGATTTGGTTCATCCTATAGTTAAGCACAAAATGTGAATAACTATCAAAAAGATTTCTTAGATGGTATACTATGGAATTAGCATCAATAGCCTCATGCTACTTTTGCAACTAAGCTGACATAGTAGCAAGCATAATGCAGCTTGCCATCTCACTATCATCGAGATGCTTTTGATATGCCTTCTGAACATCTTCAAAAGCATTAGCAGTAAGGGGATTAGGGAGTGCCTCATCTAGGACATAGCCAATCTTTTTGGATTTGAGAACTATTCTTAGAATCCTTAGCCAATCCAAAAAACTAGGCCCAGTCAACTTATTTGATTCCGTTAGTGATCGCAAATTCACACTTGTCATGATGATGATTCTAGCAACCTAGATGTAAAATATAACATGTTAGAATGTACATAAAATGCATGTTTATTAGGTCTTTAATAAATCACATTATGACTCCCACTATTTTATTACGAATCATAGCCCTCACTATGAACCCAAGAGAACTTATATGGAAGTTCTCCTAGGGGGTCGATATCAAACTAGCTAAGAATAACTTTGAGGCAACTCAACGAGCTATCCTTAGTTTGGTTGGTAGGTATCTAATCCATACCAATTGCATTATTCATGCAACTATCGAATCTTGTGCTATCAACTTATTGATGTGTGCAGACATTGGGCTATCAACTCTTGAAATGTGTACATCTCATGTATACAAACCGAACTTCGCCTCCAATACACATTAACCTTGGCTCAAATCAAACAAGTTAATAATATCAGCTATGTCTAACCCATTAATCGTGTAATCTAATTTCAATGGATTGAACATATTCTTATAGAGTAAGCTTGAGGCAACTCAATAACCCTAACTCTAGAAGAACTCTGGTTCTCCCCATATTAATGGAAGGCGTAAGACTTAATTTTTTATTTAGCGAGAGATTTCTTTGTTAAGTCTCATCAAGTTATTATTTCATGCTTTTATATATCATACATTCATCATATGGATATATAAAGATAGTTACATTAACTATATGGCATGATCATGGACATACTAAAGTCAATCTTTTGAGCCAAAGAGAAATTGACTGCATGAATTTACAGCCCAAAATAGAAATCAAGTTCCTATTTCTCAGTCTTCTTGTTTATGGTACCACCTCATTTGCTTCTTGCTCCTTTGGATCTTCATTCTATCCTAATCCTATGTAATCTAATTACATATTTCAAATTATAGAAAACCTCAATTTATATTTGAAGGGAGTAAGATGAGAAGAGAAATATATAAGAAAGAAAGAGAGGTAGGGACACGCAGGCCATATTTACCATAATACAAAACAATTTCATGCATGCTCAATTACATTGGGCCTAAGTCCATAATCATCCATCATGTCTTTTCATACACCCCTAACATACATTCTCCAATGCACAAAATAAAATTGACAATTTTGGATTTCAATTTGTAAATCGATTCAACACTTGAACCAAAATAGTCTATTTGTATTATTTCGGTTAATTTAATTTTGTATGTCATTTTAAAGTGGAATTTAATATTTAATCAAATTAAATTAAATTTCTTATTTATTAAAACCAGAATATTATTATGTTAAAATTAAATAATTTAATTTTAATATACATACCAATTTCTAGTCATACTAGAATTACAATTGCACAATTTAAATTAATTCAAATTTAATTTTCAAATATTCTAAAAATTTCCAGATTATCATTCTAATCATCTTTAGGTCAGCTCAAGTTCATCAAAATATTTTTGGCACAAGCCAAAATTATTAAGACAAACGAACCAACACACTTAGACGCTCAAAATGACTAATTCGACATCTAGAATTTTTTAAAATTTCAAATGCATGCAACATAATTTTATCATGAATCTACCATAAAATAACATATTTTTAATCACATAAAAAATATTTCAAGGTGCTGGAAATAAAATAAACACATACAAAAAAATCAAACAAAACAGCCCCATCTGGTATGCTAAAACAGTCTTATTTTTGTGTTTGTTTGAAAAATTAATTAAAATAATTTTTAATTAATTATTGGACACTTCCAGAGACATAAACATATTTACAATATGTCTAAATAATTTTATCATAATCAAATTACAAGAAAAATATAACCAGCCCCATCAATTAAGCCAAACAATAATACATGTTCATAAATAAAGCAATTTTAGGCATTTTTAAAATAAATCTGAAATTAATTATTTGAATCACATTCAAATCATTTTTCAATCAAAATAATCATCATTTATCATCCCATGATCATATCAGAGAAATAAAAATATGTAAAACGTATTTTACAAATTAATTTCAATTTTTCAAAACCTATTCATCCAAAATCATCAAAACCTTACAATCTCATTGCACTTTCAATTAAAATTAACTTTAAGAGACACAAGGGGACTCTGATACCACTGTTGGATTTAGAAAAATGAATCATATTCATAAATACAGTGGAAAAATAAAATTTTTAAAATCTGAAACAAAAGATCATACTTGTGTCATTAAAACTAATTTTTATAAACATAGAGGTTCTGAATTATACCATGTAATTTCTTATTTGTTATTCAAATATTCACTTTGTTGGGTTATAACAAACCACAACAATCCACATTAGGATGTCTCTAATGATAATCCATGAGAAGAATGAAGGAGAAACTATCAAAAGAAATGATTTGAACAAATTCAAAGTGCTAGCTTTAAAAGTGTTCTTGAGAGAATTTTTGTTGTGTCTTAAAAATATTTTTTTCACAAAAAAATATTTTCATATCTTTTTTCTGTCATTTGATGTCTTTCTATTTGAATCAAATTTAAAGAAAAGATGAACAGTCAAAAATGGAGAAAAGGGAAATGAATGAATAGTAATTGGCCATAATTGGTCTAATTAAGGCCAAATTCTACTGTTGGCCAACGGGAGGGAGGTAGCAGTGCGCTGGGCCTACTGCAGCCTATCGTTGGCGCACTAGGCAGGCTACTGTGCAGGCCCGTGACCCTCTCGAATGATTTTTCCTATGCGATCTCATCACGATCCGTCCTGAAATAATTCTCTCATATTTTTGATCCTATCCAATACCATTTTACTCATTCTCCATATCTTCAATGCGTGTGACCCATTAGATTCCCAGTTATATTGGCCACTTAAATTAACAATTAATTTAAGCAAGTCATGAGTGGTATTTAGCAACACATCATGACACCAATTGACCGGAAAGTCAGTGGTTTGACTACAAACCTTTCCATAGACAATTTCCGTGTAATTATTCCTTTCACCATTCTATACCCCATTTGGTTCAAAGTATGGGCATATCCAACTCCCACTAAACTGGCTACATCACTTCTAGTCCAAGTAATGTTAGTTCTTATCCCTAAGGCTCATTCCTCTATTAGATATGTCATTAAAGACTATCTTTTTGACATTTCAACTCCGGCCAGAGATTCCCGAGTGATGACCACGACAAGAGGCCATGGGTGTACACTTCTTCAATCAGGAGTGGTGAATCCTTTATTGGTTACCGAATTACCTTCAAACCTCAAGCTGTATCCAATCACAACCCTATGAGCAACCTTCCTGAGGCAACAAGGAATAGTGTCAAAATACAAAATCAATATTCAAGATATCCTTGATTACCTCAAGTCTAAGGATACTTGCACCATTACTATGGTGAGACTATTATTGACATTTAAATAGATTATCCATATGATTGTCTCATAGCTAGTCATCCAATGTACTTAGCTACACTTAGCAAGCATCCACATGTTAACTCTAAACATCTCATGTTTATAGATTATGAGATCTACTACTTTATCCAATCAAGGAGTGTAACATATGCTAGTTTGTCCGGATTAATATTGTCTCGTCTCATTAATCCTATGACTAGGGACAATTTTGATACTAACATAATTACACATGATAAGAATCTCAATTTCATGATCTCATTATGATTTCCTTCATGCTATGTTACGTATCAAGGACTTCATTAATTGATTTAAGATCACTTATCAATTCATATATCAAATGAACATCAAATTAATGAAAAAGTCTTTTATTAATCAAATAAATTTGTACAATAAGTGCTAAAGGTGATTGCCTTTAAAGCACTCTTCTAACACTAACATCACTAAAAATAACCTTAGGTTTGCCCAATAAGTCATCTTAGGTCAATTGGTATGTATCTCATACCTTGCATTTATTCATGCAACTTCTGAATCATTAGACTATTAACTCTTGATATGTGTACATCTTATGTACACTTACCCAATGCTGCCTCTAATTAACATTGACTTTGGGTTTGCTCAACAAACCAATATAACTAGTTAAAGCTGGCCCATTAATCATGAAATCATATTTTGATGGTTTGAACATATTCGTGTAGAACGGACTTAGGTTTGCCCAATAACCCAGACTCTAAAAGAACTCTAGTTCTTGCCATATTAATGGAAGGCATTGGCCTTAATATGATTTAAGATGGATTTATTTATTTAGATCTCATCATGGCAATTTGGCATGCATAATATATCCATTCATCATATATAGATATAGAAGATAATTACATTAATTATATGGTTATAATTATGGACATAATCTAATATCAATCATTTGAGCCATTAAAGGATTGACTAGGTCTCACCTAGGTGGATGCATGAAATTACAACACCAAAATAGAAAACAATTTCCTATTCTAATGCTCCTTTATTTTTGGCACCATCTCCTTGGCTTCTTGCTCCTTTGCAATTCAATTCTATTCTAATCCTATGTAATCTAATTACATAAATTCTTCATAAGAAAATCTCAAGTTACATTTAAGGGGAGTAAAATGAGAAGAGACATACAATAAAGAGAAAAGAGAAGGTAGGGACTCGCAGACCCTATTTACCAAAAAATAAAATCCCATGCATGATCAATCACATTGATCAAGTCCATAATCATACCATCTTGTCATTCCATTCACCCCTAGCATGCATACCTTTGTTTCAAGTCTTGAAACTTCATTTTGATTGTTTGGCCTTTAATGAAATTCATCATAAATTGATTATTTGATCTCATTAAATAATCATATGAGCATTTAGAAACACTTTCTAAAAGGAAATCATGCAAATTAGGCATACATTTGATCAAGTTTCCTAAAATTGCCTACTATGTCAACTAGGTTATTTCCAATTTAATGCATTCAATAATTAAATCCAAATGTAATAATTAAATCTCATTTAATATTAAATCCAAATATGATTAGTAGTTATTTGTAATTAAATTACCTTAATTAATTATTAGTTGGATGCCAAATAGGATTAAACAATCCTAGTTAAAATTGCATACTAGAATCTTAGTCAAACTAAGACTTTGAAAACCATTTTCTAATTCAAATAAAATTCCATTCAAAAATTCCCAAAATTTTCAGAATTCATTTTCATCATTATAAGCAACTTATAATGAGTTTAAACTAATTAAATTCATTCAATAGACAATCTAAATCATTCATCATTCAATTAGCAAACCAATTACATTAAAATTGCTTAAATTGAATCATACATGAATTAGGATTCTTTAGGAATTTAACTACGAATTTAATTTGACATTAGCATGCAATTCACATCAAAATAACACCATGAATACCTCATAAACATGAATTAAGGTTCTGATCATCAATTTACATGCCATTAAATTAAACAACACAAAACAGTCTCATCATATGGTAAGGTTCTCAACCTAGTTACATGTTTTGTTTGTTCATTGATGAAAAACAATTTTTTTACAATTATAGGTGTTGTCCAGAAGTTAAAACACATTATAAATATGACATAAACATATTTTATTAATCAAATTAATAAACCATTATAGGTACTAAGGTTAAACTTCCTTCTTAATAGGTCATGGCAGCCCAAAAACCTTATCATAGGTCCCAATTTATTTTCTTCAATCCACACTCTAATCACACTTCATTTATCACCAATTGTGTTGCTCCTAGGTTAATTTCAATTTTTCTCAAATTACCTTAACCAAGGCAGCCCCTCCCTCCTCCATTAGAGTTATCTTTCTCTAGTTTTTAAGTCATAAAATAATTAACTAACATCAATTATCATTAATTAAAGGTTTAGCTTCACTTTTCTTCAACTAGTTACCAATTTCAAATTCTAGGTCCATTCTTGCCAAATAACCTCAATCTATCAATCCTAATCATATCTATAATCCTTATGGTCTCAAATGGAAGAAAAATGTTGAATTTAAGGAGAATAAACTCACCTTAATGACTCTTCAAAGTGGGCTGAATTTGTCCCAAATTTTCTCCCTTTTCTTTTCTTCTTGCTTCCTTCCTTCTTGCTCCTTAGCTCCTTCTTTGTGGCAAGAACTCTTTAATTTCTGAATTTTTCTCTTTCAAAACTAATTTTCTTCTCTCTTATTTAAGCTTGAAATGAAGCAAAATGGAGGCTTTTGGTGGCATAGGTGGATGGCACAAAGATGAGAAGAGAAGAAGAAGATGAGTTAATTTTTTTTTATGGAAGATTGTGGAATTTCTTCACCTTTTGACTTTTATACTAAAATTACGGAGTAAGCCCCACTAATTAAAATTAATCATAATTTTCATTGGTGCATTAACTTAATTATTCTTTATTAACTTTTAAATTTTGAGAAATCACCGGATGTTACAATTCTTTCCCCCTTAAGAAAATTTTGTCCTCAAAATTTATCTTATTAGCTGGAGCTGAATAACTGAGGATACTGAGTTTTCATCATTTCTTCACTCTCCAAAGTGGCTTCTTCTATTGCATGATTGTGCCATAGGATCTTTACCAATGGTACCTTTTTTCCTGTAGTTTCATGACTTCTCAAGCTAAGATGTTCATAGGCACTTCTGCATAGGTAAAATATGGTTGTACCACTATTGATCCTACAAGTATTACATGTGTTGGATCTGATCTGTATCTCTTTAACATTGAGACATGAAACACATTGTGGATTTTATCCAAATTTGGTGGTAAGGCCAACCAGTAAGCCACTGGACCCACACGTTCAAGTATTTCATATGGCCTAATAAACGTAGGACTCAGCTTCCCCTTTTTACTAAAAGGAAGTACTTTCCTACAAGGCGACACTTTTAAAAATATCTTGTCTCTGACAACATATTCAATTTCCTTCCTTTTCAAATCAGCGTAGGATTTTTGTCGATCTGTTACAGCTTTTAATCTATCTTGGATTAATTTCACCTTCTCCTCTATCTACTGCACCAATTTTGGCCCCATTAACTTCTTTTCTCCAAGTTCTGTCCAGCATAAAGGTGTCCCACATCTTATTCCATAAAAAACTTCATATGGAGTCGTGCTGAGACTAGTTTGATAGTTATTGTTATATGCAAATTCCATCAATGGTAAATACCTATCCAAGTTGCCCTCAGAGTCAATTACACAACTTCTAAGCATGTCTTCTAGCAATTGAATAATCCATTTGGATTGTCCATCTGTTTGTGGGTGAAATGTTGTACTAAGAGAAACTCGAGTCCCCAATGCTTGTTGTAGACTTTTCCAAAATTTTGATGTGAATTGTGGTTCTCGATCAGAAATAATAGATGCTGGCACTCTATGCAGTCGAATTATCTCATTAACATATATTTCTGCTAACTGGCTCAATGAATAATCCATCCAAACTGGTAGAAAGTGAGCTGATTTGGTAAATCTATCAACAATTACCCATATTGCATCATGCTTCTTTTGTGTCAAATCTAAACCATATACAAAATCCATCGTAATCCTTTCCCATTTCCATTCTGGGATAACAATAGGTTGCAACAATATATATGGTACCTGGTGCTCTACTTTCACTTGTTGGCATGTCAAACATCTTGTAGTGTATTCCATAATATCTTTCTTCATTCCTGGCCACCAATAATGAGTCTTTAGGTCTTGATACATTTTTTTGCTTCCTAGATGCATGGAAAAAGTTGTATTATGCACCTCTTTTAGAATTATTTGCTTTAATCTGTTGTCATTTGGCATACACAATCTTCTCTTATAACTTATACTTCCATCATCTTCAATCTTAAATTTAGGTCTCTCCCCCTTTTTAATTGCCTCAGCAGTTATCATCAATTTTTGATCTTACCTCTGAGCTTCTCTCACTTGTTGCTTGAAAGTAGGTTGAACTCGTAACTTTGCCAAAATAAAATATGAGTCTCCTATTAATTTATGATTAATTACTATATATTATATTATAATGGGGAAATTGTAAACTATACCTAGCAGTGTTTTTCTACTTAAGGCATCAGCTACTACATTGGCTTTGTCTTGCTGATAATCAATAATACAATTGTAATCCTTAATTAACTCTAACCAGCATTTTTGCCTTAAGTTCAACTCCTTTTGTGTGAGCAAATATTTGAGGCTCTTATAATCTGTATATATGTAGCGCCACTCACCATACAAAAAATGTCCCCATATTTTTAAAGCAAACACTATTGCTGCCAACTCCAAATGGGTAGGGTAATTTAGCTCATGAGTCCTCAATTGCCTAGAAGCATAAGAACTACTTTACCCTCTTGCATTAATACACAACCTAGCCCATTATGAGAGGCATCACTGTATATCACAAAATCTTCCCCTAGAGTAGGTTGGGTCAAAACAGGTGCTTCGGTTAGCATGACTTTTAATTTTTCAAAGCTTGCCTGACACCAATCTGTCACACAAACTTAGTTTCTTTTTTGAGCATCTTGGTAATTAGTGCGACTTTTCACAAACCTTTTGTAGTAGCCAGCTAATCTAAGAAAACTTCAGACTTTTATCACATTGTGGGGCGGCTTCCAACTTAAAATCGCTTCTATTTTTCTAAGATCCATATGGATTCTTTCAACCAACACAACATGCCCCAAGAATCCTACTTCTTCCAACCAAAACTCACATTTTGACAGCTTTGCATACAATTGATTTTCCCTCAAAGTCTAAAGTACTATTCTGAGATGTCTGTCATGTTCTTCCTTGTCCCTTAAATACACCAGGATATCATCTATAAAACCTACCACAAATTGATCAAGGTAAGGACTAAAAATCATGTTCATCATATCCATTAAGGCAGCTGGTGCATTCGTTAAGCCAAAAGGCATAACCAGAAGCTCATAGTGGCCATATCGAGTCCTTGAAGCTGTTTTGGATACATTTGATTCTTTGATTTTTAGTTGATGATACCCCTTGACTTTGTCCTATACGACCACCTCTAAACTAGCCTCAACCTCTACCACGGCTCTATATAGGTGCCACAGTTTGTGCTGGTGCCATACTGCCTATACTAAGTCTGTAACAATCTCTCTTCATATGATCAGTAGCTCCACATCTCAAGCATGCCCCAGTCAAGCACCAACACTCTCATGTATGAGATCTACCATAATGCTGACACATAGCATGAGTTGGACTTTTGGACAATGATGGTGGTGAACTAGCAGATGATGCTGCGTGTCTAAACTATTGACCCGCCTAACAGAAAATGCCTGCCCAACAATCCGTGATTGAAATGGTCTGGGTACTATCTGCCCTTTTCTACCAATTTTCTAGGTCACACTAGCCATTGATTTCTTGGAAAGCTCTTCTTTCTTCTTATTTTTCTTCTTTCAACACTAATGGCAGAGGACACAAATGTATCAAAGTTTGTATGCTAGTGGGAAGCCACTAAATATCCAATATCCTCATCGAGGCCATCTTTAAATCTACAACATTTATCAACTTCATCTCCAATAATCCCTGTTGTATACTTACTCATCTTGGTGAACTCTATCTCATACTCAGCTACTGTCATACCCCTCTGCTTTAAGTTTAGAAATTCTCTCTTTTTCTCATTAACATAAACTTTTGCCACATATTTCTTTTTAAACTCTACCATAAAGAAATTCCATTTCTAAGGGTTCAAAGTTTGGGGTTTCGCTAATACCAACTTCTACCAGTCATAAGCATGCTCTTGAAGGAGGGATACTGCATACCTAACCTTGTACTCCTCCGGACATTGAAGCTCCTCAAAATCCCATTCTGTCTTTTCTAACTAAAATTCTACTACTACTGGGTCATCCTCTTTCTTACCTATAAAATTCATAGCCCCATATTTTCTTAGTTTATCAATTTGGAATTTTGGTTAAGGTGGGGGAGTTGGTGGTGGCACAACTTGTGCTATTTGCTGTAACAAAGTAACCATCTATTGCATAAAGAGTACCTAACCAAGATCAACATGCTCTTCAGTATGTTGTGGAGCTATAACACTAGGCTCTGAGACTCTGATTGATGTTGACTATCTATGAGCAACCAAGTTAGCTATATTATCACCCTTATCATTTTCGTGACTTTGTCTTGATTCAGAGTCCATTAAAACCTATATTGTCAAAAGAAGGGTCCCTTATCAGAATATAGAAACTTAAAACAATGCAAATGCTGAGAACATGCACTTATCTTCCCATACCCAGTTAGCAAGAACAGTCTAAACCTATAGCTCTGATACCAAAAATTGTAACACCCCTTACCTCACTTTAGTTCAGCAAGGTAAGTGAGCAATACTCGACTAACTGTCTTATAAGAATAACTAAATGAAGTATTTTTTTTTTTGCAAAAATATTACAAACACTAAAATAAATTTTTTTTACAATGCCAATCTTCAAAATTTTATTTATTTATAAAATATATTATTTTACATCCAAACTATGTCTATTATATCAGATGTACACATCCCCAATACATACAAGATGAGATAAAACTATAATTTAATTTACAAAGTTTTTGACAAAGTATACCAAAATATGTCTAAAGCTTTAAGCCACTTTTCATCAGGGTACCCTTCTTCTTCTGACAATTATACTATCTATAACTACTTTTTAAAACCTGCGCAAAATACCTGTGCTAACCTACTAGCTTAGTGGCTTCAAGGATAATAATCTTACATACATATATTTTCTTATATGTCATTTAATAATTTCACAAATAAGGCATAAAATAAAAGAATTATATGAAATCAAATAAATGTCATCAAACATTTAATATTTTACAATTTTGATTTAACACAACATTGTCAAAATGAGATACTTTTATATTATTATTATTTTTCATTTTCCTTATGCTCGTAACACCTATAACTGAACTAACTAATAGGAATAATGGGGTTGTTATTACCAGCTTTCATCATATTGCACCGAGTGCTTTTATAATAGTGTCATTATCGGCATTCGTAATATTACCATTACTGGCATAATAATTCTATGCTGATCGCATTTATAGAATTGTCATTATCGGCTTTTATATTTTGGCACTAAGTACCTTAAATCCTATGATTGACATGTCAAACTATTCTCTATTCTAGTTCTAGATAAGGTGTCTTAGGGTTAACTATTTTTTTATTTATTCACAATATTTTCCAAATTGATAATTGTGCCAAATTTTCACACATATGTTTATTTAATTTTGTTATTTGTTTCCATTGTTATTGCATTAAAACCTCACACATAAATAATTTAGTAAACATTTAGAATTATAATTAAAGTCAAAACTCACATTAATTAATATATATATCATCACACCAAATGCAAAAAACCAATATATCAAATTTTTGTTTATGACAGATTTCGGCCCTGATTTTGGGCCTCATTGTTAGCCCATTTATAGATCGAATTTGAATTTATAGTCTTCCAATATTTTGTAGATAATGTCTCCGCTTTCTGATGCATCAAAAATCATACAAAACCAAGTTTCTATCAAAAGTTATGGCCTTTTTATTGAAGATAATTCCACTAATTTTACCCAATATTTTCTAGGTATCTACAGGTGCAGGATTTTGTGTCCAATTTTAAGCCTACTTAAAATTAGAATTTGAACTTAGATTCTTAAAGAAAGTTTTATAATTATGACTCCACTTTCATTAGCCACTAATTTCATCTAAATCTCATTACCATAACATTAGTTATGATAAAAAAATGTCAAGACTGCTCCAAAAATTCTGCAGTAGGGTCATCAATTAGTACAAACCTATCTATTAATTATATTCATCATATGCATTCAATTTTATGCCAAAGTTTTCAGATCACAATTACATTCATATATATTAATATTTTCACACCATTTTGTCCCATTAGCATTAAAAAAAAAAAACAAAAGCAACTACTATTCATATTCCATGGCAAACCACATTCATGTCAAGCACTAATACATATTTTCACACATTTGGATAACAAGTAAGATTTTTATCAATTAAACATATATCTCATCAGCCTTGGGGCTTTATTTTTCCCTTCTTTTCCTCTCCTCACTAATTAGCTTTCTCATTGCCTTTGTCACCCTCTTGAGGACCTCTCATTTGCTGACTTGGTTTTCCTACACAACCATATCATATATCATTTCTATCATCCATTTTTAAAACTTTTCATGCCCACATAAAATTCTAATGCTCCTAATAAGTTTTATACTTTAATTTAGCTAAAAAGTACTAAGGTTAAACTTCCTTCTTGATAGGTCATGGCAGCCCAAAAACTTTATCATAGGTCCCAATTTATTTTTTTCAATCCACACTCTAATCACACTTCATTTATCACCAATTTTGTTGCTCCTAGGTTAATTTCAATTTTTCTCAAATTTCCTCAACCAAGGCAGCCCCTCCTTCCTCCATTAGAGTTATCTTTCTCTAGTTTTTAAGTCATAAAATAATTAACTAACATCAATTATCATTAATTAAAGGTTTAGCTTCACTTTTCTTTAACTATTTACCAATTTCAAATTCTAGGTCCATTCTTGCCAAATAACCTCAATCTACCAATCCTAATCATATATGTCATCCTTATGGGTCTTAAATGAAAGAAAAAGGTTGGATTTAAGCTGAATAAACTCACTTTAATGACTCTCCAAAGTGGGCCGAATCTGTCCCAAAATTTCTCCCTTTTCTTTTCTTCTTGCTTCCTTCCTTCTTGCTCTTCATCTCCCTTTATGGCAAGAACTCTTTAATTTCTGAACATTTCTCTCTCAAAACTAATTTTTCTCTCTCTTTTTCAAGCTTGAAATGAAGCAAAAACGGAGGCTTTTGATTGCATAGGTGGGCGGCACAAAGAGGAGAAAGAGAGGAAGAAGATGAGTTAGATTTTTTGATGGAGGATTGTAGAATTTCTTCACCTTTTGACTTTTATACTAAAATTAAGGAGTGAGTCCCACTAATTAAAATTAATCATAATTTTCATTGGTGAATTAACTAAATTAATCTTGATTAACTTTTAAATTTTAAGAAATTCCTTATTTTCCACCAATTTCCTCATCTTCACACTTTTTCCCCCAACAATTCCAATAATACCAATTTTGCCCGTAGGGTAATTTTATTTTTTTTTCAGTTCTAGCACTAATCTTTTGAATTCCAAAATAATAATACCCTTAATTATTTTCTCTTATTATTTATCATTTTTTTATGGGTCCAAATTTAGATTCCGATTGAACCAGCGCATTCCACTATTGTAATGGCCGATAATTTAGGCCACGGTCGCGGTTGACCGAAATCCACCGCACTAAACCGATCGGAGTCTAAATTTGGACATGAAAGAAAAAAAATTAAAATGATAAAAATATCTTGGATATTATTAATTGAGAATTTTGAAGTTCCGAATTAAAATTTAGAAAAAAATAATTTTTCACTGAACAAAATTAGGAATTGCAGTGTTTTTGGCACAGATATTTTAAGAAGACATAAAAATGGAATATTCTTTACCTAAGGAAAGGAATATTCTTTTGATTAAAATAAAGTAAGAGTGATTTAAATTAATGGGCCAATGGAAAACAAGATTAGCCATTAATCCTAACCAGCCACTTAATCCAACTATAAAAACTCAAATTTCCACGTTTTGGTTATTATTCTTTTTCTTCCTCATCTTAACCAAAGAAAATTCTCTCTTTTCTCTCCTTTTCCGTGACCATTTCTCCCCCATTTATTCATCTTTTTGTTCTTCAATTAAAGCTAAGATTATATGGAAAAAAGGTGGAATTAAGGCAAGATCATCAAAGAAGTGAAGTGAGAAAAACCAAGGAAGAGGAAGGAAGAAAGTAAGAGAAAAAGAGAAAGAAGACTTTGGTCATTTGAAGATCATCAAAGGTGAGTTTAGATTTTGTATCATCTCACTTTTCTTCTCTTTTCTTTGAGTTTGGGGTTAGTTGCCATTAAAGCTAGTAATTTAGGGTTATTATTAGGTTAATGGTGATTAAGGGTAGATTAGTGTGATTAGTGCTCGATTAGTGTAAAATTTGTTGTTAGGACAAGGAAGTGAACAAACTTTGAACCAAAATCAAAGAGGAAGTAAGGGCAAAGAGAAAGCTAGCTAGGAAGAAGATAAAATTGAAGATAAGTGAAATTTTTGAGGTATGTACATTTGGCAAAAATTCAATGTAGAAAAATATTGATTTTGATTTTGTGATGTTTGTGAAATTGGGTATGAATTGGTGATTAAATGATTCCATGAATGTGAAAATAAAAATTAGAATATGAGGTTGATGCATGAAAATGGAAATTGTATGAATTAATTGATGTGCTGGAAAATTCGTCTTATGAACAGTGTCTGGTTTTCTAACCATAACTTGAGTTATGGAAATGATTGTTGGGTGATTCTTATTGGGTTAGAAAGCTAAGACCTAGGACTTCAACTTTCATTCAGACCAGTAGATATGAATATGACTGGACTTAGGTGAAAAATGGACCCAAATTTTGAATTAGAAATCTGTCCAGTTTAATACTGGGTAGATTGTAGTGAACGTAGCTTATAAAAAAATTCATAACTTTTTCTAAAACATTCGTTTTAATGTAATTCTTGTTGGAAATTAAAGATAGGACATGTACTTATATTTTTTTAGTTGATCACTTGTCCAATTTCCATCTAAAAATGGACAAAAAATACAGGGCAACATAAGGTAAAAATGCTTTCCAGAATAGGGCAGTTTGCATATATGTGTTGATTGTGGAATTTTGTAATAGAAAAATATATTATTTGATTTTATTATAGATATAATGATTAAATGAGCAAGTATGAGGTTGTAAAATGTCTAATGGAAATTATTGCATTTATATGGAATTTATATTAATGTTACCTATATAATTTGTGTAAATAATAAAAAAGGTAACAAATATAATTAAGCCCTATAACATCTAGTCGATAACTAGAAATTAAGATAAGTTGGCATTCTAATAAAAGGATATAAATGTAGACAATAAAAATAATAGTGTTAAGTTGAAATTATGTAGGCACTAAGAAATAGTGCTGAGTTCGAAATTATATAAGCACCAAAAAGGTGCTGAGTTGTTATTGAAAATGTAGGTATTAAATGTCGAGTTATAAAATAATTATGTAGGTGCTGAGTATACTGCTGGAGAGCAGAAATTCTGTATCCAGTGTTTAGTTTCGGTCTAAGTTGTCGTGGGCTATTAAACAAATAACAGAAAAAAAATGTGAATTATTAAATTGATATTGTAAATTTTATATCTTAAATTGTTAAGCAATTTCAAGCATGCTTAATGAAATGAACGTTAAAATTGATGAATTGTATATTTTGCATGACGAAAATAGTTTTACTATTAATTGAATATTTGGCATGCTTAGTAAATTAATTGTAGTTTTTAAAATTTTATTTTAGAAATATTTATGCAATTATTGGATAGTTTCCAAACGCACCACTAAGCTAGTAGCTTAGCGCCTGTGTTTCACGTGCAGATAAATAGACGTAGCTGTTATGTTAGGGCTATCGAAGATAAGGGGAACCCCAAGATCAGATTGCAACAGTCTAGTCTCGTTTTGTATGTTTTGGAAATTATATTGTAAAAATTAAATTTAAGAATTTCTTTTGAAGTAAATTTGTGGCATGTAATATTTATAAAGAATGAATTTGGTAATTTTATATATCTAGTATTATTTGTAAATATATTTCTAAATATTATAGTTTAATTGAATGAGTTCTTTTAAATCAAATTATTCACATCACTAGTTCCATATTTTAAATAAAAAAAAGATATAGTAATAAATATTCCGCTAATAATAAACTCAAAAATTGAAATAAAAATATTTATACAATAAATTGAATGTTGGTTTTAAAATAAGTGAGCTTAGTAGCACTTCCATATCCTGTTAACGATTAACAGGGTAAGGGAGCATTACATTTAGTGGTATCAAAGCTCAGGCTAATAGATTCTTAATCAGTGGGTGTAAAATAGAATATGTGTCTCATGCATATGCATAAAATACTACAATTATCTGATTTGGGTCCCTTCTTCTGGTTTATAGGTAGATATGGCTTCGAGATCGGAATAAGATTTCTTAGAAGATGAACTAGGTAATAGTCTTTCAAGCCAATCTCAGTAACCTTCATCAGTGAGAGATTCCGGACCGAGTGTAATAGCTCCATCGAGAGCAGAGGGACAGACTAATTTAGGACAGGAGCCTCTTATGGAGCATATAGCTAATTTATTGCAACGTATAGTACAAACAGTTTCACAACCAGCTCCACCTCCTCCTACACCTCAGCCAAAACCCCGGATTGATAAGCTGAGAAAATATAGGGCCACAGATTTTATGGGAAGGAGAAAGGGTGACCCAGCAGCTTTAGAGTTTTGGATGGAATCGACAAAAAGGGTGTTTGAGGAACTCGAGTGCCCAGATGAATAGAAGGTCAGGTATGCAGTGTCCCTTTTAAAAGATCATGACTATGACTGGTGGAAATCAATCTTATCAAAGCTCCAGACGCCGAAACCACCTTAATGGAATTTCTTCAAGGTAGAATTTAGTAAGAAATATGTGCCTAGAGTTTATGTGAATGAAAAGAAAAGGGATTTTCAAGACTTGAAGCAAGAAAGCATGTCAATGGCCCAATATGAGATGGAAATCACCATACTAAGTAAATATGCAGCTGGAATCATTGCTGATGAGGCAGACAAATGTCGTAGATTTGAGGATGGGCTTAATGATGATATTGGGAATATGGTCACCGCCCTTCAGCTTGAGGACTTGGCTACACTATTATCCTCAGCCATTAGTGTGGAAAAGAGGTCAAAGAGAAAGAGGATAGAAGAGCCACCATGGAGATTGACAATTAGCATGGCTTAGACATCAGGTAAAAAGGGGCAGACAACACCTAGGTTTTTCCAGTCACGGGATTTTGGACCAATCTTTTCAGCTAGGCAAAGCCAAAAATCGAGGCCAGAGGGGTCTACAGCTAGTGTACCAGCTTCGGGTAACCAGAGATTCATATCAGTCACATGTCAACATTGTGGGAGATCACATGCAGGTGATTGCTGGTGGTTACTGGAGCATTCTTATGTTGTTGATCGACTAAGAATAAATGGAAAGATTGCCCTAGAGGAAGAGGAACAAGTGGTGTAATATCAGTTTAGGTTCAAAATGTCACTCGAGGCAGAGGTATGGGACATGGATAGTCTAGAAGCGACAAGATTGGACAGTGTATCAAAATCAGTGAATAGAACATAAGGTAGTCGAGCCCCAGCCCGAGCATATGCCATGAGAGCTCGTGAGGAGCAGGATGCCCCGTATGTGATAATCGGTAAATTTTCTCTTTATGATACTGATTTATTTGCACTAATAGATTCGGGTTCTACACATTCATATTTATGCATGTCACCACCTAGTCATGGTAATATGGTAGAAGAGGAATTAGATTATGATATATTAGTGACAAATCCTTTGGGTCATGGAGTGAAAGTTAGTCGAGTCTATAAAAACACTCCAATCAAAGCTCAGAATGTAGAATTCCCAGCTGACCTAATAGAGTTACCATTTCGTGAGTTTGAGTCCATCTTGGAGATGGATTGGTTAACTCAACATAAGCCAGTGGTGGATTATCAATATAGGAGAGTGACTTTCAAGAATTCAGGGCAGGATGACATGATTGTCCTGGGCGAGAATCGACCATACTTGACTAATGTCATTTTTATGATGAAGGCAAATAAGCTTATCAAAAAAGGATGTGAAGCATTTTTGGCACATATTTTAGATGCCAAGAAATAGAGTCTAGATCTTAGGGAGATTCCTACAGTATATGAATATCCAGATATCTTCCTTAAGGACTTGCCAGGGTTACCACCTGTCAGGGAGATAGAGTTTTCCATAGATGTTTTACTAGGCACAGCCCCAATATTGATCACTCCCTATAGAATGGCACCTACTGAACTAAAAGAATTAAAAGTGCAGTTGTAACAGTTGTTAGAGAAACGGTTTATCAGGCCTAATGTCTCACCTTGGGGTGCTCCGGTTCTATTTGTGAAAAAGAAGGATGACACCTTTCGTTTGTGTATTGATTATCGTCAGTTGAACAAGATGACAATTTAGAACAAATATCCCTTGCCGAGAATAGATGACTTGTTTGATCAATTGAATAGAGTAGGGGTATTTTCTAAAATTGACCTCAGATCAGGTTATCACCAATTAAGAATTAGAGAATAAGACATTTCAAAAACAACATTTAGCATTCGGTATGGTCATTACGAGTTCTTAGTGATGCCTTTTGGCCTGACGAATGCCCTAGCATCATTTATGGATCTAATGAATAGAATCTTTAGGCCTTATTTGGACCAGTGCATGGTGTTCATAGATGATATCCTGGTGCACTCTAGAAGCAGAGAATAACATGATCAACATCTTCGTATTGTCTTCCATACCTTGAGAGATAATCGATTATATGCAAAGTTGTTGAAATGTGCATTCTGGTTATATGAAGTGGCCTTTCTAGGGCATATTGTCTCAGCCGATGGGATCAGAGTCGACTCCAGAAAGGTAGAGACAATCCTTAACTGGAAACTACCTCAGAATGTGATAGAGGTGAGAAGTTTTCTTGGTTTGGCTAGTTATTATCAGAGGTTCATGAAAGGATTTTCAATGATAGCTTCACCACTGATAAAATTGCTTAGAAAGGAGACTAGATTTGAGTGGATAAACCGGTGCCAGACTAGTTTTGATAAGTTGAAAAAATGTTGACAGAGGCACTAGGGTTGACACAGTCTACTGTAGGAAAAGATTATGTGGTGTACAGTGATGCTTCCCTTAATGGTTTGGGCTGTATACTAATGCAAGAAGGCAAAGTGATTGATTATGCTTCCAGACAACTGAAGTATCATAAGAGAAATTATCCGATAGATGATCTGGAACTAGCAGCCATTGTGTTGCATTGAAAATATGGCGACACTACCTATATGGCGAGCAATGTTATATCTATACAGACAATAAAAGTCTGAAATATTTTCCTTCACAAAAGGAATTCAATTTGAGATAGAGGCAATGGCTAGAATTAATCAAAGACTACAATTGTATCATTGATTATCAGCTAGGTAAGGCCAATGTGGTAGCTGATGCTCTGAGTAGAAAAACTCTGGCAGGTAAACATTAAAACTTAAATTTATTAAGTGAACAAGATAAAAAAAATGAAATAATAAATTCTTTATATATTATTTGGACAGAATTGCAGATTCAATCCACATTGATTCAATAAGTAAAGGACAATTAGAAGCATGACACAAAATTAAAGGAAATCTTTGAAATGGTGAAAATGGTGAAAAACCAGAATTTACTATCGAATCATATGAGAGTTTAAGGAAAAAAGGCAGGTTATGTGTACCAGACATACCAGAATTGAAATAAGAGATTTTGAAGGAGGCTCACCATGTTATTTATGCAATGCACCCAGGAAGCGACAAAATGTATCATGACTTGAAGGCATATTACTGGTGGCCAGGGATGAAAAGAGATATCACAGAGTATACTACCAGATGTTTAACTTGTCAGCAAATGAAGGCTGAGCATCAAGTACCAAGTGGATTATTGCAGTAAATTTCAATTCCGGAGTGGAAATGGGAAAGAGTTACAATGGATTTTGTTTCTGGTTTTCCTTTGACACATAAGAGGCATGATTCAGTATGGGTAGTGGTGGACTGGTTCACCTTTCTACCGATCAAGATGAATTATCCACTTAACCGTTTGATAGAGATCTATGTTAATGAGATAATCCATTTACATGGTGTGCCAGATTCAATCATTTCATATCAAAACCCGAGGTTCACTTTAAAATTCTGGAAAATTTTGCATCAAGCCATGGGTACTCGACTCAATTTCAGTACAGTTTTCCACCCATAAACAAATGGACAATTAGAAAGGGTCATACAAATATTGAAAGATATGTTGAGGAGTTGTGTGATAGAATTTGAAGGCAGTTAGGACAAACATCTTCCATTGATAGAATTTGCCTACAATAATAGTCACCAAGCCAGTATCGGTATGGCACCATATGAAGCCTTGTATGGGAGGAAATGTAGAACGCCTCTATGTTGGACCGAGATTAGTAAAAAGAAAGTAGTGGGTCCAGATCTAGTACAATAGACAGAGGAAAAAGTGAGAGTAATAAGAGATAGGCTGAAAGCTGTTACAGATAGACAAAAATCATATACAAATTTGAAAATGAGGGATATTGAGCATACAGTTGGTGACAAAGTATTCTGAAAAGTCTCACCTTGGAATTGGATTTTTTGATTTGGAAAGAAGGGAAAGTTGAGTCTTAGGTTCATTGGACCTTATGCGGTACTTGAATGCATAGGTCCCGTGGCGTACAAATTAGCTCTACCACTAGAGTTAGACAAGATTCACAACATATTCCATGTGTCCATGTTGAAAATATATCGATCGGATCCATCTCATATCATATCAGTAGAACTTATATAGATACGACCAGATCTAACTTATGAAGAGGAGCCAGTGGAAATTCTAGCTAGAGAAATGAAAGAGCTACGGAAAAAAAAGGTACCATTGGTAAAGGTTCTATGGAAAAATCATAATTCAGAATAGGCGACTTGGGAAAACGAAGAGGTGATGAAAGCTAAATATCCATAATTATTCCACTCCAGTTAAGAAGGTAAATTTCAAGGACGAAATTTTTTTAAGGAGGGAAAAATTGTAATGCCCGATAATTAAAGGCACGATCACGGTTGACCGAAATCCAGCGCGTCGAACTGATTGGAGTCTAAATTCGGACATGAAAGAAAAAAAGTAAAATGATAATAAAATATGAGAAAAATATTTTGGATATTATTAATTGAGAATTTTGAAGTTCATAATTAAAATTTAGAAAAAATAATTTTTCGCTGAACGAATTAGGAATTACAGTGTTTTTGTTACAGATATTTTAAGAGGCATAAAAATGGAATATTCTTTATGTAAGGAAAGAAATATTCTTTTGATTAAAATAAAGTAAGAGTGATTTAAATTAATGGACCAATAGGAAACAAGATTAGCCATTAATCCTAATCACCCACCTAATCCAACTATAAAAAATCAAATTTCCACTTTTTGGTCATTATTCCTCATCTTCCTCATCTTAACCAAAGCAAATTATCTCTTTTTTATCTCTTTTTCCATGACCCTTTCTCCCCCATTTATTCATCTTTTGTTTCTTCAATTAAAGCTAAGATTAGATGGAAAAAGGTGGAATTAAGGCAAGATCATCAAAGAAGTGAAGTTAAGTGAGCAAAAGAAAGGAAGAGAAAAAGAGAAAAAAGACTTTGGTCATTTCAAAGATCATCAAAGGTGAGTTGAGATTTTGCATCTTCTCACTTTTCTTCTTCTCTTTTCTTTGAGTTTGGGGTTAGTTGCCATTAAAGCTAGTAATTTAGGGTTATTATTATGTTAATGGTGATTAAGGGTGGATTAGTGTGATTAGTGCTCGATTAGTGTAAAATTTGTTGTTAGGACAAGGAAGTGAACAAACTTTGAACCAAAATCAGAAAGGAAATAATGACAAAGAGAAAGCTAGCTAGGAAAGCGAAATTTTTGAGGTATCTACATTTGGCAAATATTCAATGTAGAAAAATGTTGATTTTGATTTTGTGATATTTGAGAAATTGGGTATGAATTGGTGATTAAATGATGCCATGAATGTGAAAATAAAAATTGGAATATGAGGTTGATGCATGAAAATGGAAATTGTATGAATTAATTGATGTACTGGAAAATTGGTCTTATGAATAGTATCTGGTTTTCTGATCATAACGTGAGTTTTAGAAATGATTTTTGAGTGATTCTTATTGGATTGGAAAGTTAAGACATAGGGCTTAAACTTTCATTTAGACCATTAGACCTTAATATGAATGAAATTAGGTGAAAACTGGACTCAAAGATTGAATTAGAAATATGTCCAATAAAATACTGGGTAGATTGCAGTGAACGTAGCTTGTAAGAAAATTCATAACTTTTGCTAAAATAATTTTTTAATGTAATTTGAGTTGAAAATTAAAGATAAGAAATGTACCTACATTTGTTTAGTTGATCACTTGTCCAGATTCCATCTGAAAATGGATGAAAAAAATAGATAAATATAAGGCAGAAATCTGTCTAATAAAATACTGGGCAGATTGGAACGAATATAGGTTAGAAGCAAATTCATAACTTTTGCTAAAAATTTCGTTTTAATGTAACTCCAGTTGGAAATTAAATATAGGACATGTACATATATTTTGTTAGTTGATGACTTGTCCAATTTCCATCGAAAAATAGACGAAAAATACAGGGTAACATAAGGTATAAATGCTGTCCAGAATAGGGCAGTTTGCATATATGCGTTGATTGTGGAATTTAATTTGTAATAGAAAAATATATTATTTGATTTTCTTATATATATAATGATTAAATGAGCAAGTATGAGGTTGCAAAATGTTTAATGGAAATTATTGCATTTATATGGAATTTATATTAATGTTACCTACATAATTTATGTAAACAATAAAAAAGGTATCAAATATAATTAAGCCCTATGACATGTAGTCGAGAACTAGAAATTAGGACATGCCAATAAAAGGATAGAAATGTAGGCACTAAAAATAATAGTTCTGAGTAGAAATTACGTAGGCACTAAGAAATAGTGTTGAGTTCGAAATTAAGTAGGTACAAAAAATGTGCTGAGTTGTTTTTGAAAATGTAGGCATTAAATGTCGAGTTATAAAATAATTATGTAGGCACCGAGTATACTGCTGGAGAGTAGAAATTTTGTATCCAGTATTTAGTTCCGATCTAAGATATCATGGGCTATTAAACAAATAATAGAAAAAAATGTGAATTATTAAATTGATATTGTAAATTTTATATCTTGAATTGTTAAGCAATTCCAAGCATGCTTAATGAAATCAATGTTAAAATTGATGAATTGTATATTTTGCATAACGAAAATAGTTTTACTATTAATTGAATATTTGGCATGCTAGTAAATTAATTGTAGTTTCTAAAATTTTATTTTAGAAATATTTATGTAATTATTGGATAGTTGCCATACGTACCACTAAGCTAGTTGCTTAGCACACGTGTTTCATGTGTAGATAAATAGACGTAGCTATTACGTTAGGGAAACTGAAGATAAGGGGAACCCTAAGATCAGATTGCAGCAGTCTAGTTTCTTTTTGTATGTTTTGGAAATTATATTGTAAAAATTAAATTTAAGAATTTCTTTTGATGTAAATTTGTGGCATGTAATATTTATAAGGAATGAATTTGGTAATTTTATATATCTAGTATTATTTGTAAATATATTTATAAATAATATAGTTTAATTGAATGAGTTCTTTTAAATCAAATTATTCACATCACTAGTTGCATATTTTAAATAAAAAAATATATAGTAATAAATATTCAGCTAATAATAAACTCAAAAATTGAAATAAAAATATTTATACAATAAATTGAATATTGGTTTTAAAACAAGTGAGCTTAGTAGCACTTCCATATCCTATTAACAATTAACATAGTAAGGGAGCATTACAACTATGGTCACGCGCAATCCGGGCCTAAATCACTGGATGTTACACTTGCAAACATCCTCTTTTCCAAATTTGATTCAATGATGATTTATGAATGCTAAATTAAATATGCTTGATGGAGGATCATTTATTACTACTCTTCAAGTCAGACCTATACTAAAGGAGATCATCAAAGAAGCATAAGGTAAAGATCCTCCATTGTGTGAGAAAATTGAGATGGTAAAGCAGGGAAAAAATACAAAGTTTTATTTGCAGGATGATACACTGATGTTGAAGTCACACATATGTGTTCCAGACAATGATAATTTGCGCTAGGAAATAATGGAAGAGGCACACAATGCACCCTATTCAATGCATCCAGGGATGACCAAAATGTATCACAGTTTGAGCCTCATTACTGGTGGCTAAGAATGAAGAAAGACATAGCAGAAGATGTTTCTAAATGCTTGACATTTCAGTAGATTAAAATTGAACATTAGTCACCAGTTGGTAAGCTACATCCATTGCCAGTGTCAGAATGGAAATGTGAGAAAATAACGATGGATTTTGTTTATGGATTGCCAAGAACTCCATGAAAAAATGATGTAGTATGAGTAATTGTTGACAGATTAACCAAGTCAGTGCATTTTCTACCTATCAGATGGGGGTATACACTCGAGAATTTCGCAAAATCATATATGAATGAGATAGTAATATTACATGGTATTCCATTGTACATTGTGTCTGATAGAGATCCATGGTTTACTTCCTTTTTTTGGGTGAGTTTACAAGATCCATTAGGAACAAAATTGAACTTCAGCACTGCATTCCACCCAAAACTGATGGACAATCAGAAAGGACTATACAGACATTAGAAGAAATGCTTAAAGCATGTTCTACGAAATTTAGAGGAGCTTGGGATGAATATATAGCATTGATAGAATTTGCATACAATAACTAGTATCATAACAATATCCATATAGCACCATATGAGGCATTATATGGTATAAAGTGTAGAAGCCCCATCATTTGGGATGAAAAAGGAGCACGTGCATTAGAAGGGCTAGAAATCGTACAAGACACAATGGATAAGATCAATGTTGTCAAGAGCAAGCTAAAGGCAGCACAAGACAGACAGAAAAGTTATGTTGATCAGCATAGAAGGGAGATGGAATACGAGTTAGATGAAAAAGTATTTTTTTATGAGTATCTTCATGGAAAGGGGTAATTCGATTTGACAAGAAGGGTAAATTGAGCCCAAGGTACATAAGGCCTTATGAAATTTTGCAAAGGTCGGTCCACTGGTGTATAGTTGGCTTTACCACCCGAGATGGCATAGATTCATAACATGTTTATGTGAGTATGCTTAGAAGATATAGATCAGCCCCCACACATGTGCTTAGGGATCAAGCAATTGAAATTGTAGATGCCATGAGTTATGTCGAAGAACCAGTGAAAATTATCGAATACAAGACTAAACAACTGAGAAACTGAGAAATACCTTTAGTTAAGGTATTGTGGAGAAACCATTCACAAGAAGAGGAAACATGGGAAACAGAGGAAAATATGAAAAGAAAATATCCATACCTATTTCCAAGTATTACATTTTGAGGACGAAATTTTTAAAAGAAATGGAGAATTGTAACATCCTCGACTTCCCACACATTCATTTCATCTAGAAATATGCATATGCATATATTTCACTTAAACATGTGCATTTCATATGTATTTTTATAGGGACAAGTTCACGACATGCACTAGCTACATGTCTGAGTATTTTGCAATTGTGCTAAATTGAATGTGTCCATTTTATAATTTAGTTAAGGATGACATGAAATTGAAATTTATGTGAATAAAAATTATTAGATTCAATTAATGAAGAAAAATGAAAAGAAACAAAAGAAAAGCAGAAAGGAAGGAAAAAAACAAAAAGGGGAAAATGACAAAAGTGAGGTGGAGGTGGACCTTATCTTCCTCCTCACCATTTTTCCTCCCTCACTTTAGATTCACTTCTTCTCCTTATTCCATAATTTCAATCTTATTTTCTTCCTTATTTCACTTAATTTTTGCAGCAAATTGATCCATTTCAAGTTTGTTCTTGGTAAGTAATATTTTCTCCATTGTTCTAGTGTTGTTTGAGCTATTAGGATTAAGTTGAAGTAGTGTCTTGCACCCCGACTTTGATACTAATAAAAACCGATTCTGGAAAAGTTTAAAACATAAAAGTTGTTCTTTTATGTCTTAAGTTTATGGATATATAAATAGTTTTTCAATATTTGGTGTATATGAAAATATATTGTCATCTTATTGGAACTGGTACGAGTGTGAACCCTAGTTGAGTTAGCTACTATGTTTGTTGGTTTTCAATATGATAGAGCCCGTATTTTAGGAATCTAAAAACATACAAGTTGTAGATATATGTGTTATTTCTATGTATACAAAATATCAGGTTCATATGTCTTATGTATGTTGAGTTATGGTGAATACAACCATGATTGTGCCATAAGTTGAACTGCCTGCTTTATGCCTTGGGCAGATCCATAAATTTTTTGGCCATTTTGAGCCCTACTGTAAATTATCAAAACATATATAGAGTGAGATAGGGCCTTCATAATTCATACTGGTCCGGAAGCCAACTCTGTTCTGGACTAGTGAAATATTTCTTAAAATTTGAGGACCTTAAAGACATAAATGATAATAGTTGTAAACATGAAAAAATGTTCCATTTTATCCTTTCTAAGTTTCTACCAAGTTTCATTATAATATGACTTACATATTGTATGATATGAGAGACCAAATTTGGTACCCTAAAACTGCCAAAGGGCAGAAACAGGGTAGAAAACATAACACAATTGGAAATTCCCCCAAAAATTGTAAAATGGTTCACTTTCTCTGAAATTTGAGTTTGTTAAATAATTATATGTTGATTTTAATTAGGAATAAGAATCACATAAATTGAACAATTCTAGAAAAAATTATTGGCTAATCAGTTTTATAAGGTTACACTGCCCCATAGGAAAAACTCTAACTATGTATATGAATCATGTACGCTAATTTGTTTAAGCCACATTAAGTTTCTTTAGTCATAAATTAATCAATTATATTTTCATATTAGGCACACAAAAAATTCGAGACCCAAAAGGAGGGGATAGACAATAAGTCAAGGGTCGGAATCAAAGGAGAAAGGTGAGTATATTTATCAAACGTTTTCTTTAGTGCATATGAATATTGCTTACTATGTGATATGTGAGATGACTTATGGTTATGTGATTCATATGATTGTCATGATTTGACCTTGATGATGGATAATTTATGACATATGTGTGGTATATTTGTGATATATGTTTGGCATACATGATATATACTTGGTTTATGTATAGTATATGTGCAGTATATGCATGACATATGTGGCATATAAGTGATATAAGTATGGTATATGTGATAAAGATACAATGATTAATGAATGCTTACTTACAAATGCATATGTATATGGACTAAAAAGACATTGTGACTAGTTAATCGATATTGTAACGCAAAAAAAAGGCCTATGACCCAACAAATGTGCAAATAAAACAAATGATCAAGTTAGCTAGCAAATGCAAATGTTCACATGGAAACCCAAGGCAATGTCTATTTAACTTGGTCACAACAAAATGAAATAAGAAAAGCATATGCATACGTAAAGAGTAATGATTATATGCGTCAATTTTGCTGATATATATTTGATAATGGTGAATGGAATGGAATACATAATATACAATGGGTGGTGATTTATTACTATGAGTTGTTTGGTACTTTAGACCTCATTTGATAATTATTCTCACTGAGCCGCAACTCATTAATTTGCATCATTTTTCAGGTATAGGAAAGTGATAGCTTATTTTGAGTGACATATAGAAGACATGAAGCATAGGTCACTGATCGAGCCTCATCACTCTCTCTCCTTTGATTCCACACAAACATGAGATCATAACATCCATATTTTGGACTTATATGAATGCACATATATAGTTACTCAAGATTGGTTTTAAAATGTATAAATGAGTGCAACTCATAATCTTTCATATGTAAAGTTTAATTTTTAATATATGTGAGATGTGTTGATTTAAAAATTTATTGAATGATGATATGGTTGTGGTAATAAAAAAATTTACTATCAATGTTAACAGGTTCATTTAACTTACCTGTATGCCATATATGAGTGCTAGACATAGGGATAGGTTTTTTCCTAAAATGCATAAGGTACGATGTTACACAAACATAATCAAATTCATTTTTAACAAAAAGAGGGAATCCAAATTGTTCTTTAACAATCAATCTCATTGATACTTCAATTAAATTCGAATTTAATTTACATAGGATGTCTCTGATACTACTGTTGGGTTCTTAACATGCATCACATACATGGCATAGTGGAAAATTAAAATTAATTGAACCCAAAATTATAGAACGCCCTATGAAAATTAAAATTGGATCATACCATAAATATGAGAGAAGTTGATTACCTTTGTTTGCAACTATTGACCTTCCAAGTTGTGTTTTCCTTCTTTGTTGGGTTGTAGAAAACCACAACAATCGAAAGCTATGATTGGTTCTAAGAGTATCCATATGAAGGAAGAAGAAGAAAACCTCTTAGGAGATGGTAAGATAAAAATACAAAGTGCTAGTTATGGAAAATTGTCATATAAAAGAGAAAAGGGAGAGAAGAAAAATAACGCTTATTTTTCTTAATGGAGTAGCCACAAAATTGAGGAAAATGATGAATTTCTAATAATTAAAAGTTAAACAACATTAATTTATATTTTGGACCATTGGATGAAGGGCTTAATGTAGCCATGGAACCACCAAATAATCACCTTATAAAAAAAAAGATAAAAAGCTTCATTTTCCACCAATTAGAAAACAACTACCACCATTTTCTTCTTTCTTTATTGTCATCCCTCTCCTTACCCATAAACCTCCATTTTTCTTCCTTTTTCCAACATGCTAAAAATGGGTAAAATGAGTTGTGAGAGAGAAGATTCAAGAAATTAAAGAGTTCTTTCCATAAAGAGACCTAAGGAGCAAGAAAGAATAAAGAAATAAGGAAGAAAGAAGAAGAAAAAGGGAAAAGCGTTAGGGCAGATTCCAACCCTATAACTCCATTAAGGTGAGTTTATTCTTCTTAAATTCAACATTTTTCCTTCCATTTGAGACCCATAAGGATGATGGATATGATTAGGATTGGTGGATTAAGGTTGTTTGGCAAGAATGAACCTAGAATTTGAAATTGGTAACTAGTTGAAGAAAAGTAAAAATAAGCCTTTAATTAATGATAATTAATATTACTTAATTATTTTATGACTCAAAAACTAGAGAAAGATAACTCTAATCGAGGAAGGAGGGGCTTTCTTAGTTAAGGTAATTTGGGAAAAATTCAAATTAACCAAGGGGCAACACAATTGGTGATGAGTGATGTGTGATTAGAGTGTTAATTTGAAGAAAATAAATTGGGACATATGATAAGGTTTTTGGGTAGCCATGACCTATCAAGAAGGAAGTTTAACCTTAGTAATTTTTGGCTAAATTAAAGTATAAAACATATTAGGAGCATTAGGATTTTATGTAGGCATGAAAATTTTTGAAAATGAATGATAGAAATGAGATATGATATGGTTGTGTAGGAAAATCAAGTGAGCAAATGAGAGGCCCTCAAGAGGGTGAAAAATGCGAGGAGAAAACTAATTAGTGAGATGAGGAAAAGAAGGGAAAAGGAAAGTTTCAAGGCTGATTAGGTATGTGCTTCTTTGATAAAATTCTTACATGTTATCTAAATGTGTGAAATTATGTGTTAATGCTTGATATGAATATGGTTTGCCATGGAATGTGATTGGTAGTTACTTTTGATTTTTTTATTGTAATGGGACTAAACGGTGTGAAAACATTAAGATATGTGAATGTAATTGTGATCTGAAAAGTTTGGTATAAGAATCAATGCATATGATGGATATAATTAGTAAATAGATTTGTGCCTATTGATGACCCTGCTACAGAATGTTATAAGCAGTCTTGACATTTTTTTATCATAACTAATGTTTTGGTATTGAGATTGATATGAAATTAGTTGGAAATAAAAGTAGACACATAAGGCTAAACTTTCATTCAAAACCTAAGTTCAAATTCTAATTTCAAATGGGCTAAAAATTGGACACAATATCCCGGACCTGTAGGTACCCAGAAAATACTGGGTAAAACTAATGGAATGCCTTTAGTAAAAAGGCCATAACTTTTGATAAAAAACTTGGATTTGTATGATTTTTGATGAATACGAAATCTGAGACATTAAACTAAAAAATATTAGAGGACTATAAATTCAAATTTTAACTATAAATGGGCTAAAAATGAGGCCCAAAATTAGGGTTGAAATCTATTATAGACAAAGAATTGATATATTGGGCTTTTGCATATGGTGTGATGACATATGCTAATTAATGAAAAAATTGACTTTAATTGTAGTTATAAATATTTAATAAATTATTTATGTGTGTGGTTTTAATTCAATAATAATAGAAACAAATAACAAAAATAAATAAACATATAAGTGAATATTTAGTTTCATTACCATTTTTGAAAATATTGTGAACAATAATCTTAATGTTGGGATAAATATAAAAATAGTTAAGCCTTAAGACACCTAACATAGAACTAGAATAAAGAATAGTTTGGCATGTCAATCAGGGGATTTAAGGCACTCGGTGCGAAAACATGAAAGTCGGTAATGACAATTCTATAAATGCGCTCGGGGCAAAATTATTAAACCGGTGATGGCAATATTACGAAAGTCGATAATGGCAATCCCGTTATTCTTATTAGTTAGTTCGATTATAGGTGTTATGGGCACAAAGAAAATGAGAATAACAATAATATAAAAGTGTGTCATTTTGATAAGGTTGTATGAAATCAAAATTGCTAAATATTAAATGTTTGATAATATTGCCCAAATATTGAACCAAGAAGAGGAGTTGAATTGGATATTAAAATTTTTAACTTTTAATTGTGGAAAGAAAAGTTAAGTTGAGTAGGGATAGGAAGATATCACACAGGAATTGTTATAGAGGTTCGGGTGTTAACAAACCCTACTCCTCTCCCCAATCTCAATTGGGAGTTTCACTAACACACTAAGTGTTACAATGGAGTTTTACAAGCTCACTCCCAACTATGGTGTTTCTAACAATGAATGACACCTAACCCAAAAATCTCTTGTGTTTTAATGGCTCACACAATAAACCAATTCCTTGTATTTTAAAAGCTCACATAAGTAACCCTTACAAGTGTTCTACTCTTAACCCAAAATACCCAAACTCACTTAAGTAGTAGATTACAAAGAGAAACACTCACAAATCTATAATGCTCAGAGAATAATAAGCAAAATGATTTTTACAGAGAATAAATATTTGTTTTGAAAGTATTAAATGCACAAATGGCTTACAACAAGATTTTGATTCAAAGTATTAGCTATTCTCTTGTTTTGGATTCATAAATGACTAGCATTTATACTTCCATGGCTAATTATAGCCGTTTGGTTGCATTTAATGCAGAAATAGCCGTTGCACCAACTCTTAATTTTGCGCCTGACATGTTTCTCTTTCCTCTTTCACGGTCGTGAGTATGAGTGCCACGGTCGTAAATGTTCTTCCAAGCCGTGACTTGAGTGGTGACTTTGGTCATGAAGCATTCTGGAAGGATTTGAAGTGTTTCATCACGAGCGTGACAATATTATTTCACGGACATGGACATCCTTCCTAGCCGTGGTCCAAGTAGTGACTCTGGCCGTGAAGCTCTCTAGAGGAATTTGACATGTTTTCTCGCGGGCATGACTTTCTTTCACAGGCATGACTGATATGATCATTCACGGTTGTTATCATTCTTCATGGCCATGAACTTTAAATGTTAGATAATTGGCGCTAAGCTTCATCACGGGCGTGACATAAAAGGTCACGGGTGTGAACATGCTATTTCTTCTTTTTTTTTTTGTCTTTTTAAGTTTAGTCTTCTATTCTCCATTCTTGCTATCATATTCCATACACTTTTCAATAAACTTAGAAGACAAGCATGTTAAATACATTATTGCTATTTTATTTGTTAGCATCAAAATGACGGAAATACCTTTCTAGGTTCAACAATCTCCCCCTTTTTGATGGTGACAAATAATCTAGCAATATGTGCTTTTGAGAAGTCTCCCCCCTAAAAGATGCTTAAGATAAAAAAAAAACTCTTTTTGTTATTCTTTTTGTTGATGAAAAAAGGGGGAGAACCTAGAAATATATTATATTTAAAGTTAAATGCAATATATTTGCAATACTTATTTGAATCAAATGAATATGCAAGTATGCAAATGAGTTGATATACCTTGAATATACCTTAAGTATACTTTGCATATACCTTGATGCAAGTTACATGAATGAATATGCACTTGATATACTTTGAATATACCTTAAATATACTTTGCACGTACTTAACTTGTTTTAAGTAAAAATTTGGTATACATTGGATATACCTTGCATATAACTTGCATATACCTAAACTAGAAAGCATATTTTGATGCTATAATCCATCATTCTTTACAATTCTTGTACTTTAGTAATTGTTTTATCTTAAGCATCTTTTGAGGGGGAGACTTCTAAAAATCACATATTGCTAGATTATTTGATAGCATTAAAATAACGGAAATACCCCTCAAGGTTCAACAATCTCCCTCTTTTTGATGGTGACAAATAATCTAGAAATATGTGCTTTTGAGAAGTCTCCCCCTCAAAAGATGCTTAAGATAAAAAATTACTGAAGTGCAAGTATTGTAAAGAATGATGAAGTGTAGCATCAAAATATGCTTCCTAGAATTAGGTATATCCAATGTATACCAAATTTTTACTTAAAACAAGTTCAGTATGTGCAAAGTATATTTAAGGTATATTCAAAGTATATCAAGTGCATATTCATTCATGTAACTTGCATCAAGGTATATGCAAAGTATACTTAAGGTATATTCAAGGTATATCAACTCATTTGCATACTTGCATATTCATTTGATTCAAATAAGTATTGCAAATATATTGCATTTAACTTTAAATATAATATATTGCTAGGTTTTCCCCCTTTTGTCATCAACAAAAAGAATAAAAAAAGATAAATTATAATGGAAAACAAAAGCAATTATATTAATATTAAAAGAAGAATACAAGGATTTGAAAAGTGATTGAAAGTCCTACATCAAACAAGCTGGAAAATAACATAGCTAAAATATAGTCTAGCTAGATTTGGAGCCGGACATCCCGTCTCTCAAGCGAGCTACTTTCACCTCGAGGCTATGCATGCAAGATTCCATGAAATCCTTGAGGTTCTCTAACCTCTCATCCATCGAAGCCTGCAATTGCTCAAAACATGGTTCCAAGAGATTAGCCACTTGCTGAGCCAAGTTTGGTGTGGAGGCAGAGGATTGTCCAATTTCCTGCTCAACCTCGGGAGTCGCCATCTCAACTCAAACTCTCTTCCTCTGCTGGATTCCTTGGAGGCCAGCTTTGAAGTCATCCGAATCGTTGTCCTCCCAAATAATCTCACCAGCAGTGTTGGTGAAGTGGTAGTAGATGTTGTTCTCATGAACTATACCAATAGCCACTCCCATTTTGATAAATGACTCGACGTCTGGTCGGTCTCGAGGATGTGCTGGGATAAGGTTGAAGTGGTGCTCCTCTAACTTCAAATATCAAAGCTTGATAGCAAGGTGAGTCACGTACCCACCAATCAGAATGTCTCCAGAGGGCTTGGTGGCAATTGACAGTAGATGGTTTGCAAACCATCGAGATAAAGCCATTATTAGGCCTCTTCAGGCCATCTCCAGGAGAAAGAGCTTGGACTTCCAAATCGATCTGTTGTTGTCTCCTTTGGTAAAAATTCTATAGGTTAGAAACCTATGCAAGTACTTGTGCACTGGGATAGAAGGTGAGTACTTTTCATCTTCTTGACGTCCCAGCTGCAGTCAAGCCTGAAGTGAGTCCATGCCTGAGTAGTATAGAACTCCACCTCACTCTCATTCAGGATACCGTCACAGGGAAGGTTGAACATGTCACCAAACTCTGTGGCAGTGAGGGTGTTCGGATGCTTGCAAAGTTAGAATTTTACCGTGCCGGTAGAAGAGACTTGCAGGGTGCTTAGGAACTCTAGAGTTGGTTCCCTCAGTGTCGGTTGATGGATATCAATGAATCTTTTAGATGACAAGCCTGGAGTTATTCTGTCAAGCTTGTCTCGAGACCAAGTGTTCTGATAGTTTTCCACTCAAATGATCGAGAGGAAATGAGTGGTCTTTGCTTGAGAATCGAGTATCTTGGATGACAATGCTCCGGAATAATATTTAAAAGGTAGTCCGTGTACCTTCTTAGAGCATGAGACTTCTTTCTGGTACCTTTAAAGGAGTCGGTTTCCATTTTTTATTGAGAAAAATATTTTTGAAGAGAGAAACACTGATGGGATTTCGGAATAGAACCTAAGGTGTTTCGATTTCTGATGATGAAAATAGTTTTTGAAGGTATTTATAGATGGAATGAGTTGCTAGGGGGCTGGAATCTTCAAAATGGTATTCAATGGTGATAAATGAGAGAAGTTGGAGAGTTAGAAATGAGAGAAATAATGGCAGAAACGTTTTATAGCCGACATCTTTACGGGCGTGAAAGCTAAGTCATGGGCATGAAATGTCGTGCTCACAGTTTGCTGAAGAGACGCTTTACCCGTGAAGAGGGATGTGAAATGATTCACGGTCATGACAATTAAAGGTCACAGGCATGAATGATGAAATATCACGGTAGTGACACAAGAGTCACGGTTGTGAAGTACAAGCTTCACTACTTGTGACTGTGAAACAGAGCGTGACACAATGCGTGAACACTTCTCTAAGTTTTTAGTGGAAATATTCACGGTCGTGAATAAGCGTCACGGGCGTGAACAAAGGGTTTCACGGGGGTGATAGAAAAAGGTTATGGGCATGAAACATAGCCTTCACTACCTTCAACTGTGAAGCATGTCGTGAAGCAAGGCGTGAAAGCTACTGGAGCTTTTGGCAATTATGATCATGGCCGTGAATATATATCACGAGCGTGAATTGCCTAAAATCCTCATTAAATAAAATTAAGTCTAAAACAAGACTAAAGCATTTCTAAGGAGCTTCTATCCCCTATAACATATATTTCTATCAAGTTAGCTATTTCATATCTAAAAAGATGAGACAAAATAACACAAGATTATCAATCAAGGTTCGACAATTTTGGCAATCATAAAGTTAATCCATTAATCATACCAAGCTCTCTTCTTATGAAATTAAACCTTTCCTCATTTAGAGGCTTAATGAAGATATCTGCCAATTGATTGTCTGTGCTTATAAATTCCAGTACAACATCTTCATATTGAACATGATCTCTAATAAAATGATGTCTTATGTCAATATGCTTACTTCTAGAGTGTTGAATGGGATTCTTTGATAGATTAATAGCACTTGTATTGTCACATCTAATAGGTATATGGTCCATACTATGACCATAATCCTTAAGTTGTTGTTTCATCCAAAGGATTTGTGTACAACAACATTCTGCTACCACATACTCCGCTTCAGCGGTAGAAAGAGCAATTGAAACTTGTTTCTTGCTAAACCAAGAAACTAAGCATTCTCCAATAAAGTGACAAGTGCCTAAAGTACTTTTTCTATCTAAAAGACTTCCAGCATAATCAGCATCTGAATATCCTATAATGTCAAATGATGAATTTCTAGGATACCATAAACCTAGATGCAATGAGCCATGTAAATATTTTAAAATTCTTTTTACTGCATTTAAATGTGACTTTTTAGGACATGATTGAAAGCAAGCACATAAGCATAAATTATACATTATATCGAGTCTAGAGGTAGTAAGTTATAAAAGTGATCCGATCATACCTCTATAGAGCTTTTCATTAATGCTCTTACCCTTTTCATCCTTGTCCAATTTTGTTGATGTGCTCATTGAAGTCTTGGCATTTTTGCATCCTTCCATTCCAAATTTCTTAAGTAAGTCTTTGGCATATTTTGGATTGGTTGATGAATATGCCCTCATTGCCTTGTTTTATTTGTAGACTGAGGAAGAATTTTAGCTCACCCATCATGCTCATTTCGAATTCCCTAGTCATACACTTAGAAAATTCTTAGCAAAGCAATTCATTAGTAGACCCAAATATGATATCATCAACATAAATTTGAACAATTAGAGTATTATGCTTATGCTTTTTAATGAATAATGTAGTGTCAACAATCCCCCTTTGTAAAGTTATTTTGTAAGAGAAAAGAACTTAGTCTTTCATACCAAGCTCTTGGGGCTTGTTTCAAACCATATAAAGCTTTTGAAAGTTTAAATACATGGTTGGTCAAATCATAGCTTTCAAAACCTGGTGGTTATTCTACATAAACTTTTTCTTCTATAAAGCCATTTAAAAAGACACTTTTTACTTCCATTTGAAAGAGTTTGAAATTCATATGGCATGCATATGCTAAAAGTATTCTTATGGCTTCTAATCTAGCTACAGGAGCATAGGTCTCATCATAATTTATTCATTCTTCCTTATTATATCCTTTTACAACCAACCTAGCCTTATTCCTAGTTATTGAACCTTGTTCATCTAGTTTATTTCTAAATACCCATTTGCTTCCAATGATTTGATGCTCCTTGAGTCTAAGTACCAAGGTCCATACCTTCTCTCAAATTGGTTGAGTTCCTCTTGCATAGCAATCACCCAACTTTCATCATTAAAAGCCTTATCAATATTTTTAGGCTTGATGCCCAGATATTAAGCCAAGAAGGGGGGTTGAATTGGAGTTTTAAAAAATTTAACTTTAAAGTGCGGAAATAAAAAGTTAAGTTTAGAAGGAATAGAGAAATTTGACACAAGGATTTTTATAGAGGTTCGGGTGTTAACAAACCCTACTCCTCTCCCCAATCGCAATTGGGAGTTTCACTAACACACTAAGTGTTACAATGGAGTTGTACAAGCTCACTCCCAACTATGGTGTTTCTCACAATGGCTCACACCTAACCCAGAAATCCCTTGGTTTTAATGGCTCACACAAAAACCAATTTCTTGTGTTTTATAGGCTCACACAAACAACCTTTACCTTGTATTTTACAAGCTCACACAAACAATCTTTACCTTGTGTTTTACAGGCTCACACAAACAACCTTTCTTTGTGTTTTAAAGGCTCACACAACTAACCCTTATAAGTGTTCTACTCTTAACCCAGAAATACCCAAAACTCACTTGAGTAATAAATGATTACAGAGAGAAACACTTAAAAATCTTTATTGCTCAATAAATGATGAGCAAAAAGGTTTTCATAGAGAATAGATATTTGTTATGAAAGTATTAAATGTACAAATAGCTTGTAATAAGATTTTGATTCAAATTATTAGCTATCCTCTTGTACTGAATGCATAAATGACTTGCATTTATACTTTCATGGCGAATTACAGCCGTTAGAATGCATTTAATATGAAACTAGCCATTACACCAACCCAAATAATCGCACATGATATTTTTCTCTTTCATCTTTCACGGGCGTGACTGTTCTTCCAAGCCGTGACTGAAGTGGTGACCCTGGTCGTGAAGCATTCTGAAAGGTTTTGAAATATTGGGTCACGAGCATGACATATATCTTCACGGGCATGACAAACTTCCAAGCCATGATCCAAGTGGTGACTTTGACGTGAAGCTCTCTGGATGAATTTGTCATAAAGGTTCACAGGCGTGACTTAAATGTGCATTTCGCGGTTTGTTGTCTTCCTTCATGGCCGTGAACTTCAAATGTCGGTTTTGTTAACAGTTAGCGTTTTCACGGGTGTGACATCTAGGGTCACGGGCGTGAACATGCTACTTCTTTTTATCTTTCAAGGATTGATCTTCCATTCTCCATTCTTGCTATTTTATTCCATACCCTATTTAATAGACTTAGAAAACAAATATGTTAAATACATTATTGCTATTTTATTTGTTATCATCAAAATGATGGAAATACCCCTCAAGGTTTAACAAGGCTAAATTTAAGAAACAAAAGCAAGATCAGAAACTAAATATTTGAAATGAGATCTAGTACTTACTCCCCTTGTAGGATCACCAATGATTTGTTCTTTGAGGTGATCTTTTGTCAATCTCCATTCCTTTGGGAGCTCTTGCCTATTTTCCTCTTGAGCTGGAGGTAGACTATCATCTTGATATGAATCTTCTTGATCATTTTCTTCTCTTTCATTTTCAAGATCAAGTCTTTCCATGGTACCTACAACATCATCAAGAACACTACCTTTCATAAGATCAAACTTATTAGATTCATCAAAAACAACATGCATAGATTCTTCAACAGTTAATGACTTTTTGTTAAATACTCTATATGCTTTGCTAGTTGTAGAGTATCCTAAAAAGATACCCTAATCAAATTTAGAGGTAAATTTTCCAAGGTTGTCCTTGGTATTCAATATGAAACACTTGCATCCAAATACTCTAAAGTATGATACTAAGGGCTTTCTTCCATTCCATAGCTCAAATGAAGTTTTGTTTAAGAGAGATCTTTTGAAAACTCAATTTGAAATATAACATGCAGTATTTGTGGCTTCGGCCCAAAAGTAAGTTGGTAAACCATACTCATTGAGCATTATTCGAGTCATTTCAATTAAAGTTTGATTTTTCCTTTCGACTACCCCATTTTGTTGAGGCATCCTAGGAGGTGAAAAATTTTGCGAAATGCCATGTTCAAGACAAAAATTCTCAAAGTTTTCATTTTCAAATTCTTTGTCGTGATCACTTCTTATTTTTGAAATACAATATCCTTTTTCATTTTAAACCCTTTTAGCAAAGTTTCTGAATGTTTTAAAGGCATCACTCTTTTGAGCTAAGAAAATTACCCAAGTAAATCAAGAGTAGTCATCGACGATGACAAAGGCATAGTGTTTACCTCCTAAGCTAGCAATTCTAGTAGGTCCAAATGGATCTAGATGTAGGAGTTGTAGAGGTTTTGAGGTACTTACAATGTTTTTGGATTTAAAGGATGACTTGTGTTGTTTTCCTCTTTGGCAAGGTTCAAATGTGTTGTCTTTTTCAAATTTGACTTTTGGCATTCCCTTTACTAGCTCTCCTATGCTGAGGCTTTGAATTAAATCCATGCTTGCATGACCAAGCCTTCTATGTCACAGCCAAGATTCATCACTAGTAGTCATAAGATACTTAGTGGAATGGTTAGATATTTTGTGTAAGTCTAATATGTAGGTATTAACATCTCTATTTCCTTTAAATATCTCTTGGCCATTAATAGAGGTTACAAGAAATTTGTTGGAAGTAAAGATTACTTTGTTTCCTTTATCACATAATTGACTTACACTTAACAAGTTATGTTTTAAGCCATCAATAAGTAAGACTCTTTAATGAAATTAGTGCCATTAATACCAATAGAGCCAATGCCAATTACCTTACCCTTAACATTGTTTCAAAAGGTAACTTTACCTCCATCAATACTTTTGATTTCATTGAAAAGTTCTTTGTCTCCTGTCATATGCCTTGAGCATCCACTGTTTACTAGCCAAGCATTTTTGTTTATTGTGGACTTGAGGCATACCTTATCCGAGATGTGATCCTCTATAGCCATGAAGCATAGGTTGACCTCTTCACTTTCATTGTCATCTTTTTCACTTGAAGAGCATTTGTCATCCCATGTGGCTTTATGACCTTTCTCCCTATTGTCTCTTTGGTATTTGCTCTTGTGCTTCTTGAACCTTGGACATTCTGGTTTAATATGCCATTTCTTCCTGCATTCATAGCACTTTACCTCCTCTTTACTTCTTTGTGAGTCATTAGAGGTCTGTTTGAGGTTTCTTTGCTTGAATTTTCTAGAGTTGCTCATTCTCTTCTCAATAATTCTTTTCAGCCTTCTTAAGAGAATAGCAATGTCCTCATTTGCATCATCACTCTTTTCTTCATCATATTCAACTTCCTCTTGAGATTTTGAAGTAGAGGCTTTTAGTGCTAGAGGCTTTCTTTTTTCTGGCTCTACTTCAAGCTCTCTATCTCTTTTCACTGTCATTTCATGTGTAAGAAGTTTGCCAATAAGCACATTGGTATCCATAAGGCTTATGTCTTCATTTGCCCTTCTATATCGGCAACTCTTGAACCTTAATCTTTGAGAGGAAGACTTCTCAGAATTTTGTTATTTACATCTTCCAAGCTCAGGTGTTTCCCAATCTTTCTCATGCCATTTATGATGGCTAGAAGACGGTTGGTCATGTCAGTAATTGACTCATTGGATTTCATCTTGAAGAGTTCATATTCTGAAGTGAGAAGTTGAATCTTCTTGGATTTAACTTGCTTTGTTCCTTCATGATAGTTTTCCAATGTTTTCCACATGCTGTAAGTAGTTGGGCAATGTTGTATTCTGCCATATTCTTCAATGGATAATGAGCTTGAGAGAATTGTCATTGCCTTCTTGTTTTTTAAGTTTGCTCTTCTCTGAGGCTCTGTCCAATCATCTCTTGATAGGATTTCTTCTTCACCATCAACTCCTCTTCTAGTTGGTGGTGTCCGTTATTTCCGAACACTATCCCAGACTTCAATTCTTTCACTATCCAGATATGTCTCCATCCGAAACTTCCAATGAGAATAATTTGCTCCATCAAAGTAAGGCTTGAGACTTTGGAATCCTTCATTGGCCATATCTTGATCTTTGCTAGCGTTGTTTAGGCTTCGATGCTAGACTAAGCTATGATACCAATTGTTGCCCAGATATTGAACCAAAAAGGGGGGTTGAATTGGATATTAAAATTTTTAACTTTTAATTGAGGAAAGAAAAGTTAAGTTGAGTAGAGATAGGAAGATATCACACAGGAATTTTTATAGAGGTTCCGGTGTTAACAAACCCTATACTTCTCCCCAATCTCAATTGGAAGTTTTACTAACACACTAAGTGTTACAATGGAGTTTTACAAGCTCACTCCCAACTATGGTGTTTCTAACAATGGATCACACCTAACCCAGAAATCCCTTGTGTTTTAATGGTTCACACAATAAACCAATTTCTTATGTTTTGAAGGCTCACACAAACAACCCTTACAAGTGTTCTACTCTTAACCCAAAATACCCAAACTCACTTGAGTAGTAGATTACAAAGAGAAACAGTCACAAATCTATAATGCTCAGAGAATAATGAGAAAAAGATTTTTACAGAGAATAAATGTTTGTTTTGAAAGTATTAAATGCACAAATAGCTTACAACAAGATTTTGATTTGAAGTATTAGCTATTCTCTTGTTCTGGATTCATAAATGACTTGCATTTATACTTACATGGCGAATTATAACCGTTTGGTTGCATTTAATATGGAAATAGCTGTTGCACCAACTCTTAATTTCGTGCCTGACATGTTTCTCTTTCCTCTTTCATGATCGTGAGTATGAGTGCCACGGTCATGACTGTTCTTCCAAGCTGTGACTTGAGTGGTGACTTTGGCCGTGAAGCATTCTGGAAGGATTTGAAGTGTTTGATCACGGGCATGACAATATTATTTCACAGGCATGAACATCCTTCCTAGCCATGGTCCAAGTAGTGACTCTGGCCATGAAACTCTCTGGAGGAATTTGACATATTTTCTCATGGGCATCACTTTCTTTCACAGGCATGAATGATATGATCATTCATGGTTGCTATCATTCTTCATGGCCGAGAACTTTAAATATTGGATAGTTGGCACTAAGCTTCATCACGGGCATGACATAAAAGGTCACGGGCGTGAACATGCTATTTCTTCATTTTTTTTTTGTCTTTTTAAGGTTAGTCTTCCATTCTCCATTTTTGCTATCATGTTCCATACCCTGTTCAATAAACTTAGAAGACAAGTATGTTAAATACATTATTGCTATTTTATTTGTTAGCATCAAAATGACAGAAATACCTCTTAAGGTTCAAAAGATAACATTTATTTGATTTCATGTATTTTGTTTTTGTTTTATGCCTTATTTGTGAAATTATTAAATGACATGTAATATATATATATATATATATATATATATATATATATATATATATATATATATATATATATATATATATATATATAAGATTTTTATCCCTGAAGCACCACTAAGCTAGTAGCATTGCGCAGGTGGTTTCTTCTCGTGCAGGTTCTAAAGAAGAGCTGTAGATAGTATAGTCGTTAGAAGAAGGGTACTCGTACAAAAAGCAGCTTACAACTTTGGAATATTTTATTAAAAACTTTGTAAATTAAATTATAGTTTTAACTTTTCTAGTATGTATTAGGAATGTGTACATCTAATGTCATGGACATAGTTTGGATGTAAAATAATATATTTTACAAATAAATAAAAATTTTGAATATTAGTGTTTGTAATAATATCATTATAGTGTTTGTAATATTTTTGCAAAAAAAAATTACTTTATTTAGCTAATCTTATAAGATAGTTAGTCGGGTAATGTTCACTTACCTTACTGAACTAAAGTGGGGTAAGGGGGCATTACAATTTTTGGTATAAGAGCTATAGGTTTTGACGGTTCTTGCTAAGTGGGTATGGAAGATAAATGCATGTTTTCAGCATTTGCATTGTTTTAAGCTGTTATATTCTGATAAGGGACCCTTCTTCTAACAATATAGATTTTAATGGATTTTGAATCAAGACAAAGTCACGAAGAAGAAGAGGGTGATAATATAGCTAACTCGGCTACTCATAGATAGTCAGCATTAGTTAGAGTCTCAGAGCCTAGTGTTATAGCTCCATAGCATGCTAAAGAACAGGTTGATCCAGGTCAGGTACCCTTTATGCAACAAATGGCTACCTTGTTACAGCAAATAACACAAGTTATGCCATCACTAGCTCCACTACCTCCCCCACCTTAGCCAAAGCCCTAGATTGATAAACTAAGAAAATATGGGGCTACGGATTTTATGGGTAAGAAAGAGGATGACCCAACAGCAGCAGAATTTTGGTTAAAAAAGGCAGAATGGGTTTTTGAGGAGCTTCAATGTCCGGAGGAGTACAAGGTTAGGTATGCAATGTCCCTGTCATATCCGTAAATTTAGGCCCGAGTCGCACCTGTCATTAAGCTGATGTGTTGGATCAATCGAAGTCTAAATTAGGATTTTGATCGAAAAAAACAAAAATAAATTAAAATAATGGCAAATAATTAAGGAAAATACTCAATAAGGTGTTTAAAGTATTTAAAGATGTTAAATTATGGTAGGGGACTAACTTGCAAATTTTAAAAAGTTTAGAATGTCAATTTGAAATTTACCAAAAATTGGAGGATTAATTGGGATAACCATCAATTAAATGCATGAAGTGGGACATTATATACATGTAGTGGTTAGCCACACCAATTGGTAAGTTTTGAGAAGCTAATTAACATGCATGAATTCATTAATTAGTCATTAAATTCATATGGCTTAGGTGTCCCTATTATTGATGTGTCCCCGTTATTGATTAAGTTTGTCTCTATGCCACTAATCACTCCTTCTTCCTTATCCCCTCACATCTAGAATTTTCTAAGTTCTCAAACCAACCCACATGTTTCCTCCATCTTCCACCATAGCCAAAGATTCCTTCTAGAGAAAGAAAGTGAGAAAAGAGAGAAAGAAAGACATTTTCTTGCACAACCAAGCTTAAGGAGGCTTGAGAGAGCAAAAAGAGAGAGATAGAGGTTAGGGTTTATAGAGTTTTAATGAAGTGAAGTTTTAATGATCTCTTTTATGTATTTTAGGAACTCAAATTGACAAGGATTTAGCTCAAAGGAGGAAAGGAAAAGAGAAAGAGAAGTAAAGAGAAAGAAAAAAAAAAAGAGGTTTGTGCATAACCTAAGGCAATAGCCTATGTCTTATTTTTTTTAGTTTCATGATTTGAGCATTTGGCATGTTAATGATTTTGAATTAATAGTATTTTGTGATAAAAATCTTAAGGATGCATGTTTGCTAGACTTAGGATTCATTTTGGTAAAAATTGAAAATGGTAAATATGTGTGTTCATTGTTGGAATTGATGAGTAGTGATTACATAAACTATTATAATTTAAGTTATGGAATTCAGATTTGTATGTTCTTTATTGGGTTTGAAACTAAGACATAGGGATTGAACTTTTATTCAAACCATAAAATCCAGATATGTCTATATTTTTCTAGAAAAATACATAAAGTTCGGACCTAGAATATATCCAGGAAATTTTGGGCAAAATTGTTAGTGACCAGTCAGTTTTAATTTGATCATATTTTTTAATACAGAACTCAACATTAAGTGATTCAAGTTGCATATTAAAGCTAAGATTAAGACCTAAAATTGTTAAGAAGACCCTGTAGTTAATTATAATTTTAACAGGACCAAAAGTAAGGTCCAAAATAGAGCATGGAATCTTCCAGTGACAGGGCAGCATATGAGTTGAGAAATGTAATGAGTAAAATAATGTGAACCTTGTTATATTATAAAAATACTATTTTTATTGAGTAATTGTGTGATTAATTGAACATTTACATGCATGAAATGGATGAATTTAATAAATATGAATTTTAATGACATTGAGTAAGCCCTAGAACACCTAACTGGAACTAGACTTAGGATAGTTTGGCATGCCAAGCAGGAGGGAGTATGATTAATTCCATTAAGGGTACAATTAATGAAGCTGGTGGTGACACTATTATTGAAGCCGGTGATGACACTATTATTGAAGTCGATGATGACACTATTATTAAAGCCGGTGATGACATTATTATTAAAGCCGGTGATGACACTTATATATGCGCAAATCATATTGCCCAGATGGCACTCCTAAGTGCCTGGATGGCAACTTCGTTATCGTAGTCAATGGCTCATAGGTGTTGTGGGCTATAAAGAAGTGATTTAAAACAAAAAGGGAATCATGAACTGTGATATGGATAATAATGATGATTTGATAAAGTAAAACAAATATGAGATATAATAATATAATTTTATGTTTTTGCATGCTAGAATACTATGAAATCTATATTTGTATAAAAAGATAATTGGGCATAAATTGATATATGACAATGCTTGTTGCATGAAATAGTTTAGTGCCTTATTTATATGCACCACTAAGCCTAGAGCTTAGCGTGAGAGTTTTCTTCCGCACAGATATAGTGAAGAATAAGCCGACGATAATAGGTAAAGGTAGTGGTAGCCTAATCCAGTAGAGCAGCTTATTTCAATCACTATGGGTCACATAACTTTTGTATTTATAGTTTGAATTTTATTTTATAGTATTTGTACAATAAACAACACATTTTGTAAATAACATGTTATTATATAAAATGTATTTTGTCTTTCTTGTTATGATTTCTTTTCCACTACAAAGTAAATAAATAGTAAATAAAGAAAAAAAATATATAAGTATCTTTTATTTATATGTATATATGAAACGATGTTTTTAATCGATGAAGTTAGCATAGCGCTCCCTTATCCGAGCACGTATTGTTAGGGTAAGGGGGTGTTACAGTCCCTCCTTCAGGAGCATGCCTATGACTAGTGGAAGTTGGTATTAGCGAAATCACAACTCCAAACCCTTAGACATGGAATTTTTTTATGGTAGAGTTTAAAAAGAAATATGTGCCAAGATTTCATGTCAATGAGAAAAAGTGAGAATTTTTGAACTTGAAGTAGAGGGGTATGACAGTAACTGAGTATGAGATGGAGTTCACCAAGCTGAGTAAGTATGCAATGGGGATTATTAGAGATGAAGCTAATAAATGTCTTAGATTTGAAGATGGCCTCAATGAGGATATTGGATATTTAATGGCTTCCCACTAGCATGCAGACTTTGCTACACCAGTGTCCTATACCATTTTTATTGAAAGAAGGAAAAAGATGAAGATAGAAGACCTCTCCAAGAAATCAATGGCTAGTGCGACCTAGACATTTGGTAGAAAAAGGCGGATAGTACCCAGACCATTTCAATCACAGGTTGCTGGGCAAATATCTTCTATTAGACGGGGTCAGCAGTTTAGACCATTAGCATCATCTACTAGTTAACCAACATCATTGTCCAAAAGGCCAATTTCTGCTATGTGTCAACATTGTGGTAGATCTCATACATGAGAGTGTTGGTGGTTGACTGAAGCATGTTTGAGATGTGGAACTACTAATCATATGTAGAAAGATTGTCCTAGACTTAGTACAGGCAGTATGGCACCAGCACAGACTATGGCACCTGTATAGAGTCGTAGTAGAGGTCGAGGCCAGTTTAGAGGTGGTCATACAGGACCAAGTCAGGGGGTATCTAGGACAGGTGACAGACCCGGAGGTAGTAGAGCTCCAGCTCGGACATATATGATGAGAGCTCAAAAGGACCAGGATGCATCAGACGTCATAGTTGGTAAATTTCTTTATTTGAATTTGATTTGCAAGCATTGATAGATCTTGGTTTCTTGCATTCATACATAAGCACAACTACACTTAAACAAGGGAACATGATACCTGAGACCTTAGAATATGAGATAGTTGTGACCAATCCATTGGGACACAGTGTGAAAGTGAATAAGATCTATAGAAATAGCTTAATAATAATTCAGGATAAAGAATTTCCAGCAGACTTAATAGAATTACCTTTTCATGAATTCAATGTTATTCTAGGTACGCGAGAGGAAACCACCCTCACTAAGCTACTAGTTTAGTGGTGCTTCAAGGATAAAAATCATACACATATATATATTTTCTTACATGTTATTTTATAATTCCACAAATAAGACACAAAAAAAATACAAGAAATCAAAAAAATTTACCAAAAATTTAATATTTAACAATGTTGATTTAACACAACATTATCTAGATGGTGTGCTTTTATTTATTTTACTCATACACACTCCATATTATTATTATTATTATCATTTTTTTTGTACTCATAACACCTATGACCGAACTAACTAATAGCAATAATGAGATTGTCATTACCGGTTTTCATAATATTGCGCAAAACGCAATAATAGTAATGTCATTACCGACTTTAATAATTTTGCATCGAACTCATTTACAGAATTGTCATTACCGACTTTCGTATTTTGGCACTGAGTGCCTTTAATCTCCTAATTAGCATATCAAAGTATTTTCTATTCTTAACTATTTTTATATTTACTACCAATATTAAGATTATTATTCAAAATATTTTTACAAGTGATAATTATACCAAATATCCACATACATGTTTATTTATTTATTTATTTATTTATTTATTTATTTATTTATTATTATTATTATTATTATTATTAATTATTTATTTTCACTATTATTAAATTAAAATTTTACACATAAATAATTTTATTAAATATTCATAACTACAATTAAAGTCAAAATTCTCAGCAATTAACACATGTATTCATCACACTACATGCAAGATTCCAATATATAAATTCTTTGTTTATGACAGATTCTAACCCTGACATTGGCCTTATTTTTAGCCCATTTTTAATTTAAATTTAAATTTATGATCTTATATGATTTTGTATCTTATTATCTCATATTTCAAACACATCAAAAATCATCTAAATCTAAGTTTTTTAGTAAAAGTTATGGTTATTTTACTGAGCAGTGTTCAATAAATTTTTGCCCAGTATTTTCTACGTACCAACAAGTCCGGAATTTTGTGTCCAATTTTTAGTCCATTTAAAATTAAAATTTGAACTTAGATTCTTCATGAAACTTTTAGCCTTATGAGTTAATTTGCAATTGGTTTTATCCCATTCTAATCACCAGAACATTGGTTATGATAAAAAATGTCAAGGCTGCTCCTGGAATTCTGAAACAAAGTCATCAATTGACATAAGTCTATCTAATAAATACATTCATCATATGCATTTATTTTTATACTAAAATTTCCAAATCATAGTTACATTCATATATCTTAACACTTTCACACCATTTAGTCCAATTACCAAAAAAAAAAATCAAAAGTAACCATCAATCACATTTCATAGCAAACTACGCTCATATCAAACATTAGCATATAATTTCACACATTTAAATGACATGTAAGATTTTTATCAATGAAGCACATACCTAATCAGTCTTGGAGCTTCCATTTTTCCTTTTTTTCCTTCCCTCACTAGGCAGCTCTTTCTTTGCCTTTGGCACCCTATTTAGGGCCTCTCTTTTGCTCACTTAATTGTCCTACACAACAATACCACATCTCATTTCTATCATCTCTTTTCAAAAGTTTTCATGCATGCATAAAATCCTAATACCCCTAATATATTTTATCCCTTATTTTAGCCAAAAATTACTAAGATTAAAGTCCCTTTTTATTAGGTTAAAGCTGTCTAAAATGATTCTCTAGGGTCCTTTAATTTCTTCAAAATATCACTCGAACCACACTCCACTCATCACTAATTTCTTTGCCTTTAGGTCAATTTCAATTTTTTCCAAATTACTTTAACCATGGCAGCCCCTTCTTCATCTCTTAAAGTCATGTTTTTTTGTGTTTTAAATCATAAAATCATAAATTAAGGTTAATTAACATCAATTACAACCTCAATTCCATTTTTCTCTAACCTAATTCCAACTTCAAACCCTAGATCAACTCTTGCCACATAACTCTAATCCATCAATTCTAATCATATCTATCATCCTTATGGATCTCAAATAGAGTGAAAAATGTTGAATTTAAGGAGAAAAAACTCACCTTAAGTGATCTCTAAGCTTGTTCGAAATTTCCCTAAATCTTCTCCTTTTTCTTTTCTTCCTTCTTGTTCCTTAGCTCTCTTTATGGCAAGAACTCTTTCATTTCTTGGTTTTTCTCCCTCAAAACTTATTTTTCTCTCTTTTTCAATCTTGAAATTACGTAAAAATTGAGGAGTAAGAGGCTTTAAGTGGTTGGCAACTAGAAGGAAGAAGATGAAGATGAAGAGTTGATTTTTGTGATGGAATAATGTAGAATTTCCTACCATTTTTTTACTTTTATATTATGTTTAATGACTGGACCCCATTAATTAATTTAATCTTACTTCTTATTGGTTCACTAACTTAATTAATCTTTGTTAATTTTTAATTTTTAGAAATTCATCCTTTTGCCCAAATTTATCTTCTCCCATAAATTTTTCCCACATAATTTCAATAATACCAATTTTATCTGTAGGGTAATTTCATTTATTTATTTTCCGGTTCTAGCACTAGTCTTTTTAATTCCCAAATAACAATACCCTTAATTATTTTTCTTTATAATTTATCATTTTTTATGGGTCTAAATTTAGACTCTGATTGGACTGACACGCCCTACTACGGTTATGCATGATCGAGGTCTAAATTATCGGAAGTTATAGGTATATAGTAGTTATGGGTATTGGAAACATAAAAATAATTAAAAAGATATGACAAAGAGGAGTTCCCATTATTCACATCCGTGATAGAGGTAATCACATTCATAATTATTGCAAAATTCATATTTTGAAGAAGAGGAGTTTTATGAATGTGACACATGTATTCATGCCTATAAAGCTCTGTAGTTTAAATTGGACAGTTTTATATTTTTGATAGAAACTCACGAAAATTCAACCTAAAACCCTAGCCAACAAACCTCTAATCCCTATAATCAAATTGCCTTTTTTTTCCTTTTGATTTTAGTTAATCTAATATGAAACTAATCTCATTAATGAGATTAAAATGAATTAAAAATAAGGTTTTCACAAAAGATATTGAAATTTGAACCAAGGAGATTTATAACACGGTTATGAACCATGGAACCCATCTATAATCATCGATATAGAGGGACTGAGGCAGTGTGCAACACCCATATATAAGGTCTATAAGCTATGTTAATGGTTGGTGAGAGTTAAGAGTTAAAAAGAGTATAAAAAAGTTTTAAAGTTGTTGATTTTGTTGTTTAATGCCCATGACAAATGGTGTCATGACCATGAATGTCGGATCTTCAATGAACAAATCGTGAAGGTTAATCACAATCGTGAATGGGTGGATCACACCTCACAACCACAAATCATAGGCAGTCAGGGTAGGTGAAACAACTATGATTTTCTCTCTCTATCATCCCTTAAAATCTGCTCCCCACTCCTTCTTAACCAACCAAACATGCCACTTTTATTCCCTTTTATCACTAGAAACCCTTTTTCTCCATTTTTGGACTTTAAAGACCTAGTTTTATGAGAGTAAAGTTAGAGAGAAAAGTGAGAAAGAAAAGGTTGTGAGTTACAAAGAAATGGCTGGTTTTGGTGTTCTTGCTTTTGGTTCCAATTCTAGAAAGCTTAAAGATATATTTTATTATTGCTAAGAGCTAGTACAGGTGCTGGAAGTCCATCTTAAGGGAGATGATAAACTTAGAGAGCTAAAACTTTGGTTAAGCTCCATCCTAGGTGAAAGGTTTGTACAGAACCACATTCAAAGCTTTAACTTATATGTTCTTATATTGTTTGTCTTGAATGCATGTTGTGGGTGATTTCTAGAGTAAGATAAGGCAATATTTAAGGTTAAATATAACACCCCCTTACCCCTAGCAACACATACCTGAATGAGAGAGTGCTACACATTTTTCAATCAAATTCACAATTTAATAATCAATGGAAAATAATGTATATTATTATTAATTTTATCTTATTTAACTTAAAAATACATTTACATACAGCTACTATAAATATTTAAAATAACTCTTATATATTTGTTATAATAAAATTTAAGTGCATTAAAACATTATCCAAATCTCATCTTGACATTATGAATATATATATATATATATATATATATATATATATATATATATATATATATATATATAATCATGTAAAAATGCAATCACGTAAACCAGATGTGAATCACGTAAACCAGATGTGGGAGTATAATAATCACTCATATTTGGGGATTCATGGCTACCTCACTGCCATGGATAGTCTTTTTCTTTATTCACTGTTTTATTTTTAGCTTCTACTATCACTTCTAACCTGTGCAAGAGAAATTAACAACTCCCACACTAAGCATAAATTCTTAGTGGTGTATACAAATAGGCACTAAGCTATAGACTATGCTATGACGTGCATTTGTATTTAGATCTAGCATTTAAAAAATATGCAACAACTCTAGCTGTTTATACCTTTGTTAATTTTTATCCTGTATGTATTTATGATTGTTGCAATTAATGTTATTATATCCTTCACTGTATTAATCTATGTTTAACATTCTTACTCAACAACATTAAAATCATAATGTATTATTATGCCAGAGTATAGTTATGCATTTTTTATTTCATTTGGATAACATATACAATTTCATACTAGCCTTATTCTTTATATTTATTCTATATTTGTGATACATTTATTGTTCACATCCTTATTACATTATTTATGAGGTCATCATAATATAACTTTACTTAGTTTAACATTTTGTTTCATGTATTTCCCTCATATCTTTATATCACACTTATTTACAAGTAATATATATATATATATATATATATATATATATATATATATATATATATATATATATATATATATATATGCATCAACTAAAATTCATGTTAACCTGTTAATTCTTATGTCTGTGCAAAGTTATTTTCAACTTATTCTTTATTTCAACCATGCATTTCATTTTTGGTAGGCTACATTATTTTTATCATATCATAAACCAACAACATAAATTAGTTAAACATGTTAAATCATAAATAATCTTGTACTTAATAATAACACATGACATGCATTATCTTTCAACATAAACTTTATCGGTTCACCCATATCACTCTAAATTGGATGCAGGTTATGGATCAGGGATACTCCCAGGGCTAAAAACCATCATGTCCACTATATGGCTCATCCGAGCTTCTAGGTCAAGGGCACTTCCAGAGCTAAAGCTATCTTGACTAAGTAATATATCATCATGTAAGAATTACCAGACCAAGGGGGCTCCCAAAGCTAAAGCCACCTTGTCCTCTATCTATATATGCTCAACTGAGCTTTTCAAGTTAATGACACTCTCGGAGCTAAAGCCACATTGACTAGGGAATACATTTCTTTTTCTATGGTATCGTTCGCCCCCTTAATAGCATGCCTCTATCCTAATTCTTGTCTTAGGTTAGAGTAATGGGCATATATGTTTCAAAATTAGTACCATAATTCATATCATTACCATCATCACATTTCATTATATTCTTTCTTTCTTTCTTTCTTTTTATCACATAATTCCATGCATTCTTTGTAACAATTATCTCACAACTATATAACATAATTCCTAACATCCATATACTTAATATTTCATGGCATCATCAAGCTTAAAATCAATATATATATATATATATATATATATATATATATATATATATATATGAGTAGTACGATCATATACTTTATTTTATCTTATTTTGTTTTATATTCTCTTTTATGTATATTCAATTTCTTAGGCTATTATAATACATACTTCACATTTATCCCTTCATAGCATAATCACATTGTTGTCATTCATATCAAATAATCAAATATTTACTATATCATATAATTCATGTGAATTATAATACAAAATCCAATTCATGATATATAATTATAATTATTTCATTTCATTTCCAAAATTTATTCCACAACTATAAGAAAAGAAATATGTATTCCTCTCTCTTTCACTATCTCAATCATACAATATTCAACCATGATTTTATTTCCACGTCATTTTTATGGACATAATAACTCGTTTGATTTCTCATATATTTCATTTGATTAAAATTCACTTTATAAGATTTAACCCAATATAACTTAAATATTTTAATTTCATTTTTTTCCTTTTTTTCAGTCTGCCCTGTTCCAGGCAGAATTCGTGCCCTATTTTACACCTCAATTTTAGCCATGTTCCCATCCGAATTTGATCAATTTCTCTTCTAGAGAATTATAACCCAAGATCTTATATTTAATATTCAATTGAATCACTTAAATTCATAACTTTATAGAATAAGTTACATCCATTTTATCACTGACTGCTCACTAAACATTTTACCCATAATTTTCTATATAGTTTTTCTAGTCCAATGTTTGTGTCCAATTTAAGTATAGATATGATCAAAATCACATTTTTTGTTCTTCATAAAACTTTTAGTCCTATGTCATAAGTTTCAAACCAAATAAATAAAACACCCATCCAAATTCCAGAACTTAAGTTATAGCATATTATATGTAGGTTGCTTCCTATTAATTTCCAGTAAAACAACACAAATACTATAACTCATATTACCATGTTTCAATCCCAAATTCATGCAAAATTACCAAACCAAATTCATCCTAATTATCAAATAACATGCTAAATACTTGAATTTTATAAACATATAATAATTCTATAGGTTATTGCCTTAGGATATACACATACCTTCTTTATTTATTTATTTTTTTCTTTTCTTTCTCTTTGGTCTTTTATATCTCCTTCTTTTTTCTCTTATCTTTTTTTTTCTTCTTGAGTACCTAAAATATACAAAAATCTCATTAAAAATCTTTCTTCCATCATATATCTCTAACCCATAGACTAAACATATTTTAATCATTATCTTTCTTTAGAGAAAACATGGAAGAGAAGAAAAACCACCTTATCTGCACTTTTTTGCTTCCATAGCCAAACCCTAAGATTTTTCCTCTCTCTTTTCTTGCTTATCTCTCTCTTTTTTTTTCTCTCAAGCTTCCTTAAGCTCTTTTATGCATGAAAATGGTTTTTTCTCACTTTTCCCACTTTCTCTCACTAGAAGGAAGCTTTGGCTATGAGGATGGTAGAAACATGGGGTTGGTTTAGGAGAGTAGAAAATTCTAGATGAAAAGAGATAAGGAAGGAAGAAGAAGAAATTAAGAAGAACATGTGAAAATTAATTAATGATGGTTCCATCTAAGCTTAAATTTCTAGATATTTATGTTAATTAGCTTCTTAATGTGTGACACTTTTTTTGTCCAACCATCACATGTATTTAATGTCCATAATCATTCATTTAATTAATAATTATCTCACTTGATCCTTTAATTTTTGGTATATTGCCAATTGGCCCCAAAACTTTCCAAATTTTGCATTTAGGTCATTCACCTTAAACTAACATATTTAAATACTTTAAACACTTTATTACATATTTTTCATAATTATTTGTCATTATTTTAAATTTTTTATAGTAAAAATCTAAATTTAGACTCTGATCAGTCTGACATGTTAGTTTAATGACACATGCAACTCGGGGTATAAATTTGTGGATATGATATTAAATGTAATTAGAGACATATTGTGGTTGATAGGTTGAGAGGGTAGATTGAGATGTTAAATGGATTACACTTATAATTGTTGATGTTTATAAATGTTTTGGGCATGATATATGGCTTGTATGCATGCTGAAGTATCGATAGGGTAGTTGACATTGGTCAAACATAAAGATTATTGTATGTGAAAATGATATGAGATAGTGTGCTCTACTTTTTAGAAAGATTTCCAAATTCATGGTCATGAACTGGTGGTTCACAAGCGTGAATATCGTGAATATGAGTTGTGTTGATGAGGAAAAGTTGTTCACGGGTAGCTTCACGATTGAGATCACAACTTGGTCCATGCTCATGAAGGGTGGATCACAGTGATGAACATGTTGTTGGTTCACTAGTGTATCATTATTTTGATTCATGGGGTAAACTACCCATGATGAAGTTCATCACAACCTTGAAAGTGTAATCACATGAGTGAATATGTTTAATTTTAAAAAGTTGTATGTTACACGTGAATTATGTTTGATTTGGTTTGACACATAGCACCCTTATCGTATGGTTTAGCATATTATGAGAATACATGTTATGGTTATGATTATGAGAATCATGGATGATGTATATTATGGAATGGTATGTGAAGAGAAAAAAAGGTTAAGCCCATTACTCTGACTAGGACTAGAGCTAGGAGAGAGACATGCCATTGAGGGCAGATTGGTACCAGGTGGTCTAGGTTGGTCATGTTTGAGATTCTTGAGGCCAGGGTTAAGCCAGGTGTGCTTCTCTCAATGTTTGAGATGTGCACACTCTTTTCCGCAAACAAATGTTCTGAAAAATTCAGACAGATGTCCTAAGGACTCAAGTGAGAGCCGTCGACTACCCATATCCAATTTAGTCTAGTTATGAGTAAAACGGACAAGAAAGAAAGTAACTAAGAATTCTATGTGTGGTATATATATTTGTATGTTTCATGATTTTTATATTGTTATACTATGGATAATTTAATATTTTATTGAGAACATTGAGGCATGATATCATAAATACATGGTATGTTATATGTGCAGATGACAAGGTAAGTCATATTGGTATGGCGGTAAATGTATTATGCATTTTGAATATATAAGATGTGTTTTGCATATTGTTATGTACCACTAAGCATTAGGTTTCTTAGAGTATAGGTGTTCCCATGAATAGGTTCAGAGTCTAGGTCTTGATCGATAAAGGAAGGTGCCTAAGAGCAGAGTCAAGGATATTGTATTTTGTTATTTTTGTTGGATTGAGTAGTCATAAATGTACATGCTTTTATTTTCAGAAATATATAATTTTATAACTATTCGTTTTATAAAAAATGTTGGGCTAGTGCATTATCTATTTGTAATTGTATTAAATTTTTATTTGTATTTAAGTCTTTTATTGACATTTTATCATTTTTATAAGTCATCATGGTCATGGTGCATCAACGTTTTAATTTATAGCATTTTGAAATCATATGCATTGTAACATTCTTTGGCATAATTGAGTTTATTCCTAATTATATCAAAAGATGTTACACAGAGGGTGGAGAACCCCACTAGAGGCAGTAGATATGAGAGATTAAGTTTTAAGGCTCCAATAGTCAAGATTTGTACATATACACATTATAATTTGAAATATGGTATATTGTGTGTTATGTGATGAAATGGATATGTTATTTGGCCTATATAGTATTATTAGAGGTACTAGAAATTTGTATGAATTATGTTGATTCAAATATGCACTATAATTATGGACAATTGAGATGTGTGAAAGTTATGTTTGATGAATTGAAGTATGGAATCTAATTTGAGTTGTTGAATGATTAATGTGTTTCAATATAGTTTAAAATATGATGATAAATGTTGGAAATTGTTGATAGGAGTGGATAACATTGGTTAGCTTTAGTACAATGCATGTTGTGTGTGAAATTGGCTTAAAACAATGTTGGAAAGTTGTTACAAAATGATATTTCATAGTGAATTGTTTCACAAAATATGTTCATGCCTATGAACGTCCACATAGAGCCAGTCACGGATAGATAACCCATGATAGAAGGTTTCACACCCTTGAATACCCTATACCCATAATTTATTAATTGAATTATATGATAAAATTACATCAATTTGATATGCGCACACACTTGACATGATTAAATGAAATGGTATACAGTATGATAACATGATTATGAACAATAGTTATGCACTAGATACTCTAAATTACAAAGTATCATGTGTTAAATATGTGGAATCATAAAATGAGTTATAAATAATATAGATAACCAGAATATGCTTTAAATGTCCATTCTCTATTTGAGAACTAGCTTAGGGTAGGTGGCATGCCATTAAGAAGGCTACGATACCGTAGAATATTATTATGTGTTATATCAGGGTGGTTTAAGCTCGGGTTAGAGCGCTCCTAATTATTTAGGGAAATGGTGGCTTAAGCTCGGGTTAGAGTGCCCTTGATCTCATATGCATTCAGATATTATATTTACTCATTAAGTTAGCTTAAGCTTGCGTTAGAACGCTTCTATTTCAGAACCCGTATCCAGATAATTTGGGTCTAGAGTATTAGGTGGAACACAATAAATTATAAATGGAAAAAGTGAATTATTTATAATGTAGTAATACAAAAAAAGAAATCAGAATTCTAAAATCAGAATACAATTATATCCTGGAAAATGAATGTGGAAACTAATAGTAATAAGGTATATGGAACCAGAAATTTGATATTCGTCTTATATGATGAAAATTCATTATGACTATGATGAAAGGTTATAGTTATGAGATTTATGCCATGTATGTACTTATAACCAGATATTATGTATGTTTTCATAGATAAATATATGATGACTTGGCCTAGTATACTGGAATGTACATGATTTGAATACTATGATAATACTGCAAATCTAGATAAGTCAGCATGAATAAAGTAAGTTGAGATATGATTTATATTTAAATATGCATATGACGATATGGCTAAGAACGCAGGAGAACACAAGTAGGCATTTGGCATATTTATCTATGTTATGTTAATTTATGAATGCATGTTAGAATTTCAATACATATATGTACCACTAAGCTTTCAGTAGCTTAGTGTGTGAGTTTCCTTGCACGTAGGTTTGAAGTAGAGAGATAATTGAGTTGACTTGAAGAGAAGACTAAGCTAGTCAAAGCAGTCAGAATCGACTCATGTTGGGTCTGTTTATTTATTTCATTTCTTTGATTCATTTGATATCTCTCATGATATGAGATAAAGATAGATAACTATTCATTTTTAATAAGGACATGTAATTGAATTTATTTATGTCTAATAAGAATGGATTTTGTAATAAGGGCTGATACCACCCAAAACCAACTATTGGTTTTGTTAATGCTTTTGATTCAAATATAGAAAGAGTTATACAACATATACCATATGAATATTTTAGTTTGCATGTTAATAATATATTATCATCATGATATAATGTATGAGTTAAGTTAGAAAAAGTTTTAACTCAGAACATGTTTATTCAGATACAATCGTATAACATTCGTCTGCATAATGGAGTTTGCTCTATTGTATGGATGAGTGTTACAAGTAGGACCTAGAAATAATATGTAATAAGAGTGTAACACCTCTTCACATAACCAGAAACCTTTTCAATTATATGAAAGGGTTCAATTATATGAAAGGGTATTACCATGTATGAGTTAAGAGCCTATTTAATTTAAAATCCACTTTGCACTATGGTCATGATGACTTAAATAAAAGCATAATGTAAAGAGCAAAGCTTGAATATAATTTCAAGTATCAATTAAATAAAATTGGGTTAACACTAGCCAAAATGTTTCCAAAATAATATGATTAGTTATAAGATTACATATCTTTACAAAAAGCTTAAAAGCATGTACAAAAGTAACTAATCCCATTTCTAAAAAAAGATGCAAAAAACATGCCTCTTGGTACCCTATATTAGCCAACCTAGGTCTCTCGATACCAATAACCCATCAATGGCATGCCATATATCCTAGCTCTAGTCTTAGTCAGACTGTTGGGCATAATTAATAACATATTTCTCATTTTAATCATCATGAATTTTTCATCATTTATCAATCACATATATTTAAATTCTCAATTGCATTCTCTTGGAATTACAGTTCAATTGTTTATCATTCCCATTAAAACCAACCAAGATTCATTTTAACAAAAACAATTACAAAAATTAGCCTACAGGTCATTCACGACCATGAATACTCCTTTACACATGTGAACACCTCTTTTCACGGCTTGTCTGGCTGTGAACCATGTGGTGACACATCCCATGAATGAATTTGTCCAAAATCACCACATGTCTCATTCCCGTGAACCCTAAAAATTCTATAGAAATAATGTTTGGAATACAACATTTGTCATTTCACATACAAATCCTAAGGTTTACCAATGTAAATCACACTACCAACACTTAAACAAGCTTAAAATCATCCATTTAACTTTCCAATATCTAAAAAACATGCACAAAAGAAAATTAATTCTTTAATCATACCATAAACATCTCTCAATCTATTTTCACATCATTATGCAATGATTTCAAGTAAATCATTATCTATAAATGCATATCCCATGCTAAGCACAAACATCAATTTCTCAACATGCCAAAGTCTATTTAATACTCATCAAGTTGGCATTTAATACACTACTCAACATTTATGTCATGCTTAAACTCATTAATGCATCATTTGATAATACAAAATGTCATCCTTCATAAATTTATGTATTAACTCATCTCAACCAACAAACAATTAACAATTTAAGCACACAAATGCAATAATTACACTATATATGTAGTAATGAACAAACCTCTATTAAGAGGGAGCCTCAAGAGCACCTTTATCTTTTTCTTCAAGTCTTTTTCTCTCTTGAGGTGGACCTTCCTTACTAATAATGATTCCTATCATATAAATAAAAAAAATAAAACAACATTAAAACCTAAGATCTCCTAATGGTTCCTCATTTTCCCACTTAACATGAACAAAAGAAGGGTTTTCCTAACCCAAACCCTAGGTTAACCAAACCCAACCTCAAACCCACAAAAAAGACATTATAAAAGGAATATTGAGAAGGAGGAAAAGAGTTATTTACTCAAATCTATGAGTTATAGAGGCTAAGGTCTCAAAAGTTCCAATCCAAGCTCTACTTTACTTCCTCTCCAAGCTATATTCTTAGCTAATCTTCTATTTTATTTGATTTTCCCACTAGATTAGTTGCTTTTCACTTGATTTTGGTGGGTTTTGAGTGAAGGGATAGGTAGAAGGGTCTCTGATCTTTTGAGGGGTGAATGAATTAGCATTTGTTGTGTTAAAATGGAAAAATATTGTTCATTTACATACCCTATGATTTATGATCATGACTGAAGATTTAAGGGCGTGAACTAACTACTGAGTTTTTCTCTCTTTTATCTCTCGTGATTCATGGTCGTGAAAAAATACTTCACAGGCATGAATCTATCAATTCACGACTATTACTAGTACATCATAGGCCTAAATCACATGCAACCTCATTTTTCTTTTGTTTCTTATTCTTTCTCTCCAAAGCATAAACCTTTAAACCCATACACTCGTTAATTAATGGTCTTACAACCATATTAACATCTAAAGCCTATATTACCAGGTGACAAAGAGCATATTAATGGCATATAAGTGGTTATGGGTTTTAAAACATGAAAAATTAAAAGTATTCTAGTGTTCATGCCCATGAATGTATCATTATGGCCGTGAACATCATGAAATAATATTTTCTGAAATTGAGTAGCTTCATTGTCATGAATGAACATTCATGCTTATGAAACCCTATAGTATAAAATGAATAGTTTCATTTTTGTCAAACTTTCGAGATTTCACAACCAAAAACCCTAGCACCAGATTCTGGCAATACTGGAGACTATTTTCCTCCAATTCCTTTCAAATCTTAGCATACGTAACACAAAATCAACTTTAGTTACAAGATTGAGTTAATAAAATCAAGGATTTCACTTTTCCATTGAGGGAAGAATTGGGGAGAAGGGAAAGAATAGTTTTTGAACACTAACTCAATCTGATTTTTATGAAACAAAGGTAAGAATCACATTTTCCTTCATTCTTCCCTTTGTTTAATATGGGGATTAGATTAAAGACCTTTAATGGATTATTAAGTTATGGTTTACCTTGATAATAGCATATGGAAGGTTAATACTCACTTAGATATTGATTTTTGGTTCTGATTACATGTTAGGGATTAAAAAATAAGGTGGAGAAACCCACTAGAGGGATTAGAGATGCTAAAGAGGTAGATTATTAAGACTCAAATTCAAGTTTGTACATATATGCATTTAAAAAAAGATGTGAAAGGAAGATCCTGACTGTGAGGTTGAAAGAGCGAGTGTAAAATTCATAAAGGGAAGGTTGTCAAAAGCTGACCAAGGTCAGACAACCATATTTTCATAAGTTTCAAAGTAATACAAGTTTCATAACCATAACCTAGAGAAGCACAACCGCAATTGTAGCACCTACAAATCCCTTAGTTGGATAGATTGATTCATAATGGAGGACGTAACTATGACAAAATATGTGATAATAGAAGCACGATCATGGAAGAAAAGAGCAATTGTAAAAATAATAATAGAGTTGATCATTGTGGAGCCAGTTAGCTAAATCCAATAACATGTTAGTAGCCTTTGAAAGATGAGAAAATTGTGATCGTGAAGGGCAAAGTGTGACTTGAATTTTCAGTCTAACAAAACATTAAATGCTATAGAAAACAAACTATTGGAAGAGAGAGTTAATGAACTTATTTATAATGACTCTTTGGTGGGTTGAAGCTATAAATACTCATCCAAAAACCATTGAACAGAGTTTAACAACTCTTTAGTATCCAAATTTTGCTAGTTTAAATCTCAATCTTTTGCAATCATTTTATTGTAATTAGAAATGATGAATGATTTAAGTATTAGCCATAAACAATTGGGAAAAAGTTTAGTGTGAGCCTGGGAAAAAGATTTGAGAGTTAGCCTTAAAAAACCTCTCTTGTTGTAAGGGGTTTTGAGTGAGTCCTGGAAAAAACTCAAGTTTTGGTTTAAAGTGATCCATTGGTAAAACTCTTGTTGGAGTTTGAGTGTGAGCCATTAGAAAAACACTTAAAAAATAGCCTCTATGAAAACTTTAAATAGATTAGGTGTGAGACTTGGAAACACCTATTTATGAGTGAGTTAGGAAAACTCTATACTTGTACTATTTGAAGAGATAGTAGAAAATTTGAAATGAGGTTGTGAAGTAAATGTTTGGTTGATTAATACCCGAATCACTAAAAGAATATTGTGTCTCTCTATCTCTCTATCATTTTATCTTTTATCATAAATTGTCAAAATAAATTGCTCACTATTCTTAGCTCAATAAATTTTTAATCAACCACTAATTCATTTCCTTCTTAGTGTGCATTGTTTCACATAGCAGAAATATGTGCAAGACAACAGATTTCTTTCGTGATAATTTGACAAAAAAAATAAAAAATAAAAAAGGATAATGGAACCAACCAGCAAAAAAATTAAGGCTGCAAAGACCAATGCACCAATTGCGGTACAATAAAATTTAGTACGTAATTTGAAATTTGAATGAGATTACACAAAATCGGAGCTAAGGTGCATGACCCTGCGAATTCCTTCTGAATAAATTAAAAAATCATCTTTAAGAACCATAGCAGTTCGTGATTCATGGGTAAATATACTTTAATTCTCTCTCAACCCGGCTCTACCCAAACTTTTCTGGTTCACCCCAGTATTTTCTACGTTGGAATCGAAATATCTGTGAGATTCGGGTCACAGTTTCTATCAATTAAACAAATGGTTGGAATTCATCTCTTATCACCATCCCCATAGTGTATGAGACAAATGTAGTCTGAATCATTGCATGAAAATGGTTTCTTGTAATTTTTTTTTACTACTCCTTAGATTTTCCTTAGATTTAGATCGTTATAAACCTCTCCAATAGAAAAATATCGGAAGGAAAAAAAACTTCAAAGATGCGCCTGTTCCCATGCAATAGTCAGAAAACCCCAAGGGCGCCATATTCTAGGAGCCCAAACTATGTGATTGAATAAATCCTCCTCTATCTATTGCGGGTCGAGGAAAAAAATTACGTCTTCGACAATGGAATATGATAAATGAGATTTTGAGCAAAAGCTACTCTCCGCGGTCGTATCGATTGGTTGAAAGGCCTGAAAGAAAATGTTGTTCTGTCAATACATTTCTTATGTACCCATAGGTACTATATTGTATTTGAATCAGATTTAGGATAAATCCAGATTGTTAATAATTCCAATTTCCAATGGAATTCTTTGTTTTGCTCAAAGATATTTATTTGTATATGTATCATATCTATCACAATCACAAATTTCTCTTTGCCAAAGAGAAGACGTGGGTTCGATTCCCGCTATCCACCCAAGATAATTTTTGTCTATTTCGCATCACATTTGTTGATTTATTTTAAGTAAAAATTATTATACACTTTTTAAATTTTGACATATTATATTGGTATCTTATGAGGTTCAAAATTTATACAATTAACTTATCTGTATTTTTTCTGTTAAATTATATAATCATTCGGCTAAATTTTAAGACATTTACTATTAGTCAAAAAAATATTTTTTTTGTTCACAAGATACTAATACAATAGATTAAATTTCAGAAAGTATTAGTATAATAAATCAAACTTGCAGGAGGTACTAGTACAAATAAGTTAAACTTTAAGAGGTAAATATTAATTTTTTTTTTGTTATTTTACCCTAATCTATTTTTTTCTATTAAAAAATCTAATGAAAAATACATTAGTAAAATATAATAAAAAGAGAGGACAAACTAGTACAATGGGTCTTATTTTAATAATTGTCCTTTTTTCGAGTAAAATTATCCCTCTAGACGGAAACGACGTAGTTTGGAATTTCACAAAACCCAAAACCCTATCCCTCCGCTCAAAATCAATCTTTACCCAAACCTCTTACATTTCCTAGAATCGTCGATCCAAATGGGAGGGAACCCAATAGCAAGACGAATCCCAAATACAACTAGAAAACACGCATTTGCCTTGTCATCCTCTCTCTTCTCCACATCCTCCGGCTCCTCCGGTCGCGGACGCGGTCGCGGCGCCGGCTCTTTGTCCAGTCCCGGTCAGTTCGATTTCGGCCCAAGAGCGCCGGGCAAGGCGGACTCTAGTGGCTCAAAAACCGACTCACCAGGGTCACTACTGAATGGAATTGGTCATGGCCGTGGTAGACCTGGTCCCTCTGCTCCAATTCTCCCTGCCTTTTCATCCTTCATTTCATCATTAAAACCCTCTCAATCCGCCGCCGGACGTGGCCGAGGCACTAGCGAACCAGGACCAAGTCGACCCACTGAGTCACATCTGGAGTCGGTGCCTCCCATGGCACAGTTCGGTCAGTCAGGCGAGCCAAATCTGCCATCCAGCATGCACTCCACACTGTCTGGAGTAGGTCGTGGGAAACAGAATGAGCCGGCTGCTCCTCCTCCGCACGTTAAGGAAGAGAACCGGCATATCCGGGCCCGTCCCAGTCCCCGGCCCAAGCCTGGTATAGAAGAAGCTGAACCGGCAGAGGCTCGGGTGCGGCCAAAAACTAGCCGTGAAGAGGCGGTGAGGAGGGCGGTGTCTGTATTATCGCAGGGTGAGAGAGAGGGACCTGAAGGAAGGAGTATTGGTGCGCGGGGAAGGGGTAGAGGGAGAGGTAGAGGGAGGGGAAGGGGTAGGTGGGAGCAAAGAGGAACGTTTGATGATTCAGAGGAAGGGTTCGCAACAGGGCTGTTCCTGGGTGACAATGCTGATGGGGAGAAGCTGGCAGAAAGGGTTGGTGTTGAGAATATGAACAAGTTGATTGAAGGCTTTGAAGAGATGAGTAGTAGAGTACTGCCTTCACCTATGGACGATGCCTATTTGGACGCTTTGCACACCAACTACATGGTGAGTGTAGTTATTTGGTTCTTTTCATTTTATATACCTGGTGTAATGTATGATTTTCAAATAATTGAATCAGTTGCCTTTTTGTTTTGGAGATAAAAGCTAATGGAAAGAAAGAAGAAATAATGTTCAAATTATTTCGAAGATTTTAATAGCTTTCGTGATTTGATTACTTCCTTTGAAATTGAGTGGTTTTTGGTTGTGGATACTACCATTTTTTGCATTTGATTTTTCCATAGTATTGAAGATTATCACTGGAAATGATTGTAAAAAAATAAGCATAAGAAATAAGTAAGGCATGGTTGTAATGGTTTAAATTAGTTGAATAAAGTCATTGCAACTTACTGAAATTATAAGAAGTCAATACAATAATACATCGTTATTTGATAATCCGGTAAGACATTCCATATGTCAATAAATGTTTATGATTTGAATTGTCTAAATTCTGGTTTTACAAATTGGATGCCTTGTTTTTTCCTCTTTGTGAATGGATTAGTAATTATTGATTGTTTTTTGTTATTTGGATTCTAGATTGAATTTGAGCCAGAATACTTAATGGGAGAGTTTGATCAAAACCCAGATCTTGATGAGAAGCCACCTTTACCTCTCCGGGATGTGCTTGAGAAGGTGAAGCCATTCATCATGGCATATGAAGGAATCCAAAGTCAAGAAGAGTGGGAGGTACTCTTACGGTTACTTTTCATATACAAGTTGGTTGACATGAGTGACCAAACTTAAACATATTTGCTAACATATCTTTGTATTCATATATTTTATCGGCTTAAATAAGTTAGTAATTTTTATTGCTTGATCTCTATATTTTTTATTTGAATCTTGAGTTCTTCATGCATGGGCTTCCTTTTAATTTTTTGTTCCACCTGCTTTCTGAAAATATTCCAGTACTATCAGATTATTCCTTTTATTTTCCTTGCAAAATTTGCCTATCATGTTACTCATATTATATTTGTTTGAGTTGAAATGGCAACTAATTGTGTACTATGTCTGTTGTGATATTAGTGTGGATGTGGTTGCATTTCTCACTGTAAGGCTGAAGTGCTGAAATGTTAGGAAAGAGTTGTTGCTTTTACATTTTTAGTAATATTTTGAGTATCATGCAGTCTGTGATGCGTTGTTCTGGTCACAGGAGCTATTTGTATTAATGCATATTACTGCATTTTTGCTATTTTTGTTTTCCTTTCACAAAATAACGACAGCTATGTATGCAAAAGAAACTGTTTTGGAGTTCTTGGAGAAGCTGGTTTTGAAAATCTGTTTTGTTGTATCCTCCTCTTTTGTGGTTCATTAGATTATATACAAATTCCATGTCTCTTGTATTCTTTTGCTATGTTGTCTACTACATTGATGCATGGATTGGGTTTTGCCATTATCATGTCGGCTATCTAACATTATTTCTTTAATATCATTCAAATACTTATTCAACATTCTTATTTGATGTCATTCATGTCAGCTTACTCATTCTTCATCAGATGGCATAATATCACCCACATCATCAGTGTTTGCTATTGGTTGTATGTTTATACTCTGTTTTTTTTCTTACCTAAAGCACAAACATGGTTCATATAAGTCAAGTTTCTTTGCTTGCTAGTTCCAATGTTAGTTGCTGCAGATATTAGATCTCACATCAATTTTTTGTTAACACAGTCAAATTTTGATCTTCTCCCTCTTACATATGTGCTTTGGGTAATGAACCAGAATGACAATAGATAGAAGAATTTGTGCTTGTTTTAAAACTTTGGGTTATTTGCTAATCTGTGAGGCAATTTGTCTATAGTAGGCTTGGTAGCTGCTAGATGTTAGATGTGCCATTGCATAGCTTAAATAACTCTTAGAGCTTTCATACTTTACTAGGAAGTTGTTGAAGAAACTATGAAGAAGGTCCCGTTATTGAAAGAGATTGTTGATCACTACAGTGGACCTGATAGGGTTACAGCTAAGAAACAACAAGAAGAATTAGAACGAATTGCAAAAACTATTCCTATGAATGCGCCTGCTCCTGTGAAACGATTTACTGATTGTGCAGTCCTTTCCCTTCAGGTCAGCATTTAAACTCTAATCCTTTCAGTTTCTTTCCATTTTATTCTTTGTGCTGAAGTGACAGTGAACCACCTCCTTAAGCATATTTTGCTAAACACTTGAGATGTCTGCTTCTGACACAAGCAGTTGAAATAGTAAAACATTCATATTTGCTAGTGTTGCATGCTGTACTTTGAGACTTTTTTGAAACAATACATTAACTCTGTTTACACTATCCCCAGCCCAATGCTTTTTCCATGCCTTTATTATTTGCAGGGTGCAGATGAGAATTGTAAAATCTTGTCTCCCTCGCCAAAATTGAAAATGAGTTTAATATTTATGAATTTTTTATTTTTTTATTTTTATTTTGCCTATGTTGGTTGCACAAGAAAGGAAATTTATCTATGAGCATGAAGGAAATTGAACATTTATCGTTACTTTCGAATAAGATGTAGAACCAAAATACTTTTGTTCAACCAAAAACAAAATATGCCTCAAAGGTTATACCTTTAAATAGAAATAAATTTTATAATTGCTGAAATATTTGACCAAATATAAAATATCCTAATAAAAATAAGCTACTCTTTTAAGTTTTCTACTGTTGGAAGAAGAATGATAATTATTAAGAGCTCTAGTATTAGGATTAGGACTTGAGATATGTTTAATTGATGGAACATAAACTACATCATTCTCTCTCTTCTAAAAAGCTTGAGCTCTATATGGAAGCATTGCAGAATTTACATTCCAGACTCATAATCTTAATAGCAACTCAATTAATCAATTGGTCCAATAATTTTCAATGGACTAAAGGCCCAGTTTTTGTCTGAACTTGTTAGTGAATTTCAGTATGCTCTAAAATTAACTTTACGATCGATTTAGTTTTCTATTTTCAAATTATGGCAAATTTGGCGCACTTTTTAATAAATTATTAAGAAATTTGAGGAAATAAAAGATTACATCTTAAACAAAATATTTTAAAGTCTTTCATATTAATCAACTCTAAATTAGTCATTTAGAATGGGCTAGTTTAGTTTAGTTTTTAGAAACTGGGGTATGTTCACAAATTGAAAGTTGTGTTGTGAGCTAATTCAGAAGTAAAATTAATTTTGATACAATTTAACCTTAGCTGACAAAATTGGAGGCAAATTGGCCTTTTAATATTTTTTTCTTTATTATATCTAGCATCGTTTTTTATCCTCTGTTTTACCTTTTTGCTCAACCACTGCTACTTGGGGTGTTTTTTTTTTTTAAAAAAAAAGAAAAAAAATCATGTTCAGGCATTATCTTAAAACAAGTATGAGTCATACTCCCTCTTCATTCTTGACATTGCAAGACTCAAAAAAAAAATCTCCATGTGATATAAAGGATCTTATAATTTTTCTGGATCTTCCTACTAAATTCAGGATAATTAATTCTGATCACATAATTCGGCTTAGAAAGATTAAATTTAGCTTGTACATTAGCAGTATTAAGCACCAGTGTAGACCGTGGCTGCAAGTGCAATCTAGAAGTTCGAACTATGGCAATTAAAAAGCACAATAAACAATACCCTTCTAGTATCACTACATAGGTGAAGTAAGATTAATGCAAAATATTTTATAATACAACCAAGTTCACAATCATTTTAGGAAGATTTCAAGTCACTGATCAACTATTTAAAGCTTCTGATATACTGTATTCCATCAGTCAGATATTTCAGCAACTTTTCATCGGAGTTGCAAAAAAAAAAAATCATTGTTTTTTTTCATCATTCTGGATCAAACCTTCTTGGTAGTGACAGTGTTTTTTTTCAAACTAAGTTTTTCTTTCCTTTTCTTTTTCTTTGTTTTTTTTTTCAACGTCATTATGCATTTTTTTGGCAGTAGCTTTTATTTTTTTTCCACAACAGCAGCAACCAGGGCTGCTCCACTTTTTATCTTGTATGCAACTACAGGTGGTTAAGGTGATGGAAGTGATGGAAGTTGTCTCTAAGACCAATTGATATAGCTCCCTAAGTTCTCACATCCAAAAAACTTTATTCTATCAAAAACCAAAGATGCCTTAGAGGCTCACTCTTATATAGATGAATAAAACCCTAAAATTATTAGAATCCTACCAAATGCAAAATATCCTAAACAAAATAAATTACTTTTAAAGTTTCCTTTTACTGAAAGAAGGATAATAATTATTAAAAGGTCTTTTCAATGATAGACTATGCGTAAGGTTAGGAGTTAGCAATTTTTATTTGATGGAATATGAACTGGAACATGTTACCATCAAGATGGTAATAATACTTATTTTATTTTTGTTATTATTATTATCATTCAAATGCTTAGGTCTGCATTTAGACTTAGTACTAATTACTGCAAGCTTGGATGCACACTAGTGTTTGGACGGTGTAGGTGTGGATATGTTTCTTTATTTGATTTAATATGGAAGTGTCAAAGTTCAAAAAGTGGTTAACCATTTTTCTTAATGTGCAATTTTAATGTATGTATTTTGTGATTTTGATATATTACATGCAAAATTTATTATATCTTGTGGACTTGGTAACTGCAGAGCAACCCTGGTTGGGGATTTGATAAGAAATTTCAATTCATGGATAAGCTTGCAAGGGAGTTTGGCAGCAACAACTAAAGCTTCGTAATTTATAATGATAAATTTTCTCCTCCCCATTTTCAATACCTGAGATCATGACTTAGTATTGAAGACTGATAATGTTAAAGATTTTCATGTGCCAATCTGGAATTCTTTTTGCTAGTGATGTATTAAGAATTTTGCTTTCATCAGCTTATATAATAATTTTGGAAATGTTTGACATAAATATTTTTACTACTTGATAATAGTGTTTTTTTAGAGTTGGCATGACTGATGGTTTCTGAGACTGTTTTGTAGTTTTTGCCTTGTTTGTGCTGCTGAGCACATTTAAATGAATTGGCAATAGCTTTAGCAGGTAATAGAAGGTTATCTAGATGATGTAGAACTGCTTGTATCCATTAATAGTTGTGGGTTTTTTTTTTGTTAAATGATTTACAAGCATTTTTTTTAATCTTAAATGAAAGTAAATTGCATTCATTGCCCCTAAATTTTTCTCGTTGTAATAGGTTAACACTCAAAATTTCATTATGTGACATTAAAATCCATTAACTTATCGTAAATGTAACCCTGAAGTCTATATAGTTAGTAAGATGTAAAAAAAAGCTATTGGAAGCTAATGTGGCGACTAACGGGGGTCTTACCTTTTCACCAGTCAAATATTATTAAGAGTTCTCTTAGGTCATGTTTGGTATACAAAAATAGTAAGAAATGAAATTTTATTTTGAAGATGGTGGTTTGGAATTTCAATATAACTCTTTAATATGTTCTGTAATAGGAATTGACATCTTATTTTTATGTTTTGTGTGATTTAATAAATAAAAAAAATTAATTATTGAAATATAAAATTTTATTCATATTTTTATGTTGGAATATGTCATGTAATAAAAATTTATGTTTGGTGTGATTCCATAAATAAAATGAATAAAAATTGAAATATAAAATCTCAATAAATAAAATTTTAATTGAAATTTTTTAAAAAAATAGCTAAGAGTCTTAATAAAATAAAATCAGAAAATTTAAAAGTAAAAAAATGCAATTCTAAAAAAAAAATACTTGAAGGGAAAATACTTGCAATTGTAATAATAGATTTTAAAATAAGGAAATGAATTCCAAATACCATAAAAAAAAAAACTAGATAATAGGATTTCTAGAATATTGAACAATCAAATTCCTATTCCCATAAAAAATGAATACCAAACTTAAAATTGAAATGAGAATTCCATTACTATTCCAAAATTGAGCATACCAAGCATGCCCTTATGGTTTTCTATCCGTCCATTCACTCTTCTCTCCCATCTCTTTTCTCTGTCATGCATTGTCTATCATGTTTGTTAAATTTTCTCTCCTCCCTCATCCTCTCTCATCTCCCTATTTGATAGAAACCATGGGACCTATTAACACTGACTATGACAGAAATATTCTAATTGCTATGCCTAGACTTCATCTTTTGGGGCAAGGTAAAGAAGATTGGAGTCAGTGATGTTGTGTTATTGTGTATTATTTGATGCTTCTTGTGCTTTGTTCCATTGCTTTCACTTGTAAATCATCAATCTTTATTTTTTCTTCAAGTTTTTTCCTCTATGAATATGGTGAAAATATTTGGCACTTTCTTTATTCTTGATGGTGAGCCAACTTCCAAGTTTCAAACTGCACAGATAAACGAGATTGATAATACAATTGAATTCAAAGTATTTTTTACTCAGCTTGCTCTTCCAGAAAATAAATTCTCGCTTGGTCCTTATTTAACAAATTTTCAGACCCTTTGAACATTACCTGTTTCCTTTGAATGTGGATTACAAACTTAGATTTTAGTTAAGATTTGCCTTGATTATTTTAACTCTTCCATTTCTACCTGATCCACCCCAAATGACAACTTTATCTCTTGTTATAATCGCATGAAAGACACTTGAGAAAAGACTAACATTTTAGATTTGATTGAGCTCACTCTGACTAAGATTTCCTTTGACAGCAGTCTTTTTGGCGGATTTGGTTGAGAGTTGTTAACACTTTCATTTTTCGCTTTGGCATTTTCACCATTACTTCATATGACCTTTCTGTTTTATTCGGCCTTCCTTGTGATGGAGAAATTATAACTTTCAAAAAAGCCTATGGTGTTAATGGATCATCTTTTGGTAACGCCAAACTTTCGTTCAACTTATTTGCAAACGAGAATATGAAATTAATTGGTGAGGTCGACCAGCAGGAACACGTGGCTTTCTTATTGTACTAGTTGTGTAAATATGGACTTCGCTCTAGATCGATTAAAGCTATTAAAGATTACTATTTTCTGGCCTATGCCTTATCCCAAAGTGAAAAGCTAGCTTTAGCTCTTTACTAGCTTTCCACCATCTACCATGGTTTTCATTCTCTTCTACTATCAAATAATGCTAGCTCGAGCTTTAGGAATGCATAAGGACCTTTGTGGATTGTCCAATTCTCACTTCGAGCTTACCTTCTTAAGTTCTTCACTAGCACTTTATCTTCTATTGAATACTTTAGTTGTTATGATTAGGTAGTGTAAAAATGGCAGAAATTTGTTTGATCCATTGAAGAGATCAATAGTTATTTTTTAATGATAAATGAGTAATTATGCAGGTTCGGATATTAATTGGGTAATGCTAATGTTAATCGGTTTTAGGATGGGTATGGGCATTAAAATTATAATTTTAAATGGATTTGGGAGGAGATATACAAAATCAGATTTAGAAAAGGGTAGGGCATTTTCATGGGTACCTTACCTGTTTCCACTGCTAACCACGATCAATAATCAAACCAAGTCCTCTTCTATTGCTAATGAGACAACTAAATTATTCCAAGTTCCCTGATGAAGGTGAAAATATTTGTTACTAAGGTCCTTCTGCAACCTCACTCTCAGGTAATTTCTCTTTAGGGCTTTATACTTTCCTCAAACCCCCTTTATCTTCATTAAACATTTTTGTTGACTTTGTTAGGCCTAGACCATTACTCAAACTACTCAGCCTAGAAAATGAGAGATCAACAAGGGGCAAGAAAGCATGTAATGTATGAAGATGTAATTCCTTTGAGCAAGGAGGCTTTTTTAGGAAAGCTCCTCTAATTATCATTATTGACTGTCAGCCTAACCTCTAGCACCTTCAATTCAGAGAATGACTTTGACTATGTTAATGAATAATTGCTTCTTACCTGTTTCATATTTCTAATTAATTTTATTTTTGCAGTACCTACTTGTAACATTCGGTGATTTAGGCCCGATTGCGTGCGACCGTAGTGAGGCGCGCTACTTCAATCAGATTCTAACTTTGGACCCATAAAAAATGACAAATAATAAAAAAAATAATTAAGGGTATTATTATTTAGGAATTAAAAAGATTAGTACTAGAACTAGAAAACAAATTACCCTATGGACCAAATCGGTGTTATTGGAATTGTTGGGGGAAAAGGTATGAAGATAAGGAAATTGGTAGAAAATAAGAAATTTCTCAAAATTTAAAAGTTAATCAAGATTAATTAAGTTAATGCACCAATGGAAATTAGGATTAAATTTTAGTTAGTGGAACTCACTCCTTAATTTTAGTGTAAAAGTCAAAAGATGAAGAAATTCTACAATCTTCCATCAAAAAATCTAACTCATATTCTTCCTCTCTTTCTCCTCTTTATGCAGTCCACCTATGCCACCAAAAGCCTCAATTTTTGCTTCATTTCAAGCTTGAACAAGAGAGGAAAAATAAGTTTTGAAAGAGAAAAATTCAAAAATTAAAGAGTTCTTGCCATAAAGGGAGCTAAGGAGCAAGAAGGAAGGAAGAAAGAAGAAAAGAAAAGGGAGAAACTTTGGGACAGATTTGGCCCACTTTGGAGAGCCATTAAGGTGACTTTATTCTTCTTAAATTCAACATTTTTCCTTCCATTTGAGACCCATAAGGATTATAGATATAATTAGGATTGGTAGATTGAGGTTATTTGGTAAGAATGGACCTAGAATTTGATATTGGTAACTAATTGAAGAAAAGTGAAGTTAAACTTTTAATGAATGATAATTGATGTTAGTTAATTATTTTATGACTTAAAAACTAGAGAAAGATAACTCTAATGGAGGAAGGAGGAGATGCCTTGGTTAAGGTAATTTGGGGAAAATTGAAATTAACGTAGGAGCAACATAATTGGTGAAAAATGAAGTGTGATTAGAGTGTTGGCTGAATAAAATAAATTGGAACCTATGATAACGTTTTTGGCAGCCATGACCTATCAAGAAGGAAGTTTAACCTTAGTATTTTTTAGCTAAATTAAAGTATAAAACATATTAGGAGCATTAGGATTTTATGTAGGTATGAAAAGTTTTGAAAATAGATGATAGAAATGAAATATGGTATGGTTGTGTAGGAAAACCAAGAGAGCAAATGAGAGGCCCTTAACAGGGTGACAAAGGCAGGGAGAAAGCTAATTAGTGAAGAGAGGAAAAGAAGGAAAAAGGAAAGCTCCAAGGCTGATTAAATATGTACTTTATTAATAAAAATAATATATGTTATCTAAATGTGTGAAAATATGTATTAATGCTAGCTATGAATGTGGTTTGCCATGGAATGTGATTGGTAGTTGCTTTTGATTTTGATTTTTTTAATTATTTTTTTTTATGGTAATGAGACTAAATGGTGTAAAAATATTAAGATATGTGAATATAATTGTGATACGGAAACTTTCGCATAAAATAAAATGCATATAATGGATGTAATTAGTAGATAGGTTTGTATCAATTGATGACTTTGCTACATAATTTTTGGAGCAGTTTTGACTATTTTGAATAAATAATGATCTGGTAATGATATTAAGATGAAATTAGTTGGAAATTGTTAAACCTTGAGGAGTATTTCCGTCATTTTGATGATAACAAATAATATATCAATATTGTATTTAACATACTTGTTTTTGTAAGTATATTATATAGGACATGAATTAAAATTGCAAGAATGGAGAATTGGAAGAATAATCGTTGAGAAACAAAAATCAAGTAGTAGCATGTTCACTGCCGTGACTTTAGGAGTCACTCCCGTGAAGAAAGCTAACCGTTACCAAAACCAACATTTGAAGTTCACGGCCATGAAGGAAAAACAAACCGTGAAGTAAGCATTTCAGTCACCCCTGTGAATAAAGGTGTCACCCCTGTGAATAAAGGTGTCACCCCCGTGAAGCTTCATGCAATTTCATCCAGAGAGCTTCACGACCAGAGTCACCACTTCACTCACGGCTGAGAAGATTGTCACCCCTGTAAATAAATGTGTCACCCCCGTGAAGCTTCATGCAATTTCATCCAGAGAGCTTCACGACCAGAGTCACCACTTGGATCACGGCTGGGAAGATTGTCACGCTTGTGAAGGAGTATGTCACACCCATGACTCAATATGTCAAAAACATTCCAGAGAGCTTCATGACCAAGGTCACCACTTCAGTCACGGCTTGGGAAGAACTGTCACCCCCGTGACAAGCATAGTCATGCCCGTGAACAATGAAAGAGAAAAATGTCAGGCGCGATTTTTTGGTTAGTACAACGGCTAGTTTCTTATTTAATGCACCCCAACGGAAATATTCAGGTATGAGAGTATAAATGGAAGTCATTTACGCATTAAGGAACAAAAGGATGATAAGAAAAACAAAAGATTAGCATATACTTCAAATCACAAGCTATCTTGTACTTTCATACTTTTAGAAAAAATCAATTCTCTGTAAAAATCTTTTTTCTCCTCATATTTGAGCAATAAAGATTTATAAGTGGTTCTCTCTGTAATCTTTACTCAAGTGAGCTTTGGGTAGTTCTGGGTTAAGAGTAGAACACTTGTAAGGGTTAGTTGTGTGAGCCATTGTGAGAAACACCATAGTTGGGAGTGAGCTTGTGAAACTCCATTGTAACACTTAGTGTGTTAGTAAAACTCCCAATAGCGATTGGGGAGAGGAGTAGGGTTTTTTAACACCCGAACCTCTATAAATCTGTGTGTCAAATTTCTCTATCCCTTCTAAAATTAACTGTCTATTTCTGCACTTTAAAGTTTAATTTTTAAAACTCCAATTCAACCACCCCTTCTTGGCTTAATATCTGGGCAACAATTGGTATCAGAGCCTTGTCTAGCATCGAGGCCTAAAAAGCGCTAGTAAAGAGTAAGATATGGCCAGTGAAGGATTCCAGAGTCTCAAACCTTACTTTCATAGAACAAATTATGCCTATTGGAAGTTTAGGATGGAGACATACTTGGATAGTGAAGGAATTGAAGTCTGGGATAGTGTACGAAAAGAATGGACACCACCAACCAGAAGAGGAGCTGATGGTGAAGAAGAAATCTTATCAAGAGATGATTGGACAGAGCCTCAAAGGAGAGCTAATTTCAAAAACAAGAAGGCAATGACAATCCTATCAAGCTCATTATCTATTGAAGAATGTGGGAGAATACAATACTGCTCAACATCATATAGTATGTGGAAGACATTGGAGAACTATCATGAGGGAACTAAGCAAGTCAAATCCAAGAAGATTCAACTTCTAAGCTCAGAATATGAGCTCTTAGAGATGAAATCCAATGAGTCAATCACTGACATGACCAACCGTCTTCTATCCATTATAAATGGAATGAGGAAACTTGGGAAGCATCTAAGTTTGGAAGATGTAAACAATAAAATCCTGAGAAGTCTTCCTCTTTAAGACTATGGTTCAAGAGTTGCTGGCATAGAAGAAGCAAATGAAGATATGAGCATCATGAATACTGATGTGCTGATTGGCAAGCTTCTCACACATGAGATGGCAGTAAAGAGAGATAGAGAGCTTGAAGTAGAGCCAGAGAAAAGAAAACCCTTAGCACTCAGAGCCTCTACTTCAAAATCTCAAGAAGAAAGTGAAGATAATGAAGATATGAGTGATGATGAAAATGAGGACATCGCTATGCTTTCAAGGAGATTAAAAATAATCATGCAGAAGAAAATGAGCAATTCCAGAAAATTCAGGCAAAGAAACCTCAAACAAATTTCTAATGATACACATAGAAGTAAGGAAGAGGTAAAATGCTATGAATGTGGAAAGAAAGGACATATCAAACCAGAATGTCCAAGGCTCAAAAAGCATAAGAGCAAATACCAAAGAGACAATGGAGAGAAAGGTCATAAAGCCACATGGGATGACAAAAGCTCTTCAAGTGAAAAAGATGATAATGAAAGTGAAGAGGTCAACCTATGCTTCATGGCTATTGAGGATCACGTCTCGGACAAAGTAAGATCACTACACTTATACTCTTTCAATAATGATAGTAGTGATAATGATAGTAATAGTGATAGTGATGATGATGATAATGAGCAAAGCCTAATAGAAGAATTAAATATAAAATTAGAGAAATATAGAACTAAATTTAGTACCTATAGAAATAATATCTCTAATCTGAAAAATAAGATAGATGGTTTAGAAAAAGAGAACATAAAGCTTAAATCATCTAATGAATCTCTTCAAAAGTCATTAGATGAATACTCATCCAGACCCTCAACAGCTTCATTGTTAAAAGAAAATAATACTTTGAAAAATGTAGTTGAGGAACTTAGAAATTCCATTTCTAAATTTCACAAAGGTAATGAAAGCTTAGATACTCTCATTGTGTCTCAAAGACCACCCTTAATAAGACATGGTCTAGGATTTAAGGACACATCATCATCTTCTCACAAAACTATATTTGTTAAATCTAAAGAATCTCACATCTCCACACCTGTTAGAACTGCACCAAGAAATAAGATTGTTAAACCTTATGTACAGAAAAAGAATAATCATGCCTTTATGTATAGGAAGCATGCATCTAGAAAAATGCAAATTAGTCATGATTGTGCATGCCATTGTTCTCAAAATCAGTCTAATAGATTTATGGCATTTAAACACAGTGTAAGACCAAAAAGCAAGTTTAGACCTAAACAATGTAATTATTGTATGAAAATGGGTCACATAAATAAACATTGTCGGATAAGGAAGGCTCATTGGGAACCTTCATGTGCTAACCCCCAAGGACCCAAACTCATTTGGGTACCTAAATATCATACTTGATTTGTGATTCTATAGGTATGCCTCAAGTCCACAATAAACAAAAATGCGTGACTAGTAGACAATGGATGCTCAAGGCATATGACAGGAGACAAAGAACTCTTCAATGAAATCAAAAGTATTGATGGAGGTAAAGTTACCTTTGGAAACAATGCAAAGGGTAAGGTAATTGACATTGGTTCTATTGGTGTTAATGGTACTACTTTTATTAAGGATGTCTTACTTGTTGATGGCTTGAAACATAACTTGTTAAGTGTAAGTCAATTATGTGATAAAGGAAACAAAGTAATCTTTACTTCAAATGAATGTCTTGTAATCTTTATTGATGGTCAAGAAATATTTAAAGGAAATAGAGATATCAATACGTACATAATAAACTTACATGAGCTATCTAACCATTCATCTAAGTGTCTTGTGACTACTAGTGATGAGTCTTGGCTGTGGTATAGAAGACTTGGTCATGCTAATATGGACTTAATACAAAGTCTCAGCACAGAAGAGCTAGTAAAAGGATTACCAAGAGTTAAATATGAAAAAGGCAAGACATGTTATCCTTGTCAAAGAGGAAAACAACACAAGTCATCTTTCAAAGCCAAAAACATAGTAAGTACTTCAAAACCTCTTCAACTCCTGCATTTAGACTTGTTTGGACCTACTAGAATTACTAGCTTAGGAGGAAAACATTATGCATTTGTCATCGTAGATGATTACTCTAGATTTACTTGGGTAATTTTCTTAGCTCAAAAGAGTGATGCTTTTGAAAATTTCAAAAACATTGCTAAAAGAGTTCAAAATGAAAAAGGGTACTGCATTTCAAAAATAAGAAGTAATCATGGGAAAGAATTTGAAAATGAAAACTTTGAAAGCTTTTGTCTTGAACATGACATTTCACATAATTTCTCATCTCCTAGGACACCTCAACAAAATGGGGTAGTTGAAAGGAAAAATCGAACATTAATTGAAATGGCTAGAACAATGCTTAATGAATATGAGTTACCAACTTATTTTTGGGCAGAAGCTACAAACACTGCATGTTATATTTCAAATCGAGTTTTCAAAAGACCTCTTTTAAACAAAACCTCATTTGAGCTATGGAATGGAAGAAAGCCCTTGGTATCATACTTTAGAGTATTTGGATGCAAGTGTTTTATATTGAACACCAAGGACAATCTTGGAAAATTTGCCTCTAAGTCTGATGAAGGTATCTTTTTAGGATATTCTATAACCAGCAAAGCATATAGAGTATTTAATAAAAGATCATTAACGGTTAAAGAATCCATGCATGTTGTTTTTAATGAATCTAGTAGACTTGATCTTGTGAAAGGTAGTGCGCTTGATGATGTTGTAGGTAATATGAAAAAACTTGTCATTGAAAATGGAAAAGAAGAAAACGATCAAGAAAATTTACTACCTCAAAATCAAGAACAAATGGAGCAAGAACTTCCAAAAGAATGGAGAATGACGAAAGATCATCTAAAAGAGCAAATAATTGGTGATCTATCAAGGGGAGTAAGTACTAGATCTCATTTCAAGCATTTAGTCACTGACATTGCTTTTATTTCACAAATTGAGCCTAAAAACATTGATGAGGCTCTTAATGATGAAAGTTGGGTAATTGCCATGCAAGAGGAACTCAACCAATTTGAGAGAAATAAGGTATGGAACCTAGTACCTAGACCAAAGAATCATCCAATCATAGGCAGCAAATGGGTATTTAGAAATAAATTAGATGAACAAGGGTTAATAACCAGAAATAAAGCAAGACTAGTTGCAAAAGGATATAATCAGGAAGAAGGTATAGATTATGATGAAACATATGCACCTGTAGCTAGATTAGAAGCTATAAGAATACTCTTAGCTTATGCATGTCACATGAATTTCAAACTCTTTCAAATGGATATGAAAAGTGCATTTCTAAATGGTTATATAGATGAAGAAGTATATGTAGAACAACCACCGGGTTTTGAAAGTTATGATTTGCCAAATTATGTTTTTAAACTTTCAAAGCTTTGTATGGTTTAAAACAGGCTCCAAGAGCTTGGTATGAGAGACTAAGTTATTTTTTTATTAGAAAATAGCTTCACAAAGGGAAATGTTGACACTACACTTTTCATCAATAAAACATAAGCATGATATACTTATTGTTCAAATTTATGTTGATGATATAATATTTGGTTCTACTAATGAGTTGCTTTGTCAAGAATTTGCTAAATGCATGACTAGGGAATTTGAAATGAGCATGATGGGAGAACTTAAGTATTTCCTTGGTCTACAAATCAAACAAAGCAATGAGGGCATATTCATCAACCAATCCAAATATGCCAAAGATTTAATCAAGAAATTTGGTATGGAAGGATGCAAAAATGCCAAGACTCCTATGAGCACATCAACGAAATTGGATAAAGATGAAAAGGGTAAGAGCATAAATGAAAAGCTTTATAGAGGTATGATTGGATCACTTTTATATCTCACTGCTTCTAGACCCGATATTATGTATAGTGTTTGCTTATGTGCACGATTTCAATCATGTCCTAAAGAATCTCATTTAAATGTTGTAAAAAGGATTTTAAGATATTTACATGGATCATTGCATCTAGGGTTATGGTATCTTAGGTATTCATCTTTTTATATTATAGGATATTCAGATGCAGACTATGCTGGTAGTCTTTTGGATAGGAAAAATACTTCAGGTACTTGTCACTTTATTAGAGAATGTTTGGTCTCTTGGTTTAGCAAGAAACAAGTTTCAGTTGCTCTCTCAACTGCTGAAGCTGAATATGTAGCAGTTGGATGTTGTTGTACACAAATTCTTTGGATGAAACAACAACTTAAGGACTATGGTCATGAGATGAACCATATACCTATAAAATGTGACAACACTAGTGCTATAAATCTTTCAAAGAATCCTATTCAACACTCTAGAAGTAAACATATTGACATTAGACACCACTTTATTAGAGATCATGTTCAATATGGAGATGTTGAATTAGAATTTATAAGCACAAAAAATCAATTAGCAGATATTTTCACTAAATCTCTAAATGAGGAAAGATTTAATTTCATTAGAAGAGAACTAGGAATGATTGATGGATTAACCTTGTGATTGCAAGAATATGAAATTTTAATTGTTGATCTTAAATCATATCAAAAGTTATAAGATAGAAATTTTGATGAGAATTCATGTTTTATGAAGTAGAATCTTTGTTGAAATGATTTAGTCTTGTTGTAGAACTTAATTTCCATTTGATGAAAATTATAGGGGAGTCACACCCGTGACATATATTCACGCCCGTGACTTAAGTGGCCCAAAGAGGCAGTATCGTTCACGACTTTGGTTCACGACATGACTCACGACTTCAAGTGGTGAAACTTAGTTTCACGGCTTGAGTCACGCCCGTGAAAATGGACTTTCACGCTCGTGACGATATTTCACTCCCGTGAACAATTACGCCCCAAAAACTCACAGAAGCTTTCACACCTTGTATCACGGCTTGCTTCACGGGCATAAGTAGTGAAATTCAACAGTTCACGCCCGTGACCAATTCTTGACCCCCGTGACCGATGATCATTCACGCCCGTGAGATTCAAACCTCACGCCCGTGAACATATTCACGCCTTCATTCACAGGTGGAACACTCATTCAGCAAACCGTGAACACGACCATTCACGCCCGTGAAACCATAAGTCACGCCCGTGAATGTATCGAATATATAAGAAAACAACCGGTTACAACCTTCATTTCAACTCTCCATCTCCCAAAACCGCTCTCATTTACTCTCATTCATTGAGACATTGAAGATTCCGACCCCAAAGACTTGAAATTTCACTATAAATACCACCAAAAGTTCGAATCTTCAGCAGAAATCATACATTTCTAGGGTTTTACATCAAATTTTCTGTCATAAATTATCTTCAACTCCATCAACAACTAATTTCTTCAAATATGGAGTCTGCTTCATCTAAGGGAAAGAGAAATAAGTCCCATGCACCTAAGAGGTATGCAGATTACCTCATGAACCGCATTCCGGAGAGTTGCCATCCTCGGTATGCAATTTTGAAGAAGAGACCTCTTTTATCATCAAGGTCCTTCGATTGGCAGACAGTCCGTAGTCTCGGGCTTGAGATGGCTATGACAGAGCAACTACAAGCCTGTCATCTCAAAGAGTTTGTTGAAATTCATCAGCCGACTCTGAGGGAGCTAACGCTGGAATTTCTCAGCACCTTGTAGGTTTCACCAACTGGAGTGGTGAAATTCCAACTCTGCAATAATCCTAACACCCTTAGTGCCATCGCATTTAGAGAATTGTTCAACCTACCATTTGATGGCATTCTAAATGAGACTGAGGTTGAATTCTCTGCCCCTCTAGCCTGGACTCATTTTGGATATAATTGTAGCTGGGACGTGAAGAAGACAAAGAGCACTCGTCTCGTGGCCCCAGTACATAGGTATTTGCATAGGTTCCTAACCTATAGCATTTTTGCTAGGGGAGAAAGTAATGGAACAATCAGAAAGTCAGAGCTCTTCCTCCTTGAGATGACTCGCAGGGGAGTCACAGTGGCACTCTACAGATGGTTTGCAAACCATCTTCTCTCCATTGCCACCAAGCCCACATGAGATATTTTGATTGGGGCATATGACACCCATATTGCAGTGAAGCTCAATTATTTGAAGCTGGATGACCATCACTTCAACATTATTCCTGCACATCCTCGAGATAGGCTGGATGTCGAGTCATTCATCAAGATGGGAGCGCTGTTAAAATCGTTTTTCAGAACGATATCTTCTACCGCTTCACTGATATTGCTGGAGAGATTATCTGGGAAGATAATGACACGGAGGATTTTAAAGCAGGCCTCCAGGGAGTCCAGCAGAAAAAGAGGGCTCGGATTGAGGAAGCACCTCCAGCAGTCGAGCAGGACATTGGACAGTCCTCAGCTTCCATACCATCCTTAGCGCAGTAGGTGGTCGACCTCTTAGCACCACGTTTTGAGCAGCTGCAGACTTCCATGGATGAGAGGTTGGAGAACCTCAAGGACTTCATGGAGTCTCGGATGGACAGCCTTGAGGCTGAAGTAGCTAGGCTTCATGATAGGATGTCTGGCTAGGAGATAGGCTAGAGTGTAGCCTAAATTTGATCATTTTTAGCTTGTTTGCCATTTTTTTTATGTTTGCTTATGTAGGAAATCTTAAATTTCCTTTCTTAGTTTGTATCCTTTCCTTTATATATATATATATATATATATATATATATATATATATATATATATATATATATATTTTCTTGTTGTTTACTTAAATCTTCATATCCTTTTTTGATTGATGACAAAAGAGGGAGAAAACTAGCAATATATGATAGGTAATATATGATAAGGGAGAATGGTATCAAACTAGCAATATAAGAATTGTGAATTGGAAAATGTGAAAATTTCATATGCAAAGTATAAAATTGGAAAATTAAGTTTTTTTATATACCTTAGATATACCCTAAGTATACTTTGCATATACCTTAAAGCAAGTTACAAATAAATACATGCCATGATATACCTTAAATATACCTTACATATACTTCATGTCTTGAAAAGGAATTAAGGTATGTATTGGATATACTTCTCATATAACTTGCATATACTTAAAATCTAGTTTAATGCTACATCATTATTCACTATTCTTGCACATTATAATTTTTTATCCTAAGTATACTTTGAGGGGGAGACTTCTCCAAATCACATATTGCTAGATTATTTGTCACCATCAAAAAGGGGGAGATTGTTAAACCTTGAGGGGTATTTCCATCATTTTGATGATAACAAATAATATAGCAATATTGTATTTAACATACTTGTTTTTGTAAGTATATTATACAGGACATGAATTAAAATAGCAAGAATGGAGAATTGGAAGAATAATCCTTGAGAAACAAAAATCAAGTAGTAGCATGTTCACTGCTGTGACTCTAGGAGTCACTCCCGTGAATGAAGCTAACCGTTACCAAAACCAACATTTGAAGTTCACGGCCATGAAGGAAAAATAAACCGTGAAGTAAGCATTTCAGTCACCCCCGTGAATAAAGGTGTCACCCCCATGAAGCTTCATGCAATTTCATCCAGAGAGCTTCACGACCAGAGTCACCACTTCACTCACGGCTGGGAAGATTGTCACCCCCGTGAATAAAGGTGTCACCCCCGTGAAGCTTCATGCAATTTCATCCAGAGAGCTTCACGACCAGAGTCACCACTTGGATCACGGCTGGGAAGATTGTCACGCTTGTGAAGGAGTATGTCACACATGTGACTCAATATGTCAAAAACATTCCAGGGAGCTTCATGACCAAGGTCACCACTTCAGTCACGACTTGGGAAGAACTGTCACCCCCGTGACAAGCATAGTCACGCCTGTGAACAATGAAAGAGAAAAATGTCAGGCACGATTTTTTGGTTGGTACAACGGCTAGTTTCTTATTTAATGCACCCCAACGGCTATATTCAGCTATGGGAGTATAAATGGAAGTCATTTATGCATTAAGGAACAAAAGGATGATAAGAAAAACAAAAGATTAGCATATACTTCAAATCACAAGCTATCTTGTACTTTCATACTTTGAGAAAAAATCAATTCTCTGTAAAAATCTTTTTGCTCCTCATATTTGAGCAATAAAGATTTATAAGTGGTTCTCTCTGTAATCTTTACTCAAGTGAACTTTGGGTAGTTCTAGGTTAAGAGTAGAACACTTGTAAGGGTTAGTTGTGTAAACCTCCAAAACACAAAGTGTAGGTTGTTTGTGTGAGCCTGTAAAACACAAAGTGTAGGTTATTTGTGTGAGCCTGTAAAACACAAAGTGTAGGTTGTTTGTGTAAGCCTGTAAAACACAAAGTAAAGGTTGCTTGTGTGAGCCTGTAAAACATAAAGTGTAGGTTGTTTGTGTGAGCCTGTAAAACACAAGGAATTGGTTATTGTGTGAGCCATTAAAACACAAGGGATTTCTGGGTTAGGTGTGAGTCATTATGAGAAACACCATAGTTGGGAGTGAGCTTGTAAAACTCCATTGTAACACTTAGTGTGTTAGTGAAACTCCCAATTGCGATTGGAGAGAGGAGTAGGGTTTGTTAACACCCGAACCTCTATAAATCTGTATGTCAAATTTTCTCTATCCCTTCTAAAATTAACTGTCTATTTCCGCACTTTAAAATTTAATTTTTAAAACTCCAATTCAACCCCCCCTTCTTGGCTTAATATCTGGGCAACATAAATGAAATTAGAATAAAAAAGACAAAACTTTCATTCAAAACCTAAGTTCAAATTCTAATTGAAAATGGGCTAAAAATTGGACACAAAATCCTGGACCTGTAGGTACCCAGAAAACATTGGGTAAACTTATTGGAATGCCTTTCAATAAAAGGGCCATAAATTTTGATAAAAAACTTGAATTTGTATGATTTGTAATGAATCTAAAAGCCGAGACATTAAACTACAAAATATTAGAAGACCATAAATTCAAATTCAAACTAGAAATGGGCTAAAAATGAGGCCCAAATTAGGGCAAAATCAATCATAAATAAAATTTTGATATATTGGACTTTTGCATGTGGGGTGTTGAATATATATGCTAATTAATGTGAATTTTTACTTAAATTGTAGTCATAAATGTCTACTAAATTATTTATACAATTATCATTTTTGAAAATATTGTGAATCAATATAAAATAGTTAAGCCCTAAGATACCTTCCTTAGAACTAGAACAGAGAATAGTTTGGCACATCAATCATGAGATTTAAGGCACTCGGTGCTAAAATTTAAAAGCCGAAAAATGACTATTCTATAAATGCGCTTAGCGCATAATTATTATACTGGTAATGATAATATTACAAATGCCGGTGATGTCACTATTATAAAAATGGTCGATGCAATATGATGAAAGCCGGTAACGGTAACCCCGTTATTCCTATTAGTTAGTTCGGTTATAGGTGTTATGGGCACAAGGAAAATGAAAAATAACAATAATATAAAAGTATCTCATTTTGATAATGTTGTGTTAAATTAAAATTGTTAAATATTAAATATTTGATAACATTTATTTGATTTCATATAATTCTTTTAATTTATGCCTTATTTGTGAAATTATTAAATGACATGTAAGAAAATATATGTATGTAAGATTTTTATCTCTGAAGCACCACTAAGCTAATAGCTTAGCGCGGGTAGTTTTCTCTCGCGTAGATTCTAAAGAATAGCTGTAGATAATATAGCCGTCGGAAGAAGAAGGGTACCCATACGAAAAATGACTTAAAGCTTTATACATATTTTGGTATATTTTGTTAAAAACTTTATAAATTAAATTATAGTTTTATCTCATCTAATATGTATTGGGAATGTGTACATCTAATGTAATGGACATAGTTTGGATGTAAAATAATATATTTTATAAATAAATAAAAATTTTAAATATTAGTGTTTGTAATAATTACATTTTAGTGTTTGCAATATTTTTGCAAAAAAAAAAAATTTAATTTAGCTAATCTTATATGACAGTTAGTCGGGTAATGCTCACTTACCTTGCTAAACTAAAGTGAGGTAAGGGGGCGTTACATTACTGCCTCGAACTAGAGAGCTGAGTGTTCTACTCTTCCTTTCTCATCAAATGCTTTTGTAGATAAGGTCTCTTATAGTGAGCAAGACAAGCTTTCTCAAAATCCTAAGGCTTCAATTCATATTCCTTCTATTTCAACTGATCATAGTGTTGTTAAGCCTTGACGTCAGTATCCTTCACCGAATGGATCCCTTTTTTCTAGGCCGTGTCAGATTTCTCTTCCACATTCTCCAACATCATCAATCGATTATGACATTTTCAACTTTGAAGTGATGCTTTTAAGTACTTATGTAGCTCTTTTTGCAAAAGAAACTACAACTAGTGTTGTAGTAGGATCGAATCCTCCCTAGGGAATTGGTGAGCCTCAAATGGTATATGGCCTGAACTCCAATGAGAGTACATCTCCGAAAACTAGTCAGCAGATTGACCTTAGATTCTCTAGGACTTTTACTGTTGAGTATTTTCCATCTTTGGAAACTGATGATGATGAATTTGAGCCTTGATATGGAGAGCATATTCCTTCCATCACCAAAATTAGATTTGAATTAGATAAGGCTATCAAAGTGGCTATAGACTTTTTGCTTGAACTGAGCCAACAAAATAAAAGACATGTTCATGCCACCACCTTGGCTCATTCCTAATGCCCTTCTTTATAGTGCCAATTAGAACTTTACTAGTTGCTTCTGCTCCATTGTTTAATTGAGTGTAATATGGTGTTGAATGTTTGAGCTTGATCCCCAAGCCTTAAAGGAAACTGCTAATCTATAAGTCGATGAACATTGTTCTTTGATCTGTAGTAATATATTATTGGCAAGCTATGCATTAAGATAATAATCTCCTTGATAAATTGAATCACTACTTGATATGTCACATATTTCAAGGTCAAAGCTTCGACCCATTTGGTGAAGTAATTCAGGGTAATTAGGATGAAGGTTTTTCCCTTAGGTGATGGTGGCTATGCTATACCTTCTCAATAATATCTGTAGCCCATCCCTTGAACGACCATGGTCAAATGATCAAATGCAATTCCTCCGTAGACAATTATTGAATAGGACCATATCGCTGACACTCCTCCATCCCTTTGAAGTACTTTCTGCAATCACATTCAAATGTCGACGAAAAGTACCCTAACTTGATGACTTGCCACTTTTATGTGCCCTCACTGATGTGTTCTTGCCAACCCTTCATGAATTTTAGGCATTATTAATACTGCTTCCTTAAATGAAACACATCTTGTAAGTTCTCCATCATGCCACCTTCAAAATAGCTCATTTGAAATGAGATAGTATTTAAAAATTTTCTTTTTAAACATTTGAGATGTCCTTGCGTTTGAATTCTTAATATACTAGATTATTTCATATCTTCAGTCTTTATTAAAATCTAGCTCCATAATTGGCCTCAATTCTCTAAGTAGTTTCTACCTTACCTTAAGAACACTGTATGGCTAAAAAATGGTTAATTTCTTTTAAAAAAAAGTATTTTGGATCTAGATACATTTTATGCTCAATTGTTGACCACATAAATTCCTTCTTTTTTTAATTAACTAAAGTGAAAATTGTTCAAAACCTCTTTCCAAGTGTTGTGTGTTTTGAATGTATGGTTTTAAGGGTAGTTGATATGCATTTATATATCCTTGACACCTACTGAACAACCAATAAAGAATCATCTTAGGCTCAAACTCTTTTTGCCCCCAATTTTACCATATTTTTGAGACCTAAAAAGCCATAAGCACTAAGATAAGGTGAATTGGTGATTTTTGTAAGGAATGGAAAATTAAAAATTTAAGCAAAGTGAAGAGCAAGAGAGAAAAACAACATAGGAGATTTAGAGAGGTTCGACCCTTAAAGCCTATGTTCTCTCCTCAATCATTGTTGAGAGTGTTAATCACTATCAATCTGCTTCCCAAGTGTAGATTAAACCCTTACAAGCTTATGATAAGCTACCCAAGTGTTTTTCCAAGGCTCACACTAAAACCCTTTACAAGTGTTTTTATGGCTCAACACAAAACCTTCAATACAAGTGTTTAATTCCTAAACCAATTCACCCAATCTTACTATCAGTAATTGTTTGCAAGAAAAAAACACTCAATAACCTATAACTCAAGATCACTTGAGCTTTACAGAATTGAAAAGAAATAGATGAAGATACAAATAAGTTAACAACAAAGATTTAATACATACAATTCTCACAAATGATTTCTCAAAGTAATTTAGCTCTTGTTGTTTTTCTTGATCTTCTTCCTTCAGAAATATGAAGTATTTATAAACTTTCTTTGAAAAATATTTGTTAGAGATACATTAAATAAAATTATAGTCATTCAACTATCTAAAAAGCATGTTAGCAATGATAATTTTTGCAGATTCATCGGCATGAATAGCTTTGCTAAATCTGAGTTCAGCACTCCTGAATTTGAAAATTTCTTAGAGCTTGATATTCATGGGCATGAATAGTTGTTCACAGACGTGAAGACTTTGTGCAAACCATGAACTACCTTGTGAAATAAGTCGTGAATGAATATGAAAATTTTGGCTTTGGCTTTCACGAGTGTGAAGGCTTTGTCACAAGCGTGACATCCTGTCTAGTAGTGAACCACGTTGGGAAGCTGGCTCTGAATGACTGAAATTTGAATTCTATGCACCACAAAGCTTTCATGGGTGTGACTCTCCTTTCATAGGCATGAATAACTCTTATTTTGTAATTTTAAACTTGAATCAACTTGATTTCTTTGGCTTTGATTATTTAATAACCATTTAACTTATTTAATCACTTAAAACACATAATTTGGTTAAATTTCTTATTACTCAATTATTTGTAATCATTAAAATAATGGAAATAATCTTTAAGGTTCAACAATCTTCCCATTTTTTATGGTGGTAAATAATTGTGCAATATGTGGATTAAGGAGAGAATTTATCCCCTTCAACAAATAATTATAAAATAATAATAATTGAAATACATAGGCATGCTTCCTTTTATCAAGCCAAAATCCAAAATTTTAATTGAATTCAATTGTTCCCATTATGGTCACATTTCTATCACAACTTATTTCAAAAATATGATTTTTAATCAAGTCATGCCAATGTATTCACAACTATATAAATTAGCTTTCACAATATACCAATTAATGAAAATCTATAAGCCATAATATAGGCCATACAATGTGTCTCAAACACATAACCCAAACATATGCTTTATGTACCATATATATCCCAATATCATCAATCACAAACTCAAGATACCAAATTACAAGAACAATTTATATATTTTTCAAGATGCCAAATGATCACAACTTATGATACCAATTTAATCACAAGTGTCACAAGTACCAATACTTGTCATTCGCAAGCATAAATCATATATTATATATTTGCACAATTCCTATATTTCTCCTCCTTTGCCACTATCAAAAACATTAAACCAATAGGAGAAAGTATCCAAAACAAGCATCACAACCCAAATATCTCAACAGTTTTGAAATACAAATTGAATTTGTCCAAAAAGTTTTAAGTACATTTTTCGATTGTTTGTAAAAAAAATGAAAATGAAGAAATAAATAACATTAGTGATACTCCTGCAGTAGATGGATTTAAAGGAATGTGGCATCAAACTCGAGACTTGGATGAGCATCTACTCACTTCTTAAACACTCTAAAGCATTGCTGAAGGGCATCAAAATGCTAATAAAAATGGTTGATGAGTTGCTGCATCATGTCAGGAGCTAAGGAGGAAGACTCACCACCTGCTAGCATATATGTAGCCTCAGTTCACTATCTCTTTCTCTATTGCTTACCCTAAAGACCAATTTTTAACTCATTGTTATCACCATCCTCCCAAATAACCTCATGTTAAGGTTCTTGAAATGATAATACACATCTCCCTAATAATGAATCCTTGCAACTACAACCATCTTAATAAAAGATTTTATATCCAATTTATCTTTGGAAAAAATAGGCAAAGGATCATATTGATGGTCATCTAAGTCAAGGAGGCCAAGTCCTATAGCTAGGTGAATGACATATCTACCAATCAAAATATCTCCAGTGGGTTTGGTAGCAATCGAGAGCAAATGAGTAGCAAGTCATCTACTCATAGCAATGGGTTTCTCCAAGCATGAATAACAACTCTGTTTTTCTCATAGCACCATTACTATCACCCTTAGAAAAGATTCTATAGGTCATGAAGCAATGAATGTATTTCAGTGTGGGATTAGCTAAGTGTGTGCTCTTGGTCAGTTTCACATCCCAGCTATTGTCTCTCCCAAAATAACCCTAAGCATCATGAGGATTAAATTATATTGTCTCACTCTCATTCAACAACCTCTGACATGATAATTTATAAAAGCTAGCAAATTCTATTAGAGTTATTTTCTTATAGCATAATTGAAAACTCAACTTCCCAATAACAACAACATGTAAGTTGTTTAGATATGTCAACAAACACCAAAAGACCCATATTGGTCAACCAAACCTTCATTTCAGATTCTAAAGCACATGCCTTTACACATTCCCAATCAAAGGATCTAGAAGAGAACAAAGATTGGATTTTTGGAATATTGTACCTTCTAATGGTGCTTGAAGGTAGCAAACTGATCAAAGGGATATTGATCAGTCTTCTAGCAGCTGTTTTAGTCCATTTTTCCTTTCCCTTTGAGCTATTCTCCATTGTTGATGTTTAAGCTTGAAAAGGAAGGTCAAAAGATGAGAAAAAGAGTTGAAACGCAAAGGAAATGCCTTACCATGACTGTATGTATTCTTACATTTGGATTATTCGATTTTCCCTTTAAACTTTATTTTAATGAGAGAAAAGTGGTAGAATCAGGTTTTAATGAAGAAATTTGTTGAAAAATAGTGGAAAATGAGCTAAAATGACAAAAATTGAGGGATAACTGTTAGTTTTGGTGAGAGATTAGAAGAGGGGCAACTATGGAGGAAAGAGAAAGTGAGAGGAAGAAGATGATGTTTTAGGGCTAAAGATGACTTTCATGACCGTGAGTATATGTTCATGGGGTGCCAAGGTGTGAACGATTTTTCCTCTTGAGGTCAATTGTTCACGGCTGTGAATATATGTTTACAGGCATGAACCTTGTAGTAACAGGTACCAACCCACAACACAAGGCATGAACAAGAGCAAAAACAGTTTATGTTCATTCATGGCCAAGTTTCACAACCATGACTACCTAGTCACAGGTGTGAAGCCCTATTTCATAACTCTTTCAACTCGTGAATACAAACAAGTTTTTTTTGGAAAAAATGCTTCTTCCTAAGTTATCTAAGACCCTTTTTATGGTCATTTAAAGAATTTTAAAAACATAAGCATCAAATAATATTATTAAAAACATATCATAAACAATCACTCTAGGTTCACAATGATCATTTAATCAATAAACAAGAATTACATAGAATTCCCATTTAACACACATATTTCTCTCTTAATAAAATTAAATCTTTCTTCACACAGAGGTTTGGTAAATATATTAGGAAATTGATTGACAGTATCAATGAATTCTAAGATAATATCACCTTTATGGATATGATCACATAAGAAATGATGTCTAATGTCTATATGCATACTTATAAAATGTAGGATTGGATTCTTGCAAAGATTAATAGCACTGGTATTGTCACATTTAATGGGAATGTGATTAAGTTCCAAGACAAAATCCTTAAGTTGTTGCTTGATCCATAACACTTGTGCACAATAACCTGCTGCAACATATTCAACATCAACAGTAGATAATGCCACTGAGTTTTGCTTCTTGCTAAACAAAGAGACAAGGGAGTTTCCTAAAAACTAATATGTACCTAAAGTACTTTTCTATCAAGAATCCGCATTTGAATAAGCCACTAAATCAAATGATATGTTCTTAGGATACCAAAGACCTAAATGTTGAGTGCCTATTAAATATTTTAAAATTCTTTTAATAACATGTAAATGTGAGTATTTAGGACAAGATTTAAAATGTGCACACAAGCATGCAACAAACATAATAACGGGTCTACTTACGATAAGATAAAGAAGGCTACCAATCATACCTCGATATTTCTTTTTATCAATAGATTTACCGTTCTCATCTTTATCGAGCTTGATGGTGATCCTCATAGGTTTTTTACTTTCCTTGGCATCATCCATCCCAAATCTTTTGAGCAAATCTTTGGTGTACTTAACTTCATTGATGAAGATCCCATCTGAGCATTGATTAATTTGAAGTCCTAAGAAAAACATTAAGTTAGCCAATCATGCTCATCTCAAATTCATTTTTCATACATTTAAAGAAATCTTCACATAAACTCATGTTAGTAGTACCAAATATAATATCATTCACATAGATTTGCATAATGAGAATATCATTTTTATGTTTTATTTTTATGAAAAGTATTGTATCAACCTTGCCTTTAGAAAATATATTTTGTAAAAGAAAATTGCTCAATCTTTCATACCAAACTCTAGGAGCTTGTTTTAAACCATATAAAGCTTTGGTAAGTTTGAAAATGTGATTTGGAAGATCATGATGCTCAGAACCAGGAGGTTGCTCAACATAAACTTTTCTATAAATCCATTTAAAAAGACATTTTTTATATCCATTTAAAAGAATTTAAAATTCATTTATGATGCATATGCTAATAACATTTTAATAGCTTCCAACCTTGGAACGAGGGGAAATATTTCATCACAATCTATACCTTCTTTTTAATTATAGTCTTTTGCCACTAACCTAGCTTTATTCCTTGTTATAACACCATTTTCATCAAATTTGTTTCTAAAAACCCACATGGTGAATATAATATGTTAATCCTTAGGCCTATGGACTAAAGTTCAAATTTCATTTCTCTTAAATTGGTTGAGTTCTTCTTGCATGGCAAGTAACCAACTCTCATCATACAAAGCATCATCGATATTTTTAGTTTCAATTTGAAAGATGAAGGCAAGACTATTAAGATGCTTAAAAGAGTGTCTAGTAGTTACCTTTTTGATGGTTCACCAATAATAAGGTCTTATGGATGGTCTTTTTTCAAATGTCATTCCTTTGGAAGATCCTCATGACATTTGAAGTTTAGGGAGCCATTGGTGCTTCTTCAATCTTTTATATTAAGGTTTCTACCACCATCTCTTGACAATCATTATGTCAAGGTGAGTTGTTTTGGTCATCATCTTTATTGTCTTGTTGTTGATTTAATTCTTTAATAATACTTGCATCATCATCATCATCAACAACAACCTTTCTCATCTCATAGGGGTTAGATTCATCAAATACAACATGCATGGACTCTTTTACTACTAAGGTTATTTTATTAAATACTATATACAACTTGCTAGAGTTTGCATAACTAAAAAAGATGCCTTCATTAGTTCTTGTATCAAATCTTCTAAAATTATCATTAGTATTCAATATAAGGCACTTATATCCAAACACAATTAGATATGACATTTTAGGTTTTCTACCATTCCATAACTCATAAGGAGTTTTATTTAAAATGGATCTTATGAAAACTATGTTTGAAATATAACATACAATATTGACTACTTCGATCCGAAGGTACTTCGATAAATTATACTTATTAAGCATAGTTCTAGTCATCTCTACCAATGGTATATTTTTTTCTTTCAACAATTCCATTTTGTTAAAAAGTTATAGAAGAAGAAAATTATGTAAAATACCCATTTCAATCCAAAACAATTTGAAAGAATCATTTTCAAATTCTTTTTCATGATCACTCATTATATAAGAGATTTTAAAACTTTTTTATTTTGAACATGTTTTGCAAGAGTTTTAAAAAAGCATTAAAATTATCATCCTTGTGAGCTAGAAAGGATACCTAAATGAATCTAGAGTAATCATCAATAATGAAATATGCATAGCGCATTCCACCTAGGCTAGCCATTCTACACAGTCCAAACAAATCCATACACAACAATTGATGTGGTCTAATGGTATTTACCTTGTCCTTGGGTTTAAATGAACTTTTCAATTGCTTACCCATTTGGCATGCTCCACAATCCTTGTGCTTTTGGAATCCAACTTTGGGAAGCCAATGACTAGGTCACCTTTGCTTAGATCTCCAATGAGTTCTATGCTGGCATATCCAAGTCTTCTATGGCAAACCCAAGTGTCATCCTTAATGGCAACAAAATACTCAACACCTTGGTTAGTTAAAGAATTTAAAGGGCATAGATTTTGTTATCTCTTTCACCATTGAAAATAACTTTGTTGTTTGAAACTCAGGTTACAAATCATTTTGCAGGTTCAAAAGTTACACTATGTCCTTTGTCATAAAGCTGACTAACACTAAGCAAATTATGTTTTAAGCCATCAACCAAAAGAACATCTTCAATTAGAGTTGAGCCTTTCTTACTAACTTGACCAATGCTAATAATCTTACATTTGGCATTATCACCAAATGTTACCTTCCCACCTTTCTTCATCTCCAGGTGAGTGAATAAGTTGGCATTTTCAGTCTTATGCCTTGAACATCTACTATCTAGGTGTCATTTATTTTTGTTCATGGTGGATTTGATGCCCATAAGTTAGGGCCTAGAATTAATATTTTAAATAAAGGTATATAAAGAGTATATGGGAGGTATATAGCGGTTAAGGGTTTTGGCAAAATGAATTAAAGAAAAAGATAAGAAAAAAATAAAGATTACAGCATTCACACCAGTGACAATGTTAATCATGACCGTGAATGTTGTGAAATCCAGAATATGATCTGAGGATCTTCACAGCCGTGACACTATAGTTTATGCCCGTAAAGCCCTGTAGTTTATATATGGAAATTTTGCATTTTGGTAGAAATATCACATAACACAACCCTAAACCTTAGCCACCAACCCTCTGAAACCTCAGAAACCATTCTCCATCAATCCTTTTTTTTTAGTTGATTAAATACAAATCCCCACAAATAAAGAAAGTATAAACAGATTAAAAACAAGGAATTCATTAAAGTGATCGATGTTAGAGGTAATAAGGTTTAAAACACGATTTCAAACCCTAATATCAATCTATTTCCGTAAAGTAGAGGTAAGAAATCATGTTCCTTATTGTTCTTTGATCTGGTTCAATTTGTGTTAACGAGGATTAAGGTTTATAGGTTTTAAACCAATAAAAAAGTTAAAGTTTTTGTTAGTTCATGCTAGAAATAAATATTATTTTAGATATATAATGTAATATGGTCTCTGATTTTGTATTAGGGACTGAGGTTGAAGGTGGAGACACCCACTAGAGGTAGTAGACATGAGAGAATTGAGTTTTAGGGCTCCAAGTAACGAGGTATGTATATATATGCATTTTTATTTGATTAGATATGCTTGTGATATGAATTGTGGTTCTGATGTGTGAAATGACATAAAATTGATGATTTAGCATTGCTGGAATCAAGTTAATTAAATTGTTAATTCTAGAATATATGATGGAATTGATATATTGACAAATGAATAAGTTTTGATGATATGGCATTAATGAATGAGGCATTGAGCCAAGATTGATGGATTAAAGTATGAATAAATGTATTTTTGTAATTGTTTTTTTATGCTGGAATATAAGAAGTGTTGATAGGCGTGGCTAACATTGTTTAGCTTTAGTAGTTTGCATGATTATGAGTAGAATTGGCTTGGAACGATGCTGGAATATTGCTTATATTTGATGAGTCATACCCGTGAAGCCAACATTTACCCGTGAATGCATGAACACAGTATAGTCATGCTCGTGAACCAATATTCATGCTCATGAATGATCAGAAGTCAGTCACAAGTTGACAACCAGTGATAGAGGTTTCATAACCTTGAATATACCATTCACGCCCGTGGAGGCCCTGTATCCAGAAACATAAAAATTGATTGATATGATGAAATAACATGAGTATGATATATACACACACTTAGTATGATCAAATGAGGTTAATTACAATATGATGTCATGATTATGGAACATGTGAATGCACCAGGTGCTATGAATATCAGAATGATACGTGATGATATTGTGAAACTATGGAATGTAACTTAAATGATGTTAACATCCATCAAGTGAATATATATGCCCATTCCCTATTCAAGGACTAGATAGGATAGGTGGTATGCCATTGAGAGGGTTACAGTATCGTGGAATATTTATGCATGCGATTATTACATTGCTCATCAAGGTAGCATAAGCTCGTATTAGACCACTCCTAATTGGAGAAGCTTAGTGGTAGCATATTTGGATTAGGGACAATGTAGCTTAAGATCGGGTAGAGCATCCTTATACCTATGTGCATGTAGTCATTACTCATCAGGATGGCTTAAGCTCGTGTTAGAGCACTCCTAATTTGAAAAGCTCATCGGTAGTAATATAGATAGATATAGTAGTGAGAATGGTGGCTTAAGCTCATATTAGAGTGCTCTAGTTTCACAACCTGCATCCAGGTAGTCAAGGTATAGAGAATTGGACTAAGAAACCATAAATTTTTATTACAAGAATTTGAATATAGATACATTCTAAAAAAGGGATGTGAAAACCTGAAATCAGATATATATATATATATATGGAATTAATAATGGTATGCTTGCAATACATTAACAAATATATTGTGATTATGATAACATATAAATGCTATGAGAAAATGGATTATAACCATGATTGTATGAATCACTTATGTAATGCATGCTACTGTTGTATTAAAACCAATTCGGTATGAATGAACTTTTATATGAATATATATACATATGGAGGTATGGTTAAACACATAGGTATGTTTATGAATGTGAGATGTATATTGATACATGAATGCATGCTAAAATTTAAATGCTTATATGTACCACTAAGCTTTCTGTAGCTTAGCGTATGGGTTTCTCTGCATAGAGGATAGAGAAATACGACACCCAAAAGTTAGGGCCTGGAATTATTTAGTTAAATAAAGGTATATTAAGAGTATATGGGAGGTATATAGTGGTTAAAGGTTTTGGTAATATGAATTAACGAAAAAGATAAGAAAAAAAATAAAGATTACAGCATTCACACCAAAAACCATTCTCCATCAATCCGTTTTGTTTTTAGTTGATTAAATACAAATCCCCACCAATAAAGAGAGTATAAACGGATTAAAAATAAGGAATTCATTAAGGTGATCAATGTTAAAATCAAAGAGGTTTAAAACATGATTTTAAACTCTAATATCAATTTGTTTCCACAAAGAAGAGGTAAGAAAACATGTTCCTTATTATTTTTTGATCTATTTCAATTCGTGTTAACGAGGATTAAGGTTTATAGGTTTTAAACCAATAGAGAAGTTAAATTTTTTGTTAGTTCATGGTAGAAATAGATATTATGGCAGATATAAAACGCAATATGGTCTCTGATTTAATATTAGGGACTGAGGTTGAAGGTGGAAACACCCACCAAAGGCAGTAGACCAAGAGAATTTAGTTTTAGGGCTCTAAGTAATGAGGTATGTATATATACGCATTTTTTTTCGATTTGATATGCTTGTGATATGAATTGTGGTTTTGATGTGTTAAATGACATGAAATTGATGATTTGGCATTGCTGGAATGAAGTTAATTAAATTGTTCATTTTGGAATATATGATGGAATTGATATATTGACAAATGAATACATTTTGTTGATATGGCATTGATGAATGAGGTATTAAGCCTAGATTGATGGATTAAAGTATGAATAAATGCATATTTATAATTGTTTGTTTTTAGGCTTGAATATGGGAAGTATTGATTTGCGTGGCTAATATTGGTTAGCTTTAGTAGTTTCCATGATTATGCGTCTATTTGGCTTGAATCGATGCTGGAATATTGCTTCTATTTGATGAGTTATGCTTATGAAGCCAAGCTTCAAGCCCGTGAATGCATAAACACAGTATGGTCATGCCCATGAATGATCATGAGTCAGACAACCTGTGATAGAGGCTTCATGACCATGAATATACCATTCATGCCCATGAATGCCTTATATCAAGAAATGTGAAAATTGATTGATGTGATCAAACAACATGATTATGATATATACACACACTTGGTATGATCAATTGAGGTTAATTACAATATGATGTCATGATTATGGAACAAGTGAATGCACTAGGTGCTATGAATATCAGAATAATACGTGATGGATGATATTGTGAAACTATGGAATGTAACTTAAATGATGTTAACATCCAGATAGTGAATATATATGCCCATTCTCTGTTCAAGGTATAGATAGGATAGGTGGCATGCCATTGTGTGCATGCGATTATTATATTGCTCATCAGGGTAGCTTAGGCTTGTGTTAGAGCACTCCTGGTTTGAGAAGCCCAGTGGTAGCATATTCGAATTAGAGACAAAGTGGCTTAAGTTCGGGTAGAACGCACTTATACCCATATGCATGCAGTCGTTACTCATCAGAGTGGCTTAAGCTTGTATTATAGCGCTCCAGTTTCACAAAACATATCCAGGTAGTCTAGGTTTAGATATTGGATATATAACTAGAAATTTATAATATAAGAATTTGAATACAGATACATTCTAAAAAAGGGATGTGAAAACCTGAAATTGTATATATATATATATATATATATATATAATTAGTAGTGGTATGCTTGCAATATATTAAGAAAGATATTGTGATTATGATAGCATAGAAATGCTATGAGAAAATGGATTATAACCATGATTGTATAAATCACTTATGTAGTGCATGCTATTGAAGTATTGAAACCAATTCAGCATGAAAGAACTTTTATGTGAATATATATACATATAGAGGTATGGTTAAACACATAGATATTTTTATGAATGTGAGATCTAAATTGATATGCGAATGCATGCTAGAATTTAAATGCTTATATGTATCACTAAGCTTTCAGTAGCTTAGCGTATGGGTTTCCCTACACACAGGTTTAGAGCCAGTAGACTATTGAGTTGACTTGAAGAGAAGACAGAGCTAGTCTGAGCAATCATAGTTGACCCATATTGGGTCTGTTCTTTTATTCCATTCATTTCATTTGGTATTCCGCATATTATGGGATAGAGACATATAGTTATTTCATTGTTTTAATAAAGACATGTAATAGATTTTAATAAGTACAAGAAGTATGGATTTTGTAATAAGGGATTTTAAATCCCAATATAGTTTTGAGATGATTATGGATGTGATTCAGATACAGAAAGAAAGTTTTATATGTCTTTATACGATATTGATATTATTAATATAGAAATAAGTTAGAAAAGTTTTAATTCAGACAAGTAGATATAGATCTAGTCGTGTGGCGTCTGCTTGTACAGTAAGGTTTGCCATGGCTGAACAGATGGGTGTTATAGTGGATTTCAGGCATACCTACAAAAATATAATTCAACCCAAATATACTTGGGTCCTTAGGGTTTAGCTTTGGAAGGATATAAATGAGTATTCCTTATAAAACATTTCATATCAATATGACCTTTCATACCGCAATAATAACATGTTGTATAAGATGCATGTCCCTTCCTTTTAAAATCATTATAATTATATGAAGGAGAATGATAACACTTCCTAGGTTTGCGTCTATTATAGCCCTTAGCTTTTGACCTATAAGATTTTATACAACTTAACCTTTTTTGTTTCTTTGTTCTAAAAATAGGTTGTTTAAAATCTTAGTGATATTCACACTTTAACTTTTCAAAGTACTAGCATGTGAATTATTAAAACCAAATTCATTTTTAGATTTTAAAGGAGTGGAATTAATAGCAATCATCCCATCAAGGATTTTTCACACTTTAACTTTTAAAAGTACTAGCATGTGAATTATTAAAACCAAATTCATTTTTAGATTTTAAAGGAGTGGAATTAATAGCAATCATCCCATCAAGGATTTCCTTTCCTTTGTTGAATCTAGAAATTGACTCTTTAAGATTACTAACTTATTTTTCTAACAAAGCATTTTTCTCAAAAAGTTTAACATTTTATTTTAAAGCTTTATCTTTTGTTGAAATAATTTCATTTAAAGAGTTAGTTAAATCTTCATTATAAGATTTTGATTTCTCAATCTCTTCTTTTAGAGTCTTAGCTAATTCTTTAAGTGAACTTATTTTAAAAGAATATTTTTCACATTTGTGCAACAATTTTTCAAAAGCATGCATCATTTCATCATTTGACTCAAGAGTTATATCATTTTTTATAGGCTCTTCAAATCCCATGAAACAAAGGTTTGGAACTTTGCCATCAGATTCACCATCACTGGAGTAATTGAATCATCCCAAGTTCCTTTGAATGTTCTTTTTTTTTTTTTTCCATTTATTCATAATTTGTGCCATCAAAGAATGGAGGTCTTGTGTAGCTTGGTCTATGGACATCGGGAGCTTGACTTGTGGAGGCCATGATCTTTACTCTAAGATGATTAAAACTTCACAAAGTGAAGACCTTGCTCTGATATTAATTGAAAGGCCAGAAGCATTAAGAAAGGGGTGAATTGGTGATTTTTGTAAGGAATGTAAAATTTAAAATTTAAGCAAAGTGAAAAGCAAGAAAGAAAAATAATACAAACGATTTGCAAAGGTTTGGCCTTCAAAGCCTACATCATCTCCCCAACCACTATTGAAAGTTTTAATCACTAGCAATCTAATTCCCAGGTGTAGATTAGATCTTTACAAGCTTATGATAAGCTAACTAATTTTTTTTCCCAAGGCTCACACTAAAACCCTTTACAAGTGTTTTTTTGGCTCAACACAAAAGTTTTTAATTCCAAAAACAATTCACTCAATCTTACTATCAAGTATTTATTTGCAAGAAAGAAACACTCAATAACCCCGAAACTCAAGCTCACTTGAACTTTTAAGAATTGAAAAGAAATAGATGAGGATACAAATGAGGTAGAAACAAAGATTTAATGCATACAATTCTCATAAGTGATTTCTTAAATATTTCTCGAAGTAATTTGGTTTTTGATCTTCTTCCATTAGAAATATGAAGTATTTAGAGATTCTCTTTGAAAAATAGCTTTAGAAATGCATTAAATCATATTATAGTTGTTCAGTTGCCTCAGGAGCATGCTTGTAATAGTCATTTTTTATATTCATGGGCGTGAATAGTTTTACCAAGTCTTTGTTCAACAATCCTCAATTTGAAAATTTCTTGGAGCTCGATATTCATGAGCATGAAGAATTTGTGTGAATAGTGAATTGCCTCATGAAACAAGAATGAATAAATCTAGAACTTTTGGTATTCTTGACTTCGACTTTCACAAGATTGAAGGTTTGTCATGGTGTGGCATCCTATTTGGTTGAGAACCATATTGTGAAGCTTGAGGGGATGAAATTTTGAATTCTTGGCACCATAGAGCTTTAACGAGTGTGACTCTTCTTTTATAGGCATGAATAACTCTTATTTTGCAATATTGAACTTGAATCAACTTGATTTCTTTGGCTGTGATTATTTAATAATCATTTAACTTGTTTAATCACTTAAAACATAGAAATATGGTCAAATTTTTTATTGCTCAATTATTTGTAATCATCAAAATGATGGAAATAACCCTTAAGGTTCAACAAGACTAATTATCAATTCTTCATGTTTAGTTTCTTTATTTGTGCAGCTAAAACCAAGTCTGAAGGAGATAACAGTCTATAGCCCTTTTGGTGATTGGATCACTAAGTCTATTCTTACCCCAAGTTCATTCTAGAACCATCAAACCATAACTCCCACTTGACCACATCAAAATAACATATTTCAACACATTCAACTTAATCATTTATTTGCTTATTTGGATGGTTGGCTAGGAAATCATCTAAGGCTTGTCCTCTCACAAATTTTCTAGGCACATACTGAAGTGCAAATTTAGAGAATGCTAATGCAATATTTCACCTTATTCATTTGAGCATAACCTATCCATGTGTCAGGCAATCACATATGGCATACTAACAAGACATAAGATCCTATTAACAGTGATAGTAAATTTTTTTTATCATATCCTATAAAATCATTCAATGACTTTACAAGTCAACACTGAGGTTTTCACCACAATATAATATGTCATATCTATTAAAACTTAAAATTTACATCCAAAGGATTACGAGTTGCTTCCATTTATACATTTTAAAACTAATCCATAGTGACTATACATATTGAAACATATAAGTCCAAAATACAGATGACATGTTTTTATGCTCGTGTGGAATGCAAGGAGAGAGAGTGAAGAGGCTCAGCCGGTGACTTTTGATCCATGTCTTCTATATGTCAATGAAAAAGAGTTAACACTTTTCTTTACCTGAAAAATTATGCAAACTAATGGGTTGCACCTTAGTGGGAATAATTATCAAATGAGCTCTAAAGTACCCAGCAACTCATAGTAACAAATCATACATCCAATGCATACAATATATATTCCATTCCATTCACCTTTAGCATATAATCACAAATGAAATTTAAAAATATAATCACTATTCTTTACTCATGCTTTGCTCATTTCATTATGTTGTGACCAAGTTAAATGGACATTGCCCCAGGTTTCCATAAGAACATTTGCATTTGCTAGATAGCTTGATCATTTGTTTCATTTGCACATTTTTTGGGACATAGGCCTCTTCTTTTGCTTTGCAATATCAATTAAATAGTTATAACACCTTTTAAGTCCGTATGCATATGCACTTGTACTTAAGCATTCATCAACCATTGTATCTTATCACATATATCAAACATATACCTCAAATATACTACAAGTATACCACCTACATGTACCACAAATGTCACAAATTATCCATCATCATATTATCAAGAACAAATCATGACAATCATATGAATCACATAGCAAGCAATATTCATATGCACTAAAGAATTCAATTGATAATTAGACTCAACTTTATCCTTTGATTCCGACCCTTAACTTATTTTTATCCCCTCCTTGCGAGTCTCTAATATGTTTTGAGCCTAATATGGAAATATAACCGATTAGTTTATGACTAGAGAAAATGTGGCTTAAACAAATTAATGTGCATAGTTCATATATATAGTTAGGGTTTTTCCTATGGGGCAGTATAACCTTATGAGACTAATTAGCCAATAACTTTTTCTAGAATTGTCTAATTTATGTGATTCTTATTCATAATTAAAATTAAAATATAATTATATAACATAATCAAATTTCAAAGACATTGGAGCATTGTACAAAGTTTGGTGGAATTTCCAATTGTGTTATGTTTTCTACCATGTTTCTGCCCTTTGGCAGTTTTAGGGTACCAAATTTGGTCCTTCATATCTTATAACATGTATGTCCAATTAAAATAAAACTTGTCAGAAACTTAGATAGGTTGAAATGAAACATTTTATATGTTTAAAAATTTTATCAATTATGCCTCTAAGTTACTCAAATTATAAGAAACATTTCACTGGTTCAGAAAAAAGTTGGCTTCCGGACCAGTATGATTTGTGAAGGATTTATCTCACTCTATACATAACATATTAAGGTGATATTTGTACCAAAATTTAGTTAACACATAAAAATATGACTTTCAGTTTTTTATAATTTACAGAATTGATCTTTAAGGAGCTCAAATTGGCCAAACAATTTTTCGGATCTGCCCAGGGCACTATATAGGCAATTCAAACTATAAGACAATCATCGTTTCATTCACCATAACTCAACATCCACAACACATATGAACCTGAAATTTGGTATAAATATAGATAACACAAATATCTACAACTTTGATGTTTTGGTCCTCCTAAAATACTGGCTCAATCATATTCAAAACTAACAAACATAGTAGCTAACTTAGCTAGAGTTCACACCTTGACTAGTTCCAGTACAATACCAATATCTTTTCATACACATAAAAATTTGAAAAATATTTAAATATCCATAAACCTAAGATATAAAAGAACATATTTTATGTTTTAAACTTTTCCATAATCAGTCTCTATTTGTATCAAATTGGGGGTACAAAATACTGATTCAACTTAACCCTAACAACTTAAACAACACTTGAACAATGGAAAAAGTGTCACTTACCAAGAATGAGCTTGAAAGGGATCAATTTGCTGCGAAAATCAAGTGAAATAAGGAAGAAATAGAAGGCTGAAATGGTGGAAGAAGGAGAAGAAATGAAATTGGAGTGAGGGAGGTAGATTAGTGAGGAGGAAGATAAAGTCCACCTCCCACCTCCTCAGTTTTGTCCTTTTCCCCATTTTGTTTCTTCATTTATTTTCTTTTTCTTTTTCTTTTGTTTCTTTTCATTTTCACTCTATTAATTCAATCTAATAATTTTATTCACTTAAATTTCAATTTCATATCACCCTCAACTAAATTATAAGATAGACACGTATAATTCAGCATAATTGCAAAATACTTAGACACGTAGCTAGTGCGTGTTGTGAACTTGTCCTTATAAAAATATATAAAGTGCATGTGTTCAAGTGAAATATGTGCAAATGCATATGTTCCAATTGAAATGCATGTAAAAATGTATATGTGGGATGTTGAGGATGTTACAATTCTCCCATTCTTTTAAAAATTTCATCCTCGAAATTGAATACCTGCAAATAGGTATGGATATTGCTTTATCATATTTTTTTCTATTTCCCATGTTGCCTGTTCTAGTAAATGGTTACGCCAAAACACCTTAACTATGGGTATTTCTCGATTTCTTAACTTTTTAGTCTTGTAACCACTGATTTCCACTGGTTTCTCAACATAACTCATATTATCTGCTATCTTAATGGCATGATCTTTAAGTACATGTGTAGGATCTGACCTGTACCTTTTAAGTGTGCTCCCATGAAATAGTTATGAATCTTAGCCATCTCGAGTGGTAAATCCAATTTGTATGCCAATGGACCAACCTTTTCAAGAATTTCAAATGGCCCTATGTACCTTGGGCTCAACTTACCCTTCTCACCAAATTGAATTACCCATTTCGATTGAGATACTCATAGAAATACTTTTTCACCTAACTCGTATTCCATCTCCCTTCTATATTGATCAGCATAACTTTTTTGTCTATCTTGTGCTGCCTTTAGCTTGTTCTTAACAATTTTGATTTTATCCACTGTATCTTGTATTATCTTTGGCCTTTTTAATGCAAGTGCTCCTTCTTCATCCCAAATGATGGGGCTTCGACACTTTCTGCCATACAATGCCTCATATGGTGCCATTCGGATACTGCTATGACATTGGTTATTGCATGCAAATTCTATCAATGCTATATATTCATCCCAAGCTCCTCCGAATTCCATAGAACATGCCCTAAGCATTTTTTCCAATGTCAGTATAGTCCTTTCTGATTGTCCATCAATTTGTGGGTGGAATGCAGTGCTGAAGTTCAATTTTGTTCCCAATGCATCTTGTAAACTCACCTAAAAATGTGAAGTAAACTGTGGGTCTCTATCAGACACAATAGACACTGGAATGCCATGTAATCTGACTATCTCATTCATATATAATTTTGCCAAACTCTCGAGTGTACACCCCCATCTGATGGGTAGAAAATGTACTGACTTGGTTAATCTATCAACAATTACCCATGCTGCATCATGTTTTCGTGGAGTTCTTGGTAATCCATAAACAAAATCCATCATTATTTTCTCCCATTTCCATTCTGGCACTGGCAATGGATGTAGTTTACTAACTAGTGCCTGATGTTCAATTTTAATCTGCTAACATGTCAAGCATTTGGAAATATATTCTGCTATGTCTTTCTTCATTCTTGGCCACTAGTAATGAGGTCTTAAGCTGTGATACATCTTGGTTATCCCTGGGTGCATTGCATAGGGTGCATTGTGTGCCTCTTCCATTATTTCTTAGCACAAATTATCAGTGTCTAGAATACATATGCGAGACATTAACATCATTGTATCATCTTGCATATGAAAATCTATTTTGTTTCCCCGCTTTACCATTTCAATCTTCTTACACAGTTGAGGATCTCTGCCTTGTGCCTCCTTGATCCTTTCCTTTAACATAGATCTGACTTGAAGAGTAGCAATTAGTGATCCATAATCATGCATATTCAATTCAACATTCATGGATCGTAATTGAATCAAATACAGAAAAGAGGATGGTTGTAAGTGAGCTACGCTGCTACTGGACTTTCTACTCAATGCATCTGCTACTACATTGGCTTTTCCAGGATGGTATTCAATTGTACAGTCATAATCTTTTAATAGCTCTAACCATCATCTCTGTCTCATGTTTAACTCTTTTTGTGTCACCAAATAACCCAAACTCTTATGGTCTGTAAAGATTTGGAATGTCTCATCATGCAGATAATGCCTCCAAATCTTCAATGCAAATACAACTATTGCCAATTCTAGATCATGCACTGGATATGAGATACCATGTGGTCTCAACTGTCTGGATGCATAAGCTATCACCTTACCATGTTGCATCAATACACATCCTAAGCCTTTGTGAGAAACATCACTATGTATCGTAAATCTGCCTATACCCATAGGAATAGCTAACACTGGTGTTGAAGTTAACCTTTGTTTTAGCTCCTTAAAACTCCTTTAGCATTTTGGAGCCCATTTGGAAGGTACATTCTTTCTAAGTAATTTAGTCAAATGGCTAGCAATTAAGGATAATCCATCGATAAGTCTGCGATAGTATCCAGCTAAACCCAGAAAACTACGCATTTTTGAAATATTTTTAGGAGCTTCCCAATTTACCATGGCCTCTATTTTCCTTGGATCTACCTCTATGCCCTTACCCGATACCACATGTCCAAGGAACACAAAATGATCTAACCAGAATTCGTATTTACTCAATTTAGCATATAGTTGTTTCTCCCTTAAAGTTTGCAACACAATTTTTAAATGTTGTTCATGTTCTTCCCTATTCTTTGAGTACACCAATATGTCATCAATAAATACTATCACAAACTTATCCAAATATGGTTGAAATACTTTATTCATTAAAGCCATAATTGTAGCTGGAGCATTAGTCAACCCAAATGGCATTACTAAAAATTCATAATGTCCATACCTGGTTCGAAAGGCATTTTTTGGAACATCTGCTTCTGCTACCTTCAATTAGTAATAACCTGATTTCAAATCAATCTTGGAGAATATTTGGGCTCCTTGCAACTAATCAAACAAATCATCTATTCTAGGCAACAAATATATGTTCTTCACTGTCATTTTGTTCAATTGTCGGTAATCAATGCACAATCTCATTGTTCCATCTTTCTTTCTAACAAATAATATTAGAGCTCCTTAAGGTGATACATTAGGTCTGACATACCCTTTATCAAGCAACTCATGTAATTGGGCCTTCAGTTCTTTCAACTCAATTGGGGCTATTCTATAGGGTGACATTGATATTGGTGTTGTTCCTGGTACTAGTTCAATAGTGAATTCTATCTATCTATCTGGTGGTAAACTAGGTAGATCATCTGGGAATACATCAGAAAATTCCCTCACCACTGGTATATTTTCAAACAAGCTATTAGTGGTTCTAGTATCAGTCACATATGCCAAATATGCCTCACATCCTTCTTTGATCATCTGAAATGCTATTACAGTTAAGATTAGACATGTGGGCACAAATTTTCTTTCACCCAAAAATACAACCCTTGGCTGGTTCAGTGATTCTAGAATTACTTCCTTAGTAAAGCAATTCATTATTGCATGATGTCTAGTTAACTAGTCCATTCCCAATATCACATCAAATTCATATAATGGCAATAAGATCAAATTAGCTATCAAATCAGCTTTATCAATGTATATCAAGCAATCACAACAGACATTATTCACAACTACTACTGTCCTTAGTGGAGTGCTCACATTTATCTCAATCCCCAAAGGCTTATGCTTTTGATGCAATTTGGATGCCATGTGCAATGATATAAATGAATGTGTAGAACCAGGGTCAATTAATGCATATGCTAGTATTTCAGTAATATAAATATTACTAGTGAGTACTTTGGGAGTATCAACTGCCTCCTGCCTAGTCATGGCAAATACTCTAGCCTGCGCAAAGGGTCTAGAACTTTGATCTTCAGATATGGTCACTCCTTTGCCTACTGTACTAGTTTTGCCCCTACCTCTGCCTCTACCAAGTGTCCCACTGGTAGGGTAGACCCTTGGTGAGTCAATAGTAGTCTCAGATACTCCTCTGCCTCTACTAGTCTCTGCTAGTTGGGCTCTTTTTGGATAGTCTCTATACATGTGCTCCATTGACTCACAAAAACAACATGCTCCTTTGAGCCTTCTACATTCACCCGTATGTTGTCTACCACAATGAGTACATGTAGGCTTCTATTAAATATATTGGCTTTGCCCTCTTCATAGGTAAAATGAAGTTGTAGCATGACTTCTATAGCTTAAATTTCCACCTTTGTAACCAGACTGTGCTGGCATATATCTATCTCTTTTTCCCTGCTTTCTGCTAGACTCTCTTGAAAACTCACATGTTGCCTTTTTAATTTGTTATTTTTTAGCTTCTTTAATTAATCTTTCAGCTCTAATTGTAGCAGCTCTAAGTTTGGTATAGCTATCATGATCAGAAGTTGTGATTCTATTTCTGATCTCATATTTGAGGCCCTCCTCAAACTTCATGCATTTGTCTCTTTGAATAGAGACCATGAAAGTGGCATAGTGGAAAAGTTTATTAAATTGCACCTCATACTCAGCAACGGACATGTTCCCCTATTTTAGATTCAGGAATTCCTTTCTCTTCTCTTTTTTATATGCCTTAGGCATGTAATTATTACTGAATTCCCGAAGGAAATCATTCCATGTTAAGACTGGTGGTTGTGCATCACTATCTAGGATTGTCTCCCACCATTCATAGGCATCGCCTTGAAGCAAGGACACTGCATAATCAAATTTCTCATATGGGGTACATCTCATCATATTCAGTACCATTTGTGTCCTTTTCAGCTATGTCTCAGCTTCTGTTGGGTCTGTTCTGCCATTGAAATCAGTTGCACCTTGTTTCCTTAGCTTGTCATAAAATCTTTCCTTGTACATTTCAGGACCATATACTTTATATTATGGGTTTTCATAGGGTACTTCTGTATATGATGACTGTGATGCATGTAGCGCTCACTTACCCTACTAATTGTTAATAGGATATGAAAGTGCTACTAAACTCATTTGTTTTAAAACCAACACTCAATTTATTGTATAAATATTTTTATTTCAATTTTTGAGTTTATTATTAGCGGAATATTTATTACCATATATTTTTTATTTAAAATATGCAACTACTGGTGTGAATAATTTGATTTAAAAAAACTCATTCAATTAAACTATAATATTTAGAAATATTTTTACAAATAATACTAGATATATAAAATTACCAAATTTATTCTTTATAAATATTACATGGCACAAATTTATATAAAAAAAATTCTTAAATTTATTTTTTTATAATATAATTTCCAAAACATACAAAAAGAAACTAGATTGCTGCAATCTGATCTTTGGATTTCCCTTATTTTCGGTCGCCCTAATGTAACAGCTACGTCAATTCATCTGCGCGTGAAATACATGTGCTAAGCTACTAGCTTAGTGGTACGTTTGGCAACTATCCAATAATTATATAAATATTTCTAAAATAAACCTTTAAAAACTACAATCAACTTACTAAGCATGCCAAATATTCACATACTATTAAAACTATTTTTGTCATGCAAAAATATACAATTCATCAATTTTAACGTTCATTTCATTAAGCATGCTTAAAATTGCTTAACAATTCAAAATATAAAATTTACAATATAAATTTCATAATTCACTTTTTTTCTGTTATTTGTTTAATAGCCCACGACATCTTAGATCGGAACTAAACATTGGATATAGGGTTTATGCTCTCCGGCATATACTCGGAGCCTACATAATTATTTTATAACTCGGTGTTTAACGCCTATATTTCCAATAACAACTCAACACCTTTTTAGTGCCTACGTAATTTCGAACTCAACACTATTTCTTAGTGCCTACATAATTTCAACTTAGCATTATTTCTTAGTGACTACGTAAATTAAATCTCAGCACTATTATTTTTAGTGCCTATAATTCTACCCTTTTATTGGCATGCCAACTTATCCTAATTTCTAGTTATCGATAAGATGTTATAGGGCTTAATTATATTTGTTATCTTTATTATTATTTACATAAATTATGTATGTAACACTAACATAAATTCCAAATAAATACAATAATTCCATGAAAAATTTTACAACCTCATACTTGCTCATTGAATCATTATAACTACAAGAAAATCAAATATTATATTTTTCTATCACAAAATTCCACAATCAACACATATGTGCAAACTGCCCTATTCTAGACAACATTTCTTCCTTATGTTTCCCTACATTTTTTGTCCATTTTTAGATGGAATTTGGACAGGTGATCACCTAACAAAATGTAGGTACATGTCTTATCTTTAATTACAATAGGAATCACATCAAACCAAATTTGTTAGCAAAAGTTATGGATTTTCATCTAAACTATGTTCATTCCAATCTGTCCAGTATTTTACTGGACAGATTTCTGCCTTATTTTTCTCTATATTGTTCATCCATTTTTATATGGAATTTGGACAAGTGATCAACTAGAAACATTTAGATACATGTCTTATATTTAATTTCCAACTAGAATCACATTAAACCAAATTTGTTAGCAAAAGTTATGAATTTGTTTATGCTACGTTCACTGCAATCTGCCCAGTATTTTATTGGACAGATTTCTAGTACAAAATTTGACTCCATTTTTCACCTAACTCCTAGCATATTTAGGTCTAATGGTCTGAATAAAATTTGAATCTCTATATCTTAGCTTTAGAACCCAGTAAGAATCACTCAAAAAGCATTTTTCCAGAACTCAAGTTATGATCAGAAAACTAGACACTGTTTATAAGATGAATTTTCCAGCACATCAATTAATTCATACAATTTCCATTTTCATGCATATGTGGTGTACAGTGATGCTTCCCTTAATGGTTTGGGTTGTGTACTAATGCAAGAAGGCAAAGTGATCGCTTATGCTTCTAGACAACTGAAGCCTTATGAGAGAAATTATCCGACATATGATCTGGAACTAGCAGCCATTGTGTTTGCATTGAAAATATGGTGACACTACCTGTATAGCGAGCAATGTTATATCTATACAGACCATAAAAGTCTGAAATATTTGCCTTCACAAAAGGAACTCAATTTGAGACAGAGGCGATGGCTAGAATTAATCAAAGACTACAATTGTATCATTGATTATCAGCCAGGTAAGACTAATGTGGTAGCTTACACTTTGAGTAGAAAAAATCTGGTAGGTAAATGTTAAAACTTAAATTTATTAAGTGAACAAGAAAAAAAATGAAATAATAAGTTCTTTATATATTATTTGAGCAAAATTATGGATTCAACCCACATTGATTCAACAAGTATAGGACAATCAGAAGCAGAAGACAAAATTAAAGGAAATCTTTGAAATGGAGAAAAATGGTGAAAAATTAGAATTTACTATCAAATCAGATGGGAGTTTAAGGCAAAAGGGCAGGCTCACAATGTTATTTATGTAATGCACCTAGGAAGCAACAAAATGTATTATGACTTGAGGGCATATTACTGGTGGCCAGGGATGAAAAGAGATATCACAAAGTATACTACCAGATGTTTAACTTGTCAGCAAGTGAAGGCTGAGCATCAAGTACCAAGTGGATTATTGCAGTCAATTTCAATTCCAGAGTGGAAATGGGAAAGAGTTACAATGGATTTTGTTTCTGGTTTACCTTTGACACAAAAGAGGCATGATTCAGTATAGGTAATGATGGACCGGCTTACTAAATCATCTCATTTTCTACTGATCAAGATGGATTATCCACTTAACCATTTGGCAGAGATCTATGTTAATGAGATAATCCGTTTACATGGTGTGCCAGTTTCAATCTCGTTGCCCAGATATTAAGCCAAAAAGGGGGGTTGAATTGGAGTTTCAAAAATTTAATTTTAAAGTGCGGAAATAAAAAATTAATTTTAGGAAGGATAGAGAAATTTGACACAAGGATTTTTATAGAGGTTCGGGTGTTAACAAACCCTACTCCTCTCCCCAATCGCAATTAGGAGTTTCACTAACACACTAAGTGTTACAATGGAGTTTTACAAGCTCACTCCTAACTATGGTGTTTCTCACAATGGCTCACACCTAACCTAGAAATCCCTTGTGTTTTAATGGCTCACACAATAACCAATTCCTTGTGTTTTACAGGCTCACACAAATAACATTTACTTTGTATTTTTACAGGCTCTCACAAACAACATTTACTTTGTGTTTTTATAGACTCACACAAACAACCTTTAATTTGTGTTTTAGAGGCTCACACAACTAACCCTTACAAGTGTTCTACTCTTAACCTAGAAATACCCAAAACTCACTTGAGTAATAAATGATTACAGAGAGAAACACTCATAAATCTTTATTGCTCAATAAATGAAGAGCAAAAAGATTTTTACAGAGAATAGATATTGGTTCTCAAACTATTGAATGTACAAATAGCTTGTAATAAGATTTTGATTCAAAGTATTTGTTATCCTCTTGTACTGAATGCATAAATGACTTCCATTTATACTCCCTTGGCTGATTATAGCCGTTAGGGTGCATTTAATATGAAACTAGCCATTGTACCAACCAAATAATCGCGCCTGACATTTTTCTCTTTCATCATTCACGGGCGTGACTATGTTTGTCACGGGCGTGACATTGCTTCCCAAGCCATGACTGAAGTGGTGACCTTGGTCGTGAAGCTCTCTGGAATGTTTTGAAACATTGGGTCCAGACGTGACATACATCCTCACGGGCGTGACAAACTTCCCAGCCGTGATCCAAGTGGTGACTTTGGTCGTGAAGCTCTCTGGATGAAAATGCCATAAACATTCACGGGCGTGACTTAAATGTCCTTTTCACGGTTTGTTCTTCCTTCATGGTCGTGAACTTCAAATGTTGGTTTTGGTAACGGTTAGCTGTTTCACGGGCGTGACACATAGGATCACGGGCGTGAACATGCTACTTCCTTAATTTTGTCTTTCAAGGATTATTCTTCCAATCTCCATTCTTGCTATTTTATTTCATACCCTGTTTAATAGGCTTAGAAAACAAGTATGTTAAATACAATATTGCTATATTATTTGTTATAATAAAAATAACGGAAATACCCCCGAAGGTTTAACAAATCATTTCAGATCGAGACCCGAGGTTAGTGAAAATAAAATTCTGGAAAAGTTTGCATCAAGCCATGGGTACTCGACTCAATTTCAGCATAACTTTCCACCCACAAACAGATGGACAATCAGAGAGGGTCATACAGATATTGGAAGATCTGTTGAGGAGTTGTGTGATAGAATTTGAAGGCAGTTGGGACAAACATCTTCCAATGATAGAATTTGCCTATAATAATAGTCACCAAGCCAGTATCGGTATGACACTATATGAAGCCTTGTATGGGAGAAAATGTAGAACGCCTTTATGTTGGATTGAACTTAGTGAAAATAAAATAGTGGGTCCAGATCTAGTATAGTTGACAGAGGAAAAAGTGAGAGTAATAAGAGATAGGTTGAAAGTTGCTGCTGATAGACAAAAATTATATGCATATTTGAAAAGGAGGGATATTGAGCATACAGTTGGTGACAAAAGTATTCTTAAAAGTCTCACTTTGGAAAATGATTTTTCGATTTGGAAAGAAGGAAAAGTTGAGTCCTAGGTTCATTGGACCTTATGAGGTACTTGAACGCATATGTCCCGTGGCATACAAATTAGCTCTACCACCAGAGTTAGACAAGATTCACAATGTATTCCATGTGTCCATGTTGAGAAGATATCGATCACGCCGAACATATCGGAGTCTAAATTCGCACATGAAAGAAAAAAATTAAAATGATAATAAAATATGAGAAAAATATTTTGGATATTATTAATTTAGAATTTTGAAGTTCAGAAGTAAAATTGGAAAAAAAATAATTTTTCGCTGAACGAAATTGGAAATTTGCAGTGTTTTTAGCGCAGATATTTTAAGATGGCATAAAAATGGAATATTCTTTATCTAAAGAGAGGAATATTCTTTTGATTAAAATAAAGTAAGAGTGATTTAAATTAATTGACCAATGGGAAACAAGATTAGCAATTAATCCTAACCAGCCACCTAATCCAACTATAAAAGTCAACTTTCACTTTTTGCCTTTATTCTTCTTCTTCATCGTTTTAATCAAACCCATTTCTCTCCCTTTTTCTTTCCTTTTGCCGTGACCTTCCTTGCCCCATTTATTCTTCTTTTGTTTTCTTCAATCAAGCTAAGATTAGATGGAAAAAAATGGAATTAAGGCAAGATCATCAAAGAAGTGAAGTTAGGTGAGCAAAACCAAGGAAGAGGAAAGAAGAAAGGAAGAGAAAAAAAGAAAGAAGACTTTGGTCATTTTGAATATCATCAAAGGTGAGTTTAGATTTTCCATCTTCTCACTTTTCTTCTTCTCTTTTCTTTGAGTTTGGGGTTAGTTGCCATTAAAGCTAGTAATTTAGGGTTATTATTATGTTAATGGTGATTAAGGGTGGATTAGTGTGATTAGTTCTTGATTAGTATAAAATTTGTTGTTAGGACAAGGAAGTGAACCAACTTTGAGCCAAAATCAAAGAGGAAGTAAGGGCAAAGAGAAAGCTAGCTAGGAAGAAGATAAAAGTGAAGAGAAGTGAATTTTGTGATGTATGTACATTTGGCAAAAATTCAATGTAGAAAAATGTTGATTTTGATTTTGTGATGTTGGGAAATTTTGTATGAATTGGTGATTAAATGATGCCATGAATGTGAAAATAAAAATTAGAATATGAGGTTGATGCATGAAAATGGAAATTATATGAATTAATTGATGTGCTGGAAAATTCATCTTATAAACAGTGTCTAGTTTTCTGATCATAACTTGAGTTCTGGAAATGCTTTTTGAGTGATTCTTGCTGGGTTTGAAAGCTAAGACATAGGGATTTAACTTTTATTCAGACCATTAGACCTGAATATGCCATTAATTAGGTGAAATATGGACTCAAAATTTATATTAGAAATCTGTCCAGTAAAATATTGGGCAGATTGCAGTGAATGTAGCTCAGAACAAATTCATAACTTTTGCTAAATAATTTGGTTTATTGTGATTCTAGTTTGAAATTAAATATAAGACATGTACCTACATTTTTCTAGTTGATCATGTGTCCAAATTCCATCTAACAATGGATTAAAAATATCGAGAAAAATAAGGTAGAAATCTGTCTAGTAAAATACTGGGCAGATTGGAATGAATGTAGCTTAGAAGCAAATCCATAACTTTTGCTACAAAATTTGGTTTGATGTGATTCTAGTTGTAAATTAAAGATAAGACATGTATCTACTTATTGTTAGTTGATCACTTGTCTAAATTCCATCTAAAAATAGATGAAACATACAGGAAAACATAAGGAAGAAATGTTGGCCAGAATAGGGCAGTTTGCACATATGTGTTGATTGTGGAATTTTGTGATAGAAAAATATATTATTTAATTTTCTTATAGTTATAATGATTAAATGAGCAAGTATGAGGTTGTAAAATATTTCATGGAAATTATTGCATTTATTTGGAATTTATATTAGTGTTACATACATAATTTATGATAAGTTGGCATGCCAATAAAAGGGTAGAAGTATAGGCATTAAAAATAATAGTGCTGATATTTAATTTACGTGGGTACTAAGAAATAATGCTGAGTTCAAAATTACATAGGCACAAAAAAGGTGCTGAGTTATTATTAGAAATGTAGGCGTTAAATACTGAGTTATAAAATAATTATGTAGGCACCGAGTATATTGTCGGAGAGCAGAAATCCTGTATCTAATGTTTAGTTCCGATCTAAAATGTTGTGGGTTATTAAACAAATAACAGAAAAAATATGAATTATGAAATTTATATTGTAAATTTTATATTTTGAATTGTTAAGCAATTTCAAGCATGCTTAATTAAATGTACATTAAAATTGATGAATTGTATATTTTTGCATGACAAAAATAGTTTTAATAGTATGTGAATATTTGGCATGCTTAGTAAGTTGATTATTGTTTTTAAAGGTTTATTTTAGCAATATTTATATAATTATTGGATAGTTGTCAAACGTACCACTAAGCTAGTAGCTTAGCGTGTGTGTTTTACGCGCAGATGAATAGACATAGCTGTTATGTTAGGGCGACCGAAAATAAGTGAAACTCCAATATCAGATTGCAGCAGTCTAGTTTCCTTTGGTATGTTTTGGAAATTATATTGTAAAAAAATAAATTTAAGAATTTCTTTTGATGTAAATTTGTGGCATGTAATATTTATAAAGAATGAATTTGGTAATTTTATATATCTAGTGTTATTTGTAAAAATATTTCTAAATATTATATTTTAATTGAATGAGTTCTTTTAAATCAACCTATTCACATCACTCGTTGCATATTTTAAATAAAAAAAATATGGTAATAAATATTCCGCTAATAATAAACTCGAAAATTGAAATAAAAATATTTATACAATACATTGAGTGTTGGTTTTAAAACAAATGAGCTTAGTAGCACTTTCATATTCTACTAATGATTAGTACGATAAGGGAGTGCTAATCTAAGTCAGCGAAAAATTATTTTTTCCCAATTTTACTTCTAAATTCAAAATTCTAAATTAATAATATCCAAAATATTTTTTTTCATATTTTATTATTATTTTAATTTTTTTCTTTCATGTCCGAATTTAGACTCCGATTGGTTCACCGCGACTGTGGCCTAAATTACCGAGCATTACAATGCATGTGCTGGAGCCCTAGCTCTTGGTGTTGGTTGATCTCTGTGTAAATAAGGTGATACCTCATGAGAGTGCATTTTGACTGGCCTTTCCCTCCTTAGTGAATCATGTACTATAATGGCCCTAAAATTCATACAAATGTGTCACAACATAATGTTCAACATATATGATGCATATGTTATAATGCTCTTACGCATATGATGTTCCCATGGAACTTATCCTTGCTATGATACCAAAAATGTAACATTTCACCTTATTCATTTGAGTTTAATTTATCCTTGTGTCAAGCAATCACATATGTCATACTAACAAGACATAAGATCCTGTTAACAGTGATAGTAAATGTTTTTCATCATATCCTGTAATATCATTCAAAAGTCAACACTGAGGTTTTCACCACAATATAATTTATCACATCTATTAAAACTTAAAATTTACATCCAAAGGTTTACGAGTTGCTTCCATTTATACATTTTAAAACTAATCCAGAGTGACTATATATATTCAAACATATAAGTCCAAAATACAGATGATATGTTTTCATGCTCGTGTGGAATACAAGGAGAGAGAGTGATGAGGCTCAGCCGATGACCTTTGATCCATGTCTTCTACATGGCAATGAAAAAGAGCTAACACTTTTCTTTACCTGAAAAATTATGCAAACTAATGTGTTGCGGCTCAGTGAGAATAATTATCAAATGAGCTCTAAAGTACCCAGCAACTCATAGTAACAAATCATATATCCAATGCATACCATATATATTCCATTCCATTCACCTTTATCATATAATCACAAATGAAATTTAAAAATATAATCACTATTCTTTGCTTATGCTTATTTGATTTTGTTGTGACCAAGTTAAATGAACATTGCCCCGAGTTTCCATGTGAACATTTTCCATATGAACATTTGCATTTGCTAGCTAGCTTGATCATTTGTTTCATTTGCACATTTGTTAGGCCATAGGCCTCTTCTTTTGCTTTGCATTATCGATTAACTAGTCACAATGCCTTTTAAGTCCATATGCATATGCACTTGTACTTAAGAATTCATCAACCATTGTATCTTATCACATATATCATACATATACCTCAAATATATTACAAGTATTCCACCTATGTGTACCAAAAATATCACAAATTATCCATCATCATATTATCAAGGACAAATCATGACAATCATATGAATCACATAGCAAGCAACATTCATATGCACTAAAGAATTCAATTGATAATTAGACTCACCATTGTCCTTTGATTCTGACCTTAATTTATTGTCTGTCCCCTCCTTGCGAGTCTTCAATATTTTTTGAGCCTAATATGGAAATATAATTGATTAATTTATGACTAGATAAACTTAATGTGTCTTAAACAAATTAATATGCATAGTTTATATATATAGTTAGGGTTTTTCCTATGGGGTAGTATAACCTTATGAGACTGATTAGCCAATAAATTTTTCTAGAATTGTCCAATTTATGTGATTCTTATTCCTAATTAAAGTTAAAATATAATTATATAACATACTCAAATTTTAGAGACATTGGAGCATTGTACAAAGTTTGGTGGAATTTCCAATTGTGTTATATTTTCTGCCCTGATTCTGCCCTTTGGCAGTTTTAGGGTACCCAATTTGGTCTTTAATATCTTACCATATGTAAGTATGATTGAAATAAAACTTGGAAAACCCTTAAATAGGTTAAAATGGAACATTTTATATGTTTACAAATTTTATCAATTATGCCTCTAAGGTCCTCAAATTATAAGAAACATTTCACTGGTCCAGAACAAAGTTTGCTTTTGGTTCATATATATAACACATATATCTACAACTTTGATTTTGGTCCTCCTAAAATGCTGGGTCAATCATATTCAAAACTAAAGAACACAGTAGCTAACTCGGTTAGGCTTCACACCCAGACCAGTTCCAGTACGATGCCAATATATTTTCATACACACCCAATTTTGCTAAAATATTTATATATTCATAAACCTAAGACACAAAGAAACAAATTTTATGTTTTAAACTTTTCTAGAATCAGTCTCTATTGGTATCAAAAGTGGGGTACAAAATATTAATTCAACTTAACCCTAACAACTCAAACAACACTAGAACAAAGGAACGAATGTCACTTACCAAGAACGAACTTGAAAGGGAACTCAAGTGAAATAAGGAAGAAAAGAAGGCTGAAATGGTGAAAGATGGAGAAGAAATGAAATTAGAGTGAGGGAGGCAGATTAATGAGGAGGAAGATAAAGTCTACCTCCCACCTCTTCACTTTTGTCCTTTTCCCCATTTTGTTTCTTCCTTTCTTTTTCCTTTGTTTCTTTTCATTTTCACTATATTAATTCAATCTAATAATTTTATTCACATAAATTTCAATTTCATGTCACTCTCAACTCAATTATAAAATAGACACGTGAAATTCAACACAATTACAAAATACTCAGACACGTAGCTAGTGCGTGTCGTGAACTTGTCCCTATAAAAATACATATAAAGTGCATGTGTTCAAGTGAAATATATGCAAATGCATTTTTCCAATTGAAATGCATGTAAAAATGTATATGTGGGATGTCGAGAATGTTACAATTCTCCCATTCTTTTAAAAATTTCATCCTCGAAATTGAATACCTGCAAATATGTGTGGATAATTGTTGACAGGCTTACCAAATCGGCTCACTTTCTGGCAGTTCGGATGGATTATTCATTGTGCCGATTAGCAGAAATATATGTCAATGAGATAATTTGACTACATGGAGTGCCAGTATCTATTATTTATGATCAAAACTCACAGTTCACATCAAAATTTTGGAAAAGTCTATAACAAGCATTGAGGACCCGACTTAATTTTAGTACAACATTTCACCCACAAACAGATGGGTAATCCGAATGAGTTATTCAATTGTTGGAAGACATGCTCAGAAGCTATGTAATTGACTTTGAGGGTAGTTGGGATAAGTACTTACCATTGATGGAATTTGCATATAACAATAGCTATCAAGCTAGTCTAGGCATGGCTCCATATGAAGTTTTGTACCTAACCCAATATGATTTTATGAAATAGATGTACAATTCACATTTTTCTTCATTTTTTCATTAAGTTAATGAGGTTCTAGATGGGGATTAGAAATTAAAGACTTTAAATGGATGATTAAATGATGGTGTTTTGCAATGATAATCGCATATACAACATTTATACTCATTTAGACAATGATTCTGGTTCTAATTACATGTTATGGAATGAAAAAGAAACTCACAACAGGGATTAGAGACGCTAGAGAAATTGATTATTAAGGCTTCAATTCAGGTTTATACATATTGGCATTTAAATTTGCTTTTGTGGTATGCATGTGTGTTAAATTATGTGATTGGTATGTTAATTGGCATGTGCAAATTGCTTGAATTGAAGTATGTGGCATGTTAAACTTGATATGCACCAAGAACAAGGATAAATGAGGCTTATATCTTGATAATGGCAGACATAAAATATAGTTTAATTGAATAAATGTTGTAAATTGCTTGATTATAGCTTTGTTGGTATTGTATGATATTGAAAGTATTGATAGAAGTGGCTAATATTGATTAGCCTTAGTGCCTTTGAGTGTCGTGTAACATAAATTGGATGTTGATGTTGAAATTATTGAAATCTGAAGGTTCGCGGTCGTGACCAATGCTGATTCACAGCTGTGATATAATGTTCACAGTTGTTAATGTTGTATCTTATGAGATACAAATCTGAAGCTTTTGAAAAGTTCAAAGAATTTAGAAATGAAGTAGAGAAACAACTTGGAAAAAGTATGAAAACACTTCGATCAGATCGATGAGGTGAATACTTGAACCAAGAGTTTCTAAATTATCTTAAGGATAATGGAATTTTATCTCAATGGACTCCACCTTACACACCACAACACAATGGTGTGGCTGAAAGGAGAAACCAAACCTTGTTAGACATGGTAAGGTCTATGATGAGTTTTGCGAAACTCCCTAAATATTTTTTGGGTTATGCACTAGAGTCCGCCATTTATATATTACATGGAGTTCCTTCGAAGTCATTTGATGTTACTCCATATGAGATATGGTATAACAAAAAGCCCATATTTTCTTAGATGAGAATTTGGGGTTGTCCTGCTTATGTGAAGCGGACAATGTCAGATAAGCTAGAAGCTAAGTCTGACTGATGTCTATTTATGGGATATCCAAAAGCATCATATGGATATCAATTTTACCACCCCTTGGAGCAAAAGGTTTTTGTTTCAAGACATACTAACTTTTTAGAGAGAGAATTTCTTCTAAAAGGAGATAGGGAGAGCAAAATTGAACTTGAGGAAGTTCATGATGCTCAAGCAGATGCTTATCAACTGCCTGAACTCGACCTTGTTACTCATACAGATAATATAACAACTCAACCTTCTGAAGCACAAGAGCTTCGTGGGTCAAGTAGGATACGTACTATTCCAGAGAGATATGAATTTCCCATTAGTGAACAGAATGACGTAATGCTCATAGAAAGCGATGAGCCTACAACCTATTAAAAAGTTTTGAATAGTTCAAAATTCGACAAATGACTTCAAGCCATGAAGTCAAAAATGGATTCCATGTATGAAAACCAAGTATGGACTTTGGTTGATCCACCCTATAATGGTCCAAATACCAAGTTAGTCATAAACTGTAATTTTCGAGATTGATCAACATACCCGGAGGTCAAAAATACACCCGTGGGTGAAAATTTTTTTATCTAATCATCGGAAAATGTAGGCTATCACAAGTCTGAAGGTAAAATTTGGAGTGGAAATGAGGTCAAATAACACTTCAAAAGTCAAAATTAAGAAAAAAGAACCTGATTTAATTAAATAGTTAGTTGATTGTACTTTGACCGGGCTATGAAAAATAGTAAACGGCATCTAAAAAATTATTTTAAGACATGGATAGACTTTAAATAATATTTAGGATTATTTGACAGTGAAAAAAGAATTTTACGGTAACATCGAAAATTGAATTATCAGTCCGGTTTGAGTGAGCTGGACAGAACAAAGACTCTAATTGAGTTGAAAATTTTTGTGTAGACATATATAAATATTTTATGAATTATGGAATCAAATTTGGATGAAATTGAGTTAAAAAGTGTGAGAAATAATTTAGAATTGCTAAATGTGCCTTAAATTCACAAATGGATCTAATGGGGTTGGATCTCTTGTCTTGGCCAAAGCCCAGCCTATTCTAGCCACCTATATATGCTGAAAATATCAGAATTCTCTATAGATTTCAGCTCCTTTTTCTTACTCTCATGCTTCCCCCCTGACCAAATGGGTTTCTCATTCTTTTCCATCAAAAATTCTCTTATTTTCTCTAATTCTTACACCAAAATTAAGCACCGAAACATTATTTCAGTTCCTCTATTAGCTAGCTGAGATCTCCAATATTCAATTGAGGGTTCGAGGTGGAAGAATTAAAAGATTCAAGTGAGGGTATAAAATTGAGGTAAGAGAATTTGAGAGCTTTAAATTTATTTAAGGGTTCCAATAGGAAGTTTAAGGTATGTAGATTATATTTATGAAGTTAGATTGAATTATAGAAGCAAAAATAATGGTGATTTTATTTTTGTATAATTTCAGCCCAGCCATGGTAGGGAATCAAGGAAGAGAAGGAACTTCAAAGGAAAAAGGTAAGGAAAAGGAAGCTTAGGAAGGCTAAAGAAAGGAAATAAGGTTAGTGATTTCTAAATCTATCTATTTCCATTAATTAAGCATGATTTAGGGTTATGGAAATTATAAATTTTGTGTGTTTTACATGTAATTGCTAATTAATGCTTAAAACATGATTAAGGGATTATGAAAAGTGAATTAGAATGATTAATTTCAATTAAAAAATTAATTAGTGGAAATTGGAAAATATGACCTTATTATGTGAAAATTTTAAATTAAGGTATAATTACATTTTATTGTAATATTATGATATATATGGAATAATGAATGTATAAATTAGTGGAATGAATAACTAGAAAGTGAAAGAAAAATTTTAATGATAAAAATTAATTATAGGCCGAAATATGAGGAAGGAAAAATTAATATTTTTCTTGCTAATTAAATGAACATTTAGTCATAAAATGCAAGAAAATATGATATTGAGTATGTATAAATTTATTGAGAATTTTTAAATGATATATTGAATATTTTTCTAATCATTGATTATATTATGCATGAAATGAAAATTTATGAATGATGTGTGTTTAGTGATGCTTAATGACTTAATTGAATATTCATAATGAATTATTGATATATTAGAATGGAAAGTATGGAAAAATTTTGGTAGTGATAAAATTGTTATGGATGAATAAAATGTTAAGTGATTAATAATGTAAAAATAATGGAATTTATGAATTTAATAAAAATTGAATTAAAGGAATAAAATAATGCCCTTAGTTATTTTTCTGATGCTTAAATCTAGCTCAAGATATAAATGGCTAGCCATAGGGATACCATTACCGCAGTGCGAGACATGGCGACTCACTTATATAAGTCAATGACGGTCTACTTCAGTGATAATGATTCAGTGTACAATGCATTGTTCGGATGGTCCTTCGGGATTACTCTTCAGTATAGTAGACTCTTGGGGTCCATGTCCCATGTACCCAGTCCGAAGATTTTCTATCGGATTAAAACTAGGGAAAAATGTTAATAAAATGAGTACAAATGATTTAAGTGAAAAATATGATAAGAAAATATGCAAGTGAAAAATATGATAAAAGTAGCAAATGTGAATGAAATGATAAAAGTGACAAATATGAATAAAATGATAAAAGTAGCAAATGTGAATAAAAGGAGTACAAATGATTTAAGTGAAAAATATGATAAGAAAAAATGCAAGTGAAAAATATGATAAAAGTACCAAATGTGAATGAAATGATAAAAATGACAAATGTGAATAAAATGATAAAAGTAGCAAATATAAATTAAACGATAAAAAAAATAAAAATAAAAATAAAAATGATCAAAATGACAAATGTGAATAAAATGATAAAAGTAGCAAATGTGAATGAAATGATAAAAGTGACAAATGTGAATAAAATAATAAAAGTAGCAAATGTGAATAAAAGTAGTAAAAATGAATAATATGATAAAAATGATTTAAGTGAAAAAAACGATAAAAATGAAATAAGTGAAAAATGTGAAAAAATTAATAAAAGTGAAAAATTCGAGAAAAATGATAAAAATGAAAAATATAATAAATATGAAAAATATGAAAAATGTGAGAAAAATGAGATAAGTGATAAAAATGATAAAAGTGATAAAGATGATATAAATGGTGTAATAATAATAATAAATGTGATAAATGTGACAAAAATAGTAAAATTGAAAAATGAAATTTAAGTGGAAGAAAAATGTTAAATGATTTAGTTAAAATGAAAATAAATAAAAAATAAAAAAGTTAGTGGCAAAAGTATAAATAAATGTAAAGTAATGGTAAGATTGTAAATAAATAAAAATTTAGGAACTAAAGTGAAATTTGTAGCTAATTAAATAAAGAATTGAAAAAAAAAACAATGAAGAAGAAAGAAACGAATGGTTAATTAAAGAATGACATGTGTATATATATGTTTAGATATAGAGTTATAGAAATAAAATGTTGTACATATGATAATAAAGAACATTTGTGAATTATGATGTGTAAAGAATGGAAAGTCAACTTGTAGTTGAATGAAGAATATTGTATTATATGTGTATTATTTTATCCAAAAATGGGCTGTGAATTGTTCGAATTACAAGTGAGATAGTTAATTTATAGTCGTTATGCTATCGAAATTTTTGGAAAAATAAAAAAGATTAATGAATGCTAATAATATTATGTTCATTAAATTAAATTAAGAATTTTTTTAGCACACATTGGCTTTCATCGTATTAACCCACGTAACGTATGAATAGAATTATTGTTATAAGGGCGTCACACACCCGAAGGGATAAAACCTATAGGGTGCAAGTGGATTTTCAAAAAGAAAACTGACATGGATGATAATATGATTACCTGTAAAGCTAGACTTATTGCTAAAGCTTATCGTCAAAGACAAGGAATTGACTATGATAAAACTTCTAGCCCAGTAGTTATGCTTAAATCCATAAGGATACTCCTAGCCATTGCTACTCATTATGATTATGAAATATGGCAAATGAATGTGAAGACAACTTTCCTTAATGGAAATCTGACTGAGGATGTGTACATGATACAACTAGAAAGCTTCATATCCAAAGATGGAAAAAAGGTATGTAAGCTTCAAAGATACATTAATGGATTAAAACAAGCATCCAGGAGTTGGAATATTCGGTTTGATGAGACAATCAAACAGTTTGGTTTCTTACAAAATCTGGATGAACCTTGTGTTTACAAAAAGGTTAGTGGTAGTGCAATCGTATTTCTTGTGTTGTATGTAGATGACATATTGTTAATAGCAAATGATGTCTCAACCTTACAGTCAGTCAAAATTTGGCTATCCAAGAATTTCTCTATGAAAGACCTTGGAGAAGTAGTCTATATTTTGGGGATAAGGATCTATAGAGATAGATCTAAAAGATTGCTTGGTCTTTGACAGTCTACATACATAGATAAAATGCTAGAGGTTTAGCATGGAGCAATCCAAGAGGGGATATATTCCCATGACCCATGGGATTACTCTCTCAAAGTCTTTGTGTCCAAAGAGACAAGATGAGAGGACACACATGAGTTTGATTCTATATGCTTCAGCTATAGGATCAATCATGTACGCTAAGATATGTACAAAACCCGATGTATCATATGCTTTGAGTGTCATGAGCAGATACTAATAGGATCCTGGTGGGGGTCATTGTGTGGCTGTCAAGAATATCCTTAAGTACTTAAGAAGGACTAAGGATTTATTCTTGGTATAAGGAGATGGAGATCTTATTGTGAGCGGGTATACCGATGCCAACTTCCAGTCTAATAAGGATGACTCAAAGTCTTAGTCATGTTATATATTCGCACTAAATGGTGGAGCAGTGAGTTGGAAGAGTTCCAAATAGGAAATGACTGATGATTCCACAACCGAATCAGAGTACATTGCAGCTTCTGAAGCAGCAAAGGAAGCAGTTTGGATAAAGAAATTCATCATAAAACTTGGAGTGGTTCCCAACATTATTGATCCAATGCAATTGTATTGTGATAGTAATGGAGCCATTGCACTTGTATTGTGATAGTAATGGAGCCATTGCACAAGAAAAGCAGCCACGGTCTCATCAGAGATCCAAACATGTACTTAGAAGATACCATTTGATTAGAGAAATCATTGGTAGGAATGATGTAAAGATAGAAAGAGTGGCCACTGATCAGAATATTGTTAATCCTTTAACTAAGCCACTTCCCTAAAAGAAATATGATTCTCATGTACTCCCTTATGGAATTAAATACAAAGGCGATTGGCTTTAGTGCAAGTGGAAGCTTGTTTGAGGAGTGCTCTAAAGGCAATCACCTTTAGCACTTACTGTACAAATTTATTTGATTAATAAAAGACTTATTCATTAATTTGATGTTCATTTGATATATGAATTGATAGTGATATTAAATCAATTAATGAAGTCTTTGATACATAACATAGCATGAAGAAAATCATGATGAGATCATGATATTAAGATTCTTATCATGTGTAATTATGTTATACCTAGTCATAAGATTAATGAGATGGGATATTGTTAATCCGGACAGACTAGCACATGTTACACTCCTTGATTAGATCGAGTAGTAGATCTTATAATCTGTAAACATGAGATGTTTAGAGTTAACATGTGGATGCTTGCTAAGTGTAGCTAAGTACATTGGATGATCAGCTATGAGACAATCATATGGATAATCTATTCAAATGTTAATGATAGTCTCATCATAGCAATGGTGCAAGTATCCTTAGACTTGAGGTACTCAAGGATATCTTAGACACTGATTCTATATTTTGACACTATTCCTTGTTACCTCATGGAGGTTGCTCACAGGGTGGTGATTGGATACAGCTTGAGGTATTCGAAGGTAAATGGGTAACCAACAAAGGATTCACCCCTCCTGATAGAAGGAGTGTATACCTATGACCTTTTGTCGTGGTCATTACTCGGAAATCTCTAGCCGGAGTGGAAATGTCATAAAGATAGTGGTCAATGACATATCTAATAGAGTAATGAGCCTCAGGGACAAGAACTAACATTACTTGGACTAGATGTGATGTAGTTAATCTAGTGAGAGTTGACACATGTCCATACTCTGAACCAAGTGGGGTATAGAATGTTGAAAGAAATAATTGCACAGAAATTATCTATGGAAAGGTTCGTAGTCAAACCACTGACTTTCCAGTCAATTGGGGGTCATGATGTGTTGCTAGATACTGCTCATGACTTACTTAAATTAATTGTTAATTTAAGTGGCCAATATAACTGGGAATTTAATGGGTTACACACATTGAAGATATGAAGAATGAGTAAAATAGTCTTGGATGAGATCCAAAATATGAAAGAATTATTTCGGGATGGATCAGGATGAGATCGCACGGAAAAAATCGTTTGGGAGGGTCACGGGTCTGCACAGTCTAGACAGGCTGCTGGCTTGCCTAGCAGGCCAGCTGGGCTACCACAGCAGCCCTCAGCAGGCCCAGCGTGCGCGCTGCTGCTTCCCATTGGCCAATGGGTAAATTTGGCCTTAATTTAGCCAATTATGGCCATTAAGCAAATTTACTATTCATTCAAGATTCTTTTTCTCCATTTTTGACTTTTGACATTTTTTTTGAATTTGATTCAAATAGAAAATACATCAAATAACAGAAAATAGACATGCAAATATTTTTTTGTAAAAAAAAAATATGTTTAAGGCACAATAAAATTCTCTTAAGAACACTTTCAAAGGTAGCACTTTGAATTTATTTAAACCATTTCTTTTGATAGTTTCTTTTTCATTCTTCTCGTGGATTATCATTAGAGACATACTAGTGTGGATTGTTGTGGTTTGCTACAATGCAACAAGGTGAAGACTTGAATAACAAATAAGAAATTACAAGGTATAATTTCTAACCTCTATATTTATATAAATTAGTTTTAATGGCACAAATATGATCTTTTGTTTAGGGTTTTGAAAATTTTATTTTTCTGTTGCATTTATGAATGTGATTCATTCATCAAAACCCAACAAAGGTTTCAAATGCTCTTCCATAATTGTTCACTATGTTGGTTGGGCATTTCCTCCTAAATGAACAAATATGATATAGGTTATGATTTTCCCATCGATCCACTCTTTCCAATTTAAGGAGGAATGTCAATGGCTTTATATTGAAAACTTCATCCTTGTCAACTTGGGGACACAAGGAAGCCCTGACATGCGCTCGACTTGTATAAGCCTCTGAGTTGTTAACAAATTTTCCAAATCTAGAATCTTTATGACCATCATTCTTGTGCCTCTTTAGGGTTACAATAATTTTTTCACTAGTAAACTGAAACTATTTCTATAAATCAAGCTTTTTGCTTGAAAAGAGGTATGTCATGATGGACATAATATACAATGTTAAGACTTTGATAGGTTGGATTACCTAGTTGAAATTTTGTTTGGGATTCGAAACCCTAATGTGTCACGACAACCTTCATATCCTTCATACTAGATTTAGTCTTTCCTCCCTCATTATGCAATGTAACCCTTAACATAGGTTGTCGAGGATCTTATGATTCAAGCTCTTTACACTTCCTTAATACATTTGAAAGAATAGGCTTGACCATAGAGATTGTTATCTTTGAGCTACTCTTTTCTTTGGTGACCATTTTACACTTACTAGGTACAATCAGTCACCCATTGTTGCTTACTTTTTGGATATTGTTTTTGAAGGTTATGTAACTCTCAGTATTGTGCCACCAATTGTTGTGCCATTTACAGTAATCCTTGCCATCTTGCTCTTAAATTGACATAATCACATGGTACGTAGAGAGTGTTATTTTTCCATCTTTCAAGAGTATATCAAAGATTTTATTAGCCTTTGTTATGTCGAAGGAATATTCATAAGAGACTTGAATAGTATGTTTCTATTAATTTTGACTAGGCAAATTTTTATTAGGTCGAGGTTTGGTCAAGGCTAAACATTCATAAGGTATGCCTTCATATTTCAGATTTGCCAAACATACATCCTTTTGATTGCTTTTTTCAATTTCAAAATCTATTGGCTCAAATATTACATTGATTTGAACTTGATAAAAAATCCTCTTTGATGAGTTTTTTTTTCTAGTCTTTCTCTTTCAATAATGATTCTTAACTAGAAGCACATGAAACCAAGTTTTTCATGTCATGGAACCATTTCCCTTCAAACCTCTCTCTTAAAGAAAAATTCATTCCCCTGATTGCGAGAGTAATGCAATCAACCTTTAACAAAGGGCTTTGCACTAAGTGCGTAACTTACGAAACCTAAGGATGAACTTTTTAATAGTTTCTCTTGGTAGTTGCACTAATCTTGCCAAATCTATAATTGTCATCACGAATAGCTAGTTCGACCGGTAATCCCATGTACCAACCAAAATATTAGGCTAGTTAACACCTTAATAAAGATCATCATATCACCCGATTTTAAAACGAGTCAACTGGTCGATTAAACTGTGACCCATTCAAATCAATCACAATTTGGCTGGTTGGATTGACTAAGAAGTTGCTAATGAAAATGAAATGTGTGCATCAAGGTTCAAATCTTGTACAATCGAGATAAGTTTTGACACTTAATCCACTAGGCCACTTAAGCTCATATGTCTAATATATTTCATGTATTTACAAAGACAAAGTTAAAAGTTAATTATTTGCATTTATTAGGTCTTTAATAAATCACATTATGACTCCCACTATTTTATTGCGAATCCATAGCCCTCATTATGAACCCGAGAGAGCTTATATAGAAGTTCTCCTAGTGGGTCGATATCCAACTAGCTAAGAATAACTTTGAGGCTACTCAACAAGCTATCCTTATTTTGGTTGGTAGGTATCATGCCATAATCCATACCTATTTCATTATTCATGCAACTATCGAATCTTGTGTTATCAACTTATTGATGTGTGCACATACATTGGGCTATCAACTCTTGATATGTGTACATCTCATATATACAAACCCAACTTTGCCTCCAATAAACATTAACCTTGGCGTAAATCCAATAAGTTAATAATATCGATTAAGTCTAACCCATTAATCGTGAAATCTAATTTCAATGGATTGAACATATTCTTATAGAGTGAGCTTAAGGCAACTCAACAACCCTAACTCTAGAAGAACTCTAGTTCTCCCCATATTAATGGAAGGCGTAAGACTTAATTGTTTATTTAGTGAGGGGTTTCTTTGTTAAATCTCATCAAGTTATTATTTCATGCTTTTATATATCATACATTCATCATATGGATATATAAAGACTTACATTAACTATATGGCATGATTATGGACATACTAAAAAGTCAATCTCTTGAGCCAAAGAGAAATTAAATAGGTCTTACCTATGTATATGCATGAATTTACAACCCAAAATAGAAATTTAATTCATATTTCTAAGTCTTCTTGTTTATGGTACAACCTCCTTTGCTTCTTGCTCCTTTGTATCTTCATTCTATCCTAATCCTATGTAATCTAATTACATATTTCAAATTATAGAAAACCTCAATTTATATTTGAGGGGAGTAAGATGAGAAGAGAAATACATAAGAAAGAAAGAGAGGTAGGGACACGCAGACCCTATTTACCATAAAACAAAATAATTTCGTGCATACTCAATCACATTTGGCCTAAGTCCATAATCATTCATCATGCTTTTTCATACACCCCTAACATGCATTCTCTAATGCACAAAATAAAATTGACAATTTTGGATTTCAATTAAATTAACCGAAATCGTCTATGTGTTCTTTCGGTTAATTTAATTTTGTATGTCATTTTAAAGTGGAATTTAATATTTAATCAAATTAAATTAAATTCCATATTTCTAGAATTAATTCAAAATTAATTCTCCTTAAAATCAGAATATTATGATATTAAAATTAAACAATTTAATTTGAATATACATACCAATTTCTAGTCAGACTAGAATTACAATTGCACAACTTAAATTAATTCAAAATTAATTTCCAAAAATTCTAAAATATTTCTGAAATTTAAAATAATCATTATAATCATCTTTAGGTCAGCTCAAGTTCATTAAAATATTTTTGGCATAAGCTAAAATTACTAACACAAACGAACCAACACACTTAGACGCTCAAAATGACTAATTCGACATCTAAAATTTTTTTAAAATTTCAAATTGTTGTAAAATAATTTTGGCATGCATCTAATATTAAAATAGCATATTTTTAATCACATAAAAAATATTTCAAGGTGCTGAAAATAAAATAAACACATACAAAAAGATCAAACAAAATAGCCTCACCGGGTATGCTAAAATAGTCACATTTTTGTGTTTGTTTGAAAAATTAATTAAAATAATTTTAATTAATTATTGGATACTTCCAGAGACATAAAAATATTCTCAATATGTTTCAATAACTTTTTCATAATTAAATTACAAAAAAAATATAACCAGCCCCATCAATTAAGCCAAACAACTTACATATCTTCATAAACAAGACAATTTTAGGCATTTTTAAAATAAATCCGAAATTAATTGTTAAACCTTGAGGGGTATTTCCATCATTTTGATGATAAAAAATAAAATAGCAATATTGTATTTAACATACTTGTTTTTGTAAGTATATTATACAGGACATGGATTAAAATAGCAAGAATGGAGATTGAAAGAATAATCATTGAAAGACAAAATTCAAGAAGTAGCATGTTTACTGCCGTGACTCTATGAGTCACTCCTGTGAAAGGAGCTAACCGTTACCAAAACCAACATTTGAAGTTCATGGCCATGAAGGAAGAACAAACCGTGAAGTGGGCATTTCAGTCACTCCCGTGAATAAATATGTCACCCCCGTGAAGGTTCATGCATTTTCATCCAGAGAACTTCATGACCAAAGTCACCACTTGGATCACGGATGGGAAGTTTGTCACGCCCGTGAATGATTATGTCATGACTGTGACTCTATATGTCAAAACATTCCAGAGAGCTTCATGATCAAGGTCACCACTTCAGTCAAGACTTGGGAAGAAATGTCACTCCCGTGATAAACATAGTCACGCCCGTGAACAATGAAAGAGAAAAATGTCAGACGTGATTTTTTGGTTGGTACAACGACTAGTTTCATATTTAATGCATCCCAATGGCTATATTCAGCCATGGGAGTATAAATGGAAGTCATTTATGCATTCAGAACAAGAGAATAAAGAGAACAACAATAGAATAACATATACTTCGAATTTAATTCTTATTACAAGCTATTTGTACTTTCATACATTGAGAAAAAAATATATTCTCTGTAAAAATCTTTTTGCTCTTCATTTATTGAGCAATTAAGATTTGTAAGTGGTTCTCTCTATAATCTTTACTCAAGTGAGCTTTGGGTATTTCTAGGTTAAGAGTAGAACACTTTTAAGGGTTAGTTGTGTGAGCCTCAAAACACAAATCAAAAGGTTATTGTGTGAGCCTGTAAAAATACAAAGTGAAGGTTGTTTGTGTGAGCCTGTAAAAACACAAAGTGAAGGTTGTTTGAGTGAGCCTGTAAAACACAAGGAATTGGTTATTGTGTGAGCCATTAAAACACAAGGAATTTATAGGTTAGGTGTGAGCCATTGTGAGAAACACCATAGTTGGGAGTGAGCTTGTAAAACTCCATTGTAACACTTAGTGTGTTAGTGAAACTCCCAATTGCGATTGGGGAGAGGAGTAGGGTTTGTTAACACCCGAACCTCTATAAAAATCCTTATGTCAAATTCTCTCTATCCCTCCTAAAATTAATCTTTTATTTCTGCACCTTATAGTTTAATTTTGGAAACTCCAATTCAACCCCCCTTCTTGGTTTAATATCTGGACAACAATTGGTATCAGAGCCTTTTCTAGCATCGAAGCCTAAATAAGCGCTAGTAAAGAGTAAGATATGGCCAGTGAACGATTCCAAAGTCTCAAACCTTACTTTGATGGTGCAAATTATGCCCATTGGAAGTTTCAGATGGAGAGATACTTGGACAGTGAAGGAATTGAAGTCTGGGATAGTGTACAAAAAGAATGGACACCACCAACTAGAAGAGGAGCTGATGGTGAAGAAGAAATCCTATCAAGAGATGATTGGACAGAGCCTCAAAGAAGAGCAAATTTCAAAAACAAAAAGGCAATGACAATCCTATCAAGCTCATTATCTATTGAAGAATGTGGGAGAATACAACACTGCTCAACAACATACAGCATGTGGAAGACATTGGAGAATTAACATGAAGGAACTAAACAAGTCAAATCCAAGAAGATTCAACTTTTAACCTCAAAATATGAGCTCTTCAAGATGAAATCCAATGAGTCAATCACTGACATGACCAACCGTCTTCTAGCCATTATAAATGGAATGAGGAAACTTAGGAAGCATATGAGTTTGGAAGATGTAAACAATAAAATCCTGAGAAGTCTTCCTCTTAAAGACTATGGTTCAAGAGTTGCTGGTATAAAAGAAGCAAATGAAGATATGAGCATCATGAATACTGATGTACTGATTGGCAAACTTCTCACACATGCGATGGCAGTGAAGAGAGATAGAGAGCTTGAAGCAGAGCCAGTGAAAAGAAAGCCCTTAGCACTCAAAGCCTCTACTTCAAAATCTCAAGAAGATAGTGAAGATGATGAAGAAATAAGTGATGATGAAAATGAGGACATTGCTATGCTTTCAAGGAGATTAAAAAGAATCATTGAGAAGAAAATGAGCAACTCTAGAAAGTTCAGACAAAGGAACCTCAAACAAACTTCTAATGATACACAAAGAAGTAAGGAAGAGATAAAATGCTATGAATGTGGAAATAAAGGACATATCAAACCAGAATGTCCAAGGCTCAAGAAGCATAAGAGCAAATACCAAAGAGACAATGGGGAGAAAGGTCACAAAGCCACATGGGAAGGCGAAAGCTCTTCAAGTGAAAAAGATGATAATGAAAGTGTAAAGGTCAACTTATGCTTCATGACTATTGAGGATCACGTCTCGGATAAAGTAAGATCACCACACTCATACTCTTTCAATAATGATAGTAGTAATAATGATAGTAGTAGTGATAGTGATGATGAACAAAGCCTAATAGAAGAATTAAATATAGAATTAGAGAAATATAGAAGTAAATTTAGTACTTATAGAAATAACATCTCTAATTTAAAAAATAAGATAGATGGTTTAGAAAAGGAAAACATAAAGCTTAAATCATCTAATGAATCTCTCCAAAAGTCATTAGATGAATACTCATAAAGACCCTCAATAACTTCATTGTTAAAAGAAAATAATACTTTGAAAAATGAAGTTGAGGAACTTAGAAATTCCATTTCTAAATTTCACAAAGGTGAAGAGAGCTTAGATACTCTCATTATGTCTCAAAGATCACCCTTAATTAGACATGGTCTAGGATTTAAGAACACATCATCATCTTCTCACAAAACTATATTTGTAAAGTCTAAAGAATCTCACATCTCCACACCTGTTAGAACAGCACCAAGAAATAAGCATGTTAAACCTTCTATACAGAAAAAGAATAATCATGCCTTTATGTATAAGAAGCATGCATCTAGGAAAATGCAAATTAATCATGATTGTGCAAGCCATTGTTCTCAAAATCAGTCTAATAGAATTATGGCATTCAAATACATTGTAAGACCAAAAAGCAAGTTTAGACCGAAACAATGTAATTATTGTATGAAAATTGGTCACATAAATAAACATTGCTAGATAAGGAAGGCTCATTGGGAACCTTCATGTGCTAACCCCCAAGGATCCAAACTCACTTGGGTACCTAAAAATCATACTTGAATTGTGATTCTATAGGTATGCCTCAAGTCTACAATAAACAAAAATGCTTGGCTAGTAGACAGTGGATGCTCAAGGCATATGACAGGAGACAAAGAACTCTACAATGAAATCAAAAGTATTGATGAAGGTAAAGTTACCTTTGGAAACAATGCAAAGGGTAAGGTAATTGGCATTGGTTCTATTGGTATTAATGGTACTAATTTTATTAAGGATGTCTTACTTGTTGATGGCTTGAAACATAACTTGTTAAGTGTAAGTCAATTATGTGATAGAGGAAACAAAGTAATCTTTACTTTAAATGAATGTCTTGTGATCTCTATCGATGGTCAAGAAATATTTAAAGGAAATAGAGATATCAATACATACATAATAAACTCACATGAACTATCTAACCATTCCTCTAAGTGTCTTGTGACTACTAGTGATGAATCTTGGCTGTGGCATAGAAGACTTGGTCATGCTAACATGGACTTAATACAAAGTCTCAGCATAGGAGATCTAGTAAAAGGACTGCCAAGAGTTAAATATGAAAAAGGCAAGACATGTGATCCTTTCCAAAGAGGAAAGCAAACAAGATATCCTTCAAAGCCAAAAACATAGTAAGTACTTCAAAACCTCTTCAACTCCTGCATTTAGACTTGTTTAGACCTACTAGAATTGCTAGCCTAGGAGGACAACATTATGCATTTGTCATCGTAGATGATTACTCTAGATTTACTTAGGTAATTTTCTTAGCTCAAAAGAGTGATGCTTTTGAAAATTTCAAAAACTTTGCTAAAAGAGTTCAAAATGAAAAAGGGTACTATATTTCAAAAATAAGAAGTGATCATGGGAAAGAATTTGAAAATGAAAACTTTGAAAGCTTTTGTCTTCAACATGACATTTCACATAATTTCTCATCTCCTAGGACACCTCAACAAAATGGGGTAGTTGAAAGGAAAAATCGAACTTTAATTGAAATGGCTAGAACAATGCTTAATGAATATGAATTACCAACTTATTTTTGGGCAGAAGCCACAAACACTGAATGTTATAGTTCAAATCGAGTTTTCAAAAGACCTCTCTTAAACAAAACCTCATTTGAGCTATGGAATGGAAGAAAGCCCTTGATATCATACTTTAGAGTATTGGGATGCAAGTGTTTTATATTGAACACCAAAGACAATCTTGGAAAATTTGCCTCTAAGTCTGATGAAGGTATCTTTTTAGGATACTCTACAACCAGCAAAGCATATAGAGTATTTAATAAAAGATCTTTAACGGTTGAAGAATCCATGCATGTTGCTTTTAATGAATCTAGTAGACTTGATCTTGTGAAAGGTAGTGTTCTTGATGATGTTGTAGGTAATGTGGAAAGACTTGATATTGGAAATGGGAAAGAAGAAAATGATCAAGAAACTTTACTGCAAAATGATTCTCTACCTCAAAATCAAGAACAAAATGATCAAGAACTTCCAAAAGAATGGAGAATGACGAAAGATCATCCAAAAGAGCAAATAATTGGTGATCTATCAAGGGGAGTAAGTACTAGATCTCATCTCAAACATCTAGTCACTGACATTGCTTTTATTTCACAAATTGAGCCTAAAAATAATGATGAGGCTCTTAATGATGAAAGTTGGGTAATTGCTATGCAAGAGGAACTCAATCAATTTGAGAGAAATAAAGTATGGTCCCTAGTACCTAGACCCAAGGATCATCAAATCATAGGTAGCAAATGGGTATTTAGAAACAAATTAGATGAATAAGGGTTAATAACCAGGAATAAAGCTAGACTAGTTGCAAAAAGATATAATCAGGAAGAAGGTATAGATTATGATGAAACATAGTAGCTAGATTAGAAGCCATAAGAATACTTTTAGCATATGCATGTCACATGAATTTCAAGCTTTTTCAAATGGATGTGAAAAGTGCATTTCTAAATGGTTATATAGATGAAGAAGTGTATGTAGAAAAACCACCAGGTTTTGAAAGCTATGATTTGCCAAATCATGTTTTTAAACTTTGAAAAGCTTTGTATGGTTTAAAACAGGCCCCAAGAGCTTGATATGAGAGGTTAAGTTCTTTTTTATTAGAAAATAGCTTTACAAAGGGAAATGTTGACACTACACTATTCATCAAAAAGCATATGCATGATATACTAATTGTTCAAATTTATGTTGATGATATAATATTTGGTTCTACTAATGAATTGCTTTGTCAAGAATTTGCTAAGTGTATGACTAGGGAATTTGAAATGAGCATGATGGGAGAACTTAAGTATTTCCTTGGTCTACAAATAAAGCAAAGCAATAAGGGCATATTCATCAACCAATCCAAATATGCCAAAGATTTAATTAAGAAATTTGGTATGGAAGGATGCAAAAATGCCAAGACTCCTATAAGCACATCAACTAAATTGGGCAAAGATGAAAAGGGTAAGAGCATTAATGAAAAGCTTTATAGAGGTATGATCAGATCACTTTTATATCTCACTGCTTCTAGAACTGATATAATGCATAGTGTTTGCTTGTGTGCACGATTTCAATCATGTCCTAAAGAATCTCATTTAAATGCAGTAAAAAGAATTTTAAGATATTTACATGGATCATTGCATCTAGGTTTATGGTATCCTAGGAATTCATCTTTTTATATTATAGGATATTCAGATGCAGAATATGCTGGTAGTCTTTTAGACAGGAAAAGTACTTCAGGTACTTGTCACTTCATTGGAGAATGCTTAGTTTCTTGGTTTAGCAAGAAACAAGTATCAGTTGCTCTCTCAACTGCTGAAGCAGAATATGTAGCAGCTGGATGTTGTTGTACTCAAATTCTTTGGATGAAACAACAACTTAAGGACTATGGTCATGAGATGAACCATATACCTATCAAATATGACAACACAAGTGCTATAAATCTTTCAAAGAATCCTATTCAACACTCAAGAAGTAAGCATATTGACATTAGACACCACTTTATTAGAGATCATGTTCAATATGGAGATGTTGCATTAGCATTTGTAAGCACAGAAAATCAATTAGCAGATATTTTCACTAAGTCTCTAAATGAGGAAAGATTTAATTTCATTAGAAGAGAACTTGGTATGATTGATGGATTAACCTTGTGATTTCAAAAATATGAAATTTTAATTGTTGATCTTAAATCATATCACAGGATATAAGATAGAAATTTTGATAAAAATTCATGTTTTAAGGAATAGAATCTTTGTTGAAATTATTTAATTTTGTTTTAGGAATTAATTTTATTTGATTAAAATTTTAGGGGAGTCACGCCTGTGACTTAAATGGCCCAAAAAGGCAGTGTCGTTCACGACTTGGTTCACGACATGGGTCACGGCTTCAAGTGGTGAAGCTTATCTTCACGACTTCATTCACTCCCGTGAAAAGAGCCTTTCACGCCCGTGATGAATTTTCACTCTCGTGAACCTTAACACCCAAAAAATCACAGAGGCTTTCACGTCTTGAGTCACGGCTTGCTTCACGGGCATAAGTGGTGAAATTCAACATTGCACGCCTTTGAAAATTTATTCACCCTCGTGACGGATGATCATTCACGCCCATGATATTAAAATGCCATGCCCTTGAACGTATTCATGCCTTCATTCACGGGTGGAACACTCCTTCAGCAAACCGTGAACATGACCATTTACGCCCGTGAACACCCACTTCACGCCCGTGAATGTATCAAGTATATAAAAGAACAGCCGGTTATATTTTTCATTTCAACTCTCCAACTCCCAAAACCGCTCTCATTTACACACATTCATTGAGACATTGAAGATTCCGGCCCCCAAGACTTAAACTTTTCCTATAAATACCACCAAAAGTTTGAATTTTCATCAAAAATCATACATTTCTAGGGTTTTCATAAGGATTTTCTGTCAAAATTTTCCAACTCCATCACAAACCAAATTCTTCAAAACAAATGGAGACTGCCTCATCTAAGGGAAAGAGAAAGAAGTCTCATGCTCCTAGGAAGTATGCAGATTACCTCATGAACTGCATTATGGAGCAATGCCATCCACGGTATGCAACTTTGAAGAAAAGACCTCTACTGTCATCAAGATCCTTCGAATGGCAGACAGTCCAAAGTCTTGGGCTTGAGACGACTATGACAGAGCAACTACAAGCTTGTCATCTGAAAGATTTTGTGGAGATTCACCAGCTGACCTTAAGGGAGCCAGCACTGGAATTTCTCAGCACCTTGCAGGTTTCACATACTGGAGTGGTGAAATTTCAACTCTGCAACAATCCCAACACCCTCAATGCCACCGAATTTGGAGAATTGTTCGACTTACCATCAGATGGCATACTAAACGACACTGAGGTAGAATTCTCTGCTCCTCGAGTCTGGACACACTTTGGCACTGATTGCAGCTAGGATGTCAAGAAGACAAAGAGCACACATCTCAGGTCCCCAGTGCTCAATTATTTGCATAGGTTCCTGACCTATAGCATATTTTCTAGGGGAGAAAGCAACAGGACTATCAGGAAATCAGAACTCTTCCTCTTTGAGATGGCTCGCAGAAGACTCACAGTGGCACTTTCTAGATGGTTTGCTAACCATCTTCTCTCCATTTCCACCAAGCCTACTGGAGATATTTTGATTGGGGCATATGTCACCCACATAGCCGTGAAGCTTAATTATCTGAAGCTGGATGCGCATCACTTCAATCTCATCCCTGGACATCCTCGACATCGCTTGGATGTTGAATCCTTCATCAAGATGGGAGCAGCTGTCAGAATCGTTTTCCAGAACCATATCTTGTACCGCTTCACTGACACTGCAGGGGAGATCATCTAGGAAGATAATGACATGGAGGATTTTAAAGCAGGACTCCAGGGAGTCTAGCAGAAGAAGAGAGCTCGGGTTGAGGAAGCATCTCTAGCAGCTGAGCAGGACATCGGACAGTCCTCGGCTTCCATACCAACCTTAGCGCAGCAGGTGGTTGACCTCTTGGCACCACATTTTGAGCAGCTGCAGACTTTGATGGATGAGAGGTTGGAGAACCTCAAAGACTTCATGGAGTCTTGGATGGATAGCCTTGAGGCTGAAGTGGCTAGGCTTCATGATAGGATATCTGGCTAAGAGTTAGGCTAGAGTGTAGCCTAAATTTGCTTGTTTTTGCTTGTTTATGTTTGATGGTGTGTAGGAAATTTTCAAATTTCCTTTCTGAATATTTAACTTTGTTTGTATCCTTTCCTTTAATTAATATAATTCCTTTTGTTTACTTCATTGATATATCTTTATATCCTTTTTGATTGATGACAAAAGGGGGAGAATACTAGCAATATTATAGGGAAAATGGTATCAAACTAGCAACATAAGAAGAAACTAGCAATATATATTAAGGTAAATGAATTTTGAATCAAAAATTAAAATTGAATTATGAATTGACATTGATATAGATTAAAAGGGTTTAGAAACTTTGATTCAAGAATTCATATGCAAAGTATATGATTGAAAAATTGAGCTTTATATACATAAGATATACCTTAAGTATACTTTGCATATACCTTCATGCAAGTTGCAAAAATAAATATGCCATGATATACCTTAAGTATACCTTACATATACTTCATGCTTTAAAAAGGAATTATGGTATATATTGGATATACTTCTCATATAACTTGCATATACTTAAAATCTAGTTAAGTTCATTTCAATGCTACATCATTATTTACTATTCTTGCGAATTATAAATTTTTTATCCTAAGTATATTTTGAGGGGGACACTTCTCAAAATCACATATTGCTAGATTATTTGTCACCATAAAAAAGGGAGAGATTGTTAAACCTTGAGGGGTATTTCCGTCATTTTGATGATAACAAATAAAATAGCAATATTGTATTTAACATACTTGTTTTTGTAAGTATATTATACAGGACATGGATTAAAATAGCAAGAATGGAGATTGAAAGAATAATCCTTGAAAGACAAAATTCAAGAAGTAGTATGTTCACTGCTGTGACTTTATGAGTCACTCCCGTGAAAGGAGCTAACCGTTACCAAAACCAACATTTGAAGTTCACGGCCATGAAGGAAGAACAAACCGTGAAGTGGGCATTTCAGTCACCCCCGTGAATAAATATCTCACCTCCATGAAGGTTCATGCATTTTCATCCAGAGAGCTTCACGACCAAAGTCACCACTTGGATCACGGCTGGGAAGTTTGTCACGCCTGTGAATGATTATGTCACGACCGTGACTCTATATGTCAAAACATTCCAGAGAGCTTCATGACCAAGGTCACCACTTCAGTCATGGCTTGGGAAGAAATGTCACTCTCGTGACAAACATAGTCAGCCCGTGAACAATGAAAGCGAAAAATGTCAGGCGCGAATTTTTGGTTGGTACAACGGTTAGTTTCATATTTAATGCACCCCAATGACTATATTCAGCCATGAGAGTATAAATGGAAGTCATTTATGCATTCAGAACAAGAGAATAAAGATAACAACAATAGAATAGCATATACTTCGAATTTAATTCTTATTACAAGCTATTTGTACTTTCATACTTTGAGAACAAAATCTATTATCTGTAAAAATCTTTTTGCTCTTCATTTATTGAGCAATTAAGATTTGTAAGTGGTTCTCTCTGTAATCTTTACTCAAGTGAGCTTTGGGTATTTCTAGGTTAAGAATAGAACACTTGTAAGGGTTAGTTGTGTGAGCCTCAAAACACAAATCAAAAGGTTATTGTGTGAGCCTGTAAAAACACAACGTGAAGGTGTTTGTGTGAGCCTGTAAAAACACAAAGTGAAGGTTGTTTGTGTGAGCCTATAAAATATAAGGAATTGGTTATTGTGTGAGCCATTAAAACACAAGGGATTTATGGGTTAGGTGTGAGCCATTATGAGAAACACCATAGTTGGGAGTGAGCTTGTAAAACTCCATTGTAACACTTAGTGTGTTAGTGAAACTCCCAATTGCGATTGGGGAGAGGAGTAGGGTTTGTTAACACCCGAACCTCTATAAAAATCCTTGTGTCAAATTCTCTCTATCCCTCCTAAAATTAATCTTTTATTTTCGCAACTTATAGTTTAATTTTTGAAACTCCAATTCAACCCCCCTTATTGGTTTAATATCTGGGCAACATTAATTATTTGAATCACATTCAAATCATTTTTCAATCAAAATAATCATTCTTAATCATCACATGGTTCGATTAGAGAAAGAAAAATGTGTAAAACATATTTTACAAATTAATTTCAATTTTTCAAAACCTATTGATCCAAAATCATCAAAACAATGCAATCTCATTTCACTTTCAATTAAAATTAATTTTAATGGGTACAAGGGGGCTCTGATACCATTGTTCACTTTTGAAGAATGAATCATATTCATAAATACAGTGGAAAAATAAAATTTTCAAAATTCGAAACAAAATATCATACTTGTGCCATTAAAACTAATTTATATAAATATAGAGGTTAGAAATTATACCTTGTAATTTCTTATTTGTTTTTCAAATCTTCACTTTGTTGGGTTGTAGCAAACCACAATAATCCACATTAGGATGTCTCTAACGATAATCCATGGGAACAATGAAGAAGAAACTATCAAAAGAAAATGGTTTGAACAAATTCAAAGTGCTAGCTTTGAAAGCGTTCTTGAGAGAATTTTTGTGGGGTCTTAAAAATATTTTTTTCACAAACAAAATATTTTCATGTCTATTTTCTATTATTTGATGTCTTTTCTATTTGAATCAAATTCAAAGAAAACATAAAAAGTCAAAAATGGAGAAAAAGAAAATGAATGAATAGTAATTGGCCATAATCGGCCCAATTAAGGCCAAATTCTAACTGTTGGCCAACAGGAGGGAGGCAGCAGCATACTGGGCCTGTTGCGGGCTACTGCTGGGTAAGCTAGCTGGCCCGCTAAGCAAGCCAGCAACCTGCCTAGCCTGTATAGGCCTATACAGGCCCGTGACCCTCCCAAACGATTTTTCTGTGTGATCTCAATGCGATCCATCCCGAAATAATTCTCTCATATTTTGGATCCTATCCAAGATCATTTTACTCATTCTCCATATCTTCAATGCGTGTGACCCATTAGTTTCTTGGTTATGTTGGCCACTTAAATTAACAATTAATTTAAGCAAGTCATGAGCGGTATCTAGCAACACATTATGACTCCCAATTGACTGAAAAGTCAGTGGTTTGACTACGAATCTTTCCATATACAATTTATGTGCAATTATTCCTTTCACTATTCTATACCCCACTTGGTTCAGAGTATGGACATGTGTCAACTCCCACTAGACTGACTATATCACATCTAGTCCAAGTAATGTTAGTTCTTGTCCTTGAGGCTCATTATTCTATTAGAGATGTCATTGAATACTATCTTTATGACATTTCCACTCTGGCCAGAGATTCCCGAGTAATGACCATGACAAGAGGCCATGGGTATGCACTCCTTCTACCAGGAGTGGTGAATCCTTTGTTTGTTACCCAATTACCTTTGAATACCTCAAGTTGTATCCAATCACCACCCTATGAGCAACCTCCCTGAGGCAACAAGGAATAATGTCAAAATACAGAATCAATATTCAAGATATCCTTGAGTACTTCAATTCTAAGGATACTTGCACCATTGCTATGATGAGGCTATCATTGACATTTGAATAGATTATACATATGATTGTCTCATAGTTGGTCATCCAATGTACTTAGCTACACTTAGCAAGCATCCACATGTTAACTCTAAACATCACATGTTTATAGATTATGAGATCTACTACTCGATTCAATCAAATTGTGTAACATGTGCTAGTCTGTCTGCATTAATAATGTCCCATCTCAATAATCCTATGACTAGGGATAATTTTGATACTAACATAATTGCATATGATTAGAATCTTAATATCATGATCTCATCGTGATTTCCTTCATACTATGTTATGTATCAAGGACTTCGTTAATTGATTTAAGATCACTTATCAACTCATATATCAAATGAACATCAAATTAATGAAACAACCTTTTATTAATCAAATAAATTTGTACAATAAGTGCTAAGGTGATTGCCTTTAGAGCACTCCTCTAACAACTCTAGAGGGAGTTGACACATGTCCATACTCTAAACCAAATGGGGTATAGAATGGTGAAAGGAATAATTTCATAGAAATTGTCTATGGAAAGGTTCGTAGTCAAAGTACTGACTTTTTGATCAATTGGGGGTCATGATGTGTTGCTAGATACCACTCATGACTTGCTTAATTTAATTGTTAATTTAAGTGACCAACATAACTGGGAACCTAATGGGTCACACGCATTTAAGATATGGAGAATGAGTAAAATTGTCTTGGATATGATCCAAAATATGAGAGAATTATTTCGGGATGGATCGCAATGAGATCGCACGGGAAAAATTGTTCGGAGGGTCACGGGCCTACTGACAGCTCGCAGCAGGCCCAGCACGTTATTGCCCCCCTCCCGTTGACCAACGGGTGAATTTGGCCTTAATTAGGCCAATTATGGCCAATTACTATTCATTCATTTCCCTTTTCTCCATTTTTGACTTTTTATCTTTTCTTTGAATCTAATTCAAATAGAAAAGACATCAAATAGCGGAAAATAGACATGAAAATATTTTTTGTGAACAAAATATTTTTAAGACACAACAAAATTCTCTCAGGAACACTTTCAAAGCTAGCATTTTGAATTTGTTCAAACCATTTCTTTTGATAGTTTCTTCTTCATTCTTCACGTAGAGACATCCTAATGTGGATTGTTGTATTTTACTACAACCCAGCAAAGTGAGGATTTGAATAACAAATAAGAAATTACAAGGTATAATTTCTAACCTCTATGTTTATATAAATTAGTTTTAATGGCACAAGTATGATCTTTTGTTTCGGGTTTTGAGAATTTTATTTTTCCATTACGTTTTGAATCTGATTCATTCCTCAAAACCCAACAGAGGCAACATGGAAAATAGAAGAAAATATAAAAAAGCAATATCCACACCTATTTCCAGGTATTAAATTTCGAAGACTAAATTTTTTAAAGGATGAGAGAATTGCAACATCATCGACTTTCAACATATGCATTTTTACATGCATTTCATTTGGACATATGCATTTGCATATATTTCACTTGAAGATGTGCATTTTATATGTATTTTGATAGGGACAAGTTCATGACACACACCAACTACTAATCAAGTACTAATCCACCTTTAATCACCATTAACATAATAATCACCTTAAATTACTAACTTTAATGGTAACTAACCCCAAAATCAAAGAATAGAGAAGAAAAAAAGTGAGAAGATGGAAGATCTAACATCACCTTTGTAGATCTTCAAAATGCAAAAATTTTCCTTCTCTTTTTCTCTTCCTTTCTTCCTTCCTCTTTCTTAGTTTTGCTTACTTTGCTCCACTTTCTTGATGATATTGCCTTAATCCAACTTTTTTCCATCTAATCTTAGCTTTATTGAAGAAAAAAAAAGATTAAATGGGGGGGCGGGGTAAGAGCTCACGGAAAAAGGAGAAGAAAAAAGAGAGCTTTTGGTTTGTTTAAGATGAGGAAGAAGAAGAATGAAGGCAGAAAGGTGAAAGTTGACTTTTATAGTTGGATTAGGTGGGTGATTAGGATTAATTAGATATCTTGTCCCTCATTTGTCCATTAATTTAAATCACTCTTACTTTATTTTAATCCAAAGAATATTCATTTCCGTAGATAAAGAATATTCCATTTTTATGTCTTCTTAAAATATCTATGCCAAAAACACTACAATTTTCAATTTTGTTCAGCAAAAAATTATTTTTTTCTTTATTTTAATTCCGAACTTCAAAAATTTTAAATTAATAATATTCAAAATATTTTTCACATATTTTATTATCATTTTAATTTTTTTCTTTCATGTCTGAATTTAGACCTTGATCGGTTCAGAAAGCCGAATTTTGGCCAACTGTAACCATGGCCTAAACTATCGGGCATTACAAGTTTTCCCTCCTAAAAAAAACTTTTCGTCCTCAAAATTTTCCTTTTTAACTGGAGTGGAATAATTTTGGATACTAAACCTTCATCACCTCTTCATTTTCCCAAGTTGCCTCTTATGAATTATGATTTTTGCACATAACCTTTACCAATGGTACCTTCTTGTTCCATAGCTCTTTCATTTCTTGAGCTAGAATTTCCACTAGCTCCTCTTCATAAGTTAGATTTGGTCGTATCTCTATAGGTTCTATTGATATGATATGAGATGGATCTAATCGATATCTTCTTAACATGGGCATATGGAATATGTTGTGAATCTTGTCTAACTCTGGTGGTAGAGCTAATTTCTACGCCACGGGACCTATGCATTCAAGTACCTCATATGGTCCAATGAACCTAGGACTCAACTTTCCTTTCTTTTCAAATCGGAAAATCCTTTTCAAATCGGAAAATCCTTTTCCAAGGTGAGACTTTTAAGAATACCTTATCACCAACTATATACTCAATATCATGCTTTTTAAATCTGTATATGATTTCTGTCTATCAGCTGCAGCTTTCAGCCTATCTCTTATTACTCTCACTTTTTCCTCTGTCTGCTGCACTAAATTTGGACCCATTACTTTCTTTTCACAAATCTCCAATAATAACTTGCCAAACCAAGAAAACTTCTCACCTCTAACACATTCCGTGGCAGTTTCCAGTTGAGGATTGCCTCTACCTTGCTGGTGTCAACTCTGATCCCATCGGTTGAGACAATATGCCCTACAAAGGCCACTTCATTTAACCAAAATGCACATTTTGACAACTTTGCATATAATTGATTCTCTCTTAAGGTATGGAAGACAATACGAAGATATTGATCATGATATTCTCTACTTTTAGAGTACACCAGGATATCATATATGAACACCACCACGAACTGGTCCAAATAAGGCCTAAAGATTATATTCATTAAATCCATAAATGCTGCTGGGGCATTCGTCAGGCCAAAAGGCATTACTAAGAACTCATAATGACCATACTAAGTCCTAAATGTTGTTTTTGAAATGTCTGATTCTCTAATTCTCAGTTGGTGATAACTTGATCTGAGGTCAATTTTAGAAAATACCCTTGCTCATTTCAACTGATCAAATAAGTCATCTATTCTAGGCAAGGGATATCTGTTCTTAATTGTCATCTTGTTCAACTGACGATAATCAATACACAAACGAAAGGTGCCATTCTTTTTTTTCACAAATAGAACCGAAGCACCCCAAGGTGAGACACTGGGTTTGATAAACCCTTTCTTTAACAACTCTTGTAACTGCATTTTTAATTCCTTTAGTTCAGCAAGTGCCATTCTGTAGGGAGTGATCGATATCAGGGTTGTGCCTGGCAAAACATCTATGGAAAACTCTATATCTCTGACAGGTGGTAAGCCAGGAAAGTCTTCAGGGAAGATATCTAGATATTCACATACTATAGGAATCTCTCTGAGATCTAGACTCCCTTTCTTGGTATCTACAATATGTGTCAATAATGCTTCACATCCCTTTTTGATAAGCTTACGTTCCTTTATAATAGAAATGACATTAGTCAAGTATGGTCGATTCTCGCCCAAGACAATCATGTCATCCTGCCCTGAATTCTAGAAAGTCACTCTCCTATATTGACAATCCACTACTGCCTTATGCTGAGTTAACCAATCCATCACCAAGATTGCATCAAACTCACGAAATGGAAATTCTATCAGGTCAACTGGGAATTCTACATTCTGAGGTTTGTTTGGACTTTTTTTTATAGACTCAACTAACTTTCACTCCATGACCCAAATGATTTGTCACTAATATATCATAATGTAATTCCTCTGCTACCATATTACCCTGACTAGGTGGTGACATGCATAAATATGAATGTGTAAAACCCAAATCTATCAGTTCTCATGGCATATGCTCGGACTGGGGCTCGACTACCTTCTACTTTATTCACTGATTCTGATACACTCTACCCAATCCTGTCATTTCTAGATTGTTCCTATCCCCTGCCTCTGCCTAGGGTGACATTCTGAACCTGAACTGATACTACACCACCTGTACCTCTTCCTCTAGGGCAATCTTTCTATTTGTGCTCAGTAGATCCGCATCATAGGCATGCTCTAGTAATCCATCAGCAATCACCTACATGTGATCTTCCACAATGCTAACATGTGACATATATAAATCTCCTATTACCCAAAGCTGGTACACTAGCTATATACCCTTCTGGCCTCGACTGTTGGCTTTAACTAGCTGAAAAGGTTGATCCAGAACCCCATGACTGGAAAAACCTAGGCATTTTCCATCGCATTTTACCTGATTTCTAGACCATTCTAATTGTTGATCTCTGGGGTGGCTCTTCTATCCTCTTTCTCTTTGACCTTTTTTCCACACTGATGGCCAAAGATACTAATGTAGCAAAATCCTCAAGCTGAAGGGCGGTAACCATATTCCCAATATCATCATTAAGTCCATCCTCAAATCTACGACATCTATCTGGCTCATCAGTAATGATTCCAGTTGCATATTTACTCAGTCTGGTGAATTCCATCTTGTATTCTGCCATTGACATGCTTCCTTGCATCAGGTCTTGAAACTCCATTTTCTTTTCACTAACATAAATTCTTGGTACATATTTTTTGCTAAATTCTACCTTAAATAAATCCCATGAAAGTGGTTTCGATGTCTAAGGCTTTGATAAGATTGATTTCCACCAGTCATAGGCATGATCTTTTAGAAGGGACACTGCATACCTGACCTTTTGTTCCTCTAAACACTTGAGTTCCTCAAACACCCTTTCTGTCGATTTCATCCAAAACTCTAATGTTGTTGGGTCATCCTCTCTCCTTCCCATAAAATATATGGCCCCATATTTTCTCAGCTTATCAATCCGAGGTTTTGGCTAAGGCAGAGGAGGGGATGGAGCACATTGTGGAATAGCTTGTATTATACATTGCAACAAATTAGCTATCTGCTTCATAAGAGGCTTATGTCCTAAATTAGTCTGTCTTTTTGCTCTCGGTGGAGCTACTACACTCAGCCCGAAATCTCTCACTGATGGAGGTTGTCCATGATCAGTTGAGTGTGAAAGACTGTTACTCAGTTCATCTTTCGAGAAATCTTGTTCCGATCTTGAATCCATATCTACCTATAAACTAGAAGAAAGGACCCAAATCAAATAATTGCAGCATTTTATGTATATACATGAGACACACTTTCTATTTTACACCCACTGTTTAAGAATCACTTAACCTGGGTGCTCTAATACCACTAAATGTAGCGATCCCTTTGTACCACCCCCTTACCCCTGCCATACATGCCCAGATGACAGAGTGCTATGCTGACTTCATCTGTTGAAATATCATTTTTAAATTATGTATAAATAAAAATCACTCGTATATTTTTTTTTCAATCATTCTTTTATTTACTATTTATTTACTTTGTAGTGTAAAAGAAATCAAAGTAAGAAAACACATTACATTTTATAAAGTATTATTTACAAAACGTTCTGTTATTATACAACCATTATAAAATAAAGTTCAACCTAAAATATACAAAAGATGTGTGACCCACAGTTTGAAATAGGCTACTCTATTGGATTAGACCACCGCTATCTTTGTCTACTATAGAGGTTCGGGTATCTACTATTGTTTGCTTATTCTCTCTAAATATGCACTAGAGGAACTCCCACGCTAAGCTCTTGGCTTAGTGGTGCATATCAATAAGGCAATAACTATTTTATGTAGCATGCATTGTCATATATCAACTCATGCTCAATCCTCTTCTCATGCAAATATACGTATCATGGTATCCTAGCATGTATAAACATTAAATTATATTCTTTTATCTCATACTTGTTTATTTTATTAACACATCATAATTAACCATGTTACAAGTCATTATTAACACATCATAATTAACCATGTTACAAGTCATTATTCCTTTTATTTTTCTTAACCTTTTTATGTCCACAACACCTAATCATCTTTTCATGCACACATACATTTTATAAATTTATTCTTTTATATCTCATATTTAATTTACTTTATCAAATCACTATTATCCATAGCCTTTTATTGCCCATAACACTAGATCATCTTTTTATCCATGTCACAATTCATAATTCCATTTTTATTTTCAATAATCCATTTATTTTCCATAACTTCTTTATTTATGCCCAAAACACCTATGAACCCCTGACTAGGATAACGGAATTGTCATCTAGGCACTTAGGAGTGCCCTCCCGGGCAATATGCTTTGCGCATATAAGTGTCATTACAGGCTTCATAATAGTGTCATAACCAACATAGATAACAGTGTCATACTCGACGTAGATAATAGTGTCATACCCGGTGTAGATAATAGTGTCATACCCTACATAGATAACAATGTCATATCCGATGTATATAATAAAGTCATACCCATCGTAGATAATCATACCATTAATGGATTTAATCATACTCCCCCCTGCTTGGCATGCCAAATGATCCTAAGTCTAGTTCAAGTTAAGTGTTATAGGGCTTACACAATCTCATTAAAATTCAAAGCAATTAAATTCACACTTTTCATGAATTTAAAGACTCAAAATAATCACATAATCACTCAATTAAAATAATATTTACATAATATAACAAGGTTCACATCATTTTACTCTTTAAATTCCACAACTCATATGTTGCCCTGTCACTGGCAGATTTCGTTCTATGTTTTGGACCTTAATTTTGCTCCTATTACAGTCTGAATTTAGTTACAAAGTCTGCTTAACAATTTTAGTTTTAGATCTTAGCTTTAATATTCAACTTGAATCACTTAATTTTGAGTTCTGTATCAAAGGATATGATAAAATGAACACTGACTAGTCACTAACAATTCTGCCTAGAATTTTCTGGACAGATTCTAAGTCCAAACTTTATGAATTTTTCTAAACAATTATAGACATATTCAGATGTTACAGTAATAAAAATTATAACCCTATGTCTTAACTTTGAAACCCAACAAATAACATACAAAACCGAATTCCATAAATAAAGTTATAACAATTTAAATACACACTGCTCATCCATTTCCAGCAAAGAACATACGAACTAATCACATTTAATTTTTTACCAAATTAAATCCTAAGTCTAGAAAACATGCATCCCCAAGATTTTTATCACAAAATACTATTAATTGAGAGTCATCAACATGCCAAATAATCAAATCATGCAAATAAAAAAAATAAAATAGGCTATTGCCTTAGGTTATGCGCAAACCTCTACTTTTCTCTTTTTCTATCTCTTTACTTCTCTTTCTCCTTTCCTTTGCTCCTTTGAGCTAACTCCTTGTCAATTTGAGTTCCTAAAACATCAAGAGATAATTAAAACTTCCTTTCATCAAATCTCTCTTTTTCCATAATATGTTTTAATCTCTACCTTTCTTATGATCAATTTTTGCTGGAAATCTACTCTTTCATGCCTTTCTCCCTCTCTTTCTCACTTTCTCTTCTTAGAACAAGGTTTGACTATGGAAGAACAAAGGGAAACATGGAGCTGGTGTAGAGAATAGAGTGTTCTAGATGTTAAGTGATAAGAAGGAAAGAGAAAGCAATTAAGAGAGATGACAAAGTTAATTAATAATGGGGACACATAAGCCTTATGAATTTGATGACTAAGTAATGTGTTCATGCATGTTAATTGGCTTCTTAAAATGTGTCACTTGGTGTGGCCAGCCCACTCCATGTGTTTAATGTCCCAATCATGCATTTAATTGATGGTTATCCCAATTAATCCTCTAATTTTTAGTAAATTGAAAATTGACCCCTAAACTTTTCAAAATTTACAATTTAGTCCTTTACCAAAATTTAACATCTTAAAATATTTTGAACACTTTATTAGATATTTTCCATACTTAATTGCCATTATTTTAATTATTTTTCGATAAAAATCTAAATTTAAACTTCGGTCAAACCGACGAGTCGATTTCACAACTCGCGTGACTTAGGTCTAAAATAGCGGATATGACAATTAATTTGCTAGAATCACTATTACTTTTACATTTATAATGAAAATATGATTATAAAAATTTTAAAATCATATAATCATATGATATTCTATTATATATAACCATTTAAGTAATATTGACATACTTTAATTAGTTTTACATACAATCAAAGCCAACAAATCTTTTAATACATAACCAAAATTTATAATACCTTTATGAATCCAAATATGCTATATAATCTGGCTTTTCATACCAAATACATATGTCATACATGAGTTTCTAACTTCACTTTTTATTGTCATAATTATTCAATAATCATCATTAATAATTATCGCATTTTTAATCAATCATATACTAATCCATATTGAAAAATATAATATGTTACATATTCCACATTCACACCCCTTAACACATGTTGAAACTTGAGGGACATTTTCGTCATTTTGATGTTAACAAATAAAATAGCAATAATGTGTTTAACAATGTTTTTGTTCTAAGTGTGTTAAACATAATATATGTTGATTAGAACAAGAAGCAAGATTGAAAGAGAACTTATTAAGATTAAAATCGAAGAATTAGCAAAGTCACGCCTGTGACTAGTTATGTCACGCCCGTGAATATAGCGGAGCGCCAACTCTCCAGCATTCAAAGTTCACTGCCATGAAGTGAATTTGAGATTGGAGAGAGTAAGATTTGTTAATACCCGAACCTCTATAAATCTTATGTGTGATATCTCTCCTTCCTTCCTCTATTTAATTTTATTCAGCACCTTAAAGTTAAGAAATTTTATTTACAAATCAATTCAACCCCCTTCTTGGTTCATTGTTTGGGCAACAATTGGTATCAGAGCTTGTCTAGCAACAAAGCCTAAAAAGCACTAGCAATGATCAAGAAATGGCCAGTGAAGGATTTCAAAGTCTCAAGCCTTACTTTGATGGAGCAAACTATGCTCATTGGAAATTCCGAATGGAGACATATCTCGATAGTAAGGGAATTAAAGTCTGGGATAATGTTTAGAAAGAATAGACACCACCAACCAAGAGAGGACTTGATAGTGAAGAAGAAGTTATTTCAACAGATGATTGGAGCCTCAACAAAGAGCAAATTTCAAAAACAAAAAGGGGATGACAATCCTTGCAAGCTCTCTATCTATTGAAGAATGTGGCAGAATCCAACATTGTCCTACAACATATAGTATGGGGAAGAGATTGGAGAATTATCATGAAGGAACCAAATAAGTTAAATCTAAGAAGATTCAACTTCTTACTTCAAAATATGAACTCTTCAAGATGAAATCCAATTAATCTATCACCGATATGACGAACCGTCTTCTAGCCATCATCAATGGCATGAGAAAGCTTGGAAGATATGAACAACAAAATTCTGAGAAGCCTTCCTCTCAAAGACTATGGTTCAAGAGTTATAGGTATAAAAGAAGCCAATAAAGACATAAGCGTCATGCCTATTGATGTGCTTATTGGCAAACTTCTAACGTACGAAATGGTAGTAAAAAGATATAGAGAACTTGAAGCCAAACCGGAAAAGAGAAAGCATGTAGCACTCAAAGCCTCTACTTCAAAATATCAAGAGGAAATTGGAAATAATGAAGAAAAGAGTGATGATGCAAATGAGGACAATGCCATGCTCTCAAGAAGATTAAAAAGAATAATTGAAAAGAGACTAGGCAATTCTCGAAACTTCAAACAAAGAACCCTCAAACACTCCTCAAATGACTTTCAAAGAAATAAAGAGGAGGTAAAATGTTATAAATGTGGAAAGAAATGACATATCAAACGAGAATGTCCAAAGCTCAAGAAACACAAGAAAAAATTTCAAAAAGATAATGGGGAGAAAGTTCACAAAACCACATGGGATGACAAAACCTCTTCAAGCGAAAAAGATGAGGTAGGTCCTTCTTACTCATATTCATATGCTAAGCATAGGTTGACTTCTCATAAGACTACTTTTGTTAAGTCAAGTGCACCTCAAACCTCCACAATTGAGGTAATAGCCCCAAGGGCTAAGAGCACAATATACACAAAACCCCCTATTCATAAGAAGAATGGTCAAGGGTCATGCCTTCATGTATAAAAGGCATGCACCTAGGAAAGCACCTGCTCATCATGCATGTGTATGTCACGACACACAAACACCTTCTAAAAGGATGTTAAAACCTAAAAGTATATCCAAACAGAAAAATATGTTTAGAGCTAAGCAATGTAATTATTGAATGAGATTTGGTCACATCAACAAACATTGTTGGATAAGAAAGGCTCATTAGGATCCTTCAAATGCTAATCCTCAAGGATCCAAGTTCGTTTGGGTACCTAAAAACCAAAATTGAATTATAATTTTATAGGTATCCCTCAAGTCCACCATAAAGGATAATGCTTGGCTTATGGATAGTGGATGCTCAAGGCATATGACCATAAACAAAGAACTATTCAATCATATTAAAAGTATTGATGGTGATAAGGTAACCTTTGGAAATAATGCTAAGGGTAAGGTAATTGGCATTGGCTCTATGGGTATTAATAATACTACTTTTATTGAAGATGTTTTACTTATTGATGGTTTGAAACATAATTTGTTAAGTGTACGTCAATTATGTGATAAGGGAAACCAAGTAATCTTTACCTCAAATGAATGTCTTGTAACCTCTTTAAGTGGCCAAGAGATATTCAATGGAGATAGAGATGTCAATACTTACATAATAAACTTACATAAAATATCTAATCTTTCCTCTAAGTGTCTTATAACTGTTAGTGATTAATCTTGGTTATGGCATAGAAGGCTCGGTCATGCAAGCATGTATTTAATTCAAAGCCCTAGCAAAGGAAGCTAGTAAGTGGACTTCCAAAAGTCAAATTTGAAAAGGATAAGACATATGAACCTTGCCAAAGAGGAAAACAACACAAGTCATCATTCAAATCTAAAAATATTGTAAGTACCTCAAAGCCTCTACAACTTTTGCATTTAAATCTTTTTAGACCTACTAGAGTTGCTGATTTATGAGGTAAACACTATGCTTTTGTCATTGTTGATGATTACTCTACATTCACTTGGGTAATTTTCTTAGCTCAAAAGAGTGATGCTTTTGAATCTTTCAAAAATTTTGCTAAGAGAGTTCAAAATGAAAAAGGATATTTTATTTCAAATATAAAAAGCGATCATGGCAAAGAATTTGAAAATGAAAACTTTTGTCTAGAGCATGGTGTTTCACATAATTTTTCAACTCCTAGGACACCTCAACAAAATGGGGTAGTCAAAAGAAAAAATTGAACTTTAATTAAAATGGCTCGAACGATGCTCAATGAGTATAGGTTACCAACCTACTTTTAGGCCAAAGCCACCAATACTGCATGTTATATTTCAAATCGAGTTTTCAAAAGGCTGCTTTTAAACAAAACTTCTTTTTAAGCTATGGAATGGAAGAAAACCCACAATATCATACTTTAGAGTATTTGGATGCAAGTGTTTTATATTAAATACCAAGGACAACCTTGGAAAATTTACCTCTAAATCCAATGAGGGTATCTTCTTAGGATATTCTACAACTAGCAAAGCTTTTAGAGTCTTTAATAAAAGATCTTTAAATGTTGAGGAGTCTATGCATGTTGTTTTTTATGAATCTAGTAAGCTTGATCTTGTGAAAGGTAGTGTTCTTGATGACATTGTAGGTACAATGGAGAAATTTGATCTTGATCATGAGAAAGATGATGATGATCAAGAGAAACAGCAATAAGATGTATCTCTACCGCAAGCTTAAGAGCAAGACAACCAAGAGCTTTCAAAGCAATGGAAAATGACAAAACATCACCTCAAGGAACAAATCATTGGTGATCCTACTAAAGGATTAAGTACTAGATCTCATCTCAAACTTTAAGATTCTAACCTTGCTTTTGTCTCTCAAATTGAGCATAAAAATATTGGTGAGGCTTTTAATGATGAAAGTTGGGTGATTGCTATGTAAGAGGAACTCAACCAATTCAAGAGAAGCAAAGTATGGACCTTGGTTCCTAGACCCAAAGACCATCAAATCATTGGTAGTAAATGGGTGTTTAAATATAAGTTAGATGAACAAGGTTCAATAACTAGAAATAAAGCTAGATTGGTTGCAAAGGGTTATAATCAAGAAAAATGTATAGATTATGATGAAACCTATGCTCTGGTAGCTAGATCAGAAGCCATAAGAGTACTTTTAGCATTTGCATGCCATATGAACTTTAAACTCTTTCAAATGGATGACAAAAGTGCCTTCTTATAGAAGAAGAAGTTTATGTAGAACAACCTCCAGGTTTTGAAAGTCATAATTTGCCTAATCGTGTTTTTAAACTTTCAAAAGCCTTGTCTAGGTTAAAACAAGCTCCAAGAGCTTAGTATGAAAGACTAAGTTCTTTCCTTTTAGAAAATAATTTTTCAAAAGGACATGTTGACACAACCTTATTTATTAAAAGGCATAAGCATGATATTTTAATTATTCAAATTTATGTTGATGACATCATATTTAGGTCTACTAATGAATTGCTTTGCCAAGAATTTGCTAAGTGTATGACGAAGGAATTTGAAATGAGCATGATGGGCGAACTTAAGTTCTTCCTTGGTCTACAAATCAAGCAAAGTAATGAGGCATATTCATCAACCAATCCAAGTACTCCAAAGAGTTAATCAAGAAATTTGGAATGGAAGGATGCAAAAATGCTAAGACTCCTATGAGCACATCAACAAAATTGGACAAAGATGAGAAGGGTAAGAGCATTAATGAAAAGCTCTATAGAGGTATGATCAGATCACTTTTATATCTTACTGCCTCTAGGCCCGATATAATGTACAGTCTATGCTTATGTGTTAGATTTCAATCTTATCCTAAGGAATCACATTTGAATGTTGTAAAAAGAATTTGAAAGTATTTACATGGCACAATGCATCTAGGCTTATGGTATCCTAGAAATTCATCTTTTAATATCATAAGATTTTCGGATGCGGATTATGCCAGTAGTCTTTTGGATAGAAAGAGTACTTCAGGAACTTGTCACTTTATTGGTGAATGCCTAGTTTCTTGGTTTAGCAAGAAACAAGTTTCAATTGCCTTATCTACCGCTGAAGCTGAATATGTGGCAACAGGATGTTGTTGCACTCAAATTCTATGGATAAGACAATAACTAAAGGATTATGGTCATAGTTTGGACCATGTACCCATCAAATGTGACAACACAAGTGCCATCAACCTATCTAAGAATCTCATTCAACACTCTAGAAGTAAACATATTGACATTAGACATCACTTTCTTAGGGATCACATTCAAAATGGAGATGTTGTGTTGGAATTCATGGATACAAACAATCAATTGGCAAACATTCTTACCAAACCTCTTAATGAGGAAAGTTTTTGTTTCATAAGAAGAGAACTTTGTATGCTTGATGGATCAAAATTGTCTTAATTATTTTCCTGCCAATTGTATGATGAATCATTAACTTTGAATGTTATTAACCTTACTTAACTAATTTTATAATATGAAGTGGTTGACATGATGAAAATATATGATTAAGGGCATAGAAACTTCTTTAGAAATCCTCTAGTCTTATTTTAGACTTAATTTTATTTTTTTAGATTTGAAGTGATTCACGCCCGTGACATATATTCACGGTCGTGAAATAAATAGCAAATACTTCTAGCAGCTTTCACACTTTAATTCACAACATGCTTCACGAGAAGAAGCAGTGAAAACTAAGTTTCATGCCCGTGACAATATATGTCACTCCCGTGAAAAGCCTGATTCACGCCCATGACATCGCGTCACGACCTTGAATATTGATAGTAAATAACTTCAGAATTGTTCACGCTTTGTTTCACATCTTGCCTCACGGTTAGAGATAGCGAAGCCTAATATTTCACGACTGGGACTATTTTTGTCACTCCTGTGAAAATCCTAGGGGACTATTTTTGTCACTCCTGTGAAAATCCTAGGTCACACCCGTGACTATTTAATGTTGTCATATCCGCTAATTTAGACTAAAGTCACGCGAGTTGTTAAATCGACTCGTCGGTTTGACCGAAATCTAAATTTGGACTTTTATCGAAAAATAATGAAAATAATGGTAATTAAGTATGGAAAATATCTAATAGAGTGTTCAAAATATTTAAAGATGTTAAATTTCGGTAAAGGACTAAATTGCAAATTTTGAAAAGTTTAGGGGTCAATTTGCCATTTATCAAAAATTGGAGGATTTAAAGGGGATAATCATAAATTAAATGCATGAATTGGGACATAAAATGCATATGGAAGCCAGCCACACCAAGTGGCACATTTTTAGAAGTCAATTGACATACATGAATTAGAAATTAATGAAATGTTTCTAGAAAATGCTTAGGTGTCTCCATTAATTATGTAATTTTGTCACTTTATTCTTAAGTGCGTATCCTTTCTTAATTATCACCATTGATCTAGAATCTTTCCATCATTAAGTGTCTCCCACGTTTCTTGAAGCCCAATACACCAAGTGGCAAAGTTTAATAAGCTAATGAAGATACATGCATATGACATTAATGAATGTTTCTAGATTGATGCTTAGGTGTCCCTCCCATCTTAATAACCTTTGTCATTTTCTTCTTGATTATTTCTTCTTCTTTCTTAATCCTTTGTATCTATAATTGCCCATCATTGTCTTCCACGTTCCTCTTATCATACATCAAAGGAAGATGAACATATTAATTACCTAAGGAAATTATCTAGATTTTTATAGCCTATGTGTCAAAGTATTGATTAATTTTGTCTTCTTCCTCTTAATTACTCATCCTTATTCCTTATTCTAACATCTAGAATACTCTATTCTCTAAACCAACCACGTTTTTCCCTTGGACAGCCATAACCAAACCTTGTTCTAAGAAGAGAAAGTGAGAAAAAGAGAGAGAAAGGTATGGAAAATTCCATTTTCATGCTCAAGGTAGCTTAAGAGAGTAAGGAGAAAGAGAGATTAGAGTTTATGAAGTGTTAATAATCTGTTTATGAACTTTAGGAACTCAAAGTGACAAGGATCTAGCTCAAAGGAGCAAAGGAAAGGAGAAAGAGAAGTAAAGAGAAAGAAAAGAGAGAAAGAGAAGTTTGTGCATAATCTAAGGCAATAGCCTATTTTAATTTTGTTTAAATTGCATAATTTAATTATTGGGCATGTTGATGATTCTGAATTAATATTATTTGTGATGAAAAATCTTGGGGATGCATGTTTGCTAGACTTAGGATTTAATTTGGTAAAAATTGAATGTGATTGGTTGGTATGTTCTTTGCTGGAAATTGATGAGCAGTGTGCACTTAAACTATTATAACTTAATTTCTGGAATCAGTTTTCCATATTATTTGTTGGGTTTGAAAGATAATACATAGAGCTATAACTTTCATTTAGATCATAAAACCTGAATATGTCTGTAATGTTCCATACAATTTCATAAAGTTCGAACATAGAATCTGTCCAGAAATTCTGGGCAGAATTGTTAATAATGAGCAGTAAGTACTTAAACTGGTATAACTTGAGTTCTGGAGCTTGGATTTGTGTGTTCTTTGTTCTGTATGAAATATAAGATATAGGGCTACAATTTATATTTAGACCATAATATCTGAATATGTCTGTAATTATCCAGAACAAATTCATAAAAGTTAGACTTAGAATCTGTCCAGAAAATTCTGGGCAGAATTATCAGTGACCAGTTAGTGTTAATATTATCATATCTTTTGCTACATAACTCAGAATTAAGTTTTTCAAGTTGAATATTAAAGATACGATCCATATATAAAATATGTATGAAGATTATGTAACTAAATTCAGAACGGAACAGGACCAAAAGTAAGGTCCAATACAGAGGACAGAATCTGCCAGTGACAGGGCAGCATGTGAATTGAGGAATGAAATGAGTAAAATGATGAGAACTTTGTTATATTATGTAAATATTATTTTAATTGAGTGATTATGTGATTAATATGAGATATTACATGCATGAAAAATATGAAATTAATAGTTTGGCATGCCAAATAGGGGGGGAGTATGATGAAAATGATGAAAATGATTAAATCCATTAATGGTATGATTATCTACGCCGGGTTTGGCAATGTTATCTACACCGGGTTTGGCACTGTTATTTATGCCGGGTATGGCATTATTATCTACGCCAAGTTTGGCACGGTTATCTACGCCGAGTTTGGCACGGTTATCTACGCCGGGTTTGGCACTTATATGCGCACATCATATTGCCCGGGTGGCACTCCTAAGTGCCTGGATGGCAACTCTCCTATTTAGTGGTTCATAGGTGTCCTGGGCATAAATGAAAACATAAATAAAGAAGTTAGGGGACATAAAAGAATTATTGAAAGTAAAACGGGAATTATGATTTGTGACATGGATAATAAAAATGGAATTATGAATTGTGGCATGGATAAAAAGAAGGTTTAGTGTTATACAATAAGGTGGTAATAAAATAAATAAGTATGAGATAATATAATATAATTTGATATCTATACATGCTAGAATACCATGATTTGCATGAGAATGATGATTTGATTATGTTAAACAAAATGAGATACAATAAATTGATGTTATGCATACTAGAATATTATGAAATGTATGTTTGCATGATTTGATCATAAATTTTTATATGACAATGCATGTGACATTAAAAATAGTTTATTGCTTTATTTATATGCACCACTAAGCCAAGAGCTTAGCGTGGAAGTTTCTCTCGCGCAGGTATAGCAAAGAATAAGTAGACAGTAGTAGATAAAGCTAACAGTGACCTGACCTAGTAAAGCAGCGTATATCAACCACCGTAGGTCACACATCTGTTGTATTTATGTTTTAAATTTTATTTTATAGTACTTGTAAAATAAACAGTACACTTTGTAAAGAAGATGTTATTAAAGAAAATGTATTTTTATCTTTGATGTTATGACTTTTCTTTTATGCTGCAAAGTAAATAAATGGTAAACAAAACAAAATGAATACATTCAAAATTTAATAAAGATATTTTAAACGATGAAGTCAGAGGTAGCACTCCCTCATCCGGGCACGAGCTGCTGGGTGAGGGGGTGTTACAAATGTCACGAATATAACTCAATTCATCTCCTTTTTCAAGGCTAGAGTGCCTCTTCCACAAACCGTGACCATGATTATTCACGCCCGTGATTAAGTATTCCCGACCGTGAATCTATCAACAATAAAACAAAATTTCTGCCATTTTCTCATTTCCAACTCTATAAATTCTCTTATTAACCTCATTAAATATTTCTCACAAATTCTGGCCTCCTCATATTCATTTCAATCTATAAAAACCCTTTCAAACATCTCTTTGAAGAATCACAACTTATCTCAAGGGTTTTTTATTTTACTCCGAAAATTTCTTCTCCAATCTTTCATTAAAGCTTTATCAAAATGGAACCTGGTTCTTCCAAAGGCACAAGGAAGAAATCACATGCTCCAAGATGCCACACGGATTATCTTCTCAACATCATTCCAGAAAGTTGTCATCTGCGATATGTCGTTCTCAAGTAAAGACCCTTACTTTCGTCTCGATCCTTCGAGTGGAATTCTGTCAAAACTCTTGGTCTTGAGACAAGCATGATTGAATAGTTGCAAGCTTGTCATCTCAAAGAGTTCATGGACATTCATCAGCCATGCTAAGGGAATCAACTCTCGAGTTCCTTAGCACATTGCAAGTCTCTCCCACTAGCACTGCCAAAATCCAGCTCTATAAGCATCTGAACACTCTCACAGCAACAAAGTTTGGCACTATTTTCAAGCTTCCCTCTGATGGCATTCTCAATGAGAGTGAAGTCAAATTTTATGCTCCTCCAGCTTGGACACATTTTGGCATTGAGTGTAGTTGGGATGTGAAGAAAATAAAGAGCACCCACCACCGGTCTCCCATGCATAAGTATTTACATAGGTTTCTAACCTATAGTATTTTTGCTACAGGAGATAATAATGGGGCAATCAAAAAATCGGAGCTCTTCTTATTGGAAATGGCACGAAAAGGATTATCTGTAGCTTTGCCTTAATGGTTTGCAAATCATCTCTTTTTTGTTGCAACGAAGCCATCGGAAGATATTTTGATTGGCGGGTATATAACTCACCTTTCCATTGAGCTAGGATATCTAAATTTTGATGAGCACATTTACACTCTTATTCCAGCTCATCCATGAGATCAACTTGATGTTGAGTCATTTATCAAGATGGGAGCACCTGTCCGCATTATTCATGAAGATAATGTCTACTACAGTTTCACCACTCCAACTGGTGAAATAGATTGGGAAGATCATGATTCTGATGCCTTTAAAGCTGGTCTCTAGTCTGTCTAGCAAAGGAAGTGAGCCCGTGATGAGACATCGACACCGGCTGTAGTGGAAGATGTTGGTCAGCCATCGGCCTCTACCGCACCCAGCTTAGCGCAGTAGGTAGCTGATGTTTTAGCACCTCACCTTGACATAATGCAGTATTCCATTAATGAGAGGTTGGAAAACATCAAAGACTTTATGGAATCTTATATGGAAAACCTCGAGGTGGAGGTAACATGCCTTAGGGATGATCTATCAGGCTTAAAGGTTAACCAGAGTCCTAGGTTTCATATAGTAGATTTATTTTTAATGTTATAGGACTTTATTTTATGTTTTTGAATCTTTGTAATCCTTCTCCTTTTTTTAATACAATTATCTTATTATCAATTCATTTTTTCTGTTTAGTTTTGTTGATGACAAAAAAGGGGGAGAACCTAGCAATATATGCAATTGTGTGGTTAGTAGATATATGCTATTATGCAATTTGTGAAATATGTAAAAACAAATTTTAAGTGATAATATGCATAACATATACCTCACATCAACCTCACATATACTTTGCAAGATTAATATAAAAGATATACTTAACATATATCTTACACATACCTTGAATATACTTGTTATGTATGTGTTAAGTGATGAGATATACTTAGGATATACCTTGCATATACCTAACTAGTTAGCAAATAACTTTTCTATACGTCTTTCAAATCTTGCACTCCATTATTTTATCTTAAGCACCATTTGAGGGGGAGACTTCTCAAAAGCACATATTGCTAGATTATTTGTCACCATCAAAAAGGGAGAGATTATTGAACCTTGAGGGGTATTTCAACATTTTGATGTTAACAAATAAAATTTTAACAATGTTTTTGTTCTAAGTGTTTTAAACAGGATATATCTTGATTAGAACATGAAGAAAAATTGAAAGAGAACTTATGAAGATTAAAATCGAAGAATTTGCAAAGTCACGCCTGTGACTAGTTATGTCACGTCTGTGAATATAGCTGAGCGCCAACTCTCCACCATTTAAAGTTCACGGCCATGAAGGATCATACCAACCGTGAATGATCATACAGTCACACCCGTGATAAAACATGCCAATTCTTCCAGAGAGCTTCACGGCCAGAATCACCACTTAGACCATGGCTTGGAAGAATATTCATGCCCATGAAAAACATCAATCACACCCATGAGAAAACACTTCAAATTCTTTCAGAGATCTTCACGGCCAGAGTCACCACTTGGACCACAGCTTGGAAGAACATTCACGACCGTGACACATATAATCATGCCCATGAATGAGGATAGAGAAACATGTTAGGCATGGAGTTAAGAGTTGGTTCAATGGCTATTTTCGCATTAAATGCACCTAAACGACTATAATTCACAGAGGGAGTATAAATACAAGCCATTTATAAATCTCAGAAGAGAAATAACAATTACTTTGAATCATTATTCTTGTCGTAGCCTTATGCATTGATTATTTCTCTCAACAAACCTCTATTCTTTGTAAAAACCTAATTGCTCATAATTTCTGAGCATTGTAGGTTGGTGAGTGGTTTTCATTGTAACCAATTACTCAAAAGTGAGTTTGGAAATTTCAGGTTAAGAGTTAAACACTTATAAGGGTTTATTGTGTGAGTCATAAAACACAAGGAATTGGTTTTTTTTATGAGCCATTGAAAAACACAAGGGAATTTCTAGGTTAGGTGTTAGCCATTGAGAGAAACACCATAGCTGGGAGTGAGCTTATAACACTCCACTGTAACACTTAGAGTGTTAGTAAAACACCCAATCGAGATTGAGGAGATGAGTAGCGTTTATTAATACCCGAACCTCTATAAATCGTGTGTATGATATCTCTCATTCCTTACTCTATTTAATTTTATTCCACACCTTAAAGTTAAGAAATTTTATTTACGAACCAATTCAACCCCCTTTTTGGTTTATTGTCTAGGCAACAACACATATTTACAATCTTAAAACAAATGTTCCTACATTTTATCAATCAATTATTCATCCATATGTCACATGTTATGATAATTAAGCACTCAATTCATTTTATTTAATCATCAACCTAAGTCACATGTTATGATAATCACACAACATTTTCTCAATAATTCAAAGTTTACAAACCTTCTATCTCAATAACCATATATATATTATTTAAAATCTTATTTATCATAATTTATATGCCACATATATTTTCCACTCATTTGTATTTCCTAACATGTCATCTTATCCTTTGACAATCATTTCATATTTTAATATATTATTTAAATATTTAATTTATTTAATTAACACACAAGCATGCAATAAAGGCAAATCAAAATGCATATCTATACAAACCTCAATGGAGTTTTTTCAAAATCTAAAATTTGGAGTTTGTCTACTTTTGTTGTTCTTCCTCTTGCTCAGGGCCTAATATAAAAATATAATTGATTAATACCTTGTTAAAATACTTATTTTTCTTATAGTTTAAATAAATATCTAAAATTTCTCCTAAGCAATCATATGACCTTTGAGGACTATTAGCTCTATAAATTTTTCTACACTTGTCCAATTTATATGATTCTTATTTCTAATTAAATTTAACATATAAATATAGTATACTAAAATTTCAGAATTTTTGAACCATTACGCATTTTTTAGTGTAATTTTTAAATATTGCTTTGTTTTATGCCCTTAGGCAGTTTTAAGGTGCAATATTCAAAAACTTATATCTTTCACTGTGTATATTCACTTATTATGAAAACTTTTATACAATTAGATAAGTTAATTTGAAAAATTTTTCATGTTTACAACATTTTCATATTCGGCTTCTAAAGTTCTCAAATACTAGAGGATCTATAACTGGTTTAGAATAAAATGACAACCAAACCAGTTCATTTATTAATGTCATAACTCATAAAAATAAACAATAGTTTTTGGTAAGACTTCACAGAAACTTAGCTAAGATATAGAATTAAAACTTTCATGTTTTAAACTTTGGCTAATTCAATCATAACATATGTCAGATATGAGGACAAAATTACCAGAGTTGTACAGGTATGTGGATACTCAAATGACAATTTCTCTTCATATACTCAAAATCGTTTACTAAAATTTTGCATACAGATAAACATGACATAAATGAACAACTTTTATGTTTGACACTTCTCCAAATTTGGTTTAGAAGGTAAATAAAATTAGAGTGAAATACAATGCAATAACATAACCTTCAAAGCTCTAATAATACAATAACAATGGAAAAGAGATTACTTAACAAGAACGTATTTATTTGGAGTGATTTTGATATAAATCTTGAGTGAGATCATGAAGAATTTGGGTTGTTATTGGGAGAAAGGAAATGGATGATGGTGGTAGTTAAAAGAGTGTAGAAACTAGGCTAAAATGGGACAAATGAAGTCTTAATTGACTTCAGCCCTTTTCTCCCAATTTTTCTTCTTCCTTTTTCCTCTTTTTTTTTTTCTTTTTCTTTTTTTTTTTATTTTTTTCTGCTGTGCCTTTTTTTTCCTTTTTTTATTTATATTATAAAAACCAGGATCTATAACTGGTTTAGAATAAAATGACAACCAAATCAGTTCATTTATTAATGTCATAACTCATAAAAATAAACAATAGTTTTTTCCTTTTTTTTTCCTTTTTTTCCTTTTTCCTTTTTTTTCCTTTTTTTATTTATAGTTAAAAGAGTGTAGAAACTAGGCTAAAATGGGATTAGATATTATTATTATTATTATTATTATTATTATTATTATTATTATTATTATTATTATTATTATTATTATTTTCACACATTTACTTATATCTAATCCCCTTAATTTTTATCCAAAGTACAATTTAATTACGTGGTCTAAATTAATCAAATTTATCATATCAATCAATTTAATTTATTTTAATTTCTAATTTAATCATTTATTCTATTTATTTTAATCTCTATTGTTTATCATGCATTTTCTATATATACCACATAATTATTCTAACTTTGACTAATTAGTGGGGGTTACAGTTAGACAATAAAAAATCAAACATTCAATATTTGTAAAGCTATTTGTGCAATTATTCAATCTAATTTTTATAATTTATATTGTGAAAAGCATTTGTAATGTTAGGTGTTAGCCAAGAGAGTAAAACACCATAGTTAGGAAAGAGTTTGAAAAACTCCATTTGTAACACTTTGAATGCTAGTTAAATACCCAATTGAGATTGGGGAGATGAGTAAGCTTTCTTAATAGCCGAACTCCTATAAATCTTGTGTCTTCATCTCTCCACTTCTTCTCTATTTACTCTTAATCATTTACTTGAAAGAAATATTTTATTCACTAACCAATTCAACCTTTCCTCCCCCCTCCTTCCCCCTTTCTTCTTGGTCATTGTTTTGAGCAACACTTCTCTTGATTAGCATTATTTTTGGTGTTGATCATATTTTCCTAGAGTCGTGTTATTGCAATACACAACTTCCATTATGGTTGCTAAAAATGTTCTCGCCTCTATTGAAGCCTGATTGCAAACTAGCCAAACTACGGTTCCGAGTGGTAGATTTACGAATTTAATTTAAGAGAAAAAATTTTTATTCTTTCATTTTAAATTTAAAATTTTGTTATATCAAATTCGCAACCATATGACATAACAAAAGTATATGTAAATCCACTAAATATAAAGTTTATAATATCTGACCTTGAGAATTATTAATAACAAAAACGGTGATAAAATATTATTAGTATAATCAACTTCAAAAGTGACTAATGTGATCCTTCTACCTACATGAGAGAAAAAAAAATTTAATTTTATACAATACTACACCTGACTGAAAAACTAATTAAAAAAAATATTTACCTATTTTCATAATTTAGGCATTTTAAATTGCAACTTTCTTTCTTACATATCACTAAAATAATTGCAATTTTAATTTAATAATTGAACAAAATTATATTTTTATGAAAGGGAAGAATTGCACTATCTAAATAAGTCTTGCAAATTTGCTAAACAGTATATAATTTAAGATTATGTCTATGATTTTGAGAATAGGTTTAATTCCATACAAACTATAAATTACAATTGCAACTCTCTCTCAATTTAGAACCCAAAGAAAAATTAAAATTCATTGAAATAAAAGCACAAAAAGATAAAAAGATAAAATTTTATTCTATTGTATTAGTTTAAATTAGACTACTGCAATCTGATCTTGGGATTCTCCTTATCTTCGGTCGCCCTAATGTAACAGCTACGTCTATTCATCTGCGTATGAAACACACGCACTAAGCTACTAGCTTAGTGGTACGTTTGGCAACTATCCAATAATTATATAAATATTTCCAAAATAAATCTTTAAAAACTACAATCAACTTACTAAGCATGCCAAATATTCACATAATATTAAAACTATTTTTGTTATGCAAAAATATACAATAAATCAATTTTACCGTTCATTTCATCAAGCATGCTTGAAATTGCTTAACAATTCAAAATTTAAAATATAAAATATAAATTTCATAATTCACACATTTTTTTTTCTGTTATTTGTTTAATAGTCCATGACATCTTAGACCAAAACTAAACACTAGATACAGGGTTCCTGCTCTCCGACAGTATACTTGGCGCCTATATAATTATTTTATAACTCGGTATTTAATGTCTACATTTTGAATAACAACTAAGCATCTTTTTAGTGCCTACGTAATTTGGAACTCAACACTATTACTTAGTGCCTATGTAATTTCAACTCAATATTATTTCTTAGTGCTTATGTAAATTAAATCTTAACACTATTATTTTTAGTGCCTACATTTTTACCCTTTTATTGGTATGTCAATTTATCCTAATTTCTAGTTCTCGACTAGATGTTATAGGGCTTAATTATATTTGTTACCTTTATTATTATTTACATAAATTATGTAGGTAACATTAAGATAAATTCCATGTAAATGCAATAATTTCCATTAAACATTTTGCAACCTCATACTTGCTCATTTAATCATTATATCTACATGAAAATCAAATAATATATTTTTCTATTACAAAATTCCATAATCAACACATATATGCGAACTGCCCTATTCTGGACAGCGTTTATACCTTATGTTGCCTTGTATTTTTTGTCCATTTTTGGATGGAAATTCGATAAGTGATCAGATAAACAAATATAATTACATGTCTTATCTTTAATTTCCAACTAGAATCACATTAAAACAAATTTTGTAGAAAAATATATGAATTTTCTTCTAACCTACGTTCATTCCAATCTGCCCAGTATTTTACTAGATACATTTCTGCCTTATATTGCTCTGTGTTTTTCATCCATTTTTATATGGAATTTAGACAAGTAATCAACTAACAAAATATAGCTACATGTCTTATCTTTAATTTTCAACTAGAATCATATTAAAACGAATTTTTCAGCAAAAAGTATGAATTTTCTTCTAACCTATGTTCACTGCAATTTGCCCAGTATTTTGTTTCAGGACAGATTTCTAGTTCAACATTTGAGTCCATTTTCACCTAATTTCAGGCCTATTCAGGTCTAATAATCTAAATGAAAGTTGAATCCCTATACTTTTGAACCCAACAAGAATCACTCAAAAATCATTTCTAGAACTCAAGTTATGACCAGAAAACTAGATACTGTTCATAAGACGAATTTTCCAACACATCAATTAATTCATATAATTTCCATTTTCATGCATCAACCTCGTATACTAGTTTTTATTTTCACATTCATGGCATCATTTAATCACCAATTCATTGCTCAATCAAATATCCTGAATTTAATACTCATCACAAAATCAAAATCAACATTTTTCTACATTAAATTTTTGCCAAATGTACATACTTCACAATTCTACTTCTCTTCACTTCTCTCTTCCTCTTAGCTTGCTTTCTCCTTGCCCTTACCTCCTTTTTATTTTGGTTTAAGGATTGTTCACCTCCTTGGCCTAACAACGATTTTTTTATGCTAATCAAGTACTAATCACACTAATCCACCCTTAATCACCATTAACATATTAATAACCCTAAATTACTAACTTTAATGGAAACTAACCTCAAAATCAAAGAAAATAGAAGAAGAAAAGTGAGAAGATGGAAAATCTAAACTCACCTTTGATGATCTTCAAAATGATCAAAGTCTTCTTTCTCTTTTTCTCTTCTTTTCTTCCTTCCTCTTCCTTAGTTTAGCTCACTTTGCTTCACTTCCTTGATGATCTTGCCTAAATCACATTTTTTTTTATCTAATCTTAGCTTGATTTGTAGAAAGAAAAAGAAAAACTTGGGGGAGAAGAGGGTCATGGCTACAAGAGAGAAAAAGGAAGAGAAATGGGTTTGATTAAGATGAGGAAGAAGAAGAATGGCCAAAAAGGTGAAAGTTTGACTTTTTATAGTTGGATTAGGTGGGTAGTTAGGATTAATTACTAATCTTGCTTCCCATTGGTCAATTAATATAAATCACTCTTACTTTATTTTAATCAAAAAAATATTCATTTTCTTAGATAAAGAATATTCTATTTTATGCCTTCATAAAATATTTGTGCCAAAAACACTGCAAATTTCCAATTTCGTTAAACAAAAAATTATTTTTTTTCTCAATTTTACTTCCGAACTTCAAAATTCTAAAATAATAATATCCAAAATATTTTTCTCATATTTTATTATCATTTTAATTTTTTTCTTTCATGTCCGAATTTAGACTCCGATCGGTTCGGCGCATCAGATTTCTATCAACCGTGACCGTGGTCTAAATAATCGGGCATTACATAGTCGGTGATGCACTCATATCACTTCATAAACAAAACTCATCCTCACCAGGAATTCTAAAAATCACCGTTTTATCTCTATAGTCAACAGTAGCATAATGCATTGCCAACCAATCAATGCCTAAATTGACATCAAAATACATCACATCCAATAAAATCAAATCGACTGGAAGATATCTGTTGGGTTTTGAAGAATGAATCACATTCATAAATGCAGACAAAAAATAAAATTTTCAAAACCCGAAACAAAAGATCATACTTGTGCCATTAACACTAATTGATATAAATATAAAGGTTATAAATTATACCTTGTAATTTCCTATTTGCTATTTAAAACTTCATTTTGTTGGGCTTTAGCAAACTTCAACAATCCACACTAGGATGCTCTAATGATAATCCATTCAAAGAATGAAGAAGAAACTATCAAAAGAAATGGTTTGAACATATTCAAAGTGCTAGATTTGGAAGTGTTCTTAAGAGAATTTTATTATGTCTTAAAAATATTTTTTTCACAAAAAAATATTTTCATGTCTATTTTCTGCCATTTGATGTCTTTTCTAATTGAATCAAATTCAAAGAAAATATCAAAAGTCAAAAATGGAGAAAAGGGAATTGAATGAATAGTGAATGTGTTTAATGCCATAATTGGCCTAATTAACGCCAAATTCACCCATTGGCTAATAGGAGGCACCAGCGCGCGGACTGGGCCTGCTGTGGGCTGCCCAGTCCGACTGGGCCATGACCCTCCCGAATGATTTTTCCCATACGATCTCATCGCGATCCATCCCTAAATAATTCTCTCATATTTTGGATCCCATCCAAGACCATTTTACTCATTCTCCATATCTTCAATGCATATGACCCATTAGGTTCCCGATTATGTTGGCCACTTAAATTAACAAGTAATTTAAGCAAGTCATGAGCAATATCTAGCAACACATCATGACCTCCAATTGACCGAAAAGTCAGTGGTTTGACTACAAACCTTTTCATAGACAATTTTCGTACAATTATTCCTTTCACCATTCTATACCCCCACTTGGTTAAGAGAATGGACATGTGTCGACTCCCACTAGATTGACTATATCATGTCTAGTCCAAGTAACGTTAGTTCTTGTCCTTGAGGCTCATTACTCTGTTAGATATGTCATTGAAGACTTTCTTTATGACATTTCCACTCTGGCCAGAGATTCCCGAGTAATGACCACGACAAGAGGCCATGGGTATACACTCCTTCTATCAGGAGTGGTGAATCCTTTGTTGGTTACCCAATTACCTTCAAACGCCTCAAGTTGTATCCAATCACCACCCTATGGCAACCTCCCGGAGGCAACAAGGAATAGTGTCAAAATACAGAATTAGTATCTAAGATATCCTTGAGTACCTCAAGTCTAAGGATACTTGTACTATTGTAATCCATATGACTGTCTCATATTTGGTCATCTAATGTACTTAGCTACACTTAGCAAGCATCTACATGTTAACACTAAACATCTCATGTTTACAAATTATGAGATCTACTACTCGATCCAATCAAGGACTGTAACATGTACTAGTCTGTCCGAATTAACAATGTCTCATCTCATTAATCTTATGACTAAGGATAATTTTAATACTAACATAATTACACATGATAAGAATCTCAATATCATGATCTCATCATGATTTCCTTCATGCTATGTTAAGTATCAAGGACTTCATTAATTGATTAAGATCACAATCAATTCATATATTAAATGAACATCAAATTAATGAAAAAGTCTTTTATTAATCAAATATTTGTACAATAAGTGCTAAAGGTGATTGCCCCTAGAGCACTCCTCTAACAAGCTCCCACTTGCACTAAAGGCAATCGCCTTTGTATTGAATTCCATAGGCAAGTACATGAGAATCATATTTCTTTTAGGGAAGTGGCTTAGTTAAGGAATCAACAATATTATTATCAGTAGGCATTCTTTCTATCTTTACATCATTCCTACTAATGATTTCTCTAATAATGTTGGGAACCACTCCAAGTTCTGTGATTAATTTCTTTATGCAAACTATTTCTTTTGCTACTTTAGAAGCTGCAATGTACTCTACTTCAGTTGTATAATCAGTAGACATTTCCTGTTTGGAACTCTTCTAACTAACTGCTCCACCATTTAATGTAAATATATAACCTGACTAAGATTTTGAGTCATCCTAGTCAGATTGGAAGCTGACATCGTTATACCTGTTCACAATAAGATCTCCATCTCCATATACCAAGAATACATCATTAGTTCTTCTTAAGTACTTAAGGATATTCTTGACAGCCACCCAATGACCTCACCAGGGTTCGATTGGTATCTGCTCGTGACACTCAAAGCATATGATACATCAGGTCTTGTACATATCATAGCGTACATGATTGATCCTATAGCTGAAGCATATGGAATCAAACTCATGTTTGTCCTCTCATCTTATGTCTTTTGACATAAAAACATTGAGAGAGTAATCCCATGGTTCATGGGAATATATCCCCTCTTAGACTGCTCCATGCTAAACTTCTTTAGCATCTTATCGATGTAAATAGACTGTGAAAGACCAAACAATCTTTTAGATCTATCTCTATAGATCTTTATCCCCATATAGAATGCTTCTCCAAGGACTTTCATAGAGAAATTGTTGGATAACCAAATTTTGACTAATTGTAAGGCTTAGACATCATTTCCCATTAACAATATGTCATCTCCATACAACACAAGAAATACGATTGCATTCCCACTAACCTTCTTGTAAACACGAGATTCATCCGGATTGGGTAAAAAACCAAACTGTTTGATTGTCTCATCAAACCGATTATTCCAACTTCTCAATGCTTGCTTTAATCCATAAATGGATCTTTGAAGCTTACATACCTTGTGTTTGAGCTCTACTTCATGGCTTGAAGCTGCAATGTACTATACTGCATGGCTTGAAGCCATTTGTCAAAACTTCTTCATAGGTTGTAGGCTATCATTTTCTAAGAGCAATACGTCATTCTATTCACAAATGAGAAATCCATATCTCTATTGAACAATACGTTGTGTTGTGGCATGTAAGGTGGATTTCATTGAGATAAAATCCCATTATCCCTAAGATAATCTAGAAATTCTTGGCTCAAGTGTTAACCTCATCGATCTTATCGAAGTGTTTTAATACTTTTGCCAAATTGTTTCTCTACTTCATTTCTGAATTCTTTGAACTTTTCAAATGCTTTAGATTTGTATCTCACAAGATACAAGTACCCATATCGTGAGTAGTCATCGATAAAAGTAATGAAGTAGATGAAACCACCTCTAGCGTGTGTAGACATTGGACCACATACATCTGAATGTATTAAGTCTAAAAGTCCATTAGCATGTTCACCCTTTCCCTTAAAGGGTAATTTAGTCATCTTGCCTAATAAGAAAGATTCACATGTGTCATATGATTCATAATCAAATGAACTCAAACTACCACTCTTGTGTAGCTTAGCCATGCGTTTCTCACTTCTATGACCAAGGCGACAATGCCATAAGTAAGATGATTTCAACATATCTTGTTTTTTCCTTTTATTATCATTGATGTTTAAAATTGAATTTGACATATCTAATATGTATATTCCATTGCATAATGTACCACTAGCATAAAGAATTTCATTCAACATAATAGAACAACAATTGTTACTAAAAGCTAAATAGAAACCATCTTTATTTAGACTTGGAACAAAAATAAGCCCATTAGGGAGGGTCAATACATAAGTTCCTACAACTAATGCAACAACCCTTGCTCCATTTCCAACACGTAGATCTGACACTCCCTTATTGAGCTGCCTACTGTTCCTTAGGCTGTAACGCCCGTCAATTTAGGCTTGGCTAATTAACATATTTAGTGACCGTAATTAAAATTATTTGAGACTAAATTTGGAAATAAAATATAATAAAAATATTTATAAGTGAATTTTTATTAAGTTATGTGTGTTAAATAAAATAAATAGAAAGGTTGGGTAAGTTAATAATAATAAGATAAAAACCAAGGATTTAAGTGGATATTTGGCAAAAACAAAGGGGGGCCTAATAGGGTATTTACCATGAGTATAAAAATTTTATTTTCTTATTCTTCTTCCAAATTTCAGAACCCTAGCCTCCATCTCCCTCTTCCATACACAAATTTTCTCTTCTTTCACTCATTTTCTTCTTCCTCTCCTTCCTCTTTCTCTCTCCAAAAACATAAAATAATTATAATAGCTTAAGGTTTGAACAGGTTAAGACTTCATTGTGTCAAGGTTTAGACTTCATTGTGTCAAGATTTGTACATATGAGCATATTTAATCCTTGTGCATTTTATTTGCATTACAATGATGTTTGATGTTGAAGGAAGAGTGAACAAATAACTTGTTGTGTTTGCTGGTTTTGTTAAAAATTTGTTTGGAACATTATTGATTTATTTGACAATATCTTTTGTTCTAGAACTTGGATCACGATGAAAGTAGTTGGAAATAAAACTAGACACATATACCTAAAACTTTTGTGAAGATGGTAAATACTATATCTAACTCTAAGTTGGTCTACAAATTTGTACAAAATCTCGGATTTGAAAGTACCCTTTCTGGATAGTTATTTTCTGAACATACTATGGTATTATGCTTATATCTTTTGTTCTGGAACCTGGATCGGGATAAATTAGTTGAAAATGAAACTAGACACATAGAACTAAAATATTTGTGAAGATGGTAAATACTATATCGGACTCTAAGTTGGTCTAAAGATTTGTACAAAATCTCGGATTTGAAAGTACCCAGAAAATTCTAGATAGTTATTTTCTGAACATACTATGGTATTGTGCTTATATCTTTTGTTCTGGAACTTGGATCGGGATGAAATTAGTTGGAATTGAAACTAGACACATAGACCTAAACCTGTTGTGAAGATTGTAAATACTATATCAGATTATAAGTTGGTCTAAAATGTTTTACAAAATCTCGGATTTGAAAGTACCTAGAAAATTCTGGGTAGTTATTTTCTGAACATGCTATGGTATTTTACTTATATCTTTTGTTATGGAACTTAGATTAAGATGAAACTAGTTGGAAATTAAATTAGACACATAGATACAAAAATTGTATGAAGCGTATAAATGCTAGTTATGATTTATTTTGTACCTAAAATGTGATAAAACATCTCAGACCTAAGAATATTCTGAAAAATACAGGACATATTTTATTGAGCACTATACGGTTATTTGGACATACCTTTAGCTAGAAAAATCAGATTTATATGATTCTTTTTGTATATGAAAGATAAGACATTAATTTTAAACTTTATAGAATACTATAAGGTCAAATTCAAATCAAAAATAGGTGAAATGTGCAATCCAAAATTAGGGTAGGAATCTATCCAGAAATAAATAATTAGTAATTTGGTATTTTAAATAATGGGTGACATATATATATATATATATATCTGTGTGTGTGTGTGTGTGTGTGTTTTAATTTTAATTAATATGATAATAGTCATAATTAAAATTATTATTGTGTATTGACTAAATTAATATGATGTATTGTGGTTTGAGGTTTCAAATGAGATTGAGAAATTTTTATATGTATAGGGCATGTAAACCGAAAATTTTTATGAATATGGGAATTTTGATGATTTATATAAACAAATAAGATGATAACATCAATTAAGCCCAATTCTCTAATTTAGGACTAGAAATAGGATAGATGGCATGTCATTGAGGGGTTTACGGTACCATAGAAATTATGATGATATGAAAATTTTCATTATATGGACAAGGTGGCTTAAGCTTGGGTGAGAGCGCCCTTAATCCTAAATGCATGCAATTATTTATTTTACTCAGTCAAGATGGCTTAAGCTCGGGTGAGAGCGCTCTTGACTTGAGAAGCTCAGTTGAGCAATTATACAGACAGATATAGATAGTGAGCAGGGTGGCTTAAGCTCGGGTGAGAGCGCTCATGTTTCACAACCCGCATCCAAATAGTCTGGATTTAGAGTTTTAGGGCTATAAAATATAAAATATTTTTTTAAAAAAAGAAATATAGAAAAAACTTAGTTATCAGGTAAATGAAACAAGGAAATAAAATTCATAAATGAGGTATGAATATGAATTTACCTTTGTAAATTATGACATGTATATGTGTTGAACCAGTAAACCAGGTATGCAATATTTATGGTTTTCAAAAGTTTTACATGTCTTTTTATGTTGGGAACATGAAATTTTATTTGGATTATATGTATTTTGTAAGCATGGGGATAATGAAAGCCCAAACATATGTTTAAAAAATGTGATCACGATTTGTTAATTCCGCATATAAAATAGATTCATTAAATGAATGACATATTGCTATCATGAAAAAAAATATTAGTTAACATATTAAAATATAATAACTAAAATGGAAGAAACTTTAATTCAAACGAATTTTAAGGTAATAGGCAGGTAACATTCTTCTATATAGTTGGGATTATTCCTAACCATATAAGAGGGTGTTACATAGGCTTTGCAAATCAGTGCATATGTGTGAGCCACAACCGGTATCTAATACCCATATATTATTATCAGAAACAATATTAATTTCAATGACAAAAATACCTGAAGTAAATGGGGCATCAGATGCCTTTTTCTTCAAGGACTCCAAGTAAGCCTTACAGTTTCTCTTCCAATGGGCACCCTTACCACAATGGAAGCATGTGCCCTTTGGAGCAATCTCCTTGGCTTTTTTCTTGGCCACTCCTCCCTTAGGCGTCATGGATTTCTTCTTTTTATTCTTCTTAAGGTTCTTCTTTTTAGAACCTGAAGAGTCCACCAGTATCACAGCCTTACTGTCCTTCTTGATAGATGGCTCTGCTATTTTGAGCAAGTTAACCAGCTCAGGATTAGTTGTAGAGATTTAGTTCATCCTATAGTTAAGCACAAAATGTGAATAATTATCAGACAATCTAGTTAGAATTAAGTCAATACTTAATTCATGGTCCATCACAAATCCCAAGGTGGCCAACCTCTCAATATAGCCATTAATCTTCAATGCATATTGTACTGGAGATGTCCTCCTCAACCATCTTAATGCGGAAGAGCAACCTTGAAGTTTCAAACCTTTCGGAACGCGCTTGCTCATCAAAAAGCTTTCTTAAACGGTATACTATGGAATTAGCATCCATAGCCTTATGCTGCTTTTGCAACTCAGTTGACATAGTAGCAAGCATAATGCAGCTTGCCATCTCACTATCATCAATATGCTTTTGATATGCCTTCTGAACATCTTCAGAAGCATTAACAATAGAGGGATTAGGGAGTGCCTATTGATTCCATTAGTGATCGCAAATTCACACGAATTTGCTATTAATTCCGCATATAAAATAGATTCATTAAATGAATGACATATTGCTATCATAAAAAAAAATATTAGTTAACATATGAAAATATAATAACTAAAATGGAAGAAACTTTAATTCAAACGAATTTTAAGGTAATAGGCAGGTGACATTCTTCTATATAGTTGGAATTATTCCTAACCATATAAGAGGGTGTTACATAGGCCTTGCAAATCAGTGCATATGTGTGAGCCACAACCGGTATCTAATACCCATATATTATTATCAGAAACAATATTAATTTCAATGACAAAAATACCTGAAGTAAATGGGGCATCAGATGCCTTTTTCTTCAAGGACTCCAAGTAAGCCTTACAGTTTCTCTTCCAATGGGCATCCTTACCGCAATGGAAGCATGTGCCCTTTGGAGCAATCTCCTTGGCCTTTTTCTTGGCCACTCCTCCCTTAGGCTACATGGATTTCTTCTTTTTATTCTTCTTAAGGTTCTTCTTTTTAGAACCTGAAGAGTCCACTAGTATCACAGCCTTACTGTCCTTCTTGATAGATGGCTCTGCTATTTTGAGCAAGTTAACCAGCTCAGGAATAGTTGTAGAGATTTAGTTCATCCTATAGTTAAGCACAAAATGTGAATAATTATCAGACAATCTAGTTAGAATTAAGTCAATACTTAATTCATGCTCCATCACAAATCCCAAGGTGGCCAATCTCTCAATATAGCCATTCATCTTCAATGCATATTGTACTGGAGATGTCCTCCTCAACCATCTTAATGCGGAAGAGCAACCTTGAAGTTTCAAACCTTTCGGAACGCGCTTGCTCATCAAAAAGCTTTCTTAAATGGTATACTATGGAATTAGCATCCATAGCCTTATGTTGATTTTGCAACTCAGTTGACATAGTAGCAAGCATAATGCAGCTTGCCATCTCACTATCATCAAGATGCTTTTGATATGCCTTCTGAACATCTTCAGAAGTATTAACAATAGAAGGATTAGGGAGTGCCTATTGATTCCATTAGTGATCGCAAATTCACACTTGTCATGATGATGATTCTAGCAACCTAGATGTAAAATAGAACATGTTAGCATGTACACAAAATGCATGTTTATTAGGTCTTTAATAAATCGCACTATGACTCCCACTATTTTATTGTGAATCCATAGCCTTCACTATGAACCCGAGAGAACTTATATGGAAGTTCTCCTAGTGGGTCAATGTCCAACTAGCTAAGAATAACCTTGAGGCAACTCAACAAACTATCCTTAGTTTGGTTGGTAGGTATCTAATCCATACCAATTTCATTATTCATGCAACTATCGAATCTTATGCTATCAACTTATTGACATGTCCGCATACATTAGGCTATCAACTCTTGATATGTGTACATCTCATGTATATAAATCCAACTTCACCTCCAATACACATTAACCTTGGCGCAAATCAAACAAGTTAATAATCTCAGTTAAGTCTAACCCATTAATCATAAAATCTTATTTCAATGGTTTGAACATATTCTTATAGAGTGAGCATGAGGCAACTCAACAACCCTAACTCTAGAAGGACTTTGGTTCTCGCCACATTAATGGAAGGCGTAAGACTTAATTGTTTATTTAGCGAGGGATTTCTTTGTTAAGTCTCGTCAAATTATTATTTCATGTTTTTATATATCATACATTAATCACATGGATATATAAAGATAGTTACATTAACTATATGACATGATTTTGGACATACTAAAGTCAATCTCTTGAGCCAAAGAGAAATCAAATTCCTATTTCTAAGTCTTCTTGTTTATGGTACCACCTCCTTTGCTTTTTGCTCCTTTATATCTTCATTCTATCCTAATCCTATGTAATCTAATTACATATTTCAACGTATAGAAAACCTCAATTTACAATTGAGGGAAGTAAGATGAGAAGAGAAATGCATAAGAAAGAAAGATAGGTAGAGACACGCAAGCCCTATTTACCATAAACAAAACAATTCCATGCATGCTCAATCACATTGGGCCTAAGTCTATAATCATTTATCATGCCTTTTCATACACCCCTAACATGCATTCTCTAATGCATAAAATAAAAAATGACAATTTTGGTTTTCAATTTCTAAATCGATTCAACGCTTGAACCGAAATTGTCTACTTGTGTTCTTACGGTTATTTAATTTTGTATGTCATTTTAAAGTGAAATTTAATATTTAATAAAATTAAATTAAATTCCATATTTCCAAAATTAATTCTCCTTAAAATCATAATATTATGATGTTAAAATTAAATAATTTAATATTAATATACATATCAATTTCTAGTCATACTAGAATTACAATTGCTCAACTTAAATTAATTCAAAATTAATTTTCAAAAATTCTAAAAATTTTCAAAACTTCAAATCATCATTGTAATCATCTTTAGGTCAGCTCAAGTTTATCAAAATATTTTTGGCACAAGCCAAAATTACTAAGATAAACGAACCAACATACTTGGACGCTCAAAATAACTCATTTGACATCTAGAATTTTTTCTTTAAACTTTTAAATGCATGGCATGCATCTAACATCAAAATAACATATTTTTAATCATGTAAAAATGTTTCAAGGTGTTGGAAACAAAATAAACACATACAAAAAAAATCAAACAAAACAGCCCCACCGGGTATGCTAAAAGAGTCCCCTTTTTGTGTTTGTTTGAAAAAATAATTTAACTAAAATAATTTTTAATTAATTATTGGACACTTCCAAAGGTATAAAAACATTCTCAATATGTCTAAATAATTGTTTCATAATCAAATTATAAAAAATATAACCAGCCACATCAATTAAGCCAAAGAACAACGCATGTTCATAAATAAGACAAATTTAGGTATTTTTCAAATAAATCTGAAATTAATTATTTGAATCACATTCAAATCATTTTTCAATCAAAATAATCATCTTTAATCAACCCATGATCAGAATGTGTAAAACATATTTTACAAATTAATTTCAATTTTTCAAAACCTATTGATCTAAAATCATAAAAAAACATGCAATCCCATTGCACTTTCAATTAAAATTAATTTTAATGGACACAAGGGGGCTCTGATATTACTGTTGGATTTTGAAGAATGAATCACATTTATAACCTCAAAGAAAAAAAAAATTTTTAAATCCGAAATAAAATATCATACTTGTGCCATTAAAACTAATTTATATAATTTGTTATTCAAATCTTCACTTTGTTGGATTGTAGAAAACCATAATAATCCACATTAGTATGTCTCTAATGATAATCCACATGAAGAATAAAGAATAAACTATCAAAAGAAATGGTTTGAACAAATTCAAAGTGCTAGCTTTGAAAGTGTTCTTAAGGGAATTTTATTGTGTCTTAAAAATATTTGTTTTACAAAAAAATATTTTCATATCTATTTTCTATCATTTGATTTCTTTTCTATTTGAATCATATTCAAAGAAAAGATCAAAAGTCAAAAATGGAGAAAAGGGAATTGAATGAATAGTGAATGTGTTTAATGGCCATAATTGGCCTAATTAAGCTCAAATTCACTCGTTGGCCAATGGAAGGCACCAGTGTGCGTGCTGGTCCTACTGTGGGCTGCCGCTGGGCAGACTAGTAGCCTGGCTAGTCCGCATGGCCCCTTACAAGCTCGTGACCCTTTCAAATAATTTTTCCTGTGCGATCTCATCGTGAACCATCTCGAAATAATTCTCTCATATTTTGGATCTCATCCAATACCATTTTACTCATTCTCCATATCTTCAATGAGTGTGACCCATTAGGATCCCGGTTATGTTGACCACTTAAATTAGCAATTAATTTAAGCAAGTCATGAGCGGTATCTAGCAACACATCATAACCCCCAATTGACTGGAAAGTCAGTGGTTTAACTACAAATATTTCCATAGATAATTTTTGTGCAATTATTTCCTTCACCATTCTATATCCCATTTGGTTCAGAGTATGGATATGTGTCAACTCCCACTAGACTGACTACGTCACGTCTATTTCAAGTAATATTAGTTCTTGTCCCTGGGACTCATTACTCTCTTAGATATGTGATTGAAGACTATCTTTATGACATTTCCACTCACCACCCTATGAGCAACCTCCCTGAGGCAACAAGAAATAGTGTCAAAATATATAATCAATATTCAAGATATCCTTGAGTACCTCAAGTCTAAGGATACTTGCACCATTGCTATTATGAGATTATCATTGACATTTGAATAGATTATCCATATGATTGTCTCATAGCTAGTTATCCAATGTACTTAGCTACACTTAGCAAGCATCTACATGTTAACTCTAAACATTTCATGTTTACAGATTATGAGATCTACCACTCGATCCAATCAAGAAGTGTAACATGTGCTAGTCTGTCTGGATTAATAATGTCCCCTCTCATTAATCCTATGACTAGGGATAATTTTGATACTAACATAATTACACATGATAAGAATCTCAATATCATGATCTCATCATGATTTTACTTCATGTTATGTTATGTATCAAGGACTTCATTAATTGATTTAAGATCACTATCAATTCATAGATCAAATTAATGAAAAAGCCTTTTATTAATCAAATAAATTTGTACAAAAAGTATTACTCCTCTAATAATCTCTACCCTCTACAAAAACTGGACAAGAGAAAAAAAAACATATACTTCTAAAGCATCACTCAAAGGGGTCATCATAGATAAATGAAACTTTAACACAGTTGGATGTCTCTCTAGCCTCAAAGCAAAGCTAGGAGAAACAAAAGAATGTGTTGCACCCGGATCTAACAAAACTTTAGCCTTAAAAGAATGTATGCAAATAGTATCTGATACCACTGCATTAGAGGCTCTGGCATCATGAGGTGTAAAAGTAAACACTCTAGCATGTTCGCAACCTACCTGATAAGAGCTAGAAGCTTGACTCTATCCTCTACCACCTGCTCTAGCTCCTAGTGCTCTACCACCAAAACCACGACTCTGCTGACTTACAAACTGAGAACCCGTATGAAAAGAACATGAAGCAACTAGATACATAGGTTGGGCTACACTTGTAGATGATCCATGGGAATAACTATGTTGTCCTAAGAAATGAAGACATGATCTTGCTATATGGCCTATCTCACCACATCTGAAACAGGCTCCATTAACAAATAGATAAGGCCCCTGATGTGACCTGCCACACTGCTGACATATATTGGGGCCTAAACTAGCACTACTGTAACTCGAACTCTGTCCACTACCACCGTATCCTTGACCTGGTCTGAATCCCCTATTACTTTTGTAACATCTTCCTCTCCTATGAATACTAGATCCTTTCTACCCATACTGCTAAATTGTACTCTCAAAATAACCTTTATTCCTAAAGAAGGATTTTGAAAGTTGAACACTAGACTGTCCTTCTGCCTCATTCTTCTTCTTGCTGCTCTCATCAATAATAATCCCATATTTATGCAAGTTCACCTCCATCTACCTAGCTAAATCACACACTTCCAAGAAACTGCTCTTTTTAGATTGAAACAAAGCAACATATTCTGGACCAAAACCCAAAATAAATCTAATGGTCTTCAATTCCTCTGTACCAACTGTATGAGGAACATATCTACTAAACTGTATGAATTGTCTAGTATATTCTTCCACAATCATATCACCCCTCACTAAGGTCTCAAATCTCACCATGTACTCCTCTCTAAGACTAAATGGAATGAAGTAATCTTCAAATCGCGTCTTAAATTTCTCCCAAGTTAATTCATCTAGAAAAGGGCATACATAGTCTTTGTACCACTGTGATGCAATACCAATCATGGAAAATCCTGCCAGCTCAATAAATATTGTATCATAACACCTCAAATCATAAGTTTTCTTCTCAACCTCATCTAAAAAGTCGAAAGGATCTCCTTTAATACCATCAAAATCAATAAGTCTAAGTTTAGTATACTCAAGACATTGGGACATCATCCCTACCACTAGATCCTGCTCCACTTACCCTAAGTTGAAAAGCTTGTGCGATGGTCTGTTGATGTACTTGGAGTTGCTTAACTAATCTTTGAACTCCTTCCATACCAGTCTTCATACCAACCACACCAGCAAGAATGTTATATGCAGAAACTCCCCTAGCATCTAGTAACTCCTGAGCTTCAACCTGTATCCGTCGGTTTACAATTCTAGTCTACCTCGTCTCTTAGTGCTCTATACAGGTGTTATGGCTCCATGATGAGTAAAAACCTCATCTTGTGCCTCTTCGACTACTGCTCTAATAACAGTTGTAGTTGCTCTAGTCCTTGGCATACTGAAAATAAACATGTAGAGATTATAAGGACAATAGACTCTCTAATGGTATATGTTGAAACTATAATCAAAGAGGACATGCAAAGAGAGACCTAATCCTAATTCTGTAGTACAAAAAGCTAACGACCTAAGCCATAGGAAAAACTAAACCTATAGCTCTGATACCAACTCTGTCATGATCCAACCTTGAGACCCTGATCGGCGCTAAAGAATGGGTAGGCTTAAGTTGTGTTCTAGTACCTGTGCAGCTCCAGTAAATTCGTGTTTCTTTTTGAGATTCTTAAAGGTCGAATTAGCCAAAGTTAAAAACATAAAAGTTTTATGTTTATGTCTTATCTAAGTTTTTGTGAAATTATCACCTTAAAATGTCAATTATTTTGTGAGTTATGAGCTAAACAAGTGAACTGGTCAGGTTGTCATTGTATTCTGAACCAGTTATAGATCCTCCAGTATTTGAGAACCTTAGAGACCGAATCTGGAAATGAGGTAAGCACAAAAAATGTTCCAAATTAAATTATATAAATTTATAAAAATTTTCATAATAATTTAAGTTACACATTGAAAGATATGAATTTTTAAATATGGTACCCCGAAACTGCCTATGGGCAGAAAACAGAGCAACATTTAAAATTATACCAAATATTGTGTAATGGTTCACAATATTGTGTAATGATATGAATTTTATTATTACATGTTAAATTTAATTAGGATCAAGAATCATATAAATTGGATAAGTGTAGAAAAAGTTATTGTTTCAATAGTCCTAAGAGCTCTGAGTTTATATTTTAGAAAAGAAAAACACTATCGAGGTTTGTACATATATGTATTCTAGTTTGCCCTTGTGAATGATTGTCACAATGATGAAATATTATATTATGACATGTTTTAAAATTATAGAAATGTTATTAACTATGAACTTAACATTATGCTAATATTTGATAAAATATCATGCTATTACATAGTATTGAAATAAATTATGAGTATATGATTATGTTAATATGAAATGAGTATTGGTTATAGAAACAAGTAATTAGTGTTGTTAATTTCCCATTTCTCTACCTGAGAACTGACATATGATAGATGGTGCACCATATGGGGAAGTTATGTACCAATGTGGGTATGATTTAGGGATAGGGTGGCTTAAGCTCTAGGAGCACCCCTGATCCTGATTATACACAGATGACATGATTATATTCGGTCAAGGTGGTTTAAGCTCTGGGAGTACCCTTGACTTGAGATTATAGTGAGTAGGGTGGCTTAAGCTCCGCGGGCGCCCCTATTTCACACCCTGTATCCGGACAGTCCGAGAATGAGATTTTGGGCTAATAAATTATAGAATAAAATATAAAATTTTATTAATTGATGTAAGTAACAAAGTGTAAAATGCTTACATGAGGTGGTGCAGATTTAATTATTGAATAAGGTTATTATGTTTATTCTTTTATGTTATGTATTTATTTATTTATTTTATATGAAAAATATGTAATAAAATTTGATATTCCATGATTTTATTTGAGACATGCATTTGTGTGACTACCTGGGGAAAACTTTAATACTTATATGTACCACTAAGCTAGAGCTGGCTTAGCATGGGTTCTTCTCACATAGGAATTGAAGCTGTAGCTAGTAAATAGTGAAGTTGATCAAGAAGAAATCCAAGCCCATATTAGCAGAGACACAAAAGACGTAGTTAAAGGGTTGGTTACCTATTATGTTTTTTTTTAGTTTGACCATGCATATGGTTTGTGGTAGACATGTCTCATATATTAATATTGTATATGTAAATAATTATGTAACATAATCGGGTGCCATATGTGTATACGACATAATGATAAATATATATTTTTAATTAGAATGACTTGCCTAAACCAATATAAATAAATAGATTAAGTTATTTAAAATGAAAAAGTTTTAATGTGAACAAATTTATGGAGTTAAGCTTGTGGCATCCTTCTTATATATGTGGGATTATCCCTAATATATAAGTAGGGCATCACAATATTTATACATGCAAAAGGGTCCACATCATACATCATTAATAATCACAACAGATGGGAGAGAAACTTAAGCAAAAACCCTAAACCTCAATGATACTAGCCACTAGGCTCTCTTAATTCCAATGGACCGGTGCCTCGAGAGCAAAGTATCAACCAGAGTTTTCTATCCGGTCAATCACTTATCCAAATGGTGTCAGTGCCCTGAGAGCAAACTCCACCAGGGTTATCACCTTAATCCATCATAATTATATGATCATCACCAGTGTACACATGATCTTGATGTGACCCATCATATGATACGTTCTACTATTGTTCTCAACCCACAATCACATCATTACAAAACATCAAATCACATCACAATCTCACCCAATCACATCTCCAACAATAATCAAACATAAATATATTTACATATAAAATAATATTATTATATATCATGCTAAAGAAGATATAAGGGAGAGGGGTAGCATGTTATAAAATCATATGATATTAACTCACAGATATGTAGATTCCTCAATTGCTGCTTTTAAGACTATGGTATAGCTGGTGGGGCCTCTGGAGAATCTAGATAAATATAATGAAAATTAATATAATCTTAATAATAAATCTTATGTCTAGACTCTTATAGGAATTACTCGAGAAAACCTTTATCTAAGCTAAATCCTACCAAAATATTCGGTAAAACCTCTCATTATACTGGGCATAACCTACCATAAAAAGAGTCAATATCCTACAACCCACTTTATCACCATCTCAATATAATCCAATACTATTCGAGTCTCCAAATATATAATACACTCGATCAACATATAAAATAACTCAATAATTAATAATCCTCAATTATTAATTCAATTACTTAATTTATTAATATTCTAACTTAACTAGTAATCACCTCAGTTTACTAATATAAAATCCAATTATCCACCGAATAATCTCCAATAAACTCCAATAATTATGCAATTGATAATATAACTCAATTAATTAATTAATCACCTTAATAAAAATAATATGTCTAATCTTCACAAATAAATTCATATCTCACTATCTAAAAATAACTATAAGGTGTGGTTAGTACCGGATGACTCGATTTAACGAGCTGAAGATTCTGTCCAAAACCGTCTGATTAATGGCTACCAGATTCTGGCGACTGGAAAATTCCCAATGGCAGCGAATTAATGATCAGATGGTACTAAAAGAAAGCTTGAGGTTTAATGAGTCCAAATATATAAGTTTCTTGGCTTAGAAGTGGCCAGAAACTTCAAGATCTAAAAAATTTTGTGGCAGCTCCAACAAGAGATTTTGGCTCCGATTAGCCCTTAAATGGAGGTTCTCAGAGTTAAAACCATGCTGACCAAGATTTTTCGATGTTCTGAGTCCATTTCTGGTGTCATATTTGAGAAAAGAAATCGAAAAATATAAGAAATGGAAGGGTAGCCCTAAAATTCAAATTTCTTTTCTCCGATCCCGAAAATCCGACTATTTTTGGAAAATTAGATGACATCAAACTGATAAGAATGTGGAGAAATACTTACGGTTCTAATTTGGTGAAGATTGGGCATCGTTTAGATGATGAACAAAGAATGTGGTAGTGTAGGGAGAATGAGAAAGAAAATGAGGAGAGAGAAAATGAATTTTATTATTATAATCCCTACAACCTCTATATATATATGTAGGGGGAATTTTGTAATTTTTTATAAATTTTGGATTTTTATTAAAATTTTACTCAAATAAAATTATTAAATTATAAATAAATTAATAAAAATATTAATTGAACAAAATTAAAAATATAGGATATTACAGAAGGTAACAAATGATGAATTCAATCCACAAAAAGCCTCTAGGTTAAGTATTAGTGCTCTAGCAAGTAAAAAGGTTATGTAGGTTGAGTGTCATGATGAAATAGCCATAAAAATATACTTTAGGCCACATCTAAAGTGCTAGTGTGCAAGGATGCACGTCCAATGACTATTTGTAGTAGAATTGGGCTCAAGCTACAAGCTCGGTGAAGATTATTAGTTGAATAAAAGAACACTGAAATTTTGGAATAAAGTTGATAAAATATAGAACAAATATAACCTAACAATAAAGACCAAATAAATAATGTAAAAAATATTTTGCAGTGTGAAAAACACTCTCTCATCATTAATGAGTTGCTTTTTTATAGAAGAAAGACACCCCACCCCACTTTTTGACTTAAATATACATCTTTCAGCTCCCACTACAGTCTGGGCTCAATTATTAGTCCTAATTATCGTAAATTATATCATGGATCTGAGTATATAATATTTTAATTGCTTAAATATCGGAACTTGTAAACTATAGTTTTTAAAATTGATCAGCATATTCGGGGGTCAAAAATATACCCATGGATAAAAAAATATTTATTTGATCATCTAAAACTATAAGTTATGACTAGTTTGGGGGTAAAATTTGAAGTGAAAATGAGGTCAAATAAGTTATTAAAAGTCAAAATTAAGAAAAAATGAGACTTGGTTTAATTAAATAGTTGGTTGACCGTACTTTGACTAAGCTATAAAAAATAGCAAATGACATCTAAAAATTTATTTTAAGTCATAGATAGACTCTAAATAATATTTAGGATTTTTTTACAGTGAAAAAGGAATTTTAAGGTAACACCGAAAATTAAATTATTAGTCCCGGTTGAGTGAGCTAAACAGAAAATGGACTATGATTGAGTTGAAAATTTTTGTGTAGACATATAAAAATATTTTATGAATTATGGAATAAAATTTGGGTGAAATTGAGCTTGGAAAGTAAGAAAAATAATTATAGTGCATAATTGGCCTAAATGGGTTGGGCTTTGTTTGGCCCAAGCCCACCCAAATTAAACCACTATAAATAGGCCAAAATATCATAATTCTCTAGAGAGAATTTTGCTTCATCTCCTTCCTCTCCTCCACTGCTTGGCCGAACCACTCCTCCCTTGTTCTTCTTCAAAATTTCTTCAAATTTCTTCACTTTTTATACCAAAATCAACCACCCAAAAATAATTTTAATATCTCTAGTAACTAGTAAAAACTTTTAATCTTTGTTTGGAAAGCTAAAGTGGAAAGAAATCAAAGGAAAGAAGTTAAGATACCAATTTGAGGTAAGTGAAATTTATAGTTTTAAATTAGTTTAATGGTTCAAATAGGTAGTGAAAGGTATTTAGATGATAAATATGAAGTTTATTTGAGTTAAGGAAGCAAAATAATGGTGGATTAATGAAGGGTAAATTTCGGTCATGGTAGGTTTAAAAGGCTAAGTAAAAGGAAGTCTAGGAAGGCCAAAACAAGAAATTAAGGTTAGTGATTCCAAAATCTACTTATTTCTATTAATTAAGCATGATTTAGGGTTATGGAAATTTAGAAATTTGTGTGTTTTGCATGTAATTGCTAATTAATGCTTAAATCATGATTAAGGAATTATAAAAAGTGAATTAGAATGGTTAATTTCAATAAAAAAAATTAATTAGTGGAAATTATAAAATATGACCTTATTATGTGAAAAATGAATATTAAGGAATAAATACATTTTATTGTAATATTATGATACATATGGAATAATGAATGTATAAATTAGTGAAATGAATAATTAGAAGGTGAAAGAAAACATTTTAATAATTATAGGCCGAAATATGAAGAAAGAAAATTTGATATTTTTTTTACTAATTAAATGAAAATTTAGTTATAAGATGTAAGAAAATATGATTTTAAGTGCGTAGAAATTTATTGAAAATTTTTAAATTTTATAATGAATATTTTTCTAATTATTGATTATATTATGCATGAAATGAAAAATAATGAATAAAGTGTGTTTAGTGAGTTTAATAACTTAATTAATTATTCATAATGAAATATTGAGATATTAGAATGGAAAGTGTGAGAAATTATGGTAGTGATATAATTGTGTGGATGAATAAAACATTAAGTGAGTAATAATATAAAACAATAATAGAATTTATGAATTTAATGGAAATTGAATTGAAGGAGTAAAATAATACCATAAGTGAAAAATTTTATAAATATGATACAAGTGATAAAGATAATAAAATGGTATAGTAATAATAATGATAAAAGTGATAATTGTGATGAGAAAAAAATAATAGTAAAATTGAAAAATGAGAAATAAGTGGAAGAAAATGAAATGAAATGTTAAATTATGTAGTTAAAAAGGTAAATAAATGAAAAATAAAATTTATTAGTGGCAAAAGTGTAAATAAATATACAATAGTGACATAATTATAAATAAATAGAAATTTAAGAATTAAAGTGAAATTTGTAGCTAATTAAATGAAAAATTGAAAAGAATGATTAATTAAAGAAGTAAAGTGAAAAATAATTAAATTGAAAAAAAAAACTATAAGATAAAATGAGAAATATTGTTAATTGAATAAAGATATTAAATAGTGAATTAAGAGTAAAATATTGATAAAAAGAATAATAAATATATATTAAATAGAAAAATTGAATAGTGTATTAAAAATGTTATTGCATGTATAAATGTATAAAAATATATGACGATGAAAATTTTTAGATTAGTAATCACCACTGAGCATATTAATGCTCAACACGTAGTTATTTAATTGTGTGCAGGTAGTAGTGAGGAAGGCAGGAAGAAGCGTACAAGTTTTGGAAGCTGACGGAAGAATAAATAATATTAGGCTAGTACTAAGAATGATATGTATATATATGTATGGATATGAAGTTGTAAGATTAAAATTTTGTATATATTATGATAAAGAATATTTGTAAATTGCTATATGTGTGAATAATGGAAGGTTGACTTATGGTTGAATGAAAACTACTTTATATGATATGTGTATTATTGTGCTAAAAAATGGGTTGTGGATTGTTTGCATTGCAGATGAGATAGTTAATTTATAGCCGTTATGCTGCCAAAATTTTTAAAAAAATAAAAAGGATTAATTAAGTACTAATAATAAAATGGTCATTAAATTAAATTAAGAAATAAAAAAAAATTTTTACACATATTGGCTATAATCGTAGTAACCTTCGTAACGTACGTGTAGAATGATTGTTATAAGGGTGTCACAGTTTTATTGGTATCAAAACATGGTTTAGACGGTATTAAGATCGGAGTGGAAATTAAGTGAATGGATAATATGTATATACATGTCAATTGACGGATGAAATGTGTCATAAGTCTAACGTATGCTTGCTCCTTTCCTGTTTTATAGTGAATGATGACATCCCAACATGGTCAAGGTGTTGGGGACAGTGAGAGTGAGGCATCGATTAGTGCTAGGCAAGCTGAAACCTCACAACAGAATGTCATTCCACCAGTTGCACCATTCCATCGCCACAGCTGGATTTTTTAAATCTTATGGCTGATTATTTTCAACACAGAATGCAAGCTCAATAGCCACAACCAGCGGCCCAGGTACAGCCTCCAGCTCCACCTAAAAAAAAGCCGATTTTGGAGCAGTTAAAGAAATTAGGAGCTAAATATTTTTATGGGCGGGATCCATTGACCCCTGTACAAGTTGATGAATGGTTGTTCAAGATAAATAGGTTATTTGAAATTAATCACAACCCACTTGTAGAGAAATCTGAAGGTACTGTAGCATTACTTTAGGGTCCTGCATTTATTTGGTGGGATTCAGTATGTAAGCATATACCAGGTGAACAGTTAAATTGGGATTTCTTCTTGGCCCAGTTTGAAAAGAATTACATAGAATCAAAATATAAAGCAGAGATGCAAGATGCTTTCTGGAGACTCGGGCAAGGAAACAAGACAGTAGCAGAGTATTAGCGCAAGTTTGAGCACCTCAGTTGAAACATCCTCAACTTTCCCCATAAGCATTTCATTTGATCATATGCATCTTGCATATAATTCAGTTGAACACGTGCATTTCATACATATCTTCATAGGAACAAGTCCATGACACGCACTAGCTACGTGTCCTAGTACATTGCAATTATATCGAATCGCACATGTGTATTTATAATCTAAGTGAGGATAAAAAGTAATAGAAATAAATGAAATAAAGTGACCAAATTAAAGTATGCAAAATGACTAGATTAAGATTAAATTGCATATTGTGTTGATTTGTGTAATAACAATAAGAATAATTAAAAATAATAAAAACTAAAAAAAATAAAGAAAAAGGGACGGATGGAAAAGGGAAAGACAAAATGGTGGTGGTGGCTTTTAACCTATTAGGCTGACATTATCTTCCTTCCTTTCCATATATTCTTCTTCTTATTTGCTTCATTTCTTCAATCCTTTTTCTTTAAAGTTCTAGCCACCTTTTCTTCTCTCTTTCACTCCAAAAGCTGCAGCAACAAGATTAGCCAAGAGTGATTATAGGTGAGTAAACATTTATTTTTGTGTTAGGCTTGATTATGGTGTTTAGGGTTCATAAATATGCAGTGTTTTTGTGCCATAGTTTTGATGATCTTAGAGATCGAATCTAAAATAGTTTAAAACAAGAATGTTGTTCCTTTATGTCTTAGATTTATGGATATGTAAACATTTTTCAAGATTTGGTGTATAGGAAGAGAAATTTTCTCTCTACTGAAACTGGTTCGGATGTGAACCCTAAGTGAGTTACCCACTGTGTTTGTTAGTTTTAAATATGATAAAGCAATTATTTGAAGTATCTCAAAACATAAAAGTTGTATATATATGTGTTATATATCTGTATACCAAATTTTAGGGTTCATATGTCTTGTATATTTTGAGTTATGGTCAATGGAACCATAACTGTTCCATGGTTTGAACTGTCTGCTTAGTGCCCTGGGCAGATCCAGAAATATATTTGTATATTTTGAGCTCCTTAGAGATATATTCTGTACATTATCAAAACATAAAATTTATAGGTATATGGCTTATATAAATGTTGGTACTAATTTCAGCTTAATATGTTATTTATAGGCTAAGTTATGGTCTTTAGAAATCATACTGTTCCGGAAGCCAATTCTATTCTGGACTAGTCAAATATTTCTTATAATTTGAGGACCATAGAGATATAATTGATAAAAGTTCTAAACATGTAAAATTTTCCATTTAAACCTATATAAGTGTTTGTGAAGTTTAATTGAAATATTACTTATATATTATAAGTTATGATGAACCAAAGTTGGTACCCTGAAACTGCCTAAGGGAAGAAAACAGAACACATTTAGCAATTCCATAAAAAATTTTACAATGATCCGATTGATTTGAAATTTTAATATATTACATAATTATATGTTAATTGGAATTAGGAATAAGAATCAGATTAATTGGTCAGGTATAGAAAAAGGTATAGGCTAAATAGTTCCATAAGGTCACACTGTCTCATTGGAAAAATCTGAACTATTATATGAACGGTGCATATTAATTTGTTTAAGCCACATTAAGTCTCCCTAATCATGAGTTAATCAATTACATATTCATATTAGGCTCACAACATATTGGAAACCCATAAGGAGTGGATAGACAATAAGTTAGGGGTCGGAATCAAAGGAGAAAGGTGAGTCTAATTATCAATTGAATTCTTTGGTACATATGAATGTTGCTTGCTATGTGATTCATATGATTGTCATGATCTTTCTTTTATAATACGATGATAGATAATTTGTGACATTTGCGGTACATATAAGTGGTATACTTGTGGTATGTTTGAGGTATATGTTTGACATATGTGATATATATACGTGGTATATGTATAGTATATGCAAGGTATATATGGGATATATGTATGGTATATATGATAAAGATGCAATGGTTGATGAATGCTTAAGTACAAGTGCATATGCATATGGACTTAAAAAGGCATTATGACTAGTTAATCGATATTGTAAAGCAAAAGAAGTGGCCTATGGCCCAAAAAATGTGCAAATAAAACAAATGATGAAGCTAGCTAGAAAATGCAAATGTTCACATGGATACCCAGGGCAATGTCTCTTTAACTTGGTCAAAACAAAATAAAATAAGCAAAACATTTGCATATGTAAAGAATATTGATTATATATTTCAATTTTATTGATACTTATATGATACTGTTGAATGGAATGGAATACATAGTATGTATTGGATTTGTTATTTATTACTATGAGTTTCTTGGTACTTTAGAACTCATTTGATGACTATTCTCACTGATCCGTAACTCATGAATTTGTATCATTTCTCAAGTAAAGAAACGTGATAGCTCATTTTGAGTAGCGTATAGAAGATGTGGAGCACAGGTCACTGGTCGAGCCTCAATCCTCTCTCTCCTTGCATTCCACACGAGCATGAAAATATGTCATATGTATTTTGGATTTATATATTTGAATATGTATAGTCACTCTAGATTAGTTTTAAAATGTATGAATGGAAGCAACTCGTAATCCTTTAGACATCTTGCAATGCCTATGAATAGTGGGAGACAGTCCCCGATAGTGATGCACAACCACTGGTTCTGACATGGAATGATTTCCTTTGGGAATTTCAGAACAATTACATGCCTGAGGCATATAAAGATGAGAAGAGAAAGGAATTCCTAAATTTGAAATATGGGAACATGTCTGTTGCTGAGTATGAGGTGTAGTTTAACAAACTTTCCCACTATGCCACCTTCATGGTCCCTACTGAAAGAGGCAAATGTAGAAAGTTTGAGGAAGGCCTCAAATATGAGATTAGAAATAGAATCACAACTATTAATCTTGATAGTTATGCCAGACTCAGAGTTACTGCAATTAGAGCTGAACGATTAATGAAAGAAGCTGGGGGACAACAAATTAAAAAGCACCAAGTGAGTTCTTTGGTGAGTCTAACAGAAGGTCGGGAAGGAGGGGTAGATATATGCTAGCACAGTCTAGTAACAGAGGTGGATACTTGAGCTCTAGAGGTCATGCTATGGCTTCCTTTTACCTAGCAGAGGGCAGAGCCAATATATTGAATAGAGGCCTACATGTACTCATTGTGGTAGACAACATACGGGCGAATATAGAAGGCTCACATGAGCATGTTATTTATGTGGATCAATGGAGCACATGTATAAAGACTGTCCAGAAAGAGCCAAACTAGCAGAGACCAGTAAAGGCAGAGGAGTATCTGAGACTACGGTTGAGGCACCGAGGGTTTACCCCACCAGTGGGACACAAAGCAGTGGCAGAACCGGTATGACAGGCAGAGGAGTGACCAGATATGAAGGTCAAAGTTCTAGACCCCCTACACAGGCTAGAGTATTTTCCATGACTAGATAGGAGGTAGTTGATGCTCCCGAAGTAGTCACTGGTAATATTTACATTTATGATATGTTAGCATATGCATTGATTGTCCCAGGCTCCACTCATTCATTTATATCATTGCATATGACATCTAAACTGTATCAAAAACATGAGCCTCTAGGGATTGACATAAATGTGAGTACTCCACTGGGAACAGTAGTAGTTGTGAATAATGTTTGTCATGATTGCTTGATATGCATTGATAAAGCTAAGTTAATAGTTGATATGATTTTATTGTTAATATATGAATTTTGATGTGATATTGGGAATGGACTGGTTAACTAGACATCATGTAATAGTGAATTGCTTTACTAAGGAAGTGATTTTAGAATCACCGAACCAACCAAGGGTTGTATTTTTGGGTGAAAGAAAACTTGTGCCTACATGTCTAGTCTCAGCTGTAAAGGCATTTCGAATGATCAAAGGGGGATGTGAGGCATATTTGGCATATGTGACTAATACTAGAACCACTGATAGCTTGCTTGAAAATATACCTGTGGTAAGGGAATTTGCTGATGTATTCCCAGATGATCTACCTGGTTTACCACCAAATAGAGAGATAGAATTCACTATTGAACTAATAACACCAATACCAAGGTCACCCTACAGAATGGCCCCAGTTGAGTTAAAAGAACTGAATGCCCAATTGCAAGAGTTGCTTGATAAAGAGTATGTCAGACCTAGTGTATCACCTTGGGGAGCTCCAGTATTATTTGTTAAAAAGAAAGATGGAACAATGAGATTGTGCATCGATTATAGGCAACTGAATAAAATGACAGTGAAGAACAAATATCCATTGCCCAAAATAGATGATTTTTTTTATCAGTCGCAAGGAGCCCAAATATTCTCCAATATTGATTTGAAATCAGGCTATTACCAGCTGAAGGTAGCAGAAGCGGATATTCCAAAGACTGCCTTTCAAACCAGGTATGGACATTATGAATTTTTAGTAATGCCATTTGGGTTGACTAATGCTCCAACTACATTTATGGCATTAATGAATAAGGTGTTTCAACCATATCTGGATAGGTTTGTGATATTTTTTGTTGCCCTGATATTGAGCCAAGAAGGGGGGTTGAATTGGAGTTTAAAAATTTAACTTTAAAGTGCAGAAATAAAAAGTTAAGTTTAGGAGGGATAGAGAAATTTGACACAAGGATTTTTATAGAGATTTAGGTGTTAACAAACCCTACTCCTCTCCCCAATCGCAATTGGGAGTTTCACTAACACACTAAGTGTTACAATGGAGTTTTACAAGCTCACTCCCAACTATGGTGTTTCTCACAATAGCTCACACCTAACCCAGAAATCCCTTGTGTTTTGATGGCTCACACAATAACCAATTCCTTGTGTTTTACAGGCTCACACAAACAACCTTTACTTTGTATTTTACAGGCTCACACAAACAAGCTTTCTTTGTGTTTTACAGGCTCACACAAATAACCTTTCTTTGTGTTTTAGAGGCTCACACAACTAACCTTTCTTTGTATTTTAGAGGCTCACACAACTAACCCTTACAAGTGTTCTACTCTTAACCCAGAAATACTCAAAACTCACTTGAGTAATAAATGATTACAAAGAGAAAGACTCACAAATCTTTATTGCTCAATAAATGATGAGCAAAAAGATTTTCACAGAGAATAAATATTTGTTTTGAAAGTATTAAATGTACAAATAGCTTACAACAAGATTTTGATTCAAAGTATTAGCTATCCTCTTATTCTGAATGCATAAATGACTTGCATTTATACTCCCATGGCGAATTGTAGCTATTAGAATGCATTTAATACTAAACTAGCCATTGCACCAGCCCTAATAATTGCGCCTGACATTTTTCTCTTTCATCTTTCACAGGCGTGACTATGTTTGTCACGGTTGTGACTGTTCTTCCAAGCCATGACTGAAGTGATGACCTTGGCCATGAAACATTCTGGAAGGTTTTGAAATATTGGGTCACGGGCGTGACATATATCTTCACGGGCATGACAACCTTCCAAGCCGTGATCCAAATGGTGACTTTGGTCGTAAAGCTCTCTGGAAGAATTTGCCATGTTTGTTCACGAGCGTGACATTTCTTTCACGGGCGTGACTAAAAATTTCATTCATGATTGCTATCTTCCTTCATGGCCGTGAACTTCAAATGTTAGTTTGTTGGTGGTTAGCTTCATCACGGGCGTGACACACAGGGTCACGGGCATGAACATGCCACTTCTTCAAAATTTATCTTTTGAAGATTAATCTTCCATTCTCTATTCTTGCTAACATATTTCATACCTTGTTTAATAGACTTAGAAAACAAGTATGTTAAATACAATATTGCTATTTTATTTGTTATCATCAAAATAACTGAAATACCCCTCAAGGTTCAACAATCTCCCCCTTTTTGATGGTGACAAATAATCTAGCAATATGTGCTTTTGAGAACTCTCCCCCTCAAAAGATGCTTAGGATAAAAAATGATGAAGTGCAAGAATTGTAGACAATGATGAAGTGTAGCATTAAAATATACTTTCTAGTTTTAAGTATATGCAAGTTATATGCAAAGTATATCCAATATATACCAAAATTCTCTTTAAATCATGAAGTATATGTAAGGTATATTTAGAGTATATCAAGTGCATATGCATTTATGTAACTTGCTTCAAGGTATATGCAAGGTATACTTATGATATATTTAAGGTGTATAAAGCTCAATTGCATACTTGCATATTCATTTTGAATCAAATTTTAAGTATTGCTTTTAACTCAATATATTGTTATTTTCTCCCTACTTAACTCAATATATTTGTAGGTTCTTCATTTTGATTCAAAATTAAGTATTGCTTGCACTTATCTTAATATATTGCTATTTTCTCCCCCTTTTGTCATCAATAAAAAGAATAAAGATTAACCATAATAGAAAAACAAAGCAATTATATTAATTGCTGAAAAGTGAAATACAAACAAAAGTAAATAAAATTCAGAAAGGAAATTAAAATTTCATACAAACAAGCAAGCTAGAAATAGACATAGTAAGGCTAACAGAGACATCTAGCCTATCATCTAGCCGGACATCCTATCCCTAAGATGAGCAACTTCTGCCTCAAGGCTGTCCATCCAAGACTCCATGAAGTCTTTGAGGTTCTCCAACCTCTCGTCCATCAAAGCCTGAAGTTGCTCAAATCATGGTGCCAAGAGGTCAACCACTTGTTGAGCCAAATTTGGTGTGGAAGCCGAGGATTGTCCGATGTCCTGCTCAACCGCTAGAGGTGCCTCCTCAACTTGAGCCCTTTTCCTCTACTAGATTCCTTGGAGGCCAGCTTTGAAGTCCTTCGAGTCATTGTCTTCCTATATGATTTCGCCAGCAGTGTCGATGAAGTGGTAGTAAATGTTGTTCTCATGGACAATTCGAACAGCCGCTCCCATCTTAATGAAGGACTCTACATCCAATCGGTCTCGACGATGCCCTGGGATGAAATTATAGTGATGGTCATCCAGCTTCAGATATCCAAGCTTCAAGGCTATGTGGGTTACATACCCACCAATAAGTATGTCTCCGGAGGGCTTTGTGGAAATGGACAGGAGATGGTTTGCAAACCATCGAGAAAGTGCCACTGTGAGGCCTCTTCGGGCCATCTCTAAGAGAAACAGCTCAGACTTCCGAATGGTGCAATTGCTGTCTCCTCGGACAAATATGCTATAGGTTAGAAACCTATGTAGATATTTGTTGATCGGAGATGAGTGCTCTTAGTCTTCTTTACGTCCCAGCTGCAATTTGTACCAAAGTGAGTCAATGCTCGAGTTGCATAGAACTCCACTTAACTATCATTGAGGATGTCATCCGAGGGTAGGTTGAATAAATCCCCGAATTCTATGGCAGAGAGAGTGTTCGGATTGCTGCACAGTTGAAATTTCACTACGCCAGTGGGAGACACTTGCAAAGTGCTCAAGAATTCCAAGGTAGGCTCCCTCAAGGTGGGCTGATGAATGTCCACAAAATCCTTCAAATGACAAGCCTGGAGTTGCTCTGTCATTACTGTCTCAAGCCCGAGAATGTGTACCATCTACCACTCAAAAGACCTTGATGAAATGAGAGGCCTTTTCTTAAGGGTTGAGTACCTAGGATGGCAATGCTCCGAGATTTTGTTCATTAGGTAGTCTGAATACCTCCTAGGAGCATGAGATTTCTTCCTAGTACCCTTTGATGTGTCAGTTTCCATGTTGATTTGAAGAAATGAACTTTGAAGAGTTTGAAAAAGTTTGACATAATTTGTGAGAAAACCCTAAGGAAAGATGATTTTTGATGATGGAAGGGGTTTTTGATGGTATTTATAGAAGAAATTTGTGACTAGGGGACCGGAATCTTTAATGTACCATTCAATGTGTGTAAATGAGAGCAATTTCAAGAAGTTGGAAAGTTGAAATGTGAAAAAAAACCGGCAGAAATGTTATATAGCAAATACCTTCACGGGCGTGAAGTATCGTGTTCACGGTTTGCTGAAGGGGTGCTTTACTCGTGAATAAAGGCGTGAAATGGTTCACGGTTGTGACATTTGAATGTCACGGGCGTGAATGATGAACTATCACGGTGGTGAAAAAATAGGTATATGTCACATCTAATAGGTATATAGTTCATATCATGACCATAGTCCTTAAGTTGTTGTTTCATCCAAAGGATTTGTGTACAACAACATCCTGCTGCTACATACTCTGCTTCAGCAGTTGAAAGAGCAACTGAAACTTGTTTCTTGCTAAACCAAGAAACTAAGCACTCTCCAATAAAGTGACAAGTACCTGAAGACTACCAGCATAATCTGCATCTGAATATCCTACAATATAAAAGGATGAATTTCTAGGATACCACAAACCTAGATGCAATGAGCCATGTAAATATCTTAGAATTCTTTTTACTGCATGTAAATGAGACTCTTTTGGACATGATTGAAATCATGCACATAAGCAAACACTATACATTATGTCGAGTCTAGAAGCAGTAAGATATAAAAGTGATCCGATCATACCTCTATAGTGTTTTTCATTAATGCTCTTACCCTTTTTATCCTTGTCCAGTTTTGTTGATGTGCTCATTGGAGTCTTGGCATTCTTGCATCCTTCCATTCCAAATTTCTTAATTAAATCTTTGGCATATTTGGATTGGTTGATGAATATGGCCTCATTGCCTTGTTTTATTTGTAGACCAAGGAAATATTTAAGATCTCCCATCATGCTCATTTCAAATTCCTTAGTCATACACTTAGCAAATTATTGACAAAGTAATTCATTAGTAGAACCAAATATGATATCATAAACATAAATTTGAACAATTAGTATATCATGCTTATGTTTTTTAATGAATAATATGGTGTCAACATTCCCCTTTGTAAAGTTATTTTCTAAGAGAAAAGAACTTAGTCTTTCATACCAAGCTCTTGGGGCTTGTTTCAAACCATATAAAGCTTTTGAAAGTTTAAAAACATGATTTGGCAAATCATAGCTTTCAAAACCTGGTGGTTGTTCTACATAAACTTCTTCTTCTATATAACCATTTAGAAAAGCACTTTTCATATCCATTTGAAAGAGTTTGAAATTCATGTGACATGCATATGCTAAAAGTATTCTTATGGCTTCTAATCTAGCTACAGGTGCATAGGTCTCATTATAATCTATTCCTTCTTCCTTATCATATCCTTTTGCAACTAATCTAGCCTTATTCCTAGTTTTTGAACCTTGTTCATCTAGTTTATTTCTAAATACCCATTTGCTACCTATAATTTGTTGATCATTTGGTCTAGGTACTAAGGTCCACACCTTACTTCTCTCAAATTGGTTGAGTTCCTCTTGCATTGCAATCACCCAACTTTCATCATTAAGAGCCTCATCAACATTTTTAGACTCAATTTGAGAAATAAAAGCAAGGTCAGTGGCTAAATGTTTGAAATGGGATCTAGTTCTTACTTCCCTTGAAGGATCACCAATGATTTGCTCCTTGGGATGATCTTTTGTCATTCTCCATTCCTTTGGGAGTTCTTTCCCGTTTTCATCTTGAGCTTAAGGTAGAGAATCATCTTGATGTGAATCTTCTTGATCATTTTCTTCTTTTCCATTTCCAAGATCAAGTCTTTCCATAGTTCCTGCAACATCATTAAGAACACTACCTTTCACAATATCAAGTCTGCTAGATTCATTAAAAACAACATGCATAGATTCTTCAACAGTTAACGATTTATTAAATACTCTATATGCTTTGCTAGTTGTAGAGTATCCTAAAAAGATACCTTCATCAGATTTAGAGGTAAATTTTCTAAGGTTATCCTTGGTATTCAATATGAAGCACTTGCATCCAAATACTCTAAAGTATGATATCAAGGGTTTTCTTCCATTCCATAGCTCAAATGAGGTTTTGTTTAAAAGAGGTCTTTTGAAAACTCGATTTGAAATATAACAAGCAGTGTTTGTGGCTTCTGCCCAAAAGGAAGTTGGTAGACCATACTCATTGAGCATTATTCTAGCCATTTCAATTAAAGTTCGATTTTTTCTTTCAACTACCCCATTTTATTGAGGTGTCCTAGGAGATGAAAAATTCTGTGAAATGCCATGTTCAAGACGAAAAATTTCAAAGTTTTCATTTTCAAATTCTTTGCCATGGTCACTTCTTATCTTTGAAATACAATATCCTTTTTTATTTTGAACTCTTTTAGCAAAGTTTTTGAAATTTTCAAAAGCATCACTCTTTTGAGCTAAGAAAATTACCCAAGTAAATCTAGAGTAATCATCTACGATGATAAAGACATAATGTTTACCTCCTAAGCTAGCAATTCTAGTAGGTCCAAATAAATCTAAATGCAGGAGTTGTAGAGGTTTTGAGGTACTTACTATGTTTTTGGCTTTGAAGGATGACTTGTGTTGCTTCCCTCTTTGGCAAGGTTCACAGGTCTTGCCTTTCTCAAATTTGACTCTTGGCAGTCCCTTTACTAGTTCTCCTGTGCTGAGGTTTTGAATTAAGTCCATGTTAGTATGACCAAGCCTTCTATGCCACAGCCAAGATTCATCATCAGTAGTCACAGAACACTTAGAGGAATGGTTAGATAATTCATGTAAGTTTATTATGTATGTGTTGACATCTCTGTTTCCTTTAAATATCTCTTGACCATCGATAGAGGTCACAAGACATTCATTGGAAGTAAAGATTACTTTGTTTCCTTTATCACATAATTGACTAACACTCAACAAGTTATGTTTCAAGCCATCAATAAGTAAGACATCTTTAATAAAAGTAGTACCATTAATACCAATAGAACCAATGCCAATTACCTTACCCTTAGCATTGTTTCCAAAGGTAACTTTACCTCCATCAATACTTTTGATTTTATTGAAGAGTTCTTTGTCTCCTATCATATGCCTTGAGCATCCACTGTCTACTAGCCAAGCATTTTTGTTTATTGTGGACTTGAGGTATATCTATAGAATCACAGTTCAAGTATGATTTTTAGGTACCCAAATGAGTTTGGGTCCTTGGGGGTTAGCACATGAAGGTTCCCAATGAGCCTTATCCAACAATGTTTATTTATATGACCAATCTTCATACAATAATTACACTGTTTAGGTCTAACATTGCTTTTTGGTCTTACAATATTTTTGAATGCCATATTTCTATTAAACTGATTTTGAGAACAATGGCATGCACAGTCATGATTAATTGATGCTTTTCTAGATACATACTTCTTATACATAAAGGCATGATTATTCTTTTTATATATAGAAAGTTTAATATACTTATTCCTAGGTGTTGTTCTAACAATTGTAGAGATGTGAGGTTCACTAGACTTAACAAAAATGGTTTTGTGAGAAGATGATGATGTGTCCTTAAATCCTAGACCATATCTAATTAAAGGTGGTCTTTGAGACACAATGAGAGTATCTAAACTCTCTTTTCCTTTGTAGAATTTTAAAATTGAATTTCTAAGTTCCCCAACTTCATTTTGTAAAGTATTATTTTCTTTAAGCAAGGAATTAGTTGAGGGTTTTGATGAATGTTCGTCTAATAATTTTTGAAGAGATTCATTAGATGATTTAGGCTTAAAGTTCTCCTTTTCTAAAACATCTATTTTGATTTTTAAATTAGAGATGTTATTTCTATAAGTACTGAATTTACTCCTATATTTCTCTAATTCTAAATTCAATTCTTCTATAAGGCTTTTCTCATCATCATCACTATCACTATTACTATCATTATCACTATTATTGAAAGAGTATGAGTGTAGTGATTTTACCTTGTCTGAGACGTGATCCTCAATAGCCATGAAGCATAGGTTGACCTCTTCACTTTCATTGTCTTCTTTTTCACTTGAAGAGCTTTCGTCATCCCATGTGGCTTTGTGACCTTTCTCCCCATTGTCTCTTTTGTATTTGCTCTTATGCTTCTTGAGCATTGGACATTCTGGTTTAATATGCCCTTTCTTTCCACATTCATAACATTTTACCTCTTCCTTACTTCTTTGTGCATCATTAAAAGTTTGTTTGAGGTTTCTTTGCCTGAATTTTCTGGAGTTGCTCATTTTCTTCTCAATGATTCTTTTCAGCCTTCTTGAAAGCATAGCAATGTCGTCATTCTCATCATCACTCATTTCTTCATCATCTTCACTTTCTTCATGAGATTTTAAAGTAGAGCTTTTAGTGCTAAAGGCTTTCTTTTCTCTGCCTCTACTTCAAGCTCTCTATCTCTTTTCACTGCCATTTCATGTGTGAGAAGTTTGCCAATAAGCACATCAGTATTCATGATGCTCATGTCTTCATTTGCTTCTTCTATGCCAGCAACTCTTGAGCCATAGTCTTTAAGAGGAAGACTTCTCAGGATTTTATTGTTTACATCTTCCAAGCTCAGATGCTTCCCAAGTTTCCTCATTCCATTTATAATGGCTAGAAGATGGTTGGTCATGTCAGTGATTGACTCATTGGATTTCATCTTGAAGAGCTCATATTCTGAGGTAAGAAGTTGAATCTTCTTGGATTTGACTTGCTTAGTTCCTTCATGATAATTTTTCAATATCTTCCACATGTTGTAGGCTGTTGGACAGTGTTGTATTCTTCCACATTCTTCAATGGATAATGACTTGAGAGGATTGTCATTGCCTTGTTGTTTTTTAAATTTGCTCTTCTTTGAGGCTCTGTCCAATCATCTCTTGATAAGATTTCTTCTTCACCATCAGCTCCACTTCTGCTTGGTAGTGTCCATTCTTTTCGTACACTATCCCAGACTTCAATTTCTTCACTATCCAGGTATGTCTCCATCCGAAACTTCCAATGGGCATAATTTTCTCCATCAAAGTAAGGTTTGAGACTTTGGAATCCTTCACTGGCCATATCTTAATCTTTACTAGCACTTTTTAGGCTTCGATGCTAGACAAACCTTTGATACCAATTGTTGCCCTGATATTGAGCCAAGAAGGGGGGTTGAATTGGAGTTTATAAATTTAACTTTAAAGTGCGGAAATAAAAAGTTAAGTTGAGGAGGGATAGAGAAATTTGACACAAGGATTTTTATAGAGGTTCAGGTGTTAACAAACCCTACTCCTCTCCCCAATCGCAATTGGGAGTTTACTAACACACTAAGTGTTACAATAGAGTTTTACAAGCTCACTCCCAACTATGGTGTTTCTCACAATAGCTCACACCTAACCCAAAAATCCCTTGTGTTTTGATGGCTTACTCAATAACCAATTCCTTGTATTTTACAGGCTCACACAAACAACCTTTCTTTGTGTTTTACAGGCTCACACAAATAACCTTTCTTTGTATTTTAGAGGCTCACACAACTAACCTTTCTTTGTGTTTTAGAGGCTCACACAACTAACCCTTACAAGTGTTCTACTCTTAACCCAAAAATATCCAAAACTCATTTGAGTAATAAATGATTACAGGGAGAAATACTTACAAATCTTTATTGCTCAATAAATGATGAGCAAAAATATTTTCATAAAGAATAAATATTTGTTTTGAAAGTATTAAATGTACAAATAGCTTACAACAAGATTTTGATTCAAAGTATTAGTTATCCTCTTGTTCTGAATGCATAAATGACTTGTATTTATACTCCCATGGCGAATTATAGCTGTTAGAATGCATTTAATACGAAACTAGCCGTTGCACCAACCCTAATAATCGTGCCTGACATTTTTCTCTTTCAACTTTCATAGGTGTGACTATGTTTGTCACAGTCGTGACTGTTCTTCCAAGCCATGACTGAAGTGGTGACCTTGGCCGTGAAGCATTCTGGAAGGTTTTGAAATATTGGTTCATGGGCGTGACATATATCTTCATGGGCATGACAACCTTCCAAGCCATGATCCAAGTGGTGACTTTGGTCATGAAGCTCTCTGGAAGAATTTGTCATGTTTGTTCACAGGCGTGACTAAAAAGTTCATTCACAGTTGTTATCTTCCTTCATGGCTGTGAACTTGAAATGTTGGTTTGTTGGCGGTTAGCTTCATCACGGGCGTGAACATGCCACTTCTTCAAATTTTATCTTTTGAAGATTAATCTTCAATTCTCCATTCTTGCTAGCATTTTTCATACCCTGTTCATTGGACTTATAAAACAAGTATGTTAAATACAATATTGCTATTTTATTTGTTATCATCAAAATGATGGAAATACCCCTCAAGGTTCAACAGTATTTATTGATGACATATTGGTGTACTCAAAGAATAGGGGAGAACATGAACAACATTTAAAAATTGTGTTGCAAACTTTGAAGGAGAAACAATTATATGCCAAATTGAGTAAATACGAATTCTGATTAGATCATTTGGTATTTCTTAGACATGTGGTGTCGTGTAAAGGCATAGAGGTTGACCCAAAGAAAATTGAGGCTATGGTAAATTGGGAATCTCCTAAAAATGTTTTTGAAATGCGTAGTTTTCTGGGTTTAGTCGGATACTACCGTAGATTTGTTGATGGATTTTCATTAATTGCTAGCCCTTTGACTAAATTGTTGAGAAAGAATGTTCCTTTCAAGTGGACTTCAGAATGTCAAAGAAGTTTTGAGGAACTAAAACACAGGCTAACCTCAGCACCAATGTTAACTATCCCTATAGGTACAGCTGGATTTACAGTATATAGTGATGCTTTGCACCAAGGCTTGGGATGTGTATTAATGCAACACGGTAAGGTGATAGCTTATGCATCTAGGCAACTAAGACCATATGAGATCTCATATCCAGTGCATGATTTAGAATTGGCTACAGTTGTATTTGGATTGAAGATTTGGAGGCATTATCTATATGTTGAGACATTCTAGATCTTCACATACCATAAAAGCTTGGGTTATTTGCTGACACAAAAAGAGTTAAACATGAGGCAAAGACAATGGTTAGATTTGTTAAAAGATTATAACTGTACAATTGAATACCATCCAGGGAAAGCCAATGTGGTAGCAGATGCATTGAGTAGGAAGGCTAGTAGAAGTGTGGCTCACTTGCAAGTATCCTCTTTTCCATATTTGATTCAATTACGATCTATAAATGTTGAATTAAATATGCATGATAGAGGATCACTGACTGCTACTCTTCAAATCAAACCTATATTGAATGAGATAATTAAAGAAGCACAAAGCAAAGATCTTCAATTATGTAAGAAAATTGATACGGTAAGGCAAGGAAATAATATAGAGTTTCATTTGTAGAATGATACACTGATGTTAAAGTCACGCATATGTGTTCCAAACACTGGGAACTTGTATCAGGAAATAATGGAAGAGGCACACAATGCACCCTATGCAATGCACCCAGGAATGACAAAGATGTATCACGGTTTAAGGCCTAATTACTGGTGGCCAATAATGAAGAAAGACATAGAGAATATGTTTCCAATGTTTGACATGTCGGCATATTAAAATTGAAAATCAGGCACCAGTTGGAAAACTACATCCATTGCCAATGCCATAATGGAAATGGGAGAAAATAACGATGGATTTTGTTTATGGGTTGCCAAGAACTCTACAAAAAAATGTTGCAATATGGGTAATTGTTCATAGATTAACCAAGTCAACACATTTTCTACCTATCATATGAGGGTGTACACTCGAGAGTTTGGCAAAATCATATGTGAATGAGATAGTCAGATTACATGGTGTTCCATTGTCCATTGTGTCTGATAGTCAGAAATGCTTAGGGCATGTTCTATGGAATTCAGAGGTGCTGGGGATGAATATATAGCATTGATTGAATTTGCTTACAATAACCAATATCATAGCAGTATCTAGATGGTACCATATGAGGAATTGTATGGCAGAAAGTGCCGAAGCCCTATCATATGGGATGAAAAAGGTGCACGTGCATTAGAAGGGCCAGAGATAGTACAAGATATAGTGGATAAAATCAAAATTGTCAAGAATAAGCTAAAGGCAGCACAAGACAGACATAAAAGTTATGCTGATCAGCATATAAGGGAAGTGCATACGAGTTGGGTGAAAAGGTATTTCTACGAGTATCTCCATTGAAAGGGCTAATCTAATTTGGCAAGAAAGGTAAATTGAGCCCAAGATACATAGGACCTTATGAAATTCTTGAGAATGTTGGTCCACTGGCATACAGATTGGCTTTACCACCTGAGATGGCTCAGATTCATAATGTATTTCATGTGAGCATGATTAGAAGATACAGGTCAGATCCTAGACATGTACTTAAAGATCAAGCCATCTAGATTGCAGAGGACATGAGTTATATAGAAGAACCAGTGGAAATCATCGAATACAAGACTACACAGCTAAGAAATCGAGAAATACCTTTAGTTAAGGTATTATGGCGTAACCATTTACTAGAAGAGGCAACATAGGAAACAGAAGAAGATATCAAAAAGCAATATCCGCACCTGTTTACAGGTATTAAATTTCGAGGATGAAATTTTTAAAAGGAGGGGAGAATTGTAACATCCTCAACCTTCCCCACATGCATTTCATTTGAACATATGCATCTTGCATATAATTCAATTGAACACGTGCAATTCATACATATTTTCGTAAGAACAAGTCCATGACATGCACTAGCTATATGTCCTAGTACATTGCAATTATATCGAATCGCACATGTGTATTTATAATCTAAATGAGGATAAAAAGTAATAGAAATAAATGAAATAAGGTGACCAAATTAAAGTATGCAAAATGACTAGATTAAGATTAAATTGCATATTGTGTTGATTTGTGTAATAATGATAAGAATAATTAAAAATAAAAAAAAATAAAAAAATAAAGAAAAAGGGACAGATGGAAAAGGGAAAGACAAAATGGTGGTGGTGGCTTTTAACCTATTAGGTTGCCATTATCTTCCTTCCTTTCCTTATCTTCTTCTTCTTCTTTGCTTCATTTCTTCAATCCTTTTTCTTTAAAGTTCCAGCCACCTTTTCTTCTCTCTTTCACTCCAAAATTTGCAGCAACAAGATTAGCCAAGAGTGATTATAGGTGAGTAAACATTTATTTTTGTGTTAAGCTTGATTATGGTGTTTAGGGTTCATAAATATGTAGTGTATTGTGCCATAGTTTTGATGACCTTAGAGATTGAATCTAGAACAGTTTAAAACACGAACATTGTTCCTTTATGTCTTAGCTTTGTGGATACGTAAACATTTTTGCAAGATTTGATGTATAGGGAGAGAAATTTTCTCTCTACTGAAACTGGTTCGGATGTGAACCCTAAGTGAGTTACCCACTGTGTTTGTTAGTTTTAAATATGATAAAGCAATTATTTGAAGTATCTCAAAACATAAAAGTTGTATATATATGTATTATGTATCTTTATACCAAATTTCAGGGTTTATATGTCTTGTATATTTTGAGTTATGGTCAATGGAACCATAACTGTTCCATGGTTTGAACTGCCTACTTAGTGCCCTGGGCAGATCCAGAAATATATTTGTCTATTTTGAGATCCTTAGAGATATATTATGTACATTATCAAAACATGAAAGTTATAGTTATATGGCTTATATAAATGTTGGTACTAATGTCAACTTAATATGTTATTTATAGGCTAAGTTATGGTCTTTAGAAGTTATACTGTTCTGAAAGCCAATTCTATTATGGACCAGTCAAATGTTTCTTATAATTCGAAGACCATAGAGACATAACTGATAAAAGTTATAAACATTACAAATTTTCCATTTTAACCCATATAAGTGTCTATAAAGTTTCATTAAAATATGACTTATATATTATAAGTTATGATGAACCAAAGTTGGGACCCTAAAACTGCCTAAGGGCAGAAAATGGAACACATTTAGAAATTTCATCCAAAATTGTACAATGATCTAATTAGTCTGAAATTTTAATATGTTTCATAATTATATGTTAATTATAATTAGGAATAATAATCTGATTAATTGGTCAAGTATAGAAAAAGTTATAAGCTAAACAGTCCTATAAGGTCACACTACCTCATAGAAAAAATCTTAAACTATTGATATGACAAATGCATATTAATTTATTTAAGCCACATTAAGTCTCTCTAATCATGAGTTAATCGATTATGTTTTCATATTAGTCTCACAACATATTAGAGACCCATATGGAGTGGATAGACAATAAGTTAGGGGTCAGAATCAAAGGAGAAAGGTGAGTCTAATTATCAATTGAATTCTTTAGTGCATATGAATGTTGCTTGCTATGTGATTCATATGATTGTCATGATCTTTCCTTGATAATATGATGATGGATAATTTGTGACATTTGCAGTACATATAAGTGGTATACTTGTGGTATGTTTGAGGTATATGTTTGACATATGTGATATATATACATGGTATATGTATAGTATATGCAAGGTATATATGGGATATATGTATGGTATATATGATAAAGATGCAATGGTTGATGAATGCTTAAGTACAAGTGCATATGCATATGAACTTAAAAGGCATTGTGACTAGTTAATCGATATTGTAAAGCAAAAGAAGAGGCATGTGGCCCAACAAATGTGCAAATGAAACAAATGGTGAAGCTAGCTAGCAAATGCAAATGTTCACATGGCAAATGTTCATATGAATACCCGTGGCAATATCTATTTAACTTGGTCACAACAAAATAAAATTAGCAAAGCATTTGTATACGTAAAGAGTAATGATTATATGTTTCAACTTTATTGATACTTATATGATACTGTTGAATGGAATGGAATACATAGTATGTATTGGATTTGTTATTTATTACTATGAGTTTCTTGGTACTTTAGAACTCATTTGATGATTATTCTCACTGAGCCACAACTCATCAATTTGCATCATTTTTCAGGTAAATAAAAGTGATAGCTCATTTTGAGTAGCGTATAGAAGACATGGAGCACAGGTCACTGGCCGAGCCTCATCACTCTCTCTCTCCTTCCATTCCACACGAGCATGAAAACATGTCATCTGTATTTTGGATTTATATGTTTAAATATGATAGTCACTCTAGATTAGTTTTAAAATGTATGAATGGAAGCAACTCGTAATCCTTTAGACGTAAAGTTTAAGTTTTAATAGATGCGATATATTATATTGTGGTGAAAACATCAGTGAGACTTGCAAAGTCATTGAATGATATTACATGATATGAGACTTGCAAAGTCATTGAATGATATTACATGATATAAAAAAAAATTACTATCACTGTTAACAGGATATTTTGTCTTTCCAGCATGCTATGTGTGATTTTTTGATACACGGATAGATTTTACTGAAATGCATAAGGTGTGACGTTACATCAGTACCTACCTTGATGATTATCAGCTGACAGAAGAGAACTTATGTTAGAGATTTGAGAGAGGTCTTCATAACAAGATCAGACAAATATTGGATGCACAACAACATCCAAATTTGTGTGCTTTAGTGGAAGCTGCTATTAAAGTGGAAAGTATTCAGTTAGATGAGGCTAACGGGCAAACTCGGTTTCAACAGAAGAGGAAGCCGGGACAATTCAGTGATTCGGGTGCTCTAAGCAAGAAGTCTAGGGGACCAGCTCCATCACAGAGTCGTACATCAGTTGCACCAGGGCGTGGGCAAGGAAATACATTATGTGATAATGCCTCCGTCATTTATGTGTGCAGTACACCTAGAGGCAGAAGGGTAGGTACAGTTCAGACTTGTAGCCATTGTGGTAGATCTCACCTAGGAGAGTGCACATATTTTTCTAGTGCCAGTTTCAAGTGCAATTCAAAAGATCATCAGGTCAAGGATTGTCCAGTAGCTCAAGCTTCTATGACTATGTCACCAGCATTTGGTATTGGATCTTTACCATCCAAAGGCCGAGGTAGGGGAGCAGCCCTTAACCTATCAGCATCTAAACCTTCTACACAACCACCTCAAGGTCAGGGAAGAGCTACATGTCGTACATATGCAGTGAGAGCCAGAAAAGAAGAGGATGCTCCTGATGTGATAGTAGGTAAATTCATACTTATGACTAATTTTTTTTATGCACTTGTTGATCCTAGTTCCACACATTCCTACATAAATACTGATGTTGCACATGGAAAAGGGTTAAAAGATTCACAATTAAACCAGGACATCCTAGTGAGCAATCTTTTAGAAAATAGTGTTGTGGTAAACAAGGTGTATAGGAATTGTCCCATTAGTGTGCAAGGTTATGAATTCCTAGCTAACCTAATTGAACTCCCATTTTATGAGTTTGATGTGATATTGGGGATGGATTGGTTATCCGACCACCAAGCGAAAGTAGACTGTAAACGGAAGATAGTGATACTTAAACTCTCCGATGATCGAAAAATCACTATTGTGGGTGAAAGAACATATTTCTTATAGGATGTGATTTTAGCTACAGCTGCTAAGAGACTTATTAGAAAGGGTTGCATTGCTTACTTGTGTTATGCAATGGAAGCTAAAAAGGAAGATCTTAAGATTTCATATGTGCCTACAATGAGAGACTTTCCAGATGTCTTTCCTAAGGAATTACCAGGCTAGCCACCTGACAGGGAAGTCAAATTCACTATTGATGTAGCTCCAGGCACAACACCTATTCCAATTGCACCCTACTGGATGGTGCCTATAGAACTCAAGGAATTAAAGATTCAGCTGCAGGAATTGCTTGATAAAGGCTTTATTAGACCCAGTATTTCCCCATGGGGAGCACCAGTACTCTTTGTAAAAAAGAAGGATGGGTCTCTCAAATTATGCATTGACTATAGACAACTGAATAAGGTGATAATCAAGAACAAGTATCCCCTTCCACGTATTTATTTGATCAATTAAAGGGAGCAAGTGTATTTTCAAAGATTGACTGACGATCGAGCTACCATCAGTTGAAAGTAAAAAAAGTATATGTCCCAAGACTATTTTTCCCACAAGATATGACCATTATGAATTTTTAGTCATGTCATTTGGACTTACGAATGCCCTAGCAGCTTTCATGGATCTAATGAATAGGATCTTTCATCCTTATCTAGACCAATTCGTGGTGGTATTTATTGATGACATTCTAGTATATTCGAAGATGCTAAAAGAACATGACAAACACCTATGAATTGTCTTTGAGAGAGAAGCAATTCTATGCAAAGTTCAGTAAGTGTGACTTCTAGTTGAATGAAGTATCATTCTTGGGTCATGTAGTTTCTTCTGAAGGGATAAAGGTGGATCCAAAGAAGATTGAAGCAATCTTACAGTGGAGAATACCTAAGACTGTTACAAAAGTCAGAAGTTTCTTAGGTTTGGCTGGGTATTATAGGAGATTTATAAAAGGTTTTTCCACCATAGCAACGCCACTCATTCGACTATTACATAAGTATATTAAGTTTGAGTGGATGGATAAATGTCAAGAAAGCTTTGAGAAACTTAAGAACATGTTGACATAAGCCCCAGTATTAACTCAACTAGAATCTGATAAGGATTTTGTGATTTACAGTGATGCCTCCAAGAATGGGTTAGGTTGTGTATTGATGCAGGAAGGTAAAGTGATTGCATATGCTTCCCGATAACTCAAGACTCATGAAAAGAACTATCCTACTCACAATCTTGAGCTTGCAGCAATTGTACTCGCCTTGAAGATTTGGAGACATTATCTTTATGGTGAGAAATGTTACATTTACATAGATCACAAAAGTTTGAAATATTTACTCACACAGAAGGAACTTAATTTGAGATAGAGGTGTTGGCTTGAATTGATAAAAACTATGACTGTTTAATTGACTATCATCCAGGAAAGGCGAATGTAGTAGCTGATGCACTTAATAGAAAATTTATGGCAGACCTTTAGGAGATGAATGTCAGATTGGATATGGCACAAGATGGAGCGATAATAGCCGAAATGCAAGTAAAATCAGCAAATGAATGCGGCACAAAAGCTAGATGATCGCTTGATTGCCATAGTGAACATAGTAAAATAGGGCAATAAAGGTGATTATTCTTTGGGTGAAGATGAAAGTCTTTATTTCAACTGGATGTTATGTGTACCTGATCAAGATGAATTGAGAAAGAACATTCGCATAGAAGCTTATCATAGCAGCTACGCGATGCATCCTGGTGGTAACAAGATGTATCAGGATTTAAAAGTACACTACTGGTCGCCAAGAATGAAACATGATGTGACAGAATTCATGAGTAAATGCTTGATATGCCAACAGGTAAAAGATGAATATCAAGTTTCATCGAGTTTACTTCAGCCTATTGCAACCGAGTGGAAATGGGATAGAATAACCATGGATTTTGTGACAGGATTGCCTCTGAATGGAATGAAGCATGATGCTATCTGGGTAGTCATTGATAGACTCACGAAATCAGCCCATTTCATACTAGTACGGAGGGACTATCCACTGACCAAGTTGGCATAAATCTACATCAATGAAATAGTGAGACTCCATAGAGTACCATCCTCCATTATTTCAGACAATGATCCAAGATTTACTTCTCAGTTCTGGAAGAAGTTGCAGGAAGCATTGGGGACAAGACTTCATTTTAGTATAGCTTTTCATCCCCAGATTGATGTGCAGTTTGAGCGTGTGATTCGGATACTTGAGGATATGTTGCGATGTTGCATCCTAGAGTTTGAAAACAATTGGGAAAGGTATTTACCATTAGCCGAGTTTATTTACAACAACAGTTATCAGTTCAGCATCAAAATGACTCGATATAAAGCACTGTATGGGAAAAAATATATAACTCCTTTATGTTGAACAAAATTGAGTGAGAAGAAACTAATGGGACAAATTTGGTTCGTTAAATTTAGAAATTTATGTGATTTGCATGTAATTACTAATTAATGCCTAAAATATGATTAAGGGATTATGAAAAGTGAATTAGAATGGTTAATTTCAATAAAAAAATTTAATTAGTGGAAATTACAAAATATGACCTTATTATATGAAAAATGAATATTAAGGCATAAATATATTTTATTGTAATATTATGATACATATAGAATAATGATTGTATAAATTAGTGAAATAAATAATTAGCAAGTGAAAGAAAAATTTTAATGATGGAAATTAATTATAGGCCGAAATATAAAGAGAGAAAAATTAATATTTTCCTTGCTAATTAAATAAAAATTTAGTTATAAAATGCAAGAAAATATAATTTTAAGTGGGTAGAAATTTATTGGAAAATTTTAAATTGTATATTGAATATTTTTCTAATTATTGATTATATTATGCATGAAATGAAAAATAATGAATGAAGTGTGTTTAGTGAGTTTAATAAATTAATTGATTATTCATAATGAAATATTGAGATATTAGAATGAAAAGTGTGAGAAATTATGGTAATGATATAAATATGTGGATAAATAAAATATTAAGTGAGTAATAATATAAAAAAATAATAGAATTTATGAATTTAATGGAAATTGAATTAAATGAGTAAAATAATGTCCTTAGTAATTTTCTGATGGTTAAATATAGCTCAAGATATAATTGGCTAGCCATAGGGACACAATTACTGAGGTGCAGATCATGGCAACTCGCTTATGTAGGCCAATGATGGTCTACTTTAGTGATATTGATACAGTGATTCAGTATACAGTGCAGTGCTTGGGTGGTCATTGGGATTACTCTTCAGTGTAGTGGACTTTTTGGTTCACGTCTCATGTATCCGGTCTGAAAATTTTCTATCGGATGGAAACTAGGGACAAATTTAAATAAAAATAGTAATAATGATAGAAGTGAAAAATAAGTAAAAAACATGAAAAGTGTGATAAAATGGTATAATTGTAAAATGATAAAAGTGACAAATGTGAATAAAATGATAAAAGTGAAAAATATGAGAAAAATAATTAAAATGAAAAATATGATAAAAATGACATAAGTGATAAAAATGATAAAAATGACATAAATTATAAATTTGATAAATATGATACAAGTGATAAAGATAATAAAATGGTATAATAATAATAATAATGATAAAAGTGATAATTGTGACAAGAGAAAAAAATAATAGTAAAATTGAAAAATGAGAAATAAGTGGAAGAAAATGAAATAAAATGTTAAATTATGTAGTTAAAAAGGTAAATAAATAGTCGCAAAAGTGTAAATAAATATAAAGTAGTGGCATAATTGTAAATAAATAGAAATTTAAGAATTAAAGTGAAATTTGTAGCTAATTAAATGAAAGATTGAAAAGAATGATTAATTAAAAAAGTAAAGTGAAAAATGATTAAATTGAAAAAAAAAGAAATATTGTTAATTGAATAAAGATATTAAATAGTGAATTAAGAATAAAATATTGATAAAAAGAATAATAAATATATATTAAATAGAAAAATTGAATAGTGTATTAAAAATGTTATTGTATATATGAATACATGAAAATATAGGACAATGAAAATTTTTAAATTAGTAATCACCACTGAGCATATTAATGCTCAATATGTAGTTATTTAACTGCATGCAGGTAGTAGCAGAGAAGACACGAAGAAGCGTACAAGTTTTGGAAGCTAACGGAATAATAAATAATATTAGGTTAATACTAATAATGACATTATATATATATGTATGGATATGGAGTTGTAGGAATAAAATTATGTATATGTTATGATAAAGAATATTTGTAAATTATTATATGTGTGAATAATGGAAGGTTGACTTATGGTTGAATGAAAACTATTTTGTATGATATGTGGATTGTTGTGCCTAAAAATAAGTTGTAGATTGTTTGCATTGCAGGTGAGATAGTTAATTTATAGTCGTTATACTACCGAAATTTTTGAAAAAATAAAAAGAATTAATTAAGTGTTAATAATAGAACGATCATTAAATTAAATTAAGAAATAAGAAAAAAATATTTGTGGTACATATTGGTTATAATTGTATTAACTAACGTAACATACGTGTAGAATAAATATTATAAGGGTGTCATAGATATTTCGTACGCTATTAATTAGTACGACACCGTTTTTTAACTATGTATTCACCATATTATTCATATTTTTCAATGCATTCTTCTTCTTCTTCTTATTTTTCTATTTCTTTTTTTTTTATTCACAAAGATATTAATTTTTTTTTTGTATATTTAAAATTTGTTTTTAGAGAGAGAATTTTTTTAATTTATATATTTGATTTTATTTTTAATATTTTTGAATATTGTAATGATTGTTATTATTATTTGAGATAAAAATATTTAATTTTGATTTTTTGTGAAAGAAAACGGTTGGTAGTTCAGATATTTCAATTAAAAATAAATAATATATAGAGAAAATCGAGTTACTAAATGTTTAAAATTATAAATTTGGTAAAAATAATGAACTTATAAGCTATAAATCATGAATCAGTAAGTGATATATGTAAGTTTATAAAATGATGCACATATACTTTCAAAAGTATGAACCTATAACTCCAAAACGATGAGTCTATAAGTTGTAAATAATGCATTTGCAAATGTTAAATATGTAAAATCTAAACGATTAACCTGTAATTTTAGAAATGATGAACCTGCAAGTGATACCTGTAAGTTTAAAAATGATGAACCTATAGTTGAAAAATAATGAACTTTTGAGTTTAAAATGATAAATCTATAAATTGTAAATGATGAATCTATAAATATTAAACCTACAAAATCCAAACGATAAATATGTAGTTTCAAAAAGGATAAATTTGTAAGTGATAACTGTAAGTTTAAAAATGATGAATCTGTAGTTTCAAAAAGATAAACCTTCAAGTTTAAAATGATGAATTGGAAAGAAGTAAATAATGAACCTGTAAATATTAAATCTGTAAAATTTAAACGATGAATCTGTTGTTTCAAAAGGATGAACCTGAAATTTAAAAATGATGAATATATAGTTTATAAATGATGAATTTATAATTTATAAACAATAAACTTTAAAAACGATGAATCTATAAATTCAAAATGATAAACCTGTAATTTATAACTTATAAACTTATAAATTCAAAAATAATGAATATGTAAATTATAACTGATGATCCGTTTTATATTTATTAGTTTATCAAAATTCATTTTCAGAAAAACGCGCATTTTTATAAAGTAATTAGGTCTATCATGCAACATGATTCAGATATAAGATATACAACCCCTAATTATGCTCTGACTTATACTCTTTTGCAAATTCTAGACTTTATATGATTTGGGCTTTGTTTCTTCTAACTTTACTCAACCATTATCTATCAGACATTATTGAATTTTGGGCCAGTGTTAACAACATAAATGCTCAAGTTGCATTGACTTCTGTATCTACATTGTAACACATCCTTCAGATTTAGCAGTGACAACATTGGGATAGTTTTGCTTGGAATCCGAGAAATCCCAAGAACTCTCTTCAACAGTGGCACCGGTAGCTTTTATTAGGCTTAGCAAAATGTCAAGCAATTTTTTCCTAAAAATTATTAAAAAAAGAAGTGGAAATGAATATGCATTTTTTGTTTGGAAGCTGAGAAATAATAACAAAAATTTTGAAAAAGCAAAAGGGAAAATGCAAGCAGTTTATTGCCAATTTGAAACTTTAAATTATGAAGCGTTTACAAGCTTCGCTTGTCCTGGGATTCGTGAATGAAGGATCCCAAAAAAATGTATGCTTCGATATTGGGTCAATCCACGATGAGGAGGGAAGGGAAAGATGAGAGTGGGAGAATGGAGAAGGCAAAATGTGTCCCATATGGTTTTCCATATTTTAACAGAGCTAGCTTTAATTTAATAGATTATAATAGAAAATGGCTTGAATGGTATAAGACAAACATATGTGTGTCGGTTGGACTTGGAAACAAACATCAAGAACTTCAGTGTTACTTCTGAATGAGTTTATGAGCTAAATGCATCCTCTGCCAAAAAAAAATACCTCAATTTCATCCACGAACAGCAAGCGAGGCTGCCTATAATCTAATGTAAATAATTTCCGATTGGTCCTGTGCTAAGACTCAAGAATAATTGAATCTTGAAAAGTGAACACAGATCAAAGTCAATATAAATCTTTGTCATATTGGATCTTTGATGTTTGTCACATCGGATCTTTCATGGTTAAGTTCGTGAAATTTCAAAGAAAATTTAAATATTATGTTCATGTGTTTGCTTATAGTTGAAGACCAATGGATTGGCTTAAGTATGACGAAAACCAATGGATTGGTTTAAGTATGCATTGATTGGTTTGGATAGTGATTACGACCTTTTAAATCTTCATCTGTTCGCATGAGATGGTCCTTCTGATGTTCGAATTTTGACTTGGTTATTTTTAGCATAGTTCTTTTTGATACCTATATTTTGTCGTTTCTTTTTTCTTTTTTGTGATTAGATTTTTTATTTTTTGGTTATTTCATTAAATGCCCTAGTCCTTCAAGATTAAGGGAGATATGGCATGTGCGTATATAATATGATTGGTGATTTCATGTTAAGAGCCATTATCTTATTGGGCGAAATAAATAAGACTACATGGAGTTTTGTCACCTATTTCGGATCCCATAGGTAGGGGTGTCAAAATGAGTCATGACACGTGAACCCGACATGCGTAATATGTAAATTTAGTAGGTTAGTATTGAATTTATATGGATTCGTGTCATAAACAGGTCATAAACGGGTCGACCTGTTTATGACACAGTTTAAATGAATCGTGTTACGAATTGACAAGTGAATCCGTTACAACCCATTTATGACACGCATAATTTATACTAAATATTAAAATTAATATTGTAATTTTATAAAAAAATAAATATTTAAATATATTAAATATTTAAATATGATACAAGTTGTGTGATATAAATTACTGTTTGATTATCAACAACTCATAATTTTATTAAATAATATTTAATTCAATTTATTTTTTTCAAATTAATGAGTTAAATCTATTATTTTTTCAAACTTATTTAATCAATTAACCAAAACTCAAACCATAAAATTCTCAAATTAATTAGATTAGTAAGTAACTCGTACATATATATTAATGGATAATTTTTTTTTCTTATTTTCAATTTTTAATAGTTATACATTTATTTATTATATATATAAGGATATTTATTTAAAAAATTTATCAAAAAAATTATAATAGTCTTAATTTAATAATGTATATTGATATATAAAATGTCTAAAATTATATGTTATGTCATATAAAATATTGGTGGTTGAACTATTTTTCATTGATCATAATGTGAATGTTATAATGAGAATAAAATTTAATACAAATTAATACATATAATAAGCAAATTTAAATGCATCAATTAAAAAAAAATGGAATTAAATAAGATTATCAAAATATAAATGGGTTAAACAACAAATTAAAATATTAAACTTGTATATTTATGTTTATTTGCAAAAATATTTGAATTTTGGTATTGTAATAACTTAATTTGAGTCTTGTTTTAGACATATTTTCAATTATTTTAGAAATATTTGTTAATTTTTAGGTTATAATTGAGATACAGGTTAAATGGGTTAAATGGATTAAGTGGGTCGTATCAGGTTAAATAGATTAAGTAGGTCGTATCGGGTTAAATGAGTCGTGTCGGATTAAGTGGATAAAAATCAAACGTATTATGCGTGTCGTGTCGTGTAACCCATTTAATTTTCGTATAGTGTTTGTGTTGATATGATTAATAAATGGATCGTGTTCGTGTCAACTTTAATCGTGTCACCAAAACAGATTGACACGACCTATTTATGACCCGCGAACCCGTTTTGACACCCCTACCCATAGGCCATGCCTTAGCTAGGCAAAGTTCATCTTGCTTCTTTGTTCCATCTCATAAATTATTGGGAGTTGTATATAAATACCATAAAAAAATTCAAAGTATTTAGAAATATACTTTCTCATTTACTCTCTTTCAAAAAAAAATATTTTTTAAATTTACTATTTAAAAAATGTACCTTATTTGTCATAGTGTATATTAAGTATATTAACATATATGTAGTGTACCACGTGCATACACAAAGTATATTTATGGTATAAAATTTGACTAAATAGAAAATTTACATTTTTGCAGTCAAATTAATAAATTCTAAAAAGGATTTACAGACTACATTAAGATAAATATGCCAAATTTCAAACATATTTATATATAGATCTAAAATTATGATTAACATATACATTTTTTCTAAAAAAAGGGGGCATTTTTTAAATAGTAAAATTTAAAAATAAGTATTTTAAAGGATAAAAGTTTAAAAAGCGACATTTTTGAAAAAATTTAAAAATAATAGAGCATTTAAAAAATAAATTAAAACATGCCAAATCCTATAATTTTCTCTAAAATTCTTCATGGGCATCACTTTGGTTTTACTGCTCAATCAAAAATTTCCTAATTGTTGCCCTTGTTCTTTCCTTCCTCATTCCCTAGATATTCTTTTATCATAAAACTATTAAGGCAGGCATGTCCAAGTTTAGTTTTTCAGCAAAGTGTGGGTGAAACTGAGCAATGCTCAAGGGGTTGGTTGCGCCATGAAACATGCCATCAGTAGGCGCCAAGTCCCTTATCATGAGCATTTGCATCCGACTCTCTGAAATAGAGTCAGGTAATGCATGTAATAGATTGTTCCAAGGAGAGAATGTAGGAAAAAGAGGAGCGGGCAAATGAGAGAATGAAAGGATAGAGAAAGATGAGAAAACGCTATTGTTTTTACTGGAAAAGAGATAATGAACCAATGTTGTTTACTTAGAATGTGTGATTGAAAAAATAGTAATATTTTAATTTGATTGAACCATGTGAAAATCAAGAATGAACCTTCAAAGTACACTTAAAAAATATTGAAAGGAATCAAGATGTTTACACTGCAGATTGAATGTATTCTTCAAATTCTTTCTGAAGAATACTATAACAAAAGATACAGATAGATTTTTTTTTCTATTGTTTTAAGCAAACAGTTGCCCACAGCCCCCTACTGTTGTTTATTCTCAAGCTATACCTTGCTCTTTGATTAAGTGTACAGATTTAAATTTTTGGATACTAGTCAAGAACTCAATTTTAGCCTATATTTAATATAGGACTCGCTATCTCCCATCATCAGATGATCTAGAATTCGTGTGCATCACAGCTGTTTAGAGGACTTGTGGGTCTCAACTCTGTAAATGCCACTTAACCAGATACTAATAATCTCCACCTGGGTCTTAAATCCATATAATATTAACTTCATATCATATAAACTACTGCCCTACATGCTATCAATGATTAGTACTTTCACAAATATATTTGCCTGTTTGACAAATTGGAGCCACCGATATAATATATCACAGCATTGTCTTAACACCACTTAATTAGCAAACTTCGTAAATGTGTTAATGGAGAATTTCAATTTCTTAAGAAAACCCAATCCAATCCAATCCAATCCAAATCAACCAAATGCAATAGATATATCACCAAACAGGCTAAACGAGAAAACCCAAATCAAACAAAATAATCCTAAAACATTACTCTAATAAACCCATGAAAATTGAAATCTCAAATAACAACTTAAGGCCTATTGGCACATAAACTTGTCCCAATTTCATAGCAACAAAAGGCATCAAGACAAGCATACTGAACCTGATCAGGTGTAAGCCACAGATTATCCCGCCTACTCATGGTGACCCTCTTCGGCTTCTTGATCTCCTTCCCTAATACTCGCTTCACTAACTCCCTTCAACAAAGCATTCTTCAACTCTTTTACTCCTAATCTGTCCACAGCCAAACCCCTCAAATCCACTCTATTCCCCACACTCAATCCATAATCCTCCACTAATTTTTCAACATCACTCTCAATGCCGACCTCAACAAACACAAAATCCCCATTCTTGTTGCCGAGGAAGTCCACGAGAGACTGCGGGATGTTTGGGGAATGCTTGATCTGATAGACGAGGCATCTGCTGCCGATGCAGAGTTGCAGAGTGGCAATTGGGTTCTCCATTTGGCGGTTGATGTTGGGGCGCCACTCGACATCGAGGCCGACAATGGTGGGATAAGGTGGGTGAAGAGGCTGCTGTTGTTGGGTTTCGAAGAGCCATTGGTGGACAAGGGTGGGATCGTGGGTGAGCAGAGTGTGGATCTGGTCAGTGAAGAAGGTGATGTCGTAGAGATTGTGAGTGTCGTTTGAGAGTTGGTGGTCTCTGATGGTTACCGTCATTGTTGTGTTGAAATTAGGGCTGGTAAAGTTTTTCAGAGAGCAACTTCAACCTCGAAAACGAAAATAAATTAGTGGCTGGAAATATAAATAAGGGTATGTTTTGGATAGCTCGAAAACAATTCAATTATTTTGACTCAAAACAAAAACAATTTAACTCAAATGTATCTTACTTGATCTAGTTGACTGATGTATTTGATATGGCTGATTTATAATAGAATTTCAATATTTTACAGAATTATATTATTTACAATTACAATTATAATTTATAGAATTAAATTTAAAGTTACAATTACTCCTAGTAGTGAAGTTAATAGGACTGAAATATTATCATTTTTTTTCCGTAACTTTCTTTGCTTGCGTGTATGGGCAAATTATTATAATAATATTCATTTTACGTCAATTTGTTAAGAATGGACTTTGAGTGAAAACAATTTATAAAAGGGATTTCTAAATAAATGCCATATAAAAAAGTATTTACAAATATGATTCGTTTTGTGCTTTTTTTTTTCAAAAATACATTTTTTTAATTTAATTTTTTAATTATTTTAATCACAATATATATTGAGTATATCAATGTACATGTAGTACACTATATGCATATATAAAGTATACTTATATATACTTTAATACCTTATATATAGCATACTATTTACAGCCAAATTATTTTAATACCTTATTGATAATTGAAAATTTTATGGACTAATCGGCATGCTAAAAAATTCAACAAGACCTTTTGAGTTCGATTTTGTACAATTGGTAGTGGGATTTTAGCTTCATTATTTGTACTAGAAGATAGAGATTTGGGATTTTAAACCAGAATACCCATGACTGGTCTTAAATATTATATATGTCATGGGTATTCTGGTTTAAAATCCCAAATCTCTATCTTCTAGTACAAATAATGAAGCTAATATATATATATATATATATATATATATATATATATATATATATATATATATATATATATATATATATATATCAAAGAACGAAATAGAAAGAGAAATGATTCTTTTGTTTTTATACCAATACTCTGTACAAATATTTTGCAAAGTATATAAAGTACAAAATACAAAATATTGTTGAACTTTACATGGACAAATAATGATATGAGCACAGCTTTAACTTTTTAAACAAAAGTTTGTTATGATTTTATATATGATGATATGCCCCCACCAGTTGAGGGTGTAGTAGACTGTAGCCGAAGGTTGTCCCAAAAATGGTGAAAGAGTTGTTTCCTAAGTGATTTTATGAGTACATAAGCCAATTGATCAGAAGAAGAAATTGGTGCAACTAAGACCTCTTTATTGAGTACCATATTCCGAACAAAATGAAAATCGACCTCTACATGGCGCATTCAAGTGTGAAATGCAGGATTTGAAGACAAATAAATACTACCAATATTATCACACCAAACATGAGGTGGAGTGGATAATTGAACACCAAGCTCACTGAGTAACTGACATAACCATTTTAATTATACACAAATATATGCAATTGCTTTGATTTCAGCTTCAGCAGAAGATCACTCCACTATTTTGTTGTTTTTGTGAATTCCAAGCTATCAAATTATGACCAAAAAAATGTGATAGTCGCCTATGGATCATCTATTATTTAGGCATGTTGCCCAATCTGCATCACTAAATGTAGTTAATGAGTGTGAGCAGTTGGGTTTAAACATCAAGCTAAGAGCATATGTGCCTTGAACATATCAGAGAACACGTTTTAGAGCTTATTGATGGCAATCAGTTGGTTGATGCGTGAATTGACACAACTTATTGATGACAAAGGACAAGTCCGGTTTAGTGATGGTTACATATTGAAGACTACTACATAGCTGACGAAATTTAGTTACTTTTACAAGAGAAAAAAGCTTGCCTTTGAGTTTTTGAAAGTTGATGACCAGTGACCGTAGGCGTGGATAGGGGCTTGCAATTTGTCATTCGAACCTACATTAGAATATCCAAAAATAAGATATTTGAGTGAGGACAACACCACTCTTTTAAGGTATAACTTGGAGTCCCAAAAAATAATGCAGCAACCCCAAGTCTCTCAATGAAAATTCAGTGGATAATTGAGTAATGATTGACCAAACTACATCCTTTGTCACTGTTAGTGATAATGACATTGTCAACATAAACTAGAAGAAAACATATGACATTACCCTTATGATAAAGGAACAAAGTTGAATTTGAATTGGATCCTGTAAAACCAATAGAAAGCAAATAATTGTTGAACCGTTGAAACCAAGCTCGCAAGGCTTGTTTGAGGCCGGAAAGAGATTTATTCAGCTTATAGGCATAATCATGATGAGAAGGATCAATAAAACCTTGAGGTTGCACCATATAGATTGTTTCTTGCAAATCATCATTTAGAAATGCATTACTAACATCAAGCTGATGCAGAGTCCAACCTCAAAAAATGGCTACTGTTGAACCTTGAGGGGTATTTCCGTCATTTTAATGTTAACAAATAAAATAGCAATAATATATTTAATAATATTTTAGTTCAAAAGTGTGTTAAACAAGATATATCTTTATTATAATATGAAATAAGATTGAAAGAGAAATTATGAAGATTAAAATCAAAAAATAGCAAAGTCACGCCCATGACTAATTATGTCACGCCCATGAATATAGTTAAATGCTAACTCTCCACCATTCAAACTTCACGGCCAGAGTCACCACTTGGACTATGACTTAGAAGAATATTCACACCCGTGAAAGTATCAATCACGCCCGTGAGCAAACACTTCAAATTCTTCCAGAGAGCTTCACGGCCAGAGTCACCACTTGGACCACGATCTAGAAGAACATTCACGACCGTAACGCATATAATCACGCTCATGAATAAGGACAGAGAAACATGTTAGGCATGAAGTTAAA